>CAMAPE010000004.1:12480000-15155000 GCA_945859875.1 Cuscuta europaea
CTTTTTAATATGACTTCTAACACGTGTAAAATTTTGGGGGGAATTTTTTTATTAGTTGTGTATCATTACTTTCTTATGATAGTTTTTATTTTATATATGAAATATTGATGTCATATGAAAGATCATAAAAAATTATTTAATTCGATATATATTTTGTGAAAATCAAAGTAAATATAAAACAATTATGATAATGGAGGAAAATAAAATAATTGTTTGGCATGTGGCAGACAATCATTGGACGGAGGAAGGAGGGTTAGGTTGACTCTCATAGGAGGATGAACACACTAAACTAAAGACACATTTACTTCACGGGTTAGTAAACGGTGCTTATTAAGACTTGCGTTAATAACCGGCGCATAAAATAAGCAGTGTTATAAGCTCATGTTTATTCAAATGATTTAAAACACCGTTTAACATTAAAATGTCCAAAATAACCCTATAGATATATACACACAAAAATTTATGAACACAAGTATATAATATAATATGTGGGGTCACCTCATACGCTTAGTCGCTTACCCACACCCCTAACCCCTACCCCGCCCTGTACCCCCACCCCTCACCCTACCCCCAATTCCACACCCTTGACCCCCACCCTTACAATGAGCTTACCCTCCACCCTTACTCCCACGCATACCAACCCCCCACCATACTCGTAGGGGTTGGGTCGAGGTAGGGACAGGTGATATGGGGTAAAGGGGTAGGGGTCGAGGTATGGTAATGGGAGTTGGTGGGGTCGGGGTCGGGGTCGTGGTCGGGAGTGGGGTCGGGTTGGGATCGAGGTAGGGGAAGGTGGTAGGGGTAAAAGGGTTGGGTTGAGGTAAGGGGTACTAGTGGGGGTAGGGGGTAGGGTGGGGGTCGGGGTAGGGAAGGGGGTGGGGTCTAGGTAGGGTGCTAGGGGTTAGGGGGTTAGGGTGGGGTAGGGAAGGGGGTCACGGTCGGGTCAAGGTAGAGGAAGGTGGTAGTGGGTAAGGGGTAGGGTAAGGGTCAGGGTAGGGGTGGGGGTGGGGTATGGTCGGGTCAAGGGTGGGGGTTGGGGTTGGGGTAGGGAACGGGGTGGGGTCAAGGTAGGGGCATGGGGTTAGGGTAGGGGTAGGGAAGGGGACGGGTAGGGGGTGGGGTTGGGGTCGGGTCAAGGTAGGGAAAGGTGGTATGGGATAAAGGGGTAGGGTAAAGGGTGAGGGTGGGGTGGGGTAGGGCAGGTGGTGGAGGGTAGGGTTGGGTAAGAGTAAGGTGGGGTGGGGTATGGTCGGGTCAAGGGGGGTCAGGGTGGGGTTAGGGTTGGGGTGGGGTCGGGGGGGTTAGGGTTGGGGTAAGCTAAGGTAGGGTAGAGCGGGGTAGTGGGGTAGCAATTGGGTAAGGGTAAATTCGGACATTGAAAAAGTTTAAAGTGCCGCTTAATTAATACATGGAGGTGGTATGCTTAGTGAGCGGCACTTTAAGCAATTCTTTCGGTTAGTAAGTAGTGTTTTAAGCAATTTGCGTGTTTACTTCACCTGTCTTACAAACCTAACTGTGACTTTAACAGCAAAGTAAACACCTCCTAAGTGCTTTCTTTGACGACAATAACATTGGAAAAGTAATAATCTAAATAAAACAGCAAAAACCCATTCATCAAATTAAAACATGTATGTGCCCCGAAATGTTAGCCCAAATATATCATATAAACCATAAATAGAAAGAGTCACTCCCAAATCATAAGCATCGTTGCCACCATCTTGTCATTCCTTTTAAAATATATATTAATTTAATTTAACAATAATAATGAAATGCATTTCCTTTAATTGTATCTAAAACCAATCTACTTATCTTTTAATTATCGATCAATGGCGACCCATAGTGTCGTCGGAGCCCTTATTATTATTATGGTCATGCATCTTTTTCTCACTACTAAGGTCGTTTCAACCTTTAATAAAAACAATAATAATGCATCAACCACCAACAACATGAATGTGATAGACTCTTGTTGGCGGAGGAGCAAGTCGAGTTGGGCGTCCGACCGTCGCGCATTAGCGGATTGCGCCGTCGGCTTCGGGAAATACGCCACGGGCGGGAAAAATGGCGCAACCTATGTCGTCACTCATTCATCCGACAACCCGAGGAACCCGAAACCAGGCACGCTTAGGTATGGTGTCATACAATCTAAGCCACTTTGGATAACTTTTGCCAAAGATATGGTTATTACTCTCAAGAATGAGCTTATCATTAACAGCTACAAGACCATAGATGGGAGAGGGGCAAAAGTGGAAATTTCCAATGGGCCGTGCATTACTATCCAAGGAGTTACCAATATTATTGTACATGGAATCATCATTCGAGATTGTAAACCAGGAAAGTCCGGGCAAGAAGTGAGAGATAGCCCGACGCACGCCGGCCGTCGAGGCGGCTCCGACGGGGACGCGATTACTATATTCGGTTCGTCTAATGTATGGATCGATCATTGCTACCTTGCCCGTGCCGCCGACGGTCTCATTGATGTCATCCATGGCTCCACAGATATCACCATTTCTAACAATTATTTTACACAACATGACAAAGTAAGATATTACCTCATTTCCGTTGTTTACTTCCTCATTTTGACTTTTGAGGTCAAACTTTATTAACCTTGACTTTCTCTCGGTCAATCCTATCACACAAACATTTTCCTATGTACTCCCTCCCGTCCCGGTCATTTCTTCCGGTTTTGACTTGGCTCGCAAATTTAGATAGCGAGAATAAAGTGGAAATGTATAATTGCAGTTGTGTAAGAAAAATGTGAATACATGTGAACCACATATTTTTCCAAAAGTGAAAATTGGAAGACTTAATTGGGACGGTCCAAAAGGAAAGTTGGAAAAAATACCGAGACGGAGGAGTAGTTTACTTGTCTCGCATAGTTTGCAAGCCATATTGGGCTTAACCCAAGAGTTTTGCCAAGAGTAGTAGCTGGTGCGGGTTCCTGCTTTACCAAAAATAGGGTCAAAGTGAGTGTGACACCACGTTAAACAAATACTCCCTCCGTCCCTAAATAAAAGCATCTGTTTCCTTTTCGAGCCGTTCTTAAATAAAAGTTCTCTTTCTTTTTTTGGCAAACAAAACAGTGCAAAACAGTGTCCAAACAGTGTCAAACAGTACCAACCAAACCCACTTTCTTAAGATGTGTGTAAAATGAATGGATACTTTTATATAGGAACGGAGGGAGTAATTATATTTGTTTGACCAATTACAAGTGCCCCCACCACCGCCACCACAATTACCACCCCGCCTCTCATCCACCATCGTTCATAGCCAGGGTGGAGCCAAAAACTGGGCTGATACAAAAATATTTTTGAAAAACAAATTACACGGAATTTTTGACACAAAAATATAGACATTTTTAAAATTTGGGTTGGGTCAAGATCAGGGTTGGCCCTCCCTAGCTACGCCCCTGTCCACAGCGCACGACCATCGGCACACACCATTTCATCCATAGCCCCCAACCCCACCTCTCATCCACGAGTGGTTTAGTCACGGGTCCAATTACTTATGGTCAGTAATAGTCGTTTAACTAGTGTAACACCCGGGGCATGCCCCAGTAGTTTAATTTGACATGGGTCAGGTGAAATAAATTAAATATGGTAAATTATTCATAAGATATGATCAAAGTTTTGATGATTGCTTTTATGAACTAACCACCACCATGAAATGCAGATGAAGAATCATCATCTTTTGGAGTACTAATTTGTGGTTATATATTTGGTTTATGTGCTTATTGTTGTAAAAGTTATTAATTATAGGACTAATCACCCCGTGGAATACTCTACTAATTATAGGGCTAATTATATGATAAGGAATTATAAGAAGAAGCGTTGAATTGGAACTGGGAATATGTAGAATTTATAATTTACATTATTTTGGATATTCACATGTATTATTGATATTGTACGATTAGAGTTCCGTCCATGTGAATTAAAGTTTCATTATTTAAAAATATTTGAAATATTTCAAAATTAAGAGTACATTATAGTGTGAACTATTTATGACTACTGCCACTGATAGAGTGACATATATGTTACCAGTTTGAAATCTCGTTTTACTAAATAAAATAATAAATTTAAATATTTAATGAAATTTGGATTACTTATATGTGTCATGACTATTGTGTAAATGTGCATTTCCCATAATGCACATTTAAACTCAAAATTTACTATAGATATTATATATCATTGATTTATAGCTCAATTATTACAATAGTTTTTATATATGTAATTTGGTGTCATATGAAAGATATATGTTTTATATATGTTTTGTTAAATTTGGAGTGATGCACTGAATGAGTTGATAGGATTTAATTGAATAGCAGTGATGCATCGAGAGAATAGCAGTACTGATACAGCGAGTGAATAGCAGTGATGCATTGAGTGAACTTAGATTAATTAAATGATTTAGTAGTGGTGATAATGAAATTTTTATTAACCAATATAAGACTTACACATCATTGATTCATACTTCAGTTTTATTATATAAAAATATTTTTTTTATTTATATATATGCAATATTGGTTTAATATGAAAGATTACAAAACTTATGAATTTTGATACATTTCTTATAAAAATTAGAGTACAAAAAAAGAAGGAAAAATATCTTCCCCTTTCTCTAATTAAGTTGACGTGATTAAAGTGAATCAATGATGCACCGAGTAAATAGCAGTGAAGCACCAAGTGAACTTGAATTAATTAAATGTTATAGTAACAGTGATAACAAAATTTATTAACTAATAAGAAACAAACACATTACTGATTTATAACTACATTTTATTATATAAAATAATATTTTTTTATTTTTATATATGCAATATTGATGACATATCATGAAAGATCAATGAGTTTTGATATAATTTTCGTAAAGATTGGAGTACAAAAAAAAAATTATAGCACGTTAAAAGATATTTGCTCCTTCAATTTCTCCAAATGAGTTGACATGATTAATATGAATAGCACTTATGCACCAAGTGATCTTGGATTAATTAAATGTTTTAGTAGTAATGATTATAAATCTTTTATCAGCCAATAAGAGACTAACACCTCATCAATTTTTAACCCAAATGTATTGTATAAAATATTTTTTTTATTTTTATATATGCAAATATTGGAGTACAAATAAATGAGTTTTAATACATTTAAAAAAGTTTTTTTCTCTTTCATTTTCTCCAAATGAGCAAGTGATACATGCACTGAATAGCAATGATGAATCAAGTCAGCTTATATGAATTAAATGTTTTAGTAGTAGTGATAATAGAATTTTTATAAATCAATATAATTTTTAACTCGGATTTGCTATATAAAATACCACCTTCATCTCATTCAAAAGTTATCGTCCACTATTATCCGGTCAACATATATAAAGTCTTCTTAATCTATTACTTTATATATCCAATTTTAATCAAATTTGAGTTTTTCTTTTGCGACTTTATAAAACTTTTGATGTAGTCTCTGAATATGTAAATTTTATTTACTAAAAAGAATCTAATTACGGATAAGATCAATCAACTTTATGATTAATTAAATATCGTAAACCATGTATAACCTTTCTACGGGACGTAGAGAGATATATTTTTATTTATATATATATGATATTGGTGTCAAATGAAAAATACTTAAAAAATATGAATTTTGATATAGTTTTTGTAAAAATTGGATTACAAATTTAAAAGTTATCACTTTAAAAAGAGAGATTATTTTCCTTTTTTTTGCTCCAAATCGGTTGTGATGTAGGGAGTTTTTTTAAAATAGCCGTGTGATGTAGGGAATTAATTAATTTTTTTAAATGTTGTGATCATAGAATTCGCTTTATCCAATAGGAAGAAGCTGACACATCATTAGTTTTTAACTCAACTTTACTATATAAAACTATAGATTTCATTTTTGATTTTTTAAATGTAGTCCTATATTTATCCAAAGCATTTGTTTGTGTACTACATCTGTCTCCCTAAGATTGTGACAAAGGAGAGTGGTACGATTTTTAAGAAAAATAGAGTTATATGGTTGATAATGAATTGGTAAAGTCAGAATAAAGTAAGATTAAATTGGAGTCACAAAAATATTAACAAATATGATATGAGAAAGAATTAGTGGGACAAAAATAAAAGAAAAAATGAGACATAAACAAGTATTATTTATGGACAACCCTATTACAAAGGGGCACTTATGAACATAGGAGTGTTTTTTAGAAACGAATTGCTTTTTCATAAATGTGGTTACAAATCAACACACATAGTTCTTTCATGGTTTTAGCCAACGTTAACATGAAAAGAACTTGCTTCAATTTGTCCGAATTTGAGCTGCCGACGTAGTTGCCTCTTCCAATGAGACGGCGGGGCGGCGGTACGTGCATTGTCTTCAATACCTAATTAACCCGTAGGCTACGAAATAAATTGTGCGGCATCAAAGACATCGACATCAAAGGCAGGCGGCGACGACGGCCCGACGGCAGCGTAAAGGGCAAGTGCCGTTCCTCCTCACCACGCCGCAATGCAATTTTTATGGAAATTGTGTGAACAGATGGGAGCCAAAGTGGTAATCTCTTGGCCTTTTTCATATTCCGACAAACACATGGCACATACTCTCTGCTCCCCGTGATCTTTACGGCGCAAGTTTCCGACCGGAGTCGCGCAATTTCACCCTCCGACAATGCCATCCTCTCCATATTTTTTTTGGTACTTTTCTAAAAAATGGGATACCGTACCTATCATTCATTTCATTGGACCACATCACTTTATCATTTTTAATTTAGATTTAAATAATTCAACTGCTACATTCTCATTGGTGCATGTGGACAAAGTTATGTTACCTTATGGATACCATAGAATCTACCTTTATTAAACTGAGTTAACACTTTACAATCGTAAAATAGTAATGGGTGGAAATCCAAAGTGAAAGCGGTGAATCAAAAACAGGAATAAACAAATGTTTAAGAGCAAGCTGCCGTGTGAGTATTATTGTGAGTGGGCCTACTCTTCTGCGTTGATTCATTTGGTGAAACACATGCTTCTGTTGTGTATTTCTGTAGTTTTGATCAAAACATTGCGGAGAATCGGTGATGTTTATACTCATGTTTAGCGTACATGAAAACCTCACCTTTTCTCCTAAAATTCTGTAAGTCCACCGTCAATTGTGTTTTGACGTGTTGTAAGGCTTTCTTTGATTTATGTTAGGATTCTGTCATCGTCAATTGTTGATTGTTCCTACGTAAAGAGAATTTGCTAACATCGGTCGTTGGCTAGAAGCCAACGGTCCTCCGATGCTTAAGTCAGTGATCATTTATATGTAAACAAAAGTAATAAATTAACAAGATGTATACAAAACTAGACAAATACTTATCATCAAGACCTGTCTGCAGTCAGACGATTTCAATCATGTCGTCAGGTTTATCATCGAATGACATGCCCCCCGTCCGACGATTTCAATCTTGTCGTCCGATTTATCTCGTCACAAGAGTGACAACAATATGTAAAAGAAAATATTAAACTAAAATCGAAACAATTTTAAGGGTACCGTAAGGCAGCTTTTTAGAACCCGTTTAGCATCGGACGACATGCCCCGTCCGACGACTTTGATCATGTCGTCTAATCTATCTCGTGACGACTTGTTCCTCAGGTCTCGAATATGGATTTCCATACTTGTAATCATGCCTCCTGGGAGATTCTGATTTCTCATGCCCCCCCTTCGTGTTCAATCTATCTTCGACGGGATCGTAAGTCTTCTTCTAGACGGATGAAAGCCAACGTCTTTGCTTGAACATCTTCGAAGGACCGATAAGGGTATTTCGTCAGTTCGTGGTACAACTCTGAATCTTCATACAAAACTCTTCTAAATGCCTCAATAATGGTAGAGACGTCACATTTCGGAATCGACACCTTCTCTTTGTTGAAGCGGTAGAGGTAGTCTCTTAATGACTTGTTCCGCCTTTGGACTAGTCGGTAGAGATCACTGCTTTGCTTCTCTAGAACCCGAATGCTCGCAAATTGTTGATTGAACAGATTGACTAACTCCGCGAACGATCGAGTTGATGCCTTCATTTGGTAGGTTGACGAACCATGTCAACGCTGGCCCTGTCAATGTCGTCCCAAATGCCCTGCACATACAAGCCTCCCACTGTTCTGGTCTGACCGAGAGGGCAAACATCCGCTGCTTGTACTAGGCGACATGTTCTAGGGGGTCGGTAGTTCCATCGAATAATCTCATCAAGGGGGCAGCAAACTTTCTTGGAATCTCAACGTCTGTGATGTGTCGTCCGAAAGGGGAATCTGCGTAGCATGTCTGTGAAGCGACGTCCAATGTCTGTGCAGCAAACTTTCTTGGAATCTTAACTTTCTCTCGCATTTCCTTCAGCTCTTCCATGATGACAGACAAGGGGTCTGTTAGATTTGCTTGCATCTGTCTTATCGTCGAGATTGGTGGCGTCAACACCTGGGTCACATCATGCCTGGTTAGTGAGGGTATGATGATGACTTCAGGCTCTTGTTGTCTCTGTTTGTTGATGTCGACATGTAGAGGGATGTCGACATGTCGAAAGATGTCGACCCGGTCTGGAACTCTTCGTCTCTGAGGTTCCTCAAATACACTGTGAAACATGTTACGTCTAGGATTTGGGAGGTGGATGGACCGAGTTGAGGGCCCTAGTTCTCCAGACATGCCGGTCCCCGAGCGGGGAATGAATGGTTCCGTTGGAGCCGAGGTGAGGCATAGGTCCAGCCTAGTAGCAGCGGTCATAGCGTTGCTCATTCGATTGTTTCTTGAATTAGAGGCTATGGACACCACCGATTGCACCTGGGATCGTAGTACGTCGTTTTCTCGCTGGAGGTGATCCATCCGTTCCGCCACTTCACACCGGATTTCTTCTTTCATCCTCTCCAATTGCTTATGAAACTCGGCCATCATCTTGGTACTCGTTCCTTCCATGGAGAATAAATTTCTTGCACAATTTCCCACAAACGGCGCTAATTATTTTTATCAAAAAACTACTCTACAAATTGTTGTAGATAACATGAATATAAAAAGTGAGATGGACTAATCAAGCTCTTGGCATGAATCACAATAGTGGGAGTGAAATATAATAATTAAGCTCTCATTTGAACCACAATAGTACAGTGGGAATAAAATAGAGTTATTTAATTGTTGTTGAGATCCCCACCCACTACTGAAGCTATACTACGTATATATATAATAATACAGATGAAAATCTCTGCTTGAGCAACTAACAATCCGGCTCATCAACCTCTATCCGTCAAATTGGGCGGTTAGTTAGCTAAGCCTATCACTTTGTTCCAATTCTTCCGTTCCAAGTCTCCTATTATTATCTGCTGCTTGACTTTGTATTTCTTAAGCTCATGGTCCCACCTTCATTTATTTCTTCAATTATTTATTGGCCCAACACCTTCTAATTATAAAATACTACCTCCATCCCTTTTTATTCAGTTATCTTTTACTTTTCGAGTCAAAGATAATAAACTTTGATCCATGATTTTAACTAATATATTCATGTGAAACTTTATGATAATATTTTTAACAAAGAACGTTTTCATATCATTATCATATTATCAAATTTATCGTGTATAAATATATAATCGGTCAAAGTTCAACATTTGAAAAATAGTGTTTAGGTAAATACAAAAGGGATAAAGAGAGTATATCTTATCCTCCTACATCATGGGTATGTATAAAATGTGCATTTATGTATGTATGCCTGTATTATGTATGTTAGTCATAAGTCATACATTCTATTTCTATAAAGGCAAAAAGTAATGATACGTGTAGTTAAGGGAGACCAAATGAGAGACTACTAGTCACTACAAGAAAACATGAAGTTGGTCGAGAGTTTGACAAGGATTTGAATAAAATTTATGAAGGATTTGGCAGGGAAATGTCAAATTCATGCTAAAGACACTTTGTCACGAGCTATTTGACACAAAATCATCACTAAATTCATATCAAATCCGTGTCAATCTCGTGATGTTTTTGTAGTGTACTTTCTAATTTTGAAGTTAAAAGAAATGTACAACTCCTTATGCATTCATTATATTAACACTAAAGAGGGTACTAACCAAATTGTACAAATATAAATTTTTATATTATTTTTTTAACATGAAAGTATATGTATGATTAAATTAAATGAAATACAATATATATTGAAAAACTAATTCAGTATACATTCTATAAGCATATAATTATGATCAAACTTTAACCAAGTTTGACCTCAAAAGTAAAAGTTAACTTATACGGAGTACTTTTTAGGGACATATTATTAATTATTAACTTTAGACTCTTTAATATCGGAGATTAGAATCTTTTAATTTATGAATTGCTGAGTTATGTAGTAAATGACTGACTGTCTAGGATGGCTGGACTGGCAGGTGATGCTGTTTGGGCACAATGATAATAACAAAGAAGACAAATCTATGAAAGTTACTGTGGCCTTCAATCATTTTGGACCCGGTTTAATTGAAAGAATGCCGAGGTATATTTAAACCTAATGACATTTCATTTTATACAAGAATTAGACTAATATCATGCACACATACATATTCACATTGCCCCTCCATTAAGTTTGAAAAAGGTATAAATACACCACTAAAATATTGTATAGAATAGTCCATAAATTAAAGTTCTGTTAAGGTGCAAATAAATATCATAAAATGACTTTTAATAACATAAACTCACCCTAGCGAACATAAATAGGTATATTATTACAAAGTTTTGTTTTAACCAAAGTATGACTTCTTTTTATATGAACACCAAAGTGACTAAAGGAGATATATAATCTTTGACGGCAAATTTATTATTTCAATCTTCGAGATTATCCTTGTAATCTTTAAAGGAGGATAAGATATACTCACATCTTATCCTCCTAACACCAAATTTAATGATAGTTGTGCGTGGATTTTGGGGTCAATTTCACTTTTAATTATAACAATCTCGGATTGAAAGGATAAATAGGGGAATCTTTAATTTATTATTATTATTATTATTATTATTATTATTATTATTATAAAGTACAATATTAAAAACTCTACAATGATGCAAAAATAAAATTTAAATGAGATACAAATTTGATGAAAAATAAGAAAATAAATAATGGTTAACATGACCACATCCCTATTTGTCTGAACTTATAAAATGGGCGCCCAAAAAATAAAAATGAAGTATTAAAAAAATTCCCAGAATTACAAAGTAGATTTGGGAAGGTTGCAAATTATTTGACAAACATTTGAAAATGTTTTAATATTGCGACACTCAAATTCGAATCACAAACAAATAAGTGTATTCAATCAAGCATTTCAGCTCAGCTGTTTGTGAGGTTAGCGTGTCTAGTGAGAGCTCTCGAGTTCGAAACTCGCTAGGCACATAAGAGTTTAAAACTCAATGGGCTGAGTTTCAGCCCTGATTACTTCAGGCCCCCCAGGCCCCCTCCCCCAGACCCCCGGAGTAAAAAAAAGTGTATTTTAACAGAATTAAAACATGACACATATATTCACAAATGTTCATTTTAGAAGTTTTTCTTAAATTTAATCTAAAGTTGATTCTTTGATCATGTATATACCCACCTTACCTATTTTACAATATGCTCTAACAAATATCCATGTTGTAACATAACTTTTTTAGTTCTAATTTTCCAAGTAAAACATATAGTACTCAAATTTTATTTTTCATCATAGTAGAGGTTTTTGACTTTTTGTAATTGTTTATAGTATTAATAGCTTAAAATAAGGGGAAATCACTATAAATAAGCCTGAAAAGGCATACATTAAGTTGGCAACCTCTTTTAAACATTATTTTTAATACTCCCTCCGTCCTGTTGGAATATTCCCGGTTTGACCTACACACATATTAAGGAAATAAACTTACCAGGGGGTAAATTTTACTGTCTTGACACTGTTTCAACACTGTTTGGCACTGTTTCGACACTGTTTGATACTGTTTTGCACTGTTTGACCCTGTTTTGATGTAATATAACTTTTCATTTAGGGAAATGAGAACTTTCCAACGGGACATTTAAAAAAGGAAAGCGCGAACATTCCAACGGGACGGAGGGAGTAGTTATTTAGCCTCCGACAATAAAGTACAAAGAATGCCTAGTCATATGTGTGAGTTAATTTTAGCTAGTTTGATATAATTATAGTATGGGACACAGGTGTACTGATTGATATAAAAAATTCTATTTGTTTGATGATAAATCCTTATACTCCGTAGTTCTTTAAATTTTTAAAAGATTCGAGATTTGACGACACTAATAATCTTATATATAGGTAATGTTATGAAAACAATCTCAATTTGTTAGCTGTTTTACTAAAATAAAATTAAAACTTTCCTAAATAAACTTCCAACTCTCCTTTTTGGTTCGTTCCAATTAAAACTTTCACTTTCCCTTTTTAGTAAAGAATTTGTTGTTCACAACAGTTCTTACACATTTCTCTCTCCTCTGCACAATTCTCCACCACACAATACCCATTATCTTAAACTATGTGTCAAACCTATTTGAAAGTTTTAATAGGAACGGATGGAGTAAAATATTAACACAATTAGATCGATCATGGTTCATTATTGCTACCGGTTAATGAGTTTAGATTATATTCACTACCGGTTAATAAGCCGCAAAATAAGTCTTGTGAATTTTCCAATATAACATACTATTGTCTATACACAGGGCCGGTCCCGAAAAAACTGGGACCCTGTGCAATGAAAAACTTTTTTTAAAACACAAATATAAAGACAATTTAAATGAACATTGTACTAATGATAAACAAATTAGTAATAGTCAAATTACAAATTTTTTATGGAGAAGTATAATTTTTTTTTACATATGGAGAAGTATAAATTTAAAACCCAGAAAACTAATATTAATTTACCCGTAATATATTTTAGATTACAAAGTTGAACGATTTACAATCTTATTACCTAATTATCATATCAATTTCTTAGACTGAGTTACTCAATTATTAAGAACCTAATTAAGAATTTGCTCTACAGAATGACTCAATACAAAAAATGCAAACCTATTTATCCTTCAGTATCTATGCGCTTTTGCCGAAGGGGAACGTCTTTGTTTATAACTTTGTATTGTTGTGTATCATTATTTGTTAAATAATTAATGGGGAATGGGGAAGGGCCTGCGTGTTGGGCTGCTGTGACAACAGTGCTTCACTTCCCAGTTTTTCTAATTTACACCGATAATAGTAGTACAGTAATTTTTCTTTTGGGCCTTCATTTTTTCTAGGCCCTGTGCCATTGCACTGCCCAGACTTGCTGTGGGCCGGCCCTGTCTATACAAATAAGATTTAGTTTGAATTAATATGAAAGAGGTATAAATATCAATGAATTTTGAGGACGCGGTTCAGCTTGGTCGTTTCCCTTATGGGAGGATCTTGGGTTCGGAATTCTATAGAGGCAATTTCAGTCATGTTTATTCCAAGCCCCCTCCCCGTTACCCCTAGGGTAAAAAAATATCAATATAGGTTTATATCGATAGTCCCTATAACCCCTACTTCATGCATCTTAATAAACTATTTACTTTATAAGCACGTTCACATATTATTTATTGATGCAGGGTGAGACTAGGCTATGCTCATGTTGCTAATAATAGATACAGTGGATGGTTGATGTAT
Organism: Cuscuta europaea; assembly: GCA_945859875.1. Taxonomy (NCBI): domain Eukaryota; kingdom Viridiplantae; phylum Streptophyta; class Magnoliopsida; order Solanales; family Convolvulaceae; genus Cuscuta; species Cuscuta europaea. Next base: position 12,493,619 of record CAMAPE010000004.1, read on the forward strand.
GCCATTGGTGGAAGTGCAAATCCAATCATTTTTAGTGAAGGAAACTATTTTATGGCTCCTAACAAATCTGATTCTAAGCAAGTAAGCATACAATTTTGTTTGAATATATACATAAGGAAACATTTTTATAAATAATTTAATTTCAACCTTTTACCTTTCCCAATAAAAGAAAATTTTCTTGTGAAAAGCCGAGAACACATGTTATGTAGGGAGGGTTCTATAAGAACTTTTCTCATAGAGATCTACATGGGAATATTTTAGTGAGAACTCATCTTACAGTCAGTTTTTTCAATAAATATTGACAATCTTTTTTATGGTAAATGCCTATATTAATTTTAAAATGATCAGAGTCCCTTTTTCCAACTTGAATCGAAATCTGAAGGTCCATTCACTCCCTGATTAGACAAAGAAATGAATGTCCCACACGGAGCTAGTCGTTTCACTAATCATACGAGAGCTTTGAAGACAGTTTTGACCATGAAAGCCTTAATGCTTCTAAGAAGATAAAATTTAGACTAGACTAAAAAGACACACTCACACACCCCCAAGTCTCATAAAATAAATTAACTTGAAAAATTTAGAAGTACAAAGTAAAACTAAATTAATACCCAATAAAAACGAAAGACCATCCCAATAAGCAAGCTTTCTTCTCAACTCCTGACAGTCCAGCTCATGTTTCCTTATAAGTCTCGGAGAGTTGACTGAACCGCCTCTATCCCTTTTTAGCTTGTACGCTTTGGATTTATCTTTGTCTCTCCCAGATTTTGCTATCACCAACACCGATTCTGTTGCATCAACAATATGACCATATGGTTCTCACTGATGTCCTCCTTTCATGAAAAACCGGTGTCCACACTTCTGTGCTTCCTCTACTTTGCGCTCCTCCCTTTGTACCACTAGTAAGGACTAGCCATTTTCCCATTTCCAGCTTGTGACTTCCTCCTGAAGCTCTAAATCGAGATCTATACAGTGGCTCCACACCATCTGATCCGCCCTCTAATACAATAGGACAAATTTCTTTGCACAGCTAAATACACCGCACACAAAGTAAAAGATAGGCAGCTTTTCACTTTGGAATTCCACCCAAACCCAATCCTCTCATGTCCTTTTCAACTTTAATTTGCATTTTAGTGGTTTGCCAATATCCATAGCTACCATAATACGCATAAAAGGTTTTCCAAGCAATCCCAAATGAATTCGTCCTGCAATTTCAAGGGTAAAATGCTCAACAGGTAAGTTATGGATGTAAAACCAAAATTCAACGGTGTTTTGTGAAACTGATAATGGAATGTCTCCCAACTTTAATCTACGCAACCCAATAAAATTTTGGTCCTAATGGGTTCCATATTGTTGGCATTGTATCCGTAAGGAAAGAGAAACGTGCCAACCTTTTTGATGTAATAGTACCAACAAGAGAGACCCACATCATTCACTATTGTTGTAGGTGAAGGTTCTACAATGATCCCTTATTCTTCTTCCTCCATCGTAAATCGCTCCTCTAAACCTTCCAAATGATCCGACTAAACTTGTTGTTCCGTAAAAAAACAAGCCAAAAGAAACCCTCCTTTAGTAGCAAAGGTGTTACATACATACATACACACATACATGCATGCATACACGCATCCACGCATACACGCATCCACGCATACAGGCATCCATGCATACACACATCCATACACACATACACACACATACATGCATGCATACATACATACACACGTACATACATACATCCATACATACATACATCCATACATCCATCCATCCATCCATACATACATACATACATGCATCCATGCATGCATACATACATACATACATACATACATACACACATACATACACACACACACATGCTTGCATGCATGCTTGCATGCATGCTTGCATGCACGCGCACACGCGCACACACGCACATCCTTGCACGCATGCTTGCATGCACACATACACACGCACACACGCACACATCCTTGCATGCATGCTTGCATGCACAGAGAGAGATGTGTGTGTATGTATGTTTCAATTTAGTGATGGTAAATAATATATTGAAGATTGACATTCAAGAATTTTAATAATTTTTAAAGAATCAATCTAGTGGTTCTAAAAAGCTCATTACAAGGAGGTGGTAGATAAATTAGGAAGTGGTTCTAATAGATATATATATTCAAACACTCCAAATTATAATTCTACTTTTATGTAATCCCTATATGAGTATAGAAAATGGTTAGTATATAATTAGCTCACAGCAACTTTATAAGCCATGTTGTATTCTCATTTGCTTAGTATGACGATGAAATAATTTGTTTATGTCTTGAATACCTAAGTCTTAATGTTATCAGATTAGTACACATCATAAGTGTTGATGAATACAAAATCAGATTTGATTTATGAATTATTAGGTAACAAAAAGAGAAGTAAAGAAAGGATGGACACATTGGAAGTGGAGATCATCTAAGGATAAATTTCTAAACGGAGCATATTTTGTACCTTCTGGATATGGAAGTTGTACACCGTACTACACGAGATCTCAATCATTTCCGGTGGCTGATGGGTCTAGAGTTCCCGCACTCACAATGGACGCGGGGCCATTGAGATGTTCTTCGACTGAATGTTAAATTAAATATATTCTCTACATTTGTAATTTATACCAATTATACATATTTGATTAAATATATTGCATGTCTATTCTAAAAGTAATTAATCGATTCATCATCTCTTCCACCCTACCATGCGTGAAATCTATCTTGTACGATATACTCTTTTCTTCCTATCATAAGGTTCTCACTTCAACTTAAGGCAATTAACTTATAGGTAAATTAACCTTTCACTAATAATGTCTATTGTAAGCTTTGTCTCATACATTTCACATGATAACAAATGATAACGAATAAACTATGACTTATCAGTTTCATGTTTCAAATTATAGCAGAGCTGATTTGTACACATTAAAATCATCAAGATGCTTTTGGTCAACATGCATCATGTTATAAAAATATATTTCCAAAAACCAACTTATCATCCAAACTAGATGTTATACGTGATCGGTCTCTGAAATGGTCACAATACTCCACTTTCGTTTAAATGAGCCATCTTTCTATTTTATGTTCATACCCGATCTGGTATAGGACCTTATCCGGTCGGGTATGATGTGACTCGGACAAACAAACGTGTTGAAACATAAGAACATGAAGAATCCATTTGATTTGGACCAATACCCAGTCGGGTATGCACTATACCCGATCGGGTACCCGGCCCAATGTGTTGAAAAGATCTATAAATAACACACTTTTCCTTCACTTCTATTCATTCCTTCTTCCATATAATTAAGCTCTACTTAGGATAGTAATTTCTTTATATTTTTCTAGCATTGCTTAGTCACCAAATGAGGAACTGAGCATCCATTTCTTGGTTTTGCTCTTGAAGCTTGTTGAATGTTAAAGTTGTGAGTTATATTCTTAACTTATTCTCTTAAACATTAATTCTTCCCTTAATCTTATTTATATATTAATGTTGGGGTGTTGCTAAGTGATGATTAGTTAATGCTTCAACATTAATTATTACTAGGAACGATCAACGAACCAATAGTTAATCGTTGATGGTTTCACAAGTAAGTAACTTCGATTATTAATGCACGGTCATGGTTAATAAATTTGAGAGGGATTAATTATGTTGGTTAAATCAAAACCGTTGTGTTGATGTTATTAATCTTAGTTGATTTCATCAAGTGGTTAAGAAGATCAAATGCTACTATTAAGTCGGTATACAATGTTGTTCTATATTTGGCTAATAGTAAGGGTTGTTAATGAACAGGCGTTATTAATAACTACCCTCGATCAATTGGTGATACTCCTCGATTGAGTATTTGAGAGAGGATAAGTTAAAGATATAACCGGGATCGACTAACATCTCAACAAGTGGAAAGTAGCAAAGCCAGGTTCTTTATATCTTTGAATTAAAACACATATAAGTGTTGATCTTAGTGTTTAATTTAATTATTTCACACAATCCCAAAAACCCCTTTTATTTACTAGTTTTCATAAAAGAAAAGTATTCATTTCCATGTGGATATGAACTCTACTACACTATACTACGTATTAATTTTAAGTTTTGAATTTATTTTGAGGCACATACGACATTAGTGTCGTCACTTGTATCCTAATTAGTCAATTCTATTTTCTATATATGTATGTATGTGTGTGTGTGTGTATATATATATACACACACACACACTAGGCATGACAATGGGTCGGGGCGGGGCGGGTAGTGCAAGACCCAGACCCGCCCCGTGACTTGGCGGGGTGGGTATGCCCCGCCCCGTGACTTGGCGGGGCAGGTCCGCCCCGCCGCGTGACCTTCACGGGTCCAAACTTTTTGACCCATGACCCGCCCCATGCTGGGCGGGTCCGCCCCGCCCCACCATAACCTAATTAGCTAGTATGTATTTTTATTTGTGGCAAGTTGTTACTGATGTGAGTTTTCTCGCACTTAAAAAGATTGTAATATAGCGGTGAAAGTACGAGTATCGTCTCCACAGGGACGGTAAAAGGGAATTAAGAATTAACTAAAATCAGCGATAAAGAATAAATAAAATAAATGCGGTCGTGCGAGATTTGGTTGCTTGAGAAAACTAAAATTGCAAATAAACGACTAAAAGTAAATATTTGGGTTCTTCTTAATTAACGACGAAGGGAACAAGGATTGATTCCGGGGTAATCAGATTTCTAGCAGATCAGGCTTAATTACATGAATTTGTTTTAATTGAGCCAAGCTAATTAATACTAAGTTCTTACCGCTCTCGCGGCGTAGAGTACAATAATTTAGGGGACCAGGCTAATCTCTCATGCGACAGGATCCTAAATTATTGCCACGACGAACGAGCTTACGGCCCCTTAATCGCTACTAATCTCTTAGCGAACGATTAAGTGTGTGTGAATGTGTCCTAGAACAAATTAGATGTCTCTTAATTTATTCTATATGCAATTGTAATTCTAGTGGCCATTCTAGGTTACAAAAGATATCAATTAAATTATTCAAACACAAATTAAACGGCATTCATGCAATTTACACCATCAAGAACCTAACCATACATCATGATTAACCCCTTCATCAACCCCAAATCCCTAATTAAAACTACTCCCTATTCATAATTGAAGAATCAATAGAATTGGGATAAATAGAATTAATTGTCATTAATCAAAAAATAGGAATTTACAAAGAATGTTAAGGAAGTGAAAAACCTGGCTGAAAAAGCTCTCTAATCTCATCCTTAATCTCTCTCTAAAGTTCCATCCCCCTTAATTAGGGTTATGGGGGTGGTATTAATAGAAAACAAGGCAATTTGGGCTGAACTAGGACATATTTTAGGTACGCACGGCACCACGCACGCGTGCGTGGCGTCCGTGCGTATGACAGACATCCGCGTAAAAAAGGGGACGCACGCGTGCGTCCCTAGCCACGCACGCGTGCGTGGCTGGCAGTAAGGTTAACTTCGTTTTCTTCATTGGACGCACGCGTGCGTCCTTGCACGCACGGCTGTGCGTAGCCCTTTCTCTTCCGAATTCTTTGTTTTCTCCCGTTCAAGTCCCCGTTTGGCCCCGCGATCAATCGAACAACTCTTTCTTCATCGAATCTTCATCGTAAATCTCCGGGTGCCCTTCAAAACTCTGAATTCATTCTCGAACACTCCTCAACTCAGCCCGATCAATCCTTAATGCGCCGATACCGAGCCTTAAAAGACCTGATTTCATATCTAAAAATGCCAAAACTCGTTCCAACACCCAACTAACATGAGTTGAGCTAAATATGATACTTATGACGCCTCAAAGCGAGGGAAATCATCAAAATCCGACTACAACACGCATTAAGAGCGTGTTGAAATACGAACTTATCAGATTCCCCCACACTTAAGCTTTTGCTTGTCCTAAGCAAATCGAACAACGGGACTTACAATAATCATCACACGGAATCAAAATAGTTAGCATGCACACGTAGTTAAAGGGATATTCACAGAACAGACAATCTAAACCAGGAAAATTCTTCCCTAAACTACATCTTTGTACTCAAGCTAAACTATTTAACAAAATTATTCACAACATCCTTTAAGTAATGACAACATACACAAATAAACTAGCTATTAATCCGAAGAACTTGTGAAGGTGATGGTGAATGGTGAAGGGTAATAAACGGTCCCTTTCTTTTGAGAGATGGAAATATTCTAACAAAGACTTAATGCATTCAGGAACTTCAGGGCTATTCTTAGGATCAAGGAACTCAGTAGGCCAACATTTTAGGAATAATCATCTAAACCTATGCAAAGAGTAGACATGGTGTACAACTAAGCTAAACCGCCGCGGCACATTGGTGCTTTGACGTATACTTGAAGTACGCTGAGAACTAAAGCTAATTTGAAATAGCCTCCAAGTTCATTAATTATGTTTAGTTTTCCTTGTCATGTTGGCACGAGAACGCCATTTCTTTCGAAAGATACCCAAGTCTCATCTTATTGTGCAAAACACTTACACTTTTTGACCCGGGCTCCCATTCTCTTTTTCGCAAGGTAAGAGGTCTAGCTATATTAATTTTTCACCTTTCGGATTCTTACTAGACATTACCCCATTCTAATCTCGGCCTCACCAAGGAAAAATAGCAGTTAAAGTTCATTTATTAATGTGAATCCATGCCTACAATGCGATCCTCGAAAGTATCAAATTCCTAAAAAGTGACTGCTCTTACCCCACTTTGGGGCATAGGAACAGTGCCAAAATTGGCTCCTACACAAATTCCCTAAACTTAGCAAATTAATCCCCTAGTTCCCTAAACACCAAGGCTTTGTCAGAAATATTCACGGGTAAGATAACAGGCCATTTGGTTATGGAGCTCAATTGATTGGGTAAACAAGGAATGGTCAGGCTCTAAATGGCTTCTCCTAAAGGACTTGTTCAGGTGGGATGGAAAATTTATGAATTAATTCAATGGGTGACTAATGCCTTCATCCTTTCAACAACTAGATTATAGTCCAAGCAATTTAAGCCTAAACACTTCAAAGATGTTCTAAAAGCATAGTCAAAAATTTTCAAAAATTTTAGAGAAAAATTTTCAAAAATTTTGACATGAATTTCCTATGAATACACAACTAACACTTGCGCATGCTAACTCTAATAAACACATGTAACAACTACTGCCCGATTGCCCAATTCACCCCCCCCCCCCCCCCCCCCCCACACTTAAACTTTGGCATCGCCCTCGATGACCAAATATGCACTATGCACAAGGGGGTAAAGAGGAAAGGGTCACGCGTGCTCAAACCTAACTCAAGTCAAAATTAAAACGGGTGTATGGAAGCGAGCAAGGAACAGAAAAATCCCCTAGGTCATTTAGCTGGTCCGCCCTCTACCGCTACCTCGTTCATTGCCGCTAAGTAAGATTTTTCCCGAAACATAGCTGCACTCACAAAAGAATAGAAATACAAAATCCACAAACAAGATTGACAAAGTGATAAAGTGTGCGGTGAAGCAGTGTAATAAAATATCATGTACAAATCTAAAAAGGGGGTGGGGGTGGGTAGTGCTCGTGAGTGTGCTGGCCATCCCATCGACTCTCCAGGGCTGTCAGCCGCGTGTCGATCGAGGCTAGGCCAGAGGTGATGTCAGCGAAAAACTGCTGCTGGTGTTGGTAGAGTCGCATGTACGTGTCTTCTTGATGCTGATGCATCCCCTCCCAGGTGTTGGATCAAACGTAACCCTGGGGAGGGGGCACATAAGGGACCTCGTGCGCCATCTCGTGCTCCATCTCGCGCTCTCCATGCTCGTCATCCTCCTCTTCATTGCCTCCATGCTCCCCCTCTGCCGCTCCTGCGCCCTGTTCCTGTGTCCTCATCGGGATAATCTTAGGCAGCTTCTTCATCGGATGGGTGCTATCTATCCGGGTCATCCCCTCAAACCGGTCTTCGTAACCCATTCCTTTCAGCAGGCGCGTGATGTAAGGACCGGCGAAAATCGCCTTAACTCGATAATTCGCCTGTCTGAGAAACAGGCCTGCGAATAGAGCTCCAAATATCGGCCTCCTCTCGTGGATCATGCACCAGAGACAGAAAAGATCAGTGGCGGAGACTTTGCCGCTAAGCTCTGCACGTCCTGAAATAGTGGAGCTAAGGAGGGCATGGACCACCTGAAACTGGAATGGGTGCAGTGCAGTGCTGGGTGCAGTCTTGGGTTTGTAATCACTGGCACCAGGGGCTATGGATTTCCAGAAGTCTTTCTGGTTTACTTCTGGGGGAATGTCTAGTAAGCTCCCCTCAAACCGGGCCACGTCAGGGAGAGTATTGAAGCCAAGATGTGTAGAAATGTCGCTCACAGATATGATGTGAGACTCCCCAAAAGCTCGGAATTTGATCACCGGTAGAAAAATGTTGTCGAAGGTCTTGGGTGCCTTGAAAGAAGACAGCACCTCACATGTGCTCTTTGTATGTGGGCTCATCGATGCCGAAAAAGAGGTGCTGCCACCAATCATGATGGAGGAGTTGCATGACCTCATCCCGTATGCCGGCTTGTCCTAAGGTGGGTAGATGGGGATACAATCTTTGCCCCACGCTCATGTTCATCAGCTCATCATATTTTTGCCGTTGCGCCTCGTCCACAAACTGAGGCATATATGGGGCAGCCGCCTGATGGCTCCCACTTTGTCCAGCCCGGCTTGAGCCGGTCCCTATGCTGTCCCGCTGACGTTTGAAGGTCTGTTTGGTGCGGCCCATCTGCAAAAAGGTTTGACAAAGGAATTCTAACGGGGCTTTCAAGTGTTAGAATTGAACAAAATTATAGAAGATTAATGGTCCCGTCAGCAATTAATCAACCAAGATCATCATTAACTAAAACAATCCTAAGTTTAACCAGACTAGTTGAAAAATTTGAACTTTTATCAAAGGATGGTTCTTTGAATAAAATTCAAATTTTCACCGACACACGGTATAAACAAGATCACAAGCAAGCAACGTTTATTATCCCAAATGTTTAGAACGGGGTTCTTCCCAAATGCAACAGACAGAAAATCAAATTTGGGGAAGAACTCTCAATTCTCAAATTTGAAAGAGTTTGTCCTAAAAATTGAGGATTAGTGCTCAAACAGAGTTAGTAACAATCACAAATCATCTCAAGCAACAGTAAACCACATATATAGCAAAGAAACCAAAACCCCCAAATTATTGTCACATTGGCAGAATTTACCCTAATTTGGCAAAATCTATTCAAAAATTAGGGATTTCAAGCAAAAGAGGCAAAATCATCAAAGTAGAACATTAATAGCATCAATACAAGCCTCAATTTAATCATAGACAAACGAATCCCTAATTTTCAAGCTCATGCAAATTCGAACTTGTAAAAGCTTGAACACCTCCATTAATGGAGAAAAGAAGAAGAGAGAAGAAGAAGAAAACCTTGAGTGAGTAGCGGAGAGAGAGAGAGAGAGGAAACGGCGGGTGGTGCTCGGCCGGAGTCGCGGTGGCGATGGGGTGCACGGCAGTGGTTCTCGGACTCGGCGTGGGTTGTCGTTGGTGGGCTGCGGTCGTAGGGGGGAAGAACTCTGGGAGTTGTGTTGTTGCGATAGAAGAAAAGAAGGCCGCAGGTGCGTTTTAAAAGATGGGACGCACGCGTGCGTCCCTAGCCACACACGCGTGCGTGGCTGGCAGTGTGTTGCTCGTGAATTGGAAATTTGGGATGCACGCGTGCGTCCCTAGCCACGCACGCGTGCGTGGCTGGCAGTGTGTTCCAATTTTTTTCCCCCGCAGTGACGCACGCGTGCGTCCTGGACGCACGCCCGTGCGTTGCTGAATTTTTTTTTTTTGATTTTTTTTAAGGTTAAATGAAACGCGGTAAAAACTAGGTACTGAAGCAAAAATTAAGCTCGGGTTGCCATCCGAGAAGCGCTATTTTTAACGTCGTTTGCCCGACACAACTACGCACTCATCTCTCAAAATTCATGACAAAGGTCACCTCACGTTCACGGTCTAACGGTCCTCCGTAGTACTTCTTCAGGTGGTGGCCGTTGACTTTAAAACGGCCTTTCTCAGGATGGTCTATCTCAACTGTACCGTATGGAAAAACTTCACTTACTACGAAGGGGCCAGACCACCTAGACTTCAACTTTCCTTTAAAAAATTTCATTCGGGGATTGAATAGCAGAACTTGACCCCCCTTACGAAACTCTTTGCCCTGTTTGATATGCCGTGCGTGATAGGCTTTAGTACACTCCTTACTAATCTTAGAGTTCTCATAGACCATAAGCCTCCACTCATCCAATTCGTTGAGCTTCCAAAGCCGCTCACGACCCGCCAATGAAAGATCTTTATTCAGCGTTTTCAAGGCTCAGTAGGCATTATGCTCAATCTCTACCAGAAGGTGGCACGCCTTCCCATAAACCAAGTGAAATGGAGTAGTGCCAATGGTTGTCTTATACACTGTACGGAGTGCCCACAGCGCATCATCTAACTTATCGGACCAATCCTTCCTATGGGTCTCAACGGTCTTCTCAAGGATGGTCTTAATGTCTCTATTCGAATTCTCAACTTGGCCACTAGTTTGAGGGTGATATGGGATGCCCCCTTTATGAGTGACCCCGTACTTTGCCAGAAGGCGTGTCATGGGATCATTCCTAAAGTGGGTGCCCCTGTCACTAATCAACACTCGCTGCACTCCAAATCTAGAAAACAATTTTTTCAGAAAATGAATTACAACTCTAGCGTCATTCGTGGGCAGGGCTTCGGCCTCAACCCACTTCGAAACATAATCCACAGCAACAAGAATGAATTTATTACCTTTAGAACCCGGAAACGGTCCCATGAAGTCAATGCCCCAAACATCAAATACCTCACAAGCCAATATAAAATTTTGGGGCATCTCATCCCTCTTGGTCACCGCTTCGGTGCGTTGACACCTGTCACATTCCTTCACGAATGTTAGAGCATCTTTAAACAAAGTGGGCCAGAAGAAACCACATTCCAAGACTTTACGGGCTGTCCGGTTGAAAGAATAATGCCCCCCTGTCGGTCTGGAGTGACAATGTTTAAGAATTTCAGCTCCTTCACAAAGGGGAACACATCTTCTAACAACCTGGTCAGCACAAATACGAAAAAGATATGGTTCCTCCCAGAAATAATATTTCAGATCAGCAAAAAATTTCCTTCGTTGATGAGGTGTATAATCAGAAGGAACAACACCCCCAACCAGATAGTTGGCGATGTCTGAAAACCAGGGCACCTCATCAACGATACACAAAAGTCTCTCATCAAGAAAAGTACCCTCAATATCTCTCTCACTCAAGGAATCAAGAAAGGGGTTCTCTAACCTACTCAAGTGAGCGCTGCTAAATACTCAGCCCCTTTCTTATCCCTTATCTCAATATCAAACTCCTGGAGTAGTAATATCCACCGAATCAATCTAGGCTTAGCATCCACTTTTTGCATCAAATATTTAAGAGCAGAATGATCGGTGAATATCACTACCTTAGACAAAATCAAATAAGGACGAAACTTGTCAAGAGCAAACACAATAGCAAGCAATTCTTTCTCGGTGGTAGTGTAATTTTCCTGGGCACTATCGAGAGTCTTAGAAGCATAAGAAATAGGCTGAAAATGTTTCTCTCGACGCTGCCCAAGAACGGCTCCTACTGCAAAATCACTAGCATCACACATAATCTCAAAGGGCAAAGACCAGTCAGGAGCTACTACCACCGTTGCGTTGACCAGTTTCTCCTTCAAACACTCAAAAGCCTCTAAACACTCCTTTGAGAAGTCAAACGGTGTGTCCTTCTCAAGGAGCTTAGTCATGGGTCGGGCTATCTTAGAAAAGTCCTGAATGAACCTACGGTAGAAACCTGCATGTCCTAGAAAACTCCTAATGGCACGGACCGAGGTAGGGGGAGGCAATTTAGAAATCACATCAACCTTAGCCGGATCAACCTCAATCCCCCTACTCGATAACCACCTCCTGCATGTTAGGATTCAGTCTTCTTTGTGGTTGCACTACCGGTTTAGCATTATCTTCCATCAAAATTTTATGAGTGCAGAAAGCAGGGCTGATTCCTTTCATGTCAGAAAGTTTCCGGGCTAGAGCTTCCCTTTGTTCACTAAGTAGATCAAGACATGCAGATTTTTGGGATGGCTCAAGCCCAGATGCAAGAATAACAGGGAGGTCAGGACTATCATCAAGAAAAGCATACTCAAGGTGGGAGGGAAGAGGTTTTAGATTTAATGGAGAAGGTGTTATAATGGAAGAATCAGTTTGAAAATTTTCCTTCTCCACCTCATCTAAATCTTCTTCCTTCCCCTTCACATCACTAGCATCACTTGAGTCCTCCTCTACACCTATCATGAGACAATCAAAACTAGGGAGGAGCTCAAGATCCTCTGCTGAAAAACTATCATCCAAAAGAAGATCAAAGAAGGCTTCATCAGAAAGCATGTTAGGAATGAAATCCTCCACCAAAGAATCCATCACATCCATGTAAAAACACTCTCCACTATCTTGACAGGGCCTCTTTATTATTCTGGACATGTCAAAGGTGGCAGAATCATCCCCAACACGGAGGACAAGCTTACCGTCTCCAACATCAATAAGTGCTCGGGCAGTTGCCAAAAATGGTCTGCCCAATATCAATGGTACCTCCCGATCCTGATCCATGTCCAAAATAACAAAGTCTACCGGAAAAATAAATTTGTCCACTTTAACCAACACGTCTTCAATAATCCCTTGGAGATATTTTACGGATCGATCAGCCAACTGAATGCACATACGTGTAGGTTAAAGTGGACCGAGTGCAAGCTTTTGATATAAAGTAAGAGGCATCAAATTAATGCTTGCACCCAAATCAGCCAAGGCCCTATCAAAAGTAAGATCTCCTATAAAGCAGGGAATAGTAAAAGAACCTGGATCCTTAAGCCTCTTTGGCAGATCTGTCCATATCACAGCTGAGCACTCCTCATTAAGCGTCACAGTTGACGCTTCTTCCAGCCTCCTTTTGTTCGCCAGTAGATCCTTCATGAATTTCGCGTACTTGGGCATTTGTGCTAGTGCATCCACGAATGGTAAGTTAATTTGCACTTGTTTCATGAGATGCAAAAACTTACCAAACTGGTCACTGTCATTCTTTCTAGTCAATCGCGCCGGATAGGGGAGAGGTGGGGTGTAATTCTTGACTGGAACGGGCTGTTTTGCTGCAGCCGCCACCTCTCTTCCCTCATCTTTCTCTGTTTCTTCTTCACGGACAAATGGTTCACTTTCAACTTCATCGGGCTTCTTTTTTGTGGCAGCAGGCTCTAGCTCTTTTCCATTCCTCAAGGTGATTGCCTGAACATGTTCTCTTGGGTTTGGCTCGGTATTACTAGGGAGGGATCCCTGCGGTCTTTCAGACATGGCTTTAGCGAGCTGCCCAATTGTTTTTTCCATGTTTTGCATCCTTGTGTCCGCTTGCTGTTGACTTTGCATTTGTTGCTGCTGAATTTGCAATAATTTCTTGAGTGTTTCTTCTATGCTAGAAAATTTTTGTTCAGTCTCTCTCCTAAAGCTCCCTTGCACTGGTTGAGAAGCTTGTTGCTGGCCTTGAGGTGCTTGGGGTTGATTATAGTTTCTAGACTGCTGCTGCTGATTTCCTTGCCCGTAATTTCCTTGTTGCTGCTGTCCGTAGGGCTGATTGTAGTAGCCCTGTCGTTGATAATACATCGCATCCACTTGCTCTACTCCAGGGGCTGCCGATTGTGCCATCATAGTACATTCATGTGGCGAATGGAGTCCCCCACACATAGTACAAGAGGGATTAAATGGGTCGGGGGCTACCATATTAACACTGGGCACCGAGAGAGCAAGATCCATCTTTTTCCCCATATCAGACACGCTGGTTGTGAGCTTCTGCATCATGCTTGCTAATGTATCTACTCGTGTAGAGAGAGCAGAATTATCGCTGATCTCGTATAAGCCCGGAGCCTTTTGTTGAGGAGCACTCATGTCGCTGTACCAAGATGCATTATTTGAAACAATCTTCTCCACTAGTTCTTCCCCCACCTCGGATGGTAGATCAGGAAAGGCTCCACCACCTGAAGCATCAAGCATCATCTTCCCTTCATTGTCGAGTCCGCTATAGAAGTAAAAAAGAACCTCACAATCAGTCAAATTGCCCTGAGGGCAAGCTCTCCGCAGCACCTTGAATCTCTTCCATGCTTCAGCTAAAGTCTCCAGAGATCCCTGTTTGAACTCTTGTAGCTGCTTCTTCGATTTCAGAGCTTTTGATGTAGGGAAGTATTCTTTAATAAAGGCACTATGCAGCTGGTCCCAAGTCTGGAGGTGGTGGTGAGGATTGCTGTCCAACCACCTCTGTGCATGATCCCTCAGTGAGAACGGGAAAAACATCATTCTCACTTGATCATCAGTTAACCCAGGTATCTTGAAAGTCTGGCACATCCTCAGGATACGGGTAATATGCGCCACTGGATCTTCAGTAAGGACTCCTCCAAATTGATTATTGGATACCATGCTTATCACCGCCGGCTTGATCTCATAACGGTTGGCAATAATTCCCGGCACTTGATACTATCGTACTCTGAAACGTTTGGTGTAAGGAACTCTGCAATGGTCTGGCGCTGATAGAGTGGATTGTTGTGCGGTATATATGGATTGGGTGGAGGCTCCTGATGTCTAGGTTGAGGGGTTGGTTGTGGCTGAGTAGGTGGGACTTGGGTTTGCTTTTGAAACTGATTGGGGTATGGATTTTGGTACTGGGTCTGATTTTGGAATGTAGGTTGATTGATTGGAGGTGAGTTCTGTCTCGGTTGGAAAACGGGAATACTCTGCCCTGCTCCTTGCATCCCATAAACTTGATTTTGAAAATTGGTATCAGGAGCAGTAGGGGTATTTTGAAAGAGGTGAAATAATGGAGGGAGATTAAATTGTGGTGAAGGCTGATTTTGGGGAAAAATAGGAGTGTGGTAATTTTGAAAACCTGGAGGGTTTCTTGGTGAAATTGGTTGTGAAGATTGGGGTGACGTGTTCACATAGAAATCTTGTTGAGATGTGGGGTTAGGGTTACTCGACATCCCTGCGGTTCCAGATGAAGACTGGTGGTCCATGTTATTCTTTTCCTTTTGAGCCTTGCGGTTTTGTCTGGCGAGTTTTTCAATCTCAAGGTTAAGAGGGATTAGCGATTCTCTCCTCTTAGAACGTGTATGCATAAACAGAGCTGACCTGCAAGGTTAGCAGACAAAAATTCTACGAAAAACTAAAAACGAATCGCTGAGTAAAATTAACCTGTGAGACCGACACCGTCCCCGGCAACGGCGCCAAAAACTGATGTGAGTTTTCTCGCACTTAAAAAGATTGTAATATAGCGGTGAAAGTACGAGTATCGACTCCACAGGGACGGTAAAAGGGAATTAAGAATTAACTAAAATCAGCGATAAAGAAAAAATAAAACAAATGCGGTCGTGCGAGATTTGGTTGCTTGAGAAAACTAAAATTGCAAATAAACGACTAAAAGTAAATATTTCGGTTCTTCTTAATTAACGACGAAGGGAACAGGGATTGATTCTGGGGTAATCAGATTTCTGGCAGATCAGACTTAATTACATGAATTTATTTTAATTGAGCCTAGCTCATCAATACTAAGTTTTACCGATCTCGCGGCGTAGAGTACAATAATTTAGGGGACCAGGCTGATCTCTCATGCGACAGGATCCTAAATTATTGCCACGACGAACGAGCTTACGGCCCCTTAATCGCTACTAATCTCTTAGCGAACGATTAAGTGTGTGTGAATGTGTCCTGGAACAAATTAGATCTCTCTTAATTTATTCTATATGCAATTGTATTTCTAGTGGCCATTCTAGGTTACAAAAGATATCAATTAAATTATTCAAACACAAATTAAACAGCATTCATGCAATTTACACCATCAAAAACCTAACCATACATCATGATTAACCCCTTCATCAACCCCAAATCCCTAATTAAAACTACTCCCTATTCATAATTGAAGAATCAATAGAATTGGGATAAATAGAATTAATTGTCATTAATCAAAAAATAGGAATTTACAAAGAATGTTAAGGAATTGAAAAACCTGGCTGAAAAAGCTCTCTAATCTCGTCCTTAATCTCTCTCTAAAGTTTCATCCCCCTTAATTAGGATTATGGGGGTGATATTAATAGGAAACAAGGCAATTTGGGCTGAATTAGGACAGATTTTGGGTACGCACGGCACCACGCACGCGTGCGTGGCGTCCGTGAGTACGACAGACATCCGCGTAAAAAAAGGGGATGCACGCGTGCGTCCCTAGCCACGCACACGTGCGTGGCTGGCAGTAAGGTTAACTTCGTTTTCTTCATTGGACGCATGCGTGCGTCCTTGCACGCACGACCGTGCATAGCCCTTTCTTTTCCGAATTCTTTGTTTTCTCCCGTTCAAGTCCCCGTTTGGCCCCGCGATCAATCGAACAGCTCTTTCTTCATCGAATCTTCATCGTGAATCTCCTGGTGCCCTTCAAAACTCTGAATTCGTTCTCGAACACTCCTCAACTCATCCCGATCAATCCTTAATGCGCCGATACCGGGCCCTAAAAGACCTGATTTCATATCTAAAAATGCCAAAACTCGTTCCAACACCCAACTAACATGACTTGAGCTAAATATGATACTTATGACGCCTCAAAGTGAGGGAAATAATCAAAATCTGACTCCAACACGCATTAAGAGCGTGTTGAAATACGAACTTATCAGTTACCAATTGAATCTACATAAAGTTTATCTCTAAATAATAATTAAAAATTAATATATTAAATCAAATTCATGATACCCTAAAAATTTCAAAAATTATGGAAAAATTACTCAGACTTGAATAGTTAATCAATTAAATTATACTAATAATTGAGCATATGTATTAAAATACTATATATAAAGAAGACATTGATAATCCGCCGTTCATCTCATTCTAATATATGTATTAATATATTATAAGATCAAAGAATTTGTGATTTACTGTATACACACATATGTATGTTGAAGTATATTTGTAGTATAATTTAAGAAAAAATATGTATGTTTATGTATTGAACGGGTCGGGTCGGGTCAGGACGGCACGGGTCAATACTAATACCCGGATCCACCCCATTGTATAGGCGGGGCGGAGCGGACCCGCCCCATTTGGAAGACAGACCGGGCCGGACCCGCCCCAAATGGCTCGGTCCAGGGCGGGTCACTGCGGGTCGGTTTTTTTTAGCATCCCTAACACACAAGTCATGTTAGCGCGCGTTGCACGTACTCTGTGCCCAACGCTGGAAAATAAGCAAAAAAGTTGTGTAAAAAACAATTTAAAACACAGAGGAAACAATAATTCAATCATGTAGGTACACCATTGCATTGTTTAAAAATAAACGAAACGGAAAAGAGCTATTCAATGCGATTTTGGAAAAGGGCATTTTCACTTGACCTTGACAAGTGAAAATGCGGTTTTGGAAAATGCACTTTTGCACTTGACTAGTGAGAAAAAAGTTTACAAGTTAGCACAATTTTAACTGCAGTAGCAGCACATTTCAAGAAGGCAAAAATTAATATATACAGTGCTCGCTTGGCAAATATAAGCATATACAAGCCACATGTCAAATTCTACCAATGAACATATACCAGTATAGTAACATGTTATACGAAAAGAAAGTAATTCATGTTACAGACTGCCGGTAAAATTCAACATAAAATATTAGCTGTTCTCCCATAAAACATATTTTCCAATAGAGCCTGTTTGCAAGCACCAATACAAAAATTTCATAGGAAGTCTGTAGTTCCTTCAAATTGACAAGCCCTGCTTAAGAACCATATACTATGTTATTTGCAAACACCAATACCAAACATCTGATGGGAAAACTGCATTATTGAATGGTGGAAGAGCGAGTGATGAGAAAGAAAGCAGAATTGCTACACAGAGTATGTAGCCAAATATTAGTCCAACTGTCATAAACACAAGCTATGCTAGGCAGAAGGAACTTACCAGCAAGCTCTTCTATGAATGTATGTCAGGAACAAGTGATACATGTGATTTCAGGATGATTTCATGTAAGAGGAACATCATGCGCTTATGAAAATTAAGAAGTTTAGGCTTGATCATCAAGCAAGTTTGTATTGTATACGTTTGCAGGCATATGTAAAAGCAGTATTTCCAATTCGATTAGATCTGCCTAGAAATAGGATTTATTGCTTTGTAACAGCCTGATGAAGTCAAAACCATATACATATGCCGCAACAACAGGAGATGATACCTTTCAAATAGAACACCCTAACATCTTTTAGATTAACATAGGAAGTCTGCAGTTCCTTCAAATTGACAAGCCCTTATTAAGCGAGGCACAATAAAAAAATTACCAAGAACAAACAAGTGCATCACCAACAGGTATTTGACCATTCTTGTTGAGGACAATATATATATACCTGCAAGAGATTTCATGTCTGAATCCACTATGCATTTACAACCTCTGATGTTGAGAGATTCAAATGTGGTTAAAACTATCAAAGCAGCAGGCCAGGGTTAAATAAAATGCCAAATGATCCATCAACAAAGAAAGAGCTAGGTATTCATTCCATAAACACTTCTCATCTATTACACCGTGATGACAACAAATCAGATGAAGATGACTAAACATTCTAGCTTCTTAAGATACAAGACCTACACACGATAACATACATTCAATATGAACGAGTCCTCCATGGACTCGAGGGCACCTCTCTATCTCCAGCTTTACCACATTGATTAAAGTGGTAATAAACCGCATTTGCTCAGCAGTGGTTGTCATGCCGTTTTTTATACCTAAATATGTCAACTTGTGGAAGCCTGATCAGGACCACCATTATAATATATTAATACCAACTTCAGAAAGCAATGTATATGACTAAATGTTAATCATTATCAACACATACATATGACTCGGGACTTCAGAACAGTCATGTTTTGTTCAATCTTTAAAAAACTATGCAGACGCTCAAAGAACCAAATAATAAATGTATCAATCAAATTGAATTTGTAGCTCTATTGAGCCAGCAATCAGCATAGTTTTTCTGCAAATATAAAAAGATACAGATAAGATGCATCATCTATCCTTTCATATTTTATAATAATAAATCTATTACCGTGTATACAAAAAAGCGTTAAAATGGATTTTTCTGCAAATAAAAAAGATATAAAGGCACCATCAATTAATGCTTCTTAATAAAAATTCCATTTGGTATATCCCAAAAAACTACTGCATTAAATAACACCACTTTTGGTGAAAAGGTTATAACTCTAATGTGATTATATTTATCATATTAAAATTCACAAATACGAAATACTCTGATGATCAATTTAACAATGAAAATATACCCATTTCAAACATCTTTCTTGAAGAAGTAAATATTTACCTTGTGCATCCTAAACTTGCAAGGATCGATTTAGAGAAGCTTTTGAACACCTTTGAGAGTCTAGGAACTGAGAATGTAACAAACTAGTAAATATTAATAAAAAAAATCAATAACTAAAGAATAAACTAAATAAAGTAGATGAGGTCTCCATGCCACATAAAAATACGTAGTATAAGTTTAGAAAATACCAAAACAGTTGGACGCCTTATTCTGAAAAAGAATTTCTTGCTCAACGATACATGTAATGAAATAATTCAAAAGAAAGTTGGGGTACTTTAATTGAACTTATTGAGGTTACTAACTTAACCCATTCACATTCCTTTATTAATTCATTGTATATAGTTAGAAAAATACTGGGAATTTAAAATACTTATAGATTACATATAGTGGGAATTGTATTAATTGAATTTATAGAAATGCATATTGTAGAAAAATACTTAATAAAAATAATAATATTCGTAATAATGAGGGTACTTTTGCTAAGAAATAGGGGAAGTTTCAACAATGCTGGAATCACAGAAGAAGAGTGTAACTCTCACACCCTCATTTAAAGGGTACTTTTGCTAGGAAATAGAATATATGTCGAGCATTGGTAAGCTTTGTAGAGAATATAGAGGGTATAATCAGTCTGGGCCTTCTTAAGCAGATTATGATCATCCTCATAAAGAGAGCTATAAACAGCCTAAAGCATTGATTTACACTTTTAACGTCGGTTTTGGAAAGGTCGCGTAAATGAGAGACGTTATAGGTGTGGTGTGGTTAGGGGTGGACTCGGGCCGGGCCAACCGGCCCGGAACCGGACCGGACCGCCACTGTGCGGGCCCGGACCGGCCCGGGAACCGGTTCGTTGGGCGGTTCGGGCCACCCGGCCCGGTGGATTCTCGGTTCGGGCTCGGGCCCTTCAAAAGGTGAACCGGCCCGGCCGGTTCGGGCTCGGGCTGGGCCAATTTTAATTTTTTTTTTGAAATTTTTTTGAGTTTTTGGGTTGGTCTGGTTATTTTGGGCCATTTGAGGTGGTTAGGGTTGGTTTGGGGGTGAGGGGGAGGGGTGGGGGTTAACTAGGAAAAGCCCAAAAAAAAAAAATATACCCGAGGCCCGGCCCGGCCCGGACCCGGGGGTTACCCGGGCCGGTTCCGGGCCTCCCCTTCTTGAACCGAGGCCCGGCCGGGCCCAGGCCCGAACCGGCCCGAGTCCACTCCTAGGTGTGGTCCTATCACGTCAGTTATATAAATTCTATCTACAACGTCGGTTCCCACAGATAACCGACGTCTAAATCATTTTTAAGAAATAATATAAATAACCTTTAACGTCAGTGTTGTTGTTTAACCGACGTAATATACTGTATTTTCTTAAAGGCTCAAGTAACATTTGACGTCTGTTAACAATAAAACCGTTGTGAAATGTCATTTCTTAAATTATTAAATTCCTATTGTCCAGATTGTGCTATGCTAATACCACTCACCACTTCTCAAACTTCCATAACATTTGAACGATCACATGAACTGAAATATATTAAAATATCACAAAACAACAATCATGCCATTACAATCTAGTCTCGAAATCAATATTATATTACATTCAAACACCAATATAAGTTTAAAATTACATTCAAACACCAATACAAATTCGGAATCATAATTCAATGTCACTGCTCATAATCTACATTTGCACACCACTTTACACCAATCTGGTCTTACAAAATTCAAGTCTTCTTGTGTATATTTATCATAACGATGGAACATCTACAAAATATTATATATAAAACTGTTAATTACAAGTAAGCATAACAGCAAATAGCTCCGGTAAAACAAGACCACCAATTATGTCCTTTTGACAGGATCATTGAGAGTAAAAAGAAAAAAGTAATAAATCAGTACTACTATTTCATTGTTCATCTTCTCAAGTACGTTTAAACCCCCCAAGAATCGAGTCTGGAAGAATGAAATAATTATTTAGATGCAAGAGTTAAGTTCACACCATTAAACTTATCTTGCATGAAAGGTAAGAGGAACTTAACATCATGTATACCATTACATGCAGCGACTTGCTCATTGGCAAATGCCTAAGCACAATATGCAAGAATCAAGATATATTCTAAGATATAGTTATCAATGAACAATAGTTAATTTAAAGTTTGAATAGCTGAGCTCCAATTGTTGTATGTGTGTTTCAATTTTCATTATAATGTATGAAAATAGATATACCGCTTGTTAAATATATTCCACTTAAGGCACCTTCAGTCCTGCACTATACTATATGGGACACTTAATGTCTTAACTACTGTGAGTTTAGGTAGATTGGAATTCTGACTAACAGTTTACAATCAATGTTTTAATTAATAGATAAGAATCATAAGATAGTAGTAAGCATGTAAACATGAATCGATATACATACTTAATTGTATCACTATCATGCTTCTTACTGATTTTCCATCAATTAAAGCATTTGGCAAGAAGTGAAATACAATGGCGAAGAACGTCAACCAATCTTATATTATTTGATCCATCCTAACAGAATATTGGCAACCAGGAAACATATAGCACCTATTAGGCTCACATTCTATGCAGAGAGGAAGAGTTCCACAATTTCAGAGGGAAAGCTACAATAATATGTTTTCTGAACTACCAAATCTATAAGGGCAGTAGCCAAGTAGGATTAATTACCCCTACACCCGGGTAATTTCCACTTAATTCATTACTGATCTGCCCAAAATTTATGCTTTACTCCAATTTAACTTCAAACATATTCCAAAGTCTGCAAAATCATCCAAAAACAATGAAACACGCTGAATACCACCAAAGTGATAAAACTAAGGATTTCCCGCTAGTTAGCGACAAAAGAAAACCATTTATGTGGAAAATTGGGCCTAAAGCATGCTCAAAATCTTTTCATGTTTACGACTTATCAACTAAAATCAGAATGAACCCAACTACTGATCCACCTGATTGAATCATAATATCATAGCAAATGGCCCTGTTTTTTGTTGTGTTTCAAAGATGGAAAAATAGAAGAAAAATAAACTAACCTATTCCTAATGATTTTCTTCATGAAGCTGAAGTCTATCCTTAAATATACAAAGGCTTAAACAAATTAGAGAGTTTATCCGTACATAACAGAAGAAAATTACTATAAAACCCATAAGAAGAAAAATTGGGGATAAATACATATTTTTTCCACCAAAAGAATGTCTTGGAGGATAGCGAAGGCTTTCAAAAATTTGTTCAAAAATGTGTTGGAGAACTATAATCAAGTAAGGAGAGAAAACATACCAGCGCTGAAGTAAACGTTGACCTGGAGCGAATCGAAGGGCAGGGATTGTCCTGATTTTAGTCATTCGGGAAGAAAAACACTAAAACAATTCCATAAGAAGAAAAATTGGGGAATTATCTTACAATTTCAGTGTGACACCGCACCAGAACGTCCTTGAAATTCAAATTAAGTTTCAAAGTTTGTGTATTTAATTTCCCTATTACCGAACAATTGTAAAACGAGTAATGTTTTACGCAATGCATGATTGATCATACTGCCGTTTGGGCTCGTATAATAGTAATGGACTTCCAAATACTTAATTGGGCCATCTTATTGGATATAGGGGCCCAACATTATTTAAATAAAGATACATAACCCTTCAATACAAAGTAAGAACAGTCGGGCAGCCCAAATGTTACTTTGGGCCCAACCTGCTAAAAATAGTAAGTATTCAAGAAGAGCGTTCTAGGCCCACTAGAGAATGGTCCACACGGCTTGTAGCCCGGGAATATGAATTCAATGGTCACAAATAAGTGAATGTGTTGGTTAGAGAAGAATACAAACTCTTATGGTTCCACCTTAGGCATTATTGAGCTAAGTAATGTGAATAGGGTTTTCTTATATAATTATACATCATATAAATTATTGGGATTACCTTAAACATGTTATAGATCAATATTATGATGTAGATAGTTTACTTGGTCTAAATATATTAGAATGAATACAAAGGGACATCCTATGACAAAAGATAAAACAATAGGACCCATTTTTCCATCTTTGGAAGTATTGGTTGGTATTTTGGGCTCCAAATTGATTGGGAACCACTCCACATGGCTTGAGAACATGCAAAACAAGGAGAATAAGTTATAACACATAAATGGGGCGGACCTATTGAGTTGATATCTCAAACAATACAAAAAGAAATAAAGATGGAGGTCCACCTCATATTTGATTGCAAACCAAATATCTCCCATACTCTCTTGTAAGCCACATGATTTGATAACATGATTGAGGGCTCTTATACACTCCCACAACCCCCCAATACGAACTCCCAAGGATAAGAGAAAAAGGAGCCACACAACTCAAGAGGAAGGAAGAAAAAACTGCCCGCATGTTATTTTTCCAGTGCGTAGGGTGGCTTGTTTGATTCATATCTAGAGCTACAATCATCCAAAAAGGGCGGGTGAGGTGTCTACTGAAATCTATCAAGATAAGGAATCCATAGACGTGCGTTTTGAAGAAAACGGAGTAGTTTAAGGCCTCCAAATCATCGAAGGAAAACGATACCTCGCTGGATACGTTTTTGCATTCATAGTAAGTTTGAACCCAAAATCTTCCTTTTCATTATCTAAATGATATGAACGATTGGTGGAAATATTATACACTAATTGAATTGTATAATATGTTACTTAAGGTTGATATATTGAAGTAAATGTTAGATGCTAACCTAGAACAAACCTCGAAAGGTTAAGAAGCGATTTCGCCGGAAAACACCCATTCTAGGGGCTGTTTTCGTATCATCGGTTAGGAGTTGAGATAGAACCTTTAGGAGTCTGTCTAACTATCATTTATAAGAAATGAATCAGTTCTCAAACTTCCTTGGCCAAATCTTTTAGAATTGGATCGAGAAGGAAAGGTTTAAAGCTCATTTGAGGTGAGGATCGACATCTAGTTGCTTACAACTTGTAGGTTAAGCATGAGATTACCTAAATGTATAGATAACGTTTTTCATGGATTATGATGATTGATTATTGATGAAATATTGATATATTTGATAAGGAATGGAATTGGAAATGATTTGGAATCATATTGATAAAAATGGAGTTGAATGAACTATTATGTAAAATAGGCATTTTTACTCATGTATGAATTGTGTAGATACATAAATGAATATTTATGTATTACATTGGATGCTTAAGTTTCTGATACATATCTCTAAATATGTAGGGACTTAAAAGTAGAATATTTGATTTACAAGAATAATCTTAATAGTATTGAATTACTAGTTAATGATTGTTTGTAATTGTCAAGGAATTGAATTTAAGAATTTGATTGTATGTTATGTGCTTGAATGTGATTCAAGTGACTTAATTGATTTAGTATGAAGTTAATATCATGTTATGGGAAGTCCGTAAGGATGTCCCCGGAATAGATTATTGATATCTCAATTCTAGGCATATGTTTGCTTAGGAATTGAGTCTATGCCATGGCACGGTGATGTACTTGAGTTGGACTCTAGAAGTGCATGGGTAGACAAGGGGTTGTGATTGATGAAATACATGGTGATGTACTTGAGTTGGACTCTAGAAATGCATGGGAGATTTGAGGTTGTAGCCTATGATGTGCATGGTGATGTACTTGAGTTGGACTCTAGAAATGCACGGTGGAGTAATTAACTTGTGTCATATGATTTGCATGGTGATGTACTTGAGTTGGACTCTAGAAATGAAAACATATGTGTTAGGGTTGGACCCTATAAATTGTCGTGACTGGTAGTCACGGGGTATTGGGTTGATGTTTTGTAAACAAACCTTGGTCCTACGGGCCGACTACTTGACTTTATATATAAAGTAAGTATATTTTGAAAATGGGTAACTTGGGGTTAAGACCTAGATTATATTATCACCCTATTTGAGGGTCTTGTGTTTGAAATACTTGTTGTATATTTGTGAGATGTCATCCACACCAGTACTTTATAGCCGTATAGAGTACTGACCCCCTTTCGGAGGGCGTCCCACCACCATTTCAGGTTGAGGCTAAAGCTTTCTTCCTGTGCTCGTTGCTCGGGTGATCATCTTGGAGAGAAGACTTGGTTCGTGGTTCCTCCATTCTGTTTTTGAACATTTATAAACATGCTCATGGATATTTTACGATAGAGCCTGCGTGCTCATGTTTGCCCCGTGTGGCATTTTTTTTCAAACTATGTTTTCCGCTACGTGTTGAATTGCTTATTGTGTATGTTTATGGATGACTTATGTGTGAATGATATTCGAGACACCTTGTATAATATGGATGTGTTAGACTGCGGTTGACTATTCATATTGTACGGCGGGTTGTTGACGTGTCCGGGTAGGTCCGGGGCGTGACATTCAGACCTAATGAGCGTCTTACAATTTCATACCTAATGTAAAAAGGTCAGCGAAGACTTTCAAAAATTTGTTCAAAAAAGTGATGAAGAACTACAATCAAGTAAGAAGAGAAAACATACTTGCGCTGAAGAACTACAATCAAGTAACGAGAGAAAACATACTCGCGCTGAAGAAAGCGGTGACCTGGAGGGTGGAGCGAATCGAAGGGTTAAATATACTCCGAGTGAGGAGATTTTCTCCGACCAGATATATGGGTGGAGGGTGAAGAAAACATACTTATCCTGATTCACGTCTAAACCGAGTGAGGAGATTTTCTCCAACCAAATATATCCCAACATCTTACCTGAATCGTCCCGGTCACAAGCCAAGAAGATTAAAATATTCAAGGAGGAGATTGGACGAATTAACCAGAGGATTTAGCGCACAAAGATGGAGAGGGGTTAAATGGGATAAGGTTTTGGGCGCAGAGAAAGAAGTAGCAGATGCGAGAAAGAAGGAACGAATGAACCAGGGTTTCTTTCGATGTTTTTGTTTTTGTATTTAATTAAAAACAACTCATGAGTGGGCTATTAAAAAATAAAGGGACTCGAGTACATCTTACGAAAAGATTACATTTTAGGACGGTTTATCGTGAACGGACGTAAAAAATTACTTATTAGGACGGTTTATCATGAACTGACGTAAAAATACTTATTAGGATGGTTAATAAAGAAGTGACGTTGAAGGGGTGACGTAGTATGTCATTCCTGTAGTAGTGCAAAAGTAGTGTTATTCCACACTATGAGGTCTCTTTTAAGTCTTTTGAGACATGTATTGCTTCCATTATAACATTAGTCACATTAGCGAGAAAAACGTATTCAAAGGATGAGAGAACTTGATCTTACAAGAAAACTGATGCAACATGACTACATGAGAGGCGGCCAAATTAGCTAAGACAGAGTCGGTAAAAACCAACTGAAGTTTCAACTCAAATAATGATTTGATAACTTCATTTTTTAAATTAAAAAAGGCCACCAAAATTACAAAATCTCATCAATAAAGAATAAATTACAAGAGCATTATCTTATGTGATATGAAACAGAATCTATACATGCATAAACAAGATGATAAAAAGAAGCACACATTCAGATATTTATCACAAGCTATCTAATTGTTGACGAAGAGAGTAAATTGAACCTGACAAATCAAAACACCCAAAAGACCCATTCAACCAGATGTAACAGTGCATGCCTGCAGCACAAAAACCCTAGATGGGACTTCTTTTAGAACTCCCTACCCCCTACAGTAGAAGAGATTGTGTTATCTTCCTTATCCCGCAGAAAACAATTGGGTAATTCAGTGTTCTCTTTTCTTTGTACTCGTCTTTTTGACTTGACTTGATAAAGCTCTTCTGATATAAGCTCTATTATCCCTCTGGTTTGAATGTAAAAAATCTGCAGAATAGTTTGAATCCTTTATGCAGAATACAACTTAAAGAAACTATGAATAAAGAACTCACACTACACAATAAACTGGGGATGAGTCTTGGTAAAAATCTGCAGGAACTTCAGACATTTTCCACCATTAAAGCTCAAAGCAACTTTATAAACCATAAAAGTTTGAATTTTCAAAGCCAACAGAAATAAAAAGCATAAAGCTCAAAATGAACTTACATGAAGTGCAAGAATTGCTGAGGTGTGTGTAAGCTGAAGGCAACTTCCAGCTAGAATCACTAAGTTAACTAAATGCATATACACACAACAACTACTTATGGTGAATATATTGAAGGGTTTCAAAGTGCCTGGATCTCCGGAAGAGACATAGCCCCTGAAATTAAATTAAAGCAAGACTATTTCACAAGTTTGTTTTGTATATTTTTTATATAGACACAAATAAACCTTTGAAAAGAACGAACACAAAGTAAATCAAAACGGAAGTACCTATTATAGAGCTCAAAAAAGAATTGAGGAATATTGATTCAACATCTAGATTAGAAGAGAAAAAGATAAGCGTTTCTTACTTAGTACGCAATATAATATTAGAACTCAAAACAATTGTGTATCTGAAACGATGTCTCTATAAACACAAAGGAATAATATAAATTGGGAAACAGTAATTGAAAAATAAATGAGATAAATTACTAAACCAGTTTTCTGGGGGGTTTAAATCAAATCATTTTGGCCTATTCATGGGATTAGATATGTAATGGTCGGTTCGTATATAATATATACATAATACATATTCTTCCTGAAATTATCTTAAAATAAATACAAGGCTTCAAAGATCATTCTAACAATGTATACAGAGAAATAAAGCGTATCTCATGTCAAAGATTAAATCCAAATAAAATTGATCATACAAAAACAAATGTACTTGGTTTAGGCTTACCTTGACAAAAAAAATAGAAATCCGTGTAGCTTGAAGCCTGCAATGGTATTAACAAATAGATGGTCATCTAAGGACATGTTTTCTGCCGCCAAACCTCAGAAATACAGGGCATAAAACCCCACAAAAAACACAGGCTTAGCAACTCTACTCAATAATGAAACATAATAGAAAGAAAAGAGAAGGAAAATAGGAAAAGTCAAAGCTAACAGTATCACATGAGAGGGGCAAAATAGGAGAAATCAAAGTTAACCGAATCATATGAGAGGGGATGATTATCGGGGCAGCATAGTACACGATCGACATTGGCGGCTCCTTCAGCGAAAGATTTCTGCAAATTGACATTGGGGGCGGCTCTCTCGGAAAATGATTTCACAATGGGTTGTGACCTGCGAAACCTAGCTTTTGAAAACCGGGGAAAAAGAATGAGAGGAGGGGAGCAGACCACGGTTATCAAACAGAGCCAAATACCGTGAGGTCAATTGCGGGTACTGTGCACACAGTAAAAAGGTCATGCTAACTTCCTTACAGGCTTTATATTTTTAGTATATATATATATATATATATATATATATATATATATATATATATATATATATTAAAAAGAGTAATTGAAACGATGTCTCTATTAAAAAGCACGATGTTTCCCATTTTTCATATATATATATATATATATATATATATATATATATATATATATATATATATATATATATATATATATATATATATATATATATATATATATATATATATATATATATATATATATATATATATATATATATATATGTGTGTGTGTGTGTGTGTGTACTTTTTTAATAGATAGTCAAGTATCCATTAAAATAAATTTGTATGCATTTCAATAAATTTGTAGCTTTCACAATGTGTATCTGTTGGCAACATCTCGTGCTAGGCCATACATTTGGTTTTATATTATTTATTTAATTATTTATTATTAATTTTTATCTATGTATGTATATATGTACTTTTAAAACTACATTAGTTATTACTGAAAATTTAAGAATATTCATGTTGGGATAATGGGCCTGGCACAGTGCCATCAGCCCGATATCCCCGAGCTTAGGCCCAACTAGGCCCAAGACGTGGTCTCACGAGCCGGAATCGCCCCTTGCTCATTTACTTATTTATCGGGCCAGTTCTCCCATTAGCTAGGGGATGTATTATTAAGTTGGGCCAAGCCCACGTAGATTAGATTTTGGGCTTATGATGGATGTCTATAAATAGGCCATCACTTTTGCTATACTGAAGTGCTGGCGCTTTCTCTCGAGCTATTTTCTACTAGGGGTGGACTCGGGTCGGGCCAACCGGCCCGGAACCGGACCGGCCCGCCACTGTGCGGGCCCGGACCGGCCCGGGAACCGGTTCGTTGGGCGGTTCGGGCCACCCGGCCCGGTGGATTCTCGGTTCGGGCTCGGGCCCTTCAAAAGGTGAACCGGCCCGGCCGGTTCGGGCCCGGGCCGGGCCAATTTTAATTTTTTTTTGAAATTTTTTTGAGTTTTTGGGTTGGGCTGGTTATTTTGGGCCATTTGAGGTGGTTAGGGTTGGTTTGGGGGTGAGGGGGAGGGGTGGGGGTTAACTAGGAGAAGCCCAAAAAAAAAAATACCCGAGGCCCGGCCCGGCCCGGCCCGGACCCGGGGGTTACCCGGGTCGGTTCCGGGCCTCCCCTTCTTGAACCGAGGCCCGGCCGGGCCCGAACCGGCCCGAGTCCACTCCTATTTTCTACCAACATTGGTGCTTTCATTGAGAGCCGTCTCTCATTCTTTCGGTAGAAGCTTCGGAGAGGAAAATGGCAGGAGCAACAAGGCAAGAATGAGTTTACGTCCACACCGAGCACTCGGAGCAGCCCAACGGCCGTCGCATGAGAAGCACAGTGGTGAGGCCGATGGGGGACTTGAGGAACAGCTTGTCGAGCCCCGGAGACTTGTGAGATTCGTTGGGCCAGAATCGTGGGAGGCGATCCGTCCATGAACTTCTTGGAGGCGGGCGTAATACTGTTCCGCGCTGGAACCTGACGCCGCTCGATGCTGGAGTGCAGGTACTCCGGGAAGCCACTCGTGCTATTGAGGATTTGGCTCGGGGATTTCAGAGATTAATCCTGCAAGAGACGGAGCATGGGCGTTCAAGTCATATCACCCATACGGACTTGGAGGCATCCTCCGGGCGGTATCGTGGGGGACGCACCAGCACAGACGGATCCCGGAGGGAGTTGTCCTGGCAAGTCGAGCAGTCACGGCGGCCCGGAAGGAGGCCTTCACGGGAACGCTCGTTCCGTGAAGAAGGGGACGTTTCGCATTACAACTCCCGTCAACCAAGCAGGCGGGCTGGCTCCCTGGGCGGACGTAATGCTGGATCCGGTCCCCACATAGGTGAAAGGATTGTGGAGTCGTCCGCGCAGGTTCAGCCCCGAGCTAGACGCGCACGCGCGGAACCGGAACCCGATGCGGTAGAAGATCTAAGGCTAAGACTGGACGAGCTGAGGAGAAGGGTCGTCGGGGGAGAGCCATACGTGGCTGACCTCCACATCCCGGAATCATTTACTCGTGCAGTCATGGAAGCGCCGCTGCCGAGGGGATACAAACCTTGCGATGTGGAGACTTACAATGGCACTTCGGACCCGCAGCACCATATATCACGATATCTATCGGATATGGTCATGATGGGGTATGAAGACGCCATACGATGACGGGGATTCGCATCCACGCTAGACGGGCCAGCTCAGGAATGGTATGACACGCTACCTGACGGAAGCATCAGGAACTTCCAGGAGCTGGCCAGGCATTTCCTTCTAAGGTTCGCTGGTTCCCGGGACGTGAAGAAGAATTTCAGTCACCTGTTCAGCCTGAAGCAGGGAAAGAAGGAGGCGTTATCTGCTTTCTTGGCGAGTTGGAGAGCGGAGTCAGCCAAGGTCCAGGTCCTTGACGACAGGACCGGGGTGGCCATGCTAACGAATTCCATCCAGTTGGGGGAGCTCTACAAGGATTTTTTTAGAAATCCACCATCTTTGTATGAGGAAGTCCTAAGGCGTGCAGACCGCCAGGCCGAGGCAGAAGACGCCGAGCAAAGGAAGAAGGATGAAGAAGAGGGAAGGAGGAAAGGCACAGAGAAACGCGACGACCCGGAAGACGAGAACACCGATGCGAAGGCTGGCGGTAAGGGCGGAAAGTTCAAAGGTAAGAAGAACAAAAGCAAGGGAAAGACTGATGTCCACTCTTATCAACCAAACACCTAATGCCTTTAGCCCAGCCAGTCGGGACGATTCTGGACTATGCAGAAGAGCAGGGCCTGGTAGCCTTCTCTGAGGAGTGTGACGTGGTAACCGCCAAGCGGAACACTGACCAGTACTGCAGATTCCACAAGAATTTCGGGCATGACACAGACGAATGCATTTTCCTCCGAAGGCGGATCGAGGCACTCATCAAACAAGGGTACTTGGGCCAGTTCGTAGGAAAGCAAGGAAACAACCAGCAGAGGAAAACTCTAACGTGGAAGCGACCCGACCAGACTACCGCATCCAAAGAGAAGCAGCCCGTGGACCAATCCTCGAAGAAGCTCGAGCTCGGAGCTTTGTCCGACGATGACGAGTATGACCTGGAAGGAGGACCCCATAAGCACCACAGGTGTTCCTACATCATTGGTGGCCCTCAAGGAGGTGACACCTCGGGCGAGAGGAAGCAGTGGGATCGATCCTTATACGTCGGGGAGATTACTCGGATGCCCGCAGAGAAGAGGATGAAGAGGGACCCAATCTATTTCACCGATGTTGACTCACCACCTATGCCGCCGCCGCATAAGGATGCCCTGGTTATCAAGGTGGAAATTAATAATACTATCGTTCACCAAGTTTTGGTAGACAAGGGAAGTTCAGTGAATGTAATGTATTATGACACGTTCCAGGGCCTTGGCTTAAGTAAAACTGTTTTTAGCCCCGTTAAAACACCGCTCTCGGGATTTACCCGGGACTCAATCGAGTCAGAGGGCAGCATGGTGCTTCCTGTGATGGTTGGCTCCGAGCCTTGCATAGCCAGGTAGAACGTCGAGTTCATAGTAGTACGTTTGACTTGCGTGCACAAGATCATCATGGGGAGGCCCGCGTTAGAGGATTTGAAGTGCATTATCTCCCAGGAACACCTATGCATGAAGTTACCTACCCCGAACGGGGTTGGGGTAGCCCGGTGAGATCAAAGGTTGGCACGGAGCTGTTACGTGAAGGCATGCAAGTAGCTCGGGCAGAAGGACCTTAGGTTCCACACTATCAACAATAAGGCTATGAAGTACGAGGAGGGTCAGCTCCGCGCTGAACCCACCTCCGAAGTTGAAGAGGTTCAAATCGATCCCAAACACCCGGACCAAAGAATAAAGATCAGTGTGGGGCTCCCAATCGAACTCGGAAAGAAGATCATCCAAGTTCTAATCACGTTCAGTATGTTCTTTGCATGGGGACCTGAAGATATGCCGGGATTGGATAGGAGAGTGGCCGTCAACGGGCTAGCAGTTGATCCGACAGTGAAGCCGGTCCAGCAGAAGAGGAGGCACCTCTCAGTTGAACGAAGGGAGTTCGTGAAGAAGGAGATTGCCATGCTCTTAGCCATCAAACACATCAAGGATGTATTGTACCCGGAGTGGCTGGCAAACGTGGTCCTTGCACCGAAGCTGCCGACTTGGAGGATGTGTGTCGGTTACACGGATCTCAATAAGGCGTGCCCAATGGACCCCTTTCCTCTACCTAACATTGACCAACTAGTTGACGGGGTGGCCGGGTGCGAGCTCCTCAGCTTGATGGACGTGTTCCGGGGGTATCATCAGATATTCATGCATGAAGATGATGCGGAGAAGACCTCGTTCATTACCCCGGAAGGAGTCTTCTGCTATTTAGTCATGGCTTTTGGCCTGAAGAACTCTGGGGCAACGTATACAAGGATGGTCGCAAAGGTGTTCCGAACCGTGCTGGGAAGGAACATGGAAGCGTACGTTGACGATATGATCGTCAAGAGCACTCGGGCGACAGACCACGCAGACGACCTGGAAGAAATCTTCAGAATCATGAAGTCAGTCCAGCTACGCTTGAACCCGAAGAAATGTACCTTTGCCGTCCAGGGAGGCGATTCCTGGGATACATGGTCACGTAGAGGGGGATTGATACAAATCCCGAGAAGGTAAGAGCGATACTTGACATGGAGCCCCCGAGATCGGTGAAGGAAGTCCAGGTTCACACCGGCCGGCTAGCAGCCCTCGGACGCTTCATGTCTAAGTCTGCCGAGAAATCTCTACCTTTCTTCCAGGTCTTGAAGAAGCAGAATGGATTTATGTGGACTGACGAGTTCCAAAGAGCCTTTGAAGATTTGAAGAAGTACCTCCTCTCTGAACCTTTACTCAGCAAGCCGGAGAGGGGAGAGACATTGATCCTATACCTCGGAATTTCTCAAGGCGCGATCAGCTCCGTGCTGGTTCGCGAAGAGGATGGCGTTAAACATCCAGTCTATTATGTGAGCAAGGCTCTCCAGAATGCTGAGCTCCGGTACACTCC
The DNA here is from genome assembly GCA_945859875.1 of Cuscuta europaea. Taxonomy (NCBI): domain Eukaryota; kingdom Viridiplantae; phylum Streptophyta; class Magnoliopsida; order Solanales; family Convolvulaceae; genus Cuscuta; species Cuscuta europaea. The sequence goes on from CAMAPE010000004.1 coordinate 12,527,283, forward strand.
GCTTGAGAAGACAATCTATGCAGCCTATGTCACGACAAAAAAGTTGACTCATTTTTTCCAGGCACATCCGATCAGAGTCTTGTCGGAGCAACCTCTAGGCGCAGCGCTAAGGACTCCCGGGAAAACCCGGGTCGTCAAATGGTTGATGTTGCTCAATCAATACGAAGTAGACTTCCAACCCCGATCATCCATAAAAGGGCAGGCGCTCGCAGATTTCATCGTTGAGTGCACGACAAGAGAGGTGACAGAGAAGCAAAGGGACAGTGAAGAACAGTGGTGGACGCTAGCGACTGACGGGTCGTCCGGGAATAAAGGATGCGGCGGTGGAGTTGTCCTCATTTCACCGGAGGGATTCCGAGCCTACTATGCTTACCGGTACTTGTTCAAAGTATCAAACAACGAGGTAGATTATGAAGCCCTACTGTCGGGGCTACGGCTAGTTGCGGCCATGCGGGCAGAGTGGATTATAGTGAAGTGTGATTCTCGACTAGTCGTGTCCCAGGTCAAGGGGGATTTTGAAGAAAAAGAAGAAAGGATGGAAAAGTACAGGGATGCTGTCAGGGAACTGCTCGGGTTGTTCAAGAAAGCAGAGTTGGTTTGCATTCCGCGGAACCAGAATGCAGATGCTGATCTTCTATCTCGTTTGTCACAGGGATTACCCGAGCACATCTCCAAGATTGCTCGAGTTGAGGAGATGACTACGTCGAGCATAGCAGCTTCTCCGCCCATCACCGTCCTACCTTTACATCAGGGAGCTTGGAGCTAGGTTGACAATTTGTTACACTACATAGCTGACGGGACCTTGCCTAACCAGGAGGAAGAAGCGAAGCTTGTCCGGCGACGGTCTTCGAGCTACGTTGTCTTGGAGGGCAATCTGTACAAGCGATCCTACAACGGAACGCTTCTCAGATGTCTAAGACCGCACGAAGCAGACATGATCATTGCGGAGCTCCACAGTGGAGTGTGTTCAGCTCACCAGGGAGCATGCACGTTAGCCAAGAAGGTTGTCCTGCAAGGATATTTTTGGCCTACGATCATGAAGGATTGTGCCAATTATGCAAGAAAATGCGATACATGTCAGAAGTTTCAGAAAAGTCCGGGAAGGCTAGCAACGACGTATACACCTATCAGCACTACTTTACCATTCACCCGTTAGGGGATTGACTTGGTTGGTCCCCTGCCAAACGGTTCCGGGAACAGGAAGTTCATCATCGTGACCGTGGATGACTTCACAAAGTGGGTTGAGGCCGAACCACTAACGAGCATAACGCACCTCCAGTGCAAGAAGTTCGTTTGGAAAAACATTTTCTGCCGGTTCGGGGTTCCCTTGCAAATCATCTTAGACAATGGAAGACAATTTGATTGCGAACCATTTAGACAATTCTGCTTAGAGTGGGGCGTGGAATCCAGCCGGGTATCTATTTGCTATCCCCAAGGGAACAGACAAGTGGAGAACACCAATCGCACAATTGTGGATGGTCTTTAGAAGAAGCTGGAAGCACTTGGAACTGCCTAGGTTGAGGAGCTGAACAACGTGTTGTGGACGTTCCGAACGACTCCCAGGAAGGCGATGGGAGAGACTCCTTTTTCTTTATGTTATGGTTTCGAAGCAAGGGCACCCTTTGAAGCAGCGATCCCTAGTCGAAGGGTGGAAGATTTTGAGCCGGTCAGCAATGAGGAAAGACTCCGAGCCGAGCTCCACCTCATTGAGGAAAGGAGGGACCGGGCATTCATCAAAGTAGAGAACTCCCGCAGACAAGTGAAGGCATATCAAGACAGCCGAACGGTTCCCCGAAGCTTTGACGTAGGAGACTATGTGCAAAGACGGAGGAACGCAAGCAAACCAACCGAGGGGGGAAAGCTCTCCATCAAGTGGGAGGGCCCCTATGTTATTGAAGCCGTGGTCGGACCCGGGACGTACAAATTAAGGACCACGGCAGGGAAGCTTGTTGATCGTGTTTGGAACGCGGAGCACCTTCTTAAGTTTTATCAGTAGTGCTATGTAATATTTTAGTCCTTTCATTACCTTAATAAAACTTTGGTTATCTTTTTCAATCTTGAATTTAATGAGGTGCGACCTCACTTGGAAATAAATGGGTGGTGGCTAAAAAAAGAGTACATATATCATGCCCCGCTCTCGGTGTCTAGTCGACCACGGCTCGGACCTCGGGCAAGGAAATAATGAAACTACTTTCTAAGTCCGGGGTTGGCCGCTCGGTCAGGGAAACTACAAGACCGGCTCCCGGGTCGAAAAGGTATGCGACAGGTTGTGCCCCGAGCCCCTCTCGTACATCCGTTGTCTGACGTTGCTGTCTAAACAGCTCGCATGCACGTGTGATCCAATCAACGATGCGACAACTATATGACCGGTCTCCGGACCGAAGGTATGCGGAAGGTTGTGCTCCGGGCTCCTTTTGCACATCTATTGTCAAACGTTGCTAGGCTTAGCAGCCCATACGCGCTTGACAGGATCAACGGTGCGGGTCCATTCTGGTCTGATCATGCAGGGCCTTGCCCTTACGTTTGACCGACTTCAGTTCAACTTTCAGAAGGGGAATAGCCAAAATATTCCTTGAGTATGAAACTAACTGTACAAGTCAAGGTGGTGTAAGACCGACCTCCGGGTCGAAGGTATGCAAGAGGTCGTGCCCCGAGCCCCTCTCGTACATCCGTTGTCCAATCGCCGGCCGAACCGCTTGCACGACTAGTCGGCCCCAGGCCGACAGTTTGCAGGTCAGCCCCGCCTTACCAAGCATGGCGCGGTCAGGTTCGACCATGTTGACCTTACGTCCCTCAGGGCCTAGGTGGGAAGCCAGATCCCCGATAAGTTATCCAAGTATTCTTCAATAAAAAACAACTAAGTAAATTACAAGGACAAACAATGCAAACATACAAGCTCCAACATAAAAATAGCCCGTGAATGAAGAGTAGAGTTGAAGACATGAATCTCGGGAGCAAAGTAAAGTGTCAATGTCTCACGGAAAAATAGAATTAAAACTATGATCTATAATCTAGGGATCAAGCAGCTCCTCACAAATACCCTGGAAAATGGTCTCGAAATCGAAGCCGTGAGTGACATATTCCAGGTCATGTGGAACTCCCGGGAACGTCCGAAGATTCCAACGTGTGTGACCATCATCATCACCCGCCATATCCTCCTCATCAGGATCAGGTGCGAGCTCAGGTAGGCCAAGCTTCTCGGGCTTAAAGTCGGGAAGAAGCTCATCCAGGCTCTCGTACAACATCTTCTGCATGTCATATCGACCACACCTGAAGGAGAACAAGTCCCGCTCCTCGCACCAGTCACGCCCCTCCTTGGTCTGCAGCCAAACATGAATCTGCTCCGCATAGGGAGCAGCCATCCTGGAAGTAAGAAGAAATTCCACTTATGATCCTTCGAGTTTTGCACCAATTCCACAATTAGTCCTCATCTTTCATTTTATCCATTTTTGGTACCTGACTATTGTTTTCTTGACCATATATAGTCCTTTTCCGATAGTAAAAATGCTCAGAAATTGACCACAAATGGTCAAAAAAACAATAATCAGGTACCAAAAATGGATAAAGTGAAAGACAAGGACTAAAAATGGAAATGACACAAAACTCGGAGGACCTAAAGTGGAATTAATTCCTGGAAGTAATAAGCTCCGAAAACTCATGGGAAGCTTTGAACGCCTCAACTGCTTGCTTCCCCGTATCCTCGGTCCTGGAAGCGATAAGTTCTGAGAACTCCTGGGAAGCCTTGAATGCCGCAAATGTTTGCTTCCCCGCGTCCTCAGTTCTAGAAGCGACAAGCTCTGAGAACTCCTGGGAAGCCTGGAACGCCGCAACTGCTTGTCGCCCTGCATCCACGAATGACGCCTCTAGCTGGTTATACTTAGACTCTAGCTGATCACATTTTGATTAAAGGTCGCTCAGGGCTCTCATATCTTCTTCGTTGTGTGCTGCATGTATCCTCAGGTCTGCCTTTGCCCCGTCTGCACGTTGTCGGGCCTGGATAGCCTGGAGATATGCTTCATTAACCTGACGTTGGATCTCCGCACACCGATCTATCATATCCCGGATCAATGCGGCCAAGTCCATCATTCCCTGCAGAGAAAAGAAAATCGATCATGAGACATCTGTTGAGGTTTGCGAGCCGGGACAATACCAAGTGCACACCACGACAAAGTGCACGTCAAATTTGGCACCGTTGCCAGGGAAAGACAATTAATTTTTCTTTTTATTTTATCTTAAATATATATATATATATATATATATATTACTTAAATATAGAAATTTCTATTTCTTTTCTGAGCTTTGTTTGAGTATATGGTAAGAACCCGATCTATAAACGAAATCATCTACCAAACAAACCCCCAAACGGAACAAGCCTTCGAGAGGTTTAGGAACTTATTTCCAAATACTTCTTCGGAGGAATCATCAAGTTCTAGCTCTCACTCTAGCGAGAACGAAGAGCCAATCATTATGGCTCATGAAACAAGAACGTTGAGGGAGCTCACGGCTCCGAATCTAAATCAACAACCCCTTTGTATCACTTTTCCAACTCTTGATACGGGGGTCACATTCGAGCTAAAATCTGGGCTCATTCATCTACTCCCATCATTCCATGGTTTACGCGGGGAGGATCCGAACAAACACTTATCGGAATTCCATATTATGTGCACAAGCATGTGCCCCAATGGTGTGTCCGAGGAGCAAATCAAGCTGAGATCTTTCCTTTTTTCTCTCAAAGACCTCACGAAGGATTGGCTTTTCTATCTTCCGTCGGGTAGCATCAACACATGGGCTCAAATGAAAAAGAGCTTCCTCGACAGGTATTATCCCGCATCTATCTCTTCAAGTCTCAAAAAGCAAATCAGCAACATTGAGCAAGCGGATGATGAGACCTTGTACGAATATGGGGAGCGCTTTAAAAACTTAGGCGCTGGTTGCCCATATCATGGGTATTCGTAACAAGATCTCATCCTCTACTTCTATGATGGACTTGTTGATCAAGATAGACGCATGGTGAATGCGGCATGCGGAGGGGGTATTGTCAACAAAACCCCTTCTCAAGCAAGAGACATCATTTCGGAGTTGGCCGAAAACTCGAGACATTACAACGGGAGGTCATCATCAAAACGAGTTATGGCGGTAGAATCCAACAACTCGTTGGAAAGTCAAGTGAACGGTTTGACAAGTCAAGTGACCGGTTTGACTTCTTTGGTATAATATTTTCTTTTGAATCCCAAAACCCAAGAAGTCAAGGTCTGCGGCATATGTTCGACACAAGGGCACCCCACCGACTCTTTCCCAACATTACAAGAGGAGAACCCCGAGCAAGTCAATGCTTTGGGTTTCCAAGGTCAAAGGAGGTATGATCCTCACGGCAAAACCTACAATCCGGGATGGAGGGATCATCCAAATTTAAGGTACGAAAACTCTCAACCCCCTCAACAATCAAACCCTCCTCCTCAACAATATAAACAAGGCCAAACATCGAACTCGAACATGTCCACCGAAGACATGATTCGAGCACTAGCCATGAACATGGCTACGATGCAACAAAGTGTGGCCCAATTTCAAGAAACAACAAAATCTAGCATCCACAACTTGGAAAACCAAATGAGCCAAATCTAAAATGCCGTGAATAGACTTGAAGATAAGGATTCGGTAAAACTCCCATCTCAAACGGAGCCGAATCCAAGGTCACTTTGAGAAGTGGCAAATAATTGGTTATGGCTAAGGCAAAAGCAAAGGGCCATGTTAGAGAAGAAGAGGAGGATATCTTGGTGCTAAGCACAAATCTTCAAAATGAAGAGGAAAAAAAGGAGGAGATCACGCCTCAAATAAAGTTCCCACCGCTCGATTCATACGAGCCGGTGCCACCTTTTCTGGAGGCTCTCAAGGACAACCGCAAATACAACAATGACATAGACATCTACGAGACCTTCAGCAAATGTGAGGTAAATATCCCTCTTCTTAATTTAATTAAAGGTGTTCCTAGATTCGCAAAGTTTTTAAAAGAACTTTGCACAATTAAAAGGAAATACAAATTAAGTGGAAAGCACAAAATCCAAGTAAGTGAAAGGGTATGAGCCGTTTTCCAAAAGAAACTTCCTAAAAAGTATTGTGACCCGGGAATGTTCACTATACCATGTAAACTAGGAAATGCTAGTTTTTCTAGGGATATGTTAGATTTGGGTGCATAAATCAATGTCATCCCATACTCTCTATATAAGTCCCTAGAACTAGGACCTTTACATGAAATGGGGGTTGTTATCCAACTTGCCGATAGATCCAATGCTTACCCAAAAGGTGTAGTAGAGGATGTACTCGTCATGGTGGATAATTTAATTTTTCTCGCTGATTTTTACGTTCTCGAAATGGAGAACGATAAAAATGTAGTCCCCATTTTATTAGGAAGGCCCTTTTTAAAAACAACCAAGGCAAAAATAGATGTATTTAGTGGAGTATTAACCATCGAGTTTGACGGTGAGAAAGTTGAATTTAATATCTATGACTCCATGAAATACCCCGCTGATAATCACTCTCTTTTTGCTATAGATACTTGTGACACTTGAGTCCAAGATGTGTTTGAAGTTGAGGGGAGAGATAAATTGTTAAGCTCGATTGAGAACGACGTAGAGGATTTCACTTTTGAATACTCTATGTCAAATAACATGAAAGTTATGGTGGCGGAGTTAAATCAACTCCCGCTTTTGCCACCGGGCTCTAAAGCCCCTCCCACTAACCATTCCGAGCGAGAAGCCGCTACCATCTGTTTTGCAGGCACTGGAGGTGGAATTAAAATCACTCCCTGAAAATATGAAGCATGTGTTCTTAGATGAAAATCACACTCTACCGGTGATTATCTCAAAAGCCCTAACCCAAGAACAAGAGGAAAGATTGATCGCGGTTCTCAAGGAGTACAAATTAGCCATTGGATGGTCTATTGCCGACATCAAAGGCATTAGTCCATCCACATGCATGCATAGGATCTTGCTTGAAGACGAGGCCAAATCGGTGAGGCAACCGCAATGAAGATTGGACCCACCCATGATGGAGGTGGTGAAAAGGAGGTGATCAAATTACTTCAAATGGGAATCATCTTTCCCATTTCCGATAGCAAATGGGTGAGTCCAACCCAAGTAATGCCAAAGAAGACCGGAGTGACGGTCATTGAAAACAAAGATGGCGAGATGGTTCCCACCCGAGTTCAAAACGGGTGGCGAGTTTGCATTGACTACCGAAGGCTCAATTCGGTAACTAGAAAAGACTTCTTTCCATTGCCTTTCATTGATCAAATGCTAGAGAGGTTAGCGGGGCACAAGTTCTATTGTTTTCTTGATGTTTACTCCGGGTATTTCCAAATACCAATAGCCCCGGAGGACCAAGAGAAAACAACTTTCACATGCCCATTTGGCACTTTTGCCTATTGACGAATGCCCTTTGGTTTATGCAACGCACCAGGCACCTTTCAAAGGTGTATGATGAGCATCTTCTCCGAATTTGTGGAAGTATTTATGGAAGTCTTCATGGATGATTTCACAATCCATGGGGACTCTTTTGACACATGTCTCTATCATCTAACTCTTGTGCTCAAAAGTTGCATTGAATCCAACCTTGTTCTAAATTCTGAAAAATGCCACTTTATGGTGGAACAAGGGATTGTTCTCGGGCATGTGATCTCATCAAAGGGGATCGAGGTGGATAAAGCTAAAATTGATGTGATTCAAACGCTCCCGTACCCCACAAATGTACGGGACATCCGCTCTTTCCTTGGTCACGCCGGTTTCTATAGGTGATTCATCAAAGACTTCTCAAAAATTTCATCTCCTCTATGCAAACTTTTGCAAAAGGAGGTTGAATTTGATCTCAATGATGAATGCAAAGAGGCTTTTGACACTTTGAAGGCAAGGTTGGTAACTGCTCCCATCATACAAGCTCCCGATTGGTCTCTCCCTTTTGAGATCATGTGTGACGCAAGTGATTATACGGTGGGGACTGTTTTAGGCCAAAAGATAGGAAGGGCTTCTGATGTCATCTACTATGCCTCCTCAACCCTCAATGAAGCTCAAAAGAACTACTCCACCACCGAGAAGGAAATGCTAGAGGAGGTCTTTGCTTTGTAGAAATTTCGTTCCTATCTCCTTGGAACGAAAGTGATTGTATACACCGACCATGCCGCTCTCCGATTCCTAATGACAAAGAAGGAGGCCAAACCAAGACTCATTCGATGGGTCCTTCTATTGAGTGAGTTTGACATAGAAATCAAAGAAAAGAAAGGAGCGGAGAACTTGGTGGCCGATCATCTAAGCCGCTTGGTTCCAAACAAAGAAATCGAAGGTCTCCATACAAATCTCATAAAAGGAGAATTTCCGGACGAGACTCTCTTCTCCATCAAAGTCATACAACCATGATACACAAATCGTGAACTTCTTTGTATCAGGCAAATTTCCTCCACAACTCTCAAAATCTCAAAAAGAAAAATTGAGAATGGATTCAAGACTCTATGTGTGGGATGACCCATATTTGTGGAAGCATGGTAAGGATCAAATACTCCGAAGATGCATCCCTGAATATGAGACAGCCCACATCATAGAGTTTTGTCATTCTTATGCTTGTGGAGGACATTTCGGCCCGAAACGAACAACAATGAAGATACTTGAAAGCGGTTTTTGGTGGCCGAGCCTATTCCGGGATACACATGGCTTTTGTCAATCTTGTGACAATTGCCAAAGAGCGGGCAACATTTCAAGGAGGAACGAGATGTCACAAAACCCCATGCTTCTCTGTGAGATTTTCGATGCATGGGGTATTGACTTCATGGGACATTTCCCAAACTCTCAAGGTAACATCTACATCCTTCTTGCGGTAGATTACGTCTCCAAATGGGTAGAGGCAAAAGCAACAAAGACTGACGATGCCAAGGTGGTGGCTAACTTTCTTAAATGACACATATTTTCAAGGTTCGGAGTCCCTCGAATTTTAATAAGCGACCGAGGCACACATTTTTGCAACAAAATTTTGGGATCCTTATTAAAGAAATATGGTGTCACTCATAAGATCTCCACAGCATACCACCCCCAAACGAACGGCCAAGCGGAGACCTCAAACAGGGAATTAAAATCTATACTCCAGAAAACAGTGAACCCGAACCGGAAGGATTGGAGTATACGCATTGATGACGCACTATGGGCATACCGAACTGCCTACAAAACTCCAATAGGTATGTCCCCTTATAGACTTGTGTTTGGAAAAGCTTGTCATCTTTCCGTAGAGCTTGAACACAAGTCATTATGGGCGGTAAAAGAATTCAACCTCAATCTTGTCGAGGCCGGTATACATAGGAAACTCCAATTGCAAGAATTGGATGAACTCCGCCTGGATTCTTATGACAATGCGGAGATTTACAAAAGAAAGACGAAGGAGTGGCATGATAAAATGATCATAAGGAAGGACTTTAAACTTGATGACAAAGTCCTCCTATTTCAATCACGCCTTCGTCTATTTCCGAGAAAGCTGAGATCCCGTTGGACCGGACCATACAAAGTGGTCAAAACATATCCACACGGGGCGGTGGAAATTGAGGACCTGGAGACGGGAGAGGTGCTCAAGGTGAATGGACAAAGATTAAAACCCTTCTTTGAAGGTTTTCAACCCAAAATGTGGAAGTCATAGACCTTTCTGAACCGGTCTATGAATAAGGAGCAACGAAGATATCGTCGAGCCACGACGTTAAACAAAGCGCTTCATGGGAGGCAACCATTCCAGGTATGTTTTCTAATCTTATTTTCATAGGGTGTGTTTGTAAAAAAACTAGGATTTATTAGTACCCGACCGGGTAGACCCCCATACCCGGCCGGGTAACCCGACAAAACCTCTCTGCCTTGGGTGAACAGCTTACGCCCAACCGGGTCAGTCACTATACCCGGCCGGGTAACCCGGCAAAAACTCTCTACCTCGGGTGAACAACTTACACCTGACCGGGTCAGTCACTATACCCGGCCGGGCGGTCGGGCAAAAGCCCGATAAGGGGGGCGGGCGGGCAGCTTTCTTCCCCATCTTCTTTTCTCCCCCACGACCAAAACACCCCCCAAACCTCCATTGTTGAGCTTCAAAGCTTCGAAACCCCACCATTTCTACACCAAATCCATCAATTATCACCATATTCTTCATCTCCTTTACACACTCTTCCATCCTATACACATAAATCCTTTCCAAAGTCACCAAATCAATCAAACCCACAAAACCCTACCCCAAGCTCGAAAATCCCCATTTTTGGGCACTCAAGGTCCGAACTCAAGCCACAAATCCTTAACCAATACCATATTCTTTCTCTCCTCATCATCCTCTTCAACACCATACCCATAAAAACCATCCAAGCTTCACCATAGCCAAAATTCCTAAAATCACTCAACAAAAAAGCCAAAACAATTAAACTTCATGACTCCAAAAAAAATCAAAGGCATCTTCTTCAAGAGGTAATAGGGCCATCTCACCCATGAAAGGCTTTGAGAGTGTGGACTTAGCCACGGAGGTCCAAAAGCAGCGCTTCATAGAGCAAACCAAACGGAAGGTAAAACAGTCCCGGTTCATTTGCATTACTACCCTATTGACATTCATGCTTGATACCATTATGCGTGAACTCTTCACAAATACTGGAATGCTTAGGGTGTTTGAGATGCAATATGTTACCTACCCACATTTGGTGTATGAATTTTTTAGTTCATTTGTGCAAACTACAAATGTTGATGACCATGCTGAAAGTACAATCAAATTTCGTTTTCTAAATGAGGACTGTTCATTGACCAAGCGGGAGTTCACCCAACACTTTGGCCTCCCCTTGTTTGATGAAGAACGTGATTCTGACACTTTTGTGGGTGTAGAGTTATGGCAAAGGATGACAGGTCAGGTAGATGTGATTTTCGTCATCTTAGTGTGAATCGTGTACAACATCCGGTCTTCCGAATTTTCATGAAATTCTTATCAAACTGTTTTCTCGGAAGACCGAATAACCATCACACAAGGATATGGGATGTTTGTGTTCTTTCACAAGCTGTTTTACCAGGCCCGGATCAGGTGGATGTTGCCATAATTCTGTGGACTCACTTCAACAAAGTGGCAACTTCCAGAGGGCCAATTGTGATGGGAGGCTTAATTACACATTTAGCCACACTATATGGTATTGTAGACCCCGGCCCCATTACCACAAAACAACTTATCTGCACAAAATGGCTTGTGGAGAATACCAAAGATGTCAAATTTTCTCACATAACACCCGGAGGGGTTAACTTCTACAACTGGTTAATCGACCCACCTGAAGACATTTTTTTCCAATTACTCCCACCTGACCTCCCCTTGGACCTTTTGAATCACCAAATCGGTGATGGGCATCATTACTGTCTCCCCGGTAGAATACCACCCCATTATCAACCACAGGAACCTCACCATGATCAAGCCGCAGTTGAACCTCCACCCCTCATACCGAAACAACCCCAACCACAACCCCAATCACAACCCAATGCTCACCAATTTTCAGCATTTGAGCAAGAACTGCTCAATAGTATGGCTGCCCTCAACCTCAACTATACCAACTTTCGAGAAGATATTGGACTATATAGAAGTTAACAACAACAGAGATTCGAGAGGATAGAGGAGCAGAGACAAAGAGACTGGCAGCGGTATGAGGAGGACAGACAGAGAGATCAGAAAGACATGAGGAGGACTTATGGTCCTATATACTCCTACATAGCACATCAGGGTGACTTTGTATCTATGACCACTCCTCCTCCTGCACCCTCTTGGTATAATCCCACTGAATGGGGTTACTTTGGCGGTCCAAGCCCCGGTGATGGAAGCGATCACATGGATGTGATACACATTATGGGGGCTATCATGGCTATGGAGGATTTTATGATGGCGGCGATGCGGGCCGGCACTAGGGACAGTGCCGTGAACTAGCATGGGGGGAGAATCTTTCTGGTATGCTCACATTCATACTCTTCATTCTTGTTTCTATTTTACAAAAAAAACAAAAAAAAAAACAGCTTGTTAAGTTGAAAACCCACAAAGGGCAGCTTAAGCAAAAAAATAAAGCAAACATAAGAGTGACTTTGTGAGATTTATTAAAGAAAAATGTGGGAAGCTGGGTTGAAAACCCGAAAGGGCACCTAGGCAAAATGAGAGAATGAGAGAAAGTATTTCTTTTGATTTTGCAGGATCCTAAGGGTGATTACTAAAGAGAGTTCATTGCATGAGGAAAAAGAAATTGAAGAGCCCTTGATGTTTTGTTTTTATGTTGGGGATACTTTGTGATTATTTTGTTTCTAAAAACATTTTGTGATGGTCAATGATCTTATCATTTGAGGACTCCTTGGATTGCATTTACTCGAGACGAGTAAAGATTCAAGTGTGGGGATGTTTGATATGCACTAATTAGTAGTGCATAAATGTTTGTTTTTATGTTTGATTTGTGTGGATTGTTTACCGTTTTAGTTAGTTTGAGAACATTTGTTTGACTTTAATTGTAATTGTATTTTAATCTTTATTTGTAAGTTGTAAAGTAGAATTAGGAATTATGGTGTTGAAAAGGAGGACTTTGAAGTGAAGCAAAAGGAGATTGGACTGTCCAGGAGCTGAAACCCGACCGGACATAAACACTTGACCCGGTCGGGTAAGATTTAACAGACGAAGGTGGATGGATATTACACAGATCCGGTCGGGTCCCCTATACCACCCGGTCGGGTCGGATTTGACCCGGGACAGTTTAACGTGCTAAAACACAAGAGCGTGGAAGATTATCTGATCTTGACATGCACCCGGTCGGGTGGGCACTTAACCCGGTCGGGTACCCGGCCCAAGGTGTTGAAAGACACCTATAAATAGCACACTTTTCCTTCACTAAAAATCATCCCTTCTTCTATATACTTAAGCTCAGTTTAGAATAGTTATTTCTTATATTTTTATAGCATGTTTAGTCTCCAAATGAGGAGCTAAACTTCCATTTCTTGGTTTTGCTCTTGAAGCTTGTTGATTATTAAAGTTGTGAGTTATTTTCTTACTTTCTCCTCTTGATTATTAATTCTTCCCTTAATCTCATTCTATATTAATGTTGGAGGGTTGCTAAGTGACGATTAGTTAATGTTCCGACATTAATTATTACTAGAAACAATCAACAAACTGATGGTTAATCGTTGATGGTTTCACAAGTAACTAACTTCGGTTTATTAATGCACGGTTGTGGTTAATAAACTTGAGAGGGATCAATTTTGTTGGTTAAACCGAAACCGTTGTGTTGAGGTTATCAATCTCAATTGATTTCATCAAGGAGTTAGAAACATTAAATACTACTATTAAATCGGTATAAGGCGTTGTTCTATATTTGATTAATAGTAAGGGTTATTAATGAACGATCTTTGTTAATAACTACCCTCGATGAATTGGATATACTCCTTGATTGAGTATTCAAGAGGGGATAAGTTGTAGATATAACAATGATCGACTAAAATATATCAAAAAGTGGAAAGTAGCAAGACCAAGTCCCTTTTATTCTTGAATTAAATCTCATATAAGTCATTCATCTTAGTTTCTTATTAAATCAAATCATTCAATCCAAATCCCCCCTTTATTTACATAGTTTTATAAAAAGAGAAATATTCCTTTCCCTGTGGATACGAACTCTACTACGCTATACTACGTATAAGTGTTAGTATTGAATTTATTTTGAAGTGCACACCACGACAAAGGGCACGTCATTCACCTCAGTGTAAGCTCGAGTGGAGCGTTCAACTAAGGGAAAGAGACCGATAGACTCCAAATATTCTCGGCTCTCAGGAGACATCAGGGAGGGAACTTGAGTGGTTGCTGGTTGCTTCTCTGCGACTGGCGGTATCATGGGAACATGACTGGGGCAAGTGACAAGAGGAGCACTGACCAGGCCGAACTCCTTCCGGTTGGATTCCGTAACTCTATTCGGAACCATGGGTAACCCCAGACTCTCGTTCTTTTCTAGGGTCTATTGTTCACACGAGGGAGAAGGCCCACGTTTCCCCTCATTGTTAGATGGACCTGGATCAGATTTCAGGGAACGAGGTCTAGCATCTTTCTTTGCGGCCAAGGCAGCGAGTTCACTCCTCCGACCCAGCACATCTGCGAACAAGTAAACGAGGTGAGCAGAGACCCCACCAGTGGGGATATTTCCCCTAATGATCTTAAGGAGCAAATTATACCTTTGCGTCTCATAGAAGGTGGCCCCACACCAGAAGGGGAAGACATGTGTTTGTCCTTCGCACTGTCGGGACCTGAGTGGGATGTTGGAGGGCGAGATTTGGCATCTTTCATTGCGGCCAAGGCAGCGAGTTCGCTTCTACGACCTACCACGTCTGCAAGGAAATGAACGAAGTAAGTCGAGTATCCGCTAAAATGGATGTGTCTCTTACCCATCTTAAGAAGCGGTTCATACCTTTGCTCCTCTTAGCAAGTGATTCTTTGCGGGGCAGGGGAGCAACATGCTTCCCCCCGGCATCAGGCAGGGAAGCTGCGTGTTTCTCACGACCGGCCACATCTATAAGGAATAAAAAATATAAAAGGGGGGGGGGGGGGGCGAAATAAGTTGGAGCTCTAGATGTCATTTGTCCTCCATAACCTGGCATGAGAAGCAGTTCATACCTTCGCTCTTCCCGGCAAGTCTATCTTCACGAGGCGGAGGAGCTGCGCGCTCTTCCACGGCACCGGGCGGGGAGGCCATGTGCCTCTCCCTATCATTGGACGGATCGGTACCAGATAAGGAGGACTGAGGGTTAACATCCTGCACTACAGCTAGAGCTCCAAGGGTGCCTCGCCTACCTGTCAGATCTATGATAAACAATAAATAACAGTGAGCAGAAGGGGATAGCTTTGAGTAATAAGACATTTTCCGAGGACGAAACTCACCCAAATATGAAGTGATCGTGAAAGGAGCCCCTTGGAACAGAAAGTCATTCTGTTTCTGGAGATTGGGGGTAATGACAACAGCTTCATACCGGTGCATCCAAGTGCCCCAGATGAACATGACGGGAGATGCAATGGGAGCGGACGCCCAAACCCATTTACTCAGCCACCCCTTGTTATTGTCGGGGTGCGGACCGAACAATTTATGGGTGTGTGCTTGATGGATCGACAAAAACATACCATCATTTAGATCGGAAGTGGAGCGCCTCCAGCGAAAACAGTAGCGGAACAGAGGCAAAGATGGTTGGATGGACGTCCTCCCACAACGGGATATAAAGGCAGCTATGAACATATGGGCAACAGGAGTCATCTGGCTCGGTGTTATCTTGAGATATCTGAGGAGCTCTACCAGGAAGAGATGCAACGAGATCTGCATTCCCCGCTCTACGGACGCAACATGAGCTCCGAAAAATGTGCTTGAAGGAGGATTGGTGAGGTTGCTACTGCGCTCCGGGAGCACCAGGGTACAGTCACGACCAATTAAGCGCTCCACGAACTTCAGATCTTCTGCCGTACTGGTAGGGTGTTGACGTCCCAGCGTGTCGACATGCGGAACCCTCAAATAGTTCAGTTCCCCAGCACTATCTGACTTTGCCGATCCATCAGCCCCCTCAGAAGCATCAACTTCATCGGACCGAGAAACCTCCTCTACCGGGGCAAGAAGGAGCATATCGAAAGTTCCTTATCCACAACATCCTCAGACAAAACCAGGCTCCATGATGAAATTTCTCATTCGAAATAAAAGTCCTGAGGAATTGGTTGATCGCTTTCCTAAAAATAGCATTTGTTCCTTCTGTGGAGGTGGTCACCATTCATGTCTTTGCCCCATTCCTCCAAATGAGCATCCTTACTGGGCAACTGCATACCCAACTTCTTCCTCCCCACAATTTACGAACACAAATGTTTCAGTCACTCCTACGTCTTTGCCGAGCTATGAGCCACAAGATGAATCGGAAGAGATAATTTCAGAGAAGCTGTCTGACCTGGAAGAAACACTCTAGCAATTCATGCAAGCAACTGAGGCGAATCATCAATCAATGCAGTCGAGTCTTCAGAACATGGAAAATCACTTGGATCAGTTGTTTAATGCCCTATCTGAGGAGTCCGAGAGATCCCATCCTAGCGACACAGAAGCCCAATCTGAGGAGACCAATGGGGATGATCATATGAGCGAGTCAGACAATGATGGTGGGAATATGATGGATGATACACTTCCTGATGATGTTGAAGACTCACCTATGTTTGAAGAAGAAAATAATATTGACAAGTTGTTTTTCGAAGAATACAGGAAAAAGTTTGTAACGGCACAAGCTGTAACGGATGAAGTCACAAATCACTGTGATTTCCATACAGAAACACACCATCCGTTTGATTTACCATTAGTCTCAACACCTGAGGAGGGCAAGGAGAAGATCAGTCATGATGATGGTGCTAATGAGGTAGGTTTTGACATTGAAGATGAGTTAGGAAAAGATACTCACGAGCTCCAAGAGAGTGATAGCAACGTAGATGATCTCCACGACGAAGAAGCCCCGCTCCACATACAAGATTACTCCTCTTACGTTAGTCCAGATTTGGATTTCTTTGATCCATTCCTTGGTGATGATATTTCTTTTTGTGTGGAGAATGATCACAATTTCTTGGGAGAAATTAATGAGAAGAGTGACAAAACAAATTGGGATGCATGCATGGAGAGTGATAGTGAGTCAAGAGGAGGTGCTCAGAATTTTCATGTTACATTTGAGCCAGGAAAGGAGGCGTTTGTGATACATTTTGAACATGAGGATGTGAGGTTCATACTTCACTTTTGCGCTGATGAGGGTTATGAAGACCATACGCTACCTTCATGGTTTCAAGAATTCAAGAATTTGCGACACCTGATGGTATTTGTTGAGAGAAAGCTGGATACCTTGAAAATTAGTGCACCACTACAGTCTGTGCTATTTGAGAGCATATGAGGTATCGTTGGGCAAACGACATTAAAAATAGTGCTTCTTGGGAGGCAACCCAAGCTTATTTCTGCACTTTTGTTTTTGCATGTTTCTTTGTTTTTGTGTGTTTTTGTGTTTTGTGTTTGTTTTGCAGCTCAGTGTCTTGCTTTGGGGATGATGTGTCGAGGATCATTTGACTCAGTTCTGATTCTGCACCGACCAGCGCCTTAGGGAAGTTTCTGCAACTTTTATAATCGCCTGTTTTGTAAATAATTGACTTGAGCTAAGTTGAGCACGCGTGACCCTTTCCTCTATACCCATTGTGCATAGTGCATTTTTTGTCATCGAGGGCGATGCCAAAGTTTAAGTGTGGGTGAGTGAATTGGGCATTCGGGAAATAGTTGTCACATGGGATTACTAGAGTTAGCATGCACATGTGTTAGTTGTATATTCAAAGAAAAGTCAAGTCAAAATTTTTGAATTTTTTTCTTTAAACAGTATCTTTGTGAACTGGATAACATTTTAACTATGCTTTTAGAACACCTTTAAAGTGTTTAGGCTTATATTGCTTGCACGGTAATCTAGTTGTTGAGAGGATGAAGGCATTAGTCACCCATTGAATCGTTCCACAAATCATCCACCTGACCTGAAAAAGACCTTTAGGAGAAGCCATTTTGAGCCTGATCGTTTATTGTTTACCCAATTAATTAAAGCTCCATAGCCAAATGGCCTGTGTTTCCTTACCTTTAAATATTTCTGACTTAGTCTTGATGTTTAGGGAACTAAGGAATTAATTTGTTAAGTTTAGGGAATTTGTGTAGGAGCCAATTTTGGCACTGTTCCTATGCTCCAAATGGGGTAAGAGCAGTCACTTTTTATGAATTTGATATTTTCAAGGATTGCATTGTAGGTATGGATTCACTTTTAAATTAATGAACTTTAATTTCTATTTTTCCTTGGTGAGTGATATGCACTAATTAGTAGTGCATAAATGCATCTTTTTATGTTTGATTTGTGTGGATTGTTTACCATTTTATTTAGTTTGTAAACATTTGTGTGATTTTAGTTTTAATTGTATTTTAGTTCTCATTTGTAAATTGTAAAGTAGAGATAGGATTTATGGTGTTGGAAAGAAAGACTTTGAAGTGAAAAAAATAATTATTGGCTACCTAGGATAATCACCCGGTCGGGTGAGGCATTGCACCCGGTCGGGTGAGACTTGAAATGTGAAACTGCTCAGGAAATTACATCACCCGGTCGGGTGAAGTATTTCACCCGGTTGGGTCTGACTTGACCCGGGACATTTTAACATGGCGAAAATCACCAGAACGTGGAGGATATCTGATTTTGACCGGACCCGGTCGGGTGGGCACTTGACCCGGTCGGGTACCCGGCCCAAGGTGTTGAAAAACACCTATAAATAGCACACTTTTTCTTCACAAAAAAATCATCCCTTCTTCCACACTCTTAAGCTCAGTTTAGAATAGCATTTCTTTATATTTTTCTAGCTATGTTTAGTCTCCAAATGAGGAGCTAAACTTCCAATTCTTGGTGTTGCTCTTGAAACTTGTTGATTATTAAAGTTGTGAGTTGTTTTCTTAACTTCTTCCCTTGAATATTAATTATTAGTTCTTTCCTTAATACTATCTCTATATTAATGTTGGGGAGTGTTGCTAAGATGACAATTAGTTAACATCTTGACATTAGTCAGAGTAGTATTTTCTTCCTCTATATTAATATTGGGGAGTGTTGCTAAGATGACAATTAGTTAACATCTTGATATTAATTATAGTAGGATTCATCTCCTTTAATAATATTCTTCCTTGAATATTAATTAATTCCTATTCATATTTCATATTAATATTTTGAACATTACTTAAAGGATCAACTAGTTTTGTATCATATATTAATTATTACTAGAAACGATCGACGAACCGATAGTTAATCGTTGATGGTTTCACAAGTAAGTAACTTCGGTTTATTAATGCACGGTCGTGGTTAATAAACTTAAGAGGGATTAATTTTGTTGGTTAAACCGAAACCGTTGTGTTGAGGTTATCAATCTCAATTGATATCATCAAGGAGTTAAGAGATTAAATGCTACTATCAAGTCGGTATATGTCGGTGTTCTATACTTGACTAATAGTAAGGGTTATTAATGAACGGTCGTTGTTAATAACTCCCCTCGATGAATTAGATATACTCCTCGATTGAGTATTCGAGAGGGAATAAGTTATACATATAGCAATGATCTACTAAAATATATCAACAAGTGGAAAGTAGCAATGCCAAGTCCTTTTTATCTTTTAATTAAATCTCATATAAGTCGTTCATCTTAGTTTTTAATTTAATTAAATCATTCAATACCAAAACCCCCCTTTTATTTACTAGTTTCATAAAAAGAGAATTATTCCTTTCCCTGTGGATACGAACTCTACTTCACCTATACTACGTATAAGTGCTAGTACCGATTTATTTTGACGCACCGTGACAAAGTGCCCGTCAAATTTGGCGCCGTTGCCGGGGAAAGGCAATTAATTTTTCTTTTTATTTTATTTCAAGAAAAATCTCTCAAATATATATATATATATATATATATATATATATATATATATATATATATTTCTATATTTCTGAGCTTTGTTTGAGTATATGGTAAGAACCTGATCCATAAACAACCTCACCTACCAAACAAACCCCGAAATAGAACAAGCTCTTGAGCGGTTGAAAAACAAATTCTCAAATACCGACTCGGGAGACTCATCAAGAGCTAGTTCTCATTCTAGCGACACCGAAGAGCTAATCACTATGGCTCTTGAAACGAGAACATTGAGGAAGCTCACGGCTCCAAATCTTAATCAACAACCCTTATGTATCACTTTTCCAACTCTTGATACGGGGGTCACATTCGAGCTAAAATCTGGCCTCATTCATCTACTTCCCTCTTTCCATGGTCTACGAGGGGAAGATCCAAACAAGCACCTATCAGAGTTCCATATAGTGTGCACAAGCATGTGCCCCAATGGCGTGTTCGAAGAGCAAATAAAGCTGAGAACTTTTCCATTCTCCCTTAAAGACACCGCCAAAAATTGGCTATTCTACCTTCCCTCGGGAAGCATCAATACATGGGTTCAAATGAAAAAGAGTTTCCTTGACAGGTACTATCCCGCATCTATCTCTTCAAGTCTCAAGAAGCAAATCAGCAACATTGAGCAAACGGATGATGAGACCTTGTACGAATATTGGGAGCGCTTTAAAAAATTATGTGTTAGTTGCCCATATCATGGGTATTCGGAAAAGAATCTCATCCTCTACTTCTATGATGGTCTTGTTGATCAAGATAGACACATGGTGAATGTGGCATGCGGAGGGGGTATTGTTAACAAAACCCCTTCTCAAGCAAGAGACCTCATTTCGGAGTTAGCCGAAAACTCGAGACATTACAACAGGAGGTCACCATCAAAACGAGTCATGGCAGCGGAATCCAACAACTCGTTGGAAATTCAAGTGGCTTGCTTGACTTCTTTGGTAAAAGATTTTCTCTTAAATCTGAAAACCCAAGAAGTCAAGGTCTGCGGCATATGCTCGACACAAGGACATCCCACCGATTCTACTTCTATGATGGTCTTGTTGATCAAGATAGACGCATGGTGAATGTGGCATGCGGAGGGGGTATTGTTAACAAAACCCCTTCTCAAGCAAGAGACCTCATTTCGGAGTTAGCCGAAAACTCGAGACATTACAACAGGAGGTCACCATCAAAACGAGTCATGGCAGCGGAATCCAACAACTTGTTGGAAATTCAAGTGGCTTGCTTGACTTCTTTGGTAAAAGATTTTCTCTTAAATCCGAAAACCCAAGAAGTCAAGGTCTGCGGCATATGCTCGACACAAGGACATCCCACCGATTCTTGCCCAACACTTCAAGAGGAGAATCCCGAGCAAGTCAATGCGTTGGGATTCCAAGGTCAAAGGAGGTACGATCCTCAAGGCAATACTTACAACCCGGGATGGAGGGATTATCCAAATTTAAGGTACGGAAATTCTCAACAACCTCAACAAACAAACCCTCCTCCTCAACAATATAAACAACAGGGCCAAACAACGAACTCGAGTATGTCCACCGAAGACATGATTCGAGCACTTGCCGTTAACATGGGAACAATACAGCAGAACATGGGGCAATTTCAACAAACCATGATGCAATTCCAACATGAAATCAAGTCGAACATTCAAAATTTGGAAACTCAAGTTAGCCAAATTTTGAATGTCGTAAGTCGACTCGAGGCAAAAGATTCGGGTAGGCTCCCTTCCCAAACTGAGCAAAACGCACGACAACATGTCAATGCAATCATGTTAAGGAGCGGTAAAGAATTTGAAGCACGGGAAGTTGAAGAGGAAAAGCAAGAGGTTGATCTTGGATAAGACTTTCAACCAAAAGAGGAGGAATTAACGAAAACTAAATTCCCTCCACTTTCATCATATGAATCACTCCCTCCATTCCCTGAGGCAATGAAAGACACAAGAAAGGTGGAGAATGATCACGACCTCTACGAGACCTTCGTCGATTGTGAGGTAAACATCCCACTCTTCAAACTAATCAAAAGTGTTCCCCGTTATGCAAAATTCTTAAAGGAACTATGCACAATGAAAAGGAAAAGTAAAATGAAAGGGGAACAAAAGGTTGAGGTTAGTGAACGTGTCTCAGCAATTTTTCAATAGAAACTTCCCAAAAAATGTAACGACCCGGGCATGTTCACCATTCCTTGCAAAATAGGGGACACCAATTTTTCTAAAGCCTTGTTGGATTTAGGAGCATCAATAAACGTTATTCCTTACTCCTTGTATAATTCCTTACAACTCGGCCCGCTACATCAAACTGGTGTAGTGATTCAACTAGCGGCTCAATCTAATACTTACCCGAAGGGTGTAATAGAAGATGTGCTAGTCGAAGTAGAAAACATGGTTTTCCTTGTTGACTTCTACGTACTTGAAATGGGAGATGACAACTGATAAGTCCATTTTTGTACTTATTTTTCTTATCAAATTTAAGTGATTTTGGATTGAAAATAGAAAAACAAGGCATATTTTATATATTTTGGTTCAAGTTTCGTGAAATCGGGTAAAAATCACGTCCATGATATGTTTGATGAAATTCCGGGTCAATTAAGCACAAAATGCGTCAATTTGAGTGACAAATGATATCATACCGAAAGAAGGAAGCAGAATTTCAAAGTGGTCCAGAAGGGAAAGTTGAAGAGCACAAAATACAGAACAAGACAGATAAAAACCTCACAGGCGCCCAAATAGGCGCCCACATTGGCCGCCTACCAGGCCGCCTACGCTATTTTTGGAAATTCAGCATTTTTGGAATTTTTGACCGGACCGGATCGAAGGCTGCCGACACTGGACAGAATGCGGCCGCCTTCGATGGCTGCCTGCGGCACAAGGCGACAAACCAACCACCGGCCGGTGGGATTTGACGGCAGGCGACCAGACAGGAACGGCAGGCGGCCGCCTGCTGGACCGCCTGCGACGGATGAAGGGACCGGCGCACGTTTGGCTGCCGGTGATGTGACGGAAGGCGGCCGGAGCAAGGTGGCAGGCGGCCGCCTGGTTGGTCGCCTATGGTATTTTTGCTGCTCTAAATAGCCCGATTTTTTCTGAACTCACACACACCATTCTTAGCCCGAAACTAGTTCAAAAAGGTCTTCTTCTTCCTCTTCAAAGCTCAGATTTCCACCATTGTTGTACCTTCAACTTCAATCTTTCATATCTTTCTCATTTTAGCTCCAATTTGTAAGTTCTTAATATGTATTTTCATCCTCTCGTCGTGTAGATTCTGAATATATTGTTTCTATTTCCCAAATATTTGTAGAAAATTCTCTGAATTAATTTTAAGAATTTTGTGTTTTCCATTTTAATTCAAGAAAATTAGTTCTTGTTGTTATATTAATCTCGTACTTAGATAACATCAATTCCTAGTATAAATAATGTTTATTTGTGAAAGAAAAGAAAGTTTAGATGTTGGGAGTATTCACTTTAATATTTTCTTTTGTTGTTATTATTTATGATCATGTCTTATTTTATGTGTAACATGTTAAAATTAGTAATGAGTTGTTATAGTTAATTTACTCTTGGCCATGAATTGAGTAAAGGAATATGGATTGACTTGTTAGCCGAAAATTAGGGGTTCAAATTAATTAATTGGGCTAGTTATTCAAATTGATGAATTAGTAATTAATAATTGTTAGCCATTTTCATTAATTAAATTTTGGAAAATTATTTCTAACTTGTCTATGAGATTAGAAAATAATTTGAGCCAACTTTATTCAAGCACATTAATAAGGTCTAGAAATAGGATATTAATGAAAGGGATTTACATCTTGTCTATGAGAAATAAATTCAAATTGCTTAAATAATGAGTTTAATTAGTTAATGAATTTGGCTATTTTTATTAATTAAAATATTGGAGAATTATTTCTGTCTTGTCTATGAGATTAGAATTTAATTCAAGCCAACCATTTTTGAATGCATTAATGAAACCTAGAAATAGGATAAATTAATGAAAGTAATTTCTATTCTTGTCTATGAGAAAGAAATTATTAGTCCAAATTTAGTTTTAATTCCCCTAATTACTAGGTCCAAGAATATATCCATTTCTAATTATTCAATTCATTGCCCTTCTTTGATCAATCCATTTAGAAGTTTAATATTTTATTTTTCATTTAGTTTATTTTGAGCCATCATTAGTATTTGCATAATTTAATATAATTTCTTTTTTTCAAAAACTAGTTTAGAAAATCAATCAAAAGTTTTAGTTTGGGAAGCTTCCGATAATTTGCGATAACCTGTGACTGGACTTAAAATCAAGAAACTCCTCCGCCATTCCTCAAGAGACACGATACTCGGGGAAAAATCAAAAGGTTAGACTCCGTTTTACTACAACGCCGCGTAAGCGGTTATCAAATGGCGCCGTTGCCGGGGAATGGCACGGTGAATTCTTGATTTTAATTTTAGCATGGGCGAATTCAAGTTAGGGAGACTTTCTTTTTGTTTTTTATTTTGTTCTCACGTGTTTGCTTGAAGTTTCTTCATGGATTACTCAAATGAACATTTTCATTCTCATCCACCATATCACTATCCATATAATGAACAACAAGTTTTTCAAAATAATCAAAATGAAGGATACTATGAGCGATGTTATGAGGATAACAATCAATGGTGCGAAAATCCACCTTTGGGGTATGGAGATTACCAATTTCAAGATTACTATTTCCACCAAGGGCAAAACTTTGAATGCCATGATGATTTTTCCTATCGAGGTAATTATCATGATAATTTTAATTATTATGAAAATTACCACGAAGGGCTAGAAAATCATTACACCGGCACAAACGAGTACTCCTACGAGGTTGACTCTGAAATTTCACCTTATCCTGAACACGAGCTTGAAAAATTAAAATCATCCTTGCTCGAGTTTGTGGAAGAATTAAAAAGGGCAAAGATTGAACTAGCATCTCGTGACGAGAGTATCAAGAAATTGTGTGAACAAATCATTTATGATAATGAACACAAAATTCAAGAGGAGACATATGAGGAAGGTGCTAAATCTGAGGAGGAGGCAGCGGTAACTATGGGCGAGACGGTTGAAACTCTTTGCACCCCTATTTCTTTTGAGCCTCTCATTGCTACTGAGCTAGAGTCTGTCCTCATAGAACTTAGTCCTAAAGAACTCATTCTGGAAGTGCCCACTGAAGTTGATGAAGAGACCATAGATGAGGAGATACTTTGTGACACCGGCTCTACCCTACCATCTATGGATGATCTCTCACCTGAAGAGTCCTTGAAGGATAGCCTTAATGAAGATGTTCATCGTACACAAGCCCAAATGCCTGTTGAAGTTGTTATTGAAACGTGTGATTTGGAGGAAACATTCTCCGATGACGCCTTCTTTGACTCTCTACTCAATGATGACGAACATAGTTGTTCTAGGCAAGGATCTATTTGCCTAGATGATATATGTGGGGTTAGTGAGTTAGAAAGTTGGGATGCATTCTTAGAGAGTGACACAGAATCTAAACTTTGCGATTTTCATGTTGTGGGCATAAATGAAGAAGAGAAAACTCATCAAGAGGAGTATCAAATCTCTAGTCACGCTACTTTTACCTTGATGACTCCATTTGAGCGGTTGGAGAAACCAGAGGCACCTGATCCTGAAATACTTGTTGATTCTACTAATGAGAGTGATGCAGGATATGTGCTAATTTCTTGTTCGAACGACGTGTTCTTTGAAGATTATGTTACATTTCGGTGGTCACGAGGGTTCGAATGTCTACACCATCTGACATCATACCTGGAGGATAAGATGGAGGCATTAATGATGAGTGCTCCACAACTGATTGGCATTACAGAGAGTTCTCTCTCAAACGTCAAGCTAGTGACGTTAAAGAAGCGCTTCTTGGGAGGCAACCCATATTTTTCATAACTTTGTTTGTTTGTTTTGTGTGATTGCGGGTGGTGCTTCAATAAATAAATTGTGAGTTGAACGTTTTGACCCGATTTCAAAAAAAAAAAACTGATCATGGATGATATTTTTAAAACAATTTTCTTCCTGTTTTCATTATTCCTCTTCACAAAATCTTTTCAAAACTCAAGTGTGAGGAAAGAACCAAAAAAAATGTGCCTTTAACTTTGTGCATTAAAATGAGACCTCAAGGGCGAGGTCCAGCTCAAGTGTGAGGAGGTTGTGTTTTACACTCAAAAAAGTTAAAACCTTGTTTTAGATCAATCTTTTTACTATTTTTGATATGAAACATTCACCTCTCAATTGTTATCAATCACATAATAGCTTAGAGGATCACCCTTATTATAAGAATTTACTTTTATTATTATTTTTAGAAAATTTGAAATTGTTATGGGTTTTTGGTTGCGAATGTAAAGGGCTAATTTTGTTTTAATAGGACATTCATTTTATTCATAAAAAAATACTAGTATTAATAAATCTCTTCAAAACTCATTGTTATAGGACAATTCCATCTCCGAAAAGGGGCTCTGTTTCATTCGTTAATCATAGTCTGTGAGAATGAAATATGCATCTACCAAGGGATAACACCGCCAACAAGAGTGGAAAAGAGGCAAAAAAAACATAATTTGTGAACAAGATAAATGTCCAAATTAGAATAATGAAAACCTTGGGATAAGGAATTGATTGGTGGTTTAACATAATCAATAGTTTTTATAAAGTGATAATAATTTTAAATTCTTGTATTTTGGGTGATTTTTTCTAAAATGTTTAAAAGTTGAAAATACAAAAGAAATATTTTTGTTTCTATTTCTTTAATAGAAATTCGATTGAATTACAATAAGGTTTTACCTTTTTGAGTGTGTTTGCAACTAATTTGTCGCTTGAGGACAAGCAACGCTTAAGTGTGAGGAGATTGATAAGTCCATTTTTGTACTTATTTTTCTTATCAAATTTAAGTGATTTTGGATTAAAAAATAGAAAAACAAGGCATGTTTTATATATTTTGGTTCAAGTTTCGTGAAATCAGGTAAAAATCACGTCCATGATATGTTTGATGAAATTTCGGGTCAATTAAGCACAAAATGCGTCAATTTGAGTGACAAATGATATCATACCGAAAGAAGGAAGCAGAATTTCAAAGTGGTCCAGAAGGGAAAGTTGAAGAGCACAAAATACAGAACAAGACAGACAAAAAACCTCACAGGCTCCCAAATAGGCGCCCACATTGGCCGCCTACCAGGCCGCCTACGCTATTTTTGGAAATTCAGCATTTTTGGAATTTTTGACCGGACCGGACCGAAGGCTGCCGACACTGGACGGAAGGCGGCCGCCTTCGATGGCCGCCTGCGACACAAGGCGACAAACCAACCACCGGCCGGTGGGATTTGACGGCAGGCGGCCAGACAGGAACGGCAGGCGGCCGCCTGCTGCGGATGAAGGGACCGGCGCACGTTCGGCTACCGGTGATGTGACGGAAGGCGGCCGGAGCAAGGTGGCAGGCGGCCGCCTGGTTGGCCGCCTATGGTATTTTTGCTGCTATATAATGCTACCCCCAATCTATATAATTGCAACACTTTTAATTTTGTATTTTAAATTTTGCAATTAACCCAATAAATTTAAATTTTTGAAAAAAATAAAACATTAAAATGGTGCAAAAAATAACATTTTATATAAAGTTTGAGGCATTTAAATTACATGTGCAAGTTTGGATTGTTTAACCCACGCTCCTTCAATGATTGGGGTATTTTAGGGAGAACTATCAAATAAGCCCTTGAACTTACATTAAAAGTGCAAATAAGCCCCTTTATAGGAGGCTCTGTTCGGCCGTCACCATTTGGGGTGATTCTCTATGGAATTTTTTGATGAATTTTTTTGAGCATCTTATTCATTAAGTCTAGTTTATTCATACCAAATTTTAGCTAAATGTTAAATCGGGAAGTCACTCAAATGAATTTTTAAAAATAATTGCGCAGTTAAATAGCGTAGTATATTTCAGAAAATCATTTGACTGCCTTCTCGGTTGAAGTTTTAGCTGAAATTTGGTATGGATAAACTAGACTTAATGAAGAAGATGATCAAAAACTTTCATCAAAACATTCCACCGGAAACCGCCCCAAATGGCGACGGTCGGACATAGCCTCTTATAAAAGAGTTTATTTGCACTTCTTATGTAAGTTCGAGGGCTTATTTGATAGTTGTCCCGGGTATTTTATTATTTTTCCCTTATTTTTATTATTACATTGACATGAAGAATAAAAAGTTAAGTGTTTGATATAAAATTGACCAATAATGCTAAAATGTTGAAAATATGAGTATAAGAAGCAAACAGATCTAATCATCTAAATGATGTAGTATTGATATAGTGACATATATGGATGGATCTGTCTATTGGTAGATGTTAAAGTATTTGTTTCGCACTAGAAAAATTTAAAATAGTAATACCCTATATAAAACATGGAATCATAATCAAGTTCGATTGTGATTTAATTGCTTGTTTAGCACTCATAATTTGTAGCTTGTTAAGATTTGTTTGGCCCAATGATATACACCAGATATTGTCAAAT
Source organism: Cuscuta europaea (assembly GCA_945859875.1). Taxonomy (NCBI): domain Eukaryota; kingdom Viridiplantae; phylum Streptophyta; class Magnoliopsida; order Solanales; family Convolvulaceae; genus Cuscuta; species Cuscuta europaea. Next base: position 12,555,280 of record CAMAPE010000004.1, read on the forward strand.
TTGATTCGGGCTGATGGAGTGTGTTAAAATATTTGTCCCATACAAGAAAGCTACATATTATACAGCAACAACACTTTATAAAACTTTGGACTACTATTATATTGATTAGTATGAAACCATAGACTTAGGAGCGCACTACGTACCACCCGATCAATTAACACACAATGCAAAGAGAACATATTCTTCGTTTCTTCCCCTCATGATTTCATCTTAATGAGCTGCAAAAGGGCCAATCATGTGAGTTTCTGTGGGTCCCAATTCATCAGATGGAATTTCGATAAAAAAAGAGTGTACTAATTGTGCAGGGACGTTAGCATATATAGGCTATATATGTATATTAAGTCAATGAGTTAATTATCAAAATAGGACTAAAAGTCATTCACTTTTCACAAATAGGACCAAAAAATGAACTATGTTTGCATAGGACTAATTATGTGTACCTTGGACAATTATACTCTTATAGCTATTAAAATGTTTTAATTCCTAATAAAATAATAAAAAATAATAAAAATTCGTAAAAAATACTAAAAAATTAAGAAAAACATTTCGATATTAAAAATTTAATTAATTTTTTTTTCAAAAAATTTAAAAAATTAAAAAAAAAATTAAAAAAACAATAAAAACTCAAAAAAAAAAATCGTCGCCGCCTCTGCCGCCTCAGCACCACCACCTCCAGTCACCAGGGGAAAAAATGCCAAGTTCATTATGAATGCCATATTTATGGCAGAAAAAAATGAAAATGTTGGCATTCGAAAAGAGAAATGTGCCACTTTTTTGGCATTTTCAGAGAAAAATGGCATTTTTTTCATCGGCCGGAAGTGGTGGTGCTGGGAGGTAGTACAGGCGGTGGGAAAGGCATCCATATTTTTTTAAATTTTTTTACGGAGTTTTACTATTTTTTATTATTTTTTTTTAAAAAAAATTATTTAAAAAAATTTTTTTGAATTTTTTATTTTATTAAAATTTTATAAATTTTTTAATTATATTTTTACGAATTTTTGAATTTTTTTCGAATTTATTATGAATTTAACATTTAATTATGGATTTTGACTATTTTTAATTCATATTTAATGGAAGGGTAAGAATGGAATGCAAAAATAGGTATGTTTCCAATAGGACTCATATGGTCCTATTTTGGAATAAAAACATAGCAAGTCCTATTTTAGGTTTTTGTCATACTTTTAGTCTTATTTGAACTAATTTCTATAAGTCAATCAGATGTAACAACGTGGCTGTACATAGAGAACTTTCCTTAAAACGCACTTTTGTTTGTATAGATTCGGTATAGATCGATTAGATGACAGTGATGTCTACATGCATACATGCATGTATGTGTTAATATGTGTATGGATAGTGACACATATTTTCTATTGATTAAAAGTATTTATCCATAATATATATTATCTTTGTTCTTAAATAAATGCAACACTTTGACTTTTACACTATTCACATGTTCTACTTTGACTACGTTTTATTTATTAATGTAATAATATAATTTTTTGAAAAAAAAATTGTTAAACTTGTCTCATTGTAAATTTTTATAATCTAATTTTTTTAAATTTTTTACTAATACAAAATCATTTATATTAATGGTCAAAGTTGTGTCTCGGCAAGTGTGAAATGTTGACCATTGCATTTATTTAAGAACGAAGGAAGTACTATACTTGAGAGATTTTTTCTTGCAGGATCGAGGTCCCCTCGAGCCCCTCATTGTCTCCACCTCTATGTAGTGGCGGAGCCAGGAATTGTAGATTATGAGGATCGGAGCTTAAGAAATTTATATTGTAGGGGCTAATTAAAGCTTAAAATTTCACTATATTGTTACTACCTATAGATATTTATAAATTATACATATATATATATACATCACAATTTTTTTCTTGCGGAGGCGGAGGCCCCTCCAGATGCCCCTGTCTCCACCCGCCTCTATGTATGGATGATGGATGCATGTCAATATGTGGCGTATATGGTAGTGAATTGTAAGGTTGGGAAGGCGAATATTAATAGTAGCTGCGCTAGCTGCAGGTTCAGGAGACTTTGATCCGATCTGATCCGATCGATCGATCGATCGATCATAGAGATGCTTCTTGTCCCCGCCACTTGAAGGAAGGAAGGAAGGATGGTCCCACCCATCTCCGAAATCTTGCGTCACTCCGCACACCTTGCAACCTTACCTAAGTTTTCATTAACCAATCAACTAATAATTACGTACGTAAATTTGCATCCTAATTTTTGGTTGTTTACTTAAATTACCATTTTCATGCACCTTCTTAATTCTTATTACATCTTTGGTCTAATTTTGTTTGTATTGAATTGGTGGGTCTTTTCCCGTGCACTTTCATTGATTAATCAGTGTAGATCCTATCTAAATTCGGGTCTAAATCGAGCTTCATGGATGTGTCATGTACATAGTGCGTGTTTCTTCTTCATATAGATTCATTAAATTTCAATAATTAAATATCACAAAAATGTAATTATTAAATTAAAGTCTTACATTATAACAAATGACATTGAATAATGTATTACAAAACTAATTAATAAATACATACTTCTAATCGAACATTTTTAGATGTAAATGCATGCATTAATCAAGTCTGCATAATCAAGATTTGGCAAGCATGGTACAAAAAAATTAAATAAGTGAATACATATATCATTTAGTTTTGAGAATTGATTGTGATATTGTTAACACTAAATAAAAAAACAAGAAAGAATCAACTAGTTTTTAAAAATTTACAAATTAGTCTATTCGGCATTCAAAATTGACAAATTAATTAGAAAATTTCTGAAAATAGAAACAAATAACTAAAAAAGCAAATAAAAACTGATGGTCCCGGATAGGGTAAAAGTCTAGAGGGGGGAGGTGAATAGACTTTTAAATCTGTTTCGACTTGTGAAAGTTTTCCCTCTAAAAGAGTTGATCTATAATCTTTTGAGAGATTTATAGATGCACAGCGAAAGTCTTTAACCTCTTAGATAAATGGTGTATAACAACTTTCTATGATGGATGAAGTTTGGGTTTTATTAGGTGAGCAGTTGGCTAGGCAGTTGGCTAGAAAGCAGGGAACTGCTGAGGCAACTGCAAACGAAATACTCAGTGTATGATAAAGGTGCACTCAGAATCTTTTCTCATAGTGGGAAGATCTGTCTGATGATATGACAAGGTGGGTTGATAGTCAATCTTAATGAGAGCAGTGGTCTCAGCAGTTGGGTGGTAACCAGGGAACTGCTGAGGCACCTGCTGAAGTAAAAGTGAAGGTATGCAAGGATTGATTATATGGTGTTGCTCAGGATAATGTGGGCTTTCTGAAGATCTGCATTAGTCCGAGTAAGTAGGAGTTTTACTGGAGCAGTGGTCTCAGCAGTTGGGTGAAAGTGAGGGAACTGCTGAGGCACCTGCTGGGTTACCACTTTGAATTATGGTGATCAGTTTGAACAGACTTCTTGGAGTTAGAGTTGTGAAGGTCTGGTGAAGTGGAAATGTTCAGAGGAAATACTTTTGCGTGAGCAGTGGGCTTAGCAGTTAGGTAGTCCTCAGGGAACTGCTGAGGCAACTGCTATGCTTTAAGTAGGATTTCCTGAAATCTAATGGAACAGACCAGATCGTTGTGATATTGCGAATCTCTTGTATCTCAAAGAAATTTAGTTATTAAGCAGTATGATAAGCAGTATGGTCAGTTAAGACTACTGCTTAGGATTCTGCTGGCAAACTACAATCTTTTATGAGAAGTGTTCAGTGTGTGCTTTGTTGACTGAAAATGAATCAACACACAGTATATCCTGGTTCAGAGCTGGTGTAATCCTCCTACATCCAGTCTCATCCTATTTCAAATGGATTTCACTAATGTATTAAGCCCAATACGCTTAGTGTCAATCTAGCCTTGACAACTCTGGCCTAGATTGAAGGTGTTTCACGAGGAGTACAACACCACTCCAAGCTACTCAATCCTTTAGGTTTTTCTCAATTGATCCAGTGGGGATCAAAAGGTACTCCTGACCTATCTAACCACACTCAGGCCGGGAACAACTGTCCTCCTGAAGTGTTTACAACAAAAATCTGATTGGTTTACAAGAAAGTTCTAACCTCCAACTACGAACTAAACTTCTAGGATTTTGACAATGAACACTTGATACTAAGAAGTTTAGTGAAGCAAGAGTCTAAGTAGAGAGTCGTGAATAGAATAACACTTTTTGCTCAAAGAAATATCTCTCTACTTAGTATGCTCAGGCTTGGTTAGAAACTTTCGTTTCTGCCTATATTTATAGGCTCTCTGGTTAATTGATCTTATCCGTTGGTTAGGATAGATCAATCTTGTGCGTTGAATTTGTTCGCAGAAGATAAACAACTTGTTGTTTATTTTCTTCTTCGGAGCTATGAGTTCTTCTTGTCTTGCCCGCCTAGCCACTGTAGATTTCTTTTTAGGCTTCAGTCTGTGCGCCCATGCTGTACGTCTCGGTTCTCCATGCTGGGAAAATTATTGGCTCTGTTTTACCCGCTATGGTAAATCTGTTCGAACATAACAATTTCTGAGTCTAATAAAATTATACCGGTAGGATTTAAATATCCTATTAAAGGTAAATGAATTTACCTTATTGCATTTTTACTGTCCAGTAATAATATTATTAGTCTTAGAAATTTTACATTTATTTGTTCTCAGTTTAACACGCGTAATATTATATCAATGTGTCTTTTGCTGTTTGAAAATGTTTGTGTCAAATTAAATATATACCGGTAGGATTTAATTGTCCTTTTTAAGGTAAAAATTACCTTATTGCATTTTGACTTTTCAGTATAATTTATTTGACACAAACATTTTGACTTTTCCTTTTGGTCACACTTGGTTGAGATTTGGCCCAGCTAGTATTTGGATCATAAATAAACATTTAACTGGTAGGATAACAAATCATATTAAGGTAAAAAAAAATTACCTTATTACATTTTGTGTTCCAGTTAAATAGTTTACTTATTCGAAATGTGTTAGTGTCTTATTTATGTAACAAATAAATCTAACTGGTTGGATCTACAAGAAATCCTCTTTAAGATAATAAGGATTACCTTATTGCCTTTTATGTTTTTCCAGTTATATTTATTTGTTAATTGATAATACAAATGGGACACATTCAGATAACATTTTGCTGGCACTTGGTTGAAACAAAATACAACATGTTTGATTTCCTAATGCTACAAAAGAAGGGGGGAACATTTGGAAAGCTTTGGCATCATCAAAACTGTTTAATCAAAATCTAGGGCCTAACAAAAACACAGACTGGTACACTACCCAAAAAACTCGTAATAGCCACGGATTTAGGCACGGAATATATCCTAGACAATTTTGGCTCGGATATTGGCCCGGAAAGCCAAAAATGTCGGTTTTTTACGCCTCTGGCACGGATAAATCCGTGCCACCTAGGTTGTCTCGGAATTTCTGAGCCTACTTCCGTGCCAAGACCGAAAAAACTTCAAATCCGTTGGCTTGTGGACATATCCTTCGCAATTTCCGAGACAGTTTGGCAGGGAACTATGTCCGACCCAAATGGTGACGATTTTTCTTTTTAGGTTGGCGCAGATCTATTCCATGCCAAAAGTTTCCGTGCCTACATCCGCGCCAACGCCTCATCAAATTCAGCTCGCCCCTTTCCGTCCTTATATCCGTGCCAAAATGTAGCCGTTACGTTTGGCTGGCGAATATCGGATCCAAATTCCGTGCCAAAATATAACCGTTAATTTGTCAATCCCACGTTCTTCCTTAATGTTTTTCCGTGCCAATATCCTAGACAATGAAGGCCGTTTATACGTTTCGGCTGGGGAAATTCCGTCCCAAAATCCGTGCCTACTAATTCTACAAATACATGTATGGTGTGTGAAACATACTACATCTCTCAAAATGATCTCTTTAATATTTGTGTATGATAATTTCTGGATAGAAGTTGGAAGTAATATTACTTGATATCCGGAGGTTTCTATTTGGATTTCTTACTCTATACTCGTATTACTTGGTATCGTCGTTGTACTTAAGGTATGTAAATTTCGACCATTCTGTTTTTAAATTAATTTGATCATATTCATATTACGAGTTGTTATGAGTAGTATTTGTCTTAATTATATTGATACAATATGAGACGTTAATTTGTAAATTTAATAAATTAATTTCGTTAAGATATACTGTCAAAAAAATCATTAAGATATTTTTTAAATATTCAGGCACAATGTATAGACAAACTAGAAGTTGGATGTATGACCGCTACAAGGAAAATGGTAGAGGATTGAAAAAAGAGTTCAAAAATGGAGTTAACAAATTTATTAGATTCGCACAAGGGCAAACACGCTATATGGATGGAGGTAAAATAAGACGTCCTTGTACAGTGTGTAAAAATAACAAATTTGTACGTTGAAGGTGGGGAGGTTTGTTGGCATTTATATACACATGGTTTTGTTGAAAATTGTTACAACTGCACTTCTCAAGGAGAACCAATTGAGCCTGAGTTGTTGCCTCAAAACGTAGGAACATTGAGGTATGTTCCCGACGAGATAGCTAATTGGGGAAATTATGAAGAAATGGTATGGGAGCAAAAAATGGTGGGGCCGAGGGGCCTGCATAAGAGCTCCACGTCGTCAAATAAAGACGACGGGGTGATGGTGCGGCCGAGGGGCCTGCATAAGAGCTCCACGTCGTCAAATAAAGACGACGGGGCGATGGTGCGGCCGAGGGGCCTGCATAAGAGCTCCACGTCGTCAAATAAAGACGACGGGACGATGTATGGCTCAGAGGCCTGCATAAGAGCTCCACGTCATCAAATAAAGATGACGGGGCGACATATGGCCGAGAGGCCTACATGAGAGCCCCACATCATCAAATAAAGATGACGGGGTGATGTATGGCTCAGAGGCCTATATGCGAGCGCCATGTCATCAAATAAAGATGACGGAGCGAGATATGGCCGATGGGCCTGTAGATGAGCTCTTCGTCATTAAATAAAGATGACAGAGCGATATATGGCCGATGGGCCTACAAATGAGCTCTTCATCATCAAATAAAGATGACAGAGCGATATATGGCTGAACTTTGGGCTCCTTTAGCCTTTCGGCCGGAGACCGCAAGATGTTCGCTCTATCTGAATAGGGGGACGAGGCGGTGGACGCCTGTCTGAATATGAGGACGACGCTGATGAGTCGATCCGAATATGAGGACGACCGCGTGGACGAACCGGTCCGAATATGGGGACGATGGCGCTGGTGAGCCGGTCCGAATATGGGGACGAGGCGATGATAAGCTGGTCCGAATATGGGGACGAGGCGATGATAAGTCATGCGTCATGTGAAGGCGACGGTCACCATCCAGGAAGGGAATGGCGAGCCTGGTCGCTAGATAAGGACTTCGGCGCTGGGGCCGCTCTAAATGTGAGGACGAGGCGATGATGAGCCGTGCGTCATATAGGGGCGATAGTCACCATCCAGGAGGGGATGGCGAGTCCAATCGCTATAACAAGACTTCGGCGCTGGGAGCCGGTCTTGAGATAAATAATCACGTCGCGGCCGAGAGGCTGATCGCGATGTGCGGATGACAATGATGAGGAGACGGTCCGAAATATGATGACGAGGCGAAGATGGAGCCGATCGTCATATAGAGGCGATAGTCACCATCCAGGAGGGGATGGCGAGCCTGATCGCTAGCCCAACACACTCGGCGCTGATGAAGCCGGTGTTGGGATAGGGTGTGACGTCGTGGCCGAGGGGCCGATCGTGATGCGAGGTCGTCAGCACTATGAGGCTGATCCAAAAGTCCAAGCAGCGGTCGCCATCCGATGAAGGAATGACTGAGACCGGTCTTGGGGATAGATAATCACGCCGAGGCCGAGGGGCCGATCGTGATGTGCGGACGGAGATGATGAGCCGATCCGATAATATGATGACGAGGCAAGAATGAAGCCAATCGTCATATAAGGGCGATGGTCACCATCCAGGAAGGGATGGCGAGCCCGATCGCTAGCTCAAGACTCTCGGCGCTGAGGAAGCCGGTCTTGAGATAAATAGTCACGCCGAGACCGAGGGGCCGGTCGTGATGCGCGGATGGCGATGAAAAGAGCCAATCCGAAATATGATGACGGGGCAATGATGAGCCGGCCGTCATATAGAGGCGATGGTCACCATCCAGGAAGGGATGGTGAGCCCAGTCGCTAGCTCAAGATCGCGTTGAGACCAAGGGGTCTGCCGCGATGTGAGCATGACGGCGATGATGAGCCGTTCCAATAAATGATGACGAGGCCATGGTGGGCCAATCGTCATATAAAGGCAACGGTCACCATCCAGGAAGGGATGGTGAGCCCGATCGCCAGCTCAAGACTCTCGGCACTGAGGAAGCCGGACTTGAGATAGATAATCACGCCGAGGCCGAGGGGCCGGGCATGATTTGAGGACGACAACGATGAGGGGCCGGTCCAAAAATCCATGCAACGGTCTTCACTCGGTAAAGGAATGACTAAGACCGGTCTCGAGATAAATAATCACGTCGAGGCCGAGGGGGCCGGTCGTGATATGAGGACGAAGGCACTGAGGGGCCGGTCCGAAGATCCATGCAACGGTCGCCATCCGGGAAGGGATGACTAAGACCGGTCTCGATATAAATAACCACGTCGAGGCCAAGGGGGTCGATCGTGCTATGAGGACGACGACGATGAGGAGTCGGTCCAAATAATGATGACGAGGCGATGGTGAAGCCGATCGTCATATAGAGGCGATGGTCACCATCCGGGAAGGAATGGCGAGCCCGATCGCTGGCTCAAGACTCGCGGCGCTGAGGAAGCCGATCTCGAGATAAATGATCACGCCGAGGCCGAGGGGCCGGTCGTGATGTGAGGACGACGATGATGAGGAGTCGGTCCTATAATATGATGACGAGGCGCTGATGAAACCGATCGTCATATAGAGGCGATGGTCACCATCCGGGAAGCAATGGCGAGCCCGATCGCTGGCTCAAGACTCGCGGCGCTGAGGAAGCCGATCTCGAGATAAATGATCACGCCGAGGCCGAGGGGCCGGTCGTGATGTGAGGACGACGATGAGTAGTCGGTCCTATAATATGATGACGAGGCGCTAATGAAGCCGATCGTCATATAAAGGCGATGGTCACCATCCGGGAAGGGATGGCGAGCCCGATCGCTGGCTCAAGACTCGCGGCGCTGAGGAAGCCGGTCTTGAGATAAATGATCACGCCGAGGCCGAGGGGCCGGTCGTGATGTGAGGACGACGACGATGAGGAGTCGGTCCTATAATATGATGACGAGGCGCTGATGAAGCCGATCGTCATATAAAGGCGATGGTCACCATCCGGGAAGGGATGGCGAGCCCGATCGTTGGCTCAAGACTCGCGGCGCTGAGGAAGCCGGTCTTGAGATAGATGATCACGCCGAGCCTGAAGGGCCGGCCGAGATGTGAGGACAACGGCGATGAGGAGCCGGTCCTAATAATGATGACGAGGCAATGGTGAAGCCGATCGTCATATAGAGGTGATGGTCACCATCCGGGAAGGGATGGCGAGCCCGATCGCTAGCTTAAGACTCGCGGCGCTGAGGAAGCCGGTCTTGAGATAGATAATCACGCCGAGGCCGAGGGGGTCGGTCGTGATATGAGGACGACGGCGATGAGGATCCGGTCCTATAATATGATGACGAGGCGCTGATGAAGCCGATTGTCATATAAAGGCGATGGTCACCATCCGGGAAGGGATTGCGAGCCCGATTGCTGGCTCAAGACTCGCGGCGCTGAGGAAGCCGGTCTTGAGATAGATGATCACGCCGAGCCCGAGGGGCCGGCCGTGATGTGAGGACAACGGCGATGAGGAGCCGGTCCTATAATATGATGACGAGGCGCTGATGAAGCCGATCGTCATATAATGGCGATGGTCACCATCCGGGAAGGGATGGCGAGCCCGATCGCTAGCTCAAGACTCGCGGCGCTGAGGAAGCCGGTCTTGAGATAGATGATCACGCCGAGCCCGAGGGGCCGGCCGTGATGTGAGGACAACGGCGATGAGGAGCCGGTCCTATAATATGATGACGAGGCGCTGATGAAGCCGATCGTCATATAAAGGCGATGGTCACCATCCGGGAAGGGATGGCGAGCCCGATCGCTAGCTCAAGACCCGCGGCGCTGAGGAAGCCGGTCTTGAGATAGATGATCACGCCGAGGCCGAGGGGCCGGTCGTGATGTGAGGACAACGGCGATGAGGAGCCGGTCCTATAATATCATGACGAGGCGCTGATGAAGCCGATCGTCATATAAAGGCGATGGTCACCATCCGGGAAGGGATGGCGAGCCCGATCGCTAGCTCAAGACTCGCGGCGCTGAGGAAGCCGGTCTTGAGATAGATGATCACGCCGAGCCCGAGGGGCCGGCCGTGATGTGAGGACAACGGCGATGAGGAGCCGGTCCTATAATATGATGACGAGGCGCTGATGAATCCGATCGTCATATAAAGGCGATGGTCACCATCCGGGAAGGGATGGCGAGCCCGATCGCTAGCTCAAGACCCGCGGCGCTGAGGAAGCCGGTCTTGAGATAGATGATCACGCCGAGGCCGAGGGGCCGGTCGTGATGTGAGGACAACGGCGATGAGGAGCCGGTCCTATAATATGATGACGAGGCGCTGATGAAGCCGATCGTCATATAAAGGCGATGGTCACCATCCAGGAAGGGATGGCGAGCCCGATCGCTGACTCAAGACTCGCGGCGCTGAGGAAGCCGGTCTTGAGATAAATGATCACGCCGAGGCCGAGGGGCCGGTCGTGATGTGAGGACGACGACGATGAGGAGTCGGTCCTATAATATGATGACGAGGCGCTGATGAAGCCGATCGTCATATAAAGGCGATGGTCACCATCCGGGAAGGGATGGCGAGCCCGATCGTTGGCTCAAGACTCGCGGCGTTGAGGAAGCCGGTCTTGAGATAGATGATCACGCCGAGCCTGAAGGGCCGGCCGAGATGTGAGGACAACGGCGATGAGGAGCCGGTCCTAATAATGATGACGAGGCAATGGTGAAGCCGATCGTCATATAGAGGTGATGGTCACCATCTGGGAAGGGATGGCGAGCCCGATCGCTAGCTTAAGACTCGCGGCGCTGAGGAAGCCGGTCTTGAGATAGATAATCACGCCGAGGCCGAGGGGGTCGGTCGTGATATGAGGACGACGGCGATGAGGATCCGGTCCTATAATATGATGACGATGCGCTGATGAAGCCGATCGTCATATAAAGGCGATGGTCACCATCCGGGAAGGGATTGCGAGCCCGATCGCTGGCTCAAGACTCGCGGCGCTGAGGAAGCCGGTCTTGAGATAGATGATCACGCCGAGCCCGAGGGGCCGGCCGTGATGTGAGGACAACGGCGATGAGGAGCCGATCCTATAATATGATGACGAGGCGCTGATGAAGCCGATCGTCATATAATGGCGATGGTCACCATCCGGGAAGGGATGGCGAGCCCGATCCCTAGCTCAAGACTCGCGGCGCTGAGGAAGCCGGTCTTGAGATAGATGATCACGCCGAGCCCGAGGGGCCGGCCGTGATGTGAGGACAACGGCGATGAGGAGCCGGTCCTATAATATGATGACGAGGCGCTGATGAAGCCGATCGTCATATAAAGGCGATGGTCACCATCCGGGAAGGGATGGCGAGACCGATCGCTAGCTCATGACCCGCGGCGCTGAGGAAGCCGATCTTGAGATAGATGATCACGCCGAGGCCGAGGGGCCGGTCGTGATGTGAGGACAACGGCGATGAGGAGCCGGTCCTATAATATGATGACGAGGCGCTGATGAAGCCGATCGTCATATAAAGGCGATGGTCACCATCCGGGAAGGGATGGCGAGCCCGATCGCTAGCTCAAGACTCGCGGCGCTGAGGAAGCCGGTCTTGAGATAGATGATCACGCCGAGCCCGAGGGGCCGGCCGTGATGTGAGGACAACGGCGATGAGGAGCCGGTCCTATAATATGATGACGAGGCGCTGATGAAGCCGATCGTCATATAAAGGCGATGGTCACCATCCGGGAAGGGATGGCGAGCCCGATCGCTAGCTCAAGACCCGCGGCGCTGAGGAAGCCGGTCTTGAGATAGATGATCACGCCGAGGCCGAGGGGCCGGTCGTGATGTGAGGACAATGGCGATGAGGAGCCGGTCCTATAATATGATGACGAGGCGCTGATGAAGCCGATCGTCATATAAAGGCGATGGTCACCATCCGGGAAGGGATGGCGAGCCCGATCGCTGGCTCAAGACTCGCGGCGCTAAGGAAGCCGGTCTTGAGATGATGGACGGCGCTGGGCGCTCGTCTGAGAATGAGGGACGGCGTTGGGCGCTCGTCTGAGATGATGGACGGCGCTGGGCGCTCGTCTGAGATGATGGACGGCGCTGAGCGCTCGTCTGAGATGATGGACGGCGTTGGGCGCTGGTCTGAGATGATGGACGGCGCTGGGCGCTCGTCTAAGATGATGGACGGCGATGGGCGCTCGTCTGAAAAGGAGGGACGGCGCTGGGCGCTCGTCTGAAAATGAGGGACGGCGCTGGGCGCTCGTCTAAGAATGAAGGACGGTGCAGGGCGCTCATCTAAAAATGAGGGACGGCGCTGGGCGCTCGTCTACAAATGGAGGACGGCGCTGGGCGCTCGTCTAAGATGAGGGACGGCGCTGGGCGCTCGTCTAAGAATGAAGGACGGCGCAGGGCGCTCGTCTAAGATGAGGGACGACGTTGGGCGCTCGTCTAAGATGAAGGACGGCGCTGGGCGCTCGTCTGAAAATGAGGGACGGCGCTGGGCGCTCGTCTATAAATGGAGGACGGCGCTGGGCGCTCGTCTAAGATGATGGACGGTGCTGGGCGCTCGTCTAAGATGAGGGACGGCGCTGGGCGCTCGTCTAAGATGAGGGACGGCGATGGGCGCTCGTCTAAGAATGAAGGACGGCGCTGGGCGCTCGTCTACAAATGGAGGACGGCGCTGGGCGCTCGTCTAAGATGATGGACGGCACTGGGCGCTCGTCTCAGATGAGGGACGGCGCTGGGCGCTCGTCTACAAATGGAGGACGGCGCTGGGCGCTCGTCTAAGATGAGGGACGGCGCTGGGCGCTCGTCTAAGAATGAAGGACGGCGCAGGGCGCTCGTCTAGTATTTGCCTGATATGTACTTAGTATTGTTGTGGGGATTTCATTTTTTCATTGCTCGAGGCCGACAAGTGCGCGCGGTCCTCGGCTTTCCTCTTTTATTTTTTCTTTTTCCTTTTCTTTTTTTTTATTTCCGTTTCCGTTCCCTATTTCGGGGAGTATCCTTCTTTCAGGCTTCGGCCGAAGGGTGTGCTCGTCCTTCGGCCGGTTCGGACTTCGTTTATAACGTCCGTGATCTCAGGGGGGTCCCGTCGCCTATTTATGACGCGGGCTAGACTTTTGGTTGGTTTCCAACGGTTGCCGTTGCCCAACCCTGAGTGGGGGGATTCTGCCACCTCAGACATGATTTCAGGCCCGTCGTCCTGCGATCTGGCGCGTGGACGACGCGGTGAACTTCCCATTTCAAGACGCGGGCCGTTTGCGGGCCCCTCGTCCTGGGGACATCGTCGGCCATACCTGAGCGTTTCACTCTAGGCTTACGGGGCCAAGACGACGTGCTCTCTCATCTAGGCCTGAGCCCTTCGCTGATACAAAATACAAAGTGGAGCAGACCTGAGCCTTTCGCTCGAAGGCTGCTGATACGACACGTGGTATCTTCTATTTACATTTCCAAAAAATAAGCGGAATACAATAGGTGCGTTGTTCATGGTGACGGCTTTTGGGCGACGCGATTAGCGTCTCGGAGAACGAGGTGTACCGTTTACCGCTCTCGGGCATAATGCCATGTGCGGCCGGTAGCGGCTCTCATTTTTAGATGCCCGAGTCACCAAATAAAGGTGGCTAGGGTAGGTCGAATGACCCAAATATAATTCAAATCATCAAATAAAGATGTTCAGTAGACTAGAGCTCGGGTCCACCACTTTGGGGTTTTTTGACCCGGTCTAATGGCAGTGATAAAAATAATAACGCCAATAATAAATTTTCATTAGTGACCTCGGAAAATTTTAATCCCTCATAATGGTCTTCACCACCTCGGGGGTTTTTAACCCGCCATAATGGTGGTGGAAATAATATAATTAATAATAGTAATAATTATACTACTATCACTTAATAAATATTTTAAGTGCATAAATAGGAGAAAATTTGAGGTACTTAGCTTTTTTTTTTGGACTGAACTGTGGGCTGATGAAGAAATTGTGGCCCATTATTTTTTATAAGCAATGTTGGGCTCCATGTAATCCTGGCCCGCTGGTCTATGGCCATTTTGCCTTTGACCTGGGAGCAGATTTTTTGCTTCAGGATAGTTGCAGCACACCTCTAGCCTAGTGTCGACGGAGAGAAAAAACGGTGAAGGACCACCAACAAGCCATTCTCGGTGCAGGTTGGAAAGATCTCCAGTCACGTTGCTGAGTTCGCCATGGCATCTTGAAGCGTCAATTTCCTCAGAGCACTGTCGCAGATTACCGCTACAGCAGACTTCCAGATCTGCTAGGCCGCCATTAATAGCGAAAAAACTAAGCATGAGCCACTTGAAGCTGCGAGCGGCGACTACCCACTTGAAGCTGCGACCGGAGACCACAATAGGACTGGTGAGGCCGGCACGCGGTGACCTCATCGACGAAGGAGACCACACAGGCGACGGAGGTGTACTCGCTGCTGGTGATGACCGGCGTGGCAGGCGAGCGTGAGAACTGAGACCTCAGGCGCTCTACCCAGCGGATTCCTCATGTTGCGTCGGTGGCGAGTTGGATGAGTGAGCGGCAGCCGGCCAGGCACATCAGCGGAGAAGGTTGTAGCTCTCGCCACTGGTCACCTGACTGGTATAATCCGGTCGCAGGCTGGCGCGTTGTTGCTTGCTAGCCCAGATTCTTCTATTCTTCCATTTCCAGATTTTTTTTTACATTTTCCAGAATTTTTTTTGACTGTTTTTGGTATTTTGATGAATTTTTGTATGTTTTGGGAGGATTTCTCACTTGATTTTGCTCTAATCTCTCAATGAAAGCACCATTGATGGATTATAGGTATCCAAGTATATTAAAATGGAGAGATTGAGCTAGATAATTGGAGAAGATGAATAGTAGAAATGATATTGTGTATGAATTATGAGTTGTGAAAGTTAGGTTTACAAATGGCTCCAAGAGGAGTATAAATAGGGAGATAATGGGCCGGGCCGCTAATATGGGCCTGGTAGCCCAACTACATAAAAGACTAATCTAGTACATAGTTACATACAAATGACATATAAGCAGTACAATAATACAAATGATATCCGTAAGATGTGTGTGGGCCGCTGTCCGGGCCCAATAGTCGTGAGACCCGGGGGTCCGAGTCTATATACTCTATCAGGTAGTATGTTAGCTCGTGACCATTGTCTTCCCGATACTTACTACAACATGAAAAAGTTTGTTTCTGAGTTAGGTCTCCCTATGATAAAAATCCATGCATGCCCTGGAGGTTGTATGTTGTTCTGGAAGAACGACGAAACATTGAGCCGGTGTAAGTTTTGTAATGCAGATAGGTACAAACCCATATCAGGTATGGGTCGAAAAGCACGAAAAAGATCTGCAACATCTAAGTTGATATATCTTCCTTTAGCACCACGTTTGCAGAGATTATATGCCTCGAGCGCTACCGCTAAGCACATGACGTGGCATGTAGAGCATGACACTGAAGAAGGGTTAATGTGTCATCCATAAGATTCCGCAGTGTGGAAGCATTTTGACAGGTGTTATCCTCAATTTTATTTTGAGCCGCGCAACGTGAAACTTGGGTTATGTTCTGATGGTTTTGCTCCGTACGGTCAATTTGGAGGCCAGTTCTCATGTTGGCCAATTATCATTACACCATATAACTTCCCCTCGGACATGTGTATGAAAAATCATTTTATGTTTTTATCATTGATGTGTCCAGGTCCTGGTAATCCAAAAAAAGAATTGATGTGTATTTGCAGCCATTGATCGAAGACCTGAAACATTTGTGGGAAGTTGGTGTTCCAACATATGATGTTTCGAGGGATCAAATATTTAATATGAAAGCTGCGATTATGTGGACCATTAGTGATTTTCCAGCATACATAATGCTCTCTGGATAGACCATTTATGATCGTGTTCGAAACATCCCTTCTGCCATTGACGAGCCTCTTAAGTATCCAGATGGATATCACATTTATCATAAGTGGACAAAGAAAAGCATTTTCTTGGATTTGCCATATTGGAAGGATCTTCTGATTAGGCATAATTTGGATGTAATGCATATTGAGAAAAATGTTTTCGATAACATTTTTAACACGGTTATGAACTTCAAGGGAAAGACTAAGGATGGCCTTTCATCAAGGAAAGATGTAGCTCTGTTTTGTGATAGACCGGAAATTGCTATGAGCCCTGAGTATGTTGGTCCATTCAAGAAAGCAGTTTATCAACTCACGGACGAGCAGAAGAAATGCATATTGGAGTGGCTCATCATGCTACGATTCCCTGATGGATACACTTCTAACTTTAATAGATATGTTGACTTAGAAAATTTGGTAATGAAGAACATGAAGAGTCACGACTGCCATGTGATGATGCAACGCCTCCTTCCAATTGCATTGAAGGAAAATCTCCCGAATAATGTGTGGGCATCTATTTGTGATGTTTCTCAATTATTTCAGTTGTTATGCTCAACGGTGCTAGACATACAAGCAATTCAGGAGCTGCACCGTAACGTTCCCACTGAGGTCATTGATGCGACGATAGACACTGAATGATGATGATGATGAGTACGTTGACCATATTGACTCCTAAGATGAAGAAGAATGAATTGTTTTATTTCAACTTTTTTTATTTCTTGTCACGACTGTTTCCGAATAATTCAATTTGTAGTCTACACTGTTTCTGAGTTATTTTCTCGTCTATTTAATCAAATTTGGTAGATAATTTCTCGTCTATTTAACGAATTTAAATAGTTCAAATGCACATTTTTAAACGCAAACCGATTTTATTACGCCAAAAGTGAACATTTTTATTACATTAATTTTAGTCAAAACAGACTAAAATTACTGAAAACTCAAACGACACACGATAATAAGAATTACATAAGCAAACCATACATGATAATGATAATAACAGTACATAGTAAAATGATACACTTATTTGATTATTCATAGTGTCTTCCGACCATTGTCTTCACTTTTAGCCTTCACTTCAGAATCTTCACTTTTAGCCTTCACTTCACTTCCCCTTTTCAATAACTGATTAATTTTTTTAGCTGCAACATCATCAACAGGCTTCATTAACTTAAGTATTTCCCCTATCTGATCAATTTTTTTTCCCAACTTATCAAAATCGCATCCCCATATTTTTTTTTTCACTTGAACCTTCAGATTTTTCCATAATAAAGTTTTTCTAATTTCTCACTTTTTAACTATTTTTACCCTATTATATGAAGCCATATTTATAGTAGAGTTGAAAAATTGGCAAGGACTTGACTGGAATAATTCTGTCTCAAAACATTATATCCGCTAAAATGTATGCAATTGACACGGACTTGGCTGGAATAAATCCGTCTCAGAACATTATATCCGCTGAAATGTATGCAATTGGCAGGGAATAATCCCTGCCAAATCCGAGCCAATCCTGGTCTGACATAATAATTACTGACTGCACAGAGTTTCAGACGACTTTTCAGTGTGGCACGGATTTTTGAAAATTTAAACCGCTCGTTTTTTTTCGCGCAATTGGGACGGATTTGTCCGCGCCAACTCGCAGCCAAGAGCGAACACTAATCCGGAAGGGTCTAGAACGGTTTTGGCAGTGCTCTTGCGACGGATATTTCCGAGCCAACGCCGGAAGTATATAAAGTGTCGTTAATGCATTTCGTTCAAACCGCAGCTCATTCAATTCGTACAAACCCTAGCACCGCTCTGTACATACTCCCCCATACCCAGCCACCGCCTACTCGTCCGGCTACCCCTCCGGCTACCCCTCCGGCTTCCTACTCCAGTGACAATGTACTCTGCCTCCCTTCTGTTTCAAGCCGCCTCCGAAGGTTGCCGTGTTTCGAGCCACTCCGACGCTTGCAGTCTTTCAAGCCGCTGCGACGTTTGCCCTCCGCTTTCAGCCGGCCATTTGCAGGTATTTTCAAATAAACTCATCATGTATAATAAACGAAGTATTATAATCTAGAAACAATTTTTTTTAAATACTTTATTGTTTATATTTTAACTCCGTCATGATATCGTTTTTTTGGTATCATGTCTGTCCCAAGCCAGGATAAAGGAGGAGGGTGCTGTGGTAGGCGTGTGACGGCCAACAGTATCACCTAGTCACATCACATGACATGACTTTATTGTTTATATTTTCTATTAGAAGCGTAATATTATGGGCACCTTAAAAAATGTTGCTAGTATTTATAATTTATTTATAAATTTTTAGACGAAGTATTATAATGATTTTTTTATTAATACTTTTTTAAAAACGAAGTATTATAATCAACTTATTACAATATATTTATGAAGTATCTATAAATTTATAAACGGATTATTTAAAAACGAAGTATATAAATTCTTAAATTCGTTATTTTATATACGAATGTAATTTTTTTTTAAAGTTGTTTATAACCTTTTTTTTATATTACTTGGTGTAACCTAATTTTTTCAAACGAATTTCATAATTTTTTGATAATATTTGGTTATAACCTAATTGTTTCACTGGTCACATTCTATAATATTGCTATTAGCTTCGATAGAATGTCTTCTCGTAGAGGTTCATTTACTTCCTCCCGCGGAGGTCGTGGAGGTAGAGGTAGCCCACCCATTGTCCAGAATGAGCAGAACTCCCCTCTAGGTCATTCGCATGAGTTTGTCCAATCCCGACACCCTACTGATGATCATTTAAGTGGTTTTGATTCTTCGACCCCTGATGAATCTGTTCAGCAAAAGACTTTCATTTCACCCTTTGAAATGAGAAGGTAATGTAAAACTTCACAAGGCATTTTTTATATAATATATTCGTATCTATACATTACACTTATATGTTCTTTTTTGATGAAGCAATCCTACTGTCCTCAACAACATCATTTCAATCCTCACTAACAATTTCCGCGGGCCATGGCGTTCTTATATGCATGCGGACGCTGATCAATGCAACCGTGGGTGGAAACTGTTTCAGGTATGTTATAGGTACTTACTTTTAGTTTTTATTTGACAGGTTGTGAGTTATGTTCAGAGAAAGTATGAGTGGGATCCCTGCTTTGATACCAAAATGAAAAAGAAGTTCAAGTCTCGGGCCTCTGATTGGTTGAGCAAAAATATTGGCAGAGCTAGGCGGAAGAACAAGAAGTCGGACTGGATTGGAGATGGAGATTGGAAGCTGTTGCAAGAATATTGGGCCTCTGATGCTTTTAAGAAAAAGAGCCAAGTTGAAAAGAAGAACAGGAACTCTAAAGCTGGGAAGGAATCACAATATCGCGGTGGCAGGATACCGGTGACTACGCATGTTGAAAGGCTGGTGAGTTTAATTGAACTGTATTCAACTGCATTTTACCTTTTATTGATCTCCTATCTTTAATTATGTAGACGAAGGAGTTGAATAGGCCCCCATTGAAGATTGAAGTGTTTGACAAGGTTTATGTCCCGAAATCGGGTGACCCCCCAGCACGTGTAGTTGAAACCAAGGTAAATTCTATATATCGATTTGTTTTCTTATTAATATATATAAAAAGTATATGTCTTAGTAATCTAGAATGAATATATTTGAACCTCCTATCTTCTGATTGTGCAGCAAAAATACAATGAGATGAAAGCCCAGGTTGAATCGCAAGGGAAGTCTTACGAAGAGGATGATTCTGAGCTGTTTTGCGCGGTGGTCCCGCTGTACAAAGGCAGGCGGTTTGGGACGGGATCTGAAGCTGAAGCTGTAACACCGCCCCCGAGTATTTGTACTGTACCAAATTATGTATTGAACCTTGAGAAATGTATAAAAGCATTTTTACGTGACTGTAAACTTTTTATCATTTCTATTACGTGAATAGTAGAATTCACGTGGGGCCCACACCGGATGTGGGGCCGCCCGATATTATCGGAAGCACATATTATATTGATCTTGGACTAGATAATATGTATATGGTGATGGATATCCTAATTGGGCCATGGCAATGGCATAGAGTTGACCGGTTGGTCAAACGGGGCCAAATTATCGGTATCAGCAATTTATCTGATAACAGCCCAAAAAGGGATTCCGGAGATTTCTAAATTAAAGTTGGGGAATCATATTGATTCTAAGGTCCAATAAGGATTGGAAACAAGTGTTATATTTTATTTGACCCGATAAAATAAAATATACTTAAAACAATCTGAAAAATACAACTTTCGGGACCGATTGTACACTCGGGTACACAAAGGGTTGACCTCCCACATAAGTGGGGGCCAACCCACGTCCTTAGCTCTGCAAGGATTCAAGGGGAGCCGCACAAACATAAGGAAAAAGGGGCAAAAGTTGATGGGAGGCCAAACCAATAAATGGAGAGGGGTCCCTCCCCCATATTATTGGTGAATAAGCCAAAAAGGCTATCCCTCTCACCCCCACACCCCATATGCTCGGCTCAATCATCCAAGGAAGGGAGAGGAACTCTGAAACTACTCCATTTCTTCATCCATACACGCACCAAGTTGAGGGAGGAAGAAGAAAGGAAAAAAGAGAAGAGAAAAGAGGAGTTTAGGTGGGAAAACTTGTGTTTAGCAAGGTAAGGACCCCATTAATCCCATTTCGTTGTCTTTAATCCTCTTATATGATTATTCAATCATATTTCACACCCTAGTATTGTTCTACACGTTGTTATGTGTAGAAAGAGGGGTTGGAAGGTAGTTCTAAGTCCAAGAACGGACTTAGGAGCCAAAGTAACCGGTTCGCCGGAAAATAACCTTTTGGGGGTTATTTGTATTACTATGGGTTTTATGATGATAAAACCTTGTTAGTAACTTGTCTAAGGTATTCAAGGAACTTTCACGGAGTTGAAAGAGTCGCCGGAGTTGTCGCCGGAGTTCGTTGAAGTTCGCCGGAGTTTCGCCGGAGCTAAATCGGGAAGGCTAGAACTTCATAAGCTTCATTAAGGTGAGAAGACGGTTTTATGCTTTATAACTTTTGCGTGAGGCATGAGATTACCTAAAGTAATCAGGAATATGTTTTGTGGAATGATTAAAGATAACCAAGTGTGTGTTTATGCCATGATTATACATAAAACATAATTGAAAAGCATGTTATGTAGGTTTGGTGATAAAAAATGTGATAACTTCTTATGTGTGATGTTCCAGGGATCCAAAATGGTATTTTTGGATCCAGGACGTCAAGAAGTATAAGTGTATAAAATTTCACGTTAATCGGACTTCGTTTGGGCGGTCAAACGAGCGTTGACCGCCAAGACAAAGGTGATACCCGACCGGGTATGGGTGAATACCCGACCGGGTTTTGATTAAAAATGGCTCCAGAAGCCACTGCCACACTAGACCCGACCGGGTATGGGTGTAGACCCCACCCGACCGGGTAAGGTGGGATACCCGACCGGGTCTTGGGTTAAGCCCAGAATGGGCAGTTTTGAGTAGGTTAACGTGGGCCGTTCGGGTGGGACCCGCCCACGTTGGATCCTAAGGATTGTTATATGACTATAGGGCTAGGCATTGTCCATAGTTAAAGGAATGAAAGGTTAGCCATATCCAGGTTAGGATTTGGTAGAGAATAGACTGGGGATTGAGTGCCCTTGGACGGTAAATGATCCAGAATACTCCAGGTGGGGTCGAGTACCCTTGGACGGTAAATGATCCAGAATACTCCAGGTGGGGTCGAGTACCCTTGGACGGTAAATGATCCAGAATACTCCAGGTGGGGTCGAGTACCCTTGGACGGTAAATGATCCAGAATACTCCAGGTGGGGTCGAGTACCCTTGGACGGTAAATGATCCGGAATACTCCAGGTGGGGCCGAGTACCCTTGGACGGTAAATGATCTTAAATACTCCAGGATGGGTTGAGTGCCTTGGACGGTATATGATCCTAAAACACTCGGTAGTATGAATCGAAGGTAGACTATAGCTTGTGAGCTAGGTAACCGGGAAAGGAGTGAGAAAAGTCAGGTAAGAACTTTATCTCTAAAAGACTCTTTAAGGTAAATGACCTACGGGTTGAGTATTTTACGAGTATATATACAGTATGTATCATCGGGTGGATGAGGGACATCTATATGTATATATCACCCTATTTTTGGGTCTCGTGTCTGAAACATTAGTTATTCTTCATATAGCCTGCTTGTCACTAGTACTTCTATGGAGTACTGACCCCTCCGGGGACCCTCACATTTTTCAGGTTGAGGCTAGAGTCCTACTACCTGCACCTTTGCCTAGGGTGACTGATCGAGAAGGAAGACGTGGTTCGTGCTTCCATTCTTATTTCAAATGTATAAACCGCTCATGGATTTTTGAACAATATTTTCATCAAAACAGTTGGGGGTCTGCGTGCCCGTGTTTGCCACGTGTGGCTAAGTATCAAACATTTTATTATTTCCGCATTTGTTTTATTATGATATTGATGTTGATTGTATGTGTTTACTAATCGGTTTGGCAATAGAATCAATCAGACGCCTTGTACAACTCAATAGGGATGAACTGTTGTTGTTCTTATCGGGTTGTACGGCGGTTGTCTACGTGGCTCGGATGCGGTCCGGGGCGTGACAATTTAGTGGTATCAGAGCCATCGATTTCTAAACTATATAATTAACCTCTCAATATGGTTATCCTCAAAAAGTCTTGAATAAAACCATGAGCAACAGTTTTTGTACTTAAGGAACCGTTGGAAACCAAGTTATTGACCTCTTATTGTTAAGACGGTACCCTTAACAGTTTGTTGGCCATAATGTTGGACCAAGTGGTGTCTTTTGTACTAATCCGTCGATTGACATTGAAACGAGTCTAATGACTCATTCCTTATTTCTTTCAGAAATGGAGGGTGGACGCAGGATAACTAGGAGGAACCCGACAGGGCATGTGCCGGGGGCCACCGGGCATGCCACTCGGGCGGAATCACGGACCTCTAGGGGTAGAGGCCGGGGCCAAAGCCGAGGAGGAGGCCGAGGCAGGGGTCGTGGGCGTTCTACAACGCCGATGGCAAGTAGCACACGTGTCGGTTCTGTGCACCCATCTAGGGCCACCGAACCGGACGATTTCACGTATGCTCCAAGCACGGAGCAAGAGGAGACCCCGTACAACGGGGAGGACTTTGAGGAAGAAGATGAGGATGATGATCCTCATTATGACCGTATGAGTGAGGTACTAGAATGGTACCTCGAGAATAAGGCAAAGAGAGAACAGCGGCGCCAAGCTAGACAGGCTAGGCAGACCATGGGGCAAGGAAGCCGAGGTGCTTCTAGTGCTCCATCGGGGGCATTTGGAGGAGACACGATGGTGCGTATCTCCAAGTACCTCAAGGAGGCCAGGGCCTTGGGGTGCAAATCATTTGATGGCAAGGGCGACATATCTGAGGCCGCCGACTGGATTAAGAAGCTGAATGATGCTTCTAGGGACATGCAAATTTCACTCGACGTGAAGTTGAGGGTTGCCACCAGGTTACTAGAAGGGGTAGCTGTTGTATGGTGGGAAGGCGTGGAGGGAAAGTTCCACGGTGAAGCCACTTGGGAGGAATTCGAAGTGGAGTTCTATAATCAGTACTACTCAACTTTTGAAGTCAATCTCAAAAGAAGAGAGTACACGAACCTGAAACAGGAGGATGGTTGCTCGGTGAGGCAATTGGAACAAAGGTTCCGTGACTTGGCACGATTCATCCCAGAATACTCGTTGGATGAAAATCGTATGGCCAATCACTTTTGGGATGCTCTACAGTTGGACATCCGTGACCGGGCTACTTACCATCACAGTATGACATTTAGCCAAATCGTTGATCAGGGGCTCCTTGGGGAAGCCCAATGGAACGAGAGGAAGTTGAGGGACGCCGAGGAGGCGAAGAAAAGAAGATGGGGAAACGCTGGACCCCAAGACCACTCCCGGAAGCATCATGCTGGGGGTGGCAGTTCATTCAGGGCGCCGGCACCACCGGCGAAAAGGAATAAAGGCTCAGGAGGGCAAGGGGCCAGACCAGGGAGTACGTGGTCACCGAGGTGTGCAAACTGCGGCAAGAGTCATGCGGGGAAGTGCAATGAACCACCCCGGTGTTACAAATGCGGTAGCACGAGCCACCTCAAATCCTCTTGTCCAATGCTGAACGGGGGAGGACCATCGGGAGCCATGGGAGGACCTACGACTAGTAGGGGACGTGCGGGGCCGTCTCAGGCCGGCACGGGAAGGAGCGGACCCACGGCTAGCAACGCCGCGTCCGTTAACCAAGGGAGGACCCAAGCACGGGTGTATGCAATGACCGAGGCTGATGCTCGGGCCAACCCGGACTCCATTGCAGGTAATCTCTTGATTTCACACGTATTTGATCATGTAATGGGTTGAAAAATCTTCAAAAATATGAAGGACCCGATCGGGTACTCCTATAGACCCGACCGGGTATAAGCTATGCTTCAAGTTTGAAGTGTGCACCCGTTCGGGCAGCCAAGGCAGGATGCCTTATTTTTGACATTTCGAGCAATACCCGATCGGGTATGGCTATATACCCGACCGGGTATGTGTATATTTTGAGCTTCGAAGTGTGTACTCGATCGAGCGTAGAAGACAGGGAGCTTTTATTTGTGGATTTTGAGTGATACCCGACCGGGTATAGGTATATACCCGACCGGGTATTGACATTTTGCCCGAATTCGAGGCTGGTACTCGACCGAGCAAGGAAGACAGGGGGGTTTCCCCTTAAGAATTCGAGTGATACCCGACCGGGTAGAAGACCCTACCCGACCGGGTATAGGGTAATTCTAGGTTGAAATTTTTCCGTCCGGTCCTTTTCTGTCGGGATGACGAATAGGGTGTCTTACATGACTTATATATGTAGGAACACTAAAGATCAACGATAGGGATGCGAGAATTCTCATCGATACCGGGGCACAACGTTCGTTTGTGAGCGAAGCGTTTGCCAAGGGATTGAACATGCCTTTGGTAGCAATGATGCAACCTTTGCTGGTCTCTACGCCATTGGGAGATGATGTAGAGCGGAAACACTACTATCCCTCGTGTAACGTAGGGATAGGGGGGCACTGTCTAACGGGTGACTTTGTGCCGTTAGATATGCTCGAGTTTGATGCTATACTTGGCATGGATTGGCTCGAAAAACACCATGCGAAGGTAGATTGCTACACCAAGGTGTTAGAACTAAAGGATGGAGAAGGAAACACTCTATGCTTCGAGGGAGATAGAGGGAAATTCAACCCTTGTATCATATCGGCCATAAGAGCAAGGCGTATGATGAGGAAAGGGTGTCAAGCATACTTGGCCTATGTCATAGGCAAGGAGGGCAAGGAGAAGAGTCTCACTGAGGTGAGAGTGGTGAGTGAGTACCCATAAGTTTTCCCTGAAGAACTCCCGGGACTCCCACCAGATCGAGAAATTGAGTTCACCATTGAGGTAGAACCCGGTACAAAACCCATCTCGATTCCTCCATATCGGATGGCACCGGCTGAACTTCAAGAGTTGAAGGTGCAATTGGAAGAATTGCTGGACAGCGGATTCATCAGGCTGAGTCATTCACCATGGGGAGCACCGGTACTATTTGTAAAGAAGAAGGATGGTACACTCAGAATGTGTATCGACTACCGTCAGTTGAACAAGGTCACGATAAAGAACAAATATCCTTTGCCAAGGATCGATGACTTGTTTGATCAACTACGGGGGGAAACGGTGTTCTCTAAGATTGACTTGAGGTCAGGCTACCATCAACTGAAGATCAAGGAGAGTGACATACCCAAAAGTGCATTCCGTACGAGGTATGGTCACTATGAGTTTCTAGTAATGTCGTTTGGGCTTACGAACGCCCCCGCGACATTCATGGACCTCATGAACCGAGTATTTCACCAATACTTAGACCAGTTCGTCATAGTGTTCATTGATGACATTTTGATATACTCCATGAATGAAGAGGAACACGAAAAACATCTAAGGCTTGTGCTTGAAACACTGCGGGAGAAGCAACTCTTTTCCAAATTCTCTAAATGCGAATTTTGGCTTGGGGAGATCGGTTTTCTCGGGCATGTGGTATCGGGCTCGGGCATTTCAGTTGATAACTCTAAGATTGAGGCGGTCACTAATTGGGAGAGGCCCAAGAACGTGAAGGAGATAAGGAGTTTCCTCGGTTTAGCGGGGTATTACCGCAAATTCGTGGAAAAGTTCTCGGTGATAGCATCCCCACTCACGAAGCTCACTAAAAAGGGGGCTAAGTTTGTGTGGGATGACAAGTGTGAGAAGGGGTTTCTTGAGCTAAAGAAACGTTTGACCGAAGCACCAGTGCTTGCCTTGCCCGTGCAAGGGTTAGGGTATGACATCTACAACGATGCTAGCATTCAGGGACTGGGATGTGTACTGATGCAATCAGGGAAGGTAATTGCTCATGCTTCTCGGCAGTTGAGGAAGCATGAAGTAAACTACCCCACACATGATCTGGAGCTAGGTGCTGTGGTATTTGCATTGAAGATTTGGAGGCACTACCTCTACGGGGAGTTGTGTCACATTTACACCGACCACAAGAGCTTGAAGTATGTGTTCACTCAGAAAGAGTTGAACATGAGACAGAGGAGATGGATGGAGTTGATTAAGGATTACAACTTGATCATTGACTATCATCCAGGCAAGGCTAATGTTGTAGCTGATGCACTGAGCAGGAAGAGCTCATCATCAGGGGTTTTACTCACATGCTTACGGGCACTGAGGGCACGTGTGGAGGTATCCACGGATGGGGCGCTATTGGCAAGATTTGAGGTAAGACCCACCTTATTAGATGAAATCAGAACATGTCAAGGCAATGACGAGGAATTTCAGAAAATCCGGGAACGGATGCTTGTGGGGCCCGTCGAGGGTTTCCGTGAGAGAGAAGATGGACTTCTACTATTCAAGGAGCGAGTGTGTGTACCATCGGATGAGGAGCTCCGAAAATCTATCCTTGAGGAGGCTCACTCATCTGCGTATGCCATGCACCCGGGCGGTACAAAGATGTACCGGGACTTGAAGGAAAGCTACTGGTGGTCGGGGATGAAGAGAGAGATTGCAGAATACGTGAGCCGTTGCCTTACTTGTCAACAGGTTAAGGCAGAGCACCAACACCCGGCAGGGTTATTGCAACCACTTACCATTCCAGAATGGAAGTGGGAGCATGTTACCATGGACTTCGTGGTGGGTCTACCACGGACGGTTAGGAACTACGACGCAGTATGGGTGGTAGTCGATAGGCTGACCAAGAGCGCTCATTTCCTACCCATCAACACTACTTATACGCTCGAGCGGTTGGCCAAATTGTACACAGATGAGATTGTGAGACTGCATGGGGTTCCGGTTACTATAGTATCGGATAGAGACCCACGGTTCACATCACGGTTTTGGCCTAAGTTCCAGGAATCCATGGGTACGAAATTGAGGTTTAGTACCGCGTTTCATCCTCAAACGGATGGGCAATCTGAACGGGTGATTCAGATCTTGGAGGACATGTTAAGGGCATGTGCCTTGGAGTTCCAGGGGAGCTGGGACAATCAGTTGGCTTTAGTGGAATTCGCCTATAACAACAGTTATCAGGCAAGTATAGGCATGCCCCCATACGAGGCATTGTATGGGAGGAAATGCCGGACACCATTATGTTGGGACGAGGTCGGAGAGGCTAAGCTCGAGGGCACCGAGTTAGTCGAGATCACTAAGGAGAAGATAAAAGTCATACAGGATAGGCTCAAGGCTGCCCAAGACCGGCAGAAGAGCTATGCTGATAAACGTCGGAGGACGTTGGAGTTTGAGGTTGGTGACGAGGTATTTCTGAGGGTATCACCTTGGAAAAGGATCATCAGGTTCCTCAGTCGGGGTAAGCTTAACCCACGTTACATAGGTCCGTTCAAAATCCTTGAAAGGATTGGGGTTGTAGCATACCGACTTCAGTTGACCCCAGAATTAGAAAAGATTCACAATGTATTTCATGTTTCTATGCTCAAGAAGTATGTGCGGGACCCGTCACATATTCTTGCGAAACCACCGGTGGAAATCCGAGAAGACCTACACTATACGGTGCAGCCGGTGAAAATCATGGACCGGCAGATAAAGAAGCTAAGGAGCAAGGAGGTGCCGATGGTAAAAGTACTTTGGAAGAGTGATCGTGTCGAGGAGCAAACGTGGGAAGTGGAGACCCTAATGAGGGAACAATATCCATTTCTGTTTGATTAGACACGTGGATTTCGGGGACGAAATCCCAAATAAGGGGGGTAGAACTTGTAACACCCCCCCCCCCCCCCGAGTATTTGTACTGTACCAAATTATGTATTGAACCTTGAAAAATGTATAAAAGCATTTTTACGTGACTGTAAACTTTTTATCATTTCTATTACGTGAATAGTAGAATTCACGTGGGGCCCACACCGGATGTGGGGCCGCCCGATATTATCGGAAGCACATATTATATTGATCTTGGACTAGATAATATGTATATGGTGATGGATATCCTAATTGGGACATGGCAATGGCATAGAGTTGACCGGTTGGTCAAACGGGGCCAAATTATCGGTATCGGCAATTTATCTGATAACAGCCCAAAAAGGGATTCCGGAGATTTCTAAATTAAAGTTGGGGAATCATATTGATTCTAAGGTCCAATAAGGATTGGAAACAAGTGTTATATTTTATTTGACCCGATAAAATAAAATATACTTAAAACAGTCCGGAAAATACAACTTTCGGGACCGATTGTACACTCGGGTACACAAAGGGTTGACCTCCCGACCGGGTCTTGGGTTAAGCCCAGAATGGGCAGTTTTGAGTAGGTTAACGTGGGCCGTTCGGGTGGGACCCGCCCACGTTGGATCCTAAGGATTGTTATATGACTATAGGGCTAGGCATTGTCCATAGTTAAAGGAATGAAAGGTTAGCCATATCCAGGTTAGGATTTGGTAGAGAATAGACTGGGGATTGAGTGCCCTTGGACGGTAAATGATCCAGAATACTCCAGGTGGGGTCGAGTACCCTCGGACGGTAAATGATCCAGAATACTCCAGGTGGGGTCGAGTACCCTTGGACGGTAAATGATCCAGAATACTCCAGGTGGGGTCGAGTACCCTTGGACGGTAAATGATCCAGAATACTCCAGGTGGGGTCGAGTACCCTTGGACGGTAAATGATCCAGAATACTCCAGGTGGGGCCGAGTACCCTTGGACGGTAAATGATCTTAAATACTCCAGGATGGGTTGAGTACCTTGGACGGTAAATGATCCTAAAACACTCGGTAGTATGAATCGAAGGTAGACTATAGCTTGTGAGCTAGGTAACCGGGAAAGGAGTGAGAAAAGTCAGGTAAGAACTTTATCTCTAAAAGACTCTTTAAGGTAAATGACCTACGGGTTGAGTATTTTACGAGTATATATACAGTATGTATCATCGGGTGGATGAGGGACATCTATATGTATATATCACCCTATTTTTGGGTCTCGTGTCTGAAACATTAGTTATTCTTCATATATCCTGCTTGTCACTAGTACTTCTATGGAGTACTGACCCCTCCGGGGGCCCTCACATTTTTCAGGTTGAGGCTAGAGTCCTACTACCTGCACCTTTGCCTAGGGTGACTGATCGAGAAGGAAGACGTGGTTCGTGCTTCCATTCTTATTTCAAATGTATAAACCGCTCATGGATTTTTGAACAATATTTTCATCAAAACAGTTGGGGGTCTGCGTGCCCGTGTTTGCCACGTGTGGCTAAGTATCAAACATTTTATTATTTCCGCATTTGTTTTATTATGATATTGATGTTGATTGTATGTGTTTACTAATCGGTTTGGCAATAGAATCAATCAGACGCCTTGTACAACTCAATAGGGATGAACTGTTGTTGTTCTTATCGGGTTGTACGGCGGTTGTCTACGTGGCTCGGATGCGGTCCGGGGCGTGACAATTTAGTGGTATCAGAGCCATCGATTTCTAAACTATATAATTAACCTCTCAATATGGTTATCCTCAAAAAGTCTTGAATAAAACCATGAGCAACAGTTTTTGTACTTAAGGAACCGTTGGAAACCAAGTTATTGACCTCTTATTGTTAAGACGGTACCCTTAACAGTTTGTTGGCCATAATGTTGGACCAAGTGGTGTCTTTTGTACTAATCCGTCGATTGACATTGAAACGAGTCTAATGACTCATTCCTTATTTCTTTCAGAAATGGAGGGTGGACGCAGGATAACTAGGAGGAACCCGACAGGGCATGTGCCGGGGGCCACCGGGCATGCCACTCGGGCGGAATCACGGACCTCTAGGGGTAGAGGCCGGGGCCAAAGCCGAGGAGGAGGCCGAGGCAGGGGTCGTGGGCGTTCTACAACGCCGATGGCAAGTAGCACACGTGTCGGTTCTGTGCACCCATCTAGGGCCACCGAACCGGACGATTTCACGTATGCTCCAAGCACGGAGCAAGAGGAGACCCCGTACAACGGGGAGGACTTTGAGGAAGAAGATGAGGATGATGATCCTCATTATGACCGTATGAGTGAGGTACTAGAATGGTACCTCGAGAATAAGGCAAAGAGAGAACAGCGGCGCCAAGCTAGACAGGCTAGGCAGACCATGGGGCAAGGAAGCCGAGGTGCTTCTAGTGCTCCATCGGGGGCATTTGGAGGAGACACGATGGTGCGTATCTCCAAGTACCTCAAGGAGGCCAGGGCCTTGGGGTGCAAATCATTTGATGGCAAGGGCGACATATCTGAGGCCGCCGACTGGATTAAGAAGCTGAATGATGCTTCTAGGGACATGCAAATTTCACTCGACGTGAAGTTGAGGGTTGCCACCAGGTTACTAGAAGGGGTAGCTGTTGTATGGTGGGAAGGCGTGGAGGGAAAGTTCCACGGTGAAGCCACTTGGGAGGAATTCGAAGTGGAGTTCTATAATCAGTACTACTCAACTTTTGAAGTCAATCTCAAAAGAAGAGAGTACACGAACCTGAAACAGGAGGATGGTTGCTCGGTGAGGCAATTGGAACAAAGGTTCTTTTGTTAATTTGTGCACTTTCATTTGCTCTATAATGTTTATCTTTCATTTTCTCTATATGTTTCCCAGATAAATGTTTTGTTTATAATTATTTGAAGAAAAAAAACTGTACACCGTACATATGTATGGTATTCCGTACATATGTACGGTGTACTATTTTTTTTTAAATTAAATTTGGCACGGATGTCGTCCGTCCCAAAATCCAGAACGGGTTTCGGTTAAAAATTTGGCACGACCTTATCCGAGCCAACAAACGGGTAAAGATTTGGGTAACCCGTTTTATTCCGTGCCAATATCCGTGCCAAGGTAAATCCGAGCCAAATTTTTGAGGGTAGTAATCGGTGTTGTTGTCTCTGAAATTCCGTGCCCAAAGCCGTGCCAAGAGTTGGCGCGGATTTTTTTCCCGTTCCAAAGCATTTGGCACGAGCTAAGTGCGTCGGATTCCACATCCGTGCCTAATCCGTGCCAACAGCGATAATCTGGGATTTTTGTGAAGCGTTTTGTGCCAAAATCCGATCCATTGGCGTATTTTTTTGGTAGTGGTAGAAATAACTGTAGAACCTGGAGCCTAGAAGCCTAGAAATAGAAGCCGAACTACCCAAGGGGGGGGGGGGGGGGGGATAAAAAAGAAAGAATGACTCAAATATTACTACTAGAATTTCAATAGACAAAATTGTCACTAATTTTAATCTGGACAAAAATATGACTTATCGTTCGATCACTTTCCCCTTTTGCAGCCCATCCCTTTACTCTGTCCCTTGAGAACATCAATTCCAGGCCGCTTCCCACACTCGAAGCTACCAGGTTCGCCTCTTTCATTCCAGGTCTGTATACTCCGCTAAAGATGACATAAACCGGCGAGAACAGCGACACTCCGGCGGCGGCAACTTGCTGACTCCACGTCCAAAACCTATGTTGATTCCACTGCCTAATTCAACTTCTTCTCCTTTCTTTGTTGTCTTCTAATTTTCTTCTTTCTAATTTTCTTGATTCTTGCTAAAACGAGATCTGAAGTGCGAAGCTATGGTTAGGTTTTGTTTATTGGTATTGCACAATTGAGTTTGCAACTAAGATTGTGCAATGTAGGTTTAATCTGGGGGTTTAATCTGGGTTATTTGGGGGTGGAGATGAGCATCCGTACTTGAGACATGGAAAAGAAGCCAACAAAGGCATTTTTACTTTGCTTCTACGAGAAATGATGGAGATTTGGGCTAGAGAGGGGCATGGGAGGAGGCTATGGCTGGGGGCGTGGGTATGTGCAGGGGCCGAGAAGGGGGTGGCCGGGAAGGTGAGGGGAGTTTAGGGACTGGGGGCTGAGGGACGGTGGTGGCAATGATGTCACTATGACCGGCTCACTGTGGTCGACGTCACTATAGTCAGTGTCACTGTGGTCAGTGTCACCATGTCCGGTGTTATTGAGGCCGGTGGTAGCTAGTGTCCGGATGGCGGCGGTCATCAGTTGGAGGTGGCGGTGGATGTCACTATTTATGTGTCACTACGGAGATGTCACTGCGGAGGTGTCACTCTGACGGCGACGGTGGCGGCGGCAGTGATCGACGGCAGTGGCGGCGGTGGTAACCACGGCAGTGACACGAGTCATGATGATAGTGACATCCGACAGTGACGTGAAAATTGGACAATGACATGAATATTTGGTAGTCACTTCATACTTTTACAAATATATAACATGTTAGTCACATTTTTTTCCAAATGTAAATGAAGACACTTTTTTGGAAATTAGTTTTAGTTTAGTAATATTCAGGGAGGAACCCCAATAAAAAATAACTAGCAATTACATATGTATAATACTAATACATATAAATTTTTGGACCCCTAATTTTTTCAGAATTTTGGGGTCCTGAGGGCTGAGGCCCAAACCTCTCCAGCCTCATAAGGCACGACCCTGTGACTAATTCTAACAGCGACATGAGAACAAATTATATTTGCCTATTACAGAAATGGTATGATTCGATTGTTTATTTATCAATTCGTTCTATTTTTTGTTTCATCTTGAACAATTTTTCTTAGTTTTATGAGAAACACATACACGTTAATTTATTGAAAAAAAATCCGCATATTAAAGGTGATGAAGTTCTAATTAAATTGAACAATTCCTTCTGTCCCGTAATCCTCGATTAATGTAACTTAGAATGCTCTAGATTTCATTTATAAATTCTAATCATGAGCGGAAAGTTAGACCTATAGATTTCATTTAGTTTTAATTGTTATTTGATTTGTATTGTATTTGTATTTAATTCATTTTGTTTTCCACTAACATATTTTTACTCAACTATAAATTGTGTAATTAATATCGCTTACTACCAATACAAGTGAAGTTAAGTAAGTGACAAGAGGCTTTTGTTAAAAGAAATGCATGTGAAGGTAATTTATTAATGAAATGACAAGTACACCCTTATGTATTTGTTGATTAGAGAGTACGTTATTTATGTGAAGCCAAAGTCCATGATCTCGTGTTCCCTGCAAGTACCTGAAAATTCTCTTGACTGCAAAAAGATGAGTGGTACGAGGAGCATGCATGACCTGAGACACTAAGTGTACTGCATAAGTAATATCTGGCCGTGTCAAAGTTAAATATTGTAATGCACCAACCATGCTGCGATACTCAGTAGAATCAGACAATAACTCACCATCAGAAAGAGACAGAGTGGTACGGGAAGCTAACGGCGTGCGAACAAGTTTGACAGTATGAAGGTGAAAACGAGATAGAAGGTCAGTAACATATTTATGTTGAGAGAGAAACATACCTTTAGCTGAACGAATGGCCTCAACACCCAAAAAATAATGGAGATTACCCAAGTCTTTCATAGCAAAATGTTTAGAGATAATTGAAATAAATTGGGTAACAGATGATTCAGAATTGCCAGTAATAATAATATCATCCACATATAGTAATAAATAAATAATAGTATTATTCTGGCGGTATATGAACAAAGAATTGTCAGATTTGCTACAGGAAAAATTATGTTGTAGAAGAAAGCTGCTAAATCTATGAAACCAGGCCCATGGAGCTTGCTTAAGGCCATAAATGGCCTTGCGCAGACGACATATATGATTAGGAAAGTGAGGGTGAATAAAACCACGGGGCTGCCGCATATAAACTTCTTCTGTCAGATTACCATGTAAGAAGGCATTTTTAACATCAAGTTGTCGTATACCCCACCCAAAAGAAATAGCTAGAGTAAGTACAATACGAACAGTGGTGGGTTTTACGACAGGACTAAAAGTTTCAGAGAAATCAATACCTGCCTGCTGATTAAAACCTTGTGCAACTAATCGAGCTTTATGGTGCTCTAAGGATCCATCAGAATGATATTTAGTTTTATAAATCCACTTACATCCAACAATATTTTTAGAGTTATCAAAGGGCACCAAGTCCCACGTATTATTATTAATGAGTGCATTAAATTCGTCAGCCATCGCCTCACGCCATTTTAATTCTTTATTTGCCTCAGTAAAACAGGTAGGATCTGCAGCGATAGTAACTGTACTTAAATTAAAAATGGTTTTAGGCTTTAAAATTCCTGACTTAGCACGGGTTTGCATGGGATGGTGATTAACTACCGTAGTGGACGTAGGTAAGGTGGTTTCAGGTGAGATAGTGTCGGTTGAGGTTGTATGTGGCGTGCTAGACGAAGTATGGGAGGAGACATGTGATGGTAGGGGGCTGGTTGTGGACGTTGGGAAGGAGGGAGTTGGCGATGGGACACACGGAGTGATAGGAATACTTGGTGACCGAGGTGGCGATGGGGGGGGGGGGGGTGCGGCCGTAATTGTGGGAACAGACTGGACAGGTGGGTCAAGAGTGATATCGGTGAGATGCATAGGAGATGGAGTAGTAGAAATAGAATTGGATGGAGCAGACGATCGAGAGAGTCTAAAAGGATATGTGTCCTCATGAAACCTAACATGACGGCTAACATAGACTCTACCAGTGAAAGGATCCAAACAAAGATAGCTTTTATAACTAGATGCATAGCCAAGGAAAACACACTGAACTGAACGAGGTGATAATTTATTGGCTGAGGTGGCATTAAAATTTGGATAACAAGCAGAACCAAATACTCGCATAAAGGAGTAATCTGGAACACGGTTAAAAAGTTTTTGGTACGGAGTAAGACCATTTAAGGTAGGAGAGGGTAATCTATTAATAATATATGCAGCAGTGAATATGGCATCGACCCAATAGTGACTCGGAACCGAAGCTTCAAGAAGCATGGTCCTAGTTAACTCAAGTAAATGACGATGCTTGCGCTCAGCAACCCCATTTTGTTGAGGTGTGTCAGGACAAGATTTTCTAAAATAAATGACATTAACAGAAAAAAATTGCTGCATATTATTATTAACAAACTCACCTCCCCCATCACTTTGAAAAATTTTAATTTTCTGATTAAAAAGATTTTCAACCAAAGCTTTAAAATTTTTAAAGTGCATGAAAACTTCATTTTTGTGACACATGCGATATATCCAAGTATAACGAGAAAAATCATCAATGAAACATACATAATACTTGAATCCCAAATTTGAATACACAGGTGACTGCCACACATCAGAATGAATAATTTCCAAAGGAAAAAAAGAATTATGACTAGCATCCATAAAAGGCAAACGTTGTGATTTTCCTAAACGAGAAGCCACACACTCATGAGTAAAGGGAGTATGACTACATAAAAATTGTTTTCTCTTAAGAAACTGTAAAGTACTATCACCACAGTAACCTAATCTACGGTGCCACACAGGGCCAAAAGCTAAAACGGAAGCAAAAACTAATGGTGATGATGACGGCAGATGGAGAGGATAAAGTGGCCCACTACTAGTAGCTCACAGAAGTATTGCCCCTGTTGCTTTGTCCTTAATCAAAAAAGAATTTTTATAAAAAATTACAGTACAATTATTATCACCACCGAGCCTTTTAATGGAAATTAAATTATATTTTAACTGAGACACATGATAAACAGATTTTAAAGTGAGAGGACGACTAGATGTAGGTAAAGCAACATCACCAACATTACATATGGGAAGATGGGCACCATTGGCAACACTAACAGAATTATAGCCGGTGTAGGGAGATTTATTAACTAAAATACCTTCAGA
Source organism: Cuscuta europaea (assembly GCA_945859875.1). Lineage (NCBI taxonomy): Eukaryota > Viridiplantae > Streptophyta > Magnoliopsida > Solanales > Convolvulaceae > Cuscuta > Cuscuta europaea. The sequence goes on from CAMAPE010000004.1 coordinate 12,591,601, forward strand.
TGCAGTCATATGAGTAGAAGCTCCTGAATCAGGAAACCATAGAGCAGGAGTAGTGTCACCGGGAGTAGTCAACAGAGCAGGAGACGTCGGTTGTGTGAAACGAGAAGGACAGTTAATGACAGACAACAGGATGGGGAACAGATCCGAGAATACCCCCGTCCGTAGATGTCACACCCCCTGCAGGTGTACTCGGTTGCCCACCCTCTCCGAGGTAATAAACTGGCTGCCCCTGGGGGAACCAATATGTCTGCTGCTGTCCTCGGCCACGCCCCCTGCCTCTGCGGCCTCTGCCGCACCCACGTCCTCACCCGCACTGTGGAGCGCCGTTCTGCCGAGGGTGCCAGACCGGGTAAGCCTGCTGCCCGACTGGGTAAGTGGACCCTGAATTCTGCTGAGTCGGCTGCTGCCCAGACGACTGCCTGGGAGACGAAACAGCCGCGCCAAACGCCTGATGAAGGGACTGGGACTCCTGGGAGCGGAGATAAAGGACCCGCTGCTCTAACTCAAGAAGATGATTACGGAGAGTCTCAAACGAGAAATTTTGTCCAAATAAGGACACATCAGTGAATAAAGATTCATACTCAGGTCCTAGTCCCATAATAGTAGTTTTTAAAATTTCACGCTGAGGCACAGGGCAATTGATTGTGGCAAGATCATCAGCTAATGTTTTAATTTCTCGCAAATAATTATCCATGGACTGATCAGGTTTCTTTTTAATTTGATTAAATAAACGCTTTAATTCCATAGATCTCGCTAAACTGGCAGACATAAACCGAGACTCCAATCGCTCCCAAATTTCATATGAATGTTTTAAATCACGTACATCGATAAGAACATCCCTAGATAGGGTTGCAAATAACCATGAACGGATGGTTTGATCAATTCTTAACCAAGTAGAAAATTCGGGATTGGGAGTTTGACAGTTAAGAGCATATATGGAATAAGCAGGTGGTACCTGAATGGAGCCATCAACCATGCCAAGGAGAGCTTGGGACACCAAAAATGATTTGAACTGTGTGCGCCAGGTAGTGTAGTCTTCCACCGCTAATAATTTGGTAGTCACAATATTTGTGACATTAGTTGCCACATGAGAGATACTCTGGGCGAGATCTGTGAGGAGTGAACCAGTCGGGCTGGCTGCTGGTGTGCGAAAGGGAGGGATGACAGAGGAGACACCAGGTGAGCCGACAAAAGTTGGACCGGCAAACGATGATCCAGCCGAGAAGGGTGGCGGTTCCAGAGGTATGGGCTGCACAGGGACCGGAGCCGACCATGGAAACATCTGTGGAATATTCGGAAACGAAGAATATGGCAAAGAGGTCCAGCTTGGTGATGCATAATTGGAGGAGAATGTCACACCGGTAGAGAAGGAGTTAGGGGGAACACTGGTTGATGGCGGCATGGTGGCCACGGTAGGGGAGAGATGTTGGGCCGAGGATGGACCGGTGGTGATTGCTGCAGAAGCTGCCGTCGTCATATGCGGCGGCGCTGGGGTTTCGCGGCAGTGAGAGCGGCGGCGCTAGGGTTTCGCGGCAGTGATGGGCGGCGGCGCTAGGGTTTGCACGGCGCCTAATCGGGTAGAGAGAGAGAGAGAGAAAAATTAACTAGCTCTGATACCATGTGAGAATAATGAGAAAGGTTACTCCCGGAGGAGCCCTGACAGATATATTTATATTAAAGAGAGTTTAATGTAAAGTACAATACTAAGCCTCTAATAATTCTATTAATTTATTATCAGTTAATTTTAGAATGTGACTGGTGATCTATTATTTGTGAAATATGTGTGACCTTATGAATTATGTTAGGGCAAATTTGATCATCAGATTTCCTAGACAAGCCACTCCCATTGTAATTTGGCATTAGAATCGTTTGATGATTCTCTTTTTCGGCTTATCAATCATCTTTTTCAGTAAACACGTAACTTTTGATTTTGCGCGTTAAATTGTATAAAATCAAAATAAATAAGATCGAAATTACTTTTTCTTGCTGAATTTGCCGAAATTATTATATATGATCATTTTAGCTATTTTCATATATTCTTCTCTGTTTTATCAATAGAACATATTTTAAATTTAATTCTTTTATAATTCACTATAATCTGCCAATCTGGCAACATCACCTATAACTTCAGAAATCGCATCATAATCGGTCAATTCAGCTAATTTGAATGTTGGGAAATGGATTCTTAATTATGGTCTTTGATGCATAAAAGTGGTGTGAATACAACACGTTTTGTACGATTATGTTGTGAGGTGAGACTAACTTACGGCAAAATAACATATAATTTCGTCAAAAGTCGAAGATTGTGTGTTGGAAGCAACTTTTGACTGTTGTAATTTTTAATTATTTACAACGGTTGCTCTCAAACGCACGACACCGTGCAACGCTGTACCATTTTATATTTTGAAGTGCCCTAGAGCCTTAATTTAATAATTGTTCGAGATCCTAATCTAGTTTGTTAATTATGATAATTGTTCTGTCAATGAGCTTTTATTTTTTTAATCATTTCAAGTTTTGGACTGATCGAGGCTAATTTTAAAAGGGGGTTTGTCCTCAAATAATACTAATTAAAACCATTTGAACAAAAAAAGAGACTTTTCTTTTAACTCCAAAATAAGACTGAATAATACTTAAGGGACCATTACACCCTTACTCAGCCCAAATCCACTGGCCTGCTACAGTGACCTGTCACAGTGACCAAATGTGCAGTGACCAGTGTTACAGTTACCAATGGCATAGTTACAAATTCATCCAGTGACCAAAAATTAATACGTCCCACCAATGACCCGCATCACAGTGACCAAATGTGCAGTGACTTTTGTCCAGTGACCAATTGACACAATGACTTACGTCGAGTGACCAACTTCCGCCCGTTCAGTAACCAACGTCTACCCATTCAATGACCAACATTGCCCATCCAGTGACATAATTTTCAACCATCTCCTCTGCCCCCAACAAGTCATTGCCGACTCCCCGGTCAGTAACTACCGCGGCCCCGTTCATGTATTCACCGTCCCTACCCCAACCAGTGACCGCCCCCACCCCGCTAGTCAGTGCCACAAATAGTGACTCCAGTGACCAACAATGAAAACCACTGCTCTTCCACCACAAGCACAGCCTGCCCCACCCCCACTAGCCTTGCCCCAGCCTTAGTTCCAAGCCCTCAGCCCCCAGCCCAACCGTTAGTCCCCACCCCAGCCCTCAAAAGTCAGACCACCACCGCCCCTCCTAACTCAGCCGACAGCCAACCCCAGCCATCTGCGTTCAACCCCCATCCAACAGCCCTCGGCAATCAGCACACCACCACCGCCCCTAAACCTAGCCGCCAGCCCACCTCTGTCGCACAGGGACCTAAATCGCACCACCGTCGAAACCCTAGCCCACCGGATATGTGAAGATCGCCGTCGTACGAGCCTATTAGAAGCCGGTGTAGAGAGCTCTCCGCTGCTGTGCAGAAATTCAGAGAGAAAAGGAGAAGAAAGTTTGGTGATGGAGGTGCGGCGGTCGAACGGTTGCAGTGCGATGCAGCGGAGGTTGATCGGTCACAGTGCGATGCGGCGGAGCTCGAACGATCGCGATGAGTAGATGACGTCGATCAGTAGATGTGAACTTCAAGCGAGGGATTTGAGGTTGCTTGCAACGATGATGACGTGTGAGGGTGGAGCAGCGGACGGTGAAGTAGCCTTCTTCTCTGCAAATATGAAATCGGGGAGAGTAGGAGACGAAGGATTGTCCGCAGAAATGGAGAGACAGTTGGGGAAGCCAGGGTAATTTCATCTCTTTGCTTCAAGTACGATCTTATTTATGTCCAAATTAATATGTGGTCCTATATTAATCTTTCAGAACCGTAGCACTACTATTCCGGTCATTCTTTCTTTCTTTTAAAAATGTGATATGAGAGGTAAGTCTCTAAGATTTTCTTTCCTCCTAAATCACAGAAATAATAAAATAATGCTCGCTCTAGCTACGAGTTTATTATTCCTAGCTAGTAGCTACCAGCTAGCCCACCACGTTGATGAAGCTTTTATTTGCATGCATGTCCATTATATATTATTCCATTCTAATACGGAGTACGTATTAGCTAGTCAATTGATCCGTACCTTGCATAGATCACGAATAATAAAGTTAATAATTTCCGAAAGTAATTGAATTGATTCATAATTTAAATTGAAGATCACAAAAGAAAACTGTAGCTAAATTCTTCGCGATTTAAGGAAGATATTATGTCATTTAATTCTCTTCTTCTTCCATTGTGCATTTGTGCAGAATTGGGAGCCTGTTTGGTAACACTTGAATTGAGTGAATTGGCTGATTCAACAGAAATTTATGAAGTTCTGACTGGAGTGATTGAAATGGCTGATTCTGCTGATTTATGAAAAAATGATATTTAAAATATTTATGTTAATAAAAAAGAAAAAATTATATGAAAAATAGCTAAAATGATCATCTACGGTAACCTCGGCCAATATAGCTAGAATAGTAACTCCAACCTTACAGTTTCTTATTTTTACACAATTTAGCTCGTGAAATCAAAAGTTACGCGTTTGGTGAAAAATTGGCCGATAAACCCGATAAGTTGAAAAATAGGGTCATCAAACGGGCTTGTACATCTGGTTTTTTCGATGACGTCTCTCAGCATTTTAGAAAGGAAAAATTGACAATAATAATCTCACCTTTCACTAGCATTTTCACAATATTTCCACCTTAAAGTAATCTCAGAATAATCTCACATTTGAAAAAAATTAAAGCTTTACACAAAACCTCATTCCTTAAAATTTTAGTTTTTTTTTTAAATTTGGGTGGGCCGAAGCCTAGGTTGCCCGCCCTAGATCTGCCTCTGCCTTTGCACCCATCTTCTTTCTTTGGGAACATTATAGAAATAATTCGACCTTTCACAAATCTTCTCAAAATGCTCCTCATGGTCAGAGTCATCTAATGAATTCGGAGGTCCGGTTCCCAATGTAAATAAAGTCTCAATTTATATGTTTATACTCAAATCATTTGAATACTACTCATTAAATAATGTAATATATTTTTTAAAAGTTACTTATATTTATTTAAAGCAACACAACTTGAAAAAATGACCAAAAGGACCGATGAAAAAATGTTGGATCTGTATCTTTTTTCGTTACTAACTATATTGTACTCATTATTATGAATATATAATGTTACTGTATAATAGTTCATAATTTTTTAAAAACTGAGGCCCATAAATCGGGAGCTGTTTTACAGAAGTGTATTAGCACTAAAATTAGCCGAAAATTCAACAATAGGACTACGATCCTTTTATTCCCAATATAGGACTAATATATGTCCCTTCTTCCCATTCTACCCTTCCTATAATTTCTAATAGATTTATTTTATTAATATAAGAAAATCATGGTTTTATTAATATGGAAATTTAAACCTCATGTTCTTATTGTTGCAATTTTGCTATTATTTAATCCCATTGAACCTTGCTCCAATATTATTATATTGGATACATATTAACATCATCCTATTTTTGGTCACTTAAGATATGCCCATTTTTGTTTAACCCCAATTGATGATCTCGCCATATGCCCATATGTATATGCATACACAGATACACTACTTTTGTGAACTACAAGCTAAGCTTGTTTTCTATCGCGTGTACTAACTAATAATAACTAGAAGCCTTCGTTCTTAAGTACTTGACTTCTCATCTATCCTCGTCATCATCTCACACTTTAAATAATCTCCTCATTCTTAATTCTGACAAGCTCACCTTGCATCTTCAAATGCAATAAAGCTATTTTTCATTTTTATTCTACTATCTAGTATCTACGTAATACTCCCTATAAACTGATTTAATTCATATTAACACGTCTTCCGTACTATTTAATCTCCGGTTTAATAATATCTAATATTCTGATTTGTTTAGTCCATAGTCAACTTCTAAGTTTTACTCGTATAGTAGTAGTTAATACTTTTTTCATTTTTCACATCTCATAGTAGAAAAACAAGATTTCAGGGAACTTGTAATACTTTTCTATACGTAGTACGTATAATTTATTAATATGGGGTATTTATACGTAATTTTTTGGAAAAATTACGGAAAAGATACTTGTGGTTGAACCTGTTTTCAAATAGAGTCATGTGTTTCACTTTTTATCAAAGTGGTTCATGTGTTTGAATTCCATTATCACAAGGGGATCACGCCTTTAAAAACCTAACGTCTGAGAAAAGATGGTCATCTTGTTGAGGGGCACCTTCCGATATTTTTCTTTTAATTTTTCGGGCACTTTTGAAAATCGAGGTTACTATTAACCGTCCTTCTCAGGCGTTTTTAACGGCGTGACCCTCATGTGATAACGAAAGTCAAGCACATGAACCACTTTAATAAAAAATGAAACACATAACCTTATCTGAAAACGGATCCAACCACAAGTACATTTTCCGTACTTTTCCCAAATTTTTTTGTCAATGACTGTCGTTAAAACCAAAGACTACTACTTTAAACAAATACGAGTACTTCGTATTAGCATTTCATTTGTTTACGGGGTATTTACCTCAAGTAATCCTGGGTTACAATAAAAAGAAAAAATATTCTAATATTACTAAAATTCATCAGTAATTTTCCCAAAATATGATTTAATATGTTAATTATGTGAGGTATGACCAAATTGAATAAGAAAGACATATGACCAAATTGAGCTAAGGTGTTGACTTTTTCTTTAATTTTTTTTTTGAATTTCAAATATAATGAAGCAAAAATAGATAATCATTAACAATATTATACTCCTATTTCCACTATAAATTTAATGAATACGACCATATTTTTCTATGATAATTTGATATCTCATCCATTCAAATGATTAGAGATATCAAATTTATAAAACTTGACTGAGTTACAAATAATTACTACCTCCATCGCACTATGTTTGGGACAAGAGAGTGTGACACAACTTTTAAGAAAAAATGGTATTGTGTGATCATATTGAATTGATAAAATGTAAATAAAGTAAGAATCAATTGTAACCATCTAAATATTATCAAATATAGTACGTGAGAAACTTAATATAAAGAACGAAAAAAGTAAAACCGGACAAACGAGAGAAGAAGTATAATATGGAGTATATAGATTCAAAGATAAATTTAGGCACATACGTCCAACGGACACGCAAAGATAAAAAAAAGCCACAAATCATAGCCCCTAGAAAAAGCCCTTTCTTTCCATTCATCTTTCCTCATTTCTCTTCTGATCCTTCCTCTATATCTCTTTCCTAATAAATTTCAGAGCCAATAAAAAGCTTTAGCAACAAAGCTGAGGCTAAGACAGAGCCAGTTAGTTAACTGCTTTTCTTTCCCCTGCCCCCTGCTTTCATTTCCAAGATATGAAAGTGTCCTTGACTTCTAATGAAAACGTGAACTCCAAGGCAACTAATTGTGGGGGTACTAATAGTAATCTTAGTATCCAGCCCTCCGCCACCTCCCCTGCTTTTCCGGCCACCAACGCCATCAGCTACGAACCCAAATCCGTCCTCGAGCGCCGCCGCAGTCCCAGCCCCATCCTGCCGGAAAACATCCGCCCACCTCTGGATAGCGACGACCCTCTCCAGCTGGCTGACCATGTGTTGACTAACTTTGAAGACTGGGATTCTTTCATGAAGGACTTAGGCCTTAAGGGCGGAGAAGATGTAATAGCAACAGCCAAACAAGCCCCTAATAATAGCAACAACTATACTTCTGAGTCGACTCAGTTTCTTGAGTTCCCACTCGCTCAACACTCTCTTGAATCGGCCGATCAGAGTCACCAACATCAATTCAGCTTCTCCGATGACACGATCGCAGCCATGGCGGCGGCGCAGTACCCTCAACCGCCGGCTGTGATGACTCAGCAGCAACAGGGAGGTGGGAACGGTATTAATGACGATTTTCAGCAGCAAAATAACTGGAACTTAACGGCGTCTGATTACGTGTACGAGCTGATCCGGTTCGCCGAGTGTTTCGAAACGAACGCCACCCAGCTGGCTCAAGTGATATTGGCGCGGCTCAATCATAAGCTGAGATCTCCTTCGGGAAAGCCACTCGAAAGAGCTGCCTTCTACTTCAAGGAATCTCTCCAGTCTCTACTCACCTGGTCAACTCGGATGGCCAGACCCGCCTCCTCCTCGTCGGCGATAATCCAAACCATCAAAGCCTACAATATCTTCTCTAGCATCTCTCCAATCCCCATGTTCTCCAGCTTCACGGCTAACCAAGCCATCCTAGAAGCCGTGGTCGGCTCCCCGCTCGTCCACGTCATCGACTTTGATATCGGGCTTGGAGGACACTGGGCTTCCTTCATAAAAGAGCTAGCCGAGTCCTCCTCCTGCGCCAAGCCGCTGGCTCTCCGTATAACGGCTCTGGTTCCCGATGAATACGCGGTCGAGTCGAGGCTCATCAGAGAGAACTTGACTCAGTTCGCTCGCGATCTCAACATGGCGGCTTTCGATTTCGATTTTGTGTTGATAAGCACGTTTGAGCTCCTGTCTTTCAAAGCAATCAAGTTTATGGATGGAGAAAAGACTGCGGTCATTTTGTCTCCGTCCATATTCAGGAAGATCGGAACGGGATTCGTCACCGATCTCCGTCATATTTCGCCACGTGTGGTGGTGCACGTGGACACCGAAGGGCTCACGGGATTCGGCCAGTCTCCTTTTCGACAAAAGGTGATGGAAGGTCTGGATTTTTACTCGACGCTAATGGACTCCCTCGAAGCAGCGGCAAATGTTCGCGGCGGCGGCGGAGACTGGTTGAAGAAGATCGAGACTTACGTGCTGTATCCGAGAATAATGGAAATGGTAGGGGCGGCAGGCCGCCGAGGGACTCCGTGGCGAGAAGCTTTTCTAGCGGCGGGTTTCAGGCCGGTTGTTTTCAGTCAGTTTGCGGACTTCCAAGCTAACTGCTTACTGGGAAGGGTAGAGGCGAGAGGGTTCCTGGTGGCGAAGAGAGAGGCCGAAATGCTGCTTTGCTGGCATGACAGGGCTTTTGTCGCCACATCAGCGTGGAGGTGAATAAACCGACTTCTTAGAGCATCTCCAATGTCATATCGTGCACGGTGCACATGTGGCATGAAAATAACCATGTAGAAAAGATAACCACATAAATATTAGAAAATATATTATCTCTCTCCTTATTTGAATGATTTTATACAATTTTGGTAAGTTTTCCCCTGCAATGTCAACTGCAATGTCAACATGTAGACGGTCTTCTTGACATTGTGGAGAAAAACTTACCAAAACTGCATAAAACCATTCAAATAAGGAGATAAAGAATTTATTTACTAATATTTATGTGGCTATCTCTCATGCCACATGTGCACCGTGCACATTGTAGCATTGGAGATGCTCTTATCGTCGTGTATAGTTTATGGAAGGAGGGGTCGCCGCCTACAACAATAATGATCCGAATTGATTTGCTATAATTTTTTGAAAACAATCTCGGCCATTCATGTAGTTATTCTAAACTTCCACCGTCCTCAATTGGATTTTTTTTATCTAGTAACTGCAAAATTTTGACACTTTCTTTTTAAAATAATAAGTACTACGTATACGATTAATGTTAATTTTTTTACATTAATTATGTAATTTCTAGTTTATGATTTTATGTGACAATCAAAATGAGAAAGGGAGAACATATTATAGACTATAGCCTTAGATATACTATGGAATATAGTATATGATCATTATCTATTTGGCTTTTAATTATGTAAGCGCTTTCTATTTCGTGTGATCTCAAATTATAGTTTGTTTCACTTTCTATATCTGTAACACCCTTCTCATCCGGTCTGACTGGTTCGAGACAAATGTCACTTATCATTTATCCTTTAATAAAACTTTCTTATAAAATCACGATTTTGTTAAAATATAAATGTCTAGGCATGGCTTTATTTTAATATGCATCACTAATCATAAGATAACTTGTAAAATTTAAACAAATATAATAAAATTATTTAAAAAATTGGTCACAAAATAATTGTTCAAATACATAGAACTTATCTAAACCTCGAATTCATAAAGTTACATTATTAACTTTTAAATAATATCGATTGTACTAACTTTAAAGAAAATTGACAATAAACAAAACACATGTTATCTAATCTTGTCCAGATATCTCCTTGTCCCTGAGTTGTACTATATTATAGCATGTATGAATGTTTGTACTTGAAACGTAATTTTATGATCTTCTCTGGTCTGATCTAATAAGCTGGTCTGATATGGTTGATGGAGTATATGGCCCAGGGACCCCCGACCCCACAGACTCCCACTACTCTAATACAGGCCCAGAAAGCACAACAGTCCAAGTGTCAAGAAGCCCACGAGACACATACGGACGCCTTCGGCCCCATGGCCGAGGGCTCCAAAATCTCTCAGGACAGCTGATTTTAGGCATACAGAGCTAATGGGAAAACACGGCGAAAATCAAAAGCCCTTCCGCACCTGCAGCCCTCGGCACGTATAGGCCCCCGGCCTAGGGAGCCTTCGGTACAGTAGATACAGCCGAAGGCATCCTCCTCGATAGAATCTCCTCTCCACATGCGCTGGATCACTATACCAAGTACAACGTCGCATCCAACCACCGCATTTAATACGGCCACATGCAAATGTCGGTGCCACTCCGATTGAGGTGACCCTCGGCCGTCAGATGTTCGACACGTGTCCGTGCCTAGTATTTATTGCTGCTATAAATAGCAGCCCATTTTCCATTGTAAAGATCACAAGATTCATATATTGAATACATACTCTCTCTCTTACTTACTGCTCTAACTTCTCTCTAAGTTATTCCCCGAAATAACCCCTCGGATAAGCTACCCCCGGGTACAATATCCATCATTTGGTGCTCTCATTGAGAGGTCGAACAATCAAGTAAGAAACCCTCCCCTTCACCGAACTCAAAAACACCTACCAAAATGAGAAGAACCACTCGTGCCAAGTCCAAGAACCTCGAAGACAACAACCTGGCCCTCGGCGAAGTCGTCGCCCCGGAGCCTCCAATAAGGCTCCCAAGGGCGGAGTCATCGCTGGGTTGGAACAAGCTGTTGTTGACCTGCGCCTTCAGCTCCAGCAGAATGCTCCCGATGCCCGTCTCGGCATCGAGGCTCGAAAGAAGGATCAGAGCGAAAACCAAGTGAGCCCTCCGGTCCTCACTATTGACGTACAGTCGGCATTTTCTGCCTTCATCCAGACACTCACCCAGAATCCAGGTGCCTTCGGCACTCTGGTGCCACTTCAGCCACAGGTCGGGGAGAACGTCGTCCCCCCCTCGCCCACCTCCACCCCCTTCGTAAACCCTATCTTTCGTTTAGGGAACAACGAAGGGGTCATGCCTCAGGACACCGCTTCCCAGGAAGTCCAGTCCCAGGACCAGCGCGGTGCGAACAGAGATAGGCCTCGGACCTCTGCCCTCGAGAGGTTAGGAGGAGCGTATGATCACTGAGGGGTTCAAGACTGCCTCGGGGGTAAGGCGTTCCAAAGACCTCAGGAAAGCGGGGATCTTAATCGAGGGCAAACAAGAGGCGTCCCCCTCGGGACAAAGTCAAGGGACCACTCCATGTCGATGACGCCAGGCACCAAATCAACCAGGCTCACTCGGCCCGTGTACAATCGCAGGGGGCGGAGGCCCTCCCGAAGGATCACAGGGACGAGATTATTGAGGCCCTCCAACACCCTTGACGCATTCCATCAGCGTCTCTCTCGACTTCGCCGAGGAGAGGGGCCTCGTAGAGCGAGACTCTCGCATACCCCCGGATGTATATGCCATCAACCCCAATGAACCTTACTGTCGTTTTCATCGCCACCGGGGGCATAGAACCGACGATTGCCATCTGCTGAAGGCAACCATCGAAAGGATGATACAGGCGGGCCATCTGTCCCAATTTGTCAGGGGCCCTCAGCATCAAGGGCCAACGGCGAAGGCAAATGCCTAGATTAATCCAAACACCATCCCCCTCGGTGATCCGAACGGCAAGAAGAGGGAGATCGGGAACCTTGATGAAGAAGAAGGGTACAACCAGTGCCAGGAAAAGAAGCACCACATCCACATGATCACTGGTGGCAACACGGGGGGAGACTCCACAAGCCAAAGGAAGATGTAAGGAATAAATGTACTTAGATTTTGATGATGCTAGGTTAATTAGAATTTAAAGGAACCCCTTTTAGAAATCTTGTATTAGAATTCTGTCTTTGTAAGTATTAACATAGTCGACTGGCCAGAGATCCTTTTGGACTCTCTGATCAGAGTTGCTATCAGAGTTGCCCATCAGAGAAGCTACCAGAGTTGGGTACCAGAGTTGGCACCAGAGGCGGACATCAAAATTACAAGCAAAGAGCCTCACCAGACTTGCTGGTACTTTGCAGAATTCGAAGGACATTCCAACGGCCGTGAAACTAACGGGAAATACCCTAACAGCTAGGAGCCTTTCGACAGAACATGGTACTGTACACACATTAAATGCTCAATTAATGAGGTACGTACGAAGAGATATTTAAAGCTGATGATTGACCATGCAGATATCCTTTCGCCCCCAAAATAGCAAGTCGAAGGACCAACCGGTCAAATCAACAGTACAAGCATTTAATGAAGCTGTCTTCTACACTCCAACGGGAAGACCGCTCCCAGTATATATGATATACTTCGAAGGATTGAAAAAAAAGGATTATACATCTCACTAAACATAAACTCTCAAAAGCTCAAGACTTCATATTTATTTTATTCATCACGAGCAACACACGTAACGTTGGAAAAGATCATAAACTCCATATCTTTTCTTTCCAACAAGAGAGAATCGTTCCTCCAATTCTTCAACACTTCGAAAGCCTCATCTGTACATCTTTTGTGAAGAAGCTACGTTGGAGAAAACTGATTTTCAATCAAACACTTCTTGAAAGAGAAGGGACGTCTCAAACTAGCTGGAGTAAGTGAAGTGGGGATACTTCAAGAGACTCATTGAATCGAGACCAGTCATCAAGAAGCAAAGACTGCATCTCGGGTGGCAACTAGGCTTGAAGAAGACGTGGAGTGCTTCTTAAGTGCTAGGAACTAAGGCGTTGTAATTGTTGACTTACAAGCTTAGTGGAACAGTGGACTAGACGAACACGTTGTTCCTTGAACCACTATAAAAACCCCGGTGTCATTTACTTTACACATTTACATTCCGCACTTAAGATTCTAACTGTTTAACTCAAAAGGTTGGACTCTGTGTTCAGCAGATCTTCCTTAAGAGTTAACAGAAAGGCATTTGCCTTAGTAGTTTTCCTGAGGCTACCCGGACAGAACTCATATCTGCTGCCAGGTCCAGTTCTGCCAGCAGAACTCGACCTTCTCTGTCACCTTTCTAGATCTTCTCTGATTGAGTCACTTGAGACTTTGAGAAAAATTTAAAAAACCTGAACAGTCTATTTGTCGGGTTTCGGGCAGAAACACGCAGCGGAATAAATAAAAAAATACTGCCCAAAAGTAAACAACCGGATCTGAGGTTCTTACTATAAACGAAATTACAAGATATAAGAGGGACTTACATAGCAATCTTAATCAAGGATGTCAGACAGTCCGAGAAAACGATCCCGAGCTCTACCGGTATCCACACGCACGTGATTGGATCGGCCGCAGGGAACGTGCTAGCGTTCTCTTCTTTCTTCCTCTCTACTCTAGGTTTTAGAAGCGAATTTTAACTCTTAAAATTCGTGGGTCTATATAGCCCTATTTATAAGAGGAGGAAAGAAGGAGTTTTATAGCTAATAAAACCCTCCAAGAGGCCCTAGCCCAATACCATTCGAAACCCTATTTCGAATTGGGCTAATCAGGCTATTTTAATGTTATTAACGAACATTAATGATCCAAATCACTTAGATGTGTGACCCTGTAGGTTTATATATTATTGGCAGTGGGCTAAAAAATTAATTCAAGCCTCACAAATTATAAGCGGCCTCTAGCAAGGCATTATGACTATCCAAAATATATAAATGTCAATTAAATCTGACATAACCTTTTAATGATTAATTTGTGCTAATAATTCTCTTTTGTCAAATGATATCTTAATTGAGACAAGGTTAGGTCATGTCATCCTTGTTATTCTCAATTAATATTTCTTGATTACCAAGTAAGATTAATTTTGAACAAATGACACCTCATTTGAGCATGGCCATGCTAATTAATCTTACTTGTCAAGGGGCCCAATAGATATCTTTCTCTCGCTATACGAGAGTGACAAAAACTATCTTGATAATTCACATACCACTACATGGTTCATAATATGTACAATCACCACCTTTATAATTACCCATTTAAAATAATATTTAATGGTGTTAATACATATTAATTCGCATGCAAGTAACCATGATTATCTCAAGTATAAGAATATAGCACCTCATCATTATTGAGGACAACACTGATGACATATAACCTAGCAGTGTCCTCAAGTTGGGTTTTTCCAATGAACTTGTTCACTAACAAGCATCTATGTTATTAACTTGATATCTCTATACCCATGACTAGTGGAATATAGCCATCGGTTAATCCACATAATGGTCTATTAATAATTAATGTCCCGGATTAATAATATTAGACCATGGACAATTAGAATATTATGCTTATTTTAAGTGTAGCATTCCAAAATTAAGTCACGTACTTAATTAGCTACTAAACATAATATTCAGGGACTAAATATTAATAAAGAAAACTCACAATAATAATTAACATAAAATGAGTTTGTGACTTTATTAATTAATGAGCATTAAATATTCATTGATAAAATCATAAAGTATGATTGTCCTAGGGCATACTTCTAACAGTCTCCCACTTGCACTAGGACCACTCGTGAACAAAACAAATGCCTAATGCACTAGTATGACGTTCATGCTTTGCTTGTGGTAGTGGCTTGGTGAGCGGGTCAGCCACATTTGCATCTGTTGGTACTTTGCATATCTTAACGTCACCTCTATTGACTATCTCTCGAATGAGATGATATCGCCTGAGTACATGCTTTGATTTCTGGTGTGATCTAGGTTCCTTGGCTTGTGCAATGGCTCCATTGTTATCACAATATAAGTCCATTGGTCCAACAATACTAGGAACGACACCGAGCTCAATAATGAATTTCCTTATCCATACTGCTTCTTTTGCTGCTTCTGAAGCAGCAATGTACTCAGCTTCTGTTGTAGAATCAGCCACCGTGTCTTGTTTAGAACTTTTCCAGCTCACTGCTCCGCCATTGAGGCAAAACACAAATCCTGATTGCGATCTAAAATCATCCTTATCGGATTGGAACCCAGCATCTGTGTAACCATTTACAATGAGCTGATCTTCACCGCCATAGACCAAGAATACATCCTTAGTTCTTCTCAAGTACTTTAGAATATTCTTGACCGCTATCCAGTGACTATCACCTGGATCTGACTGGTATCTACTAGTCATGCTTAGAGTGCAAGCTACATCAGGGCGAGTACATAACATAGCATACATGATAGAACCTATATCAGAAGCATAAGGGACTCTATTTATTCGATCTCTCTCATCTTGTGTTTGTGGACACTGAGTCTTGCTGAGATGTGTGCCATGTGACATAGGCAAGAATCCTCTCTTGGAATCTTTCATATTGAACCTATGTAGGACCTTGTCAATGTAGTTACTTTGACTTAGTCCTATTAGCTTTCTAGATCTATCTCTATAGATCTTGATCCCTAACACATAGGATGCATCACCCAAGTCTTTCATTGAGAAACACTTTCCAAGCCAAGCCTTTACGGACGAAAGCATCGGAACATCATTCCCAATGAGAAGTATGTCATCTACATATAGGACTAGAAAAGTGATTGCACTTCCATTCAATTTCTTGTAAACACAAGGTTCCTCTTCGTTTTGATTGAAACCAAACTCTTTGATTGCAGCATCAAAACAAAGATTCCAACTCCGAGATGCTTGCTTCAGACCATATATTGATCTTTTGAGCTTGCATACCTTCCCAGCATTGATTGGATGTTCAAAACCCTCAGGTTGTATCATATACACGTCCTCATCTATATTTCCATTTAGGAAAGCAGTTTTGACATCCATTTGCCAAATCTCATAATCAAAATGAGCGGCAATTGCTAAGAGAATCCGAATTGATTGAAGCATGCCAACTGGCGAGAATGTTTCATCATAGTCTATACCATGAATTTGTTTATAACCTTTCGCCACTAAACGTGCTTTATAGACATCTACATTGCCATCTTTGTCTAATTTCTTTTTGTAGATCCATTTGCACCCAATGGTTCTACAACCATTAGGTAGATCAATTAAGTCCCAGATTTGATTGTCGACCATGGATCTCATTTCGGATTTCATGGCTTCTAGCCATTTATCGGAGTGATGGCTCGATATTGCTTCTTGGTAGGTCAAAGGTTCATCTTCGTCTATTAATAATACGTCACGATGCTCAGTTAAGATAAACATGTATCTAAATGGCTCGTTACGTACCCTAGATGACCTCCTTGGAGCGAGTGCTACCTCAGGTGTATCCACAACAACTTGTGGCTGAGATTGTGGGTCTGCTTGCATAGTCTGACTATCTAGAACTTCTTGAATTTCTTCAAGTTGTATTTTACTCCCACTGGTTCTTTCAGAAAGAAATTCTCTTTCTAAGAAAATACCACTGTTCTAAAAATCGGCCTAGGCGGACCGATTAATCGGCCTAGGTAGCCTAGTCGGCCCTAACTGTAGAGGCCTAGTCGGTCGAAAATCGGCCTAGTCGGCCAAAATATTGGCCTAGTCGGCCGCCTAGGCGCTAGGCGCCTCTCAACCGCACGACTAGCGCCTAGCGAGTTTTAGAACAATGGAAAATACCATTACGAGCAACAAACACTTTGTTCTCTGATGGGTTGTAAAAGTAATATCCTTTTGTTTCCTTAGGATAACCCACAAATAAACACTTATCTGATTTGGGTTCAAGCTTATTTGAAAGTAAACGTTTTACATAAACTTGACACCCCCAAATCTTCACAAAGGTTAGATTAGGAACTTTTCCTGTCCATATCTCATATGGTGTCCTTTTTGTAGCCTTTGTTGGAGCCCTATTGAGTATGAATGCAGCAGTTTCAAGAGCATAACCCCAGAAAGAGATTGGTAGTTCAGCGAGACTCATCATGGAACGAACCATGTCTAACAAGGTCTGATTTCTCCGTTCGGACACACCATTCCATTGTGGTGTACCTGGCGGAGTGAGTTGTGAAACAATTCCACAAGCTCTTAGATGATTACTAAATTCCTGACTCAAATATTCACCACCTCGATATGATCGAATGGCCTTTATTGTTTTGCCAAGTTGATTCTGAACTTCATTCTGGAATTCTTTGAACTTTTCAAAAGCTTCATGTTTATGCTTCATTAGGTACACATAACCAAACCTACTGAAGTCATCAGTGAATATTATGAAGTACTGAAATCCTCCTCTGACCATTGTTGACATTAGGCCACATACATCCGAGTGTATGAGGTCCAATAAACCGTGAGCTCTTTCACCTTTACCGGTAAATGGTGACTTGGCCATTTTACCTAATAAGCAAGATTCACACTCCTCGATTGATTCAAAATCAAAAGAGTCAAGAAATCCACTAGAATGTAGTCTTTTAATGCGCTTCTCATTTATATGGCCTAGTCTACAATGCCAAGGGTATGCTGGGTTTGAGTCGTTAGATTTAAACCTTTTTGTATTTATATGATAGATGGGCATTTCAAGGTCTAGAACATAAAGTCCATTTATAAGACTAGCACTACCATAAAAGATCTCATTAAAATAAATAGAACAAGCGTTGTCCTTTATTATAAAATGAAATCCTTTCTTGTCCAAACAAGAAACAGAAATTATATTCCTACTAATGGCAGGTATATGATAACAATTATCAAGTTCTAAAACTAAGCCCGTGGGAAAACTTAAAGTAAATGTTCCTATTGCTAATGCTGAAACTTTTGCACCGTTGCCTACTCGTAGGTCAACTTCACCTTTAGCCATCCTTCTACTCCTTGTCAGTCCCTGCACATTTGAACAAATGTGAGAACCACAACCGGTATCTAATACCCATAAAGTAGTAGTAGTAACATTTACTTCTATCACATAGATACCTGAATTGGAAGCATCACCATGCCCCTTTCTTTTCAGTTCTTCCAAATATGCCTTGCAATTCCGCTTCCAATGACCGGTTTTGTTGCAGTGGAAACATTTTTGCTCTTCTTTAGAAGTAGAGCTGGCAACAGAATTGCCTTTACCCGAGTTCTTAACCAGAGTTTTGGATTTCTTGTTTCCACCAACCTTGCCTTTTCTAGGCTTCTTGAATCCCTTTCCCTTTTTGATCATCAAAACGTCACTCCGATTTCTCTTGATGTTTTGCTCAGCGGAGTTGAGCATTCCATGCAATTCGGTTAAGGTCTTCTCAAGACCATGCATATTATAGTTCAGGATGAACTGGTCATATGCCGGGGTGAGTGATGCGAGAATCACATCAGTAGCCAACTCTTGACTAATTGGAGATCCAAGTCTTTCCAAGTGGTCCCTATACCCAATCATCTTGAGTACGTGAGGTCCAACTGAGCTCCCATCAGTAAGCCTTGTGTGAAACAAAGCCTTGGTTGTATCGAACCTTTCGATCCGTGCTGGTTTCTGAAACAAGTTCTTGAGTTCATTAGAGATGTCATGTGCACGATGATTCAGAAACTGTTTCTGAAGATTAACTTCCATGATGGTTAACATCAGACAAGTGACATCAACTTCATCACGGACATGCCTTTCATAAGCATCTCTAGTGGCTCTAGGAGCATTGGCCGCTGGTTCAGCATGAATTGGTTGGTCAAGGACATATTCTTTACGCTCTTGCCTGAGAACAATTCTCAGATTCCTACCCCAGTCCATGTAATTTGTTCCATTAAGTTTTTCCTTCTCAAGGATTGATCGCAGTGAAAAAGTTGTGTTGGTGGCCATATTAACTACAACAAATAATGCAAAGAATTTTAAATAATGCTCAAAATAACTCCCACTATATTAAATAGAAAGTCCCAAATATAGTGGTCCAAGATCCATATTTCGCTAAAATTTAAGTAAGCTTTGGCTTATCACTTAAACATTAGTTATTTAGGTAAACAACTCTTGTTAATCATATCCTATATGACTCTTGGTTTGTTTGGTCACCATCATATGATTATCCAAACATTCCTTGCTTCAAGGCCCAAAACCATTTTGATGGCCTTGTAAGTCCAAACCAATATTAAGACCCGAGAATGACGATCATTCAAAACGTCTTCCTAAGATAGTGTGAAATGCTCTGCTTTGGCAGACACATAACACGACTAGCATAGTATAAATGGTGGTCATATTGGGAAAGCAATTTAGACTTATAATTAATAGGGACTAATTATTAAACACATGCAGCAATCATAGATTTAAATAAATAATTTAAAACTAGTGTATTGATATAGCATGACCTCAATACTTCATATCTCCTTGGCATCTTCAACCTGTGCAGTAGACTACTAAATATCTACGGGGTTGAAAACATTAAGGGGATATTCGGAATAACGACACGCAGGCCATAAAACAACATAATATAAAACATACATTCGGATCATGCTATACCACCAATTCAATCTGTCCTGTGACGAAACAAAATAATTGCGCATGCACGGATTGAAAATTAAATTTTAAAATCCGCAAGTAATATGTAATTAATTTGGATCTCATCCGAAAAATAAACATACATATTAATGAATTCTAAAATAATTCGTATTATATATTCACATGTACAGATCATATCCGTAATATAGATCAGTACACATATATAAATACGAATAAAATATAATGAACTTAAATTCGAATTTGGCAGAACACTTGATCAGATCATTCGAATTATAATATGGGAGATTTGTCACGGCTTTGCCTTGATTTGTGTAGAGCTCGTCTTCCCGTTTCCGAAAAGTACTTATGGGTCGGAAACGGATTAACGAGTCAAAAGTTACGGCCAAAACAAGATTGTCCGATCCATAAAAACAGCTCATTAGCCGGCGGTTGCCAAAATAATTCGGATCTCATCCGAAAAATTAGAAACCAAATCTCCTAAAACTAAAATATTATTCTGAATCAGATCTGATTAAAAAAAATTGAATATTTATCAATGAATATTTAATGCTCATTAATTAATAAAGTCACAAACTCATTTTATGTTAATTATTATTGTGAGTTTTCTTTATTAATATTTAGTCCCTGAATATTATGTTTAATAGCTAATCAAGTACGTGAATATTTAGTCACAAACTTGATATCTCTATACCCATGACTAGTGGAATTCTAATTGTTCATGGTCTAATATTATTAATCTGGGACATTAATTATTAATAGACCATTATGTGGATTAACCGATGGCTATATTCCACTAGTCATGGGTATAGAGATATCAAGTTAATAACATAGATGCTTGTTAGTGAACAAGTTTATTGGACAGACCCAACTTGAGGACACTGCTAGGTTATATGTCATCAGTGTTATCCTCAATAATGATGAGGTGCTATATTCTTATACTTGATTGAGATAATCATGTTTACTTGCATGCGAATTAATATGTATTAACACCATTAAATATTATTTTAAATGGGTAATTATAAAGGTGGTGATTGTACATATTATGAACCATGTAGTGGTATGTGAATTATCAAGATAGTTTTTGTCACTCTCGTATAGCGAGAGAAAGATATCTATTGGGCCCTTTGACAAGTAAGATTAATTAGCATGACCATGCTCAAATGAGGTGTCATTTGTTCAAAACTAATCTTACTTGGTAATCAAGAAATATTAATTGAGAATAACAAGGATGACATGACATAACCTTGTCTCAATTAAGATATAGTTTGACAAAAGAGAATTATTAGCACAAATTAATCATTAAAAGGTTATGTCAGATTTAATTGACATTTATATATTTTGGATAGTCATAATGTCTTGCTAGAGGCCGCTTATGATTTGTGAGGCTTGAATTAATTTTTTAGCCCACTGCCAATAATATATAAACCTACAGGGTCACACACCTAAGTGATTTGGATCATTAATGTTCGTTAATAACATTAAAATAGCCTGATTAGCCCAATTCGAAATAGGGTTTCGAATGGTATTGGGCTAGGGCCTCTTGGAGGGTTTTATTAGGTATAAAACTCCTTCTTTCCTCCTCTTATAAATAGGGCTATATAGACCCACGAATTTTAAGAGTTAAAATTCACTTCTAAAACCTAGAGTAGAGAGGAAGAAAGAAGAGAACGCTAGCACGTTCCCTGCGACCGATCCAATCACGTGCGTGTGGATACCGGTAGAGCTCAGGATCGTTTTCTCGGACTGTCTGACATCCTTGATTAAGATTGCTATGTAAGTCCCTCTTATATCTTGTAATTTCGTTTATAGTAAGAACCTCAGATCCGGTTGTTTACTTTTGGGCAGTATTTTTTTTGTTTATTCCGCTGCGTGTTTCTGCCCGAAACCCAACACTATTCACCCCCCTCTAGCCTGTTCCTAGTACAAACGGGACCAACAAGTGGTATCAGAGCTTCCTCGTTCTTGTAATCTTTTAGGTTACTTGCTGAACAGAGATCCACTTGTTTTAACCTCTTTTAATCTCTTATTATGGATAACACTCTTTCAAAGAATCTGATGTTTTCAGTTACCAAGTTTGATGACTGGAAGATACACATGAAGGCCCATCTCTGCGCACTACATGATGAGATGTGGGAAATTCTTGATGTTGGCCCCTTCACTGAGTTCACAAAGGTGAACCTAGAGTATACTTGTTGGTCCCGGTTGTACTGGATACAGTCTAGAGGGGGGGGGTGAATAGACTGTATTGGTTTTTAACTTTTTCAAGCTAAGTACCAGATTTAACAGAAAATATTAAGAGTACAGTACAATCAGATAGGAGATAATAAATCAAAGAGCAAACAAACACAAGCAAAAAGCTAAGAGACAGGAATTGAGGAATAGCCTTACAAAGTGAAAGGTAGAGATGTGATTTTATTAGATAGAGTTTACAGAAAAGATTCCTTACACATTCTCCATAGTAGCTGCTTGCAGAGCTTCATCCTCCAGTCTTTGAAGCCTTAGCAGTTCTTCATTGATTTCTGTTCTGATCTGAGATAGGTTACCAGAGCTTTGATAGGATGCCCAGATAGGAGATAGCTTGCAATCCAAGTAGCTAAGAACTCCTTCATGAATTGTCTTTCCAGGGACAACGTTCTTCTGGTACCAATCTTCTGCTTCTTCTAGGGATCCCCCATATCTGACTCGTACAAAACCATCCTTATCTAAGAAGAGGTTCTGTTGCTGAGTGAGAGTCATTTTCATTTTCATTTCTTCAAATTGAACTCTATCAATTTTCTGGGATCCACCCAATCTCCAATCAGTAAAACTAAGGATCTTCTTCTTGGTGCCATTCTTAACTGGAGATGGGGGTCTGGGTATACCTGCTGCTCTCTCTTTCTGTATGGCAGCTTCAAAGTAGGGTGCAGGGTCAACAGTTAGTTCAGCAGAGGAGGATGCTCTTGCAGAGGATCTGGTGGACAGAGGCTTAGTCTGTTGAGGGTCCTCTTCCCCCTTTTTGGCATCATGGAGGTCCTCTAGCATGAGGCTGATCTTCTGGAATTCTGAGGCCTGTGAGGTAGCTATCTGCTCAAGGGCCTCTGGTAGAGTCTGAGTGACAGAAGTGAGACCTTCTATCAGCCCTTGCTGCTTCTGAATAGCAGAGAAGATATCCTTGTTGTTGGCTTCCAACAGGACCATCTTCTGGTATCTGTCTCTGTCAGCAGAGAGGAGATGTTGACTTGATCTTGATGGACTCTGCACATTTCTTCTATGGATAGCAATTGCTTCTTAGTCCTGTGGTCAGATCGTTGCAGCGTCTCAAGATTCTCAGATATAGTGCGGATGGCCTTTCCTTGATCCAGCAAGGTTTGATGAAAGATAGAGAGAGTCTTGTGAATACTGTCCACTTCTGTTGACAATGCATCTGTTCTGGCAGAGGATGAGGCCATGAAATTTTGGAGGGATTCTGTGAGATTGGCGAAGCGGTCTGAGATGAACTGCATCCCAGAGTTGAGGTTATCATTCACATGGGAAAGGTGCTCGAAGTGTTTGTCATTGATCTGGATCAGTTTGTCCATTCCTTCCAGGAATTGACCACCAAACACTTCTGCAGTTTCAACAAACCTGTTGAAAGGGATTTGTGGTTCTGATCCTTCAGGTTCTGGCATTCCCAGTCCTCTGGACCTGTGCATAGGAGGCCTTCTGGTCTGTTGCAGAGAGGGTTTCTGAGGAGAGGGTTCTCTGGTAGGAGTTGGTTGACGTTTAGAAATGAGATCTCCGGCAAGAGAGGATGAAAGGAAACCATCATTCTCACTATCAGACGAGAGAATACGGTGTAGAGGCTGTCTCTTGGGAGTAGATGCAGCAGAATGCAAAGAGGTTCTGGGAGAATTTGCTGCAGGAGAGGGTGAGGGGGTATTTTGTGGGGAAGTTGATTTCTGTGGTGGGAGGGAATTCTGGTGCTGGGGTGTAGGTTGGGGAGAAGGGATTTTCTGTTGAGGGGAGGAATTCTGTTGTGGAGGAGATGGTGGAGGTGAGGGGGAGCGGTGGGATAAGTTCTTTGCAGGTGGAGGGTGATTTGGTTTTCTTATTTGATGAGTGAGGAGAGGTTGAGGTTTTCTGTTCTCTGGTTCTTGGTTGAGGGTTCTCTGTAGGAAGGGTTTCTGTCGGAATAAAAAGAGAGGGGATTTGGAGTTCTGTGGAGATATGAGCAGAGGGGGTTGGAGAGATTACCTCAAGTACATTTTCTTCGATCAAGGATGCCCTCCATTCTTTGATCAGCTCCATCATAGCATGCCCTTCTGTCTTAGGTACAGAGGGTTCTCCTGGTGTAGTGTGAGGTTGCACAGACTCATTCGCCTTCTTGGCAAAAAGCCATTCTTCAAAGGCTTCTATCTCTCCATCTTTAAGGGGCTTGACTGTCTCCTCTGAAGATGAGGATATGAGAACAGTCTTTCCCTTGTAACTTGCCTTCTTCTCGAGGATAGAATGGAGGAAGTTGAGGGCAAAGCACTTTGAGACATCATCAGTGCCCACCCACTTCAGTATGGCCTCTTCTTCAGGCTCATAGTGGTCAAAGAATTGGATGATCTTATGGAGGGGTCCCATCCTCCATCTTCTCCATTCCAGTACACGAGCAAACTGCCTATCTAGTAAGGACATATACCCTTCTTTCCCTGCATTAGGGTGTTCTGGTGATGTTGGCACCCTATTCTGTTCTGGGGTGGCAACAGAAGTGGGGTTCTCTGGTTCCCCCTGAATGTCTGCTACCTGCTCAGACACTGTAATTAAAGGTTTGATAACCTTCTTCTTAGTTTTGGTGGTTCTCTTCCTCTTATGTGTAGCCTTCATGGGTGATAACCTGCTCAGACACCCCCGTTTTTCCCACCCAAAACAATGATATATTTAAAAGAAATACTTTATTCATTCATCAAAGAGTTGAAGAAATACAACGGAAGTCTAAAAGGGAAATGAGTGTTACCGCCACATCCGGTCATCTCTTAACCGAATGCACAGGCAAACCAAACAAAACATTAAAACTAATGAAATAGTAAATAAATGTTTATTTCATGACTAAATTTAACTAAGGCAACTTCTAATTCGCTCTCAGGCGCATGCATTCAGCAATCAACATGACCATCATCACCTGCACAAATAAAGTGCAGAAACAAAGCAAAAGAAAGAAAACAAAAATTAGCTTTAGAGCTAAGTAAGTACTACCCAACCCCGTAAAATAATCAGGTTTGACTAAAATAGATTTTTATATAATATTATATAAAAATGACGCACTCCACCAAAATATTTTTCTCTTTGATTTTTCTTAAAATCACTTCTTTGCTAAAATCCTCAACTTCTCTCGTAAAATATCATACTAATTCTTCTCTTTAAATTTCTTAAGAAAATCACTTCTTCTCTATCTTCCTAGTAATTTAGAAGGGCGGTGCTCAATCTTTCGACTGAGCCCGGTGGACCGTGGTTACGGACGGCCACCCCGAACAAATGCCGGTACCACAACTGCTCTTGCGGAAACGAAACGACTACCTTAAGTGTGCACACCCCCTAAAAGGGATTCCAAGCCCTCTGAGTAGTAAGTCATCCCGAGTGGTCGGAACCCAACCACCCCACCTTTTAAAATTCTTGAATGATTAGGGACTACTACTATAACTTCTTCTTAAAAGGGATCATAGATCCAAATGTCACTTCAAACTCAAACTGTACTTCTTAGTAGTAGCAGCCCTAATCACCCTTCACATTTATCCGGATGTGGAAAAGCGACACCTCGAATTACTCCCGAGATGCTCACTTCTTATAAAAATGTAAATTTTATCTTCAATTAATACTTCAAAAATACTTCTCAATTTCTCTAAAAAGTCGCGAAGGTATTTAAAATATTTAATACCCCAAAAGTACTTAATTTATATTTCTCAACTACCATATATACAATATCTCCTCAAAATCACATACACAAAATTCACAATTCACACTTAATCACATAATGCATAATAAGCATATAATACGAGGAAATAATTTTGGATTGGCAGAGAAACTTACCTTAAAATTGATGACGCTCCTACTTAGTTTGCGTCTTGTAATCCGGTCTCTAACTAGCCACCTTTTAATTAAGATGATATAATTAGTCACTTATTCTATTTGTAATTATTTTACACGATTTTCTCCTTTTATTTTATTATTCAAATTTATTAATATGATTAATCAATAATTTCGAATATGTTTTATCTATTAATCACTTTTTATTAATCAAATTACTTAATTAAAAACGTCCATTAATTTCATGATCTTATACTATGTAATATGTAATTGTCTCAAATTAAAAAAATGCCTTTTTTATCCAATGTGAGTGTTATCGATTATACCTTATTAAAATTCTCTAAATTAAATCCATTTATATTATTATTAGCATTATTTATTTATCATTAGTATTTAAATAGTCTAATTAATCCATCCAATTTTATTAGTTTACTTTACTGGCCTAGTTATCAAAGCCCATTCATTGCTAAAGCCCAATATTCAAAACAAAAGAAAGGTGCAGAGTACTACGTACTCTTCTTCCTCCTCCGGACGGTGCTACACGGTAATAGGGGAGAGTGCAGCGGCTTAGCAGAAGGGGCTTCTCCATCGTTGTCAGTCTTGGCGAGTTGGCAGCCTACTCCTCAGGAAACTTTTGGCCCGGGCAGCGAGGCTTAGCGACGCTCTGCGATGATGGTGGCGGGCTGGCGGTTCAATCACCTTCTTCTCCGGCGACGGATGGAGCGTCTCTCACCTGCATCTTCCTTCGTGTCCCAGCGGTCTGGTGGTAGCGCAGCTACCTGGAGTCACACACGATAAGTTTCCTTCAACTTCTCCACTACCTACACCCAACGCCGGCCCAACGAGTTCACCGGCGGCTGCAAGTAGGTTGCCTCTCTTCTCCCGACGGTTGTGCGGCCAGTCCTCCTTTTCCTTTGCTGACCCTTCTTCTAGCTTTCTCACGTAATTGTTTGGTCATTTGTTTAGCCACAGAAGGTGTGTGGGTCATAGTTTCTCGATCGTGAGTGCTGAAAATGTATATCCTTTCATATGCGGCGGACGTATGTAGGGTTTCACAGGGATAGTACGGAGGTTTTGTTTTTCGCAGGGATGTATATTTGGTATATATAGTGCTTCATACGTAGGGTTAGGGTTGCTTTTGTTTCATATCAGCCCGTTTCGGCTTTATGTAGCTTTAATACGTAGTATTTTATGTAGCATAGTATATGATGTACTGTATATAGTACTACGTATATCATAGTATTAGTTAATAGGCATACTACTGTACATATGTGTTGAGAGCTTATTTAACTTAATAAGTGTATATTATGTAAGTGTATATTGTGTATATGTCATTTGGTAAAAGGTCTCTTTTATTATCTAAGTAAATATTTTATTTGACCAACTTAATTATTATGAAAATGTCACTTTTGTAACAACTTTATATTCGAAAACTTAATATTTTTTTTTCTTTTAAATGAAAATTTCTACTTAAATTTTCGGGGTATTACGATGAGTGTCTCCCCCGCACTTGAATCAAGCACTGTCCCTAGTGCCCGCCTTCTCCGCCGTAGTATCTCCCTCCGAAGCCGCTCCCCTGCCCACCATCTCCCATATACGTGTCCCCGCCATCTCCGCCGTCGTACCCTCCACCCCCGGAGCCAGATCCTCCAAAGTTACCCCAATGAGTGGGGTCATACCACGAGGGTGGTGGAGGGGGGTTCACCATGGTATGGAAGGATCCCTGTTGTGCCATGTAAGAGTACATAGGTCCGTAGAACCTACGTTGGTCTTCCTCATACTGATGTCTATCGGCTTCCCTGAGCTCCTCCAATCGCTGAAAACCGGCCCTGTGCTCCTCCTGTATTTGGTTGAGCCGGTTGTCCATAGCCGTGTAGTTTGCGTTCATTTGGGCGTACCCCGTAAGCAGTTGTTGTTGACCCTCCAGAAGTTGTTGAAAGAAGTCGGGTGGTGGAGGGTTTTGGCTTTGTTCGGGGATGTCCTGGCCCATGTTTTGATGGCTATGGAGTTGAGCATAGGGCTCGTAATCGGGTTGGTGTTGGGGAGGTTCTTGCTCCGGTTCCTGGAGATGTGGTGGAAGGGCGTGTGGGAAGAGGTAATGTTGCTCCTCTACTACTGTTTTGTAGTGGAGTTGGGGGAGTTCTGGGTTGGGCAGGAGGAAGTATTTGAGGGGTTTGGGGTGTATGAGCCAGTTGTACATATTCTTGGGTCTTTCTTCACCATAAACTGTGTGTGAAAAAGATGTACAGCCCGAGTGGCCCAGCCAAGAAATGTTCATCAAACAGTAGTCGGGTATAGCAGAGTTATCCGTATACCCGAACTTGGAGGCCAAGTGCATAATCACCCCACCCACCACAATAGCGCCCTTGGCTACGCTTTCTTTTTTGAGATGTGCCCACATAAGATTACACAGGTTGAAATCCACGTGAACACGGAACAGGGCTACAGACATTAGGCATACATCCCCCATCCTAGTGTGATGGTTGTTGGGACGTCCAAGCAAGCAGTTGGCAAGGAATTTCAAAAATAGGCGGAGGACGGGATGTTGGACATGACTAATATAGAGTTGGGAGGAGCTAAATTTAGTCTCCCCGGTCATCTTTGTCCATAGGGTATGGCCGAAAGCGGTATTGTCGGATATGGATTTTTGGTAAGGGACCGGAATACCAAAATGTTCGGCGAACTCAAGTTTCGTGATGGAGTGGTTGTGGTTAAACAAACGAAACTTGAGTTTATCATCCCTAAAATCCGCTTCATCGTTCTCAAATTGCACTGAGCTTATGAATTCATAGATAACTTTTTCATTTGAGTGATATTGCATTTTGAATATCTTATCCATGCTCAACTCATGAAAAAATTTCTTAGTCATTTTGTACACTCCTAATTCATTGAGGGCATCATGGCATAAAAAGCGAGAGGGTTTAACTTGCCTTTCAATGGGGGACATAAAGCGGGTGCGGTGTTCGTTGTCCATGAAGATGATGTCCTCGTAGCCCGAGATGGATGCCCTAGTGTTGGAGCTCTGTCCTTTTTCCTTCCTTGTAGCCATTTTTGAGTGAATTTGGGCTTGAAATCCGAAATTTGAAGGTGGGGGTAGGGTTTTTTCGGACCTATTTAAACTGGGGGAGAATTTGATTGTTGGGTATGAGTGTGTAGAGGAAGATGAGGGGAGTGTTTTGGTGTTGAAATGGGATGATTTGTTGAAGAAATGGAGGACATATGGTAGAGAGAAGATGTAAAAATGGAGGTTGGGGGAGTTTTTTCGAATTTGGGTTGGTGATTTTGGGAAAATGAAGTGTTTGGGGCGGATTTGGGGTTAAAACGCCCGTATACCCGATCGAGTATGTGCTGTTACTCGGTCGGGTATGTCTGGAAAGTGGGGTTTTTGAGCAGCCTGCCTCCGGTACTCGATCGGGTATGTGTTGTTACCCGGTCGAGTATTGCTGGAAAATGAAGTTTGTGAGTGGTCTGCCTCCGGTACCCGATCGGGTATCATTCCATACTCGATCGGGTATGTGTTCTTTTCTACGTTTGAGGCATGTACTCGGTCGAGTGTGGGAATCAGTTTCCTTCAACTTTAGCATTTCTGTACATACCCGATCGGGTGTATAGTGATACCCGATCAGGTATCCCTTGTTTTTCAATTTTCGAGCCCTGTACTCGACCGAATATGGGCATCAGTTTCCCTGGTACTTTGAGTTTCTGTACATACTCGACCGGGTATATAGTGATACCCGATCGAGTATGTGTATTTTCTTTCAAAAATCCATGCTTCCTCGATCGAGTAATGCCCGGTTCCCCTTCTTTTGGCCATACCCGACCGAGTATAAGGTGGTACTTGATCGGGTATGTCCCCAGATGCTCCAAAACCTGCATTTTTTTTTCTTTTCCTCCAAAAACCTGTGATTAGTGCCCTCTCTCTGAACCTCCCAAAAATAGAATTGAAATTTTGACAGGGGAGTTAACAATAAAATAAAAATGTACCTTGCTTGGGTTGCCTCCCAAGAAGCGCCTTAGTTAATGTCGCGGCACGACGTCATTGTTGTGTTCATTCTTCAAAGATTGGATCGATGAGATCCATGCATTCAACGCTTTTGTTAATCCCAGAATACTAACAATCATACAACCATAGCAGTTATAGAAGAAGCAGATATAAAGATATGAAGATATTATACGCGAATCTGGTATACCGTATGAAAACCGACCGCTGCTCTCCCTGGAGAAGGAGAGCAACGGCAACCCTAATCTCTCTCTATCTTTACGCCTCTCAACTCTAAGCCCTCTTTCGATCATTAGGGTTCCCGTAAGTTAGCCTCCTTTTATAATAGAAGTTGGCTAACTTACGGGTTACAAGGAAGCCCCCGGGCTGATAAACATTTGTGGCCCGTATTACACGTTTAATTGATAACTACACAAATACAAAGATAACTAACTAGATTGAACACCATAAAATATTCCCAATAGCTTTCTTTTGGGAAACCTTCAAGGAACGGTTTGAGTTGATGTTCATTAACCTTGAGGATTTTTACGGTGTCGAGGCTTTTTATTTCCACTGCTCCATGGGTGTAGACTTTGGCCACCTCGAATGGTCCTTCCCATCGTGATCTCAATTTTCCGGGGAAAAGGCGAAGGCGTGAGAGAAAAAGAAGGACTTTGTCTCCAACTTGGAAATCCTTTCTTATTATCATTTTGTCATGCCATACCTTCGTCTTTTCCTTGTAGATGGCGGCATTCTCATAGGACTCCAATCGAAGCTCCTCTAGTTCTTGGAGTTGTAACTTCCTTTGCTCTCCCGCTTTTGCCATGTCGAGATTGAATGTTTTTACCGCCCAATAAGACTTGTGTTCGAGTTCGACCGGAAGATGACAGGCCTTACCGAACACGAGTCTATAGGGTGACATTCCAATTGGGGTTTTGAAAGCGGTCATGTATGCCCATAAGGCATCATCCATGCGTAGGCTCCAATCCTTACGGTTTGGATTTACTGTCTTTTGAAGAATAGATTTCAGCTCTCTGTTTGAAACCTCAGCTTGACCGTTTGTCTGTGGGTGGTAGGCGGTGGAGAGTTTATGTGTGACGCCATATTTTTTCAACAAGGCACTCACAGTTTTGTTGTAGAAGTGAGTGCCTCTATCGCTTATCAAGATGCGTGGGACTCCAAACCTTGAGAAGATGCGGGTTTTGAGGAATTCAGTCACCGCTTTGGCATCATCGGTCTTTGTGGCTTTTGCTTCCACCCATTTGGATACATAATCTACCACCAATAGAATGTATAGATTTCCATGGGAATTAGGAAAAGGTCCCATGAAATCTATTCCCCACACATCAAAGATCTCCACGTAGAGCATAGGAACTTGTGGCATCTCATGTTTTCGAGAGATGTTGCCCATGCGTTGGCAATTATCACAAGATTGACAATAGATATGAGCATCTCGAAATAAGCTTGACCACCAAAAACCACATTCAAGTACCTTCATGGATGTTCGTTTCCCTCCAAAGTGGCCACCACGTGCATGTGAGTGACAAAAAGCAAGTATGGATGCAATTTCTGTTTCGGGAATGCACCTTCGAATGACCTGATCTTTGCAATGTTTCCATAAATATGGTTCATCCCATACGTATTGCTTTGCATCATGCTAGAGTTTCTCTCTTTGAGCTTTAGAGAATCTTGGTGGAAACCTGTTTAGAACAAGGAAATTAACAATGTGAGCGTACCAAGGACGAATTTCCTTAAGAGAGAAGAGGGTCTCATCGGGAAATTCGCCTCGGATATCATCTTTGATATGATTGTTTCCTTCACCCAAGACCAAACGGCTCAAGTGATCGGTCACCAAGTTCTCCATGCCTTTCTTGTCCTTGATCTCAACATCAAACTCGCTCAGGAGTAATATCCATCGAATCAGCCGTGGTTTGGCCTCCTTCTTTGTCATCAAGAACCTAATAGCCGCATGATCGGTGTAAATGATCACCTTGGTACCAAGTAAATATGCCCTGAATTTTTCAAGCGCATAAACGACGGCCAACATTTCTTTTTCGGTGGTGGCGTAGTTGTGTTGGGCATCATTGAGTGTGGTGGATGCATAATAGATCACATGAGATGCTCTTCCCACCTTTTGGCCCAAAACGGCCCCGACCGCATAGTCACTAGCATCACACATGATCTCAAAGGGAAGAGACCAATCCAGGGCTTGGATGATAGGTGCGGTTACTAGCTTCTCCTTCAAAGCATTGAAAGCCTTCTTGCAATCCTCGGAAAATATGAACTCCACCTCCTTTTGCAAAAGTGTGCATAAAGGAGATGCAATCTTTGAGAAATCTTTGATGAACCTCCTATAGAAACCTGCATGTCCAAGAAATGATCGTATCTCCTTAACGGTGGTAGGATAAGGTAGTGATTGGATAACCTCCACTTTTGCTTTGTCCACCTCTATTCCTTCGGACGAGATCACATGGCCTAGGACAATTCCTTCCTCCACCATAAAGTGACATATTTCAGAGTTTAGATCAAGATTTGATTCTAAACAACTCTTCAGAACAAGAGATAGATGAAGTAGGCATGAATCGAATGAGTCTCCATGGATTGTAAAATCATCCATAAAGACTTCCATAAATAGCTCAACATATTCAGAGAATATGCTCATCATGCATCGTTGGAATGTGGCCGGGGCATTGCAAAGTCCGAATGGCATGCGCCGGTATGCAAAGGTGCCAAATGGACAAGTGAAAGTGGTCTTCTCTTGATCTTCAGGGGCTATAGGCACTTGAAAGTACCCGAAGTAGCCATCAAGAAAGCAATAAAACTTATGCCCGACAAGTCTCTCAAGCATTTGGTCGATGAAGGGTAAAGGAAAGAAATCATTTCTAGTTACCGCATTGAGTCTACGGTAATCTATACATACCCTCCATCCGTTTTGAATTCGGGTGGGCATAAGTTCTCCATGTTTGTTTTCCACTACCGTGACTCCGGTCTTCTTTGGGATCACTTGGGTTGGGCTAACCCATTTGCTGTCGGAGATGGGGAAGATTATCCCCATTTGGAGTAATTTGATCACCTCCTTTTTGACCACCTCCATCATAGGTGGGTTTAGTCTTCGTTGCGGCTGTCGCACCGACTTGGCTTCATCCTCCATTAAGATGCGATGCATGCAAGTAGATGGACTAATGCCTTTGATGTCGGCTATAGTCCATCCAATTGCTAGTTTATGCTCCTTGAGCACCGCTATCAATTTGTCTTCTTGTTCCCCGGTCAATTTGTTTGAGATAATGACTGGTAGTGTCTCGTTTTCCCCCAAGAACACATATTTCAAGTGTTTTGGGAGTGGTTTCATCTCAACTTCGGGTGCCTGCAAAACTGAAGGTAGAGGCTTTTCCTCGAGGATGGTTAGCGGAAATGCCCTAGACCCCGGTGGCATAAGTGGGAGTTGGAAGTGAGTATCCAACTCCACTATCATAGCTTGTGTGTTGGGGGTCAAGGCAAGTTCTGAAGAGTTTTCCCCGAAGTCATTCTCAAGTATACTTAACAATTCGTCATCTCCATTGATTTCAAAAGTATTTTGTACAAGGGGGTCAACAATATCAATGGCAAATAAAGAATGATTTTCATTTGGATATTTCATGGAGTCATAAATGTTGAATTCAACTTTATCCCCATCAAATTCCATTGTTAAAGAGCCGTTAAATACGTCAATCTTTGCTCTAGCGGTTTTCAAAAATGGCCTTCCTAAAAGGATAGGAACCACATTCTTATCATTCTCCATTTCCAAAACATAAAAGTCAGTGGGGAAAATCAAATTGTCAACCATAAGTAGTATGTCTTCGACAATACCTTTAGGGTAAGCATTTGATCTATCCCCAAGTTGAATGACTACTCCGGTTTCATTTAAAGGGCCAAGCTCAAGTGATTTGTATAAAGAGTAAGGAATGACATTAATTGATGCTCCTAAATCGAGCATGGCTTTTGAAAACGTAGTTCCTCCCAACTTGCAAGGTATAGTGAACATGCCCGGATCATTGTATTTCTTTGGGAGTTTCTTTTGAAAAACTGCCGAAACACGTTCACTAACTTGGACTTTTTGTTTTAAATTGAGTCTATGTTTCCTTTTTATTGTACATAGTTCTTTGAATTTTTTTTCAAATCTAGGGACACCCTTTATCAAGTTAAGGAGAGGGATATTTACCTCACATTTGGAGAATGTCTCATAGATGTCCTTGTCCTTCTCCAGCTTTCGCGTTTCCCTTAGAGCCTCAGGGAAGGGTGCTTCAATCTCAGGAATGACCGGTGGTGGGGTTGGGATTTGAACTTCCACCTCCGGTTGAGTTACTTCCACCAGCTCCTCTTCTTCCTCCTCTTCGCCAATGTGGCTCTTTGCCTTCTCCTTGGCAATAACCAACTCCTTGCCACTCCGTAATGTGACTGCATGGGCTTGTTGCCTAGGATTCGGCTCCGTTTGAGATGGTAGCCTTGCCGAATCCTTAGCTTCAAGCCTACTCACGGCATTTGAGATTTGGCTGATTTGGCTTTCCAAGTTGTGGATGCTAGATTTTGTTGTTTCTTGAAATTGGACCACACTTTGTTGCATCGTTGCCATATTCATGGCAAGTGATCGAATCATGTCTTCGGTGGACATGTTCGAGTTTGAAATTTGGCCTTGTTGTTTATATTGTGGAGGGGGAATATTTGATGGTTGAGGAGGTTGAGAGTTTCCGTACCTTAAATTAGGATGATCCCTCCATCCCGGATTATAGGTGTTGCTTTGAGGGTTATACCTCTTTTGATTTTGAAACCCCAAAGCATTGATCTGTTTAACGTTCTCCTCTTGTAGTGTTGGGCAAGAGTCGGTGGGGTGCCCTTGTGTTGAGCATATGCCGCAGACCTTGACTTCTTGAGTTTTTAGATTTAAGAGAAAATCTTTAACCAAAGAAGTCAAGCCGGCTACTTGACTTTCCAACGAGTTATTGGATTCTGCCGCCATAACTCGTTTTGATGACCGCCGATCATAGTGCCTACAATTCTCGGCCAACTCCGAGATAAGGTTTATAGCTTGAGAAGGGGTTTTGTTGACAATCCCTCATCCACATGCAGCGTTTATCATACGCCTATCTTCATTGCAAAGACCATCATAGAAATATAAGATGAGGTCTTGCTCCGAATAGCCATGATAAGGGCAGCTTGCACACAGTTTCTTGAATCGTTCCCAATATTCGTAGAACGATTCATCATCCTTCTGCTCCACGTTGCTAATTTGCTTTTTTAGAGAGGATGAGACAGAGGCAGGGTAATACCTTTCCAGGAACGCTTTCTTCATGGCCGCCCATGTACCTATACTTCCTGAAGAAAGATAGAATAGCCAATCCTTTGCGGTATCCTTCAGTGAAAATGGAAACGCCCGCAGTTTGATTTGTTCTTCTGTCACACCGTTTGGGCACATGCTTGTGCAAACGACGTGGAACTCCGATAGGTGTTTGTTCGGGTCCTCTCCCCTCAGGCCATGCAAGGATGGCAGCAGATGAATGAGCCCAGATTTTAGCTCAAACGTATTACCCTCATCAAGTGTAGGGAAGGTAATACACAGTGGTTGTTGGTTGAGGTTTGGAGCTGTGAGCTCCCTCAGCGTTCTTGTTTCAAGAGCCATTGTGGTTGGCTCTTTGGTGTCGCTAGAACTAGAGCTAGCGGTGTATGAGTCTCCGGTAGATGATTCTTCCGAGTCGGTATTAGAAAATTTACTTTTCAACCGCTCGAAAGTTTGTTCTATTTCTGGGTTTTTGTGATATGTGATTTCGTTTATGGAACGATGTTTAACCATAAACTTCACTAAGCTCAGAAAATAGAAAAATAAACACTCTTTATATTTTTTGTTTAATATATTTTTTTTATTTTTCTTGATATGAAATAAAAGAAAAATTAATTGCCTTTCCCCGGCAACGGCGCCAAATTTGACGTGCACTTGTCGTGAGGTGCACTCAAAATAATTACAATACAACACTAATACGTAGTATAGTGAAGTAAGGTTCGTATCCACAGGGAAAGGAATACTTTTCTTCTATATAAGTAGTAACAAGGGGGGGTTTAGGTTTGTTTGATTTAAAAACACTAAGATGAACAACCTATATGAGTTTAATTTAATGAGATGAGAACTTGGTTTTGCTTTTATCCACTTAATGAAATGCTCGCCGATCCCGGTTATATCTTTAACTATCTTCCTCTCGAATACTCAATCGAGGAGTATATCCAGTTCATCGAGGGTAGTTATTAATAACGAGATGCGTTCATTAATAAAACTTACTATCGAGTCAATATAGAACAAGCGCCGTATATTAACTTGATAGTAGCAATAAACTTAAGATGAAAACGATTGAGATTGATAACCTCAACACAAGCGGTTTATTGGTTTAATCAATATAATTAATTCCCCTTGGCATAATAACCATGAGATGCATGCATTAATATTCCAAGTTTACTACCGTTGAAAGAACCGAATTAATAACAAGCGTATTAACCGATTGATTCTAGTAATAATTAATATGAGAAACAAAACTAGTTGATACTTTAAGTAATGTTTAAAATATTAATATGAAATATGAATAGGAATTAATTAATATTCAAGGAAGAAGATTAAAGAAAATAACTCACAACTTACAAATTCATTAAGCTTCAAAGTAGCAAAACCAAGATGGAAGAGTTTAGCTCCTCATTTGGAGACTAAACATGATGAAAAATATAAAGAAAGAACTATTCTATACTGAGCTTAGATGTACAAAGGAATTGGATATCTTTTTGTGAAGGAAAGGGGGTGTATTTATAGGCTTTTGGGATGAGATTCGGGTACTCGATCGGGTATATACATGGTACCCGATCGAGTATGTGTGTAATACTCGATCCGAGGTGTACTCGATCGGTTTCAGGCTTTTTTCCATAAGTATACCCGATCGGGTATATGTTTATACCCGGTCGAGTATGCTTAGAAAGTGGTATTCGGACCATACTCGATCGATCTTTGCTTAAAACTCAAAGGCATACCCGATCGGGTATGTCGGTCTACCCGATCGGGTATAGACATTAAATCGTGGCCGAAATCCTCCCGGCATGTTCCCTTGTCTTCGGATCTGATCCGATTTGAAGTTGCAACCTAATACCTGATCGAGTATAGTTAATACTCGATCGAGTATAGACCAAAATTCAGGATCTTCTTTTGTCTTCAAATTTTTGCACCTTCTTTCCACTCTTTGGGTTCACCAACTGTACTTCGAGTGATCAAGACATGTTTGAGCTCAGAATATATCTAATCTAAACTATTTACAAGAATTTAACAAACTAATCTATTACTCCAAAAGTGTGTAATTTCCATAGTAAAGATCAAGCAAAACTAATTAAAAACACAAACATAAATATGGAAATTACAAATGTATCAAGCACCTCTGGTCATTGCCAAATGCTAGGAGGAAGGCTTGTTTCCTGGTTTAGCAAGAAGCAGAATTCAATCTCGACAAGTACAGCAGAAGCTGAATACATTGCAGCTGGGAGTTGTTGTGCTCAGCTACTCTGGATGAAGCAACAGCTGAAGGACTATGACATTCAAGCAAAGGAGATCAAATTGCTCTGTGACAACACCGGTGCCATTGTCATCACTCAGAATCCAGTTCTTCACTCCAGGACAAAGCACATTGAGATCAGACATCACTTCATCAGAGATCATGTTGAAAAAAAGCACATGTGCATGGAGCATGTGCCAACAGAAGACCAGCTTGCAGACATTCTGACAAAGCCTCTTCCTGAGGCTAGATTCAACAAACTGAGAGAGGAATTGGGAATGATGGATGAAATTCCAAGAGAAAGTTGAAAAGGAAGGCCCTCTGTTACAAAATCTCTGCTAACAGAATACCTGTTGCAGAACCCCTTCTGTTAACCCCTTCTGTTCTCTATCCTGAACAGAGCACATCCATTCCTAACAGAACACCTCTGCAACAGAAACTCCCCCTTTCTTATCCTCAGAAAACCTCTTCCTACATCTAACAGAAGGTTGTGGACTTTGAAAAGTTTGAGAAACCGGGTGACCTAGTAACTTAATGAAGGTCTTTTACCCCTTTACCCTTAAAACGATATCCAACCGCAAATTATTTACTGCGCCCCTTTTTCATTTATTGGTACCTCGGAACCGTAAATAATCTCAAGCGTCCACTAACCCGAACCCATATATTCCTCTTCCGCAAACCTAAACCGTTACTGCTTTCATTACTCTCAAATTCTCAAACCTCCATAGCTCTCAAGTTCTCAGAAACCTTTCTCTGTTCTAATGGCTTTCATCAACATCAACGACCTCACCAAGGAAGAAATCAACATCTTGGTCACTAACATCTATACTGGGATGAACTGCGATCTTTCCGCACTCCCTGAACTTGCAGCAAATCATGAAACGATGATGAAAATCATCAAGGGAATGGAGGACTCGCAACTGAACAAGGTGGTAGGATATCATTTTGATTCCTACAGCACGAGGGACGTGGCAGAGTTTTATCTAAACGCTACGTATGAAGGGAAGACCATCAGGTCAAATGTCAATGGTGATGACATAACCCTCACTCCTGAAGTTATCAACGCTCTGTTTGGCGTAATGGAGGATCCTCAAGAAGAAGACATTGAAGGCTTCTTATCCCTGGACAGTGTCAAGGTCACTGTGGACAACTTTGTCCAACTCTACTGCCGACCTGAAGTGGGTAGAGTTTCCAAACTGTACATGAAGAAGAACCTCCTTCAAAGTGACTATGAGAAGCTGGTCAACTTCTTCCATAGGTGTGTCTGGAGCAAGAGCACCTCCACTGACGACATGATTGTGCTCAATGCAAAGGCTGTTTTTGCAGTTCATCATGGGATGAACATCAACTGGGGACATGTAATCATCAAATCCTTAGTTGAATTCATAAAAAAGAAGGACAAGGAAACCGGACTTTTCAAAACCCCCATGGGTTATGGCCTCCTAATCTCTGAAACCCTGTTCAAGGCAAGGATAGGGCTGAGAAACCCTATTGAGGCAGATTACACCAAACTGCTTTTCCTCAATACCTCTGGTGACAGAAGTGTAAGGAATAATTGTTTTTAGATTTTGATGATGCTATATTCATTAGGACTTTAGAAGTACCCCTTTAGAAATTATGTATTAGAATTTTCCTTTGTAAAATATTCTTAGTTGTATTCGACTTGGCAGAAGTGCTTCAAGAGCAGAAGTGCTTCAAGAACAGAAGGGCTCCCAGAGCAGAAGTGCCTCTTAAGGCTTTGTTGGAACAGAGGACCCTTGGTTCTCTGCTCCAGAACAGAAGTCCTCAGGACCTCTGTTAGTATTGACTCTGACAGAAACCCTTCTGGGTCTCTGTTGGATACTCTCAACAGAAGTGCTCCAGACCTCCTCTGTTCTACTCTCTGACAAAGACACCAGAAGGTCTGACACTTAGAAGTTTTTCAAAGAACCGGGAAGTCAACTTAAAGATTCCTTCAACGGCTAGGAGTATAAAACGGAAAAGCTACAGTGCATGCATTAAATGCTCATTTAATGCACCCCATGCTACGTAGAGTAATTGCAGATGATTGGCCGGAATGTCAGGAATACTTTATCCCAAAATAGTAACCCGCCAACCTTACCGGGCTCTACTAGTCAAGTCAACTGATCGCTCATTTAATGCAGTTGTCCTTCTACTCCGCCAACGGGAAGACAACCTCAGTATAAAAGATACACTACGAAGAACAACCAAAAAAAAACTTTGCTATAATTCTGCAAACACATTGCTAACCAAGCAAGATATTCAAACTCTGAAAAGCAAAAGCCTCCTTGAGATTCAAACTTATTATCCTCTACAAGAGAAGGCAGAAGTTGGAAAAATACTCTTTCCAACTCAAGCAAAGTTCCAAGTGTTCTTCAACTCTTCAAGCTCCTCACATACATATATTTTGTAACGAAGCTAGTTGGAGGAACCTCAGTTTCAACAGAAACTCTTCTTGCTACAAGAAGGACGTCCAAATAACTGGAGTAGTGAAGTGGTGATACTTCAAGGAGACTCAGTGAAAGGACCAGTGTTAAAGGAAGCCAGGCAGTGCATCCCAGGACACATCTAGACTTGAAGAAGACGTGGAGTGCTTCTTAAGTGCTAGGACTAAGGCTTTGTAAACGGCAGTTTTTACAGCTTAGTGGAACAGTGGATTAGAGGAACGAGTTGTTCCTTGAACCACTATAAAAATCCCTGGTGTCATTTACTTACTGCTCTTAATACTTGCACTTAGATAGAACTGTATAACTCCTTGGACTTGGTATCTGTGTTCAGCAGAACTGGTTCTACGAGTTAACAGAAGGCCTTCTGCCTTTGCTTCTCTGAGGCTAACAGAACTCCCTGCCAGAACCCCATCCGCTGCCAGTCTGTTCTCCCAACAGAACAGGCTATTTTGAAAATCTGATACTTAGTCTAAAAAGCAAAAAAAAAAACCAATACAGTCTATTCACCCCCCCCCCTCTAGACTGTATCCAGTATAACCGGGACCAACAAGTGGTATCAGAGCCTCCCTGTTCTAATAATCTTTTAGGTTATTTGTTGAACAAAGATCCACTTGTTTTTCTGTTTTACCTCATTTCTATCTGATATAATGGATCACTCCTTGTCCAAGAATCTTATGTTTTCAGATCTTAAATTTGATGACTGGAGGATCCGGATGAAAGCACATCTCTGTGCCCTGCATGATGAGATGTGGGAAGTTCTGGATATTGGCCCCTTCACTAGCTTCCAGAAGGTCAACCCTGAACATGCTATAGACAATACCAGACCCCAGATGATTAGCAAAGCCAAGTCAGAATGGACCACTGAAGAGAGGAGAAAGTACAACTTAGACAATATTGCCAAGGACATCCTCTACAAGTCCATTGATGACAGATACTTCAACAGGATCAAGAAGTGCAAGACTGCTAAGGAGATCTGGGATACTCTTGAGCTCATTGGAGCTGGTGATGAGCAAGAGAAAGACAACAAACTTACCATAGCCAACAAGAAGTTTGATGACTTCAAACTTCTTCCTGATGAAAGCATCTCCAAGATGTATGACAGGCTCCTCACTCTCACTGGAGAGATTTCTGAGCTTGGCAAGGATCTCACAACCAAGGAGATCAATCTGAAGGTGTTGAGGGGACTGCCCTCAGCATGGAAGATGAAAGTAGTTGCTATCCAAGCCAGCAAGGATGTAAAGACTTATCCAACTGATAAGCTCATTTCAGATCTCAAAGCTCATGAGTTTGAAATGATTGAAGAAAAGGAAGAT
Organism: Cuscuta europaea; assembly: GCA_945859875.1. Classification (NCBI taxonomy): domain Eukaryota; kingdom Viridiplantae; phylum Streptophyta; class Magnoliopsida; order Solanales; family Convolvulaceae; genus Cuscuta; species Cuscuta europaea. The sequence continues at coordinate 12,632,520 of CAMAPE010000004.1, forward strand.
GTACCAGAAGAAAGGACCACTACAGCCCTCACTGCCAGCACATCTAAGGTAAATGATTTTGACCCTTCAGTACTTTTATCTGATGAATATATGGCTGCCTTTGCCAGGAGATTCAAAAAGTTTATGAAGAATCCCAAAGATGAAAGGAGTCCATCTTTCAACAGAAAGTCATACCAGAAGGTCAAATCAACAGAAAGCAGTGGAGAGCTTCTCTGTTACAACTGCAGACAACCTGGTCACTTCAAGGCTGATTGTCCCCATCCTAGAGTGTCCAAGAAGCAAGGACAGGATGGAGAAAAGAAGAAGTTCGAGGACAACTCCAAAAGGAGAAAGGCACTTGTGACAGAACAGGTGGAGAAAGATCCTCTGTCAGAAACAGAATCCAGTTCTGACTCAGATTCTGATGAGGCCTTTTGTTGCCTGGATACTGAGACAGAAGACCTCTGCCTGATGGCTCATTCTGATGATGAGGTAACCTCTACTTCTGAATCTAGTTTTTCTTCGGTAGGCTTAGCTTTTGATTCTGATTCAATGTCAGAATTTTGGGAAGAGTTTAAGGCCATACAAGCCACTTATTCTTCTGTAACAGAAGAAAACAGTAAGTTAAAAGCTGAAATTCTTGACTTAAAGAAGGAGGTTGAGATCAAAATCAATCTTCTAATTGAGGAAAAAGATCAGCTGGAGACTGAAAATGTTTCTCTTCTTAAGAGAATAAGAGAAATAGAGCCTCTCGAGATCAAGTACAAAGCTTACCAGAAGGCCCAGTCTTCCATGGAAAAGATTGTGCTTGATCAACAGATTGGCACTGGTTTTGGTCTTGGTTATGGCTCAACAGAATCAGGTGAGCCTTCTGTAATGTCTAGCTCCAGAGTTGCTAAGACAGACAAGGTCATAGAGCCACTGATTTCTAGTCACATCTGTCCAGCTGGTATATCTGGCACCAAGGTTGTCCATGAGGAAGTCAGACCAGAAAAGGGTAAGATAAAGGTTCAACAGAAACCCTTTTTGAAAAATAATGAACCTGGCAGAAAACCTAACAACAGAAGAGGTTTTCAGAATAACAAAAATAAAAGACCATTCATTGACAGACAACCTCATGTCAATCGTGCCAGAAATGATCACTAGAAGGGCAAATATCAAGAGAGAATTAACTTCAGGCAGAAGAGGTTGGCTGGTCAACTTCAGGAGCCCAAAGTTAACCGTCCCTCTGCTCTTGATAGTATATGGGACTTCTTTCCAACAAAGAAAGCTATGCAAAAGTATGTAAACAGGAAGCATGACCCTCACAAACATCTGCCCAAAGTGAATCACACTTCTGTCTACTACAACTACCAGGTGGACAATGGGTACCACCCACCAAGGTTTCACTTGATGAGACCAAAATGGTACCAACTACCCAGACTCCATGACCCCCCAGGACCCAGCATTGCTTGGGTACCTAAATCTTTCTTTTGATCTTGCAGGAACTGTGTGCTGGAGCTATCTCTGAACAAGAATGGTTTATTGATAGTGGATGCTCCAGGCACATGACAGGTGACAGAAGTTGCCTAACAGAGTTCCAGAAATGCAAAGGACCCAGAGTTACCTTTGGAGGTAATGACAAAGAAGGTCAAACAAAAGGAAGAGGAAAGCTGATCAAGAACCAGATCACCATTGATGATATCTCATATGTCAAAGGACTGAAGTTCAACTTGCTGAGTGCTAGCCAGTTCTGTGACAAAGGCTACACCGTTGAATTCACAAAGGACTTCTGCTATGTGAAGCATGAGACAACAAAGGAAGTGGTTCTTACAGCATCAAGGAAAAAGAACATCTATGTAGTTGATTGGAACACTGCAAAAGATGGAGTTTGCCTGATAGCCAAGGGAGATTCAAAACTGAGCTGGGACTGGCACAAAAAGCTCAACCATTTGAATTTCAAAACAATCAACAAACTAGCAAGAGAACACATTGTAGAAGGGCTACCAAACATTGTGTACAAGAGAGAGACCCTCTGCAGTGCATGTCAGAAAGGCAAACAAGTAAAGAATTCCTTCAAACCCATTGCTGGAGATCTTTCTACAAGTCCTCTAAATCTGATTCACATGAACTTATTTGGACCTGTTGAGACTCCAAGCGTTGGTGGCAAGAAATACACCCTAGTCATGGTTGATGACTACTCAAGATACACATGGACTGTATTTTTGACAAAGAAAAATGAAACTCTTCAGAAGTTGCCATCTCTGTTAAAGCAACTTCAGACTGAGAAGAACTTGAAAGTGAAGACAATCAGATCAGACAGAGGAACTGAATTTGTCAACCAAGTCATAAAGGACTTCTGTGATCAGAATGGAACTTTTCATCAACTTTCTGCCGCCAGAACCCCTCAACAGAATGGCGTAGCAGAAAGAAGGAACAGAACTCTAAAGGAAGCTGCAAGAACAATGATTGCAGAATCTGGATTGCCTATGAGATACTGGGCTGAAGCAATCAACACTGCATGCTATACTCAGAACAGGAGCATGATCAACAAGAATCACCAGAAGACCCCTTATGAACTCTGGAAGGGAAGAAAACCTAACATCAACTACTTTCATGTATTTGGATGCAAGTGCTACATTCTCAATAATGGAAAGGAGCATCTGAAGGTATTTCAAGAAAAGGCTGATGAAGGAGTCTTTATAGGCTATTCAAACTCAAGTAAAGCCTATAGAGTACTCAACAGAAGAACCCTACATGTTGAAGAATCCATACATGTGAAGTTTGATGAAAGCACCTCTGTTGAAGAGGTAACAGAGATTCTCAAGGATGTCACCATAGAAGACAGAACACCAGAACCAACAAAAGAGGGGGCAGACAACCCTGCATTTCCAACACCTGCACCAAACCCTCTTCTGTTGAATAAAGATGAAGACTCTGAAGATGAGGAACCAGAGAGACCAAGACAGCAGCTGACAGAACCAGATCTGACATGGTTAAGAGATCATCCTCCTAACCAAGTGATTGGTCAAATCAGAAGTGGAGTTCAGACCAGATCCACATCAAGGAGAGAAGCAATGCTTGCCTGCTATATATCTCAGATGGAACCCATGACAGTTGAAGAAGCTCTTGCAGACTCAGATCGGATCAATGCTATGCAAGAAGAGCTCACTCAGTTTGAGAGGAACAAAGTATGGGAACTTGTTCCTAGGCCAAAGCACCAGAATGTCATTGGAACCAAATGGGTATTCAAGAACAAAGCAGATGAAGACGGCAACATTGTAAGGAACAAAGCAAGGCTAGTGGCTAAAGGATATTGCCAAGAAGAAGGAATAGATTTTGATGAGACCTTTGCACCAGTTGCCAGACTTGAAGCCATCAGAATCTTTCTAGCCTATGCTGCCTACAACAACATCAAGGTCTACCAGATGGATGTCAAGAGTGCATTTCTGAATGGAGATCTTGAAGAAGAAGTTTATGTGGAACAACCACCAGGTTTTGTCATTCCTACTCAATCTTCCTGTGTCTACAAGCTTAAAAAGGCCCTCTATGGTCTTAAGCAAGCTCCCAGAGCCTGGTATGACACATTGTCTCTTTTCCTAGTGAACCATGGGTTCACTAAAGGAAAGGTTGACAAAACCCTATTTCAAATCTCTGTTGCTAATCATATTCTGTTAGTACAAATATATGTTGATGACATTATATTTGGTAGTACTAATCTAGAACTATGCAAGAAATTTTCTCAAGTGATGCAGAGTCAATTTGAAATGAGTATGATGGGAGAACTCAGTTACTTCCTAGGACTTCAAGTCAAACAAGTTCCAGAAGGGATCTTTATCAATCAAGGGAAGTACACCAGAGATCTAATCAAGAAGTTTGGAGTGGAAGGCAAATCATCAGTGAAGATTCCCATGAACACCTCACAAGGAATTGGTCCAGATGATGAAGGAAAGGATGTAGATGCAACAACATACAGAGGAATCATAGGATCTCTGTTGTATTTGACTGCAAGCAGACCAGACATCTCATTCTCTGTTGGAATCTGTGCCAGATACCAATCAAAGCCCAAGGAAAGCCATCTAAGTGCTGCAAAGAGAATCATCAGATATATCAAAGGAAACCCCAATGCAGGCCTATGGTATCCCAAGGGAGGCAACTTTGAACTAATTGGTTATTCTGACTCAGATTTTGCAGGTTGCAGACTAGACAGAAAGAGCACCTCTGGTCACTGCCAATTGCTAGGAGGAAGGCTTGTTTCCTGGTTTAGCAAGAAGCAGAACTCAATCTCAACAAGTACAGCTGAGGTAGAGTACATTGCAGCTGGGAGTTGCTGTGCTCAGCTACTCTGGATGAAGCAACAACTGAAGGACTATGGAATTCAAGCAAAGGAGATCAAGCTGTTGTGTGACAACACCAGTGCCATTGCTATCACTCAGAATCCAGTTCTTCATTCCAGAACAAAGCATATTGAGATCAGACATCACTTCATCAGAGATCATGTGGAGAAGAAGCATATCTGCATGGAACATGTGCCAACAGAAGACCAACTTGCAGATATCCTGACAAAGCCTCTCCCTGAGGCTAGGTTCAATAAGCTGAGAGAAGAATTGGGAATGATGGATGAGATTCCAAGAGAAAGTTGAAAAGAAAGGCCCTCTGTTGCTCATTTGCTGTTGACAGAATTCCTGTAGCAGAACCCCGTCTATTAACCCTCCTCTGTCAACCTCTTCTGTTCTCTACCCTGACAGAACACCTATGCAACAGAAACCCTCTCTACAGAGAACCCTATCTTGTCAAACAGAAGGTGGTGGACTTAGAAAAGAAAACTGTGTAAACCGGGTGACCTAGTAACTTCTTAAAGGTCTTTTACTCTTTTACCCTTAAAACGGTATTCAGCCGTACAAAATTTACTGCGCCCCCGTTTATTTACTGCGCCTCTTTTTACATTTATTGGTTTCTTGGAACCGTAAATTATCTCAAACGTCCACTAACTCATATCCATAAAACCCCCTTTCGCAAACCTAAACCGTTACTGCTCTCATAACTCTCAAGCTTTTGAATCTTTATCTCTCAGAATTTTCTAACCGCAGTAAACTCCATGGCCATCTTGAGCTTCTCCGATCTTTCAAAGGAACAAAAGGCAACACTTCTCAAAAGTGTCTTGACTGGCCTGAGATGCGAACTGGACGTACTCCCCAGGATCACAGAGAAAAAGGAGAGGATGACCTCCATTGTTGACGGACTGTCCCAATGCCAACTGAGCAAGGTCATCTCTCATGCTTATGAGGCATACAGCAACATGGACACAGTTGAGTTCTATCTCAACGCATCCTTCAAGGATGAAGTCATCTCCTCCGTTGTCCAAGGAGAAAAGGTGGTGGTTGATGCTGACGTCATCAACAACATCTTCCATATTCAGCAAAAGGGAGGAAGGGCCTCTCTACTTGACTTGGAAGACATTGACATCCCTCTGTCAGAATTCAAAAAGATGTTCTGCAGGAAAGGGGAAGAAGTTGAGAAGGTCAACATAAAGAAGAACCTGCTCAAGAGGGAATTTGAGCTACTTATAAACATTTTCCACAAATGTTTATGGTGCAAGTACACATCCACAGATGATGTTACCACGGCCAATGCTAAAGCCCTGTATGCAGTGCATCATGGGCTAAATGTCAATTGGGGACAAATCATGGTGAAGTCCTTGATTGAAGTAATCAAGAAGAAGAATCCCAAGACTAGCCTCTACTCTGGGAAGCTAGGGCATGGACTGCTCATTTCTGAAGTACTCCTCAAACAAGGGGTAAGCTTGAGGAAGGCTTCAGCCTTGGATCATACCAAGGTAATTTTCTTGACTGCCTCTCCCAATAGGGAAAAAGCCATAAAGGCAGAACTGAAGAGGCAGCTTCAACTTGAAGCTAAGAGGAAACAAGGAGAAAAGGTACAGAAACCTCTCTCTGCAGCCACTTCTGCTAAGAAGGCAGAAAAGAAGAAGAAGAAGAAGAAGAAGACTGAAGGGGAAGCACCTCTTGCCCCCCCTAAGGCCGGACAGAAGAGGAAGAGGACCTCCAAACCCAAGAAGAAGGTTGCTCAACCTCTGGTTTCAGAATCTGAAGGAGTGGCAGACACTCAGGGGGAACCAGAGATCCCCACCTCTGCTGCATCTCCTGAACAGAACAGGGTGCCAACTCCACCAGAGCACCCCAGCCCTGTGAAAGATGGGTATCTGTCCTTGCTTGACAGACAGTTTACCCGGGTCCTTGAATGGAGAAGATGGAGAATGGGACCCCTCCACAAGATAATCCAGTTCTTTGATCACTATGAGGCAGAAGAGGAAGCCATCCTGAATTGGGTTGGGACTGATGATGTCTCAAAGTGTTTTGCCCTCAACTTTCTTCACTCTGTCCTTGAGAAGAAGAAGGCCAGCTACAAGGGTAAGGCCATTCTCATTTCTTCACCCTCAGAGGAAGCTGTCAAACCTCTTGGAGATGGGGAAATTGAAGCTTTTGAAGAATGGTTGTTCACCAAGATGGCAACTGACTCTGTTCAGCCCAACGTCAACCCAGGAGAGTCCTCTGTTCTCAAGACAGAAGGACAAGCAATGATGGAGCACATCAAGGAATGGAGGACTTCCTTGCTCGTGGACAACGTCATTAAGGTAAACTCTCCAACCCCTTCTGTTTCTATTCCAACAGAACCTCTTATGCCCTCATCTTCCACCAGCACAGAAACCCCTCCACCAGAACTCCCTCCACATAAATATCCTAAACAGAACACCCCCACCCCTCCTCCATCACCCAAAATGAAAATTGCATCTCCTTGCAGAGCAATTGTTCCCTACAGAAACCGCTCACCTTCACCTCCCCCATCTCCCCCTCACCAGAATGCCTTACCTATTCACTCCTCACCCCAACACCAGAACCCCTCACCTCAACAGATCTCCTCCTCCTCCTCATCCTCATCAGAATCAGATCATCAATCTCCTCCACCTGAATCACCTCCTCCACAACAACCTGCAGGAAACCTAAAACCTGTATGGTTTCTAAGAGACTCAGATCCTACCACTATCTCCCCCATCTCTGCACCCAAAGGGCACTCTAGGGACTCTGTTGCTCCCAATCCCTCTCTAAGAAGGAAAAAGAAGATAGTACGCAACAGAATCCCTATCTATTCGTCTTATGAAGATTCATCTGACATGGATGGATTCATGATCAGCAAATCTCACAAGGCTACTTCCAAGAGACAGAAGACCCCTCCTCTGACTCAACTGGAACATGAACAGCTTGTTCACTCTCTGTCATCTGTCCAAGAACATCACCCACTACCAAGGGGAAGAGGGCTAGAGATGCCTCAAGCAGATGGACAAAAGACTGACATTCCCTTCAACAAGTTTGTTGAATCTGCAGAAGAGTTTGGAGGACAGATCCTCCAAGGCTTGGACAAGCTGATAGAGATAAATGATAAGCACTATGGGCATCTTGCTCATGTAAATGACAATCTGAATTCAGGGATGCAGTTCATCTCTGACCGCTTTGAAAACCTCACTGGGACCCTCAACAACTTCATCGCCTCCTCTACTGCCAGAACAGATGTCCTGTCAACAGAAGTGGTAGGCATCCACAACACTTTGTCTATCTTTCAACAGACTCTCCTGAGTCAAGCACAGGCAATCCACCATATCTCAGAGCATCTTGAGGCTCTGAAGAAATCTGATGCCAGAACAGAGAGGCACTTGACCTCTATTGAGCAGATGTGCAGAACTCATCAGGAACAGGCTCAAGCCCTCCTATCTACTGACAGAGACCGGTATCAGAAGATGGTGCTCCTTGAAGCCAACAACAAGGACATCTTCTCTGCCATCCAGAAGCAGCAAGGTCTGATTGCAGGCCTTACATCTGTCACTCAAACATTACCAGAGGCCCTGGAGCAGATAGCCTCAACCCAAGCATCAGAATTCCAGAAGATCAGTCTTATGATAGAAGACTTGAATGATGCCAAAAAGGGGGAAGAGGACCCTCAACAGACCAGGCCTAGGTCTCACAGAACTCCTATCAGAGCACCCTCCTCTGGTGAGCCTGCAGTAGATCCGGCTCCCTACTTTGAGGCTGCCTTACAAAAGAAAAGGGCAGCAGGCATACCCAGACCCCCATCTCCAGTCAAGAAGAGCACCAAGAAGAAGAAAGTTTTCAACTTTACTGAATGGAGATTGGGTGGCTCTCAGAATATTGATAGAGCCCAATTTGAGGAAATGAAAGCCAAAATGACTCCTACCCAACAACAGCACCTTTATCTAGACAAAGATGGTGTTGTCAGAGTTAGGTATGGAGGATCTCTTGAAGAAGCAGAAGAATGGTACAAGAAGAACATTGTCCCTGGAAAGACTGTACATGAAGGTGTCCTCAACTACTTGGACTGCAAACTCTCTCCAATATGGGCATCTTATCAAAGGTCGGGTAATCTGTTCAGAATCAGAGCTGAAATAAATGAAGAACTGCTCAGGCTCCAAAGACTAGAGGAAGAAGCTCTACAGGCAGCTAATCTGGAGAATGTGTAAGGCTTAAACTCTGTAATATCTATCTAATAAAATCACATCTCTACCTTCTTTCTTTGAAGTGCTTTTCCTCAAATTCTTGTCTTTTTGCCTTCTGTTTGTGTTTGTTTATTTCTGTTATACTCTGCTATCTGAATGTATCTTACTCTTACTATTTTCCTATGCCAAGTTGCCCACCAAGATTTTAATAGAAGTTTTTAAACTTAATATTTTTATGGTGAAGGCACTTCTCTGGAAATAGTTAAAGGGTTTTGGCATCATCAAAAAGGGGGAAATTGTAAGGAATAATTGTTTTTAGATTTTGATGATGCTATATTCATTAGGACTTTAGAAGTACCCCTTTAGAAATTATGTATTAGAATTTTCCTTTGTAAAATATTCTTAGTTGTATTCGACTTGGCAGAAGTGCTTCAAGAGCAGAAGTGCTTCAAGAACAGAAGGGCTCCCAGAGCAGAAGTGCCTCTTAAGGCTTTGTTGGAACAGAGGACCCTTGGTTCTCTGCTCCAGAACAGAAGTCCTCAGGACCTCTGTTAGTATTGACTCTGACAGAAACCCTTCTGGGTCTCTGTTGGATACTCTCAACAGAAGTGCTCCAGACCTCCTCTGTTCTACTCTCTGACAAAGACACCAGAAGGTCTGACACTTAGAAGTTTTTCAAAGAACCGGGAAGTCAACTTAAAGATTCCTTCAACGGCTAGGAGTATAAAACGGAAAAGCTACAGTGCATGCATTAAATGCTCATTTAATGCACCCCATGCTACGTAGAGTAATTGCAGATGATTGGCCGGAATGTCAGGAATACTTTATCCCAAAATAGTAACCCGCCAACCTTACCGGGCTCTACTAGTCAAGTCAACTGATCGCTCATTTAATGCAGTTGTCCTTCTACTCCTCCAACGGGAAGACAACCTCAGTATAAAAGATACACTACGAAGAACAACCAAAAAAAAACTTTGCTATAATTCTGCAAACACATTGCTAACCAAGCAAGATATTCAAACTCTGAAAAGCAAAAGCCTCCTTGAGATTCAAACTTATTATCCTCTACAAGAGAAGGCAAAAGTTGGAAAAATACTCTTTCCAACTCAAGCAAAGTTCCAAGTGTTCTTCAACTCTTCAAGCTCCTCACATACATATATTTTGTAACGAAGCTAGTTGGAGGAACCTCAGTTTCAACAGAAACTCTTCTTGCTACAAGAAGGACGTCCAAATAACTGGAGTAGTGAAGTGGTGATACTTCAAGGAGACTCAGTGAAAGGACCAGTGTTAAAGGAAGCCAGGCAGTGCATCCCAGGACACATCTAGACTTGAAGAAGACGTGGAGTGCTTCTTAAGTGCTAGGACTAAGGCTTTGTAAACGGCAGTTTTTACAGCTTAGTGGAACAGTGGATTAGAGGAACGAGTTGTTCCTTGAACCACTATAAAAATCCCTGGTGTCATTTACTTACTGCTCTTAATACTTGCACTTAGATAGAACTGTATAACTCCTTGGACTTGGTATCTGTGTTCAGCAGAACTGGTTCTACGAGTTAACAGAAGGCCTTCTGCCTTTGCTTCTCTGAGGCTAACAGAACTCCCTGCCAGAACCCCATCCGCTGCCAGTCTGTTCTCCCAACAGAACAAGCTATTCTGAAAATCTGATACTTAGTCTAAAAAGCAAAAAAAAAACCAATACAGTCTATTCACCCCCCCCCCCCCTCTAGACTGTATCCAGTATAACCGGGACCAACAAGAAGGATTGCCCTCAAGGCTGAACAAAAGAGGCTGAGGACCCTGGAGTTTAACCGGGAGAAGCGTCAACAGAAGGTCATCAAACCCAAGAAGGCTGTGAAGAAACAGCAGAAACCCTCTACTTCATCAGAATCCGAAGAAGGGGAGGTTCTGATCGGAAAACCTGTGAAGAAGGTTGTTTTGCAAAAGGTTGCCCCAGCCAAGGTTCAGAAGCTGGTGGAAAAGAAATCTGTTATAAAGAGAAAGGCACCTTCCCCTATCTCTACAAAAAGCACCCCCTATGCCTCCCCCATTGCAAAGAAGGCAAAGAGTCTGACCCCTGCAGTACAGGAGGAGCTGGAGGATTCTGTCACCTCTGCCCCAGCCAACAGAAATGCTTGGCAAGGCAAGAGGATTATTTTTGAGTCTAGTGACTCTGAAGAAGAAGTAGTAGTACTGGATGCTACTGTTCAGGGGGAATCTCACAGATCTCCCTCTGCAACCATACCTGGTCAACCCATGATGCTCTCCTCACCAGAACATCATGAAGTAAACAGAACCCCTGAGTACTCAGAACCCCAGGAGAATGTCTCCTCTGCTCTTGACAAAGAATTTCTCAGGGTTCTGGCTTGGAGGAAGTGGAGAGTGGGATCCCTCCTTGAACTAATCAGATTGCTCCCCAACTTTATCAGTGAAGAAGTTGCAGTCCTCAGGTGGACTGATACTGAAGATGTTGAGCGTTGCCTCAACAAGGAATTCCTTCTATCTGTTCTTGCAGACAAGAAAAAGAAGGAATGCAAAGGCAAAAGCAAGCACACTCATGATACTGAAGAAGAGTATGTCAAGGCTCTGACAGAAGTTGAGATGACAGCCTTTGATGAGTGGCTGATTGAGAAGAAGAGAAAGGAATCTCTCATCAAATTTCGCCATAGTGCTCATGGAGAAAGGGAACCCTCCACTGCTAATGATTTGCCTTTGGTCATGGAGAAGCTGGTCAAGGAATGGAGGGACTCACAGTTCACAGAAACCCTACTTGAGGTAATTCCTGAACCTCAACCCTCACCTAAAATGCCAACTCCCTTTACTACTCCACCCCAATCTGGTTCCCCTTCTCCATTAGCAGTGGAGGGTTCCCCTTCTCCATTAGCAGTTAAGGATGTAACACTTGCATGCAAACACGTGAAAGTAACTGATGTTGGGTTTTCTTCCTTTCCAGAGTTCATAAGGGGTCTTCTGGTGATTCTTGTTGATCATGCTTCTGTTCTGGGTATAGCATGCAGTGTTGATTGCTTCAACCCAATATCTCATAGGTAGTCCAGATTCTGCAATCATTGTCCTTGCAACTTCTTTTAATGTTATGTTCCTCCTTTCTGCTACGCCATTCTGTTGAGGGGTTCTGGCGGCAGAGAGTTGATGAAAGGTTCCATTTTGATCACAGAAGTCCTTTATGACTTGGTTGACAAATTCAGTTCCTCTGTCAGACCTGATTGTCTTAACCTTCAAGTTCTTCTTAGTCTGAAGTTGCTTTAACAGAGATGGCAACTTCTGAAGAGTTTCATTTTTCTTTGATAGAAAGATGGTCCATGTATATCTGGAATAGTCATCAACCATGACTAGGGTGTATTTCTTGCCACCAACACTTGGAGTTTCAATAGGTCCAAATAAATCCATGTGGATCAGATTTAAAGGACTTGTAGAAAGATCTCCAGCAATGGGTTTGAAAGAGTTCTTCTGTTGCTTTCCCTTCTGGCATGCACTGCAGAGGGTCTCTTTCTTGTAAACTATGTATAGCAGTCCATCAACAATGTGTTCTCTTGCCAGTTTGTTGATTGTTTTGAAGTTCAAATGGCTAAGCTTCTTGTGCCAGTCCCAGCTTAGTTTTGAATCTCCTTTGGCCATCAGGCAAACTCCATCCTTTGCAGTGTTCCAATCAACCACATAGATGTTCTTCTTCCTTGATGCTGTAAGAACCACTTCTTTTGTTGTCTCATGCTTCACATAACAGAAGTCCTTAGTGAATTCAACAGTGTAGCCTTTGTCACATAATTCGCTAGCACTCAGCAAGTTGAACTTCAGTCCTTTAACATATGAGACATCATCAATGACTATCTGGTTCTTGATCAGCTTTCCTCTTCCTTTTCTTTGACCTTCTTTGTCATTACCCCCAAAGGTAACTCTAGGTCCTTTGCATTTCTGGAACTCAGTTAGGCAACTTCTGTCACTTGTCATGTGCCTGGAGCATCCACTATCAATACACCATTCTTGCTCTGAGATAGCTCCAGCACACAGATCCTGCAAGATCAAAAGAAAGACTTAGGTACCCAAGCAATGCTGGGTCCTGGGGGGTCATGGAGTCTGGGTAGTTGGTACCATTTTGGTCTCATCAGGTGAAACCTTGGTGGATGGTACCCATTGTCCACCTGGTAGTTATAGTAAACTGAAGTGTGGTTCACTTTGGGAAGATGCTTGTGAGGGTCATGCTTCTTGTTTACATACTTTTGCATAGCTTTCTTTGTTGGAAAGAAGTCCCATATACTATCAAGAGCAGAGGGACGGTTAGCTTTGGGCTTCTGAAGTTGACCAGCCAACCTCTTCTGCCTAAAGTTAACTCTCTCTTGATATTTGCCCTTCTGGTTGTCATTTCTGGCACGATTTTCATGAGGTTGTCTGTCAATGAATGGTCTTTTATTTTTGTTATCCTGAAAACCCTTTCTGTTGTTAGGTTTTCTGCCAGGTTCATTATTTTTCAAAAAGGGTTTCTGTTGAACCTTTATCTTTCCCTTTTCTGGTCTAACTTCCTCATGAACAACCTTGGTGCCAGATACACCAGCTTGACAGATGGGGCTAGAGATCAGTGGCACTATGACCTTATCTGCCTTAGCAACACTGGTGCTAGGCATCACAGAAGGCTCACCTGATTCTGTTGAGCCATAACCAAGACCAAAGCCAGTTCCAATCTGTTGATCAAGTAAAATCTTTTCCATGGAAGACAGAGCCTTCTGGTAAGCTTTGTACTTAATCTCAAGAGGCTCTATTTCTCTTATTCTCTTGAGAAGAGAAACATTTTCAGTCTCCAGCTGATCTCTTTCCTTAATTAGAAGATTGATTTTGGTCTCAACCTCCTTTTTCAAGTCAAGAATTTCAGCCTTCAACTTACTGTTTTCTTCTGTTACAGAGAAATAAGTGGCTTGTATGGCCTTAAACTCTTCCCAAAATTCTGACATTGAATCAGAATCAAAAGCTAAGCCTACCGAAGAGAAACTAGATGCAGAAGTAGAGGTTACCTCATCATCAGAATGAGCCATGAGGCATAGGTCTTTTGTCTCAGTATCAAGGCAACAGAAGGCCTCATCAGAATCAGAGTCAGAACTGGATTCTGTCTCAGACAGAGGGTCTTTCTCGAGCTGTTCTGTCACGAGTGCTTTCCTTCTTCTCGAATTGTCTTCATACTTCTTCTTTTCTCCATCATGCCCTTGTTTCTTGGATACTCTTGGATGTGGACATTCTGCCTTGAAATGTCCAAGTTGTCTGCAGTTGTAACAGAGAAGCTCACCACTGCTTTCTGTTGTTTTGACCTTCTGGAATGGCTTTCTGCTGAATGATGGACTTCTTCCATCTTTAGGATTCTTCATGAACTTTTGAATCTCCTAGCAAAATTAGCCATATATTCGTCAGATAAAAGTACTGAAGGGTCAAAATCATTTACCTTTGATGTGCTGGCATTGAGGGCTGTAGTGGTCCTCTCTTCTGGTACATCTTCTCTTTCTTCAATCATTTCAAACTCATGAGCTTTGAGATCTGAAATGAGCTTATCAGTGGGATAAGTCTTCACATCCTTGCTGGCTTGGACAGCAACCACCTTCATTTTCCATGCTGAGGGCAGTCCCCTCAACACCTTAAGGTTGATCTCCTTGGTGGTGAGTTCCTTGCCAAGCTCAGAGATCTCTCCAGTGAGAGTGAGGAGCCTTTCATACATCTTGGAGATGCTTTCACCAGGAAGAAGCTTGAAGTCATCAAACTTCTTGTTGGCTATTGTCAGCTTGTTGTCCTTCTTTTGCTCATCACCAGCTCCAATGAGCTCAAGAGTATCCCATATTTCCTTTGCAGTCTTGCACTTCTTTATTCTGTTGAAGTACCTATCATCGATGGACTTGTAAAGAATGTCCTTAGCAATGTTGTCCAGATTGTACTTCCTTCTTTCTTCAGTAGTCCACTCAGATTTGGCCTTATTGATCATCTGAGGTCTAGTGTTGTCAATAGCATGTTCAGGGTTGACCTTCTGGAATCTTGTGAAGGGCCCAATGTCAAGTACTTCCCACATCTCATCATGCAGAGCACAGAGATGTGCCTTCATCCGGATCCTCCAGTAATCAAACTTAAGATCTGAGAACATAAGATTCTTGAAAAGGGAGTGATCCATTATATCAAATTAAAAGGGAGATAAAACAGAAAAACAAGTGGATCTTTGTTCAGCAAATAACCTAAGAGATTATTAGAACAAGGAGGCTCTGATACCACTTGTTGGTCCCGGTTGTACTGGATACAGTCTAGAGGGAGGGGTGAATAGACTGTATTAGTTTTTAACTTTTTCAAGCTAAGTACCAGATTTAACAGAATAGCCTGTTCTGTTGGCAGAACAGACTGGCAGCGGATGGGGTTCTGGTAGGGAGTTCTGTTAGTAGCCTCAGAGAAGCAAAGGCAGTAGGCCTTCTGTTAACTCACAAGACAAGTTCTGCTGAACACAGATACCAAGTCTTTGGAGTTAAACAGTTCAAATAAAAACAATGAATGTAATGCAGTAAGTAAATGACACCAGGGTTTTTTATAGTGGTTCAAGGAACAACTTGTTCCTCTAGTCCACTGTTCCACTAAGCTTGTAAAAACGTCCGTTTACAATGCCTTAGCCCTATCACTTAAGAAGCTCTCCACGTCTTCTTCAAGTGTAGATGTCTTCTTGGATGCACTTCCGGCTTCCCTAAGACTGGTCCTTTCACTGAGCTTTCCAGAAGTATTACTACTTCACTGCTCCAGGTACTTGGACGTCCTTCTTGTGAAAGAAGAGGTTCTATTTAGAACAGAGGTTCCTCCAACTTGCTTCATTACAAAGAGTTTGCATGTGATGAGCTTGAAGAGTTGAAGAACACTTGGGACTTTGCTTGAGTTGGAAATAAGGATTTTTCCAACTTCTGCCTTCTCTTAAAGAGGATGATGAAGATTTAATCTCAAGGAGGCTTTTTGCTTTGTAGCGTTTGAATCTCTTGTATGTGCAGAGTTGTAGCAAAAGTTATAACAAAGTTATTCGGTTGTTCTTCGTAGTGTATCTTTTAAACTGAGGTTGTCTTCCCGTTGGAGGAGAAGGAGGACAACTGCATTAAATGAGCGGGCAGTTGACTTGACCGGTAGGACCCGGTAAAGTTGGCGGGTTACTATTTTGGGATAAAGTAATCCTGACAATAGCGGCCAATCATCTGCAATTACTCTACAAAGTACGGGAAGCATTAAATGTGCATTTAATGCGCGTACTGTAGCTTTTCCGTTCAAGACTCTTAGTCGTTGAAGGAATCTTTCAGTTGGTTTCCCGGCTTGGTGGAATTCTTCCAAGTGTCAGGCCTTCTGGTGTCTTTAACAGAGAGTTGATCTGAGAAGGTCTTGAGCACTTCTGTGGAAGAGATATCCGACAGAGAACCAGGAGGGTTTCTGTCAGAGTAAAGGCTAACAGAGACCCTGAGGTCTTCTGTTCTAAGGCAGAGAACAAAAGGTCTTCTGTCAAGAGGTCTTCTGCTCTGGAGGCCTTCTGGTAGTCGATTATACTAAGAACTTTTACAAAGGAAAGAATTCTAATACATTAAATCTAAAGAGGGGTACTCTAAAGTCCTAATAAATATAGCATCATCAAAATCTAATTACAAATATTCCTTACAAGTGCATCCATCCTCGTACCTTACCACTTACACCTACCCAACCCTACCCTAACCCATCCAACCCCCGCCCTGCATACCCCTTTTCCCTACAATGACCCTACCCCCACCCCCTACCACATGCCCCTACCTCGGTCCCACCCCGATCCATCTTACCCTACCGCCACCCCTACGACCTCAACCCCACCCCGACCCACCCTACCCTATTCCCACCTCGTATATTACCCCTTACCCCTTCCCACATGCCCCTTACCTCGGCCCCACCCTCGTACCACCATCCTACCCCCACCCTACTACCATCCTACCCTCACCACCATCCTACCCCCACCCCACCCCTTCCCCCTCCTAGGCCCCACCCTGATCCCGGTCCCACCATACCGACATCCTACCCCCCACCCTACTGCCATCCTACCCCCCACCCCACCCCTTCCCTTTCCTAGGCCCCACCCTGATCCCGGCCCCACCCTACCGCCATCCTATCCTAACTCCCTACCCTACCCCTACCTAACCCCAACCCTACTCACTACCCCCACCCTTACCCCTAACCACCACCCTAACCCACCCACTACCCCACCCAACCTCGTACCCCTAGACCTTACCACTCCACCCCGACCATACCTCTTACCCCACCCCACCCACCCCCACCCATACCTTCCTTCCCTACCCCGACCCCTACGAGTAGGTATGGGTGGGTCAGAAGTGTTTTAGGGGAGTATGTGTAGATTGTAAGATCGTGGTAAGGGTAGGGGTAGGGGTCAAGGGTGTGGAATTGGGTGTAGGGTGTAAGGTGGGGGTACGAGGTATAGGGGCAGGGTAGGGGTTAGGAGTATGGGTACACGTACGAGGTGATCGACCCCACATATTATATTATATATTTGTGTTCATGAATGTTTGTGTGTCTATATATATATAGGGTTATTCTGGACATTTTAATGTTAAACGGTGTTTTAAACCTTTTGAAGTAAACATGATCTTATAACATTGTTTATTTTATGCATCACTTATTAACGCGAGTCTTAATAAGCACCATTTAGTACCCCGTGACGTAAACGTGTGAGTCTTCTAGATGATCACAGAACTGGGTGAAAAAATGGATGAACATGTTTTCAGATTTGAAAATGGAAAACTAGAAAATAGAAACAGAAAACTGGAGATAGAAAAACTGAAAAATAAAAACAGAAAATTGGAGAACAAAAAACAGAAGTAAAAAACAAGAAAATATTCTGTTAGTAAACATGCCCTTATTAATTATATCCATAATACACTCCTATTAGTTTCAATATGCGAGTATAATGTCATATGATACTTTTGAAATATACATTGATACGGCATTTTAAAAATGAGCATAACATCAGTACCAAATGAGCATATGTAACTTACGAAATGCGCATTGATATGAAAATCAAAAAGTTTGTTAGTTGAACATCACGACATTTTCATTAAGAATCAAACCTCATATATCGAGATGAAAATCATAGTTTCTGTAAAATGAGTATTAATGATCTTTTAATGACCATCCATCCTATTTTGTTGAGTATTAAAAGTCTAATATTGAGTATCGTGATTTCTGCTTCATAACTTATGATTCATTTTCTTTTTCTTATTTTTTATTTCATGACAATTTGTTAAATTATATCTATAATCAACTCCTATAGATTCCAATATATGAATCTAGATTAATATTAAACTTTTGAAATATGCATTCAAATGAAAATCGTAAGTTTTGCTCGTTGACCATAAAAACATTTTCATTGATCATAAAGTCTCCTCTATTGAACACTGGAGCTCTGCAATTGTGCATAAAAATTTCAAGACATATTAAGCTTCAAAACAACATCATTGATTAGTCAGTCGTAATAGTGTTAATCTCAAAGCGTTATATTGATGTACATTCTGTGTAAATATTACACTCATTTGGTTATAGCGAAAAACTCATTTTATAATCTTTCACCCATGAACATTTATTATAATTAAGCATTATACTCATTTTAGTTTAACCAAAATCAAATTAATATAACTAACTTCATGTACTGAATATATATTGCTTGTTTTAACAATCGGAAACATAAATATTTTAACAAGAAAAGTAATTCAAAATTCCTTAATTAAGCCCTATCAATATATTTCTTGAGTTACAAAACTAATCAATTCTTTTTATAATGTTTACTCATGCACTTTTATTGTTTACACTATACTCATTTCAGTATAACACAAAACTCATGTTAATTAATAATGAGCACACAATTATATAAAAATAATTAACACACAAACTTTATTACATTTTTTAACATTGAAACAATTACATATTTATGATTAAAATAAATACTACGTATTTTTTAAAAAAACTCTTAAATATTCATTTTAAAAGTAAAATAGGAAAAAAACATCGATACCCAAAATATTTTATAATGCACAATTTAAAGAAATACTTAAGTTATAGAAAAAGAGAAAATAATCAAAAAGAAGGAATGATCAACGTATGTATGAATGAAAAAAAATAACAGGACCGTTTTTAGGGAGTTCAATAGGTTATCCAGAACAGGGCCCCTAAATTTACGGGGGCCCTAAATTTCAAAATTTTATTAGTATTATATAATACTCCGTAATATTATACTACATATATTAATATTGATCAGTAAAACACAGTTAGTGAGGAAGAAAAATATAGATTCACCATTTTTTTCGTTGGTCGTTTTAGTTTTCTGTACTCAAATTGCTTGAATAATGAGTTGTGTTGCTTTAAATCAAATATTAATTCAATTAATTTAAGTATATGTATTTGGATTGAAATTTTTTTGATACTTTTTTATATTAATGTGGGGCCTCGATTTTACATTTGAAACCGAGACCTCGATGGGAGGGTCTATAACTTTTGGATCCTCGATTTTACATTTGAAACCTAGCAGTGGTACGTAGGTGGGAAAAGAGAGCACTGTTGCGCAGGCAGCGAAGAATACTGATGAAGAAGTTATGATCTCATTATAGCCATCCAAGATATAAACAATTACAAAAATATCGGGTGAATATGTACACCCCGCGTGTACCATATAAATTTACCGATAAACGTGGATTTATGTGGTTGATAGTAAATAGATAAAGTAAGAAAACAAGTAAAAAATGATTTAGAATCACACAATTTTTGCTAAATTCATATAAGACAATCGAGGAAGAGAGTATAAGTAAGAAAATTAATAGGAAGCATAAAGAGAAAAAGGCCGGGGTAACGTACAGGTTTAACACCTCCGTGCTTTGGAAGCAATTGATGCGTGCAAGGGTCACGCTAGGCCTACTTCGCACACGCAAGGATTCGGTTACGCCTTTCCCTCCCCCATTTCCCATGCTTATCCGCATCATGCTCTCTTGTTTTTTCCACCTTAATTTATAATCTTTTTAAGAATGGCCGGCCAAGATTTAATTAATTATTAAGAGGATCCAAAAGACCAAAAGTTATAGACCCTCCCATCTCATAATTCACCAGACCGGCCAATTAAGCGTATAGTATTAGTAACTTCATTTTCAACAATTTTCTCTTTTATATATTTTGTTTATATATTTGTTTGTTTAGTTCAATTATTTGGTAGTCTATATAAACACACACTCAACTCCATTTATGAACAGCAGTTCATATTCTCTAAATAGATTACTTCCTCTTCTGCTTCACGATTCTCTAAGTTCTTGTAACTCGTACGTTGCTCATTTTGGTTCCTTTTCCGTGTAACTTTGTTATTTGTTAAATTATGCTCGCACAACTAGAATCAGTGATCTATTGATCGATTCTTGATTTTAAAAAGAAAAAGTTGTGATCTTTGAACCTTCTACAGCATGAATAGTTTCAATGTTGCATGCATGCCACTTTGAAATTTGAATACTTGCATTTCTGTGAGTAACTGTTTCTGACTTTGTGGCAGTTTTGGGTATAGTTCTGAATATCTTGAATTGTATACAGGTAAAAGATATGGGAGTGAAACCCTTACTGGCCACTCTGTTCCTTTCGGCCCTTCTCTTTCCACTCGTCTTCTCCGAATCAAATGACTGGTTTGTCCGAATTGGGTTGAAAAAGGTGAAAATTGATAAGAACAATAGGATTGCCTCACAGCTCGAGAACAAAGCGGGAGACTCTCTGAGGGGGTCGGCAAGAAAGTATAACTTCGTCGGTGGTCATGATGCAGGTGATAAAACAGACATTGTGGCACTGAAGAATTACATGGATGCACAATACTTTGGTGAGATTGGTGTTGGAACTCCTCCTCAGAAGTTTACTGTTATCTTTGATACTGGAAGCTCTAACTTATGGGTTCCCTCCTCAAAGTGTTTTATGTCGGTAAGCACTTCGTGACAACAACTCACCATCCAGATTAATCCCCACAATACCGTCTGCTCAGGACATTGAATTGCTAACGTATGCTTATGTTTTTCTTCTTGTTGTTGTTGCAGGTCTCGTGTTTGTTCCACTCAAAGTACTCTTCTAGCCAATCCAGTACATACCAGCCGAATGGTATGTGTTTATCTCATGCTCAGTAAAATATTTTCCTGAGACAAATTTTTCTTGGATGTTGTTTATTTATTTTTTTGAAAGTTGAATGTTGTTTATTAAAAAGCAGATTCAATCATTTAGCCAAATAGTGCGAGTAGCACAATTGCTTACACGTTGGTTTGTATCAATATACTTGTCCTGTAAGGGATTAAATAGATTTCTCACCTCAAAATGATGGCTTAATGTAGCAAACCAATATTGTCTGTGCTAGTTGTTGAGATTTATTAGGATTTAATCACTTATTTTAACTTAAGTGACTTGATATCGTATTAGGACTTGGGATTCTTAGGAGTAGCCCATAGTTTCTATCTTTATATTATACCAATGTGGATTAACTTAATATACCCAACCTGTCATAAGTAATTCTCCTTAACTTTGTTGTGAATATCCAACTGCTGCTTCATAGGGAAACATGCTGAAATTCATTATGGAACTGGACAAATAGCTGGTTTTGTCAGTCAAGATCACGTTAAAGTTGGTGATCTTCTTGTTAAAAATCAGGTAAATTTGGGACTGTTGGATTTCTAGGTCTTAATGTTTCAAATGTCACAAACCTGACAGTAGGAATGACATGATGCAGGAATTTATTGAGGCAACAAGTGAGCCAGGTGTGACCTTTTTAGTGGCAAAGTTTGATGGAATATTGGGTCTTGGATTCCAGGAGATCTCAGTTGGAGATTCCGTTCCTGTTTGGTATGATGAGCAAAAACTAGTGGGATTTTTGATATATTTTGAGTAAGAAATTAGTATGCATTCCAATTCGGAGTATATATGTTGCCAATTATTGACAGGTATAACATGGTCAAGCAAGGTTTAGTTAAGGACCCTGTGTTCTCATTTTGGCTAAACCGAAAGGTTGGAGCAGAAGAAGGGGGAGAGATTGTGTTCGGTGGCGCTGACCCGAAACACTATAAGGGGCAACACACATATGTTCCAGTGTCAAAGAAAGGTTATTGGCAATTTGATATGGGTGATGTTCTAATCGGTGGCAAACCTACTGGTATATATGTTCTTTCCTTTCCTTTCTTTCTTTCTTCCTTTCCTCTTTCCCCTGTTCCAATTGTAGGATAGGATCGATGACCAATAAATGTATTCCTTAGCTTAACGGCATTTACATATTATCTGTAGGGTACTGTGACAAAGGATGTTCAGCAATTGCAGATTCTGGGACTTCTCTTGTAGCTGGTCCAACGGTAGTCATTTTATTTCTCTTTAAAAGAAATTTGATCATAAAGTTAAAACAAATCAAACACAAGAAAATAACATCGCTACCTATTGTGATTTAGGAGGGAGAACTCAACATGAAATCCCAAAACTGGTTAATTAAAACATACCCCTAATGTTTTATAAAAAAAAACATACCCTTAATGTCTAAACCTGGTTGAAATTCTATTTTATATTGAAATTGGCTACTTTAGTTCTACATATAAGCATCTTCTTCTTTTTAATGGAAATTCTCTATATTTATCCTTAATATCAGCTGTTTTTTTCTCAGACTGCTCTTAGGTAGTCACTATAATACAATTATAAAAGTTAAACTTGTTTTCTGAATTCATCACGGTTATGCTATTGGCAGTTTGAAAAGTATATTTGGTGCTTACTTCTGGCAACCATTTTCCTATTGTTGATGTGCAGTCTATTATAACAATGATCAATCATGCCATTGGAGCTGAGGGAGTAGTCAGCAAAGAATGCAAAGCTGTAGTTGATAATTATGGACAAAAAATGTTAGATTTGCTTGTAATGCAGGTATATCTTATCATACACTTACCACTTTTGCTAAATATTTGCACACTTTACTAATAATTTATTGAAGTGGATGATGATTTCGCAGGCACGCCCAAAGAAGATTTGCTCACAAATTGGGCTATGTGCCTTTGACGGGAATCGCGGTGTCAGGTTTGGTTTCATTCCTGTCCCATGTGTGGTTGTTGTGCTGTTCATAAACTTCACATGCATATTTATATATTTATTTGTTGAACTCTCTTGTTTGAGGGCAGTATGGAAATTGAAAGTGTAGTGGATGAGAATGATGGAATACTGGGCGGATTGCATGATGCAAGGTGTTCTGCTTGTGAAATGGCTGTTGTTTGGATGCAGAACCAACTCAGTCAAAACCAGACTCAAGACAACATTTTGTCTTACGTCAGTGAGGTAAAAAAATCTCTTTATTAGGATCCTACCATGCCAATTACCTACCGTATTTTGTATGTTCTCATTTCGCGCAGTATGCGTTGAACATATAGCAGGTTTTGCAATTATACACTGTATCCATAAAAGTTTGATAAGTGTAACCACTTTTACTGAAGATATGTTTAAGAACCTGGTTTTTCTTTATTTTCTTTATTATTTAGCATTAACCATGGATCACTAGCCCGTAAATAACTACCCAACCGAGCTACACTATAGCCGATTTCTATTACGACTAAGAATGAGTACTTTCTGTCATAAGGAACCGAACAAATGATGTCGAGTTTATCCCACATTGATCAAATATAAAGTAATATAACAACGTACAGTCCAACATATAAGATCATGAATTACTCCTCCATATGTTTGAGATTTGCCTTGGTGGATGGAGCTCCAAGTTTCATTAAGGTAATAGAGCACGTTCAGTTATGGTTTTTTTTATTGACACCATATATCCCCCTAGATCGTTCCACATCGGCTAAACATAAAATAACTAAACAACATATAAGATCTTTGCATTTTCGGATTTAACCTCATTAATAATGAAAATACAGCTATGTGATCGGCTACCAAGCCCAATGGGAGAATCAGGTGTTGACTGTGAAAGGCTTTCCTCCATGCCTACTGTTTCCTTCTCCATTGGTGGAAAGGTCTTCGATCTCTCTGCGGATGAGGTATGATTTCTTTAGTTTCTTGTTTGGTTCCATGATGCATGAGAATTGTATGCAATATCTTGATGTCTTTATTGTTGAAGGCAGCCCACAATAGAATCATACTGTCATCATATATTATCATCTGCATTGGCAGAGTGGCAAACGCAGAAATTCCCGATTAAAGGGATGATACTGTAACATTATACATACTAATCATACATATTTACTCTGTATTAAACTTTTGGAACTATACCTACTCAAAAAAATTGGGGGTGGCCTCCACTTTCCCCTTTTGTGTCCGCCGCTGATCATATGCATAATCAATGTCAAGTCCTTGATCTCTCAATAAAATACGACATAGTAATAGAATTGTATACAATTGTGCATGCATTTTCTCTATATATGACCTTTCATTTCTTATATAATCTAAAGTTTTAATAAATAAATATTTGGGGAAAATGGTCAAATAGGCCCTCGAACTTACGTAAAAAGATCAAATAAGCCCTTATTAGGAGGCTCTGTCCGGTCGTCGCCGTTTGGGGCAGTTCCCAATTGATTGTTTTGATGAAATTTTTTGAGCATCTTATTCATTAAGTCTAGTTTACTCATACCAAATTTCAGCTAACAATTCAATCGGAAAGGCATTCAAATGAATTCTTGAAGATAACTGCGTTTTTAACTGCGCAGTTATCTTCAAGAATTCATTTGAATGCCTTCCCTTTTGAAGTTTTAGCTGGAATTTGGTATGAGTAAACAATGCTGAAAAAATTTCATCAAAAAATTCCACCGGAACCGCCCGAAATGGTGACGACCGGACAGAGCCTCCTATATAAGGGCTTATTTGACTTTTTTACTTAAGTTCGAGGGCTTATCTGACCCTTTTCCTAAATATCTGATTAAGCTACTTGTTATGTGAACAGTACATATTGAAGGTGGGAGAGGGTGCTGCAGCACAATGCATAAGTGGCTTTACTGCTTTGGATGTCCCCCCTCCTCGTGGACCTCTCTGGTATGTTATATACCTTCCAGCCACCCTTTTTCTATTTACCCAACTAATCAACAAATTAAATAATCAATTACCTCAGAATTACTTGCTAATAATCTTAATGACAATGGTGTAGGATATTGGGAGATGTTTTTATGGGCCGTTACCACACAATTTTCGACTATGGGAACTTGAAGGTTGGATTTGCTGAAGCAGCTTAGTGATGGTGTAGGTGTTTGGATTGATGGTAAACTATAGGTGTAAATATTGTGTGTGTTTTCACATTGAAATCTTGTTGTATTTCATCTATATATGTGAATTTCATCTTTTGATCCATTGACATATATTTATACCATATAACATGCGCGACGTACTCCCATTCTTGTACCCGTTACAAATATATATTTATGAAATATTGTCTGTTAATGTTCCATTCTCTATAAGTATGTAACGATTAGAATCTGTATAATTGTTTTGGGCCACCTTTGTCATATATAAGTGGGTCTTGGTTGAAGAGTGGGCTCATGTTGTTTGATTGGTTAAATTATTATGATTATTAAGTGGCCCATTGAATTTTAATTAATTGCAACTGGACTAGTTAATTAACGGGTTCTTTTGTGAGAGCCTAATATGTATTGCAGGCTTGCAGCCTATGAAGAAAGGGCATTGAAGTCTATCCATAGGTTCTATAAAGTAAAAGAGAACGTATTTGAGCTCAAACTAGAGTATCTCTAGGGAATATTAAAGTGAATCTAAATGTAGTGAAACTGTGAAACTAGTTAACTAAATCATCTTTGGATGTCTCTACACCCTTTTTCATGGCGTTTAATGCAAGTCTAACTTTGTTTGATGTTTTCGTATAGTATTTCAATTAATGGAGTGAAACATACAAAAAGTGCAAAAGTAGGAGTATAAAGTTGCGTAGGAGTAAAAAAACAAAGATGGACTAAACTACCCTTAATGAATGATTGAATTCTTTATTAATCATCAATACATAATACATAGTATTATTATACCGCCGTAAATCAAAACAATAATACGGAGTACAAGTTTAACAAAGATGTGGCGCCCCAGAATAATCGCACGACAGCTCACATGCATCACCGGCGATGACGTTGTCGGCCGCCGGCCGCCACCACAATTCAAATCCAGCCGCAACACCTGAAATGTTGTCTCCAGCCAC
The DNA here is from genome assembly GCA_945859875.1 of Cuscuta europaea. NCBI lineage: Eukaryota > Viridiplantae > Streptophyta > Magnoliopsida > Solanales > Convolvulaceae > Cuscuta > Cuscuta europaea. Next base: position 12,658,196 of record CAMAPE010000004.1, read on the forward strand.
CGCATCTGTAATCATTATCGCCGCCGGCACATCTGAAATCATCCGTCGCAGTCCGCCTCATCAGGCGTGGTCACCGCCAGCCACCTCATTCGGCAGTGCAACTTTCTCACTTTGCGCCACCTTCTCCTCCAGCGAGATTCCGACGAGATTGATGTAGATCTTTGTCAAAATTTCATGCTTGCAAAAATACAGAATTGAGTCACAGTCTTAACATTAATTGCCAAATTCTCATTTTTTAGAATGAAAACAGGGCATTATAACTAATATAAGTGCACTAATTGTCAAAATGGCACCACCCTTATAATGGCACGAAATGGCAAAATATGTTTTTTAAGAATGAAAACATGGCATCACAACTGATTTATGGTTTAAAGACTAATATTTCCATCTTGAGTTTCGAATAGAAATTTTTAGATTTAGAAGGATAAAAAAATTGATTCAATTATTGTAAACATCTAAATCCGAAAAAAAAAGATCCAAAATTTTTCAGATCTAAAATAGCAATTTTATGTTTGAATCTTAAAATTAAACAAATGAAACCATAGAAAATAGAAAAAAAATCAAGAGAATAAAATAGAGGAGCGAGAGTGAGGGAGAAGAAGATGGAGGAGAAGCTTAGGAGGAGAATATCTTACCGGAGAAGACCGCCGCAGCGCCGGAGGGACGTTGCGGAAGAGAACTTAATCATCTATGAGAACTTGTAGAGTTGTATATGTGAAGTTGGCTGGTGGAGATGGAATGTATTTTTTCCGCCTTTGAAATCCATTGGAGAGAATAGTTGTAGATGTGAAGATGGGAAAGAAGGAAGATGCAGAGATGAAAGAGAAGTGGCGGTGCAGGAGGCGTGCGTGATTGAGTCAGAAAAATGAGGAAAAGTAAATTATTAATGTAGGAAGGGTAAAATTGAAATATAAGCTCTTACATTGGGAATTTAAAAGGTACGCTCCTACTTTTGCATTCCCATTATGTTTGACTCCTAAAAAGGGTAATTTCTTTATTTCAATTATGTGAAAGCTCTTATTCAACCTTTGAAAGGCTACATAATATTTGAATCACTTTAACTTTTTTCACTTCAATCAGGAGTCCCCTTTTCCTTTAAATTAGCATCATTTTGATCCCGATTTCATCGAACTAATCATGAGCTCTCAATCCATCTAAACCCTTAAAAGATATAAACCTGAGTCGCTCGAGCAATGTGTTAGGTTCCCACTCTCAATTCATTGTTAGGTTCACAGTTTGACCTACACACATGTTAAGGAAATAAACTTACCATGAGGTAAATTTTACTGTTTTGACACTGTTTCGACACTGTTTGCACTCTTTCGACACTGTTTGACACGGTTTTGCACTGTTTGACACTGTTTTGATGTAGATTAACTTGTCATTTAAGGAAATGAGAACTTGTTTCTGGGACATCCAAAAACGGAAAGTGAGAAGTTCATTGCAGGACGGAGGGAGTATATGTCACAGCACATCAGTGACAAAATAATGATTATACGATCATTCGTGCTAGCCTCAGGGGCTAGAGGGTCATCGATTAAGAAAATACTCTCAATTTCATGACTTGAACTTTACACACATGGGGAAAATCTTAAATATCAGGGTATGATCTCCTCTTTCAATTCCCCACTTTCCTTCGAGCTAATATCACTATCCTCTTGCATAACACCCCTGTTGTAGGTGATTCATGTGCCTTTCATCTATAGTCTGCATCTATTATCTATATTGGACAAACATATACTGAGTAGTAGTAAAACTTATTCGAGTAACAAACTCAACTTCCATTCATTGAAGTGCATAATATATGTAGAGCTAGCCAGCTAGTTACATTAATTATAAACAGCTTAAAAAGAAACAGCAACACTGAAATTCGCTTGGTTGTTGGTTGCCTATTACAGTACTAATACAAATAACTAATATTGTTCCAAATTATTTGTTATGTGATCAAATCAAATTAGAAAATCCTGTGGTCCTCATGCATGTGGAGATTTATATATCTATAAATCAATAGGTGAAGTCTACATGCCATCGCCGATTACTTCTGCGGCAGGGGGCGTCTTACTGTCGGTGTCGCTGCTGGCGTTGCCGTCTGCAGGGGTGGCGCCACCGCCGAGCCCAGCTTCAAGTCTTGTACCAAATGGACCTTCGGTTGCTCCTACACCCCCAAACTGTGAAGAAGAGCCTCCAACAAACCCTCCAAAGTTAGTCCCCATCCCACCACCGCCTCCGCCGGGTACAAAACCCGATGAGCCTCCCGGGAGGCCTCCGACTGTAGACCCGAACCCAGCTCCAGCACCGCCCCCGAAACCCGACGGGCCACCGCCAAACCCGCCAAAGCTTGACCCGAACCCGCTTCCAGCCCCGGGCTCAAAACCAGATGGACCCCCACTGCCAAGGTCGGGTGTAGGAAAGCCTCCGCCGCCCAAACCGCCACCGAAACCAGCGCCGCCTCCACCGAAACCCGGGCCTCCCGTAAAACCAGACCCTCCACCTGCTCCTCCCACACCTCCCCCATAGTAGGGAGGAAACCCATATTTGTAGTGGAAGAAGGTTTTCTGGTCATCGTGGAAACCTATCTTCTCTAAATCAGCAGCATCGTCCGGGCTAGGCCTGGCATTTGTTCTAAAAACAAGATCTCCTCCGGCCAAAAGGATTAGTATAGGGAAGAACGCTACTTTTGAAGTCATTAGGTACTTTCTTTGGGATGATCTTCTGAGAATATAGACTTAATTGCATGCAAATATGCAATGTATAATGCTGAACCTTGCTGATGTTTATATAGATGAGAGAATGAGATGTTTAATTTGTGGAATTGAAAATCCTGATGGATGAAGGTGAAAGGTAGGAACATATTTTAATTGTTCATTGCACTAATAATGCAATAGAGTTTATCCCCAACGTAATGCAAATGTCAACAATATTCAATCCAAATCCCAATTAACTCAAGCATTTCCAATTCGTGATCAACCTAACTTTATTACTCACATGTAGTTATTTCTCGGTCAAGAACAGAGTCGTAAATGGTCATACCACTCGCGTGGACACAAAAGCTTAAACCTAATCATTGCATGGAAGAAAAGTTTTTTTGGGATTTCTTCTTAAATTTGACTAAATTCAATTCAATTTCCAAAAAATGGTCACTTTTACAAATTTTCATGTTACAATTTTGCTACATATACTCACTCTTATAATCACATGTGTGACGCTATGAAATTTTGTCTATGAACAGTTAATTCACAGGTGAATATAAGGGTGAGTATATGAGGGTGGATACAAACAACATTTTTCTAGATGTTATTGTCATATTTTAATGTTAGTTAAGAATGTTTTTGCAGTCGTGAAACATGTCACTGTGATCGTCGTAAATTTTTCCGATGCCACTTTTGGCGATTTTTTTTATATGTCATCAGAAAAATCCGTTGACTTTTCCGCAGACGAATCGGACCGTGATTATGAAGGTGGGGTGGGGGGGCTTGGGGCAAAGATTTGATATAAATTACAAAAATAGATAAATTAATTAACCAAAAGGCTAGTCATATTTTTGGGAAAAGGGATAAGTAATCAATTTTTTTATTCTAATTTTTTAACCCGTGTATTGCGCGGGGATGTATAGTGGGTGCCTATATGGTACATCCGGGTGTACGTACACCCGACACAACTAAGGGAGACAGCCCAGTAACTGATTCAGGCCAAAAAAATTCGGTGGCATTTTTGTAATTTAAGTGAAAACGGATGGCTTCCGCTAAATGAGCAATAATGTACTTTTAATGAGTATCTGACCTATTTTATTGAGCATATACGAATTTAATGTAGTATAATTATTTTAAAATATGTATTATTGATATGACATTTTAAAATGAGCATACCATTACCACCAAATGAGCATACACAACTTACGAAATGAGTATCAAAAAATTTAAAAATGCATTTTTGTTTGTTCATTCATTTTGGACGTTATACTCATTTGAAATATTAATGTGCTCAAATAACATTTGTATATGATCATTTGTTTTGAAAATGAAAAAGAATACGATCTGAACCTATACACGACGTAACCTTAGTGAATTCTCAAATCCAATTTAATCAACACTACACCATTAATTAATTGTTTAACCTTATCCAACCAGCCCACTAGGTGTAATTTTATTCCTGGCCTTCCACCCACGGACGATGACAAAGATAACTCTCCACCCCAACATCTACACACCACCAGAGGTCACCATCACTGCCCAGAAGACCAGAAAGCCAACAACAACGCCGGAATTTACTACGGACAGGCTCACGCTACGTATGACGACCAACAAATACATACTACCGCCGATTTGGACCGATTATGTCTCTGCTTTCTCATCCTTTCTCCATCCCTAATATTTACCGCCAGATTTGTAATTAATTGCAAAAATACCCGGATGTACGATGAGGACCGTACATCCGGGTGTACGGTATAATTTATCATGTATAGTTTATATGTTTACTTATGTACTAGTATATTTTAGTAGGGGCCTCATGCCTATTCTTGTATAGGTGGCACTAGGGATGGACTCGGGTCCGGGCCGGATTCGGGCCGGGTCCGAGTCGGGCCTAGGCCCGGGCGGGCCGGTGGTTCAGGAGTGGTGGACCCGGGACTGGCCCGGGTAACCACCGGGTCCGGTTCGGGCCCATTATCAATTTTTTTTCCCCTCTTCCTAATTAACCCCCCTCCCACCCCCAACCCCCCAAAGGCCCAAACCACCCCAAATGGCCCAAAATACCCAACCCAACCCGAAAATTGAAAAAAAAAATTGAAAAAAAAAATACTTTTGGCCCGAACCGGGCCCGGGCCCGGCCGAGTCGGGCCTTGTTTTGGGTGACCCGAACGCGGACCGGAAAACCCACGGGTCGGGCCTACCCGGACCGGTCACTGACCGGGCCACCGGGTCGGGCTGGGCCGGAATAGTACCGGTCCCGGGCCGGTTCCGGGTCGGGCCACTCGACCCGAGTCCATCCATAGGTGGCACCTTTTAGTTCTTTTAGAACATTGATTAAGGTCCGATTCGTGTGCGTCATTGAGCCGACTCAGTCACCGTGATTAACATTCTCCCAAAAATCCTGTCGGGTCAGGGTATGGGGGCTCCTGGGGTGGGAGATTCCACCTTTTGAACCAAGAACATTGATTAAAATACATACTAGTATTTGTTCCGTAACCGTCACTTGCCCATTTCTTATCATTATTGCAACAATAATTCATTCTTGATGTTTATGGAAATTCAATTGGGGAAAACATCTATGTGGTTCTGCAGGATAATAACCATTGTACAACAAATACCATCCATAACAATTCCTTCTTAAAATGATTTCTAGCCATCACCGAAACAGAGTAATACCTAGATCAACACCTTTTTTTAGAATTATTCCGGAGATCATTCTTGAAACTTGAAAGGGTGCTGCCTGACCGAACAAGCGCTACATTGAATAAACAATACGGAGTACAAATTTTACAATTATACAAACAAACACGGCACAGTTTCACCGCAGGGCATTCACAAACGCTTGCAATGAATCTACGTCCCTCTTCTCCGATGGATACTTGATAGCATGTGAGGAATGTTTGGGAAAGAAAATTATTGTGGGGAAGCTCCCAAGCTGCAATTCTTTCTTTGCAAATTCCTTCTGCTCTCCATCTGCCCTGAACTTTGCTACCTTCACCCCGGACGCCACTAATCTCTCTGCCAGTTGAGCGTATGCTTCCTCCATACCCTGCAAATTAATATTTTTTATAAGTTTTAATACAAAGTTTAGACAGTGAAAAATGGTAAAAATATTGCTTCTAAACGTTGTGATAAACTGATAACAAAAAAAAGAGTAAAAAAGACATTTATATTTACCAATGTGTGGGATGAGATGACTTAAACAGAACTTTACCTGACAGAATCTACACCATGGTGCATATAGAACAACAAGCCAAGGCTCCTTCCTTTCTTCCATTCTCAACATGTTCTCAATTCCTGGCCTGCTTAAGGTGACAATATTCTTGGTATCAAAAATGTCTTTTTCAGCTGGGGTGTCCTCTCCAAGGATGCTCACATTTCCAACCCCATTCAAGGTTTCTTCTTTAAGATTGCCTTTGTGAAGACCACATTCCTTGGCCTTTGCATCTTCCCACCACCACCGACCTTCCCTCTCGTGTTGACCAGGCAAGACCGGTCTGGTGCACGGCTCGCACCCGATGGAGATGTAACCTTGGGAGTGCAGAGAATTCACGGGCACATTCATCGCTCTAAGGAAGTTCCATATGTCATTTCCGTTCACGTTAGCCACAGGGTTCCACTTCACCAAACTCCCAAACCCGCCATCCAGCCCCTCAAACGAAGGGTCTACCTGAACAATCGGGACTTTGGCTCTAGTTCCAGGGGATTGGTCTTTGCGCTGACCGGTGATCCAGGCGCGTAATCCCTTTAATGCTCTTCTCAAGGGCCTCACTTTCCTCACACGACAGCACTCCTGGTGGCCATCCTCGTAAAACGAGAAAAGCCCTTTGCTCCTAACTAGAGACTGAACTTCGGCTGAATCGGGAAATGTGTACTCAATGTGGATGCCATAATGTTTCTCAACTGTGTCAAAGAACTTGTATGTCTCTGGATTTAACCTGCCCGTGTCAAGACTGAACACTCTGAATGGTCGTCCCGTTAGGCGTGCATACTCTATCAACGCAACATCTTCTGCACCACTGCAAAATTTTCAAATCACCATACAATCAGAAGACGGGCCTAAACTCTGTTTTTCATCTAAAGTTCATGAAATGGTTCACAGCATATCAAGTCTACAATTAAACTACCTGCATAAATCATTATAACACTCCAAGCTGGAGATTAATTTTATTGTTGCATATACAAGTCCCTATTTTTATCCAGAATTGGACACCCAATTGAGCACAGCCCATATAAGTTAGATTATTTACTGCATTCCCTCGTTTCTATTTCATCTGTTCAATCATACAAACACCTATCTTTAACCCAGAAACAGAAAGCAACTAGAACAGATTATAAAAGAGTGATTATTCTCTTATAGCCTTTCCTCGTTTTTATTTCACTTATTCATTATTATACACTAAAAGAAATAACCAATAATTTCTATAAGTGACTATTGTGTCAGCTACTTACAGGAAACGACCAAGATATTACAAAACCATAACCAAAAGGAAGTTGGGAAATTAGTGCCGAGCAATGACACCTTAGAAAATGAAAACAAAAAAACAGACTGTATTCCTCTTCTCTCTAGCACAATGCTCCAAATAGTTTAAAACATACTCCGTATTTTTATGTTCTCTCTTAAAATAAAGATTTCCCATCAATTCATCACAACGTTTCAGCTTTAAATATTATTTCCATCAACTAAAGGAGTAGTAAAGGATTATTACAACTGACTAATCCTTCAATGAATTTATGAATGAACTGCATCCTCTTTCAAAGATAATAACAGAGCAAAGGAAAGACAAATTAAGAAAGACCTAACATAAAATTAAGAAAGAGCTAACAGAACTTGGAAGAAAGACCTATCATAAAATTGTCATTACCAAGATTTATACACCATAGGGCTTTTCTGATGTACCCAAAGACTTAATTAGTACTCCGTGAAACATAATCCAATATTAAGTTCAGCAGTTATTACCTGAAAGCAATAGCAATATCATTCCCAAATTTTGCGAGAGCTTTATCCATAATCTCGAGGGGGGAAGCATCTTCAAGCTGATAAGCCAATTTCACATAGTCCTCTGACTCTACTTTCTCAGCAGTCTCTGCATTTTCACCACATACCATCATAAGGTCCAATTGTCATTTACACACAATTCAAACCATTAAGAAAACGACCAGGAAAGTCAACGTACCAGGTGCAGCTAAGGTTGCTGCCGAGGCAACGACAGCCTCGTTTCGCTTTGGCTCGGCATTCAATGGCTTTACATCAGAATGCCTACGAGAAAAGCTAACCACCGCCGGCTGATGAAATGGCCGATCCAACGGTTGATGATATCCTATTTTCGGCACTGGAAAACGCCCGAATTAGTAAATTTAGTATGGATTGACAAAAGGTTCGATCTTTAAGCAAATATGAAGATATGGGTGTGTGGGTCGTACCTTTGGTATGTTCATAATAAGAACCGCGAATCGTGGTAGCGGAACTGAAAGCCAATGCCATATTCCGACGCTCTGCAATAAGAATTTTGACAATTTTTCTTCTGGGTTCTGGGAATTGTGAAGCTTTTTGTGTCTCTATAGTGTACAGCTCATGAGAGATATAAAGAGGAGAGAATCGCCTGAAGAGAAGGCGGCATTATAGGTTCATTGAACCTGGACGTGTTTTCTGATATGAGGTTTGTCTTTCGTGGCGTGAGGTGATTGGCGGGAAGGGATATACGAAGAAAAATTAAAAAGAACCGAAGGATCTTAGAAATACAGGGTAATTCATTTTCACGGGTTTAATATATCAAAACCCCCGTGTGAAAATTCGGCTCATTAATCTCTTTGATTTAAAAAATGTGTCAAACTCTTTTGTGTTTTAATTAATAATACGCAAAATCCCTTCTATGAACAAATTTAATTTTCGAATAAAAGAAGAATGATTAACATTTTTGTATGATTCAGAGGTTTTGACATATTTACTTGCACATTCAATCAGAATATTAAGAAAAGTGATTTCCAAATCATTAAATTTATTCATAAAAGGGGTTCTGTGCATGAGTAATTAAAACACAAAGGGGTTTGACGCATTTTTCAAATTACAAGAGATTAATGCGCTGAATTTCTATATCACGAAGGGGTTTTGTGCATTAAACCCTCATTTTCACGAATAGAACTTCATGCTACCAAACGGGCTCTGAGATTGACTGAATTGGCTGATTCTGCTAAAATTTATGAAGTTCTGGCTGAAGTGGTTGTATTGGCTGACTCCGCTGATTTATGAAAAACTTATATTTAAAATATTTGTTATTAGTTAATCAAATAAAAAATTATATGAAAAATAGCAAAAATAATCTTCTACAGTAATTTCAGCCAATATAGCCAGAAAAGTAACTTCAACCTTACTTTTTCTAATTATTTCATAATTCAGCACGCCAAAACAAAAATCACGTTTTTGGTAAAAAAGTTGGCCGATAAGTTTGATAAGTCAAAAAATGGTGCCACCAAACGGGCTCTTAATCCCTCGTCCCTCCAATGCAAAGTCCATACAGGGAACCCAGAGTCTAGATCAACAAAGCGAGGGCCGAATTGGAGCTGTGTCTCATCCCAAATCGGCGGAAAGAAAATACGTGCAATTTTTGGCAAAAAAATGTTTATAAACTTAGTTTGGTCACTCTATTTGATTATATCTCCTTACAAATAATACACAAACTTTTATTTGAAAATAGGAATCATTATATAGTTCATATCGGTTCTCTCCTCTAGTTAAGTGCTTGTTTGGTAATATTAATATCGACTGAATCGGCTCATTCTGCTGACATTCATGAAGTTCTGATTGCATTGGCTTATTCTGCTGATTTATAAAAAAAATTATATTTAAAATAAATTTTATTAATAAAAAAAAATACATGATAAAATAGCTAAAATGATCTTCTATAGTAACTTCAGCCAATATAGCCATAAACTAACTCCAACCATATTTTTCCTTATTATTACACGATTCACCGTGAGAAATCAAAAGTTACGTGTTTGGTGAAAATGTTGGCTGATAAGCGGAGAAACAGGGTCACCAAACGGGTTCTAAGTTTGAACATCTTGTGAATAGTACAAAATTATTGTTACTCTACAATTCCTAGCTCGTTTGATGACTCTATTTTTCGTCTTATCAGTCTTATCGGTTAAATTTCATTTTGCGCATTCAGTTGTGTCATAAACAAAATATAGGCGGTTATAGTTACTTTTCCAGTTAAATTGAGTCAAGTTACTGTAGATGGTCATTTTAGACATTTTTTCATATAACTTTTTTTTTATTTTATTAACAAAAAATATCTAATTTTTTTTATAATTCGATACAATCAACAACTTCCGCTAGAACTTTTTAAATTTTAACAAAATTAATTGATTCGGTCAATTTTAATGTTATCCAACGGACTCTGAAATTCTAATTTTCGAGCTGGCGGCGATATAGTTTTTATTTAGGAAGAACTACCAAATAAGCCCTCGAACTTTCATAAAAAGTGCAAATAAGCCCTTTTATAAGAGGCTATGTCCGGTTTCAGGTGGAATTTTTTGATGAAATTTTTTGAGTATCTCCTTCATTAAGTCTAGTTTACTCATACCATATTTCAACTACAAATTCAACCGGGAAGGCACTCAAATGAATTTTTGAAGATAACTGCGCAGTTATGCAGCGCAGTATATTTCAGAAAATGATTTGACTAGCTTCTCAATTGAATTTTTATCTGAAATTTAGTATGAGTAAACTAGACATAATGAAGAAGATTTTCAAAAAAAATCATCAAAAAATTCCACCAGAAACCGTCTCAAATGACGACAGCCGGATAAAGTCCTCATATAAAAGGCCTTATTTGCACTTTTTATGAAAGTTCGATGACTTATTGATAGTTCTCCCTTTTATTTATTGTATTTAAGATTGGTGCTGAACATTGTTGTGGAATATTCACGGCTGTCTTTGTTTGATAAAAAGACATGGAAAGGGAAATATGCACGGCTCCGCCAATGTTTTGATATGCAATGACGTCCAAAGCAAAAAAACAAAGGTATGCAATGACGTCAATTTCTAATATAGAAACGACACCGAATCAAAGCAACTAGAACAGAGAGAACAATCGGGACTAGAGTGAAAATCGAATATAATTTTGTTCACCCCTATTGGGCTGCCACATGTAATGACAATGCTTTTAAATTAAGAAACAAGAGAATAAGAAGGCACATGGCAACAAATGGGAAGGGGGTGATGTTCACCCTCCTTAAAGGGGTGAACAAAATTGCACTCGTGAAAATCGAGTCCATATCATTTTTGTTTTCGGTGCTGTTCATATTAGTTTCAGTTTAGTAAAATTAAAATTGACTGAATCAATTCAATGTGTGGAAACTTATGAAACTTAACGTGTTAGATGATTATTTATGAAAAAATTATATTTAAAATATATTTCAATAATAAAAAAAAGAAAAAATTATAAGAAAATAAGTAAATAACTAAAATGATCATTTACAGTAAAATAATTTCAACCTTACTTATTTTGAGTATTACATAATTTAACGCACAAAATTAAAATTTACTACTACTTATTTTGTGGAAAAGTTGGTTGATAAAACAAATAAATCGAAAAACAAGGTCCCTAAATAGACTCTTAGTATAACACTCGTACCCGCACGGGTAGCTCAGTTGGTCGAGTGGTGAGAAAAATTGGACGTAGACCAAGGTTCGAATCCCGCGGCGGTCAAAAGGGGGTTTTCAGAACCTGAAATAAGGCTGGCCCTCTGGTGCGCACGAGTAAAGACCTACTGCCGCTTTGCTGACTGAGTCGCCGTGATTTACTCCCCCACCATCCTGTCGGGTCGGGGTGGGGGGGCCTTGGGGTTGGGGATTCAACCTTTTGGACGTTAGTATAACACCCGTGTGATGCATAATGACTGAAAATGTTAAACAAGGATGTTTTTACTTGGACTGTAATTCCTCCCAGACCAGACTAGACCAGACCAGATCAGACCAGACCAGACCAGACCAGACTTGGATAGTTATAAAAATACAACGAAACCGGACCAGACCAGACCAGAGCAGATCAGACCAGACCAGACCAGCAAATTAAAGTCCAAGTAAAAGCATCCTAAGTTAGGCAATAAGAAGTGAATGTGATTATTTGACATTACAAAATAATTAAAATTGTTACAAAAATGACTAATGGAGTATAAACCACACAAAAATGACTATGTTCAAGGTCTCATTTCCCATTCTCTAATTTTTATTTTGAAAAAGTGTTTTAAGATTAGCACAAATCGCGATCCTTGAAAAAAATAACCTTTAATTGTTAATTCCTTAATGTCTGAAAATAGTTTTTTATAAGAGATCAAAATGAGATAGATACTGATATTTCCTTTTATAAGAAGTCACTATATTTTATATTTTCTCCATTGAAAACTAAAAAGGATGTGTAGGATTAGGAGGTGTAAAGGAGAGCTTTGGTATTAAATCTTTTTTTACCTACATTCAGTAATTAATGCCTTTGTTTGGGACATTAGCGACATGTCGATCTCTTCCTCTTTCATAAATAACCCTCTTTAACAAATTCAAGTAATTCAATTTTAAGATTAACTTCAATCTTACTTTTCTTATCATTACACACTTGTGCGCAAAATAAAAAATTATTGATAAAAAAATTGTTAATAAAGCGATAAGTCAAAAATAGGATCAGTTATCAAACAATGTCAAAGCATAATGACTTGTTTGGTAGTTTACATTCGGAATGACAACTGTTCTAGGCACACGTCACCATAATAAACATTTCAATATTTTACTCGATTTTTCATGCATTAGTGAAAGATAGGCCACTAGAGGTAGAGTTTGATCATGCAGAGTTCTGGCTTCAGATTCATGATCTACCTCTAAGCTTTATGAAGGAGAAAGTGGCGATATGTATTGGTCGTTACTTGGGAAAATTGATTCAAATTGATGAAAGAACTCTAAAAGGAGACAATAAGGAGTATGTTCGCATCCCCGTTGCTATAAATATCAAGAATGCGTTGAAAAGGACATAAGTCCGAGAAGCGTGTGATAGCTGGTTTTGGGTGTAGTTCAAATATGAGAGACTTCTAAATCTTAGTTTCATCCGTGGATTGTTGGGCTATACTGATCCTTATGGCCCATCTAATACCAGTTCGGGGTCGTGGGTGGGAGAGAAGCCTTACGGGCTTTGGAGTACTTCGTAATATGCGACGATGAAAGATATCAGAAAAAATTGTAATAAAATGTAGTCTATGTGGAAGTCTTTAGTATTTAATGTTTATAATTATGTTTATATGTTACTCTATATCATTTACGTACTACGCATTTATTAATGTTACTTAAATCCCTCTACGGCCTCAAACAAGCCTCTCGCGTTTAGTACCACCGATTTGCTACATACATCACCACTGTTGGGTTTTCTCATAGTCAATGTGATCATTCTCTTTTTATCACCAAGCAAAGAGATCACACGGCATATCTTCTACTTTACGTCGATGATATTATCCTCACAGCTTCATCCACCTCCTTCTTACAACATATCATTCGATCCTTAGCTACGGAATTTGCAATGACCGACCTTGGCTCACTCACCTATTTTTGGGAATCTCTATCACACGCCATCAAGATGGGATATTTCTCTCCCAATCCAAATATATCTCGGACATATTACAACAGACCGGGATGACCTCATGTAATCCTTCTGCCACACCGGTTGATACCCAGTCTAAATTGAGTGTTTCAGATGGACCTCCCGTTGATGATCCCACATTGTACCGTAGCCTTGCGGGGGCGCTCCAATACCTCACGTTTACTCGGCCCGACATTTCATATGTAGTGCAACAACTATGCCTCTTCATGCACGATCCACGGGCCCCACATTTTCATGCTCTTAAAAGGGTTCTACGTTATATCAAAGGGACATCTCAACTTGGCCTTCATCTCAACTTGGGCTTACACCGACGCTGACTGGGGTGGCTACCCCGATACTCGCCGCTCCACTTCTGGATATTGTGTGTTCTTATGTGACAACCTATTATCTTGGTCCTCCAAATGTCAACCAACCCTCTCTCGCTCCAGTGTCGAGGCTGAGTACCGCGGGGTTGCTAATGTCGTTGCCGAACTATGTTGGTTACGTAATCTGCTGCTCGAACTTCATCATCGTCCTCACAAGGCTTCCGTTGTTTATTGTGACAATATTAGCGTCGTTTATCTCTCCGGCAACCCTATACAACATCTGCGTACAAAGCATATCGAAATGGATACACACTTTGTATGTGAAAAAGTAGCTCGCGGTGAGATCCGGGTTCTTCATGTTCCGTCACGTCACCAGTATGTTGATACCTTCACCAAAGGTTTTCCACGTATTCTTTTTGATGAATTCAGGACCAGTCTCAGCATACGAATGCCTCCTGCTGCAATTGCGGGGGCGTGTTAAACCGTAGCATGCATGGCATGCATGGCACACATCAACAGAATGGATAATGCATGGAATATTTTATACTTATTATCATTATTGTACATCATTATCTTATTATTTAAATATTGTACATTATTATCTATTTAGCTTAATGGATGTAAATACGGTTATAGAGTTAGGGATCACCGGATTGTAAGCCTACACGGCACTTACGATTGTTCACCAAACTGATCAGCCTTGCGGATAGGAATGTCTACCGCAAGCATATAGATAGTTGTTGTATTCATACTCTATATATTGTAATCAATAAGACATGAAAGAGCACGGTGAATTTCATAAACTCTAATTGTTACTCTCATTTGCGTGATAAAATATCTTCATTTTACGTCCTGTGCAGCGCACAAGTGTAATACTAATATTCAAATCATATCAAAAATATTCAAATTAGATCAAAAAGATTGAGATCAAATTGAGTTATTTTTGAAAAATTCAGATCGACTATATTTTAAAAAATTCATACGAGCAGAACTTATAAATCTTAAACTCATATTTCATGTTGGGACGATTCTGTCCATGTTAGGTCTCAATCTTTCATTTCACAAAAAATATATTTGTACACGAAATTTGTAAACATTTGTCATACATTTGTATGTAATTATCTGTGCACATAGACAATGTGTATACATCATAGTTGTTTGTGTACCCATCCAAGCAGCTAATGCAGCAATCCTCTGCGTAAACAAACAATTACATACAAACGTATGTCAAGTATGTTGTATGTATAAACTTTGTATACACCAAAAAGTTGTTGATTTATCACTCCGTAGATGATATGGACTGGTGTAGTAACATTGCTTTGATATCCGTGGAAAAGATATAAATGAGTTTTGGTCACATATTAATAGAGAAAGTGTGGAAAGAGTGAAATTTCAACACAAATCTTCATCCGAAATTAAGCCATACACATGATCATTATTTGAACATTCTTCTATGGTGGATAAAAAAAAGGTGATAACTCCGATACACATTTAAAAAATGGGGGTACCGTACTTACCACTCACTTGATTGGTTCAAATCATTACATCATTTTTAATTTAGATTTAAATAATTCAACTACATCATTCTTATTGGTCCATGTGGACAAATGTATGATACCTTAAGGCAGGGATGGATTTAAGGGGGGGCGCTGGGGTGCGACCGCCCCCCTTGGACTTTCAAATTTTCTACTATATATGTAATGTTTTTGTAAAATTTTGATACTTTAATTAGATTCGCCCCCCTTAATTTTTTTGTTGAACATTGCCCCCCTTAACTTTTAGTTTTTAAAATTGATATATAGTCTTACATAATGTAATACTTAATCGGAGATTTAAAAAAGGAACATCTAAAATAATTTACATAACTTAAATAAACAATAGAAGAACTCATTATTAGAGATTTAGGATACTTATTATATAAAAAATCTTAGTTTTGTAATGTTTAATTATCTTTATTCGATAACTAGTAAACAATTTTGAAAAATATATATCAAACGATATTAAATACCAGACACTCTAGCTACAAAGTTTTTAGATCATGTGAAGTAATCCAAGTTATAAATGTTTATTGACATTGAATTACACTATTCATTTACTTCTTACATTCTAAAAAGACTTTATTGCATAGATAATAAAATTTAATTATTTTAGCATTAATACAAATATAATATGCACTATATATATGAATTATCAATATAATTTTATTCTAAAAATAATAATATCATACATACTATTGTAATATTAAAAGAATTGCCTGTGACTTATGAACACCCTCAATGATAGACAAAAATTGTAATTCAAAAATCAATTCTTTATTTCTATAAGACTCATGTAGTTAAACAATGTTGAAATTATTTTAAAAGTACTCGTGAATGTGAACCTTATAAACTCTTTATATTTAAATAAAATGTTATATATCCTTTTTTATTTTTGTATTATTTTCCATTGATTTGTCATTTCTTATGCTTTAATGTATCAATACTTTTTTCTAGAACACTCCAATTATAAAATTAAAGTTATTTTGTCATTGTCTAAACATAGAATATAATATATAGATTTAAATGTCGTCACGTATGTATTAATGAAATTTTTTTAAATAAAAATAGCCACAGAGCCTTACACTGGTGAAAAAATTCGCCCCGGTACACTAGAAAAAAATTCACCCCGCTACACTAATGAATTTTTTATCTCCTACACTAACGAAAATTTTCGCCCCCCTTGACTCGAAATCCTGGATCCGTCCCTGCCTTAAGGGTACCATATAATCTACCCAAAAAAAATACACATAAGAATCCTAACGCAAAAAAGAATTGATGAATTTCTATCAAGAGAAAGCATGGTTTATGGTTAGTGCTTAGTTTTACGGACTTACTAAGTACTCCGTATTTTACTAGTTGGGAATACTAAACACCTTAAATTTTTTACATCGTTTAGAGGGAATTAGAGCTTTGAATTTGCTCCCAAATCAGCATCAAACGGCTATCTTCTCAAAAAGTCCAACCATCTGACCACCTCCCAAGTCTATGTAATGCTATGACTAGAATGGTACAACCTGCTATTGCTATACGGAGTAGTACTATGGTAATATAGCGCCCGAAATGAAGAGTTTATTGTCCAACGGTCTCTCCGGTGCCATGTTTTGTCACAGAAAATAGCCATGACAAATCCGTGACAAACTTTGTCACAGATCCGGATCCGTGACAATAATTTTGTCACGCCAAGGTTGTCACGGATAATGGTCGTGACAAAGTCCGTGACAAAAGAAACTTGTCATGGATTTATCCGTGACAAACTTTTTTTGATTTTTTTTAAATATCCGAAATGGGCTAGGCGGGTAACTTGAAATTTTTTGAATTCAAATATTTTTCATATCCGTGACAAATATTTTTTTTAAAAAAAAATTGTGACGGAATAATTAGAATAATTTTTTGAAAAAATTTAAAAAGTTTAAGATTTGTCACGGCCAGAGTCCGTGACAAACTTTTTATATTTTAAAAAAATTAAAATAATTTTTTGCGCACTTTTTAATAAGAATTTGAATTTAAAAATTCATTTATATTTTTTATAATAATTAAATACTATAAAAACAATTCATACAATCACAGAATGAATAAACATTATATAACAATAATCATTAGAAATTCACCCAATAACAAGAATTTAATAAAAATTCAAATTTCAAATAAACTAATTATTACAAATTCATACAGTCATCATCAAATACTATCCTCCGTTTTTATTTAGATGCAACATACCTTTAAGGCACACAAATTAAGAAATAGGGATAAAGTAATATTTTCCCCAATTTAAAACAAACCTCTGGAGACCTGACAAAAACCTTACGGTACATAAAGCAATTGTTTTTTAAAAATTAGAAGAGTACAAAGAGCTATAGTGCAAATAATGGCTTGTAACTTCCTACTTTTACAACTCTATCATCCCAAAAATTGGAGGGACTTGCCAAAGTGAAAAAAACAAATTTCCCTCCATAATTGAGGGAGCCTACATTAAATACAGAGTAGTCACGAGAGAAGTTAGCATTTTACAAATTCAGAAAACCAAAGAGCTATGTCTACCAAAAACAAAATACGCAAAATTCCAGTGCTCCATAAATGGACGAAGAAATTTCAGGGTCAGAGCTTCTTGAATTGGAGGAGGCCATGCTTTTTGACTTTGACTTCGACCCAGATGCAGCCATATCATCTTCTTTCTTATCTAAAACTGAAAGTGAGGAAGAAATACAATCATCTGGGAGAAAAAAGGTGGAGCTCAAAAATATTCAAAGAAAACACCTTATAGAAAAACTTCTGCTACTAGCCGATGGGAAAAATATACCAGAAGGAGCTGTGTCTCAGATTGCTGCAAAGTTTAAAGTCCACAGAACCACTATCTGGAGACTCTGGTCTGCAGCAAAATTGCAATTAGGTACATGCACAATGATAGATGTAAAAAGCAGGAAAAAAGGAAGAGCTTGAAGGAAAGCAAAAGAGTTCTATTTAGGTACACTTGAAGCTGTGCCTCTTCAGAAAAGGACAACAATCAGATCTTTATCTATTGCTTTTGGAATTAATCACTCCACTGTTTACAGAATGCTTAAAACAGGTCAGTTGAGAGGCCATACAAACAACATTAAGCCTAAACTAACTCACTCACACATGATTAAGAGGCTACAACACATTATGGGTCAGATTATTCCCAGGCAAATGCACACTGTTCCTAAGTTTAGTTCAATGTACAACATGGTTCACATAGACGAGAAGTGGTTCTACATGTAAAAACAAACGCAAAAGTTTTACCTATTTCCTTGGGAGGATGATCCATATAGAAGCGGTCAAAGCAAAAAATTCATTGGAAAGGTGATGTTCTTGGCTGCAGTAGCAAGACCACACATTTCAGTTGAGGGGCAAGTTTTATGGGATGGTAAAATTGTAATTTTTCCATTCACAGAAGTTGTTTGTGCACAAAGAAGCTCAGTTAATAGGAGTGTTGGCACTCCAGAGACAAAAGCAATACAAAGTGTTTCAAAAGACATTATTAGGGCCAAATTGATTTTTTTAGTTTTACCGGCTATAAGGAACAAGTGGCCATCTAATGCATGCAAAGACATTTGGATTCAACAAGATATTGCTAGGCCTTATATAAGTGTGCATGATGAAAAATTTACTGAAGCTGCTACTGCATTTGGGTTCAATATCAAACTAACATGCCAGCCCGCCCAAAGTCCGGATTTGAACATACTTGATCTGGGATTTTTTAGAGGTTTTCAGTCAATTCAACACAGAGCTTTTCCTAAGAACGTAGATGAACTAGTCACTGCAGTCCAAGATGCATTTAATGATTATGAGCCAAAACTATTAAACTATACTTGGCTGCATCTTCAATATGTTATGCTAGAAGTTTTAAAAGTTAAAGTTGGCAACAACTACAAGAACCCCCATAGAGTGAAAAGGAAGTTGGATCTCATGGGGCTGCTACCAAAACAAATTGATGTTCCGGATGATCTAATTGAAGAAACATTGGAGTACATGGTGGAGGTTGAAATTCATTTTAATGTAGGTGTTGGCTCAACCAATACACATACATTTGATTGAATCCTGCTCTAATGCAATGAAGTAAAAATTTGCCTTGTTTAATGGTAGTATTTTGTGAACAACATTAAGTAAGATTACAATACCAGATGAAAATTTACGGTAGCATTGAAAAGTAAGTATTGGAGAAAGATTACAGAATTCAAAAATTGCAGAACCACATTCAAAATTGCAGCAGATAGTGATACTATACATGCTGTGATTTTATTGCAATTCAATTCACTGGAACAGACAAACTTACTACTTAAAGGTAGACTCAATAAAAAAGGCAGTATATCTCTAGCAATTAATTTCTCTAATTCAACAATTATTAAACCAACTAAAAATTTATACTCAGTAGAAGACAACAAAATGAAATTAGCTAAGGTAGTCATAATTTACAAAATGTGAAAACCCAAAAATTAACAAATCAAGGAATTTGAACCATGCTAAAACCATAAATTAACATAACCAAAAAATCCAGAGCATAGAAATTAATCAAAAAATGACCCCCCAAATTTTATAAAGATAGCCAGGTAAATTACCTCTCTTATCACACTCTTTCTCTTTAAATCGGTCTGGCCAAAGTACTCCGTATTTCACAGAACCTCATAATCTGTTTGTCCTTCAGGCCGAAATTGGGATGATAGACCATCCTTCTCTCACGCATCATAATCCTCGGAAATTGTTTTTTTTCTTCTGAACAATCGAGTCACGAGAGCTTCATCCTCAAGCTTCTATCCTACTGTAATTGTTGAATGTTCAGCATCCATTATTACTTGAAGAAATAAAGAAAGGGATGGGAGATCTCTGTAAGAGAGAAGTTAGAAAGGAAGAAAAGAGATAAAGAGTGGGTGGAGGATAATAAAGAGAAGATTAAAAGAAAGGAAAGGAACTGAAAGGACAGAGGCAGTGAGATTCATTAAGGGTATTAAAGACAATTGCATACACTTTTATGTCTTAAAATAGAAGGGTTGCAATTATTATGAAACTTCTCGAAAAGGAAAGTGTTGCAACTAAAAAAGAACGGAGGGAGTATATCATTATCATCATCTGCAGACTGTTCGGGCTGTTCAGATTGCCTGCTGCCATGGGCGCTTCCTCGACTGCCTCCTCGGCTGCCCGCTCAGTTACCGCGACCTCCGGGAGTCTGAAATGGTTGATCATAATACAAATATGGAAAAGTGTTGGACAAAGTGCTATAATTGACGAACCCCATACCGCCACTCATACCGCCCATACCGCCGACGCCGCCCATGAAGGGAATTTGACGGGTCGTCTCGGGTTGCTGAATGTGCATGGCAGGACGATAGGTGACGTTGAATTGATTCATTTGACGTTCAAACTCAGCCAACTGTTCTCTAGTTCTCCAGTCCTCTTCCTCCCGTCCGCCAATTGTTTCTCCAGGCGGGCAACCCGTTCATCCCGTTCATCATACACATGTTGAGAAGATGAGCTTGCTCCTTTGGAGTTTTGCAAGATCCGTATACCTTCAGCGCCCATGAACGGCACCCGGCCCTTGTAAACTCCGGTAGCCGCCAAGATGGCATCATCATCTTGACTCTCTTCAAGATAGGCATCTGAGTTACCACTCTCATCGGCTTTCTTCCTTCGCTCTTCCTCATACTTCCTCTACAAGTTCAAAAATTTATTATAATCAAGATAAAAAAAAATTTGGAATTTATTGAGCAATTGGAGTTGCGTTATTTACTTCAATTTCGGAACCCCATGCGGATTCCAACAATGTGTGATGAGTTGCCATGGTGACACCCTCTTCTTCACGGGTCTGGGCCCTTCCTACACGGATTTCAAGTTATTTAAAAAGAAATATATATATACATATGAGGGGATGTAATGGAAATAATTTTCACGAAGTAGAATTTACGAGATCTTTTTTATGTTTATCCTAGTATTTTCTTCATAGTAAATTTCTTCTTCTGTATCTTCATTATTATCTATCCATTCTTCTTCCTCCTGTTCAAAGTCTTGTTCTTGTTCATACAGTTCAACAATTTCGCGCTCAGATTGAGGTTCTGCGGGCGGAAGGTGTGTTTCTGGCATGACTTCAACATGTCGGCCATTTGGATCACATAACTCAATGTAATGGTTGACCGTCTCAGCAATAGGCGGAGGTTGGAAAAATCTTGCTGAAAAGCATCAAGATCAACATCCTTGTGTTGAGTCTGTGATCCAATTTTGCTCAAACGGACAGTACATGCACACACCTAAGGACTTGGTGTGCGTCTGGTTAAAGGATACTCTGCATAATAAACCTGAGCTGCTTGTTGAGCGAGTATAAAAGACTCATTTTTCCGATACCGGCGAGAGTGGTTGACGTCATTTATATTATACTTTGAATTTTTTCTCACATCACGTGTAGGATCGACCCATGTGCTGCGGAACAAAACACATTTCAATTCTTGCCCACCAGAAGGCGATTGAAGTTCGAGAATCTCATGCAAGAAACCATAAAAATTGGTTTCCGATTTATCTGAACTGATGGTTCGAACACATAACTCACTGTTCATTGTTGGTCTGTCTTGTCCATAATCGACTCTGTGATAGGTGTAACCATTTATCACATAAATGCCAAACTTTTGCATGGGAAGAATGACCCCACGTTAATGATACTAACAGAGGGTCGTCATTTCCACGACAGCTGATCTGTAAATCAAAACATGATAATATTGGGTAATTATTATTAAAAATTATTATCTAATAGTATATATAGCCCCTGTTTGAATATTGGCGG
The DNA here is from genome assembly GCA_945859875.1 of Cuscuta europaea. Taxonomy (NCBI): domain Eukaryota; kingdom Viridiplantae; phylum Streptophyta; class Magnoliopsida; order Solanales; family Convolvulaceae; genus Cuscuta; species Cuscuta europaea. The sequence continues at coordinate 12,680,150 of CAMAPE010000004.1, forward strand.
CTTAGGCCAAACCACCATCTTTTTACAAAGCAAAACGCTGATTTTCGCAGCGTTTTGGCGTGAAACCGCCAAAAACAAATGGACCCATAATGTATATATATACCTGATATTTGTACCATGCAATAAAATAAGAGTCCACCAATGAACCAATTGCATCATCAGAAAATGTTGATAAAGACGCTCTAAATTCACTATGAATTCAAACGTAAAGATATTCTAACACTCTTGGTGAAAGTTATGGCTTTATTACAAATATAATAATAAATTTAACTTACTTATAAAATGGTATGATTTCTGGACAATTCATCAGGATGTAAGTGTGTGCAATTTGAAGTTCTCCATCCACGATGTAACGGTGAGTCCCAGCTCCTTTACCTCTACCTGGGTAATTGAAAATGGAAACTACTTTGTCATATGCATCTTCACCAATGTCATCGTTCAAGGCAGGCTTCTTTCTTTTAGTGATGACTTTACGCTCAAAATAAAAAGATGAAAACGTTGAGATTTTTTGTTGAATGTATGCTTGACAAATTGAAGTCTCAACGTCTGCCTTGTTGGTCACTTTCTTTTTTAACTCTCTCAGGAATCTGTCTTGCAAAATAAAAAATGTAAACAAACAAATGTTCTTATTAAATAAATCTTCAAATATAAATGAAAGTGTGACTAACCTTTCAAATCTGTACATCCAACGATAGAAAACGGGTCCTCCATTCAATATGGTTGATACGCGGTCGAGGCTTCAGGAGGATCGTTAAATGATTGTGGAGGGTTAAACTGAGACGTCGAGACACCGTATACATCATATACCATTTTTTGGTCCCAATTCATTTGAGCATAATCTCCCACTCACTCATCTCGTTAGGGACGTTACGAGATGAACCTACTGATTGTGGTAAAAGTGATGGATCGAAAGGTTCGCCATGAGAAGTCTAATTGTAATAATTGTCAACGAAACCTTGTTCGTACAAATGCCACACGTACAACCTCGTCGGTGTCTTTAAATTTGAGATTTTTACACTTGACACACGGACATTTGATTCTATCAACATCCATACGATCCTTATGTTCAAGTGCAAATTTAATGAACTCTTGAATTCCATCAAAATATTCAGCTCGCATTCCTCGTTTTTTGCCATATTTTTCATACATCCAACTTCTACTCTGTCTATACATAATGCCTGAATATTATAATAAAAAAATTTAATTTAATATTGGTTAAAAACTATAAATTATAAACATTAACAATAATTTGTTATGTTTATTTTTTTCACTAGTTAATATTTAGGAACATTAATATATTAAATTTTACTAAAGTTCACTACAATTAAGTAACGCTCGATTTCTCCATTTAATTACCTAAAAGCAATACGTTTGTGACATAAATCATTTCAATTAACTAACTTTTGAATCATAACTAATTAACATTTAGAAACATTAATATATTACATTTCACTAAAGTTCACTAAATTAACTAACGTTCAATTGTTATTATTAATTAACTAAAACCAATTAATAAGTTAATTGCGTAAATCATTTAAATTATTACCTAATTCAAAATATTTAGGAACATTAATATATTAAATTTCAGTAACACTAAAATTAACTAACGTTCAATTAATATTATTAATAATTAACTAAATTAAAAGCAAAATGTTAATGGCATTAATCATTTAAATTATTAACTAATTCACAATATTAGGATTTTAACATTGATATACACTACATTATTACGTTAATGGCATTACTTCACAATACTAAAATTATGAAAATCTAATATTACACAATAAATAATTAACTAACATGTAAATGAATGAAATTGAAATAATTCACATTTAAATCCATTTCAATCAACTTATATTTAAATTTATCGAATATTATCAATTCAAATCCTAAATTAACGATGTTACCTAATAATATTATCAATTCAAACCCATTTCAATTAATTAATATTTCAATTTAACTAATATTGTCACGAAACTAAAGTTCACTAATTTAACTTTGTTAATTTACATTTAACTAATATTGTTAACTTTTTATCAATTCACAATAATAATTCACACTAAATTAATGTTTCAATCCTAACTTAAGTTACTATAAATCCTAAATTATAATTGCTAATAAACAAACCTAATAATTTTATAATCCATTTTCAATTAACTAATATTTTAATTTAACTAAATTACATTTATAGTTAAATATATTGTTAATAAATTAACAACCTCACTAATTTAACAATTTTAATTATTTAAAATGAAAAAATTGATACTTATTAAAAAAATACATAATTCAAAATGACATACCTTATCTGTATAAACAGGGAAAATGATAAACTGATAAATTATATTCTCCACTCTTTCAACAAATATTGTATTGTACTCTGACTGAATTTTAACTGGTATCACTCGAATAAAAATGCATTGCCATATACAAAACAATTTGTCACGGAAAAATCCGTGACAAATACCTTTCCGTACACCATTAATAAAGTGACCAGTGGAAAATTAATTGTTAGGGTTTGTCACGGACTTTGTCACGGACGGATCCGTGACAAATATTTTTTGAACTTTGTCACGGATTTGTCACGGATCCGTCCATGACAAAGTGCTCGGAAGTAAATAAATTTTGGCCGGAGTAAATTGTCGGGCACCGGATGCTGTTAGTCACGGATTATATCCGTGACAAACAATTGTCACGAATTTTGTCACGGATTTTTCTGTGACAAACCTTGTTCGTGACAAATCGAGCATTTCCGTGACAAAGCCTGTGAGAACTTTGTCACGGCCCAGATCCGTGACAAAGTTCCATGACAAACGAGCTGTTTTTTTTGTAGTGTTCAATAAGATAGGCGAAATGCGGGTGGAGGCACAACAATTTTTGGGGAACAATCCCTTGGAAATGTGATCATAACACCACGATGGGGGGTACAGATACAGTACCACAACTTCAAATATGGCTGAGGTTTTCAACAGTGTGATGAAAAGTGCCCGATATTTGCCAATAACAGCTTTGGTTCAAATTTCCTTTTACCGTGTCAATGCATATTTTGTGGATAGACGTGAAAGTAGTAAACGAAGAGTGACAGAAGGCCACGAGTACTCCACATACATAACAAATATCATTGCAAGAATAAGGACAAGATGAAACACCATACTGTCACTGCATTTGATATAGACCGAGAGCTATACCAAGTGGAAACGGGATTTGGCGGCCGAACACTGGGAAAAGGTGGGAAAAAGCAAACTGTTAATTTGCAGAAGCGTACTTGTACTTGTAAGAAGGTGGAAATATATAAGATTTCTTGCTCCCATGTATTAGCTGTGCGTAGACAATGTAGTTTGTCTTACCATACTTTTGTGGATCCTTTTTTCTCAGCTTCCCAATACGCCGCTTCATATCAAAGAGTTTTTAAACTCATTCCCGACCGTGCTTATTGGCCACCTTACCATGGATCACGAATTGTGCACGACACATCCATGATTCGTTCAAAGGGATGACCAAAGTCCACACAAATTAATGAGATGGATGAAGGTGGCAGAGGAACCGTAAGATGCGGAATATGTAAACAAACCGGTCATAATAGGGCCACATGTGCAAAGAGATCTTCAGGAGATGGTGGGGAATCCACTGCGTAAGTATTTAATTATTCAAATCCGCAACTCATAGTAATGTGAATTATAAAATAATGATCTAAAATTATTAATTAATTACTGACTAACACACCCTTTCATTTTTTGTAGGCACTATGGAGGTGTCAGCGGATCCAAGGCCGATTGATGACAAGTCCATGACCAAGACGATCAAGAAGACAATGAAAAGTTGTAGTCTCTCTATTATTGGACTTACTCATGTACACAAAATTTTGTAGAAACACTTCACTTTTTTACGTATTTTCACCTACAAACTAATGGATATTGTGTTATTAGTACTTTTTCATTTGTTTATGATGTATTGATGTGTTTGGTTATGCATATCGGATGTCTATACGTTGTTTTCATATTGTGTTTCTAAGCAGGGATGTCGCTTTGTGTCATTTTTACCAAATTGTGTTTTGTATGTGTTCTGTAAGTCGTCAAATGGTGAATTGCGATAATCGGGATCGATTTAGGATGAAAAACGTAAATTTTCGCCACCGGAGGCGCCCGACCGGCCTCGGTTGGCCCCAGACCGGCTCCGGTTTGAAAACAGAACGTTTGGGTGTTAATGTTTTTGGGTAGGGGTGGGCATAAAACCCGAATCGAACCGGTACCGAACCGTCCCGTAATGGTACCGAACCGAATACCGGGTATCTAAACGGTTCTATAGATTTTTATCCCGTGCCGAAACCGTACCGTTTGGAACGGGTACGGGACCGGTCCTAGATTTTGAGAACCGAAAAATACCGGACCGATCCGTTCGTAAATAATGCATTTGAATTTTTTATATTTTTTCTATATCAATAGATCTAGACCAACAATTTTATACCCCAAGTATGTATTCATGTGTCCCTAAGATATCTAAAATGTGTTGTTATATATATATATATATATATATATATATATATATATATATATATATATATATATATATAATTGTTGGTCTAGATAATTTATTGCTAGTTTTTCTTTTTAGATAATTTATGTTATATTTTGGTATGTATTGAAAGAATATTAAAATTTTAGAAATGATTAATGATTATTTATTTCTAGTAATGTAGTGTACATGACTTTTTGTTGTATCATGTTTGTGCATTTTTTACAACTTAATTAATATGGTTTAAATCTTAGCTCTGAAGGTTCAATTATAAATTAAATTAGAACTACAGAGTAATATTTAACCTAGAACGAAGAAGAAGAACGTTGAAGATTTCTATTATATTCAACAATTTGATGATATTCGTTTTTATATTTTCACATGAACTTAGTAAATTAAAAATGATACTCGTGCGTCATCGTTTTGCTATACTTTTTCTTAGTTGTGCTGCACTATTTGTGTATTTGTGAATTTGAGTACTAGGTGTGCAATTTCTTGTATTTATTTCAACATTTCATGTGAGTTAGTTGGTGTGATGATATCTACTAATTGAAAGATTTGTTCAAAAATTTTAGCATGTGTTTAGCATTGTACCGTACCGTTTTGTACCGTTCCGAAACGACATGGTACCGAACGGTTCTATCCTTGGAACCGTACCGTTAAAAATGTCACGGATACATTACGTGTTTTACCAATTTACCGGATTGTTCCGGACCGCGTCCACCCCTATTTTTGGGTAGGGGAAAGCCGTCATCCGGTTTGACAACTTTCTCCGATCAGAGTTAAGCACAACAGTATATCCGTAATAAGTTTTAACCCAAAACTATTTCCGTAATTATTTTTTTAATTGACATTAATCCGGAAAAAAACTCCGTAAACAAAATCATACACATTACAAAAGGCATTTAGGATGTTTTTACTTGGACGGTAATTCGTCCCAGACCAGACCAGACCAGATCAGGTCAGATCAGACCAGACCCGACCAGACCAGACCAATTCAGACCAGACCAGACTTGGATAGTTATAAAAATACAAAGAAACCAGACCAGACCAGACCAGACCAGACCAGATCAGACCAGATCAGATCAAATCAGACCCGACCAGACCAGACCAGACCAATAAATTACAGTCCAAGTAAAAACATCCTTAATGAGAAGTACAAATAAAAGTAGTCAAAAATGACCAACCTCGAGCCATGGGGGCAGGCAAGAAGGAGTGCCTATACCGTACGACCGGTATACGGTGAGCACCGTATACCGGTACGGATTTATATTTTTTTTCCTTTTGTTTTTTAAAAATGGTAATAACTTTTTTTTTATCTGATTTTTATAAAATTTATATCAACATTTTTTATTTTTCATGATCTTTGAAATGAGACCAATATTGCCTATGTAATTTTAACATATTAACATTTGCGTGTAAAATATGTAACTTTACGTGTTAAAATATGTAACTCACGTTCAGTCAGGCCAAATGCAACTCGTGTGTATAAATATGTATCTCTACGTGTAACAATATGTAACTTTACGTAAAAAAATATGTAACTCGCGTTCAGACAGGTCAAATGCAACTCGTGTGTATAAATATGTAACTCGCGTGTATAAATATGTAACTTTACGTGTATAAATATGTAAGTCGCGTTCAGGCATGTCAAATGCAACTCGTGTTTATATATATGTAACTCGTTTTTAAAAAGATATAACTTGCTTATAAAAAGATGTAACTTGCTTATAAAAAGATGTAACTCGCTAATAAAAAGATGTAACTCAATGTATTATCAAATGTAGTTGAGGTCACTGATCCACTCCCAAATAGATTCGATCTTCTATTTCACAAACCTATCATCTTCCAAACAGATTCGATTTTCCTTATAATCCAATACTCATTAATATAATAGTTCGATAATTCTTAAAATTACATAAGCAATATTGGTCTTATTTGAAAGATCATGAAAAATAAAAAATGTTAGATATAAATTTTATAAAAATCGGATCAAAAATAAAAAAGTTATTATCATTTTTTAACAACAAAAGCAAAAAAAAGGGGTAAGTTGCGTCGTTTTGCAACCTGGTGCACCATCCTCATGGTGCGCCGGTTGCACGGTACAATTTGACAGGGATTTGCGAAGCCTTGGGTGAAAATAGTTAATAAAGAGATAATCTAGGGGTAATAGGGAAGTAGGACATCGGAATGGGGGCACCATGTTTGGCCTTTTTTTCCTTCACTTTGCCTTCACTACTCTGCTTCTGCTTCCCCTTCTTCCTCTTCCCAACTTCTTCTCTTTCGCAGCCAACCCTTTGTGATTGTGAACTCCAAAGACATGAGAAGAAACCCATGATTGGATTGGTGATCTTCACTTGAATCACTTCTCTGTTTCGCCGGGAATGTATATTTTCTCTCTGAATCTCCTTTCTACTGAATTCTATCGGTACTTATATCAATCAGAAAAGTAAATGTTACGTAGCAGCCAAGTATAACAAAGTCGAGATTTTTGACCAAGTGAAGTCGTCAAGGTGAAACTTCTTGGAAATTTCTTCCAACGGTAAATACGGAGTACTGCGTCTCGGAATTATTTCTTACTTTCCTTTTCGACCTGTCCCAAATTTATCTTCTCTTTCCCTTTTTAGCAAAGAATTTATGGTTCACAATCATTCTTACACATTTCTCTTTCCTCTACACAACTCTGTATTGGACTCACAATTCTGCTATAGGTGATCATTCGTCGGAGATGCTACATACTATTCAGAAAGTGAAAACTCTATTTTACTGGAGTGGCATATTTAAGGATGTGCAACGATACACTAGATCTTGTGACATATGTCAAGGTGCAAGTATGATCAGTCAAGCTGTATTGGACTTTTGCAACCCTTACCTATCTTTAAAAGGTATGGTGTACCATATCCATGGATTTTATAGAAGGTCTCCTTAAATTCTTTGGAAAAAAGGTTATTTTGATGGTGGTAGATAGACTCAGCAAGTAGCTCATTTCAGACCTTTGTCACATCCTTTTTATGTTATTGATGTGGCTCAAGTATACATGGATCATGTGTATAAACTTCATGGCCAATCAGAGGCTAGTCAAATTCGCTATTCCCGCATCATGGTAGACTAATCTAACAACATCGTTGAACTTACTACTAAAATGGGAGATAACTAAACAAGAATTCTTTAAATAAAAACAACACCAGTCAATTATATGTCTCACCCAATGTAATCTTGAGTTATTGTATTGTTTGTTTCTTGTTCTCTCATTAATAATAATAATAATAATAATTAAGTGTTCTCTTTCAAAAAAAGAACGGAGGGATTACTCTATTAAAGTTAAATTCAAAAGAGTGACATTTTTATGTAACTTAAAAAGTAATAAAATTGAAAAATCATAATATCACTATCACTTTGTCTGTTGTAGTTTTTTATTATGTCAATGTTAGTGTCTGATAGTGTCATTGTTGGATTTGTTGCCATTTCAAAACACGTCATTGTTATTTTCGGGAATTTTTTTTCCATGACTTTTGTTTAGTGTTCTAAAACGCCCCAAAAGGCGCCGCATAGGCGGGCCTAGGCTTGGGGCGTCGATTAAAAGCCTCGCATAGCTGCTATGCGTGTTAGAAGGCGGTCAACTCTCATCTTGACCAAATAGGCAGGTAAATGAGCGCGCCTTTTACAACCAGATCGGTCGCAAGATAGGCTCAATGACATGCTACAATTCGTAGCTCCTCTTATGTATTTGTATAGGAGTGAATGAGGAGAATAAGTCTACATATCCGGTGTGGGATGCGCCGTTTCTAAATGTACTTTGGAACCCAACATTTTCTTGTTTATATTGAATTGATGTAAATGCAACTCTAGTCATTCCGGTGTGGGATGCTGTTTGAGTTTCCAGGAGGCTAGTAATCCCATTAGAAGAAATTTCACCTTAAGCAAACTAAATACTACGTACTTACTAATAATAATTGTTGTAAATTGTAGCAGCTTAGATGTTATTTTTCATGTTTACGACAATAATATCAATCCTTTGTTATTTTCTTTGTATAACTTTAAAAATAATCTTTCTCAACATTTTTAAAAATTATTACTACTGTCGTTCTTAAAGATGGCAAAAAGGGAAAAAATAAAAATATATCATTTTACAATTGCACTCTTATATATAAAAAATTATACTCCGTATATATATATATTGAATAAAGTAAAAATTAAGCTCAATAATATATTTTGGACAATTATCTTTTTCTTCATATCTTACAATAATATATGGAGTACTAATTATCAATAGAAATCTAAAATGCCTTTTCACGCCTAGGCTTCGCCTATTCCCGCCTAGGCTTCAAAGACTTAAAACTTCACTTCGACGCCTTGCCACGCCTCACGCCTTGTGAAATTAAAAAATAAAATAAAAAATCCAATGAAATTGCAGCATTGATAGAACTAGCATTGGGGCGGGAGCAAGGTCGGGTAGTTGGGTAGAAATTAAAAACTTAAAAACAAATCTGTATTCCGTTCACATTACTATGTTTTCATTTTTATATATATATTTCACCCAACAAATAAAAAAGATCGAAACAACTGTTAAAATTGAATTCGTCATCTTCTAACAAAATTGAGATTTTCTTGGAGTGACCAGGTGAAATTTCTTCGAAATTTCTTCCAACAATATCATATACTTCGTACGAATTAATATAGTTATTTCTTCCAGAGGTTTTGTTTAATTACGTAATTTTGTATTGAAAATGAGGATGTGAATTTAAATACACGCATTGAGAATAAACTTCATCTATTACTAGTGTTGTATGTTTGAGTTTTTGTCACTTTTGATTCTCCATTCATTATTGTGTCAATGACACTTTTGATACTCGATTTTTAAGTTTTTCATTTTTAGTCCTCAACTATTGTGCGAGAAATATTTGAGTCATCAAATTCAAAATTTTCCACATTTAGTATCCTGAGCACATTTAGTCCAACGATATATATGATTTTGACACATTAAGCGGAAGAATAAAAATGTTAATATTGTAATAGTTGAAGTACCAAAACTGCCATTATTATGAAAGTCGAAAGACTAAATATGTAATTTTTCAAAGATGGGTACCAAAAGTGTCTTTCGCATAATAGTCGAACGACCAAAAGTAAACAAATCAAAGTTGAGTATCAAAAGTGTTAGTGACATAATAGTCGGAGGACTAAGTATGTACAAAAAAAGTTAGAGTAGTTTTAGAAAAAAGTTGGAGATTTTTTGAGTTGGGTGTGATTTTCGATTTGCTACCGAAAGTCGCCAAGTGATTACTAGTTACTACCGAAACGTCGGAGTCACGGAGACTTATTGATTTATAAAAGAATTTATATTTAAAATATATTTTATTAATAAAATGAAGAAAAAAGTACATGAAAAATAACTAAAATGATCATCTACAGTAACTTCAGCCAAAACAGCCAGAAAAGTAACTCCATCCTTACTTTTTCTTATTATTACACAATTCAGCACACGAAATCAAAAGTTACGTGTTTGGTGAAAACGTTGGTAGATAAGCGTGATAAGCTGAAAAACAGGGTCACCAAATGGGCTCTAAAGTTATTGTACAATTGATTTGAAAGAATTTATGAAAGGTAACTATTTTAGCTATTTTCCGTATAATTCCTTTTTTATTTTGTTGATAAAGTGTATTTTAACTTTTTTCATAATTCAAGAGATTCAACCAATTCAATTGCTTAGGTAATTAAGTATTTCACAAATTTCAATAAAATTGAACTCATTCTCAGTGTTATCAAATAGGTTCTATTTTATTTATGGAAGCAATTCATTTCATTAGTGATGAAACGGTTAGCAACACAAGAGGAGGTGAATTGTGTGTGTGTATGGAACCGTGTCAGTTTTTCTCACAGTTCTAGTGTTGGGTTCATGGAAATGTGAAATATAGTAAAGTGCACAAGAATTTAACGAGGAAAAATCCCTTGGCTCAAAGGGATTAAAAAACCTCGACCCCCCTCGGAGGAATTTTAAACAACTTCACTAAAAAGCCTTTGTGGATACAAGATAAACTCTCCTAGTCTATCCTTGAGCCACCCCAACTCTATCCTCTCTAGGAAGAGTTATGCATCTCTACCTTGCGGGTAGAGAGCTTCTCAGCTTTACAACAAAGCTCTCACAACACACTTCACCAACTCGAGGATGCTACACTTAGCTTTTCCTCAAAACCCAATTACAATATGAAGAAAGGTAAAAGGAACTATATCTAGAACTCCGTGAGCAGGTTCAGATGCCTTGGACTTAGAAAATCTTTTCGTGTATATCTCTCAATAATAGCTCGGTCAAGCACACACTTCTTCTCTTGGTCTTCGGCATATATAAGTCACTTTGATATGTCCGTTGGTGTATCTCTTTCCTTGAGTAATTGAGCTTCCATACTTGGAATTTGCCTTGATAATTTTTGAATTACTTTCCTTCCAGTAACTCTCTTTCTTATTCGTTCTCAAACATGAGTAAATTGACTCATGATTCACGAATCATCATATAAGGAAATAATATTGATTTACTTAACATGTAGGCATGCAATGGACATTATGTAGCAATAAAATATTTATGCAATCATTGTCAAGTCAAGCTACTTTAATATCTTTACCAAAAATGCTTTTGGTCAACATTTGTAAATGACAAAATATCCACTTAGCATATGTAAGAAATGCTACGGTCAATTGATAATAAAGTAAGGGTTTTCTACGTGAGTGCCAAGGCATGCATGGTAGGATATTCACATTGAGTCACGTATATTTAGAGCATGCAAAATATCATATACAGAGCACTTTACGTATGAAGATAAGTCATTATTCATGCAATCATATTTCAATTTACGCAATCACAGAACTGAGAGTAGTTCTGTTTGTCGTTCTTATTAGAACTCGTACCAGTTCTACACCTTTCGTCACCTTCATGGTTAGTCATCTTCTATCCTTCATTCATGTATGGTTAGTCATCAACAAAATTAAATATTCAACAATTAGTAATGTGAATATACGTAGTTAATGTATAAAAATTTAAACATGATGAAATTTGTATTAGAAGTACGTGTATATGGTAATTGTTAGAAATATACTACATTCGTTCCGACTTAAGCTTTTCATTAAAAACGACATAAATATTTAGTTAATATATAAATAAGGTTATTCTGATGTGAGTTTTCTCGCACTTAAAATAGATTGTAGTCTGGGTAAAAGTACGAGTATCGTCTCCACAGAGACGGACAAAAGGGAATTAAGAATTAATTAAATTCAGCGATAAAACTAAATAAAAATAAATGCGATGTGCGATATTTGATTGATTGGGAAAATTAAAATGCGAATAAACGAATTAAACTAATGGGTTCTTTTTAATTAATGTCGATAGGGAATAGGGATTGATTCCGGGGTAATCAGATTTCTGGCTGATCAGGCTTAATTACATGAAATTAATTTAATTGAGCCTCGCTAATCATTACTAAGTTCTTACCGCTCTCCCGGCGTAGAGTACAATAATTTAGGGGACCGGGCTGATCTCTCATGCCACACGATCATAAAATTATTGCCAAAACGAGCGAGCGTACGACCCCTTAATCGTTACTAATCTCTTAGTGAACGATTAAGTGTGTGTGAAGGTGTCTTAAAATAAACTAGATCTCTCTTAATTTATTCTACAGGCAATTGTAATTCTAGTCGCGGTTCTAGGTTACAAGAGGTATCAGTTAAATCATTCAAACACAAATTAAATACATTCATATAATTAATCCATCATGAATTTAGCCATACATCATGATTAATCCCTTCATCAACCCCAAATCCCTAATTAAAACTACTCACAACTCAGAATTGAATGATCAACAGAATTGGAAGAATAGTATTAATTGTCATTAATTAAAAATTAGGAACTTACAAATAGGATTAATTATACGAACTTATCAGTTTTGTGTGTTGAAATACGAACTTATCAATTATAAGAACTTATCAGTGATACGAACTTATAAGTTCGTATTTCAACACACATTTGATGTGTGTTGGGATCGGTTTTTGATGGTTATCCTAGCTTTAAGATGTTATAAGTCTCAATTTTAGCTCAAGTTATGTTTACCGGGCGTTGGTTCGAGTTTTGTGTTATTTGGAATAAAAAATCAGGAAATTAGAGTCTAACACCGGAGCTTGAGAAGCATTCAAGAAAGATTTGAGAGCTTTAGAGGTCAACGGGAGATTCCACACAAGCTTGCCAAAAAATAGTTTTACCTTCGGTGGTATCTCAAGTTTCCAAATTTTTGCCCAGCCCACATCCGGTTGTACACTTCTATTGAATCTTTTATAGCAACTCTGAACTGAATAAACTCCCTTAGTATCATCCGCCCAAATCAGCTCATCCTCCATCTGTCTCGGTCGCAAAGGAATACTAGCAATAAGATTTTTATCATCCTCTAAAAAAAGATCCTCCAATAAGTCAAAATCCCAACCTGTTCTATCATTGAGCATACGAGAATTAACATAAATATTTTCCAACGCGGCTATTTCATTCCCGTCCGCCTTGCACCCTCCAGTGTCATATAGCCAATTATCTTTCCATACTCTTTCTGAATTCCCATTGCCAGTTTGGAAACAAACCCCTTCTCTAACCGCCGAGATAGCTGCCACGATGCTTCGCCAAATAAGGGATGGATTATGTCCACACCTTGCTTCCAAGATATTACCGTAGGTAAAGTATTTTGCTTTTAAAAGCTTAGCCACCAACGAATTCAGATATTTTAGGATACGCCATACCTGTTTACCCAACATGGCGATATTAAACTCGCGGAGTTTTCTAAATCCCAACCCTCCTTGTGATTTCGGGATACACAGGTCACCCCACGTTTTCCACCTAATTCCTTTTTCTTTGAAAGCATGCCCTCTCCACAAAAAAACATTCATAGTTTTTCAATATCACTACATAATTCAGCTGGCAATAAGAACACATTCATGGCATATTGGGGCATAGCTTGAACAACCGTTTTAATTAATACTTCTCTCCCAGCTTTAGATAAGAACCTACTATTCCAGCTCTAGATTCTTTGAATGACCTTTTCTTTGATATAGCCAAAAATTTCTTTTTTATTTCTCTCAACCATCGAAGGTAGCCCCAAATACTTGCCCCCACCTCTGTCTTCCCCAACTCCAAAAATATTACATAAATAATCTCTATCATCCCAAGCCACATTTGCACTAAAGCGCACACTAAATTTATCAAAGTTTATCACGTGACCCGAGACTGATGCATATTGGGCAAGTAACTCTTTGATAATAAAACAGTCCCGCTCATTTGCCCTGCAGAAAAAGAAACTATCATCAGCAAATAATAAATGGGAAACTGCTGGCGCCCCACGAGCCACTCGAATTCCTTGAAGAACTCCCTCTTCTTCTTTCGTCTGTAGCATGGCGCATATTCCTTCCGCCACCATAATAAACAGATACGGTGATAGTGGGTCCCCTTGCCTTAATCCCCGAGAAGGAATAATTGGTCCATAAAGCTCCCCATTAATCTGAATATGATACCGGACCGTCTCCACACACTGCATGATTAAATTGGTCCATGGTGGATAAAATCTGAAGCACTCCATAACATGCTTTAAGAAACCCCACTCAACTCTGTCGTATGCCTTGCTCATGTCGAGTTTTAGGGCCACATAGCCTTCTTTTCTCTCGGTTTTGCGCTTTAGAAAGTGTTGTATTTCAAAAGCAACTATAATGTTATCAATTATAGATCTACCTGGTAAGAAAGCGCTTTGATTTTCAGAAATAATTCCGTGTAATAAACCTTTGAGCCGATTCGCTAAGATCTTCGCAAATATTTTATAAGCAACATTGCATAACGTGATCGGCCTCCAATCACCCATAGCCACATGATTATCTTTCTTCGGTATGAGCACGATAGTAGTCTCATTATAATCATCCGGTACCGTCCCTGTGTTAAACAATCTAACACAAAAATCCACCACCGCTGGTCCCACAACATCCCAAAAGGCCTGAAAAAACCCGGGTTCAAACCATCTGGTCCTGGAGCCTTATTCGGGTGCATACTGAAAGCCGTGCCCCTCATCTCAGTCTCTGTTATGTCACGTAAAAGGATAGTATTCTGGTTGTCACTAATCACTTTTCGTACATTGTCAAAACCTGAGAGATCCCAACTCCTTCCTGCGGTAAAGAGCTCCTCAAAATAATTAATAACTATATTACTCAGCTCCCCTTGATTTGTCACCCATCTACCCGAATCAGAGTACAGACCCTTCATTAAATTTTTCCGCATCCTTTGCTTGACCGAGTTATGAAAATATTTAGTATTAATATCTCCCTGTTGTAACCAAAATTCTTTCGCCCTCTGTTTCCAGAAAGAATTCTGCTTTTCCAAAAGTTCTAAATAACATACCTTTGCTCTAGCAAATTCGGCCAAGCCTGCTGCATCCGTTCGACATCTGCTACACTCCATCTGCCTTTTGCAGCCTTCAATACGTCGCTAAAAACCCCGGCGAAGATGTTTACCCCATTTGCATAACTCGACTCCACAAAATTGTAGCCTTTCGAGAAGAATTTGATCCTCACATGAGCCCCATGCACGTTCTACCACAATGCGGCATTCTTTCTCCTTTAGCCAACGATTTTCAAACTTGAATCTGGATCTTCTGTGTTTCCCTGCTTTTTGGCTAAACTTCAGAAATAGAGCGAGATGATCACTATTACTTCCCGAAATAGAGGTAGCCTAAGCCTCACCGAAAATATCCAGCCATCCGTCATTCACAAGAATACGGTCAAGCTTCTCTTCGACCCAATTGTTCGTGCCTCGCTCTCTCTCCCAAGTGAACTGATATCCGTCAAAAGGGAAATTCACTAAACCGCTCCCCCATATGGCATTTCGAAATCCTGTAAGCATCCAAGGAGGCTGGGGACATCGCCCTCTCTTCTCGTGTGCATGCAAGATATCATTAAAACCTCCAAGAACCGCCCATGGGATATTGTTCGCCGTCCCACGACTCCTTCCGTTGTTGGCGTTCAGGGAAGCCATAGAACCCTGTCAATCTCCATGGTAGGTTTTGAGACTCCATCGTAATTACGGCATCTATAAAGTTATGTGAGGCAGCCTTTACATCCACTGTTACCTCGTTCTTCCAGAATAGAGCCAGCCCTCCACTTCGCCTGTCACATGCCACACAAAACCACTTCTCAAAGCCAATCGATTTACCAACTTGACTGATACGGTCACTGTTGGAAAAATGTGTTAAAAATTGCATTAAATGGTCTTTTTGGGGCAATTATTTGAGTGGGGTCCACTTCCGATTTTGGTCGGGTCAAAGTGGTTTCGGATTGTCCTTGTTAAGGTCAGTTTCTGTTGGGGTCTTCTGTCACGCATTTCTTCCGTTACAACAATTAATGCCCAACGTTCTTCTCTTTTAATGCAGCGTTAAATGGACAGTTTATGGACGATTCAATGCCCAACGGACTAGTCATTGATGTCCAACGTTCAGGTCCATTAACACCCCATTTAACAAACAACAAATCCTCCTATAAATAGCTGGCAGGTGCTTTGCAACAAACACACGGTTTGACAACGCACAACACTTTCCTCACGTTTTCTTGAGCAAAAAACTCTTCCAGCTACTCCCAAAACTCCTTCTGTGTTCATTCTTGGTTCTCGTTCGCTGGAACTCTTGTTTGTGTGCTCAAACATTAGTTCGTAGTCATCGTATCCTGGGAAACGATTGTTGCAACGCTCCTAGCACCGTGGGAGGCAACAAATACGTTTTAAGGAAATCGTGCGTAGCACGAGCTTTGGCTAATTCTGCTTCATCTCCTTTCTTGTTTTTCTCTAGTCATTTTATTTAATTGATTTATTTAATTAATTTTCTTTATTTTCCGAAACACACCCAACAATCTTAAAACGTATTTGTTGAGCTTGTATCATACGGATACAATCTTAAAACGTAGTTTGTCACTTTGGTGAACGAACTTATTTTTTTTGTGTCTTCGGAAAACGTTAAAGAACGAAAATGACTTCTCAAGAAAACGAGATTGGTGTTGGGCAGAATGTTCTGAACGACAATCACTCTGAAAGTGGAGCACCGGTGAACAATGGTTCACAACGCGGTGCATCTACTTTGGCCAACCAAAGGGCTATCCCTATGGTGACCGTGCCAAGCAACTCTGTGGAGAAACCCGAGAAATTCAACGGGTTAAACTTCAAGAGGTGGCAGCAAAAGATGCTATTTTACCTCACTACTCTCGGTCTTGCTAGATTCTCGACCGAAGATGCGCCGGTAGCAACCGGGGGTGAGGTGGATGCGCAATCTTTCAACGCGGTTGAAGCTTGGAAGCATTCTGACTTCCTTTGCCGAAACTACGTGTTGAACGGGCTGCATGATGCTTTGTACGACGTGTATAGCAAATTAGCTACGGCTAAGGAGCTATGGAATGCTTTGGACCACAAATATAAAAGCGAGGATGCCGGTGCAAAGAAATTTGTTATTGGTCGATTCCTTGATTTTAAAATGGTGGATTCGAAGACGGTCTTGAGTCAAGTTGAGGAGATGCAAATGATCTTCAACGAAATTCGAGATGAAGGAATGACGGTTAGTGAGTCATTCCAAGTGGCGTCAATTATTCACTTATTGCCGCCGGCTTGGAAGGATTTCAAGAACTACCTTAAGCATAAGCGAAAGGAAATGAACTTGGAGCAATTGATCCTCCGTCTGCGGATTGCAGAGGATAACCGGAAGAACGATGGGAAACTCCCAATTGTTCATGGCGCCAAGGCCAACGTGGTGGAGCATGCTAAAGGCTCCAAAAATAAAAATAATGGGAAGAGCAAGCTCGGTCCCAAGGGAGGCGTTTCCAAGACAAAGTTCAACGGAAAATGCTTCAATTGCAACAAGAATGGACACAAGTCCTCGGATTGCAAGGCACCTCGGAAGAAGAAAGACTCCCAAGTCAATTTGGTGCAAGGTGGACAAAAGGATGAAGACATCATCCTAGCGGCTGTGGTTACGGAAGTCAACCTCGTTGGATCCAATTCCAAGGAGTGGTTTGTGGACACCGGTGCAACCCGGCACATTTGCTCAAACCGGGAGTTATTCACAACTTTTGAGCCATCAAATGGTGAGAAAGTGTGGATGGGTAACTCGGCTCATTCCGCGGTTGAAGGCGTGGGCAAGGTGGTCCTGAAGATGACTTCGGGCAAGGAGCTGACTCTAAACCAAGTTTTGTTCGTTCCGGAAATACGCAAAAACCTGATTTCCGGTTCGTTGTTGAACAAGCATGGCTTCCGCATGGTTTTTGAGTCGGACAAACTGGTTTTGTCCAAATCGGGAATGTGTGTGGGCAAGGGATATACATGTGATGGGCTGTTTAAGCTCAATGTAATGACTATTATTAATAATAATAATAAAATCCCTTCTGCTTACTTGCTTGAGTCTCCCAATGTGTGGCATGGTAGACTAGGACATGTTAATTTTAATTCTATACGTAGATTAATTAACATGGAGCACATTCCTAAATTCACAATTGATGTGAAGCACAAATGTGAAGTTTGTGTAGAGACAAAACTAACGAAAACGTCTTTCAAATCGGTTGAAAGAAAAACGGAACCACTTGAATTAATTCATAGTGACGTTTGTGATTTTAAATCAATACAAACACGCGGCGGTAATAAATATTTTATTACCTTTATCGACGATAGCACTCGCTATTGCTACGTTTATTTATTAAAAAATAAACACGAAGCAATCGATAAATTCATTCTTTATAAGAATGAAGTGGAAAACCAACCTAATCGAAGGATTAAGACGGTTAGGAGTGATCGAGGTGGTGAGTATGAAGCACCAATTGGTGACTTTTGCGCTAGTGTGGGTATAGTACACGAACGTACCGCACCCTATTCACCTCAATCAAACGGTGTTGCCGAACGAAAGAATCGCACATTGAAAGATATGATGAATGCGATGATAGTAAGTTCAGGCTTGCCACAAAATATGTGGGGCGAAGCAATCTTGACAAGCAATTTCCTTTTAAATAAGGTTCCCAGGAAAAAATATGATAAAACTCCGTACGAGTTGTGGAAAGGCAGACGGCCTTCCTATCAATATTTAAAAGTGTGGGGGTGTCTTGCTAAGGTGCTTGTACCAACACCTAAGAAAATAAAAATAGGTCCAAAAACGGTGGATTGTATTTTTATTGGGTATGCACAAAATAGTAGTGCTTATCGGTTTTTAGTGTACGATTCGAATAATCCGGATGTACATAAAAACACAATAATTGAATCAAGGAATGCCTCATTCTTTGAAGATGTATTTCCATGCAAGTCCAACGAAGGGCCTAGCACGTCAAAACGAACATTTGACGTAGCTATGGAAAATACTAGCGAGGGATCCGGAGAAGAACCCGAACCCAGACGTAGCAAACGTGCTAGAGTCGAAAAATCCTTCGGACCGGATTTTCTCACCTACCTGGTAGAATTTGAATCGGATATTCTAACATGTATGGTAGAAAATGAACCGGATTTTCTAACATGTTTGGTAGAAAATGAGCCACGGACTTATACGGAAGCCGTGACGTCTACTGAAGGTCCTATGTGGAAAGAAGCCATCAAAAGTGAGGTGGATTCTATCCTTAAAAATCACACATGGGAATTGGTTGATCTTCCTCCGGGAAATAAACCTTTGGGATCCAAGTGGATTTTTAAACGGAAAATGAAACCGGACGGTTCCATCGATAAGTACAAGGCCAGACTTGTAATCAAGGGATACAAGCAACGCGAGGGCCATGATTACTTTGACACGTATTCTCCCGTGACGAGAATAAATTCCATTAGGATGATACTAGCGATTGCCGCTTTGCGGAATTTGGAAGTTCATCAAATGGATGTAAAAACCGCTTTTCTAAATGGCGATATAGACGAAGAAATCTATATGGAACAACCCGAGGGTTTTCGTGTTCCAAGCCAAGAAAAGAAGGTTTGTAAATTAATTAAATCATTGTATGGATTGAAACAAGCCCCTAAACAGTGGCACGAAAAGTTCGATCATGCAATGTTAATTAATGGGTTTAAAATAAACGAAAGTGACAAATGCGTCTATGTGAAAAGCACGGTAGACGGCTATGTCATTTTATGTTTATACGTGGATGATATACTCATCGTGGGTAGCAATAATCTAATGATTAATTCTACCAAAAGCATGTTAAATTCTAAATTTGACATGAAGGATATGGGGCTGGCCGATTTAATCCTTGGGATTAAAATAATTAGAGGACCTGACGGTCTAACGCTAAGCCAATCCCATTACGTTGATAAAATCCTTACTAAATTTAATAAGGATGATTATCAAGAGGCAAGGACGCCATTAGATAAAAACACTCATCTTACCAAAAATCGTGGAGAGTGTATTTCTCAAGTAGAATACGCTAGGATTATTGGAAGTTTGATGTATCTAATGAGTTGTACCAGGCCTGATATTGCCTTTGTGGTTAGTAAGCTAAGTAGATATACTAGCAACCCCGGTGCTGAACACTGGAAGGCAATAGTAAGGGTTTTGAGGTATTTACGTAAAACCCAAAACCTTGGACTGCACTATGGAAGATATCCAGCTGTACTTGAAGGGTATAGCGACGCTAGTTGGATATCCGACATAAAGGACTCTAAGTCCACAAGTGGATATGTTTTCACTTTGGGAGGTGCAGCCGTGTCGTGGAAATCCTCGAAACAAACGTTAATAGCTAGATACACGATGGAATCTGAGCTAATAGCCTTGGATAAGTGCACTGAAGAGGCTGAATGGCTACGCCATTTTCTCGAGGATGTTCCAAGTTGGGAGAAGCCTGTCCCTCCAATATGCATACATTGCGATTGTCAAGCGGCAATTGGAAGGGCACAGAGCAATCTCTACAATGGTAAGTCTAGACACGTTCGTCGTAGACATAACACCATTAAACAACTCCTCACAACGGGTGTTATCACTGTTGACTACGTGAAGTCAAAGGATAACATAGCGGATCCGCTAACCAAGGCATTGGATAGAGAATTGTTGGAGAAGTTGTCACGAGGAATGGGACTAAAGCCCGTGAATTGAAAAGTTCTATAGTGGATACCCAACCTAGTTGGTCCTAGGTTCAAAAGGGACAACTAAATTATAGAGCGAAGGATGGTCACTGTGGGGGTCCCGGACTCCTACCCACTCCTCGTTAAAAACAGTGACTCCCGCACGAGGTTAGCAAAAACGTTTGCTTTAATGATTCTAAAATGTTGATCTACTCGATAACATTGGAAGAGTATGCGGGATACTCGTGAAAGAATCACCTATGTGAGAGAGAAGAGGGCCGCTTCGAAGGAGAACTGTGAAGGCTCAGTTCTTTAGAAACTCTTGCAGAACCAGGACGGTGACCCATGGCCAAAACGGGCACACCCATGAGAACGGAACAAAGTTGGAAGGTTCTTGTGTAAAGATAAGTCAATGTTTACACGACGGCAGTATAGTTCAAGGACATCGAGTCTACTAGACAGCCAGTAAATAAACGTGTCTTTACAACGGAAGGTTCAAAGGATAAAACCTACCTCTCCGTATGCAAGGATCATCCGGTGAACACAACGTGTCCTCCTATCTTCGTGTCTTTTTAAGTCTCGAAAATCAATTTTCATTCATGTGGGGGATTGTTGGAAAAATGTGTTAAAAATTGCATTAAATGGTCTTTTTGGGGCAATTATTTGAGTGGGGTCCACTTCCGATTTGGGTCAGGTCAAAGTGGTTTCGGATTGTCCTTGTTAAGGGCTACAATTCGATATATGGTACGCTCAAAACGGATAACGGGTGAATGAGAAATTGATTCTCGAAGTTCGCTCGTTGTAATGGAAAAACTGGGAAAATGATAAGTTTCTAGTGTGTTTTATCCCACACCGAAAAACTCAATGGATTTTCACCCCCTTTTAAAGGGAAGCCTCTTTTAAGGAGTTAAGATTCCTAAAGGGAAAGGCTCTCTCTTACGCGCAGGGGGGGGGGGGGGTGCCGATCAAATCCCGAAACGGAGAAGAAAAACCGCGACTCGTGTGCGCGGGCGACCTGCGGACACGAAGGCCTCGAACAGAAACCCTCCAAGGGAGTTCTGTTGGCTTCGGACAGAAGGCCTCGAACAGAAACCCTCCAAGGGGGTTCTGTTGGCTTCAGACAGAAGGCCTCAAACAGAAACCCTCCAAGGGGAGTTCTGTTGGCTACGGACAGAACCCCTCCGAGGGGTGTTCTGTTGGCTTCGGACAGAACCCTTCCGAGGGGTGTTCTGTTGGGTTCTCGTTCGCTGGAACTCTTCTTTGTGTGCTCAAACATTAGTTCGTAGTCATCGTATCCTGGGAAACGATTGTTGCAACGCTCCTAGCACCGTGGCAGGCAACAAATACGTTTTAAGGAAATCGTGCGTAGCACGAGCTTTGGCTAATTCTGCTTCATCTCCTTTCTTGTTTTTCTCTAGTCATTTTATTTAATTGATTTATTTAATTAATTTTCTTTATTTTCCGAAACACACCCAACAGTCACTTCCACATAGAGTTTACATAAGGAAAATTATCGATGGATGGTATGTCGACGTAATATCTTGGAGAATCTGGACTGTGGCAAGATTCCCCAAGCCCCGACAATTCCAGCAAACGCAACTCATTCTAGAACGAAATACAAAACTCTCTCGACCACCGGCGAGGACGAAAACCTTCCCCACACACGAGGGAGACAAAAGAACTCCGGAAGAAAACTCTGGGACAAAACTCTAACAAACTGACCTGATGATGTTGAGTCACGTAATAAATCCGCCGCCGCAGAATCTGCTTAGAACCGCCGCCGCCGTAGGGTTTCATTTTGGCCGCCGTAGGGTTTCTGGTGAAAGACTTCGCTTCATGGCCGGCCGAATTTCTCATCACTTCAAAAAATATTATGTCAGTACAACACGATCTGATTTAATCAGACCAGGCCAAATCAAATCAAACCAGATTAGATCACAAAATTTTAGTTCAAGTAAAAAATAAAAGTGTCCTAAGTTATATGTGCCAAAATACCTGTAAACTTGCTATTCCCCTTCTGAATATATAAATAACATACTCTGTATTTACAAGTTACTAGTTACTCACCATCCATCCATTTTTTTGTAGTTTATTAAAAGTCAATATTATTTACTTCGAATAATGAATTTGCATATAGGATTAATAAAATATTACTTATTTTATTCAAAATGAAATTCTTTTGAAAAATGTTACAATAATTATAATTTAAAGAACACATGATGTAAAACAAATTAAAGTCTGGATAATATTTTTTGATGGTTTGTAATTAACAAAAACGGAAATCCTTTATAAATAAAGTTGCATCTAATTATTAAAAATATTTTTATAAATAATTTTTTACTCTGTATTATTTAAATTGGGTGTGACATCAAGACCGTGAAACCTTGCTTGTTCTAGTTAGGTTAGTTATGTTCCGGCCGGCGATTATCCGTCCTAGTTCGGCTTGGCTTTTGCTTATTACACAAGTAACCTGTAGAGACCACTTGGCATTCTTAAGAACACAATGAGGGCAAAGGTGTCACGCCCCAGACCGCATCTAGGCGCGTGTACAATCGTCACGCAGTCAATTGACGTCACCCGCAAGTCACACTCACTAGACTGTACAAGGCGTCCATGAACATAGTTCATACCATACTTAGTAAGTAAACATACATAACAACATTACACTTTAGATTGAATGAATAGCGGAAATATTCAAAATCAATCATGGGCCACATGTGGCAAAACGTGGGCTCGCAGGCCCAAAACAAGGTAGTCATTACAAAATATCCATGAGCATAGTTTATAATTTCAAAACAGTAAAGAAAACACAAACCACGTCTTCCTCAAAATCACTTCACCCATGCAAAGGTGCATGTAGCAAGCTTTAGCTTCAACTTGAAAATGGTATGACCCCCAAAGGGGTGTCAGTACACGAGTATTGGCGAGAAGCAAGCTAAATGTAGAATAACTAACATTTCAAATATAAGACCAAAACATATGGTAATACATTTATAATTCTCCCATGTCTTTGAAATACATATAAGTAAATACACTTGGAAAATATCCGACCCGTAGGCCATTTGATCAAATCAAGAAAATCATGGTGGACTTAGTCCTTGACTTTCCCCACCTCCGACCCATTGATTAGCTTTCCCGCTATAACCTAGAGTTCATTATATAACCGAGTGTTGTTAGCCTTACTTAGCCACCGGGCCACTCTCCCGGTAATAACACATTTTAGGACACCGCCCCGCCCTGGGTACTTCACCCCTAATATCCGAGTTTTGAGGATACTGCCCGGTCCCTAGGTACTCCACCCGTAATAATCGAGTTTTAAGGACACCACCCGGTCCTTGGGTACTCCACCCGAACCTATGAGTTTTGATGACACCGCCCGGCCCCTAGGTACTCCACCCAAACCTATGAGTTTTGATGACACCGCCTGGCCCCTGGATACTCCGCCCGAACCTATGATCTACCATATACCTTATCCGATTATGGTCTATATCATATCATTACTAACGACTAATCCAAGTGTTAACATTTAATCACCATATATCAAGCCTTAGTATTTAAACATTATATTCCATGCAATTCCATGCAAAATATACATATATAGGATAGTCGGTGCCGATTCTACCTTGAACCGGACTCGACTTGCATTTCCCAAAAACCAGTCCCAAAACCCAGGATGAAACAGGCGTCGGTTCACTGCCTGACTAGCGCCGGTTCATAGCATTTTTCATGAACCGGCAAAACAGTGACCAAACCTGCGCCGATCCACTGTATGCCCCGGCCCGAGTCAATGGTCCGTTGATCCCCCGAACATACTCCAATTGCTCCAAAACTTATATACAATATGTATCAAGTCTTAAACAATCAATATATGCCGTTTTAGCCATTCAAAATATCACATATGTTTTTATATGCATTTTTATTCAATTACATGCACAGTATACCATTTTAGTACACATAAGCCTAATCACCTTGGCTAATCACATGCTTAAACTCTTTTAAACATCATTATGAATACATATAACATTTATGTAGGTAATATCATACTTAACCCAAGAGTTATAAGACATTAAGCCATCACAACTCACATTGAATGAGCTTTAATAAGTTTCACCCTCTACGGTTGAACTCCGGTGAAACTCCGACGAACTTTGTTGAACTCCACCGACAATTCCAACTCCGTGAGAGCACTAAGAACACCTTGGAAAAGTTTCTAACAAGGTTTTAACATCCCAAAACTCATATTAATACAAATAACCTCTAAAAGGTTATTTTTCGGCGAACCGGTCACCTTGCCTCCTAAGTCCATTCTTGGACTTAGAACCACCTTCCAAACCCTCATTCTACACTTCTAAACATGTAGAACAATCCTAGGGGTCCTTCATATTATGTATAAGTCATATGAGAATCAAATGCGTGAAGAAAAGGTGTTAAAGAGGTCCTCGCCTTTAATTTATTCTCAAGGTTTTCTCTCCTTTTCTATATTCTTCCTTCTTCCTTCGGCCTCCTCCTAGATTGAGCTTCCTTCTAGCTGTGGAGGATGATATTTTCAGATCTATCTGTCTCTAATTGGATGCCTTGGTCGAAAATGATGGCGAGGAGGGATGAAGATGACTCTTTTGTCTCAATAGGTCAATGAGTGTGGGATGGGAGGTCCACCTCATGTCATCTCTCACCCAACCTATCAACTCCAGCCAACAAATCCTCCTCCATTCTCTCATGGGCTGTCTCAGGATAATTTGGGACATAGTTTCATGGGTTGTCCCCCACTCACGTGAGAGGTCATCTCTTTAAGCACCGAAATGTATTTTCGGACTCGAAAGTTGTATTTCTCGGACTATTTTAATTATATTTCATTTTATCGGATCAAATAAAATATATATCATCCTCCCAATTATTATGGGCTCCTAGAATGAATATATATTCCTCAACGTTAATTTAGGAGTCCCCGGAATTTATTATGGGTTGTTTTTGTTGGAAAATAGTAGTATTTCAAAAGAATAAAATGTTATGTTCTTTAATTATTTATCACACACTAATATATTAATAAATATTTATACATATTATACATAGTAATTATAACTATAATGAAAATGGAGGAAGTTTTGAACGTTTCAAGCTAGGCTTGATCCTATTGTGATTATTAATTGAAATAAACATGCTTTAATGCACATTTTCCATTGAGCTCTTATAAAAACCGTTACAAGCTATTGATTTTTTATTAATATGCATTAATCAACCTTTTGAATTCACCTTCATTTGAAAACCTTGTAGCAAGCTGCTAGCTTTAATTATTATTAAAGTAATATTTACTCTCCAAACGTTTCATTCTTGTTACTGAGGTTTTTTGTATATATACATGTTTGCATGGAGCTAGGATGATAGGGGAACGAGCCTTAGCTTCAAACTTCACTCGTTCTTGTTTTTAAAGATAAAGAAAATATTACTCTTCATATTTAGTAGCTAGCGAAATATATTTTCTGCCCCATTACTCTGTTGGATTAATATATTTATTTTTACTCTCGTTGTTCTGTTACCGGCTTACGTCGAAGAGCTCGTTTTATCTTGGGGAAAGATTTTCACTAGTCGGAAATACTTTCTTAAGGACAGCGTTTACACGACTCGAGCTATATTATTTTCTAACGTTTTTTTGCAGGTTTATCTGACTAATTCCTCCAACAATCTCAAGAAAGTAAATGGCGTCGGATATGCCTGCACATATCATCTCACAAGGCGTTGCCGCCGCACTCATCGGGGCTATGTTATCTCTACTTGTGCGTTGCGAAGTAGGCTGTGATACACCCGCATGAAGAGCCGTATTAATCGGATTAATGCTCAGAAAAGTCTTCTACGTATAATGGTTAGTCTCTCCACTTTCCTACTTACAATACGCCATACTTTAACACTACTTTTTAAGAAAAAATGGTATTAGTTTATTTAGTGATAAAATAACAACTATGAAAAACAACAATCCACTAAGATCAAGTTTAAACTTGGTTTGTAGTGATGATAATTTTATTGCGGCTGTTTCTCAAAGTTGTAAAACTAATGATGTGAATGAGTGGGTTGTAGACTCCGGGACTACCAAGCATATTTGTAAAAAAAAATGCTTTTGCCTCCTATACTATATTATAGGAGATGGTGAAGAGCTTGTGTACCTAACGGACTCTAAAACCGTTAAGGTGCATGGAAAAGGGAAAGTTCTTCTGAAGCTCACATCGGAGAAAACTTTATCACTAAATGATGTGTTTCCTGTGCCCAAGATTCGAACTAATTTGGTTTCCGTTTCTCTCTTGAGAAAAGTTGGGGATAAAGTTTCTTTTGGTTGTGACAATTCTGTTATGACCAAAAATGACATTTTTGTGGGAATTGGCTATTGTAAGGATGGACATTTTGTGCTTAGTAATTTTGAAATGTTGCATGACGATTCTTCTGCGTACTTACGGTTCGTTAATTATTGTGTTATGTGATATAATAGATTTGTCATTTTACATGACAATTTTTTTTTGTTGGTCTTTAATTTTGTTTGACTTATGAAACTCCTAAATATCTTAAGATTGATATTTAGTGATATGGGAGCACCTCTAGAAAATTGTGATATATTTGATGAATTTATATAAATTTTATTGGAGCATCTACACTGTGATTAGAGGTGGTAAAAGTTCTTTGTCACATTTATTAGTGATTTTTCGAGATAAACTAAATTTTATCTTATTTAAATTTCAAAGGCGGGTTTCTTTTTAATAAAATCATTGTGTACAAATAAAAGTTGAGATATAAATTATCTCTCTATGAAGTCTAGAAGGGCTATGCACCTATTTTTTAAATATTTAAAATTGTGGGGGTGCTTATCTAAATTTTATTACCTATTTCATTTAGTGAAAATGAGCTTTATAACTCATAGCTATTTTTGCATAAACTGAAACGGTGGAGCATATACATAATTTTCTTAAATTGAAAAACACAGTGTGCTAATGTGCAATACTATGCTATATTATTGATGTTATTAATGTGATCACTTTTGGAGAATGTGTACACATTAAATGATGCATGTGTGATTATTTGTTTATACTCTATTGAAACAAAAAAAGCTGAATTTTTTGAGAATGTGTTTCCTTTGAAAATTGAACACAAGACCGTTGCGCCATATAGTGATTGTGATCAATTATAAGGAAATAAAACCTTTAATGATGAACCCTCTAGTGATAGTGATCCATTAAAAGAAAATGAATTTTCTCCTTTGAGAAGAAGTAAGAGGCCAAGGGTAGATAAATCCTTCGGAAATGTTTTTTATTCATATCTTATTAACCTTATTAATGATGAATTTTTGACTTATTCACAAACCATTTCTTTTATATAAAAAAAAACATTTTGTTTGGGGGGTTATACAAACTGGAATGGACTCTAGTTACAAACTACTTTCATCAAGTAGATTTTAAAATTGTGTTTTTTTTAAATGGTGAGCTAGAGGAAGAAATGAAATTTATATGGTGCAACCGGAGGATCATGTGATTAGTGGTCAGGAACACAAAGTGTGTATACACTAAATGTAAAAATGGTGTGTGCATTATAATTTGCTTGTATGTGGATGATATGTTAATTTTTAATGTGAAAGTCTTGGGGGTAACAAAAATGATTTTGGGTATATATGAAAGTCACAAGGAAGGATGATGGTGTTATACTATCTCAAGAGCATTATGTTGATAGACTTCTAAAGAGGTTTGGACATTTTAATGTCACACCCGTGAGTATCCCTTATGACTTTCATATGCACTTAAAAAAATAGAAGTGATCGTGAGGCTCAATATGAGTATCCCCAAATTATTGGATATTTATTACATTTTATAAATTATACTAGGCCCGACATAGTTTGTATTGTCGGAAGATTGAGCTGATACACTCATGACCCAAGTAGGGATCATTGGACTGTGTTGAGGTGGTTATTCAGATATATATTTGAGAGGTACCATTAATTATGGTATTTTTTTGAGATTATCCATTATAATCTATTGATACAACGATAATATGTTTTATTGAGAAATATTCTTTGTCCTAGAGAGGTACGATGATGTTATATGAGTATTATCCATTGTATATTGGTACAATGATGGTATATATTTTATTGAGAATTAAATGATGCACTGGAGGGTCACATCGATGTTATATTTTATTGAGAATTATCCTTTGTATTGCCGGGATACAACGACGACATCTGAGTATACTCACATGAGATAAATTAAAATATTGGATATCCATTCACCCTTAAAAGGGGTGCAATGATGTTTGAGAATGGAATTATTTCCATTAATTTTATGAAGTCAGAAGGAATTAGCTACTCCTTTGACAGAATCCCTAGGACGAAAAATGATAACCGAAACATCGAAGGAAATGGGACTAGTGTCACTTTGAAACGAATGGGGATGGGAACTCAACTTGTGTGATTGGAGATCCCATGAAGCAAGTTCAAATGGGTAATAACAAGTCTTCCATTTAATCTGCTAGCCTAACTAAAGTTGCCCATTTCCATGATGTGAGATATAGGCTAGAAACCGCATTCTTTGAGAGGGTGAGCTAAAAGCTCTTAATGATTATCATAGCCCTTAATTTTAGGGTGGTGTGTAAAAACGGTACACACTTGATGATATCACCTATATGAGTGTGAGGTAGGGCCGCCTCTATGAAGCATGACAAAACTTCTAGAGCACTCATGAAAACCAAGCACGCGCATGGCCTTACGGCGCACAACGGCGTAATAACGAGAAATTGTGCGGGGTGAGACACGACCGTTAAGACCCTGATTTACCAATAGTAACTTGTTGGTTTCAAGAAACTATATGTTTCACCAAAAGCTCGGTTTATTAAGACTTAATGATCTCGGTTTGGTTCATAGTCTACGAACACCAAACTTAAAGTCTCACTCCTTTAATCCAGCAGAAATTTTCTAAACTATTTTCAAAAATGTAAAATTATTCATTTGAAATATGTGGGGGATTGTTGGAAAATAGTAGTATTTCAAATGAATAAAATGTTATGTTCTTTAATTATTTATCACACACTAATATATTAATAAATATTTATACATATTATACATAGTAAATTATAACTATAATGAAAATGGAGGAAGTTTTGAACGTTTCAAGTTAGGCTTGATCCTATTGTGATTATTAATTGAAATAAACATGCTTTAATGCACATTTTCCATTGAGCTCTTATAAAAACCGTTACAAGCTATTGATTTTTTATTAATATGCATTAATCAACCTTTTGAATTCACCTTCATTTGAAAACCTTGTGGCAAGCTGCTAGCTTTAATTATTATTAAAGTAATATTTACTCTCCAAACGTTTCATTCTTGTTACTGAGGTTTTTTGTATATATACATGTTTGCATGGAGCTAGGATGATAAGGGAACGAGCCTTAGCTTCAAACTTCATTCGTTCTTGTTTTTAAAGAAAGAAAATATTACTCTTCATATTTAGTAGCTAGCGAAATATATTTTCTGTCCCATTACTCTGCTGGATTAATATATTTATTTTTACTCTCGTTGTTCTGTTACCGGCTTACGTCGAAGAGCTCATTTTATCTTGGGGAAAGATTTTCGCTAGTAGGAAATACTTTCTTGAGGACAGCGTTTACGCAACTCGAGCTATATTATTTTCTAACGTTTTTTGCTGGTTTATCCGACTAATTCCTCCAACAGTTTTTTGATAAATTACCAGTACCGGTAATTAGGCCTCGTTTGACCAACCGGCCAAGTCTATGCCTTTTCTATGGCCCAACATAAATATACATCATCATATAAATATTAGCTAGACCAAGATGAATATAATATGTGGTCCCGGAAGTATCGGGTGGTCCCCGCTCTCGGTGTGGGCCCGCGTGCATTTTACTATTCCCGCAAAAGAAATAGGAAAAATTTACAATCTCGTAAATTCAATAACCATTCCTCAATGTTCAATACATAATTTAGAAAAAAATAAATAGAATTGGGGACGGTATTACAACAGGAGTACTGATGAATTATATTCCAGAGTGTGAAACCCACCGACGTGGGGTTACTTGAGCAATAGTATATATTTTGGAAACAGAGGGCGAAGGAAATTTTGGCTTCAGAGTGGGGATAAGAATACCCAATTTTTCCACAATTCGGTTAAACAAAGGAGTTGGTGAATCGAAATGGTCGACTTAAAATGTCATGGGTTGTTGGTCGGCATCTATGTTTCTAGGGTTGTGGATTATGTTAGAGGTTTCTTTGCTCTTTCGCATACTGTAGGAGATGCAGTGCCTCTCGAGGGAGCAACTCGGTTAGTAATGAGTAGAACACCTCTTTACATAGGTAGATTTTAGCCGTGGAGGTTAAGTTGGGAGCCTTTTCTATGCATCTAGACAAGGCTTAGGCTCCTACTGTATGAGCCCTGGATTTAACATCATTTTTGGAATATCATAGGACGTGAGTTAGTAGATTTATGTATTTAGTTATTCAACGAGTGTCAAATACCAACAACAACAACATTACCCCAGTGCACAAAGGCAACCTACGGTGGGGTAAGGCTCATAGAACTTGAGTAAGTAGATTTCTGTATTTAGTGATTTTACTGATTTAACAAGTGTTAAATACCAACAACAACAACATTACGTACCCCAGTGTGCAAAAGGCTCACACTTACGATGGAGTAAGGGGGGTTAGATGTATGTAGCCTTAACATTGTACTAAAGAACAGAGAGACTGCTTTCCAATGACCCATGATGAAAATCACATCGAAAATTACATGGACAGACTGCTACTTCAATTAGTTGTTCGGCTTGGCTTTTGCTTATTACACAAGTAGACTGTAGAGATCATTTGGCATTCTTAAGAAGGCAAGCTGGCAAAGGAGTACTGGTGAATTATATTCCAGAGTGTGAAACCCACCCTCGTGGAGTTACTTGAACAATAGTACATATTTTAGAAACAGAGGGAGAAGGAATATTGGCTTCAGGATGAGGATAAGAATACCAATTTTTTTCACAATACGGTTAAACAAAGGAGTTGGTGAATCAAAATCGTTGCAACTTAAATTAAGTTCATGGGTTGTTGGCCAGAGACATAAGCATCTAGGATTCTATGGTTGTGGATGAGTTTGAAGGTTTGTTTGCTCCTTCGCATACTGTGGGTGATGCGGTGTCTCTCGAGGAAGCAACTCGGGTTAGTAATGAGCAGAACACCTTTTCACATAGGCCGATTTTAGTCGGGGAGGTTAACTTGGGAGCCTTTGCAATGCATCTAGACAAGGCCCGAGGTTGTGACAATATGAGTCCTAGTTTTTATCATCATTTTTGGATTATCATAGGACTTGAGTTACTAGATTTCTGTGTTTAGTTATTCAATGAGTGTTGAATACCAACATTAACAACAACAACATTACCTTGATGTACAAAAGCTTACCCTTGTACCAAAGCACATAAAGACTATTTCCAGATGACACATGATGAAAACATCCATTATTTTTTTGTCACTCATCGCAAAATTCCGGATCCCACCGACACCAAATTTGAAAGTTAGACACCTTAAGTGTGCACACCCCAAAAAAGAGAGTTCGGTTCCTCTGAGTAGTAAGATTGCCAAGGTGTCACGATAAGTTTTAACTTACTACTCACAAATAGGAATAAATGCTCACAAGCAAATTAGGACCTACTACTACCGACCAAAGAAAGTGATGATTACATCATAGTGTTCAGGATGTCTATTGAATCACTCACTAATTATAGCCCACCAAACCAAAAGCACTAGTAGCCCCAATCCACTAGCATTACGAGTTTCTCGACACTCACAATCATGAAATCATTGTTCACGGTTTAATCAAAATTAATTTGTTTTAAAATACTTCTTTGAATATATATTTTGTATATAGATATCAAAATTATATGCAAAGCATATCCACTTTCAATGTCATAGTTCTCAAAATCGAGTTTAACCCAAATCGTAGTTCTAAAATAGTACTTAGTATTTAATAATTTTTCCAAAATAATCTAATGACGATATTTACAAATCTAGAATATAGGTGTAAATATTTGTACCAAATTATACATATAAGAATATATAATTTGGATTGTTTCAAAATAATTTCCACAATTTCCCAATCACCAAATGTGTTTCATTTTCCTTTAACTCATATCAATCCGCAACACCCCTATTATAAACATACACTATTTGTTCGTAAACATAGAAATTAGGTGTAAATATTCATACCAAATTATACAGTTAAACATACCTTGTTATTGGTAAAAATTTAAACATACACTATTTTTTTGTAACCTAATTTCAAGGACAATGATTGTTCGTGACAAGGGGCATATGTATGAGGTCATGCTAGGCCTTGTCCCATCTAAAAAATCGATGAATATTATTATATATAATTTTGTGAAAAAAAAATCCAAAAAATCTGTATACCATTCCATTTCAATTTATAATCTTACACCATTGTGCTTGACCCTATTTAAGCAATTGTATATAAAAAGTACAAGTCAAACTGTGTTCAATGTCATTTTTTATTCTTTAACATTTCCTACACCGCCTAGTTCATGTATTACCTTTAATATTACGGAGTACTTGATTAATTAATTGAAGTACTCTCTGCTATGTCCTTTCCCTTTTACAATAGAGGTCAAAAGAGTACCACTCTTAGTAACAAATTAATAATGATTTGAAGATTGCTCCTTTTTTCTTTAGCCCTTTGATAGAGGGATAAGAATTAGTGTACGGAATACTAAAAAGAGAAACTAAATGACTCGTCAAAGATGCTTAATAATGAGATGATTAAGTTTAGATGAAGCTCAGATGTAATTATTATGACATATTATGGCGTCTTCAAAAATATATGTAAAATATATATATTTCAAAAATATGTTGACAATTAGCTTTACTCTAGACATATTTGACGGAGATATACTAAAATTCTAGTTGCGGTATAAGAAAAGGCAAGAAAAGTAATGCATTAAATTTAGAAGAGTTGATACACTTTGTTTTAAAAAGGAAATGAAAGAATTGATATACTCAAATCAAGGGTAAAAGGTACTACTTTAATGCAAACTCCATAAGAGAATTTATCTATTTTTATAGGCATATGTCACAATTGTTAATAACTTCATTGACCAGATCGCCAAGACTCACTGGTTACCTTTGTGTAGTACTCCATTTTTGTTTGGAAGAAGACATTTGTAGACATTGATTTACCTTTTTTGTACACATTCAATATGAATCCGGTTACTAAAAAATCGTTGTATGTGAAAAAAGGAAAAGACAATTCGCATATCTTTGAAAATTATATTTGAAAAACATGTAATTAGCTAACTTAGGCAATTATTATCTACGAAAATACATTGATTTGTTCGGCGACAAAAAACTCTTGTATGTATGAAGAAAATCGATTTGGTAGCTGGCATATTATTTCCACAAACAATTCTTGTCTATGATTCTATGAACAAACACTAAACATGGCAAAACATACTTTACGAGACTAGTTCAGGCCAAGTTTAAAGAAACTAGACTGTTTTAGCAAAGTTTTGATAAACTAAAACTAATTAGAATAGAAATTGTATATTGATTGGGTTTCGTACAAGAACGGTAAGGAAAATGACAAGAACAACAAGAAGGATGTCAAGTAAGCGAAATAGAATGTAAATTGATGTGTAATTTGAATGAGGTGCCCCCTCTTACTGCTGAGCTCGATACTACTTATAGGAAGGATACTTAATGCATTTTTGTCCGTTGTTGACGGTTTCGACCGTTATGATGACATTCAAAGTCGTCATGATGTCATCATTAATATCAGTCAGCTATTTGAGTAACTCCTACTTTAATTACAATAATGGCTATAATAATACACACAAAAACCGTTATAATAATTAGGTTGCATTAAACCTAATGAATGTGTCATTAATTGCCATGGTCAAGCCTCTTGAATGTAGAATGAGTTGTCAAAATCTTGCACCAACAATTGCTCCCTTTCGAGAAGTCGAGGCATATCACGCACATGTCGACCTATCAAGCATCAACTTGTGCAAAATTTGAAAGTACATTTCGCATCTTGGTACACTTCAAAATTGTGTTGACGACTAAGGGGCAGAAATTTGCAACATTTTTCATGCTGATGTCAACACTTCAGCCGGCAAACGGAACATTGTCTGTCACTGAATAAGATGAGTTGGGTTGCGTGAACGTGGTCCATATATATCCTGTAAAAACTTAATACAACATTAAGTTTGTATTTTTAGCAATACTGTCGACATGAGTGTTTGTGATTTGTGTCAATGTCGTTCGTATTGTCTCTTTTTGTTTTGGAGCTTCTGTTGTCATGTGTTTGTAGCACATGCTTCTGTTGTGTATTTCTGTAGTTTTGGCCAAAACATTGCGGAGAATCGGGGGAGCTTATACTCATGTTTAGCGTACATGAAAACCCACTTCTTCCCCTAAAATTATGTAAGCCCCCCGTCAATTGTGTTTTGACATGTTGTAAGGCTTTGTAAGTTAAGATTATGTCATCGTCAGTTGTTGATTGTACCTGTGTAAAAAAGAATTCACTAACATCGGCCATTAGCTAGAAGCCAATGGCCTTCCGATGCTTAAGTTAGTGATCGTTTATAGATAAATGAAAGTAATAAATTAAAAGTATGTATACAAAACTGGATAAATATTTATCATCAGAACCTGTCTATTATCAGATGACATGCCTCCTGTCCGACGATTTTAGTCATGTCGTCTGATTTATCTCATCACAAGAGTGACAACACTATGTAAAAGAAAATACAAAACTAAAGATCACAACTTTAAGGGTACCATATTGCAGCTCTTCAGAACCTGTCTATCATCGGACGACATGCCCCCCCGTCTGACGACTTCGATCATGTCGGCTGATCTATCTCGTCACAGAAGTGACGACTCGTTCCTCAGGTCCCGAATATGATTTTCCATGCTTGTAATCATGCCTCATGGGAGATTCTGATTTCCCGTGCCCCCCTTCGTACTCAATTTGTCTTGAACGAGATCGTAAGTCCTCTTCTAAACGGATGAAAGCCAACGTCTTTGCTTGGACATCTTCGAAGGTCCGACAAGGGTATTTCGTCAGCTCGTGGTACAACTCTGAATCTTCATACAAGCTTCTTCTGAATGCTTCAATGGTGGTAGAGACGTCACATTTTAGGATCGACACCTTTTCCTTATTAAATCGGTATAAATAATCTCTCAAAGATTCACTCCGTCGTTGGATTACTTGGTAAAGGTCACTGGTCTGTTTTTCAAGGACCTGACTACTTGCAAACTGCTGGTTGAATAGGTTGACGAGTTCTACGAACGAGTTGATTCCCTCATTGGGCAAATTGATGAACCACGTCAACGCTGGTCCTGTCAATGTCATCCTAAATGCCCTACACATGCAAGCCTCCCGTTGTTCTGACCTGATCGAGATGGTTGGCATCAGTTGCTTGTACTGGACGATATGTTCCAAGGGATCAGAAGTTCCATCGAACAACTTCATTGAAGGGGTGTCGAACTTCCTTGGGATCTCAACATCGGTCATATGTCGTCCAAAGGGAGAGTCCGCGTAACACGTCTGCGAAGCAATGTCCAATGGCGGTGGTACTCCAGGGATGCCGTTAATCTTTCCTCGCATTTCTCTTAACTCCTCCATGATGACGGTCATGGGATCTATTGGACCTGTCTGCATCTGTCTCATTGTCGAGATTTGTGGTGTCATTGTTCGGGTCACCTCCTACCTGGTTGGTGATGGTATGATGATGACTTCAGGCTCTTGCTGCCTTTGGCTGTTGATGTCGACATGCCTGGAGATGTTGACATGGTCTGGAACCCATCGTCTATGAGGCTCTGCAAACAGGTTGTGGAACACGTTACATCTAGGATTTGGGAGGTGGATGGGCCAAGTTGAGGGCCCTGGTTCTCCGGACGTGCCAGTCCCCGAGAGAGGAATGAATGGTTCCGTTGGAGCCGGGGTGAGACCAAGGTCTAGCCTAGTAGCAGCGGTCATAGCGTCACTCCTTTGGTTGTTTCTTAAATTAGAGGCCATGGACATTACCGATTGCACTTGGGATCGTAGTACATCGTTTTCTCGCTGGAGGTGATCCATCCGTTCCGCCACTTCACGCCGGATTTCTTCTTTCATCGCCTCTAATTGCTTATGAAACTCGGTCATCATCTCGTTGCTCGTTCCTTCCATGGAGAATAAATTTCTTGCACGATTTCCCACATACGGCGCCAAATTGTTTTAGCAAAGTTTTGATAAATTAAAAGTAATAAGAATAGAAATTGTATATTGATTGGGTTTCGTACAAGAACGGTAAGGAAAATGACAAGAACAACAAGAAGGATGTCAAGTAAGCGAAATAGAATGTAAATTGATGTGTAATTTGAATGAGGTGCCCCCTCTTACAACTGAGCTCGATACTACTTATACAAAGGATAATTAATGCATTTTTGTTCGTTGTTGACGGTTTATCATGATGATGCTGTCATTAATATCATTCAAAGTCATCATGATGCCGTCATTAATATCAGTAAGCTATTTGAGTAACTCCTGCTTTAATTAAAATAATGACTATAATAATACACACAAAAACTCTTATAATAATTAGGTAGCATTAAACCTAATGAATGCACTATTAATTGCCATGGTCAACCCTCTTTAATGTAGAAATAAGCTGTCAAATTTTTGCACCAACATAGACCATAAAAATTCAGCCCAACTAAAAATATTCTAATTTTCTGAATCCCATGTACGATTAAAAGTCACTTTATCTCGTTGGAAAAATAAAAGATCTTTAAAATTACGAAAACCCGTATAGAGACTTCATTTAAAAAAATACGAGATAATTACTTTTTTCAATGAAATTAAAAACGAGTCTCTGTTTACTCTAAACAAGTTAAATGCTTGGTCTGATCATATCTTAGTTTATTATATTATAATTTAAAACAATTTTATCTAGTTGCAAAAATCCATTAAAATTTTATATCTCGCGTATAAAGACTTCATTTATAAAAAATATTATGACTTGTGTACATTTTCACTAAAATTCGAAAGTGAAACTCTATTTATTCCAAATATGTTAAGTAACTAATTCTAACCAGGCCAATAACACTAAAGACCATTTCAAATTGTGATGTTTTTTGCTCTAAGATTTTTCATATTACCTCCATCCCACTCAACTTTGTCAAGTTAATGGTAGGTGGGAAATTAGAATAGTAAAATTTGTGTGGTTGAGATTTATGAAGAGAAGAAAGAAATGAACAGAAGCACAAAAGCATTACTTTAAAAGGAAAGTAACAAGGTCTTTTGGGACAAATATAAAAGGAAAGTTGGAAAAGTCTAGTAAGACGGAGGGAGTATCAGTTTTACGATCCACCTATAAAGAACAAAAATGGCTACATGTCAGATTCTGCATTTATTTATCCCACTTCTTAAAAACTTACTTTGACGTGACAATTTCAGCTTAAAATGAGTTAAAATATGATCAATCCAATCAATTAATTTGCATTTACTCTTGTTTAGATGAAAAACACAACATGGCTGGATCTAAAACCAAACAGTTGTTTTGAAATTTTACTACTTGTAGCGTTTCAGTTCACCCCTTTAGTTACTCCTAACTTATGTCAACTTTATCTTCCTGTTATTTAAATTTTATCTAGTTTCTATGAAAATAAAATTTATATTTTCAGTAGTATAACCAAACAAGTGTACTTCATTCAACTGACATTTCACTTTGAGCAACTTTTATCCAGCTTGTTTTTCCAAATATAATATTTATATTATTTAATGATGCTCGTTAATAAACTCATTTAATTTGTAAATGATACTTGGTGAATGCTATAATATCTCATTACTAATTGAGAACACCATACCTACAATACATTTCATTCCTCAATATCATTATTTAATCATTTATTTATATACAAATTACACAACTTTGAAAAATCTAATTGCTTCACGTGCACAAGGTACAATACCTTGAGGGTACGTAAAATTTACCAATACCTTGAGGGGACCGTAAAATTTACCAAGACACTTAACTCACATGATACTAAATACTTTAGTTATATTAATTATATTGTTATGCTTAATGAAATGACTACACATTTCTTGGAACATGATGATTATTTCAATATCTATACAATGGGAGCGGCCACGGTGAACATCATATTTCTACAAGTAAAATGATGTCATTTAAGTTTAAGTTTTAATTAGAAAACGCTTGTGAACAATGAGTATTCAATTTTTTTTTGTAATGTAAATCTTGTTGCTACAAATGTAATATCATGTAGCGGCAAATGTAACTCGTGTTACTCCCTCGGGCCGTTATTCACTCACCCTCATATGTGAAATGTAAATCTCTTGTATGCAAAATGTAACTTGACATTAGTTGAATTGTAAATCGCATGTAAGCAAAATGTAACTTGATACAAATCGTAATGTTTTCGCGTGTATGCAAAATGTAAATTGAAACAAGTTGAATTCTTAATCGCGTTAATGTAAATGTAACTTGAGACAAATCGAAATGTAAATGACATTAATAGAATTATAACATCAGAAAAGTCAAAATGTAAATCATGACAGGTGAAAATGTGACTTGAGACAAGTCGAAATGTACGTTGTCTAATACAGAGTATAAGATATACAACTTGAAAAGATGTTATAGGCCTTCAAATATAAATATAAATTTTTATTTTTGACTAATAAAACATCAGGTTTAAATTGATGCAGAAAGATAAGAACCTAGGTCTATTTTGATGAAGGAGAAGAAGATAATTGAAGAAGAAAAGAAAAAAGAAAAAAATTAGAATTTTGAAGATGAAAGAAAATGAAATTGTGATTAAATTTGTACCACCTCTGTCCCTTAAAACTTTGCCAAGTTTGACCGACATGAGGATTAATAAAGTAAAAACTGTGTGGTTGAGCTTTGTGCAGAGGAAAGAGAATTAACTGGAACCACAAATTCTTTACTTAAAAGAGAAAGTTGCAAAGTTAATGGGACATCCAAACAGGGAAAGTTGGCAAAGTTTTAAGAGACGAAGGGAATATGAAGGAGAAGAAGACCGTTGAAGAAGAAAAGAAAGAAACCTAGGTTTTTAATGAAGAAGGATGGATAGCCAAGAGAATACGGTCTATTAATTGCATATTTTAATTGAAAAACAATATTGTATTGAGACCGTTATACAATGCACATAGTATAAAAGTCTCACGGTATAATTTGCGAGTTATTTTAACATTCAGAAAACTTATTTTTTCTTCTTACATTTTTTTGGTAAATTATCTTCTTACTTAATAAACTCATTAAATTACAGTAAAAAAGAGAAAGAATGACCGTAAAATTACTCTTGGACTTTGCATTGACAAAAATAAGATAAAATTTGAAAATGACAAAAATGTGACTAAGTTCCACCTTTGAGAGCTGCATCATCTGCCCATCATCTGTGCGTCATCATCATCTACGAGCTGCATCACCTCTCCCCTGGATCTTCGATCAACTCCACATCTTCTTCGTCCATACGCCTCGCCAGTCTCCATCGCCGCCGGTTATTCTTGAAGTGCCGCCGTCCTCCAGATGTCTCTGATCTTCACAACATCGCCGCCACGCTCCGGTCCTCTTTGCATTTTTCGATCTGCTTTGATCGGTTCGGTTAATTGCCATCCTCGCTCTTCTTTTCCCTCTTTCTTCTTCTCGTCCAATAATGGTGAGGTGATGGTTTCATTGTGGATCTAGATTGCCGATGATGCGAGGGATCAGATCTGGGAGGCTAGGAGGAGGGTTTTGAGGGTGTAATGACGGGGAGGGCGGGTTGGGGAGCCGAAGCAGGTTGGGGGGGGGGGGGGCTGTGTGGTGGTCGGGCATCTGGGTTGTGGTGGTTCCGGAAGATCTCACACTTAAGGGTGGGCGAGGGTGGAAAGGGACATGTAAGGGAGATGGGCAGGGCAGTGAGTGGGGACTGGGTTTTGGGTGGCTATGGTGTGGGGAGGGAGGGGGTAGTGGGCAGTTGGGCGGTGTATGGGAGACAACAGTGACTTTGATATGGTGGGCAGCTATGCTGTGGCCAGCGGTGTCACTATGGCCAGCGACGTCACTGTGGCCGATGGCGTCACTGTGGTCGGCGGAAGTCTCACTGCGATGGTGCCACTGTGATCGGCATCGGTGACCAACGACGATGGCATGAGCCATGGCAACGGAAATGACAAGGGTGATGGCGGCAGCAGTGATACGGGCAACAATAACATCCCACAGTGACATGAAATGATGCAGTGACATGAATATTTGACTGTCACTTTATTTTGGTCACATATTTGTCTAAATGTAAAATTAGTCACTTTTTTGGAAATCACCCTTAATTTAGTAATATTCAAGAGAAACCCTTAAGACATCATAAACTTTTCCTTTTTTAGAGGATCATAAAACATTTCCATTGATAATAAAACAGATAAATATGGTGTTAATAAACGGCCCCTAATTTTCTTAAAAGAAATTATCATTAATTAATTAATCATATGGTATTTCCTGATTTACGCTGGGCGGAGGAGAAGCAGTAGAAAGCACGGTATTCGAAAATTGAATGTTTCATCTCTTTCCCCAATTAATTTACATTCCGTTACACAAAGAACCGTTTTCCCCTCTTTTTCTTTCTTTCTTCATCTCTTAAACCTCCCAATCCACCAGACGAGAGAGAGAGAGTTAATGTACAATGTCCAAGCCGCCGACGACGATACGGCCGGAAGATTACGCCCATAGTCCGGTCCACTACGCCGTCGCAGTTGCAGATCACAGTTCCCTGAAACGCCTAGTCTCTTCGGTAGACCGGCTAGGTGACCCGAACCGAATTCATACCGAATCTGACTCGCTCGCTCAGGAACGACTCGCTGAGCAAATCGGCGCCGTACTCGACCGCCGCGACAATCTCAACCGCGAGACTCCTCTGCATCTGGCGGTCCGCCTCAACGATGCATTCGCTGCTCAAACTCTTGCCGTTGCAGGAGCAGATATTTCTCTCCAGAATGCTGCTGGCTGGAATCCTCTGCAGGAGGCCATTGTGCGGCGGTGCTCGGACATCGTGGCGACGCTTGTGCAGCATCACCACCTCAGTGCCTGGTGCAAATGGCGCCGCCGCCTCCCCCGGCTTGTAGCCGCTCTCCAGAGGATGCGCGATTTCTATATGGAGATTTCCTTCCACTTTGAGAGCTCCATTGTTCCATTCGTCGGGAAAATGGCTCCTTCGGATACGTATAAGATCTGGAAGCGGGACGGCAATCTCAGAGCCGACACATCATTAGCGGGATATGACGGTTTGAAAATTCAGCGGGCCAATCAGAGCTTCCTTTTCTTCGGGGATGGACCTGACGGTGAGACCAAATCTGACATTCCTGTCGGTTCACTTCTGGTACTCAACCACGATGACCGGAAAATCTACGATGCATTTGAAAACGCCGGAAGTCCTTTAACTGACGGCGATGTAGCCAATGTTTGTAGCCAAACAAGCATATATCGGCCCGGAATGGACGTGACGAATGCCACGCTAGTTGGGCGTACGAATTGGAGAGGTCAGGGGAAAACAGAGAACGTCGGAGAATGGAAAGCTAGAGTTTACGAAGTGAACAATGTGTCTTTTAGCTTCCGGTCTCGCAAAGCCA
Source organism: Cuscuta europaea (assembly GCA_945859875.1). Lineage (NCBI taxonomy): Eukaryota > Viridiplantae > Streptophyta > Magnoliopsida > Solanales > Convolvulaceae > Cuscuta > Cuscuta europaea. The sequence continues at coordinate 12,722,372 of CAMAPE010000004.1, forward strand.
CCGGGGGAGAAGCCGGAAGCGAGCAAGTATTACCCCTAGACTTGGAGATTGAAGAGGATGCGGAAGATGGCTTCCTCGTAGCGGAGAATCCGCGATTCAGCACCTCCGTGGACGCCCCCAGCGGACAGAGACGCCATAGCAGCTTTGTTCATGAGGACAGAGAGCAAATTACTGTTTCGAGAAAGAGTGTGGATATTATTCCAGCGCCGCGGCGAAGATCGGCGGCTATCCCGGTTCCGCCGCCTCCGCAGACGAAGGAGAAGGAATTTGTTAAAAATCTGAAACCGTCAGTTTGGTTGACAGAGCAATTCCCGTTAAGCACGGAGGAGCTGCTGCCACTACTCGACATTCTAGCGAACAAAATGAAGGCCGTTAGGCGATTGAGGGAGCTGTTGACGACCAAATTTCCTCCGGGAACTTTTCCGGTAAAGGTACGGCGCAAATTTGCTATTTCGAGGAACTTCTAACCGGGTCCCACCCAATTCTCCTTTTGAGTTTTTTGATGCACAGGCTGACCTACTAGTAGCTATTATTGATCCCCGTTAGCCTACATTTTCCGCTTAAGCGCTTTATGACATAGATGCACTTTATCGGTAAATATGGGCCACAAGAAAAGAAACATTCCCTCCCATTTGGCTTTGGAATGTGGCTTTGAGATTTATTGATTTCGGAAAAACTTCAAATTAATGTACAGAAAATTTCAGTTGAAAAACATACTGAGCATTTGTTGCACTTTTGTTTGAACAAGACTATCTTTTTTTCAACACAAAACAAGAAAGCTCTTTATTTTATTCTTTTATTAAGATTAAATCAGTCGAAAACAAACTACTTCTTCCGGTTCTTATTTAAGTTCCCAGTTTGACTTCACACATATTAAGAAAATGAATTTGACTTTACTGTGGAGTGCACTGTTTGGCACTGTTTGGCACTGTTTGGACACTGTTTGGCACTGTTTGGCACTGTTTTGTTTCCTAAAATGGAAGTGTGAATTTAAATAAGGGACATCCCAAAAAGGAAAGTGAGAACTTTAATAAGAACTGGAGGGAGTATAAATACATCTATTTTCAACTTTGTTCCTATTTTACTTCTACTTGAGCAACTTTTTAGTGATTTAACTAATATGATATGTACAGGTGGCGATTCCTGTGGTCCCTACTGTGAGGGTGGTAATAACCTTCACCAAATTTGTTGAGCTACAGCCTATTGATCAGTTTTTCACGCCATTTTCAAGCCCGAGAGATCTTGTCCAGCCAGGGGACGAAAGCATGGAGAGCCGAGCTGGCCGGGTGGGTAGGGGCGGAAGTCGAGCGGGATCAACAAGCCGTTTGCAGCCAAGCTGTAATGGACAGCAAGCAGATCCATTCGCCATCCCAGCTGGGTATAGTTGGAGCAGCTTTGATGAGAATAAGAACACGAAGACGAAGAAAAGTAGGTCTTCTAGGAGAACCAAGTGAAATTCAAAGGCAAGACATTCAACAATGGGGTTTTATGCATCAATTCTGTGCACACTATAATGAGTTTTCGATGTTGTCCTAGCTTGTATGGAGATAATATGAATGTAGAGTGTAGATACCAAGGCGAAAAAGCAAAAGAAAATCTGCATTGATTAGTTTTCGTGCATTTAATTAGAGTTCATTGTTTCACCAAAGCCCGAATTAGAAATCATTTTAGTTGCTTACATAGACGCAGTTATTTGTTTATTTCTAGTCCAATTATTAATATGAAATCTATGTTCATTTCCCTCATATTTCATTGAATCTATGTTTATATGTACTGACTAGGGACTTGTAACATGAATATAACTCTAAATGATTAAAAATGTGAATCAAATGGACTAATTAGAAACATCTGATTAAAAGATTTTCTTATTATACATGTATATCAATTGGCGTTGGACATAATTTACAATATATACAATATTTTGAAATCAAACCAAGCATTCCAGCCTACCCGGTTGTGAGGTTACCGTGCCTAGTAGATGTCTCGAGTTCAAATCCCGCTAGGCACACAAGGGTTTGAAACTCAATGGAGTGAATTTCGGTCCTGATTACTCCAGACCCCAGCCCCCCAGACCCCTCTGGTGTAAAAAAAAACAATATTTTGAAATCAAGTAGTAGGTGTCAAAACACGTTTTCAAATAAGAACCTCGTTTATCGTATGATTAATTTTACTAATAAGGGACAAATTAATGTACAGAGTAATATGTTAAGTTAAACAGATTCAGTATGAATCCACATATGAGTAAAGCTAAGACCATCTCCAACGGTTAACACCATTTTTTACACTAAAATGGTGTAAACATCACATCAAACAGTATTTTATCTCCAACAGTTTACACCATTTTCATCACCAAAAAGGAATATTCTCTTTTTATTCTTTTTACTAATTTTTTACCATTCTTCTATTTAAGTATCTAACTATCTTATATTTATACATTAGCCCCTCATTTAATATTTTGACATTTCTCACATTATTTCACACAAACAAACTAAAATACATCATTTTAATATGTATTTTCACGCATTTCACTAATTAAAACACAATAATCAATATTTAACAAATACAAGCTAAAACCACATAAAATTAAACGTTACAATAATATTATAATAAATTGTACCTCATTATTAAAGTACTACAATAATATTATAATTCAGACCAGACCAGACCAAATTAGACCGGACCAACAAATTCCAGTCCAAGTAAAACTTCCTATTTTGTTGTTTTAAACATGGGTCAAAACTATAATAACCAAAACTTTGGGTCACATTTGAAAGAAAAAAAATTACAAAAAGTTGATGGTGCAACAAATGGGGCACGCCATATATGGCGGAAACTATTCCTCCCTCCCCTATCTTGGTGAAATGGTGTCAAGTTTGGTGCTATTGTTGGAGCATTTTTTTGCCAAATACACCATTTTGGTGTCAAGTTTGGTGCTTGTTGGAGAAGCCCTAAAAAACCTATCTTTAGTCACATATACTCAGTACAATTCGCAAGAAATGAAATTTAAAGCAAGTCAAAATGTGCATTTGAGAATACAACTTTACGGTTAACAATTAACAAATACGTAACAATCATGAATCATCCCAACTTATTAAAAAACGTGACATATTCTTACTTTTTTTATACATCGGAAAGGATACACACTCTTATTACAAAACAGATAGATATGCCGCTGCTATATAGAATTCATTCTACTAGTTGTCCCTACTAGAAATCATTCTAGTTGTTGTCCCGACCTTGCCTTTGATTATTCTAGTGGCCTCCGAGCTTATAAAAGTCCACCTTGTTTAAGCTTGCAAGATGTATTTTGGAAGATCATTCCGGGACGGGGAGCAATTAATACTAAATTGATAAAATGTGAATAAAGTAAACATAGTATGAGACAAACTCAGTAGGAAAAACAGAAAGAAGTAAAACGAGACAAATATAGGAGAACATAAGGAGTATATTATTGTGAATTTGCGATTTTTTTACCCGGATCAAACCACTCTAGAGGGGAGCTGAGGTGTCGGGGAACACCTTCCTAATTTATTAAAGCAAAAGCAAACAATTTTGAAGGAATTACATTTTTGCGGTTCCTACATGAGTGTCTGTGGTGTTAACTTAGTTGAACGTTTTTGGGAAAAAATCTCAAACAGGAATAAGTGTAGTATATTTCCTATCATTTTGAATTCAGAATATTTTTAATTAGATTGTAATTTTCTATTCTGGTGTGGTCTTTTTAAATATTGTTTGGTTATGTCCAGTTTGAATATGTCTAATTTGGTAGAGATTTGTTTTGTGTGAGCTTTACAATTGTCGAAATCTAATCTGGATTGGTCTGATCTAGTATGGTCTGGCATGCATTCAATATAACAATACTTATGTCATATTACACTGCATATTCAAAGTATATTACTCATTTTTAAGAAATAAAATAAAAAAGAATGCTCTTATATTAATTAATATTCAAATTTGCTCTTACTCCTAATTAATGCAATTTCATAATACTCCATCCGTTTCTATTATAACTTCCAACTTTTTTTTTCGTCCGTTCCAATTAAAACTTCCACTTTCCCTTTTTGGTAAAGAATTTGTGGTTCACAACATTTTTTACACATTTCTCTCTCCTATGTACAACTCTCCATCACACAATATCCACTATCTTAAATTGTGTGCCAAACCTATTTGGAAATTATAATAGGAATGAAGGTGTTTCCATCATTTGCAATGGAGCCAAAGATTCATTATTTTTTGGCTTGAGATTATGATGGAATAAAGCAAAATGGCTCAATAAATTGTCTGCGCTTCTTTGTTATGAAGCATCAGTCAGTCCATACAATTTTGGACGCGATTTTCACTATGGGTCATCCGGAAATAGTCTCTCTTTGGTTTTGTACGGGGTAAGACTGCGTAAATCTGACGTTCTCTTACCCCACCGTAGGTGGGAGCCTTTGCGACTGGGTAAATGAAAATGAATAGAAACAGAGGTAGTAATACTTTAATGGGATTGAAGTGTACCATCAATCATAACAGACATGAATGTTCGTTCTTCTTTGTTGATTTAACTGGTCCAGTTGCGGGGTATCCCAAGTTCTAGCCTCGTACCTTGCCTCCATATACCCACAAAAAACACTTCATTATATTCATATCAAGATGGGTAAAGAGTTTGGCAGTATCAATATTCTTCATTATAGTCGAAGGCCTCCTTATATTCTGTGAATGATTTTGAGTCCGTCGAAAATACTTTTTGAGGACAGCGACTATGTGTGTCTCGAGTCATGGTCTTTCTTGTTACTACGTATTTTTTATTCAACCATTCTTGATGTACACATCTTATACACACCATGTTTGTGAAGCTTTTTTTTGTCTGTGAATCCGGTTCACAGACAGTATTTTGTTTGTGCAAAATATTGTCTGTGAATCGATGTTCACAGACAAAAAAAAAAAGTTTTCACGAACATAAGTGTGTACAAAAGTGTGTATAAGAGTGTGTACAAACATCATTTTTGTTTTTTATTTGCATGTGCTTCTATGAACTAGTTACAATGAGGGTGCGGTCCCGTGACATCTCACCAACAATCTCAGAAAGTAGATCTACCAGAATGAAGCACATAGCTATGTTCTTGCCTAACCATCCTAGTGGTTGCCATCTGGGTTTGCTGCCGGCTTCTACGGGGTTGCTAATGTGCTGCTAAGATCTATGTCCACAAGTCTGCTGAGAAATTTGGTATCTTTGTTAATTATTTTAGTTGCAATTTTTTTATATCTTCCTGAATCTGCCAATATTTGTCGATTGCAATTTGTGATAATTTTACATGTCACCCTACTTACAAATAACCTTATTTTAACTATACGAAGAACCCGTGTGATGCACGGGGTATATCTAGAATTGAAAAGTAACTTATATAGAATTATATTTTCAGATGGTATATAATGTGTAATTTTGCAAAATAAAAAAGAAGATAGATGTTATATGTTTGACTTTTGTTATACGAAGTATATACGTAGTAGTAGAAAAGAATAAGAAATAAAAAATACATAGTAGTAGTTGTACAACAACAACAAAACAACACTCAAGCCTTAATCCCAAAAGATACATAGCAGTAGCTATAAGAAGATCAAAATTCAGATCGTACGGAAAGTTGCAAGTAAAATTAAAATAAATGATAACGTATAAAAATAAGCTCTACGTGACAATTAAATAACTTGATGATACAATTATTGGTGAGTCTCATGAAACTTCATAAAATAGAACAATCATATGTACGTGTTGACAAAGATAATTGTCTTCATTGATACTCATTCGCTCAACATATTTTTTTGGAAAGTGTCTTATGCATTTACCATTCTGCATCATATTCTTTTTTAAATATTAAGTTATTTAATTATAAGGATGTATATAGTAAAATAGCTGCTGATTTAAAAAATATTTAATTATGAAGGTAAATTTTGAAATATAATACACTTCAAATTACCTTTTGGCCTGGTAAAATCATCTTGAACACACTGACACCTTTGAATTTTCGTACTCCGTAATTCGTCACAACTTAATCAAACGAACGAGAATTCTCCACTCGGTGCATTCGGCTTGAATTTCATCGAGATTCACAGTTTTGATGGGCACGCGTTTTTGACGAAAAAATTATTGTTCTTCTACTATGATAAAATTCTTATTCTTATACACGGTTTTACAATGAGCTGAATACATGTTTGATTATTTATATATATGAACTCATTAACTGAATATTGTGATCAACATGTTACTTTTTCATATTGGTAAGTTTCCTAATGAAACGGTAACACTTTATAGGAATTAAATGGTATGTGTATTATGCATTCTACATTAACGTTTTTTTTTTCTGATTTCAATCACTATGCGCGGGTGTACCTTAGTCGTCTTTACCATGTTTTCATGTTACCTTACTTATATATTGAATGATACATGTATATTGTACTTACATAAGTAAATAAGGTAAATAGCCGTTTCATATATGTCAGAAGGGATTACACACTGATACTCACTTATTTAGAAATGGTCCTGCCCATTTCTGAATGTATGAGCGATATACTATATTGGGCTTATACCCAATACAAATCGTAAATAGTACATATCTAAAATATGAATTATAACAAAAATATCTAATAACAGTCATAAAATAAAGACAAAAATCATTTTACTATTGTTTAAATTACATATTTGGACAAAAGTAACAACACAAATATTACTAAAAAGGAAAAACATTACTTAAAACGTTCCTCGCTGAACAATGTGAAGCAAAATAATCATAATCGCTTAACACGAATAAAAAAATATTAAAAGCTAAAATAGATGTGAAGACTGAAGAGACATGATTTTTATTGATTCAACAACAATTGTATTGCTTTAAAAACTACTATTGGTTCTGCTTAAAATTAATGTACAATCTTTATTTAAACCTTAGCTTCATTTAATACAGTTTACTTATGCTCTATTGTTTTTTCAAATTGCCAAAAAAAATTAAACATTGGGTCTAACAAATTGAACTTAAAAATAAAAAAAGAAGTCTACTCACACTACATATGTTGAAAAAAATTCGAGCCTGTTTTTTCGCTCTATATATTCGTGCCTAGGGCGATTCCATAGTACTTTTTAAATAAGTGGTCATAAGTGTGTATAAATGTGCATACAATTTACACCCTATCATACGTCCACAGTTTGTGTAGAGTCAAATTTTATACATTTCATCTTACCATAAACATATATATGATGCATGTGATCACACCAATTCTTTGTTTAAGAAATGTGATCACAACATTTCTTACCATGATTTGGGTATTCATAATTTAGGTAAATTTTTATCTGTGATACTATTTTCCAACCTATCTAAATCCAATTTAATAACTAATCTTACTATTCCAAAAAAAAAAAACTAATCTTACTAATTTTATAAAGATTAACAAAAGTACATGGGAGGGATTTGTTTCTCCTTTCCACTTTAATTCCCCATAATGTCCTTAATTTGCTTCAATAGTTGCCCCAACTTTGTTACACTAAATGATATAAATGTAATAACAAAGATAAATTTTTGAGTGAGAATTTTCCCTTCAACAAATAGCAATTTTGTATTTCATATTATATAAAGATATTCAACATTGGTGTCATACGAAAGATAATAAAAAGTTATGAATTTTGATATTTTTTGTAACAATCAGAGTACAAATAATATATTATAGTAGTTAAAAAATAGAAGTTTTTACTTTTTAAAGTGTTTTTATGTATATTCAATATTGGTATTATATGAAAGATAATAAAAAATTATGAATTTTTATATACTTTTTTAACAATCGGAGTACAAATAAAAAGGTTACAACACTTTAAAAAAATATGGGATTTTATTTCTCTTCTTTGTTATATTTTGTACTCCTTCCGTCCCATAAAATTCTTCCCACTTTGACTTGGCATGAAGATTAAGAAAGTGGAATAAAGTGGAAATGTGTGGTTGTAGTTGTGTAAGAAAAAGGTGAAATGAATGTGAACCACACAAATTGTCCAAAAATGATCGATAAGTAGGAAGAATTTTTTGAGACGGCCCAAAAAGGGAAGTGGGAAGAATCTTATGGAACCAAGGGAGTAAAATTTTCTCTTCTTTGATACGTATTGGAGTACTTTTTTATGAACCTGGCGTTGTCACTTTTTAATTGGCTATTGCTTAGTTAATACATTACCAAATATATTTTTCTCATTAATTCACCATTATGTCTTCATTTTGGGCGGGACTTTTCCCCCCAATTGTGATCTCAACAGTGTTACTTTATATTATATAAAGACACCCCACACTAGTATTATATTAAAAGTTGTTTTTGGTGATAAAAAGATCGATAACTATGAAAAACAATAACCCACTAAAGTCAAGTTTAAAATTGATATTTCCGTTACGGTTATATCTCAAAATTGTAAATTTAATGATGTAAATAGATGGATAGGAGACTCTGGGGGTTACTAAACAGTCAAACACATTTGTAAAAACAAATGTTTTTACCTCCTATATATATTACTTGTAGGAGATAGGAGATGGTGAATAGATTGTGTACTTAGCAGACTAAAAAAAACTGTCAAAGTGCATGATGAAGAGATAGTTTTCTTAAAGTCACATTGGGAAATTTTTATCACTAAATGACATGCTTCATGTGCCCGAGATTCAGACTAATTTAATTTTTGTTTCTCTTTTAGGAAAAGCTAGAGTGAAAGTATTTTTTGATTGTAACAATATTGTTATGACAAAAAAGATGATTTTATGGGCAAAAACTATTATGCTTCTGCTTATTTGATTGATGTGCGGCATCCACAATTATGACATGTGAGCGGTTCTTATATTAAATTGTTGAATAATCGTGGTTTGATTTCTAGTGGAAAGAAGATGACCCTACAAAAATACGATATTTGTGTAGAATCTAAACAAACCAAAAAATCATGTCCTTCCATATATAGGGAATTGAAATTGCTTGACTTGATTCACAAAAATTTAGGTGATATAGTAAATACCATGACTAGAGGTTGTAGGAAGTTTATGTCACCTTCATAGATGATTTTTCGAGATACACCAAAGTTTATTTGCTTGGAAATAAGAATGTGGTTTTTGTCAAGTTTGTAGTGTATAAATCTGAGGTGGAAAATCAAATAAATAAGAAGATTAAGAGAGAGAGATTGGATAGAGGGGGTGAATATATTTTAATAAATTATTTTTGTGAAAGGGGATGGATTATTCATGAGATAACTCCCTCGTATTCACCTGAATCCAATAAAATAGCTAAAAGAAAGGTAGGAAATTAAAAGAAATGATGAATGCGTTTTTAATTAATTTCGATGCGCCAGATAATCTCTGTTGAGGCTATTCTCACTTACAAAATAGAATTTCTTGTAAGCATAGTAAGAAAACACCCTTTAAATTGTGGAAATATCATGCACCTAATTTGAAATATTTGTAAGTGTGATAGTGCTTGGCTAAAGTCTTATTGTATGATCATAAGAGGAAAGTTGGTTCTAAAAGTTTTGAATGCATATTTATTGATTATGTTTAATCTAATGTTGCTTATAAATTTCTTATTTTGGAGAGAGACATGCTTAATTACAATACTATTGTTAAAACAAAAAATGTTGGATTTTTTTAGAGTGTGTTTCCTTTGAAATTAGAGTACAAGACTGTTGCGCCATATTGTAATAGTGAACCTTTAATAGAAAATTAAATATTAATAATGAATCCTCTACTTTGAGAAGAAGCAAGAGGCCAAGAATAAAAAAAAACATTGAAAATCATTTATGTACATACCTTGTTAATAATGAACTTGTTACTTATTCACAAGTCATTCCATCAAAAGAGGCTCCTTTTGGCTTAAGGCAATTCAAAATAAAATTCATTATATCAAATAAAATAAGACTTGGACTTTAACTGAGTTGCCTAAAGGATGCAACCCAATCAGATGCAATTGGATTTTTAAAAAGAAATTTAATTTTGATGATTTAAATGACAAATATAAAACGAGACAGTGGCAACACAATTTTCTCAAGAAGTTGATCAGTTTAACTTTTGCACCGGTAACGAGAATTTTTTCCATTAGGACTTTAATTCTCTTGGCTTCTATTCACAAATTTTGTATCGAGAGGTTCTTAAAAACAAGATGTTATAAAATGGATGTTATAACAGCCTTTTTAAATGGTGAATTAGAAGAGGTGATTTATATGGTGTAACTGGAGGTTCATGTAGTTTCTGGTCAAGGAACACAAAGTGTAAGTTGGTTAAATCTTTATATGATTTGAAACAAGCTCGTAAACAATGAAATCAGAAATTTGATGAAGTATTACATGCTCATGATTTTACCTCACTTGAAGTAGATAGGTGTGTATACACTAACATAAAAAATGGTGTATGCATTATTATTTACTTGTATGTGGACGATATGTTAATTTTTAGGCCCAACCTTGAGCTAATATATGAGACAAATTCATTTCTTGCTTCTAAATCTGATACGAAAGATTTGGGTGAATCAAAATTGATTTTGAGCATTAAGTCATGATGAAGAATGATGGTACTAGAGTATTTCAAGAGAATTATGCTAAAAATTTCTAAAGAGGTTTCGACATTTCCCTTATGACTAATACAAATTTGAAAAAATACAGAGACACTCCTGCAGGTTAATATGAACTCATCTACTTATGGACGGAAGTCATCAATATGAACTCATCTAATGAGTTCATAAGGGATACTCCCCAATCATATGAGTTCATATTAAGCCTTAGTTCGCTCTCACCTCTACATTCTCTAAAATATGTATTAGAGAAATGTCAGAACCTTTTTACAATGTTTTCAGCATAATGCTTTTCAAATAGTAAAATACCATCATCCTTCCTTATGATTTTAATACACAAAACCAATTTTGCTTTATCCGCATCTTTCCTAGCAAAATTAGCACATCATCCCCATACAAGTAAATAATAATGCATACATTATTTTCAATTTTAGTATATACGCACTTATCTACTTCAAGTAGGGGTGGCCCAAACCAGTTTGGCCCGACCTGCTACTATGCGGGCCCGGACAGGCCCGGGTGACGAAAGGGCGGTTCAGTCTTTGAACCGGACCGATCGGGTAGGGCGGTTCGGGCACGGGCCCTGATTTATGAGAACCGGCCCGGCCGGTTCAGGTCCGGTCCGGGCTTTTTTATTTTTTCTGTTTTTTTTTTTGTTTGGGCTGGGTTTAATTGAGTTGGGCTAAGTATTTCTGAGGGGTTTGGGGTTGGGGGGGGGGAGGGATGGTGGGTGAAATGAATAAGAAATAAAAAAATTGAATCGGAATCGGCCCGGCCCGGAACCGCCGCCTACCCGGGCCGGTTCCGGTTCTCTCTTTCCAAAAAAAAGCCCGCCGAGGGCCAGACCCGACCCGGATCCACCCCTAACTTCAAGTGAGGTAAAATCATGGGCAAATAACACTTTATCAAATTTCTGATCCCATTGTTAGGGAGATTATTTCATCCTATATAGATTTTATCAACTTTTACACACTTTGTGTTTCTGATCAGGAATTATATGACCCTTCGATTGCACCATATAGATCTCCTCCTCTAACTCACCATTTAAAAATGTTGTTTTAACATCTATTTGATGGATATAACGTTTGTGAATAGAAGACAAGACAATTAAAGTTCTAATGGAAGAAAAAGTAACATCTTGTTTATTAAAAAAATATTTTCCGCAAGCCCCGCTTTATATTTGTCAATTGAACCAATTGGATCAAAAATCTTTTTAAAAATCCATTTACATCGGATTTGTTTGCATCTTTTAGGCAAATCAGTTAAAACTCTAATTTTATTTTGTTTGATAGAATCAATTTCATTTTTAATTCTAATTTCTACACAAGCATCACATTTTTCTAGTGTTATCTTATTTTCACTAGAAATCAAACCACGGTCATGCATTAATTTAATATAAGAACTACTCACATGCCTTAATCTTGCATGTCACAAATCATATAAATCAATGAAATAAGAAAAAGCATTATCATGCATTAATTTCGAAACACTAAGCACATAACATTCATTCTTACAATAGCATTTGCACACTTCATTTTTTGTCAAGATATTTTTTCACAATCAAAAAATATTTTAACCCCACCTTTTCCCAAGAGAGAAACGGAAGCTAAATTAGTCCAAATCTCAGGCACATGAAGCACGTCATTTAGTGATAAAGTTTTCTCCGATGTGAGCTTAAGAAGAGCTTTCCCTTTACGATGCACCTTTGCAGTTTTTGAGTCTGCTAAGTACACGAGCTCTTCATCATCTTCTATAGTAGTATAAGAGGTAAAAGAACTTTTGTTTTACAAATGTGTTTGGTAATCCCGATGACTACCCACTTATTCACATCATTAATTTTATAAGTTTGAGAAACAACCGCAACAAAAATATATCGATTTTAATCAATTTCAAACTTGACTTTAGTGGATTGTTGTTCTTCATAGTTGTCCTTTTATCACACAAAATAACATTTATTAAAACAAATGGGATTAATATAAGGCTAATCGTAAGTAGGGTGACAAGTAAAATTACCACAAAATGCAATAGACAAACACGGGCAGACTCACAATACTTTCGAACATTGTTGGGGAAATTTCTGATATCTTCTTCGGTTTATGGCGGTGGCATGAAGACTACAGGCTGTTGTCCTTTTTTCTTCTCACATGGCAGCTTGTTTGATTCTTGTTGTTTGAAGCTGTAGTTGCTTAAATACTTCCAGCGGACCAAACAAGCAAAGCAGCAATTTTAGAGAAATACCTGCAAAGAAAAATAATAAGAAACACCATGGCTCGAGACGCGTAGTAGCTTTTCTCTAAAAGTATTTCCGGCGGACCCAAAGCTTTCTCTAAATATAACGAGCCCTTCGACTATAAGTCAGTACCAAATCTATGAGGGAAGTATCACTATAGCAATCCAGCCCTTGGAAAGAAAACATTTTCAATCAAGGCTTTTTGAGAAGACAAAGTTACAGAGAAGTTATTTCCAAGCAGATGAGTTCCTAAGGAATACTCCATATATCTGCTGTACGGGCCAGAAAGCCTTCATTGAAGAATCGATATTATCACTTGATCAACTAATGATTGAAAATAGTTGATCAAACATGTCTTCAAGAACAATGGATATGAAACCAGTAATTTAAAGAATAAATTGCTATGCAGAATTGCAGACTAAAATAAACTTCTTTCGTCTTAGATAAACTTCTGAATCTCCCTTGTGTGGTCAAATTTCATAAATTTTGAGCTCTATATTTTTATTTTATTAAAGATGAGGTACTATCACACAATTTCTCTCCACTACAGAAAAAATAACATCCAAAAAAGAAGAGCATTGACATATTCACACAGTACTCACATGTATCTGTCCTGTAAGCGATACATTCCTACGACTTCTATTGCCACAATTTTCTGGATCTTATCCCAAATACGCAAATCTGATGCAAAATACCATGTTTAGAGCCTCAAATTTAGTATATCATTAACAAGACAACGATACACAAGATAGTAACTTTTGACTTTTATTCATCACAGAATTGGTGAGGCACTTGCTTCAAAAAAACTATACACTAGTTCAAGAGGATTTTTTCATTTTCTTCATGAAGTCTTCAATCCTCTCGGCAGCATGAAACATATTCTTCTGTTTAATTTCCTCCAAAAGAAGAGTGCATGTCTGATATCGAGGTGTGACCTCTTTGGCTACCATCTCTTCAAAAAGCCTATATGCCCACTCACATTTATTTGATCTGCACAACCCATGGATCAAAAGTGAATACCCTGATAGATCCAAACTCAGATGATGCTCATTAACCATGTCATCTAGTAACTTGGGCAATAAATCATCAGTCTTCCCATTTCTAAAGCAAAGCTTGAGCACAGGATAGTATGACTGCATATCAGGTTCACAATGTGGCGATCTTTCCAATTCTCTCAGACACTCTAAAGCAGGTTCTTCTTGTCTGTGATAACAAAACATCGCAATCAAAGAATTATAAGTTGAAGTGTTTGGTTTCACACCATAAATCGGCATCTCAACTTTGAGGACATCTATAGCCTCTTTCAGCTTGCAGGACCTACCTAATGTGTGAATCAATGCGTTATAGAAAAGCGTATCAGGTTCAACACCATACGATCTCATCCTGTCACAAACCTTCAGTGCTTCCTCAAACCTCTCTATCTTTGTCAATGAAGAAATCATTGTGGTGAAGGTGACCACATTTGGTTTGCACCCTTGAGCCTTCATTTCATCAAGAAGCTCAAAGGCTTTGGGGTACTCAGATTGCTTACAATAGGAATTGATTATCGTCGAGTAGCTGATAACACAAGGGTGAAACCCATGCCCTTTCATCTCCTGAACCGTCCAATGAGCTTCATCCACCCGGTTGGCATTGCACCACCCATGAATAAATATGTTGAAAGTGTTTAGATTTGGTGGAATGTGCGACTTAAGCTCCAAAAAGATTTCACGTGCCTGGAGAACTCTGTTTGCTTTGCAGAGTGCATCAAGTAGCAAATTCATGGATTCAGTGTTCTTCTCAAACCCATATTTGCCTAACTCATCAAATACCCTAACTGCTCCTTTCCATTCCCCAGCTCCTGCAAACCTTCTCATGACTTTCCCTATGGTGCTTAGAGTAACAATATGATCCTGATTTTCAGACATTTCATCTAAAAAAGCACACATTTTATCCATTTTTTTCATTTTCCCGAGTATGTCCAGCACTTTATCGTAGAATTCTGGTAAGGGTTTGTAGCCGGGTCGTGATTCTGCCCATCTAAAAGCTCCCAATGCTGACTTCCAATCATCTTTGAAGCAATGAAGCAGTTTCCCAACAAGGTTATGACTAGGCTGGATGGCATCACAGTCTGGGTTGGATTGAAGAGACATGAAAACCTCATCCTCACTGCTCCCAGGAGACAATTTAGCAAGTAGGATGCCAATATCAGAATCTGTTCTCAACCCAGAATGGAAAGAACCTGAGGTGGAGAAAAACTTTAAATTGTTTGCTATGGGAATTGGATGAATAATCAGATGAGCTGATGGGAGCAGATGATAAATGCTTCTTCTGAAGATCATGAAGACAGTGTACTCCTACAAAACAGAAAGATTAGCCCTTTTGGGAATCTTTATCTGTATATACATATATAACAAGGGAACTGTGTGCACATTAACGGTTCCCACCTGAAACACTTAATACAACATGTGAACATGCAAAAAAATGCACGGGCATAAGATAAGAAAAGTTGGCGATGGACAACTTTAATCATGTGCATGTACATGCTCCAAAGAATTTAGAACACCAGCAGTAAATTCAAAATCATTGCAGATGGCGGACAAGAATTCACCAAGTAGCAATTTCTACACGTTACTGGTAACCAACTTCACACGTTCACCCCACCATGTCTGAGTTAACCACTTGCTACTGCGCTATATAATGCCTGCTTCATCATAAAAAATCATTTCACAGTCCAGTGCGAAAAAGTGTGAAGGTACTTCAACACTAAAATGCCAACATAAGTCTATCCATATTAATAATACGGAGCATGTAAATGTAAATAAAAATTGTCATAATTTTTTATATTTTCTAATAAAGCTTTCTGCTTCAGAGTTGCAGCTACAGCATATCTATGAAGATGCTGTTCAATAAAGTTCAAGAGCTTAACACATCAAGGAGAAATTGGGCGACTAGAGTACCGCCAATCTGTTCTTATGGTTTGCCTTCATACAACTGTGACTAACCCCTGGGAATGTATTTTCCATGATGTTGAGGTATATGTTTATTGGATTATTGGATGTAATACTGGATTATTGTGTGACGAAATAATTAATTTCTTAAACTTATACGTAGTATATGTTTACAATTTTAATATGTTTATTTAGTTATCCGTGCACAGTACATTTACTAGGACTAGAATTTTCACCCGTGTGTTGCACGGGATGAAGTTTATATTCATACAAAAATATGTAATAATATAAAATTGTGATAGTAAATATTTATTTGTGAAGAATATAAGGGTGTACCTAGACCAATTTCAGTGTGGTTCTAGACCAACCTATTCATGGCCCCACTCTCCATATCTGATACCGAGACCAGAAATTCGAGATAAGTTCTGACCCTAGCATGGTTAATACTTTTTTTATAAATACTTTTTCTAAAAAAAGAATAAATGGGAGCAGAATCAGTGTTGTTCCATTTTTTAGGAACCGAGACTATACTGAGTTGGGTCTACTTTGGATACCTATTCAGGTTTGCTCCACAATCATAGGATTTCAATGTCGATAATTTACACATGTGATTCTGTGAGTCCAGCACTAAAGTCATGTAACAAATCACAAACTTTCTATATCAAATTAACTAATTGCATGTTTCGGAATTTGGATTAAAATAATATTCATGAAGTAATTAATTCTATTGAAAGAAGTAAAGAACTAAAACTTTTGAAGAAAACATGAAATGGAACACCGTTTTGCAAACTTGTAGCTGCAAATGTGTAACTTATATTTAAGTCCAACAAAAAACAATTGAAGTTAGTATCTCTAACTAAACAAACTCTGACTTTCTCTCTTAAGACCTCCTAATTGATTGCTTACTGTAAGCATAAATGCAATGCAATACAATGGTCGATACTCCATATATTTCCTTGTCAAGCAATGCCCATCTATAAGTGTGATTCATTTGAGCTTGAGAGCAAGTATCAAGCTATACGTACACTTAGTTAGAAGTTAGAAATATGCTTCATTATTTAGAGATGAAAACGTATAATGTTAAATTGGCAAAAAAAAAAATAACTGAGATGATTACGTAGGAGCGATTGAGGTGCTAGGGTTTGGAAGATTTATCAGTTATTTAATTTTTTATGGTTTTATTTTTGTGTTATGTTTTGTGTTGCTCTGTTTTTTGTTGATGTCTTTAGTTTTATGTGATTGCTGTGTCACACCAGCTTGATGGTTAGCGATTTGTATTGCTCTTTCAGGGGTGATCATCTCTGAGTCTAGCCGTAGGGTTGATAGTGCTAGTTGGTTAGGGATAGTTGTTGTCAAGATTGGTCTTTTTGAGTTTGTTGTAACGATCCGATTCCTAATGATGTTAATATAAGCAGTTTGTTTTGACGATCAAAAAGAAAAAAAGAAAAAGGTCAACTGAAAAGTTTGAAAATTTGATTGACTAAAATTTTGTTTAAACTGTTCTGATATCAACTGACGATATGAAGGTAAACTGAAAGTTTGAAAAGTGGTCGAGTATTTGCAGCACAACTGAATTTTTTAGTTATACACACCATATTTGTTTTAGTTCTTTGTCTTATATTTGTTCAACCAACTTATCTGTTTAGAATTCTAAAAAATTGTAAATACCAAACAAGTATGGCACAAGATATCTCCAACCATCTTTGTCTTAGTTTTGTTCAATTTCACAAATGAAATCACACAATGACACAAATTGTTCACCATTAGTAGAACAAATTCACACTTCACATTCCTACAAATTCATATTAGTAAAGCATTTAAACATAGAAACACTAAAACAGTCAAGCACTTAAACAGAACATTCAAGAATCAAGATTTCAAGCTATTAGCTACATAAATTAAAATAATAAAATTAAAGAATAAACACTTATGACTTACCTGTTGGGGAGATTAACGAAGGCAGCCAGAACTCCAAGAAGCTATGAAGTGAGAAGCAGATTACCAGGCAGCGGCGGCGTGAGGCGGGTGCGGCGGAAGGGGATGCGGCGGCGGGAGGCGGGAGGCGGGTGTGGTGTGCGGGGCTGCAGGCCTCTTAGCCGCTGGCTGGCGTCTCTGCGACTGCGACAGTGCGACTCGCCGGACGGGAAGTTCTTCTGGCTTTGATTAGGCCTGGATGAAGAGGAAATGGGCTACACGGGTGTTTGGAACCGATTCTTATTAGTTTTTTTAAAGCAAAAGCAGAATCAGAATCAGTTTTCAGAAGCTAGTCACCCCCAGCTTCTAAAAAACTGATTCTAGGAGTAAATTAGAACACCAGAATCACTTCTGCACTTTTACCCAAACACTCCAACTTCTGCTTCTGCTCTCTGAAGGAGCAGAAGCAGTTTTAAGAATCAAATCCAAACACCCCCTATAGTATGGCATTGATTTTCATTTAGCAAATTACTCTAAATAGGAGTAAAATTATGCCAAAAAACCAAAACATAACTTGTTATTGTTACGTTTTTATTTCAAAACAGGACTATATTACTCTTATGGGAAATATCTATTTTTTCATTTCATTCTTAACCCTCCTTTAAATATGAATAAAATGTAGTAAAAAGTCATAATTAAATGTTTAATTCATAATAAATTCGATTTTTTTTAAAAAAATCATAGAAAAATAATAAAAATACTAATAAAATATTTATATTAAAAAAATTAAAAAAAATTAATAAATTAATAAAAAATATGAGCATTAAAACTCCATACAAAATACTACCTCCATCCCAATGAGTTCTTCCTAGTGAAACTTGGCTCGCAAATTTAGAAAGTGAGAATAAAGTGGAAATGTGTAGTTGTAATTACGTAAGAAAAAGGTGAATGAATGTGAACCACATATTTTTTCCAAAAGTGAAAGTTGGAAGAATTAATTGGCACGGCCCAAAAAGGAAAGTTGGAAGAAATCACCGGGACGGAGGGAGTAAAAAAATATGGATGCCTTTCCCACCGCCTGTACTGCCTCCCAGCACCACCACATCTGACCGGTGTAAAAATGCTATTTTTTCTGAAAATGCCAAAAAAATGACATATTACTCTTTGAGAATTTCAAAATTTTCATTGAATCAGCCATAAATATGCATGTTGAATTTTTTTCCTCGGAGACGGAGATGATGGTGTTGGGGTGGCAGAGGCAGAGATGATTTTTTTGTAGCGTTTTTTAGTTTTTTTTTAATTAATTTTTTTATTTTTCATATTTTTTTTAAAAAAATAATAAAAAATAGTAAAACTCCATATAAAAAGGGTTGCCTTTCCCGCCACGTGTACTGCCTCCCTGCACACATCCTCCAACCGATGTAAAAAATGTCATTTTTTCTAAAAACTGTCATTTTTTAAATGCCAAGAAAATGTCATATTATTCTTTTTGAATGCCAATCTTTTCATTGAATTTACCATAAATATGGCATTCATGATGAATGTGACATTTTTTCCCCTTGTTTACTGGAGTTGGTGGTGGTGGGGCGGTAGAGGCGGCGGTGTTTGTTTTGCGTTTTTTATTTATTTAAAAAATATTTTTTTTTAATGATTATTATTTAAATATTTTTATTATTTTTTTGTAGTTTTATGAATTTTTATTATTTTATTATGAATTAAAACATTTCAATAGCAAGAGGGGTATATTTTTCAACACACATAATTAGTCATATCAAAACATAGTTTACTTTTTGGTCTTATTTGTGCAAGGTGACAAGTTTTTAGTCCTATTTTGACAATTGATCCTTAGATAATTCAATTTAGTATCTTTATCCACTAATATAAATATTACGGCGTACAAATCATGTTATTTAAAACATCAATTCACACATTTAGTAATAAAATACATTATTTCAATAAATTCAACGATCATTATATGTCTGAAATACATAATTCAATTTATTATCTACATCCACCTACATGAGTTATTTTTTCATAACATTAACTTTTATAAACTTTTTAATATTATATTCGTTTGTTGGAGGGGTATTTAATTAATAGATTTACGGTGTAATAATACACACATAGGAGTGATGTGAAATGTTATTTCCGGTTAGGATTATCAAAAAACATCTCTATGTTTTACACATTAAATGTGCATTCTTTAGATGAATAATGTAATGGTATACATTACTGCTAATATATATTACGATAGTATATAATTAGAGACTTAAATTACTAATAATAATATGAAATGTAGTGATTGTAAATGAACTGTGTAGAATTGTTTAAATTTATGACGATATATATGATTGCGTTACTATTAAGAGTTAGAACTAACATAATAGAGCTTTACCTTAGATTCTTTCAGGAAAAAATGAGTTTTACCTTAGATTTTACATTGATCGGCGAGTCGAGAATCCAGTTGATTGTGTTATCCATGAGGAGCAACAAAGATAAAGACATGAATAGAGAAAATACCGAAAAATCGGTATACCTCACATACCGTATCGATTTATTTCGGTAAGGTAACGGTAAATATTTTCAAATACCGCGGTATACCGGTATTATACCGTACCAACTTCCTACCCAACAATTACTTTAAATTCTAAAATATTGTAAAAGTCCATTACAATTTTGAAGCCCAAAATTTATACTTAGGTTGGTGAGAAATACTAAAATACAAAATTAAAGGCCCAATTTGTCAAACCCACTATAACCTTCTAGGTTTCTACCACGTAACATTTAAGCAAACTAACCCTAATGACTAACGAGTAATGTACTAATGTCCAGAAACCAATGCATTTTCACGATGATTGAATCGCTGAGTAGCTGACGATGAAGAGTGATACACTTATGTGATGATTAAACCGCTGAGTAGCTGACGATGATTGAACCGCTGAGTAGCTGACGATGATTGAACCGCTGAGTAGCTGACGATGAAGAGTGATACACTTATGTGATGAGTATATCTACATAAGGATTCCGCAAGTCGAGTCACACAACTTTGTCCGCAAGTCTTGCTCAAATATTTAAAAAAAACTATAAAAATGACTAAATACACAATATCATATTAGGGATAAATGATTTCATATTCATGTTGTTTGAATAGTTTTATTTATTTAGTTTAGATATCACTATTCATATAATTATACATATATATTGTTCAAGTTATTTTAAGAGAATGTGTTATTTTTTAATACGTGGCATGTTGAACTGCTTAAATATACTAATAATAATTATTGTTCAATATTGAATATGACATCAATAGATTATTGATTGTATTTTGTAACATTCTAATAATGGATTAAATATGTCGCTAGTAACACCGATTTAGTATATTTTGTTAGTTTATGATAATTCGTTGTATTGGAAGACATGCATGGTAATTTACCAATACCGTACTGTTACCGAACCGAAACTTCGGTATACCGAAATGCGGTATACCGAAATGCGGTATACCGAAACTTCGGTAAGGTAATGGTATATAAATTTTGTATACCGAAAGTTTTGGTACGACAAAGGTATGAGAGAAAATATTCGGTATACCGTACCGAACCACCCCTAGGTAAGTGTTTTTGAGAAACTTGGCGAGACTTAAGGGTGCAAGAGCAAGTATTTGACGGTTTGATTCTATATTTATGGGAATTGATCATGGAAGTTAATGGTATATATTTATAAGATTTAATGTTGGCTATTAGGATGGTTTTTATGCATTAATACAATCATTAACGTAATTAAGGGGAAGTTAATTAATTTAAGCTTACCAATCTTTATGACGGGTATGAAACTGTCACAACAGACGAAATCATCAGACCAAACCGCCAGTAACGTACGAAACACGCAAGGGCATTAATTACTTTTCCTATAAATAGGATTGAAACTCAGGCTATAGTAAATCATATTCATTCTCACTCGATTGCACCAAATACTACTGATTTCTAGCCTACTTCTTAATTTTTCTGTTATTCTTGAACGAAATCCATTCAATACACATATTTCTTTTAATTAGTTTTAGTTTAAGAAAAATTGCTTAAACAATTTGGCACTGTCCGTGAGAAACGTGCAAGAAAAATTATCATGAATGGAAGATCATAGCTCAACGTTAATGATGGAATTCAAGAGGCAATTGAATGTTAGGGAGGACGAAACGAAACATGTCATCTTTTCAACTGATCAAATGCCAAACGTCACTACCTCTGATGTCATCTCATTGCGCTTGATAATACCTTATGGACTTACAATGCAAGGAACAACTTTCAACGACTAGTGACGCTGATGTTCAAAGATCAATTTGGGAAAACTGTGGAAGTGTACACAGACAATGTGATGGTTCCACCAAAACGTACCTTTGGAGTCTTTTGGGTGCTTAGGAGCATTTTGGAAGAAGAGCAAGCAGTAAGTTCTACTCTAATTGGGGATCCTACTGAAATCACCACAAGAGGGCAAAGGATAAAAAATGACGGTTTACCTGGACATCATCAAAAAGTCTACTGACTTGTTTCGAAGAATGTATTATCCAACAAGTCTCAAGAGAGGAGAACAACACCTTAGCAGTTGTAGGGCCGTGTCTGGCCTTGGAAATTGATGGAGGCATCCTGCTGGTGCAGGGGCGGATCCAGGAATGAAGAGTGGGGTGGGCTTAGCAGGAAAAAAATTGTTATTGCAAACAAAAAGTTTAGCTTAGGCTGTTTAGGGCCGTAATCGAATTGAGTTTTTTCGAACTACGGGAATTCGAGCGTGATTTCGAATTTAATTTAGTGATCTGAGCTTAAGAAGCTTTTTTAACTCGAACACGAGCTAGATTTTGAGTTCGAATAGATGTTCAAGCTGAGTTCGAGCATAGTGGTATTCGGTTTGATCCGGACTCGAGTCTATCAATAACTCGTAAATTATAGAAATAAATTTTATTTATCTTAAAATTTAAACATTTTCATTGCAATTTTTTAAATATATTTGAACACTAAAAAAATAGAGTTCATATATCTATTTTATTCAAGCCGAGTTTGAGCATAAATTAAATTAATAATCAAATAGAATTACATAACTATTAAATAAAACTAATGCACTAATAAAACTATTATAATTTTATTAATAATAATAATAATAATTTTAATAATAATAATAATAATAATAGAAATAGTATATGACCAAATAAGGATAGTTGATAAAGAGTAACTTAGTTATTTTAATGATTATAATTATGTTTAAATTTTAATGCTTATAAAAGTTACTCATGGTGACTTGGGTCAAATAATAGTAATATTCATATAATAATAACAGTATTATAATAATAATATAATATTAATCATAAAATTTATGTTGTAAAATAATATTGTAAACTTGTAATATAAAGTGCTTTCATTGATGGTGTGGGTGAGTGGGTGAGATGAGATTGCATAATTTGCAACTGGCTCCAAACACCAACTACATACGATTGTTTAATACTCCGTATGTAAAGTTTTGCTTCTCAATTTATCCCACAGCGACTGCAAGGATGGTTCACCCTCTTGAGTGTCCTATATATAAATCACTTCTTGGTGCAATCACATCAAGCTCTATTATTACGCATCGAGATCATTTGTCCTCGGGATCATTTGTTCCCATGACTATGGGCTTTAAACAAGGTTTGGGCAGCCTTTTGCTTTTAGAGCTTCTTAGAACACTTCCTTGTAGACTTGGGGTGGGCTGAGTTTTAATTTTTGGGTGGGCTGAAAATTAAATCTCTTTCTATACTAACAACAAAAATTGGGTTGGGCTGGGCTAGAACCCACCCTAAGCCCTACATAGATCCGCCCATGTGCTGGTGCAACTAGTGAAACCAGCGACTAACAAGGTCCGAACTATCACAATGTTGAGTTATTTATGGATGAGCCATGGATGCAGCCATATTCAAATTATTTAAAGCACGGCACAATATTACCTGGAAGAGGAGAAACACAAACAATGCTTTTTAATGTAAGTAAATTTGTTATTATAGCTAGATGACGTTTTGCTCAAAAGGTCAAAAGCAGGGTGATATCAAAGTTGTCTTTTACCTGAAGAAGCAAAAAGAGTTCTTCAAAGTTTTCATGATGGTGGACACGGGAAATCAGACTCTTCCAAGAGACATGACTACAACTCTGGGAAACCATATTCAAGACCACATGAATGAGTTGTCACGCCTTGATAAACTTCTCAGAGGGTCACCCATCCCAAGACTACTCTCGTGTAAACACGTTTAACTTGGAGTTCTTAGCTGATGAGCTTCCTTAAAAGGTTATGCACCTTGTTGGTATGAGTAGTACTGTCAATCCATTTAAATTAATCTCAAGTATTACAATCACCTCAAGTTAAGAATGCAAGTCCTCGTTGCGCCCATAAACCAATCTCAATCAAACCCAAGAATTATACTCTACTAAATGCTTGCCCGATATCCAACGAATCAGTACACTATTGCAAGTTTGCTTTGATACCACTTGTAACACCTGCCCTAGCCTGTAGGGACCAAGGTAGTACTTCTAAATATTCTTCAAACCTCTAGTGTTGTCCTCAAAAACCAACATGAGCCTTAACCGCACACTTTCTTAGGAGGTCATTCATTCCAAGACTACTCCCGTACAAGCACGCTTAACTTAGAGTTCTTAGCTGATGAGCTCCCTTAAAAGGAGACGCACCTTGTTGGTATGAGTACTACTATCAATCCATTTAAATTAATCTCAAGTATTCCAAAGATGATTCAAATCGACGGACGGGGACATATTGCTTGGAAGTTCATGACGACATACAGGTTCTGAGAAGCTGAAATGTGGTACATTTAAATTTGTTCCATTCTTAATTCCTACCTTCCTTTACATATAAATGATCACTAATATAACTTAACCATCGGTGGGCCGTTAGCTTCTAGCCAATGGCCAACGTTGGCAAATCTAATTTACACAGGAGTAGTTAACAATGACGACGATGATGTCCTGACACACGTCAAATAAAGTCTTACGGAAACGTTAAAACATAAATGATGGGGCTTACATAATTAAAAGTCTTACAAAAACGTAAAAACATAAATGACGGGGTTTACAATGGAAGAAGTGAGTTTTCATATCTTATAAAGATGAGTACAAACATAACTAAATTTATTATCATCAACTGAAATAATTATAAGGAAAATCATTTTAAATAGTATATTTATGTGAAACCTATAAATTTTATACTTCTATGATTGTATAAAATAGAAATGCACTACTACATTATACTAAATGTATTATAGGTCAAAGTTTGACATCATTCATTTGAAAATTCGAAGTTGGTTAACTAAAAAGGGATAGAGAGTGTACTCTGCATCATTAGTGTAAAAATAAATACAAATGCACTACTACATTATACTAAATGGTTACAACTATTCAAAATGTTTGTTACATTATACTAAATGTAACAGTTTTGGAAACATTAGTAGTTGAAACAGATATATGAGTGCATATAGTAATACTTTGAGATATTAAGGGGTGTATTGTATATGGATTCTTATAGATTTTTTCTAATCCATGGACTTATAATAAAGTCCATGGACTTTTAATATGAACGACTTTATGGTAGACTTTTATATGGAATTGTATAGATTTATATGGACTTTCATAAGTCTATAGACTTTTGTATTAATAAAATTGGTAGACTCGAGTCCGGCAGTTTAGAAGTTTCTTTTAAGAGGGGATTGCTGTAAAGGAGATTCTCTTCATACGTTATGGATAAACATAGCGGTAAGGTCACTCCTGAGGACTGAGACTGCCTCAAACCTCCAGGCGGCCCTACCTTTGCCTTTTCGTTTTTGGAATTGCTAAGTTTGGAAATTTGTATAGGAAGTTTTAAAGCTAAAAAGCAATAGTGATGATAGTTGTTTTTAGACTCTTGCTATATATGCACATGTTCTTAACTCTTAAATAATCCCCACCTGCAATTCAAGCTGAAATGAAATCAAGTAGTAGTATTGTACAAAATAATAATAAAAATTACCAACTGATGGAGTTTAATCCAACTACGAGAGCTAAATATACTAAGATATCAGAATATGGCAGCGTAAGGCAGTATTATTATTATTATTATTCGGAAGAATGACTTATCGATCCCTTCATAGGATATTTACAAGAAGTATTTATAGACTCTAGAAGTTAGTATTCTAGGAGGAAACTACTACATTAAATGCTATCAATTACACATTAGTTTGAATAGAACTCCTGTAGCGTCTTGGTCATTGTGCAATGATTATCTCCTTTAAGTCTCTGTTTCCTGTTGAAATCTGCCTGCTACCAAATAGCTATACTCACATGATAACGCGCCACGTAAACCTTAGGAATATCTAACCTCACTAGAACTCCGCGCAGACTCGAGTTCTGCTGTCCAGCCCAACCGGGTTGCGGGTTCCTATCGTGGGCATGATCCCTAATCGAGCCGAGCGGTATATTCAGTATGAATCCCGTTCATGGCTTGATCCCATTTATGGGCTAATCCCGTTAATTAGGCTAATCCCGTTAAGGGCTGATCCCGTTATGGGCTGGACTACGTAATTGGGTCATGGTCAGAATCCATGGTACCATCACCAACGATGACCAATCCGTTTCTCAAAAAAATGAAACAAAATTTTCTTCTACTAAAACAATAGATTGGACATTATTCATCTTCATTGTTGTCATCTCACTCATTTGTCCACATATGAGTAGCAACATCCATCCTTCATTCATTAGCTTTTGCTCTTTGCTGATCTTGTGTTTGAAAATCATCTCATTCAAATATTTCCTCTGTATCATTATCTTCTTCTGGGTTCGGAGGAAATTCATCAGACCGGCACTCACGCCGAAGAAAATTATGTAATCCTGCACAAGCCAAAACTAATTCTGCTTGTGTCTTATACGTAAACGGTGGTGCTGATTCGAAAATTGTGAAGCGTGATTTAAATATTCCAAATATTCGTTCAATCACGTTCCTTAGAGAAGCATGGCGAAGATTGAATAACTCAACTGCATTAACAGGGAGATTTCCTTCGCCACCAAAATCTTTAAGGTGATATCGGGTCCCTCGAAATGGAGCTAAAAATTGACGTCGGTTTGGAAACCCACAATCCCCTAAATAATATTTACCTATGCATGAAAAGTTATGTTAGTTTGGTATATGATCCGTAAATATAATTAATATAAGGAGATTGTAAAAGCATATAAAAGGGTACCTGGTAACACTTTGAGACCATTTTGCCTCGAAATTTCATCATTTAACACTTTAGAATCATGAGTTGAACCCTCCCAACCGCTAAGCACTTGAGAAATTTTATCAAAACTCTTAACAATTTTATTAAAAACCCCATTGTCAAGCTCTCAATAACTCCTGTGTGACTACTAGGTTCCTTTATTCTTCTATTGTTTTCAAAATCATTTCTACCCCGTTTTCCTTTATCTCTATTGCTTGATGAAGGTGGATCCTCTATATTCCTACTTTCATCTTGTGGAAGATGTGACGAATCCTCCTGGTGGGATGATGCATTTTCACTCAGTGTGAACATTTTAGTATTTGGATCAAAAAATAATCCATCAATGCCACCAATTGCACCAGATTCATCATCTACTCCCAACACTGTAGCATCTGTATTTTCACTAAGACCAATTGCACCCATTCTAGTTGCAGTTCTATTTCCCACTGCGATTCTCAAATCCTCGTAGTCCAGGAAAATTTCTGACCGAAGGTTCGCGTGATACGGATGTGACTGATATATAAAAAATATAAGATTTGTGATTACGATGTTACATATATTATATAAAATAGACACACACATGAATGAAAAATATGCTCACACCTTCATGAGGTCGAGTCGGATGACATACATCTTGGTTGGTCCCACCAATCAACCCATACTTCTTCCGAAGCCGTGAATTTCTTTGTGGTTGCATCCCATCCAAATCCAGAGTTGTGACGAATAAGTTGAGAGTAATTGGAATGTTGTTTTTTAAACCATTTCACTCTACTTTGGTAATGAATACAACTAATTTCATGACCAAGTTTTTCCTTAAGTTTAGAAAGGAGCCTGGTCTCTACCGTTTATTTACTTATCACACCATTTGTATCGTGTAAGCTAAGTTTGGCAATTTCAACCATTAGCTGTTGCAATACATTACTCTCTTCTACGGTCCAAGTTCTATAATCCTTTCTTTTCGCATTACCTTGCGAATCTCCCATCTACATAATATGTAAAACCAATCAAGCAAACAAGAAATGCAAACCCATACCACTTGATCTTTTGAAACATAAAATGTATTAAGTTCTTGTACAAAAATTGTTGTGTTATATCACAACCTCATTTTATGCATTTTTATAGGTAGAAAAATATTTATTACCGAACATCAGTTGCAGGTATATTTCAAGGATTTACTATATGAAGCAAACATCATTACTTTTTGCAGTGGCGTCGACAACTAACGGGCCATACTTTGTCAAGCAAACACCCATATAATTGAATCATTGAATTGGCTAAGATAAAATTGAAAAACAGAAGTAAAATCCTACACAATGTTATGCCTCGAAGTAAAAGCTGAAAACAGAGTGGAGAAGCAGCAAAAAAAAAACAAAAACAGTCTCCATTTTTTTAAGAAAAGAAAAACATAAACAAGCAAATCAACATGTCCCAGTCCCCCGCCGTAAATCAACATTGTCTCTCTTACAAACAGAGTTATAAACAAATAATAAAAATGATTAATATCACGAACCCATAAATTTGAACACTAACATATGTGGTTCAACTTTATTATGAGCCTAATATTTGGTTTTAAAAAGGGTATCAGATCATCAAGAGCCACTTTTAAAAATAAGTCCTTCGATTCCCCCTTCTATTAAACTACGGACTAACCATTTATTTTATTTCATTCTTGTGTGTGTGTGTGTATAGACATAGAGAAATGCTCTTGTTCACCTGTTCGGACAGGAGCCGCCATCCGAACGCCATCATTTGGGACGGTTCCCCATGGAATATTTTGATGAAATTTTTTGAGCAGTTTCTTCATTAAGTCTAGTTTATCCAAAAAAATATTTTAGTCAAAGATTTTTTTAAGTTAACTGCACCAAATTATCTGTCAAAATGGCAAAATATTAGATGGCAAAGTGGTATGAGTTTGCATTTATTGTTTGCTTGATTGATTTTACATATTTTATAGATGGGCGATTCGCAAGGTAATGCGAAAAGAAAGAATTATAAAATTTGGACCGTAGAAGAGAGTAATGTATTGCTACTACAGCTAATGGTTGAAATTGCCAAACTTGGCTTACACGATACAAATGGTGCATTTGATAAGTAAACAAACAGTAGAGACCAATCTCCTTCCTAAACTTAAGGAAAAACTTGGTCATGATATTAGTTTTATTCATTACCAAAGTAGAGTGAAATGGTTTAAAAAACAATATTCCAATTACTCTCAACTTATTCGTCACAACTCTGGATTTGGATGAGATGCAATCACAAAGAAATTTACAGATTCCGAAGAAATATGGATTGATTACATTAAGGTGTGAACATATTTTTCATTCATGTGTGTTTCTATTTTATATAATATATATAACATCGTAAACCACAAATCTTATATTTTTTATATATCAGTCACATCCGGAGCATGCGAACCTTCGGTCAGAAACTTTTCCGGACTACGAGGATTTGAGAATCGCAGTGGGAAATGGAACTGCAACTAGGATGGGTGCAATTTGTCTTGGTGAAAATACAGATGCTACAGTGTTGGGAGTAGATGATGAATCTGGTAGAATTGGTGGCATTGATGGATTACTTTTTGATCCAAATACTAACATGTTCACACTAATTGAAAATGTGTCATCCCACTAGAAGGACTCTTCACATCTTCCACAAGATGAAAGTAGAAATATAGAGTATCCACCTTCATCAAGCAATAAAGCTAAAGGAAAAAGGGGTAGAAATGATTTTGAAAACAATAGAAGAACAAAGGAACCTAATAGTCACACAGAGGTTATTGAGAGCTTGACAATGAGGTTTAATAAAATTTATAAGAGTTTTGATAAAATTTGTTATTTAATGGAGAAGAGAGAATCAAGAGAGAGGCAATTTCTAAAGTGCTTAGCAGTTGGGAGGGTTCAGCTCATGATTCTTAAGTGTTAAATAATGCAATTTCGAGGCAAAATGGTCTCAAAGTGCTACCAGGTACCCTTTTATATGCTTTTACAATCTCTTAATAGTAGTTATATTTACGGATCATATACCATACTAATATAACTACTTCATGCATAGGTAAATATTATTTAGGGAATTGAGGGTTTCCAAATCGACGTCAATTTTTAGCTCCATTTCGAGGGACCCGATATCACCTTAAAGATCTTGGTGGCGAAGGAAATCACCCTGTTAATGCAGTTGAGTTATTCAATCTTCGTCATGCTTCTCTAATGAACGTTATTGAAAGAATATTTGAAATATTTAAATCATGCTTCACAGTATTCAAATCAGCACCACCTTTACGTATAAAACACAAGCGAAGTTAGTTTTGGCTTGTGCAGGATTACATAATTTTCTTCGGCGTGAGTGCGGGTCCGATAAATTTCCTCCACACCCAGAAGAAGATAGTGATATAGAGGAAAATTTTGGATGGGATGATTTTCAAACACAAGATCAGCAAAGAGCAAAAGCTAATAAATGGAGGATGAATATTGCTACTCATATGTGGACAAATGAGTGAGATGACAACAATAAAGATGAATAATGTCCAATCTATTGTTTTAGTAGAAGAAAATATTGTTTCAATTTTTTTTGTGAAACGGATTGATCATCGTTGGTAATTTTTATTATTATATTGTACAATACTACTACATGATTTCATTTCAACTTGAATTGCAGGTGGGGATGATTTAAGAGTTAAGATCATGTGCATATATAAATACATTTTCGATCTTATGATTCTTATCCTTTTCAATAGCAAGAGTCTAAAAACAGCTATCATCACTATTGCTATTTAGCTATAAAAATGCCTATACAAATTGCCAAACTTAGCAATTCCAAAAACGAAAAGGCAAAGGTAGGGCCGCCTGGAGCTTTGAGGCAACCTCAGCCCTTAGGAGTGACTTTACTGCTATGTTTATCCATAACGTATGAAGAGAGTCTCGTTTGCAGCAATCCCCTCTTAACAAAACTTCTAAACTGCCGGACTCAAGATTACAAATTTTATTAATACAAAAGTCTATAGACTTATGAAAGTCCATATAAATCTATACTTTTTTTATACAATTCCATATAAAAGTCTACCATAATGTCGTTCATATAAAAAGTCCGTGGACTTTGAATGTTTTTACTTGGACTGTAATTTGCTGGTCTGATCTAGTCTGGTCTGGTCTGATCTGGTCTGGTCTTGTCTGGTCTGGGAGGAATTAACGTTCAAGTAAAAACATCCTTTATTATAAGTCCATGGATTATAAAAAGTCTATCAGAATGCATATACAATACACCGCCTAAGTAGTTCAACTTTATCGCTCAATTGCAATAAAAAAACTAAACAATGAAGAAACACATAGGTTGCCGTTAACTGGACTGTAACATACCTCTGAAATTAAACTTGAAAAATTATCCAAGAATCAAAACTGCAGAATCACACACGGGGAATGGAGCTTCAACTCTTTTGTCTCAACAAGAACAACGATACTCAGGGGCAGACCATAGTAGAGACCCAAGGGGGCTACCGCCCCCAACAATTTTTTTAGCGTATATATATACGAAAAATAATTTCCCTCTTCCCAAAAATTATTTTGAGTCCTTCAAAAATTATTTTCGCCCCAAGATGTTTTTTCTGCGTCCGCCCCCGGCAATACTAATCAAAATGTAAACCTGAACTTACCTACACAAATCAGTTTTTGAAATTCCATGAACAGAAGAGAATTATGTCTCCATCGAATCAAATTATATAGAATCTTGACTAATAATTCAAAAATACTCTTACGAAGAGAACAATGTAAGAGAAAACATCAGATTGTACGAGATAGTGAAGCAATCAAACGCCAACATTAAGAATTGAAAAACTTACTCTTAAATGCCTCACGTCACTTGGAGACCGCACTCACCTTGTCCATGGGAGGGCGGAATCGAGCTGCTCCAGAAAGGAAGGGTTTCATTCCATGGACAAGAAGAAATTAGCTAGGCGTGATGGTCATTGGTCATCGATCGAGAACTGCCCGGCCGTTGAGAGTTTTCTTCTAAGTTCTAACTTCCTGAGAACAAAGTGAAGTACGTATGGGCTTTTTTAGGGTTTAAATTTTAATTTAATGGGGTGTTTTGATCTGATTCTTAAAATTGCTTCTGCTCCTTTAAGGAGCAGAAACAAAAGTTGGAGTGTTTGAGTGAAATGCAGAAGTGATTCTGATGCTCTAATTTACTCTTAGAATCAATATTTTTAGAAGTTGGGGGTACCAGCTTTTGAAAACTGATTTTGATTCTGCTTCTGCTTTAAAAAAGAAGCAGAAGCAGAAAAAGTTCCAAACACCCCCTAATTGCACTAAGTCTTCCGGGTAGAGCGGGTCAACCCAATCCAACCCGACCTGACCCGTGACGGGTAATGCTTTATGTGGGTTGGGTCGGGCCAACCCGTTTAGTGATGCGCTAGAATTTTTCTACAACCCTAACCCAACCCACCTAACTCGTGGGTTGAACGGGTTGACCTGCGGGCCAATGTAAAAAATACTACGTATATGACAAAAGATTCTTTAAAAATAACTACCCTGGAATATATATTTATATTAGTAAGCAGTAATAAGGGAAATACAAGTATAAGAAATCAAAATACTAAGAACCAATACTTACTAAATTTAATTAAAAAATAGTAAATACTAGTTATATAAGAATTTAAAACTATAAGAGGGTAGGTAAGAAAAATACTCATTGAATTGTATAAAAGTAAAGATCTATTTAAACCTTTTGATTGATTATTTGTAAATCATGACGAGTAATTCCTAAATATTGTTTCAAACTTCTCATAAAATAGTATGTTTTAACAATTTATTTGAATATTTATTATAGATATAATAATTATTTTGCAATGGTTGTAATTTTTTTCATTGTAATTATAATAATTTTGGTAGTAAAAGAACAATATTGAAGATAATAAAAGTCAAAACTATATGTTTGTATATTGGCCCGCGGGCAAACCCCCAACCCGTTGGGCGAACCCACTTAAACCCACAACCCGCATGGGTTGATCCGTGAAACCTGCGAACTAAATGGGTCAGAAATTCACAACCCTAACCCACCAATAAATGGGTTTAAACGGCCAGCCCGCGGATTTTGGCCCATTTTGACGGCTCTACTTCCGAGTTTGCAATTTTTTTTATGCAATGGCGGCAAATTGTATTTAGGTAATTACTCCCTCCGTCCAAAATTGTTTTGCAATGTCAATATTTTTTGGTCAACCAATAAAAAAAGTCAATGCTCCTTATCTATAAGTAATTCAATTTTTAATAATTAAAATTTATATATTCAGAAACCACGTACATTAAAATCTCTTCGAAGTTGTAAACTCCAAATTAGAATATAATTAAAAATTGACAACCTAATTAAGCAAATAAAATAAAACTATTTGACCAAGAAAAATCAAATTTGTAAATCATTTTGGGAATTACGGCACAAATTTTTAGCTTTGGCCCTTCTTTTCCCTCTATAATTTTGATGTACCAAGTGTGGAAGTGTTACATTAGAATTAGTTGATCGTAACACTTATTAAAAGAATGTAACGTCCTATGAACGAAAACAAAAGTGTTACAAGAAGATCACACTTTATGTAACATTTTCTAAACTAGTGTAGCGAAATATTTACAACCGTTGCAGTAGATCACTTTTAGGCAACAATTTTAATAAGTGATAAGGAGTACAATTTTATTGTTACATTAAAACTTAAAAATTAAAATGTACTCGTAGTAGTGATAGTTACGTTCTATTTGAGAAAAAGAAAAACTTTTTATAAGTTATAATCTCAACATCATTTTAATGTTTAATTCTCATATCGTTGATGTTTTAATCAATCCTAATGGAAATTTGAGTCACATTCAAAGGAAATGAAGCTAGCTATAGCAAGCTAGTGACTGAAACTTAGCTTGTTCTGTTTATGTGTATTTCAGTGGACTAGAAATCCATGCTATTGAAAAAGCAACGCACGTGTGAACGTGTTGTGGGAGTCATTGATTCTCGTTCGTTGAATTGGCATGCATGCTTGAAATCGACTTCTTAAACATTCAAAGTCAAAGTAAGGAGGCCATACTTATGATATCAGTCAAAGGGGGCAGCCACCCAATCACAACTTGACACATCAGCACAACCGTTGGATCAGTCTTCAAATGTCATTTCCATGCACGTACGTACTTAATCAATTAATAATACTTACGTAAGTATAGTAGTAATATTAATTATCTAATGATGACGTTCCAACAACCTTCCCCCACCAACAGCCAGCCAGAAGATATATATATATATATATATATATATATATATATATATATATATATATATATATAAATCCATATACGGACTACTAATTATCACCCAACTCTTATCTTAGCTTCTCTACACTTAGCCTAATTATTCCTTTTAAAAGGGAAATGGGAAATTGTGTGAATAAGGGAAAGGGGGGATCTTCATCCATGGTGTGGGCTGCCGAGGATGAGGGGGATGAGTGGGAATGGGTATCACAGGAAAAGAAAATTCAGAAGAGTGGGGGTGAAAGTGGCGGCGCGTTGGTAGTAGGCGGTGATAAAAGCAGTAGCGCCGCCGCGCCGTCTACGACGTTGAAGATCACAATCTCAAAGAAGCAGCTGGAGCAGCTGCTTCTGCTGGCGAGGAAAGTGGAGAATAGTAATACTTCTAATCAAGAAGATCAAATACTCTTGGCTAGATTGTTGGCGGATTCCGATCAGCACGGCGGAGATGTGGTGGTGAGGCAGCAGTCATGGAGGCCGCGTTTGCAAAGCATTCCGGAACTTAGTTGAACCGGCGCCCCGGAGAACTTTTTGTTCTTAGTTGGTGTACATATATACATACTCCCTCCGCTTCACGATCTTTGTCACACTTTCCTTTTTTGGCTGTTTCACAATCAATGACACACTTCATTGTTTCCTTATTTGGTAAATAAATCTTTACCAAAACAGTGCAAAACAGTGTCAAACAGTGTCAAACAGTGTCAAACAGTGCCAAACAATGTTCAAACAGTGTCAAACAGTGTACTCTACAGTAAAATTTACCTCTCAGTAACATTTTTTCCTTAATTCTTGACAAGTCAAACTGTGTCAAAGATTGTGAAATGCAGGGAGTATACGAATTGAAGTATATAGTCATCGATCGATATGTAGGTTGCTTGAATTGGATTATTGGTGAGAATGTTATTTGGTTATCAGCTATGCAAGTTGTTGTATGTAACTTTAGCACCAGATTT
Organism: Cuscuta europaea; assembly: GCA_945859875.1. NCBI lineage: Eukaryota > Viridiplantae > Streptophyta > Magnoliopsida > Solanales > Convolvulaceae > Cuscuta > Cuscuta europaea. The sequence goes on from CAMAPE010000004.1 coordinate 12,757,459, forward strand.
ATCACAAGTCTGTTTTTTATATTGCATGCTCTTATAAGCAACATTTATCTCAACATTTATATTGATGTATTTTATTACCTCAACAATTAAATGAAAAAGAGTATTCTATATAGCGATGCATTTATTACCAAGAGACATATTTTAGTTTTAAATCTTTTATTATGTAGAATGCTAGGAGTTATGGATGAATGCCCATCTATCAAGAAGATGAGTACTAAGTAGTGATACATTTATCAAAACTATTTTAAATGGAAAAAATTAGAATAGAGAATTAATTATGTACTAGATCAGAGTTACATTCTTATGTGAAAACTTGAATAGTAAATAAGTTAGGAAAAATGGAAACTAATAATCCAACCTTTTAGCGGCCTTCTTACAATACTCCCACCTTTTCATTATTCAGGAATAATTCAATCTTTGCACCCCATCTTCATTCAATGGTCTGTGACCGATTGATGACCTGTTATTCCAAGTTATTTTCTTATCTTTGCAAAACATTATGTGACCATAAGTTGGGGTTTATAGTATAATATATTACAAAGATAAGAGAAATGGTTCCAAATAGAACCTTAAGTTTACGTATGTATTTAAAAAGGACCTTGACTTTTTTAACTCCTAAATAGGACCTAATTTTCGGATGTTTCCAAAATTGCCCCTAATATCTCATCCCTGGCAAGCGGCTCCTTTCTCTTATCCTCCCTCTCGTGACAAACTCAGCCACATACAACATACTTCAGCGTTTGCGGAACAACTCACGCAGCCGCTATGAAATAGAAAGATCTTTCGAAGTTGCCGTTGTAATGGAAGATTAGGGACTGGGCAGAGAACCAGATGAAACGCCAGAGCTTGGAGAGAATGGCTGTCGCGATGACTTGTTTTGTAGGCAGCAAGGATACGAGCCGATGACGAAGAACATCGAAGACTAGGTGCAGGGCACCGCCGGGGAAACACATCTCTTCTTCTTCTCCCTTCTTTTTTCTTCTCTGCGCACATCGGCTATTTTTTCGCTGCGCACATCAGCTATTTTTTGTAGAAGCATGAAGAATTGAGGATGATGCTTTGAAATGTCAAAACTTTTTGTATTTTATTTTATTTTTCAATTTTCATTTCTTCTTTTAATATTTATTTTCTACCCCCCACCTTTTTCTTCCATCCTCTCTTTTTTCTATTTCGATTTGTCATTCATCGATTTTTTATCATGCTTAATTTACTCACACTTCATTTATAAAATTTACTCATACTTGATGTAGAGAGTAGTTACATTGTTCCATTTTATGACGTTGTTAAAATTGTTTGGTTTCACTTTAATTGTTATTCTTATGACATTGCTATTGACATTTTTATGACATTATCATTGACATTCTTATGACATTGTTATTGACATTCTTAAGACATTGTCACTGATATTGTTTTCTATTGACATTGTTATGACTTTGTCATTGACATTCTCATTACATTGTCATTGACATTCTTATGACATTGTCACTGACATTGTTTTATATTGACATTCTTATGACATTGTCATTGACATTTTATGACATTGTCATTGACTTCTTATGACATTGTCATTGACATTCTTATGACATTGTCATTGACATTCTTATTGACATTGTTTTTTATTTACATTCTTATGACATTGTCATTGACTTCTTATCAATGGTGGTTATTTTTGGTTTGTTATAATGACAATAGAGTAAAAATATACTATGTAGATATGTCAAGATGTGTTGTAATTTCGCTATAGTAAGCGATGTAATACACTTTGGCAATGTAATTTAATTTGACTACACAAAATAATGCAATAAAAAGCAGGCATGAACTCACAATGACATACTTATCATTCTATTCTAAATGAAAGATATTATCAAAATGAATAATGACATACTTTCCAGAAACGAATTCACAAAAATGAAATAGAAACCAGAAAAGCAAAAATAATACGGATTAAATAGTAATGACTAGTGAACAAATTGGAAAGTAAAACAAGAGCAAAAGGCTAACAAGATCCGGGAAAGCTTTATCACAGCAGACACGAACATCAAATACTGGATAAAAGGAAGGTAGAAGAAAGAAGGAGGAAAGAGGAAGAAGAAGAAAGAGAGAGGAAGAAGAAGATCAAGCGGGTGAGTATCGCCCGTGACCAATTGGGTGGACTCGTGCAGGTGACTGCTCTGACGACAGGTCGTCTCCTTGGACACCGAGAGGACGGCGATGCCTTGGCCGATATCATCCTCCATGAGGCGGTGGATGTCGTCTCCAGTAAAGATTCACTGTGAAATTCACCGGCACCATGGGCTTCGATGTTGTTGATTACCGGCGATGTGAATGAATGTTCTGTAAGTTTGCAGCGACATGAGCAGGGAGCGTCATTTGTAAGCCAAGGGTGATTTTGTCCTTCCGTTAAAAATCCGTCCTATTTAAAGGTTAAAAAGTTTGAGGTCCTATTTACATTCCTAGACATGCTTTTACTCCTATTGAAGTCTTTTTCCCCAAAGATAAGAAAATAACTTGAGATAGCGGGTCATCAATCGGTCATGGACCAGTGAATGAAGATGGGGCGCAAAGCTTGGATTATTCCTGAATAACGAAAAGGTGAGATTATTGTAAGAAGACCACTAGATTGGATTATTAGTTTCCATTTTCCCAATAAGTTATTGAAAAGTGTTTCATATTTTAGTAGTCTTATTTAATAAAGATCTTCGAGCACCGATAAATCGAACTCTTGTAACCATTTCTTCACCAAACAAATTGAATACTCCCTCCGTCCCGAATTTAATTGCAAACTTTGACTGGCACAAGGATTAAGAAATGATAATAAATGATACTTGTCTTTTACACTTTTGTCCATCTTTCTAAATGTAGATGCCTTTTAGTTAATGGGGAAAAAGTAAAAGTAAAGGTAAATTTCTCACTTTATTCTTATTTACATACCTAAAATAGAAATTGGAAAACCATTTTGGGACGACCAAAAAAGGAAATTTTGCGAATCAAATTGGGAAGGAGGGAGTATGTTTTAAGTTCATTAGAGGGTAGATTCTATGGTATTTATAAGGTACCATACATTTATCATAGACCTGTACAAAAACGGGTTCGGGCCGGGCTTTGTATAAATTTTCTGCCCATCATGTGTGGGCGGGCCCCGGCCCGGCCCGCAAAAACGGGCCTAACCCTATGTCCATACCCGCCCATAAGAGCGGGCCAGGTATTCCACCGGGCCACCCGGCCCGGGAATACTTTATTTTTTTCAAAATTATATGATTTTTTAAATTTTTTTATATATATTTATATATACTAAATGTAGCGGGCCGGGCTTATCGGTCCGAACGGGCGTACACCCTAACCCAAGCCCGCCCATATCTTATTGCGGGCCGGGCTCAGACCGGCCCGGTGGGTAAATATATATGCCCAAGCCCGCCCATTTGTGCGGGCGGGCTGGGCGGCCCGGCCCGTTTTTGTCCAGGTCTAATTTATCAACATGAATCAATTGCAATATTGTACGTAGTTGAATTATTTAAATGAAAATTAAAAGTGATATAATGTCTTGGTCTCTTGGACCTATCAAATACGAATGATAGGTATAATATCTCATTATTGAATTGAGTATCAAAGTTGTCACCTCATTAGAGGCTATAACTCTAGTCTAAAGTTTTCATTTATATTTTACACGCTAGACATACACTACAACTCCGATCACTCAAATGAGTCATACTCCGTATCACTTATCATATTTATAACTGCATTAATTATTATTCTATTTTATTTTGTGTTTGTTGGAATTATGTATGTATGTATATATATATATATATATATATATATATATATATATATATATATATATATATATATATATATATATATATATATATTCAAGATTTTATTTACGGTTTTGTTCATTTTAATTTCATATTTTGACTTTTTTTCAACGTCTCTAAATTATTTATCTATTTTGGAAATATTATTATTTAAACAATTTTATATCTAAATTCTTAAAATTTACTACATATGGCTTCTTAATTACCACATTAATTACTCTCTTGTATGACTGTCATATTTTTATTCTATAGATAAGGAATTAGTATCATTTTTTAATTTACCAAGCTCTATAGTAGTAATTACACTTATTTAGAAAATAATAACATGAATCACAATCCTATTTTTATTGTTATTTGTGGACCTTTACTAATAAGTAGTTGCGCTTAATTTGTCTGATCTACTTGATTATGGTTGACCGGTATTTTATTTTAAATAAGAGTTAGCTAGGGAGGTAGTGACTGCTAGTGACTGAGAATTCATGCCATCGACGAAGCAACGTACGTATGAACGCGTTGTAGGAGTCGTTGATTCTCGTTGAACTGCCATGCATGCTTGAAATCGACTTCTTAAACAAACATTCACAGTCAAAGTAAGGAATTGAGCCCATCCTTATATACGACCAAGTAGGTCAAAGGAGGCAGCCGCCCAATCACAACTTTACACGTCAGCACAACCATCGGATCGGTCTTCAATTGTCATATCCATAATAGTTACCCACGTGCAGGCATATAGTGAGAATAAGGAGGAAATTATTAGTGAGAATAAGGAGGAAATTGACTTAAATAGGTGTAAACATGCTTCCGAATTTCAAAATAGAATTGTTATGTTTCTCTGGTCAAAATAGGCGTTGTTACTGTCATCAATGAAAAATATTGATATTAATGACAGTAGTAAATATTGTCATCCTTGTACATACACTATTTTGGCCTTAATGAGTAATCTAAGATGGCTATAAATCTAGTAAAATTACTTCTATTTCAAAAAAACATAGCAGTCCTATTTTAGAATTCAACATTTCAAGAACTTTCCCTAACAATTAATAGAAAATAACTCAAATAAGACTAAAATATGGTTCCTTCTCGCGTGTCTAAGTTTTATGACAATGTTTGTTGTTGACAATGTTTGTTGTGTGACGAGCACTTTGTCACGGTGCGTCAAAATAAATTCAATACTAAACACTTATACGTAGTATAGCGTAGTAGAGTTCGTATCCACATGGAAAGAAATATTTCTCTTTTTATGATACTTAGTAAAAGGGGGGATTTGGATTGAGTGATTTAATTTAATTAAGAACTAAGATGAACAACCTATATGTGTTTAATTCAAAGATAAAAAGGACTTGACATTGCTACTTTCCACTTGTTGATATATTTCAGTCGATCATTGTTATATCTATAACTTATTCCCTCTCGAATACTCAATCGGGGAGTATATCCACATCATCTAGGTTAGTTATTAACAACGACCGTTCATTAATAACCCTTACTATTAATCAAATATAGAACAACGCCTTATACCGATTTAATAGTAGCATTTAATCTTTCTAACTCCTTGATGAAATCAATTGAGATTGATAACCTCAACACAAGCGGTTTCGGTTTAACCAACAAAATTAATCCCTCTTAAGTTTATTAACCACGACCGTGCATTAATAAACCGAAGTTACTTACTTGTGAAACCATCAACGATTAACCATCGGTTCGTTGATCGTTTCTAGTAATAATTAATATATGAAACAAAACTAGTTGATCCTTTAAGTAATGTTCAAAATATTAATATGAAATAAGAGTAGGAATTAATTAATATTCAAGGAAGAATATTATCAAAGAAGATGAATCCTACTATAATTAATATCAAGATGTTAACTAATTGTCATCTTAGCAACACTTCCCAACATTAATATAGAGGAAGAAAACACCATACTAACTAATGTCGAGATGTTAACTAATTGTCATCTTAGTAACACTCCCCAACATTAATATAGAGATGGTATTAAGGAAAGAACTATTAATTAATATTAAAGGAAAGAAGTTAAGAAAATAACTCACAACTTTAATAATCAACAAGCTTCAAGAGCAACACCAAGAATGGAAGTTTAGCTCCTCATTAGGAGACTAAACATAGCTAGAAAAATATAAAGAAATGCTATTCTAAACTGAGCTAAAAGAGTGATATTTATAGGTGTTTTTCAACACCTTTGGCCGGGTACCCGACCGGGTCTGGTCAAAATCAGATATTTCCCCACGTTCTGGTGATCTTTGCACACCGGGTTGTCCCCGGTCACTTCTTGCCCGACCGGGTGAGGTATGGGGCCCGACCGGGCCCAACTCTTTCCTCAGTGCTTCGGTTTTCAAATCAGACCCGACCGGGTGCAATTTCCTACCCGGTCGGGTATTTGCTCCTGGACAGTTAAAATTCCTTTTTCTTCACTTCAACATCCTCCTTTCCAACATCCTTATTCCTAATTCTACTTTATAACTTACAAATGAGAACTAAAATACAATTACAACTAAAATCACACAAATGTTTACAAACCAAATAAAACGTCAAACAATCACCATCAATGAAACATAAAAACATACATTTATGCACTACTAATTAGTGTGCATCAAACACCCCCACACTTAAACCTTTACTCGTCTCGAGTAAATCAAATCAAATCCAAGAAGTCCTAAATGACAAGAATATCAATACAAAACATCCAAGAGTGTTTTTACCACAATATAAAGCATCCCCAATAATAATTAAAGTACATTGGGGTCTTCAACTTCATCTTTATCTCCATTTCTCTTTTGAACTTATCGCCTTCAGGATCCTGCAAAATAGACATTTCTCTCATTCTCTCGTTTTGCCTAGGTGCCCTTTCAGGTTTTCATCCCAGCTTCCCACATTTTTTTTATTTCTCACAACCTCACTCTTTATTTTATTGCTTTAATTTTTGCTTGAGTTGCCCTTTGTGGGTTTTCAACTCAACAAGCTCTTTTTTTTTTGAAAATAAAATAAAACAAGTAGGATTGTGAGCATACCAGAACAATCTCTGCACCCCCACACTTAGGATTTGGCACTGTCCCTAGTGTCCGCCTAGACCTCCACCTTGGTGTCTGTCCTCATCCATGTGATCCCCGCCATAACCACCATCGTCGCCTCCACCACCGGAACTCGATCCTCCAAAGAAACCCCACTGAGAGGGGTCATACCATGATGGTGCAGGAGGTGGAGTGGTCATAGAGGCAAAGGAGCCCTGGTGTGCTACATAGGAGTATATCGGACCAAAGGTTCGCCGTTGGTCCTCTTCATATCTCCGCCAGTCTTCCTGCTGTTGTTCCTCCAACCTCTCAAAGCTATGCCTCTGTTCAGTTCTATACTGATCAACTCGCTCTTGAAGCTGGATGTAGTCGTTTTTGATCATGTTCATATTATTGAGCATCTGTTGCTCGAATGGTGAGTATTGGTAGGCTGGAGCATCAGGTTGTTGTTGTTGTGGGTTAGGTATCAAGGGCGGGTTTTCTTCAGCATGTTCTTGATCTGGTTCATCTTGTGCATAGTGTGCCGGGATTGCCCCGGGGAGACAGTAGTGATGACCATCACCGATTTCATGGCCCACGATATCTAGGGGGACGTCAGGGGACGGGATATGGATAATTATGTTTTGACGTGGGATGATAAACCAGTTGTAGATTGGTGTCCCAGTAGGCGTCACGTGAGATAGAGCCAAATCTTTGGTCTTTTGCACAAGCCATGACGTGCAAATGAGCTGTTTCGGAGTAATGGGGCCTGGGTCTACAAAGCCATATAATGTGGCTAGATGTGTGATTAGGCCCCCTATCACAATTTGTCCGGATGACGTTGCCACATTTTTTAAATGGGTCCATAAGATAGAGGCAACGTCAACTGGTTCTGGTCCAGGTAAAACAGCTTGTGCCAGAACACACACATCCCACATTCTTGTGTGGTGATTATTTGGTCTTCCGAGGAAATAATTTGAACAGAATTTTAGGAAAATACGGAAGACCGGGTGTTGAACACAGTTCACACTCAACTTAGAAAGGTCCACCACACCTTGTCCTGTCATTCTTTTCCATAACTCGTACCCCACAAGCGTATCATAAGCACGAGCTTCATCAAACAGAGGGAGGCCAAAATGATGTGCAAATTCTCTTTTGGTCAATGAACGATTTTCATTGAGTAAACGAAAGGTGATGGTGTCATTTGCATGATCATCATCATCTTTTGTATACACATATGAACTAAAGAATTCATAAACCAAATGAGGATAAGTCACATATTGCATTTCTAGCAACCTAGTGATTCCAATTCTTGCAAATATATCACGCATGATCACATCAATCCAAAGGAGGGCTAGAGTAGTAATGCACATGAATCGGGATTGTTTTACCTCCCTTTGTGCTTGTCCCTCGAAGAGTTGCTTTTGTGCCTCCGTTGCAAATTCCACGCTTTCATAGCCCGCTACCGGTGGGATAGCCCTTGAAGAAGAAGCTTTGGATTTTTTTGGAGCCATGGGAATTGATTTTTTTTGTGTAATTTTCGGACTTTTGGGTAGGGTGAGATTTGGATGGCTTTTATGGGTATGTGGTTGAAGAGGATGGTGAGGAGAGTAAGAATATGGTATTGGTTGAGGATTTTTGGGGAGATTTCGGACCTTGAATGTCCAAGAATGGGGATTTTCGAATTTTGGGTAGGGTTTTTGGGTTTAGTTGATTTGGAAAGTTTTGGGGGATTTTATGGGTATAGAGATGAAGAAGGAAGTGAGGAGATGAAGAAAATGGGATTTTTTTTTTGTGGATTTGGTTAAGGAAATGGGAAGATTCGAAGGTTGGGGTGGTTGAAAATGGTGGAATTTGGGTATTTTGGGCGTTGGGAGGAAGAAGAAGTGGGAGGGGAAGGGGGTGAGCCCGACCTGGTATAGTTCTTTTTCCCGTTCGCTCGGTCGGGTGGGGTATTTTACCCGGTCGGGCGTACACTATTTACCCGAGGCAGAATGTTTTTTGTTGGGTTGCCCGGCCGGGTATAAGGGTCTACCCGGTCGGGTGGAAACTGTTCACCCGAGGCAGAAGGGTTTTGCTGGCTTGCCCGGTCGGGTATGGAAGTTTACCCGGTCGGGCGAAAAATTCATTCTTGTTTTCCTCATGCCTCGCCCGGGTGATTGCACGGGTGTTTTGTTTTTAGAAGTAACCCGACCGGGTTAGGGTTTATACCCGGCCGGGTCCAATCCCAGTCCATTTTTTTTTTTGTTTTTTTAAACACACACTACTGAAAAAAATTAAAAATAAAAATGAAGAAATCGGGTTGCCTCCCAAGAAGCGCTTGATTTAATGTCGTGGCACGACGTTATTTTTTATCTTTTTTTCTTTTATGTGGGATCGTGAACATCCCTTGTTTCATTTTTCTTTTTCGGCCTTCTCCAGTAAGGCCAGGATTTCTTCTCTGGTATTACTTCAATCCCAGGTGGGATCCATTATCCTTTTGAAAATTTGAATAATTCTTCTTTTTCAAAAAGTTTGATTTTCTCATATTTTTTTCCAACAAAAATATTCGGGGTTTGTGGTTCACAAACATTTAGAGAACAAAGAGATTGGTTTTTAATCTGTTTTTTCGTAGAATCAAAAATGTTGAATTCTACCTTTTGATCATCAAACTCTAAAGTTAATGAACCATTAAACACGTCTATTTTTGTTTTTGCGGTTTTTAGAAAAGGCCTACCCAAGAGGATGGGTGTAGTTTGGTTATCATCTCCCATTTCGAGAACATAAAAATCAACAGGGAAAATCAAATTTTCTACTTCTACTAGCACATCTTCTACTACACCCTTCGGGTAAGTATTAGATCGATCTGCTAGTTGAATCACTACACCAGTTTGATGTAGTGGGCCGAGTTGTAAGGATTTATATAAGGAATAAGGAATGACATTTATTGACACTCCTAAATCCAACAAGGCCTTAGAAAATAAGGTATCCCCTATTTTGCAAGGAATAGTGAACATGCCTGGATCGCTACATTTCTCAGGAAGTTTCTTTTTAAAAATGGCCGAGACACGTTCACTCACTTCAACTTTTTGTTTCCCTTCCAGTTTATTTTTCTTTTTCATTGTGCATAGTTCCTTTAAGAACTTTGCATAACGGGGAACACTGTTGATCAGTTTGAAGAGTGGGATGTTTACCACAGAATTGACGAATGTTTCGTAGATGTCCCGATCATTCTTCAGCTTCCTCGTGTCTTTCAATGCCTCAGGGAATGGAGGGAGTGGTTCATATGATGACAGTGGAGGGAATTCAGTCTTCGTTGGCTTCTCCTCTTCCTGTTGAAAGCCTTCTTCAAGATCAACCTCTTTCTTCTCCTCCTCAACTTCTCGTGGTTGCAATTCTTTACCGTTCCTCAACATGATTGCATTGACATGTTGTCTTGGGTTATGCTCAGTTTGAGAGGGGAGCCTACCCGAATCTTTTGCTTCAAGTCGACTTACGGCACTTGAAATTTGGCTAACTTGAGTTTCCAAATTTTGAATGCTCGACTTGGTTTCATGTTGGAATTGCATCATGGTTTGTTGGAATTGCCCCATGCTTTGCTGCATTGTTCCCATATTAACGGCCAGCGCTCGAATCATGTCTTTGGTGGACATACTCGAGTTCGATGTTTGGCCTTGTGGTTTATATTGTTGAGGAGGAGGATTTGTTTGAGAATTTCCGTACCTTAAATTTGGATGATCCCTCCATCCCGAGTTGTAAGTATTTCCTTGAGGATCGTACCTCATTTGACCTTGGAACCCCAAAGCATTGACTTGCTCGAAGTTCTCTTCTTGTAGCGTTGGGCAAGAATCTGTGGGATGCCCTTGTGTTGAACAGATGCCGCAGACCTTGACTTCTTGGGTTTTTGGATTTAAAAGGAAATCTTTAACCAAAGAAGTCAAGCCGGCTACTTGACTCTCCAACAAGTTGTTGGATTCTGCTGCCATGACCCGTTTCGATGATGACCTTCCGTTGTAATGTCTCGAGTTTTCGGCCAACTCCGAAATGAGGTCTCTTGCTTGAGAAGGGGTTTTGTTAACAATACCCCCTCCGCAAGCCGCATTCACCATGCGTCTATCTTGATCAACAAGTCCATCATAGAAGTAGAGGATAAGATCTTGTTATGAATACCCATGATATGGGCAACTAGCACATAATTTTTTAAAACGCTCCCAATATTCATACAAGGTCTCATTATCCGCTTGCTCAATTTTGCTGATTTGCTTCTTGAGACATGAAGAGATAGATGCGGGATAGTACCTGTCAAGGAAGCTCTTTTTCATTTGAGCCCATGTATTGATGCTCCCCGAGGGAAGATAGAATAGCCAATATTTGGCGGTGTCTTTGAGGGAGAATGGGAAGGCTCTCAGCTTGATTTGCTCCTCGGACATGCCATTGGGGCACATGCTTGTGCACACAATATGGAACTCCGACAAGTGTTTATTTGGATCTTCCCCTCGTAGGCCATGGAAAGAGGGAAGTAGATGAATGAGCCCAGATTTTAGCTCGAATGTGACCCCCGTATCAAGAGTTGGAAAAGTGATGCATAAGGGTTGTTGATTTAGATTCGGAGCCGTGAGCTCCCTCAGCGTTCTTGTTTCCAGAGCCATGTGGAAGGACTCTTCGGATTCGCTAGAATGAGAACTAGCACTTGATGATTCCTCCGAAGAAGTATTCGGAAATAGATTCCTGAACCTCTCGAAGGCTTGTTCTGTTTCGGGTTTTGTTTGGTAGGTGATTTGGTTTATAGATCGGTGTTTAACCATATACTCAAACAAAGCTCAGCCCAAATAGAAATCTTTTAAATGTTTTTTTTATTTTTCTTGAAATAAAATAGAAAGAAAAATAATTGCCTTTCCCCGGCAACGGCGCCAAATTTGACGAGCACTTTGTCACGGTGCGTCAAAATAAATTCAATACTAAACACTTATACGTAGTATAGCGTAGTAGAGTTCGTATCCACATGGAAAGAAATATTTCTCTTTTTATGATACTTAGTAAAAGGGGGGATTTGGATTGAGTGATTTAATTTAATTAAGAACTAAGATGAACAACCTATATGTGTTTAATTCAAAGATAAAAAGGACATGACATTGCTACTTTCCACTTGTTGATATATTTCAGTCGATCATTGTTATATCTATAACTTATTCCCTCTCGAATACTCAATCAGGGAGTATATCCACTTCATCGAGGGTAGTTATTAACAACGACCGTTCATTAATAACCCTTACTATTAATCAAATATAGAACAACGCCTTATATCGATTTAATAGTAGCATTTAATCTTTCTAACTCCTTGATGAAATCAATTGAGATTGATAACCTCAACACAAGCGGTTTCGGTTTAACCAACAAAATTAATCCCTCTTAAGTTTATTAACCACGACCGTGCATTAATAAACCGAAGTTACTTACTTGTGAAACCATCAACGATTAACCATCGGTTCGTTGATCGTTTCTAGTAATAATTAATATATGAAACAAAACTAGTTGATCCTTTAAGTAATGTTCAAAATATTAATATGAAATAAGAGTAGGAATTAATTAATATTCAAGGAAGAATATTATTAAAGAAGATGAATTCTACTATAATTAATATCAAGATGTTAACTAATTGTCATCTTAGCAACACTCCCCAACATTAATATAGAGGAAGAAAATACCATACTAACTAATGTCGAGATGTTAACTAATTGTCATCTTAGCAACACTCCCCAACATTAATATAGAGATGGTATTAAGGAAAGAACTATTAATTAATATTCAAGGAAAGAAGTTTAGAAAATAACTCACAACTTTAATAATCAACAAGCTTCAAGAGCAACACCAAGAATGGAAGTTTAGCTCCTCATTTGGAGACTAAACATAGCTAGAAAAATATAAAGAAATGCTATTCTAAACTGAGCTAAAGAGTATGGAAGAAGAGATGATTTTTAGAGAAGAAAAAGAGTGCTATTTATAGGTGTTTTTCAACACCTTTGGCCGGGTACCCGACCGGGTCAAGTACTCACCCGACCGGGTCCGGTCAAAATCAGATATTTCCCCACGTTCTGGTGATCTTCGCACACCGGGTTGTCCCCGGTCACTTCTCGCCCGATCGGGTGAGGTATGGGGCCCGACCGGGCCCAGCTCTTTCCTCAGTGCTTCGGTTTTCAAATCAGACCCGACCGGGTGCAATTTCCTACCCGGTCGGGTATTTGCTCCTGGACAGTTAAAATTCCTTTTTCTTCACTTCAACATCCTCCTTTCCAACATCCTAATTCCTAATTCTACTTTATAACTTACAAATGAGAACTAAAATACAATTACAACTAAAATCACCCAAATGTTTACAAACCAAATAAAATGTCAAACAATCACCATCAATGAAACATAAAAACATACAATTATGCACTACTAATTAGTGTGCATCATTGTGCTTGTTTTTTTAGAATTCTTCATTAACACATGTTTACTCCCATTTCTAGAATTCTTCGTCGGTGGAACTTATATGATGTTAAATTTTATTGTTGGTAGTTGACAATGTTTGTTCTGCTTGAGTTTTGGGAGGTTAACTTTAGGAATTAGCGACTCTCAGGACTCAGTTATTTGTCTCATCCTAAACCACTGTCATACTATGAGAGAAAGATAGTGTTCGATCGGATCTTCTTTTCGATGATTCGTCAAACTAATGATATTGACAATTTTTCTCACTAGCTTCTTAAATCAAGGATTCAAGCTGTTTATTTATGGTGACTGGTAATAAAGTAATTTATATTTATCCTTAATTATAGGGACTGCTATATATGTAATTATAAATCTTTTATTAATATAAATACGTCAGTCATGGCTACAAGTATGCTTATGTACGTTTGGATATTATTTCTCACATGGTAAGTGAGCCTCAAAATCATCTAAAAACCGTATCTTTTATTTTGATGCACATGGGTTCGTCTTCAATGACCACCGCATGTTCTACTCCTACGCCGCCCATGGCAGCGCCACCCATGGCATTATGAACGGCTACCCAAGCTTTCTCCTCCTCTGTGGTGATGCCCAATGCTCCTTCTTCTGCGGCAATGAACAATGTTCTCTCTTCTACGTCAGTGCCATCGTTTTTCGAGTCGTTATCTTCTTGAGTCGCCGCCTAGACACCTCTAGTCTTCTTTTAGATTTCCACGTCAGCCACATCCTGGCAGTCATTTGCACTAAGTTCTCCTGTCTTTGCTAGTAGTGGCTGCCCACCGTTCATCTCACAATTGTCACCAGTGGTTGCTTTTGGTGGATCGACACTGGCTGATACTCATGTGACGAATCCTCCTTGTCCAAGTGGTATGTTTGGTCTGCAGGTCCCTGATCAAGTTTTCCCTCTTCTTCTCTGTTGAATTTAATCCAACACAAAATAGTAAATAAATACGTAAATGCTGTATGAAAACTCTGTTTTTATGTGGAAACCCGCAATGAAGAAAAGTTAGAAAACCACGGGACTTTTTAGGCTAACATCCAAATCCTCTCATTTTATTAATACTCTCCTCACCATTATTACATTGTACAAGCTCCCATTAATGGAGTTATTAAACTTCTAAAGAGAATGGGAAAAGAAGAAGGAAAAGGAAGCCAAATAGAGATCCTTCAATACGAGGGAAATCCTCCTATTTATAGAGGAAAGGGGGAGGGGTACATTCTACCCTAATCGGCCAAACGGCCAAAGTGGGCCTGTCGGGCCGAAGCGGATCGGATAGGCCGAAAATAGGATCCACTGATCGGCCTCCATACTGAGGTAATGCCTTGGGCTCCTGAACAGTAGTAGGTCGGGATAATATATCTCAATATTCTCCTTAGCTAATTTGGTTTAAATTCTTAGTTTTTCTGCCCCCAATATAACATTACATTATTTAACTTTGACTCATCCAAACATTAATTATGATATACGTCTAGTATCTCAATTTATGCATGTCCCTAGTACTTCACTTTTTTTCTATTTAACATCCTTCAGATATCTTTAGGGAACCTTAACTCAGGGTTTGCTTATTCAGACTTCCAAGGGGCCTCAGGTAATTTTTGCTTATTTTGATAACCGGGCTAATTGTCCTGATAGCAGCTAGTTATTCTACATTTGGGTATGCTATTGTCTTATTCTAATTTGGTTTTCTAGTGGTCCAAGAAGCAACCTATTATCTCCAAATCTTCCACTGAAGCTGAACATAGAGTTGTGGCATTTCATGTTCAATACACGCTTTATATTCAATTGGTTCTGTTTGAGCTTGGGTGCCCTACTCGTATCCACGTTACCTTATTTTGTGATAATGTCTCGGCTTCATATCTCTCGATGAATCCCATCTAATACGCTCGAAGTAAACACATTAATGTTGATTATCATTTTGTTCGTAAATGTGTGGCTCGTGGGTGGAGATATTCAAGTTAAATATGTTCATACAAAAGTTCAACTGGGTGATATTTTTACCAAGAGTGTCTTTACAATATTTTGCTTTACTTTGTGACAATTTGCGTATAATTCCTTTTGCGCAGATTGAGAGGGTGTAATAATGTAATTTATTTTATCTAGTAATTATAGGGACTACTATGTAATTATAACTCTTTTATTACTATAAATACATCATCCAGGGCTGCCAGTTTGATTAAACTGGATATTATTTCTCATTGTTGGTCACCAGATTTTCTATTATTTCCTTTTCGAGGCATGGTAAAACCAATTTATATGTTTATTTTCTATTCCAAACTAGTTTTAATACCTTTTTAGTGTTGGTTATTGGTTTAGCAACATGAGCTTCTATATATGTGCGTTGATAGAAGTGTCTATGTACATCTGTGTGGGTCAGCGAATTGTTATGTTCATGTGGAACCATTCTATTCTATGTCTCATCCCATTGTAGCCTTAGACTATTCGAACGAATTTGTTTTTTTGTATCATTAATAAATAAGCATTTTGCTTTAAAAAGGACTAAAATATGGTGGAAGTGAAAATATAAGATTGCAACTTTTTGTAGCATTTGATAAGAGAAAAGTTGGAGTGAGTTCCAAAAGTGGTCTTATTTTAAAACAATCACATTTAGGGGATGCCAATTGCCAAATACAATTGGAGTATTTTATGCGGTTCCCCGAAGACCACAACAAATCATTCAAAAATGCACTTAACTATTGTGGTTTCACCATAACCGAAACAAAAAACTTATAAAAACGTAGTATTTGCTCCGGTTCTTTCCTGATCATAGCAAAAACCTAACAATTGATAATTATTTGTTGTGGTTCTGACATGACCATAGTAAAAAAAGGTTTTAAAATGGAGTATTAATTAATTGATGTAGTTCCCCTACAACCACAAATATTACTTATAAATGTTCTTCAATTGTTGCACTTTTATTTAGAATTGCAGCAAATAAAGGGCATCAAATAAAAGATAATTGAAAAGTGACATATGAGTTCGGTTGAGCGAGAATGTCATAATTAAACAAGAATGTCATCTCATCTAATATCATGCCATAATATTCGTAAAATTGTCAACTTGGTTTTTTTAATGTTCTCCGTATAAAAGTTGTTATTTATGTATAAAACTAGTTTTGTTACGCGCGTTGCGCGAAAAAAAAAATGCCCAATGTGATTTGTTAAATAATAATATTAACATACCCTAGTATGTTATTATTTTGATGATACTATTTGTATAAAATCACACATATCAGACCATTTGACATGTATCTCATTATTAATTGAATTGATAGAAATATGTTCATGCTGTTTGAAATGTGAGTTATTATCTTAGAGATGTTGGGAACAAACAAGGTCACTGCATAATTGTCTGACCTCAAGTGGTAGAAAAGCTGCAGCCATGTGTCCACATCGTTGTCTTGATTTGATGAAGATATGAGGATTTAATTGTTGAACTTCTGAACATGAAGACAATATTTTTATTTTTATTTCTGGCTGTGATTGTAATCTATTATCGTGTCTATTTCATGATAACTTTGTGGCATCATCTTACGAATCGTTACAATGATGTCATGTTGACAAATAATATTCGAAAAATACTGTTAAAAATATATGAATTCAACTTGAGTAAAACTTGTTAACTTTGTAACTTTATTTCAATAACTCTTAAATATCATTATTGTTGGAGATATTTAATTGTGAATCAAGTTGGTCATAGATTAGCTTTATATTTAATCCTTGTATTTAAATAGTGCATAAATTAGATAGAAATCAGGCCAAGTGTTAGGCCCATTTAAACAGGCCAAAAGCCTGGTACGCCTAACCTAAACCTCGCCTATAAAAAGGGAGCCGAGGTTTAGGAAAAGGTTGAACGTCGTACTTATTATTCATAGCCTTACGCTTATATCATTCTGCTGTACGTTCCACGGTTTATCAAAGAAGGTTTTATGGTGATTCATTCTGTGTTCATCTTTACCTTTAATCTTCCTTGTTAGATCGATTATTCATTGTTGTTACAGAAACAGGGACTAACAATTGGTATCAGAGCCGATCGAGAACGATCAGAAGAACTCCTGCAGAATACTCTGTTTTTGTTAACGTAGTTCATTCTGTCGATTTTTTGCTCTGTAATTTTGTTTCTTGTTCAAAAGTTGTAAAAGTTACACCTTTGGAATCGCCTTTTCAAAGCGAACAAAGGGTATACTTCACTTTGTGTTTTACGCAATTTTGGATTTCGAGATATCTCGAGCTAGGCATCTCGACATCCTACTTCTTCACAGGTTCTGCTACGTTTTTCGAGCTGAAAACTTTACCAGAAGATCTCGACATTCAACTCTACAGGAAACTATCTTCAGATTTTGTTTATCTGATTTTTACAGGTTGCAGGATTTCGACATTTAGGATTTCGA
This sequence comes from Cuscuta europaea, assembly GCA_945859875.1. NCBI lineage: Eukaryota > Viridiplantae > Streptophyta > Magnoliopsida > Solanales > Convolvulaceae > Cuscuta > Cuscuta europaea. The sequence continues at coordinate 12,775,130 of CAMAPE010000004.1, forward strand.
CATCTAGGATTTCGAAATCTTGATTTCGAGAAAAGGACTCGACATCTGGTCTCGACATTTGACTCATCAGATTAAGATTTCGAGAGATTAACTTCTCGATATTTCAAATCTCGAGATCAGCATCTCGAAATTTGAAATCTCGAGATCCCTAATCTCGAGATCCTTAATCTCGAGCCCAAATCTCGATACCGGGCCTCCTTTATCGAAATCTGAGATTTCGATATTCAGATCTCGACATCTGATTTTTCGAGATTCTGCCTCTGAAAATCTTTTGATCAATTTTCTCGAACGGTCAGTTTAGTACAGCAATGGGTTCAGAATACAATGCACAAGGGAACAGCAGTACCCCTCCTAGCCTCAGGAAGGGAGAATATCAAATGTGGAGGAGCAGATTTCTAAACTTCCTCGAGCACAAAGAGAACTCTTCTGCAATGCTCGAATCTCTGCTTGAAGGACCAGCTGAACTCTTGATTTCAGTTGGTGGAGATCCAGAGAACAATCCTCCTATTTTTCCAGAAATAAGGGGAAAAGTGCCGTCTGAATACACAGAAGCCGACAAGCTCAGACTTCGTGGTGATCTTATGGCCAAAACGTACCTCCTTCAAGCAATACCGAACGAGGTTTATGTTCTCATAGATAGCATGCAGACAGCTAAGGAGATGTGGGATGAAATTGAGAAGCTGTTACAAGGCACAAGCATCAGCCTCAAAACAAAGAAGACTACGATTCTCATCGCTTATGACTCCTTCAAAGCAGGTCCAGGAGAACCATTGAATGAGACTTACAACAGACTTGTTCAACTGGTAAATGAACTCAGAAAGATCAAAGTATTCAGGTCCAATCTGGAACTGAATATTAGATTTTTATCTAGCCTACATCCTGCATGGGAAAAGACAGTGAAGGATGTCAGATCTCGGATAGATTTGGACGAAATTGACCTCTGCACACTCTATGAACATCTGAAACAATTTGTCAACGAGGTTGCCTGTGCTGAGGATCATCACACCACAAATCCCTTAGCTCTTGTAATGGATGCTCAGCCAAGAAGAACAACCACTTCACTGAAGAAGAAAAAGAAGAAGGTGGTGGTTGAATCAGATGATGATGAGAGTGATGATGACAAATCTGATCTAGAGGCTGAGCTAGCTGACTTACAGAAGAAGATGGCACTGCTGGCCAAAAGATTTGCTAAGAAGAACACCTCCTCCAACAGGCTGAGAACTTCCTCCTCAAACTACAAGCAGAAGAACCACGATCAAGGATCTTCTAGGAAGGCATCATCAGCAGAAGAAGCTCCTAAATGTTATAATTGCGGCAAGCCTGGACATGTGATCAAAGACTGCCGCCTCCCAAAGAAGAAAGATGCTAACTTCTACAAGCAGAAGATGCTGTGGAATAAGCAGAAAATGCTGATGGTGCAGAAAGAAGAAGAAACCTCTGCCATGATTGCTGAAAATGAGAATTGGGCAGAAGATTCTTCTGAGGAGGAGGAAGAGGAAGACAACTATGCTCTTATGGCAAGTGTGGAGGGAGATGAAATAAAGGGTGATGCTGCGATCCCCGAAAGCAAGTGCTCAACAAGCTCTGTAAGTACCTCCCATACTTCTTTAAATAATCAAATGCAGTCCTTACTTGAAAAGGACAATCTAATCAAAGAACTAAAGGAGAGACTAGACAATAATCATAGAGTTCTGAAACAGAATCTAGACCAAAAGTCGTCCTTAAGTATTCAACTTGAAATTGCAAAAGATCAAGTCAAAAAGGTGTCCTCAGATTTTGAAAGCTTTGAACTAAAGATAGCTGAATTAACTAAGAAATTTGAGGACAGTGAACGGGAAAAAAGCACAGCAAAGGCTGAATGCGATTTTTTGCATAACAAAAGAAGAACGCTTTTAAATAAAGTAAAAGAACTAGAAGATCTAGCTGCTAGAAGAGGTCAATCTGAACAAACTGTTTTTCTGCTTAACAACAAACAAAAGAATGACCGATTCTACAATGCTAAAACAGGACTGGGCATAACTAACCCACGTAATCTTAAGAAAGTTAATTGCCTTCAAATCTATAACAAAGATTACATGGGACTAGGGTTTGGTGAGAAAATGTATTTTCGAAGTGATGAAGATTATGCTGAAGCAGAAGAAGAAAAGAGAAAGAAACCAAAACCTGCGATTTCTTGTGATTATCCCTCTGTAAATGAAAAACAACTTTCAGAAGAAAAACCTACTTCCTGCTTTAGTGAATGCCTTGATCCTTATGCCAAAGATATTCCTCACATAGGACACCCTCTAGACCCTCCCCCAAGAGTAGGTATTGCTAAAACTGGTGAGGAACCGTGTATTTTTCCCATGGCTCAAAAGCTCAAAAACCTACAGAAAACTCTTGATAACGAGAGAGAGAGATTTGAAACTGAAAAGAAAGGTTTTGAGCGCAACTGGCAGGAACTTCTTCAAAAATTTAATGATTTGAGTGAGCAGTTTCATGCTAAAACAGACCCTTCTACGAACAAGCCTGACAGCTCACACACCTCACATGAGAAAAACAATGCTTTTAAAGGTTCGTCCACTCATCTCTCTTCTCCTTTGTTTACAGGGAATGAAGTGAATAAGGAAGGAGAAGAGAAGAATGAGTGGAGGAAAAAGAGGAAGGAAATCGCAGATGGCAAAAAGAAAGTTTTTGAGAAAAGTGCCAGCCCTAGATCTAGTTCAATATTTTACTCAAAAGTTAATTGTAATTCTGTCTCTACAAAGCAAACTTCTAACAGTTCAGTCTTGAGTCCCAAGCTGAATATTTCTGAGACATCTTCTAGACAAAGTTCTATTTATAATACAAGTGTTGCTTATGGTTATTCTGTTCCAGATCCCCATAATTATGAATGTGATATGAATGTTGTTAAATCTAAGCCTTCCAGAAAGCTTAAACCTGAAAAAGAAACCAAGAAAGGAACTTCTAAGGGAACGTTTTGTATTCCAGATATGAAATATGCCCTTAGAGTTCATTCTAGGAAACATGTTAATCGGCTTTCTAAGGAGGAGATTTTTAAAACCAAACTCAAGAAACAACCGTTCAATCACAAAGCACCTGTCTTCTCTCATCCTGAACCTAAAACGAAAAGATGGGTCCCCAAGATAAGACCCGTCAAAACTGAAAAGGAAAGGTGGGTCCCCAAGATGAGACCTACCAAACCTGAATTGAATAGGTGGGTCCCCAAACGAAGACCCATCCAAACTAAAACTGAAAGGTGGGTTCCCAATCGTAGACCCATCATAACTGAAACTGATAGGTGGGGTCCAAATCGAAGACCCATCATAATTGCAACTGAAAGGTGGGTCCCCAAACTTAGACCCACACGGACTAAAATGGAAAGGTGGGTTCACAACATCAGACCCACCAAAATGGAAAGTGCTAGGTGGACTCCAAAAACCAGACACACTGCAAAAGCAGATCTGGCAATTGGAAAGCCCATCGAAGATAGATCTTTTGTTGAAAGAGCAGCTGACCTTGGATCACTGCTCAAAGCAAGTTTTAAAAAAGTGTTTCTTGATAATAAGGAAGGACCCACTCCAAGTTGGGTACCTAATCCTATTTGATTGTTTTGCAGGACGGTCATGTGTGGCACTTGGACTCAGGATGCTCAACCCACATGACCGGAATAAAGCACCTTTTGAGCAACTACACCAACTCCTACGGAGGAAATGTCAGATTCGGGAATGACGCCTCATCTCCTATCCTTGGGTATGGGGACGTCATCTGTGCCAGCGTTACAATAAAAGATGTTTCATTCATCAAAGGGCTCAAACACAACTTACTGAGCATTGGACAATTCTGTGACAGCAGGATGGAAGTAAGGTTCTTTGCAAAACAATGCTGTGTTCTTGACAGCACAGGGAATACATTATTAACGTGTTACAGAACATCAAATCTGTACACTATTGATCTGAAAAGCGTCCAATCCACCACTTCCATCTGTCTGCTGTCCAAAGCCTCAACTGAACAGAACAACCTATGGCACAGACGTCTCTCCCATCTGAACTTCAAACATCTATCAACTTTGTCCTCCAAGAAACTTGTCAAGGGGCTTCCTCTGCTAAAGTCTTCCGCTGAAAATCATTGTAGTGCCTGCAAAATGGGCAAAATGACGCGAAGCTCCCACAAGTCAAAGTCTGAACCTTCATCTACTCATCAGTTGCAGCTAATACACATGGATCTGTGTGGACCTATGAGAGTTCAAAGCATCAACGGTCGCAAATACACTCTGGTGATCGTTGATGACTTCTCTAGGTATACATGGACAAAATTTCTACGATCAAAAGACGAAGCTGCGGAAAACATTATGACCTTTATCAGAACGATCCAGAAACTGCTACAGCACAGTGTTCGAATTGTCAGAACTGACAATGGTACCGAGTTCAAAAATCAGACTCTCACTGAGTTCTATGAATCACTCGGTATCACTCAGCAATTTGCAGCAGCTAAAACTCCCCAGCAGAACGGAGTTGTTGAGAGAAAGAACAGAACCCTTGTTGAAGCAGCACGCACCATGTTAATCCAATCAAGACTGCCTCACTTCATGTGGGCAGAGGCAATCAATACCGCGTGCTTCACTCAGAACAGAACCTTCATCCACAAGCACTTCGACAAGACTCCATATGAGATCCTATTCAACAAAACTCCTGATATTTCTTTCCTCAAGGTTTTTGGCTGCAAGTGCTTCATACTCAATGATCGGACAGAGAGAAGTAAGCTGGATCCCAAAGCCAGAGAAGGCGTGTTCATTGGCTACTCACTGCAATCCAAAGCTTACAGAGTCTATCTCAGAGACAAGCGGACTGTCATCGAGAGTGTAAACGTTACATTCTATGAAATGGCAGACTTTGCTATTGAACATCTCCAGACCGATCCATCCACTGATGTACCAGTAGCTTCTGATAAAGCTGAACCAAACACCGAACACGACGATGTGATTCTCGACTCTCTCTTCAGAAACTTTTACGAGAACTCACAATCTCCACCTCCTGCATACACTCCAGAGTCAACATCAACTCCAACAGCAGAGATTCCGCTCCTCACAGGACCAGATGATGTACCATCCACACCCTCAACCCCTCAAACCAATCCCAGAGGTGTGGATGATCACGGCTTTGCCATAAGTCCGGAATCATCTCCACTACACACCACAGCTGCCCCAGAGCCTTCAAATTCATATCAGGACTCAGATCAACCAATAATTACTCCAACTCCTCTAGCTCATGAGAGGAAGTGGACAAGAGCACATCCTGTTGAACAGATAATAGGTGATCCAAGTCAAGGTGTGCGAACGAGATCAGCAACAACAAATGAATGTCACTATGCATGCTTTCTAAGCAAGAATGAACCGTCCAAAGTCTCAGAGGCACTCGCTGATCCAGATTGGGTGATTGCCATGCAAGATGAGCTCAATCAATTTGACAGACTAGATGTATGGACACTCGTGCCTAAACCCCCTCAGAAAACCATCATTGGCACAAAATGGGTGTTCAAGAACAAGAAGGATGAAGAAGGCATAGTGATAAGGAACAAGGCACGACTGGTCGCTAAAGGATATAATCAGCAAGAGGGCATAGACTATGATGAAACATTTGCACCCGTAGCAAGAATTGAAGCAATCCGCCTTTTTCTTGCGTACGCGGCCCACAAGAACTTTATTGTCTTTCAAATGGATGTCAAGACTGCCTTTCTAAATGGAGTCTTGGAAGAAGAAGTCTATGTCGCTCAACCCGAAGGATTCGTAGATCCCAGGTATCCCGACCATGTGTACAAGCTAAAGAAAGCTCTGTATGGGTTAAAACAGGCACCAAGAGCTTGGTATGATGCATTAACCGAATTTCTGATTGACTCAGGTTTCTCAAAAGGGAAGATTGATACCACACTTTTCATCAAGCGACAGAAGTCTGACATCATCCTGATTCAGATCTATGTTGATGACATTATCTTCGCCTCCTCCAATCCACGCCTGTGCAAACACTTTGAGAAACTGATGAAAACCAAGTTCGAAATGAGCATGATGGGAGAACTGAATTTCTTCCTAGGCCTACAAGTAAGAAAACTCTCTGACGGCATTTTCATCAATCAGTCAAAGTATATTCTGGAAATGCTTAAGAGATTCAACATTGATGGCAAATCTTCCATGACGACCCCCATGTCCCCAACCAACAAACTGGACTCAGACCCCTCCGGGAAGCCAGTTGATGCTACAAACTACAGGGCCATCATTGGATCTTTGCTATATCTCACATCAAGTAGGCCTGACATTGTCTTCTCCACATGCTTATGTGCACGCTTTCAGGCAAATCCGAAGGATTCCCATCTGACCGCTGTTCGAAGAATTCTGAGATATCTCAAAGGCACTGTGAATCTAGGCCTTTGGTATCCCAAGCACTCAGGTTTTGACCTAGTCGGATACTCGGATGCTGACTTTGCTGGTTGCCGGATGGACCGCAAAAGCACATCGGGGGCAGTCCAATTCTTGGGCGATAAGTTAGTCTGCTGGTCTTCCAAAAAACAGAACTGTGTGTCAACATCTACGGCCGAGGCATAATACGTCGCGGCTTCTAGCTGTTGTTCACAAATTTTATGGATGAAGACCCAGCTAAAGGACTACGGTTACACACTCCGCCATATCCCGATCTACAGTGACTCTCAAAGCGCCATAGCCATCACCAGCAACCCAGTTCATCACTCCCGCACCAAACACATCGACCTGCGCTATCATTTCATCAAGGATCATGTGGAGAAAGGAGACATTGACATGTATTTTGTAAGCTCAGAGCTTCAACTGGCTGACTTGTTCACTAAGGCATTGGATGAAAAACGATTCCACTTCCTAGTCTCCAAGTTGGGCATGTTGAACCTCGAGCCCGTTTAATTATGTCTCCACTGATCTGTAAAAAGTGTGTGTGTGTGGGATTTGTAAATAGTGTGTGTGCGTTGCATGTGTTGAGGGGGAGAAAACCAGAAAAATAACAAAAAATAGTGTGTGTGCGTTGCATGTGTTGAGTGGGTGAAAAATCAAAAAGAACAAAAATAGTGTGTGTGCGTTGCATGTGTTGAGGGGGAGAAAACCAGAAAAATAACAAAAAATAGTGTGTGTGCGTTGCATGTGTTGAGTGGGTGAAAAATCAAAAAGAACAAAAATAGTGTGTGTGCATTGCATCTGTACATATTGTTCGTCGCATTTTTTGAGGGGGAGAAAATTTTCACTGTTTGAGGGGGAGCTAATTTTCACTGATTAAGGGGGAGCTCTAATTTTTTCACTGAGTATTGGGCCCCAAATTTTTTAAAACTGATATTTCGAAAAAGGGCCCAATCTTCTCGCGTATATAAGCTTCGCGACAAACCCTTCACTTCCCATTCTCTTCTTTCGCAAACAAGGCACAGACAGAGCTCCCGAACTCCCTCGACTTCCCCAAAAATTCCTTAGCTTTTTCTACTCCCGTTTCTTCTTCTCGACTACCCTTACGAAGGTAGTTCACTTTTCGAAATCGCAATCCATCAACATCGTTCGAAATTGGAATATCGTTCTAGCAAAAACGTTCGAAATTTCTCAAAATAAAAAGGAAAAAGGGTTTAAGTTTAATCTCAGGTCGAAATCATATTGTATATTGTTTTCGCATCTTTTGCTTTTCGTTTTTGCAGGTGGTTAATCTCTTCGAAATCGTTGGTTCATCTTCTCAAAATCAAGATCTCGAGATGGGCATCTCGACATCTTGATCTCGAGATTTGAATCTCGAAATCGAGATCTCGAGATCTTCATCTCGACATCTTGATCTCGAGATTTGAATCTCGAAATCAAGATCTCGAGATCTTCATCTCGACATCTTGATCTCGAGATTTGAATCTCGAAATCAAGATCTCCAGATCTGCATCTCGACATCTTGATCTCGAGATTTGAATCTCGAAATCAAGATCTCGAGATCTGCATCTCGACATCTTGATCTCGAGATTTGAATCTCGAAATCAAGATCTCGAGATTTGGATCTCGAAATCATAATCTCGAGATTCAGATTTCAAGATTTGAACTTAGCAATTTTTTCAAAACTCCACCTGCATAAACTTATCTGACAATTGCAAATCAAACTCTTTCAATCAAATCAAACAGTTGAACTTCATGTGCTGACCCCCTGCTTCTACAGTTTAAAATGGCAGGAAACACTCAAACACAGATTGACGACGCCATCTACCCTAAGGGCAAGTGGATCAAGGTGCTGGACAACAACTTCCAGCTAGACCTCACCGTCTTCAAGTGCCAGAATCCAATCATTCCGGCCATAATGAAAGGTCACTATCTCTGGCCTGCACTTCACAACGCCAAACCAGTGCCAGAGATATACCTACAACAATTTTGGGGTCACATGCATACTGATTCATTGAAGGATCGTTCCAAGATCAAGACCAAGTTGAACGGCATGCGGGTGATTCTGACACCATCCACTCTACGGACTACTCTATCGCTGCCGATACATGACGAATATGATGCACTGCCGCCCATCCCTGATCTACTCAAAGACGTGGCATCCCTTGGCTACACATCACTACTGCCACAGCTCTCAAATTTCAACGGTGCATATCTTCGTCACCCGTGGAAAAATCTTTTCGGGCTAGTAAACAAGTGCCTGTCGCCAAAGCATGCCGGGTTTGACAAATGCAACAAGCAGATCCTGCTAATCTTTCATGGCATCGCGTTCAACAAGAACTACGATCTGGCTCAGCTCTTCTACTCAGAGCTAATGGACCTGGTCAAGGCCAAAGAAAAAAATAGGCCAGGTACCATTCCGTACGCTAGGTGGCTTGGGTTGATCATCAACGACCTCATGGCAGAGCATGCAACAATACCAAGACGCAGTACAGATCCTCACTTCACAGCACCAAAGCTTCAGTACTTCAAAGCAGACAAGAATCCTTCTTATGGTCTGAAGATACCTGGATTTCTGCTACAGCTGGTAAAATCTTCAAATCCAGCAGTCCAACAATACAAAGAAGCCACCGAGAAGACCGTCCCTATGGTTCAGCAAAACCCAGCTGGACCTACCCAAGGGACAAAGCCGAGTGTTGGTAAGGGTCCTAAGAGAGCCCAAAAGCCACAGAAACCAGTGGCCGGTTTGCCCAATGAAGGGAAGTCTGACGACTCTCTAAAGACGAGTCAGGCGGCTGAGGGCACCGAAGAAGACGCTGAGGAAACGGCCAGTGAATCGTCTAGTGGAGCCCAAACAAACACTGACGACAAGGCTTCCGAGAGCGTGGGCACGGAGAGTGAAAAATCTGACTCGGATGATGACGATAATGACAACGATAGTGATGATGTGGAGCTCACATATGCACTGATCAGAAAAGGGAAGCTGCCCGTCGAATCTCCGAAGAAGAGAAGAATTACTGCTGAAGACGCAGCACCAATCATAGCTCGCAGATCTCAAGTCTTCACCATAAAAGAAACAGCTAAACCAAGAGCTGATCCGAGCGAGACTAATTGCTCCAAGGATGATTACGACGAGGCAGCTCACTCCATCAAGACATCAATCAACCAGGAAGAAGTTGTCATCCGAGAGACCAGGGCTAAGGTAAAAAATGATAAGGCTGCTAAGGTCAAGCCCCAGCCCCGAGCGAAAAAGAGTCTGTTTGATAAGGCAGACGAGCAAATCTTTGCGGGCTGCGACTCCTTTATCCAGATAAGCCGAGCCGAATCCCTAAGCACAGGAGCCGATCTTTTCGGTTCCCGGGTAGAAGTCGCAGCATCTGGCTCAACTGCGCATGCACAGCCCTCTCCCAGCCACTCAATTGCCTCCCAAAGGGCTATTGTTTCAAAAGAACGAGACTCAACCCCCTTGCTGGTTCCTTCTGAATCAGTTGAGCATACATTTGACCTATCTCCCGAGGTCAAAACCCCTTCTTCTCTCACATCGAGTCTAGGTGTCACATTTCCCACATTTTCTTCCTTTTCTAGGACACCTACACTATTCACAGCACATACAGGTGCACTCACCCTGAACGCAACAACCAGAGCGCAAGCTATGACGGTTGGAAGCCCTGCTACGCCCATAATGATTCCATCATTAAATGCAGACCACACATCAGCAATCTTCACTGATGCTGTGTCAACAGTTACAACCCCCGTAACTGGTCACCCTACCTTTGAAGACGTAAACGTTCTACTAAATCACTTCCTAGATTCCACCATTAAACCATGGGTGCAAGATGCAATGACCGCTCTAGCACAGGAATTTAGGACCACCCAAGCGGTTCGGTCTGAACAGACACCACCCCAACCTTCCCCTGAACCGTTCATCTCCCATACACAACCCATATCCTCCACCCCTCTATCCCACCAATCCATAAACCAAATTCCCATCCCTTCTATTTCTCGGGGAACCCAGAATACAGAACCAGTATTCTCCCCACACCCGACCACACCCTCCATCGATCTCTCCTCCCTATCCTTTGACACACTAGCTTCGGCTTTGCTGAACAATTTCTTAAATACCCCAGAAGACAACCTCACTCTTCATCAGCAAGCCATACTAGAAGCTCTTCTTTCCTCACCTGAAACCAAGAGTACTTGCAAGGAGAGTCTTCGTGGTCGCAAACGTTCCCATGAGGACCCCGATGATTCGGATCCTCATGAGGGGGAGAACAAGCGACCTCGATCACTTGAGCAGACTGCTCTACCAAGCCAAACTCCACAGCCCATCCAACCCGAAACCTCGACAAACCAACAGCCACCACCCACAGCCAAACTATCTAGCATGGTCGAGCTAGAAATAACATCCCGAGGCGTATCTCCCAGAGATACCAACCGAGGAGGGGATGGAAGTCCTGATGATGTTACCACTGGTACATCTTCTCCATCAGGCCATCAGTTGGAACCCAGTTCTAAGCTGATGTCAACGGGCAATCCTAGTGAACCCGGTAGTGCTACACAGGAAAAATCACCGCCTGAACAAAGAACTCCATATATTTCCCCAGGCAAAGACATCCATGATGCACTGGAAGAGGCGGTGATATACGACAAATGGCCGAGAAAATGGACAGAATGGGATGATCTGCGGGTTGAAGCCGAGCAAGAGGACATGCAAAGAAACTGGTGGCTACGAGAGCTGATCAACAAATGCTCTGAAGATATTATACGGCTCGAGGACGATGAACGCAAGGAAGGGGAGAACTACAAGGAATCCCAGAAAGCTCTTGAATCGGTCGTAAGACAATCAGCGGGAAGACTTCCCAAGACAGAGAAACCCTGGGACAACGTTCGCATCAAAGCCCCCTTCCAAGAAGAAATCAGAGAGCATATCTGGCGTAGACCAGACAAAGTCAAGCCACTGAACGAACTGAAGCTAAGAGGCCTTACACACTTGAAAGGAAAACAGGCTGGAGGTCATCTGCATATGTTGCTGCAAAGGTCAACCGGTACACAGAGAGAACTAATGGAACAAGATCTGAAGTCGAATATTCTCCCGATTCATCAAATTCTACAAGTGAAGGCTGAAGACTATCATGGAGTAACATTCTACACCTTCAGACTTCAACGCACCGATGGGAGCGAATTCACTTGTCAAGAGAACGACTTCATCATGCTGAAACCGGATGACATCTACCAAATGCTCATGGCCTACAGATACCTTCCAGTCAGGCAGAACATAGTATACAGCGAAGGCCTCGCAGCTATCAAGAGATTCATGCTTAGACAGATTAGAGTACACTCTTCACATGACCTACAGATGGCTATTGAATGCAATCTGAAGAAGACAAATCTGACGAAGCCAAAACTGTATGGTCCAGAACTTGAAGATTTCCCAGCCTACCACATCTTTCATCAAACCGCCAGCAGTCACCTATCTGAACCACAAGAACGAAAAGCGTCTGATGGTAGTCAGTGAAATCGAGAAGTACTGCGACGGAACACTGAAGATAATCAGAGAGCAGATTCTACAGATGAAGGCAAAGCTGGAAGAAAATCTTCAAGAGGCATCGTCTTATGTTCAAAAGGAACACTCTAATGTAGAGACAATTTTAAAGGCCATTGACGATCGCCTCGAAAAGAGAAATATGCTAAGACAGTATGAACATGCACTTGGATTGAGAAAGCACTACTTCAAATCACAGAAGCAATAAGAGAATGGCACTTGATCACAAAGGGGGAGATTGTTGGAGATATTTAATTGTGAATCAAGTTGGTCATAGATTAGCTTTATATTTAATCCTTGTATTTAAATAGTGCATAAATTAGATAGAAATCAGGCCAAGTGTTAGGCCCATTTAAACAGGCCAAAAGCCTGGTACGCCTAACCTAAACCTCGCCTATAAAAAGGGAGCCGAGGTTTAGGAAAAGGTTGAATGTCGTACTTATTATTCATAGCCTTACGCTTATATCATTCTGCTGTACGTTCCACGGTTTATCAAAGAAGGTTTTACGGTGATTCATTCTGTGTTCATCTTTACCTTTAATCTTCCTTGTTAGATCGATTATTCATTGCTGTTACAGAAACAGGGACTAACAATTATACATCTCGGGGAAATAGTTTTAAAGGAAAATGCATTTTTAGTATAACCTAAGGGATTCAAAACTACCTTATTTACTTGAAACAGGGTCATCAAGGCTCTATTTTGTAGACCATATACATGTGAGAACTGATTTTGTGGGGTGGTGCGGTGTTCAAATTTGAGCCCCTAATATAAGACATCATTTTGATTAAAATTTATTATTTTAGCATGCAATTTCTACATTAAAGCTTTAATTATAGAGACACAAAATTATCTTTTGCATTTTTAACATTAATTACTTGAAAATAAAAGCATGCCAAATCAGCTCCCTTGAATCGGTCTCTTGTGAGATCTTGCGGTGTCTCTAGCCAAGGTTTAGGGATTATGTTATGCGCAATATAGTTACTAATGACTATGATGAGCTGAGATTTTACCGGTGTTCTAACAGGTTTTCTTTTTAAGGGAAAGTTTATGTTCACTAAGTACTTTTCAAGCTCACTCGATTTGACCTTCAATTCATCATTGAGTTCTGGGTTCCTAGGATAGTAGTGTCTATTGAGATTTTGTACAAGGTATAAAGAAATGACATAGATCCTTATTGGGCAACTCTCCAACCATCAAGAGTCGCTACAGCAATCCTCCCAATTCATTCTGTTGAAAATCCAGCGACATTCCAAACCACATTGTTTCTGTGTTTCCAAATGCTCCGAAGGAGCATAACGAATCTGCAGACATCCTCCTCAGAACAAGCACCAACACAGCCTCAAGCTAACCTACAAAAGTCTCTGCTTCACCTGCAGATGGTAACCCAGCTTATGCTGTGATTGGAAAAATGTTCTATTCATTCAATATCAAGAACATAATTACAATAGGAGGAACAAACTTGCACACTCAACTATTACAAAAAAACAATCATCACTAATACACTCCTACTCTAAGCGTATTTCACTCTTCACACACGTTTTCTCACTTTAGAAACGGGTGCTAATGAACAACAATAGACTCCCCATTTAAAGGTGTATATGGGAGACATGAGGAAGTTGCATCCAAGCTTTCATTCCCATTGCTAGGGAGGTTCCTAGCTATCTTCAAGCAACTTCCATGAAGGGGTGTGGAAGTACCTCAATGTGGATGGCTTTTGGCGTTTACGCACAAACACCCATTTAAAACCTACAGGTTTTACGCCTTTTGGCGTGTGAACAATTGGTCCAAAAACATTACACTTTTCTAGCGATTTTAGTTCTACCTGAATCGCTTCATTCCATTTTGGCCAATCGTTTCTACGACGACATTCGTCAATAGATTTAGGCTCATTGTCATCGTGTTTATTCATTATATCTGTGTCGATGGCATATGAAAATATATCGTTAACATCAATATCTTTTCTATTCCATTGCATTCCATTAGAAATGTAATTGATTGAAATTTAAAATTATCAATGTTTCTATCTTTATCTGGAATATTTACCTCTTCAAAGGTGATTGGATCCTATTTTGAGGTATCCTTATTATTGATGTTATCTTCAATGCCGATATTATCATAATGTTCATTTTCTTCTTGAGAAGGTTGAACTTCTTTGGCATCACAAACTACATCTTGCCTTTTAAATTTTCTTGGTTTCAAATCTCTTGAACCAAGTGGTCTACCACGTTTTTTACGTATCATAGATTCATTAGCAAGAGTTCTTTCGCTAATCTCCGCAGGAATTTCTATTCGAGAAGGAGTATTCATAGCTGGAATATGTGACTTTGTCACTTTCTTTAGGTCTGTGAAAGCATCAGGCAATTGGTTTGCAACACTTTGTAAATGAATGATCTTTTGAATTTCTTGTTCACAAGCATTTGTGCGAGAATCAAGAAAAGATAAATCTGTTGAATTCCAAGTAATATCTTTCGTACGTGGGTCCATTTCTTTATTATCTCCCCCTAAGGCTGGGAATACTGTTTCATCAAAATGACAGTCATCGAACCGTGCGGTGAATAAGTCACCAGTCATAGGTTCTAGATAATTAATAATTGAGGGAGATTTAAAACCAACATAAATTCCCAGCCTTCTTTGAGGACCCATTTTAGTACGATAAGGTGGAGCAATCGGTACATACACAGAACAACCAAATATTTTTATGTGTGATATATTTGGTTCTTTACCAGATATTAATTGCAATGGGGAAAATTTATGATATGCAGTTGGCCTAAGCCTAATTAAATTTGCAGCATGCATTATAGCATATCCCCATGCAGATGATGGTAATCTGGATTTCATCAATAATGGTCTAGCAATTAATTGTAATCGCTTAATTAAGGATTCAGCAAGACCATTTTGTGTATGCACATGTGGAACTGGATGTTCCACATCAATCCCAATTGACATGCAATAGTCATTAAAAGATTGGGATGTAAATCCCCTTGCATTATCAAGTCGGATTTTCTTTATTGAAAAATCCGGAAATTGTGATCTCAAATGAATAATTTGAGCAAGAAGATTTGCAAATGCAAAATTTCTAGTCGATAAAAGACTGACGTGTGACCAACGTGTTGATGCATCAATGAGCACCATAAAGTATCGAAAGGGTCCACACGGAGGGGCAATTGGTCCACAAATATCTCCTTGAATTCTTTCTAAAAATGCAGGAGATTCAACTCCAATTTTGTATAAAGATGGCCTGATAATTAATTTGCCAAGAGAACAGACAGTGCATGAGAAATCACTTGATTGTGGAATTTTGACATTATTTAATGAATGTCCAAGTGAATTTTGAATAATTTTGTGCATCATAGTGCTGCCTGGATGACCTAAACGGTCATGCCACAAGATAAAGGAACTGTGGTCATTAATTTTACATACCACATTTATCTCAATTGGACTGATATATGTATAATATAGTCTGGAGGAATATGCTGGCATTTTTTCTGAAATGTATTTATTGCCAGATCTATTTGTCGTTAGACATAAATATTCCTTTTAATTTTCAGACATGGTTTCAATGTGAAAACCATTTAGACGCATATCTTTGAAACTCAAAAGATTTCTCCGTGATTTACTAGAGTATAAAGCGTCTTTAATTATTAATTTTGTCCCTTTTGGGAGAATTACACAGGCTATTCCAGAACCTTCAATGAGTTTAGCAACACCTGAGATTGTATTGACATTAGCATCAACTAATGTCATATGAGAAAAATAATCTCTATGTCTCAAAATGGTGTGCGTTGTGGCACTGTCTATTAAACATTGTTCAAAGCCATTTGGAGAAATTTCAGTTAACTCCATATCTTTAAAAAGATAAAAATGAACAAATATTAGTTCAATATTGCAATATAAACAAGAATTTATTCATTAAAATGTACATAACTTTTACAACCAAAACAAGCACACCAAATAAAAATTACAATACAACAAACTTTTATTGTAGAATATATTACATAACAGAATAATTTCATTTTAATTATTATTATTTTTCACCCATGACGATGTCAGTGTTCATCTCATTATTATCCATATAGAAATCAGACATATTAAATGTGGGCATTGGTGGAACGTTTTCGTTGACGTAATTAGTTTCCACATTCTTTCCTTTTAGAGATGATTTATATAAGTCAACCAAATGTGTAGGTGTGCGACACTTATTTGCCCAATGTCCCGACGTGCCACATTTAAAACAAGTGACTTTAGCCTTTTCTGAAGATTTCGTCGGGCCTCTTGTTTGATGGGGATTTTGCTTTCCCTTGCCTTTGTAAGAGCTACTACTCTGCTTGTTTCCCCGGCTAGGTCCATTATAACGACCAATACCACGACCACGTTTGAAATGTCCACGAACACCACTATGGGTTGCATTTGATTCATGTTTTGAACCATGATTTTGTGGACCAAAACTAAAAGGGCTACAACCCGTGGGTCTCATATTGTGGTTTCTCATCAAAATGTCATTATTCGTCTCAGCAAGTAGTAATACTGATATTAAATCAGAATACTTTTGAAAGTGCTTTTGTATATATTGCTCTTGTAAAAGCATATTTGAAAGATGCATAGTGGATAGAGTTTTTTCCAATATTTCGGCATCAGTGACTTTTTGTCCGCATAACTTCAATTTTGATGTTATTTGGAACAAGGCAGAATTGTAGTCACTTATAGATTTGTAATCCTGGAATCGTAAATTGATCCAGTCATATTGAGCTTTTGGTAAAAGGACCTTTTGTTGATGGCCATACCTTTCTTGGAGATTATCCCATAATTCTTTAGGGTCATCTACCAATAAATACTCAGACTTCAAACTTTCGTGAAGATGGTGACGAAGAAAGATAATGGCTTTTGCCTTATTTTGGGGAGTAGCTGAATTATTTTCAGCAATTGTGTTTTCGAGGGCATTTGCTTTTAAATGTGCCAAAACGTCAACTTTCCATTCCAAGTACTTTTGACCAGATAAATCAAGGACGTCGAACTCTCTTTTGCTAATATTAGCCATGGATGAACTACACCATAATTAAATCAAAATTAATTAGTTAATGGTTTGTATAGATCATACGATTAGATATACATAATGTTTATGTAATAAATACTATATTAATAACTACTACGTACGATAACAATAATTATATACATCACTTTTATTACGTAGTTCGTATGAGTAGATGTAGTAATCTATACTCAGTATTAAATCTCTTTCATTAATAACAACTAATATAGGTATGTACGTATATCAGTATATATCTGTACTGAAGTAGTGAAAAATGTCACATGTATTTCTTATTATAATGATCCAGCACATATTAATTACTTTGTAAAATTCCTGGACAGTTAAACAAAAAAATTTTAATTGCTGCTAATGATTTAGTGATAATATTTACTCCGTATGAAATACTACCGATTTAGTTATAAATAGTACCAAATACTACATATTAGATAATGTTTACAAACATTATTGTTTATCAAATGTTTGCTTAAGAGCCCCACAGAAATTAAACATTATTCTCTTTTAATTAATATTTAATATTATAATAATAATAAAATAAACTCACTAACTAAGTACGTAGTGGCATGAGTGAGGTATGTATGGTTTTTTTTATGTATGGACATATACACCGTATGTAGTAAATTTATATTATTATTGATTTGAATTGATGTGTCAGAATTATCTTGATAGTATTATTGAAGATAAAAAAAATACATTGTCAAAAACAAAATATGACCACTGCACAATAAGGCATGCATTAAGACAAAAAAAACAAGTGATAATGTCTAGGAGAGATCATTCATCTGCCCGTGAGTGCCCGTGAGTGTGACCTGTCTTTACTTCATACATCAATTATATATGAAGTAGCTGGTATGCAGTTTAAATATATGTCCTTTCTCTTCTTCTATGTTACTATAGTTCTTTAGTTTATTGATAGAGATAATATCCGCATGAAGATAACTATGTTCGGTCTCCAATTCACTTTATTTGGAAGAAAAATAAGAACGAGTGAGATATATTGTCTACAATATGGAGTAGTTCATTTCAAGAGCAGATTTGGTTCCTATAAAGGTTTGTTTTTCTTCTTTGATTTTTTTTTTACTTAAAATATAGCTATAATTTTCTGATATGGAGGATCCCAATGGTTGGGCAACCATAGAGCATACTTCTTATAGTTTTGAATATATCTATACATGTTTATACTTCTCAACCTCTGATTTTTTTTCTAGATGAATTGATAAATTTGTGGAAATATATACCTGTTGGGAAGATGATGATTTCAGGGATTTGAAGCAAATTCGTGCTGATAACGTGTTATGAAATGGAAGGAAATAAGTAGAAGATCAGGGAGAGAAAATATAGTATGAAGACTTATGTTATTGAGAGTATTAGAGAGTGTGATAATAGTGTAATCAAAGTGTATTTACAATGAAGCAAAGAGCCTCTATTTATAGGCTAAACAAGTGATTAGCTCAAGATGAGGGATTAATATTAGCCACATAATCATTATCTAGAAATTATAATTGTGATTTCTAGATTATCTTGATAATGATAATAATAACTTATTAATCATGAATAGTTAGGAGATGACTAATTCATTATATTTCAACAGTATGTTCCTATTAATTCTTCAAATTCATTGAGATACGCAATGTCTATCTTTGTCAAGTTGGAGTATGATACCAAAGTCGGATGATGCCAGAGAAAAATGGCTTAGATTGTTTACGTTTCTTTGTCTTTAAGCAGTAAAGAGTCCATCTAATTTTCGACGTGATTTTCATCTTAGGTCTTCCCAAAACAATCTCTTTTGTTTCAGTACAAGGGTAAGATTGTATATTTTTGACCTCTCCTACCCCACCGTAAGTGAGAGCCTTTGCGGCATTGGGATAATACTGTTATTGTTCTGTTTGTTTTCGGTTTGTCTCGCTCACTAAGATTGTCCATTACTAAATTTGATGGCGTATGGGTACTTGTAAATCGGACTGATCGCCTATTTGTTAAGAGGTAATTGTTTTGAAATATACTAATAAAAAAACAATCAAACCTTGGAGAATGAGCATTTGTTTAATGAATGTACAATTGAACCTATGAAAACTTCAATTCCTCCGATCATCCGAGGTTCATATATATCAAAATATGTACAAAAATGAATTTCTGAAGAGGCAATTTTGTAGGCATTTCTTTGAAAATAAATTGTCGTGTTAAAAAGCAGCATGGAAACACATACAGACTCATGATTCGGTAATTTCCCAACAATAACATTCATACGATAAAAGAAGTGGATAGAATCCAAAAATCTAGATTAAGCTGACCTTTTAAGGCATGCTAAGTCAAATTAAATCATCTTTACATTTAACCATTCAAATGGTTAAATTAGTTTATCCTTTGTTCACACCACATGACTACAACAATAAAAAAGGATAATAATTTTATATATGCAATATTGTTCTCGATCATAAAAAGTAATAAATTTTGATGTATTTTTTTCCACAAAACGGAAGTATAAATAATAAAATAATAAAACTACAAAGGAAAAGGGGGTATTTTCTGTGAGTCCCGCATGCCTGAGTTCTCTTCCGTGCTTAGCATTCCCTTTCTCCTCCATACATTTTTCTAGCAACGGGTGAATATGGGTGACGAATCCCCACCCAAGGGTGCAGTATCACACACCCACTTAGCATCCTTCTATACATATTATGGGATGGGTTGCACACTTAAAATTAGGTTTTTCAGCCCAGACATTGCGGTCAGCCTAGCTCATATATTGAGCTCAGCCTTACGCAAATACTTCTTTCCATCCGACTATAATTTGACTTTTGCTTTTGAGGCAATACTTTAGGAGTGATTTTTTTTGGAATTTTATCGGTCCAAACCCTGAAAGTTGAGTTTACTATCACTTCTGGACCTGAAAGAATAGTTCTATCAATAAGGGACCTCTAAGATTACTATATATCAATAGAAGGCTTAAAAACTCACGACCGTTAACTTACCCCTAACGGAAGTTTGATACGCTAACTTATTCAAGGATTTCAAGCTACAGAGTCTTCTCCATACATAAATCCATATATAAACAAACACAATTACGTATGAAAACTTACATGCCCAAACAAAAATTAGGTTGAATAAACACTAAGCTCCAAAATTCACTTAGCATGAAACAAAAGGAAGTTTTTAAGAAATCATACTCAATAATTTCATGAAGTTCTCTCGCTCGCTTTGTGTGATTCCACAAAATTAAAGTCTAAAAGAATATTATGAAATTAACACATGACGTGCACTTGTCGTGAGGTGCACTCAAAATAATTAATCAATACAACACTAATACGTAGTATAGTGAAGTAAGGTTCGTATCCACAGGGAAAGGAATACTTTTCTTTTATATAAATAGTAACAAGGGGGGTTTTAAGTTTGATTTGATTGAATTTAATTAACACTAAGATAAACGACTTATATGAGTTTAATTTATAGAGATGAGGACTTGGTTTTGCTTTTATCCACTTAATGAAATGTTCGTCGATCCCGGTTATATCTTTAACTATCTCCCTCTCGAATACTCAATCGAGGAGTATATCCAGTTCATCGAGGGTAGTTATTAATAACGAGACGCGTTCATTAATAAAACTTACTACCGAGTTAATATAGAATAAGCGTCGTATATTAGCCCGATAGTAGCAATAAACTTAAGATGAAAACGATTGAGATTGATAACCTCAACACAAGCGGTTTATTGGTTTAATCAATATAATTAATTCCACTTAGATTATTAACCATGAGACGCATGCATTAATAATCCAAGTTTTACTACCGTTGAAAGAACCGAATTAATAACAAGCGTATAAATCGATTGATTCTAGTAATAATTAATATATGAAACAAAACTAGTTGATCCTTTAAGTAATGCTCAAAATATTAATATGGAATATGAATAGGAAATAATTAATATTCAAGGAAGAAGATTAAAGAAAATAACTCACAACTTACAAATTCATTAAGCTTCAAACTAGCAAAACCAAGATGGAAGAGTTTAGCTCCTCATTTGGAGACTAAACATGAAGAAAATATAAAGAAAGAGCTTGTCTAAACTGAGCTAAGAAGTATATGTTAATTGGTGATTTTTGTGGGAAAGAAAGGGGGGTATTTATAGGCTTTTTAGGCTTGCAGGGTCGTGTACCCGATCGGGCTGTAAGGGCACTCGATCGGGTACTTGGTTGCTTCGCGGAAGTATAAAAACTGGGTTATTCCCGATCGGGTATGTCGGCCACCCGATCGGGTATGAACACTCGATCGTGCCAAAATCTCCCCTGCATGTTGCCTTGTCTCGGATCCGATCCGATTTGATTTTTCAACAAGGTACCCGATCGGGTATAGGTCATACCCGACCGGGTACAACACCAAAAAATCAATCTTCAATTCATCTTGAGATTTTTGCACTTTCCTTCCATTTGTGATGTTCACCAATGGTTCCTAGAGTGATCTTGGACCTGTTTGAGCTCAGTATAAACTTAATCTAAACAAATAGCAAACATTTTTACAAATTAAACTATTACACCAAAAGTGTGTAATTTCCAAGGTAATAATCAATCTAAACTAATAAAAAAACATAAACGTAAGCATGGAAATTACATGAATGTCAACTCCCCCACACTTAGTTTCTTTACTCGACCTCGAGTAAAACCAAATGTTTATACAATGTTCATCAAAAGATCATAAGTTCAAAGATAGTAAGCAATAAGAAACTAAGACCACCAAGTATTGTAAATGAGTTTACAGAACAACATTTCCTTGGGTTTAAGGGTCTTCTATGCTCCTTACTTCTTCTTTTCCTCTTCTCCTTTTCTTCTTCTTCTTTTCTTCAATAGATGATGTCATGCAAAAACAAATTTCTCTCATATCTCTCATTTTGCCTAGGAGCCTTTTCAGGTTTTCATCCTAGCATCTCTTTTCTTTTCCTTTTCTCACCACTCACTCATTATTTTTGTAAGCCCTTCTTGCTTAGATTGCCTTTTTTTGGGGTTTTCAACCTAACTAGCATTTCATATCTTTTTTTTTTTGTTTTTTTTGTGTGTACAACTAGTACAAGAAAGTAATGCATAGCGTAAGGTAATAAGGAAAAAAACAAAGGGAGTAAACATACCAAGAGATGAATTTCCCTCCCCCACACTTGAAGCATGGCACTATCCCTAGTGCCCACCTTCTCCGCCATAATAGCCACCTCCAAAGCCGCTCCCATGTACATCATCCCCGTCTCCCATAGTAGTGTCCCCACCGTTGTATCCTCCAGCGCCGGACCTAGAGCCACCAAAATTTCCCCAATCGGAGGGCTTATACCAAGAAGGTGCCGGTGGTGGTGAAGTCATAGATGAGAAATCTCTGTGATGGGCTATATATGGGTACATGGGACCATAATCCCTACGATAGTCCTCTTCATAGCGGTGGAGGTCGGCTTGTCGTAGCTCCTCCATTCTTTGGAAACCCGCCCGTTGCTCCTCTCGGACTTGTGCAAGTGTTTCACCCATGTTCGTGTAGTTGAGGTTCATGGTGTTGAACCCGGCAAGTAGTGCTTGTTGGCCCTCCAATAGTTGTTGGAAAAAGTCTTGCGGTGGTGGGTTTTGAGGGGGGTCGGGAATGTGGTGTTGGGCATGTTCATGTTCCTCTTGGTGCTCGGCTTGGTCGGGTTGGTCCGGTTGGGCTTGAAGGTGTGGTGGAATGGCATTAGGAAGCAAATAGTGGGTGATTTCAAAGCTTGCCAGTTTATACCTAAGTTTAGGTAGTTCGTCGCAAGGGAGGGGAAAGTATTTGATGGGTTCGGGGTACTTCATGTGCCATTTGTAATGTTGGCTTCCATTGTGGTCCTTGTTTCCCAAAGAGATTAATCCCGCATTGGATAACCAACCAATGTGCATCAATGTATCGGCGTGAATTGGAGCATTGTCCGTATAGCCGAATTTGGACACCAAGTGCATTATTACCCCCCAACCATAATGTTCCCTGTTTTCTTACAAGCTTCCTCCAAATGATCCCACATTAGATTACAAAGGTTATATGCCGTAGGTCTCTGAAAAAGGGCTAGAGTGAGTACGGCCACGTCCCCCATCCGAGTATGGTGATTGTTGGGGCGGCCGAACAAAGAATTACACAAAAACTTTAGGAAAATCCGGAGAAGGGGATGTTGAACGTGACTAATGGAGAGTTTAGATGCGTTAACTATCACTTCTCCGGTCATTTTTGACCATAGAGTATGAGCATCAAGTGTGCTTTCCGGTATCCCCCTATCATGGGCCACGGGAATTCCAAAGTGTGCGGCAAACTCACGTCTCGTTATTGAGTATTCGGTGTTGTGCACACGAAACGTGAGTTCATCGGAATTGAAATCCGCCGGGTCCTCTTGTAGAACAAATTTCATGGAGCTCATGACCTCATATATGATTTTGTCAACACAATTGTATCGCATATTGAAAATCAAATTCATTTGCAATACATCAAATAATTCTCTCATGCCATCCTCTAAGCCTAGTTTCTCAAGGGCATCATGACAAAGAAATCTAGAAGGAACTACTTGCCTTTTAATGATGGCCAAAAATCGTGCCCGATGATTTCTCATCCCAAAGCGGACATCCTCAAAGCCATGAACTGGTCCCCGTGTGTTGGAGCTTTCCGGTTGGTTTCTTTTTGGAGCCATTGATGACCAAATTTGGAGCTTAGATTCGGACTTGGGTTTGGGGGGTAGGGTTTGGGCGTTTCAGAAATATGGGGAGAGGGTGGATTTTATGGGTAGTGGGTTGTAGAGGAGAGTGAGGGGAGTTTTTTTGTGGTGGTTTGATGGGTTTTTGTTGAGTATTGATGGAGATATGGAAGGGAGAAGGTTCGAAAATGGTGGATTTGGGAAGAGAGGTTCGAATTTTTGGGGTTGGAGAAGATGAAGTGGCCGATTTTTGGAGTCTGATTTGGGTTAAAAGTTGGTGTACTCGATCGGGTGGCCTGACATACCCGATCGAGTACCCTCTTGTTTCCTCATGTTTCAGGATCAGGCCCGATCTAGTTTGGGTTATACTCGATCGGGCAAATTGCGCCGTATAAATTCCACCTTAAAACATTAATTTACCCGACCGGGTATATGGGAATACCCGATCGGGTACTTCGTTAATTTTTTTTTGCTCCAGGGGTTCATACCCGATCGAGTTTTAGGGGTACTCGATCGGGTAAAACGTGACGAAGAAAAATTCACAATTTTTTTCATTTATACCCGATCGGGTCATAGGTCTACCCGATCGGATACTGACCTTGTTTTCAGCCCTAACTCGATCGGGTAAATCGTGACGAAGAAAATTCCCATTTTTTAATTTATACCCGATCGGGTCATAGGTCTACCCGATCAGGTGCTGACCTTGTTTTCAGTCCTAACTCGATCGGGTGTGGGGTTTTTCCTCCGCACTCCTGGTTTTTTCATCTATACCCGATCGGGTGCAGTAATGGGGCCCGATCGGGTACACTACCCTGGGGTGTGATTTTGTCCAATTTTATCCTCTTTTTTGGTATGGATCCGGCCGGGTAAGTGATAATGACCGATCGGAGATTTTCCCAGCCTTTCAAAAACATGATTTTTCCCTTATTATCTTTTGAGAATCTCCCCATTTTCTCAAAGTTGACATTCCAAAACAAAAATTGAAAAGAAAAGATAAAAAAAATGCGTACCTTGGCTTGGGTTGCCTCCCAAGAAGCGCCTTATTTAACGTCGCGGCATGACACCATGGTAGTGTTCATCCTTTATAGATTGGATCGAAGAGATCCATGCATTCAGCGCTTTCTTTTTGGAAACCTTCAAGGAACGGTTTGAGTTGATGCCCGTTAACCTTGAAGATTTTATCGGTGTCAAGGCTTTTGATCTCAACCGCTCCATGTGAGTAGACTTTGACCACCTCGAATGGTCCTTCCCACCTTGATCTTAACTTACCGGGGAAAAGACGAAGGTGTGATCTAAAAAGAAGGACTTTGTCTCCAATTTTGAAATCCTTTCTTGTTATCATTTTATCATGCCATACCTTCGTCTTCTCTTTGTAGATGGCGGCGTTCTCATAGGACTCCAGTCGAAGCTCCTCTAGCTCTTGGAGTTGTAGCTTCCTTTGTCTCCCCGCTTGCTCCATGTCAATATTGAATGTTCTCACCGCCCAATAAGACTTATGTTCGAGTTTGACTGGGAGATGACATGCTTTCCCGAATACAAGTATATAGGGTGACATTCCAATTGGGGTCTTGAAAGCGGTTCTATATGCCCATAAGGCATCATCCATGCGAAGACTCCAATCTTTTCGGTTAGGATTCACTGTCTTTTGGAGTATAGACTTCAGCTCCCTGATTGAGACTTCGGCTTGCCCGTTTGTTTGTGGGTGGTAGGCGGTGGAGAGTTTATGAGTGACGCCATACTTCTTCAACAAGGCACTCACAGTTTTGTTGTAGAAGTGAGTACCCATGTCGCTTATTAAAACTCGTGGAATTCCAAACCTTGAAAAAATGCGGGTTTTGAGGAATTCCGTCACTACTTTGGCATCATCGGTCTTGGTGGCTTTTGCTTCCACCCAGTTTGACACGTAGTCCACCGCCAAGAGAATATATAGATTTCCATGGGAATTAGGAAAAGATCCCATGAAATCTATTCCCCACACATCAAAGATTTCAATGTAGAGCATAGGAACTTGTGGCATTTCATGTTTTCGAGAGATGTTGCCCATGCGTTGGCAATTGTCACAAGATCGACAAAAGACATGGGCATCTCGAAATAAGCTCGGCCACCAAAAACCGCATTCTAGCACCTTCATTGATGTTCTTTTTCCTCCAAAATGACCACCGCATGCATGTGAGTGGCAAAATGAGAGGATGGATGCTATCTCTGTTTCAGGAATGCATCTTCGAATTACTTGATCCTTGCAGTGTTTCCATAAGTATGGTTCTTCCCACACGTATTGTTTTGCATCGTGTTGGAGTTTTTCTTTTTGAGCTTTAGAGAAGCTTGGCGGGAACCTGTTTAGAACAAGGAAATTAACAATATGTGCATACAAGGGTGAATTTCCTTTAGAGAGAAAAGGGTCTCATCGGGAAATTCCTCTCGGATATCATCTTTGATGTGATCGTTCCCCTCATAAAGAACTAAACGGCTCAAGTGGTCGGCCACCAAGTTCTTCATGCCCTTCTTGTCTTTGATCTCCACATCGAACTCGCTCAAAAGAAGTATCCACCGTATCAACCTTGGTTTGGCTTCCTTTTTTGTCATTAAAAACCTAAGAGCCGCATGATCGGTGTAAATTATCACCTTGGTTCCAAGTAAGTATGACCTGAATTTTTCAAGTGCATAGACGACAGCCAACATTTCTTTTTCGGTGGTGGCGTAGTTGCGATGGGCATCATTGAGGGTGGTGGATGCATGGTACATAACATGAGAGGCCCTTCCAACCTTTTGGCCCAAGACGGCTCCTACCGCATAATCGTTGGCGTCACACATGATCTCAAAAGGAAGAGATCAATCGGGTGCTTGAATGATAGACGCGGTTACTAGCTTTTCCTTCAACGTTTTGAAGGCCTTTTTGCATTCCTCGAAAAGATGAATTCCACCTCCTTTTGCAAAAGTGTACACAAAGGAGATGCGATCTTTGAGAAATTCTTGATAAATCTTCGATAGAAATCTGCATGTCCAAGGAATGATCGTATCTCCCTAACGGTGGTAGGATAAGGGAGTGATTGGATGACTTTAACTTTGGCCTTGTCTACCTCTATCCCCTTTGATGAGATGACATTGCCTAGAACAATTCCTTCTTCCACCATGAAGTGGCATTTTTCTGAGTTCAGAACAAGGTTTGATTCTAAGCAACTTTTTAATAAAAGAGATAGATGGTATAGGCATGAATCAAATGAGTCTCCATGGATTGTAAAATCATCCATAAAAACTTCCATAAATAGCTCAACATATTCAGAGAATATGCTCATCATGCATCTTTGGAATGTGGCTGGGGCATTGCATAGTCCGAATGGCATGCGTCGATATGCAAAGGTGCCAAATGGACAACTGAAAGTGGTCTTCTCCTGATCTTCAGGGGCTATGGGTACTTGAAAGTACCCGGAGTAGCCATCAAGGAAACAATAGAATTCATGCCCGGCAAGTCTCTCAAGCATTTGATCAATGAAGGGTAAAGGAAAGAAATCCTTTCTAGTCACCGCATTGAGTCTACGGTAATCTATGCATACCCTCCACCCATTTTGAATTCGGGTGGGCATAAGTTCTCCATGCTTGTTCTCCACCACCGTGACTCCGGTCTTCTTAGGAACAACTTGGGTTGGGCTAACCCATTTTGAATCGGAAATGGGGAAGATGATCCCCATTTGTAGTAGCTTGATGACCTCCTTTTTGACCACCTCCATCATAGGTGGGTTCAATCTTCTTTGGGGCTGCCTCACTGGCTTTGCTTCGTCCTTCATCAAGATGCGGTGCATACAAGTGGATGGACTAATGCCCTTGATGTCGGATATAGTCCATCCAATTGCAAGTTTATGCTTTTTGAGCACCGCGACCAGCTTTCCTTCTTGCTCTTGGGTCAATTTGTTGGAGATTATAACCGGCAAGGTCTCTTTTTCTCCCAAGAACACATATTTCAAATGTTTTGGGAGTGACTTCATCTCAACTTCGGGGGCCTGCAAAATAGAAGGCAAAGGCTTTTCTTCGGGGATGGTTAGTGGAAATGCTCTTGACCCCGGTGGCATAAGTGGAAGTTGGAAATGGTTATCCAACTCCACCATCATGGCTTGTAAGTTGGGAGTCAACGCAAGTTATAGAGAATTGTCCCCGAAATCTTTCTCAATCACCCTCAACAATTCATCCTCTCCATTTATTTCAAAAGTGTTTTGTGCAAGAGGATCAATAATATCAATGGCAAACAAAGAATGATCTTCATTTGGGTATTTCATGGAGTCATAAATGTTGAATTCAACCTTATCTCCATCAAATTCCATTGTTAAAGATCCACTAAAAACATCAATTTTTGCTCTAGCGGTTTTTAAAAATGGCCTTCCTAAAAGGATAGGAACCGCATTTTTATCATTCTCCATTTCCAAAACATAAAAATCAGCGGGAAAGATCAAATTATCAACCATAACTAGTACGTCTTCGACAATACCTTTAGGATAAGCATTTGATCTATCCTCAAGTTGAATGACTACTCCGGTTTCATTTAGAGGGCCAAGCTCAAGTGATTTGAATAAAGAGTAAGGAATGACATTAATTGACGCTCCTAAATCTAGCATGGCTTTTGAAAACGTAGTACCTCCCAACTTACAAGGTATAGTGAACATGCCTGGATCATTGTATTTTTTGGGGAGTTTCTTTTGAAAGACCGCTGAAACACGTTCACTAACTTGGACTTTTTGTTTTCCATTGAGTCTATGTTTCCTTTTTATTGTACATAGCTCTTTAAAAAAATTTGCAAAGCTAGGAACACCCTTTATCAAGTTAAGGAGAGGAATATTTACCTCACATTTGGAGAATGTCTCATAGATGTCCTTATCCTTCTCCACCCTTCTTGTTTCCCTCAGAGCCTCGGGAAAAGGTGCTTCAATTTCTGGGATGATCGGCGTTGGATTTGAGGTTTGAGTTTTATCCTCCTCTGGTTGAGCTTTTTCTACAAACTCCTCTTCTTCCTCTTCTTCGCCAATGTGGCTCTTTGCTTTTTCTTTGGCAATAACCAACTCCTTGCCACTCCTCAATATGACCGCATGGGCTTGTTGCCTAGGATTCAGCTCTGTTTGAGATGGAAGCTTTCTCGAATCCTTGGCTTCGAGCCTACTCACCGCACTTGAGATTTGGCTCATTTGGTTCTCAAGGTTTTGTATGCTAGATTTTGTCTCATGTTGAAATTGAACCATGTTTTGTTGCATGGTTGAGACATTAGTGGTGAGTGCTTGGATCATGTCCTCGGTGGACATATTTGAGCCTTGGCCTTGGGGTTTAGAGTATGATTGTTTTTGAGGAAATTGATTTTGTGGAGGGTTATTTTGTTGTGGGTTTCCTTGCGGATTCCCATATCTCAAATTGGGGTGATCTCTCCACCCGGGATTATAAGTATTGCCATAAGAATCGTACCTCTTTTGGTTGGTAAATCCCAAAGCGTTGACTTGCTCGGTGTTGTCTTCTTGGAGAGTTGGGCATGAGTCGGTGGGGTGCCCTTGTTGTGTACAAATGCCGCAGACGTTGACTTCTTGGGTCTTGGAATTCAAAATAAAATCCTTAACCAAAGAAGTCAAGCCGGCAACTTGACTTTCCAATGATGATGATGATTCCGCCGCCATGACTCTTTTTGTTGATGATCGCCCATTGTGATGTCTACAATTCTCGGCCAATTCCGAGATAAGATTTATAGCTTGAGAAGGAGTTATGTTGACGATCCCCCCTCCACATGCGGCGTTGATCATCCGCCTATCATCATTGCAAAGACCATCATAAAAGTATAGGATGAGGTCTTGCTCCGAGTAGCCATAGTATGGACAGCTCGCACAAAGTTTCTTGAATCGTTCCCAATATTCGTAGAACGATTCATCATCTTTTTGCTCCACATTGCTGATTTTCTTTTTTAGAGATGAGGAGACAGAAGCAGGATAGTACCTTTCAAGGAAAGCTTTCTTCATGGCCGCCCATGTACCTATACTTCCCGAAGGAAGGTAGAATAGCCAATCTTTGACGGTATCTTTGAGGGAGAATGGAAAGGACCTCAATTTTATTTGTTCTTCGGTGACTCCATTGGGGCACATGCTTGTGCAAACAACATGGAACTCTGAGAGTTGTTTATTTGGGTCCTCCCCTCTTAAGCCATGGAAAGATGGAAGTAGATGTATGAGTCCAGATTTTAACTCAAATGTAGCACCCTCATCAAGAGTTCGAAAAGTGATACATAAGGGTTGTTGATTTAAGTTTGGAGCTGTGAGCTCCCTCAAAGTTCTTGTTTCGAGAGCCATAGTTATTGGCTCTTCGGTCTCGCTAGAATGAGAACTAGCGGCTGATGTATCTCCGGTAGATAATTCCTCCGAGTCGGCACTAGAAAATTTATTTTTCAACCGCTCGAAAGTTTGCTCTATTTCCGGGTTTGTTTGATATGTGATTTCGTTTATGGAACGATGTTTAACCATATACTTCACCAAGCTCAGAAATAGAAGAAATAAGAACTCTTTATATTTTTATTTAATATATTTTTTTTATGTTTTCTTGAAATACAATAAAAGAAAAAATAATTGTCTTTCCCCGCCAACGACGCCAAATTTGACGTGCACTTGTCGTGAGGTGCACTCAAAATAATTAATCAATACAACACTAATACGTAGTATAGTGAAGTAAGGTTCGTATCCACAGGGAAAGGAATACTTTTCTTTTATATAAATAGTAACAAGGGGGTTTTAAGTTTGATTTGATTGAATTTAATTAACACTAAGATAAACGACTTATATGAGTTTAATTTATAGAGATGAAGAGTATATCCACATCTTTATGAGGACTTATATGAGTAACAAGGGGGTTTTAAGTTTGCTTTTTTCCACTTAATGAAATGTTCGTCGATCCCGGTTATATCTTTAACTATCTTCCTCTTGAATACTCAATCGAGGAGTATATCCAGTTCATCGAGGGTAGTTATTAATAACGAGACGCGTTCATTAATAAAACTTACTACCGAGTTAATATAGAATAAGCGTCGTATATTAGCCCGATAGTAGCAATAAACTTAAGATGAAAACGATTGAGATTGATAACCTCAACACAAACGGTTTATTGGTTTAATCAATATAATTAATTCCCCTTAGATTATTAACCATGAGACGCATGCATTAATAATCCAAGTTTTACTACCGTTGAAAGAACCGAATTAATAACAAGCGTATTAATCGATTGATTCTAGTAATAATTAATATATGAAACAAAACTAGTTGATCCTTTAAGTAATGCTCAAAATATTAATATGGAATATGAATAGGAAATAATTAATATTCAAGGAAGAAGATTAAAGAAAATAACTCATAACTTACAAATTCATTCAGCTTCAAAGTAGCAAAACCAAGATGGAAGAGTTTAGCTCCTCATTGTGAGACAAAACATGAAGAAAATATAAACAAAGAGCTTGTCTAAACTGAGCTAAGAAGTATATGTTAATTGGTGATTTTTGTGGGAAGGTAAGGGGAGTATTTATAGGCTTTTTAGACTTGTAGAGTCGTGTACCCGATCGAGCTGTAAGGGCACTCGATCGGGTACTTGGTTGCTTCGCGGAAGTATAAAAACTGGGATACCCGATCGGGTATGTCGGCCACCCGATCGGGTATGAACACTCGATCGTGCCAAAATCTCCCCTGCATGTTGCCTTGTCCCGGATCCGATCCGATTTGATTTTTCAACAAGGTACCCGATCGGGTATAGGTCATACCCGACCGGGTACAACACCAAAAAATCAATCTTCAATTCATCTTGAGATTTTTGCACCTTCCTTCCATTTGTGATGTTCACCAATGGTTCCTAGAGTGATCTTGGACCTGTTTGAGCTCAGTATAAACCTAATCTAAACAAATTACAAACATTTTTACAAATTAAACTATTACACCAAAAGTGTGTAATTTCCAAGGTAATAATCAATCTAAACTAATAAAAAACATAAACGTAAGCATGGAAATTACATGAATGTCAACACATCTCACACAACCATTAAAAGATTGACGAAAAAATACATGTTTCGCCGGCGGTGAAATCCATACTTACCGGCAGGAGAAGCGCTGGCGGGATCCTTGTTCTTGTGACATTCAGTAATCAAAGGTGTGATTGGTTGGATTGTTAGGAAGATGAAGCTAAGGTTAGTGACAGTAGAAGATGAAAAGGTATGTATGGGCGAGTTAAGACCGGGAGAAAAAACGAAAAGGCTACCTGGAGTTTGTGGTTGAGACTTGAGAGTGAAAAAGAAAGGATAAGAAAGAGGAAGATGAAATATTGGAAGAGTATAACTGGATACACCAACAATCGTGATTGGGACGCAACAATTTTTTATCTAGATGGCGGTGGTATCAAACTTCTGTTAGCGGTAAGTTAACGGCGGTGAGTTTTTAAGCCTTGTATTGATAGATAGTAATCTTATAGGTCCCTTATTGATAGAATTATTCTTTCGGGTCCAGAACTGATAGTAAACTCAACTTTCAGGGCTTGGACTGATAATTTTTTTTTATACGAAGCTTTCCTATCTTGCCCTTTATATATCAAATTATAGATAAGAGTATATTAATCCTAAAATGGGAATAAAACATAGAAACTTCATAAAAGGGGAATTACCGGTGGGCATAGATCAACTGGTAGCAAGGGAGTGCCACAAGGGTTAGGTCCCGGGTTTGAAAACCGGTCACTGCGATGAGATGTTACTATGCTAAAAATGCAAATATAGGGCCTTTGCAAGTACCGAAGACAAAGTCTCACACTCTATAGATTGGGATTATAGTCCAATTTACATCCTGGCTTACAGATACAGATGGAGTGTGATATTTTTTTTTCGGGGAATGCTATACAAAACTTTTATATAGACTTTTTGACTAGGTTTTAGTCGCACTACAATTTCTTTTATAATTATCTAATGAAATGACGATGACTTTCGAACATCCCTCCCCCACCAACAGCCTCCGAGAAGAGGTATATATAAATTCATACACGGACTACTAATTATCCCAATTCTTATCTTCTCTATACTTAGCTTAATTATTTCTTTGATCTTTCTAAAACAAACATAGCTGCAGTGAAAAGGGACTTGGGGAGATGGGAAATTGTCTGAATAAACGGGGATCGTCATCCATGGTGTGGGCTGCAGAAGATGAAGAGGATGAGTGGGAATGGGAATCGCAAGAAAAGAAGACTCAAAAGACTGGCAATGGAAATAGCAGCAGGTTGGTTGTAGGTGGCGGAGGTGATGATAAAAACAGTAGCGCCGCCGCACCTTCTACGACGCTGAAGATCACAATCTCAAAGAATCAGCTGGAGCAGTTGCTTGGGCTGGTGAGAAAAGGAGAGAATAGTACTTGTAATAAAAAATATCAAATAATCTTAGCAAGATTGTTGGCGGATTCCGGTAGTAGTACTGATCAGCACGGCGGAGATATGGTGGTGCGCCAACGGTCATGGAGACCGCGTTTGCAAAGCATTCCTGAACTCAATTGAACATATTCGCCTATTCTTAATTCCTGTACATTATATATCTATT
Organism: Cuscuta europaea; assembly: GCA_945859875.1. Taxonomy (NCBI): domain Eukaryota; kingdom Viridiplantae; phylum Streptophyta; class Magnoliopsida; order Solanales; family Convolvulaceae; genus Cuscuta; species Cuscuta europaea. Next base: position 12,808,331 of record CAMAPE010000004.1, read on the forward strand.
ATTGGTGAGATTGTTATTTGTTAATTAGTTGATGCAGGTTGTCGTCTGTAACTTGAGCCCAGATTTATGAGTAATCTGATTTTTTTAATGCATGTTCGTATCGATTCTTCAAATTCATTGTCTAATACTACCTCTGTCTCAATGCAAGATCCACATGAGTTTGGTGAAGGTTTTAAGAAAAAAGAAATAAAGTGATTGTTTTACGATTTAATCTACAAAGAATAAGAAAGATAAAAATCAATTCACAAAAGGTAAACGATAAAATGCTACATAAAATGATAAAGTAAAAAAGTCAAAAGTTGGAATCCAATTTAAGAAAGGGAAATTATCCAAAATATGAGCAAATGACACTTGGAATTCCAAAAATAGGACTAGTGTATTTTTCTTCCCGAAATATGAGTTATTACTGTCATGTATGAAAAATACTGTCATGATTGAAAAATACGGTCATTAATTATAATGAATACTGTTATGTTAAATGCACTGTATTGCAACTATTTAGCAGTCACGACTACAAGATGATAGCAAATACTGCAATGTCAGTCCCATTTCGGGAATAAAAACAAAGTAGTCCTATTTTGCAATTTCAAACATCATTTACTCCTATTTTGGGAAATCTCCCTAAGAAAATATTACCCGAAATAGGACTAAAAAGGTTTGAAAATTCCAAAACAAGACTGCCATGTTTTTATTCCCAAAATAGGACTAATTACTGTCATGTTTTGGCAGTACCAGACTTCAAACATGGCAGTATTTTCTAAACTTAGCAGTAATTACTCCTATTTTGGGAATAAAAAACATGACAATCCTATATTGGAATTTTCAAACTGTTTTAGTCCTATTTCAGGAACTTTTCCAGTTTTCCAAAAGTAAAACAACAGATATCGGGAGAGCCAATTTTGTAGGCATTTCTATGAAAATAAATTGTCCGAGTCTAAAAGCAACATAGAAACACATATTATTCAGTTCAAGTAGGCAGTCAATCACACGTTTATACTCCCTCCGTCCCTTATAACTTTGCCAACTTTCCTTTTTTGGATGTCCCATTAACTTTGCCACTTTCCCTTTAAAACTTAAAGTAAAGAATTTGTAGTTCTAGTTCATTCTCTCTCCTCCGCACAAACCTTAATCACACAGTTTTTACTTTATTATTTCCCGTGCAGATCAAACTTGGCAAAGTTATTGGGGACGGAGGGAGTATATGATAAAAAGATTATCTAATCCAAGTCATACTTTTTATGGTAATTTCCAAACAACATTCAAAGGAAAAAGAAGTGGATAGAATCTAAAAATCTAGATTAAGCTGACTTTTTAAGGCAAGCTAAGTCAAATTACATCATCTTCACATTTAACAATTCAATGGTTAAATCAATTTACCCTTTGTTCACACCACATGATAGCAACAATAAAAAAAGATTAACAAGATCAAGCAAAAGTAATCATTGACTTGAATATAAACTCCACACTGCTAAGGCGCCAACTACTTACACCAGACCATGCATTCAAAGTTACATACACATATATACATAAACTAATAAAGCACGACACAAGAAATTTACAATGGAACCATGGGAATTAACAAACTCCAGCAAGCGAAAGCCCATTAACCCTCTTATTAATTACTACTATTAGGCTTTACTTATGATGATAAGAAACAAAGCCCATCACCATTGTGCAATTTCTAATGGAGCTTGTTAGCAAGATTGCATTGCTTTCTGATCTCGCCTTTGCTGCCGGTGAGAGGGTTGTTCTCAGAGAGAATGGTGATTGCTTTGGAGAACTGCTTAAAGAAGTAATCCTGATTCTTTGCCATTTTCTTCACGAATGGCTTCGTCCTCTTGTCTGTAGCCAGCTGGTGGTCCACAAGCATCAACCCCTTGTTTTCCAGAATGTTCTTGTAGTAGTTATTGTCTAGTTTCATGGGGGTGCCTCTGTCATTCCTCACATACTGTACTGCCTTCGGGTCTGGGATCGGGTCCGGGCACTTCTTGAGCATGTGTGGGACATGATCAGGGTTCAGCTGCGGATCCACCTCTGGGTATAATCTGTGAACCAGCTTCACGCAGTGGGTTCTTCCAACACTGTGAGCTCCTGTTTATTATTTTATCAAATACTTGATTTAAGAAATAATGACAAAGATTACACTACGATCACAGTGGTATCTGTGGAGTAACTGTGAGGACCATGGTGATGTTCAATTGTTCATAGCCTATCCATTATTTGGTCCTAGAAATCTGTTTTAGAAGTGCTCAATAATTTTCTTTCAACTTTTTCAGTAAAAGACCAGCTAGACTATATCAAATCATAACAAACCAAACCACTAAATTTGAGTGCTAATGAACTGTCCTTGGTTAATATTATATGGAAAATGCATAACATAAATTCTAAATAACTCTCAGAACCTAATGATTGTCTAACATTTATTAAAACATTAGTCCTTTTGTTCATATGTGATGATGATAAACACTCTTCAACAAACTATTGTATCAGTATGTATGTGTAACTACCTAGCAAAGCAACAACTCCAGGAGTTTTAATTCCAATGTTGGAGAACCTCTCAAGAACAACACTCATGCTTTCATTGTGATCGGGGAGGTGTTGCTCTAGAATAGCTGCTCTGCTCTTCCTTCCATCTCTTCTTCCAGTTTTTAATGAGATGTAAGGGCCTCCAAGCTTCAAAAAAGTTCATAACATACAACATAGTAATTAGAAGTTTAAAACCCATTAGTAAGGGTGAGAGTTTTGGTCATTTTTAGTTCTTTGAATATCGTGACAGTGATACTTTTGGTGCTCAATTTTGAGCTTTCCAACTTTAGTTCTTCAAATATTGTGAGAGTAGAAAAGTTCTCAATTCAAAGCCGGGTATCAAAAAATAGTTGACACGACATTTAAAGGACTCAGAGTAGAAAAGTTCTCAATTCAGTATAAAGATGCCACTAACATAGTAGTTGAAAAACTAAAATTGGTAAACACTCGCAAGAGTTATTTGGTCAAACACATCAACTTCTCTGAAACGAAAAGCATTTGATAACATCTACTTTCAATAAAATAAGCAAATGTGCTCAGTATTCTGCTCATGAGCAACAAACCGAATGTAATCAGACTATAAATCACAACCTAAGACTAATGCAACAATTGCAGGCAACCTGAAGATAGATTTTAATGCAACTTTTTTACCACTAAATCAAAAGCTTGAATCCAATTGATTATATAGTACAACAAAGCAGCTTACAGCATTAATGGCATCTCTAGCAGACAAGACAAGAATATCAGCACAAGAAACAACTCCAGGACACTCCCTCTCCACAGCTTCTTTTATGGTCTCAATGTACCTGAAATTCCTCATCCCAAAGCTCCGCCCCATCTCCTTTTCGGACAGAGCCCTCCTAGTTGAGTCCAGCAGCAGCGAAGCATCACATGACTGCACTCACAATGTCAAAACACAGGATATGATTCATGATACAAAAAGATCAAATCAATTTAAAAGATAGAATCCAATTGATTCTTGACATCTAAATATAAAATAAATAACCACCCTCTAAGTTGCAGCTTAACAATCACATGCCTGTAGTGTATCATGCAGTTAGCTTAACTCTCTTTTACCTTTTATTTTAGGGTATGATTAATTTTTATCATATTCAAATTCTCTTCTTGAGATTGAATAAAACTTTTAACTTTTTAAGTAGTTTCTGAATATGTAGATGTTAGTTAGTACTGCGTAGTACATTATAGACATTCAACCGATTTAAACCAAACTGGAAACCTTGAAATGGGACTATTAGTAATATATAAGCACTTGAGCTACTTCATAACAAAAAAATTTAAATGTGAATATGTTTATATGTCCTACTAAGAGGGTATGTGACTTTGTGGAAAAAAATGCAGGGTTGATCAACTTGATCCAAGAGTTAAAAAAAATCATTCTTTGATCTTTGAATGTGAGATTATCTTAAAAGAAAGAAAATAGATCCGGGTATCTGGAAACTGGAAAGAAGTACCTCAACAAAGCAGTCATGGAAAATGTTCCTGAGCCAAGAAAAGGCAGTATTCTTGTGACGCTTGTAGAGAAGTTTGACCTGCTCTCTGATGAGGTCTTCAGCTTGAGGGCAGGTGTCTCTGTAGAAGTTCAAAGCAAGGCCAGCAGATGTGGCATCCTGGGTATTGACTTCCGCCCAGGCAGAGAGATCCGATGATGGGAAGCAGGTGAGGGTTATGACTACGAGGAAGGAGAGGAGACGTATTGAAGAACCCATTTTGGTTGGTCGGCCCAAAATGGGCAATGCTGATTGATATTGATGTACTTTGAGACCAGGATAAGTCACTTGTGTGATCACATCTGGATGGAGAGGAGGGAGAATTAAAAGGAAACGTAAATTCTTTACATGAAAAGAAAATGACAAAGTTAGTGGAACATCAAAAAAAGAAAAATTAGTAAAATTTTAATGGATGGAAGGAGTATTTATTTATTCTATAAAGAGTAGACCTTTATTCTTCGGAAGAGAGTACAACTTTATCTTTTTTGTTTTATTTAAATGTTTCAAAAGGTTGAATCTTCAACTTTAGAGTTCCTATACTTTGGAGGATATAAGTTATGATGACTAGTCAATCCAATAATGGTAGATATTCATGCGCATCGGAGGTCTAGCTCAATACACAAGAGTTGCAACATTCACACGATCACTGTGAGTTTCGATTCTTAGTTAAAGATACATACTTGTTACAATTCAAGTGGAGCATGAAAACATCATTTTTTTATAATATCCACTGCCCGTTTAAACTTCCACGTATACTGGTATAGACACACTACTAAGGTGGCTTTTTGCTTTGTATAAAAAAAGAGAGTGATTTTCAATGTATATTTTGAAAATTTTATGTGTGATTTTGAGTGTTTTTGTTTAGCAACATTCAAATTGATTAAATCGATTAAAAATGCTAATATGGTCTCATACTTGTTTCATAGTACTTTCATATTTTGTTGAAGCTGTGTTTTTTATTTAAGGTTGTTGAACTATAAGTTATAATGTACTTTTATAAATTACATTATTAGTTCGATTAGTTAAAACTTCACAATTTTAAGCTGAAGACACACTTCTCACGTGATCTTTTCCCTATACATATAGCTCTATAGGAGGCGAATCTGGAACAAAGTAGTCTTATGGTGCAAAAATTTGTACCATACATCTTTATGTTATTTCTATTGCATATTAATGTTCAAAGTGTTGAATTTTATTCTATGATTAAACAATCTTGTATATTACGGTTTAAAGTGTTGGATCTGATTTTTTTTTGTTTTATTAACAAAATGCTATTGTGCGTTTTAAATCATTGGATCTTTCAAATGGTTGACTGAGATTAGTTTGTATTTTATAAATTAAAAGCACTTTGTATTTTATCCTTTGTATGCACACACACATATAATTGTCTGTGTAAAATAAAGTGTACAAACTAATCAACAGACGTATAAAATAAAGGGAAAAATAGAAAATAATAATCTCAACAATTGTCGGTCCGCTAACAATAATCCCAACTATTGATTATTTTTGTATAATCCCAACTATTGATTATTTTTGTATAATCCCAACTATATGGACCGTTCGTCAATAATGGTCCATGACCGCATATTACCCGCTCTAACAAGTGACATTTTAATAGAAATTAAGCGTAAAAATTAAAATTTGGGATTATTTATAGGGATTACATGTTATATCTCTTTGGAAACTATATGAATTTATTTATAGTCGGTCACGTCGAATCATTATTGACGGAATGTCCTTAAAGTTGGGATTATTCCGAAATAATCGATAGTTGGAATTATTATGAGCGGACCATCAATAATTGAGATTATTATAATCAATTTTTCCTGAAATAAAGTGTACAAAAAAATGAGTCCAAAGCATGTTTAACAACCCCAAAATGAAATGAAACCCCAAACCGTCAAGAAATCTTATCCACAAAGGCACAAACCTCATCCAAAATCCAAATGTCTTCATCCCCACTCCTCCACCTCTCGTTCCAATTCCAAAAATGCCGTCCATCCTACATACAACCAAAATCTCATCTTCCCACAGAGCTTTTCTGCAAGCTAACTCGGGAGTGTAATTAATCATGTCATGCTCCCACCCCGCAATGCTTCTGTCGTCCACCCACCCCTCTCCTTCCTCTTCCCTCTCTTTCGCCTCCTCTCTCAACCCTAACCACCTCCCTGCCCATAACTCTTCTCCACTCCCCTGCCCCACACCGAGACCGTCGATTCGATGCGACCTCCGCCAGCTCCGAGATCGCATCGTTTCAGTGAAGAACACGGGGAAGATCACGGAGGCGATGAAGCTGGTGGCCGCCGCCAAAGTGAGGAGAGCCCAAGAAGCTGTGGTCAACGGCCGGCCGTTCTCTGAGACCCTCGTCGAGGTTCTCTATAACATTAACGAACAGCTCCAGCAGTCCGATGCCGTGAGTGAGATCCCTCTCACTCGTGTTAGGTACTAGGACATTAATTAGTTAATTAATTGCAGGGTCGTTAATAATCTCAACTATTTATGAGCTATCGACTCATAATAATCCCAACTATCAATTATTTCATAATAATACCAATTTTAAGGACCTTCCGCCAATAATACTGACTATAAATAAATTCCTATAGTTTCTAAAAAGATATAACAGATAATCCCTATAAATAATCCAGAATTTTAATTTTTACGCTTAATTTCTATTAAAAATTCACTTTTAGAACAGGTAATATGCAGTCCCGAACCATTATTGTTGGACGTTCCATATAGTTGGGATTATACAAAAATAATCAATAGTTAGGATTATTGTTACCTGATCTAAATCCTTGATCATAATCCGTTCTGTTACAATATGTCAATATTATTATATCTATAGAATTCAAAATGAATTATTATTTCAAGATATAATTAAAATAAAGAACTGTCAATAATGATACTAATTGTGGCCCTTCAGCCTTCAATAATCCCAATAATTACGCTGACTTGTGTTAAACTGGTACATAAATTAACTAAAGCTGAATCACTTACCTTTCTTTCCTTTTGAATCATTTTGATATATTGAATTCACAATATACATATATTTAAATTCACTATATATATAAATATATAAATTCACTATATATATATACATATATATGTGTGTGTGTCTATATATATATATATATATATATATACACACATATATAAGTTTTGGTTATATTAGGAAAATTCTTGAAACAAAGAGTAATTTTTTTTTGTATATATAAGTAGACGGTTTGTGAATCGTGCGGTTCATGCTTTGGCAAGGGCACATGATGTTTTCTCAGATCAGAGGATTAATTATGATGGTATTCCTCACTATATTGTAAGCCAGTTGGCAAACGATTTGCTGATTTAATATAATTTTCAGTTTTGATGATAAAAAAAATATGTAAGTTTTGGTTCAAATAAGAATATTATCTTGGAAGAAAAATGAGAATGAATCTAGACCATTAGATTTGCTTTAAGTGAAATTCAGTGTGCATTACATGAAACTGTAATGTGCATTATGTGAAATTGAAATGTGCAGCACAAAGGATACGATACAGTGGCATTATGTGAAGTTGAATTGTGCAATAGGTGAAATTGAAATGTGCACTACGTGAAACTGAAATGTGCAGAATAAAAGGTACGATGTGATGTTATTTTGTACCTTTTTCCCCGCACATTTCAGTTTTACCTAATGCACACTTGAGTCTAAATTTTTATTCTGCACATTTCAATATCATCTCATCCTCATGCACATTTCGGTTTCACCAAATGCACAATTCAATTCCACATAATACAATCAAACGGTCCAGATTCATTTTCATTTCTCTCTTGGGAGTCCGTTCTTACCGGAACCGCTCCCTATATATATATATGACTCACTAGGGTGAGGTTCGAATAGGAAAAAGCCTTTCGGTGAGAAATGAGAATGAATCCTCGTTGTCGGATTCGATTATGTTGCATAAGAAACACTTTATATTGCACTGAAATATGCAATCTAGCGCGATGACATTTTCATAAATATTTCTGAAAATATATATGTATTACATTTGTGTACTTCAATATGAAGTTGTTTTGGTACATTGTCTTCGAATGTTCATGCAATATGAAACAGTTTCAGTGCAACTTACATTGCAAAATTTAAAACTGAATGCAACATGAAGCTGTTTTTAATGCAATATCATAAATCTAACGGTTGATATTCATTCTCATTTATCACATTAGATGCATTTCTCAATTGAACCAATATAGAATTCACAATATATATGTGTGTGTATATGTATTATTTTGTAGGGTTTCTAAGGAAAGAAACCCTTCCATAATTCTCTAAGACTTAGGATGAACATAAACCAAAGAGGGGGTTTAGAAATAGTTTTCAACAAGCAATAGACGTGCCTCAGTTATTACCTCATCATTGCCCCAAGTGCAAAAATATAATTTAGTTTACGTGAACCAATGCTATAGGTACAATAGAATACGTAGTATAATGTAGGTGGCTAATAATTTTAAAAGTAACTTTTTGAATAGTTCATATTTGAAATTAATTTAAAATGTATTGGTAATAGCTTGAATTCTTCTTCTCATTTTCTTCTAAAACAAAATTCTATAATACTACTACGTACTTGGTATTTTTCATCTCTTGATGTATAGAGAGACTATAGTCTGACCTTTCTACCCAAACCTTTTTAAATCTGAACTTTTATTTTTTCATAGTTTATATTTTGAAAACTCATCATATTCTAAGCTTTAAAGTTTAAATATTTATAATTATGTTGATAGATGAATTGAGAATAATTTACTGCTATTGAAATTCTATCTGTAAAATTTTATTATCACACATTACCTTAAAAGGGCTAGAATATTTCTCTAAATAGGAGTACTATCTATCTTTTAAAGTACACCAAACCATATTGTCATCTTATATGCTAATAGCATCAAGGTGATGATAAATCCCCCATCTCCGGAAATCTCATTATTATTTGGAGAATACGTAAATTTAGTCACGTAGCGGATGTATGTGTCCAGTCTTCTTTTTTGCCGTAAATTTGTATTTTCGGATGGAAAAGTCCTTAAAATTGACAAAGCTCGTAGTTATAAAAGGAGGAAAGTGTGAGTTTAGTACATTAAATTGTAAGCGGGAGAGTAAAGAGTACATCATTTTGCAAGTGTGATTGAGAGGTACATGAAATCACCAAATCAGTGTTAATTGAGTCCATCTGTGTATTAGAACGTTTAAAACGCCTAGGTGGCAAAAGGATTACTGATATGGCAAAATAAAAGCCTCATCAGCTAACTTGGTGTTAGCCTTGCGTAGCCTCCTCGGAACCACCAACAAATCGTTGACTCCAACGGAGAAGGGAAACTCCTGCTTGTTATTGAGGACGTGAGTGATGGCGGCCGCCGTTGGGTTATTCATGGCCACGTCACCTCCCACGGCGGTCGTCCTCGTCCTGCCGTCCACCGACATAAGCTCAAACATCGGCCATCAGGAAGTCGCACGTGTCCATTTCAAGCGCGTCGGCACGTGAGAACAAGAATGGAGCTCCAGTGGTGAGGTCTTAGCAGGGGATGGGAACAGATTTCTTGAAGACTTTCTTGAACAGCTTCGACAGCTTGAACACTCGTCGGAAAACCCCACTCTGCTCCGGCTTCGAAATCATCTGCCCATTTTCCAATACAAATCTGAGAGCTTCTCCGGCAGTCAACAACGGGGACCCGTCTTTCCCGCGCATGAACAAGAAACTGGCGAGGACCCCTCTGGTCCGGAGGCATCAATGGAGAGGATTCGGACCTTGCCGATGCCGGGAAATGATGACATCACCGACGGAGCACTACTCCTCTGGTCGTTGCACCCGAAAAGAAACTTGTTTTCAAGAATGGAAAAGATCTGATTGGTGAGGTTGTCAGCCTCAAAGGTGGAGTCAAGCATGAAGATTGTGGAAACGGACGCCATTGTAGTACTGATCGGAGAAGATGGAAGAGAGTATAGAGGTTTGATGAGCTGGTTGAGCTGGAAGAGCTGATGAGGCAGGAGGCTTGGCAAGCTAAGGGTGACATCAAGTTAGCCATATCACTAATCCGTTTGCCATCTAGGCATTTTAAAAGCTCTAATACCCCGATAGACTCAATTAGCACTGATTTGGCAATTTCATGTACCTCTAAATCACACTTGCAAAATGATGTACTCTTTACTCCCCCGCTTACAATTTGGTGTACTAAATTGACAATTTCCTCGTTATAAAAGACACTAGACTAAATCTTCAAATCTACCTTATTATTTGTAATATATTACTACGTATTATTAATTAAACCCCGCATACTAAACATTAATAATAAAATACTCTCTTAATCATTAGGCCGGTAAAAAAGGTTGCTCTAGTGGTTATCACCGGGGACCGTGGACTCTGCGGCGGATTCAACAATAGCCTCATCAGAAAAGCTGAGACCAGGATTTCTGACATAAAGAGCCTTGGGATTGATTACACTGTGATAAGTGTGGGTAAAAAGGGAAACTCCTACTTCAGCCGTAGACCCCACATTCCTGTGGATAGGTTTCTCGACGGCTCTTCTCTCCCCACCTCTAAAGATGCCCAGGCGATAGCTGACGACGTCTACTCGCTCTTCATCAGTGAAGAGGTGGACAAGGTTGAGCTTCTGTACACAAAGTTCGTATCTCTGGTGAAATCAGAGCCGGTGATTCAAACGTTGCTCCCCATTTCTCCTATAGGGGAGGTCTGCGATATCAACGGGAAGTGCGTGGATGCAGCAGAGGATGAGTTCTTCAGGCTGACGACGAGAGAGGGGAAACTGACAGTGGAGAGAGACGTGAGGAGGCGAGAGACACCGGAGTTCTCGCCAATCATGGCGTTCGAGCAGGACCCGATTCAGATACTGGATGCGTTGTTGCCTCTGTATCTGAACAGTCAGATTCTGAGAGCGCTGCAGGAATCAATGGCCAGTGAGTTGGCTGCCAGGATGAGTGCGATGAGCAGTGCGACTGACAATGCTAATGATTTGAAGAAGACACTGTCTATATCGTATAACCGAGAGCGTCAGGCGAAGATTACCGGTGAAATCTTGGAGATTGTTGCTGGTGCTAATGCCTCTGTATAATACTCGTATATCATTCTTATCATTATTGCATGCTTCCAGGGGTTGATGATGATACTCATATATTTTATCCTCCATTTCATACAAATGGTTTGCTCGAATACATGAGAAGATGATGTATTAATTGATAAAGATTATGGGGATAGAGCTTAGCTACACATAATGTATATGTCCAGATTTTTTTATCTGGAATTTGTAAGACATGAAATAATGATAAGTCCTTGAGTTAATTGTTTGAGACAAGAGAATTCGTTAATGAAGGTTAATGAAGACAATACCTCTAGTATTAGTGTGAAATAGCCAAATAAGGCCACCAAACTTTAGAAAGTTACACACAGGTTGTAAGAGGGTATTGACAAACAAATATCTTTTGCAAGAGGTTGTGGCATATACCTCTTAGATTTCTCTTTTGATGGTTGGAAGAGGGTTTTGACATATATCAATATATCATATATGCTCGTAAAGCTGTAGACCGTTTATTATTGGGGTTGATAGGTGCTATTTAAAAACAAATATGAAGGGGAGATTGCTACGAGTGATCTGACGATATGCCCAGTAAAAAAATCATTTGAGATGGTGGGAAGAAAAATAGATACGATAAAAAAGATACTAGAGCATATATAGTGGTTATAGAGGGCTGTGCTTTTTAGTTTTTATTTCTAGGTTTCCTAGCTATCAGGCTATCAGCTATGTGATGTTTAGAAGAACAACCTTTTAAATCTTTTAATTTAGCATATAGGGGTAGTACTATTTTGGTTGCTAGAGAAACCAAATGTGATTATGTGATCATTTGTATTACGGAATATGTATGTAAAGAATAAACCTATTTGATTGATACACTTAGATGTATGCCATTTTGGTGGCAACATGAAGCATTGCCTAGGGATGGATTCGGGCTGGGTAAATCGGAGCGAACCGGACCGAACCGGACCGAACTGAACCGGACCGGACCGGCACTATTCATAACCGGCCTGACCCGCTGGCCCGGGTCCAGGCCGGGTGAATTATACCCGAACCGGGTATTTCCGGGGCGGGATCCAGGTCGCCAAAATAGGGAACCGGCCTGGTCGGGCCCAGTCCGGGCCTCAACGGTCAAATTTTAATTTTTTTTAAAAAAACTAAATCCGGCCAGCTCCTCCTAGCTGTTGGGAACACTCCCAAACGGCTCTATAGCCTTTGGAGGGCTGGGAGGGGGTCCGGGGAGGTTTGGGGGTGGGGTATAAAAAAAATCTATAAATACTCCTATTTTCTAAACAATTTTCTACACATCTTCTCCAACTCTTCCTACTTATATTTTTTCATCTTCATCTTCTCCAATTCTCTCTACATATTTTTATACAATTATTATATCTACTTATATATTAATTATCTACTTATAAATACATATATTATATTACTAAAATTTATCATCTACTTAATATATACTTCATATTTACTTAATATCTACTTATTATCTACTTATTATATTATTGTTATTTACTTATATTTACATATTACATCTACTTAATATATACTTATATATTATACATTATAAACATTATATTGTATATTAGTTAAACAATTATTATATCTACTTATATACTTATTATCTACTTATAAATGCATATATTAAGTATATATATATGGACTGAGTAATCTAGTGCAGGAGACAGTAATGGATATGCTACAAGAAACCATGATTCTTACAGAGGAGCCAAAATCTATATCTAAACTTATTTTTGAATCCCAAATTCAAGAAGCATACTCAGAGAAACAAAATTCTCCTGCTCCAGTAGAGCGGCCCTGCCTGTCCAGACGTACTCGGACGCATCTGATACTTTTTACCAATCAGATGATTCTGATTTCACGGACGACTTTCTGGGACATGCCACTGAAAGCGAGCGTCGTCCTCCTATCTCAACTCCAGAAGAAATTAAGAAATCAAAATTCAATAGGGCAATCTGCATAAAATCCAAGTTTGTCACCTCAAAAAATTGCTTGCCGACGGAAAACTTAAACACGCAGATCAAAATCTACAGGAAATCCCAGAAAAATAAAAGGCGGCACAACATGACTACTAGGTCTCAGGCCAGAGAATTTCCTTGGGTGTAGTTTTAGTTTTTACTCTCTGTATGGTTTTATTTTCTTTTTTCATTTCTTTTTCTCTATACTGTTTACTTTTCCTTTTCAATAAAATTCCTCTTATCTCCAAAAAAAATATTAAGTATATATATATATATATATATATATATATATATATATATATATATATATATATATATATATATATATATATATATATATAAGATACATCTTGGTGAAACAAGCAATAAGAACCAAAAGGGAATGCTATAAGAAATTGGGCAAAAGTTGGAGCGACGAGAACATAGAGGAGTACAGAGAGGCTAGAAGAAGAGCAAAGAAAGCTGTGAAGGAAGCCAAAGCAAAAGTGAATAAGGAATTGTATGTAAAGTTGGATTCTAAGGAAGGAGAAAAAGATATCTACAGACTTGCTCGCCTTCGTGACCGTAGGACTCAAGATATTTTGGAAAAGTTAAGTGTGTGAAGGATGTCGATCAAAGGGTACTAATGGACGACGAAGAAATAAAAGAGAGGTGGAGGTCATGCTTTGATACCTTGTTCAATGGGAATAAAGTCCAAGGTATTGATGATCTTACTATACCAGAGTGTATAGTAAATAGGGACTTCGTGAGAAGGATTCAAACAACAGAAGTTAAAGAGACTATGAGAAAAATGGGTCGGAAGAAAGAAGTGGGCCCAAATGGCATACCGATCGAGGCTTGGAGATGTTTGGGAGAGAAAGGCATCGAGTGGCTAACACGTTTCTTCAACATGTTTTGGAGAAACAACAAAATGCCAGTGAGTTGGCGGAAGAGTACTCTCATTCCCTTATTTAAAAATAAGGGTGATGTACAAGAATGTACTAACTATCGAGAGATAAAGCTTATGAGTCACACCATGAAACTTTGGGAGCGAGTGGTTGAGCAAAGACTTCGTAAAAGTGTGAAAATTTCGGAGAATCAATTTGGTTTTATGCCTGGACGCTCAACAACTGAGGTCATTCACCTTCTTAGACAAGTTGTGTAGAAGTATAGAGACACTAAAAAGGATCTGCATTTGATGTTCATTGACTTAGAAAAGGCATATGATAGGGTACCTCGAGAAGTTCTTTGGTGGGCCTTAACTAGAAAAGGCATATCACGTAAGTATATCAACATCATCATGGATATGTATGATGCTTGTACTACAAGTGTCGCACTAGTGTAGGGAGGACCGCAGAGTTCCCTATTACTATCGGAGTGCACCAAGGATCTGCTTTGAGTCCTTTCTTATTTGCTATAGTCATGGATGAACTTACGAAGTCAATTCAAGAAGATATACCGTGGTGCATGATGTTTGCCGACGATATTGTATTGATTGATGAGACACAATCCGGTGTTAACGCAAAGTTGGAAGTATGGCAACAAACATTGGAGAGCAAGAGTTTCAGACTGAGCCAAAGCAAGACTGAGTATATGGAGTGCAAGTTCGGTGGAGGTAGAAGCAGTAGCAACAGCGGGATTACTCTTGATGGTAAGGAGATACCGCTGTGTGATATGTTCCGTTACTTGGGATCCATAATTCAGAAGGATGGTGAATTAGATGGAGATGTATGCCATAGAATCAAAGCTGAGTGGATGAAATAGAAAAGTGCTTCAGGAATTGTATGCGATCGAGGTATGCCGACTAGACTGAAAGGTAAATTTTATCGTACAACAATTAGGCCGGCATTAATGTATGGCGTAGAGTGTTGGGCGGTGAAGCAATGCCATATTCAAAAGATGAGTGTAGCAGAGATGCGTATGTTGCGTTGGATGTGTGGAAATACCAGAAAAGACCGCTTGAGGACTGAGGTAATCAGACAAAAGGTGGGAGTAGCACCTATAGAAGATAAGATGCAAGAGTCTCGTTTGTGGTGGTTTGGGCATGTGCGTAGAAGACCGAGTGATGCACCTGTTAGACGACTTGAGGGGTGGGGAGAAGAGTTAGAGAAGAGAGGGAAGGGAAGATCCAAATTGACTTGGATTAAAGTAATCAGAACTGATATTCGTCTTCTTGGGTTGGATCAGAGTATGACTTTGGAGAGAGCGAAGTGGAGGGCGCGCATCCGTGTGGACGATTGATGTCTTGTTTACCTTTCCTCTCTTTTTTCTTTTATCGTTTATCTTCCTTATCTTTTTATATTTTTATGTTATTTTTATCTTCTAGCTTTTTTATGCTCTTTTATTTTTTTATCTTTTATCTTTGTTATATTCCCGTGTTATTGTTATCTTATATTTATTTATCTTTATTTTATTCATTTTATCTTACTTTTTTTTCCTTTTCTTGTCCGTCTTCTCTTTTTGGCATCGATATCATAGATCGATTCATGTTAGCCGACCCCAAATTCTTTTGGGATTAAGGCTTGGATGTTGTTGTGATATATATATATATATATATATATATATATATATATATATATATATATATATATATATATATATATTAAAGTATTAATTCTAAGCGTACTACTCATCTTATAGTAGTATACTTATATATTATATACTATAAACAATATATTATTTATTAGTTACACTTTAATTAATAGTAATTAAACTCATCCTATTACTTATGCACTCACACTCCCATTAATTTAGTTTATACATTCATACATTATTTGTTATTAATATTTGTTAATTAGTTAATTGGTACATTTCTCATTTTCCTATTAGTTCATTGGTATATTTGTCACTAAAGTATAAAAGTTGTTAATTGTTACATTTATCATTTTCGTATTAGTTCATTGCTATATTTGTCATTAAAGTATAAAAGTAGTTAATTGGAAGTTGTTACATTTCTCATTTTTCAATTAATTAAAGTCACACTTGTTAGACAACAATTAGTTTACTAGTTAGATATTTTCGTAATAGTTCGATTTTATTTTAAAAAAATAGTTCAATTTTTTTCTTTTTTTCTTTTTTTTTCTTTGTTTTAGCAGCAAGCAACATGATCATGTGGAGCAGCACTGCAACAGTAAGGTCTAATTACACTCAACATTATTCAAACCCTACACTAAAGCGTAATCACCATTAGCATACATACAGCTTCTAAACTTTGTCTTTAAAAAATAAATCGTAATAACCAAATCCCAACAAGCAACAACGGTTGTACATAATATAAACCAATCAGATCAGATCAACCACATTCATCGGCATTTCATCAATTTTTGTGCTGTAATATTGCTCCATATCTCTCAGAATTTTGATATCATCAGTTTTTACAAAATTTATAGCAACACCGGCCTTGCGACAAAAACGACCAGAACGACCAATGCGATGGATGTAGAGTTCTCGGTTGTTTGAAAGGTCATAGTTAATAACCAAGGAAAGTCTTAGGAAACCTGTTGAACATCTAGCCCTCTAGCCCAAACATCTGTTGTAATGAGGACTCAAGTTGTGCCTGACCTAAACTTTGCCATTATAGTTCAATTTTTTTCATTAAAGTAGTTATATTTAAAAAATAGTTCGAATTTTACTTCCAATTACTTCAAATTTTATTAAAAAAATTAGTTAGATTTGTTTCATTAACATTTCATTAACAAAAACTAGTTATTGAAAAACTAGTAAAAAAAACAGTTAGTTTTTTTTTTCATTAAACTACACTTGTTAAATAAACAATAAAGTTTATAACATTTGTTATTAGTTGCATTACTATTGTACTCATATTAACATATTTGTTGGATTTTAATTTTTCTAACATTTTTAAGATGGAACGTGGTAGACATTCTGTCGATATGAGTAACTTGAACCGCAACCGAACGAAGGAGATTGCGAGGAATCATCCTAGTTCACGCAAAGGTAAAGGACATGCAGTGTCTTCTTCTCAAAGTCGAGATATATGATTTTAAAACGGAGTACCAACGAAGAGATGCGGATGCGATGACTGACCATCAACTAACCCAATTATTGGAATAACCAGACATTTTACCAACAACATGACATCCCCGAGATTGACGAAGAGCTCGAGGATGAGGATGTAGATAAGGAGGCCGAGGGGCACGACACCCCAAACGATGAGAAAGAGGTCGAGGACGAGGCTGGTTCATCCCAACCCGGTAAGAAATCTAAAACTAAATCTTTAATTATGAAAAATAACTTTGAAAAGACAAAGGATCCAAAAACCGAGAAATGGTACGCACATTGCAAGCATTGCCCCAAAATTTATAGCTTGGGAAATTCCGGAGGATAGGGCAGTTGCAAAAGGCATCTTATGTCCGCTCACCCCACGGAGTATGCAAAAATAGACAAAAGCAAGATGAAGCAAACTCAAATATCGAGGTTTGGAACTGGGCAACCCTTTGGTAATTTCTCCTATAATGATCAAACACATTTGTCTGGTATGTCTCATTTAATTGTTGAAGAAAATTTTCCTTTTATTTTTTCTGAACGTCTTGCTTTAAAAGAATATGCTCAAGGTACTTTAAATCATCAATTTCGAAACTATAGTCGCAAAACGATTAAAAAAGAAGTTATAAGGCAATATGTTTTGGAAAATGAAAAATTACAAATACTTTTCGCAAACTTTGATGGACGTGTTAGTATTTGTAGTGATATATGGGAGAATATTCATCATCATTTATATTATTTGGGTGTGACTGCACATTATATTGATGGTGATTGGGAAATGCATAAACGTGTTCTTGTTTTTCGTGAATTTAATGATCGACACACCGCTGATAATATTTATATTCTTCTTGAGAGTATTTTAATTGAGTACAATTTAATTGATAAGGTGTTTGCTTTAGGTTTTGATAATGCTAGTAATAATAATGCTGTTACACCTAGATTGAGTGAATTGTGTAGCTGTTCTACTTTGATGGGTAGATTTTTTAAGCAGCATTGTGCATGTCATATTCTAAGTTTATGTGTAAAAGAGGGGCTAGCCGCATTGGGAAATGCTATGGAGGTAGTGAAGGGGGGGATTAGACTTATTTGGGCTAGTAATTCATTAAAATGCAACGGCGTCAATATTTGAGGGATAGACGTGTCAAATATTGTGCTTTCCCTAAAGATCTATCTATTCGTTGGAATAGTACTTATAACTCAATTGTTATACTTATTAGATTTAAAGACCATTTTCTTGTTTTTTTTAAAGAATATGATGACTATATTATAAACCCGGCTGACATCGACAGTATGGAAAAAATTGTGAATGTTTTGGTATATTTTAATAATGTAACTCAAACTTTTAGTCATGTTTATACACCTACCGCAAACCAATTTTTTGTTGAAGCTGTTAATCTCGCCGATGCTTTTTGTGAATTTTCCGATGCCGGTTACGTTAGTTATTTTTGTTCTTTCATGAAAGAATTTTTTTTAAAATATTATTCACATATTCCGCATATATATGGTATTGCATTTATTCCTGATCCTCGTTATAGACTTGAATCTTTGGGGCAATGTTTAGATTACTATCATGCTTCTATTTTTGGTTCATATCCTATGTACGAGGATAAACCCATAGACCCTAAACAAGAATACCAAGAGGTTAGTAATTTATTATATCAATTATTTAATGAGTTTCATGCACAATATGGTAACACACCCTCTCCTCCGACACAGACATCTTCATCAAAGGAAAATCAATTTTTAAATCTACATTTGGCAATCTTATGAAAAAAAGTAAATCAACTCCTGTTAATGAACGAAGCTCGATGAACAAGCTTTCTATGTATCTAATAATTCATGTTGATTATGAAGAAGGGGATGACTTTGACGTTCTAAAGTGGTGGAAGGAAAAAGAAAGAACGTTCCCCGTTTATCAAAGATGGCTAAGCAAGTACTAGCAATGACTGCAATGCAGGTATCAACAGTTGCCGTGGAACAAGAATTTAGTGCAGCCGGCAACGTGTTAACAGATTATAGAACGCAATTGAGCGCACTCTCTTGAGACACTTGTTTGCTTCCACGATTGGTTGAAGGCCCAACGTAGAACTCAATAAGTGAGCATCGCCCCCACCCGCCACTTTATGGAGGAAACAACCGAAGATGGCGGAGATTCCGATTGATTATTATTTATTGGAAAGGGTCAAATAGGCCCCTGAACGTATACGAATTGCTCGATTGGCACCCCAAACCCAAAAAAGCTCTGATCCAGCCCACCAACAAAATTAAATACTTCAATCCCCACATCCACCATGTTACCTCCCGTTTGTCCCCCTTAAATGCCCAGTCAGAATGTTTATCTTCCTATTTAATGTTGAGTCATTAATAACCCCAACCTCCTCCATTAAAATCTCCATACCAAGGAAGCGTACTAGCTACAAAGATAGATATGACTGCGTCATCTTCCTCTGCGCTAGGAAGAAAAGTGAATGCGTACGACCCGAACTGTCTGTGTGGTGTGAAAGCTCGTTTGTGTACAACCCGGGATAGCGGCCGGAAGTTTTATGGATGCCAAGATGGAAGGTAAAAATTTGTAAATTATTTAGGGCTTTTTAGGGGGTGTTTGTTTTCATTGTGGAATATATACCAAATTTTGGCAAAATTGTCTGGAATTGTGTATTGGGTTTGTTTTCTGATGCAAAAAATCCTAAAATCTTTGATTTTGGAGCGAGTACTATTTTTGGAAGTTGTAACTTTGAAAAACTTTTTGGTCTTGTATGTATGCGATTGTGAATGTGTGGGTATTATTTTAGGAAGCTGTAACTTTGAAAAATTTGTTTACAATTTGGATGGGTTGGGGTGTGGATATTTGTTTACAGAGATTGTGATTGCAGGATGGGCTAGGGTGTGAATATTTTTTATGGAAAGATGATCTACTTTCTTTCCATGAAGACAATGAAGCATACATGAGTGTTACTGGCATCAAGGAATCCTCAATTCAGGATCTGAAGAGGTTGATGTTACTTATGCAACGTGATATAGAATGCATCAAACTGGTTCTTGAAAGTGAAGCTAAAGAGAAGATATTCTGGAAGAGAATGTGGCAAGGACTTCTGATATTTGTTGTTGCAGCTGTTATTCTTAATAGATTGTAATAGTTTGGAGTTAGTTGGTAATTGTTTTGTTGTTCTTAATGTGAGAGTATAGAATGTAGTTGTTACCCATTGGTAGATTTAGTGTTGTTTACTGGTTCAAAGTACTCTTGGTTAGTAGTTTGAAGTTGTTAATGTATGGGTATTGATGATGAATCAATGAACCTTTGTTATAATTCAACTTGTTATTATGTTAAACTAATTGCAGCTTTCTTATATTTAGATATGTTTCTATTTTGAACATTACAGAAAAGTATAAACTTCCATATGTACAAAATAAATAAACAACCCAATGTGAAGAACCATTTTTACAACCCAATGTGAAGAACCATTTTTACCATCTTTGACCATGTCAACAATTAAGTTTACAAAAAATGTAAACCAAACGGTCACACAATTCCAATTTGAAGAAGTTACTGTAGGATGTGAGTTTTCTCGCACTTAAATTGATGGTAGAATAGCGGTAAAAGTACGACTATCGTCTCCACAGGAATGGAAAAAACTGAAAAAAAAATTAATTAAATTCAGCGATTAAAAATAAATAAAATAAATACGTCGTGCGAGATTGGTTGGTTGAATTGAAATTAAACTAATGCGAATGAACGATTAAAATAAAAGATTGGTTTCT
Organism: Cuscuta europaea; assembly: GCA_945859875.1. NCBI lineage: Eukaryota > Viridiplantae > Streptophyta > Magnoliopsida > Solanales > Convolvulaceae > Cuscuta > Cuscuta europaea. The sequence goes on from CAMAPE010000004.1 coordinate 12,829,134, forward strand.
CTCTAATTAATGACGAAGGGAGCAGAGATTGATTCCGGGGTAATCAGATTTTGGGCTGATCAGGCTTAATCACATGAAATTAATTTAATTGAGCCTAGCTAATCATTACTAAGTTCTTACCGCTCTCGCAACGTAGAGTACAATAATTTAGGGGACCAGACTGATCTCTCGTGCGACATGATCCTAAATTATTGCCAAGACGAGCGAGCTTACGGCCCCTTAATCGATACTAATCTCTTAGCGAACGATTAAGTGTGTGTGAAGGTGTCTTAGAATAAACTAGATCTCTCTTAATTTATTCTACAAGCAATTGTAATTCTAGCCGCGGTTCCAGGTTACAAAAGATATAAGTTAAATTATTCAAACACAAATTAAACGACATTCATGCAATTAATCCATCAAGAAAACTAGCCATACATCGTGATTAACCCTTCATCAATCTCAAATCCCTAATTAAAACAACTCCCGACTCATACTTGAAGAATCAATAGAATTGGGAAGAATAGAAATAATTGTCATTAATTAAAAAGTAGGAACTTACGAAGAATATCCAAGAATTGAAGAACAAGGCTTAAAAGCTCTCAAAATTCGTCCTCAAGCTTCATTCTAAATTTCATCCCCCCAAAATAGGGTTAGGAAGGCATTATTTAAAGGAAACAAAGAAATTTGGGTTCAATTAGGACAAAAACGGGGCACACACGGCGCTCACGCACGTGTGTGTGACGTCCGTGCGTCCGACAGACTATCGCGTAAAAACGTTGGACGCACGCGTGCGTCCCTTCCGACGCACGTGTGCGTGGCTGCCAATGAGGTCTTCGTCTTCTTGCCTCAGACGCACGACTGTGTGTCCATCTTTAAAGTTCTTGACAGCTACTGACACTCACGCACGCGTGCGTCCTTGTACGCATGGCCGTGCGTCCTTGTATGCACGGTCGTGCGTGACCCTTTTTCTTCCGATTTCTTCGGTTTCTTCCACTTCAAGTTTCCGTTGGCCCCGCGATCAATCCAAAAGCTCTTTCTTCATCAAATCTTCATCGTGAATCTCCCGGTGGCCTTCAAAACTATGAATTCACTCTTGAACACTTCTTAACTCGTCCCGATCACTTCTCAAGCGCCGATACCGGACCCTAAAAGACCTGATTTCAACTCTAAAAATACCAAGACTCGATCCAACACCTGGCTAATGTGACTTGAGCTAAAATTGAGACTTACAACCCTTAAAGCTAGGGAAAACCGTCAAAAACTGCCTCCAACACGCAAGAAATGTGTGTTGTAATACGGACTTATCACTGTACAAAAAGAGTAAGGAGTCAAAAGCTAAAACCAATAATGCACAAAACAATTCCATGTGAGCGAAGTACTTGGCTGCTTTAAAAAACCAAATACCACCCCACCTTTAAAGCTGCAGGAACGACCTTTAAAGCTGCAGGAACGAATAAAGACTATAATCCGTACCCCACCACAAACCAATAATGCATATCCAAGACCCCACCTACACAACCTATCACTTTATGCAAGACCACACCTTTAGCATTATAAACTGAAGTATAAAGACGAATAATGCATATGTCATAATAGTCAACCATTAAACTAGTAAACCCAGAAGTACAGATCCGAATAGATAAGTAGTTTCACAAACAACCATTACATAGGCAAAACACATAACAATACATACATTGACCCACCTAACATAAAGCCCCAAAATAAGCATCCACCAAACTGCAATACCTTTAGTTTTACCACCCAAAACCATAAAGACCAACCAACCATAAATATGCATTACATTTCTTCCAAAACACAAATTTGTTTTACGACCTCCTCATTCCCCCCCTACTGGATTCAATTCCTACAACCCCTTCCCCTTCCCGCCCTTGAAGCCCCGGAAGGTTCACTTGTTCAGCCTCTTGCAGCCACTTTACTTCATCCAGCTCTTCCACCTCTTCCTCCGCTGCCACCTCTAGAACCCTTGCCTCCCCTCACTGACTGATGACTTCCTGGTGCAGTTGTTGGACATACATGGCGTTGATGCCCCTTTTCCTTACAAAGGAAGCATGTCATCACCCGGTTGCATGCCCATGTCTTGGCCGGTTGTGGCGTATGATTTAGCGTTGAATATTTCCGTTATTCATTGGTTTAAATGTGATGTTGATATGCATGTTTACTACTGGGTATGGACAGGTTATTTTCTCTAATGCCTTGTATGATTAAGTGAATTTTAGTTGCGAGTGACATCGCTTGATCATACGGCAATTGTACACGCGCTTAGATGCGGTCTGGGGCGTGACAGATTAAATCTATTTTGTTCTGGAAATCGTTGTGAATGGGCGTGATTTCTGCCGAATTAGGGTTATCGTCCTCAATTGCTAAGTTTAGGTAGCGATTAGAGTTACCTGTGATTGTTTTTGCTCTGAGGCGTTGACGCTCCGAGAGATGTTGGTTGGGGAGAGGGCCCTGTCGCCCTGTATTCCGTGAGCTTTGGCGTCCCCTATATCTGACCGCGCACAATCCTTCCTCAGATTCCCTTGCCGTAAATCTGGGTGGTGGGTGTTGACTGTGTGTCCAAGTATGTTGTCGGTGGTGGGTTTTGCATCGTCTTTCCTCTAGGTTGAGCCCTGATTCAAAATCACGTCTTGTTTTTTGCCCTGCCGGTTTACAGGGGAAGTCGTTGTTGTAACTTGTATGCGTATAACGGTTGGTCACGAGCTGGTGCGCATGTTGGTGTCTACGATGCTGGTGTTGACTAACATTTCTCCAGTAGCGTATGTGCGGATTGAAGGCGAAATAGTTTGCTCTGGGCGTGAGGAGATGGTTCCTTGGGAATCTGCTGTCGTGGAGCTGAGAGCAGCCCATGCCGCATGACCTGTAGCTCGTGTTGCTGTTTTCATATGGTTGACGGTGGTGATTCCAACGGCGAGAGGGATGCCGGAGTACCATTAAACAATTTCAAGAAGTGGGCGGTGGTTTAGAGAGATGGAGGAGAATCTCTCTCTTCATTCTCCTTATGTTTTCTACATTGTCCCAATGTGAATCGGTATCTGAAGTATAACTGCGAGGATTATCAGAAGGATACATCTCCATGCTATCTTCATACTCATCATCCTCAGCTTCAAAGTTTGCATTATTCTGCTCCTTACTATCCAAAACATCATCATTCTCAGATTGTGCACCCATCTTTCACCCTATCTAAGACATAGGAAGGTCTTCTTGTCTCACCAAATCTTCTTCATCATCAGGTATGTCCTCCATTGCAGGTGTCTGAATGTTCACATCACATAGCTCAACATTTTCCTCAGCAGCAGAATCATTTTGTGAAAGGTTTCTTCTTTTTTTTAACTTCCTTCTACGTTTAGGACTCACTGTATCATCAACACAAGTCTGGATTTGTACTTCACAGTTCTGAACCCCTCCTTCACAAACACCTTGTTTTTCACCTACAGAGCCCTCATGACCAACTACACCAGATGATGTGGAAGGTTGCAGCAAATACAGTTCACACACTCCATCAGTAGAAGACAGACTCACCAACTCCAATGTGGAAGCATCATCTACTAACTCCCTTAAAGATTCCAAAGGTTCACGAGGCAATTTATACACCAACTTCCCAAAGCCCCCAAATGGTCCAGATTCTATACACTTTTTCAGATATGGATAACTGACTACATCAGGGTCACTTTTAATTCTCTATGCGGCCATTACTATACTCCATAAGAGAGCACGTTTGAAGGGTGCCACCATAGTTTAAAATTAACTCCAATGTCTCCCACATTCTGAAACAACCAATCAAGTACTTAGCAAACCAGTACGCAAGATGAAATGTCTTAACACTTTATACACATAAACACACCTCGCTATGCAACGAAATACTCCTTTCGGTCCTAAATAAACTTCACACTTTGACTTCACACAAATTAAGGAAATAAATTTGACTTTACTGTAGAGTACACTGTTGTAACACTGTTTGGCACTGTTTTGCACTGTTTTGATGTAGATAATTTGCCAAATAAGGAAGAGAGAAGAAGCGTGAAGTTTATTTTGGACCTACCCAAAAAGGAATGTGTGAAGTTTATTTAGAACTGGAGGGAGTATAGTTCATAATAATACTACACAAATTTAGAGTTTCACCATTACACACTATTACAGACACAACTACAACAGGAGTGAATATCGAATAACCTGAGTGACTTCGTTGACCTTAATGGCTTGAAGGCTTCACCTTTAGGCCGGGTACGTCTTCTTCCTCTTCGCGCTCAATACTTCGGCCACTTAGCCTTCTGCAATTTTACGTTTTAAAAATTAGGGCTATTTCGTTAAGGATAAATATTTTACACGTAGACAGCTTGGGGTTGGGGTTATTAATGACTCAACATTAAACAGGAAGATAAACATGCTGACCGGGCATTTAAGGGGGACAAACGGGAGGTAACCGGGTGGATGTGAGGATTGAAGTATTTAATTTGGTTGGTGGGTTGGATCGGAGCTTTTTCGGGTTTGGGGTGCCAATTGAGCAATTCGTATACGTTCAGGGGCCTATTTGACCCTTTAACCTTATTTTTTCGAAAATGTATTTCATGTTTTAAATTTTTTCTCAATTCTCAATTGTACTACATATTTCAAATAAATATACTTTATCTTTTTTATATCAAACAATTCTTGAATTAATTTATATATAAAAAATTGCCCGGGACCCGGCCCGGCTGGGTGGACCAGCCCGACCCGGACCCAGTAGCTACCCGGGCCGGTTCCGGGCCTCAACTTCCCAAAAAAAGCCTGGCCCGAGACCCGGCCCGAACCGGCCTGGCCCGAGACTCGGCCCGGACCGGCCTGGTCCGAGACCCGGCCCGGACGGCCCGGGTCCATCCCTAGTATTGCCTAATCTAGGGAAAAGCTAGACAGAGACCAATGAGATGGGAAAATTGGTAGCTAACGTGACTAGTACCTTTTTTTGAAGGGAAATACATGTATTAAATTTGTTCATATACAAGGTTGTGCTTGATTTAGAAAAACAAAATGTTTTACTTTTTTTAAATCAAGAACAAAACTTAAGTTGAACAAACTCAATGTGTGTATTTCACTTGAAGAAAAATGTCGATTGCAAGTCTGATCTCAAGCAAAAATTAGTAATGGAAGATATACTATGTAAACATGCAATTGTGTCCTATATGGATGGACTGTGCTAAATTTATGGTATAAATCATATAAATGTAATTAGACAGTTATACGGCTTAATGTTGAATGCTATGAAATGCTTAGTCCTTGATGGGTTATGAAACCCGTTAATTAAGAGGAGAATAGGTTGTAAGCATTGAGAGAGAAAGTGGGTATTGAAGTCGGCAATATAACAATGCAAATATTAGTGTGAAACTCGTTTACATAACATGAGTATTTATGTTAACAACCTGCACGGGTAGCTCAGTTAGTTGAGTGATGGTAAAGTTGGAAGAATATCAATGATCAAATCCCGTAGCGGCCATTAGGGCCAGAGAAGACCTAGGCCTAACCTCAAAATTTTTTTACTAGTGTGTGTGTGTGTGTGTCTATATATATATATATATAGGGGAGTGTTCTGGTGAGAATGATGTCCCAGGAGAGAAATAAGAATAAAATCCAACCGTCTATTATTATTAATGAACGATGAAGATTTAATATGAATGGATGATGGCACTCCAGTAATTAGGGGAAACTTTGAGGAAGAATTTGAAGCATCACACCAACGATATTAATGATATGGGCAATATAGTAAAATAATATTACCATGTAACCCTAACATTAAACCTCCTTCCTTAAAAGTCTCATTGCTTTACTTTTTTCCCACGGTTGAGGCTAATATTTTAGTTATATAATTTGAATCATTAAATGAAATACACATGCCATGTTGAATTTTTGTTACTATCAACTAAAAGCTAATAATTTTAATTTGTTTCGTATTTACGTTAAGTCGTTAAACCTTATTTCCAATATCAGTGATGTCATAAAACAACACGAGTTCACTAAAGTTTATATTGTGCATTTCGGTAATTAAATAAATGCACTTCTATTCAAAATATCTATCATGGTACATATATATACTACATATAATATAATGAGAGTGGTCACAACAACAATGGTGCACATTTATTTGAATCGTAATGCACAATATAGTTTTCTAAAAATTATCCATTGCCATTGTGTAAGACAATTTACTAGAATTATGCATCATAATACAAAATTAGTGCATTAAGTTATACTACGTATTAATGAGTGCATCTATAATGTTTGATATGCAACATATTTCATACCAAAGTGCAATTATTTAGCCTTAATGTGTGTATACAGTGCGATATATTTTATTTAAAAGTGCAATGATTTGATATTGGTATACTTAACTGACAAAAAATCATAACACTGGATATCATAGTGCATTAGAAATGATATTGGGAGCGTGGATTAGAAAAATGGAATTTTATCAATTCAGGACCCGAAAGATAGATTAATTATCAATTCAGGACTCGAAAGATGAAACATATCGGTATAGGACCCGAATGATGGAAAACTATCAATTTAGGACCTAATGTTCCATAGGTTTTGATTTGTTTAACTTTTTATTAATTTCATTACTAATTTTGATAAACTTTTCTTCACAAAAGTTTATTAGTTTAATAAAACTAAATAATATTTAAAATTTTTAAAATAAAAAATTAAATAAAATTTATGACAACTTAGGTCCTAAATTAATAGTTTTCAATCATTCAGGTCCTAAATTGATAGTTTTTCATCATTCGGGTCCTATATTGATGCATTTCATCTTTCAGGTCCCGGATTGATAATTCGTCTATCTTTCGGGTCCTGAATTGATAAAACTCCTAGAAAAAAATAGTGCTCACAAAGTGAAATGAAAACAATTAGATGTGCATTTGAAGCATAGAAAAAAACTGTGCTTTGAATAGAAACAAATTGATACTTTGAATAGGAAAAAGAAATAGAAACTGTGCTTTGAAGAGAATGATGATGATGCATAAACTAACATCATCATCTATTGAGTCACACGGTTAAGAGAAGTAAATACAAAAATGAAGAAAGAGAATATTATGAGATGCTAAAAGTTAGGAAAGTGGGTTATAATAAGATGCTACAGGGAAGGAAAGAGTCTTCAATGACTCATTTAGCCCCATACGAAAGAATTAAATAAATTAAATAATATTGCAATCTAATGGCTTAGAATCATTCTTTTTTCTCTCCTAAGATGATATTCTCACTTGAACCTAAATCTCTCTCTCTCTCTCTCTCTCTATATATATATATATATATATATATATATATATATATATATAGAGAGAGAGAGAGAGAGAGAGAGAGATCATGTGAGAAGTCACCATTTGGCTGAGAAGCTGAGAAGTCTAACTTATAAGCTCAAAACACGAACTTTTAACCAATAAATCATAACTTATAGACCCTGATGGAGTATTAACTCCTAGAGAGAAGGGAGAGCTAGAGAGATAAAGTGATATATATAATGAATTTCCAACCCTTTACATGACTCCCTTAGGGAGTATTTATAGGAGAAAAGCGGGCTGGGCTTCCAGGCTTGGGCCTGGAAGGCCCATTTACAATAAAAGGCCAATAAATGGCTAACAAATGGTATTTAATCTATTCTAACGGGTATACATGAATAAAATGGAGTGTACAACGAAATAAATGCTATCTACTGAGCGTATGTGGGCCGCTGTCCGGGTCCAATAGTCGTGAGACCCGGGGGTCCGAGTCTATATACTCTATCAGGAGTCCCCCACTCTCTGAGTCGAGAGTATTCGAGGCGAAAGAGAGTAGAACTGTGTGCTGATCTGTCGTCGTCTGGTGAGTAAACTTCGTGAATAAAATTTGAATTTCTGCTTCTTTGGTTAACGAAGGCGCTAAGTCCCCCGCTCTTCCAGTCCCCCACTCCTTGAGGCGAGTGTAATGAGGTGAAGAGGAGTAGAGTAATGTGTGTCGGATGATGTCTTCAACAGGGGGCCGAGGGTTGACACCTTTTGATCCACGATGAGGAGATGCCTCGTTAAAAAACTCATTAGGAAAAACCCTGTGGGAAAAAATCCTAATGAGGGAAAAAGAGTACACCGGATGCCCCCAAAATGAAACAAAAGGTACGAGCCCTTCGGCCTGGAGATGGAGCTGTAGCGGTGCCCGTCTGCTGGATGGTCGAGGCCGATCTCTAGATGTGGGTAGCTCATCATGATCAGTAGTCCTAGTCATCAAATAAAGATGACTAAGGGATGGGTCGAGCGACCGTCCACAATATGATGTCTGGTTCATCAAATAAAGATGACCAGAACGTAAGGCCGATGGGACGAGAGGCCTGTACGAGAGCTCCACGTTGTCAAATAAAGACGACGAGGCGATGGTGCGGCCGAGGGGCCTGCATAAGAGCTCCACGTCGTCAAATAAAGACGACAGGGCGATGGTGCGGCCGAGGGGCCTGCATAAGAGCTCCACGTCGTCAAATAAAGACGACGGGGCGATGGTGCGGCCGAGGGGCCTGCATAAGAGCTCCACGTCGTCAAATAAAGACGACGGGGTGATGTATGGCTCAGAGGCCTGCATAAGAGCTCCACGTCGTCAAATAAAGACGACGGGGCGATGGTGCGGCCGAGGGGCCTGCATAAGAGCTCCACGTCGTCAAGTAAAGACGACGGGGCGATGGTGCGGCCGAGGGGCCTGCATAAGAGCTCCACGTCGTCAAATAAAGACGACGGGGCGATGGTGCGGCCGAGGGGCCTGCATAAGAGCTCCACGTCGTCAAATAAAGACGACGGGGCGATGTATGGCCGAGAGGCCTACATGAGAGCCCCACATCATCAAATAAAGATGACGGGGTGATGTATGGCCGAGAGAGGCCTATATGAGAGCTCCACGTCATCAAATAAAGATGACGGGGCGACGTATGGCCGAGAGGCCTACATGAGAGCCCCACATCATCAAATAAAGATGACGGGGTGATGTATGGCCGAGAGAGGCCTGTAAATGAGCTTCGCGTCATCAAATAAAGATGACGAGGCGATATATGCCCGATGGGCCTGTAACTGAGCTTCGCGTCATCAAATAAAGATGATGGAGCGAGATGTGGCTCAGAGGCCTACAAATGAGTTCCTCGTCATCAAATAAAGATGACAGAATGATATATGGCCGATGGTCCTGTAGATGAGCTCTTCATCATCAAACAAAGATGACAGAGCGATATATGGCCGATGGGCCTGCAAATGAGCTTCGCGTCATCAAATACAGATGACGGAGCGATATATGGCTGAACTCTGGGCTCCTTCAGCCTTTCGGCCGGAGACCGCAAGATGTTCGCTATATATGAATAGGGGGACGAGGCGGTGGACGCCTGTCTAAATATGAGGATGACGACGCTGATGAGTCGGTCCGAATATGAGGACGACCGCGCTGACGAACCGGTCCGAATATGGGGACGATGGCGCTGGTGAGCCGGTCCGAATATGGGGACGAGGCGATGATAAGCCATGCGTCATATGAAGGCGACGATCACCATCTAGGAAGGGAATGGCGAGCCTGGTCGCTAGATAAGGACTTCGGCGCTGGGGCCGGTCTAAATGTGAGGACGAGGCGATGATGAGTCGTGCGTCATATAGGGGCGACGGTCGCCGTCCGGGAAGGGATGGCGAGCCCAATCGCTATAACAAGACTTCGGCGCTGGGAGCTGGTCTTGAGATAAATAATCACGTCGCGGCCGAGAGGCTGATCGCGATGTGCGGATGACAATGATGAGGAGCCAGTCCGAAATATGATGACGAGGCGAAGATGGAGCCGATCGTCATATAGAGGCGATAGTCACCATCCAGGAGGGGATGGCGAGCCTGATCGCTAGCCCAACACACTCGGCGCTGATGAAGCCGGTGTTGGGATAGGGTGTGACGTCGTGGCCGAGGGGCCGATCGTGATGCGAGGTCGTCAGCACTATGAGGCTGATCCAAAAGTCCAAGCAGCGGTCGCCATCCGATGAAGGAATGACTGAGACCGGTCTTGGAGATAGGTAATCATGTCGAGGCCGAGGGGCCGATCGTGATGTGCGGACGAAGATGATGAGCCGATCCGATAATATGATGACGAGGCAAGAATGAAGCCAATCGTCATATAAGGGCGATGGTCACCATCCCGGAAGGGATGGCAAGCCCGATCGCTAGCTCAAGACTCTCGGCGTTGAGGAAGCCGGTCTTGAGATAGATAGTCACGCCGAGGCCGAGGGGCCGATCGTGATGTGCGGACGGAGATGATGAGCCGATCCGATAATATGATGACGAGGCAAGAATGAAGCCAATCGTCATATAAGGGCGATGGTCGCCATCCAGGAAGGGATGGCGAGCCCGATCGCTAGCTCAAGACTCTCGGCGCTGAGGAAGCCGGTCTTGAGATAGATAGTCACGCCGAGGCCGAGGGGCCGGTCGTGATACACGGATGGCGATGAAAAGAGCCAATCCGAAATATGATGACGGGGCAATGATGAGCCGGCCGTCATATAGAGGCGATGGTCACCATCCAGGAAGGGATGGTGAGCCCAGTCGCTAGCTCAAGATCGCGTTGAGACCGAGGGGTCTGCCGCGATGTGAGCATGGCGGCGATGATGAGCCGTTCCAATAAATGATGACGAGGTCATGATGGGCCAATCGTCATATAAAGGCGACGGTCACCATCCAGGAAGGGATGGTGAGCCCGATCGCCGGCTCAAGACTCTCGGCGCTAAGGAAGCCGGTCTTGAGATAGATAATCACGCCGAGGCCGAGGGGCCGGGCATGATGTGAGGACGACGGCGATGAGGGGCCAGTCCAAAAATCCATGCAACGGTCGTCATTCGGTAAAGGAATGACTAAGACCAGTCTCGAGATAAATAATCACGTCGAGGCCGAGGGGGTCGATCGTGATATGAGGACGACGACGATGAGGAGTCGGTCCAAATAATGATGACGAGGCGATGGTGAAGCCGATCGTCATATAGAGGCGATGGTCACCATCCGGGAAGGGATGATGAGCCCGATCGCCAGCTCAAGACTCTCGGCGCTGAGGAAGCCGGTCTTGAGATAGATAATCACGCCGAGGCCGAGGGGGCCGGTCGTGATGTGAGGACAACGACGATGAGGAGCCGGTCCTATAATATGATGACGAGGCGCTGATGAAGCCGATCGTCATATAAAGGCGATGGTCACCATCCGGGAAGGGATGGCGAGCCCGATCGCTAGCTCAAGACTCGCGGCGCTGAGGAAGCCGGTCTTGAGATAGATAATCACACCGAGGCCGAGGGGGTCGGTCGTGATATGAGGACAACGGCGATGAGGAGCCGGTCCTATAATATGATGACGAGGCGCTAATGAAGCCGATCGTCATATAAAGGTGATGGTCACCATCCGGGAAGGGATGGCGAGCCCGATCGCTAGCTCAAGACTCGCGGCGCTGAGGGAGCCGGTCTTGAGATAGATAATCACGCCGAGGCCGAGGGGGTCGGTCGTGATATGAGGACGACGGCACTGAGGAGCCGGTCCTATAATATGATGACGAGGCGCTGATGAAGCCGATCGTCATATAAAGGCGATGGTCACCATCCGGGAAGGGATGGCGAGCCCGATCGCTAGCTCAAGACTCGCGGCGCTGAGGGAGCCGGTCTTGAGATAGATAATCACGCCGAGGCCGAGGGGGTCGGTCGTGATATGAGGACGACGACACTGAGGGACCGGTCCGAAGATCCATGCAACGGTCACCATCTGGGAAGGGATGACTAAGACCGGTCTCGGGATAAATAATCACGTCGAGGCCGAGGGGGTCGATCGTGATATGAGGACGACGACGATGAGGAGTCGGTCCAAATAATGATGTCGAGACGATGGTGAAGCCGATCGTCATATAGAGGCGATGGTCACCATCCGGGAAGGGATGATGAGCCCGATCGCCAGCTCAAGACTCTCGGCGCTGAGGAAGCCGGTCTTGAGACAGATAATCACGCCGAGGCCGATGGGCCGGCCGTGATGTGAGGACAACGGCGATGAGGAGCCGGTCCTATAATATGGTGACGAGGCGCTGATGAAGCCGATCGTCATATAAAGGCAATGGTCACCATCCGGGAAGGGATGGCGAGCCCGATCGCTAGCTCAAGACTCGCGGCGCTGAGGAAGCCGGTCTTGAGATAGATGATCACGCCGAGGCCGAGGGGCCGGTCGTGATGTGAGGACAACGGCGATGAGGAGCCGGTCCTAATAATGATGATGAGGCGATGATGAAGCCGATCGTCATATAAAGGCGATGGTCACCATCCGGGAAGGGATGGCGAGCCCGATCGCTGGCTCAAGACTCGCGGTGCTGAGGAAGCCGGTCTTGAGATAGATGATCACGCCGAGGCCGAGGGGCCGGTCGTGATGTGAGGACAACGGCGATGAGGATCTGGTCCTATAATGAGGGACGGCGCTGGGCGCTTGTCTGAGATGAGGGACAGCGCTGGGCGCTCGTCTGAAAATGAGGAACGGCGTTGGGCACTCGTCTGAGAAATGAGGGACGGCACTGGGCGCTCGTCTAAGAATGAAGGACGGCGCTGGGCGCTCGTCTGAAAATGAGGGACGGCGCTGGGGCTCGTCTACAAATGGAGGACGGCGTTGGGCGCTCGTCTAAGATGAGGGACGGCGCTGGGCGCTCGTCTACAAATGGAGGACGGCGCTGGACGCTCGTCTAAGATGATGGACGGTGCTGGGCGCTCGTCTGAGATGAAGGACGGCGCTGGGCGCTCGTCTGAAAATGAGGGACGGCGCTGGGCGCTCGTCTAAAAAATGAAGGACGGCGCTGGGCGCTCGTCTAAGAATTAAGGACGGCGCTGGGCGCTTGTTTGAAAATGAAGGACGGCGCAGGACGCTCGTCTAAGATGAGGGACGGCGCTGGGCGCTCGTGTGAAAATGAGGGACGGCGCTGGGCGCTCGTCTACAAATGAAGGACGGCGATGGGCGCTCGTCTAAGGATGAAGGACGGCGCTGGGCGCTCGTCTGAAAATGAGGGACGGCGCTGGGCGCTCGTCTACAAATGGAGGACGTCATTGGGCGCTCGTCTAAGGATGAAGGACGGCGCTGGGCGCTCGTTTTAAAATGAAGGACGGCGCAGGACGCTCGTCTAAGATGAGGGACGGCGCTGGGCGCTCGTCTACAAATGAAGGACGGCGCTGGGCGCTCGTCTACAAATGAAGGACGGCGCTGGGCGCTCGTCTAAGGATGAAGGACGGCGCTGGGCGCTCGTCTGAAAATGAGGGACGGCGCTGGGCGCTCGTCTAAGATGAGGGATGACGCTGGACGCTCGTCTAATCCGCATGTATGGTCTTGCTTCGTCCATAATGTGTAATATTTGCCTGATATGTACTTAGTATTGTTGTGGGGATTTCATTTTTTGTTGCTCGAGGCCGGCGAGTGCGCGCGGTCCTCGGCTTCCCTCTTTTATTTTTTCTTTTCCTTTTTTTTTCTTTTTTTTCTGTTTCCGTTCCCTATTTCGGGGAGTATCCTTCTTTCAGGCTTCGGCCGAAGGGTGTGCTCGTCCTTCGGCCGGTTCGGACTCCGTTTATAACGTCCGTGATCTCAGGGGGGTCCCGTCTCCTATTTATGACGCGGGCTAGACTTTTGGTTGGTTTCCAACGGCTGCCATTGCCCATCCCTGAGTTTTGGGATTTTGTCACCTCGGCCATGATTTCAGGCCTGTCGTCCTGCGATCTGGCGCGTGGACGGCGCGGTGAGCTTCCCGTTTCAAGACGTGGGCCGTTTGCGGGCCCCTTGTCCTGGGGACATCGTCGGCCATACCTGAGCGTTTCACTCTAGGCTTACGGGGCCAGGACGATGTGCTCTCTCAGCTAGGCCTGAGCCCTTCGCTGATACAAAATACAAAGTGGAGCAGACCTGAGCCTTTCGCTCGAAAGCTGCTGATAAGACACGTGGTATCTTCTATTTACATTTCCAAAAATAAGCGGAATACAATAGGTGCGTTGTTCATGGCAACGGCTTTTGGGCGACGCGATTAACGTCTCGGAGAACGAGGTGTACCGTTTACCGCTCTCGGGCATAATGCCATGTGCGGCCGGTAGCGGCTCTCATTTTTAGATGCCCGAGTCACCAAATAAAGGTGGCTAGGGTAGGTCGAATGACCCAAATATAATTCAAATCATCAAATAAAGATGTTCAGTAGACCAGAGCTCGGGTTCACCGCTCTGGGGTTTTTAACCCGCTCTACGGTGTCAGTAGTAATTATTTATTATTTCAATTTTCTTCTGAATAGTTAATAAAACTATTTTTTCCGGAATAGTAATACAACTATTATATATATTTTTTAATAGTAGTAAGACTATTTGACTCCATATTTAATGCATAAAATAGGAGGAAAATTCAGTGGCACCTACCTCTTATTTTGGCCGAAGCCTGTGGTGCTTAGAATTCCAGCCCGCCAGGGAGACAATTGATTGGGCCTGCCCTTTAGGAATAAAGTCTTTGAGATAATAGCCAGCCCAAGACCCGTTCAATGGCCAATTTCACCCGCAGGGAAGAGCGTGCTCGTAAGGGGGAGCTGATTCCAGCCCTATGTCGACGCCTGCCAGTCTCTTGTGGATGAGGAGATCCCCGCCATCCCTGCCTGAATCATCCCGGTTGTGTCAGCCAGGTTGCGTGGTTAGCACACCGTCGTCTCGCCTGGAGACCACAATTTGGGCGACGGGTCTTTGATTTGGGGCCGACGGGAACCAGGACGATGGGGTGGACGAGGGCCCCCCTCCGGCCGGTGGCCTGCATATTTGGCCACTGGTGAAAACCAGGGACGATGAGGGTCCCTACCTTGGCCGAAGGTTCATCGATGTGGTCGAGGTCTACGTCGTCGTTGCAGGGGGTCCGTTGCTTGACCGGGGTGGCTTTGATTTTGACTGGCTGAAAGCGAAGGAGTCGTGGCCGACATGTGTTGGCCGATGCGTGGCCCCCTGTTGTGTGCCGGTCGATGAGCTATCTTCCGGCCGACGTGTGATTCCTGGCCGGTGGTGTTACTGGCCGACGACGGTGTTTCTTGGCCGACAACGTCGCCGTTTTACCGTTCGAACTGCGTAGGCCGAAGAGGGGAGCTGTTGGCCGAGGTGGGAGCTATTGGCCGAGGACTGCTGCACACAGGACCGAGGTGGGAGCTATTGGCCGAGGTGGGAGCTGTTGGCCGAGGACTGCTGCACACAGGACCGAGGTGGGAGCTATTGGCCGAGGTGGGAGCTGTTGGCCGAGGTGGGAGCTGTTCTCCCCCTGTTCAGGTTTGGCCGAGGGGATCCAGGGGTACCCCCACTTGGACGAGGGACGATACGTGACCTCTGGCCTGGCCGAAGCTTGCCTCCTTTTGGTCGTTGTTAAGTCCTGGCCGAGGGAGGTGTTTGGGCGTAGACGACCATCGGTGGACATGCTTCCCCAATCAGGACGAAGTGGCGTCCTGTTTTGAGTGATTTCTGCATTTTAGCCGAGGGATGGAGCACTACTGTTGCTCCGTTGTTCCCCTCTTTTCTGTTCACCTTGGCCGAGGGGGGCGTTGTTTGATCGTGGAGCCGACTAGCTTTCCTTGGCCGAAGGGACTTAGGGACTGCCTTCCCCTATTTGAGCCGGTGGTGTGTTTTGTTGCTTGGCCGAGGAAGCTGACGTTCCCCGGATGAAGGGTGAAGCTCTCGGCTTTGTTCTTAGGAAATTACTTCAGTGGTCTGGTCGATGGTGTTGCCTCACTTGAGCCCCGGTGATATTTTGCCGACATGTGGGTTTTACTTTCCCACCTGTTAGCATGACCAAAAAGCTTGTGCAGAGGAGGCCTTACTTTCCCACCTATTAGCATGACCAAAAAGCTTGTGCAGAGGAGGCACTTCCTGTTGGGGTTTTAATTAGGGTCATGGGCTAAGGGTCCCACCAACTTTCTGCTATTAAGCTTTTCTTTTGTTTTGGGTCCTGTTGGCCGATGGGTGGTGGCCTGGTGGGAGTTCTTCCCTTTGGCCGAGATGAGTACATGTCATGCAAGGATAGGTGGCATGCTTCCTCCACTAGGGCCGAAGTGTCTGCTTAACATCTGGTTTTATGGGTTGGGAGGGTCTCACTTGATTTGTTCTAGCTCTCAATGAGAGCACCATTTGATGGAGTATTAACTCCTAGAGAGAAGGGAGAGCTAGAGAGATAAAGTGATATATATACAATGAATTTCCAACCCTTTACATGACTCCCTTAGGGAGTATTTATAGGAGAAAAGCGGGCTGGGCTTCCAGGCTTGGGCCTGGAAGGCCCATTTACAATAAAAGGCCAATAAATGGCTAACAAATGGTATTTAATCTATTCTAACGGGTATACATGAATAAAATGGAGTGTACAACGAAATAAATGCTATCTACTGAGCGTATGTGGGCCGCTGTCCGGGTCCAATAGTCGTGAGACCCGGGGGTCCGAGTCTATATACTCTATCAGACCCTCTCCAAAAAAATTACGAAAATGCCACCGCGTCAAAATAACTCCAGAAACCTGGAAAATTTTTTTGCACAAAGTTCGTGTTTTTGAGGGGGTCTATAAGTTATGATTTTTTGGTTAAAAGTTCGTGTTTTTTGCTTATAAGTTAGACTTCGCAGCTTCTCAGCCTAAGGGCGCTTCTCACCTGATCCGCTCCCTATATATCTATATATATATATATATACCTGGGGGTAGCAGCAGTGTATTTTTAATTTTTCATCCAAGTCCCAGAGCATGCAATCTTAATGTCTGATATTTGGGCTTATGACTACTACCATGCAAAAAATAATTAGTCCAATTAATCAGACTTTATTAGTCTGAAAAATCAATTAGTACAATTGATTGAGGTTTTTGAATATTGTCCTAAAAATTAATTTTGGGCTTGCTATCTTAAAGTCTGAATTTTGGGCTTATGACTACTAGCATGCAAAAATTAATTAGTCCAATTAATCAGACTTTATTAGTCTGAAAAACCAATTAGTTCAATTGATTGAGCTTTTCGAATATTGTCCTAAAAATTAATTAGTTCAATTCATTGGGCTTTTAAATATTAGTCTGAAAAATTAATTAGTCGAATACATTGGGTTTGGTTGGTCAAAATAAGTTTTTTTACATAGAATATAGATTTTAGAGTTAAATAAATCAATTTATCTGGTTTCTGAGAAACTGGCCTAAAAATTGGCACTAAACATTTGTGTAACCGATAAAACTTCGGTTCGATATCTATCACTTTTAAGATAATTGTATTGTCAGTTCTATAATATTTACTTTTTTCTTTGACATTTTTATAATACTAGTATTATTATACTACATTTTTGACATTTTTTGACATTTTTTTGCAATATACATTATTTAAATAAATTTTGGCCTCACCTGAACGTAAATGTTAGTGATAGAGTATATCTAGAGAGAAGTGAGAGCTAGAGAGAGAAGTGCAATATGTGCTTCAATAGAATGAATTTTTCACCCCCATAACTACTCCCAAGTGGAGTATTTATAGAGAAAATATGGGCTGGGCTCCCAAGCCTTGGGCTTGGGAGGCCCATTTACAACTGGACCGCTACTGGGCCAAATACAAAGCCACTAATGGGCTGTACAAATGAGTAAGTGTAAAATCTGGTTCTGTGAGGTCTTCGTGGCCGACGAGGGCACGGCTGACGAGGGCGCGGCCGACGAGGGCACCCGGGTTCCTTGGGCTCAGGACCATAATCTGAGTTGGCACCTTCTCGGCCGACGGGGGTCCCTTGGCCGCCGTGGGCGCCACTCGATGTCTTGTGCTTTCTGTTCTTCTGAGTATGTGGGTCCGGGGGCTCAGACCCATATACTCCATCAGAAGTCCCCCACTCTCTAAGCTGAGACGTAGATGAAGTGAAGGAGAGTAGATTCCCGTTCTTTGGTGCTTTTGGCCGATGCGAGCATTCCCAGGCCGTTAGCTGTTGCGGCGTTGGCGCTGTTTCCATTTTGGCGTTCTTGTTCTGTGCTTGGCCGTTACATGTTCCTCGCTGTGGACGGGAAGGCCGTTGTTTCCTTGGTGCGGTCGTTTGGGGACGATGAGTGTCCTGCTCGATGGTGGCCGTTGAAGGCGCGTTTTCCCTTTGTTGGACGCTGGTGGTTGAGATTTACATTTGGGCCGATGAGGCTGTTGAGGTTGAACCTTGCTTCGAGGACGATAGTGTTCTTTCCTTTGGGTGGCCGGTAAGGGTGCTTGCGCACTCCTTTTGGCCGTAGCTGACTGGCTTTTGTGTTCCTGGCTTAAGAGCCCATCATGATTAACTGTTGGCGGAGGATGATGGGTGTCCTTGCCTTGGGTGGCCAGTTGGCCGTTGCTGATGACGTTGTGTGCCTTTGGCTGACGAGGCGCAGTGTGATACATGGACGATGTGGCCATGCTTTGTGGTTACATTGTTCTTTGCATTTTCCCTTTTTGTTTTGTTGAGGCCGATGTAGTCCCCCAGTCCCCCACTGCTTCAGGCCGAAGAGAGTGAGGGGTGAAGGAGTTGCTTGAGTCCCTGGCCGAAGAGGCCTCTCCGTAGTCCCCCTGAATCCAACCCTCATGGCGATTTTCTGGCCAAGGTAACCCTGTGGGAGAACCCTTGTGCGTAGATCGCTTGTAAAGAGTTATCATCAAGGGTCGTTACGAGGAGCCGATGGCTGTGGTTTCTTTGTTCCTTTGGTTCTGTGGCCGTTACGGACATTCATTACGTTCCTGGCCGTTGTCATCTCCCTATTGTTGGCATTTGTGAGTTTGGCAAGCAAATAGGCCGTTGTGGGCGCTAGCTGGCACTTGTGAAGCCGGCAAGCGTATAGGCCGTAGAGTCTGTTTTGCCAGTGGGCTCTTGATATGTAGGTTGGGCTTGGCCCATTGGTGACGTGGTGGCCTCCCATTGGTGGCCGTTGATGTGGCCATTGGGAGGGTGCCACGTGTAGTGACCGTTGGGTGGGGGGGTTCTATAAATACCCCTCCCCCTCCGACGAGAAACCTCATTTGCAATCTGAGTTGTCGAAGTGCTGGCCAATTTTCTAGAGAGATAAACTCCCAAGCTCGTGTTCTTCGTGTTCTTCGTGTTCAAGGTTAGTGTTCATCGCAATCTTCTGTACTTTGCATACTTTGCTTCCTAGGCTAGTGATCTAGTGTTAGGCGCTTGAACACCCTTAGATCCTAAGTTATTCCCCTTAGGCTCGTAGTAGTTGTTATGATGAAGAGCTTAAACGAAGACTACTATCCGTACGACGACCAGCCCTCCACTAGGTCACTCGACTATGAGGTGCTTGAGGAGTTCGAGGAGGAGATACAACACTTAAGTCCTTACAAGTCCGGAGAGCCGATGGACGACGAAGTTGAGGACGAGGAGTCCGCCTCGTCTTCAAAAGGTGAGGACGCAGGTGCGTCCCGAGTGGTGGACGGGGCGTCCACTTCTGCTGTTATTCCATGCCCGAGGCCGGTGTCTGCCGTGAAGGGAGCAGATAAGCCGAAGAGAATAAGGAGGGCGAAGAGTGGGCCGGGCGTCTCCTACCTGGATCTCACCAACATCTTCCTGATCAAGCCGGAGAGCAGCGCGGCTGACTACTTGGTTGCCCAGATGTACGTGGGGCCGTTCGGGCGGGTTAGGGCACCCAGGCCGACGGACCATGTTCTTCATCCGCCACCGGGATACTTTGGAGTATACCCGATGAGTTTCGCCAAGGGGCTGAGGTTTCCCCTTCATCCCTTCATCACCGAATACCTTGACATGGTGGGGCTCCCTCCGGCCTTGCTGACGCCGAACAGCTACTCATTGATGGTGGGGTTTTTGCTCCGCTGTGAGGAGCTGGGCTACAGGCCGACAACGGCTCTGTTCATGAATCTGTATCAGATAGGCCGAGGAAGTCACAAAAATTGTGCGGCCTATGCTACTCTTCAACAGCTGTCGAAGAAGAGGAGCTTCACGGACTTGCCTTCGTCCATTCATGGGTGGAAGAGCAAGTTCGTTTTTGTATCCCTTGGTGAGAATGGCACCGAGTTTCCCTCTCTCGGCCATACCGGAAGGTTCAATCTGCATGACCCGCCGAG
Source organism: Cuscuta europaea (assembly GCA_945859875.1). NCBI lineage: Eukaryota > Viridiplantae > Streptophyta > Magnoliopsida > Solanales > Convolvulaceae > Cuscuta > Cuscuta europaea. The sequence goes on from CAMAPE010000004.1 coordinate 12,849,183, forward strand.
GAGTTCTATCCTGGACGCTCAGGTGGAGGCGTTCCTGGAAGGGGGCCCGAGGAGCGTGAAGGACTATATCACCGAATACAACATGACCGCCCTCGGGTTCTTAAGATACCATGTATATGGCGACAAGGAGGACGATATCCAACTTTGGCCGAGGATGACGACTACCTTCGAAGAGGCCGACGACCCGGATTTGGGCATTCCTGCTGAGACCGATGGTAATTATTTCTTCGGCTTTCTTCCTTTATAATTTGTTCTTTTGCCTTGCTAATCTATCCGCTTTTCCTTTGTGTAGATTTTGCCATGGATCGCCGTTCAATCATGGCTATAGCCAAGGCCAAGGCGGCCGAGGAGTTGGATGCAAAGGCGGCCGAGGCGGCCAGACGTGCCGCGGCCGAGGGGGGCGGGGCTACTGCTGGTGCGGCCCCGAAACCTGCCCAGTCCAAGAAGAAGAGGCCTCCCACTGACGGCCAGAAGAAATTGACCGAGGCCGGCCTGAACGTCACTAAGAAGACGAAGAGGGAACCGTCTCCTTCCCAGGCTACTGAGGCCGGCACTCTGACCGTCCCAAGTGTGGACGATAGTGGTCCCGTTGTGGACCTCACTGCTGCTCCAAGCGATGCTGCCCAATCGCTCCCTTTCGTCCAGGAGCCACGGACGAAGAGGGCTGGCAAGGAGATTGTCGCTGCCACCTACCAGAAGATGGTGGAATACCCCGTCGGCGGGGGTGTTTTTGATGATGTCGTCCTCGGCCACGATGTCCTGGCCCAGGCCATGCCGGCCAAAGATAGGGCCTATCTAAAGAGGCTCGGGGACGTGAAGGTATACGAGGGCGGGATGGACCTCCTCGTCCAAGTAAGTTCCCTTCCTTTTATTTATCGTTTTTCTCGTCGTCCGGTGGGATCGTTTGCCTGAGTTTTGTTTGCCTTTTTTGTGCAGGGTGCCTTCATGCTTATGGAGAGCCACAAGAGGCAACACCGGGAGATTGCTCGTCTGAAAGAGCTGGAGCAGAAGGCTGCCTCGGTCGATGAGGCGGTAGCTTGCTTGGATCGGCTCTGGGAGGATGCCAAGGCCTTGCAACAGAGGGCCGACGAGGCCGCTGCAGCCAGGGACGATGCCCTGGCCAAACTCGAGGAGAGCCAGAGGGCGCTTGAGGCCGAACGACGCAAAAACGATGAAGCCGTGAAGGCAAAAGCTGAGGCCGAGGCTGCCGCTGTGAAGGCTGCTGATGAGGCCGTTAAGCAGTTCTTGGCCGAGGGGTGGAAGGCCAATGAGCGGCTCTCCTGGTGTTATGAAGTGGTGGCCGCCAGGCTTGAAGATTGGGGAATGAACTCCCCCGCCGCCCAGGAGTATTTTAGCAGGGAGATGGTCGTGTACTATAACATGGGCCAAGAGCGGATGCAGAGGCTCCTGTGTCGGCGGCTATCTCGTGCTCTTAAGGCCATGAATTATACCTCCGGGTGGGCTAGACGGAACTTGAAGCTTCCCAAGCTAATGAAAGATTCCGAGGAGCAGCCCAAGCTTCCTCTGTCGGAGCGGGAGTCCCCCATCGAGAGTTCCGGCCTCGGCGAGCCGGATTACACGGAGTTTGACTTCCTGGACGATGCCACCAGTTCTGCGGTTGCCGCTGGTCAGGAGACTGAGGCCGAGGAGGGAGCCGAAGATTTCGAAGAGCCAGCCGAGGGTGGGGGCGCCCAAGAGGCTTGATCGGCTACTCCCCGCTCCCTTGTAATTAGTTTTCTATTTTTGCCCAATTGATGTAATGGCCAAAGCGCCCACCATTGTATTGAATTGCTTATGAATGAAAATTTTGCTGTCGTGCTCGGCTTTGAATTTCTTGTGTGTTTATTGCCTTTTGCCGTTTCAATCTTGAAATTTGTCTAAGTGTAAAAGTTACAACCTAGGTCACCCGCGAGTGTTTGCTACGTCCGTGAGGTAGTCCATCCGGTCTGGTGGCCTGGTCGGCCTGGCCGGTGTCTCTTTGCTATCATAACACTTAGGATTTATTCAAAAATTTCCTAAGTGTTTTGGGTCCCTGACCGGTGCTTTCCTTTCCGTCCCTGACCGTGGTGTCCGCTCCGTCCTGGCGTTGTCCCATTCTTCTTTTTTGTTAGAATTTTTCTAAGTGTCTAACTTCAAGTGGATGGGTGTTCTCATCGTCCTGGTTTTGAATCTCTCCTCATTATTGACAAATGATTTGGGAGATTTCCCAAGTGTTGAACCAATGTCATTGTCGGCCCTGTGTTTTTCATGGCCGTCGTGTGCCCTCGTTCCTGATCTGATCAGGAAGGTCGGCCTGCATCCTTGTGCTGTGGCCGATAAGGGTACTTCGAACTTAGTTTTCTGAACATAGAATTTTTTCTAAGTATATGCAAGGCGTAGGTAGCTAACGGACTTCGAGTATACAGGTACCCGCTTCGTCTAGAGTTTCTCCATTTAAGTACTTGGAGATTTCTCTAAGTATAAATGTAAGACATAGTTCCTTTTTTGCGGTACCGCTGCCGGCTAAGAGATGGCCCTACCTTCATCGGCCAAGGTCTGGCTCGTGGCCGATGAGGGCGCCCCTTGCTTTCCCAAAGAGATGGCCCTACCTTCATCGGCTAAGACATAGTTCCTTCTTGAGGAACCTTTTCCCTCAGAATTTTCTCTAAGTGTTTGGTAAACACTTGGACAAATCCCCAAAGAACTTTCGCTTGACCAACAGCCTGGGTTTCAGTGCCTGTATCGGCCATCCGGGATGCTGTGGCCAGTGGGGATTGTTTCTTGATTGTTTGATTCTTCCGCGGGTGTGATAAGTGCCCGCTTTGTCCTGGTCATCCTTCAGGATCATGAGTTTTATTTCATACCAAGCGTTGGTGCTTCAAAGGGTTGTGGCCGATGAAGGTTACCTCTCGCGTGTCACCCAACCGATTCGGTTAGGGTTTTGTAGGCGTATGCTTCGGCCTTGACCATTCCCTTGTGGTGTGTGGACGTATCGTCCATGTCACCTGTTAGTGGTACTACACTTGTGGTCAACTGATATGTACTTGGCCAAGTTGGGCCTGAATTGTGGGGATTTTATTTTTTCATTGCTCGAGGCCGGCCAGTGCGCACGGCCGTCGGCTTCCCTCTTTTTCCCTTTTTATTTTGTTTCCGTCCCCTTCTTCGGGGAGTATCCTTCTTTCAGGCTTCGGCCGAAGGTTGTGCTCGTCCTTCGGTCGGTTCAGACTTCGTTTATAACGTCCGTGATCTCAGGGTGGGTCCCGTCGCCTATTTATGACGCGGGCTAGACTTTTGGTCGGTTTCCAACGGCTGTCGTTGCCCATCCCTGAGTTTTGGGATTTTGTCACCTCGGCCATGATTTCAGGCCTGTCGTCCTGCGATCTGGCGCGTGGACGACGCGGTGAGCTTCCCGTTTCAAGACGTGGGCCGTTTGCGGGCCCCTCGTCCTGGGGACATTGTCGGCCATACCTGAGCGTTTCACTTCTAGGCTTACGGGGCCAGGACGATGTGCTCTCTCAGCTAGGCCTTAGCCCTTCGCTGATACAAAATACAATGGAGTGCCTGAGCTTGTCGCTCATAGGCTGCAAATGCAAGGGGCCACGTCGGCCATGCCTGAGCCTTTCGCTCTAAGGTGGCCGATGGGGGCACCCGCTAATGGTTTTACTTTAAATTCCAGAGAAAAAATCAAGAGGAACTTGATTTTATTCATAAGTGGCTCGAGGTCGAGGGTGGTGTTCAATCAGTAACCCGTTAAGGGGTGAGGGCTTCGCCGTCTGCACCTCCTTCGGATCACTGATAAAACTTCACCAAATGGTGTACATTCCACGTTCGTGGTACATTGGACCCATTCGGGCGTTTAAGCTTGTAGGTGATCGGTTTGACCACGGCACTGACGATGTAGGGCCCTTCGTACTTCAATGCTAGCTTGCCACCCTCTGTCGGCTGGCTTGCTTCCCTTCAGCGGAGGACGTAGTCCCCCACCTGAAATTCCCGGGAACGTACCTTGGCGTCATAGTATGATTTTACTTGACGCCGGTAGTTCTCTGCTCGGACGTAAGCTTGCTCACGCCTCTCGTCGACCAAGTGTAGGTCAATCTTCATGTTTTCTTCGTTGGCGTCAGGCTCGTATTGCTCCACCCGCCGGCTAGGGATGGCAACTTCTGTGGGTGCCTTTGCCTCAAAGCCGTAGCACAGGGCGAAAGGCGTTTCACCTGTCGCCCTCCTCGGCGTGGTTCTGTAGCACCACAAGATGTTGGGGAGCTCGTCGACCCAACTACCTCCTGCGGCCTGGAGTTTCTTCTTCAGCTCCTCCATGATTGTCCTGTTGGCGTTCTCGACCTGCCCGTTGCCCTGAGGGTAGGCAACGGAGGAGAAACGATGCTTCACCCCAAACTCCCGGAGGAGCTCCTAAAAAGGGGCTGCCTCGAATTGGGTGTTGTTGTCTGATATAATCTCCTGGGGGACGCCGAAGCGTGTGATGATGTTTTTGTAAACAAATTTTTGGCATCTGGCCCCCGTGATGCTGGCCAGGGGTTCCGCCTCGACCCACTTGGTGAAGTAGTCGATGGCGACGATAATGTAGCGGTTGTTCCCGGCGGCTCTGGGCAGGGGGCCGACCAGGTCAATCCCCCATCTAGAGAATGGAATTGCAGTGCTGACGGGGACGTAGTTGACGGCTGGCCGACCAGGGGCCTTCTGGAGTACCTGGCATGTGGTACACTTCCTGGCCAGGTTAGCGCAGTCTCGTGCCATCGTCGGCCAGAAGAAGCCCTGGACGACGAGACGTCGGGACATGCTGAAAGGGCCCTGGTGCGAGGAGCAAACACCACAATGAATTTCTTCCATGGCCACGTCGGTCTCATCCTGGTGGAGGCATCGAAGGAGAGTGCCATTATAGGATCGTTTGTGGAGTTTGCCATCTTCAATGGTGTAGCTTGGGGCCCTGAGTTTGGCAAGTTTGGCCCTCTCCTCGTCCGAGGGTAGCTCTCCTGTCGCGATGAAGGTGACGATGTCGGAGATCCAGTCCTCCGGTCGCTGTTGGACGCATAAGACGGGGCTGGCATGGATGCTGGACATGCTCAACTCCTCGATCTTGGCCAGCTGGGAGATGTGCTCCGGGGTGTCCGAGCTGAGCTTGGAGAGGATGTCGGCTTCGGCGTTCTCGGCCCTTGGGATCTGTGTGATCTCGTGGGTTTCGAACGCCTTCAGCAGCTCCTCCGCTGCTTGTTTGTACTGCTTCATCCGGCCTTCCTTTGCTTCGTACGTTCCCTCCACCTGGCCCACTACCAGTTTGGAGTCGCACTTGATTTTGAGGTGCTTGGCCTTGAGGCCGGCGGCGAGTCTGAGACCGCTGAGGAGGGCCTCATACTCGGCTTCGTTGTTGGATACCCTGAAGTTGAAGCGTATGGCATAGTAAGCTCTGAATCCTTCAGGGGATATGAGGACGCCACCGCCACCACATGATTTCGCGGCCTATTCAAACTTAACTAAACCACAAACTACATACGTAATACCTGTACTAGTAATAATAATATAATACAAAAAATAACCTGCTATATAAAACAAGCTAGATACATTGCACACACGTACATAAGTGATAACCTTAAAACCCTATACTCACGTTCTACGCAAGATAGGAATGGCGACGCATGTGAAACTAATCGGATAAACCTTCAAGCCTAAAGATACGCAACTAGAACCTTCGTCCTACGAGTATAAATAACAGCATATGGATCAACGACCTACGCAACACAAAACCCACGAAGTACGACCTGCGTTGCAGGGAGAAAACGAGAGAAATTAAAGAGGGCGAGAAAAAGAGAAAAGAAAGAGATAGAAACGGGAGAGAGAGAGAGAGCGAACGTTTGGAAGAAGAAGGGCGGGCCTTGGAGCGCCAGACCTTCGCCGGAGAAGGAGAACGCAGATTTCGCCGGAGAAGCTGCCGGAGTGCTGCGCCGCGCCATCACCTTGCTGCCGCCGTCATAAGGAAGAGACTCTGACCGCCGGGCCACTTCCCATCGTCAAGGTAACACGTACGTTCATTCCTGCGTAATCTCGTTTCTCCGATATTTCCATGCGAAGAAGATGACGAACCATTCCCTCAATTTGATTTAACCTTAGCCGACCCTTATTAAAATGACACTGGACTGAAATAACAAAACTAAACTGGTTTGGGCTATCTAACATTCTAACCTATTCTATGGACTGTTCAAAATAAATAAATTAATGACAACAATAACAGTAAAAAATGAACATAATAATATAATAATAATGGAATGATTAGTAGTTATAAAATTAATGATTTCAATAGAATTGAATGACTATAATTAATCGAATGGACTATTTGGACTAAATTGAAAATTTGTCTGTTTTAGTTAAACTAGATTGATTATTGAAGTACTCTAAAATGGACATTAGGATTATAAAAAAAATAATAAACCAGCTAATATAGATGAATCGTTAGACATGACAGTGGACTAATTTAAAACTAATGATAATACTGGATTAGTGGAAATGGATTGGTTAGAATAAGTATACCAATCAAGATGCTTATTATAAAATGAACATTTGGGTCGAGTAGTAAATCAACTAAGATAAATATAAATAAAGGATCATGTACTATGAAATCAATTAAATCAGTAGTTTATTTGTTGGATAATTTCTAACGAGTGGGCCAATTAGTATTACGAATTACATGGATTTCCTTTATCGGATTATAACAAATAAAAAAAAATCTAATTAACTAATCATAAGCATTAAATTAACAATGTTGAACCGAATAAATAACAAATAATAAGAATTATATTAACGAACGATGAATTATATGACCCGAATAATTATATGGATGATATTTAATTAAACTGACATTAAAGTTGTAAAGGGACTCTTAAGGTTGAAACCCGGATAATTTAGCAAAATAGAATACGATAAAATTTTTAATGGACTTTTATAGTAAAATAGAAAAGCACATTGGGTAAAACGAAAAGGGTGGGATGATTAAACTATGACTAGGAATGAATATTGACTGTGAGAAATTTTAATAGAAGGTGAACTTGGAGAAGAAGACCGTTAGAGAAGCTTGTTAGGAATATCTGGAGTTCGAGGTAAGTCACATTGCAACCAAAATTATATTTTACCTCGTAAATAATTATTTATTTGATATGTACGTGTGATGGTATGAATATTTTGAATGAGGAATTATTTGTGAGCAAGTCGTATTTGTGATTTTGAGATATATTGGATTATATGTATGTGTGGGATATTTTGAGAAAATATAAAGTTAACAATTTCAGGAAAAATAATCCTTGTGGTGAAACTCTGTCCAAGAGACATAAATATGAGATTTTGAAACAAGATAAAAGATTGTTTTCTTAATGTGGGGCATCGTGGGAGAAATCCGTAGGTGCCGGGCCACCTTCACGTCCGTTAATGGTGAGGGAGGGTTAGGACTACTACTACTTGAATTGAGAGGCTGGAGACAAATTAAATAAATTTTGGAGGGTTCGGTAACCACCCCGAACAATTGGGCATCAGATCCCTTTTTATTAGAGGAGTGGTAGTAGTACCTATTCTCTTAAGGGTCTTTGAACCTAGAACCTAGGGAGTATATCCCATTCAGAGTAGGGGGACGTTGACGTCAGAACTACTTAGACTTCATATTACTCGGAGGGCTTAGAATCCCTTTAGGGGGTGTGCACACTTAAGTTAGAAGTCTAGATTCTAATAGAGAAGATGAGGTACCGAGAGAAGATCGGAGTGACTGTACAAAACAACGGATCACTGGGCTCAAGAATCGAGGTAACGCTTGAGCACCGCCCTTCTAAATAACTAGGAGAATTAGCTATAAAGCTATTTTGAGGAAAACAAATATTTCTGTACGTGGAGAATTATTCTTGGAAATACGTACACGAACTATTGAAGAAATATTTTGCAAATATTACTACTCTTTTTGAAACTAAAGTATTGGAAACTCATTTTTGTATGTATCATATATACAAATACTTATTTTTGAACAAAACTATTATTTTACGGGGTTGGGTGGGATTTACTTAGCGAAAGCTAATTTTTGTGTTATTTGTTTCTTTTATTTTCTTATGTTACAGATGATGTGATATATGAAGATTGATGCCTTGAGAGCGCTCCTAGAAGATATTTAGAGTAGTCCCATTTAGAATAAACTTGATTAGATTTCATTATTTTAAATGTTGAATTTAATATTTACTTTAGATACATTTATGGTGGATAGCCTTAGCATCCAGTCAGTTGAGGGCTGGGTGTGGCGGTAACATGCCCCTTTTCCTGGTTATTGTTTATCTCCGCTGCAAACAATTGAAAGCTTCGAATAATTATTAAAAGTTTATTGTTTCTTTAAGTATTATTTTGGGAGGGAAATTTGGGGGTGTTACAAGTTGGTATCAGAGCCTTAGGTTTTCCGAAGGGACTAGAACACGAGGTAATAGGTCGTAGGGAGAAATTCTGTCACAAAGACGATAACAGTCTAAGCTGGTTGGTGCATAATTGAGCCTTTGCGCTCGTCCAACTAACTGGGAATTTCTCCTTGTGCTGAAACTTTGTTGTTCGAAATCCTTGAATAAAACCTTTGAAATCGTACCTTCAAATGGGATTTTCAATTTTTTTTAGGGAAATAAGTTGACTAGGAACGAGACTTTTCTAGGAACGTGGTGAGAATGTGAAACCTTTACGATATTATCGATATGATTGAGTTGTGAAATACATGAATTTCGTGCCTATGTGGATTATGTGGGCCATGATAGCATCTTTGAATGTCTCTATGAGATTAAACTTGAGTATGAATTTAGAAGAGAACCTGTAGAGTAGAAGCTTTGTGAATGACTTAGTTCTTAAGTACCCGTTTTCTTTCTTAAGAATCATGCCGCCCCGAAGAGAACCACATGCGACCCCAACGAACGCGGAGCTAGCTCAAGCTATCCAGCAGATGGCACAGAACATCGGTGCTGCACTCCAGAACGCGCAACCTCACCATGGAAATGATGCGGCCAAACGCGTAGCAGGGCGAAACCCGCCCAAATACTTAGGCGAGGAGGACCCCCATATTCTCGAAGACTGGATCCGCACTTTTAATAAGCTTTTTGACGCAGTCAACTGCCCTGACGAGCAGCGAATAGACATTGCAGTATACTACCTGCACCATGAGGCCGATCATTGGTGGGCCTCTGCTGGGCCAACGCTTCGTGAACAACCAAACTTTTCATGGGAAGATTTCCAGGGAGCAATGCGTGAGCGGTTTTACCCCGAGCACGTGAGGGCAGCAATGCATGATGAGTTCCTCCATTTGAAACAAGGTGGGATGTCGGTCCCAGAGTATCACACCAAATTGGTGGCGCTATCTCGTTTTGCACGTAATGAAGTGCGCGATGAGGCTAGCAAAGTTCGCAAATTTATTGACGGGCTAAATTTTGGCACACAAATGGCCATGACAGTTAGAGAATTCCGAACACTGAATGAAGCATACAACAAAGCTGCTAAACACGACCAGGTGCAACAGCGTGCGAGGGAGGCTCAAAAGAAGAACCGAAGGGATGCTGAAGAAGAGCAACAGAAGGAAAAGAGGCTCAGGACTCAACAGGCGGAACCGACACACAATCGCCCGAGGGATGAGAGGAGGTTCCCAGGTCATGACCAGAGGCGTGACACTCGAAACATGGCAGAGGAGAGGCATTTCAACTGCAGAAGATGCAACAAAGACCACCCAGGGGTGGACTGTGCTGGCAACCGGGTGAAATGCTACACATGTGGCAAAATGGGCCATCGAGCATTTGAATGCTGGGATAACGTGGGGAGAGGTCCACAAAGACAAGGATCTAACCATGGAGGCGGCAATCGGGGCGGAAATGAAGGTGAAAACAGGACAAATGCTGAGAACCGGGGCAACAACAACCTGGGAAATCGAACAGGGAACGGTAATCGGAGCCAGAATCAGAATCAGGGAGGGGAAAACAACAATAATAACAAAAATGCTCCCAATCAAGGCCGGATTTACGTAATGAATCAGGCTCAGGCCCGTGCACACGATGTGGTGTCAGGTATCATTCATGTTAATACCACCCCTGCTTATGTTCTATTTGATTCTGGTGCCTCTCACAGTTTTATCTCTTCTAAATTTGTTGAGAAGTTAAAGATAGAACCTGCAGCTAGCATAGAGTTGAATGTAAAAACAGCAAATAATAGTGTTGTAGCATGTAGAAATGTATACATGAATGTACCCATAGTTATAACCGACGTCAGTCTACCGGGGGACTTGGTGCAATTTAACCTCGAAGACATTGACGTGGTGTTGGGCATGGATTGGCTCGGGAGCTACAAGGCGAAGATCTTATGCAATGAGCAGAAGGTGTCCATGAAGAGCCCGAGTGGGAAGCGGGTATCATTTAAAACAATGGTGAACAAACCTGGAGTTAAGTTAATGACAATGCAGCAGATGAGGAGGTACATCCGGAAAGGATGTGAGGCATACCTATGCATGATAAAAGACACCCACGAAGAAGAGCAGACGATTGACCAGATTCCGGTGGTCAATGAATTCCCCGATGTGTTTCCGGAAGAGATTCCGGGAATGCCTCCGGAAAGGGAGGTTGAATTCTCCATTGACTTAATGCCGGGGACTGCACCAATTTCCAAAGCTCCATACAGGATGGCTCCAAAAGAGATGCAGGAACTCAAAGAGCAACTTGAAGAATTGCTTGAGAAAGGCTACATCAAGCCGAGCGTTTCACATTGGGGCGCTCCAGTCTTGTTCGTGAAGAAGAAAGATGGAAGTCTGAGGTTATGCATTGACTACAGAGAGCTGAATCGGGTAACAATCAAGAACAAGTACCCTCTACCTCGCATAGATGATTTGTTCGATCAATTGAGAGGAGCAGGCGTATTCTCCAAGATTGATCTCCGATCCGGTTACCATCAGGTAAGGATAACGGAGAAAGATGTACCAAAGACCGCATTTCGTACAAGGTATGGACACTACGAGTTCACTGTGATGCCGTTTGGGTTAACTAACGCACCTGCGGTATTCATGGACTTAATGAACCGCATATTTCGTCCCTACCTCGATACATTTGTGGTAGTATTCATAGATGATATCCTGGTGTATTCCAAGAATCCTGAAGAGCATGAAGAACACCTGAGACGTGTCCTGCCGACGTTGAGGGAGAATCAACTTTATGCTAAACTATCAAAGTGTGACTTTTGGAGGGACCGAGTCGCCTTCTTGGGCCACATAATCAACCAAGAAGGAATATCGGTCGACCCATCCAAGATTGAAGCAGTGATCAAATGGAGAGCACCTACCACAGTGACAGAGGTGAGGAGCTTCCTTGGGCTAGCGGGTTACTATCGGAGATTTGTTAAAGATTTCTCCAAGATAGCTAAACCATTGACGAACCTAATGAAGAAGACCATGAAGTTTCATTGGAGTGAAGAGTGTGAAGTAGCTTTCCAGGAGCTGAAAAGGAGATTGACGACCGCACCAGTGCTGACACTTCCATCCGGAACCGAAGGGTTCGAAATCTACAGCGATGCGTCAAAGAAGGGACTCGGGTGTGTTCTAATGCAAAATGGGATGGTAGTGGCTTATGCGTCCCGACAATTGAAGGTGCATGAAGTTAACTATCCGACACACGACCTTGAGTTAGTTGCTATTGTGTTTGCCTTGAAAATCTGGAGGCACTATCTTTACGGGGCACACTGTAAAATTTATACTGATCATAAGAGCCTCAAGTACATTTTCACCCAGCGGGAGATCAACATGAGACAACGAAGGTGGTTAGAGCTAATTAAAGACTATGATTTGGAGATCAATTACCACGAAGGTAAGGCCAACGTCGTAGCAGACGCGTTAAGCCGGAAGTCTGAGCACATGAGCCGGGCAATGTGGATACTACCAGACGAGCTGTGTCGGGATCTCCAGAAGCTAAACATCGAAGTTAGAGAATATGGGGAAGTAGAGAACGAGATACAGTTGTACACTATGACCATTTTACCCTCTATCTTCGATGAAATCAAAGCCGGTCAACCGGGAGATGTGAAGCTTGAACGAGTCAAAGCCGGGATGAAAGACGGAGCAAATGGCCCATTCCAGTTGCATGAAGATGGGAGTATTCGATACAAAGGGAGGTGGTGTGTCCCGATGAAGTGTGAGAACGTCAAAAGTCAAATCATGGAGGAAGGACACAACACACCCTACTCGGTACACCCGGGAGGAGATAAACTATACAAAGACTTGAAGAAGAATTTCTGGTGGCCAAAGATGAAGAAAGAAGTGGCCGAGTTTGTAGCACGATGTCTAAACTGCCAAAAAGTCAAAGCGGAGAGATGCAAGCCCAAAGGACTCGTGCAACCTTTGGAGGTACCAATGTGGAAATGGGACTCGATCTCGATGGACTTCGTTGGAGGTTTGCCTTTAACAAAGTCCGGGAATGACAAGATATGGGTGATAGTGGATCGGTTGACCAAAACCGCACGATTCATACCGATGAACGAAACCTGGAGTATGGAGAAGTTAGCAAGAGCTTATATCAAGCACGTGGTCAAATACCACGGGGTTGCCCAAGACATCGTATCCGACCGAGACTCTCGATTCCTATCTCAATTCTGGAAGGAATTGCAGTCCGCCATGGGGACAAAACTGAAGCTAAGTATTGCGTTTCATCCAACAACTGATGGTCAGACGGAGAGGACCATTCAAACACTCGAGGACATGCTAAGAGCATGTGTTCTAGATCTACAAGAGTCATGGGATGAGCACTTAGACTTGATAGAATTCTCATATAACAATAGCTACCATGTGAGCATTAAGATGGCTCCATACGAGGCTCTATACGGTCAAATGTGTAGAAGCCCTTTATGTTGGAGCGATATGACGGACAAAGTGGTGCTAGGACCAGAGTACCTGCATGAAACTATGGAAAAGGTCAAGCTGATTCAGGCGAGAATGAAAGCTGCTCAAGACTGAAAAAAGTCATATGCGGACCTAGGAAGAAAACCAGTTGAATTCGAGGTGGGAGAGAAAGTGCTACTCCGAGTCTCCCCTACTAAAGGCGTCATGAGATTTGGAAGGAAGGGCAAGCTAAGTCCTCGATTCATTGGGCCTTACGAGATTCTGGAGAAAGTGGGAAGAGTAGCTTACAAACTAGCTCTACCCACGGAATTGAGTAAGGTATGAAGTAAATACATTCTTTCTAAAATTATTTAGAAGTTTAAAACACAAACCTAAAAATCATTTTGGCGTGTTCAAGGTACACAACGTATTCCATGTATCTCAATTGAAGAAGTACGTCTGCGACGAATCGCATATACTTAATCCCGAGGTACGAACCATAACCTTAAGATATTTGAAACTGAGTTAGACATGTTTAACCTCGATTCCATTAGGTGGTCGAGTTGGACGAGACATTGACATACGAGGAGAGGCCTGTCCAGATTCTTGATACCAAGATTCGTGAGACTAGGAGAAAAGCAGTTAAGATGGTCAAAGTATTGTGGTCTAACCACTTAGCCGAGAATGCTACTTGGGAAACTGAGGACGATATGCGCCAACGTTACCCAGAGTTATTTACCTAAGGTAATTTACTAGTTACGGGGACGTAACCCCTCTTTAAGGGGGTTAGAATGTAACACTTAGTTGTTTTATACTTATTGATAGTAGATATTAGCTCATGCTTCGGGACGAAGCATCTTTTAAGGAGGGTAGAATGTGACACTTCGAAAATTTAAATAAAATAATTTTATTAGTGAGATAAAAATGTTTCAAAATAGAAGTGGCATTAGATAAAACTTTGGCTTGAATAATTAAAGTGACATTTTAACAATTTATAAATTCCAAGATTTCCCATAATTATATGAACAAAAATACAATGTTAATTGATATGAAGTAATAATAACTAAAATGTGATTTACATAAAACTATATACGTAATATAAGAGAGTTGGACTATTCAAACTTAACTAAACCACAAACTACATACGTAATACCTGTACTAGTAATAATAATATAATACAAAAAATAACCTGCTATATAAAACAAGCTAGATACATTGCACACACGTACATAAATGATAACCTTAAAACCCTATACTCACGTTCTACGCAAGATAGGAACGGCGACGCATGTGAAACTAATCGGATAAACCTTCAAGCCTAAAGATACGCAACTAGAACCTTCGTCCTACGAGTATAAATAACAGCATATGGATCAACGACCTACGCAACACAAAACCCACGAAGTACGACCTGCGTTGCAGGGAGAAAACGAGAGAAATTAAAGTGGGCGAGAAAAAGAGAAAAGAAAGAGATAGAAACGGGAGAGAGAGAGAGAGAGCGAACGTTTGGAAGAAGAAGGGCGGGCCTTGGAGCGCCAGACCTTCGCCGGAGAAGGAGAACGCAGATTTCGCCGGAGAAGCTGCCGGAGTGCTGCGCCGCGCCATCACCTTGCTGCCGCCGTCATAAGGAAGAGACTCTGACCGCCGGGCCACTTCCCATCGTCAAGGTAACACGTACGTTCATTCCTGCGTAATCTCGTTTCTCCGATATTTCCATGCGAAGAAGATGACGAACCATTCCCTCAGTTTGATTTAACCTTAGCCGACCCTTATTAAAATGACACTGGACTGAAATAACAAAACTAAACTGGTTTGGGCTATCTAACATTCTAACCTATTCTATGGACTGTTCAAAATAAATAAATTAATGACAACAATAACAGTAAAAGATGAACATAATAATATAATAATAATGGAATGATTAGTAGTTATAAAATTAATGATTTCAATAGAATTGAATGACTATAATTAATCGAATGGACTATTTGGACTAAATTGAAAATTTGTTTGTTTTAGTTAAACTAGATTGATTATTGAAGTACTCTAAAATGGACATTAGGATTATAAAAAAAAATAATAAACCAGCTAATATAGATGAATCGTTAGACATGACAGTGGACTAATTTAAAACTAATGATAATACTGGATTAGTGGAAATGGATTGGTTAGAATAAGTATACCAATCAAGATGCTTATTATAAAATGAACATTTGGGTCGAGTAGTAAATCAACTAAGATAAATATAAATAAAGGATCATGTACTATGAAATCAATTAAATCAGTCGTTTATTTGTTGGATAATTTCTAACGAGTGGGCCAATTAGTATTACGAATTACATGGATTTCCTTTATCGGATTATAACAAATAAAAAAAATCTAATTAACTAATCATAAGCATTAAATTAACAATGTTGAACCGAATAAATAACAAATAATAAGAATTATATTAACGAACGATGAATTATATGACCCGAATAATTATATGGATGATATTTAATTAAACTGACATTAAAGTTGTAAAGGGACTCTTAAGGTTGAAACCCGGATAATTTAGCAAAATAGAATACGATAAAATTTTTAATGGACTTTTATAGTAAAATAGAAAAGCACATTGTGTAAAACGAAAAGGGTGGGATGATTAAACTATGACTAGGAATGAATATTGACTGTGAGAAATTTTAATAGAAGGTGAACTTGGAGAAGAAGACCGTTAGAGAAGCTTGTTAGGAATATCTGGAGTTCGAGGTAAGTCACATTGCAACCAAAATTATATTTTACCTCGTAAATAATTATTTATTTGATATGTACGTGTGATGGTATGAATATTTTGAATGAGGAATTATTTGTGAGCAAGTTGTATTTGTGATTTTGAGATATATTGGATTATATGTATGTGTGGGATATTTTGAGAAAATATAAAGTTAACAATTTCAGGAAAAATAATCCTTGTGGTGAAACTCTGTCCAAGAGACATAAATATGAGATTTTGAAACAAGATAAAAGATTGTTTTCTTAATGTGGGGCATCGTGGGAGAAATCCGTAGGTGCCGGGCCACCTTCACGTCCGTTAATGGTGAGGGAGGGTTAGGACTACTACTACTTGAATTGAGAGGCTGGAGACAAATTAAATAAATTTTGGAGGGTTCGGTAACCACCCCGAACAATTGGGCATCAGATCCCTTTTTATTAGAGCAGTGGTAGTAGTACCTATTCTCTTAAGGGTCTTTGAACCTAGAACCTAGGGAGTATATCCCATTCAGAGTAGGGGGACGTTGACGTCAGAACTACTTAGACTTCATACTACTCGGAGGGCTTAGAATCCCTTTAGGGGGTGTGCACACTTAAGTTAGAAGTCTAGATTCTAATAGAGAAGATGAGGTACCGAGAGAAGATCGGAGTGACTGTACAAAACAACGGATCACTGGGCTCAAGAATCGAGGTAACGCTTGAGCACCGCCCTTCTAAATAACTAGGAGAATTAGCTATAAAGCTATTTTGAGGAAAACAAATATTTCTGTACGTGGAGAATTATTCTTGGAAATACGTACACGAACTATTGAAGAAATATTTTGCAAATATTACTACTCTTTTTGAAACTAAAGTATTGGAAACTCATTTTTGTATGTATCATATATACAAATACTTATTTTTGAACAAAACTATTATTTTACGGGGTTGGGTGGGATTTACTTAGCGAAAGCTAATTTTTGTGTTATTTGTTTCTTTTATTTTCTTATGTTACAGATGATGTGATATATGAAGATTGATGCCTTGAGAGCGCTCCTAGAAGATATTTAGAGTAGTCCCATTTAGAATAAACTTGATTAGATTTCATTATTTTAAATGTTGAATTTAATATTTACTTTAGATACATTTATGGTGGATAGCCTTAGCATCCAGTCAGTTGAGGGCTGGGTGTGGCGGTAACACGCCCCTTTTCCTGGTTATTGTTTATCTCCGCTGCAAACAATTGAAAGCTTCGAATAATTATTAAAAGTTTATTGTTTCTTTAAGTATTATTTTGGGAGGGAAATTTGGGGGTGTTACACCTCATGAGTGCGCCGAGAGGCTGCTGGGTCAGCACATGGACGGCATGGGCCTGGAAGTAGTGTCCCAGCTTCTTCACTGTATGGACGATGGCCAGCACCGTCTTCTCAATGGGGGAGTACCTGAGCTCGGCCTCCCTGAGTGTCTTGCTGATGTAGAAGATGGCCTTTTGCACCCCTTCGTCCTCACGAATGAGCACGGAGCTGATGGCCGACGTGCTCACCCCTAAGTACAAGAAGAGGGTTTCACCGGCTTTGGGCTTGGAGAGCACGGGCGGGGACAATAGGTACCTCTTCATTTCTTCGAATGCTTCCTGGCACTCCGTCGTCCACTTGAAGCTGTTGGCTTTACGCATGATCTGAAAGAAGGGGAGTGCCCTCTCGGCTGACCTGGAGAGGAAACGGTTCAGGGCCGCCAGGCGCCCCGTCAGTCGCTGTACTTCCTTGACGTTGCGGGGCGGCTCCATGTTGATGATAGCCTGTGTCTTTTCCGGGTTTATCTCGATGCCTCTCCGGCTGACCATGTAGCCAAGGAACTTGCCGCCCTGGACGCCGAAGGCGCACTTCTTGGGGTTGAGGCGGAGCCTGAACTCCTTCATGATTTCAAAGATTTCCCGGAGGTCGTCGGCGTGGGAGGAGGCCTGCCTGCTCTTGACGATCATGTCGTCGACGTATGCCTCCATCGTCCGGCCAAGGACCGCCCTGAAGATCTTGGCCACCATCCTAGTATAGGTGGCGCCGAAGTTTTTGAGTCGAAGGCCATGACGAGGTAGCAAAAGATTCCCTCTGGGGTCATGAATGCCGTCTTCTCAGCGTCATCTTCATGCATGGAGATTTGGTGGTACCCTCTGAAAGCGTCAAGGAACGACATCAACTCGCACCTCGCCGTCTCGTCCACCAGCTGATCAATGTTGGGGAGAGGGAACGGGTCCATGGGGCACGCCTTGTTCAGGTCAGTGTAATCAACACACATCCTGAATGTTGGCGGTTTCTGGGCGAGGACAACGTTGGCCAACCACGTCGGGTACTTCACCTCTTTTATGTGTTTGATTGAGAGGAGCATGGCGACCTCCCCTTTGACGAAGTCCCGCCTGTCGGCGGACAAGTAGCACCGCTTCTGCTTGACGGGCGTGGAGACCGGATCGACGGTCAGCCGATGAGTAATCACCTGGCGGCTGATGCCTGGCATGTCGTCCGGGCCCCACGCGAAGACAACGTCGTATGACCGCAGGACGAGGAGGATGGCGTCTCGTTGGTCCTGAGGGAGCTGCTTCCCGATCCTGAGGACCCGCTCCGGCCGGGAGGTATTCAGAGGGATTTCCTCGACCTCCTCGGCCGGTTCGGCATGCGGCCTCTCCTCGTCCTTGGCAACGGCTGTCGTGATGGTGTCTATCCTCTGGCCTTCCCTCTCGGCCGGCCTCATTAGTTTGAGGTAGCATGCTCTGGCTATCCTCTGGTTTCCTCTGGCGTAGCCGATGCCGTCATTGGTGGGAAACTTCAGGCACAAATGCTTCATGGAGATGATGGCCTCCAAGTCCTCCAGTGCTGGCCGCCCTAGGATCAAGTTGTGGGGGCATTGGAGGTGGACCACCATGAACTCCATGTCAATCTTGGCGCGGTGGGGGCCGTCACCGACCTCCACGGGGAGGACTATCGTGCCCTCGACGTCGATAGAGTCCCCAGTGAAGCCGGATAACGGTGTCTTGATCGGCTTCAGCAGAGCTTTGTCCAGCTTCAGCTGCCTGAAGGTATCCAGGTACATCACGTTGACGGAGCTCCCCGTATCGATGTAAGTGCGGTGGATGATGGAGTCACTGATCTCACACCGGATGACGAGGGCGTCCCTGTGTGATTCCGCACCCAGAGGCAAATCCTTGTCGGTGAAGGTGATCGCCTCCGTTCGCTGCTTCTTCGAATGGGGGGGGGAACGTGGGACACCTCCCCAATGTAGAGGGATTGGGCCCATTTCTTTCTCTGAGTGGCGGAGTCCCCCCCAGTGTTCCCGCCTACGATGAGGTGAATGTGATTCTTCTTTGGCGGGGGCTCTTCGAAGTCCTCGTCGTCACTGAGCCTACCAATCTCCCGCTTCTTCGCAGAGGGTTCGCCCCCATGTTTGCCGGTATTTACCCATGTGTTTTTGCGTGGGCCACCTTTAACAAAGTGGGAGAGTTCCCCCTGGCGAATAAGGCGCTCGATGGCCTTCTTCAGTGTGATGCAATCGTCGGTGTTGTGCGACGAGTTCTTGTGGAACCGGCAGTATGTGCCGCCCTGCTGGATGGCATGGACCTCCTCGGCCGGCCGAGGAGCCTGCTCGATGAGGCCATGCTTCTCGGCATAGTCGAGGATGATGCCGACCGGGTGAGTGAGGGCAAGCCCCGGTCGTTCCAACCTCGGCCGCCAGTGGCGGTCTTTCTTATTCTGTCCACCAGGGCCGTGACGGCCCTGGGCACCCTGGCCGGCCGGGGACAGACCCGGGGCCGGCGAAGGATTTGTCTTCTTGGAGGGATGCCCCCCCTCTTTCTTGTGATTGTGGAGCTCGTCGGCGTCGGCGTACAAGCCTCCGCGCTGGAGCACCTTGGCGTACGACCTCGGAGGGTCGGTGATGAGGCTCCTAGCGTACGGGGAGCTGCGGAGGGCTCCCTGATACAAGGCAAGGAGGGTGCGCTCATCGGCCCCCTCGACTTCTTCGGTCTCCCTCGTCCACCGATCAATGAACGACCGGAGGGACTCATCATGCTGCTGCTTGACGGAGAGGAGGTGGGTGAAATACTTCTTCGCACGCTTCCTCCCGGCAAAGTGGGTGAGGAAGCGTTGGGCAAGATCCTGCCATGAGTCGATGCTCCCTTCGGGGAAGGCCATTGAACCACTCGTACGCTGGGCCCTCGAGAGTGGAGAGGAACCAACGGCAGAGGTATTCGTCGGACGCGTTCACCATGAGCATGTTGTTCTGATAACGGCTGAAATGTTCCTGGGGGTCTGATCGGCCGTCGTACGACTTGATGGCGTTTCCCTTGTACTTCTACGGGATGGGGGCCGAGAGGACCCTGTTGGTGAAAGGGGTCCTGGTCCTGACCTGGATGATGGGGTCACCTCGCCCCTCGGCCAGCTCCCTCTCCAGGGCGCTAACCTTGTTCATGAGCGCGTTGAGGCCGGGGTCGTTGGAGGCGCCGGCCGTAGTGATGTTGGCCGACTGCTTGGCCTCCATCTGAGCCAGCCTCCTCTCCAGCTGGGCAATGACTTCATCCCGGGGGTCCCTGGCGGCCGCAGCGGCGCCCGTCTGGTTCCTCATGCGCTCGTCGTGAGCCGCATTGATCCGGTGGCGCACGTCGTCTTCGTGCAACTTCCCCTTGCCCTTGTCCGGGCGGGGCTGGTCCGCTGTCCGGGACACAGACCCCAAGCTTTCCCTTGGCGAGCCAGGACGAGGCTCACCAATCCGTCCCGCCATCCTCTCCGAAACCGGACGACGGCGCATGTCACCTAGCCTGTTGAAGGCAGAGGCTTTTCCACGCGCTGGGGTCTGCCCAGGCCGAAGAGGGGAAGCAGGGTGGGAGTGGGACGACGCCGTGTCCTGGGCCACCACCCCCTCATCGTTGCCTATCTGGACGGCCAACGGTTGGGGCTGAGGATGCGGAGTGACGTTCCCCCCGGTCCTTGGCAAGAGTGCGCTGAGGACGGTGGGGTTCCGAGCCAGGCTGGCGATGATGACCGACAGCGCGGCCTGGACCTGCGGATCCACAGACGGAGAGGCCGCGGCCATAGGCTGGGCCGGGGCGTGGTCCATCTTCTCAGCTCGTTTCTTGTCCAAGCCGACGCGGGCATCAGGGGCTCCGCCGTTGAGTTGGTTGCGGAGGTCCGTCGTGAGGTTGAAGGCCTCCTGGAAGACGTCCCCCCCGCCGACCTGGTCGGCCGTGGCGTCCTCATCGTGCTCCCTGGCCTCTTGGTCCTCAGGGATGGCCTTGCTGATGAGGTTGCGGTTTGATTTAGTTATTCCCATGATCAGTGGTTAGCTGTGCTTGGTAGCGACAAAGGGTGCTAACTTGATTGTTCTAGCTCTCAACGAGAGCACCAAATGATAGAGTATATCTAGAGAGAAGTGAGAGCTAGAGAGAGAAGTGCAATATGTGCTTCAATAGAATGAATTTTTCACCCCATAACTACTCCCAAGTGGAGTATTTATAGAGAAAATACGGGCTGGGCTCCCAAGCCTTGGGCTTGGGAGGCCCATTTACAACTGGACCGCTACTGGGCCGAATACAAAGCCACTAATGGGCTGTACAAATGAGTAAGTGTAAAATCCGGTTTGTGAGGTCTTCGTGGCCGACGAGGGCACGACCGACGAGGGCACGACCGACGAGGGCACGGCCGACGAGGGCACCCGGGTTCCTTGGGCTCAGGACCATAATCTGAGTTGGCACCTTCTCGGCCGACGGGGGTCCCTTGGCCGCCGTGGGCGCCACTCGATGTCTTGTGATTTCTGTTCTTCTGAGTATGTGGGTCCGGGGGCTCAGGCCCATATACTCCATCAGCTAGATCTGCCCCTGGCGGCCATGTGAAGGTTACAGCTCGTGCTTGTTGGGCTAGACATCTGGTGCGCATGTGTACAAGATCTATTATCATCATTGGATCGACTGAGTCACCATAAGGTCCATAACTAAAATCCTCCCAAAAGTCTTGTAGGTTTGGGACGTGAGGAGTTCTGGATTTATTCATGTTAACATGAGTACTGTGTCCCTAGTTATCTCGGGGAACACACCTAAGTGATCTAAGAATGGAAAATTCCTTTTGTACACGCCAAGTTTTACACGCCGGGTTACACGCCTGTCAAATTGTCTGTGTACAGACAATTTGACGGACTACACAGACATATTGAGCGGCGATTTACGAAGAAAACCGATTTTCACGCAGGCAAAAATAAAAAAAATGTCTGTATCACAGACACTTTATGAAAAAATCAGATCTAAAATGTCTATGATACAAACAACTCTTTATATTTTGTCTGTATGGAAATCGATTTTCTTCATGAAACGCCGGTCATATTATCTGTCTAACCGATCAAATTGTCTGTATACAGACTATTTGACCGGCGTGTAACCCGGTGTGTACACGAAGCGGGACTCTCTAAGAATGATGTTGATAATGAGTGTTGTGAATTCAACCTTGATATATGTGAATGATGATGATGTCAGCAAGGGGTATATGACGCCAGCCCTGCTGTGTAGTGTTGGAATGTCGGATTTGATTGATCATAGAATATGTGAAGAAGCCAAGGCAAAAGTAGCTTCTCTTTAGCCGAGGTGGGAGCGTCTCCTTATCACCCTTGTTGTCCTTCGAGTTCGGGCAATGTACACAATTTTTTTGACTTTTTTTCAAAAATTCATTTGAATGTCTTCCCGATTGAAGTATTAGCTGAAATTTGGTATGAGTTAACTAGACTTAATAATATGCTCAAAAATTTGTATCAAAAAATTCCACCATGAACAGCCCAAAATGACGACAGCCGGACATATCCTCCTATATAAGGGCTTATTTGACCTTTTTTGTTGATATGTAGGCTTATTTGTCTACTTTCTCTTTTTTAACTAGAATGTGGTTTTATATTTGGTCTGGTTGAATGTATTTGTCTGTCAATTGGATCAATAGTCCCCAATGTAAATGGACAACATAAGATCTAAAAACAACTTATTAACGCTTAACGAGTATTCCTAAAATTATGAGTAACAAAACTATTGTCACATACTCTAACGACTGACTAACGCTTAACGAGTCCCCAATAGATAATATGAATAACAAAAGTGTGGTGAGACCAGACATAACTCTAGGGACACAAATTCCAATTATAAACCTAGAGTATATTTACTTTTATCATTACTTTCTTATTTTTGAATAAGGTCTCTCGAAATATACGATTATTTATTACTCTCAACCTTAAATCGATTGTCACGTACTATTTGAACACAAAATCTAAGTAGGATAAACGTCTCCAATAATCCATGTGTAGGTCAAAATTAGTTACCACAAATTTTAATGTTAAAACACACGTGTTACATAAAAATTACTAAAATGGAAATAATCTAAGAAACTTCCATTACTTATATCTCTTAAAAAGTAAAAAACCCGAAAAAAAATTGAAATGAAACGGGCTGGAACTTGGAAGATGTCGGGCGGAATGTAGGCGTACCGTGCATATCGTACTCCCACTGCACCCAATAATTTGCCAACACTGCGTTTTAAAGCCACGCAGTATTCTAATTGGTTAATGCTCGTCACAGTCTCTTCTTTTTCGTTTGGCGCTCACGCGCTTTCGCCTCTCGTGCATATCGAAAGAAGCCTTCATTACTTCTCAAGCTAATCCTCCCACATTCTATCTTCATTTATGATTATGATTATGATACAGAAACATACAATCACAGACGCAGAATTGAGATCTCCTTACATCTAATCCGTGTGCATTATCGAGAGCCATACTGTGGACTTTTCGCCACTCGCGTTCTTGAAATCGCGATTCTTCCTTGCTTTCTGTGAAGACTTCCTGAAATTTTCACGCCGGAGGTTAGTAATATTTGGGGAAAGAAAGAAATAATTCAAGAAAAATGGCGCAAGCTGTTGAAGAATGGTACAAACAGATGCCAATTATCACCCGCTCCTACCTCACCGCTGCCATCCTCACCACAATCGGCTGTTCCTTAGAGGTTTATTCCATGCTTTGCTCAATGTGTGTATATGAAAATGTTTCGGCTGTAATTATCTTTGGAAAGGTCTTTCGATTTGGTGTTTTATTGCATGCGGTTTATGTATTTAGGCTTTTGTGATGTGTCCTTTTTCCGAAAGATTGAATTTATACTTTAGAGTTTACAATTGGAGCTGGGGATGTCGTTTTTTATGCAGATTATATCCCCTTCCAACTTGTGCTTGATTCCTAAACCGGTGGTGAAGCATTATCAGTTCTGGCGCCTTATTACCAACTTTCTCTACTTCCGGAAAATGGGTAATGATCTTCCCTGATGATCAATTAGTAATTAATCCTACTAAAATATAAAGCAGTTCAAGAATATTTTTAAAGTATAAAGAGTGTTCCATTACCTTCTAATCATTCTAAGCATACTGTTGTACTAACTCTGTCTGTTAACAGATTTGGACTTTTTGTTTCACATGTTTTTTCTGGCACGATACTGCAAGCTTCTTGAGGAGAACACTTTTAGGGGGAAGACTGCAGATTTCTTTTACATGCTCTTGTTTGGAGCCACTGTGTTGACTGGAATTGTTCTTATTGGTGGAATGATACCTTATGTCTCGGAATCATTTGCAAAGATCATTTTTCTTAGCAATTCGCTAACGTTTATGATGGTGAGTTATGTTGTTTAGTTGTGCAATCAAAGTATACCTTCTTGCTATTTTGTGGCTTTTCTTTTTAAGCAGTTTTAACTTTTAATCCTTCACGTGTTGTTTACCTCTATTTAATATTAGGTATATGTTTGGAGCAAGCAAAATCCCTTCATCCACATGAGCTTTTTGGGTCTCTTTACTTTCACGGCTGCTTATCTTCCATGGGTCAGTTACTGACTTTTACCTTTTGGCCTAGTATTGGACCACATGAGCAATATACATCTGTAGGTTTAAGCTATGTAGGCTATGTTTTGTAACCAAAAGGGCCTTATTATGCCTATCTGCACTCAGCAGAATAATCATAACAAGCAAAACAAATGGCTTATGAATTTATTCAACTGAAAATTATGTTACCAAATGTTTTTCCTTTCAGAAAATTCAGCATGTTCAGAAATTTCTTCCAAATAAACCTTGAATGTCTGAACATAATTTTATGTTATTTCTGTCTATAGTCCGGCTTATGCTTATTTTGTTTCTTGTAATTCTGGACCTCTTAAACTTTGTGCTCGGAAATTAATACGTTTCAATGTATACACTGCCTACTGTTTAGGTTTTATGGTCTAGAGAGGAACACATTTTAATTTAGTTTATCCTTGCAAAAGTAGTCTCACACATGCACTATAAATGCAGGCATCTGTTGTAGTGTTGTGATTGTGCTGTAAAATGAATAAATGAATGAATGAGTTGGATCTTTTCTTTGTGCTGCAGGTGCTTTTGGGCTTTTCTGTTCTTGTTGGTGCTAGTGCTTGGGTGGATCTATTGGTATACTACTACGCATTTTAATTTTGTTAAATGTAGTACTTATGTTTGTGACAATTTACACTTAGCTGCTTTGAAATTACCCTAATGATTTTCTACTTCTACATAGGTTTTGGTTGTTGTCAAATATAGAATACTAGCTGTTACCCTTTCTTAGATAAATACAATTATAACATCTTCCAGATCTTCATATTTTTGTTCTGCTGTTTGGTATATGGCTGGAGAGCTTCCTTTCCTCTTCTTTTTCTTTAGTTATTTGTGAGTTTTTCTGTTGATTTCAATCCACTCACACCTACAATTACTCTGTTTGACTATTTGTTATGGTCAGGGTATGATTGCAGGCCATGCTTACTATTTTCTGGAGGATGTTTATCCAAGGATGACTGGACGTCGACCATTGAGAACACCTCCCTTCATCAGATCATTGTTTGCAGAAGAACCAGTCGTAATGGCCCGGCCAGCTGATGTCCGTTTTGCTGCTCCTCCATTGGAAGAAGATGATCAACACAATTAAATGATTTCATTCATAAGAGTCTCTGAGTTTGATGTACTAATCTAACTCCCCCTGTTTATGTAAATGTTATTTTTACATGGATGTTTGGTAGAAAACAATATAGATTATCTCATTCGTGAGAGTTTGTCTGGCTATTAAGGTCCTATTTGGTAGCACTAATTGACCTAATCTGCTTATACCCCTCATCGGCAGAATATATGGCCATTGTTACCCCTTTTTTGGCTACCAAAATCTATTTGATTGTGCACACTAAATTGGTCAGTTTTGGTCGTTTAGACTGTTTTTACTTGAATCGTTGAGGTGGATTAGTTCAACCTTTTTCTATGTTTGAGTAATTCAATTCCCACAACTTCTACTTCAAGAAAATTCAAGATTTCCTGCCAAAAACCCGTTACCTAACAGGCTTGAAGATGGGTAAGTGCTTTGTCATTTTCTTTTTTCAGTTGAAGCTGCAAGAAGTGGAGGGCTTGTTCGGGTAAGATTGTTGTAGCAGTACGGTATTATTTTAAGAGTGTTGTTGAAGAATAGCCATTTGGATTTATTAATACTTTTTGATCAATATTGAAAAATATGTTAGCTTTCAATCAAGGATTTGAAATATAAAAACTATTGATTTAGGGCTCAAAGGTCTGATATACTTTCCAATCATCACTTTAATGTTAATGTTTTTATTTAGGGAAAATTCCCGAAATAGGAGTAAAAAAGTTTGAAAATTTCAAAATAGAACCGCCATGTTTTTATTCCCAAAATAGGAGTAATTACTATAAAATAGGGCCCAAAAAATTGGAAGGGCCCAATTTTTTTTAGTAGTATACTACTACCTCCGTCCCGCTATGATTGTTCCATTTTACCTTATCGGTTCGTCCCATTAAGATTGTCTCATACCAAATTTGGTAAAGTTTGTGTGGCTCTAAATCATTCTTACTTTATCAATTCAATATCAACAACATAAACCACATTTTATTAATTTGCGCGTCACTCTCTCTTGTCCCAATGTTAACGGGACGGAGGGAGTATTATTACTTAGGTGGACTGGGGCAAGGCTTTGAAGCAAGCCTGGTTCGACACTTCATGTATTCCTCATCTGCAAAAGAGGACCGTGTATATAGGAACGAAGGAGTAGTAAATTCTCTGTTTCCACCGGTGTGAGAATCTTAAGCTTTAGAAACAAAAAAGAAAAGAAGCGAGACATGCGGGATTTGAACCCAGGTGAAAATAAAAGCATGCACGCTGATTTCTAAACATCAACAACCGGACCAAATCAACTAATTGTTGAAATACGGACGTACAAGTTTTATATTACCTATTTGTTCTACAAAATAAACAATTAAATACCTCTTAATAAAAATCGGTTCGGTTCGGTTTGAACCGATTTTATAACTCAATAAAACCTTCATTAAACCGATTTATGTTCGAGTCCCGACTTTCGGGTCCCGTTTGAGTCGGTGCGGTTTCGGTTAGGTTTTTTTAACTTGTGTTGAAACTTTAAAAAGAAGGCCCAATTATTATTTTTGCACAGGGCCTTCATTTCCTCAGGACCGGCCCTGGACTTTTATTCCTATTTTGGGTAATTTCTTTTTTATTTATTTATTTACGGAGTATCTTCTTTTGTTGAAATTAAAATTTTAACATGTGGAGTACTACCTCTTTCCCTTACAACTTTGCCAAAGTTGAACGGCACGGACAATAATAAAGTAAAAACTGTGTGGTTGAGGTTTGTGCAGAGGAGAGAGAAATAACAGAAACCACAAAATAATTGTTGAAAAGGGAAAGTGGCAAAGTTTTTTGGGACGTCCCAAAAAGAAAAGGTGACAAAGTTTTAAGGGACGGAGAGAGTATTAAATTGTTCAAATCTAAAGAATGTAAATTTTATGATAAGACGTAGATGAGTAGTTTTAGTCATTCAGGTCATATAGGGGTGGACTCGGGCCGGGCCAACCTGCCCGGAACCGGACCGGCCCGCTACTGTGCGGGCCCGGCCCGGCCCGGTGAACCGGTTCCGGGCCCGGTTCGGGCCAACCGGCCCGGTGAGATGGCGGTTCGGGCTCGGGCCCTTCAAAAGGTGAACCGGCCCGGCCGGTTCGGACCCGGGCCGGGTCAATTTTTTTTTTTGAATTTTTTAAAAGTTTTTGGGTTGGACTGGGTATTTTGGGCCATTTGAGGTGGTTAGGGTTGGTTTGGGGGTGAGGGGGAGGGTTGGGGGTTAACTAGGAAAAGCCAAAAAAAAAAAATAGAACCGAGGCCCGGACCCGAGGGTTACCCGGGCCGGTTCCGGGCCTCTCCTTCTTGAACCGAGGCCCGGCCGGGCCCGAATCGAAACCGGTCCATGCCTAGGGTCATATACTCAGTTTTCTTGTCCTTGACTAATAATTTACCAATCTTGGATTGAAATTTTATTACACCACTGGTATGAAACAAATTTTAAGTATTTACTTATACAATCTCTAAATATGAATCCTCTTATTCTTCACTTGCAATTTGAAATAAATATAATTAAAGAATTTAATTAAAAATTAAAATTTTAATCCTTCAAACATTCGAACGTTCTTCAGATCTTCAGATCTTCGAATCTTCATTCGTTGGGTCTTCAAATCTTCTTGAATGAAGAATTCAGCTTGAAGGATCTCTAGTTTCAAATGACTTGATCTTCAACAAAAGGAGCGTTTTATGGCTTGATCTTCTGTTTAAGGTCCTCCTGGGATATATGGTTTGATCTTCAATTGAATTTCAGTTCAATCTTCATATGAATATCTTCAAATCTTCAAAGATTCGTTCTTCATATCTTCGAATCTTCAAAGTCTTGTTTTTCAGATCTTCGAATCTTCAAGCTTCGTTCTTCAGATCTTCGAACGTTCTTCAACTTTTGGATTTATTTTATCAAGAATCGACGAAATCGAAAAGGATTATTCGTATATTCTTAAAAAAAAATTGTGCCTTGATCTCTTCCTCTTTTTCGGAATCGTTCAGAGCCTTTCGGGAGTTTTTGAGAGCTTTTCTGCAGCGTTTCTTCGTCTGAAAATTCTCCCCTTCTTCCTATCAACTGAGACCCCTATTTATAGGTGTGGAGGGGATAAAATATGGTCTAGGATTGCAGAAATTCGTCCATACCACTTGGACCTTAGTTAAAATGGGCTTCTGGCTCCATTTGCTTGCATTTTAATAGCTAGAAAAATCAGCATTTATGCAATTTATCTGGACGGTCTTTTTAACAAGGTTCATGGCTGTTTTCTATGCATATGCAAGGATTTCTTAGCCAGATTTGTTGCCCTCTTTATCAATTGGATCATGTTTCTTATTATATATTGGGCCGCTAGTTGATAATGGGCTCAAAATAGGAAAATTAATAGGATCAGTTCATTCATTTCGAAGAATTAAATTAATTGGATATTCAAATGATCCGAATTAATTAAATTATATGTAAATGGATCCATAATAATATTTTCCTTTTGACAAAGCCCAACAACTATTACGAGCAGTCCGGTAGAATCCGATTTTGATAGTGGCCCAATAAGATATAATATAGTCTGATAGCATTTAAGAGACCTCGATAACTGCCGTAATTGGGCCAATAATTTTTATATGTCCACAAATGCCCCCTCAAGATTCGCTTCAGCGTTTATCAAACGAGAAAGTAATTCTCGATTACGTGTGGATCTAAATCATTTTACTTAAAATATCTCTTGTATGATGAACTAAGCCCAAAAATAATATCCATGACACTACGGAATTAATCCCCTTAGCAATAGCGGGACACGGGTTCCATTAAAAATAAATCTTATCGGGTCTCGACTTTCATCTTCCATTAGGATTTAGGATTCATACGTCAGGATTTTTTTTAATATACCAAAGAATCCAGCTGGTTTTGATATCCTATTAGGACTTTAGCTCTTAATTTCCTTCTAGCACTTGAATTACTCCACCCGTATGTATAAATAACATGGCATCCTATTATGGCTGCCATGTTATGCACTTGCGAGCCATCAAGAGATATCTATCGAGAGTTTAGCTAAGGTTTTCAGGGGGCGGAGATTAAAGATACTCTGTATCATTATGTAAGTTTTCCTCTTCATTCTTCTTAGCTTTTTTTTTGTTATGCTGCAGGGCTACGTTAAGGCTCAAATTCAGATGTGGTCGTGTTCGGCAATTATCATGGTGGTCAATATTCAGTTGAAAATTGCTGGTATTGTGGAACTAATCAAGCTCCACTCATACTGAAGAGTTGACGTGGCACTCTGTTAGATAATCAGTTGTATACAGTTAGATAGTTGACTTAATTTGTAAATATATATATATATCAAGTCTGAACACTTATAATGATACGTTTTCTGAACTATCATTCTACCGATTCTCTATTTTCATCTTTCTGGAATATCTTCCTTTTTGTTCTTCAATCTCCATTGTTGCTAAGCTGTAATATGCCCTTCAATGGAGATTAGTTATTTTCATATGGTATCAGAGCCACAGTATCAGTAAACGATCCAATACATATCACTTGTTTCTCACCGATGACGTCAATTTCAAGTTATCGGAACTTCTCTTCGATCTTCATCGATAATCTGAATTTATAGATAATCCGAATTTCTAGTTTCGATCTTCGTTTTCTGAAAATGCCAGAAACTACGGATTCTGAGTCACATATAACTCATAATTCTCAGAATTATGATTCTTTGATGATCCGCTCTTCCTTTCTTCCTCGGATCAACCTAATATGAAGCTTGTAGATAATCTGTTTGATGGATCAAACTTTCTCTCATGGAAACGTGACGTCACTATGGCTTTGGCATCGAAGAATAAATCTGGATTTCTTGATGGCAAATGTTCTGCACCTGACAAGAAAGACAAAAGGTATCATCAATGGCTTCGTTGTGACCTAATGGTTATGAAATGGCTGCTTAATTCAATGGATAAAGTCATAAAAGAAAACATGTATTCTAACACATCTAAGGAACTGTGGTCAGAAATTACAGAAAGATATGGTCAAACTAATGGATTGGAAATTTATCATATTAAGAAAGAAATAAGTAATCTTACACAAGAAAATCAACCGTTGATTCATTATTACAATAATCTGAAAAGGAAATGGGAGGATGTTGATAGCCTAGATCCTGTACCAGACTGTACTTGTGGAGCACTCAGTCTTTGCACATGTTAGTTATTGAAACGTATTCTGGATAAGGAGAATCACTCAAAACTCATTCAGTTGTTAATGGGACTCAATTATGGATATGAGAATGTGAAAAGTACTATTTTGACCATGGATCCACTTCCACAGATGAATAAAGCTTTATCACTTCTGCAGAAAATTGAAAGGCAAAAACAGATTACTGATGCATTGGATGTTCTTACAGAAGAAAATGCTTATGCTTCTCTTTCAACCGAAGGAATAAATAACAAAAGAAATGATGAACAAAGAAGAGAGGACAATTGGAAAAGAACCAAAACTGAAGATGATGAGTACTATGGTTATGTTGCTGCTGTGGGAAAGAAATGTACTTATTGTTACCAAAAGGGACACAATAAGGAAGAATGTTTTAAACTGATTGAATATGCATATTGTGGAAGAAAGGGGCACAAAAAGGACCAATGTTACAAGTTATATCCTGAAAAGAATCCAAGAAATTCAGCAGGTTCTGGAAAATATACAAGGAAGAGTACCTCGGGAAACAATAACTTCAGGAAAGCTGATAATGTGAATGTTCTTGACTATTCTGAATAAGACATTCCAATGGAGGAATTTCCTATATCAGGAAACAGAAATAATTCAGAAATTGCTATTGATCAATCTTCTATGAATGGAATTGTTAACACAGTTGTTCAACAAGTAATGAAAATAATCTGAGAACAAAATGGAGCAAGCTGCTCAAATGCTGCAGTCATCTTTGCAAGTAACCCTTCAACAATTCATGCTTTAACAGTTGATACTATTATGCACCAAGAATGGATAATTGATACAGGAGCTTCTGATCACATGACTTCTAAGATTGACTGGTTGTATGACATCAAACAACTAAAAAAAAACTGTTATGGTAGGGTTACCTGATGGATCTATTAAACTTGTTCATAAAGTTGGAAAGTTGAAGTTAACTTCAGATATCATCCTTGAAAATGTTCTGGTTGTTCCTGATTTTCAGCAAAATTTACTATCTACTGGTCGTTTAATTGAAAACACTAACATGATTGTAATTTTCTTTCCAAATGAGTGCATCATTCAGGACCATTCAAGTAAGATTATTCTTGGAAGGGGTCAGAGAAGAGGAGATCTTTACAAGTTTTATCAAGTTCATGCTGATAGTCATCCTAGTCCTAATACACATATTATGTGTAATACTTCTACTAGTAATAAACACTCTGCATTGAATAAGTGTAAGCATGTTGATATCTCTTTGATCCATGTTAGACTAGGCCATACTTCTATTGAGAAGTTGAAACACATATATGATAGCAGTGTACATGGAATAAAAGAATATTTCTGTGAATCATGTGCCCTAGCTAAACATCATATTTTACCATTTCCTAGAAGTGATTCCTATGCTAAAACTTGTTTTGATTTACTGCACATGGATGTTTGGGGACCATATAAAACCCCCACTATGACTGCAGCTAGGTCTTTTCTAACTATTGTTGATGATCATTCAAGAACCACATGGACGTTTTTATACAAAACAAGCGGCAAGTTCCAGGATTAATCAAGAATTTCTTGAACTATATTGAAACACAATTTCAGGCTCAAGTTAAAATTGTTAGAACAGACAATGGTACAGAATTTATACAAGACTTCTGTGATACAACATTCAAAGAAAAAGGGATAGTTCATCACATAAGTGTACCAGGAAGACCCCAGCAGAATGACAGAGTAGAAAGGAAACATAGACACTTAATAGAGACAGCAAGAGCATTGAGAATACATGCTAATCTTCCTATCAAGTTCTGGGGGGAGTGTCTGTTAACTGCCACATATCTCATAAACAAGATGCCATCTTCTATTTTACAATGGAAAACACCATATGAGTTACTCTTCAAAGAACCACCAGATTATGAAGAATTAAAGGTCTTTGGCTCATTATGCTTTGCTTCCTTACCCAATACAGTCAAGGACGAATTTGGTTTAAAGGCAAGAAGATGTATATTCATTGGTTATCCTTTTGGACAAAAGGGATATAAATTATATGACCTGAACAACCATACTATTTTCAGTAGAGATGTCAAGTTTCAAGAAGACAAATTTCCACTCAAAACTGACACTCAAGCTACTCATAATACAACAGAGGATTCTATCTTCAATACTTTTAACCCTATCATTCCAGAATATAAGGGTAATGAAGATAGGAGTAATTCAATTCCTGAAGATAGGAGGAATTCAATTCCTCTAATTCAGTCATCATCTCAAGAGCATATCTCAAATGTTCCACCTATTGTCATGATTACTGAGATTGATCAATCTGTTCATTCACATGAACAAGAAAATGAATCCAACTCTAATCCAACATGGGAAATGACTCAATTACCCCAAGGAAAAAGGGCAATAGTATCAAGATGGGTATACAAAATCAAGCATAAAGCAGATGGAAGTGTTGAAAGATTTAAAGCAAGACTTGTTGCTAAGGGGTATAATCAAGTGAAGGATAAAGATTATAAACATACTTTCTCCCCTGTAGCAAAACTTACTACTGTAAGAACAATTTTTGCTTTAGCTGCTATCAAGGAATGGCCTCTACACCAACTTGATATTAACAATGCTTTTCTGCATGGTTATATTGATGAAGAAGTCTTTATGATACCACCAGAAGGGTATTACAAAGACAAATGAGATCAAGTTTGCAGACTAAAGAGATCTTTATATGGGTTGAAACAAGCTTCAAGACAATGGAATATTGAATTGACCAACTATTTGTTAAGTCAAGGTTTCAAACAGTCCAAACAAGATTATTCACTTTTCAAAAAACTGAATCCTACCACAGGATGTCATACTATTGCCCTAGTATATGTTGATGATGTGCTACTTACTGGGAATGATCAAACAGAAATTCAATTTGTGAAGAAAGGACTTGATAAGAAATTTACTATCAAAGATATGGGATTAATGAGATACTTCCTAGGGATAAAAGTAACAAGAAATGAGACAGGAATATTACTCAATCAAAGGAAGTATATCATTGACATTCTCAGAGATCTAAACATGGAAAATTGCAAAGATACACATTTCCCATTACCAAAGGGAATGAAACTATCTGTTGATCAAGGAGATTTGCTACCCAATCCAGATTACTACAGAAGAATAATTAGAAGACTGTTGTATCTCAACCTAACAAGAACTGACATATCATATTCAGTCCAACATTTAAGCCAATTCTTGAGTCAACCAAGAATACCATATTTACAGGCAGCAATGCATGTGGTTAGATATTTGAAAACAACTATAAATGTTGGTCTATTTTATTTTGCTAAATCAGATCTTTACCTGAAGGCTTATAGTGATGTTGATTGGGGACAATGTGCTTTCAGTTGCAAATCATTGAGTGGATATTGTGTTTTCCTTGGTGATTCATTAGTATCCTGGAAAACTAAAAAACAAAAAACTGTTAGCAAGAGTACAGCAGAAGCAGAGTATAGAAGCATGTCTTATACTGCAAGTGAAATGGTCTAGATAGAAAGATTACTCACAGACCTGCAAATTCAAGTTCCACTACCCATCAATCTTTTTTGTGATAATAAAGCTGCAGAACACATTGCTCAGAACCCAGTTTTCCATGAGAGAACTAAACATTTAAATGTAGATTGTCATTATGTTAGAGAGAAACAGCGGGAAGGATTTCTTTTAACACAACATGTGAAATCAAGTTTGCAGTTAGCTGACATTATGACAAAACCTCTTAGTGCTGAGCAACACAAATTTCTATCCGTCAAGCTTGGAATGAAGTTCTTTCCATCCATTCAGCTTGAGGGGGGAATGTGGAACTAATCAAGCTGCACTCATATTTAAGAGCTGACGTGGCACTCTGTTAGATAATCAGTTGTATACAGTTAGATAGTTGACTTATTTTGTAAATATATATATTAAGTCTGAACACTTGTAATGATACGTTTGCTGAACTATCTTTTTATCGATTCTCTATTTTCATCTTTCTGGAATATCTTCCTTCTTGTTCTTCAATCTCCATTGTTGCTAAGCTGTAATATGCCCTTCAATGGAGATTAGTTATTTTCATAGGTATCACTCGACGGAGAGAAGCTACCGTTCTTGTCGCCGTTCGAACTTTAGAGGAGGCCACTTCGAGAAGAAGATGAAGGACCTGAGAGATGATTCCAAGAGAGAAAAGGTCTGCAACGAGAATATTCCGGGGTTGTAGCGGCCTGCATTTATTCTGACCGCTAGTAGAGAAGAAGATGAAACTTGAATATCTGATGCTTCTTGCTGGACTGCTGGTGTAAGATGTTGTGGAAGCATGATGGTGATGACGTTAAGGCTGATTTTTGTTACAACCGCCATTTGTTGGATCGAGATGATGCCGCTGGTGTTATTGTCGTTGCAAATTGATACTGGAATCCGAAGTGGTCCATCCAAGAGCTGATTTTGTTGTTGGCGCTGTCACTGTCGGAGAAAGGAGACGATGTCGGGTTGCTGGTGTCGCTCGCCAAAATTTTGTTGGATATGAGGACCCATTGGAGTATCTACTGCCACGAGGATACAGAAGACCGGCTACTTTGCCGGTGTGAAGACCGGCCACTTCGTCGGTTTGAAGACCCGATATTTTGTGGGTGTGAAGACCGGCCACTTCGTCGGTGTGAAGACCCGCTATTTTGTGGGTGTGAAGACCGACCACTTCGTCGGTTTGAAGACCCGCTATTTTGTGAGTGGAAAATTTCTGAGATCCGCTGCCATCATTGAGGGAATCCAAAATTTGACGAGCTGGCTAATTGATATCTCTGTGGGTTGTTCTCTGTCTTGATTTCTTTTAGGAGTGAAGAAACAGGTCGTCCCATTATGCCTAAGATGAAGGAGTCATCCCAAGCTTAAGAAAGGGTACTGTTTCTGCGTGTGTATTGCGAAGGAGACTAAGACCATTTTTTTGTCGTAGCAAGCCGGCGACGAGAGACTAAGAAATAATTGCCCGTTGTTTCTGTTGGTTTAGGAGAAATCAAGGAGATTGACTTAATTTGTCCTCTGTCATGCTTATTTGAGAGCACACTAACTCTTCCTCCGTATTTGTTTATTTATTAATTTTGAAATATTGGTGTGGACCTTTATTTATAAATTTTGGATCAATCCCAAGGCTTTAGGATGCTTGAGAGTATCTTAAAGACCTGATTCAAGGGTCAACAAATTCCTCATTTATTTATTTGCCCATTTCTAACTTTTTTTCCATTTTTTTGCAGTACAAAATGGTGTTCCTCAAAGATATAAAGCATGAAGGTCAACGATTTCTCTCTATTTCAACAGCAATACTAATGGTAACGAGATCCATTTGGAGATTTGCAAACGCTTTGCTCGCGGTCTCTGTCCTGCGACTGTTGTGTCATATCGTATTACTGACTAGACTCCCGAGTGCGAGTATCAAGATCAAACTCTGCGGACTCTAATATTTGGCTTTCCCAAAAAACCCGTCTTTTAACATTCTCCCTTCTTTGGGTAGACGTATCCTTGTTGAGAGCATCTCTCTCACCAAAAATCTATTTTTTGGTGTTGAATTTAGATTTATCACCGATTACTGGGAGTGGGCGGAAGATGTTTTGGGCATGAGTAAAAATGTTCTAACGAAAGGGCTTATTTATGATGTTGTTTATGCCTCATTGTTTGCGTATGATCGGTGTACGAATGTTATGCAAGCCTTTTGTGAAGCGTGGTGCCCTACGGTGAATACATTACCTATGTCAATTGGTGAATTGACGATCACGCTTTGGGACTTGCACGTTATTGGGGGATTACCAATAATAGGAGATGCATATGACGAATCTATTCCGAGCGCCTCTGAGATGTTGAAGGTGAATGTCGACTGCCCTTTTCAGCTTTGCAAATACTTATTTGGCGCATACCATCATCTTTTTCCAAAGATGGGAGACAAATGTTTGTTACGTGTTCATGTATGGGTCAAATTCTGGTTTAAGAAAGCCTCAAAGTACATTATGCCTTCATCGAGAACAAAGAAGAAAAGAACGTCCCGTGCTAAAGCAACACATAACCCAAGCGGAGCGATTCCAAAGTTTAGCAGGTGGTCGAATGCTATGAAGGTGTCGTTCCACATACTCAAGATTCCTGCTGAATATGAGGAAGAGGTATACTTAGCAGCGTTCTTATCATGTTGGCTCTGCACCTTTGTATTGCCCCACGAAGGTCCAAGGGTGATCCGTCCGAAAATTTTTAAAGTTGCTTGTATGATGGTTTGTGGAAGGAAAATATCTCTCGCGGTTCCCATTCTTGCCAGTATTTACCATGGGCTTAATAAGATCTCACAGGCTTCATCTCCTGATCAAGTTAGAACATGTTTTCATGTTCACTGTGTTTACGGGTGGTTAGCTTCATACTTTGATACTCATTTTAAGAATGATATCCAATCCACGACCCCGTTAATGATCTCCTACTCGGGAGAAGGTGGAGCAAGGTCTCTTCAGAAAAGAGGGACGCGTAGAAGGATTTTTTAGGGTGACGTATCATCCTGGGCATGTTCTACGCATAGAAGGGTCAAAGACTACACATTTTTTGATGGGGAAAATCCTTTTGATGTTGATTTGCCACTTTTCAGAAGGCTTCGGTCTAATTACCTCACATTACGCTATCAAAGTTATTGTATCGCTGAGCCTTACACTCCTCATCGATTTAGTCGACAGTTTGAAAAGCAGGACCGTTGTGTTCCACTTGTTGTTGGATTTAGATTCTGGCAACAATTTGAGCATGATTTGTCACAGGCTAAAGCGGTATTTCCGACCCCTCCTACTATTCCAGCGAAATTTTATTCCTTGCAGTATCAAGAATGGTGGGATCAAGTCCATGGAAATTATCTGGAGAATCATGTGAGCGACATGATCAGGATTTGTGATCTTGTGGTTAGTGATGTGATCACCCCTTCAGATCCCGTGACTTC
Organism: Cuscuta europaea; assembly: GCA_945859875.1. Lineage (NCBI taxonomy): Eukaryota > Viridiplantae > Streptophyta > Magnoliopsida > Solanales > Convolvulaceae > Cuscuta > Cuscuta europaea. Next base: position 12,886,794 of record CAMAPE010000004.1, read on the forward strand.
AGTCTTCAAGAAGAAAAAGGTACCTGATACTGAAGCTAAGTCTTTGCCTCAGAAAAAGGCTAAGCTTGCAGCACCTAGGGCTGAAATTTTGATCAAGGATGTTGAGAAAGAAGTGTCTCCAGCCGAGCAAAGGCAAAGTAGTGATGAGAGGAACTGGAAACATCTTAGAAAACCTCATGTTGGGCCACTGATGGTTAGTCTCATTGTTTCACAGTTTTGTGTAAAGCTTGTGCTTATATTTTTTTCCTTCTTTTACAGATCCATGCAGTCCTTGATGATGATAGTTCTTCAAATCAGGTTTCTTCATCTAGCTCAAGTGAAAGAGAAAGCGCAGATTATGACACCGTTGCTTGATTGATAGCAAAAATTGGCCCAAGTCATTGCAAAGAAGTTCTGACTTACGAAATACCCAAGTCTCCTCATGCGAAACCGGCTGCATCTGTATTCCACGCAGAAGATTACTTCTTTACTTTGTATAAGCAGTTCATCATTAACACTTGGAGTGGCATTCAAAAAAAGTTAGGAAGGGCTACAGCTGAGAATGTCTCTTCTCTTCGGGAGAGTGTTGAGAATTGTGTTAGCTTGATGGAGAAGGAGAGCATTGACCTTTCCATGTTGAAGACGAGAGTGAAGCATTTCTTTGAAAGGACGCAAGCATTTGATCAGACGTGCTCGACTATTGCTGACAGGGTCCCTTCAAAGAAACAATCTCAGGAATTAGCTATGTCACGGGCCTTTTGTGAAGATATTGAAGCTAAGAGATCTCAAAACCAAGTGGCATTACTTGATGATGAGAAATCTCTTAATGATACCAAGAAGAAGATAGCCTTATTGGAAGATGAAGCTAAGGAAGTAAAAGTTTCGATCTCCAGACATCGTGTAGAGGCTAGTGACTTAGATGCAGCTCTTACGAAGGCTAAGGAGGAATCTTCACGGATTTTGAAGACTATCAAAGCATCAGATGAAGATCAACTTACTTTAAGTACCCAGAAGAGGGAATTAGAAGCATTGAAGGATGACTTAGTCAGCTTTAAATTGTTTTTAGGTTGATACTTAGCTCTTAGATTAGCTTTTAGTCAGCAAACAACTCTTTCCCTTACTTCTTATCAAACTATATATGGATATGCTTCTTTTGTTGCTTCTCATGAGTTGGTATTGCCTTGCTTTTTTTTCATCTTCAAAGTGACTGAGATCAAACTTTATTGAGGGTTTGTGTTGTTATAACTGAACTCAAAAATGAAACATTTGAGCTGCCTACGTACTCTTATAAAGGAGATCAAGTCAAACGTAGTTCATATATACCATTTGAATTGGTAATTTAAAGGGACCGTACACAGTTTTAACTCGTGCGATCCAGGAGCTTGTCGCGCACATTTTAAACTCTCGTGGGCCAAGAGCTTTCCATACACATTTTAAACTCTCGTGGGCCAAGAGCTTGCCGTACACATTTTAAACTCTCGTGGGCCAAGATTATCTATGATTATGCTCACCCATAGACAAAGTGAGATGTTTTAGCAGTTTAGCCACTTACAACATCATTGGTGGTTTAAGCCATTCAACATTTCTTACGGCCATATCTATACCCCAAATATCAAGGGTAGTAGAGCTTTAAAAATCTTTCATTGATCGGGCCAATCTTTGAGCCATCTCCATCGACCAACTTGTAGACACCGCCTGAATATACTTCTTGAATAACATAAGGACCATCCCATTTAGGTGAGAATTTGTGCCCCGTTTTTCGTGGGATAATGATAGGTCTTCTCACAGCTAGAACTTTATCGCCAACTTGGAATGAGCGAATTCTAACCCTTTTGTTGAATGATCTCGATAGACGGGCCTGATAGCATTCTAGGTTCTGCTGAGATTCTAACCTCTTTTCATCAAGTGTCTCGAATTTTGTCAACCACAACTTGACGTTTTCTTCATCAGTGAGTCCTTCTTGAATAACCAATCTCAAAGATGGCATTTGGCGTTCAAGGGGAAGGACTGCTTCGGTACCATACACAAAAGAATATGGAGTGCTTTGGGTGGGTGTTTGATAAGTCGTTCTATATTCCCATAATGCTTCTTCCATTCTTTCGTGTCAATCCCTCTTTGATCTTGACACTACTTTCTTCAACAGGTTGCACAGAGTCTTGTTAAAAGCTTCAGCGAGGCTATTGGCGGCAACATAGTACATAGAGGACTTCCGTTGCTTGAAATCAAATAACTTGCATATCTTGTCTATCAACTTGTTTTCAAAAGGTTTCCCATTGTCCGTCAAGATATATCGGGGAATGCCAAAGCGGTAGATGATATGAACTCGGATGAAATCAGCAACATTTTCCTTCTTCACCTCTTTCAATGCAACTGCTTCGGCCCATTTTAAGAAGTAATCAGTAGCGGCTAGTATGTATGAATGCCCTCCTAATGAGCTAGGCGTTATTGGTCCAACCACGTCAAGTCCCCAAGCATCAAACGGCCATGATGCTACTGTCGGATGCAAAGGCTCTGGTGCTTGATGGATGAAATTTGCGTGATATTGGCATGCTTGACATCTTCTAGCATAGTCCATGCAATCCTTTACCATAGTCGGCCAATAATATCCCATCCTTTTGATATGAAAGTGCAGCTTAGGACCAGACTGATGAGCTCCACATACTCCTGAATGTGCTTCTTCCATTGCTTGTAAGACTTCATCTCCACCCAAACATCTAAGGAATACACCCTCGAATGATCTTCGATAAAGTGTATCCTTATAGTAGATGAAACGCGGTGAACGCCTCCTCAAGTCTACTTTCTTGTGGGAATTTTCAGGTAATTTCTCATCAGTGAGAATCAATGAGCGGCTACCTCCAATCTTCATTTTCAATATCATAAACCGAGGTGGTCGGCATCTCAATTATGTTGTTAGCTGCACCATCTTCTCCAATGAAAGGAGGAATCACCCATTTTTGACATATCCGTACTTGAGTCCATTGTCAAGATGTGCCATGTTGTATGCTAACCCTGTCAATGCATCAGCTTGCTTGTTTTCCTTTCTCACCACGTGTTCAATTGTGACTTCACCAAGCCATCCTATGAGTGCCCTTGCATATTTGTTGTAAGGATGTAGTTCAGGTATCCTTACTTCATAGATTCCAAGCACTTGATTGATGATTAGTTTTGAATCACCATAGATATTAACTCCTGTTTGCTTCATGCCTACAGCTATTTCAAGTCCGAGAATGAGTGCTTGGTATTCAACGACATTATTGGAGCATTGTTCCGTAAGCATGAAAGCATAGGACATAACTTGACCTTCGAGTGTAACAAAGACCACACTAGCTCTGGCACCTTCTCTATGTGTAGCTCCATCAAAATACATCTTCCATGGAGGCAAAACTTCAATTATGAGTACATCTTCATCAGGTGGGTCATCAGAAAGCACCCATTCAGCAGGGATGGGGTGATCGGCTAAGAAATCCGCCAAATCTTGTCCTTTTACAGACTTTTGTGAGACAGACAATCTCAAACTGTTGAAATATCAAGTACCGCCTAGCAAGACGATCCGATAGAACCACTTTGGACATCACATAATTCAGCGGATTTGCTCTGGAGACAAGATTTATTGTGTGAGCTTCAAAGTAGTGTTTAAGCTTTTTTATTGCAAATATAAGGGCCAAATACAATTTCTCAATGGGCAAGTACTACAACTCATGTGGGGTCATCATTCTGCTTAAATAATAAAAGGCATTTTCCTTCCCTTTATCATTTTATTGAGCTAATAGAGCTCCCACAGACCTTTCTTGAGCACCAATGTAAAGTATCAAAGGGCGACCAGCGACAGACGCATTTAGGATCGGTGGTTTCATCAAATAAGCCTTGGTATTTTCAAACGCATTCTGACACGTTTGGTCCTATATTAAAGGTACACCCTTTTTCATAATCAGACTAAACGGTTGGCATCTTCCTGATAGATTCGAGATGAATCTTCGTATATAAGCCAATTTCCCTTGCAAACTCTTCAACTCATGAATGTTCCGAGGCTCCGGCATATTCACAATAGCGTCAATCTTGGCTTGTTCTATCTCAATGCCTTTGTGACGAACAATAAACCCTAGGAATTTCCCAGCCGAAACTCCGAAAGCACATTTCAGAGGGTTCATTTTGAGACCAAACTTCCTCAAGTGATCAAACACTGTTCTGAAGTGTGATAGATGATCGCCTCGGGCTTTTGAGTTCACCACGAGGTCATCAACATAGCACTCCACGATTTTGTGGAGAATATCATCAAATATTGCCTGCATAGCTCGTTGATAAGTAGCTCCAGCATTCCCAAGTCCAAATGGCATGACCGTGTAGCAATAGATTCCCTTAGGAGTTTGGAAGGCAATTAATTCTTCATCTTCGGGAGCCATCCGGATCTGATTATAACCAGAGAAACCATCCATAAATGACATAATTTCATGCTCAGTCACAGTGTCTATCATCAATTCAATGATGGGAAGTGAAAAGACATCTTTTGGACAAGCAAGGTTAAGATCCCGAAAATCAACACATATTCGGATTTGTCCATTCTTCTTTCTTACCGGGACAATGTTGGATATCCAAGTAGGATATTTTACTTCTTGAATGAATTCAGCTTCAATAATCTTATCCACCTCTACCTTGATTAATGGGATCAAATCTGGGTGGAAGCGCCTTTGAGCCTGCTTTACTGGTCGACATCCTTTATTTATTGCTAAGTGATGAACAACGATCTTTGGATCCAATCCCAGCATTTCTTTTTATGTCCATGCAAAGACATCTTTGTATTCTCGAAGTAAGACCACATATTCTTTTTTTTTTTCACTCGATAGAAGAGCACTAATATAAATGGGGTGAGGGTCTTCTTCGGTGCCAAGATTTACCTCCTTTAGTTCATCCAAGGTTGTTCGCACTCCCTCTTCAAATTACGGAGGAGCTTCATCAGCATCTTCACCTTCAGCCGGGATTTCATCACCAAAAGTAATATGGTAAGATGAGACGATGTATTCTTCGTCATCAATCAACTCATTATATTTCAACTTCTTATCTGCAGACATCTGAGTATGAACAATTGTTTTCATTTGTACTTTGAGAGTTTCTCCACATGAGACTTTCACATCAGTTTCTCGCCTCATTCGAGATGGAATCAAACTTCTGCATTCATTCAGAGCTTGTGGTTTTGCATATTTGTTGAAAGACCTCTTGCATGAGTGAATTTCCCCCAATCTTTCGTGAACAGACTTTCTCTAAATGTTTTGCCCACTACATGGGTCTTCAATGTGTTTTACCATGACGGGGATCATTCCAAGCCTTTCTTGTAAAGTCTTCTTCATGATCTTCTTTGGCTTTGGCCCCATTCTGTCAAAGATGGCGGGTCTTGATCTTGCCCCCCCCCCAATCTTATCAAAGACGAAGTACTTTGGTTTAGAAGTTACTTCATCTTCTTCATCAATGCTGATATGATGTGTTGCGGCTCTATTTATGAGGATCCTTATGGGTTTTGGTTGAACGTAACTCAATCCTGCATGTCCTCAAAGATTGATCTGCTTCGATTGCCCTTCTCCACCAGCTTCTGGAATGAGTTTTCCCAGCTTTTGTTCGTAAGGATTATACCCAGCCTTGGCCAAAAGTTTGTATGCGTTTGGGTCAAATCCTTCATTACTGCGTGCCTTAGGGAGCTGAAACGCCCTAGCATCATTCTTGTGCTTTACTTCTTCCTCAGATGTAATTTGAGGAGGCTTTGATATCTTGATCTTTGCAAGAGGGAATGTAAGCCCTTCCATGCCATCAACAAGTTTCCCTTTCAGCTTTGGTTGAATCAAGGGGCGATATTCTTCTTCTTGTCTAATCTCATCTTCTTTAGAAACTTTAGTCTTTTGGTAAAACTTTGCATCTGCAAAGTATGTCTCGGCTTCTGTGAATGGAGTTTCATCGGCCATTACCTTCTTTACAACGCCATTGTCCTCATACATGAAGCATTGGTGCCACGTTGAAGGAATTATGCCGTTCTCATGGATCCATGGACGACCTAGAAGGAGATTATATGAAGCCTTTACATCAATGACGTGACATAGAGAGTACTTGCTTTCAACCCGCCAATGACCAAATCAAGACGTATCATTCCAATTGCCCTTTGCCCCCGTGATTGAAGCCTTGAATCATTTAGCGGCTTTGGGAGAGTTCATCCATTGATATATCAAGGTCTTTCATGGCTCGAACCGTCAAAATCTTAACGGCAGACCCTTGGTCTATCATAATTCTTCTGAATCTTTGTCCACGAGTGTATCCTTCAACAAAAAGCGGACGATTATGGGGAGTAGCACCCAACATAAGATCTTCGTCTTTAAAGACAATGTCAGTGGCGTATGAAGTAGATTTTTGTGCTCCATCCACTTCTTTCTTAGTTGAAACTGGATATGAACATCTACTTGAGCTCTCAATTTCTTTCTCATGAGTGCTAAGGCAAGAACTCAAAATTTGAGTCAGCTTGTTCTTGAAATCCTTTGGCATATAATCGTTGAGAGTAATCCGCCTTCGTGCAACTTTGGATCGAACATGATCCTTCCTTTGCTTCCTTTTCTTCAATTCATATATCGGTTATTGCCTAACCCATTTCTTTATCACCTTCTTCGGTTGTGGCTTAGGCTCATGACTCTTCCTTTGTTTCTTTTGAGTTACCAAGATCCATGGTCTCCCTTTGTCATCGACATCCTCAAGTGCCATTCTTTTGGTGAGAGGCAGACATCCTTTCATTCCCTTGACAGTAAAAGGGAGCTTATGCTTGTGAGAATTTAGGTCATCGCCAACCATGAGCGGAGCAAACCTGCCAAATGTAATGGTAATTTGGTTTGTGCTTGCTGCAGAATCAGCAAGTTCAATCTTTCCTTTATGAGCCAAAGCCATAATCTTGTCTTTGAACACCCAACACTTCTCTATCGGGTGACTCAACACTCTATGATATTTGCAGTAATTAGGATCATTGACCTTTGTGGCTTCCTCAGGTCGTTTTGACTAAGGTAAATCAACAAGTTTCAACCTTGTCAGTTCATCAAACATTGGAGAAACGTCAGATTCCAAGAAAGGATACTGCTTCTCCATCATCTCTCGCAAAGTCGGCTTGACATGCCCAGAAGTTTCAGGTTCACCTCTGGCAATTTGATTTGCCTTCTCGGTAGTTTGAGTGAAGACTTTGACTGGTGAAGCTTTCACAACCATCACTTCTTTCTTTTCAAATTTAGAGAAGGGTTTGCCCCCTTTCTTGGTATCTTGCTTTTCAGCGGCATTGTTCATGGGATATATGCCCATGGTTTGTCTTCCACTGCTTGTAATGCTCAACTCCATGTTACGAGCTTTGCTTGCTAATTCATCGAAAGTAGTTGGATTCACTCCTTTCAGAATATAACATAACTCCCAATGCATGCCTTCAATGCACATATCAATTGCAGAGTTTGTAGAGATCCGATCTTTGCAGTTGAGGGCAAGTTCCCTCCAGCGTTCGATGTAGGTTATCACGGGCTCATCTTTCCACTGGCGAGTAGTTGTCAACTCAAGCAAACTCACCACCCTCCTTGTGCAATAGAAACAGTTTAGGAACTCACGTTCCATATCATTCCAGCTGTCAATGGAACTGGGCTCCAAGTCAGTATACCAGTCAAATGCATTTGCTTTCAATGAGTGCACGAACTGTTTGACAAGGTGATCTCCGCTTGTTCCCGCATTATTGCAAGTCTCCACAAAATGGGCGATATGTTGTCTCGGATTTCCCTTTCCATCAAATTGGATGAACTTCGGCGGCTGATATCCAATGGGCATTTTTGAATCCTCGATCCTTTGAGTGTATGGCTTAACATAAGAGTAAGTAGATTGCTTTCCTTCTATCTTCCCCTTTATGGTTCCCATGATGAAGTCTTTGAGTTGATCAATCAGGATCATGCCCTCAGAGGTTGAGATGTTCTTTCCTGAATCCTCTTGGTGAGAATCATTGTCTTCATGCACTTCGGGATCCTTCCCATGAGCATGACTTGACTCGCCTTTCAAGCTTTCTACTTTGCTGTTCAGATCATTCAGCTTCTGATCTTGATCTTGCATGAACATACTCGTCCCCTCGATTACCTTAGTTAGATGGGTGATTTGTTCTTCCATAGATGTGGTGCTTGTTGTCATAGTGGGCATCACGGTGTAGACATTTGACCACTGCGGAGTAGTTCTTTGTGGAGAAGTTGACTGAGAAGTAGAGTCTGAATCAGATGATGAGCTTTCAACACCGCTTGTCCATTTCGGGGAAGTAACTTCACGTATGGATGAAGAAAGCTTCTGGGCCATCTCTTGCACAATTTGAAATCCATCCATCGCACCGGGAGTAGTTCTCGAAGATGAATGCGCAGCTAGGATTCTTGATCGGCTCCTAGTGATGGGGCCTTGCATGTTTTGATTCGAGCTTGATGATGCTCGAGAATTCAAAGTGAACACGGTTTGCTTGATGCCATGGGTTCATTCTCAAAAGTGAAGAGATGAGAGGTAGAGATGTCCCACAGGGCGTGCCAAAAATTTGTGAAACAAATTTTAAGTATTTACTTAAAAGTGATCGCAAATAATAATATATGAGAATATTGGGTACAATCTCTAAATATGAATCCTCTGATTCTTCACTTGCAATTTGAAATAAATATAATTAAAGAATTTAATTAAAAATTAAATTTTTAATCTTTCAAACATTTGAACGTTCTTCAGATCTTCAAATCTTCGTTCTTGAGATCTTCGAATCTTCGAATCTTCATTCGTTGGGTCTTCAAATCTTCTTGAATGAAGAATTCAGCTTGAAGGGCTTCCGGTTTTCAAGTGACTTGATCTTCAACAAAAGGGTCGTTTTATGGCTTGATCTTCTGTTTAAGGGCCTCCCGGGATATATGGCTTGATCTTCAATTGAATTTCAACTCAATCTTCATATGAATATCTTCAAATCTTCAAAGATTCGTTCTTCATATCTTCGAATCTTCAAAGTCTTGTTCTTCAGATCTTCGAATCTTCAAGCTTTGTTCTTCAGATCTTCGAACGTTCTTCAACTTTTGGATTTATTTTATCAAGAATCGACGAAATCACAAAGGATTATTCATATATTCTTAATAAAATTTGTGGCTTGATCTCTTCCTCTTTTTCAGAATCGTTCAGAGCCTCTCGGGAGTTCTTGAGAGCTTTTCTGCAGCGTTTCTTCGTCTGAAAATTCTCTCCTTCTTCCTCTCAACTGAGACGCCTATTTATAGGTGTGGAGGGGATAAAATATGGCCTGGGGTTGCAGAAATTTGTCCATACCTCTTGGGCCTTAGTTAAAATGGGTTGCTGGCTCCATTTGCTTTCATTTTAATAGCTAGAAAAATCAGCATTTATGCAATGTATCTGGGCAGCTTTTTTAACAAGGTTCATGTCTATTTTCTATGCATATGGAAGGATTTTTTAGCCAGATTCGTTGTCCTCTTTATCAATTGGATCATGTTTCTTATTATATATTAGGCCGCTACTTGATAATGGGCTCAAAATAGGGAAATTAATAGTATCAGTTCATTAATTTCGAAGAATTAAATTAATTGGATATTCAAATGATCCGAATTAATTAAATTATATGTGAATGGATCCATAATAATATTTTCCTTTTGACAAAGCCCAACAACTATTACGAGCAGTCCAGTAGAATCCGATTTTGACAGTGACCCAATAAGATATAATATAGTCCGATAGCATTTAAGAGACCTTGATAACTGCCGTAATTGGGCCAATAATTTTTATATGTCCACAACTGGTAAAAATATACATTAATTGATATTTTCATCTTAATTTATTCTATCATTACTCTAACAATTTTAGCAAATTCAATCAATTCGATTATTCTAGATGAAACCATTTTTACCAAAGAGACAAAAAATTGTTTTTTTTATCCCGGAGTAAACTACTCATGGTGGAGGAAGTGTCGGGAACACTTCACTAATTTATTATAAAAAGGATAATAAAAGAAAAACTTGTTCTAATAAAGTGAACATGACATGTTAAAAAAGAAATGGAAAGGGAGAGCAGAAGTTGTTGGCAGGACTAGGCATGGACCGGGCCCGAGTCAGGCCAGGCTCCGGGCCGGTTCAAGCCGGGCTTTTTTCCAGGATGTTGGGCCCGGAACCGGCCCGGGTTGATACCGGGTCCGGGCCGGTTATAACCGGTTGGGTCCAGAGGCGGATCTGGCACAGGGCCAGGGAGGGTCTAGGCCCCACCTCAAAAAAAAAGAAATTACTAGTATATATACTGTACTACATTTTGACATTTTATATAATATACGTTATTTGATTAAATTTTGGCCCCACCTGAACGTAAATGCTAGATCCGCCCCTGGTTGGGTCCATCCCTAGGCAGGATGAGGTAAATATATCGACACACAACTCCAATATTTTTTCCTCTTCCTATATGTTATTTTACCAAACATTTTTATTTTAAGAAAATTCAGCATATTTAGCCAAATAACAATGAGGTAACTCCTCAAATAGGATAAATACAGAGGAAATGCAAAAATAGGAGTAGATTATTAAAATTCCCTAAATAGGAATATTATTTGAAGCTTACACAATGATAGCTCTACGGGAGTTGCTGCTAGGGCAGGCACCAATCACCAGCCACCGGAATATACCGAAAATTTACAAAATGAATTTGTCATCGCCGCCGGGAATCACCTGGTGCCCCAAGAGGGCTCGAATGAAAGACCCAATCCTACATGTACATGGACCATCCTACAAATTCATCATGGGCCTGTTTCGATGAAAGCCCACAAAAGGGAACAAGCCTACCCATCATCAAAGCAAGCCCAAATGCTTGAATGACCTCATTGCCATTTCATCCCTCTCCTTTCAGTCGAGTATCCTGAAACCTCTAGAAAACTAGTTTCTAACCCGGTTATGCAAGGAAACTAAGGGATCAATTAGATTATTAAGAATAGAAGATTAATTTTTAGTCCTATTTAGGAAAAAAATTATGTTGGACTCCTATACAAAGAAAAGGCATATGTAATGTATTTACTCCTAGTAAGGGCAATTACTTAATATTTAATAACAATCCATCAAAGAACTGGCGCCCAAAGACAGCGCCCAAATACGGTACATAATGCCTTGTCTGGGTGCCACTTCTTAGAAATGGTACACCTAAATTCACATTGTCATATAACTTCTAATATTTCCATACAGCACAACACTCTTACATATTCCCCTACAACATATAAAAAAAATGAATTGAGTGGAACACGTTGGCTCAAGATCAACTTCTCCCAGCGAAACAGACAACTTCATCACCACCTTTCTCCTTCCCCGCAGTTGCTCATCTCACTCCGATTTTTAGAAGACAAGAAGACAACAGTGATTCTTTGACTAACGAATAGGATGGTACTGGGCTGAGACTCGCTTCGGAGGCAGTTTACGCAGGATGTAGAGAACTAGAGCTGAAGGCAGAATCTCCACCACCTGATTATTTATTTATTTATCCATAGTAGGAGCATCATTAGTACAAAGATTATAACTATCAGAAATCAGAGGGATGAGAGTGAATATGATATCGAAGAACATAGAAGAACAACTGATTTGGATAATTACCAGGTAATATATCAAGTTCAACATTGGGTGGTCCAGAACATCAAGTGATGCATCAGAATCAAATGTAGACAACACAACCTGCCATGGTGAGATTAAGAGGAAAGCTTGAGACTAATATAACTGTTCATTCAACAAAAATTGATTAATTACAACTTAGGGAATATTAGAAATTATTTAAAGGCTATGCTGAGAAGACGAAAGTTAGACTATGTTTGAAGCCTTACCACAAAGCATCTGATCACAAAACAGGTGAAACATATGGCTGTCACAGATCCAACCTGCAAATCATTTATTCAAAACACACGGTGGCGGTGATCCCTTAATTATGAACATTGGGGAATATAATTTAATATAGGTCAATTTCAATATTATACTCCCTCCATCCCATAAAACTTGGCCAAATTTCCTTTTTTGGTCATCCCAAATTTTTTTGCCATTTCCGTTTAAAGGAATATGTGGCTAAAGTTATTTCTCTCTCCTCTGCACAAATTTCAACCACATGATTTTACTTTATTAATCTACGTGCAAGTCAACTTTCGCCAAGTTTTGTGGGACTGAGGGAGAATTAAATTGATGTTTTGTTCTAAACGCACAACCTTATAGGAAGAGTAGTCAATGTCTTTGTATGGTTTACATTTGGGCAAAACAAGAAGCCTCACATGCCCGCAAGACAGTGATTTACAAAAGTAGACTGATCTTGAAAACCATGAACTCTTTTGAAGCCTTAGTAGAATCGGTTGCTAATTTAAGCTTAGTAATGTACTTTGATACCATATTAAGACTATTCACTATTGCATGTTTCTACTTAATTATGTCTGAATATCCAACACCATATTTAGACTTGAGATTTCATGCCGACTTACCAAGATTGAATTGCTAGTTGAAGCTTATGAAGCTTAATCCCATATTAATATTTGCAGTCATGTCTTAGATGAACTAGCCCATAGATTTGTTTGTGTTTTTACATTTGAAGTTTTGAACAATGTGAATGACATAACATATTAAACCAATGCCATTAATAAGATACACACAGTAGTCATGCAAATATGCAATATAATTATATAATAAATGTGACTGTATGTGGACGAACCTCATGAAGTTTCTTTCTTCTTCCTTTGGATTCAATAGGAAAGCGTCTCAACATGAAAAAAAGCCTTACACCACCAACAAAGTAAACCCAGAGGAACAAATTAATTATTATATAAGTAATAACTGATCTTAAACACCCAATAAGATAAAAATTGTGACTCTGAAAGGCTGCCCCAGTTACTCACCTTCCCCCATACAGCAAAAACCCCAATGCTGCCACTGATGAAACAACTGCACATGGTAAAAAGGTAATAAACAAATATATCAAACAACTAGCAAGACACAAAAAGTGGTGTAAAAAACTGTAAAAACATACCTGCTATAAAGATATTCCCAATTACACGCATGGCACTATTATCATTAAACCAGAGATACACCCATATACCAGACTGTATGACGTATATTACAGCATTTATTGATACATAAAAGGTTTTGAGCTTATCAGTTGGCAAACTTCTAGCCTGCTCATATGTACAGGCATGTGAGTTAGGTATGACTTTTCTACATTAGTTAAAGAGAGAAGAACATCTAAAAATAGAAAGAGCGATAATCTTGCCTGGTGATATATCTCAGCCCAAAACAGGACCAGAAGTGTATATGTGGAGAAGAAAAGCAATCCAGGAACGTCTAATAGTGCAATAGTAAGCACCTGATTGAAATAGGAAGTCAAACAGACAAAGTTATGGAATGTTCATGCCAGGAATGTCCAACTCTTTTCCTATCATAAACAAACATTATTTAAAAGTGGAAAGCTATGTTATTTGTAACTTGAATACAAAATCATATTCTTTCCTTGGTTAAACCAAGAACATGATTAAGTATGACTAATGTAGGGAATATATGGTACGAAGTACCCAATGACTTGATAAAAAGAGAAGATAACATCAATATTAATTGTATAGAAATTCGAGAGATCTTTTTGTGGGTGGAATCAATTACCTTGGGATGGAAAAGAAATGCTTTTTTGTGAAAACCGAAGACCACAGAACGGACTGAAACATAGAGATATACAGACAAAAATTAAACTAGAGCAATAGAATAGGTCAAAATATGTTAGCGCGATACTTCACCTCCATTTACGATGGAGTTCATGAGATGAAAAACCTTTTGTATTGTCCATCCATACCCAGGCACTCTCATCTGAATTCTTATCAATTGAATCTGCACAATGAACTCAAATATTCATTCAGAGACTAAGGCTATGTTTGGAACACCCAAATAATTGTAAAACCACATGCAAAATCCAAATCAAATGGACTTCACAATGAAAAGCAACTGTGTAATCCCAAGAAGCAATCTTAGGGTTTGTTTGGTTTTGGGATTTCAGAGCGAAGGGAAAGGATTGATTTAAATTTCACAATTATCTGTATTTCTTAGACTTAGATTAAAAATACTACGGAGTATTTAATAAATTAGATAATGTATGTCTATACAGTTTTTTATCGTCACTTCACTTTCTACCTTCAAAACGTAAACATAATTACAAAAATATTATATCAGTCATCGCATTCCCTTAAACCTGAAATCCACAATCCATACATGCCCTCACAAAAAACAGATATTTTCTGTCTTCTTCCGATTACATTTGAACTATTTTTCCCCTAATTAAAAATTTTGTAATATGAAAGTAAACAAGTCCAATCTAGTAGCAAATACAAAATGGCTGTTCTTCAACCAGCATATGACTGAGCATGAATAAAATGTTTGTGAATTGAGCAGGTAGTGTAGTAGATACATACAAGGGCAACAATAGATACGAGGGCATATGTAGCACATAGAGAGTAAAAGATCCCATCTTGCCATTCAACTGATCCGTTGATCTTATTCCACCAGTTCGGCGTCAACGATGAAACGCTACCGGCCAGAGACTTCAGAACCAGTTTTCTCATACCTGCTTTTTCCTATCCCCTTTCAGCTGTAGAGGTCAAAAATCAAGAAAACGGAGAAAACAAAGGAGAAAGAAAGAGAAATCAACTATGGGATAATAGATGATACTGCTGCCTTACTTGTTTCTGAATCTCTCACCTAATGCCGGAGGCAGACGCTGGCTGAGCTACTCTCGGAAATATCGTCTGATTCGAATATTTTATGTTCCCGGTCTACCAAGTTCTTGGAGTCCATACGCAATTGTTTTTCCTCTTTACCAAGTTTTGTACAAGTGCACGGAAAACGTGGATACCAGGTTCGGGCAAAGAATATCTCATGACCAACTCCATCAAGTAGACTAAAAAAATAAGGAGTAGCAAAGTTGCATTATAAGTAGAACATAAAAAGTTTAGGGTGTGTTTATTAATAGATATATTTTTCACTTTTTTATTTCTGTTTTTCGTTCTCCGGTTTTCTGTTTTCATTTTCCAATTTTTCTATCTCCATTTTTCTGTTTTCACTTTTTAGTTTTCCATTTTCAAATATGAAAATAAGTTCATCACATTTTTTCATCCGGTTCTGTGACCGACAAAATGACCGAAAGTACGGTCCCAATTCAGAACTGAACCTAGTACAACCCAAGTAGGGTACCAGGTCACGCGTATAGGAAAGTCAGGACTGAAATTGGCATATCCTGATCGATCTCAACGGTTAGTTTGACGAATTCTTTTCCCATTTTCCTATTGATTGACAACTCAACGGCTTTTTTAAAACTTTTCACTTTAAAAAATGATTTTAAGAAACCGAGACTTAATTGTCGGGTCATTGACCGACCCAGACAGGGACCGCCGCGTTGTTGATGAGACTGGCTTGAGACCGTTTGGTTGCCGATCAGACCGAACACATACCGTCCAGTCATTGGCCAAACACATATGGGATGTATTGTTTTTATATTGCTTTAGTTTTATAGTGTTTGGGCCCATGGCTTCTTTATTGTACACATACTTGTATAAATACTCTTACAATTGTTAATAGAGTTGAGGAGAATAAATATACCCTAATTAATTCACTCGTTTCCAGCATGGTATTAGAGTCGTGAAAGGCTTGCACAAGACAACAACGGCTTCTCTCGTCCGCATGTCAGCACCAATGTGACTTGACTCGGCGGACACCGGAGACACAACCTCACCGTACTAGCTAGGCTCGGGTGACCAGCCTAGGAATCTTATCACTCATGTGATATTCAAGGGAGATAATTATGTGGTTTGGTCGCGTGCCATCGCTCTCTCCTTGAAGGCTCGCCAGAAATACGGATTCGTTAATGGCACAGTTAAACAACCGACTGATGTGGCAAATAAAATGGATTGGGACACCGTTAATTTCATGGTGGTCTCATGGTTGTTGAGGAGTATGGAGCCGATAGTGGCGGCGTCCATACCCTTTCATGACGAAGCACGGACGTTGTGGGTCAACCTGGAGAAGCGAAGTAGTGTTGCGAATAGCCCTCGATTACAGCAGTTGCGTGCGTCAATCACAGAATGTAAACAGAGCACGTCCATGACCGTAGATTCCTAGTACACGACTCTCGTGGGGCTGTACAATGAATTATACTGACTAAAAGCCTTACACACCTGCTTGTGTGGGCCGTGCACTTGCAACGTGGTTGGGAAATTTGCTGCCGACCTTGAGGAAGAACAGTTACATCAATTCCTTATTGGTATAGATGACGAATTTTATGGGACGATGTGGTCTAACCTCTTGTCTCATACACCTTTCCCCGATCTCAATCGCGATCACCAAGCGTTTTTGCAAGAAGAAAATTCATGTGTCATAGCTCGTGGGAAGACCACATCGTCGGCAGAAGTGCATGCGTTTGCTCTCAAGGTTGATCAGGCTGCCCAGAGGATGAGAAGATAGGAAAGACCATCCTGGACCCGTATGTACTCACTGTAAGCAGAAGGGGCATGAGGCGGCTACATGTTTTAAATTACACGGATACCCGAACTGATGTGATGAAAGAAACCGTACTAAGGGACATGCCGCTGGTCATGCAAGCTGGGGGGGGGTATTTGGACTCATGTTGTGGTACGGACACTAACTCCTCATGACGTGGGTAGTTCTTCTTCTGGCAGTGAAACAAATGATTTGGCTACATTGAGTAAGGAGCAAATTCAGGCTCTTTTAAATTTGATTAATGTTGATACTCATTCTTGTGACCATATGTCGGGTAAGAATTCTTCTCTTCTTAATTGGATGATTGCAACTGGAGCATCGCATCATGTCACGGGTGACCCTGCGTGTCTTGTTAATCCCACACGTGTTGATGCTTGTCCACTTGGGCCGCCAGATGGTAGAAAAGTTGCCACCCTCCAAGGATCTTACTCTTGAGCACGTTCTCTATGTGCCAGGATTGAATTGTCATCTTATATTTGTTTCCTAGATGAGTGATCAATTTGCATGTCTTGTCACATTTTCTAATACACTTTGTGCTATACAGGACCTACACTCGAGGAACCTGATTGGAGCCGGTGAGAGGCGAGATGAGCTGTTTTATTTTACTTTATATGCGGTTCAAGGGGGGTCTTAGCGGAGTTTGAATTGTGGCATCGTCGTTTGGGTCATCCTTCATATCGGGTCCTTAAATTGTTGTCTCATATTACTACTAGTTATTCTCAAAAGAAATTGAATAAAGCTTGTGAAGTTTGTCCACAAGTCAAACAAGCTAAGTATGTGATTCTTTTTCTCTTAATAATAATAAAGCTAGTTGGAATCTTGAATTAATCCATTGTAATTTGCGGGGACCTTATAAAACCACATCTACTTGTGACACTATTTATTTTCTTACACTTGTTAATGATTACTCGCAGGCTGTATGAGTTTATTTACTTCGTGACAAAAAGGAGGTTCACAAGTATTTTCTGTCATTCCTTGCTATAGTTGAAAAACACTATATTGTGACGGTCAAAGTTTTGCGTAGTGATCATGGGACAGAATTCAAATGCATGTTGCCTCACTTTGATGCTCATGGGATTTTGTTTCAGGCCTCATGTATCCATACACCCCAACAAAATGGGAGAGTGAAGCGCAAACACTGGCATATTTTAAATGTAGCACGTGCCTTGATGTTTCAAGCTCATTTACCTGTGCGATTATGGGGAAAATGTGTCCTCACGACAGTTTACCTCATTAATTGCACACTATCGGGTCTATTGGGGGGAAGACTCCTCATGAAGTTCTTACCAACGTGATTTCGATGATTTCTCATTTACACATTTTTGGGTGCCTTTGATTCCCACATAACTATCGATCTAGAGGAGATAAATTCTCTCCCACAGCCGAAAATGTGTGTTTGTTGGCTATCCGCATCGTAAAAAGGGTTGGAAGTTATACGACTGGAACACGTGTGATATTTTTGTCTCTCGTGATGTCCAATTTCATGAGGATGAATTTCCATTTCTATCATCGGCATCACTCACTCCATCTTCCGACACTACAGGTGATACGCTTCTAGCAGGGGATACATCACTTATTATTGACACGGGCGAGGCTTTTGTGGATTCTGCTACGCATACCACAAAGTCTGATGCTCTTATTCCACCACCAACTACTGTCAAGGAGGCTCCCCCCTTGAGCGACATAGCTATTGCCCAGGAGATTCCTCCTCTCTTGGGACGAGGTCTCCGATCCAAGCTGGCCTCTGTTTTGCTACGTGACTTTGTTACAAAAATTGAGCCCATCTATGCCGATACCCGTCTATGTCAGTTCCTCAGGTATGCCTTATCTGATAGCTCATTTTATAAAATGTGACAAGTTTTCTTCCAGTCATCGAACTTTTCTTGGAGCTATACTTGCAGGTCAGGAACCCTCGCTCTTTCAGAGAGGCTATGACCGACATGGGATGTCGTCAAGCCATGCAGTGTGAGATTCAGGCTCTAAAAAATAATAATACTTGGGTTATTCAGCAACTTCCCCCAGGTAAAAAGACGTCGGGATATAAGTGAGTTTACAAAATTAAATATCACCCTGATGGCACTGTTGAGAGCCTCAAAGCGCGGCTTGTTGTTTTCAGCAATCATCGAAAGGAAGGCATTGATTACACCGAAACCTTTGCATCCGTGGCTAAGATGTCATAGTTCGGGCTTTCTTAGAGCATCCCCAATGCTCTGATTTCTAGTCTAAATAAATTATGCCAAATGTCAAGTTATGATTAGGCTTTCTAATTAAAGTGGAATGACTAGACAATAAAATAGAAAAAAGCCTCCAATGTATGTAGTCTTATGGCCCGATCAATGGCCCATGTGGAATATTATTAATTAATTACAATAAACTACATACTCCACAACCTACCATGTATTTCATCTTCATATTTCCGTTTTGCATCAGATATACGGAGTATAATTTACATACGTACCGTACCTAAATATATATACACAATACCTATATATATACACACATATATGACAAATCCTTCTTCTTCATTGATTAATATACGTACAAGGCTACAAGGAGTATATATATATAAGGAGCGTATCAGCTGAGAAGTGCTCTTAGGCTGAGAAGCTGCGAAAGCTAACTTATAAGCAAAAAGCACGAACTTTTAATCAAAAAATCATAACTTATAGACCCCCTCAAAAACACGAACTTTATGCAAAAAAAAATTTCAGGTTTCTGTAGTTATTTTGACGCGGTGACATTTTCGTAATTATTTTGGAGGGGGTCTATATATAAGTTATGAATTATTGGTTAAAAGTTCGTGTTTTGAGCTTATAAGTTAGATTTCGCAGCTTCTCAACCTAAGGGGGACTTCTCACATGATCTTTTCACTATATATATATATATATATAGGGGAGAGTTCAAATACAAAGAGGTCTTCCCATGCAAAGTGAGAATTAATCTCGTGCGTTCATTTTGAGATCTAGTGGCTCAAAATGAGCCAAAAGTAAACTAAATTTGATCAAAAACGCGGTGATAATTTCGTAATTAAAACAAAGTTTTTTGCCATCGCGAAAAAGTGCAACAGAAACACGCAAAAGTGCAACGCGGTGAAGAAAAAGTGCAATTGTTCGCACTTTGCACGGGAGAACCTCTTTTTATTTGATCTCTTCCCTATATATATATATATATATATATATATATATATATATATATATATATATATATATATATATTACAAACCAAATAAAGAATTAGATAAACAAATACACACAGATACATCATTGGCACGCACTCACGTAGTGTAATGTATAGCTAAGGTTAGATTTGAATACTGCTTCACTAGTTTATTTAAGTTACTCGTATTATTTAAGTTTATTTAAGTTATTAAAAACTATGTGAAACCAGATCTGATCTTTGGCAAAGAGACGGAGGTTATATGGGTTTTTATTTCCTTCCCAATAAATAAAAGGTAGATTCTATGGTACCCATTAGGTACCATACCTTTGTCCACATGGACCAATGAGAATGTAGTAGTTGAATTATTTAAATCTAAATTAAAAATGATAAAGTGGTGTGGTCCAATCAAATAAATGGTAGGTACGGTACCCCATTTTTTAGAAAGGTACCAGAGTTGTCACCTAAATAAAACGGATGAGTCAGCAAGTTTCTATGCCTTTCCACACTAGGAAATTCACCCTTCACGCTGTGCACTTTTTTTTTGACAACTAAGCAAGAGACTACATGCATCGGAAGCAAAAAGAAGTAAATAGTGTCTAATTTATTGACGTGGCAAAGCAAACCTAGACTAAAGACAACCCCATTGCGGTTGCTCTCAGCAGTAAGCGCAACTAAGAACGGGAAATTGCACCAAAATAGAAGTTCACAATGCCTTTCTTCATGGCAACGAAGAAGTCTACATGAAATCGTCTCCCGATTTTTACTCCTCTCGGCCTAGGTTTGGGAAATTCGGCAAGTGTTTTTGGTAAGTGTTTCATCTATGCTCGCCGCCTCGCCCCATGGATTCACAGCCGGCTTACCAACGAGAGATGTCTCTTGCAACCGCCAGAGAAGATAATTGCATCGTGGCTGACCAGATGGATGTTGACCAGACGGATGTTGACCAACCGGAGTCATCTCTTTCAATCGCCAGAAAAGAAGGGTGCACCGCAGGTTGACCTGGCCTGTGCGCCTGTCGAACTCCTAGCTTCCCACAATCTTCGTCGCTACCGGCCACTCATTCAACTCTGGAGCCTGCAATTCCTGTGAGGCTATCCCTTTCATGTTCATATTTTCAATTTTCTCTCCCCATTCATTCTCATCCAACCTCAATTCCTTCTAAATAATTTCCATATGACGGAGAAAGAACTACCCTAAAGAAGTCCACGGAGGTTAGCATGAGCGGCAGAGAAGCGGTGGAGAAGGGCAGCGAAGCTCGAACAATCTGCCAATTGTAGAAGAAAAGAACTTTTGGTGAAATTGGGGTGGGCGGAGATTGTGAAGTAGGGCGGTGAACTCATCGGGGAAAGGGGCAGTGGTGGTTGCAGTCGCGGTGGTGGACGCGGTCATCATGAGGCAAACCTTGAATCCCGTGTTTGAACTGCATCTATGCGGATGGAAAGAAACGGGAAAAGGAAGGAAAGACAAAACGTAAAGAGAAAAAGCAAAGAGAAAATATTGAGAAAGGGAAAACGAAAAAAGAAAAGTAATTCCACGTGGTTGCCACATGGGCCATTAACCGGGTAACGAGTTTTTTACCGGCTGAAATGCCTAATTGAACCATTTTTAAGAATTTGAGGCTTCAATTTGGGTGTTTTTAAAGTGCTAGGGACTACTCGACGTTTTGGCTACGGTACGATGCTAATTTGATAGTTTTCCCCAAAAATGATTCAGATCCTAAATTGATAGTTTTTCATAATTCGAGTCCTATATCGATACATTTCATCTTTCATGTTTTCGATTAATGATTCGTTTATCTTTCATATCCTGAATTGATATAATTTATATATTTTTTTGAGGGAATAAAATTTATATTTTTAAGAGAGAATTCCTAAATAGGAGTAAAAAAGTTTTGAAATTCCAAAATAGGAGTACCATGTTTTTTATTTCTACCATGTTTTGTTTGAGGGAATAAAATTTATATTTTTAAGAGAGAATTCCCTAAATAGGAGTAAAAAAGTTTTGAAATTCCAAAATAGGAGTAAATTTCTGCCAAGTTTGGCATTACTATGCTTTAAAACATGGCATTTTTTTTAAACTTGACTGATTACTCCTATTCAGGTAATAAAAAACATGATACACTTATTTTGGAATTTCAAAACGTTTTTGCTCCTATTTAGAGCAATTTCTATATTTTTAATGACTATACATGGCAAGAGTAAACTTCAAAATTGGTGGAGTAGAAAAGGCTTTGGTCCAACAATTAGATACAAAAAAATAATTATCTGGGTGAGTAAATTATCGCGGTAAAAAACCTTCATGACAAAAAAACTTTTTTTTCTCTACTACTCCGTACTAGATAACGAACTTATCTATCCTTTTTGCTGGTTCCAAGAACGCAATACATACGGCTCTCGAATTAATTGATTTTGTGAGTAACTTTTTTATAAGCAGGCATGAAAAGAGCATTGTTTCGAATAATAATTTATAAATTTCTTCGATGGCATTGTTTTTTGGAACTACAATCTACATTTGAAAACCACCAAATTTCATCAACTCGCCCCATTTGTAAAGGCCAACTGGAATGCATGCATTTATCTTTTCTTATGGCTTTAAATATTTCAAAGTAATCATTTTCATTTCCATCATTTTCGTTTACCCAGTGCCGCAAATTCTCCTGCCTAGGGTGGGGTAAGGGGGTTATGGCTTTAAATATTTCAAAGCAATGAATTAAGATAATCTTCAAGCTTTTGTCTTTCTGGATTATATAAAGAAATGGAATCCCCTGAAAAAATTTGTTGTTATTATTGATGCAGGATTTCTCATTCAGATCAATAAAAAATGAGGAGGAATCCCCTGAAAAGTTCTAAAAGTTCTGTGAATGAGGCAGGGACTTCTAGTCGATATGATGATTCAGCCCTTGCTTCCATTGCGAGAAGCATTTCTATGAGATCAGGTCACATATATTTGTTTTTTTAATTAAGTAACTCTCTAATTAAATTTACAGGAATCCACGGTATTCCATTTTATGCATTTGCTTTCATATAATCCCATCCCATTTTCAACGAAAAAGGGACAAAAATATTATCTTTAGGTTTTGAAATCTAAAAAAGGACTAATTTTATTTTTCCAAAATTATGACAAATCATTGTAATGTTAACTCAAATTTCCTCTTCTTATAATCTCTACTATCTAATCTCTTTCCCCAGCTCCGCCACCCCTACCCAACTGTCGGCAGACACCTCTGCCTGAAACCGCCACCCGATAAGCTACCATAGTTTTTGGCAGGAGCTTTTTCCGTTTTTTCAAATTTTTAAGTTCATTAGAAAAGGATGTTGTAAATTTTTCTCCAACTATTAGTGACATCTGTAATAATTATTAGTGACATCTGCAATAATTATTAGTGACAAAATACACTACCAATGACATAAAAACTGACAATGACATCATGTTTTTCAAATTTATTATCTTGTGACTCACATTTTTATCTATATCTACAAGTATTCACTCTTTTGGAACTGAACTTCAATTTAGTCATGTTTATGAAAAAACCATGTTTTTTATTTGCATAGTTGTGTTGATTCTTGCCCCCTTTAAGTGGAGAATAGTATGTGATAACTTAGGTAGAATTTCAAGTAGTATCATGGGATTAACATTTCAATACACTTGGTGTTCTAATTTGCTTCATTTAATAGTTGAGGCACCAAAATCCATCAATATAATTTTTTATGGTACTATTGCGCTATTATCCTTGATATACAGTACTCCCTACATCCCATAAAGGTTAGCCAATTTTAACTTGCACATGAAATAACAAAGTAAAAATTGTGTGGTTAATATTTTTGTGGATAAAAAGATTGGGAAATTTGGTAAGAGTTTTAGGACAAGTAAAGTATTAAACTAGTCTTATTCTTATCCAAAACATTACGAATTGTAGTTCATTAAAATGTCCTTCCTTTTTATTGTATACTTTGTATATAGGAATATTTGGGTATAGTTGTTGACGGAGATTAACTCAAGTAACTTTGTTTGATTTGATGAACTAACAAAAATAAAGATGTATGTGATGAATGAAAGGTGCAGGGGTGAGCAAGCGAAAAATGATAGCTGAAGACATTCTTCGGTTTGGAGAGATGAAAGTTGCAGCAGAACTATTCACATTTCACGAACTGGCCAAAGCAACAGACAATTTCAACCCGGAGTTGCTAGTGGGAGAAGGAGGGTTTGGGAGGGTATACAAAGGACATATAAGAAGAACTAAACAAGTAATCCTATTTTCAGCTTATCACTCATTTTTGGATTCAAGTAATTTCATTTTAACTAATCTGTATTTAATTTTTTCTTTATTTTATAAATGAAATATATTTTAAATATAATTTTTTCCATAATTCAGTAGATTCGATCAATTTAGCCATTACGGTCAGAATTTCATGAACTTCAACAGATTAAGTGCGGCCAATTACAGTGTTACCAAATGGGTTTTGAATGTTCATTATTTCCTTATGTATTCTTCTTGACTACTTACCTCGCATTTATGTGTGCAGATCGTTGCTGTCAAGCAGCTGGACAGGAACGGAATTCATGGAAATAGGGAATTCCTAGCTGAGCTCTTGACTTTAAGTCTTGTTCACCACCCAAATCTTGTGAACCTAATTGGGTATTGTGCTGATGGGAATCAAAGACTTTTAGTGTACGAGTTTATGCACAACGGCTCTTTGCAAGATCATCTTTTCGGTATCCATGCATATTTTCATATGCTCCTTAACATGTCATATTAAGAGTAGTAACTCAAATCTTTATGTGTTGGTTTATGAATAGTATGCAGATAGTGTTGTAATGATAATGATATCTACTTCTCAGATTTGTCTCCAAATAAGAACCCTCTCAATTGGTATACGAGGATGCAAATAGCCAAAGGTGCTGCCCAAGGGCTAGAATACCTTCATGACACAGTTAATCCTCCAATTATCTATCGCGACTTCAAAACATCAAATGTGTTATTGGACAAGTCTTTCAATTCAAAGCTATCAGGTTTTGGCCTCGCGAAACTAAGTCCAAACGAAGAACAGGATCACGTGTTCACGAGGATAATGGGGACCTATGGGTATTGTGCGCCAGAGTACGCTAATGTTGGGGGACGACTTACAACCAAATCCGATGTTTACAGCTTTGGGGTTGTCTTACTAGAAATTATTTCGGGAAGGAGAGTTATTGATAATACTAGACAAAATGAGGAACAGAACCTTGTTTCTTGGGTTGGTCTTTGTTATAATTCATTTGTTGGTTCTATAATTTAAAATTGTCAGACCATAAGTCTTTGAAGTTTATTATTTTCCGTCACTTTTGCAGGCAAAACCACTTTTGAATGACAGAGAGAAATTCAAAATGTTGGCAGACCCTATGCTTGTGGGGAATTACCCAACAAAAGGCATGTACCAAGCTCTTGCAATTGCATCGATGTGTCTTCAAGATGAACCCAATACACGACCTTTGATTGCAGATGTTGTTAGTGCGCTTGAGTACTTGGCGACGCCCGACGAGGAATGGAATAGAACGACAGGAGTAGATGAAGCGGATTGCATACTCATTCAGAAAGGCAAAAGCACTTACACAACTATGTAATACGAAAAGGGATTGCTGGTTTAACTTTTGTGCGAAAGATAAACTAACAAACTAACTGATGAACTTCAAGACAGTTGTTCCAACACAAAATCCTATTATGTGAAAAATTGCAAGTAGAGAAAGCACATGTAGTGTGACTATAATGATTATAATATGAGTGTGAATTTACATTTTTCTTGCGTAGAGGTACTTCTTGACTTTGTTGTACTAAATATAAGAATATATACAACTAATCATTGCATTGAAAAAGCCCAAACATCACAACGAGTAAATATATGATGTAACAGACACTTTTCAGTTTAGAGAGTTAGGGTCAATCTCACACTCTAGTTAGCCATATCTTTGAGGCCAAGCGTTGGGCTTGGCTTTGATATATGGGTGTTTGGTATGTAAGATTTGATGGCATAGAAGGATATCAAAGTTATTTTTCGAAAACCATCTCACAGTTTTTTTTCCAACCTGCAAATTATGGATCCTGTTTTGAAGCTGTGAGCATCATCAAACAAGATCAGACACAAACACATCCAAAAACGACATTGAATTGATAATAGTATAAAAAACTGATGCTGACAATGTCTGAATCGGATGACATATAAAGAAATAAGAGAGAGCTTATAAGAGCAAAGTATTCAAATCTGGTTGGAATCAACCTTAAGATTCACATAACTAAACCTTGGGATTTCATTCAACATATGCCTATCAGCAGAGACATTATCCACCAGAGAGCAAACACCTAGAAGTAATCCTCCTCCACTTACCCTTCTCTTCTTCCTTTTCCATTTCAGCATCAAGAAAATCAAACGGGGCCATGAAGTATGAGTTTTAGACTTTGACGAGGTCGTTGACTCACTTGAGTGCTCTAATTTAGGCCTTGTGAAATGTTCCATTTCTCTGTCTAAGAGTGATCCTATCTTCCCCTGTGAGCCAACATCAACCGGACCATCTAGTATCCTTCTACTGGATCTGAAAAACATTTTCCTGTGTTTAAAGAAAAACTATGAAAGGATTCTTGTAGATGAGTGCTCTCTTTAGCTCCTAATGATGTGAGAAGTTAAAGGCGCGCTGATTTTCCTCATCAGGGAGACCATTATATTTTTTGAATGTATTGTGGGCTAAATGATTATGTAGATTCAATCAGAACCATTCTTCCTTGCGGCCAAAGTATCTTTTCCCCAATATAATGTGCTAAAATTCATCTTTCTTTTTGACTTTGTGTTTTGCACTTTTGCATCGTCATTGAACTTTCTATAGGACAATGATTTTAAAGACAATATATGGCTAAGAAAAAAATGCCACTTTTAATGTGTTGTGACTAATGATATTACACACAATATTGGTGATCATAGTGCTATTCATTTTTACACTGCAAAAATCACAATTATATTTTCAGTTATTACCGTAGCCATATCATTATTTATTTAGTAATGTTCGTGTACACGCCTGACGTGTACACCACTTTTTACACACCCACACAGACAATTAGTTTAAAAGTTCTAATTTTGATAACAAATTGTCTATGCACACAAATAACTAGGGATGAGTGTATAAAAATGTGTAAAATGGAGTGTCCTTATTTTTTCCTTATTTTTTGTTCATGAACTGCATTGCAGTAATATACTAATATTACAGAGAAAAAAATCAACACACACACACATTAGGCATGAACATAAAACACAATAAATCGACACTGCTGAAACTGAACAGACAAAACACGAACCAACTAAAATCGAAACCAATCAAAACCGATATAACCATGTTCAATTCTATTTACGGCTTATGATTTTAACTTTAAAACGGACTGAATTGACTAAAACGGCCAAAATCGATACAAACCGAACAAAAGTAACCAACCGAAAGTGACCTAAATTGACTCAAGGTGTATGATACGGTTAAAGGTTTCACCCTTTCCAAAAGAGACAGACGACAAACCAAATTGAAACAACCAAACCAACCAATCACCAATAATGATTTTGATTAACTAAATAAAACCCCTCTTCCTTCAGAATTGTAGCCTCTCAGCAGCTAAATCAAATATTTGTTCCAATTCTCGTTTGACTCCATCATCAGCAAAGATGAAGCCTATGGCATTCCTTGCCAGCTCAAACATCTCTTTTTTTCCTATACCTTTGTTTTGTCAAAACCAAAATCACACCAAGTCAGAAAATAAAGATATTATAATCCTATAAAAATAAACATTAATTTGGACATACACGTGCGTGGGGCGGGGCTTACCAAATGCAGAAGAGGCAATATCATATTCACGAGATGCGGTGGTAGAGAAAACACCACTGTCATCAGTACACAACACGATCGGGTGCTTAGAATAGTACAAATCAACTGCAAAGGAGTAATAATTAGCTAAAAAAAAATCCTCCCTATAAAGAAAGTATCATTAGATTATCTAACCGAAATGGTGAGCATCCAATGAAGAGATGGTTCCAGTTGTGATGTTGGACGTCAAACAAATTTCAACCTGAAAATCACACGAGACAATTTGAACTTATTATATCAATGTACTGAGGATATCAAGGAAAAAAGGAACTTTTTCTGGTTATAGAATATAAAGGGTATGCTTGTTTCCTGTAAAAAACTATAGATGAGGGAATTCTGCTAAAGATATATTCTTATGTTTGGTTATACCCAGGGAAATGCAAAGAAATTTAATTTTGTATTTTTTTTTCTTTTTTTAAGAACTGCATATATTCAGATTTCTTAGTATAATAGACACAAGTAAATAAAAAAAAGTATAACTAAATATTGAAAATAAATTATATGAATTTCAGTCCATCTTTTATTTTCTCCCACATTTTCTATCCTTCCAACTTTCATCTATGTTTCCCTTCCTGTTTCTGTTCCCTGATATTTCCTGAATTCCAATCTGACCATAAGAAAGCAAGGAATATGACAGTATCAACTATCAAGCATCATATGGATGCATCTGAAGAATGCATATTCACAAATGTGTGTACAATGTACACATATGTGGATGATAATCACAGACAAATGCTTGAGCAATCCAACCGGAATCTTAGAGGACTTCAGCTTTTTCCACTCCTCTTCTTTGAGGCAACAAGCATGGCCAATTCTTTCCGGTAGAAAATCTAGCATTTCATTGATTTCTTTGGGGTTTGGCACCTAAAAATGCACTAAGAGTGAAAAGGACAATCAGAAAAAACTCCTCAGATATGAGACCTGCAAGTCAAAGTTCAATTGGGAAGCTAAGCCAAACTCACCTCTCCACAGTGAAGAGTTATTAAGAGTCCCATTTCTTTAGCAAACTCCAGCGCTGGTAAAAACGTTTTCCTATGCATAAAAATACTGAGAAAGTTTATAGGGTTTTTTCCTATACTGTTACTACAAATAAAATAGAGCTCAGAGACGAAAATATGACTGCATTGCCACCACAGTCACCGCGATAATACTATCAATAGTAACTGCAGTGAAAAATTCAACATTATTGTGGTCACTGTGTATTGAAAGAAATATTTATTCATTATCTTTACTTTAGTCATATATTTTTCGTCATTTCGATTTAAAAACTGATAATAAAACTTACAAAATATAATTGTTAAGTTAGGCCTAAATTAGCTCAAAAGGGTTCTCGAAATGTTAGGTTTACCTCACCCTTACATACTAGACTGTAGAGGTTAAGTACTCAAGACACTCCCCTCAACCTAAGTCAGGTTGGACAATTGAAGGATGGTGAAATCGATCAAGACGGCGGCACCCCAACAGATAATAGTTACTTACCAAATTGGCCTCAACAACAATGCTTGTAAAGAATCTCCTACAAATAATAGTAACTTATGATAGAGACACGTGTGCAGCTAGCAAGAAGGATAGATACTATGGTCAAGTTTATTCTAGAAAGAATAAATAGTCTAGTGGTTTGTTAGTTACTTTCATTTAAATAATTGTAACTACTTTCAGTTAGTTGGGGGTCTAATAATAGAATAAGGAGGGAGAAGGAGAGCAGGCTGTTAGATCTCTGGACTGGGACTGGGAAGATTAGAGAAATAGTTTCTCTTCTCTTTGGGACTTGTTGTACGGTGAACCTCCATTAATGAAGTTTTACTGTTTCTGAAGCTCGTTTTACAGACAATTACTATTACATACATGCGCTACTCTATCATTGGTATCAGAGCGCGTTTGATCGCTGGATGACCATAACGCGCGCGAAAATGGAAAGTCGACTGACGGAAATGGAAAGGAGTCAGCGGGAGATGCAAGCAAGTATGGAAAGGAACCTGAGGGAGATGCAACTTAATTTGACGGCGAATTTGGCAAAAAGTATGGCAGCGATGCAAGCTTCTATGCAAGCAACGATGGAAGCTAATATAGCAGAGTTACAGAACAAACTATCAGCTCGATCGAGGAGTCACTCACATCGATCGAGTACTTCACATCGCATCACCGATATACAAGGAACGATGACAGTTCAGGAACTTCGGATGGTACATCTCATCCTACTGCTTCGTGACATGGTTGCGAACATCACCGAAGTCACAGGTATCACAATCCGGCAGGTCGGAAAATTGACATACCTATTTTTAATGGAGATGACGCTTTTGGATGTTAGTAAGGATGAATAGATACTTTCATCTGAACAATACTGAGGAAGAACACAAGATTGATGTGGCAGTTGTGGCGATGAAGGATCAGGCCTTGAGTTGGTTTCAATGGTGAGAGGGCCAAGCTCGCCATCAGAACTGGGAGAGTTTCACCAGAGATTTGACCAAACGATTTCAACCGGACTTGGTGCAAAATCCACTGGGACCATTGTTTAGTGTGAAACAGAAGGGAACAGTAACAGACTACATGGACAAATTTTAAGTAGCTATAGCCTCACAGGGACACTTGACTGAAGAAGTACTGAGAGGAGTGTTTCTAAATGGACTAAAACGTGACATAAGGGCTGAGTTAAAATTGTATCCTACAAGAACACTTGCTGAGATCATGGATACAGCTTCATTGATTGAAAACAAAAATAACGAAGCATCAATCATGAAGAGTAAAGATGAGGGAAGGAAGAAATGGCCAGGGAAATCCAACAGTGATCATCAGTTTCAAAATTGGAAGGATGTGAATAAATGGAAGAGTAATCCAAACACCTCTGCAATTTCTGGTAAGGGAACCAGTGAGAGTAAGTCTGTTGATGAGATGATTCAACCTAATCAGAAGAGGACTGGTCCCAGATTGTCTCAAAGTGAACTGTTAGAAAGAAGTAGGAAGGGGTTGTGCTTTAAATGTGGTGAGAATTGGAATAGGGGACATGTGTGTAAAATGAAGAACTACAAGATGATATTGGTAGAAAATTTAGAAGGTGAAAATGAGTCTGGAGAAGAGCTTATAGATTCTGAAGAGGAAAAAGATGCACACCAGCAACTCAAAATGATGCAGCTGTCAGTTTTGAGTAAAGAAGGCATTGCTTCTATGAAAACTTTCAAGGTGAGAGGAGTTCTGAAGTGGGCAGGTGGTGAGAATGTGGTAAATATTCTTACTGACAGTGGTGCTACCCACAATTTTATGGCACAGAGTTTGATTGATAGGTGGCAGATCCCTTTTACCCCTATTCAAGGGTATAAGGTACAAATTGGGAATGGAAATTTCATTCCTAATAAGGGAAAGTGTACTGGCCTGCAGTTAGAGGTACAAGGGACTATGATTCAGCAAACTTTTTACATGTTGGAGCTTGGTGGGACTGATATGGTTTTGGGATTGGAGTGGTTGACTGAACTGGGCAACATGGAGGTTAATTTCAAGAATCAGGTAATCAAATGAAGGAAACAAGGACAGATTTATATGATTAAGGGGGAATCAGCCTTGAACAATATGGAGGTTTCAATGAAAACCATGGCTCACATTTTACAGCAAACTAGGGATGGTTTCTTATTGTATTGTGAAGGAGAAAAGAATAACTTGGAACAGAAGGGAGAAGAAGAGGAATGGGAAGGAGTGGTGGCAGAATTTCCAGAAGTTTTCACAGCACAGTTGAAGTTTCCTCCAGCTAGGGGTTGTGATCATGCTATAAATATCAAGAAAGGGGCCAACATCCCAAATTTGAGACCTTACAGGTATTCTTTTGACCAAAAGAATGAGACAGAGAAAATCATTCATGAAATGCTGAAATCTGGAATAATCAAACATAGTAACAGTCCATATAGTAGTCATGTTCTTTAAGCTAAAAAGAAGGACGGGGGTTGGAGGTTTTGTGGGGATTATAGGGCCCTAAACAAAGTGACTGTGCCTGACAAATTTCCAATTCCAGTCATAGAAGAGCTTCTTGATGAATTGGGATTTGGGAGGAGCTAGAATCTTTTCAAAATTGGATTTAAAGTCAGGTTATCATCAGATCAGAATGAAGGATAGTGATACTCATAAGACTGCCTTCAGGACCCATGAAGGGCATTATGAGTATTTGGTCATGTCATTTGGGCTGACGAATGCTCCTTCAACGTTTCAGGCTTTAATGAATGAAGTTTTGAGACCATTTTTAAGAAAATTTGCCTTAGTGTTTTTTTGATGATATTCTAGTTTTCAGCAAAACTAGGGAAGAACATAAAGAACATTTAAGGCAGGTTTTGGAGGTTTTAAAAAAGAATGATTTGATGGCTAACTAGAAGAAGTGTTCCTTTGGTCAAGGGAAGTTGAATTATTTAGGCCATATCATTTTTGAAAAAGGAGTGGCAGCTGACCCTACCAAAATTGAGGCTATGAAGAATTGGGCTCTCCAAAGATCTGAAGGGGTTGAGGGGTTTCTTGGGCCTAACGAGGTATTACAGGAGGTTTGTGAAAATTTACAGTAGAATTGCTGCTCCACTCACAGTCCTTTTGAAGAAAGATGGTTTCAAATGGAATGAATCGGCCTACAAAGCTTTTGAAGATCTGAAAACTGCTATGATCTCTGTACCAGTTCTCAGGGTCCCAGATTTCAAGAAATTGTTTGTGGTAGAAACTGATGCCTCAGGGAAAGGTTTGGGGGCTGTTTTGATGCAAGAAGGAGGGCCAATTGCATATATGAGTAAAGAGCTGTCTCCTAAGCATTTAAATAAATCAGTCTATGAGAAAGAATTGATGGCCATTGTTTTTGCAATACAAAAATGGAGACCATACTTAATGGGAAGAAGTTTAGAAGTCAATACTGATCAAAGAAGCCTGAAATATTTAACTGAGCAGAAAATCATGGGGGAGGATCAACAGAAATGGATAGCAAAGCTTACGGGTTATAATTTCATCATTAAATATAAGCTCGAGTGTGAAAACAAGGCTGCAGATGCTCTTTCAAAAAGTTTCAATTTATCTGCCCTATCCATGGTGGGGTTCGAGATGGGGCTAAGAACAGAAGGTGGAATGCTAGATTGCGTTTTGGGACATGGAATGTTGGGTCTCTTACAGGCAAATCTTCCGAGGTAGTCGAGGTTATGAGCAGAAGGAATATCAGCATTATGTGTGTGCAAGAAACTAAATGGGTTGGTGAGAAAGCACGTGAGATTAATCCCGGAGGTTTTAAGTTGTGGTATTCGGGGAGAGATAAGACTAGAAATGGGGTAGGCATTATTGTGGCGCGTGACTATGTTGAGGATGTGGTAGAAGTCTTCAGGAAGAACGATCGCATCATGAGCATTAAATTGGTGATAAGAGGTGAGATTGTGTCTATGGTAAGTGCCTATGCACCACAAGTGGGATTGGATGCATCTACAACTCAACAGTTCTGGGAAGATCTTGAGGACGTGGTGCGACGAGTGCCAAGGGGAGAGAAGTTGATCATAGGAGGTGACCTCAACGGGCATGTGGGCTCGAGTCGTGATGGCTTTGAGAATATTCATGGCGGACATGGTTTTGGCACTAGGAATGAGGCGGGAAAGAACATTTTGGATTTCTCCTTGACGTATGAGTTGGCTATAATGAACACTTGATTTAAGAAAAGAGACTCTCACCTTGTAACCTATAAAAGTGGAGCTAATAGTACCCAAATTGACTACTTCTTAGTACAGACCACTTGGAGAACTAGCTACACTGATTGTAAGGTTATTCCAGGTGAGAGTGTTGTCACTCAGCATAGGATGCTTGTGCTTGACTTTCGAGGTAAGAACCATAGAAGACAAGTTAAACAACAAGTGGAGCCAAAGATAAAGTGGTGGAGGCTTGAGGGAGATCTTCAACAAAGCTTTACACACAAAATGGTCGGTGAAGATGTATGGCGTATTGATAATGAAACACATGTGGATGATGTGTGGTTATCAATGGAGTTGACCATTAACAAAGTGGCAAAGGAGGTACTTGGAGAATCTAAAGGATGCCGGCCACCTAAAAAGGACACATCTTGGTGGAATGATGAGGTGAAACAATCCATAAGGAACAAAAGAGATTGCTACAAAAAGTTGGGGACAAATTGGAGTGATGAGAACATAGAAGCATACAGGGAGGCTAAAAGACAAGCAAAGAAAGCCGTAAGGGAAGCACGAGGGAAAGTGAACAAGGAGTTGTATGAAAAGTTGGACTCTAAGGAAGGAGAACTAGATATTTATAGACTTGCTCGTCTTCGTGATCGCAGAACTCAAGATATTGCAAAAGTTAAGTGTGTGAAGGATGTTGATCAGAGGATATTAATGGACGACGGAGAGAGAAAAGAAAGGTGGAGGTCATACTTTGATACACTATTCAACGGGAACAAAACGCACGATATCGGCGATTTGTCCAGACCAGATTGTATGGTAAACCGTGATTTTGTGAGAAGGATCCAAACAACGGAAGTTAAAGAAGCTCTGAGGAAGATGGGACGGAAAAGAGCAATGGGGCCAGATGGCATACCGATCGAGGCTTGGAGAAGTTTGGGAGAGAGAGGCGTCGAGTGGTTAACAAGTTTCTTCAACATGATTTGGAGAAACAACAAGATGCCAACGAGTTGGAGGAAGAGTACTCTTATCCCCTTATTTAAGAATAAAGGTGATGTACAAGAATGTGCCAACTATCGAGGGATTAAGCTTATGAGTCACACCATGAAACTTTGGGAGCGAGTGATTGAGCAAAGACTTCGAAGGACTGTGAAGATTTCAGAAAATCAATTCGGTTTTATTTCTGGTCGCTCAACAACTGAGGCCATTCACCTTCTTCGACAACTTATGGAGAAGTATAGAGATGCTCATAAGGATCTGCATTTGGTGTTCATTGACTTAGAAAAGGCATATGATAGGGTACCTCGAGAAGTTCTTTGGTGGGCCTTAACTAGGAAAGGCATATCACGCAAGTATATCAGCATCATCATGGATATGTATGAGGATTGTACTACAAGTGTTCGTACTAGTGTAGGGAGGACTGAAGAGTTCCCTATTACTATCGGAGTGCACCAAGGATCGGCCTTGAGTCCTTTCTTATTTGCCATAGTCATGGATGAACTTACGAAGTCAATTCAAGACGATATACCGTGGTGCATGATGTTTGCCGACGATATTGTATTGATTGATGAGACACAATCAGGTCTTAAAGCAATGTTGGAAGTATGGCGACAAACATTGGAGAATAAAGGTTTCAAACTAAGTCGGAGCAAGACAGAGTACATGGAGTGCAAGTTTGGTGGAGGTAGAAGTAGTGGTAATAGCGGAATTACTCTGGATGGTAAGGAGATACCGGTCAGCGATATGTTCCGTTAATTGGGCTCCATAATTCAGAAGGACGGTGAGTTAGATGGAGATGTATCCCATAGAATCAGAACAGGGTGGATGAAGTGGAAGAGTGCGTCAGGATTTCTATGTGACCGAGGTATGCCGACTAGACTGAAGGGTAAATTTTATAGGACAGCAATTAGGCATGCATTACTGTATGGCGTAGAGTGTTGGGCGGTGAAACAATGTCACATTCATAAGATGAGTGTGACAGAGATGCGCATGCTGCGTTGGATGTGTGGGCATACTAGGAAGGACCGCGTGAGGAATGAGACAATCAGACAAAGGGTGGGAGTAGCACCTATTGAAGACAAGATGCGGGAGTCGCACCTACGGTGGTTTGGTCATGTGCGTAGAAGACCGAGTGATGCACCTGTTAGGCGAGTTGAGATGTGTGGACAAGAGGCAGGGAAGAGAGGGAGAGGAAGACCCAAACAGACGTGGGTTAGGGGAGTTCGAAGTGATATGCTTTTTCTGGGGTTGGATGAGGGCATGACTTTGGAGAGAACTAAGTGGAGGGCGGGTATTCACGTGAAGGAGTGATCTTGATAATCTTTTTCCCTCATCTTTTTTTTCCTAGTTTTTTTTATCCTTATATATATATATATATATATATATATATATATATTTATAAGCATTATTTGCAACCTTTTTATTTTATCATTTATATATATATATATATATATATTCATCTTTTTTATATTATCTTTTCATAATAACTTATCTTTTTATCTTTATTCCTTCTTTTCCTTTTGGTTGTGATATCATGTATCGATTCATGTTAGCCGACCCCAATATCTTTTGGGACTAAGGCTTGGATGTTGTTGTTGTTGTTGTTGTTGTTATCTGCCATATCCATATGTTAGAACTCTGCAATTCTACAAACTATTCACAGAAATCCACAAGAAAGCAACTGCAATTTTTATTCACAAGGCAACAATGGCCGAAGCCCCAAGATAGAGATACAACTCTGATCTTCCCGGAATGACTAAAGTCAAAACAGCCTGCTAACAATCTCCAGTCTATTACTACTATTTATAGTAAGTAAGTAACTACTCTACTAACCAGAAAATAGTTATTAGCTACCAACAACTATAACTAATAACTAACTCTACTTTCTTCTAGAATATACTT
Organism: Cuscuta europaea; assembly: GCA_945859875.1. NCBI lineage: Eukaryota > Viridiplantae > Streptophyta > Magnoliopsida > Solanales > Convolvulaceae > Cuscuta > Cuscuta europaea. The sequence continues at coordinate 12,922,861 of CAMAPE010000004.1, forward strand.
TGCCAAAGTATTTATCTATCTCCTCTCGGTCTAGTAGAGTCTCCCCCTTTGAAAATCCAACTTGTACTCAAGTTGGAAGGCTGGAAATTGTTGCTTGATGATGTCTTCCTTTTCCCAAGAATCTTCAAAGTATGGAAGGTCTTCCCAGTACACCAGAACTTCCTTCTCTCCAGTAGCATTTATTCTGACATCCCTTATCTTCTTAGGTTTGACCAATAACTCACACTCCTCTGTCATACCCACTGGAAGATCTTGGTATGTACTAGTAGGCTTCAAAACCTTCTTCAGTAGAGAAATATGAAACACAAGATGGACTCTACTCCCCACAGGTAACCTTAGCTTGAAAGCCACTGGGTTAATCTTCCCTAGGATCTCAAAGGGTCCATAAAATCTGGGACTTAATTTCTGATTGCTCCGGAGGGCTAAACTCCTCATTTATATGGTTGTATCTTCAAAAACACATTGTCTCCTTGAAACCTCCTCCACTGCTGATAAGCTGACATCCCCCTAATGATTACAGGGGGGTCTTGACCAAACAATGCCCTATATGGAGTATTCTTTAACGAAATATGATAGTTGGTATTGTACCAGAGTTCAGCCCAAGGTAACCATTTAACCCACTGTTTTGGTTTCCTCACAGTCATGCATCTCAAATAAGTCTCCAAGCACTTGTTTACTATTTCAGTTTGTCCATCACTCTGGGGGTGATAAGTTGTACTATACTTCAACTTAGTTTCAGTTGACTTGAACAGTTCTGACCAGAATGTACTCAAAAAAAGGTTGTCTCTATCACTCACTATAGATTTAGGAAATCCATGAATCTTCACTATCTCCTTCATAAACAATTCTGCCACTTCCTTAGCATGATAGGAATGTGCTAATGGCAGAAAATGAGCAAACTTGGTTAACCTATCAACCACCACCAGTATGGTATCTTTCCCCAATGATTTAGGTAACCCTCCAACAAAATCCATACTTATATCACTCTAAGTATGAGTAGGTATAGGCAATGGCTGCAGCAACCCAGCAGGTTTTAGAGCCTGATACTTGTTTCTTTGACATATATCCCACCCAATAGAATAGATTTGAGATTCTTTTCATGGTTCTGAAGTCTCCGGAATGTCCTCCCACAGCTGATTCATGGTATTCCTTCAATATTTTTGCTATTCTGCTAGACCCTTGAGGAATTACCAATCTTCCTTTGAAATACAGTGATCCACCCTTGATCCTATAGTTCTTCACCTTGTCAGGCTGAGTTAGGACCTTCTGAATTAATCCTCCACACCAAGCATCCTTCTTCAATTCCTCCTCTAATCCTTTCCATTCTTGACAGGTGACTATGGATAAGGAATTCACAGTCATCTTTCTGGAAAGGGCATCAGCTGCTCTGTTTTCCACCCCTGGTTTGTATTTGATAGTAAAATCAAAGCCCATGAGTTTGATGATCCATTTTTGCTGATCTTCTCCCATGACCTTCTGCTCAGTAAGGTATTTCAAACTCCTTTGATCAGTTAAAACCTCAAATTTCCTTCCTAGCATGTATGGTCTCCATTTTTGGACTGCAAACACTATGGCCATTAATTCCTTTTCATAAACCGACTTCAACTGGTGTTTTGGGGATAATTCCTTGCTCATAAAGGCTAGGGGTCTGCCTTCTTGCATCAAGACAGCACCCACTCCCTTCCCTGATGCATCAGTTTCCAAGGTAAACATTTTAGAGAAATCAGGAGTACTCAGCACTGGTAAAGTAGTCATCACAGTTTTCAATTCTTCAAATGACTCTCTTGCTCTTTCATCCCAAATGAACCCCCTTTCTTCAACAAACTGGTCAAAGGTGCAGCAATCTTACTGTGCCCCTTGGCAAACCTCCTGTAGTAGCCAGTCAAACCCAGGAGCCCTCTCAAACTTTTGATGTCATGTGGTTCTTTCCAATCCACCATTACCTCTATTTTACTGGGATCTGCAGAAACTCCTTCCTCAAAGATAATGTGACCCAAATACACTAATTGTTGATGACCAAAAGAGCATTTCTTAACATTTGCCACCAGTTTATTACTCTGTAGGGCTTCTAAAATCTTTCTCAAATGTTCCTTGTGCTCCTCAATAGACTTGTTGTACACTAGTATATCATCAAAAAAGACTAGAGCAAATTTCCTTAGAAAGGGTATGAGGATTTCATTCATTAAGGCCTGGAAAGTGGAAGGGACATTGGTAAGCCCAAAAGGCATTACCAAGTATTCATAATGGCCTTCGTGAGTTCTAAAGACAGTTTTGTGGGTGTCACAAGACTTCATTCTGATCTGGTGATAACCAGATTTCAGATCTAATTTTGAGAAGATTTTAGCTCCACCTAACTCATCAAGCAATTCTTCAATCACTAGGATGGGAAATTTATCAGGTACTATTATTTTATTCAAGGATCTGTAAACTCCACAGAACCTCCAACCCCCATCTTTTTTCTTGGCAAGTAAAATGGGGCTGCTATAAGGGTTGTTACTGTTTTTAATTATTCCAGAATGTAACATTTCCTGAATAATCCTTTCTATTTCATTCTTCTGATCATAGGTGTACCTGTATGGCCTTAGATTGCGAATGCTAGCTCCTTCCTTGATGTTGATGGAGTGGTCACATGCCCTTTCAGGTGGAAAGTCCAACTCCTTTTTGAACACTTCAGGAAATTCTTTCAAAACATCTTCCCACACCAAGGTACCTTCTTGATTCTGCTTCTGTTCATTTAACCTCCCTTCATAGTATAGCAAGTATTCATCTCTTACTTGCTGAATGATCTGTGTCATGGTTCTTATGGACACTTCCACATTATTAAGGATTGAATCACCCTTAATCATGCACTCTTGCCCTTCTTGTTTCCATTTCAGTGTCTGTTTTTGGAAATTAACCTCCATATTCCCCAATTTTGTTAACCACTCCAACCCTAGAATCATATCTGTCCCTCCTAGTTCTAGGACATAAAAAATCTGATGAAATTCAATCCCCTGCACTGTCAACTTCAACCCCACACATTTGCCATAGTTCTGAATAAACTCTCCATTCTCAACTTGGACCTTATACCCCTTGATTAGACCGTAAGGAATGTCCCATTTATCCACACATTTCTGAGATATGAAATTGGGTGTAGCCCCACTATCAATGAGTATACTGACCATCCTTTCTTCTGCAGCCCATATTAATTTCCCCAGTATCTTGAAAGTTCTCATGGAAGGAATACCTTCTCTGCTAAGCACAGACAATTGCATGGTTTTAGACTCCATGTAATTTGTTTCTCCTTCATCAGAACCACTGGAATCTACCTCCCACTCTGCCTCTTCTTCAGATTCTTCCTTTAAAACCATCCTGTAGTTTTTCATCTTGCAAACATGCCCCCTATTCCAGTTCTCACCACACTTGAAGCATAATCCTTTCTTGCTCCTTTCCATTAGTTCCTTTTGATACAGTCTGGGCCCATCTTCTTGGAATGAGAACTCTCACCACCTTGTGCTACTTTAGTATCCACAACAGGTTTCCCAAAAGAAATTGGATGCAAAACGTTACTGTTATTCTTGTTTCCTTCACTCCAGTTAGTATACTGGGCTCCCCTAACTGTATTATCTTTCCAGAACTTCTTTCCTTCTTCCTTGTGTTTTCTGGAAATCATCTCCTCATTTTTATTCTCAATTAACAAGGCCTTATCCATGATTTTCGCCAAATCTTTTGTTTTGTACAACTTTAGCTCCGCCCTGATATCCTTCTTGAGCCCATTTAAAAAAAAATCCTCTCATGACCTTGCTGTCCAGATTGTCTATCAAAGCAATTGCCATCTCAAATTGCTCACGGTACTCTTTGACAGAATTCCTTTGTTTCAAACTCAGTAAAGGGCCCCAGAGGATTCTGAACCAGTTCTGGCTGGAAGCGACGGGTCAACGCCTTCTTCAACCTCTCCCAAGTCCTCTCCCTCGCCTGTTTCTCCCACCACTGAAAGTCTGAAACCAGCTGAGAGCTTTTTCTTCCATCGCAAGAACTACCACCTCGACTTTCTCTTCTTCTTCAATATTGTTGAGTCGGAAATAGCGATCGATACGTACCAGCCATCCGTAAACATCTTCACCATTGAATAGCGGTAGGTCTATCTTTCTCCTGGACCGATGATGATTGCGATGTCTATTAGGCGGGGAATAATCCGAGTGACCTTCGGATCCTGCACAAGAGTCATCATGTCTCGCAGAGTGCCGATGTGAGGTACGATGCGATGCATGTGAAGTATGCGATCGACTGCGCGAACGATGTTCATCTCTTGCGTCCATTCGCGCCATCATCGTAGTTAGCAATTCGTTAGTTTATTGTAGATTTCTCTCCAAGTTATCCATCCTCACTTCCATCTTGGCGCGCATCTGTACCATCCATAGTGATCGAAGTCTCTGATACCAATGTTAGAACTCTGCAATTCTACAAACTATTCATAGAAATCAACAAGAAAGCAACTGCAACTTTTATTCACAAGGCAACAATGGCCGGAGCCCCAAGATAGAGATACAACTCTGATCTTCCCAGAATGACTAAAGTCAAAACAGCCTGCTAACAATCTCCAGTCTATTACTATTTATAGTAAATAAATAACTACTCTACTGACCGGAAAACAATTATTAGCTACTAACAACTATAACTAATAACTAACTCTGCTTTCTTCTGGAGTATACTTTGCCAAAGTATTTATCATCTCCTCTCGGTCTAGTAGAGTCTCTAACACCATAGTTACCTACCAAGAGTGGAAGGGTCTAGAAGAGGAGTTACAGGCTGATTCTTAATGTGGGGATATCATACAGAAGGTACTCAGTCAGCTAGATCAACATATGGATTATAAACTGAAGAGAGGGTTGTTATATTACAAAGGGAAGTTGATGTTACCTAAAGGATCGGGAAGGATCCTTACCATCCTGAAGGAGTATCATGACTCAACAGTGGGGGGCATTCAGGCTACTTCAGGACTATGAAAAGAATATCCATGTCTATTCTTTTGGCCTGGAATGAGATCTGACATCAAGGATTACATACAAAGTTGTGATATTTGTCAAAGACATAAATACCAGGCCCTTAAACCTGCAGGTTTATTGCAGCCTTTCCTGAGCACATCCGGACAGATATAAGCATGGATTTTATAGGTGGATTACCTAAATCCTATGGGAAGGACACTATATTGGTGATTGTGGATAGATTTACTAAGTTTGCCCATTTTCTACCCTTGTCACATCCATTTGATGCTAAGGAAGTGGTTGAAGTTTTTGTTCAGGAGGTGGTCAAAATTCATGGATTTCCCAAGTCTATTGTCAGTGACAGAGACAGCATTTTTCTTAGCACTTTCTGGTCAGAGTTATTTAAACTGGCAGGTACTCAGTTGAGGTATAGTCCTACATACCATCCTCAGAGTGATGGACAGACAGAAGTGGTAAACAGGTGTGTGGAAACTTACTTGAGGTGTGTAACTGGAAGCAAACCTAAGCAATGGGTGAAGTGGTTACCTTGGGCTGAGTTTTGGTACAATACAAATTATCATATCTCTCTCAAGAATACTCCTTACCAAGCCTTATTTGGACAAGATCCTCTTGCCATAATAAGAGGAGATGTGAGTTTAACTGCTGTAGCTGAGGTGTCTAGACTGGCAGCTGAGAGAAATGAGATACTGAAGGAATTAAAAGAAAATTTGGCTAGAGCTCAAAATCTGATGAAACAACAAGCTGACAAACACAGAATGGAAGTGGAGTTGAAGGTTGGAGATCAAGTGTTTCTGAAAATACACTAATACAGCCCTACAGCCCTACAAAATGAGGAGTTTGGCAAGAAGGATCAATCAGAAACTTAGTCCCAGGTTTTATGGTCCTTATGAAATCATATAGAAGGTCCTTATGAAATCAAATAGAAGCTGAATTCTGTGGCTTTCAAACTCAAGCTACCAAGTGATTGTAGAATACATCCTGTATTCCACATTTCATTGCTTAAGAAGGTGTTGAAACCTACTGTCCACTATCAAGAACTTCCTAGGTGTCTTACAGAAGAATGTGAACTACAAGTACAACCTGCGGAGATTAAAGAAGTCAGAATGAATCAAAAAGGAAAGAGGGAACTCCTGATACATTGGCAGGGTCTTCCGGAGTTTGAGGATTCCTGGGAAGAAGAACAGATAATCAAAGAACAATTCCCAGATTTCCAACTTGAAGGCAAGTTGGATTTTCAGGATGGGAGTATTGATATAGACACGTGTGCAGCTAGCAAGAAGGATAGATACTATGGTCAAGTTTATTCTAGAAGGAATAAATAGCCTAGTGGTTTGTTAGTTACTTTCATTTAAATAATTGTAACTACTTTCAGTTAGTTGGGGGTCTATAAATAGAATGAGGGCAGGCTGCTAGATCTCTGGACTGGGACTGGGAAGATTAGAGAAATAGTTTCTCTTCTCTTTGGGACTTGTTGTACGGTGAACCTCCATTAATGAAGTTTTACTGTTTCTGAAGCTCGCTTTACAGATAATTACTATTACATACCTGCGCTACTCTATCAACTTACCATTCACCAATATCAGGAGGTCCTGAGAGGTCAATACCCACTACCCGTAAATGTCTCATCTCCATAGCAAGCTTAACCTTCAAGTAAATAATATAACAGACATCACCAGCAGAAAACAATCACTTAGTATTATAAAAGATAGAAACAAAATCATCATTTTTATTCCAATAGTATACAGTTTCCATAGCAGCTTCAGTTGTCTCACGCCTATCTATACTCAGAAGAAGTCTAACATAAATCTTCTTTCTTTGTGTTCCATTTACTCCACCACCACATTGTGTATGAGCATTAATATGGCTTTCTACATCTGAATCATGAAGAATATCAACATCAACTGTGCTGACGGCCCTTAACCCTTCCAGGACTGCCTCCATGTACGACCCTTTTGTCATCCCTTTTGAATCATTTCTCTGCATTTGGGGAGATTATTGTTCCAGTTACACTTCAAAATTCCAAGGGGACAAAAACATGTTTATAAGACCTTGGTTATCCTAGCTAATTGTGTGTGTCAAGCACTGGTCTTTTAGTCTGGTCTGCCATGTTCATTATCACTCAGTTGAGTAACCACATCCCAATCAAGAACTTTAACACTTGCAGATTCTTAAAAAGAGGTTTAAGTTATCTATGTTTCTAAATGCTCTTGCATACCAAATATTAGTATTGAGAATATCAAGATACAAACTTATATATAAGATTTTTTTAATTAGCCTCCATAAAAGATTAACTTTTTGGTGTCTCAGAGTATTTTGGCTACTCCTCTTATAAGTTTAATCTTTTAGGATGGAAACCAAAATCTTTTTATAAAATACCTTAGGAGTTGTCCTTAGCTCCAAGTATACAACATTCTCCGCAGCAAAATCTTCAACTACCTCTTTGGTAATTCTGGTGACAGTCTTGTGGTTTGTGGTAAGAAGGTGAATCAAGTCAAACACTTTGAATACTTCATAAAGTGAACGATCATCTGAGAATCAAAACAAAATATTTCCGAATAAACTGTCGAAAAGGTTATTCTTTAGAAAGTAACAAAATCGACCAAGTTATTGAAAAAATAAGGAGATAGAGGGTGCATACTTTTCAGTATAACATGTTCCACATCTGAGAAAACAATTACCCCTTTCTCCTCCAATTCTTTGGATAGCTCCCTGCAAATATACATAAATCATATGAACATTAGGCGAATAGAGTCAAGGATTCTTAAACTAATCGCCCACAAAGAAGATAAAATCTTATGAAACAGTCTTTGGAACCGTGGATAGGAAGTATGGAGTAATATCATTCAATTCTTTGAGTGGACATTCAAACATGTAAACCACACCAGCAGAAGTTTCCATGTAAAGCTATCAATCATACTAGAATCCGAGGACGGAATATTGGAACAAAAGAGAGCGACTAAAAAGGCGATAAAATTTGGGGTGAATGAAAGAGACCATACAATAGAGTGGAGTTCCTGATAGAGCCATTAAGGTGCGCGTGAAGTTCCAGCTTTGGCATGGAAACCCACCAATCCATCATCCTCTTGGAGTCCTGGTGCCAAACAATGATGAACACACACACTAAGGGGTAGTTTTTCAATATTTCTCCCCGAAGTTGAACAACAGTACTTGATGTTCTGAGGATGACTCTTTATTTGTTGTCGACGCCAAACAAGGGCTAATCAAGAGAAAAGGGAGTGACAAACAAAAAGGGTTTATAATGAATAGATAAAGTAAGAATAAAGTAAGAATGATTTAGAACCACACAAACTTTGTCAAATTTGTTATAGAACAATCTTAGGGGACGAACCAATAAAATAAAACGGGACAATCATAACGGGACGGAAGTAGTATGTAATACAAGGTTACTCAATGATGCACATTTTGATGGAGAATTTTCATTTTTCTCCTATCCGCATCAAAAAACGACAAACACATGCAGAGCTCTCCTGTTGAGGGGCAACAATGAGAGTTAAAATCTCAAGGGGTTTTTGCACAACTAGACACAAAGTGAAAGTAATATCACTTTTTTTCACTTTTCAAAATTCTTTTCAAAAATAGTCCATTGAACTTTTCCTTTCAAAAATAGACTATGTGCTCCGTGCATTGAACCAACTTACTGTAATATTCAGTTCTTCACTTCAAAGAAGCCTGAAGCCTGCATCGACAGTGGCTACTTTCACACATTTGATAAATTTGTATAAACTACAATAATTACTCAATTCATTTTTTTTAAATAAAAGATATAAATATGTGGTAAAAGAGATGAAGATAATTAGAAAATAATAAAAGTATTAAAATTAGATTAAAAAAATAACTAAATTAAGAAATCACATAATGCATAATCAAAAATGAGACTGAAAACTCCTAAGCTAAATTTAAAAAATGAAATATGAATTTTAAAAAAAAATCTGAGTATTGAAAATGTATAAAAAATTGCAAATACAACAATAAAATGTAAAAATAGGAAATATTTAAAATAGTTTATGACTTGGAAAATTTGTAGAAATAGAACAATTTCTGTAATTTTATTTCTTAAAAGACTTCATAAAATCTATAATTTGATTAAAAAGTACTTAAAGCATTAAAAAATATAAATAATTCATTTTTTTAGAAGTAATTAAAAAAATTCAAACATATAAAGCAAAAAGTGAAAAAAATTCTCAAAAAAAGAAAAAAGAAATTAAACTCTATAATATTTGAAATATTAAAAATAAAAAAAGATTATAAAAAATGGTTTTGAAAATTATAAAATATTTGAAGATATTACAAATTATCATAGGCAATTATAAACTATTACGAAATAGTTATTATTTTAGAGACCGATATACATACAAAGTAAAAAAATAAAATAAATAAATTGATAAGTTTGAAAAAAGTTTAAAAATCAAATTAAATGCTATAAAATAAAATATAAATAGTAAATTGTTTAAAAAATTAAAAAGAAATTAATATAAATAAACTAAAAACCACAAGAAATATAAAACTGAAAATTCAAAATGTGTAAAATAAAATAAAAATTAAAATAGAATTAAATGTTGAAAAATTTTAAAAATTTAAACTATGAATAATAAAAAATATAAATAGATTTGTTGTTTCTTTTTGTTGACTATTGTTTCTTCTTGTTTCCTTTTGTTGATAACTCTGAATTTTTTGTTTTTTATTGTTTCTTTATGTTTCAAAAAAGTTTAAAAATCAAATTAAATGCTATAAAATAAAATATAAATAGTAAATTGTTTAAAAAATTAAAAAGAAATTAATATAAATAAACTAAAAAGCATAAGAAATATAAAACTCGAAAATTCAAAATGTGTAAAATAAAATAAAAATTAAAATAGAATTCAATGTTGAAAAATTTTAAAAATTTAAAATATGAATAATAAAAAATGTAAATAGATTTGTTGTTTCTTTTTGTTGACTATTGTTTCTTCTTGTTTCCTTTTGTTGATAACTCTGATTTTTTTGTTTTTTATTGTTTCTTTATGTTTCTTGTGGTTGGTTTATATATAGAAATTCAAATTTATCATTTTACCTGATTAAATATGAATCTATATATGATTTTTTACTTTAGAGAAGTATCAACGATAAGTAAAAACCTAAATATACAAAAAACAAGAACAATTCAACAACAAAACAAAAATAAATAACACAGTGCAACAAATAGCAACATGATGCAACAAAAAACACCAAGATGCAACAAAAAGCAACACATTCAATACAACAAAAAGCAACAAAAAACAATATATAAAAGTATCACAACAACTATGTAGTTCAATCTAGTATTTCAATGTATTACATATATCTATCACATAGTGTGGCTTTCCTTCATATATTTTCTTTATACGTCTTGTTAGGTTGTCATCATCATTCGAAGGGAACTTATAAGGTGAACCGGCAAAGCTGGCTCCAGAGTGGGCATATTGTGAGTAGCCAAAATGTGATGTATGGGACAAATGAAAATCAAAGAGTAACATCCCAGCCGTTATTTTTGTGAAGGATAACATCCCAGCAGTTAAAAACATCATTTGTGAAATTATATTTCAGAAAAACAGTATCACCTCGATCAAGATATAAATCCATGCAAATCAAAATTGAGAAAACTTGAGTCAACATGATTGCCTAAACCACAATTGAAACTTAGATGGAAGGTAATTAATCCACCACATCTCAATTCAAAGTCATAAGAGAAAGTCAAATTTAAAAATCGAGATGTAACAGTAATGAAAAAATGTAAAGGTTTCGTCAAAGAGATGCTTAATCACCAGAGTCGGTGTTAGAATAGTCAACCTGGTAGAACTGCAATCCGACGAGCTTAATCTTGTGTTTCTTAACACCATCGTGGAGGAAGATTACAATGAGGAGGTCGGGCTGTCTCTCGATCTGGTAGTCGACAGGGTGCGGCCGTCATCAAGTTGCTTCCTCGCGAAGAGGTCCTCTTGAGCATCGATATTGCGTGAACTGCTTTGAATTTGGATTTGGGGATGCGGTGGTTTTGAATTTGGAGGTTAGGAAGATGAAATACAAAAAGCCTATTATTGAAAAGAGGAAAGTTAAAATTGAAAAAAAAAATACGATGAGCCATAAATGAAATTCGGAAAGTATTAATGGTTTAGACGGGTAATTTGCACAAGTCTCAATGGCTCAGTCAAACCCAACTGACAGGGCTGATATTGTGCGTTTGATGACGGGGGAGAATTAAAATGGGCCTAATCTTAACAAAATTGTAAATCTCTTTTCTGTCTAAATAACATGCAAAATAATAATAATATTTCAAGACATTTGTAAAGAAAGCTATAAATTCTCTTATGTCTAAACCAATAATATTATAGTATTGGTGGTTCTTATTTAGGAAGAAGATAATGATGGTCCTATTTGTGCAATTTAACAATATTGTAGTCCTATTTTAAAAATTAACTCTACCATTATCAACTCATAAATTCCCTCCAATGATGTGAACATTATGAATCGTTTCATTCTGAATTCTCATGTTGACAAGGACACTCATAATTTGTCTTCTTTACACAAACAAACTTTTCCATTGACCTTTTTTTTACTTACCACCGTTTTTGTAATCATCTCCTCTTTTTTCTTTATCCTATCTAAATTCAATCAATTTAATTACACCTTAAATTAATTAAATTTATAAATTTAAATACAATTAAAACTTTTTGTCTAACAAAATCAACATATTATAACACCAAAACTCAATAGATAACAGTCAAAAATTAAGAAATCAAACAATCAATTATGAATGAAATCAATTATTAAACTAATCAAATAATAATATAAGGCTAATTTACATCTAAGTGATTTTTTTTTTGAAATTTTGTGAGCATGTTTTTCATCAAATGTAGATTATATTCATGAAATTTCAACAAAAAAATTAATCAGGAAGTCGGTTAAATAATTTATTGGAAAACACTTTGCTAAAATATGCATAAAAAATGCAGTGTTTTCAATAATTCATTTAACATACTTCGAGATTGAATTTTAAACTGAAATTTTATGAATATAATGTATACTTCATAGAAAACATGTAATGAACATTGTTTGAAATTGCGCAATGCCTTTATGCTTTACTACTTTACAGGATTTTAGGATGCAATGCTAAAATTAATTTCGGAAATACAAAAGTATACGCCTTTTTTGCTAAGGCGTACGATTATTGTGTCCGCCATAGAGCATAAGTTGAGGCGTGGTTCAAATAACAAACCCAACCGCTCCAACCCAAATCTCCAATTTTAGTTGGGCCTGTTATTTGAACCGGGGTTTGGGTTGCAGAAAATTGTGTCAATTACCTTAAAGTTCAAGTTACCTTCTAGTTGAGGCGCACTTCACAATTTTAGGCTTCTTGACTTTTCATAGAAAACTATGTCAATTACCTTTAAAAAAAGTTCCTACAAATCAGCAATATTTTTTACAAGAACAAATGTATAAAAAGTGCTAAACTTTTTATTTCTGAAGTTAGAAACTACAATACATATTTGTTTGAAAATGCATTTATTGTATACAGATAAACTAATCAATTTTTTCAATTCCAAACTACAACAAGTTCGAAACTGCACTTATATCCTAGATCAACTAGTTACTTAATTTTTTTAAGATCGAAACTAATGAATAACAGGTGTAGAATTTATACCATAAATAATTCAATTATTAATTTAACTTGCATTTATACATATTTAATTTACTAATGTATTAGATATATTAGTTGGTAATAGGTGAGTTATTTTATGTATAATCATGGATGGTCACTTGCATTGATGCGTCAATTTACTAAAAGGGATCTTATTCGCCCAGCCGCCACAAGATTTGGTACATCATATCTTACGTTGCATAGTATGCATATTGTAAGTAGGTCATGGCTTAGAGCAACTCGATGAAGACATGCTTGTTTCTATGGTGTCACATCTTGACACTAACAACTTTCCAAATGCTTCATATGGGGTACAGTCTTTACTTTATTTGCTTCACATTTTTATTCAACTTACATTATTTCCCTTGTTATATTTTGTTTATGCATACATGATATTTAAGATTTGGATTGATGAGTCCTACTCAAATGTCATGTTCAATAATAGGAGTAACAAAGCACTCTAATACATCTAACATGATCGGCCCATCCCAGAGAAATAAACAAAAAGCTTCAAGTAGAAACATATAGGTTTGCGTTTGTGATCAGTTTAGTATGGTAGTAACTTGTCTTAATTAGATAACAATTATTTATTCTGGAACGGATAAAAAATTTGTCTATATTTTGCTATTTTGGAAACTTAAGATATTGCAAAAGCAGCAAAACATTGGCATTTATTGTTGTATTTGCAAAAGTGTATTCCCTCCTAGTGCCCCTGGTTTAGCTTTAAACTGTTAAGTTGTGCTTATTTGTTTCTACTTCCATCTTGTTTTTGTATGACATTGGTAGTTATTTTGTGTGTGAAAGTGGTATAACTTTTGAATTTTTAAATGTTAAAGGTTATTGCTTGTTTTTAATAACTACTCCTTCCGTCCCGGATGAAAGCTGACGTTTGTTTTTGGCACGATGTTTAAGAAAACCAATTAATGGAATATGAAAGCCCTTTTATACCCTTTGGCCCTCTTTGGACCTTGTTAGTCTACCAAAATGGGGGTAGTTCCCGCTGACTGGACAGGTGAGCAGTACCAGGCAGTGGGATTTGATTTTTTTACTGCATGCGGCTGTTAACTCCCCCACTTCTTAATTAATTCAGCTCAAGTGGGAGGGAAATACAAAAGTGGAGGCCGGGAAACACAAATTTAAGAGGGAAAACTTTAACACAAATTTTAAGTTTCAACTCAAATTAAAAGATGAGTCCATTACAACAGTTCACAAACACCTTTATATAGGTCTTTCAAGCCATACAATATTGATTATCTATACAAAGCCTACACTCAGAAGTTCTCAATGAACATAAAAAATTAAATTCACAAGATAGAACTTGAATTGCAGAGATTTTATTAGTCTCTTCTATCAATGGAAAGTTGTGAAGGGGTTTAATTTCTGTTGTTGGTGGTGAGTTTTCTTGTTCAAGGCAGTCCATTAGCATCATTTGGAATGTTATGAAGAATCAACTACGGTTGAAAATTCCTATTGATGTTAAGGCCAAGTACAAAGGCCGGGCTAGGCAGATTGGTCCGTTGGAGATCTCCAAATTTCTTGATATTCCTCTAAACAAAAGAACAAACATTAGAACCCTCACAAAGTCTCTTGAAATGTCAAAGTCACAAGTGCACAGGCTGGTGTAAAGAGGTGAAATCAGACCACATAGCAGTGCAATAAAGCCATTTCTTACCGAAGAAAACATGAAAAAAAGGTTAGAGTTCTGTCTACTCAAACATGAACCCTAGAAGTATTGGATTGACCCCAACCTTTGATGCATTCTACAACTACGTCATATAGATGAGAAATGGTTTTTCTTAAGTAAAACTACTAAAAAATACTACATGCACCCTACTACAATAGATCCCGGTTAGGACTTGTAAATCCATAAGGTTCATTACAAAAGTGATGTTCTTGACAACTGTGGCTAGGCCAAGATTTGGTCCAAATGGAGATGTATTATTCAATGGAAAAATAGGGATTTTCCCTTTCACAGTCATTGAGGCAGCAAAGAGGGCATCCAAGAATAGAGTGGCAGGTGTGCTTGAGATTAAACCTATGTTATCTATCACCAAAGACATTACAAAGGCTTTTCTTATTGAAAAAGTGGTGCCAGCTATTAAATCTAAGTGGCCTATTCATGGAAACAAAACTATTTTTATTCAACAAGACAATGCCAAACCTCACATTAACCCATCTGACCTAGATTTTAAGGCAGCTGCAGAAGCTGATGGGTTTGACATTCATTTAAAATAGGTTTGTGTCTGTGATCAGTTTAGTATGGTTGTTTGTAATTGCTCAATAATCAAATATTCTACTTGAATTGCTTATTATTTATGTTTATGGATGACTTATGTGTGAATGATATTCGAGACGCCTTGTATAGTATGGATGTGTTAGACTGCGGTTGACTATTCGTATTGCACGGTGGGTTGTTGACGTGTCCGGGTAGGTCCGGGGCGTGACAGAAGAACAGGCTTCTGGACATATCAGTTCAGAACCCGATATCACTGGTGTTCTGGCACAACTACCCACCTCATCTCCCTCACCCGATTCCAACACTATGGATCTCGATCATCTGTTTGACCAAATATACGAGAATCCACAACCACACGATCCATCTCATCCACCCACTACTGCGTCTACAGCTGCAACTCCTACTCTAACATCGACTCCATCATCTTCTGCAACCACAGCTGAGACTGAAATCACTATTGAAACTTCAACGCCTACGACCTCTGATCCTTCATCTTCATATGTTCCTCATGATAATAATCCTTATGTTGATCAGCAACCAAACAACAATGCTCAGCCACTCCCACATGTCAGAAAATGGACACGTGCCCATCCACCTAATCTTATACTTGCAAATCCTTCAAGTGGAGTGTGCACATGATTCGCTACCGAGAATGAATGTATGTTTTCCTATTTCCTAAGTCAAACTGAGCCTACTCATGTCACTGAAGCATTAGCTGATCCTGATTGGATAATCGACATGCAAGAAGAAATCAACCAGTTTGAGAGACTGGAAGTCAGGTCACTTATGTCTCGTCCTCCTGGAAAATTAATCATAGGCACTAAGTGGATCTTTAAGAACATGAAAGATGAAGACGGGATCATGATTCGCAATAAGGTCCGATTAGTTGTGAAAAGTTATAATCAACAAGAAGGCATCAACTACAATGAGACGTTTGCTCCAGTTGCATGCATCGAAGCCATTCGACTGTTCATGACTTATGCTGCACAGAAGAACTTCACCATCTATCAAATGGACATCAAAACAGCTTTTCTAAATGGGATCTTGAAATAAGAAGTTTATGTTGATCAACCAGAAGGATTCATCAGTGAGAGATATCCAAATCATGTCTACCGTCTGGATAAAGCTTTGTATGGACTCAAACAAGCCCCAAGAGCTTGGTATGAGGAATTATCTGATTTCCTAGTTGATTCTGGCTTCTCTAAAGGAACAAACGACACTACTCTTTTCATTAAGCGTCATGGGTCTGACATCATCCTGGTTCAAATCTACGTTGACGACATCATTTTTGGTTGCACTAATCCGGCCCTATGCACTGCGTTTGGAAGTCTAATGCAATCTAAGTTCGAAATGAGCATGATGGGAGCAATGAATTTCTTTCTTGGACTACAAGTTAAACAATTGTCTGACATAATTTTCATTCATCAGTCCAAGTACATTCATGATTTGTTGAAGAAATACTATCAAGAGAACAACACCCCTGTGAAAACCTCGATGACTCTTGTTTGCAAGCTTGATACTGACCCACCGGGAAAGCCTGTGAATGTTACCACTTATAGGGGAATGATTGGTTCTTTGTTGTATCTGACCTCGAGCCGACCTAATATTATGTTTGCTACTTGTCTCTGTGCTCGCTTTCAAGCAAATCCTAAGGAATCTCATCTGCTAGTTGTGAAAAGAATTATGCGTTATCTGAAAGGAACTCCTAATCTAGGACTCTGGTATCCTAAGGAGACTGCATTTGATCTAATTGCGTTCACTGATGCGGACTTCACTGGATGTAAAATGGATAGAAAGAGTACTCCTGGTAGTGCTCAATTTCTTGGAGAAAAGTTGGTCTGTTGGTCCTCAAAGAAGCAAAATTGTGTGTCTACATCTACAACGAAGGCTGAATATGTTGTTGCTGCTAGCTGTTATTCACAAGTCTTATGGATGAGGACTCAACTACGGAACTTTGGATTCTATTTTGACCACATTCCGATTTACAGTGACTCAAAAAGTGCGATTACTATCTCATGCAACCCGGTTCATCATTCTTGCACGAAGCACATTGACCTGAGATTCCACTTCATCAAAGATCATATTGAAAAAGGTCATGTGGACTTATACTTTGTGTGCACTGAGCTGCAGTTGGCTGAACTATTCACAAAAGCTCTGGATGAGAAAAGATTTTAGTTTCTGATCTCTAAACTGGGAATGCTGAATTTGGAATTTTAATACCGTGCACAAGTATAGGGGGGTTTATTTTTTGTTGTGTCAGTTTTTATTTTTTTATTGAGTCAGTTTCATGGTCTGTCAGTCTGTTTCCCTAAAGTGTGCAAACATTGGGGAGCAAAAATTATTTTGATCTGAGTGGTGCAATTGAGGGGGAATATTTTTAATTTCTTTTAGTATCCGCAATTTTTTTTCTAAATAAAAATCACAAAAATATTTTTTCTTTTATTTGAGTCAGTCTAGGAGTTTTTAGCCAGTTAAATTGAGTCAGTTTCTTAAATCAGAAAATCCAAAAAGAGTTTAGTTTTTCTTTTTCGCGGGTACATAAAGGCTGAACTGTTTCCTTTTCTTCATCATCTTCCTCTCACTTTCTAAAAATCAAAACAAAGCACTCAACGGTCTTCTCTCTTCTTCATCACCGAGCTTTTCTTCTCAAAGCTACTTCAAGGTTGTCATCTTCTTCTTTAAACTTTTGCATGTGTGTGTGTGAGTATTGTGTTTGCAGGTTCACCAAGAAGAAATGACGTGGAGGAATCCGGCAATAACCACCCAAAACCTCCCTCCCCGTTGACGGTCAAAATCATCACACCAACCTCCACCCCTTGATCCGAAGAGTCTCCATAGCTAAGAAGCTTGACATCCATAACCTTTCGAATTCATCACTTACTCCTAATCTCGAAAACCGCCATAGCCGAAATATCCTTCCCAAGGAAATCTATTCGAGATCTTTAAAATTGGGCTCCCGAGATCCTCTACCGAAATCCCTCACCAAGACCATCCGAAATCCCTATCCCTCTATCGAAATCCCTTCCCAACCGCTCTGAAATCCCCTGACCTAAATTCACACCCGAAATCCCTCCTCCCGAAATCTTTTCCAACTCGGCTATCCGAAATCCCCTCAAACCATCTACCCGAAATCTTTTCCAACTCGGGCATCCGAAATCCCTAAGTCAGAAACCCAAAATCCCTTCCCGAAATCCCAAATTCCATAACCCGAAAACCCCCATCCGAGATCTTATAATGAGCAGCCGAAATCTTTAAAAGATGGGCTACTGAAATCTGTGACACAAGCTCTCGAGATCTCTAATCCCAAACCCATTTGACCTAAGCCAAAGCCCATTTGATCCAAATCCTTTTCCGCCATATTTCCCAAGCCCAAAACCAATTTTTCTAATCACAAGTGTTTTTATCTGTGCAATACATGCATAATGGCTTTCGTAACAGAGGAGGAAGTGTATCCAAAGGACAGTTGGATTGAGATCAAAGACAACAATTTTCTGATAGACCCCAATACATTCAAATGTCAAGACAAAGTGGTGGTCTCCATTCTCAAAGGGAACCCACTATGGTAAGCTCACATTCTATCTGCCAAACTGCCAAAAATCTACTTGCGACAATTCTGGGGCACATTCACCACAACTGAAATACTACCCCCGGCCACCTTTCAAGCCCAAATAGCCAATTCCACTTTCCACATCACTCATGATACCGTCCGCACCCTTCTCCATCTACCCATAGCCACATCCTATGACCCATTTCCCGCTGGTAACGATCTACTCACCGATATTCTGAAGGTTGGCCACCCGTCTCCTTTAACCCAATTTTCTGAATTCTATGGAAACTTTCTGCCTCGACCATGGAGAACCCTTTTCTACATCCTGAATAAGTGCCCGTCGCTCAAACAATCTGGTCATGATCGCTGCAACATTCACTTTCACAAGCTGGTCCATGGAATGATATTTTTCAAGAATTATGAATGGGCCCGACTGATCTGGATAGAGATCCTCGAACAGCTCAAAATAAGGAGGTCCAACAGCAAGACCAAGTACATCACATATGTAAGTTGGTTCTCAACCTTAATCCACCATTTCATGAAAGAGGACCCCCACCATTCCACAAAGATCAGAAGAGGAGCTGCTAGAACATCCAATGATGAAATACTTAAAGAACACTGAGGACAAAGTTCAAACACAACCAATGCCTATCCCAGAGGCACTCCTCAACTTAGCAGCACCAAATGATCCGCACGTTACTGAATACAAGGTTAGTATCTCTTATGTCCCTACGACACAGTCAAACCCCACTGTGTCTACCCAAGGGAAACTCAAAGCCGAGTGGAAGTAAGGGTCCAAGAGTGACTAAACCAAAAAAAGAGGGCAAGTGAGACTCAGTCCAAGAGAGCCGATGTCTCCTCCTCTAGTGCTATAACTGTATCATCATCACCAGTCACTGAAATACACCGAACTCAACCCATAGGTACAGGTTCTGAAGTTGTCAGCTCCCGAGTAGAAGTCGCTACATCGAGTTCAATAGCGCAAAATGAGCCAAGCCAAAACTACTCGACCGTCTCCCAACAGATGGTCGTTTCAACCCAACAAGGGGAACCCATCAGTGAACCGCCCCACACTGCTTCCCATTGCACGTTAGGTCTTGTGCCCACCATCCCAGAATTTTTATCATTTTATAGGGCACAACCTTCCACTTCTGCACACACCGATACAGGCTCATTACCACCTGTCATAACAACCAGAGGTACGTCAATGATGGTTGGAAGTCCAGCCACACTATACTCCCCAACAGGCCATGGCACCACTATTTTTAAAGATGATGTGAGAACTGATACTTCATATAGGTCAGGATTCTCTTCATTCGCTAGTTTAACCAGGGAGGATCTAAGGTCTGAGCTTCTAGCCTTCAAGCTTTCACTTTTACGAGACCTGCGCTCTGTAGACCCAACAGGCGTAGCAGACCAAGGATCACACCCAACTCCCTCCATAGGAACTCTTCCATCTTCCATCACACCCAGCTTCTTTGTTGGTGTTACAATCTCAGAAAAGGCCTTTTGCTTTCATTGATCAATTGACAGCTTAACAAACTACCAAAACAGATCATATGCAATTATCACAACATTCTGGGTCTCCTAAGTTTTAACCATTACTTTGGTTATACTCAAAATAGATCAAATCATAAGTTTAACATACTACCAACACAAATCATAAACAACTATCACAACATTTTAGGTCTCAAAGCAAACAGGGTGAAACTCAAAATAGATCAAATCATAGCACACAAAGTGTTTAGTCAAGGTTACATAGGCATTCAGTAGAGGGTATCACCCAAAACATTAAGCAAATTGATCAAGGATATCGCATACCTTCCCTCATTTAGGTGGAGGAGTATTCAAGTAAATGGAGCAGAACTTCTTAGCACATTGTAGTTTTCAGTTGGAGAAAACACATGTGGTGCATAAAATGGGCCGTCGTCCTTTGGGGGTTTCTAAGTAGTGCCTACAAGGTTGAAAAAAATGGAAATTCAGAAAAAGATTTGAATTACTCCGTCTTAAAACAATTAACATTGTAGTTCAAAAAAGAGTTTGGGGTATCTTACTTGTGAAGTAAAGCCGACAAAAGTTATCAACATATCATTGCTCAGGAAGAGAAGGAACACAATGTTCAAAGGAGTCTTCCCTCATTTAGGTGGAGGAGTATTCAAGTAAATGGAGCAGAACTTCTTAGCACATTGTAGTTTTCAGTTGGAGAAAACACATGTGGTGCATAAAATGGGCCGTCGTCCTTTGGGGGTTTCTAAGTAGTGCCTACAAGGTTGAAAAAAATGGAAATTCAGAAAAAGATTTGAATTACTCCGTCTTAAAACAATTAACATTGTAGTTCAAAAAAGAGTTTGGGGTATCTTACTTGTGAAGTAAAGCCGACAAAAGTTATCAACATATCATTGCTCAGGAAGAGAAGGAACACAATGTTCAAAGGAGTCTTCGACAATGGCATGTTCGAGATCTTCAAGATCCATGCCTGAATTCGGATCTGCCATAGCTGTTTAACAAAAAAAATATTAAAACCATAATCACATGAATCCATACATCAACACACATGGGTAGATCGATTTAAAAGTTACAGTTTTCTTGGTCAGCAAAACGAACTCCAATGGTCGAAAATTAGGAGGAATTGAAGAGAGCAATTCAATAAATTCGTGAGAGAAGATGAACAGATGGAGAGAAAAAATGTTATTGCCCGACACTGGGTTCTGTGCATGGAGGGTTAGAGGATCAGTACGGAGTATACGAGAGTGATGGTTGGGTAGTGGGTGGGTAATTAAATTTATCTAATTAAATGAAAATATGGGTGGATGGTGGGAAGGCTGCACAGAGGAGAAGCATAGCTATTAAGAACTTGCTGGGTATGGCTGCATCAAATCTCCCTTTGAAATACCTTGGTGTTCACCTGCACAAGGGTATAAATAGACATAAATATTGTGATCCGTTGATAAAGCAATTTGAAAACAAGCTTACACCCTGGAAACAAAAAACTTATCTCAAGGTGGTAGGCTCATCCTCATTAAACATGTTCTTAGCTCTCTTCCTATGCACATCTTAGTTGCTGATAACCTTCCAAAGAAAACAATCAGAATATTAGAGAGTAAAATGGCAAGCTTCTTCTGGGGCTCATCTAATCACAGAAAGAAATATCATTGGGTCAAATGGGATTCTCTTTGTGCACCTACTGATGAAGGTGGTTTGGGCCTTAGATTATTTTATGATATGGAGAAAACTTTTTCTTTAAAACTGTGGTGGAAGTGGAAAACAGGTCACTCTCTTTGGAATTCTTTTTTCAATGCTAAATATGCAAGAGATGACAATTTGGCCCCCAAAGTTACTGATTCTGAAATTGCTAAGAGGATCTTTAATACACACTCCTTGGGTATGGAAGTCTGTAATGTTCAATTAAATGGGGATTTGGTTTGGAACCTTGAAGCTGATGTCAAATTCTCTCTCAAATCAGCTTACAATTATGTTAGAGATGAGCAACTTAGTACTTTCTCTTTCAGACATATTTGGCACTCTAAGCAACACTTAAAAATCCAACTATTCCAATGGAAGATGCTTAAGGGTATCCTCCCTATTACAAGCAATCTCCAAAGGTTTAATACGGTGCTAAATCCTTCTCTGTGTCCACTTTGTAAAAGTAGTGATGACTCATTAGACCATTTATTCTTCCAGTGTAGCTTCATCCAACCTGTTTGGCATTATTACATGGGGATTTTTGGGCTGAAAATTCCTAATATTAACATTTCTATACGCCATGTCCTAATTTTGTGGTGGATTAAAGCAGGCAGCAGAAGACTCGAAGACACCTTTAAACACAACTTACCAGGTATAATTTGTTGGGCAAATTTGGAAGGTCTACTCTAATATTATTTGGGGTGATGGAGAGACACCTAAATCATCTCAGACATTAATCCATCAAATTAAGCATTATACACACCACTGGTCTTTTAGTCTTACCAAACTGAAGCTTCGATCCATTGACCCCATGCTTTTTGAAGAAAATCTTATTCCTAAAAACTTTCGTATCAATCACTTGATCTTTAAGATTATCAGATGGAACAAACCTAAAGGAATTCTTAAGCTTAATACAGATGCAGCATACATACCTACGAATGCTAGGGGTGGTGCGATTATGCGGAATCAACTTGGTGAAATCGTTTTTGGACTAAGCTTCCCGATGAATGCTTCCTCATCGCTGGAGGCTGAGTTGCGAGCTATTCTTCATGCGATTACTTGGGCTACGGGTGCTGGCTACAACAATTTTCAGGTTGAACCCGACTCTTTGGAAGCTCTACAGAATTTGTTGGATCGAGATGTAAGAAGATGGAAAGGTATTATTCAGGAAATCAGACTTATTGCAGCTAACAAATCCATTTTCTTCACACACGTTTTACGTGAAGGGAATAGTGTGGCCCATTACTTGGCTTGTAATAATTCGGCCCATACTATTTCCTCGCCTAATGATCTTCCTGTTATGACTAAACGGGCATATTATTTGGACCTTTTCGGATTACCTTCATTTAGGCTTAATTACTAGCTTTTTATTTCTGTTGTATTAATTGGGTCAAGTCTAACCCTCCAATTCCGTTTTAATTTTTCTTTCATTTACTTTTTATTTCTGTTGTACTAATTGAGTCAGGTATAGCACCCCCCAATTCTGTTTTACTTTTGTTCTGTCTTTCTTGTTTTCTACGGAGGGATGCCTTCTGAGAGGTTTTGGCCTAGTCCCCCTCTCATTTGTACCTTCTTATCCTTTTAATAAAACACGACAAATGTTCCCCAGTATTTGCCCCACTGATTTTGGTGGTTTGCCTTCCGTGTTAAAAAAATGGGTTGATGGTGTAAAGGGTATTTATGGCAAATCATGTTAAAGGAGTTTCTAAAAAAGGAAATGTAAAGGAGTAAATGGAACGTCCGAAAAAGGAAAGTGTAAAAATTTAAATGGGAACGGAGGGAGTACTTGTTTACTTTGCCAACAAGTATTCATTCAAGCAAGGATTAATTTTTGCTTTAGATTTGCTATTTAAAAATATGATCAGCGAATTTGCAATTTTTGCTTTTATGGTGCTATTGCTATTTAGAATTTGGTATTGCATTCTTAAAAACAAAGGTTGGTGATGGTACTGTGCACTACTTTCTAATTCGGAATTGTAATTGCTTTTAGGACGCTATTGCTATTTGAAAATTATTGATATACTATCCAAATGTTTAAAATTCTTATTTCTTTTATTTATATATATTTCATTGCTAATTTAAGTATTTTAGATGCTTTTTCTTTTCTTTATAAAGTTGTATTGTTTTAATAAAATAAAATTCCTGACATTTTAGCTATTAGATTGATGTTTTAAATCTTACATTTTTAAATGTATTTAAAAATTGAGTTTAAAAAAAGTTAAAATCTGGCAACACGTATTTAAGTGCAAAATACTCCAATTGAGTTTAAATTGAGTTTACATTTTTAATTGAGTAATTAACTTCAATTGCATATAGTTCACTTACACGAACCTGATGTATACTGAAACATAGAAACAGAAAGGTGAGAAAATCACCTTACGAGATTACAGGGGAATGATGTGATAAATATGAGTAAATTACTAAATTGGACATTTTGCTAGTTAAAAGGGTGAAAAATGACCCAAAAACGCATCAATGGCGCGTGTGGTACAACTAAGTTAAGTTCACCATTTTCAAGGATAATGTGTTTAGTTTATTAAAACACAAGGGATTTTCAAATATGGGATAAAACGACAAAAAGACCACTGGCAATCGTCGGTCCTAGAACCAGACTTAGAGCTAATCACCTCCAGAGAAGTAATATAACTCACTGATCCTTGACTGGGCGCAAATGAGACAGAGACGGTTAGAGCAGACCTCTTATCACCCTAAATCTAAACTCACAGTCTTACAATAAAAAACATAACATAAGGGAAAGCAAACAATATGATCTAAGAAATACAATAAAATAAAACTCTTGCTCCATCTTCCAGAGCACCACCACTGTCCACGGTCCCGACCCTTTTATTTGTTTCTAATAATCCGGCGGGCCTAAAGATCTGAACCCGCCGCCTGCCTATTTTTTGGCTTGTGAAGAGCCATGTTATCACCAATTGGGTCCTCCTGTTCTGAGCCTCCCATATCCTCCTGCGTTTTTGTTCCCCTGACATTTCCTCTGTGCTCCCTAAGTCACCTTCTCTGGTCGTGCTACTACATGTTCCCGTTGTGGACTCTCTCCAGCGTTGTCCTCATGTTTTAACTCCACCCTGAATTTCGTCCTTTTGTTGTATCCCCATACGTGAACTAGAGGAGCCTTCGGCCAACCACTTGTTTCCCTCTGTAAGACTAGTCATCCCCTCCTCCACCAGCTCTAAGATCTACCCCATAAGATTTTTCCAGCATCAAATTATCCTCATATGTCAATGGACAAAACTTATCTGAATGACCAATAACTCCACAATAAAATCAAAAATTGGGTAGTTTTTCATATTTAAAATCTACCTAGTGGCCAATACCTCCTTTCTTAAAAGTTGTTCCTCTTTTCAAAGGTTTTCCAACATCCATACAGATCCTGACACGCATATAAGCTTCCCACTTTTCGTCAAATTGGTTTTCATCATAACTAATAACTTTACCAATAAAATTACCAACCCTCCTAGTAGTGTCTAAGTTGATAAAAACATAAGGAACGTTATGAACATGCACCCAGAATTCAGCCTCATTGAGACTACTTTTGAGAGGAATGTCCTCTAGCCTGACTTCCTTAAGAATCAATCGATTCCTTTCAAACAACCACGGGCCACTCTCTAATATGTACAAGTCTCATATCTACAACATGATAGAAAATAAAAAGATACCTTTTGTCGCATATTTCTTTGATTGACACGCCTTTTTCTGGTCTCCACAATGAAGCCATAAGTTCTTTGAAGATCTGGAACTTAATCTTCCTGTCGATTAGAAGTGTGCCAACTACTAGGAAGCTCGCCCGCCTCTCCTTCGCCATTGGATCTCCGAACTTGTCCTCATCAAAGTTCGATCAACTCCTCAGAATCCCCTTTGATTGTCATGTTCCTGATTGTATTGATTGACAATATTTTCCATTGAAGGCTCCTCCCTAGTGGAACGAGTGGAAACCCGCCGCCAAGCTCAATCACCCCTTCACCGTCCTTACTGAATCGAATCGAGGCCCCCGCTGGAGGTCGCGAACCCCAACCTCAAACTAGATTCCCTATGCTCGTCCTAGAAACCCTGTCGCAACTGCTCTTCGTCACTCGTCCTAGAAACTCTACCGCAACTGCTCTTCGTCAATCGAAGAAAACGGAGAACCCGAATCCATAGAGAGGGAGAGACCGCTTAAAAATTTTGGAAATTAACCCGCCAAAGATGTTAAAGATATGGATTGGGAATATTTTATGCATCTTATAATTAAGGGACATTCTTATCTTTATAATCAATGAAAAGTTTGCTCTAAATAGGGGTAAAATATTTGTGATTCTAAAATAAGACTATTTTAGTTTTATTCAATAAATAAAAGTAATTACTGTAATGTTATAATAATATTACCATACTTTGAACATTATAATATGAAACAATTACATATTTATGACTAAAATGAAGATTGATTACAAAAATGTGATTAGTCACTAGAGTAGTAATGAAATCGTAGTAACTTATGTTCAATTTTTAAACTTAAGTTACTATGACATTATATTGTAGTAACTACTACTGATTTTTGTGTAAATAAGTTTTATTTTAGTAATATTTTTGTAAATAACTCTTATAATATTTCTCAAATTTGTAAGTAATTACTCATATATATGAGAAAAATATAGTACTCCTATTTGGAATTTAAAACGTTTGTACTTGATGGATAGTGTACCCGGGGGTAGCTTATCCGAGGGGTTATTACGGAGAGTAATAAGAGAGAAGTCAGAGCAAGTAAATATAGAGAGAGAAAGTGTATTGCCAAGTGTGGAGCGTTTTCAGCGTGGTTACAAATGGGGAAATGGGGTGCTATTTATAGTAGCAATAAATGCCGGACAGGGATACGTGTCAAGCGCCCATTGGCCGAGAGGTCACCTCAACTGGTTGGTGTTGGCATCCGCATGTGGCCGCATTTAATGCGGCTGTTGGATGGGACGTCTGTGCAGGGTACGGTGATCTGTACGCATGTGACGCGGATCTCATGTCGGGAGAGGTGCCCTCGGCTGCAAAGGATGGCCGAGGGATCCTAGTGCCGAGGACCCCTGGGTGCCGAGGGCTCCAGGTGCCGAGGGCTACTATTTTCGCCGTTTTCTCCCAGTTCCTCTGTTTGTTCGAAATATCCACGCTGTGATAGTTTGGAGCCTTCGGCCAGGGGGGCGAAGGCACACCTGATGCGTATTGGGCCTCTGGGCGCCGTGATTTGGGCCTGTTTGAGCTTCCTGGGCCGGTTGGGCCTTCATTGGTGTAGTAGGAGTCTGTGGGCCGGGTGTTCCCGGGCCATATACTCCATCAGGAGTCCCTCACTCCTTTTGCCGAAAGGTACTTGAGGGAAAAGGAGTAAACTGTGTCCGCCATTTGATGTTGCTCCGTTGTAGTTTGGTGAGGAGTTGTTGTTTGCGTGTCCCTTCCGAAGGCAGTCCCTCAGTTACCCACATGTCGGGACTTGAGGGCTTGCTTTTCCGTTTGTTGGAATCTTTCACTAATTCTGTAATTTAATGATTTTCCCGAGGGGGTCCTCCAGTCCCCCACTCTTTGAGGCACTTGTAAAGTGGTGAAAAGGAGTAGAGTAGTTGTGTTGCTGTTGTGGGCCGAAGGCTGACGCTTTTCGTTTCATTTTGGGAGGATGCCTCGTTAAAAACCTCATCAGGAAAAACCCTGGGGGGAAAAATCCTAATGAGGGAAAAAGAGTGCACCGAATTCCCCCAACGATGAATCGAAAATGTGAAACCTTGGTTTAAAAATGGAGAGAAATGGTAATGCCGAAGGCTCCCCTTGTTATGAGGGCTCATGTGTTGATTAGCCAGAGGCTTTGTTGTTGATGTCCTGGGGGCGCCGAAGGAGAGTCCCTCAATCTGGGGATCGAGGGTGTAATGAATGTGGGTAGCAGTCGAGTTGTTACCGGGGGGTCCCCTGTTTGTTGATTAGTTGGTGATGAAGATACCCGAGGGCTACCATTACTTGTGTGCTGTAGGCTATCCGTCAATGAGGTATACTCCCCGGGGGCTAACCGGCCCTTACAGTGCTGAGGGGGAATCCCCGAGGGGTGGCCTGATGTGAAGCCTTGGGATTCTAAAGGAGTGATCCCGAGGGCGACTGTTATGTACCGTGTGGGGCATAAACCGGGGGCGTCTCTGGGTAAGTGTACCCGGAGGCTCTCCTTGGTGAAGTGGAGTGAAGTAAAAAAATCTGGGGGCTCCCAGAATATAGCCGTTGGAAATATAGCCGTTGGAATATGTAACGTCAGGATATAGCCGTTGGGGGGTACACGTGGCGCGTGATGGTTGGCTGTCCGTGGGCGGCGTCACCGATTGGGCGATACCGCGGTCTGTAATGATGGCGATCCAACCGGAGGCCCGGTTTCCAGGCCCAAGCCCGGATCCCAGCGCCTATAAATACCCCAAGGCCAGGCCACTCTCCGCTGTGCGATCTCAGTGTAGCGAAGCTCTGGCAAAAATATTCTAGAGAGAGAAACTCTCCCTCGGTTGAATCCTCAATTCTCAAGGTCAGTTCTCCATTCGCATCTCACCTCTTAGCTAGCTGTGTAGCGCTCTTAGGCTAGGAGATAGAATATTTAGAAGAAACTTTAGTTCTTCCGAGCCCTCGATCTAGAGCCATAATGTCGTCCCAGAGTGACTCTCAAGACATCTCGGGGGCACCCTCGATGGAGGATGAAGTCCTCTCGGATGTGGAGTCCTCAAGTGCACAGCCTTCGGCCCAGGAGGACGTTGCGATGGCAGTAGAAGTGCAGAAGGAGCTGCTAGCTGAAGTTGAAGCCGAGGGCTTCGAGCAGGAGGTGGAAGACGAAGAGTTAGCCCTCGCCATGCAGGTTGCAGATGAGGAGGAAGCAAAGGAGAGGACGATGGTGACCGTGGCCGTCCTTCCCCCTCGGGGTGCTGGTGAGGCCAGTACCTCTCGGCCGCTGAACGCAGTTCCAATCCGGGTGGCCCCCGGGAAGAAGAAGGCTAAGGTAGTTGTTCCCAAGAAAAAGGGGAGCGTCGCAGATCAAGGGAAGCCCCTCGATATGCCCGAGGGGTACTCCTACCTCAACACCGCCGCCTTGGAGATCAAGTCGAAGGTTGATGCGGCGGACATCTATGTCACCCAGCTTCACGTGGGCCCCTCGGCCATCGTGGTGACACCGGGTCCAGATGACGTCCTCTCCCGGGCTCCCGAGGGCTGTATTGCGGTGCACGTTCTCTCGGTATCCATGGGGCTCCGCTTCCCCCTGCACCCCTTCCTCCGGGAGTACCTTCGGTTCGTGGGTCTGGTTCCCTGCCAGCTGACCCCGAACAGCCATTCTTATATTACTTGCTTCCTTCAGCTTTGCAAGTCCCGGGGGGTGACGCCTAGCCTGGACCTCTTCTTCCAGAGCTTCAATTTGTGCCGGGGGGGGGGGGGGGGGGGGGGGCACGCGAATGCTGAGGGAAGGCATCAAGAAACTTGGTTTCTTGGTAAGGCTGGGCCTATCAGGAGACCATCAGAATACACCAATGGCTCTCCTCCCTCAGGTTAACCTTCCGAGTTCCGAGGGGATCGAGGGTCGTTTCCTGGGTACAAGATATGATGGTCTGTAACCTGCCTCCCCTTGGGGGATGGCGCGGAAAGCGCCTCATTTTTGAAAGTCGTCCCCTCGACGCTAGACATAGTCCGTGGCCTGCCACACCCTTGGGATGGTGGCGCGGGGAGCGTTTCGGTTTGGAAGTCGAATCCTGGGCATTTCTCGTGTCTGTCATACCCTTGGGGTGATGACGCGGAAAGCGTTCCGTTTTTGAAAGTCGAATCATGGGCATTTCTCATGCCTGTCATACCCTGGGGGTAGTGACGCGGAAAGCGTTTCAAGGAAGGGTTTTCATTTGCACACTAGTTGCAAATGGCCGGGGACACTACGCGCCGCCGGCACCGATGGTGGCGCCTTCGGTATATGCGTCCTCGTGGGGTACGGCTTTAGAAACGACACTTGGTGTCAGTTTCGATATGTAGCCCCCGGTACTTTGGTACCGAGGGGTCTTCTGTAGGAACACCTAGTGATCTTCTTTTATTTGAAGTTGATGGGTGAGTTGTGTACCCCCGGCACCTGGTGCCGAAGGGTCTTCTGTAGGAACACTGGGTGCCGGAGGGCCTTCGAAGGAAACGATTGGCGTTTTCCAACAGGTGTTTGAAAGTTGACAGGAGGGCGTATCCCTGGCACTGGGTGCCGAGGGGTCTTCTTTGAAACATTTGGCGTTTTCTTCGTTTTTTGATGTTGATGATGGAGGTGTACCCTCGGCACTGGGTGCCGAAGGGAAATGAAACACTTGGTATTTCTTGTCGTCGGTGATGGGAGTTCCCTCCCTCGGTACTTGGTACCGAGGGGTCTTGACTGAAAACACATGGCGTTTTCACTGTTGTCTTAGGTGTTGATGGTGTTCGCCCTCGGCACTTGGTGCCGGAGGGGGTTCTCCTCGTGGTGAGGCCTGGGGCCTGTAGTCAGTATGAGGACTTGGCCGCTCATAAGTGTTTTGTTCTTGATGTCTTGAATGTGTCTTCATTCTTCAAAATTGGAGGCCTTGGGCCATAAGATAGTACATTCACTAGTTATGAGGGCTTGGCCGCTCTTACATTATTGATAAAATTTAACTAAGTGGTGTACATTCCAGTGCCTAGGGACCTCTTTCCCGTTGGGGCGTTTGAGCTTGTAAGTCCCAGATTTGATGATGGCTGCTATGATGTAGGGGCCTTCGAATTTTGGTGCCATTTTTCCTCCCTCGGTTGGTTGGCTGGCTTCCCTCCTCCGGAGGACATAGTCCCCCACTTGAAATTCTCGGGTGCGAACCTTGGCGTCGATGTAGCCTTTGACTTGCCTTCGGTAGTTCTCTGCCCGGATGAAGGCTTGCTCCCGGCGTTCTGAAAGGAGGTGGAGGTCGAGGGCCATGTTGCTGTCGTTGACCTCGGGGTCATATTGGATCACCCTCCGGGTGGGAAGGGTGACTTCCGTAGGAGCTTTGGCTTCAAAACCGTAGCAGAGGGAGAAGGGTGTTTCACCTGTTGCTCGCCGAGGGGTGGTGCGGTAGGCCCAAAGGATGTTGTGGAGTTCTTCCACCCAGCCACCGCCCTCGGCCTCCAGCTTCTTTTTGAGGCCCTCGAGCAAGGTCCGGTTGGCATTCTCTACTTGCCCATTGCCTTGAGGGTAGGCGACGGAGGAGAAGGTGTGTTTGATGCCCCATGCCTCCAGAAGGGCACAGAAGGGGGCTGCCTCAAATTGTGTTTCGTTGTCGGAGATGATCTGCTGGGGGACGCCAAACCTTGTGAGGATGTTCTTGAGGAAGAAGTGACGGCACTTCGCCTCCGTGATGCTGGCGAGGGGCTCAGCCTCCACCCACTTGGTAAAGTAATCGATGGCCACCATGATGTACCTGTTGTTGGAGGTACCCCTCGGCAGAGGGCCCACAAGGTCTATGCCCCACCGAGCGAAGGGGACGGATGTGCTGATGGGGGCATAGTTGACCGCTGGCCTGCCGGGGGCTTTCTGGAAATGTTGGCATGCGGGGCATCTTCGGGCAAGGTCAGCACAATCCCTGGCCATGGTTGGCCAGAAGTAGCCTTGGAGAATGAGCCTTCGGGACATGGAGAAGGGTCCCTGGTGAGCTGAGCAAGTGCCACTGTGCACCTCCTCCATCGCAACCTCGGCTTCATCCTGATGAAGGCACCGAAGTAGCGTGCCGTTGTAAGACCGTTTGTAGAGCCTTCCGTCTTCAATGGTGTAGCTAGGAGCCCTCAGTTTTGCCAGTTTAGCGCGGGTCTCATTCTCGGGTAGCTGCCCTGTGGAGATGAAGGCAGTGATATCTGAGATCCAATCCTCTTGACGTTGTTGTATGTTCATGACGGGGCTTGCATGGATACTTGAGAGACTGAGTTCCTCCATTTTAGCAATCTTGGAGATGTGCTCGGGGGAGTCGGCCGAGAGCTTAGATAGTATGTCGGCCTCGGAGTTCTGAGCCCTCGGTATCTGAGTGAGAGAGAGTGCCTCAAACACCTTAAGCAACTCCTTGGCCGCCTCTTTGTACTGTTTCATTCTTCCCTCCTTGGCCTCATATTCCTCGGAGATTTGGCCAACGACCAACTTGGAGTCGCATTTGATGTGGATCTGCCGAGCCTTCATGTTGGCAGCCAGCCGAAGGCCACATAGGAGGGCCTCATACTCGGCCTCGTTGTTGGAGACTTTGAAAGAGAAGCGATTGCATAGTAGGCTCTGAAGCCCTCGGGAGTAATGAGGACCACCCCTCCCCCGCATGCTTTGGTCGCGGAGGAGCCGTCGGTGTAGAGGGTCCACCAGTCGTTCGAGGCAGCCGAGGGCTTCCCGTCCGTGGCTGCCCTTGCGGTACACTCCGTCACAAAGTCCGCCAGGGCTTGGCCCTTGATGGCAGGCCTTGGACGGATGTCAATGTTGTACTGGCTCAAGAAGATAGCCCATTTCACCATGCGGGAGGAGCTGGTGGGGCTCCTCATGAGGGCGCCGAGGGGTTGATGAGTGAGGACCTGAACCGGGTGAGCCTGAAAGTAGTGGCCCAACTTCTTGACGGTCCAAACGATGGCTAACACCGTTTTTTCCACAGGAGAATACCTGAGCTCGGCCTCCCTTAGGGTCTTGCTTACATAGAAGATGGCATGTTGGATGCCGTCTTCCTCCCGGATGAGTACGGAGCTGATGGCTGCCGGGCTGACTCCAAGGTAGAAATAGAGGGTCTCCCCTACCTTTGGTTTTGAGAGCACAGGGGGTGAAGATAGATATCGCTTGAGTTCGTCGAAAGCCCCCTGGCATTCTGGAGTCCATAGAAAGCCAGCCGTCTTCCTCATGATCTGGAAGAAGGGTAGAGACTTCTCCACTGATTTAGATAGAAAGCGGTTGAGGGCTGCCAGGCGGCCCGTCAACCGTTGAACTTCTTTCACATTGCGTGGGGGCTCCATGTTGATAATGGCCTGGATCTTCTCGGGGTTGGCCTCAATACCCCTTCAGCTCACCATGTAGCCCAAGAATTTGCCCCCTTGGACGCCGAAGGTGCACTTCTTCGGGTTTAGCCGAAGGTTGAACTTCTGCATGATGGCGAAGATTTCCCGGAGGTCGTCAGCATGGCTGGAAGATTGCTTGCTCTTGACGATCATGTCGTCGACATAGGCCTCCATGGTGCGCCCTAGGACGGCCTGAAAGACTCGGGCCACCATCCGGGTGTAAGTGGCCCCTGAGTTCTTTAGGCCGAAGGCCATTACTAAGTAGCAGAAGATGCCCTCGGGAGTCATGAAGGCTGTCTTTTCGGCGTCTTCCTCATGCATGAAGATCTGATGATACCCACGGAATGCGTCGAGGAATGACATGATTTCACACCCCATGGTTTCATCTACAAGTTGATCGATATTGGGCAGAGGAAAAGGGTCCATATGGCACGCCTTGTTGAGATCCGTGTAGTCCACGCACATGCGGAAGGTAGGGGGCTTCTGTGCGAGGACTGCATTCGCTAGCCATGAGGGATATTTTACCTCCTTGATGTGCTTAATGGAGAGGAGCATGGCGACCTCCTTCTTCACAAATTCCCTCCTTTCGGCGGAGAGGGGTCTTCTTCGTTGTTGTACTGCTTTTGCCGAGGGGTCCACCGAGAGGCGGTGGGTGATGACCCTTCGGCTGATTCCCGGCATGTCCTCCGGCCCCCATGCAAAGACAGTGGAGTAGGCGCGGAGGGCGTCGGTGATACCGGTCTTCAGATCTTCAGGGAGTTGGGCTCCAATCTTCACGACTCTCTCCGGCTGGGCCGGATCGAGCGCAAAGTCTTCTACGTCCTCGGCTGGTTCAGCCCTCGGCCTTTTTTCTTCTTGGTCGATGGTTCCGGTGATGGTGTCAACACGGAATTCCGTCTTACTTACCTTCTTAGTGACTTGAAGATAGTAGACGCGGGCGATTTTCTGATTCCCCCGGGAGTAGCCAATGCCCCCCTCGGCGGGGAACTTGAGGCAGAGGTGCCTCATGGAGATGATGGCCTCGAGGTCCTCGAGGGCTGGCCGGCCGAGGATAATGTTGTGGGCGCAGTCGATGTTGACAACAACGAACTCCACTTCGAGCTGGGCTCTATGGAGCCCGTCGCCGAAGATCACCGGGAGGGTTATTACCCCCTCGGAATCAATAGTATCGCCGGTGAAGCCGGCAAGAGGGGTCTTAATGGGCCGAAGGGACCCCCTCTCCAGATGCAGCTTTCTGAAGGTGCTGAGGTACATTACATTGACGGAGCTGCCCGTGTCAATGTAAGTTCGGTGAATGATGGTGTCGTTTATTTCAGTCCGAATCACCAAGGCATCCCTGTGAGGAGAAGAAGTAGGAGGGAGATCTGCGTTGGTGAAGGTGATGGGTTCCTCCCTCAGCCGCTTTACCGGGGGCATATGGGTGACTTCCCCCACGTAAAGAGATTGAGCCCACTTTTGGCGCTGACTGGTGGAATCGCCCCCTGTATTGCCGCCTGTGATCATGAGGATGTGGCGTTTTTTTTTCTTGGTAGTGGGGGTACTCCTCCTCTTCCTCCTCCAAGTTTCCGATCTCCCTCTTCTTGCTGAGGGGGATGGTGTTCGGGTTCACCCAAGCGTTCACCTTCGTGTGGTGCCCTCGGGGAGGTCCCTGATGAGAAGGTCCCTCCTGCCGAGGGCTCTGAACAAATTGGGACAGGTGCCCCGCTTGTATCAATCTCTCGATGGCCGTTTTTAACTGGTGGCAAACGTCGGTTCTGTGCCCCTGATGATGATGGAAACGACAGTAGGGAAACTGAGGGTTGATAGCATGTACCTCCGGGGGTGCGCGAGAGTCGCGCTCAACGAGGCCCTCTCCTCGGCAAAATCAAGGATGATGCTGACGGGGTGCGTAAATGGTGTCCGGGGGCGGTCCAGGAGAATGGGCTGTGCCCAAGTCTTAGGGTTGCTCTTATAACTTCCCCCGGGCTTGGCTTGGCCTTGCCGAGGGCGATCATCAGAGGGTCCTGGAGGTTTGGGGTGATTTGGAGGAGCCCCCGGCCCTCGGTTGTTCTTGTTGTCAGCCCTCGGGGGCTGCAAATCCGGATGCTGGTGGTATTTCTCCACCTCCTCGGCCTCAGCATATCGGCCCCCCCCGCTGCAAAGCCCTTATGTAGTCGCGGGGGGGTTCAATGATGAGGCTCCTTGAAAAGTTGCCGGTGCGGAGGACGGTATGTAGGAGGGCCAAGAGGGTCCCGTCATCAGCCCCGTCGACTTTGTCGGACTCCGTCCTCCAGCGCTCCAGGAAGTCCCGAAGGGTCTCATCCCTCTTCTGGCGTATGGTTAGGAGGTGGGAGAAGTGCTTCCTCGTGCGACGCCTCCCGGCAAATTGTGTCAAGAATCGCTGGGCGAGTTCTTGCCACGAATCAATGCAGCCCTCGGGCAACCGGTTGAACCATTCGTACGCCGGCCCCTCTAAGGTGGAGAGGAACCAACAACACAAATATTCGTCCGATGCCCCTACCATCATCATGTTGTTCTGATATTTGCTGTAGTGTTCCCGGGGGTCCGTCTTCCCGTTGTAGGGCTGTATGTGTTGCCCTCGTTATTTTTCCGGGATCCGGGCCGCCATTACCCTTGGGGTAAATGGCGTCCGAGTCCGGAGCTGGATGACGGGTTCCCCGGAGCCCTCGACTACTTTCTTCTGTAATTCCTCCATTTTGGCCATCATGGCCTCGTATTTGAGGTCTGAATGAGGGGTGGAGGTGGTGGTGTGAGCTTTGTCGGCCTCCATTTCGTCAAGCCGGCGTTGGAGGGCCGCAATAATCTCGTCCCGGGGATCCTTCGGGAGGGTCTCCGCCCCCTGCGAACGAACCCGGGCCGAGTGGGCCTGGTTGATCTGGTGGCGAGCATCATCGGCATGAAGGGGTGCCTTGCCTTTGTCCCGAGGGGGACGCTCCTCGTCTGCCCTCGAGACAGACCCTCCGCTTTCCTGGGGCCTTTGGAGTGCTTTCCCTCCGAGGCGGTCTTGGACCCCTCGGCGGTCTGGCCCTCCTCCGAGCCGGTTGAGGGCGGAAGTGCGGGGCCTTTCTCTGTTGTCATTGTGGCGGTCCCGGGACTGAACTTCCTGGGAGGCCGTATCTTGGGCCACTACCCCTTCGTCATTCCTTACCCGAGGGATGGGGTTTCCGAAGGGGTGTGGCAGAGGGGGAAGTACGATGTTCTCCCCAACCTGGGGTTGAGCCGGAGCCAGGGTGCCGAAGGCACCTGGGTTCTGAGTGAGCGTCTGGATGAAGGCGGAGAGCGCCGAATGAACGTCGATGGTGAGAACCGGAGGGCTGACTTGGTCGTCGCTCCGGTTTTTCTTCTTGGCCTCGATGCCGAGGCGGGCATCGGGGGCATTCTGTTGGATCTGAAGGCGTAGGTCGACAGCCGCCTGTTCCAGCCCAGCGATGACACCGCCCTCGGGAGCCCTGTGAGAGGCTTCGGGGGCGTTGACGTCGCCGATGGCCAGGTTCTTGTCTTCCACGTTTTTGGAGTTGGCACGTGTAGTTCTCACCATTTTGGTAGAGGGCTAGTGTTTGGCGAAGGGGGAGGGTTTCTTACTCGATTGTTCGACCTCTCAACGAGAGCACCAAATGATGGATAGTGTACCCGGGGGGGGGGGGGGGGGGGTAGCTTATCCGAGGGGTTATTACGGGGAGTAATAAGAGAGAAGTCAGAGCAAGTAAATATAGAGAGAGAAAGTGTATTGCCAAGTGTGGAGCGTTTTCAGCGTGGTTACAAATGGGGAAATGGGGTGCTATTTATAGTAGCAATAAATGCCGGACAGGGACACGTGTCAAGCGCCCATTGGCCGAGAGGTCACCTCAACTGGTTGGCGCTGGCATCCGCATGTGGCCGCATTTAATGCGGCCGTTGGATGGGACGTCTGTGCAGGGTACGGTGATCTGTACGCATGTGACGCGGATCTCATGTCGGGAGAGGTGCCCTCGGCTGCAAAGGATGGCCGAGGGCTCCTAGTGCCGAGGACCCCTGGGTGCCGAGGGCTCCAGGTGCCAAGGGCTACTATTTTCGCCGTTTTCTCCCAGTTCCTCTGTTTGTTCGAAATATCCACACTGTGATAGTTTGGAGCCTTCGGCCAGGGGGCCGAAGGCACCCCTGGTGCGTATTGGGCCTCTGGGCGCCGTGATTTGGGCCTGTTTGAGCTTCCTGGGTCGGTTGGGCCTTCATTGGTGTAGTAGGAGTCTGTGGGCCGGGTGTTCCCGGGCCATATACTCCATGAGTACTCTTATTTCGAAAAAATTCACTTTTAATTTTATGATAATATTAAACATGAAAATAATGTATGATGTGTATTTTATCTATGAAAAGTTTAAATATATTCTAATCTTGCTAATAATAACCACATACGTACCAAGTACATAGTATAGTAGGGGCCACCATTGCATTTCCATCAAATTAAAAAATGTACACCCGCATATACTACGGAGTATAAGTTACCATTTTATAAATTATCAATTTTATATTTGCATTATTCTTAAATATATTTTTAGTCACTATGATTACGACACACTTTTTAGATCTTATAATTTTTTTTTGTTTTTCAACTCCGCAATATATGAATATTTTTAATTGATAGATAGTACTTCGTAAGTATATAAGAATATAACTCTCAAATAATCTAACTATATATTACTTAAATAATCTAACTATGAAAAATTAATCACATTACAACTTGTTTCTAATATTTTAAAGTCGACTTTTGATTAATTTTGAGAGATTATTGATGACTTGCGACAGAGCAATACTAACTAATAATTCTTCACATTTGTAATTTATGATATTTATTTATAAATAAAACTCAAGTATCACTAGTACAAAAAAGGTTTTTCACATCGGTCAAAAAAAGATTTTCACATTGGTCAAACAGTCGATCTGGTTCCAGCCCATGTGAAAAGTATTGACTTTTCACATGGTCAATGAATCGATGTGGAAATTCTTTCTACATCGGTCGTTCAGTGTCCGATCTAGAAGATAGTCCAAACGACGTTTTAATGATATTTCACATCGGTTATAACCCATGTAAAAAAGATTTCACATCGGTCATTTTACAACTGATGTAGAAAAGCTTCAATTTTTTCCGGAGCATATATTTTTCACATCGGTTATAACCCATGTAGAAAATATTTCACATTGGTCATTTTATCAACCGATGTGAAAAGCTTCATTTTTTTCGGAACATATATGTTTCACATCAGTTATAACTCATGTAGAAAAGCAATCACATCAGTTATTTTACAATTGATGTGAAAATCTTCAATTTTTTCGGTAATTTTTCAGGAAGAAAATTTGCAATATGACCCCGTTTATACTATAATCACATCATTAATAGTATCATCAGCTACTATAGCACAATTTTTCACATGTTCACTTGATCCATCTAAAACAATAACACAAGCTATTTTTCAATTCTTCCACAAATGTTAAACAAGTTCGAGTAACAACTTAGTACATAATAAGCTAAAATAAAACAATCCTTGCACAAGTCTAGAGTAATAACACATTGTATAAAGTACCATCAAGTAATAATACTATTTCTTTACAGGATATGAAATATAGATTACTCCATACTAATAATCTGAATACATAGTATGCAGTATAAAATAACCTAAATAAAAAAGCATAAAGTTCCGTCCAAGGCTTCTTTTTCCTTACATGTTTAGTCAGAAATCTTGAAAAACCTGAAATTAAAAAGATTCTTCGTTAAATGAATAATAAAACATAACTCACATAAAGGTGTGGTTGCACTTAAACTGCACAATCCATTTACATCATTCAACAATTTAAAATGCCACATATTTCAGAAATAAGATCAATGTTCAAAAAAATCACTCAATGCAATGGCAAACTAGACTAAATTTGGTCAATCCTATTTACTCTTAAGGTCCCAATCAACAAGGCGGTAACTCTGAGCAACAATAGAAACCAACCAAGAACAGAGATGCTAGAAGCGCACCTGAAGAAAATACATGTGCAAAGGGCCGAAAATTTTCAACTGTACTAGAAACAATGTCAGAAAAAACATGCACAATCCAAAGAGCAACTTAAAAAGTAGCATCATGATTAGAAGCCGTGAGACAAGATAATAAAAATGGATGTGATATCAGAATGACCTCAAATAACAATCCTCTATGATGGTCCTCCATCAAATGACACATCAAAGTACATAAGTGGATTCCTTTTCTTCATTGAACAAGTTATAAATCTGCAAGAGCAAAAGGATACTGATACATATCAAATTGAATACTCTAAGCAAAAGGGAGAAATGGTTTTAACTTGATTAGGAAAAACTCCAGCATGTAATGAACTCATAAGTCATAAGAGCATGTGATAATCATAAGAGCCTATTTATATCATTATATACATATATATCAAGTTTTAGGAAACACTTCCTTGTTTGTACTTGTAGTTTAAGTTTGCTGGTGCACGGTTGCTTTATGATCCTGCTACTTTTTCTCATCTTAAGTGAATTTAAGTCTCAAGGCTCTGTTTGGATAGAACTATTTCAAAAGTCCATATAATAAAAATTGGTCTAATCTGCAAATTCATCTAAAGGATATACACACCATATATTATATATCTAATTATGAAAAGAGATGGATACTATGTTATAAGTTCCGATTAATCAAATTCCCCATTAAAGAGGGCTTAATAATCTTTTTTTTTTGAAAATTGAAACCACCGGACAATACCTTATATCTCACAAGTGACCTATGGCGGCAGGTCCTCATATCTTGCTTGGGACACCACCACAGTCCACTACTTGAGTACCGGCAGCCTTAACAAGAGTGTGGCGGCGGTGAAAATATTTATACAAAGACGATTTGCCCTAGCCGGAGAAAGAAATGTGAGGAAGAAGGCATAAGAGTGAGAGAGGAGCTTTCTGCGTGATCCATGAACAGACAGATGGAGGATAAATGAGGAAAATAAAATTAAAATTCCACACACTTAACACATGTGAAATTGAAACCGGAAACTCGGAAACAACCGGCTAGTAATGCCAATTGACTTTTTTCCATGAGTTGAAGGGTTCAATTGAGTGCTTTCTAAGTATGAGAGCTTAATCGACGGATTCGATATAGTAGGAGGACATATTTTATAGTTTTCCCTCATATCTTTCATAGAGCACTGGCGGTGTGTGGGTCCCAACAAAACCAATGTACACAACAGTCAGAAAGTTGCACCAGCTTCCAATGATAGCAGCTGCCATCAAGCTTGTCACAATAACTAGGAAGTGCTTGGGAGTTCCACCACATGCGACGTTTTGAAGGAAGCCCAAACCATGGTTGACTTCAGCCCCTATGGTCTTTGCTATGCCGACAAACACTTCTTCTGGCAAAACAATACGCGGAACTTGTGATGGAGACCTGGTCACCAGGCCTGAAGTATGAGTCCAGAGAAACTGTATAAACATTCCTAGAATCAAAGCAAAGCAAACAAATGTAAGGAGGTGATAGTCAAGCCATTCAATCAACATCCACATAATTGTGGCAGAAACCAAAACACTGGCTCAGATTTTCTTGTTCCCCCATAGTAGCACATCAGCCGATTTGCCTCCCCCAAGAACATGGTGTAC
Source organism: Cuscuta europaea (assembly GCA_945859875.1). Lineage (NCBI taxonomy): Eukaryota > Viridiplantae > Streptophyta > Magnoliopsida > Solanales > Convolvulaceae > Cuscuta > Cuscuta europaea. Next base: position 12,963,112 of record CAMAPE010000004.1, read on the forward strand.
AGGCTTCTGGCGCCCAAACAGCCTATCAATTTATCATTGACAGCTCTTGATTTGTCCTCTTCAAAGAATGCACCAGATCTTGGCTTTGGTACACTATCTGAAATTGTTTCCATGATGTTGTTTAACAGTTTCTCGGCCGTTATTCCTTCTGGCATTTTTCCCAGGAAACAAAGGCAATGATTGCAAGCAAGCGAGAAGGTAAAGCAGAGAGGGTGGGAAGAAGGAAGATTAGGTATTGGAGGAGGGTGTTCGAGCTTAATAGTCTATAAAAAGAATCTGAAATTGAAAAACGATTATGCGAGTCACAAAGCAAAATTCTATGGTTCGAAACAAATGAGGAAAGAAGGTTAAAACATACTGGTAATCGCAGCAGAGGAATAGGTCATTTCTCGAGCCGCTCGAAGTCTATCCAAACTGCTCTTCCGTCTTCTTTCCGTCGCGAACTGCTCTTCCGTCTTCTTTCCGTCGTTGAACTGCTCTTCCGTCTTCTTTCCGCCGCGAACTCGCCGTCCGTATTGAACTCCAGCCGTCGCGATTCTGCCGTCTGTATTGAACTCCTGCCGCTCGCCGTCTCTCTGTCTTCTTTCCTTCGCGTCGCTCTAGGTCTGGGCTAAAATCAGGCGCTATCAAAGCCGGGAACCAAAGACGTTTAGGATCGATTCCTTGTTCCCCAAAGGGTGCTTCATTTCTTCCGCATCGGTTGGTTTTAACCAATATAAAATAAAGTTTCGATAATTATGAAAATTACCCCGTTTTTCTTTTCACATCGGTTCCAAATATAACCGACTTAGAATATTTTGTAAAATTTTAAAAAGTACCCCGATTTGCTATTTAACATGGGTTATAACAACAACCCATCTAAAAAAGTTTACAAAATTATAAAAATGACCCTGTGTTAGTATTCTACATGGGTTTTAAAATAACACATGTAGATAAGGTGATGTAAAAAGACTTTTTTGTACTAGTGTATTTTATCAATGAAATGACGGGAAAAAGCAAAGTAAAAAACACGTTAGTCATGTCTATTTATCAGTAAATATTTTATCAGTAAACATATATTGTTAAAAGAGATTTTGAAACAAAAAAAATACAAAAATACAAAATAAAAATAACAAATTTACACGGATATATGACCATATGACACAAAAAGTATAGTACTAGTATATTAAAGCTTTTATTATATTTATAATACTAGTATGAAACATATTTATTAGTACAGCCAGCCAATCTAGCGCGAGATGCGTGAGTCCCGAAGTCAAAGTCCATTTAGTATTCGTACAGCGTGGAACTAATTGTAAAGATAGGGGTGGTTGGCCGGGATTAATTGGGCTGCCCCTTCTGTGCTGGACCTATCCATACTTGCAAGTCAATATGAATATATGATGCTTCCCTTCTATTACGTACTACGTACGTATTTATGAATTCATAAATTATATGATTCAAATATATTCTCCGTATTACGTACTAAAAACTCCAATAACATTTCTAAAAAACTACTCCAACAACATACGGGTTTCCGACCCCGAAGTTTAACATTAGTACTTAAAGATAAAAGGGAAAACTGTCAGATAAGTCCTTCTACTTTGTACGGAAAGTCAATTAAGCCCCTCTACTCTAAATTCGTTCATTTCAGTCCACGAAGTCTAAAAAAACAACCAATTAGGCCGTTTGGAAGGTTACCAACCGGTAACCCCGTTCACTGCTTATGTGGCAGCCTAAGTGGCAGTTTTTTAGTTGGCTGAGTAAGTTGACATGTCAAATATATTTAAAGATTCAATGGGAGTATATTAAAAAATAAAAAACTAAACCCTAAAGGACGAAGTTCTACTCTGGGTCGTAACAGTCGTCGTCATCCGAGTCTTCTTCCTCCCTGGGTCGTAACAGTCGTCGTCTTCGAACGAAAGCAGATGGCATCATCATCCGCATCTACTGCCACTAAAGGACGAAGTTCTACTCTTTTGTATGAACCGCCTGTGTATTGCCTTTGTGGATTGAAATCCCCCTTGTGTGTTGTACGCGAAACAGGGAGAAGTTTTTATGGTTGTCAAAAATGGAAGGTAATTCTTTCGCCATTGTATTCATTCTTTCGCCATTGTAAGCGAAACAGGGAGAAGTATTAATTCTTCGAATTCGGTTTTTAAAAAGATGGGAGTGTTAAAGTTTTTGTTTGTTGTTAAATTTTGAGGGTAAACAATTCCCCCATTGTCAATTTAATGTTCCCTTTAATGTTTGAACATCCCTGACATTCCATTCCAGGTTAACATGGGATGTGGATTTTTCTTGTGGAAGGATGATGTAGAGATAAGAGGCACACATCATGGAGAAGAGATGAAGACAAAAGCAGACAATGTGAGGTTCATGACTACTGCAATGGTTGAACAAAGGGCTGTACAAGGACAGATTGCTTATCTTACAAAGCTACTTGAAAATGAAGCCAAGGAAAACAAAAAATTTAGGCAATCAGTTGCTTTTGTTTTCATTGTTGTAGTTGCTTTTGTTGGTATGTTGTATATGCACTTCAACACAAAAAATGCATATATTAGTGGTTGTAGTAGTGTGTTGTAATCTGGTGTGTTGTAATCTGGTGTGTTGTAATGCAAATTTAGGAAATCAGTTGCTTTTGTTTTCATTTGGTCTGTAATGACAGTTTTTCATTGCTAATGTAGTACTTATTGATGACCATTTAGCACTTTCCATTGTTAATATAGTAAAACTTTTCATCCTTTGTTGACTTTTGGTACAATTTAATGGGCTGAATTGAAGATGAATTAAACATTAAACGGATCCCAACATTAAATATATATGTACCTGTTATAGTAAAAAACAGCTTCATAGTAAAGGTGAATGGGTTGAATTGAACATGATTGTACATCCAAAAACCAACACTGATTTGAGAACTTAAAAGCATGAGTTCTGGCCCACATATACCATACGTACAAGCAACTTTATAGCCAATATTCACCCCAAAAAGCTCACAAAGTTGAGCCAAACATACTGCCAACAACATGTTCAAGCCAAACTACCACCACACATTACTTATCCAACAAAACAACTAAGTCTTTACATCCCATTACATAAAAGCCATCAAGCAAAACAAAAAGTCTTTACATCTTCATCACCCATCCAGCAAAAAAACCAGAAGACTTTCCATCCTGCAACCTTCATTTGCCCTTTATCTTCATCATCCATTCAGTACTGTTTCACTTGGCTGCCCAGGCTGAAATGAGGTAACACCACATTTGAATATACAAATTTACAACAAATTCCAGCACAACAACATTGAAGTAGACATATTTTAACTTACATCAAGAAGGGTTTCACTAGTGTTGTGATTGTAGTACACACCAAAACCACTTTGTTGTCTTCCCCTCCCTCCTCCTCTAGTAGATCTACCCTGCCTTGCACCTCTTCTTCTCGGATTAGCTCTTGGTATTTCTTCAGTAGGTGTGTTTTTATTAGTACAAGAAGACTTATTATGTCCTTCCCCTTTACAATTGGAACATTTCATAACCCTTCCCTTTCTTGTAAGCTGTGAACCAGATGAGGGTGCTTCAGATGCTTCCCGGATTCTCTTCTTCTTTGGGCGTCCACTCATCTTCTTTGGCACAGGAGGCAGAATATCTTCATGCTGAGTTCGTGGCCATAACAACTCTCCATTAATTGGTGGAAGAGTGTATGAATAAGTTCTCTGGTAGAATTCCTTAGAGTAGCAGTTGTCCACATATTGTTCCGGATTTTGGCCATTATAAAAAATGGCACATATGGCATGCGCACAAGGTATTCCGGACAAATTCCACCTCCTACAGGAACATGTTTTACCATTCAGACTGACCTTGAATTGTTGTTTTCCCTTTTTAATTTCATAGCCATCGTCCCCGTTGAAATCCACATTCCATCCTTGGCTAGCTAAAATGTTTTTGTTCAATTTATTCATAATCACAGGTCCAAATTGTCCTGCCAATGTTAATTATTGGACTGAAATTATGCCAACCAGAATATAAAGGGAATTAATTATCCATTACCAATTGAAGTAAATATTATACCTGACCACTTTTTGACATATTTCCTTTTTTTGGCAATCCTTTTTTCATCATTGCAACTCTAATGTCCTCTAGCATTGGAATAATAGGTTTTCCTCTGCATTTGAGAAGGGTGCTATTGAAGGCCTCTGATAAGTTGTTCTCAACAGTATCACATTTCACATCCGTTCTAAAATATGCCTTGCACCATAATTTGAAATCAATTTTGCGCAAGTCTTTACCAGCATCACTATCTGCCTTATCCAACTCCGCTAATGCAGCCTGCAATTGTTCCTCGCAAGTGGACTTTGCACACATCCAGAACAGGTTCTTTAGAAGCAAACCTCTGTGGGTTTTGCTCCAATTCGCATGAATGTGTCTAGCACAATTTCGGTGCTCAGCCTCTGGGAAAACCCTTGCAATCACATTACAAAGACCCTGCAGTGCCAAGATATATGTAATTAACAGTCATAACAGCTGATATTGTAAGCTTAAATCATTAAATGTATATATAATGTTACTTACCTTTTGTTGGTCACTTATGATAGTCCACAAATCTGACCTAGTGATTTGCAGATCAGTTTTCAGAAGCTCTAGAAACCAGGCCCATGACGAGTTGTTTTCAATCTCAACTACCGCCCATGCAATGGGGTACATTTGGTTATTGGCATCTCTACCTACTGCTGATAGTATCTCCCCTTTCAGTTGACCTTTAAGAAAGCACCCATCTAGTCCAACAACCTTCCTACAACCTTCAAGAAACCCTTTTTTAACCGGTCCGAAGCACACATATATGCGTTGAAATATAGAGGGAGAATCAGGAACTACTCTTGTAGTATGAATGACCATTGTACTGTCAGGAATAGACTGTAGGCATTCCTCTGCGTAGTTTCTGATTTTTTTGAATTGCTCTTTCCAATCTGTTTGGGTTTTCTTTTGAATAATCCTCAGAGCCCTGGTAGCCATACTGGTAGAAACGTGTATTTTGAGCTCAGCTTTAACCAGTTTCTTCAGCTCCAATGCAGTCATAGTAGGATCATCAACAACCTTATCCTCAAACTTTTCTGCAATCCATTTCTGACTAACTATCCCCAACTTATACTTCAAATTGCATTGATGTTCTTGGTTGAAAACCGACACTTGAAAGCACTTCAATCTCTCAACCCATGTACCAGTACAAGAAAAAGAACATGTACCACCACATTTCACCCGGACTCTGTGTGGCTCATTTTTGGCAAATTTTATATCTCTTTTCTCATGCACAACATATCTAACAAGAGCACTCTTGAATTGTGTACCATCTTCAAAATACATTCCCACCTGTATGTTAGGAGGCTCACAATCAGGATTATAAATACAAAAGTGTTCTCTAGGTTGGTCATGTATTTCTGGTTCACCATTGTAGCTTCTTGGATTCGATGAGTCATACTCAACACTGTCTTCCCCTTCTGAGGTGTCACTTTTAGTTTTGTATTCCTCCTCTGCATCATGTGATGTTAACCCTTCACTCGTTTGGTCAACATCTGCATGATCACCTATAACAGGTTCTTCATCATGTTGGGGTACAGGTTTACCATTGGCATTCGTAGTTGGCACAGGTAATAGAGGAATTTCAACTAATTCAGCCTCATCAAGACTGTGATGTACATAAATCTCACACTTCCCACACCTTGTACCCATATATATCAGATCTAGGGTTGTTGCATCATTGAACAATTCATGTAACATCTCCATTGGTTGTTCTGGTGTTTTGTAATACAACCCACAAATGTTCCCATATGATCCTGATTTTAGAGACTTCATCAGATGAGTATAGCTTATGAAATCAGGATCTACTTTAATGATGTCCACTTCACCACCTACGTACATCGTAGAAGGAGTACTAACAAAGTTCCCTCCATGGTGAATAATGAGCTCGACCCTGTCAAACATGCTGTACAAAACAACCAATGAATCACTTCAAGGAAAAAATCACTACTCAAATTACGGGGAAAATGTTTAAACACACACACTACCAATCAATTCCACTTAATCGTGTATACAAACAGAGTTGGACAAACAACGAATCCGACCAAGCAAATACATGTAAAAATGTGTGGGGTTGTATAAAAGTAGAGTTCGAATATTACCTGTGAGGTTGTACTAAATCCGACCACTCAAACAGATGTTGGTTGCGCTTCACTTCTGGTAAGGACCATTTCAATGGCGTCGTTCTTCTTCACTGAGAGCTGAATGGCGTCGCTGGCAACATTGAAACATTAGGGCTTAATTTGAAATGTTTAGGGTTTAGTTTTTTATTTTTTAATATACTCCCATTGCATCTTTAAAAATATTTGACATGTCAACTTACTCAGCCAACTAAAAAACTGCCACTTAGGCTGCCACATAAGCAGTGAACGGGGTTACCGGTTGGTAACCTTCCAAACGGCCTAATTGGTTGTTTTTTAGACTTCGTGGACTGAAATGAATGAATTTAGAGTAGGGGGGCTTAATTGACTTTCCGTACAAAGTAGAAGGGCTTATTTGACAGTTTTTCCAAGATAAAAAGTGTGTCCCGCTACCTGGTCAAAAAAACTAGAGACTATTTCATAAATATTACCAAAATAGAACTAATGAACATAAATATTACTATAGTTACTATGCATAGTCACTATATTGATAGATTGAACACAATCACGATTACTAAAATTACCATTGTAGTTACCAGGTCTTATTGTACTATAGGTTTTAATCAAGCTTATTTCTATCTCACACTATATCATACCAGTTTTAAACAACGAGACTTAATCAATAGTAAAATACAAACAAAATAGACATCTTTCAAATCACACCATACTAGATTACAAAATTTTAATCTAATTAAAAACATGTGATTTCTTATAAAGTTTTATCTTTATTATTGTCATTATTTCATAAAACTCTAAGTTATGTAGGACTTCATCGAAGACATAATAATTGTAGTAAGATATAGTAGTATAAATTAAACCACAAAGTTGTGATGGACCCAAATCTTTATAGTTAGACATGTTCTTGATATGGTTACTACACTTTCTTTGAAAAGTAGTGGTATTGATGATTTTCTTACTTAGTGTAAACAATGTTTGTCCAAAGTTTTAGGTCAAAGATATGACAAATGTTCTAATATGTAGAATGAACATAATAGATTGAAGACTTTTATCTTGAATAAAAGTCCATACATGAAAAAAATGTGTCAATTCACGATAAATTAGTTTCAAACCAACAAACTCTTTGATTTTTTTTTATCTATAATATGATAATGATAGATATATAGAATCATATTATTAAATAAAGTATTAAAGGATGAATTCATAAACATGATTTATACTTGGATTTTAACATGATAATATTATATTCCAGACAAGTACCAACAAATTTTGTGGCACAATGTGTAACATTCGACATGATTCTAGTTCAGATATGAAATCTTGATCATTTTATAGTATGAAAAATAATGAGAATTCTAATTTAAAATCAGAAACGGCGCAAAGATGAATCCTTTCTGATCGAAATTATATCTTTCTTTCAAAAAGCCATATATTTCCTGATAAGTTTAGAATTGTTTTGTAGTATATTGTTTAGAATTGTCTTAATAAGTTCAAAATTAGACTTATAATTCATATATGTTCATTGCTTGAAGTAGGCATATAATAATATATATTTTTTGATAAAATTAATAATTAGAACGCACTTGATAAAAAAAGACAAATGATGTACTCGATTTGACCCGAACCGAGTGCTCGCTTCAGAAAAGTTATGTGCCCATCATACTATGTGTCGATTTGCACTTATTTAAGTAGGGAGAAAGTATCCATCTACTATTGTCGTATATTTCAATAAAAAACATCATTGTCTCGGAAAGCAAATCATATCTTTTGTACCTTTCACCATAATTATCTGCGCAAGCAACCGGTAGCAACAACTAATACAATCCCTAGCCTCCAGCGTCTAACCGCCGCGAGACCTCCACAGATCGATGATTTCAAAAAGTTACCACCACCAAACTACGACCACGCCTCCTCCAATGTTGTGGGAAAAAGTAACTACAAATTAAATCACCGACACAACTACGTAGTCTAAAGTCGTCAATCAATATCAAATTTGTAAATTGTTGGCTAATTATCTCGGTATATTACTACCGTCCAAATGTGTATTTTTCTAGGAAGGATGACGGCCAACCCATCGGCCGGACGGTTAAATAATGTAAATTGAATTTTAATCACAAGTGAAAAGACAACGATTGCGACTCTGACACAGATACTAGCGAATGATCTATACATTTTAAACATAATAATTTTTTATCACAGTTACATTATTGATTTTCAAATTCAAGACTTACCCATTATGTCATCTCTATCTACCAGTTGGCCGGGTTACCCTATCTAGATCTATTATAACTAAGGACTAATCAAGTTTAATTGATTTGAGCAATAAAATAAATGAGATCCTGTCTCAAGAATAAAGAATTGGGCTTATTCATTTTGGGCTTAAATTGTATTGGACTGTTTATATTATTTTAGCCTGATAGCCCTTTAGTATAAATAGCCTAGATTAACCTACTGTAAACATACGATTCATTCTCCTTCTTCCTTATTCAACAGCTTCCGCATTCTTCCTTCAAGATATTCTGTAATTGCTTAAGTTTTCACATGGTATCCGATTAAGGTCTTGATCGATCCTCACCGATTCGCTCTTCCTTTCTCATCAATTCTTCGCAATCGATTTTATCTTCTTTCAATCGATTTCTATAATCGATTTCTTCTCAATCGATTTCTACAATCGTTTTCAAACCCTAACTGCTATGGCTCTACCGCTAAATTCGATGGACGACTCTTCATCACCGTATTACCTTCATCCAAGCGATCACGTTGGGCTTCGAGTCATCTACGAAACACTCACAGGAGACAATTTTGGTGCTTGGAAGAAGTCAGTTTCCATGGCTATGGCGGTGAAGAACAAGATGGGATTTCTCGACAGTTCAATTGCAAAACCGAGTCCAGATAATTCTATGTACTCTACCTGGTATCGTATCAACGCTCTCTTTTTATCTTGGCTGATTTATTCTATCTCACCTACTCCTCGCACTACTTTCCTATCTTTTACTGATGCTAAGGAACTTTGGGATGAGGTTCAACTTAGGTATGATAAAAGTGATGGTCCTAGACTTTTTCAACTTGAAAAAACCCTAGGAAATCTTTCTCAAGGTTCTCGTAGTATAACCGATTACTACAATTCTTTCAAAGAACTTTGGGATGAATACTGTAATTTCAGAATTATTCCTTCTTGCACTTGTGGTCACTGCACTTGCAATATATCTGAAACCTATCAAAAGATAATCCAGAAAGAGTCTATTCTCAAGTTTCTTGTTGGTTTGAATGATTCTTATTCTAATCTGAGAAGCCAAATTCTTCTTAACACTGAAAAAACTACTTTGTCTAGTATCTACTCTATCCTTATGCAAGAAGAGTCTCAAAGATCTCTTTAGAATTCTCTTCCTTTCACTACTTCTTTTTCAGAACCTTCTGCTTCTGAAAAACTTAACACTGATGTTACTGCTTTCTTTGTCAAAAATTTAAAAAAGAAAAGTTCTGTTACTTGTACTCACTGTGGTTATCAAGGCCACTCATCTGAAAAGGGTTTCCAACTCATTGGTTATCCTAGTAACCCGAAAGGGCCAAAAGGACAGAGAATTGCTCCTGGTTTTAAACCAAATTCCAATCTAAATAAAAATCATCATGCTCATTTGGCTACTAATTCCACTGAACCTGTTATAACTCCTACCAATTCAAACAACAATCATCATGCTCATTTGGCTACAAATTACACTGAATCTGCTCCAACTTCTATCGATTCCATTTCTGCTACCACTGATTTCTGTGATCCCAATCTATATGAGAAGTTTCTGCAATTTGTTCAAGCTCAAAAACCTAAAACTGCTTCAGCTAATGTTGTCACCATTGCTCCTGATGATGATTAAACTGATTCTCACTATGCCACAAAGTTTTTAGGTAAACACTTTGCTCTTTCAACTTTTAAATCATCTCAATGGATTCTTGACACTGGAGCATCTGACCATATGGTTTATGATGCTTCACTATACACCACTCCAACTAAACACATTTCAATTAATATTCAACTTCCTACTGGTAATTTTATTTCTGCCACTAAAATTGGTGATATCAAATTGAATTCTCATCTTACATTACACAATGTTTTATATGTTCCTAATTTCACTTTTAATCTCATTTCTATTTCTAGTTTAACTTCTCGTGATAATATCTCAGTCTATTTCTCTTCTAACCATTCTATATTGCAGGACCACCTTATCAGCAAAACGATTGGCTTTGCTGATTTAAGGAATGGCCTATATCACTATAATCCAGACTCATAATTAACTCATCGTATTCCTACTGTGCATTCTGCAAATAGTCAACATACTACTTCTTCACTCTTTGGCATTAGAGACTAGGGCATCCGCCTTTTAATAAAATTTACATGCTTTCTGATTGTAATGTTTCTGATAATGACAAACAGTCTTTACCTTGTGATATTGCCATTTTGCTAAACAAAAAAAGCTTCCTTTTTCTATCAGTATTTCTCATGCTTCTAATGCTTTTGATTTGATACATATGGATGTTTGGGGTCCTTATAAAGTTACTTCTTACACTGGTTTTAAATATTTTTTAACTATAGTTGATGATTACACTAGATGTACTTGGGTTTTTCTACTTAAAACTAAATCTGAGGTTAGATTTCATATGTTAAATTTCTATACTTTCATTGAAACTCAATTTCAAAAGAAAATTAAAATCATAAGAACTGATAATGGTACTGAATTCTTCTTTCCTGATTTTTATAATTCAAAAGGTATTGTTCATCAACTATCATGTGTTGAAACTCCTCAACAAAATGGTAGGGTTGAAAGAAAACATCAACACATTTTACAAATTGCTAGATGTCTTCTTTTTCAATCTTGTTTGCCTATCACCTTTTGGTCTGATTGTATACTTACTGATGTGCATATAATCAACAGATTACCCACTTCTATTCTTCATAACAAATCTCCTTTTGAAATGCTTTATAATCATGCTCCAGATTATAATCATTTAAAGGTTTTTGGTTGTTTGTCTTTTGCTTCAACTATTTCTTCTAATAGAACTAAGTTTGATTCTAGAGCACATAAATGCATCTTTATTGGCTATCCTTTAGGTTCTAAAGGATACAAATTATATGATTTAACTACTCACAAAACTTTTATTTCTAGAAATGTTAAGTTCTATGAAATGATTTTTCCATATAAGACTCAACATACTACAAATAATTTTGATTCAGATTTCATAAATACACAAAATAATCATATTTTTAATGACTACTTAAACAATCTCACTAATTATGTTTCTCAAAATTCAAATGATTCTAATAATACTCTCACAAATTACTTGGACACTCAAATCAATGAGGAGGTAAATTTGTTTCATTCTGCTAATAATAACTCTACTGCTAATGATTCTTCTAGTTTGTTGAACACAGAAACTTCTCAGGTTCATGACAACATTTCTGAACAAAATACTCAAAGAAAATCCACTAGAGTAAGATCCATTCCTATTCATTTGAGAGATTTTGCTGATGAACTACCTAATTCTATCATTCCAGGTAATCCTGAATCTTCTTGTAATATGGTTAGATATCCTATTCAAAATTACATTTCTTATAACAAATTAAATCTTTCTCATCACTATTTCATTGCATCTCTTTCTAAGATCTCAGAACCAAAAACTTACAAACAATCTATTAAATTTTCAGAATGGCAAACTACTACTATGAATGATGAAATTAAAGCCCTTGAGAATAATAATACTTGGATTCTTGTTGATCTTCCTGCTAACCAACATACTATTGGTTGCAAATGGGTTTTTAAAACAAAACTAAAATCTGATGGATCTCTTGATAGATATAAAGCTAGACTTGTAGCAAAAGGTTACACTCAAGAAGAAGGCCTTGATCGTTTTGATACTTTCTCTCCAGTTGTAAAGTTAACAACTGTAAGAATTCTTTTAGCTATTGCAAGCTCTAAAAACTGGTACTTACATCAATTAGATGTAAATAATGCTTTTTTACATGGTGATTTGAATGAAAATATTTATATGCAACCCCCTCCTGGTTATTTACCAAGTAATGATACTAGAGTTTGTAAACTTCTTAAAAGCTTATATGGTTTAAAACAAGCATCTAGACAATGGTATTTTAAACTTTCCGAATCTTTAAAATCCTTTGGTTATAAACAATCTCAGACATATTTCTCTCTTTTCACTAAAGTTACTAAAACCTCCTTTACTGCAATATTACTTTATGTTGATGATCTTATTCTTGCTGGAAATGACATGAATGAAATTAATGCTGTTAAATCTTTTCTAAATCTTAAATTTACTATTAAAGATCTTGGTGAATTGAAATACATTTTGGGAATAGAAATTGCTAGATCAAAAATTGGTATTGTCTTAAATCAAAGAAAATATACTCTTGATATTCTTTCTGATTTTGGGTATCTTTCATCCAAACCTTTTTCTACACCTATGGATTCAAAAATTAAACTCTCAAAAAATGGTTGCACTGTTTTAAGTGATCCTAAAACCTATAGGACTTTAATTGGCAGATTGCTATACCTTACTGTAACTAGACCTGATATAGCTTATTCTATCCAAACACTTAGTCAGTTTTTATCTTCTCCTACTGACATTCATATGGCTGCAGCTCATAGAGTACTTAGATATCTTAAAAGCTCTCCAGGTAAAGGACTTTTTTATTCCCCCAATTCTTCTTTTACTATTCAAGCCTATACTGATTCTGATTGGGGATCCTGTGTTGATACTAGGAGAAGTATTTATGGTTACTGTTTTTATCTCGGGGACTCTTTAGTTTCTTGGAAATCCAAGAAACAATCTGTTATCAGTAGGTCCTCTACTGAAGCAGAATATAGGGCAGCCGCAAATGCAGTCTGTGAAGCCCAATGGCTTGTTTATATTCTTCAAGATTTACATATCCATAATTCATTACCTATTACATTATATACTGATAACAAATCTACATATCATTTAGCATATAATCCAATACAACATCAAAGAACTAAACACATAGAATTGGATTGTCATTTAATAAGGGAAAAGATTAATTCTAGACTCATAAATCTTACTCATATCCCTAATATTTATCAACTCGCAGATATCTACACAAAACCACTTGGAAATCCTCTCTTCAAGCAGTTTGCAGACAAGATGAACATGCTGGACATTCATGCTCATCTTGAGGGGGCATCTCAAGAATAAAGAATTGGGCTTATTCATTTTGGACTTAAATTGTATTGGACTGTTTATATTATTTTAGCCTGATAGCCCTTTAGTATAAATAGCCTAGATTAATCTACTGTAAACATACGGTTCATTCTCCTTCTTCCTTATTCAACAACTTCCGCATTCTTCCTTCAAGATATTCTGTAATTGCTTAAGTTTTCACATCCTGCTTTAGAAAAATATGTTTATACTTCCTATATAATTTACATTTTAATGCATGAGTACGCTCCAACTATATAATTAATTAAAAGGGGTCTGTGTACTATACGTACAAGAATTAGAAGGGTAAGACATCGATTATAATCAATCTAAAGTGTGAATATAAATTATAAAAGCATAGTGCATGGAGCAAATTGATAATGGGTGTATGGGCAGACTAAGTAAAATTGTCAAACACCCGCCCAACACAATCATTGATAATTGTTGACCAATTAATTTGTTACGTCGTATTGGGACAGGGGCTCTCAAATGTCTAGTCTCATTCTTGAATTAAATGATGTTATTGATTTATATCGAGTAATATCTAATAAATGATTATATTAACTAATTTACTAATACGAGAGAATAAAATACGAGAGAATAAAATATGTTTGATCCTATTTTAAAACTTTATCTATGTTTTAGTTTTATATAGAGTATAGCTTGAACAATTTCGGGAGAAAGTGCATATTCACCACTATGGTCCGGATCAAGAAGCACATTACACATTAAAGTTATTTGAGATAATTCCCTAACTAGGACTAAAACTTATTAAGAGTGCACCAATGGGACTTCCAATGTTCCTTTACTTCCGTAGGACTTAAAAGAGATGAGTTGACATCAATACCCTTAATGAATAAAGAAGCTACGGTTCTCAGTGCACATCTTTGATGCCACCTCCACCACCGCCACCACCGTAGGCGTTGTCACCACCACCGCTGCCACCACTACCATCATCATCGCCGACGCCGGCGTAAGCGCCGCTGCCACCACAGGTGCCGGTAGCCTCTAAATCTCTGACCTCATCCACCCTTGCCGGTGGCCGCCGCCATCTCCGGCGTCATCGCCGCCACATCTGACGATATCGCCACCTCATCCAACACCAGTGTGACTCATCTGCGTGAACAGTGCGAACTCTGACACCGACGCCAACACCGCCTTCATTGAGTCAACCATTGTAGATCTTAGATCTAAATCCAGATCGATCTGGTGTGACAATTACTCAAGTGTCACCTTGTTGTTGAAATGCCATCTGAGTGTTATTAGTGCCATCATGACATAAATGAGATGCCATTTTCGTATTTAAGAATATGGCACTAATGTCTTTTCGAAAGTGTAATATTGCCATATTTGAAACATTAATGCCATAAAAATGGCATTTTGGAAGTGAAAATTTCAAATTCAAAGCAGTACAATTATAGAGGTATTCTCATAAAAATGACATATTTCTGAAATCAATTTTCCAATATATGGGTTTTAGGGGGGGAAATAATTTTAATTATGCCATTTTTAAATTTATAAATAATAAAAATAAGCAATCGAAAATCAAATTAAATATAAAAATCTCGAATTAAATAAAAAAATTGACAACTAATGAAAATAGAGATGATGGAAGGAGGAGTAGTAGAAGAAGAAGGAGAAGAAGAAGAAGAAGAAGAAGAAGAAGAGGAAGAGGAAGAGGAAGCCGAAGTGGTGGATGCCTCCGCCCGCTGCCGCTTGCCACCGCTCGCCGCCACTCACCTCCTCTCGCCACCGCTCGCCAGCCACTGGTGGCCAAAAATGGAGAGAAATTTCTCACCCAAACATCTAAAATTTGTCAGAGATGAGAGATATCGAGATCGGAAAAATAAAATTAAAGTTATTAAGGAAGAAAAGAGAACAATAGAAAAGAAAAGAAGTTGGATTTACATGGAATGATGTTAGCTACAGAGAGGAGATGGGTGATCGAGGACTGAGTAGGAAAGAAAAGTTTGATCAATACATAAAAAAAAGGTTGGGGGGGAGAGGATATAATAGGAACACTAACTAAATTAGTCATATTTAGGAAATAAATTAGGAAGTAGTCATATTTAGGAACTTATCTATTATTTTAGTCCTATTTAGGGCAAATACTTAAGTTATTTTTGAAACAAAAAGGTCAAAATTAAATCTTTTGAGGGCATATCGCCCACCAACTCACGGATGTACTCCGTTTTATACATGCATCAACTTCTTTAATTAATTTGCTAGTTTGATTTATCAATATGAAATTGATTTTAATTTAAATAACAAATTAAACCTAAGGATCATTCCACAAAATGAATAATTACTCAATGAGCTTTAATGCTCGCGCTCGTATGGCGGCATTATTGTTCCTTATTATGTCTTTACTCTCTAGTACTTTGTAGTTTGTAGTATATATCGTATATGATAGTTTAGTTTTTAATTTCAGGGCGAATGAAAATTGAGTGCGATATCTCCTCATGTAGTTGGTTAATACCCGAGTATTTTTCTAAAGAAAAGAAGAATTTAGTTGTCAATATTAAAAGTAGTAAATATTGATGTTAAAAGATTCTTTTTGTAATATTATGACAAAGCACAACAAGTACCTACCGTTTCAATTTTAATTTGTCATCCCTCCAATTTAATTTATTGTACTATTGATCTTTGCTACCCCGTTCTCATATCCTTCCTCAAAGTAAGCCAAATAATGTAACACAAATTAAAGCCAAGGTTAATATGATTATAATTCTCAAGGCAATTTGGCAATTAAACAATGCAACACTATACATATATCATGACTACTCTTTTCATCACACTTGGTCTAACTACAAAGTCAATATGGTCATAATAGAAAAGATTAAGAAAAGAGAGAAAATATTTGTCAAAAATATAGACAACGTGCATATATTGTAGGACTTTCACTGTTCTCCTAAAATATGACTTATTCACTAGCTACTAATACACTGGGAAGCTTTAAAATTTTAGTAAGATCAAATAAGTCATTTTTTAGAAATAAAAGGACTATAAAGCATACAAACAAATTTATTGTAATGTGTAGTGAATATACAAGAACATTCAACCCACATGTAATGGAAACAAAACAATTGAATGAAGCATGACAAAAATGTTTCATTACCATTTCTGTTACATAAATATTACATCACTTTGCCATTGAATTCAATATATAATGCTAGCTTCTTGAATACGATCGGACTATATATATATATATATGTATATATTTTATTTAAATCATTAAATCAAATTCTTGCTCTAGGGAGAATAACTGCTTTCAACGGATTCTTCATCACAACGGTGAAAGCAAATGTCTCTGTCGGGTCGGGCGGGCTACCCGGGACCGGGACCCATTTGAATGCTTGGACCATCTTAGCCAGCATCATGTTAACGTGCAACGTACCCAACGACCACGCCGGACAGATCCGCCTACCCGCCCCAAAAGGCAACATCTTCACCCCCCTCATTCCGGTGATGTCCACGTCGACGCCGTCGCCGTCCAAGAACCTCTCCGGCCGGAACTCGCCCGGATCTTTCCACACACTCGGGTCCTCCGTCAACCATGCGGTGTAGAATTCCACGTAAGCGTCGGAAGGGACCGTGTAGCCTCCGAGCTGAGTGTCCTTCGTGGCGGCGTGTGATAGGACGAAGTGGCTCGGAGGGTGTCGCCGGAAAGTCTCTTTGACGATGGCGGTGAGATAGGGCATTTTTTCCACGTCTTCCTCTGTGATAACCCCGGTTTCCCCGACCAAGTCAACGATTTCTCGGTAAAGCTTTTCTTGGATGGTTTGGTCCATTACAAGATGAAGCAAAGCCCATTCTAACGCGGTGGCGCTCGTGTCGGTCCCGGCACTGATCGTTTCCGAGACGAGCGTCACTATTTCCTCCTCTCCGAGTTTCCGGCCCGACGGTTCGAGCCGGAACAAGGAGTCTATATAAGCTGCCCCGACCGGGCTCACCATTTCCGGGTTATTACAATCCGGCCCTTTCTCCACAAACTCCCTCCTTGCTCTCACCAAAGGAATCAAGCACTCGAGCTGAGTCTTCCTCAGCTCCTTCGCCCGCTTCACCTGACGCCGGAACAGCGGTGTCAGCATCGGCAAGAAGTCCGGCAACTGCGGCGCCGTGACGAGCATCACGTCTTTGAGAATATTCTCTATCTTCTTGATCCTTTCCTCCGAGATTTTCGCTCCAAAACAGAGACATATAAGGATGCTACAAATGCTGAGCCGGCAGTTGGCCATAACCTCGACGAACCCGTTTCTAGAAGCTTCACTCCTCAGCCTCTCCATGTGATTCTCCATGGCCCACTTACGTATCCAGCTGCACTGCTTGATTCTTGTAGGGTTTATGAGCTCCGTCACGAAGTTCCGGCGGAGGGCCCGCCACAGCGGGCCGTACGCGGCGGAGTTGATGGCGCATTTCCCCATGCTGAAGATGAGCCGGATGGGGGAATCCGCCGGGCGGCTGGCGAAGACAGGGCCTTGCTGGACTAGGGCTTCATGGATGAGCTCGGAGCTGGTGATGATAATAAGAGTTCTTTGTCCCATTTGCATGGTAAAAATGGGACCGTACTGTTTACGTAAATCACGTACTACGTAGATGAAGGGTCGGCGTTGGAGAACAACCTGGAACAGATTCCCGACCAGCGGCCAGCCGGGTGGGCCCGGGGGCAGGTTCTTCCGACCGCCGCCGGTGACGGACCAGTAACGCCACCACAGGCATATGAACACGGCGGCTAGCAAAAGTATGACGCCGTCCGTCAACTCCATATACCTATATATATTAGTACGTATATATGTATAGTATAAAAAATAGTGATACAAAGTTATGGGAAAAAAGGGACAATGGCCAATGGGTCTTGAGTTTCTTTAGGTTTAGGGATATATATATATATATATTGGGCAAGCCAATGGGGTAGATTGGGTTTTAAAGCTGAGACGGGAAAGGAAGGAGTAAATGAGGCTTATCTACCAGCCACTACAAAGTTGTACTGACTTTTTCTCGTGTCCCATTTGTATCATGAATGAAAGCATTTATTGTTAATACTGATGCATCTTCAAAACAATACACAATGGTTGAATTGCATTTATAATCGACGATTACGGAAATTGCTATTTACGCGTAGTTATTATAGTTACTGTACCGGTAATCTGAGAAGGATTCAAGTAATTCAAGTAATATACAGATAATAAAAGATTGTATATATAGGGGTTATTAAAATTGGGTCTAATAATTGAGTCTAATTCTCTCTCAATTAATCTAATTAATTACAAAAACTCATTAAACAAAATACAATTAATTTGAACACAATAAAAAAATATTCTAACACACATCGTCGGGCTATGTCATTGTTCTGTGACAACAAATCCGCACTTCATATTGCTCAAAATCTCGTCTTTCATGAACACATCGAAATCGATTTTCATTATGTTCGGGACGTCATTCAAGAGGGGTTGATTGCTACAACACATGTTTCGACTACCGAACAACTAGTTGATATATTTACGAAGGCTTTGAGGAAGCGTCAATTCCTCTATCTTCTTCGCAAGTTGGGCATTTACAATCCGCATGCTCCAACTTGAGGGGGTGTTAAGAACGGTTGGGCCTTTGTAATTAGTGTAATTAGTTATAGCAATTGTTATTAATGTATGATTAATGGGCTGAGGCCTTATTTTAGAATAGGGTTGTACAAAACCTTGTATAAATATTTCATATCGGCAATGAAGTAAGGTAAGGGGGAATTCTACCCAAATTAACGCACACATGATAGGTGTGAGTGTACACCAAAATATGTATACACGTCCTACTAGTATAGTCCTTTAATTTGTACTACAATTGTGATTAGATAAGCATAATAGGGTAGAAGCCTAGAAGAGTTCAAGGAATTTAAGGATAAACGTATATCTATCAAATGTATCATCATGATAAATCATAATAGATGATAAAGTTGCAGACACCACTCGAGTTATATCTACACACCGATGTTCTTCTCCATTATCTTTTAGTCAAAAGGTGAATTATGTCAAGATCCTAGTGCAGAATTAAATTTCTCCACTATACTCCATCTTGATATATACACTTTTGGTTGGCAACTTTGGACTTTTTCCACGATTATGCGTTCTAAACTCTATTTTATTTATTAATGTATTATAAATTAAATTTAGAAAAATTATTGTTAAATTTCTCACATTTTAAATTTTCAAAATCTGTTTTTTATTTTATTTTTTATTTACTAATAAGGAATTAATGATATTAATGATAAAACTTGTGCGTTGCCAAACGTGAAAAGTGGATTGTTGCATTTGAGTTGCTTTTGTGTTGAATTTTTTGATGAACTTTATTGACCACGTTCTCCATGAAGAGTAGATTATGTCCATCAAATTTTAGATTAAAATTCAATCGAGAAGTTAGTTAAATAATTTTTTGAAATTTGCGCAGTTTTTAGGCCTAAAAATGCAGTTTTTTCATTAATTTATTTAACTAACTTCCCGATTGAATTTTAATCTAAATTTTGGTGTACACAACCTACACTTTATGGAGAACATGCTCACAAAATTTCATAAAACAATTCAACTCCGAATTGAAGCACCTCACATGAAAGAGGCCTAAGAATTGCAACTTTTAAGCCTACTTAATTACATGAACATTATTACCATATACCTGTATATACTACCTCTGTCCCGAAATGAAGTTCTCATTCACTATTCACTTGGTCAACTTAAATCACTCTTAATATTTTACTTTATATATCATTTTTTTATCGAATATAAAATTTCTTGACCAGACTTTGTAGTGATTTTAACGTAGTTTCTCAATATGTAAATTTTATTTACTAAAAATATTCTGAGTATGAACATGGATCGAGTTGCTTTATCTTCAGTCAAGCACCGTAAACCGAAACAGAAACTTCTTTACGGGACGGAGGAAATATATGTGCGCGCGCTGAATCACCAGCCTCCCTTTTGTGCTGGTTGTTCTAGCGAGGAGCGGTTCCAAAATAAAATTCTTGAGATCCTTATCCAAATATAACTCTTATTTATTTATAAAAGGCTAAAGGGTCAAATAAGTACATGAACTAACTTAAATTGTTCAATCAACCCTTATATAGAAGGTTCTGCTCGGCCGTCGCCGATTGGGGTGGTTCCCGATGAAATTTTTTGATTAATTTTTTTGAGCATCTTTTTCATTAAGTCTATTAGCCATACCAAATTTCAGCTAAAAATTCAACCGGGAAGACAATCAAATGATTTTTTGAAGATAACAGCGCGGTTAAACAGCGCAGTACATTTCAGAAAATCATTTGACGTCCTTCCAGATTTAATTTTTAGCTGAAATTTGATATGGGTAAACTAGACTTAATGAAGAAGATGCTCAAAATATTTCATCAAAAAATTCCATCAGGAACCGCCCCAATTTGCAACGACCGGACAAAACATCCTAAATAAGGGGCTAATTGAACACTTTAAGTTAGTTCATATACCTACTTGACCCTTTAACCTTTATAAAATGGTTTGACTCTTTCATTTTATTTATCTAACTCTTTCATTTGTGTTCAGAATTTCAAAAAAAAAAAATCAACTTAATAAAAAACTATGCCATTTCATTTGACACTAATTGTTCATACGTGAAATTTTGAATTTAATTTATTTATTTTGGTAGGGTCTATTTAAGCCTGATTGGTGGAGTACTTGTATGTTACTATTGTATGTTAAAATCTGCACTGATCTGCTCTACTTTATTTATGTTTTGTCTAACCTTTAATTTGACTGAAATGATTGGCCCCTCCACTTTTAAAATAAGTCAAAGAAAAATAAAAGTTGAAAACCACTACAAAAAAAACTCGCGTTTTGTCACGGATTTTTGTCACGGATTACGGCCGTGACAAAGTTGTCACGGGCTTTGTCACGGAAAATTGGGATTTGTCACGAATACGTTTTGTCCCGGATACGTCCATGACAAAATCCGTGACAACCCTTTGTCACGGATATGATCCGTGACATATTTACTCCGGTAACCGGTTTTTTACTCCGACCAAAATATTTTTTGCTCCCGGGCATTTGTCACGGCCAAATCCGTGACAAATCCGTGACAAAAAAAGGTTTGTCACGGATCCGTCCGTGACAAAATCCGTGACAAACCTCAATTATTGATTTTCCCGCGATAACCTTTAATAATACAGTATGAAAAAGGGGTTGTCACGGATAAATGCGTGACAACTCCGTGACAAAGTTTTTTATATATCCCAACACCATCGCCCATTAGAATTCCAACAACAACACTTATCAGTTCAAAAATTCATAGATTCGAGTGATGTAGTATCAGTTTAAAGATTGAATGATGTAATCTGTCAGTTCATCATTTTTCCTGTTTATGCAGATAAGGTATGTCATTTTAACTAATTTCTTTTAATTATGTAATAAATTATTAGATTAGTGAGGTTAGTTGTTCATTTATTTAAACTATTAACGTAATTTTAACGTAATTTAGTGAGGTCATGTTAATTTTCATATTATTAACAATATATTAAACTATTAACGTAATTTAGTTAAATTTAAATATTAGTTAAATATAAATATTAATTTGTTAATTGAAATTAGTTTATATCACCAATTAGGCCGATTTGTTTAGTTTATTAGCAATTATTGTTATTAATGCATAATTTAGTATTTGTAGTGATGATTTAAGTTAGCTAGCTTATTATAGCTTAGTGACTTGTAGTGATTTAAGTTAGCTAGCTTAGGTTATTATCACCAATTATTGTTTATTAGCAATTATTGTTAATGCATAATATAGGATTGAAACTTTATTAATTAGTTTAGTGTGAATTATTATTGTGAATTAATGAGATAATATTTAACAATAATATTAGTTAAATGTAAATTAATTAACTAAGTTAAAACATTGAACTTTAGTGAAATGGGTTTAGAATTTGAGTTGATAATATTAGTTAGATTTAAATATTAGTTAATTGAAATGGGTTTATAACTAATGATGATTAGGTTTGTTTATTAGCAATAATTATTGTTAATGCATAATTTAGGATTTGTAGTGATTTAAGTTAGGATTCAAACTTTATTAGTTAAGTGTGAATCAAATATTATTGTGAATTAATGATATTTAACAATATTAGTTAAATGGAAATTAACTAATTAATAAGTTAAATTAGTTAACTTTAGTATTGTGAATAAATGCCATTAACGTAACAACTTTAATTAGTATTATAAGTTAGTTAACTATTTATTGTGTACTATTAGATTTTCATAATTTTAGTATTGTGAATAAATGCCATTAACGTAATAATTTAGTGTGTTTGGTGCACAAATTCTAATATTGTGAATTAGTTAATAATTGAAACGATTAATGCCATTAACATATTACTATTAGTTAATTAGTAATTTTGATTGAACGTTAGTTAATTTTAGTGAACTTTATTTAGTGAAATTTAATATATTAATGTTACCGGCTAGTGAACTTTAGTTAATTAGTAAATTATTAATTCCAGCCATTAACATATTGATTTTAGTTAATTATTAATATTAATAGTGAACTTGAGTGAAATTTAACATATTAATGTTTCTAAATATGAATTAGTCATGATTGAATAGTTAGTTAATTCAAATTATTAATGCCACAAATGTACTGCTTTTAGTTAATTAATAATATTAATTGAACGTTACTTAATGTACTTATATAATATTTTGATTATAATATACAGACATAATGTATAGACAAAACAGAAGTTGGATGTACCAAAAACATCGCGATAACTATGGAATACACAGTGAATTTTTTAATGGTGTTGAAGATTTTATTAAATTTGCACAAGAACGGAAGAATTACATGGATCGCGATAAAATCAGATGTCCATGTACAAAGTGTAAAAATCTCCAATTTAAAGATGTCGACCAAGTTGTGTGGGATTTGTACGAAAAAGGTTTCGTTGCCAATTATTATAATTGGACTTCTCATGGCGAACCTTTCGATCCATCACTTTTACCACAAACAGTAGGTTCATCTCGTAACGTCCCTACCGAGATGAGTGGATGGGGAGACTATGATCAAATGACGTGGGATCAAAAAATGACATATGATGTATACGGTGCTTCAATGATTCAGTTTAACCCCCACAACCATTTAACGATCTTCCCGAAGCTTCGACCTCGTATCAACCAGATGCGGATGAAGATCCGACCTTTTATCAGGCTGATGCGGATGAGTATCCAAATTCTCATGTTCCTCATATTGAAGACTTAGCTGAAAGTTTTCAAGATGTTTTAAAAGCTGTCGATCAGCCTCTGTATGCTGATTGTGAGGGATACTCTCAGCTATCCGCCGTTACAGAGTTGATGAACATTAAATCTGAATACAGTCTCTCTGAATCTTGCATGTCTAGGTTATCGCAGTCATTTGGAGGAATGCTACCGCGTGACCATAATCTTCCTGATTCATATTACAAAATGAAACAATTAATGTCTCAGTTGGGGCTTCCTTGTATAGAAATTGATGCGTGCCCAGAAGGATGTATGTTGTTCTGGAAGGATGATGTGACACTTGAGAGCTGCAAGTTCTGTGGTGGAGAGAGATACAAGCATGTTCCTCATAGACGAAAAAAACCACGAAAAAGGTCTACATTGTCTAAATTGTTTTACCTCCCTCTAGCTCCACGCCTGAAAATGATGTATGCTTCAAATGCTACTGCGAAACACATGACGTGGCATGTTGAGCACGAAACCAAAGAGGGTTTGATGTCTCACCCTTCCGACTGTGAAGCTTGGAGACACTTTGACCATTGTCATCCTCAGTTTGCAATGGAGCCACAGAATGTGCGACTGGGATTGTGTTCAGACAGATTTGCTGCTTTTGGAAAGTTTGGGAAGAAATTTTCATGTTGGCCAGTCATGCTAACTCCTTATAATCTTCCTCCCGACATGTGCATGAAAAGTCATTTCATCTTTTTGACTTTAATTTGTCCAGGTCCCTCAGATCCTAAATAAAGGATAGACATCTATCTCAGACCCCTGATCGAGGAGATGAAAGAACTTTGGGCCATTGGGACACCAACTTATGATGTTTCAAGAGATGAAATGTTTATCATGAAAGGTGCCATCATTTGGACCATTAGCGACTTTCGTGCCTATGATATGCTTTTAGGACGGAGCACACACGGTCTTATGGGATGTCCGTTATGTATAAAGAAATCAGATGCCAATTGGCTCAAATTTAGCGGGAAACCAAGTTACTTTGATTTTCACCGCAAGTTCCTGCCTATGAACCATCGATATCGAAAGGACAAGAAGTCTTTTATTGCCGAAAGAGTGGTACGAGACTGTAATACTTGAGATTTAATTTAAACGGATTAATAGTACTACTCATAACAACAAGATGCATCTCCTTTTGAGGGAACTCATTAGCCAAGAACTCCAAAGTTAAGTGTGCTTGCACGGGAGTAGTCTTGGGATGGGTGACCCCCTGGGAAGTTTCTCAGGGCGCGCACGAGTGAGGACAAAGTGCGTGGAAAAGGCTAATGGCGGTTTGTGAGGACAGTACTAGAGGTCAGGAGTAACTAACTCGGGCCTTACGGGGCGGGGTGTTACAGGTGGTATCAGAGCAACCCTGCGACAGTGTGCTGATCCATTGGATATCGGGCGGGCACTTAGCAGGGGAAAAGATTCTGGGATATGATTGAGATTGGTTTATGGGCGCAACGAGAACGATGCGTTCCTAAGTGGGGGTGATTGTAATACTTGAGATTTAATTTAAATGGATTAATAGTACTACTCATAACAACAAGATGCATCTCCTTTTGAGGGAGCTCATTAGCCAAGAACTCCAAAGTTAAACGTGCTTGCACGGGAGTAGTCTTGGGATGGGTGACCCCTTGGGAAGTTTCTCAGGGCGCGCACGAGTGAGGACAAAGTGCGCGGAAAAGGCTAGTGGCGGTTTGTGAGGACAGTACTAGAGGTCGAAGTAACTACCTCGGGGCCTACAGGGCCGGGGTGTTACAGAGACCCCCCTCCCCAGAGACTTACAAGTGAATAAGTTTTTAACCGAGTTCGACGTTTTCCTACGGCTGTGCAGCAACCCTACAGGGAGCCAAATGGGTATTGTGATACCCATAAGTGGACAAAGAGGAGTATATTTTGGGAGTTGCCATATTGGAAAGACATTCTCATTCGTAACAATTTAGATGTCATGCACGTTGAGAAGAACGTCTTTGACAATATATTTAACACGGTTATGGATTTTACCGACAAAACCAAAGACGGTCTTGCATCTAGAAAAGACATGACAATTTGGTGCGATAGATCCGAACTCGCCGTAGATCTAGAATACGTGGGTAAAAAAATTCCAAGAGCAGTCTACCAACTCACAGCCCCACAAAGGGAATCAATATTAGAGTGGCTTGTTTCTCTAAACTTTCCAGATGGTTATTGCTCTAACCTGTCAAGATGCGTGGACCTAGACAAACAAACAATGACGTCGAGCATGAAAACTCATGATGCTCATGTAATCATGCAACGGCTTCTGCCGATTGCACTGAAAGAGATGCTTCCTGCAGACGTCTGGGGCTGTATTACCGAAATCAGTCAATTGTTTCAGTCGATATGTTTCACCGTTTTGGATGCCGAATCCCTCAGGAGACTAGAAGACAATGTTCCTATTCTGATGTGTAATCTGGAAAAGATAATGCCCCCATCATTTTTTGATGTAATGGAACATCTTCTAATACATCTTCCGTAGGAGGCTTTGAATGGAGGGCCCGTCTTCTATCGTTGGATGTACAGATTTGAAAGGTTAGTCACAATTTCATTTATAAACGATGATTTGTTTAATAACAAAATTTGTTTGTTTACAGATTTTATTTTGCATGACAGATTTCTGGGAGATTTGAAAAAGAAAGCGACCAACAAGGTACACATTGAGGCTTCAATTTGTCAAGCATATATTCAACAAGAAACCTCAACATTTTCATCTTTTTATTTTGAGCGTGAAGTCATCAGTAAAAGAAAGAGACCCGCTCGGAACGATGACATTGGTGAGGATTCATATGACAAAGTAGTTTCTATTTTCAACTACCCAGGTAGAGGTAAAGGAGCTGCGACTTACCGTTATATCGTGGGCGGAGAAATGAAAATTGCACATACTTACATCTTCATGAATTGTCCAGAAATCTTACCATTTTATAAGTAAGTTGAATTGGTAGTTATATTTGTAATATAGCTAATATTTTTTAATAATTAGTGTTATAATAATATCCTTATGTTTCAATTCACAGTGAATTTAGAGCGTCTTTATCAGCATTTACCGATGATGCAATTGATGCAATGGTGGACTCCGACTTTGCAGTATGTGATACGCTTGTAATTTCCATTTGTATGTTTGTGTTTTTAATTAGTTTTGATTGATTTTTACTTTCGAAATTACACACTTTTGGTGTAATAGTTTAGTTTGTTAAATTCTTGAAAATTGTTTAGATTAGGTTTATTCTGAGCTCAAACAGGTCTTGATCAACTCAAAGGACAATTGGTGAACCCCAAAAAGTAGAAGGAAGGTGCAAAAATAAAAAAGAAAGAAGATCCTGAATTTTTGGTCTATACCCGGTCGAGTATGACCTATACTCGATCGGGTATCTTGTTGAAGTTTCAAATCGTATCAGATCCGAAGACAAAGGATCATGCGGAGAAGATTCGGACCACGATCAAATGTCCATACCCGATCGGGTATCCCTTCAAATACAAACCCGAACTCGGTCGAGTATACCCCGGATCTGAAGTTATAAGCATACTCGACCGGGTACAAAGATAAACTCGATCGGGTATGCTTATAAGATTTAGGCAATGATCGATCGAGTATACCTCGAATTGAAGGTATTACACATACCCGATCGGGTATCTTGTATATACCCGATCGGGTACCCGAGCTGCATCTTCAAAGCCTATAAATACACCTCCTTTCCTTCACAATTAGATATCCAATTCCTTTATACATCTAAGCTCAGTTTAGAATAGTTCTTTCTTTATATTTTTCATCATGTTTAGTCTCCAAATGAGGAGCTAAACTCTTCTATCTTGGTTTTGCTACTTTGAAGCTTAATGAATTTGTAAGTTGTGAGTTATTTTCTTTAATCTTCTTCCTTGAATATTAATTCTTCTTTTAAAATACTATTTCTATATCAAAGTTGGGGAGTGTTACTAAGATGACAATTAGTTAACATCTTGACATTGGTTATAGTAATAGTTATTTCTTCCTCTATGTTAATATTGGGGAGTGTTACTAAAATGACAATTAGTTAACATCTTGATATTAGTCATAGTAGGATTCATAGTATTAATTAATTCCTATTCATATTTCATGTTAATATTTTGAACATCACTTAAAGTATCAACTAGTTTTGTTTCTCATATTAATTATTACTAGAATCAATCGGTTAATACGCTTGTTATTAATCCGGTTCTTTCAACAGTAGTAAACTTGGATTATTAATGCATGCATCTCATGGTTAATATGCCAAGGGGAATTAATTATATCGATTAAACCAATAAACCGCTTGTGTTGAGGTTATCAATCTCAATCGTTTTCATCTTAAGTTTATTGCTACTATCAAGTTAATATACGGCGCTTGTTCTATATTGACTCGATAGTAAGTTTTATTAATGAACGCATCTCGTTATTAATAACTACCCTCGATGAACCGGATATACTCCTCGATTGAGTATTCGAGAGGAAGATAGTTAAAGACGTTGATTGTGAGGTAAACATCCCACTCTTCAAACTAATCAAAAGTGTTCCCCGTTATGCAAAGTTTTTAAAAGAACTATGCACCATGAAAAGAAAAAATAAATTGAAGGGGAAACAAGAGGTTAAGGTTAGTGAACATGTCTCAGCAATTTTCCATAGGAAACTCCCGGAAAAATGCAATGATCACTATCCCATGCAAAATAGGGGACACTTTATTTCCGAGGGCCTTGTTGGATTTAGGGGCTTCGGTCAATGTTAATCCATATTCGTTATACAAGTCCCTAAAACTTGGCCCAATGAATGAAACTGGTGTAGTAATCCAATTGGGGATAGGTCTAGCACATACCCAAAGGGCGTCGTAGAGGACGTACTCGTAAAAGTTGAAAATTTGGTTTTCCCTGTTGACTTCTACGTCCTTGAAATGGGAGATGACAACCAAACAACACCCATCCTTTTGGGTAGACCTTTTCTAAAAACCGAAAAAACAAAAATAGACGTGTCTAATGGTTCATTAACTTTGGAGTTCGATGACCAAAAAGTAGAATTTAATCTTTGATTCTATAAAATGTTACGTCATATAAAGCATTCTCAATTGTTAAGACGTAATTGCCAACATACCTGCAACCATATGGAAGATTGTCATGTTGAATGACCTGAAGTACTGTTGGACGGACCATCGAAATCCTCGCCCAAGCCCAAATATGTAATAGGTGCATACAACCGCCAACTTGTTTGGTCTCCCACTTGGCACCGTGGCACAAGTTGTGGTAGAGGTACCCAAGCACCGCTGATCCTCAACTCCATCGACGGCATAAAGCCAAGTCACCCTGCAAGACCTCCAAAAAGTACAATCGTACCCAAGCACAGCCAATCCCCAGCTCCATTGTTAAAATTTTGAGAAAGGTTTGTCGTCAAAATGCCATATGTTTGTCCATCGTCATAGCTTAGGGCCCACATCTCAACAGGGATTTCGTTCAAATATGTAAAGGCACTCTCATTTATGCCTCGTATTTGTTGCATAAAGTCGTGAAATTCCTGTACCGTGGGAGTGCTACCGACTTGCCAACATAATTTTTTCAATTCCGTGTTCCTGAACTTGGTCATGAAATTACTCCGTATGTGATGGAGGCAATAATTCCGGCAAACCCCTACATGCACTTTCAATTCCTGCATGACGATCGGAGATAATGCACACACTACGATGACTTCCAACCACATCATGCATAACCCTTAAAAAGAACCATGACCAACTGTCAGCATTTTCACTCTCAACAACATCATATACAAGAGGAAATATCTCATGGTTAGCATTCATCGCTACCGCAACTAGAAGAACCCCCTTGTATTTGCCGTATAAGTGAGTGCCATCAACCGAGACTACACATAAGCAAAATCTGAAACCGTCTATAGAAGCTTTGAATGACCAGAACACTCGACGGAATTCATATGTACTGGGAGTGCCGGTCTGTTGTGATTGAAAATGAACAACACTCTCCGGATTTGAAAACTATATAGCTTCCAACAACTTAGGAAGTTCATTATATGACGCCTCCTAATTGCCGAATTTACACTGCAGAGCGATTGAGCGTCCATTCCAAGCTTTTTTATATCCAACATGGATATCAAATTTTTCAGATATGTCTGACATTATCAGTTTAATGCTATAGTCCGGGTCAGCTTGCACTTTTGGAGCGATTTCACTAGCTATGATCTTGACCGCTAGGATCCTATCATCCCGAGTCGTGTTAGGATCCTCCCTACAACTGCGATGGGGTTGATATTTTTTTATTTTCCACTTTTTTATGTGCAGCCCTTCTCCTGCTTGGATATGCCAAGTGCAAACGATCAGGTATATGCAAACCGCCTTCCAGGACCGTGGCCGTTTGTCATCCGTTTTGAAAAATCGAAATTGATGAATGTTTTCTCTCGCCACTGCTTCTTTCAGTGCATCATATGAAGGGTCAACTGCGCTGACTTCGATCCTTTCCGGCTCAGAATCTACCGGTTCAACATATGATGCTTCTAGATCCACATTGGCCCAGGTGATGTCTACTACCTCATCACTATCATCGCTCATGGATGAATCGACATCACTACTAAAACCTTGTTCATAGTCTGGGTCGTCCGACTCTTCACCCAAGTTTGTGATTGTACAAAGTAGATACATTCATAAATTTCAATATTATTACTCCCTCCGTCCCATTTAAAGGTTCTCGTCCACTATTTACATGGTCAACTTAAATCATTCTTAACCTTTTGCTTTATATATCAAATTTTTATGAAATTTACATATTTTTTATCAACCTTTGTAGCGACTTTAATGTAGTTTCTGAATATGTAATTTTTGTTTTCTAAAAATAATCGGAGTGTGAATAGGGATCAAATTGCTTTATCGTCAGTCAAACATCGTAAACTGATCCGGGAACCTCTATATGGGACGAAGGGAGTATCTACTATAAAAAACATATTATTTGAATGTTAGTAAATGTAGCCTATATATGTTACAAACTTTGTTTATTATTGAATTCATATGACTTAATGGGTCAAATTTTGTTTAAACGCGACATATTATAAAATGTGAGCTGATCTAATTGAATGCGTTAAAATAACTAAAATAACTACTTCTAAATTTCTAATTTTGAAATTTAACTCAAATTATTAATTTAACACAATTTTGAATTTTCTCGAATCAAACACAATTTCTAAACTTCTTGAACTTAACTATTGTAAAAGTCTAAATTTAACTAATGTGTATAATATTACATTTCGAATTTATCTGATGAACTATAAAATTCTAAATTCACAATAAAAATTTTACAATCGAATCTAAATTCTAAAATCACCTAAATTTTAATTCAATTACAAGTTCATACTAAAATAATCGTCCAGTAGGGCTGATAGCAGTAATGAAAAAGGAACAGATCGACGCTCGGGGTGATCCTCAACTCGTGACACCGGATAATGAAGCCCGTCAGAATACGGTAGGTGCTGGGCACGAACTGAGCGGGCAGTACAGCAACCCGACGTAAGAACTCCACTATGAATGAATGGAGAGGGAACCGAAGTCCAGCAGTCAGAGCATCGAGGTGCACTAGCACGTGCCCCGGTCTGTGCCTCATAGGGTGCCGAATGAATCCGGCATAGTATTCTCTTGGTGGGGGCAACAACTGGCTAAGTTGCCGTTCAACATCTTCTGGGAGACGTTGTTTGTGTTTGCGTATGCGATTGAAGTGTAGGGTAATGCGTTGTGGCCGCTCGGGCATCCCCTTGTTGTAAACCTGGAGGTCATCTCCAGACAGACATCCATCCTCCTGTGGCTGTTCGATATGTTTGCTGGCCTGAGGATTGGCGGGTTTAGGTGTTTGGGACGAAGAGCCTTCGGCCTGGTTACCAGTGGATGTTTTGCTTTTACGGATCAAAGGCATCTCTTCAGATTCTGAGCTAGAGGAGTAGTACATAAAAAACGCTGGAGGAAATTTGGGAATTCTAGAGAGAGAAGGCTTGAGAGTATGCAAGGAAATTCTAGAGAGAGAAAGCTCGAAAGAAAAATGAGAAAACAGGAGGAGAAATTAGGGGAAGCACCTCTCTATAAATAGGGAAAGTGCCGCACAAATCCCTAATCCAGGAGCAACACGTGGCATTGGGTGGTTACGATTAATTTGGGGCATTTATGATTCATTTTTTGTGCACGTACCCCGGACGGGTTTACAAAGGATTAGCAAAGATCACAGGGGCTTGCTGTTTAGAAAAATGATGTCCTAAATATCAACCTGAAGCCCGACCGTCCAACAGTATCGTAAAAGGTTATCTGGAAGAAAAATGCCAAGTCCTAAATGTCAGCCTGAAGCCCGACCGGCCAACAGTATTGTAAAAGGTTATCTGGAAGAAAACTGCTAAGTCCTAAAAGTTGACCTGAAGCCCGACCGGCTATCAACGTCATAAAAAGATAGCCTAAGGATTGAACTAAAGCCCGACCGGCTATCAAGTTGTAAGAGATTATCTGAAGCAAGAATGTGCCAAGTCCTAAAATTTGGTATGAAGCCCGAACGGCTGAGTACCAGAGGGAAGGGGTTTTTTCCTTAAATAAATTATCAGAACTTTCTAATGCCCGAACGGCGATCAACGGCGTTAAGATTATTTGAGCAAGAAACAAGTTAGGAAATTGGTTAAGTCCTACGAAACAGGCCGAATCCCGAATGGCGAGTAAATCATGCATTAAAGACAGAAAAGACAGTACGCCAAGTTTCAGGCAAAAAAGGGATATATATTCATCGGTGCTACTGACCGGGAAATACATTCTACTTGGAAAAAAGAAAATTACAATAAGAATTACAATACATATGAATTATTGATCGGGGGCCATTTCATCTCCCTCTTCATCTTCATCCTCATCATCATCAGACGGGGGTTCAGGCTCTTTTCCCGCAGCTCGATCAGCTTCCCGTTGCTGGGCTCGCAGAAATTTCTCGAACTGCGCCTGTATAATGTCATCTGTGGGGAGATCAGAAGCCTGAACCGGCCTCCCCGATTGAGTTTGAAGCTGAGTGACGAAGGGACGCAGCAAGACCTGGCCAATTTTGCCATAAAGATCGGAGACAATGGAATCATTCCATTTTTTGGCCTCCGGGTCCTTATCCAAGAGGGCCACCCCTGCCGATAGCCGACCGACTCCTTTGGGAAAACCCTTCAAATATGCCCCAAAGGCGAACGGGATTTGGGCCCTTGCATGTTCATCCTTGATGATGGAGAATTCATCGGAGGATTTAAACATGTCCCGGACGGCGGACAGATCCACGTTCACTTCATAGGGACCGTCCGGGATGCTGGATGGCAGTTCTTCGAATCTGACCCGTGCGGCCTCAGCGGCAAGGACCTTCGCCTGGGAAGCTGCGAGTTGGACCCGAAGGGTACCGACTTCAGCATCCAGCCTCTGCGTTTCCTCCGCAAAGGTTTTCCGTTCGGCCTCCAGAGAGGCGATGGCAGCAGCAACATGTTGCTCAGCAGAAGACTGGGCAACAATCAGTTCCCGCTCTTTGGCCAGGCGGGCCTCCCGCATCTGAAGGGTGTACAAGCCCATCTACAGAATACCGTTCGAGAATTAGTACTGGTTACAGAGAATAAAATTAAGACAAAGCGCAAAAGACAACGTACCTTCAGAGCAGTCAGAGCCAAACACTCCTCAGATTGCTCGACCGGCAACTGAGGAAGGGAAAAGTTGTTGAACCAAGAAGAGGTCGACCAGATCTGGCTCGCGGTAGAGCCGACCCTCTCTAATACCTCATGGACGAGGTCAGATAGGGAGATCCGCTCGACCTGACCCGTGATATGGTCGGTATGGGTCTCACCAGCATTCGAGGATTCCCCCCGAACGGAGTCGAAATGCTGGGAAAATTG
Source organism: Cuscuta europaea (assembly GCA_945859875.1). Taxonomy (NCBI): domain Eukaryota; kingdom Viridiplantae; phylum Streptophyta; class Magnoliopsida; order Solanales; family Convolvulaceae; genus Cuscuta; species Cuscuta europaea. Next base: position 12,996,605 of record CAMAPE010000004.1, read on the forward strand.
GTGCAGTTGGTCAGAACCGAACCGGTCATCGAGCAGCATGGCCTCTAATTGATCCTGGTGGACCTGCTGAATTGGCTGGTGTTCTGGAAGCGGTTGGGAAGGGGCAGCCTCCTGAGCGGGAACAATGGTGGGAGTAGGTTGGGGGTTCTTCCGGGATTTTTTCCGCTTACCGGCCCCACCGGCTGCGATGACTCTGCTATCATCCATAGGAAGATCTGGGTTGGGTGCTGAAAAAAGACAAAGAACAATGTTAGTATCGAGCGGCCCTAGCGTGTGAGAAACTAGAAAAAAGAATAAAAGAACGTTTCTCGCACGGGAAGGACCGCCCGGACCAAGGCACTTGGTTTATCAAAACAATTAAACCCAAGAGAACGGGCAGTACCTATCCCGGCTGTTATAAGTCGTTCGGGGGTCAGATAATTCATGATGTCCATGCATTTATCCTTCTCCACAGCAAGCACGTCCTTGTAGATTTCTTCAGTGAGGACAGGATCAGGGGTTTTGCGGGGAAAGGCATTCCACTTGCGGGGAATCAGACCGTCCGGGATGGACACGAAGAAAAACCGGTTTTTCCACCCTTTGATCGAAGTTGGGTTTCCTTTGAACAGGATGTGTCCCGTTCGGGCACAAGTGGCCAAATAGCCATGGGTTTGTTGGGGGCTACTTTGAAAAACTGGTGGAAGAGTTCTAGGGTTGGTCGGGCGTCGGCATCTTTGCAACGACAAATGAAACCCGCCATTGCTCGATAAGAGTTCGGCATAATCTGGGCCGGTACAACTTCGTAGAAATTGAAGAAAGAAATGAAGAAGGGGTGTAGCGGAAATCTAAGGTCGGCCCTAATCGAGTCAAAGTGGACTATGGTCATTCCAGGCCTATGAGGCATTGGGTGAAGCCCGGCTTGCAAACGGAAATCCACCGGGTCAGGGATAAGGGCCGGAATTTCGGCCCTATTATGAGAGGTCAATTTTTGCCTCCTCTCCCTAATCAATTTTAGGTAAAGAGTATGGCGAGGAACATCGTTGGGACGTCCGGCCGCCATGGAGGCTATTTCGTCCTCGGATTTGGTGTCATCAGAATCCTCACTGGAGGAAGAAGAAGTGCTAGGGAGGTCCTCCGCCTCAGCCCTGGTATTCGTCGCCGTCTCAGTAGAAACACCGGCAAAAGGAACCGGGATGGCATCTACAATGGCGGTGTCACGGTCATCTCCATGAGAGACCATCTCCGAATCAGAGGAATGCTCTTTGGGGCTCATCTCGATCGAAGCCAGAAATGAAGATGGGGAATCCAAAATTGGGAAATTACCTGAGCAAGGGAAGCAGGGGGAAATTTGCAGAGGAAGCAACGAAGGCCAAGGAATTGCAGAGTCGAAACCCGGAATTGAGGAGTTAAGGGCTAATTTATAGCCTTGAAACCGCCGTGTCGAGAACCAATCAGAGAGCGACACATCACTAGGAGCATTTAAGCTAAACACGCGTCTAATGAAAAGACTAAACGACGGTTATCATGATGAATATGGGGAAATGAAGCGGTAGCCGTCAAATCGCAGCATGGGAAACTGATTACTTCTGTACCCCGATCACCATTCGGGGTATTATGACATTGGTATACTTCCTGATGCACTCACTTCGTTCGAGACATCGGAAGTGGGGGACTTGTGTTGGGATATTGACCTAGAGGCCCAATACCCAGATCGGGAAGGCCCAAGATATCCGGCCCAAGTAACAGGCCCATCACTCCATGATGAAAAGATCCAGTAAGGAGGCATGCCGAACGAGGTTCGGCCCAAATAAAGGTTGGCCCAGTAACAAGACATACCGAACGAGGTTCGGGCTATATATCATACTTGGGCCAATTTGACAGCATCTTCAATACAACTCAACATCCCGTTCGAGCAACGGCCAACCAGCAAGTGGCCAGGTGCAGTTAATGCCAGACTATGACATCAGCAAGTGGAAGCATGGATGACCAAGGCGGTGGAACAACGGCCAATCAACAAGAGGTAGCCCATGCTCTCCATTAGTATAAATAGAAGGTTTCAAGTCATTTGTAAGGGTTAACATTTCAATACTCAAGCTCTAGAATAACATCATTTGCTCTTATTTCTTGTATTAATTAATACAAGTGGGCTTTCGAGTTTTAGTTAGTTCAGATCTTATATTTTCTTATACACTTTGATTCTGGGCCATTCCTGATATATTCAAAGTTCGTGTTGGGCTTTCGGATCTGCGGGACTTACCCTCAACAATAATCTAGTGAAATAATAACTAATTTACTCAACTCACTCAATTACAAGTTCATACTAAAATAAGTAATGTGTATAATATTATATTTCGATCCAAATAGCTAAATTTAACAAAAAAAAATCTAAATTCACAATCATAAATAACAATCTGATCTAAAATTCTCAAGTCACCTAAATTTTAATTCAATTACAAGTATTTGAATGTACTCTTAATATGTTATGAAATGCGTTTATTTTTGAGTTCATATGAACTAATGGGCCAAATTTTGTTTAAACACGTCATATTATTGGATCTGTGCTTTTTAAATTGAATGGGTCAATATTTTTTAACGAAATTCAAGTGTTAAACACCCACACAAATGTTGAATGGGTCAATATTACACTGCTTTTTTGTTAAACTTTTATACAAGTAGTACTTCAAACACAATAATATTAAATTGAAATATAAGTTAATTTGTCTTCATAATAATGAAATAATGTTAGTACTTAGTAAACAATGATAACAAACACATATACTACGTACAATATTTTAAAATAAGTTATAGTCCTCTTGAATTTGATAGTGTTATTTAATACTCCCTCCGTTTCTGAAACAAGTTTCACCTTTCCTTTTCGGGCAGATTAAAAATTAAGTTCCACTTTCAAACATTTCCTTATTATCTACATCAAAACAGTGTCAAACAGTGTCAAACAGTGCCAAACAGTGTTCAAACAGTGCCAAACAGTGCACTCCACAGTAAAGTCAAATTTATTTTCTTAATATGTGTGAAGTCAAATGTGGAACTTGTTTAGGAATCGGAGGGAGTAATACATACGGAGTATTTATTCTAATACATACAGAGTATTTATTCTGTAACTTTCTAAAATACATATGAAAAATTATTCGGGTTTTTCCGGTTTCTATGTCTTGAAATTTGTCCGATACATTAATAGTGTAATGTACTATTATTAAAACATCTAAAAATAAATTACATGATTAATAAAGTGAACTACTCTTATGTGATGAATTTTTATCTGATTAAATTTTATGTGATTTATCTATTTTATATTTATTTAAGATGGGTCTGCACTGAAATTTTTAGAAATTTTATACAATTCATAAATTTTTTATGAATGTTCTGATTTTTCTGATTTTATCTAATTATAAATTTATAATTATCATAGTCTATAATGACATTTAAGTATTTATTAGACTATTAACAATAAATGACAACACATAAAATCAAATCATTGTAAATTCTATTTAATTTGAATAATACATACCTGGAGATTCGCAGTTCTCAAACGTTTGGGGGTTGTTTCTCCGGCCATATACTGATGATGTGCCCTCCTCTCCGGGAGCTTCGTGGAACGTCAAATTTTGTGGCGGGGTCGCTGAAGCTTCCACGTAAATGTGCAACTGTTCATACTCATTTTTAGCAACCCGGAAAAAATGATGCCATGTCTGCTCATTGTGAATGTGCCATAGTCTAGAAGCAACATATACCAAATTCTTATATTTTGGCAATTTTCCGTAAATTAATTTAATTTCGGAAAATCACTCGCCTCTAGCATGATTTAGAACATTCTCATGTATAGTAGTAGAATCATCTCCTTCACTAATGAATAATATCGCCCTATGAGGTATGGAGTACTCTATTTCATCATCTTTTTGAGACGTAGAGCCATTCCAATGAACCATAACAACAGTGTTACTCTCACTAGACATTTGTATATACAGAGTGGTATATATAAAATATATTAAGAGAGGAAGAAGATTTTTTTTGTATTCAAAATTTGAGGATGGGGAATGGGTTTTATAGGATAAATGAGCTCCAATGTAAGGTAAAATTTTTGGTTTAAAATTGAACACGTATGTAATGGACCTAATTTTTTGGCTTTTGCTCTATTCGGAAGTACCAATTCCGAAAAGAGTAAATGGAATCTATGTGTTTTGGATTTTAATGGATTGTCTCGAATATAAAATTTCTTAAAATAAAATAAAACATATGTTAGGTAAAAGTTATGGTTTAAAATTGAACACGTATGTATCTTGGAATATAAAATTTCTAAAAAAAATCCCCTAGTCGGATTTACTTTTTCCGACAGGAATAAAATAGGTTCTCCGATGGTCAGATTTGCCAATTCCGACCGGAGGAGTAGTTTAGAAAATAATCCCTACCCTGTAGTCGGAACACCCCATTTCGACTCCAGTATTTTGGCGTGTCATACATAAATTTTCCGCTTTTTGGAAATTTCCTCGAGTTCAGGGGCCTATTTGACCTAATTGCAACGTGGGATGCACAGTTGGCCTATGACCGGATATTAATTACCATCAAAAAGTAAAATTTGAACATTTTCGTCCAGTTCAAGGCAAATTGAGCATTCCGAACGGGTACATGAGCCTATTTTACCCTTTAACCATGATTATATTAGCACATTCCAAGTTTTTGGTGATTATGTGGTTATGCTTAAAATCAAAACATTGCTGAGTTCACTGAATAGGCTAAGTTTTTGTGTTATAACTCACATGACACTATGTCCATTGCCACATGATAATCCACCTCAGATTATTAATTTTTATAGTTTGCGGCAGTGGGAGGGTATAGGTTTTGAGTGTTTAAAGAAATGAAAAAGAATGAGTCAAGGGGAAACTCCGCTTGAAGTTGCGGAGTTGAGTTTTTAGATACTTTGTTGGGCTTTGATACCCATTATATTTACTTATGTTTAACATAAGTATTTATAAGTATTTGTTGAAGAAAAGAAGAGAAATTGGGAAAATATCTTGAGAATGAGAGTTAGAGCATTAAACATTGTGATGAACGGCTTTTGGGACCAAAAGGATGACGTTTTGCCCATCATTTGAGTATAACGTATTGTAGAGAACTCGAAATCACTCCATTCGAATTTCATGTGAATGGTAACTCAATAAGGTACAAATGTTATGAAGACATCATGTCCAGAATAGGAAAGGAACAATACTCAATCAACCGATAAAGTCAGATGTTGCTGGTGGGATTTAAGGATGCATACCTCTCAGTGTTTTATCCATATCTGTTGATTGGATGAATAAAATCACGTCATTCAAGTTTTATTGGATAGAAGACTTCATTATCTACAACTTTGATGAAGGAATCATGTCCAAATTCGTAGCGGAACATCTCCAAAATCCCGATACAAAAACCGACACTTTTTGATCCATTTCAGAGGAAGAGAAATGGAGTATATTTTTGGGCGCAGCAACCGGCGCCGGTCGGAACGTTTTTTCTCGCACAAATGAGCCTGTTTTCAACCGGGGCCGGTCATCTGACCAACCGGCGCCGGTTGGGTCGATTTTCAGCTAAAAAACAGCATCGTGCAAGCTGATTCTTGATGGGAAAACCCCATCTTCCTCAATGCTAATCAAATATTGCTTCCATACCTCATTGTTGGGTTCGAATAGACTAAAAGATGTCATTCTTTAGCCTATATAAAGCCCTCAATTCATCATACAAACACATTCCATTCCATAGATTAATTCTTAGCTTTTATATTTTTGTTCTTGATATTCTCTTCAAGTTCTTGAGGAGGGAAATTCATCCTCCGAAATCATTGGTGTTTAGGTATTATTTCCTTTGTAATTTCATGTTCCATTACATTTATTGTTGTATTGTGATTAATATGAGCATTAGAGGCTAATTTCTTAGCTAAGGCTAGGGATGAACTTTTATGCCCACTAGGTGTTTGATAAAAGTTCTAAACCAATAAATTGTGATTTATCCTTTATATATTGATTGTTTATGACTATGGTGTACAACATAGAAGTATGTTAAATTTAGTTTATACTTGCAATTAACGTTGAAGTCTAAACTATGAACACTAAAGGATAAACATATATAGTACCGAGAATAGAAATATATCCGGTCTTATATGATACGGGTGTGATGTCTTGATATTCAACGGGGTTTTCGGTAGATGAATGTAAGCCGTAACGGGACTTACACATAACGAAAACCACGCTCTCGCTGCCTTAACCGGAGTTGAGAATATATTAGCGACATCGTATTCATAATTATTGGCAAAGAACTAATATTCAACCCTATTTAAGCATTTAAGTGATTCCCGAAGCCTTAGTTGTTGTTATCATTTATCTTGAACTCAAAGTTAGTTAACAATTATCTTGTTGAACAAAAAGTGAAAAAACCAAAAATATAAAACACAAATCAAAATCCCTGCACTTTATTCAATTCTTCATTTAAAGTTATCTACTCTCGGACTTGAATTAAACAACGTTTCCTTGTCGATTCGACCCGGTATTTTACCGGAATTTATTACTATATCAGCACTTGTACACTTGCAAGTTTAGCCCGATCAGGCTTTCAGAAATCAGATATAGTGCATGGCAGGGCAATGCGAGTTTTAATTGTGTAGTTACGGGAAATGTATAATAGGTAGGCCTGAATTAAAATCTTATACAAACATTACAATTAATTTAAAGCTTTCTTAATATCTAAAGTCACGTAATAATGTGCTTTTACAACTTACTTCCTTGACAAGTGATATTTACAGACACATAAATCTTTATATACTAATTTCAATTTAATGGGTAGAATAGCACAAATCTACCAGAACTTTTATACAACAATGAACATATGAAGCCATAAGTGTTTTTCCGTACAACAAGACTTTAATATATACCCTTGATGTGAGCATCTTTGTTTCTCTAATACTCATATGTTGGGGTTTTTGCCCTCTTTTGTTTTGCAATAAGCTGCTTGTACCAATTTGCTGATAATCTTGGCACTCTCTCTAATGTCATGCGATCCACATAATAAAGCCCAAACTTTAGGGTGTAACCATACAACCACTCAAAGTTGTCAAGCAAGGACCAAACAAAATACCCTCTCACATCTGCTCCTTTCCTAATAGAAATACACAAAATATCAGTTAAATGAGCAGTTCTTGAAGCATGACTGTTAATCTATGGGAATTTTCCTGAAATATGACTAAAAACGTTTGAGAATTCCAACATAGGAGTAATTATTTCCGAGATTGGAAAATACTGCAATGTGTAAAGTCTGGTACTGACAAACATGGTAGTAATTAGTCCTATTTAGGGAATAAAAACATGATAATCGTCTTCACCCGTACCTCATAGCAGTTGAAAGGGCATCTATATAGTCGGCCATGAACTCCACACGCTTAATATCATGTAATGATTCTTTAATGTTTGTTTGTGAGTCGAATCTCTCACTATAACCTGAGGATTTGTACATCATCAATCATGTGAAATAAAACTTACTTAAGATATCATATTTTTCTGCTTTCACTCACCATTTTCTGCTACATAAAGCGGTGTATTATTGTATCGGTCTTTCAAGTATGTTACCGTTTTCTCCATTCCCGACGGATAAACATAGAGGATGTCCATCCCTGACTGCAGAATGTGAATATGTTATTAAGGTCAGTAAAAGTAAATTACCAAAAGTAATGAAGATAGTGAGTTAATTAGCTAGGATAATAAAACTACTTACTGCTTCTCCAATTGGGACACCATCCTTGAATGAACTTTTCACAAGGAAACCGTCTACTCTACTATTACCCTCTACAGGCCCACAATTAGAATGGATGCAGTCTTTCACATAGAAACTAGTGTAATGGTTGATCGCAATGAAATCTAGTCCTGTTTTCAGTAGTTCCAACTCTTGTGTTGAGAATTCTGGTAAAAGTGATCCCAAGATGTCTTTCATCTCCTTGGGATATCTACCATTTATGATTGGATCAAGGAACCTGTGTTGTGTATGAAACAATTACTGAACTATTTCTTGAGAATAGTTTCATAGCATAAAATGATTGTATCTTTCTCACTACACTATTGCTTTATTCATCCGTCCACGTACTTGGCCTTTCCTGTCTCGATGTACGCCTTATTTTTTTAAAATGGCCTAGGGAATATGTGCAATTTTTTTTTTGAAGCCCAATGCTGGGAACTCAATATCCCACATCCCGGACTAAATAAATAGTAGATGCTTTAACGTGATGCTATGTCATTTATTCACTTCACAGAATGCAATTGCATGCTCTTTCTTTTAGTTTATTTGGGATTACATCAAAGACAAAACAATGCCTGGGATGTGCAGTCTTACCGAAGAGATTTTTGCTTGAATGTTAAAATTTTATTCAAAAAAGTAGCTCTAAAGTCTACAAACACATTTTCATTGGTTTCTCAGTATATATCATCCACAATTTCACATAGCAGATGGCATAATATATGTTAAAGTTTTGAAATCGGAAGCAACAAAAAAGATCACACACTTTTAACCCATGTAAAGCAGGCTAAGAATATAAGCTATATATGACACACATACTTTTGCAACCAATATTTTTCCATCAGATTCTGCATCATGAAAAGGCTAACAAAATTCGGTGTTTGATTAGCAAAAGAGGATGAGATGAAAATTTCAAATGAAGTACGGAGTATATTGCAATAAATAATTACTGAACATTTAGAATCTTTAACTTTATATTCATGTAATAATTTGTAACCCTTTTACTGAACATGGAAGCGACAAAGCACCTATTATAGATTTCATAGGTACATATAAAGAGTACTTACTTTTTCCCCGAATAAACAATTGTGTTTTTTTACTGATGATGATGATGATAATAATTATGAGGAGAGGCCGAATATGAAAAGGTGGAATTTTAGAAATTCTAAGAATGCCACATAGTATATCAATTTTCGAATGGGTTATAATTGAGTGGATTAAATAGTTGGGTTAGGTTGGGTGGGTGTTTAGATAGTTGGGAAAATAGTAATTGGGCTCGGTTGGTTTAGTGTGACAATATTTTTGAGTATCAAAGTGAACTATTATATGTTTAAATTGTTGGTATTAACAATAGTCTCTGTCCCTCAAAATTTTGACAAGTTTGATAGACTCGAGAATAATAAAGTAAAAATTGTGTGATTTAATGTAGATGAGGGAGAAATGATAAAAATCACATATTAATTGATTAAAAGGGGAAGTCATCAAGTTGTTACGACAACAACATAATAGATGAAAAAGTTATAAGGGAAAAAGTGATACTTTGAATTAGTTCTTTGCTGGTTTTACTCTCTATAGAGGGTATAAATTGTGATACTTCTTACGTATTTTAAAGTTTGGCACACTTTTCTTTTTTGGATGTATTTAAAAGTTTACTTTTTGAGAAGGTTGATCAGATTAGGTGTTCCACCGAAGCATGTGACGTTTCAGTTGTAGATTTAATCGATCATGTATGTCAAGAAAAAATGAGCCGATGACGAGTATAAAAAATTGGCCTGGTTTGGGTTCTATGAGCCGACGGTGACAGATGACGTAGAGATAGAAAGAAAAACTAATGGCAGATCAACCATCGAGAATGCATGTTCAAACCCTAAGAGGCATCGGATGCATAGGGTCTGTTTAGCTTTGAGCCAGTGCATCGCATATATAGGGCCATGTTTGGCCTTGGGCAGATTGGGAGTGTTTAGCCTTGGCCCGTTAGTTATACATTTTTTGTAGTATTTTAGTATATGCCTTATACTCCCACTATCTCATAGAATTCTTTCAAATTTTACTTGGATCAGCATTTAAGTAAGTGAAAATATGATGGAAATGTATTGTTAAGATTCAATAAGAAGAAGATAAATGAATGTTAGTCATACAAAACTTTCCAAAAATGGAAATGAAAACAATTTTTTGGAACATCCTAAAATAATGATAAGTGAAAAGAATTTTATGGGATGAAGTGTTTGCTTTTTTAACGGAGTGCTATCGCATACATTGATTTGTTTTAGTGTGCATACATTGAGAACACTCTCACCGGGTGGTTAGGCAGGCAGACTTTGAAATTATGACTTTGTGGGTATTTTTAGACATTTTATTCTAGAAATGAGAAGATGCAAACTACTCAGTACTCATAAATTTTATATGTACCTAAAGATTATTTTAAAAATTGGTCAAGTAGTTGAATGGAATGATCACTTAATAGTTTTTTCGGGTATATAGTTTTCTTAAATGGGGTAACTCATATTTTGAATTTTCAGGTTTATTTCAAATCAGCAAGACTAAAAATATAGTTTGATTGAAATAATTGAAATTACTATATAATATAAATTTATCTTTTTATTTTATACTATGTATAACTTTTTATATGTTCAAATGAAGATTGAAAACATTTTTAATTGTGATTATATTACAATTCCAAATTACTAAAAAAACTCAGAGTCAGTCTCACTAGCGCCTTCAGATGTTAGACTTCCTTTCAGATTTTACAGAAGATAATTTTCTGTAATGATCGTTTATGCAATGAAAATTAATAAAAGTCAAGATCAATCTCTCTCTCATATATAATTATTACGGAGTATTAAAGAAGCAAGTTTTCGAGAGTTATCAATTGAAAATGGCTAAAATTTTGTTAGTGGATGGCGACGATTAAAGTACAATGAAGATAACCAATATTATCTCTAAGGAAGTAGTTTATATGCAGTTTTTCTGCCCGTGCATCGCACGGGTAAGCTGCACGGCCAAAAGCTTTTAGAAAGTCTGTTTAGAAATCTCTCATGGTCAACTTTATGTTGCGGTTAATACGGGTAATTTGTTGTTGAATAAACCTCTCATGGTAAGTTTTATGTTCCAGTTTCCAGAGTCACCCAATAGAAAAGGGTTGGAAATTTTTTTAGTGGATGGTGACGGAAAAGCACAACATTGAATACTGTCTACAAATGAGTTTTTCAAAATTTGTAGATCTAATGTTTGTTATTCAACTTTAGTTCTTTTAATTGATACAACAATGTGTTTTTTGAGTACAAAATTTTTTAATTATATGTATTTAATTAAGCTTTTTGTCGTGCATCGCACGGGTGAGCTACTAGTTTTCTGAATAGTATTTCATTAAACGTTACTACCTACACCCAAACTGGTTCGTGAATTCAACTTTTTTAAGTCAAACAGTTTCGTTTATTCATTTAATTAAATATTAATTTTTAATTATATTCTAATTTGGATTTTGCAACTTTAATTTGTAGAGATTTTAATTTAGTGTCTGATATGTTAATTTTAGTTATTAAAAATTGAATGAATTATTAATAGGAAGGATTTAACTTTAACATTGATTGACCAAAAAATAACTCCGCCTATTCCATTGTTTGGTATCATGCATGTACCAAGTCTGGATAAAGGAGGAGAATGTTGTGGTAGGCGTGTGACGACCAACAGTACCCAGACACATCACATGACATGAATCGAAGTATGAATATTCTGATATCATGGATCGATTCATGTTAACCGATCCTAAATTCTTTTGAGGTTAAGGTTTAGATTGATGTTGTTATTGATTGACCAAAAAAGTTAACCCTACATCAATTTGGGACACATGGACCACATTTTTTAGGTAAAACACTAGAACAAAAGTAGTTTTACTGTATAGGGATGTTATTGGCAAATCATATACCAGTTTGAAAAGAAGGATTGGCCTCTTTCTGCGGCTAACTTGTCTTCTGTGGAATTGCTCATTGGTTCATACCAGAACGTATGCACAGAAAAACCTATTTGACCACCTTGTTCTTCCTGATACATGTTAACACTTGTAAAAGTCCCCCCTTTTATATATTAATTAGTACTCAAAAAATGGCATTATGAGGGAAACTTTTTACATACCTGATATTTGGTTCTGTAGATATTGACAGCGGTTGCATGAGCTAAAATAATATTGTGCCCTGCCAGGAAAGGTTCTTTTTCTGAATTTCCATTAGAGCAATTCCCATATGGTTTTGAACAACGGTTTGGAGGGTAAACTCCTGATCGGTATGCTAAAGGGATGAACATGTTTGGTTCATTAAAGGTTACCCAATATTTCACCCTATCTCCAAAACTTTTGAAACAAATATCTGCAAAATAACCGAAGTCTTCCCTGCAAGGTAAAACTTGCAACGTCAATTTCCTGAACGAGCATAAGTATAATGTAGGAAAAGTTTTGTGGTACACAAAAGCAGTACACAAATTGTACACAAACCTCCCTAGTTGCTTGTGTATACGTGCAATCCGTTTAAAAAATGACAGGATTTTATACCAAAATGTCTGCGTACACAGACAGTGTACAATTTGTCTACAAATTTTGTGTACGTACACCAAGAGTTACCCATATTGTAGTGTACTCTCATGTATTATTACTCACTTTAGTTTTGGACTTAACCATGCTTGATATCTGATCTCAAGTTCTTGAGGGATATCAAAATGATTCAACAGCACAAACGGTTGAATTCCTGCATATCATTGTAGCAGTCCGTTAATTCTGGTCACTTTTAATAAGATAACTATTTTTCTAAATTGACGGATGAATTTTCTTAAAAGAAAAACAATTGTTACATGGGTATCATTGAAAATAAGCCAAATGCTACTTATTTTGCTAATTCGAATGATAACAAAATGGGCAGCTTTTGGTTACCTATTGAAGCCTAAATTTGCTGATTTCTGAATGTTTTGAACCCACCTTTTAGAAGCAGGGCATCAATGAGGCTGTTATAGTAATTGATCCCGTCAGTGTTTATGTTTCCATATCTTCCATCTGCACAAGACAACTAGGGTTTTAGCCTATTGATAAGGGTTTATTTCCATCTTTATATTTGTCAGAGGGATTAAATCTTCAAAAATGCTATTTGTACACGGTAAAGTGCACACATCATTTTACATGTCAGTGTATAGACTGTTTTTTGTGAATCAGTTCTTTCATTATGATTTCACTATGATTGTAATGTGTCACAACCAAAAAAAATTGTGTGGCACAAACAATGTTTTTATCAGTGCAAAAAATGATTCTCTTTACAAAACGCCGGTTAAATTGTCTGTATACATTCATTTTGACCGGCGTGTAAAATTATGTGTACTATGGTTTCTACACGAAGCATATATTATTGTTAAAAATTTTGGCAAAATTTGGTAGTAGTCTTACGTGGTAATATTCGAGTCCATGAAATTGAGAATTTGTAACTGTTCACTCCAAGAGAAGCCATGAGATCTATGTCTTCCTGTTACACGGAAAGTTATTATTACTATTATCATTACTATTGTGGTTACTGTAGTTGTGATGGGGTGCTGATTGTTTTTGTTTTAAACATAAGCACTATTATAAGGATTTCTTGTACGACATAATTAGAATTTAGAAACGAGACATACATTAATGTATCCGAAAAGGAGAAGAATTAATAAACGCATTAATTAAATCAGAATAAAATTTTTGGGAGAGATTATCAAATACATATTTCTGATCATCTTAATAAAAAATTAATTATAATAACCTAACATAATTGAAAAAGAACCATTTCAATTTTGGCTCAGTCGAACTATTTCGGCTCATTCAACATATTTCAAATACATATTTTGGCTCAGTCGAACTAGAAATAAATGGGCAGCCCAAATGACAAACTTAGCCTCATTTACTAAAAACAATACTCCTAACAGCATGGGAGGAGGGCCAAACTGGAGCCCAAGAATAATGAAAATGAGATGGACAACTACGGGAGGACACGGTTCAAGGCATAAGACAAAATAAATAATGTGGTCTTCCTTTGTATTATTAGGTGTACTTGTGTATAGGCTTGTCAATGGATCAGCTCTAGACTCAAACCGGACCCGGATTCATCTTTTTTTAATGAGTATGGATCTACATTTAATTCTGTTACCCGGACCCGGATCTGAACCCGTTATTTGATGGGTCGGGTATGGTATATATAGTTCCGACCAATTTAGGACCCGACCCGTTAATATTTATTTATATATATATACATTAGTCTAATATACATATTACATTAGTTGCCGTTCACATTACGATTTAGTTTAATAAATCTGAAGAGGGATCCCTATAATTCAGGAAAAAGCTTGTTCAGTTTCCAAAGCATTAATTTTACTCTTTATTCTAACATTACGTATATTGTAAATTATAAACCAACTCACAATTGTTGCATTTGGTTGAGTAATTACAAACAAGTAATTATAGTTCATGTGTCATATTGTTGTCAGAAAAGTACTCAGTAGTAAGAGGTCTTGTTTTTTTATTTAAGAAATTAGAATTGGATTTTCATGAGACGGGTCGGGTCTACCTGACCCGGTTCCGAGACCCAATGGGTATGGGTTTGGAACATTAGTTCTAGACCCGCCGGGTATATGGGTCAGGTCTGGAACCATATAGAGGCTAACTGGTACGGGTCTGGTATACTACGTTCCGGCCCGTACCCGACCCGTTGACAGGTCTACTTGTGTAGATATTTTTCGGCCTTTTTGTGTAAATATTACTAAATTAAACTAGACAGACAAAAACATTACTTCCTCCATTCTTTATTAACTGTCTCGTATTCCTTTTTGGGTCGTTTTTAATTATTTGTCTTTCTTTTCTTTTTTGGTATGTTTTTTCAATCAAAATATCTTTATACCCTCACTTTTATTATCATTGCCCCTTTCTCTTTCCTATTTTTTCATTTACCCACAATCTACTACACCTTATATACTACCCCTATTATTTTCCTCTTAAAACACGTGCCAAAACCTAAGAGGACAGATAATAAAGAGCGGAAGGAATATTTGTTTTGAGTTTTTCCAAAAAAGTGACTACGTTCTTTATTAAATACTACTCCATACGTATTAATGTACATTTATTACTCCATGTTAAAGTATTACTCCGTATTATGTTTATTGTACTGAAACCATAAGCAACCTTTCAGTATAACACTGCCACCGCAACACACTGCCCCCGTCACCACAATGACCGCCGCCGCCGCCACCGCCCGCTATCCAGTGACTTCCTTACCCCATGTTGTCCAGTGACTCTCTCCATTTACGACCTCTATAATGACTAGGGTCCTTATAGTGACTGTGTCGGTCAGTGACACATTGTCCTGTGACTCCCGCCGATAACTCATCCAGTGACACCCGCCAGTAACTCATGCAGCGACTCCCGCCGGTAACCCAGTCACTGTAGCACCCTGACGACCACAGCCCGCTCCCCTACCCAACCCCCTCCCTAACCTCTCCAATCCCCTCTCCATCACCTACCATCTGCACGGACTTGTGTTACCCTGTTGGCAGCCATAATCGCCGCCCTCCCTGCCCGGTTCATAGTCCAATACCGACCAACAACCACCTGACCCCTATGACAAGCCCCCCTGCCCCCAAACTCGTAGCCCCAATTCCCTTGACCTCCCCCGTGCACACATATCTCAACCCCTCAACCCGCACGGGTAGCTCAGTTGGTTCAGTGGTGAGAAATATGGACCAAATGACCAAGCTTCTAAACCCGGAGCGGCCGTGTGGAGGTCAAAAAACCTGAAATAAGGATGGGCCTCTGGTGCGCACGGGAAAAAGGTCTATCATCATTGGGCCGACTGAGTGATTAACATCCTCCAAAAACCCTACCATCATTGGGTCGACTGAGTCACCGTGATTAACATCCTCCCAAAAATCATGTCGGATCAAGGTATGGGGAGCTTCTGGGGTGGCAGATTCCACCTTTTGGACCAAATATCTCAACCACTCTAGAGTTTCTACACTCTAGGCTCTGCTATCGTTGCCGACAAAAAACCGCCGCTAATAGACAATTCAAGCGACAGTGATGGCTGAAATCAACCACTCGACGCTCGCATCAATACTCAAACAGGACGAGTGTTGGTGATGAATAATCGCACATCTTCGATGTTGTGGTTTAATTTGCTGGAAAGAAAGGAGAATGAGAGGGTTGTGGAGATGACTGAGCATTACAAGAATTTGGTGACGGCGTGGAATTGCTTTCCAGATCAAGTGACAAGAAGATAAAGATGGGTTTGACGGATGTAGTGCTGAATCGGTGAAAGGGTTTGGAAATTTAAGATGGGTCACTTTTATGGAATTTATGTGAAGAGTCCTATTTTTGGAACTCAAAAGATTAGAGATAATATAGAGGTCATTATAGCTAAGCATTCTTGCTCAGTTGGTTGTGAGATTACCGTGCTTAGTGGGAGGTCTCGAATTCGAAACCTGCTAGACACACAAGGGTTTGAAATTCATGAATGAAGTGAGTTTCAGCCCTGATTACTCCAAACCCCCAGACCTCCTAGAGTAAAAAAATATAGAGGTCATTATTTCATATTTTTCTCCCCTATCATTTGAACCATACGTGTTTGACTAAAAATCATTGCTGCGGAAAATAATACGGAGTATTAGATTGCTAATTAAATCTGAGATCAGTTCGGTTCTTAAGCAAAATATCTGGAACTATTTAAAAATTTTAACATTTATTATTGGTTCGGTTCTTATAAATTATTTGTAGAACTGATATGGAAGCGAACCAAATCTTAACGGTTCAGTTCTAGCCATTTCTCGGTTCCTAATATTTTAAATCTCCAACAAATTACCGTTAAATTTGTGTCATATAAAGACATTAGAATTTTAAAATGATAAGAAATACAACACATTCAAGGTTATCATCAGTTCAAACCTCAAAAGAAAACAAAAAAAAACATTAGCTACAAGAGGAATCACTTAATTAATTGCAAAGTTATACTAGTACAACTTTATTAACTAAACTAAATTAGTGAATTTAATATATAAATAAATATCAAAATATATATACTAATAAGCTATGTTTTAAAAAACTGACCCGATCAGGAACCCAACGACCCAGACCAAAACTCAGTTTGGTTATTCCAAAACCTGAAAATGGTCAAAACCCTGAAAAACCCGGCCGAGCCGGCAAAACCCAGTCCAAATTCGGACCCAAAAACCTCGAGAAACCCGAAGAAATACAATTTTGGTTGTTTTTCCATTTTTAAAATTTTCAAGCATTTTAACAATAAAACTGCAATTTCAAAACCCTAAAAAGAAAAAATATGCCATATATTTATATACTACGTAGTACTTATTTGTTTTAGAATAAAAGTCATGCCAAATTATAGAGTATAATAAATTTCCAATAAAAATAACAAATATGGAGGATCATTATATATTTTAATAAGATCAAAATGGTATTTTGGAATATAATGATGTTTTTTGAACTTTTAGTGTTTTGTAAGTATTACTATTAGTTAATTATTATGAAATAACTACCTCTTATTTTAATTTTGAATACAATTATATGTTTATTGTTGTTAAATGGTTGACCAATTTTATAGAGTTGATCAGATTGACCCGACCAGGTTCAGGTTGACCCGTGGCCCGGTCACACGGCCGGATCGTTTTCCGATCCTGTTTCTTAAACATAGCTAATAAGTACAACCCCATCCCAGTGGAGAGGCGCTTGAAATTTGAATTTTGTTAGATACTACGTAGTTTATATCAAGAGTATTTCTGTCGATCTATTTATAATCAGTCTCTTTTTACTCCCAATCATAAAAAGTGTCTGTTTAAGCAATTTTTAGTACCTAGTGAATTATTATTTTTGAAAAATGTATGTGAATTCGTCTCATTACTAAGTTTTATAATCTGAATTTTATTTTATTTTTACTAATACAGAATTAAATATAATGACGGTCAAAGTTGTGCGTTGACAAACGTAAAATATTGACTGTTGCATCTAAAAAGAGACGAAGGAAGTATTATACTTCGTATAAACAATTTAAAAGAATAAAAGAGTTTGCTCGGTAACGTACAAGAAGCTAGGTAAATTAATATGAAGTACTCCCTCCGTCCCAGAATTTACTTCCATAGTACAAATGGCACACGGATTAAGAAAGTGAGAATTGTGTGGTGGAGAGTTGTGCAGAGGAGAGAGAAATGTGTAAGAATTATTGTGAATCACAAATTCTTTGCCAAAAAGGGAAAGAGAAGTTCTTTTTGGGACAGACGAAAAGGGAATGTTGGAAGTAAATTATGGGACGGAGGGAGTACTACGTAATATATTGACTGCAATTCTGCAAATGATTGTGAATTACTCCGTATATTCTAGAGCTTAGGTAAAAAAAGTGTATCTCTCTTCTCCATGATACTAGGGATATACTTGTTTCGTTCCTAAATGTTTTTCCTACTTTGACTTTTGCGATCTTCTAGGTAGGTAGGCGTGTGACTGTAATTATCTATTAATATATACCTATAAAATCTATAATAAATTGACATTTGAATAATACATATGACAAAGAATCACATTAAATAATTTTTAAGGATAAAAAATTATTAATTTTGAGTAATTAGCGGTTAAATTTAACAAATTTGACTCAAAAAGTCAAACTAGGACAAACAATGAGGAATGGAAGAAGTATATACTATGTATATTACAGCAAAAGCTCCCAAGTTGATGTGCTACCCTCCCTGCGAATAAGGAATTAGTTGAGCTAACCATCCCTATTTTCTTGTTGTTCCCAAAAGTTGGAATCTCTCACCCCAGGAGCCCCCGCCCCGACCCGACAGGATGGTGGGGAGATAAGTCACGGTGACTCAGTCAGCAGAATGGCAGTAGGCTCATACACCCGTGCACATCAGAGGCCCAATCTTATTTCAGGTTCTGTGACCTCCACCCGATCGCTGCGGGGATTCGAACCTTGATTCATTGTTCCAAATCTCCCACCACTCGACCAACTGAGCTACCCGTGCAGGTAATCACCCCTATTTTCTATTTTCAAGCTCAACCATGTTCCTTTAATCTTATCAACTCAACACGTGGTATTTTCACAAATTACATGACAGTTTAAGATTTCAATTAAATATTCTCGTCCTAACAGTATCTTTTTGTCTTTTGGAACTCCAGGAGTATCATATTTATCATTATTTCACGTTGAAAACAATAGAAATCATAGTAAAATATATCTGAGTAAAAAAGGGCTAGTCGCAAGTATTTATGAAGTTTCAACATAGTGGAGCTTTTTGAACGATTTTTTCCATTGTGTTGGGTCACTTTATAAAACTGCAAAAAGAAAAATGAATTTCAAACATGCTTAATTGCGACATTGTTGAAGAATTGAAAACTACTCTAACTCATGTTTGTTATGTATCATGTATATGTTCCTTCCTTGTCTCGTTAACATTGTCTCATTTTACATTTTCAGGAAATCGCTCTAAATAAAATTGTCTCAAACTAAGAGCCGGTTTGGTAACGCCGAAAAATGGGTGAATTGGCTTATTCCGTTGAAATGTATGAAGTTGTGGTTGAATTAGCTGTATTGACTGATTCTGGTGATTTTTAAAATAAATTATATACAAAATATTTGTTATTAATAAATAAAATAAAAAATTATGTGAAAAAATAGCTAAAATGATCCTCTACGGTAACTTCAGCCAATACAACCAGAAAAGTAACTTGAACCTTACTTTTTCTTATTATTACAAAATTCAATACGCGGAATCAAAAGTTACGTGTTTGGTGAAAAAACTGGTCGATAAGTCAAAAAAAGATGGTACCAAACGGGCTCTAAGTTTGGTAAAGTTTGTGTAGTCCTAAATCATTTTTACTTCATTCTTTATTCTTTTTTTTATCAATTTAAGTAATAAACCTCATAAACTCGCATTTCTTAATAACCGTTTCATTTCATTTTATCTCAATGTTAGTGGGAGTAGGGGTGGGCGCGGTCCGGAACGGTCCGGTAAATTGGTAAAACCCGTAATGTATCCGTGAGGTTTTTAACGGTCCGGTACGGTCCAGTTCCAAGGATAGAACCGTTCGGTACCATGTCATTTTCGAACGGTACAAAACAGTACGGTACAATGCCAAATGCATGCTAAAAAATTTGAACAAAATTTGCAATTAGTAGATATCATCACACCAACCAACTCGCGTGAAATGTTGATATAAATACAAGAAATTCCATATGTAGTACTAATATTCACAAATACACAAATAGTGCAACACAACTAAGAAAAAGTATAGCAAACGATGACGCACGAGATAAATATCATCTTTAGTTTACTAAGTTCATGTGAAAATATAAAAACGAATATCATCAAATTGTTGAATATGATAGAAATCGTCAACATTCTTCTTCTTCGTTCTAGGTTAAATATTACTCCGTAGTTCTAATTTAATTTATAATTGAACCTTGAAAGCTAAAATTTAAACCATATTAATTAAGTTGTAAAAATTGCACAAACATGATACAACAAAAAGTCATGGACATTACATTACTAGAAATGAATAGTCATTAATGATTTCTAAAATTTTAATATTCTTTCAATACATACCGAAGTATAACATAAATTATCTAAAAAGAAAAAAAAAAAAAAATATATATATATATATATATATATATATATATATATATATATAAACACACATTTAGATATCTTAGGAACACATGAATACATACTTGGGCTATGAAATTGTTGGTCTATAAAAGAGACATATTGGTATAGAAAAAATATAAAAAATTCAAATGCATTATTTTCGAACGGTTCGGTCCGGTATTTTTCGGTTCTCAAAATCTAGGTCCGGTCCCGTACCCGTTTCAAACGGTACGGTTTTGGTATGGGATACAAATCTATAGAACCATTTAAATACCCGATATTTGGTTCGATATCATTACGGAACGGTTCGGTACCGGTTCGGTTCGGGTTTTATGTCCACCCCTAAGTGGGAGAGCGAGTAAATCTCAAAAGTGGGATCCAGAGATCTTGAGTTCGTCTCGGCTGAACAGTATTTAGAGATTTACAACGAGAAAGCTATTGCCAGCGCGACATGTTTTGCCAAAACAGTACATTAATTCTGGTTAAAAGTTTCTTTATTTGAAATAATATTATTAGAGAATTGCAAGATACGAAGTATTATTTGCACGTGAGTAAATCTATGTACTGAATGCACAATTATTGAAACACAAGTGTTTCATGTTTTATTTTCCTACAGTTTTTCCTTCCATATATACGGAGTACAAAAAGTGACTGGGATTTGAAAATCTGACTAACCTGAAATCGGTGGTATTGATCGTCTGCAACATCTCCATTGCTTCCATCTAGTATATCATTGGCTACAATAAAGAGGAATTTTATTTTCCCTAGATATTTTTTCAGAATATTAAAAAAGTCTTTAAATAAATTTTTTAGTGCACTGTTTTAGTTCTATTTATTTACACTAATTTGGTACAAAAATAGTTCACTACTCGTATTTTTTATGAAATATGAAAAGAATATTTAAAAAGAACCTGATTTGTGGGTGAAAACATCCCAGTTACTGAGGCCTTTACCATTATCCATGTACCCTCCTTCAAACTGCAAAGCATTATTAACACAGCATTTGCGTGGATGGAATTAAGGAATCAATCAAATCCAAAGATTCCAAACCAATAATACATGAAAATAAATGTGCGGACCTGATAAGAAGAGGAAGCCGTGCCTAAAAGGAAGCCGGCCGGGAATGAAGGCGGGACATCGGAGTTGACCGTTACAGGCCGCTGTATGACACGACGAGACGCCATAAGCGGCGGCGGGGAGAGTAGAACCACCGCCGCAAGAAGCAGCCATCGACGCTCAAGCAGTGCAGAACGTGTCATCATATACTTCGTATGTTGTTTCTAAATAATACGTAGTAGAGATCTAACTTAAAACAATAGAATACGAATATGATCAATTACATAAATTAATTCACGAGGAAAACAAGCATGTGTCTTGTCCATGTCACCCAGTTATATAGTGACGGGCAAGATCAATTACATAAATTCATATGGTACAATTTGGTACCTTAACATTTAAATGAATCTGATCAAATTATATATAAATGTTTGTTGCAATATCATAATTATATATAAATGTTTCAATTAACATTGTTATTCAAATTTGTGGTCAAAAATCTTACATACCGTGATAGGGATCAAAGTTTTATGTGTAGAATCCACTCTACAATGAATACATGATACAAGTACGGTGAAGAGGACTTTATGCATATAATTCCGATCGCCACGTATGATATTTTATCCAAAATTTATATAATATGATCAACCGAAAAGTTAAAGTACCAAAATAGAGATGGTAGAAAAGTAAAAGAAAAGACGGGTATTTGATTAATTGATTCTTTAGTTGGTAGAGGGCAAATATTTCACCCGCCAAGTGAGATTGGAGAAAAGTAAAAGAAAAGGCGGGTCTTGGATTCTTTAGTCGGTAGAGGGCGGTTGGGTGGGACCTAACCTTCACCTCACGTAGTCAATAAATGCTGGCGTGGCGGGCCGACATGGATATTATTTGGATAAGTGGAGTTTGGGGTTGTTAGAATTTGGTAAAAGTACTTATATTGTGTGGAAATATTTCATGAGAGATATTCGATCGGTCAACCCTAATCTTGTTCAGGGCCGTAGATGAGGCGTGCAAGAAATGCTACCACATAAGGCCTCTCGATTCAGAAGGCCCAAGATTTTAAATACGGTCTACATAATATACAAAATCCTCATTTATTTGATTAAAGATTCTCATCTTAGTATTTTTTTAAAATTTATATGTAATTTAAATGATAGATCGGAGCTCATAAGAATTTAAACAGATAAATTATTGTTACATTACTCTTTGTTACGTAACTCGTGTTGGAAAAATGTGTTAAAAATTACATTAAATGGTCATTTTGGGGCAATTATTTGAGTGGGGTCCACTTCCGATTGGGTCGGGTCAAAGTGGTTTCTGATTGTCCTTGTTAAGGGTTACAATTTGATATATGGTACGCTCAAAACGGATAACGGGTGAATGAGAAATTGATTCTCGAAGTTAACTCGTTGAAATGGGAAAACACGGAGAACGATGAGTTTCTAGTGTGTTTTATACCACACTAAAAAACTCAAGGGATTTTCACCCCCTTATAAAGGGAAGCCTCTTTTAAGGAGTTAAGATTCCTAAAGGTAAATGCTCTGTCTTGCGCGCAGGGAGGGTGCCGATCAAATCTTGAAAACGGAGAAGAAAACCCGTGACTCGTGTGCGCGGGGGACCTGCGGACACTAATGCTTTTCTGTCCGAAAAATCTATCATTCAAAGATACGATTTAATTTTTGTTTCTTCCTGTAATGTTCCTTTTTTTCAGGCTGGCAGAATCGCTCCATTTCTGTTCGGACCAGAAGAGGGTTCTGTTCTCAACAGAACCGCTCGGCTTCTGTTCGGCTCAACATAAACCCTCGAGGTGTTCTGGTCGCAACAGAAGGGCTCGAGGTATTCTGGCCGCAACAGAAGGGCTCGAGGTATTCTGGTCGCAATAGAAGGGCTCGAGGTATTCTGGACCGTTACAGCAATAAATGTCCAACGTTCTTATCTTTTAATGCGGCGTTAAATGGATAGTTTATGGACGATTCAATGCCCAGCGGGCTGGTCATTGATGTGCAACGTTCAGGTCCATTAATACTCCATTAGACACACAACAAATCCTCCTATAAATAGCTGACAAGTGCTTTGCAACAAACACGTTCTTATACGTTCACTAGCAATCTGCACGTAGTTTTTAGCTTTAAAAACACTTTCTGCTACTCTGAAATTTCCTGAGTGTTCTACCTTTGTTCCCGTTCGCCGGAACTCTCGTTTGTGTGCTCAAACGTTAGTTCGTTAGCCACCGTATCCTGGGAAACGGTCGTTGCAACGCTCTTAGCACTGTGTGAGGCGACGAATACGTTTGAAGAACATCGTGCGTAGCACGAGCTCTGACTAAACTTTGTTCCATCTATTTTCCGTTTTCTTTTGACTATTTTAATTTATTTATTAATTAATTTTATTTAATTAATATTTCTTCGTTTTTCTGAGACACACCCAACAATATGTATGATTTACTAGAATGTTCTTAATTTTCTTTTTAATTGGATGGTAATTTTCTAATCTGGTCTAATTTGATAGATATTTAATTTTTGTGTATATTGCAATTGTAAAGATCGAATCTAGTATGATATGATTCGGTCTGTTTAAATCTAGTGTACTTCAACCTCAACCCTAGCAACAAATTTGGTAAATGTTTTATCTTGCGAGTAAAATGTATTGAAACAAAAATAGTATATGGGATATTTTATGGGCCTATCCCAATATTTTTAGCTGAGTGCTTGGATTGGTCAAAGTATCCAATAAAGTAGGTGAAAGAGTTAAGAATTACTACGTATCACTTTACGAGTATTAGTTTATTGTTGAGGACCGTTAAACATATATTCTCCATTATAGACGAGGAGCCCTAGCCTCCTCATTTTGACAGTTAATTTCACATGTGATTGATTTGATCCTTTATAATTGTTCCAAAATTTCACCTTAAGATTTTATTAGGGAGTAATTATTCAGTCACGTTTATAAAAATAGCGCGTTTGATAATCGTGATCTTCAGTT
This sequence comes from Cuscuta europaea, assembly GCA_945859875.1. Lineage (NCBI taxonomy): Eukaryota > Viridiplantae > Streptophyta > Magnoliopsida > Solanales > Convolvulaceae > Cuscuta > Cuscuta europaea. Next base: position 13,021,037 of record CAMAPE010000004.1, read on the forward strand.
AATCAGGCTTATCGGCTAGCTTTTTCATCACACTTTGAAAAATATATTTTTTATATATATTTTTTTATTTCATTAATAAAATATATTTTCAATATAATTTTCTCAAAATTCAACAAATTCAACCAATTAAGTCGCTTCATTCAGAATTTCATCAATTTCAACAAAATCAACCTATTTAGTTAATTTTAATGTTACCTAATAAGTTATAAATAAATAACTGTCTTCAAATTGGCCCCATCCATACCAAATTGAAATTCTGATGGATTGGCATGAAAAAAAAACGTTGGTAGTTGCATGTTGACGTACAAGGTATGCAAATGAAATACGTAGTGCGTATTTCTGATTAGGGATGGCAACGGGGCGGATCGGGGACGGTTTTACATAAAACCGTAACCGCTCCGTTAGGTAATTTCCCCGCCCCGTAACCGCCCCATTACCCAACGGGTAATTTTTATCCAAACCATAACCACCCCAACGGGTAACGGGTAAAACTTCGGGTAACCGCGGGTAACCGATTTATTAATTGTGTCATTAAATTTTGATATAAAAATAATATTTTAAAAGGAGAAGAATGACATCGCCTAGACGACTCTACACTTCAGATGCCAATTTAAAGATTCATATATCTACAAGACGAGAAAGGAATCAACTTAAATTAATTTGAACCTAAAAATACTTGATCTAAAAAATATATGGTAATAATCAAACAAGACTATTAAAATCTATTATGAACTTGCGTTCATACATTATAGTTAGTACATCTATTATCTATATATTCACAATGTAAAGAAAAAAATCTCATCTTTTAATAGTTGTTAGACAAATTATAGATAAAATTATAATAAAAATATAACTACAAATAAACGGGGCGGGTACGGGGCGGGCATGTATAAAACCGTAACCGCCCCATTACCCGTAAAAATAAAATGGGGATTCCCCGCCCCGTACCCGTTACCCGGTCAATGCGGTTTTCCCCATTTTGACCGGGGCGGTTCGGTGCGGGTATCCATCGATTTGGTCACAATTGCCATCTCTAACTCTGATCTGTTGCTACCAATGCATAAACTTAAACGTGAGCTAATCACTTTGAATAACTGTTATAGTCTTACCAGAAAAACGGATAGTTCACGTGTTTAGAAAAACGGATAGTTCACGTGCATATTATATTTGGAAAATAATTTCTATTTGAAATACTATTTAAGGAAAAATAATTTAAATATCTCAAACTTTAATAGGGTGTGCAATAAATATCTCAAACTTGCATACATAATTTATATATCTTGAAATTTGTATAAAAAGTTATTTTCGCACCATGATTGTATATATATTTTTACATCGTGATTGTATATATTCTCAGACGCGGAGCCAGAGCACTAAGCCGGATTGGGCCGGACTTGACCAGTACAAAGAATATTTTTTGAAAAAATTTTACACGAAATTTTTTACCTTAAAAATTAAGCATTTTTAAAATTTGGGGTGGGTCATGGCCTAGGTTGGCCCACCCCTAGCTCCGCCCATGTATATACTCGATATAAGCTTTATTAGAATGCAATTAGCATTCTAAAATTTCATTTGTGAAATAAATAGTATTACATTCGGTACAATTTAATTTTAATTGCATTCTCATAAATGTTTTGGATATCTTAAATTATGTACTAAATACAATAAAATTATATTTGTAGAAATATACGAAGTATATGATATTATTGCTAATACAATTTTTTATATAAGTTTGGGGTATACAACTTCTTACAACTATCCAAATTTGATCTAATCCGATTAAAGTTAATATGATATTATTGCTAATATAATTTTTTATATAAGTTTGGGGTATACAACTTCTTACCACTTTCCAAATTTGATCTAATCTGATTAACGGTAATATGATTTATTTAAGTCTCATATTGTCTGATTTAATTTAGAACCGAAACCATTCCGGATATTGATGGACTCGGGCCGGGTCGGGCCCGGACCGGGCCACCCGCCCGGGTCACGGGTCGGGTCCGGTTCGGGCCGTGCCGGTTATTTTTTTTTATATAATTTATATTTTATAGTTTATAGTTTTATACGAGTATTAAAAACAAACTTCAATTGCATTTATTTGAAATGAAATAGGAACTACATTTGAAAATTAAAAAAAACTTTAAGAGATAAACATTTTGAAAATTGTAATCAATCGGAACTTCCCGCACCTCCCGATCCTTTGGCTTTGTCACATGACTTCATATGCTTGATTGTCATCCCGAATCCGCCAGAAACCCCCATGCTACATTTTTTCTCGCACCATTTGCAAATTGCGTACCACATCCCGGTCTTCGGGTCCTTCTGCTTATCAAAATTATATCGTATAATGGCATCTTGATTTTCCATCTTAACTTCTTAAGTATAAACTATAAAGTAGATACATAAATAATAAATATAATATATTGGAGAATAAGAGAATTAGAGAGTAGAGAGTTAAGAATAGGATTTAGGAAGAATTGGAGAAGAGATATGAAAAAATGTTTAAGATTAGGAGTATTTATAGGTTTTTTTACCCCCACCCCCCCCACCCCCCCCGGACCCCCCCCCCCTTTACCCCACCCAACGACTATATAGCCGTTTGGGTTGTCCCCAGCCCCACCCCCAACGGCTAGTAGCCCAAGAGCCCAAACAATTTTTTTTTTAAATAAGACCGGACCCGGGCCCGAGCCTGACCCGGCCGGGTCGGGTCACATTAATCCAGCACCGAGCCCGCCCCGCCCATTCCCACCGGTTCGGGTGCATACCCGGTCCCGGACCGCCCGACCGGGCCGGTCCCGGGCCCGCACAGTACCAGGCCGGGCCGGGTGGCCCGAACAGAATCCAACTCTTTATTTCCGGATGAGAATAGACAATACAAAGTATAGCGGGGACCGCGTAGTTGTCGTGACGCTACATTAAGGATAAGGATTAGTAATTTCAATGAGCTTATGTCATTATTAAATTGTACAAACTCCATGTCCCCATGTCCAGGCCCATTTTATTTAGGATGTCTTTTTGGCGGTATGTAATCCCTCTGTTCCTTAATTAAGTTCACTGTCAACACTTCACGATCTTAAATATTAATGTTTGATCATTGACACTTATAGATATGCACTTATAAAACTTATAATGAACTCACATTTTCATAAAAATATGTAAAAGAAGCATTCAAAATTATTTTTGTATTGTAAAATAGAACGGTTTTTGACTAAATAATGGTCAAAGTTAGCAAAGTTTGACACAAAAAGTCAAATTGTCAACTTGGTTCTCGTACTATCACGAAAAAGTTAACTAAGTACTCGCACTTTAAAAAAATAGTCAAATCCCTCAACTTTGTAAAAATGTTCAATTGAGTCCAATAGCATGTTACCCGCCACAACAACAATTCACCTGCTCACGTGGCACACATGTGACAACCCAGTCAGTAGTGACTTTGCTGACGTGGTGCACACGTGGAAGCCTAGTCGACCATTTACCAATGACGTGACACACACATGGACCGCCACATATGTGCCACTTAAGTGAGTGACCTCTTGGCATGACATGTAACATGCTAATTGACTCAATTGATCATTTTTTCAAAGTTCGGGAATTTGATTGATTTTTTTAAAGTATGAGGATATTTAACTGTTCCGCCGTATTTTCTCTTCATTTCACACTCACATTTGCAATGAATATATTTTATGTAGCAATAATCATTGCTATATTGCAACGATTTTATATTTTGATGCAAATGTCATTGCATTGTTGCAACAAAGATGAGTGTATTGTATGTTTTCATTGCAAAAACCTTGTTTTTTCTAATAGTGTTAATTGACTTTTTCGTGATAGTACGAGGATCAAATTACCAATTTTCCCTTTTTTACATTGTACTAATTGCAAGTCTTTGTTTCACAATTGGTCTTTGCATTTTTTTAGGTATGTACCTTAAGTATAAATGCATAGTGTGATTTAAGTAAAAAGCCAAAAGTGAAATACTTAGGGAGTTAGGGGCTTTGCCATGAATATTACTAAAGTATACAAAATGGACACATAGGTGACCTTTTTTTAATTTCCAAAAATGTGACTAAAAGGGAGTAAAGAGACCATTTCACCCTTACTAAAGCAACTAACCTATAGCGACTTTCGCTAAGTGACCAATTGATATAGTGACTTCTGCCAAGTGACCAATTGACACAGTGACTCCCGTCCAGTGACTATTTCTCACAGTGACTCTCGTCTAGTGACCATTACCTCAATGACATGGGTTGAGCGGTTACAATTACGTACACACGCCCAACACCCGTCAATGACCTAATTTCAACCTTCTCCACATAGTGACTAGTCACTACCACTGCCCCAATAACAGTGACCACCGCCTCGAGTACAATGGCCACCGCCCCGAACAAAGTGACCACCAGTTCTAGAGACAATCTGACCACTACCCCACCCCTCTTCCACAACCACCCTCCCAAACCTCCCACACAGCCATGCCCTAGTCGTCTTCCATAGTCATTGTCCCAACAATCTGCTCCACACCAATACAACAACCCCCAATCCCACACTGCATGCTTCCATCGCCTGCCCATCCTCTGCCCTTAAGGGAGGAAGAGGAGGAGGAGGAGGGGGGGGGGGGGGGGGGAGAGATACCCTAGGAAGAATAATCAAGATAGAACCAGTAAATAATCGGGTAAGAAGAGGTATAAGTCCACAAAAAGAGACTGTTATAAATGTGGTAACCCAGGGCATTTCATAAAAGAATGCCTTCACCCCAAAAGGAATGAGCACGCTAACTCTGTGACCAATAAAGAAATTGTAGATGAAGTCTTTATGGTTTGTGATCAAGCCAATTCTGTTCTTAGTAGTCTGACTGAAACTGAATGGTTAATAGATTCAGGTTGTACATACCATATGACACATTTCAAAAACCTGTTTGGTTCTTATAGTGTGTGTGACTCTGGTTATGTGTCCCTTGCTGACAGTAAGAAGGGTAAGGTGCATGGTATAGGTGATATTTGTTCGAAATTTGAAAATGGAACTCCTTTTTCAATAAAAAATGTTAGACATGTTCCTGATCTAAGACATAACCTATTTTCAGTCTCTACTTTTGAAGAATGTGGGCTTGATGGTAAATGGGCTAATGTGTGCATGAAAATCGTGAAAAATTCCTTGGTTTTATTTAAAGCCTTAAAAGAAAACAACGTCTATGCGGTTCATGCAAAACCTTGTTTTGATTCTGCCAACTCTCTGACATGTATACCCTTTGGCACCATAGACTTGGTCACATGAGTAATAAGGGTATGAATATTTTGCAAAAATCTGGCTGTTTTAGAAATGATTTTGTGTCCCCTAGTCAAATATGTGAAAGTTGTGTTTTAGGAAAGCAGCATAGGGTTAAGTTCCCTTCACCTGTCAACCATAGTGAACCTAAGTCAACCTCTGTCCTTGACTACATACATGCTGATGTATGGGGTGCAGTTACTGTCCTTATCCATGGGGGTAAAATATATTTTCTGTCCATAAGTGATGACTTTTCTAGAAAAGTATGGGTCTGTCTATTAGAACACAAATCTGATGTATTTGTTAAGTTTAAAGAATGGAAAATATGATAGAAAACCAAACTAGCTATAGGATTAAGACTCTTAGGACTGATAATGGCTTAGAATTTTGTAACAAGAATATGGATAGGCTATGTGTTGAGTGTGGGATGAGGAGACACAAGACTTTACCCTATACTCCCCAACAAAATGGCATAGCTTAAAGAATGAATATGACCCTCCTTGATAAAGTCAGAAGTATGATTGCTACTTATGGCCTCCCCAAGTAGTTTTGGGGAGAAGCTGTGAACACTGCCACCTACCTGATCAATAGGTCTCCTTCTGTGCATTTAGGGGGAAAGTGTCACAAGTCTGTTTTCTCTAAGAAACCCGTTGATCTATCTAACCTGAGGGTTTTTTGGTGTGCTGCCTATGTACACCTACAAACTGCTAAACTTGAACCTAGGTCCAAAAATGGTGTTTTGTTTGGGCTATCTTGAAAGGGTAAAAAGGTATAGGATTTGGGATAGAACCTGTCACTAGTCTTGATCTTGAGTCTAGAAAGTCTCCCAATGAGGTGGAGCCCATCCCTATTGCTACAGAGCCCTTATGTGTTGAAATGGACAAATTTGATTCTTCTCACTCTTCTGATTCTTATGATTCTTCTCAAAATGAACATGAAAACTCCTTTACCTCTAATGAAGTGGAGCATTCCAATGAACTTGGAAATAACGAGATGTTGCATGATGTTGTTATTGAATCTGATTTTACTGATAGTAGTGAATTGGAGGAGATTAATGTAGAACACGACAATCTAAATGACTATCAATTGGCTAGGGATAGAAGTCAAAGAAAAATTACGTGAATTTCTGAAAGCATGACTGATTTTTCTTTCCATGTTTGTGACACTTCTCTATTTTCCTTCTCTGTCTTTGAAACCCTAGACTTAAATGAACCTAAGTCCTATAAGGAATCCCTAGCCTCTAAAGAATCCCAAAAATGGCTCAGTGCCATGTAAAGTGAAATAGAGTCACTTAGGTTGAATAAAATGTGGATTCTTGTTCCTAGACTACCTGGCAGTTCTGTTGTAGAATGTAAATGGCTTTTTAAGGTTAAAGAAGAACCAAATGACATTAGGTTCAAAGCCAGGTTAGTTGCCAAGGGTTTTACCCAAAAGGAAGGTGTTGATTATTATGAGATTTTTGCTCCCGTAGTTAAGTTCACTACTATCAAGATGATGCTTGCACTTTTTACCCATAATAACTAGGAAATGAAGCAGATGGATGTCACCACTGCATTTTTGCATGGTGACTTAGATAAGAAAATTTTATGACCCAACCTGAGGGGTTTGTTGACCCTTAAAATAGTGAGTATGTCTGCTTTCTTAGGAAAGCCCTGTATGGACTGAAAAAGTCCCCCAGACAGTGGAACATTAAATTTGACCAATATATGCATGTCTTCCTTGAAAGACAAGAAATCTGTATCTGATCATTATCTGTATATTAAGAATACTGCCTCTGTCCCTATTTTCTAGCTAATTTATGTTGATGACATGTTGCTTATAAGTCCTTCCCTGAATGCTATTAAACATGTTCAGAAATGCTTAAGTGATAATTTTGCCATGAAAGATTTTGGTGATGCAAAAAGAATCTTAGGCATTAATATCATCAGGGACAAATGTAGGTGTACCCTCACTTTAAATAAGGTTTCATATCTTGAAAAAGTCTTATGTAAGTTTAATATGAATGTTGTCACTCCTGTTAATGTTCCTTTGGCTTCTCATTTTGTTTTAAGTAAGGGTCAGTCTCCAAAGACTGATCCTGAAATTGAAAGGATGAAATTAGTATCCTATTCCAGTGCAATAGGGTGAGTCATGCATCTCATGGTAAGCATTATGCATGACATTGCCTATGCAGTAAGTTGTTTGAGCAGATACATGACCAACCCTGGGATGCCACACTGGAATTCCCTGAAATGGTTTTTGAGGTACCTTAAGGAGTTAAGGGTACTATTAACCTTGGTCTGATTTTCTCTAATACTCCTGCTGGTATTTTACTTACTGGATTTGTTGATTCTGACTATGTCAATGACAGGGGCAATAGGAAATCTACTACTTCCTTTATTTTTACACTTTTTGGTTCATGCATAAGTTGGAAATCCAACCTGCAACCAATTGTAGCACTTTCTATTACTGAATCAGAATACATTGCAACCACCGAAGCCTTAGCTATTTGGCTGAAATGTATTATAACTGAAATTGGTTTTCTTAAGCAGGTTGTGAATGTGTACTCGGATAGTCAGTCCGCTATCCAGTTGTGCAAAAATCCAGTCTTCCATGATAGGACACCAATCACATGGATGTCAGATTTCATTTCATCAGGGATATTGGTGATAAAGGAGAAGTGAAGTTGTGCAAGATTGCTTCTGAATTTAATCCTGCTGACATGGGGACTAAATGTCTCTCTTTTGAAAAAATATATTTTGTAAATAAACATTTAATTTGGACTGTGGTTAGATAGGAACAGAAAACACAAGATAACCAGCGATAGTGATCCTCCCTTTCACAATATGCTCAACACCACCAGGGGCCAATAAGGTGGAGAGTTTGAGTTCGTATTGGCCCCATTCATTTTTTACTCCTTGTCCATTTGGGCTGTCCTAGCCGACCAAGCCCATCTGCCCCTTATTTGTCTCACCCAGCGTACTTGCTCCTTTTTTGTTTTACCAGCCCGTGACTCTTGAGATGGTCCCCTATGTATTTGTTCGGATCCTTCTGGATCCTTATATTTGACTCCTTCGCACCTCTCTCCTGTGATGAGTCATTCTGATTGTTGCCCTGGTTCTAGAGTGAGAGAGTGTTGGACCTGTGTTGGTTTGTGCTCCAGCCACCCTTCGACGGTCTCCTGGGACACCTTTGGGTGCTTCAATCTAAGCTGGTGGGTTGGGGAGTTTTTCTGGTGGGTTCTTTTCTTTTAGGTTAAGCGTTGTGGCCGTTTCCCTCCCCCTTTCCCTTTTGAAGCCCTCTGGTGGTTGGATGACGAGCAACCTTCTTGGTTTGGCGATTGAGGTTTGAGCCGGTCCTAAAACTCTACAGGTCCACGAATCATCTTGCCTATGGCTGGATTGTAATGTTTCCACTTTTGCTAGGATTGACTTCATTTTAATGCCACTACCCCACACGATAATATTTTTCTTTTAAGTATTAGTATCTTTGTGTTTTCGTGTGTAGTTTGCTTGATAATCATATGTTGATTCTAATTACATCTAATATTCATTTAAGCTTATAAGTTTGTATAAAACGTAAAGTTCACCGATGTAGATTCTTTCATTCTCCGTATCTTTTTTTGAAAGGATTTTTTCATATCTTTTAATACTGAATTTCATCTATAAATGAATCATGCACCCGATCAAGAATAAATAATGCATGTGTTTATATTAACATCTCGAGAGTAATGTTATGTAGGCGTTGGTTTGGTCACAAGTAAATTTTGTGAACTTTAATATTTACCATCATATTTCAATATCACTAAAATGTACTTAATAATTGAAATCTTCATTCCATGCAACACACAGGTGAAATGTAACAGAGCAGTAATATGGGTCATTCAATTGGCCCGTCAAAATAGCACTCGACATTTTTGCCATAACCTCGAGCCCTTCTTATAGAGGTTTAAATGATATCCTAATAGTGAAAAGTTTCGTATTCTTCAAATTAGTCTTACTCCAATGGTTGTGAGGCTCCGACCATTTCACATTTACACATAGGCTATTCTCCGTAATGAAAAGATACAAAGTGATCATGAGCAAGAGTAAGGGTAACTCTAAAAAAATGTGGGTGTTTTGTTGCGATGTCCTTTTTTTACGCATGAACATTGTATGTTTCAATTTTGAAGCTGGAAAATTCGTCTAGCTTATAGTTCGTAAAGAGGTATTTAGTAATCCATAAAGAGGTATTTAATACTGAATACTCTCTCAGTCCCTTAATATTTTGCCAACTTCCTTTTTTGGTTGTCGCACTAATTTTGTCACTTTCCTTTTTAAATAAATAATTTGTGATTCCAGTTAATTTTATCTCCTTTGCACAAACCTCAATCAACCAATTTTTACTTTATTAAATCTCGTGCTAGTCAAACTTGGTAAAATTTTAAGGAACGGAAGGAGTAATTTATAATGTGTGTGCTTATTAAAATTCTAATAAACATTTTATTTATTTATGTTTTCTCTCATTTGCATGATAAATAATACTACATGTTTTAATGTGTGTGTGTCTATATATATAGGGAGTGGTTTCAGTGAGAAAGGACTCCCGGGAGGGCAATGAGAATGAATCTGGACCGTTGGATTGTATTATGTGAAATTGAATTGTGCATTTGGTAAAACTGAAATCTGCATTACGTGAAATTGAAATGTGCAGAATGAAAAATAAAATGCAAATGTGCATGACATGAAATTGAAATGTGCAAAACAAAAGGCACAAAAATGCCACTGCATCCTAGTTTTTATTCTGCACGTTTCACGTTCACGTAGTGCACATTTTTGTTTTTCATAACGCACAATTCAGCTTCACATAATACCACTATGCCTTACATTTTGTGCTGCATATTTCGATTTCACCTAATGCACATTTCAGTTTCACTTAATGCACATTCAATTTCACATAGTACAATCTAACGGTCCAGATTCATTCTCATTTCTCTCCTAAGATGATTTTCTCACTTGAACCTAATTTATATATAAAGATTTATAGATTATATTTGCATATTACATCCTGTGCAACGCACGGGTGAAATACTAATTTGCATGAAATTAATTTAATACCAGATCTAAACCGCCATGGACAATGCCAACTTGCCAAGTACATTCTCATTATGTGGTCTTCTTTGAGCTGTCCCGCATAACATAGGTATTGCTATATCACAGTGATTCACAGATATTATGTACAACCATGCAATTGAGAAGTTCACAGGCACAATGTTATAAATAAGCAGGGGACTCTAAATAATCAAAAGTACCTGGACAAAAAACATAGCGGGAAAACTTAAAAAGAATGGTGAGATTCCAATTTTGGATGAAACTTTTTTATTTAACTATAAAATATGATCCCAATACACACTTCCCTATATCAAAATCATCCTTCTCGACCCCAAATCACCATACACTCACTTGTTTTATTACAGAACTCGAATTCTTCTACAATTTATTTTGATAACAAATATTTGAAAAACAAGCAGATGATTAGAAAAAGTTCAACAGTTAATAATTGTCCTTCTATGAAAGCACATAAAAACATCTTTGAGGTAACCATCGCATACATCTTTATAGGGGAGAAAATCTCAAGCTTTTTTATAGAATTATCTTTCTTGATGCTGCTAGTGACTGCATAGCTTCATATGATTCGACTAAAATGAAGTTGTAGTTAAATTAGAGTAAGATTATTTCACAAGTTTGTTTTTATTATGTTTTTTATAGAATAAATTGTAAACCTTTTGAAAGAAAAGACATAAGTCAAATTATTTAACCAACTTTTTCATATTATTTTCATATAAAAGGTACCTTCATCAAGAAAAGTGAAGTGTGCTTTTATTGACGAATAAAAATGTAATGATATTACTCTGGGACATAGGGGCTACTTATTAAATACCCAATGAATACACACTAAATTTAGATTTTTTGAATTAGGACAAAAATGAGATGACCACAATTACCAATGTGATAGTCCAGTTGTGTATTTATCAGTAACTGAGCTAAATAACAGCTCGTTTGTTGGGATCCCTACTTAATTGGAGAGGTTCTAGAAAATTCTAGAGCTTTCTAGAGAAGTATAGAATTTTCTAGAACGTTGCGGAGAATCCTAGAGAAGTCTAGAACTCTCTAGAAGCTTGCGGAATAATGTGGAATCCTCTGGAATATTCTAGAGATGTGTGGAACCTTCTGGAAGCTTATGGAAGAGTATGGAAGCATATGGAAGAGAATGGAGAGGTGTAGAGATTCCTTGGAATTCTCTAGAATAGGTAGTCATGTAGAGCATTCTAGAGAAATATTCTCCACCACTCATTATGGAGGTGGAGTAGTATAAATAGGAGTAGGAGCCTCCATTCCTAACTATCCCAATCCTAATCCTAGCAATCCTAGTAAGAGAGAATCCACTTCCTAGAGTGAGATAGCTAGAGAGTTAGAGAGCCTCTTTGAGAGAGAAGAGAGTTAGCTTGGGAAGGTCATATCCTCAAGCTTGAGCGAGCCACCATTGAGTGAGACAATTTTGTAACATTCTTGTAAATCCTACTATTCTTTTGTATAGTGGAAGAATCTCCATATTGGAGAATTTAAATCGTGTGCTCCCATTACTACCTTAATTCCTAAGTGCCTATCTTAACTTCACGAAGCGGGAAAGTTCGGAGTTTTTTCCCAACAGTGGTATCAGAGACAGGTTCATTTGAGGTTGTCATCAGCTCGTGTAGTTCAAGATGGAGGATAGCGTCGCCCATGATGGAGACATGTTCAAGCTAACTGCCAACAACTACTCATATTGGAAGCCAATGATGGAAGACCATTTATACTGCAAGGATTTGCATGAGCCCATCATCTACAATGAGAAGGCAAGAGTGATGCTCAATGGGAGCTACTGAATCGGAAAGCCGTTGCTATGATCCGTAAGTACATCGACAAATCCCTCTTCGAGCATGTGTCCACTTACACGAATGCTTATGAATTATGGACAAAACTTGAGTCCATGATTCAAAAGAAGACACCTCGTAATAAAGCCAATTTAGTTCGACGGTTGGTGAAATTGGAGTATAAGGATGGTCATAGTATGATTGAACACTTGAACAATTTCAAGGGGCTCGTAAATCAATTAACCAAAATTGAGATGAAGATTGATGACGAGTTGCAAGCCCTTCTACTCCTTAGTTCCTTGCCGGAAAGTTGGGATACACTCGTGGTTACGCTTAGTAACTCAGCTCCGGAAGGAAAACTAACCATGGACACCGTCAGTGATAGTCTTCTTGGTGAAGAATCTAGGAGAATGGAACGAGGTGAGTCTATGCATCCCGAGGCTAATGTTATCGAGAACCGGGGTAGGAATGAGACTCGTGGACGCAGTAAGAGCCGAGATCCGCAACAATATCGAGGTAGGTCCAAGTCACGCTCGAAGATCACATGCTACTACTGTGGAAGAATGAGCCACAGGAAAATGGAGTGTCGATCCTTCAAGAGAGACCAGAAGGCCGGTAACGTCAAACCAGACCAAGTCAACCCAACAAAGAAGCAAGAAGAGAAGAGTACCACTGCCGTAGTTGCAAAAGAAGATCTGCTATATCTCGTTGGAGAAGGTAATATCCTAAACATTGCTTGTGATGATAGCTCCTGGATTATCGATTCTGGTGCTTCCTTCCATGTCACTCCCCATGGAAGCTTCTTCTCATCCTACAAAAGCGGTGACTTTGGTACAGTTCAAATGGGAAACCAAGATAGGAGCAATATAGTTGGGATCGGAGACATCATCCTGACAACTAGCATGTGATGCAAGCTTGTTCTCAAAGATGTGAGGCATGTCCCGGCCATGCGCCTCAATCTTATCTCCGCTGGAAAGTTAGATGATGCTGGTCTGATGAACTACTTTGGTGAAGGAAAATGGAAGCTCACCAAAGGAAGTCTGGTCATGGCTCGAGGGAAGAAGGAAGGATCGTTGTATGTGATGCAAGCTAAGCTCTGCAAAGGAGAGGTAAATATAACCAGTGATGACATGGAGGTATGGCATAAACGACTTGGCCACATCAGTGAGAAGGGCCTTCACATACTTGCTCGGAAGCAACTCCTCCCGGAAGTGAAAGGTAAGTCACTTGATCCTTGTGCACATTGTTTAGCTGGAAAACAACACAGGGTTGCTTTCCAAAGATCTTCTCCACCTACTAGGAGAAAGAATATTCTCAACCTTGTACACACCGATGTGTGCTCAATGTCCGAGAAATCCATTGGCGGTGCATTGTATTTTGTGACCTTTATTGATGATCATTCAAGAAAGGTATGGTTGCACCTGTTAAAATCCAAGGATCAAGTGCTTGACGCTTTCAAGGAATTCCATGCTCTAGTAGAACGTTAGACTGGACGAAAGATCAAGTGTGTACGATCTGACAATGGAGGTGAGTATAGAGGTCACTTTGAAGCCTATTGCAAGAAATATGGCATTAGGCTAGAGAAGACTCCACCCAAGACACCACAGCAGAATGGGCTAGCTGAGAGAATGAATAGAACTATTGAAGAAAGAGTTCGTTGTGTGCTCTCTCATTCTAAGTTACCCAAATCCTTTTGGGGAGAAGCTATAATGGCCGTAGTTGACATTGTCAACCTCACACAATCAGTCCCTTTGAACGGTGCCATCCCAGAGGAAGTCTGGACGGGCAGAAAGGCTTCATACAATCATCTTAAGGTGTTCGGGTGCAGAGCATTTGTTCACATCCCCAAAGACGAGCGATCTAAGCTCGACGCAAAGACGAAGGAGTGCATATACCTTCGCTCACCCAAGGATGAATTCGGATATCGGCTATGGGATCCAATCAACAAGAAGGTTGTTCGTAGCAGAGATGTGGTGTTCTTCGAAGACCATACAATTGAAGACATTAAAAACTCGGAGAAGCCAAGATTGAGAAGCAGCAGGAGCACCGGACCTACGCAAGTTCGATGTGAGGATACTGATCCACATCAAGACAATAATGTTGAAGACCATGAGCCTGTGTTAGAGCAAAGAAACCAGGAGACTCATGATGAACCAACTCAGGAAGATCCTCAATCTAGTTCTCTGCCAGCACCAGAGCCGAGGCGATCCTCAAGGGAGAGAAGACCATCCACTCGATACAACACCGAGGAGTACGTGATGCTCACGGATGAGGGGGAGCCACAAAGCTATAAAGAAGCAATCTGTGATGTTCATAAGGAAGAGTGGAGAAGAGCCATGCAAGAAGAGATGCAATCCTTGCATGAGAATCACACTTATGAACTTGTGGAGCTGCCAAAAGGGAGAAGAGCCTTGAAGAATAAATGGGTGTATCGAATCAAGACCGAAGACAATAGCTCAAAGCCTCGTTACAAAGCTCGATTGGTTGTCAAAGGATTCGGTCAACAAAAAGGCATCGACTTTGAGGAAATATTCTCTCCTGTGGTAATGATGTCATCCATCCGAGTTGTTCTTGGCCTAGCAGCGGCGCAAGATTTGGAGATTGAACAACTCGATGTCAAGACAGCGTTCCTTCACGGCGACATAGAGGAAGAGATCTACATGGAGCAGCCCGAAGGGTTCAAAGTTCCGGGCAAGGAAAACTTAGTATGTCGCCTCATGAAGAGTCTATATGGCCTCAAACAAGCACCGAGACAGTGGTACAAGAAGTTTGAGTCCTTCATGGCAGAGCATGCTTTTACAAAGACAAAGAGCGATCATTGTGTCTTCATAAAGAGGTATGCAAGTGGCGACTTTCTCATACTTCTACTCTATGTTGATGATATGTTGATTGTTGGACAAGATCGCGTAAAGATAGATGCTTTGAAGAAAGATCTAAGCAAGAGCTTCGCCATGAAAGATTTGGGGCCGGCTAAACAAATCCTTGGGATGAGAATAACTCGTGATAGATCGAAGAGACTGTTGTGGCTATCCCAAGAGAGGTACATTGAGAAAGTGTTGGAACGGTTCAACATGAACAAATCAAAGCCGGTAAACACACCACTTGCTGGACACTTCAGGTTGAGTTCGAAGCAAAGTCCCACAAGTGAGAAAGAAAAGGAGGAAATGAAGAAGATTCCATACTCATCTGTAGTAGGCAGTCTCATGTATGCAATGATATGCACAAGACCAGATATCACCTATGCAGTTAGAGTCGTTAGTCGTTTCTTGGCCAACCCTGGGAGTGAACATTGGGTAGCGGTCAAATGGATCCTCCGGTATTTATGTGGAACTTCCAAAAGATGTTTATGCTTTGGAAAAGGAAAACCTGTGTTAGAAGGATACACAGATGCAGACTTAGCCGGTGATATTGATTCAAGGAAATCAACATCGGGATACCTAACTACTTTTGCAGGGGGGCTATTTCCTGGCAATCAAAGCTGCAAAAGTGTGTTGCATTATCCACCACAGAGGCAGAGTACATCGCAGCTACTGAAGGTTGCAAGGAGATGCTGTGGATGAAGAATGTGTTGCTCGAGCTGGGAATAGATCAAGAAAGGTACGTGTTGAAGTGTGACAATCAAAGTGCAATTTACTTGGCGAAGAAATCAACATTTCATTCCCGCACGAAGCACATTGATACAAGGTATCATTGGATCCGAGAAGTCCTCGAAGAAAAGAAATTGCATCTTGACAAGGTTCACACAGACGAGAACTGGTCAGACATGATGACCAAGGTTATACCGACAAAGAAGTTCGAAGATTGTTGTCAAGGTGCAGGTTTGCTACAACCCCCCAATTAAGTTGGGAGGGGGAGATTTGTTGGGATCCCTACTTAATTGGAGAGGTTCTAGAAAATTCTAGAGCTTTCTAGAGAAGTATAGAATTTTCTAGAACGTTGCGGAGAATCCTAGAGAAGTCTAGAACTCTCTAGAAGCTTGCGGAATAATGTGGAATCCTCTGGAATATTCTAGAGATGTGTGGAACCTTCCGGAAGATTATGGAAGAGTATGGAAGCATATGGAAAAGAATGGAGAGGTGTAGAGATTCCTTGGAATTCTCTAGAATAGGTAGTCATGTAGAGCATTCTAGAGAAATATTCTCCACCACTCATTATGGAGGTGGAGTAGTATAAATAGGAGTAGGAGCCTCCATTCCTAACTATCCCAATCCTAATCCTAGCAAGAGAGAATCCACTTCCTAGAGTGAGAAAGCTAGAGAGTTAGAGAGCCTCTTTGAGAGAGAAGAGAGTTAGCTTGGGAAGGTCATATCCTCAAGCTTGAGCGAGCCACCATTGAGTGAGACAATTTTGTAACATTCTTGTAAATCCTACTATTCTTTTGTATAGTGGAAGAATCTCCATATTGGAGAATTTAAATCGTGTGCTCTCATTACCACCTTAATTTAAATCGTGTGCTCTCATTACCCGGTGGTTGAGTTGAGTTTTCAGGTTCCTCCTCCGGTTGAGCTTTCTCCGTAAGCTCGTCTTCTTCCTCCTCCTCGCCCATGTGGTTCACAATGCTTGGCATTTGTTTCAACTGATTGTCCAAGTTCTGTTTGTTGGACACTGCTTTTTGCGAGCATTGTGACATATTTTGTTGCATATTTGTCACATTGAAAGTGAGAGCTCGGATCATGTCTTCAGTGGACATGCTGGAATAAGAACATGAGTATGGGCTATATGTGTTGGAGAATGAATCATACCTCTCTTGGAAACCAACACAATTCCTTTGTTCAAAGAATTCTTCTCGAAGCTCTAGGCAAAAATTTGTAAGATGCCTTTGTGACATGCAAATGTTGCATGTATGGACATCTTGAGATTTTGAACATGAGATAAACTCCTATATTAGAGAAGTCAAGTCGGAAATTTGACTCTCTAGGGATGATGTGTTGGTATCCATTTACTCATGCAAGCTCAGAAAATAGAAAAGTAAGATTTTTTTTTTATATTTTTTTTGTTTTTGATTTTTATGAGATAAAATAAAAAGAAAAATAATTGCCTTTCCCCGGCAACGGCGACAAATTTGACGAGCACTTTGTCACGGTGCGTCAAAATAAATTCAATACTAAACACTTATACGTAGTATAGGTGAAGTAGAGTTCGTATCCACAGGGAAAGGAATAATTCTCTTTTGATGATACTTTAGTAAATAAAAAGGGGGGATTTGGATTGAGTGATTTAATTTAATTAAGAACTAAGATGAACAACCTATATGTGTTTAATTCAAAGATAAAAAGGACTTGGCATTGCTACTTTCCACTTGTTGAAATATTTTAGTCGATCATTGTTATATCTATAACTTATTCCCTCTCGAATACTCAATCGGGGAGTATATCCACTTCATCGAGGGTAGTTATTAACAACGACCGTTCATTAAAAACCCTTACTATTAATCAAATATAGAACAACGCCTTATACCGATTTAATAGTAGCATTTAATCTTTCTAACTCCTTGATGAAATCAATTGAGATTGATAACCTCAACACAAGCGGTTTCGGTTTAACCAACAAAATTAATCCCTCTTAAGTTTATTAACCACGACCGTGCATGAAAAAACCGAAGTTACTTACTTGTGAAACCATCAACGATTAACCATCGGTTCGTTGATCGTTTCTAGTAATAATTAATATATGAAAAAAAACTAGTTGATCCTTTAAGTAATGTTCAAAATATTAATATGAAATATGAGTAGGGATTAATTAATATTCAAGGAAGAATATTATTAAAGAAGATGAATCCTACTATAATTAATATCAAGATGTTAACTAATTGTCATCTTAGCAACACTCTCCAACATTAATATAGAGGAAGAAAATATCATTCTAATTAATGTCGAGATGTTGACTAATTGTCATCTTAGCAACACTCCCCAACATTAATATAGAGATGGTATTAAGGAAAGAACTATTAATTAATATTCAAGGAAAGAAGTTAAGAAAATAACTCACAACTTTAATAATCAACAAGCTTTAAGAGCAACACCAAGATTGGAAGTTTAGCTCCCCATTTGGAGACTAAACATAGCTAGAAAAATATAAAGAAATGCTATTCTAAATTGAGCTAAAGAGTATTGAAGAAGGGATTTTTTTTAGAGAAGAAAAGTGTGCTATTTATAGGTGTTTTTCAACACCTTTGGCCGGGTACCCGACCGGGTCAAGTACTCACCCGACCGGGTGCATGTCAAAATTAAATATCCTCCACGTTCTGGTGATCTTCGGCATGTTAAAGTGTCCGGGTCAAGTCAGACCCGACCGGGTGGGGTAGGGGACCCGACCGGGTGAGTGCAAAAATTGGATATTCTTCACGTTCGGGTGATCTTTGCACACCGGGTTGTCCCCGGTCACTTCTCACCAGACCGGGTGAGGTAGTGGGCCCGACCGGGCCATGCACTTTCTTTGCATTTTCGTTTTTCACTTCTTACCCGACCGGGTCAAGTGTTATACCCGGTCGGGTATTTGCTCCTGGGCAGCCAAATCTTCTTTTTCTTCACTTCAAAGTCTTTCTTTCCAACACCCCAAATCCTAACTAAACTTTACAACTTACAAATAAAGACTAAAATACAATTACAACTGAAATCGCATAAATGCTTACAAACTAAATAAAATGTCAAACAATTAACATAAATCAAACATTAAAACATGTAATTATGCACTACTAATTAGTGTGCATCAAACACCCCCACACTTAAACCTTTACTTGTCTCGAGTAAATCAAATCCGATCCAAGAAGTCCTTAAAATGACAAGAATATCAACACACACATCCACGAGTGTTTTTAGAAACACATAAAGTAAATCCCCAAAAATATAATAGTAAAGAGGGTCTTCAACTCCATATTTCTTTATCAACCTCAACCCTTTTTTTTTCGTTACCCTTAGGATCCTACAGAAATAAAAGAAAATACTTTCTCTCGTTCTCTCATTTTGCCTAGGTGCCCTTTCGAGTTTTCATCCCAGCTTCCCACATTTTTCTGTTTTAATCCTCACAACTCACTCTTATTTTTGCTTTATTTTTGCTTAAGTCGCCCTTTCAGGTTTTCAACTTAACAAGCTTTTATAATTTTTTTTTACAAGAATAAAGAGTATGAATGTGAGTATTCCATAAAACTCTCCCCCCAATCTAATCAAAGCACTGTCCCTAGTGCTTGTGTCTAAGATGAATGTGTTTTTTTTGTATACTTTTTGGGTGGTTTTGTTGGTGATTCGTGGGTGTGGAGATGAAAAGGGTGAAGAGGTGATGAATGAAATGAGTTTAATTGGTGGAGGGATGTAGGAGATATGAAGCTTTTGACTTTTGGAAATGGAGGAAATTTGGGGTGTGGTTCGAAAGGGAAGACAAAGGGGGGTGATTCATTTTTTTTGGAGAAATGGTCTGGTTTCCAAAAATCGAGATACCCGGCCGGGTGGGGTAGTGTACCCGGTCGGGCGTAAACTGTTCACCCGAGGCAGAAGGTTTTTGCTGGCTTGCCCGACCGGGTATGGAAGTCCACCCGGTCGGGCGAAAAATTTATTCTTGTTTTGCTCATGCCTCACCTGGGTGATTGCCCGGGTGTTTAGTTTTTAGAAGTAACCCGACCGGGTTAGGGTTTATACCCGGCCGGGTCCAATCCCAGTCCATTTTTTTTTGAAATGTGTAAAAATAAAACAAAACAAGTAAACGTACCTTGCTTGGGTTGCCTCCCAAGAAGCGTCTTAGTTAACGTCGCGACACGACGCCATGGTTGTGTTCAATCGTTCAAGCTTGGATCGTGATAACTCATCTTCTTCAAATTTTCACCCGGGTGACTCTTATAGAAAGACTCAGTTTTTCGACCCTTTATTTTGACCTTTCCGGGATCAAATATCCAGATTTCTATCGCTTCATATTGTGAGAGTGTTGGTCCATGATTTTCATTAAGCATGATCAATGGAGGGGGTTTTGATCCGGGTGGTATAAGAGGGAGTATGAAATATTTGTGTAATCCCACCGTTATTCCTTGCTTATTTGTGAACAAAGAGAAGTCTAATTTATACTCACAATTGCTGAAAATTTCATAGATATCTTTGTCCTTCTCCACCCTTTGTGTTTCCCTTAGAGCCTCAGGAAATGGTGGCATGATCTTAGGAATGGCCGGTGGTTGAGTTGAGTTTTCAGGTTCCTCCTCCGGTTGAGCTTTCTCCGTAAGCTCGTCTTCTTCCTCCTCCTCGCCCATGTGGTTCACAATGCTTGGCATTTGTTTCAACTGATTGTCCAAGTTCTGTTTGTTGGACACTGCTTTTTGCGAGCATTGTGACATATTTTGTTGCAGATTTGTCACATTGAAAGTGAGAGCTCGGATCATGTCTTCAGTGGACATGCTGGAATAAGAACATGAGTATGGGCTATATGTGTTGGAGAATGAATCATACCTCTCTTGGAAACCAACACCATTCCTTTGTTCAAAGAATTCTTCTCGAAGCTCTGGGCAAAAATTTGTAAGATGCCTTTGTGACATGCAAATGTTGCATGTATGGACATCTTGAGATTTTGAACATGAGATAAACTCCTTTATTAGAGAAGTCAAGTCG
Organism: Cuscuta europaea; assembly: GCA_945859875.1. NCBI lineage: Eukaryota > Viridiplantae > Streptophyta > Magnoliopsida > Solanales > Convolvulaceae > Cuscuta > Cuscuta europaea. Next base: position 13,041,755 of record CAMAPE010000004.1, read on the forward strand.
GAAATTTGACTCTCTAGGGATGATGTGTTGGTATCCATTTACTCATGCAAGCTCAGAAAATAGAAAAGTAAGATTTTTTTTATATTTTTTTTTGTTTTTGATTTTTATGAGATAAAATAAAAAGAAAAATAATTGCCTTTCCCCGGCAACGGCGCCAAATTTGACGAGTACTTTGTCACGGTGCGTCAAAATAAATTCAATACTAAACACTTATACGTAGTATAGGTGAAGTAGAGTTCGTATCCACAGGGAAAGGAATAATTCTCATAATAAACCCTTACTATTAATCAAATATAGAACAACGCCTTATACCGATTTAATAGTAGCATTTAATCTTTCTAACTACTTGATGAAATCAATTGAGATTGATAACCTCAACACAAGCGGTTTCGGTTTAACCAACAAAATTAATCCCTCTTAAGTTTATTAACCACGACCGTGCATTAATAAACCGAAGTTACTTACTTGTGAAACCATCAACGATTAACCATCGGATCGTTGATCGTTTCTAGTAATAATTAGTATATGAAACAAAACTAGTTGATCCTTTAAGTAATGTTCAAAATATTAATATGAAATATGAGTAGAGATTAATTAATATTCAAGGAAGAATATTATTAAAGAAGATGAATCCTACTATAATTAATATCAAGATGTTAACTAATTGTCATCTTAGCAACACTCCCCAACATTAATATAGAGGAAGAAAATATCATTCTAATTAATGTCGAGATGTTGACTAATTGTCATCTTAGCAACACTCCCCAACATTAATATAGAGATGGTATTAAGGAAAGAACTATTAATTAATATTCAAGGAAAGAAGTTAAGAAAATAACTCACAACTTTAATAATCAACAAGCTTCAAGAGCAACACCAAGATTGGAAGTTTAGCTCCTCATTTGGAGACTAAACATAGCTAGAAAATATTAAGAAATGCTATTCTAAACTGAGCTAAAGAGTATGGAAGAAGGGATTATTTTTAGAGAAGAAAAGTGTGCTATTTATAGGTGTTTTTCAACACCTTTGGCCGGGTACCCGACCGGGTCAAGTACTCACCCGACCGGGTGCATGTCAAAATCAAATATCCTCCACATTCTGGCGATCTTCGGCATGTTAAAGTGTCCGGGTCAAGTCAGACCCGACCGGGTGGGGTAGGGGACCCGACCGGGTGAGTGCAAAAATTGGATATTCTTCACGTTCGGGTGATCTTTGCACACCGGGTTGTCCCCGGTCACTTCTCACCCGACTGGGTGAGGTAGTGGGCCCGACCGGGCCATGCACTTTCTTTGCATTTTCGTTTTTCACTTCTTACCCGATCAAGTCAAGTGTTATACCCGGTCGGGTATTTGCTCCTGGGCAGCCAAATCTTCTTTTTCTTCACTTCAAAGTCTTTCTTTCCAACACCACAAATCCTAACTAAACTTTACAACTTACAAATAAAGACTAAAATACAATTACAACTGAAATCGCATAAATGCTTACAAACTAAATAAAATGTCAAACAATTAACATAAATCAAACATAAAAACATGTAATTATGCACTACTAATTAGTGTGCATCAATTGGCTATTCTATCTTCCTTTAGGAAGTATAGGTACATGGGCGTCCATGAAGAAAGCGTTCCTGGAAAGGTACTACCCTGCCTCTGTCTCCTCCTCTCTAAAAAAGCAAATTAGCAACGTGGAGCAGAAGGATGATGAATCGTTCTACGAATATTGGGAATGATTCAAGAAACTGTGTGCAAGCTGCCCTTATCATGGCTATTCGGAGCAAGACCTCATCTTATATTTCTATGATGGTCTTTGCAATGAAGATAGGCGGATGATAAACGCAGCATGTGGAGGAGGGATTGTCAACAAGACCCCTTCTCAAGCTATAAACCTCATCTCGGAGTTGGCCGAGAATTGTAGGCACTATGATCGGCGATCATCAAAACGAGTTATGGCGGCAGAATCCAATAACTCGTTGGAAAGTCAAGTAGCCGGCTTGACTTCTTTGGTTAAAGATTTTCTTTTAAATCCAAAAACTCAAGAAGTCAAGGTCTGCGGCATATGCTCGACACAAGGGCACCCACCGACTCTTGCCCAACACTACAAGAGGAGAACATTGAACAGATCAATGCTTTGGGGTTCCAAAATCAAAAGAGGTATAACCCTCAAAGCAACACCTATAATCCGGGATGGAGGGATCATCCTAATTTAAGGTACGGAAACTCTCAACCTCCTCAACCATCAAATCTCCCCCCTCCACAATATAAACAACAAGGCCAAACTTCAAACTCGAACATGTCCACCGAAGACATGATTCGATCACTTGCCATGAATATGGCAACAATGCAACAAAGTGTGGTTCAATTTCAAGAAACAACAAAACCAGCATCCAAAACTTGGAAAGCCAAATCAGCCAAATCTCAAATGCCGTGAGTAGGCTTGAAGCTAAGGATTCGGCAAGGCTACCATCTCAAACGGAGCCGAATCCTAGGCAACAAGCCCATGCAGTCACATTAAGGAGTGGCAAGGAATTGGTTATTGCCAAGGAGAAGGCAAAGAGCCACATTGGCGAAGAGGAGGAAGAAGAGGAGCTGGTGGAAGTAACTCAACCGGAGGTGGAAGTTCAAATCCCAACCCCACCACCGGTCATTCCCGAGATTGAAGCACCCTTCCCCGAGGCTCTAAGGGAAACGCGAAAGCTGGAGAAGGACAAGGACATCTATGAGACATTCTCCAAATGTGAGGTAAATATTCCTCTCCTTAACTTGATAAAGGGTGTACCTAGATTTGCAAAATTTTTCAAAGAACTATGTACAATAAAAAGGAAACATAGACTCAATGGAAAACAAAAAGTCCAAGTTAGTGAACGTGTTTCGGCAGTTTTTCAAAAGAAACTCCAAAAGAAATACAATGATCCGGGCATGTTCACTATACCTTGCAAGTTGGGAGGAACTACGTTTTCAAAAGCCATGCTCGATTTAGGAGCATCAATTAATGTCATTCCTTACTCTTTATACAAATCATTTGAGTTTGGCCCTTTAAATGAAACCGGAGTAGTCATTCAACTTGCGGATAGATCAAATGCTTACCCTAAAGGTATTGTCGAAGACGTACTAGTTATGGTTGACAATTTGATTTTCCCCGCCGACTTTTATGTTTTGGAAATGGAGAATGATAAGAATGCGGTTCCTATCCTTTTAGGAAGACCATTTTTGAAAACCGCTAGAGCAAAGATTGACGTATTTAGCGGCTCTTTAACAATGGAATTTGTTGGAGATAAAGTTGAATTCAACATTTATGACTCCATGAAATATCCAAATGAAAATCATTCTTTATTAGCCATTGATATTGTTGACCCGCTTGTACAAAATACTTTTGAAATCAATGGAGAGGACGAATTGTTGAGTATACTTGAGAATGACTTTGGGGAAAACTCTTCAGAACTTGCCTTGACCCCCAACACACAAGCTATGATAGTGGAAAAGCCTGAGGAAAAGCCTTTACCTTCAGTTTTGCCACCGGGGTCTAGGGCATTTCCGCTAACCATCCCTGAGGAAAAGCCTTTACCTTCAGTTTTGCAGGCACCCGAAGTTGAGATGAAACCACTCCCAAAACACTTGAAATATGTGTTCTTGGGGGAAAACGAGACACTACCGGTCATTGTCTCAAACAAATTGTCCGAGGAACAAGAAGGCAAATTGATAGCGGTGCTCAAGGAGCACAAACTAGCAATTGGATGGACTATAGCCGACATCAAAGGCATTAGTCCATCTACTTGCATGCACCGCATCTTAATGGAGGATGAAGCCAAGCCGGTGCGACAGCCGCAACGAAGACTAAACCCACCTATGATGGAGGTGGTAAAAAAGGAGGTGATCAAGTTACTCCAAATGGGGATAATCTTCCCCATCTCCGACAGCAAGTGGGTTAGCCCAACCCAAGTGGTTCCAAAGAAGACCGGAGTCACGGTAGTGGAAAACAAACATGGAGAACTTATGCCCACCCGAATTCAAAACGGATGGAGGGTATGTATAGATTACCGTAGACTCAATGCGGTAACTAGAAAGGATTTCTTTCCTTTACCCTTCATCGACCAAATGCTTGAGAGACTTGCCAGCCATAAGTTCTATTGCTTTCTTGATGGCTACTCCGGGTACTTTCAAGTGCCTATAGCCCCTGAAGATCAAGAGAAGACCACTTTCACTTGTCCATTTGGCACCTTTGCATACCGACGCATGACATTCGGACTTTGCAATGCCCCGGCCACATTCCAACGATGCATGATGAGCATATTCTCCGAATATGTTGAGCTATTTATGGAAGTCTTTATGGATGATTTTACAATCCATGGACACTCATTCGATTCATGCCTACTTCATCTATCTCTTGTTTTGAAGAGTTGTTTAGTATCAAATCTTGTTCTAAACTCAGAAAAATGTCACTTTATGATGGAGGAAGGAATTGTCCTAGGCCATGTGATCTCGTCCAAAGGAATAGAGGTGGACAAAGCAAAAGTGGAAGTTATCCAATCAATACCTTATCCTACCACCGTTAAGGATATACGATCATTTCTTGGACATGCATGTTTCTATTGGAGGTTCATCAAAGATTTCTCAAAGATTGCATCTCCTTTATGCACACTTTTGCAAAAGGAGGTGGAGTTTATTTTTTCCGAGGACTGCAAGAAGGCCTTCAATGCTTTGAAGGAGAAGCTAGTAACCGCACCTATCATCCAAGCCCCAGATTGGTCTCTTCCCTTTGAGATCATGTGTGATGCTAGTGACTATGCGGTCGGGGCCGTTTTGAGCCAAAAGGTGGGAAGAGCATCTCATGTGATCTATTATGCATCCACCACACTCAATGATGCCCAACGCAACTACGCCACCACCGAAAAAGGAATGTTGGCCGTCGTTTATGCGCTTGAAAAATTCAGGTCATATTTACTTGGTACCAAGGTGATCATTTACACCGATCATGCGGCTATTAGGTTCTTGATGACAAAGAAGGAGGCCAAACCACGGCTGATTCGATGGATATTACTCGTGAGCGAGTTTGATGTTGAGATCAAGGACAAGAAAGGCATGGAGAACTTGGTGGCCGATCACTTGAGCCGTTTGGTCTTGGGTGAAGGAAACAATCATATCAAAGATGATATCCGAGGAGAATTTCCCGATGAGACCCTCTTCTCTCTTAAGGAAATTCGTCCTTGGTACGCTCATATTGTTAATTTCCTTGTTCTAAACAGGTTTCCACCAAGCTTCTCTAAAGCTCAAAGAGAGAAACTCCAGCATGATGCAAAGCAATACGTATGGGATGAACCATATTTATGGAAACATTGCAAAGATCGGGTCATTCGAAGGTGCATTCCCGAAACAGAAATTGCATCCATACTTGCTTTTTGTCACTCACATGCATGTGGTGGCCACTTTGGAGGGAAACGAACATCCATGAAGGTACTTGAATGTGGTTTTTGGTGGACAAGTTTATTTTGAGATGCTCATGTCTATTGTCAATCTTGTGATAATTGCCAACGCATGGGCAACATCTCTCGAAAACATGAGATGCCACAAGTTCCTATGCTCTACGTGGAGATCTTTGATGTGTGGGGAATAGATTTCATGGGACCTTTTCCTAATTCCCATGGAAATCTATATATTCTATTGGCGGTAGATTACGTATCCAAATGGGTGGAAGCAAAAGCCACAAAGACCGATGATGCCAAAGCGGTGACTGAATTCCTCAAAACCCGCATCTTCTCAAGGTTTGGAGTCCCACACATCTTGATAAGCGATAGAGGCACTCACTTCTACAACAAAACTGTGAGTGCCTTGTTGAAAAAATATGACGTCACACATAAACTCTCCACCGCCTACCACCCACACACAAATGGTCAAGTTGAGGTATCAAACAGAGAGCTGAAATCTATTCTTCAAAAGACAGTAAATCCAAACCGTAAGGATTGGAGCCTACGCATGGATGATGCCTTATGGGCATACATGACCGCTTTCAAATTCCCAATTGGAATGTCACCCTATAGACTCGTGTTCGGTAAGGCCTGTCATCTTCCGGTCGAACTCGAACACAAGTCTTATTGGGCGGTAAAAACATTCAATCTCGACATGGCAAAAGCGGGAGAGCAAAGGAAGTTACAACTCCAAGAACTAGAGGAGCTTCGATTGGAGTCCTATGAGAATGCCGCCATCTACAAGGAAAAGACGAAGGTATGGCATGACAAAATGATAATAAGAAAGGATTTCCAAGTTGGAGACAAAGTCCTTCTTTTTCTCTCACGCCTTTGCCTTTTCCACGGAAAATTGAGATCACGATGGGAAGGACCATTCGAGGTAGTCAAAGTCTACACCCATGGAGTAGTGGAAATAAAAAGCCTCGACACCGGAAAAATCCTCAAGGTTAATGGACATCAACTCAAACCGTTCTTTGAAGGATTCCCGAAAAAAAGCGTTGAATGCATGGATCTCATCGATCCAATCTTTGAAGAATGAACACAACAATGGCGTCGTGCCGCGACGTTAACTAAGGCGCTTCTTGGGAGGCAACCCAAGCAAGGTACATTTTTAATTTGTTGTTAACTCCCCTGTCAAAATTTCAATTCTATTTTTTGAGAAATCAGTGACAGAGGGAACTAATCACGGGTTTTTGGAGGAAAAGAAGAAAAAAGAAAAAAAAAATGCAGGTTTGGAGCATCTGGGGACATACCCGATCCAGTACCACCTTATACTCGGTCGGGTATGGCCAAAAGAAGGGGAACCGGGCATTACTCGATCGAGGAAGCATGGATTTTTGAAAGAAAATAGACATACTCGATCGGGTATCACTATATACCCGGTCGAGTATGTACAGAAAGTCGAAGTACCAGGGAAACTGATGCCCACATTCGGTCGAGTACAAGGCTCGAAAATTGAAAAACCAGGGATACCCGATCGGGTATCACTATACACCCGGTCGGGTATGTACAGAAATGCTAAAGTTGAAGGAAACTGATTCCCACACTCGACCGAGTACATGCCTTAAAACGTAGAAAAGAACACATACCCGATCGAGTATGGAATGATACCCGATCGGGTACCGGAGGCAGACCACTCAACAAATGCATTTTCCAGCAATACTCGACCGGGTAACATCACATACCCGATCGAGTACCGGAGGCAGGCTGCTCAAAAACCCCACTTTCCAGACATACCCGACCGAGTAACAGCATATACTCGATCGGGTATACGGGCGTTTTAACCCCAAATCCGCCCCAAACACTTCATCTTCCCCAAATCCCCAAACCCAAATTCGAATCCCTCTCCCCCAACCTCCATTTTTACATCTTCTCTCTACCATATCTCCTCCATTTCTTCACCAAATCTCCCCATTTCAACACCAAAACACTCCCCTCATCTTCCTCTACACACTCATACCCACCAATCCAATTCTCCCCCAGTTTAAATAGGTCCGAAAAAACCCTACCCCAACCTTCAAATTTCGGATTTCAAGCCCAAATTCACTCAAAAATGGCTCCAAGGAAGGAAAAAGGACAGAGCTCCAACACTAGGGCATCCTTCCCGGGCTACGAGGACATCATCTTCATCGACAACGAACACCGCACCCGCTTCATGTCCACCATTGAAAGGCAAGTTAAACCCTCTCATTTTTTATGCCATGATGCCCTCAATGAATTAGGAGTGTACAAAATGACTAAGAATTTTTTTCATGAGTTGAGCATGGATAAGATATTCAAAATGCTATATCACTCAAATGAAAAAATTATCTATGAATTCATAAGCTCGGTGCAATTTGAGAACAATGAAGCGAATTTTAGGGATGATAAACTCAAGTTTCGTCTGTTTAACCACAACCACTCCATCACGAAACTTGAGTTCGCCGAACATTTTGGTATTCCGGTCCCTTACCAAAAATCCATATCCGACAATACCGCTTTCGGCCATACCCTATGGACAAAGATGACCGGGGAGACTAAATTTAGCTCCTCCCAACTCTATATTAGTCATGTCCAACATCCCGTCCTCCGCCTATTTTTGAAATTCCTTGCCAACTGCTTGCTTGGACATCCCAACAACCATCACACTAGGATGGGGGATGTATGCCTAATGTCTGTGGCCCTTTTCCGTGTTCACGTGGATTTCAACCTGTGTAATCTTATGTGGGCACATCTCAAAAAAGAAAGCGTAGCCAAGGGCGTTATTGTGGTGGGTGGGGTGATTATGCACTTAGCCACCAAGTTCGGTTATACGGATAACTCTCCCATACCCGACTACTGTTTGATGAACATTTCTTGGCTAGGCCACTCAGGCTGTACATCTTTTTCACACACAGTTTATGGTGAAGAAAGACCCAAGAATATGTACAACTGGCTCATACACCCCAAACCCCTCAAATACTTCCTCCTGCCCAACCCAGAACTCCCCCAACTCCACTACAAAACAGCAGTAGAGGAGCAACATTACCTCTTCCCACACGCCCTTCCACCACATCTCCAGGAACTGGAGCAAGAACCTCCCCAACACCAACCCGATTACGAGCCCTATGCTCAACTCCATAGCCATCAAAACATGGGCCAGGACATCCCCGAACAAAGCCAAAACCCTCCACCACCCGACTTCTTTCAACAACTTCTGGAGGGTCAACAACAACTGCTTACGGGGTACGCCCAAATGAACGCAAACTACACGGCTATGGACAACCGGCTCAACCAAATACAGGAGGAGCAAAGGGCCGGTTTTCAGCGATTGGAGGAGCTTTGGGAAGCCGATAGACATCGGTATGAAGAAGACCAACGTAGGTTCTACGGACCTATGTACTCTTACATGGCACAGCAGGGATCCTTCCATACCATGGCAAACCCCCCTCCACCACCCTCGTGGTATGACCCCACTCATTGGGGTAACTTTGGAGGATCTGGCTCCAGGGGTGGAGGGTACGACGGCAGAGATGTCGGAGACACATATATGGGAGATGGTGGACAGGGGAGCGGCTTCGGAGGGAGCTACTACGACGGAGAAGGCGGGCACTAGGGACAGTGCTTGATTCAAGTGCGGGGGAGACACTCATGATGGTATGCAATTTTTATTTCCACCTAGCACTATGCATGTAATTCTTTTGAACTTATTACACAAAAAAAAGAATAAATAAAAGAAAATAAATGCTAGTTAGGTTGAAAACCCAACAAAATGGGCAATCTAAACAAAAAGGGCTTATAAAAAATGAGTGAGTTGGGGAGAATGGAAAATGAAAAGAGATGCTAGGATGAAAACCTGAAAAGGCTCCTAGGCAAAATGAGAGATATGAGAGAAATGTTTGTTTTTGAAGGCACTCATTGTATCTCTTTGAAGAATAAGAAGATTCAGAAAACAAAGACAAAGAAGAAGAGAGAAGGAGAAGAGAAGATGAACACTAGAAGGCCATTAAACCCAAGATGTCCTTTGTAATTTGAGTTTAAAACTCATTTTTTTCTTTGTCATCCTTGGTGGTCTTTGTGTTTGTATGTTGTCTTTGTTAAACTGTGGAAATTTTGGAGAAACTTGACACTTGTGAACATTTGATCTTACTCGAGACGAGTAAAGGTTTAAGTGTGAGGGAGTTGATACGCACTACTAGAAAAATGGTCTATAGTGACACTAAATTAGTGTCACTAAAAGTTTTAGTGACACTATAAAAGTGTCAACGAATGGTTGGAACTCTGATACTAAAAAATGTGTCACTAAAAAGTATCAGTAAATTGTGACACGTTAGTATCATAAAATATAGTGATACATTTGCATTGGTATACTTAACGACATTTTGATATCATATAAATTAGTGATATCACTGGTGTTACAAAAACATATGATACTCTTGCGTCATCCAGATTTATGATACTTTAATGTTTATAAAAATTATGACATGTTTTTGTCAATCCTTTTTTTGATACTATAGTATCAAGTATTAAACACGTTTAATACTCTTTTTGCACCACCATATATCCACCTAAAAGTTTAATTTTTAAACTTGTAAACAAATATAAAACAAATTCATAATCATTCAAAGTATTCCATAACTGTCATAGATTCAAATCAAAGTTAAGTCAACATGAAAATTCAAAGGTAAGTTAACCTAGCTTGTTTTCAAAACAAAGCAAAATCCAAAATAGGGCTGCAAACATTAAGTAGTCATTACATATGTTCTGGAAAAACATAAAGTACATCACAATCATCAAAATCTTATGTCCTTCCAACCATTTGTACTGCTTAACAGCCATACGAGCTTCACAAAAATCCATCTAGCACAAATTATTCAGGTTCGTCACTTCAGCCTGTAAAAATAATAATGACAACTATTTCAATCATCACACTACAGAAAATCCTAATTACTGAAAACTACATTCTTAACACACTTATCTCAATAAATAAAATTTCAACTTACTCATTCAGTAGGTTTGCTGCATATGAGACCCATTCTTCACGTATTTGCAGTATATCATCTTCAGAGTACTCATTGACTGTGGAGAACTAAAGCAACACCAAAACAAAAACTTAACATTGCTTTTAAAAAATACTACAAAACCAAGAATGAGAACCTAAAATCATTTCATGTGTAGGAAAAAAACTGAAGCATCACACAAAAACAAGACATTTGAAGGATTGCATTCTGGTAAACACATTCAAGAGGAAACACAATAATCTCACACGACATATCTCTCAAAATCCAAACAATAAATGGGTAGAATTCTAGTTTTCGTTATTAAGAACAACCTAGCCAATTGAGGGCTACTGCCCTCCAACAAGATGAGTCAATACTGAAAACAGAAAGTAACCAATGTTTAACAAACTGAACAAAGTTCGGGCAGATTGTGCTCTAAGCATGCATATCACATTACTAGCTATGGACAACAAGTCTTTTTTTATTCATCCACCCCTATTCATCCACCCCTAAGCACATGACAAAAACATGCTATGAACATGATTAATTAAATCAATAAATCAATAAATTTGACTCACATTATTCTTCAACACATCAACATCACCGATAATATCTTTCATGTACTTCATTACGAAGTACCCACACTCCAATGATCCTCTTTGCTTCGGGCACTACATACAAACATTTAAATTTGAATCTTCTAAAGTTTTATAAATAATGTATTTCAAAAAACAACTATTAAATGACATGGATATTACCTTGCATGTGATCCAGTTCAATTTCAACCTATCTTTTGACTTTAAAGCATGACACATTTGCACTCCTCTGAAAACACATAGTTAAGCACACAATTAGTTATATATATGAAGTCACAATGACTAGTGTACAACTTTAAGACTAGTCAATTAAAAATGATTTATGTATTAATGTAGATTCAACAGAGAAAATTGTGCTTTATTTTGACTTAACTGAGTGACAATTATCTTCACATCCTCTGGTGGAATTTCTCCAATGGAATCCAAGTAATAAATCATTCCCATCTCCACATCAATAGCAACCAACACCCAGTGGTCGCTGTATGAGAAAAATCCTTGACAGTTACCATCATATAAAAATAACCTTACCAAAATATTTTTTTCAAATAATAAATACCCTGCATTATATGGTAGTAGTGTAATTTGTCCAGGCAACCCGACACCGAGAAGGTCTACCACATATTGGGATCTTCTATTCATCGACTCCTCAGATGCTTTTTTAGGACGGTGTATTGCAGCAGATGTCCCGAACTGGACATGCATTTCTCCTCCATTGTCCACCATTTTTTCATGAAGGGATCTATATATATATATATATATATATATATATATATAGTAATGATTATATTGTCAAGTTTCAATTTCAAAAGTAATTTAAATATAAAAGGTAAATTTATACACACTTACTTGCACCAAAGTTCTATAATAGAGTTCGAAACCTTCTCACAGTTGATGACTAAGTAGCACATGTCCTTGTTAAAGGTAGTTTTGGTAGGGAACCCAAACACGTCTGCATCATTCTGGATCATATACCCGTCCCCCATGCATTTGTCAACGAGGAAGGAGAACATCTTCATGTTAACACTTTTTTCTTTTCTTTTATCTGCCAATGACCTCGTGGTTCGTTGCATATTCAGTTTTCTAGCAGGTGCAACCTTTTTCTTCATTTCAGGCCTGCTGCGTACTTCTACAATCTGTACACCACCCTTCTCCAATTCTAACCCCTTATCATGTACTGGTGCATCACAGCCTACTGGTTCTATCTTCTGCGAGAGATGGCGGGGGATCTCCTTGGGAGGTATTTACCTTGTCCACTCATTTTTGGACTTTGCATTTCAAGCTTCATAGTTTTTACACACTGTTCTTCCTCCTCTTCAGTTTCTAGCCTAGGTTGTCCTGCCAAATCTCCCCCTGCGGACCTATCTCCAAGTTCTGCTACCTGCCATGCCATATATGCAGATTTGAAATTTTAATTGTTAACATTTTCATTTCATAGTTTTAGAAGTTTTTAATACTACCTTTCTTTTTCCCATTTCTTCTCTTTGGACGTTCTTCATCATCATCAATTGGTGGCTTAGGTTGAGACCTTCTAGAAACAGAAGCCTCACATTTTTTATTAGGGGTAGTATCTGGCTTCTCAATCTCCTCATCAACCTGCAAAAACAATACCTTCAATATAACTTAAGCAACTTATAAGGTATGGCAGACTTGTAATTTATATAAATGAGTAGTATAACACCTTTTGTTTTCCATTTCCCCTAACTGGAGGCTTAATGCCAACACTACAGCTGCCAATATCACTAACACCAACAAGGGCAGTGATGTGTTCTTTCAACTCATCGAATCGTTGAACCATCATCGCATATCTTGTAGCACAAATTTTCTCCGCTTCTTCATGCTCTGCAGCTTTACCCATAGGTGTGTTAAAGTACTTAGATGTAGTGATGGAGCGACCTAATCCTTGTACTCTACTTCCATTTGGCCTTTTATCTAGGGCAGCCGTGAGTATGTCATTACAACCATTTGGAACAAACAACCCATCTTGAACCATCTTCTGCAGCTCTTTCTATAAAAAAAGCTATCGTAGTTAAAGTAAAATACAACTTTAAGTTGTTAAATCATTTCATTAGCTATCATTATAGTAGGTAAACCATTCCGGTGTTTGAGTTGGATCACTAGTGCCTCTCGCCCTACATGCAATCAATATAACATCTAGAAAGTGAATCAACTAAAAAATCTTCAGAAAATTTTCACTCATAAATAGAGCATAGTCAACCAATATTGACAACTATGTAGACAGTCAGTGAACACACTTTTAATCTGCCCACTGGAGTAAAAAGGAATAGCATTCATTGCATTGAAATTTCAAACTATCTTATCCCTATAAATAGTTAAAGTATTGGGAAATGTTACACCAATGCTTGCACTAGTTATACTCTATTGTACAACAATTAAGTTGATTAACCCTAACCATAATATTTATTCCAAATATATAATTTGAATAAAAGCTTAAGTGTATGATACATACAACTTTCTCAGCAATTTCTTTCACGTCCTCATCATATTCTCCATTTTTTTTCTTTCTTCCCAAAAGTCATGTATCCGCACGATCGATATCCTTCAGCATACCTCCAAGCTCTTTTTGCTATCAAATCAAACACACAAAAAAGAGTAATTCAAGCAAGTAGTGAAATAAATAAATCATTAAGCATGATTTTTAAGTAAGCATAAAAATATCATGAGACTTGAAGATAAACAATAAGAAATAAAACTCTTCAAATTGAAAATGATTAATTAAGGATGTAGAGATAAACCTTCTTCTTTAGCAGCCCTGCATAACCACCGGACCCCAACCGATGATTGTACCTTATATTCTTTCTTCTCTCCTTCGCTTTTTCACTTTTGACCTGCATGTTTGAATCATTACGTCAACCGTTTCAGTTTCATATTGTAGACAATATGATAGTGCAATTTTGTTTAAAATTAAATTCCCATATAACTGGCTTTAAATTCTTGTTTGAAAGTGTTTTTAACAAAGAGTCTCCATTCATCAGTTAATATGTGCTTAAACTCTTCAGGAGGAAACCACAACTTCTTGGAACCCTCCTTGTAGTGCAAGATAAACTCGTTCCGCAAAGTGAATCTGAAATTTCTTAGAGCAGCACTCATTGTACTAAAGACTTGTTTTTGAGACACAGGAGTCAACACAAGCAGTTTCTGCATTTCAAAATAATAAGAAATATTACTGTGAGTATAAAATAATATTAATATGTTAATTGGAAAGTAATCAGATACAGTGAACTTATTTCTTACACAAAGATAATTCCAATAGTCATCTTTTACTTTAGCAGGAACATTTCTCCAGTCATCATAAATTATGGGCACGTTATCCCTCACCACAACCCCTATATAATTGGATAGGTTGGTCCATCCATCACCCCAAAGAACACCAAATTCATTTACTTCCACCTCCACTCGGTCGTCAGAAGCCTTCCGAAGTAAATGTTTTTTTTTTGTCTTTTGACGCCTCTGTGGTCTCTCAATAAAATCATCTAGGTCATCCTCTTCACTGAAGTCATCCATGACTTCTTCACCTTTTGACATAGCTTCTTGTATCCTAAAAAGATCAAAGACATTTAATGTTATTACTCAACCACTTCAATGTAAAATATTACTCTAAGAAAAATTAATGAATTTATAATTACTTACCAAAAAGCCTAAAGAATAAGTCCAGCTTTGACTAATTACCAATACCTTGTGCATCCAAGTCTAGTCTATTATAGATATGATCATCATCCGGGTTTTGGGTATCAATAACATGAACGGGGTATTTTGATGTTAGGGGTTCATGAATTACTAGGTCATCAGATCCAAAATCTAAACCTTTATTAAGTATTTGACCAACTGAACACACAATTGAGCTTTTCTGATCACGTTGATCTTTTACGTAAAACACTTGTTTTGCATGAGAAGCTAAAATAAAACAATCTTTTTTGTGACCCATTTTTTTAAGATCTACAAGTGTGAAGCTCAATTTATCTTCGTTTACATGTCTACTATCCACCCAATCACACTTAAACACAACCCTCATAGTCATGAGATAGTGAAGAACCCAAATTTCATCAAGAACACCATAGTAATTCATGGAGCGTGTGGCTGGAATGCTATCCTTGGAACCGGAAACTAGAACAGTGTCTGCTACAAGGCTAACCCCGCTATTCTGTGTCACACGATTTGAATCTCGATCCTTTGTAGCAAAGCTAAAACCATTTATAATGTAGCCCGAGTAAACTGTCACAGTTGTGTTGGGCTTCTTTGACAGCCACCTAACTGTTTCGTCAACTATCACACCATTTGCAACATCAACTTTAACCTAAATAAGTATAGTTAGTATTATATTTAATATGTGATACACAAAACCTTATAGTTTGTAGGTATAAGTCTTAAGTTAATGACCTTCTCTTCAAACCACTTTGTAAAAGTACGATAATGCTCTGTGTCACAACACCCAATATCTTGTGCTTGTAGGTGCAACATATGATTCCTAACATTTTATAAGAGGAAACCGATCAGATATTTAATTTCAACAAAGATTACAAACAAGATTAAACTGTTAAACCTTAGGACTTACGTTATGTACGGTTGGACTTCCGGAGTATTGAATAAGACAGTTCGATGTGCTTGCTCTAACAGTGAGAGATCGACAATATGAGTGTCTCCCTTACCCAGAGGCCTTTCAATTGGAACATCATCATCACAATGTATAGGCAGCCCAATTGCTCTATGGTTGGAGAGATATTCAGCACAAAATTCAAGAGCTTCCTCTGCTGCATAACACTCAGCAATGCATCTCTCTGGATGATAATGATTACGGACATGCCCCTTTAACAGTTTCATGCTTCTTTCGAAAGGGTACATCCAACATAAATAAGGTGGGCCACATAACCGGATTTGAGCCACAAGATGGACCGTCAAGTGAAGCATGATGTCGAAAAAAGAAGGCACAAAATATTGCTCAAGGGAACACAATGTGACTCGATACTCAGCCTCTAGTTTGTCAAGTGAATCCATATCCAATACCTTGTCACATATTGCATTAAAAAATAAACACACACCAGTGTAGTTTTTCACTCCGAAGCCAAAAACAACATATCACAAAAACCCTTGAACATAATATAGCTACAGAACAAGAATTAGAAACATTTCAATAGAATCAGTTGACAACTTACCAAAGAAAACTTAAACCTCGACCAAATCAATAAAATCCCACAAAACAAGTCATATGATACCTCACAATTGGGAGGGATGAAAGAAAGATGTAACTTCCAGTGACTGCAATGGGGTATTAGGAACTGAGATGGGCGCTTTCTGAGAGCTTAATTCGTCGATGATTCTCTCGGGTTCAGCCAGCAAGAGGAGAGCTTGCGTCGTCAAAGGGGGTGGGGATTAATTTGATAGTTATCAGTTCGAAGGAGAAAGAGGAGAGCTTGCGTCGAAGAGGCTAGAGCATGCGTCGGTATAGCTAGGGTACTTACGAGCTTGAGCGACAATTCCCATTTAGGAAGAGATGAGGAGTTGGATGAAATGTAAGAGTGGGCTGAATGTTGAAATGTATGTATGTGGGCTGGATCGATCAGATGGGATTTGGAAAAAATGGTTAAGTGTTGGAGGAAATTAAATTAAGTGAATTGTTGTGGTGGGGCCAACAAATAAGGAGGCAAAGATGTGGAGGGAATTATAATGGATGAAAAAAATGGAGGGAATTAAAAAGTTGGAGCCAAAAGAGTGGTAGCATTTCGGCTCTAATATCACTATTTTTATTGATATTATAGTGTCATGAGTTAATGACACTTTTATGTCAATTTCAGTTAATGCATCTGTCAGTGACACTAATTTTAAAAAGTGTCACTAAAAAAGTGTCACTGTAAGACAGTTTTCTAGTAGTGACGTTTCTAATTTCCATATGCATGTTTGTGTTTTTAATTAGTTTTGCTTGATCTTTACTATGGAAATTACACACTTTTGGTGTAATAGATTAGTTTGTTAAATTCTTGTAAATAGTTTAGATTAGATATATTCTGAGCTCAAACAGGTCTTGATCACTCAAAGTACAGTTGGTGAACCCAAAGAGTGGAAAGAAGGTGCAAAATTTGAAGACAAAAGAAGGATCCTGAATTTTGGTCTATACTCGGTCGAGTATTAACAATACTCGATCGGGTATTAGGTTGAAACTTCAAATCGGATCAGATCCGAAGACAAGGGAAAATGCCGGGAGGATTTTGACCACGATTTAATGTCTATACCCGATCGGATAGACCGACATACCCGATCGGGTATGCCTTTGAGTTTTAAACGAAGATCGGTCGAGTATGGTCCGAATACCATTTTCTAAGCATACTCGACCGGGTATTAATATATACCCGATCGAGTATACTTATGGAAAACAGCCTGAAACCGATCAGGTATACTTATGGAAAACAGCCTGAAACCGATCGAGTATACCTCGGATCGAGTATTACACACATACTCGATCGGGTACCATGTATATACCCGATCGAGTACCCGAATCCCATCCCAAAAGCCTATAAATACACCTTCTTTCCTTCACAAAAAGATATCCAATTCCTTTGTACATCTAAGCTCAGTATAGAATAGTTCTTTCTTTATATTTTTCATCATGTTTAGTCTCCAAATGAGGAGCTAAACTCTTCCATCTTGGTTTTGCTACTTTGAAGCTTAATGAATTTGTAAATTGTGAGTTATTTTCTTTAATCTTCTTCTTTGAATATTAATTTTTCCTTTAATACTATCTCTATATCAAAGTTGGGGAGTGTTACTAAGATGACAATTAGTTAACATCTTGACATTGGTTATAGTAATAGCTATTTCTTCCTCTATGTTAATATTGGGGAGTGTTACTAAGATGACAATTAGTTAACATCTTGATATTAATCATAGTAGGATTCATATTCTTTAATATTCTTCCTTGAGTATTAATTAATTCAGATTCATATTTCATGTTAATATCTTAAACATTACTTAAAGCATCAACTAGTATTGTTTCTCATATTAATTATTACTAGAATCAATCGGTTAATACGCTTGTTATTAATCCGGTTGTTTCAACGGTAGTAAACTTGGAATATTAATGCATGCATCTCATGGTTAATATGCCAAGGGGAATTAGTTATATTGATTGAACCAATAAACCGCTTGTGTTGAGGTTATCAATCTCAATCGTTTTCATCTTAAGTTTATTGCTACTATCAAGTTAATATACGACGCTTGTTCTATATTAGCTCGATAGTAAGTTTTATTAATGAACGCACCTCGTTATTAATAACTACCCTCGATGAACTGGATATACTCCTCGATTGAGTATTCGAGAGGAAGATAGTTAAAGATATAACCGGGATCGACGAACATTTCATTATGTGGATAAAAGCAAAACCAAGTCCTCATCTCATTGAATTGAACTCATATAGGTTGTTTATCTTAGTGTTTTTAAACCAAACAAATCTAAACCCCCCTTGTTACTATTTATATAAAAGAAAAGTATTCCTTTCCCTGTGAATACGAACCTTACTTCGTTATACTACGTATATTCGTTGTATTGTATTTATTTTGAGTGCACCGCACGACAAAGTGCACGTCATCCACTTCCATAATAATACAGAGCATTCACTTTTCAAGATTAAGCTTTCATCAATCACAAACTTCTGAAAACAGGAACCACAAAATCATCAAGTATATCTTTTATTATCAAGAGTTTACTAAACCATATCTCTTATCAATATATTATGTGTAAGTGACGAGCACTTTGTCACGGTGCGTCAAAATAAATACAATACCAGCGCTAATACGTAGTATAGCGTAGTAGAGTTCGTATCCACAAGGAAAGGAATACTTTTCTTTTTAATTTAAGGAGTATGTAAAGGGGGGATTTTGATTGACTGATTTAATTTAATTAAAAACTAAGATGGATGACTTATATGAGATTTAATTCAAAGATAAAAAGGACTTGGCATTGCTACTTTCCACTTGTTGATATATTTTAGTTGATCATTGTTATATCTATAACTTATTCCCTCTCGAATACTCAATCGGGGAGTATATCCACTTCATCAAGGGTAGTTATTAACAACGACCGTTCATTAATAACCCTTACTATTAATCAAGTATAAAACAACACCTTATACCGATTTAATAGTAGCATTTAACCTTTCTAACTCCTTGATGAAATCAATTGAGATTGATAACCTCAACACAACGATTTCGGTTTAACCAACAAAATTAATCCCTCTTAAGTTTATTAACCACGACCGTGCACTAATAAACCGAAGTTACTTACTTGTGAAACCATCAACGATTAACCATCGGTTCGTTGATCGTTTCTAGTAATAATTAATATATGAAACAAAACTAGTTGATCCTTTAAGTAATGTTCAAAATATTAATATGAAATATGAATAGGAATTAATTAATATTCAAGTAAGAATATTATTATAGAAGATGAATCCTACTATAATTAATATCAAGATGTTAACTAATTTTCATCTTAGCAACACTCCCAACATTAATATAGAGGAAGAAAATACTACTATGATTAATGTCAAGATGTTAGCTAATTGTCATCTTAGCAACACTCCCCAACATTAATATAGAGTTAGTATTAAGGAAAGAACTAATAATTAATATTCAAGGGAAGAAGTTTGAGAAAAATAACTCACAACTTTAATAATCAACAAGCTTCAAGAGCAACACCAAGAAATGGAAGTTTAGCTCCTCATTTGGAGACTAAATATAGCTAGAAAAATATAAAGAAATGATATTCTAAACTGAGCTTAGGAGTATGGAAGAGGGATGATTTTTAGAGAAGAAAAAGTGTGCTATTTATAGGTGTTTTTCAACACCTTTGGCCGGGTACCCGACCGGGTCAAGTACTTACCCGATCGGGTCCGGTCAAAATCAGATAATCCGCCACGTTGTGGTGATCTTCGCACGTCATTTTGCCTCGGGTCACATCTGACCCGACCGGGTCAAGTAGGGGACCCGACCGGGTCTGGCAATTACCTTGCTTCTTCGGTTGTTAAATCTTACCCGACCGGGTGGGGATTTCTACCCGGTCGGGTTTTGCTCCTGGGCAGTCAAATTTCTTGTTTTCTTCTCTTCAAAGTCCTCTTTTCCAACACCATAAATACTAAATCTACTTTACAACTTACAAATGAAGATTAAAATACAATTACAACTAAAATCACACAAGTGTTTACAAACTAAATAAAACGATAAACAATACACACAAATCCAACATAAAAACATACACTTATGCACTACTAATTAGTGCATATCAGTAAGACTATGTTTGTTATGCAATTTAAGCTAATCGTAGCCAGAAATATCTGTAATTCAATCAATTATCCTGTGATTAGCTTTGTTTGGATAAAAGAATAAAGTGAGCTTGAGATCGAAAAAGGAAATAAAGTTTTATAGAACCATTTGATGTTCTTTCAATTTTTCAGAATTAAAGAAAAATTGAAGCAGAAATAAAATACAAGTTTGGAAAAAGTGAAGAAAAAAAAACTACCAAACAAACAACTTAATGAAGCAAATTCACGACAATACCTCTACAGGGCTGGAGGGGTACTTCGTCGCATATGAGAATAAGCCCAAAACTTCTCTTTCGTTCTAACACTACAAATGAAATGAAATAGAAAGAAAAACAAACGAAAAAGGAGAAGATATCGAATATACCTGCGGGCTATCAAAGAACAGGGTGGCTTGGTGGAAGATTAGCGGGGATGATTACATCAGCAATAAGATTGCTGAGTGGTACTATAATATACGTAGTATATAACATGTAATATCAAATATATATTTATATTTGTTACTCAAATAGTTGACAAAGAAGTATTGATATTATTGCGGTCCATTTAAGTACACATGCACATGAAAGCAAACCATATTGTGCATTATCACCATAGAGGTCAAACTTACTTAATACTACTTTGACAATGCAATATTCAACTTTTCACGTTTGTCAATGGATAACTTTGAGCATTAATATATTAAATTAATTAATTTTCTTTTAGTAAAAAAAATTAAACGGATTTTGATAACATAGGATTGATAGTCCCAAAAAAACTAAACAATCAAACAACCATAGTAGTGAAGAAGCAGAAAGAAAGATATGGAGAAGATGAGAATCGAATCTGTTATACCGTATGAACTGGCCGCTGCTCTCCCTGGAGAAGGAGAGCAGCGACAAACCCTACTCTCTTTCTCTATCTCGCCTCTATTCTCTAAAGCCTCTAACCTTTTGGGTTCCCATAAGTTAACCTCCTTTTATAGGAGAAGTTGGCTAACTTACAGGTTACAAGAAAGCTAACGGACTGATACACATTTGTGCCCCGTATTACACGTTTAATTAATAACTACACAAATACAAAGATATTTAATTAGATTGGACACCATAAAATATTACTAACAAGGATGAAACGAATTTAATTAGCATTTTTTTTTGTAAATGAATTATTAATATATTAATGAATAAAACGTAATCAAAGTAGAATATGTGAATAGTGTAAATTTTCACATGCTGCAGTTATTTAAGAACGGAGTTGGTATATATTATCTTTAAATATAATTTACTTCATACTTATAAATTGTTATTTACTAAATAGTAAAATAAATCATAAGAAGCTAATCAAAACATCATATTCAAAAATAATTTCATATAATCCTCACTCAACTCTTCTTTAATTCAGGTCATTCCATAATTTCAAAATCGATTATGGTAACTTCTTATCATACGGAAGTAATCATGAAGCAGAGAGCGTATATCCATTAAAGGAATAATCATACAAAAATCCTTATTAAATCCATAAAAAGTAATTCAACCTTCTCAATGCTTAATTCTTTATTCATTTCATTTCAGCCTTTACTCATAGGAATAGACTCTAGCTAAGGATACAAATAAAATAATTTTGAACAAAGTTCTAGTTACTTTATTCATCAGATAACAGAGATTTCAGATAATAGAGGTTTTAGAAATAGAGGACACTAGCCTGGGCCGTATGCTAGATAGTGTGGGAGTCATAGTCGGTTAAACCAACTTGTACTCAAAACTTTAAACATAGGTACCCAAAAACTAATACTCTAGATCCCAGTTAAGGCTTTTTGATAAAAATATTTATAAGTTCTTGTATTGTATTCTTCAAATATATATTATTAATGGCATCTCCATAAACAATATAGCTAATTAGATTTTTGGATCAAATGTCTTTTGAATATGAATGCAAATAATTAATTATGTATTTGATTTGGAGAATAATCAGATATATTCATTTATACATGTACAACATCCACTATCTAGTTTGTGTGTGCGCATCAACTACCCAGTATATGTGTGTGTGTGCATATAGTATAAACTATATTTCCACTAATGTTTTTACTATCATCAATATAATGCTAAATATCTAAAATAAAATTAGATTCATTTGACTTTGATATATATAATTATCAACTTATTTCACACATTACAAGTATCATTTCTAATGTGTGTGTGTTAGCGTTTATTTTAAAATCTTTGAAATAGATTAATTAATGTATATTAATTATAAAATGGATTCACTTTAGTGTATTGTGCACAACCTAAAAAGGCACCAATCCATTAAATTTTAAAGAAAAATGTAACGTTACAAATTAAATTATAAAAAAAACATATTAAGTATGCATTTATAACATAAAAAATATAGTAAAAGTTATTTTAAAGTGATATTTGACTAAAATTTAACTTATGATCAAATCGATTCAAAATTTGTATGTGATTCGTTAACTATTCATATTTTTAAACACATACAAATACAAATTGAAATTAAGATTCATTTCATATTCGAATTGGGATTCGTATTCGAAAAAATTAAACAAATTAAACACAAATATAAATATCACACTATTCGACTCGATTTGGTTCGTTCACAACCCTACATTAGAAAATTCTACATTAGAAATGTGTTTAATGTAAGAAAATATATACCAGATCATCATTTTTCAAAAAATTGTTTCTCTAGTAGTGCGCTGATCAATCTTGACAAAGTTCTAAGGGAAGGAGGGAGTATATAATATTGTTATAGTAACAAAACTCTTACTTTTTGTAATGTGTACAACAATCCTATAACATTATGTTTTTTTAAATAAAAGAGCAGGTTTTATAGTAATATATCAATAATGCATACAAAACAATGTTCAGACAATTATTACAGACCCGATCGTAAGCATTAGAAAAAAGACATAAAGTCGATCAGCCACCTCATACAAATCAAATTGACTCGCTAGATGAGAAATTTTAAGGATAAAAGACCGGAACCAAAACACGGCTATCAAAAGTATTCCAAATATTGAGATATCTAAACTACATGAGAAGCTTATTTTGAGAAAAAGGAGAAAATATAAAAGTGATGATCATGTGATGTACGTAATAGGGAGTAACTGCCATAGAAATGTTCAAAACAAATGTAAATTTATTTTTAAACAAACAAGTGTCATGTTTAGAAATTTTTTAGGCTATCATTGTAACAAAGCTTCACAGGTTCATCCACACAAAACCTACAATAGCTCCTGCAACTAAACACCTGCGTACAAGTAAATTCTATATATAGTCTTCCAAGAACTAATATTATATTTGGGATAGAGCTAGTGATCAACATAGAATAAAGTATTCAAAGAAAAACAAAAAACAAAAACAACTCCACAAATAATATTTTTATCACTTGCATGGTTACATGCATGTAGAAAATCCAAAGCAATAAAAAAGTACAATTATATTAAAATATAATGGAGGCCGGTAGTTCCTCATCCAATAACGATGCCAAATCATCCTCATTCCAAGTCCAGCAAGATTACTCCGAGGCGGAGACGCCGGTGTGGAAGATCGTAATGGTGTCGGCGGTGGCCGCCGGAGTACAGTTTGGGTGGGCTCTACAGCTATCCCTTCTGACCCCTTACGTTCAGCTGCTAGGAATCCCACACAAATACTCCTCCTTCATTTGGCTTTGCGGTCCAATTTCTGGCCTAATCGTTCAGCCCCTAGCTGGTTACTACAGTGATAATTGCACCAGCCGGTTCGGACGTCGCCGACCTTTTATCGCCTCTGGTGCAGTACTGGTCATCGTCGCTGTCTTCCTCATCGGATTTGCGGCGGACATAGGTCACTCTGCCGGGGACCCCCTTGGAAAAGCATCCAAACCTCGAGCCATTACGATTTTCATAGTTGGATTTTGGATACTTGACGTTGCCAATAACATGTTACAGGTATGTATATAACCTATCGGGAGTACTAGTGTTAAGCGTGGATTCCTAAAGATGTGTTTTATAGATTATAAATGTTGATTTTGCTAAAGATGTGTTTTATAGACATAAATGGTGGTACTACCTGAGTTTCACTATGTTTGGAACCAAAGAGTGTGACCCAATTTTTAAGAGAGTGAAATTGTATGGTTGTTATTGAATTGATAAAATACGAATAATAAAGTAAGAATAAATTGTAACTACCTAAATATTACCAAATATGGTATGATACAAACTTAATGAGATAAACGAAAAATGTAAAACGGGACAAAGTTAGGGGATGGAGGGAGTATTAATTATAACTTTCGGAAATGATAGTGGTCTTATTTTTTGGGTCTGAATGAAATTAGACAAAATTTACCAAGCATTATAAAGTCTACGACAAAATGCATAGATAGTGGTCTTACTTTTTCTTATAAAAGTTAAGGGTCATGAGGGACATTTACTTTTAATTAGAGAAATTTTTACTTTTTTTTAATTAATTGGAGAAATTTATACTTTTAACACAATCAAATTAAATAGGAGTACTTGGTAAGTTTTATAGTGAGAATAAAACATACCCATTTTATTTTGTGTAGTTTTGTCTATTTGGATAGTAACGTAATTTGTTATGGGTAGTACGTAGTACTCCCTCCGTCCCATTAGATTTTGCCAATTTTCACTTTTGGTTGTCTCAAAAAACTTTGTTACTTTCCTATTAAAACAACGTAACATGTATCGATGTGATAAATGTAACATGTAAGATGCATTCAATACTGTGGAGTACGTACAATAAGGATCTTTTTGTGCTCCATATAGACATAAATTTTACCTTATAATCTTTGTACTCCCTGATATTTAAGAAGTTTGTAAATCTTTTAGTTATATGTTTGTCATAATTTAACAATTTTTAATAGTTTTTTTCAAAATTAAAAATCTTTTTTAATTTAAAAAGCTCACTCAGTGACATTATATTTGAGAAAAATACGTACTCCTTATCTTTTAGCATTAATTAGTCATATACTTATCCACTAAATTCATTTTATCATCATTTCATACGGAGTATCATATTCACAGAAATATAAAATTCACATTTTTGTGAGTTACGTTTATTTAGGTCATACGTTCCTCATGCCCTCATTCCTAAAGAGGTGTTTTATACATGAGAAAATGTCTTATATAGGACTAAAACATGAACAAAGGACACCTATATGACTGTCATTGTTTTCTTCCTAAACTAGGACCTATTCACTCTTAATATGAGAAGTTTTATACTTTTAATAGAATTAAATAAGTCCTATTTCAGTAATAAAATACATGTAGTCCTATTTGTGCATTTTGTCCAAGTTTTAGTCGTTTTTAAAGCAATTTCTATTTACAAAACTTACATTAACTTTTACATCTATGTCTAGGGTCCATGCAGAGCGCTGTTGTCCGATCTCTCCGACGGAAGTGCCGACAAAACAAGAATGGCAAACACACTCTTCTCCTTCTTCATGGCGGTGGGAAACATCTTAGGTTACGCCGCGGGCTCCAATCCCCGCTTGTTTATGATGTTTCCGTTCACCCGTACAGATGCATGCGACAACTACTGCGCCAACCTCAAGAGTTGCTTCATCATCTCCGCCTTCCTCTTGCTCTCCATAACCACTGCCGCCGTGACATTTGTCACTGAAACCCCCTTCTCGAGCAGCATCTACGAGGAGGAAGAGTCCACGAAGGTGCCCTTCTTCGGGGAACTTTTCGACGCCCTAAAGAACCTCCCCAAGTCCATGTGGATTCTCCTCCTCGTCACCGCCCTCAACTGGATCGCGTGGTTCCCTTTCCTCTTGTACGACACTGACTGGATGGCCAAGGAGGTGTACGGCGGAGAAGTCGGGGACGGCGGGCTGTACGACAGCGGCGTGCGGGCGGGTGCGCTCGGGCTGATGCTCCAGTCAGTTGTTTTAGGGTTTATGTCCATTGGGGTGGAGCTCCTCGCGCGTCACCTCGGAGATGTTAAGAAGTTGTGGGGCGGGGTTAACTTTATTTTGGCTTTCGGGTTGTCCATGACGGTGGTGGTGACCAAGTATGCCACCCGCTCAAGAAGGCTCGACGGTGTCGGACGCGTCATTCCACCAACCGCCGGAGTTAAGGCCGGAGCTTTGTTCGTCTTTTGCATTCTTGGTATTCCTCTTGCGGTGACTTTTAGCATTCCGTTCGCTCTGGCGTGCATCTTTTCCAGTGATGCTGGTTCCGGCAGCGGTAATTATCATTAAACTACATACTTCGTAATATTACTACGTATGTTTCAGTCCTAGATAACACTGGACCATACATATAGAGATCAGATTACACCAGGTTTGCATTGTAATAAAGTGCATATAGATCAGACTAGTTCCAATCAAATCATACTTAACTTAAACATACAAGACAAAAAAATATTCTATTCAATTAAAATTAAAACATACTAATAGAACTACATTCCGTACTTAATCTTTTATAGGAGGCATGAGAGTTATTTTGAGGAAAATAATGATGGTACCAGGAAAGTTTTATTTGCTTGCAAGGACCACCTTTGGACTTCATGCATTAATATATTTAATTAAATAGTATTAAAAGTTATAAAAGTTACTACCTCCATCTCATTTTAGTTAGACATCTTTGACTTTTTCAGACAAATGCGATAAATTTTTTACCAATTATTTTAACTAATACTACTAGTTAAAATACTTTTAATTATTTTATACTTTTGTGATAGTATTTTTGACAAAGAATATTTTCATATTATTTTCATATTTTCAATACTTCTATATATACAGTCAAAGTTAGACATCCTTCATTTGAAAAAGCTAAATTTGGCTAACTAAAATGGGATGAAGGGAATAATGTTTTATAACTTTTTATGAATATAAAACTAATATAAATATATTTATATAAAAAAATACATTCATGTAGTATATTACTTCAAATTACGTACTACATTTATTAATCAAAAAGTTTGGTCAAAGATATGTGTTTGCATTGTTTAAAAGTCAAAGTGTTACTCTTAAAAGAACACTATATGAGATCTTTATAAATGTTACTGAAATAAAATTTATTTATAAAAAATGTCTAAAGTTATTATGATTATTGTTTCATGGACGGGTACTGAACTCTAAAAATTAAACATAAATTACTATGACTCACATTACTACTGTTGGAAAATGTAAAAATGTAAATTCCTGATGAAATTTCAAAAAGGCCCTAGCTATTTATAGTCAACTCTTTTACTATTAATATACCTTTTAGTACGGTATAAAAAAACTATTTTTTTTATTATCTGTACAAAAAAGTTTTAGAAATGGGTAAATTGAATAATAATTTGTAGTTTGTGCTAGAACAGTTGTTTGAAAATTAACTATCAATTTCTAGCAATTATCCACGTCCAGGGGGTTGACCCTAGAAACTTATTTGGGGGTGCATGGACTCAATGACGTACCTAGAAAATTTTCTCAATGATGATCAACTTACACTAAAGCTTAGTTACCTATTTCACAAATAGATCACTTCAGAAATCAAATAAATAAGAACAAAGAGTAATATTATAAATTTATTAATTGGCGGTCATATTTACCGTACTCCGTATATATAACAAATGACATACACGCCTTTTATTCCAATTGATTATCATTTGCAGCTGGTCTGTCGCTTGGTGTCCTCAATCTTGCCATTGTTGTACCACAGGTACGTCATTGTCACAACTTATATTAATCAAAATGTGACTTCATTTTCAATGTATTATTGTAATTTTATTATGTAACTTTACTTCCTCTAGTTATAGTTCTCTAACTTACGTAGTATAAATTTACACATTAAGAATTTTTTCAGTAGAATGCATAATAATGAAAAACATGAACAGTGTACATGCCGCTAAAAAAGTTCTTAACGTGGACCAAAAAATAACCTACATGATAAAATCTGCAAATGTATAAAGTTATTGAACTAATAACGGGTAAAGTAAAATGTTAATTACTTCCTTTGTCATTTTCCAACTAGCCCTCTTTGAGTTTTCTAATAATGATAATAAACTTGAATCACTCGTTTAAACGAATATTTTTTGGGGATACCAAATAGGATGTACCACGTAATAAATTTATACTTTTATGATATATAATATCACGTATTTCGTTTTATTTTTAACAAAGAAAACTCTCATTATTTTTAAATACTTGTGTATATAAATACATTCCCGATTAAAGTTAGATCTAAAGAACTTAAAGATGACCAAGTAAAAAGGATCGTTAGAGTGGAGGGAATACATGTTTGAGTATCTAAAACATCATATCAAAAGGAATGATGATTAATGAAAACTTGCTTATTGAATGTGTAGATGTTTGTATCCTTCTTAAGCGGGCCATGGGATGCATTGTTTGGAGGTGGGAATTTGCCGGCCTTTGTAGTGGGTGCAATAGCCGCGGCAACCAGTGGAATATTATCAATCACACTTCTTCCCAAGCCTCGATCAGATGCTAAGCTTGTGGTGCCATAGTGATGGAAGTCCAAATTCGTCCACCCAATAACTCTCAGATTTTGTTGAGAGGGTTTTGATTACATTGTATTACGCTTAATGCCTTTTCACACTGATGACATGAGAAATGAGTTTGTGTTCCTTTTTCTTTAACATATGAAGCGTTGGAGGACCAGAGAAAAATGTCAAATTGTTCCTCCTGCTTTGTACGAAAACTTAATTAAGTTACCGTACTTTAACTTTCATCAATTACATCCTTCTACAAAGTAATTTTGTAAAATTCGTTTTTTCACAAGTAATTCATCGGTTAGCAGATCACCAATTGACGCGGTGCACACGTGGTCTAACGTGGCTTATACGTGACGCGCGGTCTACGTCACAATTTTTCCCTTAGATAACACGGTAAAAAACTAATATATTGTGACATGAAAAGAAAACACAAAAAAGATACGAGTACTACCAACGAGGTATGTTGTCTTGGAACCAGATGATGGTTTTACAAGGAACTCCAATACACTCAGAGCTGAAATTTCTTATCTCCGCACCTAGATCACTCTCGCCAAAGCACTGACGTGCACTTTGTCGTGCGGTGCACTCAAAATAAATACAATACAACGAATATACGTAGTATAACGAAGTAAGGTTCGTATCCCCAGGGAAAGGAATACTTTTCTTTTATATAAGTAGTAACAAGGGGGATTTAGATTTGTTTGATTTAAAAATACTAAGATAAACAACCTATATGAGTTTAATTCAATGAGATGAGGACTTGGTTCTGCTTTTATCCACTTAATGAAATGTCCGTCGATCCCGGTTATATCTTTAACTATCTTCCTCTCGAAAATTCAATCGAGGAGTATATCCAGTTCATCGAGGGTAGTTATTAATAACGAGATGCGTTCATTAATAAAACTTACTATCGAGTCAATATAGAACAAGCGCCGTATATTAACTTGATAGTAGCAATAAACTTGAAATGAAAACGATTGAGATTGATAACCTCAACACAAGCGGTTTATTGGTTTAATCAATATAATTAATTCCCCTTGGCATATTAACCATGAGATGCATGTATTAATATTCCAAGTTTATTACCGTTGAAAGAACCGGATTAATAACAAGCGTATTAACCGATTGATTCTAGTAATAATTAATATGAGAAACAATACTAGTTGATACTTTAAGTAATGTTTAAGATATTAACATGAAATATGAATAAGAATTAATTAATACTCAAGGAAGAATATTAAAGAATATGAATCCTACTATGATTAATATCAAGATGTTGACTAATTGTCATCTTAGTAACACTCCCCAATATTAACATAGAGGAAGAAATAGCTATTACTATAACCAATGTCAAGATGTTAACTAATTGTCATCTTAGTAAAACTCCCCAACTTTGATATAGAAATAGTATTTTAAAGGAAGAATTAATATTCAAGGAAGAAGATTAAAGAAAATAACTCACAACTTACAAATTCATTAAGCTTCAAAGTAGCAAAACCAAGATGGAAGAGTTTAGCTCCTCATTTGGAGACTAAACATGATATAAAATATAAAGAAAGAACTATTCTATACTGAGCTTAGATGTACAAAGGAATTGGATTTAAATAGGAAGGAAAAGAGGTGTATTTTTAGGTGTTTGGAGGTAGCAGGGTCATTTACCCGACCGGGTTTTTCAGAAACCCGATCGGGTTTCTTGAGTAATTGCCCGGAATGTTCATTAGTCACATCTACCCGATCGGGTTTTTGATTTACCCGATCGGGTAAAAGACAAATCTTTGCCAAATCTTCGCTCTGCATGTTAAATTGCCTCCAAATCAAATTTGATCTTCGGGTCAACTCAAACCCGATCGGGTTTTTGGAAAACCCGGTCGGGTTTTTGACTATTTTCCCAAATTTTCACTTTTTGTTGTTCCCTTGCACTTTTCTTGAACCTTCCAGGATCCTTTTGACGATCTTTACCTAGTTTAAGCTCAGAAAGTCCCTAATCTAAACAAATTACAACTATTTTACAAACTAAACTATTACACCAAAAGTGTGTAATTTCCAAAGTAAAAGTCAATCAAAACTAATTTAAAATACAAAAATAAACATGGAAATTACATGAATGTCAACTCCCCCACACTTAGTTTCTTTACTCGTCCTCGAGTAAAGCCAAATGTTTGTACAAGTGTTAACAAAAGATCATAAGTTCAAGAATAGCAAGAAAGAACACAAGACCACCAAGGGTTGCGAATGAGTTACAAAACAACACTTTCTTGGGTTTTTTGGTCTTCTATGTTCTTTGTTTCTCCTTCTCCTCCTCCTCCTTTTTCTTCTTCTTTCTCCAAGAGATGATATTCTGCAAAAAAAAAAAAATACATATTTCTCTCATATCTCTCATTTTGTCTAGGAGCCTTTTCAGGTTTTCATCCTAGCATCTCTCTTTTATTTTTCCATCCTTACCGCTCACTCATTTTTTTGAAGCCCTTTTTTGCTTAGATTGCCCGTGTTTGGGTTTTCAATCTAACTAGCATTCTCTTCTTGTTTTTATTTAATTTATTTATTTTTTTCCTCTGTTTTTTTTGTTTTTTTTAAAAAGAAAATAATGCAAGTTATCATGGTAGAAAATGAAGGTGTACATACCAAATGAGTGCCCTCCTACTTTGTCCAAGCACTTTCCCTAGTGCTCCGTGTCATTAGCCTCGTCATGGTAGCCACCATAACCGTTGCCCTCACCGCCATAGCCTCCTCCGCTCCCGCTTGCTCCACCAAAATTACCCCAAAAAGAGGGGTCATACCATGTAGGGTGTTGATGCTGAACTGGTATGGATGAGAAGTAGCCCTGATTATCAAAGTAGGCATGTATAGGTCCCAATGCCCTACGTTGATTTTCTTCTAAACGGTCGAGTCTCAAGCGTTGTTCCTCATGTGCCTGTCGGACTTCCTCATAGAGATTATTAATTCTCCCATTCGTAGCCGTTTGGTTAAGATGGATTTGGTTCATCCCGGCTAGCATTTGTTGCTCAAAAATGCTAAATTGAGGGGCGTGATCACGATTTATGGTTGAGGTTCATTTTGTGGCGGGTTGGGGATGTATGGGGGTGGCTCAATCTGTGCTGGGATTTCTTCAGGGATGATGTAGTGTTCCGGGATTGCTCCGGGAAGGGAAAAGTGTCTTCCATCCCTGAATTGTGCATCAAAGATGTCAGTGGGGAAATCTGTATCAGTTGGAAGGATAAAGGACCGTTGTGGGGTTGTGTTGATATGCCATTTGTAAAAACTTTTATCCCCGAAGTTATGAGAGGAGCTTAAATCATGGGCATTTAGGAGAAATTGAGTGCATACAAGACCCCACTCAGGCATTGGTTGCCTCTGAGTATACCCAAATTTAGAACAGATATGGAGTATTATACCCCCAATAAACAAATCTCCTGTGGCATCACAACACTCTTTTCTCAAGTGTTTCCACATCAATGAGGCAACATCTAATTTAGGTGCTTGCATCAAAGCAGCCATAGCAAGAATGCCCACATCGGTCTTTCTAGTCTGATGGTTATTTGGTCTTCCGAAGACAAAATAACCAAACTATTTAAGGATAATTCGAAAAACAGGGTGCTGAACATGACTGATATACATATGAGATGTTTTAACAATTCTTTCACCTGTCATTCTTTTCCACATCTCATGCACAACTGAGGTGTCAATTTTCCTACCTCTTGCCTCCTTTTCTAAAATTGGCAGTCCAAAGTGTTCTGCAAAACTCATCGTTGGCATCATCAGTAAATTTGCAAGAACCCAAAAATTCATATATAACTCTTTCATTCGGATTATAGGCTATGTTCATTAAGGAGATTAATCCTAGCCTATTGCATAGTTCGATCATCAGGTCATAGAGCAACAAAGCTTTCAACGAAGCAATGCAGAGAAATCTACATGGGTATACCTGTCTTTTAGTTTCCTCAATGAATCTTTTGCGGTGAGCTTGGGTGGTGAATTGCAGGCCTTCGTACCCGGGGACTTCGGGGACTGGAACTGATGCCGTGGAGGATGAAGGACGACTTCTTTTGGGTGGCATAGTGTTTTTCTTGAGAGAAATTGCAATTTGGGGATTTTTTCTTGGCTAGGGTTCGGATTTGAGGATTTGGGGGAGAAAAATGGAGATTGAGGGTATGGTAGTGATGAAGGAGATGAGGGGAAGGGATTTGTGTGGTTTATTTTGGGATTGGGTGAGGGATTTGGGTGATTTGGAAGCTTGGTTGTCGTGGCTATGGAGGTTTGGAAGGAGAGAGATGGGCAAATTTTTGGGGAAGATGACGCCGAAACTGGTCTGTTGGCCTATTTAATCGGGTAAAATGCGTAAACCCGGTCGGGTTTTTGTATTTACCCGGACGGGTTTTCGATTTTGAAGCTGGCAGAATGATTTTTTCGAATTTTACCCGGCGGGTTTTTGCATTTACCCGGACGGATTTTCAATTTTTCGAAACGGAATGTTTTTCGCCTTTTTACCCGGTCGGGTCTTTAGCATACCCGATCGGGTCTTTAGCATACCCGATCGGGTTTTAGTTTTTTTATTATTATTAAATCGTCCTTGCCCGGCGGGTTTTCTGGTTCGGGTCTGTATTTATAAACCTCCTACCCGACCGGGTATGAGGTTTTACCCGGCCGGGTTTTGTGCCCAGGCTTCATGAGTTTTTTTTTCCAAAATGTTTAACACACACACACAACTTAAATGAAAATTGATAAAAATAAAAACTTGGGTTGCCTCTCAAGAAGCGCCTCATTTAACGTCGCGGCACGACGCTATCATTGTTTTCAGTCATTCAAACTTGGATCATGATAGTTTATTTTCTTCACACTTTCACTCTTAGGACTTCCATAGGAGTGCTCAATTTCTCAACTCTCCACTTTGGAAATCTTTCCAGGATCAAATATCCAGATTTTCATTGATTCGTGTGGTGGGAGGAATGGGAAGAAATTATCGTTTAGTATGGTCAATAAAAAGTTTTTCGACTCCTCAATTTTGAAGAATATTTCAGAAATGTCATTGTCTTTTTCAAGTTTATGAGTTTTCCTCAAAATTTTCAGAATTGATGGGGGTACCTCAAAAGATGACAAGGATAGATATTTAACCTTGAAGCTCAGATTATCCTCTTCTTTGACCAGTTGGAGCTCTGTGTCTTTTTCTTCCTCTACTTCTTCTGGATTCTGGATCTCTTTTTGCATTTCCTCTTCATTTGTCAATGTGATTGCAAAAGTTTGTTGTCTAGGATCACATTCTATTTGAGAGGAAAGTTTTCCCGAATCCCTTGCTTCAAGCCTACTCACGGCTCCGGCTTTGACTCACTTGAGATTCCAAGCTCAAAATGCTAGACTTGGTCTCATTTTGGAATTGCACCATGTTTTGTTGCATGGTGGTTACGCTGTTAGTAAGAGCCCGAACCATGTCCTCTGTGGACATATTAGAGTTGGAGAACGGGTCATACCCCATGTGAGGTACATCATCAATTTGTGCAAGGTATTCTTCTTGGAGCTTTGGGCAGAAGTCCGTAAGATGCCTGTGAGACATGCAAATCTTGCAAGTCTTGGCATCTTGAGCTTTTGAGTTAAAGATAGATTCCTTTATTAGAGAAGTCAAGAAGGAAATTTGACTCTCTAAGGAAATTTGACTCTCTAAGGAAATCCATATACTCATAACTCATGTAAGCTCAGAAAATAGAAGAGCAAGATTTTTTTTTTGTTTTTGATTTTTATGAGATAAAATAAAAAGAAAAGTAATTGCCTTTCCCCGGCAACGGCGCCAAATTTGACGTGCACTTTGTCGTGCGGTGCACTCAAAGTAAATACAATACAACGAATATACGTAGTATAACGAAGTAAGGTTCGTATCCACAGGGAAAGGAATACTTTTATTTTATATGAGTAGTAACAAGGGGGGTTTAGATTTGTTTGATTTAAAAACACTAAGATAAACAACCTATATGAGTTTAATTCAATGAGATGAGGACTTGGTTCTGCTTTTATCCACTTAATGAAATGTTCGTCGATCCCGGTTATATCTTTAACTATCTTCCTCTCGAATACTCAATCGAGGAGTATATCCAGTTCATCGAGGGTAGTTATTAATAACGAGATGCGTTCATTAATAAAACTTACTATCGAGTCAATATAGAACAAGCGCCGTATATTAACTTGATAGTAGCAATAAACTTGAGATGAAAACGATTGAGATTGATAACCTCAACACAAGCGGTTTATTGGTTTAATCAATATAATTAATTCCCCTTGGCATATTAACCATGAGATGCATGTATTAATATTCCAAGTTTATTACCGTTGAAAGAACCGGATTAATAACAAGCGTATTAACCGATTGATTCTAGTAATAATTAATATGAGAAACAATACTAGTTGATACTTTAAGTAATGTTTAAGATATTAACATGAAATATGAATAGGAATTAATTAATACTCAAGGAAGAATATTAAAGAATATGAATCCTACTATGATTAATATCAAGATGTTGACTAATTTTCATCTTAGTAACACTCCCCAATATTAACATAGAGGAAGAAATAGCTATTACTATAACCAATGTCAAGATGTTAACTAATTGTCATCTTAGTAACACTCCCCAACTTTGATATAGAAATAGTATTTTAAAGGAAGAATTAATATTCAAGGAAGAAGATTAAAGAAAATAACTCACAACTTACAAATTCATTAAGCTTCAAAGTAGCAAAACCAAGATGGAAGAGTTTAGCTCCTCATTTGGAGACTAAACATGATGAAAAATATAAAGAAAGAACTATTCTATACTGAGCTTAGATGTACAAAGGAATTGGATTTAAATGGGAAGGAAAAGAGGTGTATTTATAGGTGTTTCGAGGTAGCAGGGTCATTTACCCGACCGGATTTTTCAGAAACCCGATCGGGTTTCTTGACTAATTGCCCGGAATGTTCATTAGTCACATCTACCCGATCGGGTTTTTGATTTACCCGATCGGGTAAAAGACAAATCTTTGCCAAATCTTCGCTCTGCATGTTAATTGCCTCCAAATCAAATTTGATCTTCGGGTTAAGTCAAACCCGATCGCTTTTTGGAAAATCCGGTCGGGTTTTTGACTATTTTCCCAAATTTTCACTTTTTGTTGTTCCCTTGCACTTTTCTTGAACCTTCCAGGATCCTTTTGACGATCTTTAACTAGTTTAAGCTCAGAAAGTCCCTAATATAAACAAATTACAACTATTTTACAAACTAAACTATTACACCAAAAGTGTGTAATTTCCAAAGTAAAAGTCAATCAAAACTAATTAAAAATACAAAAATAAACATGGAAATTACATGAATGTCAAGCACCACCTATGGGATTCAAACAAATTATGAGAAGCTTCATTTCATAAAGTTTAACCTAATTTAAAATTGAGAGTAAAACCCTTCTTTGAGGGTTTTCAACCCAAAAATGTGGAAGTCTTAGACCTTTCTGAACCGGTCTATGAATGAAGAGTAAAGATATCGTCGAGCCACGACGTTATATAAAACGCTTCATGGGAGGCAACCCATGCAAGGTATGTTTTCTTTTAATTTTAAGTTGTGTGTGTTAAATAATTTAAAAAAAATGATTTGGGAGAAAACCTGACCGGGTATGAACAAAACCCGATCGGGTATGCTACACAAAAGGTGAATACCCGGGCCGGGTAAAATTTTGAAAAATCAAAAAAATAAGATAAAACCCGACCGGGTATGCACAATACCCGACCGGGTATTATCACATTTTCCCCGTGGAGCCTCTGGAACCATTACCCATTCGGGTATTACATAAAACCCGGCCGGGTAAACTTTCAAATTTTGAAAACCCGACCGGGTAAGACAAGAAACCCGACCGGGTATTTAGCTTTAAAACATTCTGCCAACCTCTGTTTCGTATACCCATTCGGGTATTACGTATACCCGGCCGGGTATACGGGATTGCTGTGATTTTTAACCCCAATTCCCAGATCGACGAACCATCTTCCTCCCCAAAACTTGAGATCTCAAACACCCAAACTTCATTGTTGCTCCTTGAAGCTTCGAATCCACTCTTTTCTTCCATCAAAAACCCAAATTAACACCATAATCTTCCTCCCCACATCATCCTCTCCACTTCTACACCCCCAAAAATCACCAAATTCCCCAAAATCCCCAAATCAGAAAAAAACCCTATCCCTACCCCCTCAAGCCCGATTTTCAGCTTCAAAACCCCAAGAAAAATTCCATTTCTTGTTCTACCCATCATCCTATACACCTCCACACCCTCAAAAACACCCCAACCCCAAAAACTAAGAATTTTTCACTCCCCCAACCCCCAAGCCCGAAATTCCAACCCCCAAGTCCAAGAAAAAGGAGACAACCATTGCACCAAAGAGGGCTAGAGCATCTTTCTCCAACTCAAATGCTCCAATTCCACAAGTTCCCGGGTATTAGAGCATTGAATTCACCTCTAGGGCTCATCACAAGAAATTCCTCACCCAACTCAACCGAGAGATATATTCAACCCGATTTCTTTGTCATGAAACATTGAGAGCATTGATGTTGTATGATATGATGATAGGATTGTACGTGCAACAACATAGGACTTACTACATTGTTCAATATGTCCTATAATATCTACAAAAAAATTGTTTATGAGTTCCTAACATCCGTTGAATTTACTGAAATAGAGAGGACACCTATGAGAGCAAACTCATGTTTCGATATAACAACATACCAAGAACTTTAACGAAACGTGAGTTTGCCGAGCTATTTGGTTTACCGGTTTTAGGCATTGAGGAAAGCAAGGCACAAAGTGATAAAACTATTGTGCATGATTTGTGGCGAAGAATGACAGGGGTTAGAGTTTTTAAATCTTCACATATATATGCATGTTACACATGTTCAACACCCTGCCCTTCGAATCACACTGAAAAGGTTTGGGTATAATGTCTTTGGAAGGCCAAATAATCATCAAACAAGGATTAGTGAATTGACCGTTCTTGCTATGGGTATCTTTCCAGAAGCTCCTAGACTAGATGTTGCTTCATGTTTATGGGAACATCTAAAAAAGGAATGTGAAGCTATGGGTGACATTTTCATAGGAGGGTACATACATCATATTTGTATAAAATTTGGCTATCATGCGAATAGAGAAGTAGAAGAATGACATTTCCTTAATCTTAAGTTTCTACTCACTGCACATGATTTGAGTCACTCCCACACTATTGAGACCATGACATTTTACCATTGGACCATAAATCCCTCACCCACACAAGTTTTTACAATCCTCTATGATGAACTCCCCAACATTTTTAACCATCAACTTGGGGATAGGAGACACCTTTGCTTACCCGGAACTACTCCTGACCACTATCTCTATGAAATCCCTCAACTTAAGCCTCCACCAAGTCCCGAACAACCATAAGAACAACCACAATCCGATCCCCAACCTCCTCAATACACTTCATTTGAGCAACAGATGCTCAACAGCATGAATGCCCTAAACCTCAACTACACCCAATTTCGGGAGGAATTTGGAGTGTTTCGTACGGAGCACAGGAAGAGTCTCGAGAGGTTGGAGGAGCAAAGACAACAGGACCGGCGCCAACAGGAAGAGGACCGCCGAAGATACGAAGAGGACCGCCGGAGATACAAAGAGGACCGCCGAAGATACGAAGAGGATCACAGGAGGACCTATGGCCCTATATACTCCTACATTGCACATCAGGGTTCCTTTTCTTCTACGGCCACTCCCCCTGAACACCCTCTTGGTATGATCCCACAGCATGGGGTACTTTTGGTGGATAGACCTCAGGTGGGGGAGGCGGTGATGGCAGCTATGGTGGCATTTCAGACATGAACGAGGATGAGTATCCATATGCGGGCG
The DNA here is from genome assembly GCA_945859875.1 of Cuscuta europaea. Classification (NCBI taxonomy): domain Eukaryota; kingdom Viridiplantae; phylum Streptophyta; class Magnoliopsida; order Solanales; family Convolvulaceae; genus Cuscuta; species Cuscuta europaea. The sequence goes on from CAMAPE010000004.1 coordinate 13,080,404, forward strand.
GTTTTGATGACAACTACTATGGCCAGGGTGGATTCTTTGATGGAGGAGATGCGGGCGGGCACTAGGGACAGTGCTGTGAACTAGATGGGGGGAGAACTATTCTGGTATGCCCATATTTCATGCTCTTTATTATTGCTTACAAAATGTTTAATATGCAAAAAAGGGCTTGTTAGGTTGAAAACCCAAAACGGGCGATTTAAGCAAAATAAAAGCAAAAAGAAGAGTGAGTTTGTGAGGATAAAAATAAATGATGTGGGAAGCTGGGATGAAAACCTGAAAGGGCACCTAGGCAAAATGAGAGAATGAGAGAAAGTATTTCTTTTATCTTTGCAGGATCCTAAGGGCATATACATGAGGAAGCAAAAGAAGAGAAATCCAATGGTGTTGAAGACCTTTTAATTATGTGTTTTGAACATTTGATTTTTTTTATGTTGATTATCAAAAGCACTTGTGGATGGTTGTATTTTGCTACTATTTTGTTGAAAACTTCATGGACAGGATTTATTTTACCCGAGACGAGTAAAGGTTCAAGTATGGGGGTGTTTTATAGGCACTAGTTGTTAGTGTCTAAGTATACATTTTTATTATTGTTTGTAATGTTTATTTCCTAGTTTTGTGCAAGTTTGTAGTTGTTAGTTTTCATTTGATTGTAATCGTATTTCAAGCATTTTATTGTTTGTTGTAAGTTGTATCTAGTTGAGCTATATGTTTAGGATAATAGGTTTGGAAACAAAAAGGATGAAGAAACCTAAGTTTTGTGAAAAACCCGGTCGGGTATGGCCTTTACCCGGACGGGTATGAAGTGAAATAGAAAGTTGCTGCGAAATTAGCAAATACCCGGTCGGGTATTCCCTATACCCGGTAGGGTATGAAGTGATTTCGGGCAAATGAACGTGCAGAAGAACACAAGAACATGGGAAGAAGATTTCATTTGACAAATACCCGGTCGGGTATGGCAAATACCCGGCCAGGTATCCGGCATTAGGTGTTGAAAACACCTATAAATAACCCCATTTTCCCTCACTTTTCATCATCCCTTCTTCCATATACTTTAGCTCAGTTTAGAATAGCATTTCTTTATAATTTTCTAGCTATGTTTAGTCTCCAAATGAGGAGCTAAACTACCACTTCTTGGTTTTGCACTTGAAGCTTGTTGATTATTAAAGTTGTGAGTTATTTTCTTAACTTCTCTTCTTGAATATTAATTCTTCCCTTAATCTCATTCCATATTAATGTTGGGGTGTTGCTAAGTGACGATTAGTTAACACTTTGACATTAATTATTACTAGAAACGATCAACGAACCGATGGTTAATCGTTGATGGTTTCACAAGTAAGTAATAACTTCGGTTTATTAATGAACAATCGTGGTTAATAGACTTAAGAGTGATTAATTTTGTTGGTTAAACCGAAACCGTTGTGTTGAGGTTATCAATCTAAATCGATTTCATCAAGGAGTTAGAAAGATTAAATGCTACTATTAAATCGGTATAAGACGATGTTCTATATTTGATTAATAGTAAGGGTTATTAATGAACTGTCGTTGTTAATAACTACCCTCGATGAATTGGATATACTCCTCGATTGAGTATTCGAGAGGGGATAAGTTATAGATATAACAAGGATCGACTGAATATATCAACAAGTGGAAAGTAGCAAAGCCTAGTTCCTTTTGTATAAGTTGTTCCTCTTAGTTTTTAATTAAATTGAATCATTCAACACCAAAACCCCCCCTTTTATTTACTAAGTTCATAAAAAGAAAAGTATTCCTTTCCCTGTGGATACGAACTCTACTACGCTATACTACGTATAAGTGTTAGTAATGAATATTATTTTGACGCACTGCGACAAAGTGCTCGTCATCATCTTAGCAACACTCCCCAACATTAATATAGAGATAGTATTATGGAAAGAACTAATAATTAATATTCAAGGGAAGAAGTTTAAGAAAAATAACTCACAACTTTAATAATGAACAAGCTTCAAGAGCAACACCAAGAAATGGAAGTTTAGCTCCTCATTTGGAGACTAAACATAGCTAGAAAAATATAAAGAAATGATATTCCAAACTGAGCTTAAAAGTATGGAAGAAGGAATGATTCTTTGTGAAGGAAAAGTGTGTTATTTATAGGTATTTTTCAACACCTTGGGCCGGGTATCCGACCGGGTCAAGTGCTCACCTGACCGGGTCCGGTCAAAATCAGATAATGTTCCACGTTCTGGTGATCTTCAGCACGTTCTAGTGTTCCGGGTCAAGTCTGACCTGACCGGGTGGAATAGGGGACCCGACCGGGTCCAATGATATTGATGCACACTAATTAGTAGTGCATAATTATATGTTTTTATGTTTGATTTATGTTGATTGTTTGACGTTTTATTTAGTTTGTAAACATTTATGTGATTTCAGTTGTAATTGTATTTTAGTCTTTATTTATAAGTTGTAAAGTTTAGTTAGGATTTGTGGTGTTGGAAAGGAAGACTTTCAAGAGAAGAAAAAAAGAAATTTGACTACCCAGGAGTAAAACCCGACCGGGTAGAAACCCCCACCTGGTCGGGTATGATTTAACAGACGAAATTTCCAAGAAAATCACTGGACCCGGTCGGGTCCCCTACTTGACCCGGTCGGGTCAGATGTGACCCGGGACAAAACAACGTGCGAAGATCACCAGAATGTGGCGGATTATCTGATTTTGACCGGACCCAGTCGGGTAAGTACTTGACCCGGTCGGGTACCCGGCCAAAGATGTTGAAAAAAACCTATAAATAACACACTTTTTCTTCTGTAAAAATCATCCCTTCTTCCATACTCTTTAGCTCATTTTAGAATAGCATTTCTTCATTTTTTTTCTAGCTATGTTTAGTCTCCAAATGAGGAGTTAAACTTCCATTCTTGGTGTTGCTCTTGAAGCTTGTTGATTATTAAAGTTGTGAGTTATTTTCTTAACCTCTTCCCTTGAATATTAATTATTAGTTCTTTCCTTGATACTATCTCTATATTAATGTTGGAGAGGGTTGCTAAGATGACAATTTGTTAACATCTTGACATTAGTTAGAGTAGTATTTTCTTCCTCTATATTAATGTTGGGGAGTGTTGCTAAGATGACAATTAGTTAACATCTTGATATTAATTATCGTAGGATTCATCTCCTTTAATAATATTCTTCCTTGAATATTAATTAATTCCTATTCATATTTCATATTAATATTTTGAACATTACTTAAAGGATCAACTAGTTTTGTTTCATATATTAATTATTACTAGAAACGATCGATGAACCGATTGTTAATCGTTGATGGTTTCACAAGTAACACTACAAAAAAACACGCCGTTTGTCACGGATTTTGTCACGGACGGTAGTTCAAAAAATCCGTGACAGATGATTTTTTGTCACGGATTTGTCACGGATCTCATCCGTGACACCAGAGGCGTGATAACGTTTTTGTCACGGAAATTAATCCGTGAGACTGTTTGTCACGGATTTGTCACGGCCACGGTCCGTGACAAAACACTTCACCGGAATCCCATCGCCTTTCATTTGTCACGGACGCATCCGTGAATAAATGTTTTTATTTTTCAAAAAAAAATAATTACTTGCCACGGAAATATCCGTGACAAATTAAAAAAAGGTTTTTCAAAATAGAGTGGGCGGGTATTTGAAACGGTCCGGAAAATTCAAATTTTAAATTTTGTCACGGACATATCCGTGACAAAATATTTTGAAAAAAAATTGAAAATTTTAAAATAGAGTGGGCGGGAGCTTTAAAATTTTCAAAAAATTCAAAATTTTGAATTTGTCACGGATCCCATCCGTGACAAAACATTTTTTAAAAAAAAAATACGTTAATTTAGCGTTTTATGTATTTAAAATAAAATGAATTTATATTTTGTCACGGAACAGTCCGTGACAAAAGTTTAAATTTTTTTAAAAAAAATTTTAAAAATTTAGCGCATTTTTAAAAGTTTATTTCAAAAGTTTATTTAATAAAAATAACCATTAAAATGTAGGCGCTTTTTCAAAAAATTAAACTTAATAATAAATAGTTAAACAATAATCATAATAAATAATTGTTTATAATAAATAATTAAACAATCATCATTAATCATCATTAATCACCATTACACATTAGGTATCATAATAAATAATAATCTAATCAAACCATCATTATAAAACACAAATAAACTATTATTTAAACACAATCAAACCATTACACATTAATATTCATACATTAACACATCAAAATTTTAAAATCCTTAAAATGTTAATAAACTAATTATTACAAACCATCAATGGTCATCATAATCAGCATCAGCATCATCAGGTTCGTCACGATGATCGGGTTGCCTTCCGTGGCCACGGCTGCCACCACGATGACCGCCTCGACTGCCACTGCGGCTGCTGCCACGGTAAGCTTGAGCTCCGGGAGTCGGGATATCGTCATAATATCCATATGGAAAGTTGTTGGAGATGTGGCTATAATTAGCAAAACCCCTACTACCCATACTGCCCATATTGCCCATATTGCCCGCGAAGGGAACTTGTGGGGTCATCTCGGGGTGCTGTATGTGCATGGATGGACGGTAGGTGGCGTTGAAAATACGCATTTGGCGTTCCATCTCTTCCAACCTTTCTCTTGTTCTTCTTTGCTCTTCATCTCGTATCCGAGCTTCTTCATCCCGCCTTCGAGCCTCGGCTTCACGTTCCTCCAATAGTTTCTCGAGGCGGGTAACCCGATCATCATATGTCGAATGAGAAGATGAGCTAGCTCCTTTGGTCTTCTCTAGGATCCGTACGCCTTCAGAACCCATAAACGGCACCCGGCCCTTGTAAACTCCGGTTGCCGCCAAGATGGCTTCATCATCTTGATTTTCATCAAGTTCGTCATCAGAATCAGCTAGCTTATCAACTCTCTTCCCCCGCTCTTCCTCATATTTTTTCTACAAGTTCAAAAATTTATTATATAAGAGATCTAAAAAAATCGAAATTTATTGAATTATGTTTCATTATTTACTTCAATTTCAGAAAGGCGGGGAGGCGGCATGGCACCCTTCTTAGTCCAGCAATGTGCCATGAGTTTCAATGGCGTGACCCGTTTTTTCACGGGTCCAGATCCTTCCTACACGGATTTCAATGTTAATAAAAAAATATATATACATAATGGTATGGAATGGAAATAATTTTAACTAAATAGAGTTTACCAGATCTTTTTTATGTTGACTTTGGGGTTTGCGGCCCCCGTGCCATTGAACTTCCTTGGCTTTCTCAGAAGCCCGGTTTGCCTTGCCCATTTCGCTTCTCAGCAAAAATGAGGCATCCGTAGCCCAGTGGCGGCAAAGCATCTCCCACACATCATCGCCAAGGAATTTTGGCTTTTTACCCGTAGACCGGGCGGTCCTAAAAGTGGGTCTCAACCACCCAGAAATCCTAGAATTGTATTCTTTGAGAATCGCTTGGTCTAGGGCAAAATGCCAACGATGGGAATCCTTCATGAAAAACATTGATATATCATCATTTCTTAAATTTAATTTACTAAAATGTAACAAAAATATTTATTTTTACCTTGAACAACCGCCACCATAGTTCACGAGTGGCCGCCGGAACCTCACCATAAGTCGACCACGGCCCGGTGAAATGACCACAAACAATAGCCTTGATTCTATTCAAGACCTCGGAATCGCTTCAAAAAATTGATAATTGATAAAAACAATTGTATTAATTCTTAGATATAGAGATTATACTATTTTATATTAGAGAATGTTAGTTTTTTATTACCTATGGATCGATTGAGGTGTCACCTCAAGCGAACCGGGATTGTGGCGCTCTTCTTGAGTGGGGGGGGGGGGGCATATATTGCACGAGATGAAGGAGGTGCATGAGATGATGCCCCCTCCCCATGCACGCTTATATGAGCGTCTGATTGTTCGGAGGGAGGAGTTTGGACATGTCCGTCAAGAGCTTGTTCTTCGTCGGGATTGATATCATCATTGATATCACGATCAGCGTTTGAGGCCCGTCGTGAATTCTGACGCCCACGACGAGCAATGGTGGAAAGGCGGCGTTCGTGCTCACTCATCTAAAATTATTGAGAAATAATATATAGAACATATTAAACTTGTGTTTAATATGAGAGGTCAAATGATATTATTTTTATGTTATGGAATTTAATTGTGTTAGATATTATTTTATCAAACCTTATAAAGTCAGTTTATGGGGTTTTTGTGTGGTATGATATTTTAAACTTAATGAGTTTCCCTATTTGGTTATCAAACTTTGAAATATAGAACACATTAAACTTAAGTTTAATATGAGGGGTAGAATGTGTTTTTTGTATGATTTTTATGTTATTGAATTTCATGATGTTAGGTATTAGTTTATGGTGTTTTTGTGTGGTATGAAACTTTGATAAATATAACATATTAAACTTGAGTTTAATATGAGGGGTCGAACAAGTTTTTTGGATGATTTTTATGTTATGGAGGTAACTTGTGTTGTGTATATTTTTTATGAAACCTTATATAAAATCAATTGATCAAACTTTTTAATTTAAACTAATAAAATCAGTTTTTCCCTATTAAATTATAAATCATCGAAAATCAGTTTTTTGCATTAATTTAGAAAAATACAATTTATTACATCTTGTATTTGGTATTATTTATAAAAAACAGTTTTCTAAAATCAGTTTATGAAGTTTTTGTGTGGTATAATGGTTTAAACTTATTAGTTTCCTATTTATTCATCAAACTTTGAAATATAGAACATATTAAACTTGAGTTTAATATGAGGGGTAGAATGAGTTTTTTGTATGATTTTTATGTTATTGAATTTAATTGTGTTACGTATTTATCAATCTTTGAAATATAGAACATATTAAACTTGAGTTTAATATGAGGGGTAGAATGAGTTTTTTGTATGATTTTTATGTTATTGAATTTAATTGTGTATGGTATTAATTTATAAAAAACAGTGACCTGATTTTTAAAATCTATAAAATCAATTTTTTCAAAAAAAATTTAAAAATCAGTTTCATTTTTTGTTTATTCATGAAACCCATAAAATCAATTTTTCATGAAACATATGAAACCATTTTCGTATTATATAAACAAAAACAGTTTGTTTGGTTTTTTATTTCTATTTTAATATATAAAATACATTTTTTTACTTCATTTCTGTTTTATGTTATTTATGAAAAAACGTTTTATTTAAAATAAAATATTATAATATCCGAAATTATTTAAAAATCAGTTAAATGATCCAAAAAATTTTAAAGTGTTTTATAATATTAAAAAAATAATATAATATCCGAAATATTATAAAAAAAATAATTAACAGTTTCATTATTTTGTTGGGTTAGACATGTTAACTTTTTTGAAAGTGTAACATGAGGGGGCGAAAATTAATGGAGTTGAAATTATTATTCTTAATAAATATCCGAAATTAACAAAAACTCAAAATAACCTTGACTAAAAATTTAATAATTAACTATTCTAAAGCAGGCATTTTTAAATTAACAATATCTAAGGCATATTTAAAGCATATAAACAAATGATACACATATTATGAAACGTTAAATCTAAAGCAGGCATTTTTAAATTAAGAGAATGCATATTAATATAGCTAGAAACAATAAAATCACGAGCATGCATATGAATATGCGGAAACATATAAACATTAAAACAATATAAAGAAAAACATGCATTAAATAATTAAATTTACGAGCATGCATATGAATATGAAGAAGAACATTTAAACATGCATGAATATTAAGAAAAACATGCCTTATATGGAAATTACGACTATTCGGATATGAATATTCGGAAAACATGCATTATATCCGTGTAATCCGACTATAATTAAAAACATGCAATAAAATTACGAGCATGCATATGAATATTCGGAAACATATAAACATTAAAACAATATTAAGAAAAACATGCATTAAATAATTAAATTTACGAGCATGCATATGAATATTATGAAAAACATATAAACATGCATGTATATTAAGAAAAACATGCATTAAATAATTAAAAACATGTCATAAAATTTCGAGCATGCATATGAATATTCGGAAACATGTAAACATTAAACATATACACATATTCAATGCATGATAACTTATTAACATATACACATTAAATTAAACAATTAAAGAATATTAAGAAAAACATGCATTTTCTTTTTGGCATTTTAAAACATTTATTCTAAAATATTCGGAAATTAAAGAGTTAGAAACATAACCTCGGAGAAGAAGGCAAGAAATGAAAGGGAAAGAAGAGAAGGCCGGCTTCGAAGAACGGCGACAGGGGTGGAGATAATCCGCGGTGGCCGGTGAGATGTGTGCGGCGGCGGTCGGCGGGTGTAAGAGAGGCAGAAGGGCGGCAGAGTGGGAGGCGTTTGGGAGGGTGGCGGTCGGCGGGTGTAAGAGAGGCAGCAGGGCGGCGGAGTGGGAGGCGTTTGGGAGGGTGGCGGTCGGCGGGTGTCGGAAGGGAGTAGAGAGGAGGCGCTGGGTGATTTAGGGTTTGCTGAAGGAAATGGGAAGCGTAAGAGAAAAAAATGGCTAAGTGTCGTTTATATATTAGGGGTTGTCACGGACCCGTCCGTGACAAAGCCCGTGAGAAATTAATTACGGATTTTTAAATTTGAATTTGTCACGGATTAATCCGTGACAAAGGCATCGGAACTTGTAAACTGCGGAACAGCAGTCGAGGTGGCAGGGAACGGCAGACGAGGCGGCAGAACGGCAGGTTGACCGGTTTGTCACGGATCCATCCGTGACAAATCCGTGACAAATTTCAAAAATTTGAATTTTGTCACGGATTTGTCACGGATGGATCCGTGACAAACCGGTGCAGGGAATATTAAAGCTTTTTCAGCCTTAATCAGACGAGGCGTCAGCTACTTTAATTGTCACGGACCTATCCGTGACAAATTTAAGTATAAATATGTGCTTAGAGTCCCATTTTTTCGGTGCGAAAAAATGGCTAATCCAGAACCAGATGTGTGGAAGTTGATCAGTAGAAGTGTACAAAGATTAAAACAAGTTACACAGTTGATGAAGTCTCGAAATGCAGAAGCAGTTCAAAGCATCCGTGAGCTGATGAGTAGACCGCTCGAAAGCTTTGGCGATATTATAGACTATGAATCGGACTCATACAACGTTTCACGAGGGAAAAACTTGCGTAGGGCACTTTTACGTGCAGAACAATGTTCGTAGTATATGATACCTATAAACGCGGAAGCTGCAGAAAGAATTAACGAGCTACTTGATAGGCCTCTAGATGAAAGTTTTGACGCTAATGAATAATATTGTGTTTATTTGTTTATCTGTATTGTGAGTTGTTGAATGTAATAAATGATAAAAAATTGTGTGTTTTCTACTTAGTTTTTAAATTTAATAAATAAATTCATGTTCTTGTTTATTAAATTTCGAATTATTAAAATTTTGTAATGTTAAAAAACTAATAACAAATAATGTTAAAAAACTAATTTCCGAATTTTAAATAATGTTAAATTTCGAATTATTTAATTTTCGATTTTCGAAATTACCTAATTAATTTTAAATTTACGAATCGATAATAATGAACCACTAATTTTCAATTGAATAATTTTAAAAACTTAATTTTATTAATTAATTAATCGCTATTTTACAATATAATATGGAATAATTATTTTGTTTAGAAATGATAGTTGCGAATTACATACCTAACTATTATATCTTGGAATAATATAATAATGATGAAAGAAAGTTAAAAATTCAAATTAAAATAGTTCAATTAAAAGTAATTACATTGGTTGTTAACTATACATTTAATCGCTATCAGAATCAGTATTTTCTTGATAGGCAACTTCTTCTTCTGTATCTTCATCACCAGATATCCATTCTTCTTCTTCCTCCTGGTCATCGTGCAGTTGTTGTATATATAATTCTTCAATTTCGCGCTCATTTTGAGGTATAGGGGGCGGAAGGTGTGTTTCAGGCATAACTTCAACATCTCCGCCATTTGGGTCACTTAACTGAATGTAATGGTTGACCGTATCAGCAATAGGCGGAGGGTGGAAAAAATCTTGCTGAAAAGCATCAAAGTCAATATCCCTTTGTTGAGCCTGTGTTACAATTTTGCTCGGACGGATATTAATGGCACACACCCAAGGATTCCGTGTGCGCCTCGTTGAAGGATACTCTGCATAATAAACCTGGGCTGCTTGTTGAGCGAGTATAAATGGCTCATTTTTCTGATACACACGAGAGTGGTTGACGTCAATTATATTATACTTTGAATTTTTTCTCACACCACGTGTAGGGTCGACCCATGTGCAGCGAAACAACACGCATGTTAATTCTTGCAAACCAGAAGGCATTTGAAGTTCGAGAATCTCATGCAAGAAACCAAAAAAATTGGTTTCCGAGTTATCAGAACCGATGGTCGGGACACATAACCCGCTGTTCATTGTTGGTCGACCTTCTCCATATTCAACTGTGTGATACGTATAACCGTTTATCACATATGAATGCCAAACCTTTGCATAGGAAGAAGGGCCCCACGATAATGATACTAACAGAGGGTCGTTAATCCCACCGTATGTACCTGATCTGCAAATTAAAACATGATAACATTAGGTAATGATTAAAAATTACTAGCTAATAGTATATATAATGTATTTATATATATATATATATATATATATATATATATATATAATACCTGTTGTTGGTACCATAATGCAAAGTCAGAGTCCACCATTGCATCAATTGCATCATCAGGAAATGCTGATAAAGATGCTCTAAATTCACTGTGAATTGAACATAAAGATATTATTATAACACTCTAATTATTAAAAAAATATTAGCTATATTACAAATGTAACTACCAATTCAACTTACTTATAAAATGGTAAGATTTCTGGACAATTCATGAGGATGTAAGTATGTGCAATTTTCATTTCTCCGCCCACGATGTAACGGTAATTCGCAGCTCCTTTACCTCTACCTGGGTAGTTGAAAATAGAAACTACTTTATCATATGAATCCTCGCCAATGTCATCGTTCCGAGAAGGTCTCTTTCTTTTACTGATTACTTCACGCTCAAAATAAAAAGATGAAAACGTTGAGGTTTCTTGTTGAATATATGCTTCACAAATTGAAGCCTCAATGTGTGCCTTGTTGGTCGCTTTCTTTTTCAAATCCCCCAGAAATCTGTCATGCAAAATAAAATTTGTAAACAAACAAATGTTCTTATTAAACAAATCATCGTTTATAAATGAAATTATGACTAACCTTTCAAATCTGTGCATCCAACGATAGAAGACGGGCCCTCCATTCAAAGCCTCATACGGAAGATGTATTAGAAGATGTTCCATTACATCAAAAAATGATGGGGGCAGTATCTTTTCCAGATTACACATCAGAATATGAACAGTGTCTTCTAGTCTCCTCAGGGATTCGGCATCCAAAATGGCGGAACATATCGACTGAAACAATTGACTGATTTCGGTAATACAGCCCCAGACGTCTGCAGGAAGCATCTCTTTCAGTGCAATCGGCAGAAGTCGTTGCATGATTACATGAGCATCATGAGTTTTCATGCTCGACGTCATTGTTTGTTTGTCCAGGTCCACGCATCTTGACAAGTTAGAACAATAGCCATATGGAAAGTTCAGAGAAACAAGCCACTCTAATATTGATTCCCTTTGTGGGGCTGTGAGTTGGTAGACTGCTCTTGGAATTTTTTTACCCACGTATTCTAGATCGACGGCGAGTTCGGGTCTGTCGCACCAAATTGTCATGTCTTTTCTAGATGCAAGACCATCTTTGGTTTTGTGGGTAAAATCCATAACCGTGTTAAATATATTGTCAAAGACGTTCTTCTCAACGTGAATGACATCTAAATTGTTACGAATGAGAAAGTCCTTCCAATACGGCAACTCCCAAAATATACTCCTCTTTGTCCACTTATGGGTATCACAATACCCATTTGGCTCCCCGTGGGGTTGCTGCACGGCCGTAGGAAAACGTCGAACCCGGTTAAAAACTTGTTCACCTGTAAGTCTCGGAGGAGGGGGATCTCGTACCACTCTTCCGGCAATAAAAGACTTCTTGTCCTTTCGATATCGATGGTTCATAGGCAGAAACTTGCGGTGACAATCAAAGTAACTTGGTTTCCCGCTAAATTTGAGCCAATTGGCCTCTGATTGATCCATACATATCGGACATCCCATAAGACCGTGTGTGCTCCATACTGAAAGCATACCATAAGCAGGGAAGTCGCTAATGGTCCAAATGATGGCAGCTTTCATGATAAACATCTTATCTCTCGAAACATCATAAGTTGGTGTCCCAATGGCCCAAAGTTCTTTCATCTCCTCGATCAGGGGTTGGAGATAGATGTCTATCCTTTTTTTAGGATCCGAGGGACCTGGACAAATTAAAGTTAAAAAGATGAAATGACTTTTCATGCACATGTCGGGAGGAAGATTATAAGGAGTTAACATGACTGGCCAACATGAAAATTTCTTCCCAAACTTTCCAAAAGCAGCAAATCCGTCTGAACACAATCCCAGTCGCACATTCCGTGGCTCCATTGCAAACTGAGGATGACAACGGTCAAAGTGTCTCCAAGCTTCATAGTCGGAAGGGTGAGACATCAAACCCTCTTTGGTTTCGTGCTCAACATGCCACGTCATGTGTTTCGCAGTAGCATTTGAAGCATACATCCTCTGCAGGCGTGGAGCTAGAGGGAGGTAAAACAATTTAGACAATGCAGACCTTTTTCGTGGTTTTTTTCGTCTATGAGGAACAGGCTTGTATCTCTCTCCACCACAGAACTTGCAGGTCTCAAGTGCCACATCATCCTTCCAGAACAACATACATCCTTCTGGGCACGCATCAATTTCTATACAAGGAAGCCCCAACTGAGACATTAATTGTTTCATTTTGTAATATGAATCAGGAAGATTATGGTCACGCGGTAACATTCCTCCAAATGACTGCAATAACCTAGACATGCAAGATTCAGGAAGATTGTATTCAGATTTAATGTTCATCAACTCTGTAACGGCGGATAGCTGAGAGTATCCCTCACAATCAGCATACAGAGGCTGATCAGCAGCTTTTAAAACATTTTGAAATCTTTCAGCTAAGTCTTCAATATGAGGAACATGAGAATTCGGATAATCATCCGCAGCAGACTGATAAAAGGTCTGATCTTCATCCGCATCGGGTTGATACGAGGTCGAAGCTTCGGGAAGATCGTTAAATGGTTGTGGTGGGTTAAACTGCATCGTTGAAGCACCGTATACATCATATGCCATTCTTTGATCCCACGTCATTTGATCATAGTCTCCCCATCCACTCATCTCGGTAGGGACGTTACGAGATGAACCCACTGTTTGCGGTAAAAGTGATGGATCGAAAGGTTCGCCATGAGAAGTCCAATTATAATAATTGGCAACGAAACCTTTTTCGTACAAATCCCACACAACTTGGTCGACATCTTTAAATTGAAGATTTTTACACTTTGTACATGGACATCTGATTTTATCTCCATCCATATAATTCTTCTGTTCTTGTGCAAATTTAATAAAATCTTCAACACCATTCAAAAATTCACTGCGTATTCCATAGTTATCGCGATGTTTTTGGTACATCCAACTTCTGTTTTGTCTATACATTATGCCTGTATATATATTATAATCAAATTAATATATAAGTACATTAATATTATTAATTAACTAAAAGCAGTACATTATTTAATTTGTGGCATTAATAATTTGAATTAACCAACTTTAATTTGTGACATTAACTAAAAGCGTTGATTTACTAATATTTAACTAATAGTAATATGTTAATGGCATTAATCGTTTTAATTATTAACTACTAAAGTTTGAATCCTAACTGAAATCACTACAAATCCTAAATTATGCATTAACAATAATTAACTAATAAACAAATTAAACCTAATCATCATCATTGATCAATTAATTAACTAATATTTAAATCTAACTAATATTATCAACTCAAATTCCTCAATTTTTTAACTTAATTAATTAGATAATTAATTTACATTTAACTAATATTATTGTTAAATATTATCTCATTAATAATTCACAATAATAATTCACAATAATAATTCACAATAATAATTCACACTAAACTAAATAAAAATAAAGTTTCAACCCGGCCTAGCTATATATATTATGCATCCCATTAACAATAATTAACTAATTTAACTTATTAATTAGTTAATTTCCATTTAACTAATATTGTTAAATATCATTAATTCACAATAATATATAATTCACACTTAACTAATAAAGTTTGAATCCTAACTTAAATCACTACAAATCCTAAATTATGCATTAACAATAATTAACTAATTAATAAACAAATTAAACCTAATCATCATCATTGATCAATTGACTAATATTTAAATCTAACTAATATTATCAACTCATCAAATTCTAAACCCATTTCCTCAATGTTTTAACTTAATTAATTAGTTAATTTCCATTTAACTAATATTGTGAATTATTATTGTGAATTCACAAAAATAATTCACAATAATAATTCACACTAAACTAAATAAAAATAAAGTTTCAACCCTAGCTATATATATTATGCATCCCATTAACAATAATTAACTAATTTAACTTATTAATTAGTTAATTTCCATTTAACTAATATTGTTAAATATAATTAATTCACAATAATATATAATTCACACTTAATTAATAAAGTTTGAATCCTAACTTAAATCACTACAAATCCTAAATTATGCATTAACAATAATTAACTAATTAATAAACAAATTAAACCTAATCATGCATTATCATCATTGATCAATTAACTAATATTTAAATCTAACTAATATTATCAACTCATCAAATTCTAAACCCATTTCCTCAATGTTTTAACTTAATTAATTAGTTAATTAATTTACATTTAACTAATATTATTGTTAAATATTATCTCATTAATAATTCACAATAATAATTCACACTAAACTAAATAATAATAAAGTTTCAATCCTAGCTAGCTATATTAATTATGCATCCCATTAACAATAATTGCTAATAAATAATAATTGGTGATAATTAATAATCTAATAATTAAGCTAGCTAACTAATTAATTAAATCACTACAAGTCACTAATTAATTAATCTATAATAAGCTAGCTAATACTTAAATCATCACTACACATCCTAAATTATTATGCATTAATAATAACAATAATTTAACTAATTAATATTTATATTTAAATTTAACTAATTAAATTACGTTAATAGTTTAATAATATATTGTTAATAATATGAAAATTAACATGACCTCACTAAATTACGTTAATAGTTTAAATAAATGAACAATAACTAACCTCACTAATTAATTATTAAGCTAATAATTAATTATTATTATATAAAGAAAAAAGAATCCTAACCTCACTAATAATAATTAATTATTAAGCTAATAATTAATTTATCACACAATTAAAAGAAATTAGTTAAAATGACATACCTTATCTGCATAAACTCGGAAAATGATGAACTGAAGGATTACATCATTCAATTTTTAAACCGATACTACATCACTCGAATCTACGAATTTTTGAACTGATAATTGTTGTTCTTGCAATTGTAATGGACGATGGAGTTGGGTTATATAAAAAAAATTGTCACGGATTTGTCACGGATTTATCCGTGACAAATGTTTTTCCATACCGTATTATTAAAGGTTACCACTGGAAAATCAATAATTGAGTTTTTTTGAAATTTGTCACGGATTTGTCACGGATTTATCCGTGACAAATCTTTTCCCGTACCGTATTATTAAAGGTTACCGCTGGAAAATCAATAATTGAGTTTTTTTGAAATTTGTCACGGATTTGTCACGGATTTATCCGTGACAAATGCCCGGAAGCAAAAAAGTATTCACCGGAGTAAAAAACCGGTCGCCGGAGTAAATTTGTCACGGACCAAATCCGTGACATTATTTTGTCACGGATTTTGTCACGGATAAATCCGTGACAAATAATTTTCGTGACAAATCCCAAAATTCTGTGACAAAGCCCGTGACAACTTTGTCACGGCCGGAATCCGTGACAAAAATCCGTGACAAACGGCGTGTTTTTTTGTAGTGTAAGTACTTCGGTTTATTAATGCAAGGTCGTGGTTGATAAACTTAAGAGGGATTAATTTTGTTGGTTAAACCGAAACCGATGTGTTGAGGTTATCAATCTCAATTGATTTCATCAAAGAGTTAAGAGATTAAATGCTACTATCAAGTCGGTATATGGCGGTGTTCTATACTTGACTAATAGTAAAGGTTAAGGGTTATTAATGAACGGTCGTTGTTAATAACTAACCTCGATGAATTGGATATACTCCTCGATTGAGTATTCGAGAGAGAATAAGTTATAGATATAACAATGATCGACTAAAATATATCAACAAGTGGAAAGTAGCAATGTCAAGTCCTTTTTATCTTTGAATTAAATCTCATATAAGTCGTTCATCTTAGTTTTTAATTAAATTAAATCACTCAATCCAAATCCCCCCTTTTTATTTACTTATTTCATTAAAAAGATAATTATTCCTTTCCCTGTGGATATGAACTCTAATTCACTTATACTACGTAGAAGTGTTAGTATCGCATTATTTTGACGCACCGTGACAAAGTGCACGTCAAATTTGGCGTCGTTGCCGGGGAAAGGCAATTATATTTCTTTTTATTTTATCTCATAAATATATAAAAAAAATATTAAAAAAAAATTGCTCTTCTATTTTCTGGGCTTATATGAGTAAATGGATACCAACACATCATCGCTAGAGAGTCAAATTTCTAGCTTAACTTTTTTAGTAAAGGAGTTTCTCTTATGCTCAAAATTTCAAGATACCAAGGCCTGCAACATTTGCATGTCACAAAGGCATCTTACGGATTTATGCCCCAAGCTTGAAGAAGAATACTTTGAACAGAGTGATGATGTTTTTTTCCAAGAGAGATATGATTCATTCTCCAACACATATAATCCATACTCAAGTTCTTATTCCAGCATATCCACTGAAGACATGATCCGAGCTCTCACTATTAATGTGACAAAAATGCAACAAGATATGTCTCAATACCCACAAGAAACAGTGCTCAAAGAACTGAACTTGGAGAATCAATTGAAACAAATGCCAAACATTGGGAACCACATTGGCGAGGAGGAAGAAGAAGAGGAGCTTACGGAGGAAGCTCAACCAGAGGAGGAGAAACCTCCAAACTCAACTCCATCACCGGCCATTCCTGAGAACATGCCACCATTTCCTGAGGCTCTAAGGGAAACAGAATGGGTAGAGAAGGACAAAGATGAAATTCTTAGCAAATGTGATGATAATTCAAATGTACTTTTCGCGGTTGCAAATAAACCGAGAGAATATCATTTGGATTTCTTTTCATTCACCAATATGCAGGAAATGACAGTGGAGTTAAGTAAACATTTGATACTCCCTCTCATGCCACCAAGATCAAAACACTTTCCATTGACAATGCTAAGTGATAATTTCTTTCCCTCACTCTCACCACATGAATCAATGAAAATCTGGATATATGATCCTGGAAAGATTTTCAAAGTGAAGGGTCAGAAAATCAAGCATTCCTATGGAAGTCCTAGGAGTGAACATGTGGCGAAGATAAACTATCACGATTCAAGTTTAAATGATTCAACACAATGATGGTGTCGTGCCGCGACGTTAAATAAGGCGCTTTTTGGGAGGCAACCCATGCAAGGTACGTTTACTTGTTTTATTTTATTTTTACACATTTCAAAAAAAAAACTGGGAAACAAACCCGGCCGGGTACACTACCCAAACCGGTCGGGTATCAGGTCAAAACACTTCACCCACCCTGTCACCCGGGCGGGGCAGAAAATAAAAACGAAAAATTTTGATATACCCGACCGGGTGCTTCATGAAACCCGACCGGGTTATCACAAAGGGGAGCTACTGCCACCCCTGGGAAAAGAAACTCGACCGGGTGAATGGGAAATATCATAACCCGATCCCTGGGATGAAACACTCGACCGGGTACACTACCCCACCCGACCGGGTATCTCGATTTTTTCGGCCGGGTATCTTGATTTTTTTTGGAAACCAGGCCATTTCTCAAAAAAAATGAATCACCCCCTTCGTTTCCCCATTCGAACCAAACCCCAAATTTCCTCCATTTTCAAAAGTCAAAAGTTTCATATCTCCTACATCCATCCACCAATTAAACCCATTTCATTCATCTCCTCTTCACCCTCTTCATCTCCACACCCACGAATCACCAACAAAACCTCCCAAAAGTAACAAAAAAAACACATTCATCTCAGACACAAGTACTAGGGACAGTGCTTTGATTAGCTTGGGGGGAGAGTTTTATGGAATACTCACATTCATACTCTTTATTCTTGTAAAAAAAATTATAAAAGCTTGTTAAGTTGAAAACCTGAAAGGGCAACTTAAGCAAATATAAAGCAAAATAAAGAGTGAGTTGTGAGGATTAAAACAGAAAAATGTGGGAAGCTGGGATAAAAACCCGAAAGTGCACCTAGGCAAAATGAGAGAACGAGAGAAAGTATTTTCTTTTATTTCTGCAGGATCCTAAGGGTAACGAGAAAAAAGGTTGAGGTTATTAAAGAAATATGGAGTTGAAGACCCTCTTTACTGTTATATTTTTGGGGATATACTTTATGTGTTTCTAAAAACACTCGTGGATGTGTGTGTTGATATTCTTGTCATTTTAAGGACTTCTTGGATCGGATTTGATATACTTGAGATGAGTAAAGGTGTAAGTGTGGGGGTGTTTGATCCACACTAATTAGTAGTGCATAATTATATGTTTTTATGTTTGATTTATGTTGATTGTTTGACGTTTTATTTAGTTTGTAATCATTTATGTGGTTTCACTTGTAATTGTATTTTAGTCTTTATTTATAAGTTGTAAAGTTTAGTTAGGATTTGTGGTGTTGAAAAGGAAGATTTTGAAGAGAAGAAAACAAGAAATTTGACTGCCCAGGAGTAAAACCCGACCAGGTAGAAACCCCCACCCGGTTTGGTATGATTTAACAGACGAAATTGCCAAGAAAATCACTGGACCTGGTCGGGTCCCCCACTGGCCCGGTCGGGTCAGATGTGACCCGGGACAAAATGACGTGCGAAGATCACCAGAACGTGGCGGAGTATCTGATTTTGACCGGACTCGGTCGGGTAAGTACTTGACCCGGTTGGGTACCCGACCAAAAGTGTTGAAAAACACTTATAAATAGCACATTTTTTCTTCTCTAAAAATCATCACTTCTTCCATACTCTTTAGCTCAGTTTAGAATAACATTTCTTCATATTTTTCTAGCTATGCTTAGTCTCCAAATGAGGAGCTAAACTTCCATTCTTGGTGTTGCTCTTGAAGCTTGTTGATTATTAAAGTTGTGAGTTATTTTCTTAACCTCTTCCCTTGAATATTAATTATTAGTTCTTTCCTTAATACTATCTCTATATTAATGTTGGGGAGTGTTGTTAAGATGACAATTGGTTAACATCTTGACATTAGTTAGAGTAGTATTTTCTTCCTCTATATTAATGTTGGAGAGTGTTGCTAAGATGACAATTAGTTAACATCTTGATATTAATTATAGTAGGATTCATCTCCTTTAATAATATTCTTCCTTGAATATTAATTAATTCCTATTCATATTTCATATTAATATTGTGAACATTACTTAAATGATCAACTAGTTTTGATTCATATATTAATTATTACTAGAAACGATCGACGAACCGGTGGTTAATCGTTGATGGTTTCACAAGTAAGTAACTTCGGTTTATTAATGCACGGTCGTGGTTGATAAACTTAAGAGAAATTAATTTTTTTGGTTAAACCGAAATCGTAGTGTTGAGGTTATCAATCTCAATTGATTTCATCAAGGAGTTAAGAGATTAAATGCTACTATCAAGTCGGTATATGGCGGTGTTCTATACTTGACTAATAGTAAGGGTTATTAATGAACGGTCGTTGTTAATAACTACCCTCGATGAGTTGCATATACTCCTCGATTGAGTATTCGAGAGGGAATAAGTTATAGATATAACAATGATCGACTAAAATATATCGACAAGTCGAAAGTAGCAATGTCAAGTCCTTTTTATCTTTGAATTAAATCTCATATAAGTCATTCATCTTAGTTTTTAATTAAATTAAATCACTCAATCCAAATCCCCCCTTTTTATTTACTTATTTCATTAAAAAGATAATTAATCCTTTCCCAGTGGATACGAACTCTAATTCACTTATACTACATATAAGTGTTAGTATCGAATTATTTTGACGCACCGTGACAAAGTGCACATCAGTTATTCCAGGTACTTTCGGTTGTTAAATCAGACCCGACCGGGTGAAGTCTTTTACCCGGTCGGCTAATCGCTCCTAGACAGTTAAAATCCCTTTTTCTTCACTTCAAAATCCTCCTTTTCAAGACCATAGTTCCTAATTGTACTTTACAACTTACAAATGAAGGTTAAAATACAATTACAACTAAAATCACAAAAATGTTTACAAACTAAATAAAACGGCAAACAATCCATACAAATCAAACATAAAAAGATACATTTACGCACTACTAATTAGTGCATATCACGCTATGTCATCCTAAATCTCAAGGTGGATTGGGTTATCGATCTTTGAGAGATTTTAATATTGCTATGCTAGGAAAACAAGCTCGGCGACTCACTACTGATCCTGATTCGCTAGCGGAGAAGGTGTTCAAGGCTCAATATTTTCCCAAATCTTCTTTTCTTGAAGTTCAAAGAATCATCCGGGAGGGGACCAAGAGGTGGGTTAGGAACGGGAAAGATATCTCTAATTGGTATGATAGGTGGTTTCCCGGGGACGACAACGGATTGGTTTCTTCGGCAAATCCGAGTGGCGTTTTATATATGAATGTAGCTGCCTTGATTAAGGAGGATAGGTCGGGGTGGAATTTGGAAAGGGTTAGATCCATCTTTAATGATCGGGACAGTTCAGAAATTTTGAATATTCCCTTAAGTGATCATAGGGAGCTACAAGATGGGTACTGATAGATTGGGGACACTCGGGGACAGTATACCGTTAAATCTGGATATAGGAGGCTGATCGGTGATTTTGTGGACAATAGTTGGATGGGGTGGACCATAATGTGGGGTTTTTTCCTACCACAAAAAATTAAATACTTTTTTGGCAAGTTATGAAAGATATGATACCTACGACGGATAAGCTGAGACAACAAAGGGTGAATATACCAGGTAATTTCAAATTGTGAAATGAAGATGACAAGTCTAGGATCCATCTTTTTAAAGATTGCAAGGCATTGGTTGCAGTCTGGGGAAAAAATGGGATTGATTTCCAACGGTCTGTGTCGTCTTGGCAGGAGTGGATGAAGAAACTTTTCACCACCTGAGCTAAGGATGACTTATGCATGTTTATAGTCCACTATGGACCATATGGAAGGAGCGTTGCGAGGTGGTGTAAAATAATCATTGTTTTAATGTTTTACATGTGATAAACATGAGAGCTTCAGTTTTGCTAGGATGGCGGGCTGTCCGAACCTGAAGGGAGCGCAGGAAGTAGTGGCAGAGAAGGAGACCCGATGTGTTGAACAATCATGACTAATATTGATGAAGCCACAGATGATCATCGAGGATGCAGAGCTTGGAGATGGGTTGCAAGAGACCACAATATCGAGCTTATATGAGGAGGTTGGAAAATCATTCTGCAGATTGGTCAGCAAGCATCATAGAGGCTCTTAGAGTTAGAGCGGCTGCCCCATTGGCACATAATTAAGGATGGAACACGGTTGCGATACAAAGAGATGCTCAGCTAGTTACCACAAGGCTGGATGAAGATTCAGGAGACTCATACTTTGGCATTATCATGGGTGATATTAGACACATTCTTCATAATGAAGCTAGGTTTATTGTTCAGTATTGCAAACAATCCACGAACCGTGTGGCCCATAAGGTTTCTAGGGACATTATTCAAGACGGGTGTGGTTATTTCAATAGTAGCTTGATTTGTATTTCGAGCCGGTTGGCGAACGATTGTTTGGATTAATATATTGATCTTGATCCTTTCAAAAAGAAAACTTTATATCTATCATGACCGAATCAAGCATATAGACATAGGATATAACTATATTAGAGAACTCATTTTAAAAAAGAGGTGCAACTAGCTTATGTGAACTCTGAAGATCATATTGCCGACATCATCACAAAGCCACTTAAGCAAGAAGACTTAATCAATTTAAGGAGCATGAATGGATTGATAATCAAGTATAAGGGGGTGTTCAAAAATTAAACTTGATTAGCTAGCCCAATGTTGTTTTTTTGATCGGAAACTTTCCTCTCTATTCATATAATAAGTTTGAGGATCATTACATCAATCAAAGGAAAAAACAAATCTGACACCAACTAAACTCCAACAACTACGGTTGTAAACCCTATGATCAGACTTAGAGACGGTCACCCCTGAAAGAGCAACACGAATCGCTAACCATGCAGCGGGCTTGACACAACCATCTTTGTTCCCATTGATCCAAACATACCCAATGACATAAAAGGAGGCTAAATTCCTAAACAAATTGACAAACCTAACAACATAGAAGGTAACAAGAAACCAAATGATAAAATAATAAAAACTAATAGGAGGAGGATGAAACAAGAAAAAAACTAAATAAGCAGAACAAGTGTCTTGAACCCTAGCACCTCGTTCATCCCCTGGCGGTGGTTCAGGAGTATGCCGGATCATCGCTATGATTGTTGACACAAACAAGGCACATCTCCCGCCCGTTGCTCAATTGATTTCCTGGCGCGCAACCGCCGTCTGCCCTGCAGTTTCAGCACCTTTGGACGTCTCACTTTCTCCCTCCCTTGGCTCCCGCAACTTCTTCCCCATCGGCCGCCACAGCATGCCTAGCGATGTTCCTGCGAACAATTCCTTCTCTGCTAACCTAATAATCACTCCAAAGCACAACTAAATCTAAACGTCGCACACAAGACGACAAAAATTGGAACCCTTATTCAAGGGAGACGGTCACAGGTAGAGGAGGATTTCGTTTTCTATTTTAAAATAAATTTGATGAAATCATTATCTTCAAGTATGCTAGCCCAATGTTGTTAGAATAAATAGTACGAGTCAAATAAGAGGTAATCCGTAATAGATGATTCTAGTTCGGTATATAATCTTAGATAATTCTTTAATTTTAAAATTATCTAGATAGCACAATGGTGTAGGATCGATGTAGATATTTTTAAGGAGGATTCAAGAGAATCATTAGGAGCCACTAAATTGAATTTCTATTAGCATCATCGTATCTATGAATTGAGGAGGTGCCTTAGCATATAGTACCTCCGTTCTTTTTTAAATGTAACCGCATCGGACTTTTTACACTATTCACTTGTTCTACTTTGACTCTATTTTATTTATTAATCTATTTTATTTATTAATGTATTATAAATTAAATTAAAAAGAATATTATGAAATTTCTCTCACTTTAAATTTTCATAATCTAAATTTTTATTTTTTTTACTAAAGGATGAAAAATATTAGTGGTCTAACTTGTACGTTCGTAAACGTGAAAAGTGGACAATTACAATTAAAAATAAACTGAGGAAGTAAATAGGAGTTTTCCTAAGTTATTTTGTATTATAAGCAAAACTCGGAAAATCTCCTATTTCAATATTCTGTTTATAAAAATTCTTTCATACAAAATACTCCATACTTTACAACTACCCCACCCAATAATTTTCCACCATCTTAATTACAAAATGCTTTTCTTCCCACAATAAAGCCCTCTCAAAACTAGTAAACGGCGGGCTTTAGCTTGTTCAAATAAAAAGAAGGCTCGTAAAATATTCAAATTGAGTTAAAAGAAGGTTTCACATAGAAAGAGCAAATCACAATAAACAATGAATCCAAATCCATAAAAATGCTTACCCAATGATGCATATGATGAGGCCGAATAAGGTGAAAATAGGGAATGCAAAAATTGCGAAAGGCAGGCCGATGAGAAAGGGAAAGCCGCGGTATTCATCTCCATCTGCGATGGTCATGTCTTGACTTTGCTTCTTTTTGCACTTCTACCTGGCCAAGCAAGACAAAAAGCTAGCTAGAAAGACTGACTTACACTCTCACATTCATACTTACATAACATCTATAGGGACAGGTATCTAATCTATGCCATATTTTGTGTGCCTATTTCAATTCAAAGTTACTACTTTAATTTGCTTGATTTCCACGGAGCAAATTTTCCTTGGTGATTCGACGACTTTAGAGGAGTAAAAATATTACTCATATAATCATAAGAAGACCAAGACCAAGAAGCTCTTCTTTTCGTCTTATTCTTATTACTTATTATTTATTTTTATTTTATTCAGATCATATCAGATCAGATAAAAAAAAATTCAGATCAGAGAGATTCAGATCAGATGAGATCAGAAACATTCAGATCAAAAACATTCATAGCAAATTAGAAACATTCTATTATTATCGATTATATTATAATTACAATAATAATAATAATTATTATTATTTATTATTATTATTGTTATTATTATTATTATTATTTTTGATGTTGATGTTGTTATTAATATTATTATTTATAATAAACAATAAATTATTATAATAATAATTATTATTATTATATTATTATTATAATTATTATTGATATTATTATTATTATATACCGCTTTAGAAAGTCAAGATCAGATTAGAGGGTTTTGGATCAGATCAGATCGGATCAGATCAGAAATATTGAGATCAGATCAGACATATTCAGATCAGATTAGATCAGATCATAAAGATTCAGATCAGAAAAATTCAGATTAGATCAAATCAGATCTTAAAAAATTCAGATCAGAAACATTCAGATCAGATGAAGAGAACAACTTCCAAGTCAATGGTTCAGCCATCACTCACAAAGTACTTACCAAACTGCATACGCATGTACTCGGCTACGCAAATTTGAATTAAAGCCAAACGTTCATATTATGCCATCGATGTTGTTTTATTAAGAAATCTGTACTGAATCATTCACTAATCACATGGCGGCAGATAACTAATTAACAAGTCAGACTCTGGTCCAAGTACTTGTGGCGCTCTATATCTCTAAGTTAAACTGTCCGTAGTAACTCAAGTTCTATAATACTATCGTTAATACACCCAAGATCTGAATAAAATAACCTTGTGATTATTTACATTAATCACAAATATAGTATGTTACATTTACTGAAGTGTAAATGTACCGGCCCTTGTGGCGCTCTATATCTCTAAGTTCTTATTTCCATCCCCAGAAAGTCCCAAATAACCTCATTCAATTCCTTTATGACTTTTAAGTGATGTGGATCATACATAAATACATTAATGATTCTGAAAGTGCGGTGCAATATACAATATAGCCCAAAACGTTGGGTGTAGTAAATTCTCCCTATTACAGACGTACATTGATATAACATATGCATACAAAATTAGAAAATTGATGAACTACCTAAATGATGATGAATGGATGATGCCTGTGGTATATCATCTGTAGTATATACTGATTGTATATGCATAGAGGAGTGATTATGAGCATCCTTATCATCACGACCGCTGCAATTAACCACTACCTTCGTGCCATCGGCTAGGGTGGGGCAAAGCTTATCAAGAAATGCTAATGCGTGACATGTCTCCAACGCTGGAAATATCCCTTCTAAATTACATACCCTTTTGTATGCTGCAATGAATTAAACATACACGAACATATAACTACATACAAAATAAATTAATTTCCTTAGCGATATTAATTAAGGAGGCCCTTGGATCTACTTCCTAAAACTGCTTCTAATCTTCAGAGAGCAGAAGCAGATATTGAAGTGTTTGGATGGAACTTCAGAAGTACTTCTGGGTGCTCCAAACTGCTACTAGAAGCAATTTTTTAGAAGCTGGGGAGACCAACTTCTGAAAAAATGATTCTACTTCTGCTATAAAAAAGAAGCAGAAGCAGAATCAATTCCAAATACTCCCTAAATACTTTAAGTAGATATAGGATAAAATGAATAAACAGTACCATAATTAATATTGTTGCACTTTAGTAGTTTTACTCTTAACTATGGCAAATCAGAACCATAACTACACGTAAATGTTTCAAAAAGCAAAACTATTCAAATTTGAAGCAAAAAGCTTCTACGTGGCAGCCAGAGTTTCATGCGCACACTCCACTGCATATTAGATTTATCGAATTCATCCCTACATGGTAGACTACACGCACAGAATTTCGGTCGCTACATACATAAGACTTTTTAGCCTGAAATTTGTGTGATATTGTCGGTTGAATCATTGACGTATATATAATTGTGATACTGATATAGGAAGTATTTCATTTAAGAATTTGGGTATGTTTGGGAGTTCGGAGGGAAGGGGAGGGGAAGACTTTGGAGGTATGTTGTTGGAGGGGAAAGGGAGGGGAGTGTGAAGAAGCCCTTCTTTGTATTTGAGAGTAATAAATTTGGAAGAAGAGAGTTTTTGAATGAGTTATAATTAAAATTACTTTGAGATATGACGAATTTAAATAATTGAACTGATATTTATTTTTAATTGAGCTTAAATTACCAATTCATTAATTATCCTTCAAAATCATCCAAATTGGGAGAACTTAAAAATTAGGCATTTAGAAGGTTTTGGAGGGTCATGAAAGCCCTCCAAAACCATCCCCTCCAATTTTATAAACTCCCAAACATGAAAAGGGAGGTTATAAACCCCCATCACACCCTTAGGGTATGTTTGGGAGTTTGGAGGGAATGGGAGAGGAAGACTTTGGAGGTATGTTGTTGGAGGAGAAAGGAAGGGGAGGGTGAGGAAGCTCTTCTTTGTATTTGGGAGTAATAAAATTATGAGAGGGTTTTGAAGGAATTATAATTAAAATCACTTTGAGATATGACGAATTCAAATCATTGAGTTGATATTCGTTTCTAATTTAGCTTAAATTATCATCTTCTTAATTATCCTCCAAAACCCTCCAAATTGGGGGAACTTAAAAATTAAGCATTTGAAGGGTTTTGAAGGGTTACAAAAGCCCTCCAAAACCACCCTTCCAATTTTTTAAACTCCCAAACATGAAAAGGAGGGTTATAAACCCCATCAACCTCCTCCTACCCTCCAAAACCCAACTCCCAAGCACACCCTTAACTAAATCGATAACTAACGTATTGTTAATGCATTTTACCCACTACTTATTTACTGTACCTTGCATGGCTTCCTCATCGGTGACAGTATAGCACTCTAAACGCCCTGTGTCTTTAAGAAAACTAAGCTCTGGGCTAACCGCAGGATATTCCATTCCAACCCCAACCGAGTAGGGTTCCATGATGTGACCATCCTCGTCTTGTAAAACATAGCTCATTGCTCCATGATAGACACCAATCTCACCCCTTGTCAAAGTAGCAGAATGTCTTCCACTATGTAACCCGACACCGGCGGCTTCAACTCCGATCAATCTCACATTTGGGTCTCTGATGAACTCGTGAAAGAGTCCCAGTGCATTTGACCCACTCCCAACGCATGCCACCAATACTTCTGGTTCCCCGCCCCACTTTTCTATCGCCTGTTTCCTTGTCTCTTTCCCGATGACCGACTGAAACTCTCGAACCATGGTCGGGCATGGATGGGGCCCTACAGCGACCCCTCCCAAGAAATATGACGTCTCTAGGTTGTCTACCCAGCTTCTTATCGCATCTGATATTGCATCCTTGAAGTTCCCCTTTACTACCGTTTTCACCTAGATAAATTTGGCTGACTATAATTGAAACAAAAAAGGCATGCTATTGCTCACTCGAAATATGAGTATCTAGATAGGTCATTCAATATCGATTTCAAGCGATGTATATACGAAGTATATGCATTCCAAGTCTAGTATTAAAATCACTAAGGTAATTTTAAATATAAGGCGTTTTGAAAGAAAGACCTAATTTGGATTCAAACCAGCTAAATTGTCCTTACTGTGTTGCTAGTTTTAAATTAAAGTTCTAGTTACTTTTCATACATTAAATGGCCAAAACCTCAGTTTCGAACTAGGATCGTATCCATTACACGTTGTGTCACATTATGTGTTTGTAACTGTCCTAAATATAACACTACCTAGCCTTCTCCAGAATTGAAATACAATTCAAGTTTATTATTCTATTCCGCAACACAGTTCTATTTAATAATCTTATTTTGCATATCGAGTTTTTATCACTGTATTACAAAAAACTAAGGGAAAACTATCAAATAAGCCATTGAACTTTCATAAAAAAATGCAAATAAGCCCTTTTACAGGAAGCTTTGTCCGGCTGTCACCATTTAGGGTGGTTTTCGGTGGAAGTTTTTTATGAAAGTTTTTGAGCCTCTTCTTCATTAAGTCTAGTTTACCCATACCACGTTTCAGTTAAAAATTCAATCGAGAAGGCAGTCAAATGATTTTCTGAAATATACTGCACTTCCTAGTTGCGCAGCTATCTTCAAAAATTCATTTGATTGTCTTCTGGATTGAATATTTAGCTGAAATTTTCTATGAGTAAACTAGATTTAATGAAAAAGATGCTCAAAAAATTTCATCATAGAATTCCACCGGAAACCGCCCCAAATGACGAGGTCCGGACAGATCCTCCTATAAAAGGGTTTATTTGCACTTTTTATGAAAGTTCGAGGGCTTATTTGGTAGTTCTCCCAAATATTAAAAGGGTCTGAAACTAATATATCAAGAATTGATGCATTTTTTAATAAAAAATATGTGCTCATTTCTTTCATGACAGAATCAGTTTTGCATAATTTTGGCTCGAGTTTGACAATATGATCTACCAATCCGTGCAAAACATTTAACAAATATTCTTTGACGCTTGAAAATTTTCATGGATATACTCTGCAAGACCCCATTAGATTTGACCCATAGAAATTGAAGAACTCATCTTTGGAATCAAGACATGCTAAACATGGACAAATTGTTAGTATATATGTCCTAGCGACAATCACCTTTTAGAGATATATGTACTTGATCACATTCAGTTTTATATATTTGATATATACGGTATTACACATTGATGATTAAGTATTTCGATTGTCAATATCTTATTCATAATTGTGTTCCCTTGGACTTATGTTGTCAATAAGTAAGTGGGGGCTTATATGATATAACATAAAGTCCTAAAATAGCCCCAATCAATGATCATCAAGAATGGGATATTGATGATATGCGATAAGATTGGTATGTGGACTGCATCATACTTTTAGAAAGTATAGTTGATCTCACAACTATGAGTTCATGTAATTCATGATGGTCACATATATATTTTAGAGAATATTGGCATACCCACCGAGAAACCATTTGATAAGTTCTATTCATGTGTCTATGGGATTATCGGCGTATAGAGTAGTGTAATAGTCCTCCGACTTGAGGTCAATACGTACTACATGTGCGGAGTGATGTACTTTGACCATGACCAACGCTTGCACTCCAATCGGGGTAGATACGGCATGTGTTGGGTGCATCACGAAGCACATGGAGTAGTAGTTGAGCCAAGAAAGGATTCATTCCTCATAATAGATTAAGAGAGAACATTCTACTTCTCATATCTAGATGGATCATAAAGTCATTGGCCAATGCAAAGATATATTCGTTTTGGATATCGAATATGATCGTTATGGATCATCTAGAAAGATTGAGAGACAAAGACTGAGTTATTGGGATAGACACAATATCATGTTCTAGACTTAGTTGAATGTTCGTTGAATGAAAGGACCGTATCACTATGAGCTCTATATTACAGGGAGTTTGTATAGTCCTCGCAAACGTCCTTATATATTAAGTTAGTCTGGAGAATCGTCTAGGGATTCGCTAAGACCTTAATTTGATTAGTGTTTAATATATAAGGCCCTATGGGTCACACAACAAGTGATTATACCTTCCGATTGAATTGTTAGAAGGAATTAAATATTATTAATTGGATTAAATAATATTTAATTCGTAATACTGAAAATGAATTAAAAATTAATTAGATTAAACATATTTAATTCATAAAGTTGAAAGAGAGTTCTATTTGATAGAATTAATTAAGTCTGATAAATTAGATTTATTATACTTAATTAAGATGTATTTGTAATTAAATAAAGGTAATGTTTTCTTTTGTAATTTAGAATTATAAATGAAATAAAATATTATATATTAATAAAGAGAAGAGGTGAGTGGCGTGAGCCCTCCCTCCCTCTTATTACTATTGTATATTGTTTTTATTTAATTATTGATAAGTATTGGTTCTGGTAGGACTAGAACTCATTAATGAGAAAGACTTTCATTGTGATTGGGTAACTAGTTTAGAACTACTATAAATACACTCTCCTCCTTCATAATTATATATCAGTTTTTAAGATTCAGTATTACCAGTTTATTTCCCTGCGAAGAGATTTCCTAGTCTTTCTCTTAGGGAAATCTAACCGTTCTTTCGGAAAGGAGAAATCACGTGGATACCAAAGGTCAAGGATTATCACCGCTAGGCTGGAAGATCTGTAAGTTCTAACTCAGATCTATTATTATTATCATATTCGTTATTTTGTCATAATCAGGGAAGATCTGTTTGGGAAATTTTTAAACTTCCGCTGCCGTACTTTCGAGGTACGTTACATCAATTTCCTAACAGTGGTATCAGAGCCAAACTGATTTTAATGACATTATACGAATTTGGATTGGTATTTGTGTGGATCAAATATGTGTTTTACCGCAGATCATTTTTTTTTTGTCGACTTGATTTTGGAAAGTAAAATCGCTGTTTTGCAATTTGGAGTTTTATCTTTTTGATCTGCTAATTGCATAGGAGCATCGAGCATAGAAAAATGAATAAGATTCTTGTCTTCTTCTTCCGATATGCTTGTTTGGTAAATTTTAAAAGTTTTGGGAATTTTAAAAGGGGAGGAAAATTGTTGCAGGCGTATGAAAATTACAGCTTGATTAGAGTTTGGGTAATATGAAGTTTACAAGTTTAGGCCGGAACTTCTGTTGGACAGTCCTAATTGAATGGTAAAATTAGATGACCGTAATGTTTGCAAAAATTGGCTGGAACTTTATTATGTGTCTTGGAGATTAAATTGCTTAATAAATTTGGTTCGGGTAATTCTTGCCTTCTACGTAGTATATTTAGCATGCCTCAACTAATTATATTATTATGGCTTTTGAGCATTAATTTATAAATTAGATTTATATTACATGCTTATAAATTAGATTTATATTACATGCTTTAATTTATCTGTGTGAGTTAGATCTCGTTAACATATTATTTGATAATATGTTTTAGCATCTTGATTAAATAGAATAATTTAATACCCCGATAAATGTTCCTCATAAATTAAAATTTAAGTCTTATCTAGGATAACGATATCACCCATCATAATTAAATTAGTAGAAATATTTTTTCGTTGAAGAATATTTCACCCAAGTGTTTATTCCATTCGACAAAATATAGAACTAATTTATAGATACATATGTTTGTGATCGTGTGATGGTTTTGACTTACTTAAATTAGCTCGAGTCGCCCAAGCGTCAGTGTTAATTTAGGGATGTCGATCAATTAAAAATTGATCGATCAAGAGTTGCTTGGACGCAATTGGTCTAGGGACCTACCCATTATATTATTGTAGTGATCAGCCCAAGCTGGGACTATAATAATATGAATGTGGATCTTGGCCACTATGATTGTATAAACAATCTATGTTCTTTTTATTGGGGTCAAAGAGCATGTAAAAATAGTGGGAGCTAAATAATTAAAAGTCCATATTATTTAGTTAACTAAATGTGATCATAGGAATTATTATATGAATTTTAATTCCGTTCTATTTCAACTTCTTTAGGCTTTTAAGAATGTCGAATTTATCATTGAGAAGTATCTTGGATACATGCAAGCTTACTGGACCAAACTTTCTGGACTGGGAAAGAAATGTGCGTTTAGTTCTTAGACAAGAAAATATTGAGTATGTGTTAGACACACCGGTAGCCAAGATTCCTGATGCTAACTCTCTTGAGTTTGCCACGTTTGACCTGACTGCTCGAGAGAAACACGTCACTTATACTAAAACTGTGCAATGTGTTATGTTGGCTGCAATGTCTATGGAGTTGCAAAGGCAACACGATAGGATGAGCGCCTTCGAGATGCTTGAACACTTGAAAAGTCTGTTTGATTCGGAAAGTCAGACTCTAGAGTATGAACTTCTGACAGACATTTTCAAGTGTAGGCTTCAAGAGGGTGGCAACGTGTCTGAGCACGTCCTCAAAATGATTGGCTTAATTGAAAGAGTTGCTACCACCGGAATTAAGTTTGAGGATCGTGTCTCAGCTGCTATCATCCTATATTCGCTTCCAAGTTCATTTACTAACTTCATTGTGAATTATAATTTGAACAAAACGAAAGCGACCATGCCTGAAATCCATAACATGCTCAAGTCTTATGAAGCCTCAACCTCTAAAGGAAAGACTGTTCTTATGGTAAGCTCTAATGCTAAGTCTCGTTCTAAGAACAAGAATAAGCAAAAGAAGAAAGGTAAGGTTGGACCTACTCCTACAGCTCTGAAGCCTAAAGGTGGAGGTCATATGAAGCCAAAGGTTGCAAAGGATGTTTGCCTTTACTGCAAAGAGAAGGGACATTGGAAGAGAGATTGTGAGCTGTATAAGGCTAATCTAGCCAAAGCACCAGGTGCTTCAAGCTCAGGTATTTTTATCATTAAATAAATATGTATATAACTAACTCTCATTGTTAAAGTATTAGATACAACTTATGGCTTACACATTTGTAAAAATGTGCAGAAGCCTGAGAAGCAGTGTAGCAGTTGGACTGGGGAAAATTGACCTACGCGTGAAGGTTGGAGCAAAAGTTGCTGCTGAACGTGATAGGATCTTATAGTTTAGATTTGCCCAGTGGTTTTAGATTAGAATTAAATAATTGTTATTTTATTCCTTCTATTACCATGAAGATTATTTCCATTCATATGTTAGACATTAAAAGATTTCTATTTCCATTTTGCTAATAATAATTGTTATTTTTATAAAATGGTGTTGTTGTGGAAATGCTTTTCTTATGAATGGTTAATTATCAATTGACATATTAGATATTAAATGAATAAAATAAAAGGATCTCGATTAAGTAATCAGAAAAATTACTACCTATCTATGACATTGCAAACTTGGTCAAATTAATGAAACAAGAATAGCAACGTTAAATGAATTAGATTATTTAACACCATTTGCTTTTGAGTCATATGGAAATTGCGAATCTTGTCTTTCAAGCAACTTGACTAATAATCCTTTTCTAGAAAAAAAGATAGCAAGTCAAAGAGTACTTAAGTAAAATTTCTGATTTATTTAAAAGGTCAAAGAATTCGGTCATAATGAACTCCTCCAGAACACCTTAGAAGATTGGCGTTTCTGTAAGGAGAAATAGGGCTTTGTTAGATATGGCTAGATCTATGATGAATTCATTCTCTTCCAAACTTTGTTTTGAGGGTACACGCTATAAATCTCAATATACATTCTGAATAGTTTGATTAGTGCAAAATGTACTATATGAGTTATAGTATAATAAAAGACATTTTCTTCACATATTAAATATGGGTTGCCCTACATATGTAAAGAAATGTGCACTAATCAAATTGAAAGCTGAAGTAACATAGAGAATGAAGATTTGTTAGATGGTCTGACGAAGGATTCAATGGCAGAATTGACTTGAAGAATGTCTCTAGGAGGATATCCTTCAGCTAGTGGGAGTAATATAGGAATCACCTCGCACCAGCAAGTGATTCTTATTAAAGATAAGATGACATGGTTGTCATTCCTTCTGCACCCACTTCTCTTTCTCTGGAAACACTTAAAAGTGTAGCACCAGAAAACTCTCTAAGCATTGGATAGTCCAATGAAAGAGAACCTCTTCACGATCAGAATGAACAACATGAACAAAACGCAAAACATTCAACTCTGCGGGTCTACTAGGATTCATCATGAACTAACTAGGTCAGGCTTCCTCATGGAGGATCATGATGATGTTAAGATTCCTGATACGGATGAACCTGAGAAGCAATATTAGATGTTGATTCATAGAGGTGGCGAGAAGCCATAAAATCTAAAATGGACTCGATGTGTATCAATCAAGTATGGAACTTGGTTGACTTGCCTGTTGGGTTAGACCCATTGGATGCAAAATGATTTTTAAGGAGAAAATTAATGCTGAAGGCAAGGTGAGAACATACAAAGCTAGGCTAGTGGTTAAAGGTTATAGTCAAAGAAAAGGAATTGACTATAGTGATACCTATTCACCAGTTGCAAAACTCAAGTCCATTTTGATTTTGCTTGTTATAGCTGCTCAATATGATTATGAGATTTGACAAATGGATGTCAAAACCCCTTTCCTTAATGGAAACCTCAAGGAGGAGGTGTACATGGTACAGCCTGAAGGTTTTATATCCATATCAAATTCTAATTCAATATGTTAATTAGAGAAATCTATTTATGGGCTAGAACAAGCATCTAGGAGTTGAAATATTAATTTTGAAGAAAAAGTCATATCATTTGACCTCATCAAATGAAATGAGGGTGCTTGCGTGTTTAGAGTGCGCAACAAGGATAGCGTGGTCTTTATAATCATATATGTTGATCATAGAGAATGATATCCCCTCATTGAAGTCAGTGAAAGAATGGTCACCAAAAATATTCATGAATATCTTTTGTCTATGATAGACGGAAAGAACTAGTAGAATTTAATTATTCTAGCACTAGTTTCATGTATGATAAGAAAGACTACGAGTCACAGCCAGTATATGTTTTTAGTCTCAATGTAATAGTAATGCTGCAAGAGTTGCAAGTAAGAAACTATTGTAAATTCGACAACTAGAGGCTAGTAAATTGTTGCATTTGATGCAACATAGGTAAGCGTTTAGATACGTTAGTTCCTTAAGGAAATAGAGGTAGTTCCTAGCGACAGTTATCCAATAATTGTTATTGTGATTGTGCCGGTGCATTTGCACAAGCTAAGGAACCAAGATGCAAAGTAAGGAACTAGAAAATACCAGTATGCTATCGTGTTTGATAACAAATAGCAAGATGAGAAGTTGCAATAGAATGCCTTCCCGTAGAGGACAATTTGGCTCACCCATTCACCAAACCTTTGAGATGCGAGAAACATACTAGACTTTTAAGAGACTAGGTGTTAGACGCATCGGTGATTGGCACTAGGCCAAGTGGGAGATTGTTAGTATATATGTCCTAGCGACAATCACCTTTTAGAGATATATGTACTTGATCACATTCAGTTTTATATATTTGATATATACGGTATTACACATTGATGATTAAGTATTTCGATTGTCAATATCTTATTCATAATTGTGTTCCCTTGGACTTATGTTGTCAATAAGTAAGTGGGGGCTTATATGATATAACATAAAGTCCTAAAATAGCCCCAATCAATGATCATCAAGAATGGGATATTGATGATATGCGATAAGATTGGTATGTGGACTGCATCATACTTTTAGAAAGTATAGTTGATCTCACAACTATGAGTTCATGTAATTCATGATGGTCACATATATATTTTAGAGAATATTGGCATACCCACCGAGAAACCATTTGATAAGTTCTATTCATGTGTCTATGGGATTATCGGCGTATAGAGTAGTGTAATAGTCCTCCGACTTGAGGTCAATACGTACTACATGTGCGGAGTGATGTACTTTGACCATGACCAACGCTTGCACTCCAATCGGGGTAGATACGGCATGTGTTGGGTGCATCACGAAGCACATGGAGTAGTAGTTGAGCCAAGAAAGGATTCATTCCTCATAATAGATTAAGAGAGAACATTCTACTTCTCATATCTAGATGGATCATAAAGTCATTGGCCAATGCAAAGATATATTCGTTTTGGATATCGAATATGATCGTTATGGATCATCTAGAAAGATTGAGAGACAAAGACTGAGTTATTGGGATAGACACAATATCATGTTCTAGACTTAGTTGAATGTTCGTTGAATGAAAGGACCGTATCACTATGAGCTCTATATTACAGGGAGTTTGTATAGTCCTCGCAAACGTCCTTATATATTAAGTTAGTCTGGAGAATCGTCTAGGGATTCGCTAAGACCTTAATTTGATTAGTGTTTAATATATAAGGCCCTATGGGTCACACAACAAGTGATTATACCTTCCGATTGAATTGTTAGAAGGAATTAAATATTATTAATTGGATTAAATAATATTTAATTC
Source organism: Cuscuta europaea (assembly GCA_945859875.1). NCBI lineage: Eukaryota > Viridiplantae > Streptophyta > Magnoliopsida > Solanales > Convolvulaceae > Cuscuta > Cuscuta europaea. Next base: position 13,116,695 of record CAMAPE010000004.1, read on the forward strand.
GTAATACTGAAAATGAATTAAAAATTAATTAGATTAAACATATTTAATTCATAAAGTTGAAAGAGAGTTCTATTTGATAGAATTAATTAAGTCTGATAAATTAGATTTATTATACTTAATTAAGATGTATTTGTAATTAAATAAAGGTAATGTTTTCTTTTGTAATTTAGAATTATAAATGAAATAAAATATTATATATTAATAAAGAGAAGAGGTGAGTGGCGTGAGCCCTCCCTCCCTCTTATTACTATTGTATATTGTTTTTATTTAATTATTGATAAGTATTGGTTCTGGTAGGACTAGAACTCATTAATGAGAAAGACTTTCATTGTGATTGGGTAACTAGTTTAGAACTACTATAAATACACTCTCCTCCTTCATAATTATATATCAGTTTTTAAGATTCAGTATTACCAGTTTATTTCCCTGCGAAGAGATTTCCTAGTCTTTCTCTTAGGGAAATCTAACCGTTCTTTCGGAAAGGAGAAATCACGTGGATACCAAAGGTCAAGGATTATCACCGCTAGGCTGGAAGATCTGTAAGTTCTAACTCAGATCTATTATTATTATCATATTCGTTATTTTGTCATAATCAGGGAAGATCTGTTTGGGAAATTTTTAAACTTCCGCTGCCGTACTTTCGAGGTACGTTACATCAATTTCCTAACACAAATATCCAAAGAAATCACTCACAAGCTTAATTTTGTACAACAGCGCACCACAACTAATTGCAATTAATGAGAAAAAATTGCTATATCTTGTGTATGGATTTTCATTCAAGATAAGAGTATTCACTTCATTAAACTCATCGCGCATATTAGAAGTTCCATCATATCATTGGCGTTTATTTTTTGGACAAAAATAATCCGTTCTTGGAAAAAATCATCAATTCCACATTTTAAAGAAAGGGAAGTGGTTGTGCCAACACCATGTCTAAGCTAACCCCAAAAAATCGCGTCATCACGATTTTATGGTCGTTCACATATCTCACAACAACTGTCATATGCTTATTGACAAAATTATCCCCTTAAATATCTAATAGTTATATTTTTGTTTGAATAGGCCAGGGACACTACTTTATCATAAGTAATAATACTAATTTTTGGAGTCTAAAGTGGGGCACTTGCCCCCGATCCCCCAACCCTCCACTTTTACAAACAATTTGAATAACAAATAAATGACTAGCTTTACTTTCTTATTGAAAAAAATTCCAAAGTAAATAAAGGACACAAAAGTAAAACTTAGTACTAAGGATGTTATCACTATGAGTCCATTTGGTGACACAAAAATTGGCATAATTTACTTAAGTTTTATAAAGTTTTGGCTCATGCGGCTCAATTGATTAGATCTACTTAATTATGAAAATTATATTTAAATTACTTTTTATTAATTAAAATAAGAAAAAATTATACAAAAAAATAGCTAAAAAGATCTTCTAAAATAACTTCTGTGAAATCATCTAGAAATATAATTGTAATCTTACTTATCTTAATTCTTATACAATTTAGTGCACAAATAAAAAAAATGTATGTAGCGAAAAAGGTAAGAGTACAGTTAATTGTCAAAATAGGACTAAAAGTTTGTCACTTTGCACTAACAGGATCAAAAATTAAACTATGTATTGATAAGACTAATTATGTGTGTGTTGGACAAATATACCCTTGTTGCTATTGAAATGTTGTAATTCATAATAAAATAATAAAAAATAATAGAAATTCGTAATGAAATACTAAAAAAATAATAAAAATATTTAAATATTTAAATAATAATAATTAAAAAAATTAAAAAAAATAAAAAATAAAAAGAAAAACGCAAAAAAACAAAATATCGCCGCAACCCTCTAGTGCCCCACCACCACCACTTCCAGACACCAAGGAAAAAAATGTCAAATCCATTACAAATTCCATATGGCAAATTCAATGAAAATTTTGGCATTCTCAAAGAGTAATATGCCATTTTTTGGCATTATCAGGAAAAAATGGCATTTTTAAACCGCTTGAAGGTGGTGGTGCGAGGTAGTACAAACGATGGGAAATGCATCTAATTTAAAAAATTAAAAAAATTATGAATTTTTTTTTAAAAAAAAATAAACTAAAAAATACTAAAAAAATCACCTCTGCCTCTGCCTCCCTAGCACCACCATCTCCGGTCATCGGGGGAAAAAATTCCACATGCATTTGGAATGCCATATTTATGGCAGGTTCAATGAAAATTTTGGCATTCTCAAAAAGTAATATGCCGTTTTTTTTGGAATTTCCAGAAAAATGGCATTTTTACACCGGTCAGAGGTGGTGGTGCAAGGAGGCAGTACAAGCGGTGCGAAAGACATTCATAATTTTTTATGGAGTTTTACTATTTTTATTAATTTTTAAAAAAACTTTAAAAAAATTATTTTTTTATTTTATAAAAATTTTATTAATGTTTTATTATTTTTCTACGATTTGTTTTTAATTTTTTGGAATTTATTATGAATTAAACATTTAATTATGACTTTTGACTTACTTTTACTCATATTTAAAGGAGGGGTAAGAATGGAATGAAAAAATTGGTATGTTTAAAATAGGATAATATGGTCCTATTTTGGAATAAAAACACAAAATGTCATATTTTGGGGTTTTGCCATTATTTTACTCCTATTTGGAGTAATTTCCGAAAAGGTAACTGATAAGGCTGATAAGCCGAAAAAGATCACGGGCCCATTTGCTGAGTCTGTTTTTCGGCTTATCAGACTTATCACGTACTGAACTTTTTAACTTAACACATAACTTTTGATTTCGTGCGTTGAATTGTGTAATAATAAGAAAAAGTAATGTTGAAATTACTTTTCTGACAGAACTTCATAAATTTCAATAGATTCAGCCGATTCAGCTGATTTCAGTGTTATCAAACGTATCGGCTCCACTAATGGGCCCTATATGAATGTCATCATCTAAAAGTAATAGATGTAATGTCATCATGAAGAAATATATGATCCCAATTATCATCATGACAAAAAGATCTAAAATATTGTATTCCTTACATTTTCATTCGCAATAGTAGAGTAAACGAAACTTTGTTAAAAAGATGCATACTATAATGTTAAAAATATAACGAATATATTTAAAATAATATTTGCATGTCAGTACAGTAAAGATATACATGTACTAGCTTCAACTCTGTGTTACAATAATAGTGTCATTTTCATTCTGTTCGGAAAACATGGAAATATAGACCGAAAATAGTTGCATTTTCTCCAATCTGGAACATGATATTTTCAAACCAAATAATGTTCTTCTCAAACCAGTTATTGCATTTGTAGCGATTTATAAGTAGAGAAAGAATTTTGAGAATAATGGCATTTTTAGATAAAAAAATATATAAAGAACTTTCAAAATATGTAGCGATTTATAAGTAGAGAAAGAATTTGGAGGATAATGGCATTTTTAGATAAAAATATATATAAAGAACTTTCAAAATAGAGCTAAGGGAGGATTCGAAAGAGCGAGGGAAGGGGTGAAAATCTGAAATGTATTACTCCCTCCGTCCCGCAATGAACTTCCCACTTTTCTTTTTTGGCTGTCCCAGAAACAAGTTCTCATTTCCTTAAATGGGAAGTTGATCTACATCAAAACAGTGTCAAACAGTGACAAACAGTGTCACAACATTGCAAAACAGTGCAAAACAGTGTCAAAACAGTAAAATTTACCCCATGATAAGTTTATTTCCTTAATATGTGTGTATGTCAAACTTTGAAGTTGATTGTGGGACGGAGGGAGTATTTAGAGAATTGATATTGTGTGATCTTGTTATTAAATTATTGATAAGTTTTCATCGTTAAATAAATCATGTCCCTTAAATACAATTTCTTTAACCAACATGCATTGAATAAATATGACTACATGCATAGATACATTAACACGTACACATTGAACAAACATAAATATATATGGAGTATATAAACTATTATTACCACCGTCCCAAAAAAAATTCTTACTTACCTTTTCTGGATGTCACAAAAAAAACTTCTCATTTCTTCTTTTGGAAAGGTTTCTGTGGCTAATATTCATTTACCTTTTTCCCAACCAGAACCATATATTTCCACTTTATTCCCATTTTCTTAAACTTCGATTCAAGTCAAACCGGGAAGAATTTTTCGGAACGGAGGGAGTCGATTTTAGTTACTCTTAAACTTATGTGGTGCGTACCTTAGCACCAAGATGGTTCATGAGGAGCACGTTAGACGGCTGCCTCTCCATATCAAAGTCTCCCATAAAAACCGTACAAACCAAGTCAAGTTTGGCACATGCAGCGGCGGTAGCAACGCCGTGGTGGCCGGTGCCTGTGGCGGTCACAACACTTTTGAGGCCCATCCGCTTGGCTAGGATAGCCTGTGCGATGGCATTGTTTATTTTGTGAGATCCACCGTGGTTTAGATCCTCCCTCTTGAGATAAATATCTGGCCCTTTATTATTGTTGTGGCTTTTGTAGTGAGCTGTGAGCCTCTCAGCCCAGTATAATGGAGTTTCACGCCCCACGTAATCCCTCAAAGCAGTTTCAAGCTCTTTCTACAGTAACGTATGTTCCCAATGTTAATTTGTTCCAAGAATTATGTAAATAAGAATAGATGCAATAATAAAACACAATTATTCATTTACATACTTCGTATAAGGTTATTAGTCATAATATCTTATGGAGTAATAAAACTCATTATCTCATTAAAAAGAAGTACTCCCTCCGTCCCCTAATTAAGTTCCCGGATTGACTTCACACGTAATAAGAAAATAAATTTGACTTTACTGTGGAGTGCACTGTTTTGCACTGTTCAAATACTGTTTGACATTGTTTGACATTGTTTTGCACTGTTTGACACTGTTTTGATGTAGATAATTTGCCAAATAAGGAAAGTAAGGAAGTGTGAACTTAATTTAGGGACTGCCCAAAAAGGAAAGTGGTAACTTAATTGGGGGACGGAGAGAGTATTAAAATATTACACTATTCTTTCATTCAAAATGAAACATACCTTCATCTGTTCTGTTTTAATTATGACGGTCCACTTTTCACGCTTGTGATTGCACAAGTTTGACCATTAATATCTTTCATTCCTTATTAGTAAAAAAATTAAAAAATTCAGATTTTGGAAATTTAAAATGAGAGGAATTTAAAAATATTTTTAAAAAATTTAATGTAATATACGTTAATAAATAAAATATAGTCAAAGTAGATAGTGCGAAAAATTCAATTTTGCGATTAAAAGAGAAGGGATGTAGCATTTATTTTTATTACAAAATAAATACTCTTGTATATGGGTACACCATTGTTTTACTCCTGTCCAGTGGCGGAACGGGGGGTTCTATGTGTGTGTGTGTGTGTCAGTTCCGATTCAGAAAGTATTTATATATTAAAGCACAGTCATTTTTTGTATAAATAAGTTGTGATAGTTCAAATGGTAGGGTGGAGGTTGGGAGAACTTTGTCTTCCAAAATAGTTGTATAACTCCATTATTGCTTCTTTAGGCCATATGATAATTATTTATGTTCAATTAAATCACTCTAGGATATAATGTTGTTTAAATCACACTTTTTGAATTTCTATATCTTTTATTTTAGATTCTCATTTCTTCAATTCAAATCATTTTTAATCATTTTTTCTTCTAATAATGACATATACGGACGTTGTCATTTAATTTAATGTCAAGAATAATTCTAAAACTAATTTAAGTTTTTTTATCATCTAAAACTACTTTAAGTTAATATATATTGTGCATTTTTAAGTATTTTTATTTCAAACACACTACATATACATATATATGAAGTATAAGGTTTGGATCAAATAAAAAGAGTTCTTATCATGAAAATTGATCGAAAATAAAGCTTGTGCATTTAACTTGAGATCCGATGACTCAAAATCAGCCAACAATGCACTATATTTTATCAAAAACTCGGTGACAATTTGATAAATAAATCAAAATTTTCTCTCATTGCGAAAAAGTGTAAAATAAATATCTACCAGTGTACCAAAACGAGTAAAAAGTGTGCCCGCTCTCATTTTTCACGGGAATAACTCTTTTTATTAGAACCTCACTCTATATGTATCTAATAATAATTTTTCACTCGTTTTTATTTTATCCTAATAAGAAATTGTTTTTCAAAAAAATACAAGAGCACCCCCTCAAATTATTGTCTGATTCTGTCACTGCTCCTGTGTGCAGCAATTTGAAGAGAAAGAGAGTGAAAATAACAACTTTTCGTTAATAGGATCATAACTATTTTAATATTATCAACTACTCCATACTTTAGAGTTTAGACAACGTATCTATATTTAAGGGCTGAGTCAGGATACTGAGTCGGACTGCGTCAATACAAAGAATATTTTATGAATTTTTTTTAAAAGAAATTTTTACACTAAAAATTTATAGATTATATTTAGAGTTTGTATCTAACAGTTAGTTAAATGAGAATGTTTAAATATTTTCCCTTGGTATGACTTCCTGTATATACCAGGGCCGACCCTAGCAGTGTGCAGGGTGTCCAACCGCGCAGGGCCCAAAAAATTGGAAGGGTCTAATTTTTTGTAGTAGTATACTAGTACTCCCTCCGTCCCAATTTAATTTGCAAAATTTCCTATTTTGGTTGTCCTAAAATGGTTTTCCACTTTCTATTTTAGGAATGTAGATAAGAATATAGTGACAAATTTACCCTTACTTTTACATTTTTTCCATTAACTTAAAGACATCTATTTTTAGGAAGATGGGCAAAAGTGTAAAAAGAAAGCATCACTTATTGTTCTGCCTTAATCCTTGTGTCAGTCAAAGTTTGCAATTCAATTCGGGACGGATGGAGTATTACTTAGAGATGGTTTCGGTTCGGTTTTGATATAAAACCAAATGAATTACAAAAAAAATTGACTAGGACAAGGCTTTGAAGCAGGCCTGGTTCGCCACTTCGCGTATTCCTCATCTACAAAGGAGGATCGTATATATAGGAACGAAGGAGTAGTAAAACCTCCGTTTCCACCGGTGTGGGAATCTTACGCTTTAGAAACAAAAAAGAAAATAAGTGAGGCATGCGGGATTCGAAACCAAGCTAAGTGAAAATAAAAGCATGCACACTGATTTCTAAACATCACCCACTGGACTGAATCAACTAATTGTTGAAATAAGGACGTACAAGCTTTATATTACCTATTTGTTCTACAAAATAAATAATTAAAAATACCTCTTAATAAAAATCGGTTCGGTTCGGTTTGAACCAATTTTATAACTCAAAAAACCTTCATTAAACCGATTTATGTTCGAGTCCCGACTTTCGGGTCCCGTTTGAGTCGGTGCGGTTTCGGTTCAGTTTTTTTAACTTGTGTTGAAACTTTGAAAAGAAGGCCCAATTATTTTTGTTGCACAGGGCCTTCATTTCCTCAGGACCGGCCCTGGTACATACATCGACATAATGTGTAATTAGTTAATTCATTGAAAATACAATTGTTCACGGTATAAAAATTCATACTCTAAAGACTATAATTCACAATCACTACATATATTTTTTTCACTCCTTTTCTTCGATCATACCATCTTGATATGCACTAATTAATTAGTAGAGCATAAATGTATGTTTTTTATGTTCGATTTGTGTGGATTGTTTACCATTTTATTTAGTTTGTAAACATTCGTGTGATTTTAGTTGTAATTGTATTTTAGTCTTTATTTATAAGTTGTAAAGTAGAGTTAGGATTTGGGTGTTAGAAACGAAGACTTTGAAGTGAAGAAAAAGGAAATTTGAATGTCCAGGAGCAAATACCCAACCGGGTATAACCCTTCACCAGGTTGGGTAAGAAGTGAAAACCGAACTTGCAAGGAAATTGCATGGCCCGGTCGGGCCCACTACCTCACCCGGTCGGGTGAGACTTGATCGGAGGCAATTCGACGTGCTGAAACACAAGAACGTGGGAAATTATCTGATTTTGACAGGTACCCGGTCGGGAGAGCACCTTACCTAGTCGGGTACCCAGCCAAAGGTGTTCAAAAACACCTATAAATAGCACACCTTTTCTTCTCTAAAATCCATTCCTTCTTCTATACTCTTAAGCTCAGTTTAGAATAACATTTCTTTATATTTTCTGGCATGTTTAGTCTCCAAATGAGAAGCTAAACTTCTATTTCTTGGTTTTGCTCTTGAAACTTGTTGATTATTAAAGCTGTGAGTTATTTTCTTAACTTCTCTTCTTGAATATTAATTCTTCCCTTAATATCATTTCTATATTAATGTTGGGGTGTGGCTAAGTGACGATTAGTTAACGCTTCAATATTACTTATTACTAGAAACGATCAACGAACCGATGGTTAATTGTTGATGGTTTCACAAGTAGGCAACTTCGGTTTATAATGCACGGTCGTGGTTAAACTTAAGAGGGATTAATTTTGTTCGTTAAACCAAAACCGTTGTGTTGAGGTTATCAATCTCAATTGATTTCATCAAAGAGTTAGAAAAATTAAATGCTACTATTAAATCGGTATAAGGCGTTGTTCTATATTTGATTAATACTAAGGGTTATTAATGAACGGTCGTTGTTAATAACTACCCGCGATGAATTGGAGATACTCCTCGATTGAGTATTCGAGAGGGGATAAGTTATAGATATAACAAGGATCGACTGAATATATCAAAAAGTGGAAAGTAGCAAAGCCAAATTCTTTTTATCTTTGAATTAAATCACATATAAGTTGTTCATCTTAGTGTTCAATTAAATTAAATCATTCAAACCCAAAAACCCCCTTTAATTACTAGTTTCATTTAAAAGAGAATTATTCCTTTCCCTGTGGATACGAACTCTACTTCACTATACTATGTATAAGTGTTAAGTATTGAATTTATTTTGATGCACTATGACAAAGTGCTCGTCAAATTTGGCGTTGTTGCCGGGGAATGGTTAAACAAAGTGTCAAGAAAAATAAAAAAGAAAATAATAATAAATAAACAAAATATAAGGAGATCTTACTTTTCTATTTTTGAGCTTTGTGAAGTATATGGTTAAACACCGTTCAATAAACGAAATGACCTATCAAACAAACCCGGAAATAGAGCAAACTTTCGAGCGGTTGAAAAGTAAATTTTCAAATACCGACTCGGAGGAATCATCTACTGGAGATTGATCAAGTGTTAGTTCTAATTCTAGCGAGTCCGAAGAGCCAATAACTATGGCTCTTTAAACAAGAACGTTGAGGGAGCTCACGGCACCTAATCTAAACCAACAACCCTTATGTATCACCTTCCTAACTCTTGATGCGGGTGCTACATTTGAGTTGAAATCCGGGCTCATACATCTACTTCCATCCTTCCACGGGCTAAGAGGAGAGGATCCAACAAAACATCTCTCGGAGTTCCACATCGTTTGCACAAGCATGTGCCCGAATGGTGTGACCGAGGAACAAATAGAGTTGAGGGCTTTTGCATTCTCCCTCAAAGACACCGCCAAAGATTGGCTATTCTATCTTCATTCGGGAAGCATAAATACTTGGGCGGCCATGAAGAAGAGCTTCCTCGAAAGGTATTATCCCACCTCAGTCTCTTCATCTCTAAAAAACAAATCAGCAATGTGGAGCAAAAAGATGATGAATCATTCTATGAATTTTGGGAACGATTCAAGAAACTTTGTGCAAGCTGTCCATATAATGGCTATTCGGGGCAACATCTCATCCTATACTTTTATGATGGTCTTTGCAGTGATGATAGGTGGATGATCAATGCCGCATGTGGAGGAGGAATCTTCAACAAGACTCCTTCTCAAGCTAGGAATCTTATCTCGGAGTTGCCCGAGAATTGTAGACACTATGATCGACGGTCATCAAAGCGAGTTATCTCGGAGTTGCCCGAGAATTGTTAGATATGGATGCATCAATTAATGTCATTCCATATTCTCTATATAAGTCCCTAGAACTAGGACCTTTACATGAGACAGGAGTTGTTATCCAACTTGCCGATAGACCCAATGTTTACCCAAAAGGTGTAGTAGAGGATGTACTCGTCATGGTGGATAATCTAATCTTTCTCGCTGATTTTTACGTTCTTGAAATGGAGAACGATAAAAATGCAGTCCCAATTTTATTAGGAAGGCCCTTTTTAAAGACAGCCAAAGCAAAAATAGATGTGTTTAGTGAGGTATTAACCTTGGAATTTGATGATGAAAAAGTCGAATTTAATATCTATGACTCCATGAAATACCCCACCGATAACCATTCTCTTTTTGCAATAGACACTTGTGACACTTGGGTCCAAGATGTATTCGAAGTTGAGGGAAAAGATGAATTGTTACGCTCAATTGATAATGTCGTAGAGGATTTTACTTTGGAATACTCTATGACAAATAACATGAAGGTTATGGTGGCGGAGTTAGATCAACTCCCACTTTTGTCACCGGGCTCTAAAGCCCTCCCCCTAACCATTCCGAGCGAGAAGCCGCTACCCTCTCGGAGTTCCACATCGTTTGCACAAGTATGTGCCCGAATGATGTGACCGAGGAGCAAATCAAGTAGGGCCTTTCCATTCTCCCTCAAAGACACCGCCAAAGATTGACTACTCTCTTCCCTCGAGAAGCATAGATACTTGGGCGGTCATGAAGAAAAGCTTCCTGGAAAGGTATTATCCTGCCTCTTTCTCCTCATCTCTAAAGAAGCAAATCAGCAATATGGAGCAAAAAGATGATGAACCGCTCTATGAATTTTGGGAACGATTTAAGAAACTTTGTGCAAGCTGTCCATATCATGGCTATTCGGAGCAAGACCTCATCCTGTACTTTTATGATGGTCTTTGCGATGATGATAGGTGGATGATTAATGCCGCATGTGGAGGAGGAATCATCAACAAGAATCCTTCTCAGGCTAGGAATCTTATCTCGGAGTTGGACGAGAATTGTAGACACTATGATCGGCGTTCATCAAAAAGAGTTCTGGCGGCGGAATCCAACACCTCTCTGGAAATTCAAATGGCTAGCTTGACTTCTTTGGTCAAAGAATTTCTCTTAAATCTAAAAACCCAAGAAGCAAGGTCTGCTGCATATGTTCAACACAAGCGCATTCCACCGATTCTTGCCCGACACTACAAGAGGATAATCCCGAGCAAGTCAATGCATTGGGGTTCCAAGGTCAAAGGAGGTACGATCCTCATGGCAACACTTACAATCCGGGATGGAGGGATCATTCAAATTTAAGGTATGAAAATTCTTAACAACCTCAACAATCAAACCCTCCTTCTCAACCATACAAACCACAAGGCCAATCTTCAAACTCGAACATGTCCACTGAAGATAGGATTTGAGCACTTACCGTTAATATGGCAACAATGCAATAAAGTGTGGCCCAATTTCAAGAAACCACCAAGTCAAGCATCCACAATTTGGAGAGCTGAATGAGCCAAATCTCCAATGCCGTGAGTAGGCTTGAAGCAAAGGATTCGGGAAAGCTTCCATCTCAAACGGAGCCTTATCCTAGGCAACAAGCTCATGCCGTCACTTTGAGAAGTGGCAAGGAGTTGGTGATGGCTAAAGCAAAAGCAAAGAGCCATGTTGGAGAGGAAGAAGAGGATCATTTGGTGCAAGGCACAAATCCTCAAAATGAAGAAGAGAAAGAAGAGGAGATCACACCTCAAAGGAAGTTCCTGCCGCTCGATTCATACGAGCCGGTGCCACCTTTTCCGGAGGCTCTCAAGGACAATCACAAGTACAACAATGACAAAGACATCTATGAGACCTTTTCGAAATGTGAGGTAAATATCCCTATTCTCATTAAAGGTGTTCCTAGATTTTCTAAGTTTTCAAAAGAGCTTTGTACAATTAAAAGGAAACACAAATTAAATGGCAAGCATAGAATCCAAGTAAGTGAAAGAGTGTCGGCCGTTTTCCAAAAGAAACTGCCTAAAAAGTATAGTAACCCGAGAATGTTCACTATACCATGTAAGCTACGAAATGCTAGTTTTTCTAGGGCTATGTTAGATTTGGGTGCATCAATTAATGTCATCCCATATTCTCTATATAATTCCCTAGAACTAGGACCTTTACATTAAACGGGGGTTGGTATCCAACTCGCCGATAGATCCAATGCTTATCCAAAAGGTGTAGTAGAGGATGTACTCGTCATGGTGGATAATTTAATCTTTCCCGCTGATTTTTACGTTCTTGAAATGGAGAACGATAAAAATGCAGTCCCAATTTTTTTAGGGAGACCCTTTTTGAAACGGCCAAAGCAAAATTAGATGTGTTTAGTGGAGTATTAACCATGGAGTTTGATATCTACAAACTGAATTTACCCGGTATTATAGCTTGGCATATTTGGAAGGTCTACTCTACTCTAGTTTGGGGAGATGGAGGTCCAATTTCTTATCAATCATTGATTTTACAAATTAGGGCTTTTAGTCAGGCTTGGTTTCTGGCCAGACTGAAAGCCATAAACAAACCTATTCACCCGGTGCTGGTGGAAGAACACCTGATTCCTAAATTTTTCCATAAGATTAAACCCAAAATTCAGATTATTCGCTGGGAATTACCTGGGTTGCAGTTCAAACTTAATGTTGACGCTTCTTTTTCCAATGTTGGCTCGGCGGGTGGTGCGTTGTTAAGATCTCAGAATGGAGGCTGGATCTGACTCGCAGGAGGTCATATCCCTGATTATTGACGGTTGTTCGGGAGGAAGATGGGGCAAGATGGTAGAAGATTTGAAGCGGTGGTCGGAGGAACGGACAATCTCCTTCAGACATATTTTTAGAGAAGCTAACTGGTCCGCACATTTCTTAGCCAGATGCGGAATTGTTGATAAGGGTTTCACCTCCTTTTCCCGATCTGTTGAACTTCCTTTTCAGGTGAGGAAATCCATCTTAGCTGATAAATTAAAACTAGCACATATTAGATATTCTTAAATTCTCTGTTTTTCTTGTAATCTTTTTTATTGCATTGTTTATAGAAGGAATGCCTTCTAGAGAGGTTTGGTTTGGCCCCCCTCTCGTTTTGTCTCCTTTATTTTCATCAATAAAATCTGGCAACTGACTCCCGGCTTTTGCCCCACTGATTTTGGTGGTTTGCCTTCCGGGATGAAAAAAAAACCATGGAGTTTGATGGTGAGAAAGTTTAATTTATTATCTATGACTCCATGAAATACCCCATTGATAATCATTCTCTTGTTGCTATAGACACTTGTGAAATGGTCCAAGATGTGTTTGAAATTGAGGGTAAAGATGAATTGTTAATCTCAATTGAGAACGACGTAGAGGATTTCAATTTGGAATACTCTATGTCAAATAACATGAAGGATGTGGTGGTGGAGTTAACTAAACTCCCACTTTTGCCACCGGTCTCTAAAGCCCCCCCTAACCATTCCGAGCGAGAAGCCGCTACCATTTGTTTTGCAGGCACCGGAGGTGGAACTAAAACCACTCCCTGGAAATTTGAAGCATGTGTTCCTGGGCAAAAATCACACTCTACCGGTGATTATCTCAAATGCCTTGACCCAAGAACAAGAAGAAAGATTGACTGTGGTCCTTAAGGAGTACAAACTGGCCATTGAATGGTCTATTATCGACATCAAAGGCATTAGCCCATCCACATGCATGCACCGGATCTTGCTTGTAGATGAGGCCAAGGCGGTGAGGCAACTGCAACGAAGCTTGAATCTACCCATGATGGAGGTGGTGAAGAAGGAAGTGATCAAATTGGTATAGATAGGAATTATCTTTCCCATTTCAAATAGCAAATGGGTGAGTCCTGCTCAAGTGGTGCCAAAGAAGACCGGAGTGACGATCATTGAAAACAAAGACGGCGAGATGATGCCCACCTGAGTTCAAAACGGGTGGCGAGTTTGCATTGACTACCGAAGGCTAAATTCGGTAACTAGAAAAGATTTCTTTCCATTGTCCTTCATTGATGAAATGCTAGAGAGGCTAGCTGGGCACAAATTCTATTGTTATCTCGATGATTACTCCAGGTATTTCCAAATACCAATAGCCCCGGAGGACCAAGAGAAAACAACTTTCACATGCCCATTCGGCACTTTTGCCTACCGCCGAATGCCATTTGGACTATGCAACGCACCGGGCACCTTTCAAAGGTGCATGATGAGCATCTTTTCCGAATTTGTGGAAGTATTTATGGAGATCTTTATGGATGATTTCACAATCCATGGGGAATCTTTTGACACTTGTCTCTATCATCTCACTCTTGTGCGCAAAAGTTGTATTGAATCCAACCTTGTTCTAAATTCTGAAAACTGCCACATCATGGTGGAACAAGGGATTGTTCGTGGGCATGTGATCTCATCAAAAGGGATTGAAGTGGACAAAGCAAATATTGATGTAATTTAAACACTCCCGTACCCCACAAATGTACAAGACATCCGCTCTTTCCTTGGTCATGCCGGATTCTATAGAAGATTCATCAAAGACTTCTCCCAAATTTCATCTCCTTTATGCAAATTTTTGCAAAAGGAGGTGGAATTTGATCTCAATGATGAATGCAAGGAAGCTTTTGATACGTTGAAAGCAAGGTTGGTGACTACGCCAATTATACGACGGTGGTTTTCGGCCTGAAACGGATGGAAATGAAGATACTTGAAAGTAGTTTTCGGTAGCCAAGTCTTTTTCGTGATGCAAATGGCTTTTGTCGATCTTGTGACAATTGTCAAGGAGCGGGGAACATTTCTAGAAGAAACGAGATGCCACAAAACATCATGCTTTTCTGTGAGATTTTCGATGCATGGGGTATTGACTTCATGGGACCTTTCGCAAACTCGCAAGGTAATATCTACATCCTCCTTGCGGGGGATTATATCTCTAAATGGGTGGAAGCTAAAGCCACCAAAACTGATGATGCAAAGGTGGTTGCAAGTTTTCTTATGTCACACATATTATCTAGGTTCGGGGTCCCCCGAATTTTGATAAGCGATAGAGGTACACAGTTTTGTAATAAAATTGCGGGATCCCTACTAAAGAAATATGGTGTGACTCACAAGATCTCTACAGCCTACCACTCTCAAACAAACGGCCAAGCAGATACCTCCAACCAAGAATTGAAGTCCATACTCCAGAAAACAGTGAACCCAAACCGGAAGGACCGGAGTATACGCATTGATGATGCGTTATGGGCGTACCGAACTGTATACAAAACTCCCATCGGCATGTGCCCATATAGACTTGTGTTCGGCAAAGCTTGTCATCTTCCCGTAGAACTTGAACACAAGTCATATTGGACGGTGAAGGAGTTCATCCTCAATCTTGACGAGGCCAGTTTGCACAGGAAGCTCCAACCACAAGAATTGGAAGAACTTCGCCTTGACTTTTATGACAATGCGAAGATCTACAAAAGAAAAACGAAGGATTGGCATGATAAATGATTATAAGGAAGAACTTCAAAATAAATGATAAAGTCCTCTTATTTCAATCACGCCTTCGTTTATTTCCGGGGAAACTGAGATCACGTTGGATTGGACCATACAAAGTGGTCAAAACATATCCACACGGGGTAGTGGAAATTCAAGACCTGGAGACGAGAGAAGTGCTCAAGGGGAACGAACAAAGATTAAAATCCTTCTTTGAGGGTTTTCAACCCAAAAACGTGGAAGTCATAGACCTTTCTGAACTGGTCTACGAATAAGGAGCAACATAAGATATCGTCGAGCCACGACGTTAAACAAAGCGCTTCTTGGGAGGCAATCCATGCAAGATATGTTTTTCTTTTTCATTTTAAGTTGTGTGTGTGTGTTAATATATTTTCTAAAAAAATATGTTTTTTGAGTAATCTGGGAACAAACCCGGCCGACTATATCCCAAACCCGTTTGGGTAATAGCACAAAAAAGGGTATACTCAGGCAACACACCCATCGGGTAAAAAAATGAAAAAATCAAAAAATAAGAGAAAACCTGACCAGGTATGCAGAAAACCCGATCGGGTTTTATAACTTTTTCACCTTTGGAACCCTCTGGAACGAAAACCCATTCGGGTATCTCACAAACCCGTCCGGGTAAGAATTAAAAATACTTTTAAATGGAGAAAACCTGACCAGGTATGAAGTTGAAAAACTTTCTGCCAAGCGGAAAACCGAAAACCCATTCGGGTATTAGAAACACCCAGTCGGGTGTACGGGTTTTTAGCAGCTTTTAATCCCAAAATTATACCCGATTGAATTCCTTTTCTTCCCCATCAACGAGCAAACACTTCCCACCTCCATAGCCATGCATTCAAAGCTTCAAAACTACCTAAATACACCATCAAAAACCCAAATTAACACCACATTCTTCCTCCCCACATCACACTCTCCACTTCTACACCCAACACATCCACCAAAACCCCCAAAACCCCATATCGGGAAAAAACCGTACCCTCCACCACTAAAGTCCGAATTTTCAGCCAAAAACCCAAAGAAAATCCCAAATTCTTTCTCTCCCCATCATTCTCCACATCTACACACCTTCAAAAACAACCAATACCCAAATAATCGAATTTTTCTAGCCCTCCAACCTCGAAGTCCAAAAATTCACTACAAAGCTCAAACAAAGGGAAAACATGCACTACTAGAAAAACAGCTTACAGTGACACTTGTTTAGTGACACTATCATGTCACTAATACGTCAATGACACTAGTATATCAGTGACTGGTGATATTATTACATCATCACATAATAGTGACACTAACTCAAATTATTATTTAATTTTAACTTCTAAAAATTTCATAAACCTAATACTCTTTATTTCATTTATATGACTACATCTTCCTCCTAAACTCCCCTCTTCTCTCATTCACTTCCCCACAACCTCTGGCCGCTATTATGACTTCAGTCTGCACACCCTTGGATGCCGGAATGCCATCGCCATTAATGGCGAAAATCAAGAAAGTCTCAACCGGTAGATCCTTTAGGTCGAGTCGGAAGCGGGGTGGAGGCCCGAGCAGTGACTGGTCAGACGAAGGAGTAACCACCAGTCGGCCACTGGAAGCTAACGACGAGCGGCGGCGATTCGAATCAGGCGGATGGACCAGCTGCGAGCAATGAGCGACGTCGCTGCGTAGGAAGTGGGGGACGAGCTGTCGGTGCCTTGTCTTTCGTAATCGACGGAATCAGTTTACTCCTGCCATCACCTCTTCAAAGACGATGCCGCTGCTCCCGATGACTACGAGGAAGGAGACGACACAGCTCCGTCATTCCATCTCATTCAGAGATCCGACGTTCCATATCCTTAACCATTGGTAATTTCTTCACATACTAAATATCTATTTAGTTATCTTATTCCTAATCGATATTTATGTATAATTTCTGGAATTTGTATAGTCACATTGAATTTGTGATGAAGCTTGAAGAATTTATTTCTAGGTTTAGAGTTTTTCTGTTGTCTATTAAGTGTTTGTGAAAATGTTTCAATGAAAATTTTAAACGAATATTCTGTTTCCTCTTCTTTCTATCAAGTTTGATGTTGGTGAAGTTGATTAAGTATATTTTCAATATTCTTGGTGAAGTTTGCTCAAATATGAAGTAAAATCACATCCTTTCATGGTTTCACTTCCATTCCTCACCTTGCCCAATTATACCCAAATGGATTTTTCAGTCAACTTTAATTGATTTTAAATGATACGGTTTACTTTACATCCAAAAGTTTCAACCTTACAAGTAATAGAAATATATCAATGAGATCTTGATGCTTTAAAAATCTGTTTGGATGTAAAATGGATTTAAACTATTTAAATTAGAGCATCATTAATTGTAATAGAAATACTAATGAGATCTTGATGCTCTAAAAATCTGTTTTGGATGTAATAGACATATACCAATGAGATCTAGATTATACCAATGAGATCATGACAATATAATCTTTCAAAACAGTTCATATTTTCAAGTTTCATGTGTCATATATCCCCCCTCCAGACTTCTAATATGTACTACTATTGCTACCACTATGTTCTAATGCGATTAATTTACTTGCCTGCTATAATGGATGTACATAATAGAGAGGGAGTATTATTCATATCACCTTTTCTTTATTCAATTTTACTCTTCTATATTCAGTTAATATTCTTCCAGTTGCCACATTCATACAGTCTTAACAACTACTTAATGAAGTCTAAACAACTATTTAGTGGAGCTTAGTTGATTAAATTAGGGGCATATGTTTTCCCCCTCTATTATCAATATACTTTAGAAATATCTTTATGTGTGAAACACTACAAAGCTATGTCTGAGAAACGAGTACTTTCTTTAAAAAATGTTCTCCATTAACTATCCCAGTGTTGAATTTAACTGTTTAATTAAATATTGAGCAGTTTTATAACTTACAGTTTAGTCATCCTGTAAAATATGAAGCCCTAACTCATTGGTGTGTAACATAGAAGTTCAGCACTAAGCTATATGTCCCTTTTATTTACGTTTTTATGAAGGTGTTGCACTGGAGAGATTATGATTCAACTCCTTGTACATGGGCTGGCATTTCATGTCATCTAAATGAACAAAGAGTCCTTTCTATGTACCCCTCTCTCTCTTCCCCTCCCCCTCTCTGTCTTCATTGGTATTAACTAGCTATGATATTTTTCATCGGAATTTAAGCAATTTACCTTATATGCAACACTATCTCAAATAATGTCACTAACATATGATATAACATTCTATGATTTCTATCAACACAAAAATGTCATTAATTTTTTACACAATGATACCAGTAGATAACAGTGACGTTAGATAACATTTATTTTTAATTTTACATTTCTTGTGAAATATTTTATGCATAAACAACATAGTCTTTCTCTATAAATTTTTTTTGTTTCCATCTACTCAGTATTTGTTTTACTTTTTTCAGCTAAATTCACCCCAAAATCGCCTTAATATTATACTAACGCACTTATCATAACCTTCGAGTCCAATATCTCCTATCTCCAGATTAAACCCTAGCCCTGCAACATAAACTTAATATTTCACTCCTATTTCAAGATATTACTTCCTCGTGCTAAAATTCAGACCTGGTGCCACATTCATATCTTTATTAATGCAATATTGACAATTATGATCTTTTAATTTTTTGTTATTGCTTATATATGTTTTCTATTCCTACTGTTCTGTTTGTGAAGATCAGGTAGCAGTCTCTAATGCGTTGCACATATCTTTTTTACCCTCTCCTTCAGTTCATTACAAGAGTTGTGTTTAATTCTAAGACTTTAAAGACTAAAATATTCAAGTTAGCTTAAGATTGGCTTCATTGTGGCATAGATGAGTACTTTCGGCAGTTGCTTCCCCTCCATCTCTTCAAAAGCTTGGTGAGAAATTTCTTGGGTAAGATCTTCAACGTTGTTGAAATATAATAAACTAAAGAATGAGCTTTTAAATAGTGACTGATGGTATAATTATCTATTTAGTAAACTTGCAGACTTCAAGTTTATGCCGCAATAATTGACTTGGATGTTAGTGATAATAGGGTATTTCTTTGCTCAAGGGTCTTCTTCAAGGGTACTTTCTTCAAGGGTCTCTCGTTTTGGGCATACTAGCAGAAAATGTTCCCGGGTTTCAAAGCCAATGATACAGTTGGCTGAGGTTGTTGAAAATAGGCAAATTGTTTCTGCCAATGTCACCCACGTAGCCCCTGTTCATGTTTCAGACCCTCCTACAGTTTCTGCCCCAGCTTTTAAAGCACATTTTTCTGAATTTGGTATTCTTAAACCTATAACTAAAGATAAAGATGTTGCATCTTTGTTTGATGACCGTAATGCCCATTCTGTTTTTGATGATATTGCTGCCCAGTTTAATTCACCTGCTGCTGTTACAAATGCCCCAAATGATTGTACTGCTTCTTGTAAAGCACAAGTTTCTGATTTGCCTATTTTAAAAGCTACAACTACAGATGTTCCAACTATGTTGGATGCCCCGGTTGCTCCTGATGCCCCTTTTAAAGCCCACATTGAGCCTGGGCAAATAGAGTATTTTATCGCTGAGAAATTTAACATTGCTGCTTCATAGTATTTGATCTTTCCCTGTTGATGCCTCTCATGCTTGTGAAGTCCAGGTTTCTATACTTCTCATGCCTCACAGACCATTGCTTCAGTCCACAAGGAAGGATGTCCTAAGTGATGTGAATCAATATATTTGTCATTCACTATAATTTTAATAAACACTTATTATCATTTATTCTTGATTAATCTTCATTTAGACTAACTTTATGCTACATAATTTTATGCTTGAAAAGGACTTTGCCTTGACAGGAAAGGCCTATTGCAAGGAATGTGCGAATCTAAGGCCCTGTTTGGTAGCCATTACTGGCTTATTCTATAATTCACTTGACTGCAGGTTTACTTGAATGATATATCGCATATCCAGCCTTATAGTTTCAAAATTGTCAATTTTCTTATTTCTTTTTTCAGAAAATGAATTGCTATTCCCGGTAATAAGTTGGTAAAATGGATAGATTCATTGCGTTTAAAAAGTAAGCATGTTTATATGATACCCTTTTTATCTGCTTTCGTTTCTTCTGAATGGATAACTAATTTCCACTGTCACAGGAAGGTGTAGCTAGGAAAGTATCAGACTGGAAGTGTAGAAGAGAATATGACTGGAGTTAAATATCTCCTCATTGAGGCCTGCTATACTTTTAGCATGATATGATTTTAAATTTCCTCTCTATGTAGATATCCTATTTTTTTTGTCTTGGTAGTTTCTGTTCTCTGATTTGTCACACTATTTTTATAATAATCATTATAACCTCTAGCACGGAAAATATTGACTTGTGTTAATTTTATCCTTAGATGTTGATGTACTTGTTGAACTTATTGATTATTAATATTGCAAAGTTAAACAATTATGCAGGCTATGTTCAACCAGATATTGAGAAGTACTCTAAAGACTTGCTTTATTGGATTTTTTTGGTGATGCTAAGGCTATGTTCAACCAGTTATTGAGAAGTACTCTAAAGACTTGCTTTATTGGACTTTTATGGTGATGCAAGGAACTATGATGTCTAGCGTGTAGCATATAAAAATTTTGTATGATTAAAGTGTAGATTTATAGCATCTTGTAATTAATATATGTAATACTTTATTGATATTGACACTGTAAAATTATTTGAGTAATAAATATAGATATTGTTGTTTTGTTTTGGCTATTTATTAATATTTCTATAATTTATATAATTTGTAACAGAACTAGAAAAAAGTAATAGAATGATTATAATAATAATGTTATTGTAATTATATGACACCAATGTGTCGTAATTTTTATGATACCAACGTGTCACAAAGTCTTATGATACCAATGTGTCATAATTTTGCATCACATTAATGTGTCATAATTTACTGACACTATTTTGTTTTGCAATCAGTGACACTATATTTAGTGTCGCTAGCCGCCACTTTCCCCGACGCTTTTTAAGTGTCGCAGAAAGTTTCAGCGACACTAAATTAGTGTCACTATAGGCCCTTTTTTTACTAGTGATGCCTCCAAAAAGGGCTAGAGGGTCTTCCTCCTCCTCCAGTGCTCCAATTCCACAAGTTCCGGGCTATGAAGACCATAAATTCACGTCTTTGGCTCACCACAAGCAATTCCTCCAACAACTCGATAGACTGGTATACCCACCCCGATTTCTTTGCCAAGTTACGTTGAAAGCATTGTTATTCTTTGATATGCTGTTTGAGTTGTGCAACAACATAGGTTTAACAATTTTTTTCAACATGTCATACAATATTTGGAAGAAATTGATGTATGAATTTTTAGGATTGGTGGAATTTTTTGAAAATAAGGAAGACACATATGAGGATAGACTCACGTTTCGGTACAACAACACACCAAGAACGTCATAGAATGAGTGGAGGAGAGAAAGACAAGGAGAGATAGCACTATTGTCCATGCTTTATGGCATAGAATGACGGGGGTTAGGGTTGTTAAGTCCTCACATATGAATGTTACACACGTCCAACACCGTGCTCTTCGAATTATGCTTAAATGGTTTGGATATCATGTTTTTGGAAGACCCAATAGCCATCAAACTAGGATGGGTGAGTTGGCTATTCTTTCTATGGGTGTCTTTTCGGGAGCCCCACGATTAGATGTTGCTTCATATCTATGGACTCATTTAAAAAAGGAATGTGAATCGGGGTGTGAGATCTTCATTGGGGGATACATACACTACATTTGTACCAAATTTGGCTATCAGGATAACAGGGAAACATGAGAGGATTTCTTCCTCAACCTCAAGTTCCTTCTAACTGCACATCATTTGAGCTCTTTACACACTATTGGTGACACGAGGTATTTCGATTGTACCATTTATCCTACCCCAACCCAAGTTTATACCATCCCCACTGAAGACCTCCCCAACATCTTTAATCATCAACTCGGGGATAGGAGACACGTTTGCCTCCTCGGAACTACCCCGATCACTACCTTGAAGAAATCCCACAAATTGAGCCTCCACCAATCCCCGAACCACCGCAAGACCAACCCCAAGATGACCCCCAAGTACCTCAATACCAAGGTTGTTAAAATCTCGATTTAAATCGTAAAATCATACGATTTTACGATTCTACATTAATAAATCGATTCAAATTGCAGGTAAAATCGTAAAAAATCATACAAAAATCATGTAGAATCGTTTAAAATCACAGCAAAATCGTAATCAGTTTGTTTTAGTGAAAATGGTTCAAATTTATTAAAATTAACTACTACAAATTGATACATAATTACATTAATTATAATATCAATAGTATATTTAAAAAAGTAATGGACTCTTGTGTTATTTAATTATTTTTATGTTTAATGTTATTATTCACTACATTTACATTATTAAAATAGTTTATAAGTCTTGTTTTGGACCTTTTAGGAATAGTTTTATGTAATGAAATGGTATAATAACATTAACTTGCAGCTTAATATTAATATTTATTTATTTTATACTTATTAAGATATGTTTGATAAAATCTTACGATTTGCGATTCGATTTTACGATTCGATTTTCAAAAACATCTACCGATTCGATTCAAAAATACGATTTTAACAACCTTTCTCAATACACCCCCTTTGAGCAACAGATGCTCAACGGCCTAAACACCCTCAATCTCAACTACACTCAACTCAGCGAAGAGGTTGGCCATTATAGGGAAAAGGTTGGCCATTATAGGGAAGAACAAAGGCAGAGCTTTGAGAGGATTGAAAAAAACCAACATCGAATTTATGGTCCTGTGTTTATCTATTTCAACCAACAAGGTTTATTCTCTATCTTCTCCACCCCTCCACCACCCCCCACTTGTTATGACCCCACATGTTGGGGTAATTTTGGAGGCTCCAGCTCTGGAGGGGATGGACATGGTGGAGGCGACTATGGTGGCGTTAGCGGCGATTTCGGAGGCAGGAATGGCAGCTATGGCGGCAGCTCAGACATGAACGAGGATGAGTATCCATATGCGGGCGGTTTTCATGACAGCTACTATGGCCATGGTGGATCTTTTGAAGGAGGAGATGCTGGCGGGCACTAGGGACAGTGTCATGGACTAGCTGGGGGAGACTATTCTAGTATGCTCTCATTTCATACTCTTTATTCTTGCTTACAAAAAAAAAGCTTGTTAGGTTGAAAACCCAAAAGGGCAACTTAAGCAAAATAAAAGCAAAAACAAGAGTGAGTTTGTGAGGATAAAAGGGAAAATGTGGGAAGCTGGGATGAAAACCCGAAAGGGCACCTAGGCAAAATGAGAGAATGAGAGAAAATATTTCTTTTATCTTTGCAGAATCCTAAGGGTACACATGAGGAGCAAAAAGAAGAGGAATCCATTGATGTTGAAGTTTTTTTTTGTTTTGATCATCGAAACATTCTTATGTTGATTATCGAAAACACTTGTGGATGGTTGTGTTTGCTGCTATTGTTATGTTGAAAACTTCATGGACAAGATATGTTTTACTCGAGATGAGTAAAAGTTCAAGTACGGGGGTATTTGATATGCACTAATTATTAGTGCATAACTTTACATTTTTATATTTAGTTGTAATTTATTTTTGGAAAAAATGATATTATTAATCCCAACTATTCACAGTACGCGTTTAATCATCCGTATTATGACCGGAAAGAATAAAGATGTGCGATTCTTCACCTGCAGATCTTCAAAAGCGCAAACCACATATTTCACTTTCCATGTGAAGCTTTCAGAGATCTTTCTGCTAAACAATTCTACAACGAAGTTTGTAAATCGTAACGGAGAAAGAGAGCCGTAATTAAACAACTAAACCTAAGAAAGAGAGTCGTGACTGTAATTTTAATACATACAAGAATCCTGTATAATCAATTATTCAATTCCATTTGATTGAAAATCACAATCACTCTCTCAACCATCTAGAAATAATATCGTAGATGACAACTTAAAATCAATATGACAACTTCCTAAGAAAAATTCTGAGCACAAGAAGAGTTTGTTGTCTTCTCCACGTTGTTGTTCATGTCACCCACAGTTCTCCGATAATTTGAAGCTCTCCATGTTGTTCGGCATAAATGAGAGGTTTAAACGGGAGAAGAAAAGTGGACCGATAAGTGCCTCATGCGCTCTGCTTTACCTTCAAATGTCAAGGGGATTTTCTCTAGGTGTTAAGGGCCAAGAGGAAGGTTAGAGGAAAACCAGTGGTTTAAATGTGGGGGTATCTGGATGGATTAACCAGTTTGTATGTTTAAAGGTTGTGGGGGTTTACCGGCAGGATAGGTATTCAGTCCAAAGGACTATTTAAAGAAATTAAAAGAGTGGTAAAAGTTGGGACAATAGAGAAATAATCAATAATAGGGATTATTAAAAACAACTCGTAACATTTTAGTATTTATTGTAAGTTGTAGCTAGTTGAACTACAAAGCCTATAAGTTTAGGATAAGTTTGGAAGCGAAAAGGATGAATAAACCTGAGTGTTGTGCAAAACCCGGTCGGGTATGAACTTTACCCGGTCGGGTATGATTACAGAGAAGCAATTACCACAAAACAAGAAAACACCCGGTCGGGTATTCATATACCCGGTTGGGTATGAAGTGATTTCGGACCAAAGGACGTGCAGAAAACACAAAGACGTGGGAAAAAGATTTGATTCGACATATACCCGGTCGGGTATGTCAAAAACCTGGTCTGGTATCCGGCCAAAGGTGTTGAAAAACACCTATAAATAGCCTCCTTTTCCTTCACAAAAAATCATCCCTTCTTCCATATACTTAAGCTCAACTTAGAATAGTATTTTCTTAATATTTTTCTAGCATGTTTAGTCTCCAAATGAGGAGCTAAACTTCCATCTCTTGGTTTTGCTCTTGAAGCTTGTTGATTATTAAAGTTGTGAGTTATTTTCTTAACTTCTCTTCTTGAATATTAATTATTCCCTTAATCTCATTCTATATTAATGTCGGGGTGTTGCTATGTGATGACTAGTTAACACTTCGACATTAATTATTACTAGAAATTAAACGATCAACAAACCGATGGTTAATCGTTGATGGTTTCACAAGTAAGTAACTTCGGTTTATTAATGCACGGTCGTGGTTAATAGACTTAAGAGGGATTTGTTGGGAATATTTTATGGTGTCCAATCTAATTAAATATCTTTGTATTTGTGTAGTTATTAATTAAACGTGTAATACGGACCACAAATGTGTATCAGCCCGTTAGCTTCCTTGTAACCCGTAAGTTAGCCAAGTTGTCCTATAAAAGGAGGCTAACTTACGGGAACCCGAATATATAGAGAAAAGGCTTTAGAGTGCGTAAAGGCGAGATAGAGAGAACGGTTTCCGCTGCTCTCCTTCTCGAGGGAGAGCAGCGGGGTTTATATGGTATACCAGATTCGGTTTTAATCTTCTCGATATCTTTCTATCTGCTTATTCTTCTGGTTATGGTTGTTTGATTGTTAAATATCTGGGTTTATCAATTGGTATCAGAGCCGAGGCGTGAAAAAGGTTGAATCTATCTGTGTTTTTCGAATCTGCTTTTTCGACAGACTCTGTTTTTCTCTAGTATTTCATTATCTCGATATTTGCCTTTGTGATATTGTTTTTTGTCGAAACTTTGTAAAAATTATACTGTTGGAATCGCCTCCTCTTACCAATTCTACATCACTTCTTTTTTTCGATTTCTGCATTTTTTCGATTTCGAAGATCTCTATACTGAGATCTCGAGATCCTATTTTTTCACCGTTGCAGAAACGATTTTGACTTGAATTTGGTACAGGAGGAATCGCGAGATCAAGGACTTTTCAAAACTATTTTCAAAATTTCAAAACTCGAAATTTTCAACTTGAAAGATTTCGAGATTTTGTTAGATCTCGATACCTTGGAAGATCTCGAGATTCTGGTTTTTATATGACATGAAAGATTTCGAAGTTTTTGAAGATTTCGACATTTTACGAATTTCTTGATGTTTTGAATCTTTCAAAGTTTGGAGTTTCTTGAAACTCAAAATCGTTCGAAGCTTGATATCTTTCTGTTCAGAACATTTCGAAGCTTAAATTATAGGATTTTTGGATGAATCTCTGCTTTTCAAAGTTTTTCAAAGTTTTCGATGTTCTGATGTTTTTTCAAACAGCAAGTTTTCGGTATTCTGACGCTTTCGAAACTCCAAAGTTTTCGATGTTCTAAACATTTTGACATTCTAAAGATTTTGAAGTCTTGAGGTGTTGTTTTTGCAGGTGGATTTCGACGTTCTTCTAAGGGATAAACTCGAGATTGTAATCTCGAGATTTAAACCTCGAGATTGTAATCTCAAAGTTTAAACCTCGAGATTGTAATCTCGAAGTTTAAACCTCGAGATTGTAATCTCGAAGTTTAAACCTCGAGATTGTAATCTCGAAGTTTAAACCTCGAGACTGTAATCTCGGGATTTAAACCTCGAGACTGTAATCTCGGGATTTAAACCTCGAGACTGTAATCTCGGGATTTAAACCTCGAGACTGTAATCTCGGGATTTAAACCTCGAGACTGTAATCTCGAAGTTTAAACCTCGAGACTGTAATCTCGAAGTTTAAACCTCGAGACTGTAATCTCGAAGTTTAAACCTCGAGATTGTAATCTCGAAGTTTAAACCTCGAGATTGTAATCTCGAAGTTTAAACCTCGAGATTGTAATCTCGAAGTTTAAACCTCAAGATTGTAATCTCGGGATTTAAACCTCGAGATTGCAATCTCGAATTTAAACCTCGAGATTAGGATTTCGAGGATTTACCTAAGAATTTTCTTTAAAATGCACCTGATCTCGATATTCCAGATCGAGAACCTCAACTTCGAAAAATTTCCTCAAAATCTCAAAATTCGCAGTTTTTGCATGTCTTCACTGTTTTGGCCATAACTTTTGACTCGGTGATCCGATTTGAGCAAACTTTTTTTTGTTGGAAAGCTAACGAAAAGATCTACATTAATTCTGATGGATTACCCCAGAACCCACTTTCACGCGCCCTCACTCGCAGTCTTTGAGGGTCAAAACGTTGGTTTTCTGAAAAACTTTGTAAATCACCGATGTCAAAAGGTCAATTTGGGCAAATCTGATCAAATTCTTTCAAAGTCAAACAAAAGGTCAAATAGGGTCTAAGCTTCAATGTAAAGGTCTGAAAATCGTAGATAATTCAATCAACCTCGCGTCAACGGTCATCTTACAACAATCAACAATCAACCACTGAAGCCTCCTCTGACTCATCAACATTATGTGATCATCAATATGTTGAAATTCTACATGATGAGTTCAGGGAAACCGTCATGTGTGGTACTTGTTCAGATTGCTCCACACACATGGCGGGTATGACAAGCTGTGAGCAATAAAACCTTGCACATTCTGAGGGGGAGTTTCAGTTTTCTCCTCCTAGCGCCTTACACCGACAAAGCAAGGAATCTCTCAAAGGATGCAACATTTTAGGGGGAGTGTTCAATGTTATCCTCCCCGGTGCCTAACAATGACAAAGCATACCGAGTGCTCCAATTGAGGGGGAGTACAGAGAGAAAATGAAGAAAGTAATGAGAGAACATGTCCCTATGGCTTAGTAAACCCAACTAAGCCTACCCTAGGGACAAAGCCGAGCGTAAGTGAGTGAGTGAGCAAGTGAGTGAGTGAAAATTATGAGCATTAGGAAGCAGAAGGCTCAAGTGAGCAAGGAAACAATTATCACTGATAAGTCTGCTACCTCAATTGCCTACTATCCATTGAACATTTACTACTAGCCACTCAAATACTCTGGACTATCCCCATTGGTTCAGGACTGAATTTATTCAGATCCCGGGTAGAAGTCGTTGCATTTTGTCCAAACGGCGCATGCACAACCCTACCCTTAGACCACTCACTTGTCTCTCAACAGACAGGTGTTTAATCACATTTCACGGGGAACCTCATCTCTCATTACTGTCTCCTTCTGAGACAAGTGATACTGACAACAGTGGCCTCAGCCCCATGCCACTGAACTTTCATTGATCACGTCGTGTCTAGTTACTCACTCCTAAATGTTTTGAAAATTTCTAGGACACAGACACATTTTAGAGTCAGCTTCTAGTCTTCAAGACTTGCGAGAACTTCCATAGGGCTCATCTATTACAGATGTAGACCAATAATTGGAAGCAAGTCCTGCTGTTGCAACATAAGAATCACCAACATTTTCAGGACATTGTTTTAGAGTTTATCTCTATAGTGATGATAACGGGCGTCTTCACGACCCCGGGGGGCTACGTTATCTTCTTTACATTCTGCTTGTTTTTCATGTTTTATTTCTGCAGAATAAAAGAATAAAGGCATGACGCTCCAAGTCATCGGATCGTCATGAGGGGGAGAGTGATCCACATGCCGTTAACTGTAAAAAAAATCATTCTGGGACACTTCTCTCCTCCAAAACTCTCTCTACTATTTTCGCAACTCAAATGGTCAGCTACGCTCACAAGTCAACCATCATTATGTTCCGCTATGCCACCGACAAGTTCTCCTCAAATGCATTCATTCCAAACAGTCAAAAAGACTACATTGTGGAGGGGGACAAAGGTCAGATACTCAATCTCTTGAAGATGAATTCCATGGGCGTCTCCTATTCTCCAAAGAACATTCATTCTAGAGGCGTCACTGGACTTCATCCAAGCTGATCAAGAGCAACTTCTGTAAGGCAAGGACTACAAACAAAAGATTCCTCAACCCCCGGCATCAAATATCAAATTGCAAAGAAGACATCAAAGGGGAGGTTGCAAGGATTTCTTCATAAAGCCTTCTCAAGAAGTCAAGTTCAAAGACAAAGGAAGCTGAATAACAACAAAGACAAAGATATCTGCGCTGCAATGCTGATTCAACACGATTCAACACCAAGGGGGATATTGTTGGGAATATTTTATGGTGTCCAATCTAATTAAATATCTTTGTATTTGTGTAGTTATTAATTAAACGTGTAATACGGGCCACAAATGTGTATCAGCCCGTTAGCTTCCTTGTAACCCGTAAGTTAGCCAAGTTCTCCTATAAAAGGAGGCTAACTTACGGGAACCCTAATATATAGAGAAAAGACTTCAGAGTGCGTAGAGGCGAGATAGAGAGAACGGTTTCCGCTGCTCTCCTTCCCGAGGGAGAGCAGCGGGGTTTATATGGTATACCAGATTTGGTTTTAATCTTCTCGATATCTTTCTATCTGCTTATTCTTCTTGTTATGGTTGTTTGATTGTTAAATATCTGGGTTTATCAGGATTAATTTTGTTGGTTAAACTGAAACCGTTGTGTTGAGGTTATCAATCTCAATTGATTTCATCAAGGAGTTAGAAAGATTAAATGCTACTATTAAATCGGTATAAGATGTTGTTCTATATTTGATTAATAGTAAGAATTATTAATGAACGGTCGTTGTTAATAACTACCCTCGATGAATTGGAGATACTTCTCGATTGAGTATTC
The DNA here is from genome assembly GCA_945859875.1 of Cuscuta europaea. NCBI lineage: Eukaryota > Viridiplantae > Streptophyta > Magnoliopsida > Solanales > Convolvulaceae > Cuscuta > Cuscuta europaea. Next base: position 13,146,509 of record CAMAPE010000004.1, read on the forward strand.
GAGAGGGGATAAGTTATAGATATAACAAGGATCGACTGAATATATCAACAAATGGAAAGTAGCAAAGCCATGTTCTTTTTATCTTTGAAGTAAATCACATATAAGTCGTTCAACTTAGTGTTTAATTAAATTAAATCACTCAATCCCAAAACCCCCCTTTAATTACTAGTTTCATACAAAAGAGAATTATTCCTTTCCCTATGGATACGAACTCTACTACGCTATACTACGTATAAGTGTTAAGTATTGAATTTATTTTGACGCACTACGACAAAGTGCTCGTCAGCTAGCCGGGCACAAATTCTATTATTTTCTAGATGGTGTTTATAAGGAATAATTGTATTTAGATTTTGATGATGCTAGGATTTATTAGAATTTGAAAGTACCCCATTAGAAATTGTGTATTAGAATTTCTCTTGTAAGTTTTAGCTTAGTCTGCCTGCCAGAGTTCCATCTTGCTTCTACCAGAGTTGCTCCCAGAGTTGCTCACCAGAGAAGCTATCAGAAACTGGTTATCAGAAAGATACCAGAGTTGGCACCAGAGACGGACTTCAGAGACTGGACCAGAGAACCTCTTCAGACTCTGCTAAGTGTCATCAGAATCCGGAAGCCCTTCCAACGGTCGTTAAACTAACGGGAAATCCTCTAACGGTTACGAACCTTTCAACGGAAGCATGGCACTGTACACGCATTAAATGCACATTTAATGTTGTACGTACGAAGAGATATTTAAAGCTGATGATTGACCATGCGAATATCTTTACGCCCCCAAAATAGCAAGTCGGAGGACCAAACGGTCAAGTCAACAGTACATGCATTTAATGAAGCTGTCTTCTACACTCCAACGGGAAGACCGCTCCCAGTATATAAGATACACTCTGAAGAACAAAGAAGATAACTTTGCCATAACCTTTGCCAAGATAGATTTGCGTAAACAACTTTCTTGAGATCAAAACTCCATTTCTAACAAGAAAAGGCCACAGTTGGAAGATAAACATTCCTATCCTTCATCCAACTAGCAAAGGCAAAGTTACTCAGTTCTTCAACACTTCGAGAGCTTCATATACTCATCTTTTGTGAAGAAGTAACGTTGGAGAAAGCTGATTTTATATCAAACACTTCTTGAAAAAGAAGGGACGTCTCAAACTAGCTGGAGTAAGTGAAGTGGAGATACTTCAAGAGACTCAGTGAAACGAGACCAGCCATCAGGAAGCAGGACTGCATCCCGGGTGGCAACTAGACTTGAAGAAGACGAGGAGTGCTTCTTAAGTTCTAGGGACTAAGGCGTTGTAAACTGTCGTTTTTGCAAGCTTAGTGGAACAGTGGACTAGAGGAACGAGTTGTTCCTTGAACCACTATAAAAACCCCGGTGTCATTTACTTTCAGTTTTTACTTCCTGCACTTAAGATTCTACTGACTAACTCTTTAGGTTGGAATCTGTGTCCAGCAGATCTTCCTTCAGAGTTATCAGAAAGGCATTTTGCCTTAGATTTCTTCTAGAGGCTACCCGGACAGAAACTTATCCGCTGCCTGGTCTAGTTCTGCCATCAGAACTTGACCATCTCTGTCACCAGATTTCGACCATCTCTGTTAAGTCAGACTTGACTTGGAGAAAAGTTTAAATTCCTGAACAGTCTATTCACCCCCCCCCCCTCTAGACTGTTCCTATTACAAACAGGACCAACAGTGTTAGTCCCAAAATTCTAAACAATCATACAACCATAGCATTGATAAAGAAGCAGATAGAAATAAATCGACAAGATTGAACGCGAATCTGATATACCGTATGAATCTGCCGCTACTCTCCCTGGAGAAGGAGAGCAGCGGCAACCCTAATATCTCTCTATCTCGCCTCTGCGCCTCTAAGCCTCTGTCGATTTTTTTGGTTCCCGTAAGTTAGCCTCCTTTTATAGGAGAAGTTGGCTAACTTACGGGTTACAAGGAAGCCCACGGGCTGATACACATTTGTGGCCCGTTTTACACGATTAATTAATAACTACACAAATACAAGGATAACTAACTAGATTGAACACCATAAAATATTCCCAACAATCTCCCCCTTGGTGATCAATCGTGTTGAATCAGCATTGCAGCGCAGATATCTTTGTCTTTGTTGTTATTGAGCTTCCTTTGTCTTTGAACTTGACTTCTGAGGAAGGCTATCTGAAGAAATCCTTGCAATCTCCCCTTTGATGTCTTCTTGACAATTTGATCTTTGATGCCGGGGGTTGAGGGACCTTCAGTGTCTTGCATGTAGTCCTTGCCTTCCAGAAGTTGCTCTTGATCAGCTTGGATGAAGTCTGGTGACGCCTCTAGAATGAATGTTCTTTGGAGAATAGGAGACGCCCATGGAATTCATCTTCAGGACAGGAGTATTTGACCTCTGTCTCCTCCACAATGTAGTCTTTTTGACTATTTGGAATGAATGCATTTGAGGAGAGCTTGTCGGTGGCACAGCGGAACATAATGATGGTTGATTTGTGAGTGTAGGTGACCATTTGATTTGAGTTGCGGAGATAGTAGAGAGGGTGTTGAATTTTGTGATGGAGGAGTGAAGTGTCCCAGAATGATTTGTTCAGTGTTAACAGCATGTGGACCACTCTCCCCCTCATGACGATCCGATGAATCGGGACGTCATGCTTTTATTCTTTTATTCTGCGAAAATAAAAACATGAAAAACAAGCAGAATCTAAAAAAGATAACGTAGCCCCCCGGGGTCGTGAAGACGCCCGTTATCATCACTATAGAGATAAACTCTAAAGCAATGGCCTGAAAATGTTGGTGATTCTTATGTTGCAACAGCAGGACTTCCTTCCAATTATTGGTCTACATCTGTAATAGATGAGCCCTATGGAAGTTCTCGCAAGTCTTGAAGACTAGCAACTGACTCTAAAATGTGTCTGTGTCCTAGAAAATTTCAAAACATTTGGGAGGTGAGTAACTAGACACGACGTGATCAATGAAAATTCAGTGGCATGGGGCTGAGGCCACTGTAGTCAGTATTACTTGCCTCGTAAGGAGGTAGTAATGAGAGATGCGGTTCCCCGAGAAATATGATTAAACACCTGTCTGTTGGGAGACAAGTGAGTGGTCTAGGGTAGGGTTGTGCATGCGCCGTTTGGACAAAATGCAGCGACTTCTACCCGGGATCTGAATAAATTCAGTCTCGAACCTATGGGGATAGTCCAGAGTATTTTAGTGGCTAGGAGCAAATGTTCAATTCATAGCAGGCAATTGAGGTAGCAGACTCATCATTGATAATTGTTTTTCTTCTCACTTGAGCCTTCTGCTTCCTAATGCTCATAATGTTCACTCACTCACTCGCTCACTTACGCACTTACGCTCGGCTTTGTCCCTTGGGTAGGCTTAGTTGGGTTTACTAAGCCATAGGGACATGTTCTCTCATTACTTTCTTCATTTTCTCTCTGTACTCCCCCTCAACTGGAGCACTCGGAATGCTTTGTAATTGTTAGGCACCGGGGAGGATAACATTGAACACTCCCCCTAGAATGTTGCATCCGTTGAGAGATTCCTTGCTTTGTCGGTGTAAGGCGCCAGGAGGAGAAAACTGAAACTCCCCCTCAGAATGTGCAAGGTTTGATTGCTCACAGCTCGTCATACCCGCCATGTGTGTGGAGCAATCTGAACATGTACCACACATGACGGTTTCCCTGAGCTCACCATGTAGAATTTCAGCATATTGATGATCACATAATGTTGACGAGTCAGGGGAGGCTTCAGCAGTTGATTGTTGATTGTTGTAAGATGACCGTTGACGCGAGGTTGATTGAATTATCTACGATTTTCAGACCTTTTCATTGAAGTTTTAGAAAAGATTTGACCTCAGGGTTGACATTGAAAGAATTTGAACAGATTTGCCTAAGTTTTGACCCGGACATCGGTGATTTACAATGTTTGTCGGAAAACTCACGTTTTGACCCTCAAAGACTGCGAGTGAGGGCGCGTGAGTATGGGTTCTGGGGCATAGCCCGAGAATTAATGTAGATCTTTGCGTTAGCTTTCCAACAAAAAAAAGTTTGCTTCGAAGATGAGGTGCTCGATGTTGAGTCAAAAGTTATGGCCAAAACAGTGCGGTGTCGCAGAAAATCTCTAATTTTGAGTTTTTGAGGAATTTCTTCGAAGATGAGGTGCTCGATGTTGAGTGTCGAGAGAAGGTGGATTTTAAACAAAATTCTAGAGATTGCCTCGAAGAATAATGGCGAAATCCACCTGCAAAACAAACCTCAGAATATCGAAATCTGCAGAATTTCAAAATGTTTGAACATCGAAAACTTTGGAGTTTCGAAAACCTCATAATCTCGAAAACTTGCTGTTTGAAAAACATCAGAACATCGAAAACTCATGAAACATATATAAGCAGGGAATCATTTAGAGATCCTTATAATGTAAAGCTTCGATGAACTGCAAAGGATGTCAAGATTCGAATTATGAGTTCCAAGAAACTGCAGACTTTGAAAGATTCAAAACATCGAGAAATTTTGAAAATCTCGAAATCTTCAGAATGTCGAGATCCAAAACATCGAGATCCCAAATGTCGAAATCCCAAAACTCGAAATTCCTAAACTCGAAATTCCAAATCTCGAGATTACAAATCTCGAGATCTTGATTTCGAGATTCAAATCTCGAGATCTTGATTTCGAGATCCAAATCTCGAGATCATGATTTCGAGATTCAAATCTCGAGATCTTGATTTCGAGATCCAAATCTCGAGATCATGATTTCGAGATTCAAATCTCGAGATCATGATGTCGAGATGCAAATCTCGAAATCAAGATTTCGAGATTCAAATCTCGAGATCAAGATGTCGAGATGCAAATCTCGAGATCAAGATGTCGAGATGCAAATCTCGAGATCAAGATGTCGAGATTCAAATCTCGAGATCAAGATGTCGAGAAGAAGAAATCGAGTCCCTAAATGTCGAGATCCTGCAAAACGAAAACATTGATTTTTGAAAATCTGAAACCTGTTCTGAAAAGCCCTGAAAGTCGAGATTCTCCTGTATCAGGAGGGCCAACACAGCAAAACAAAGTTACTGGGAAAAACGGCGAAAATTTGTAGCCCTCAGCAGTGGGAGCCTGTTGGAGATATTTTATTGTGAATCAAGTTGGTCATAGATTAACTTTATATTTAATCCTTGTATTTAAATAGTGCATAAATTAGATAGAAATCAGGCCAAGTGTTAGGCCCATTTAAACAGGCCAAAAGCCTGTTACGCCTAACCTAAACCTCGCCTATAAAAAGGGAGCCGAGGTTTAGGAAAAGGTTGAACGTCGTACTTATTATTTCATAGCCTTACGCTTATCATTCTGCTGTACGTTCCACGGTTTATCAAAGAAGGTTTTACGGTGATTCATTCTGTGTTCATCTTTAACGTTTAATCTTCCTTGTTAGATCGATTATTCATTGCTGTTACAGAAACAGGGACTAACAATTGGTATCAGAGCCGATCGAGAACGATCAGAAGAACTCCTGCAGAATACTCTGTTTTTGTTAACGTAGTTCAGTCTGTCGATTTTTTGTTCTGTAATTTTGTTTCTTGTTCAAAAGTTGTAAAAGTTACACCTTTGGAATCGCCGTTTCAAAGCGATCAAAGGGTATACTTCAGTTTGTGTTTTACGCAATTTTTGATTTCGAGATATCTCGAGCTAGGCATCTCGACATCCTATTTCTTCACAGGTTCTGCTACGTTTTTCGAGCTGAAAACTTTACCAGAAGATCTCGACATTCAACTCTACAGGAAACTATCTTCAGATTTTAATTATCTGATTTTTACAGGTTGAAAGATTTCGACATTGAGGATTTCGACATCTAGGATTTCGAAATCTTGATTTCGAGAAAAGGTTTCGACATCTGGTCTCGACATTTGACTCATCAGATTAAGATTTCGTGAGATTAACTTCTCGACATTTCAAATCTCGAGATCAGCATCTCGAAATTTGAAATCTCGAGATCCCAAATCTCGAGATCCTTAATCTCGAGCCCAAATATCGATACCGGGCCTCCTTTATCGAAATCTGAGATTTCGATATTCAGATCTCGACATCTGATTTTTCGAGATTCTGCCTCTGAAAATCTTTTGATCAATTTTCTCGAACGGTCAGTTTAGTACAGCAATGGGTTCAGAATACAATGCACAAGGGAACAGCAGTACCCCTCCTAGCCTCAGGAAGGGAGAATACCAAATGTGGAGGAACAGATTTCTAAACTTCCTCGAGCACAAAGAAAACTCTTCTGCAATGCTCGAATCTTTGCTTGAAGGACCAGCTGAACTCTTGATTTCAGTCGGTGGAGATACAGAGAACAATCCTCCTATTTTTCCAGAAATAAGGAGAAAAGTGCCATCTGAATACACAGAAGCCGACAAGCTCAGACTTCGTGGTGATCTTATGGCTAAAACATATCTCCTTCAAGCAATACCGAACGAGGTTTATGTTCTCATAGATAGCATGCAGACAGCTAAGGAGATGTGGGATGAAATAGAGAAGCTGCTACAAGGAACAAGCATCAGCCTCAAAACAAAGAAGACTACAATTCTCATCGCTTATGACTCCTTCAAAGCAGGACCAGGAGAACCATTGAATGAGACTTACAATAGACTTGTTCAACTGGTAAATGAACTCAGAAAGATCAAAGTATTCAGGTCCAATCTGGAACTAAATATTAGATTCTTATCCAGCCTGCATCCTGCTTGGGAAAAGACAGTGAAGGATGTCAAATCACGGATAGATCTGGACGAAATTGACCTCTGCACACTCTATGAACATCTGAAGCAGTTCGTCAACGAGGTTGCATTCGCTGAGGATCATCACACCACAAACCCTTTAGCTCTTGTAATGGATGCTCAGCCTAGAAGGACAACCACTTCACTAAAGAAGAAAAAGAAGAAGGTGGTGGTTGAATCAGATGATGATGAGAGTGACGATGACAAATCTGATCTAGAGGCTGAGCTAGCAGACTTACAGAAGAAGATGGCAATGCTGGCCAAAAGATTTGCAAAGAAGAACACTTCCTCCAACAGGCTGAGAACTTCCTCCTCAAACTACAAACAGAAGAATCATGATCAAGGATCTTCTAGGAAGGCATCATCAGCAGAAGAAGCTCCTAAATGCTATAATTGCGGCAAGCCTGGACATGTGATCAAAGACTGCCGCCTTCCAAAGAAGAAAGATGCTAACTTCTACAAGCAGAAGATGTTGTGGAATAAACAGAAAATGCTGATGGTGCAGAAAGAAGAAGAAACCTCTGCCATGATTGCTGAAAATGAGAACTGGGCAGAAGATTCTTCTGAGGAGGAGGAAGAGGAAGACAACTATGCTCTTATGGCACGAGTGGAGGGAGATGAAATAAAGGGTGATGCTGCGATCCCCGAAGGCAACTGCTCAACAAGCTCTGTAAGTACTTCACATACTTCTTTAGATAATCAACTGCAGTCCTTACTTGAAAAGGACAGTCTAATCAAAGAACTAAGGGAGAGACTAGACAATAATCATAGAGTTCTGAAACAGAATCTAGACCAAAAGTCTTCCTTAAGTATTCAACTTGAAATTGAAAAAGATCAAGTCAAAAAGGTGTCTTCAGATTTTGAAAGCTTTGAACTTAAGATAGCTGAATTAACTAAGAAATTTGAAGACAGTGAACGGGAAAAAAGCACAGCAAAGGCTGAATGCGATTTTTTGCATAACAAAAGAAGAACGCTTTTAAATAAAGTAAAAGAACTAGAAGATCTAGCTGCTAGAAGAGGTCAATCTGAACAAACTGTTTTTCTGCTTAACAACAAACAAAAGGATGACCGATTCTACAATGCTAAAACAGGTTTGGGCATAACCAACCTACGTAATCTTAAGAAAGTTAATTGCCTTCAATTCTATAACAAAGATTACATGGGACTAGGGTTTGGCGAGAAAATGTATTTTCGAAGTGATGAAGACTATGCTGAAGCAGAAGAAGAAAAAAGAAAGAAACCAAAACCTGCGATTTCTTGTGATTATCCCTCTGTAAATGAAAAACAACTTTCAGAAGAAAAACCGACTTCCTGCTTTAGTGAATGCCTAGACCCCTATGCTAAAGATATTCCTCACATAGGACATCCTCTAGACCCTCCCCCAACAGTTGGTATTGCTAAAACTGGTGAGGAACCATGTATTTTTCCAATGGCTCAAAAGCTCAAAAACCTACAAAAAACTCTTGATAACGAGAGAGAGAGATTTGAAACTGAAAAGAAATGTTTTGAACGCAACTGGCAGGAACTTCTTCAAAAATTTAATGATTTGAGTGAGCAGTTTCATGCTAAATCAGAATCTTCTACGAACAAGCCTGACAGCTCACACACCTCACAAGAGAAAAACAATGCTTTTAAAGGTTCGTCCACTCATCTCTCTTCTCCTTTGTTTACAGGGAATGAAGTGAATAAGGAAGGAGAAGAGAAGAATGAGTGGAGGAAAAAGAGGAAGGAAATCGCAGAAGGCAAAAAGAAAGTTTTTGAGAAAAGTGCCAGCCCTAGATCTAGTTCAATATTTTACTCAAAAGTTAATTGTAATTCTGTCTCTAAAAAGCAAACTTCTAAAAATTCAGTCTTGAGTCCCAAGCTGAATATCTCTGAGACATCTTCTAGACAAAGTTCTATTTATAATACAAGTGTTGCTTATGGTTATTCTGTTCCAGACCCCCATAATTATGAATGTGATATGAATGCTGTTAAATCCAAGCCTTCCAGAAAACTTAAACCTGAAAAAGAAACCAAGAAAGGAACTTCTAAGGGAACGTTTTGTATTCCAGATATGAAATATGCCCTTAGAGTTCATTCTAGGAAACATGTTAATCGGCTTTCTAAGGAGGAGATTTTTAAAACCAAACTCAAGAAACAACCGTTCAATCACAAAGCACCTGTCTACTCTCCTCCTGAACCTAAAACGAAAAGATGGGTCCCTAAGATAAGACCCGTCAAAACTGAAACTGAAAGGTGGGTCCCCAAGATGAGACCTACCAAACCTGAATCGAATAGGTGGGTCCACAAACGCAGACCCATCCAAACTAAAACTGAAAGGTGGGTTCCCAATCGTAGACCCATCGTAACTGAAACTGATAGGTGGGGTCCAAATCGAAGACCTGTCATAACTGCAACTGAAAAGTGGGTCCCCAAACTTAGACCCACACGGACTAAAATGGAAAGTGCTAGGTGGACTCCAAAAACCAGACACACTGCAAAAGCAGATCTGGCAATTGGAAAGCCCATCGAAGATAGATCTTTTGTTGAAAGAGCAGCTGACCTTGGATCACTGCTCAAAGCAAGTTTTAAAAAGGTGTTTCTTGATAATAAGGAAGGACCCACTCCAAGTTGGGTACCTAATCCTTTTTGATTGTTTTGCAGGACGGTCATGTGTGGCACTTGGACTCAGGATGCTCAACCCACATGACCGGAATAAAGCACCTTTTGAGCAACTACACCAACTGCTACGGAGGAAATGTCAGATTCGGGAATGACGCCTCATCTCCTATCCATGGTTATGGGGACGTCATCTGTGCCAGCGTTACAATAAAAGATGTCTCATTCGTCAAAGGGCTCAAACACAACTTACTGAGCATTGGACAATTCTGCGACAGCGGGATGGAAGTGAGGTTCTTTGCAAAACAATGCTGTGTTCTTGACAGCACAGGAAATACATTATTAACGTGTTACAGAACATCAAATCTGTACACTATTGATCTGAAAAGCGTCCAATCCACCACTTCCATCTGTCTGCTGTCCAAAGCTTCAACTGAACAAAACAACCTATGGCACAGACGTCTCTCCCATCTGAACTTCAAACATCTTTCAACCTTGTCCTCCAAGAAACTTGTCAAGGGGCTTCCTTTGCTAAAGTCTTCCACTGAAAATCATTGTAGTGCCTACAAAATGGGCAAAATGAAGCGAAGCTCCCACAAGTCAAAAAGTGAACCTTCATCTACTCATCAGTTGCAACTACTACACATGGATCTGTGTGGACCTATGAGAGTACAAAGCATCAATGGTCGCAAATACACTCTGGTGATCGTTGATGACTTCTCTAGGTATACATGGACGAAATTTCTCCGATCAAAAGACGAAGCTGCAGAAATCATTATGACCTTTATCAGAACGATCCAGAAACTGCTACAGCACAGTGTTCGAATAGTCAGAACTGACAATGGTACCGAGTTCAAAAATCAGACTCTCACTGAGTTCTATGAAACACTCGGTATCACTCAGCAATTTGCAGCAGCTAAAACTCCCCAGCAGAACGGAGTTGTTGAGAGAAAGAACAGAACCCTTGTTGAAGCAGCACGCACCATGTTAATCCAATCAAGACTGCCTCACTTCATGTGGGCAGAGGCAATCAATACCGCGTGCTTCACTCAGAACAGAACCTTCATCCACAAGCGCTTCGACAAGACTCCATATGAGATCCTATTCAACAAAACTCCTGATATTTCTTTCCTCAAGGTTTTTGGCTGCAAGTACTTCATACTCAATGATCGGACAGAGAGAAGTAAGCTGGATCCCAAAGCCAGAGAAGGCGTGTTCATTGGCTACTCACTGCAATCCAAAGCTTACAGAGTCTATCTCAGAGACAAGCGGACTGTCATCGAGAGTGTAAACGTTACATTCTATGAAATGGCAGACTTTGCTATTGAACATCTCCAGACCGATCCATCCACTGCTGTACTAGTAGCTTCTGATAAAGCTGAACCAAACACCGAACACGACGATGTGATTCTCGACTCTCTCTTCAGAAACTTTTACGAGAACTCACAATCTCCACCTCCTGCATACACTCCAGAGTCAACATCAACTCCAACGGCAGAGATTCCACTCCTCACAGGACCAGATGACGTACCATCCACACCCTCAACCCCTCAAACCAATCCCAGAGGTGTGGATGATCACGGCTTTGCCATAAGTCCGGAATCATCTCCACTACACACCACAGCTGCCCCAGAACCTTCAAATTCATATCAGGACTCAGATCAACCAATAATTACTCCAACTCCTCTAGCTCATGAGAGGAAGTGGACAAAAGCACACCCTGTTGAACAAATAATAGGTGATCCAAGTCAAGGTGTGCGAACGAGATCAGCAACAACAAATGAATGTCACTATGCATGCTTCCTAAGCAAGAATGAACCATCCAAAGTCTCAGAGGCACTCGCTGATCCAGATTGGGTGATTGCCATGCAAGATGAGCTCAATCAATTTGACAGACTAGATGTATGGACACTCGTGCCTAAACCCCCTCAGAAAACCATCATTGGCACAAAATGGGTGTTCAAGAACAAGAAGGACGAAGAAGGCATGGTGATAAGGAACAAGGCACGACTGGTCGCTAAAGGATATAATCAGCAAGAGGGCATAGACTATGATGAAACATTTGCACCCGTAGCAAGAATTGAAGCAATCCGCCTTTTTCTTGCGTACGCGGCCCACAAGAACTTTACTGTCTTTCAAATGGACGTCAAGACTGCCTTTCTGAATGGAGTCTTGGAAGAAGAAGTCTATGTCGCTCAACCCGAAGGATTCGTAGATCCCAGATATCCCGACCATGTGTACAAGCTAAAGAAAGCTCTGTATGGGTTAAAACAGGCACCAAGAGCTTGGTATGATGCATTAACCGAATTCCTGATTGACTCAGGTTTCTCAAAAGGGAAGATTGATACCACACTATTCATCAAGCGACAGAAGTCTGAAATCATCCTGATTCAGATCTATGTTGATGACATTATCTTCGCCTCCTCAAATCCACGCCTGTGCAAACACTTTGAGAAACTGATGAAAACCAAGTTCGAGATGAGCATGATGGGAGAACTGAATTTCTTCCTAGGCCTGCAAGTAAGACAACTCTCTGACGGCATTTTCATCAATCAGTCAAAGTATATTATGGAAATTCTTAAGAGATTCAACATTGATGGCAAATCTTCCATGACGACCCCCATGTCCCCAACCTGCAAACTGGACTCAGACCCCTCCGGGAAGCCAGTTGATGCTACAAACTACAGGGCCATCATTGGATCGTTGCTATATCTCACATCCAGCAGGCCTGACATTGTCTTCTCCACATGCTTATGTGCACGCTTTCAGGCAAATCCGAAGGAATCCCATCTGACCGATGTTCGAAGAATTCTGAGATACCTCAAAGGCACTGTGAATCTAGGCCTTTGGTATCCCAAGCACTCAGGTTTTGACCTAGTCGGATATTCGGATGCTGACTTTGCTGGTTGCCGGATGGACCGCAAAAGCACATCGGGGGCAGTCCAATTCTTGGGCGATAAGTTAGTCTGCTGGTCTTCCAAGAAACAGAACTGTGTGTCAACATCTACGGCCGAGGCAGAATACGTCGCGGCTGCTAGCTGTTGTTCACAAATATTATGGATGAAGACCCAGCTAAAAGACTACGGTTACACTCTCCGCCATATCCCGATCTACAGTGACTCACAAAGCGCCATAGCCATCACCAGCAACCCAGTTCATCACTCCCGCACCAAACACATCGACCTGCGCTATCATTTCATCAAGGATCATGTGGAGAAAGGAGACATTGACATGTATTTTGTAAGCTCAGAGCTTCAACTGGCTGACTTGTTCACTAAGGCATTGGATGAAAAACGATTCCAGTTCCTAGTCTCCAAGTTGGGCATGTTGAACCTCGAGCCCGTTTAATTATGTCTCCACTGATCTAAAAAGTGTGCGTGTGTGTGGGACTTGTAAATAGTGTGTGTGCGTTGCATGTGTTGAGGGGGAGAAAAACAGAAAAATAACAAAAAATAGTGTGTGTACGTTGCATGTGTTGAGGGGGAGAAAACCAGAAAATTAACAAAAAATAGTGTGCGTGTGTTGCATGTGTTGAGTATGTGGAAAAAAAAAATAGTGTGTGTGCGTCGCATTCTGTACAAAGTGTGTGCTGCATATGAGCGTTTTTTTGGGGTATCCAAATCAAGAGGGAGGATTTTTTTTGCGAGGGCCAAATCTTTCAAAAAGCCTTTTAAAAACCCTGATCTCTGTTTTCAGGCCAAACTACCACGTTTTTCGAAAAAGCCCAAAATCTTCGCGTATAAAAGGCTCCCGAGAACCCTGAAGTTTCTTCATTCTCTCATTCCCGTCTCTGCTTCTTAGAGTTCTCGAGATCCTTCACTCCCAAAATCAATCTTCCTCTTCTCACCTTCCGAACTAAGGTAGTCTAAAGTCTTCAACAAACTTCATCATGGTTTTCGAAAACAAACACATAACGGAACACTCGATTCTGTCTTGCGAAATCTCGCACACGAATGATGAAACTCGGAACTGTTTTTATGATTATATGTGTTTTTGGTTGATTGCAGGTGGTTTCGTCTTCAGTCGAAAAGCAAAACGTCTCGATTTCTTTAGTTTTAAAGCTCAGGATCTCGATCTCGTCGTTTGGACTTCGTGATGAGATCTCGAGATTTAAAACTCGAGATTCAAATCTCGAGTTTTAAAACTCGAGATTGATATCTCGAGATTTAAAACTCGAGATTGAGATCTCGAGATTTAAAACTCGAGATTAATATCTCGAGATTTAAAACTCGAGATTGAGATCTCGAGATTTAAAACTCGAGATTGAGATCTCGAGATTTAAAACTCGAGATTGATATCTCGAGATTTAAAACTCGAGATTGAGATCTCGAGATTTAAAACTCGAGATTCAGATCTCGAGATTTAAAACTCGAGATTCAGATCTCGAGATTTAAAACTCCAGATTGAGATCTCGAGATTTAAAACTCGAGATTGAGATCTCGAGATTTAAAAACTCGAGATTGAGATCTCGAGATTTAAAACTCGGGATTGAGATCTCGAGATTTAAATCTCGAGATACGGTTTTCGAGCTTTTGCCTTAGCCGATCTTGACCACCACCTGCACTCCACTCTTGAAAACCAAACCAAACGACAGTTCATCTAATTTCAGGAAACCAAAAATAAAAATGGACTTTTGCACTGACCCACGTTTTTCCACAGCTCATTATGGCAGGTACACAAAAGAGACATAACATTGACGACGCCATCTACCCACAAGATAGGTGGGTCAAGGTGCTGGACAACAACTTCCAGCTGCATCTGACTGTCTTCAAGTGTCAGGATCCAGTCATCCCCGGGATTCTGAAGCGGCACTATCTCTGGACCGCCTTCCACAAATCAAAGGCGGTGCCAGAAATCTACCTCCAACAAGTATGGGGACATATGCGCACCGAGTCCACAAAAGACCGCACTAAAATCCTCACAAAGCTCAACAACATGAGGATTGTCCTGACTCCAGCAACTCTACGCTCTACACTGGCGCTCCCCGAACATGACAGCTACGATCCTCTTCCCTCTATTCCGGATCTTCTCAAAGATGTCGCGGCTCTGGGTTATGACTCTCTACTACCAAAATTGTCAAACTTCAATGGAGCATACCTTTATCGTCCCTGGAAGAGCCTATTCGGGCTAGTCAACAAGTGCCTCTCTCCAAAACATGCCGGACTGGACAAATGCAACAAGCAAATACTCTGCGTCTTCCACGGCATCGCATATAACAAGAAGTATGACATGGCTCAACTCTTTTTCTCAGAACTGATGGATCTTGTAAAAGCCAAAGAGAAAAACAAGTCAGGCACCATTCCATACGCCAGGTGGTTGGGACTGATCATCCTCGACTGCATGACCGCAAACACATCCATTCCCAGACGTATTGATGAACCGCACTTCACAGCTCCAAAGCTCCAATACTTCAAAGCTGATAAGAAAGCAGCTCAGGGACTGCGGATTCCGGATGCTCTGCTTAACCTGGCAAATCAGTCAAATCCAATCATCATCGCATACAAAGAAAACCTTGAGAGAACAGTCCCTATGGTTCAGAAAAACCCATCTGGACCTACCCAGGGGACTAAACCGAGAGTAAGTAAGGGTCCCAAGAGAGCCCCAAAGCCACAAAAGCCAGTGGCACGTCGGCCCAATGAAGGAGAGTCTGATGAATCTCTCGAGAGGACTCGGACAACTGAGGGCAAACCGATGAACGCTGAGGAATCAGCTGATGACTCGCTCAGTTCGGCCAACAAAGAGACTGACGACGAGGCTTCCGATAGCGTGGCCAGAAGTGACAACGATGATAATAATGATGATGATGATGACGATGCCGATGATGTTGAAGAGGTGGACCACACTTTCGCTCTCATCAAAAAGGGTAAGCTGCCTATTGAATCTCCTCCAAAGAAAATCACCGCTGAGGATGCAGCTCCCATTATCGCTACACGCCCCAAAGAGCTTGTCATCAAAACCACGGCTGCCAGCCACAAAATAGAAAGTGCTACTGGCATCATCAGGGAGCAGCGCATCAAAGCAAAAAATGATGCTCCACCGTCACTCAACTCCAAGAAGCGACGCCTCGTCAAAAGACACCTTGTAGACGAGGACGAAATGCATATCTTCGCTGATTGTCAACCCTTCATTAATATAAGCCGAGCTGAATCTTTAAGTGCAGGAGCCGATCTTTTCGGTTCCCGGGTAGAAGTCGCAGCATCTGGCTCAACTGCGCAAGCACAGCCTTCTCCCAGCCACTCGATAGCCTCCCAACAGGCTATTGTTTCAAAACAGCGGGACTCACCCACCTCTCTGGTTCCCTCCGAACCAGTCGAGCGAACTAGTGGCCAACAGCCCGAGGTCACCACCACTTCCTTGAGCACATCGAGTCTAGGTGTCACACTCCCTACATTTTCTAATTTTTCTAGGACACCTACACTATTCACCGCACATACAGGTGCACGCACCCTGGAAGCAACGACCAGAGTACCAACGATGACGGTCGGAAGCCCTGCTACGCCCACAATGACTCCATCATTGAATGCAGGCCACACATCAGCTCTCTTCACTGATGCTGTGACAACAGTTACAACCCCTGTAACTGAACACCTCACTACCGAAGACGTCACCGTTCTTATGCACCGTTTCTTGGATTCCACCATTAAGCCATGGGTGCAACAAGCATTTACCGCTTGGGCACAAGAATCCAAGACCACCCCGGCAGTGCATAGTGAACACAGCCAGCCTGAACCACACCCATCACCTTCTCACACCAAAACTCAAACCTCTCCAGTCATATCCGTCACCTCCACCAAAGTCCATAGCCCTATCTCTTCTCGGGGAACCCATGATACAGAACAAGTATCATCCCCACACCCGACCACACCTCCCATCGAACTTCTATCCCAACCCTTCGAAGTCCTGGCATCGATCTTGCTGGATCATCTCCTAAACATACCCCACACTGACCTCACTCCCTACCAGCAAGGCGTCCTTACTGCCCTTCTCGCTAATCCGGACACCAAGGGCACCTGCCGTGAAAGTCCCCGTGGTCGCAAACGTTCACATGAGGATCCCGATGATCCGGAACCTCATGAGGGGGAGAACAAGAGGCCACGGATACTCGAGCAAGGTGCCTCTACCACTCATAGCCCCCAAACCGAACAACCTGAGACTAACATCAACCAACCACCACCATCCCCTTGCCAAAACCAAGCCTATCTCTCTAGCGTGGTCGAGCTAGACAAAACATCCCGAGGCATATCTCCCAGAGATACTGTTCGAGGAGGGGATGGAAGTCCTGATGATGCTACCACTGGTACATCCTTCACATCAGGCCATCAGTTGGAACCTAGTTCTAAGCTGATGTCAACGGGCAATCCAAGTGAACCCGACAGAGCTACCAAGGAACAATCACCGCCTCAAAAACAGCAAAGAGTTCCATACATCTCCCCAGGCAAAGACATCCATGATGCACTGGAGG
The DNA here is from genome assembly GCA_945859875.1 of Cuscuta europaea. Taxonomy (NCBI): domain Eukaryota; kingdom Viridiplantae; phylum Streptophyta; class Magnoliopsida; order Solanales; family Convolvulaceae; genus Cuscuta; species Cuscuta europaea. The sequence continues at coordinate 13,163,314 of CAMAPE010000004.1, forward strand.
AGGCGGTGATATACGACAAATGGCCGAGAAAATGGACAGAATGGGATGATCTCCGGGTTGAAGCCGAGCAAGAGGACATGCAAAGAAACTGGTGGCTACGAGAGCTTATTAACAAATGCTCTGAAGATATCATTAGGCTCGAGGACGATGAACGCAAGGAAGGGGAGAACTACAAGGAATCCCAGAAAGCTCTTGAATCGGTCGTAAGACAATCAGCGGGAAGACTTCCCAAGATAGAGAAACCCTGGGACAACGTTCGAATCAAAGCCCCCTTCCAAGAAGAAATCAGAGAGCATATCTGGCGTAGACCAGACAAAGTCAAGCCACTGAACGAACTGAAGCTAAGAGGCCTTACACACTTAAAAGGAAAACAGGCTGGAGGTCATCTGCACATGTTGCTGCAAAGGTCAACCGGTACACAGAGAGAACTGATGGAACAAGATCTGAAGTCAAATATTCTCCCGATTCATCAAATTCTACAAGTGAAAGTTGAAGACTATCATGGAGTAACATTTTACACTTTCAGACTTCAACGCACCGATGGGAGCGAATTCACTTGTCAAGAGAACGACTTCATCATGCTGAAACCGGATGACATCTATCAAATGCTCATGGCCTACAGATACCTTCCAGTAAGGCAAAACCTAGTATACAGCGAAGGCCTCGCAGCTATCAAGAGATTCATGCTTAGACAGATCCGAGTACACTCCTCACATGACCTACAAATGGCTATTGAATGCAATCTGAAGAAGACAAATCTGACAAAGCCAAAACTGTATGGTCCAGAACTTGAAGATTTCCCAGCCTATCACATCTTCTTCAAACCGCCAGCAGTCACCTACCTGAACCACAAGAACGAAAAGCGTCTGATGGTAGTCAGTGAAATCGAGAAATACTGCGACGGAACACTGAAGATAATCAGAGAGCAGATTCTACAGATGAAGGCAAAGCTGGAAGAAAATCTTCAAGAGGCATCGTCTTATGTTCAAAAGGAACACTCTACTATGGAGACAATTTTAAAGGCCATTGACGATCGCCTCGAAAAGAGAAATATGCTAAGACAGTATGAACATGCACTTGGATTAAGGAAGCACTACTTCAAATCACAAAAGCAATAAGAGAATGACACTTGATCACAAAGGGGGAGATTGTTGGAGATATTTTATTGTGAATCAAGTTGGTCATAGATTAACTTTATATTTAATCCTTGTATTTAAATAGTGCATAAATTAGATAGAAATCAGGCCAAGTGTTAGGCCCATTTAAACAGGCCAAAAGCCTGTTACGCCTAACCTAAACCTCGCCTATAAAAAGGGAGCCGAGGTTTAGGAAAAGGTTGAACGTCGTACTTATTATTTCATAGCCTTACGCTTATCATTCTGCTGTACGTTCCACGGTTTATCAAAGAAGGTTTTACGGTGATTCATTCTGTGTTCATCTTTAACGTTTAATCTTCCTTGTTAGATCGATTATTCATTGCTGTTACAGAAACAGGGACTAACAGAGCCCTCGGCACCCAGGGGTCCCCGGTACTCAGAGCCCTCGGCTAGTCCTCTACAGCCGAGGGCACCTTTCCCGACATGATATCCGCGCCACATGCGTACAGATCACCGTACCCTGTACAATGTCCCATCCAACAGCCGCATTAAATGCGGCCACATGCGGTTGCCAACGCCAACCAGTTGAGGTGACCTCTCGGCCAATGGACGCTTGCCACATGTCCCTGTCCGGCATTTATTGCTACTATAAATAACACCCCATTTCCCCATTTGTAACCACGCTGAAAACGCTCCATACTTTACAATATACTTTCTCTCTCTATATTTACTTGCTCTGACTTCTCTCTTGTTATTCCCCGTAATAACCCCTCGGATAAGCTACCCCCCGGGTACACTATCCATCATTTGGTGCTCTTGTTGCCTTCATCACCACAGGGCAACTGCCCGAGGATGAGGCCCGCGCCAAGCTGGCAAAGATGAAGGCTCCCAGCTACACTATCGAGGACGGGAGGCTTTACAAAAGGTCCTACAACGGGACGTTGCTTCGGTGCCTTCATCAAGATGAAGCCGAAGTAGCAATGGAGGAAGTACACAGTGGCACTTGCTCAGCTCACCAGGGACCCCTCTCCATGTCTCGAAGGCTGATAATCCAGGGCTACTTCTGGCCTACGATGGCCCGGGATTGTGCGGACCTTGCCCGGAGGTGTCCCGCATGCCAACACTTCCAGAAAGCCCCCGGCAGGCCAGCGGTCAACTATGCCCCCATCAGCACATCCATACCCTTCGCTCGATGGGGCATAGACCTTGTGGGCCCTCTGCCGAGGGGTACCTCCAACAACAGATACATCATCGTCGCCATCGATTACTTCACCAAATGGGTGGAGGCTGAGCCCCTCGCCAGCATCACTGAGGCCAGGTGCCGTCACTTTATTCTCAAGAACATCCTCACCAGGTTTGGCGTCCCTCAGCAAATCATCTCCGACAATGGGACTCCGTTTGAGGTAGCCCCATTCTGTGCCCTCCTAGAGGCATGGGGCATCAAACACACCTTCTCATCCGTTGCTTACTCCCAGGGCAACGGTCAAGTGGAGAACGCCAACAGGACCTTGCTCGAGGGCCTAAAAAAGAAGCTGGAGGCCGAAGGGGGTGGTTGGGTAGAAGAGCTCCACAACATCTTGTGGGCCTACCGTACTACCCCTCGGCGGGCAACTGGCGAGACACCCTTCTCCCTTTGCTACGGATTTGAAGCCAAAGCCCCCACTGAGGTAACTCTCCCAACCCGAAGGGTCACACAATATGATCCGGAGGCCAATGACACAATATGGCCCTCGATCTCCACCTTATTTCGGAACGCTGGGAGCAAGCCTTCATACGCGCAGAGAACTATCGAAGGCAGGTGAAGAGCTACATCGACGCCAAGGTTCGCTCCCGGGAATTCCAAGTGGGGGACTGTGTTCTCCGGAGAAGGGAAGCTAGTCAACCAACCGAGGGTGGAAAGATGGCACCAAAGTTCGAGGGCCCCTACATCATGGCAGCCATCATCAAACCGGGAACTTACAAATTAAAACGCCCTAACGGGACTGAAGTCCCTAGGCACTGGAATGTACATCACTTAGTTAAATTTTATCAATAACATCAGAGCGGCCAAGCCCTCATAACTAGTGAATGTATCATTTTACGGCCCAAGGCCTAAGAATTATGAGGAATGAAGGCATTTTGAAGGCACCGGGAACACGGAACGAGATTATCACAAGGGCCAAGCCCTCATATCACCCCCAGGCCCAAGGCCTCACCACAATAGAAGAACCCTCGGCACCAAGTGCCGAGGGTAAACAATACTATCACCTACAACAAAGTACCACCCGTCCTCGAAAGAAGACCCCTCGGCACCTGGTGCCGGGGGGGGGGGGGGGGGTACACCACTATCAACTCTCAACCAATGGGAGGAAACACCAAGTGTTCCCACGGAAGACCCCTCGGAACCCGATACCGAGGGTAGACAACACAATCACCTTCAACAAATGGGAGGAAACACCAAGTGTTCCCACGGAAGACCCCTCGGAACCCAATACCGAGGGTAGACAACACAATCACCTTCAACAAATGGGAGGAAACACCAAGTGTTTTCACAAAAGACCCCTCGGTACCAAGTACCAAGGGTAGACACCACAATCCCCTACGACAAGTGAAGGAAAAACACCAAGTGTTTCTGCAGAATACCCCTCGGTACCAAGTGTCGGGGGCCATACATTGGAACAAACACCAAGTGTTGTTTCTAAGCCGTACCCCTCGAGGACGCCTATACCGAAGGCGCCACCTATCGGTGCCGACAGCACGTAGTGCACCCGGCCATTTGCAACTAGTGTGCAAATGAAAAGCCTTCCCTGAAACGCTTTCCGCGTCATCACCCCAAGGGTATGACAGGCATGAGAAATGCCCAGGATTCGACTTTCAAAAACGGAACGCTTTCCGCGTCATCACCCCAAGGGTATGACAGGCACGAGAAATGCCCAGGATTCGACTTCCAAACCGAAACGCTTCCCGCGCCACCACCCCAAGGGTGTGGCAGGCCACGGACTATGTCTAGCGCCGAGGGGACGACTTTCAAAAATGAAGCGCTTTCCGCGCCATCCCCCAAGGGGAGGCAGGATACGGACCACCATATCTTGTACCCAGGAATCGACCCTCGATACCCTCGGAACTCGGAAGGTCAACCCGAGGGGGGAGCTAATGGTGTATTCTTTTACCTCCTGATAGGCCAAGCCTTACCAAGAAACCAAGTTTCTTGAAGCCTTCCCTTCACTACTCAAAAAAAAATATATAGGGTGGTGAAGGGGAGTAGACTCGAGGACAAATCAATGAGTACATCACTCCAACAATTTACAAAAACATTCACAACAGACATCATCAACGAATGGCTAAGTCCACTCAAGGATTACCTCCGGCTATACCTAAAACCGAAGGCACAATGTTCTCAAAAAAAAAGCCCCGAAGGGCACCATATATCAGACAACTGAAGGCTTTTATTGCCACAAGCCAGAATCACAAGGCAAAGGAAACTATCCTAAACATACAACGCCTACAACCGAAGGGTCCTCCCCCGAAGGCCAGCAGCAGGAAATACTTAAAAAAACGAAGTCCTAAATGCTTTGCCCCTTGTGGAGCCATCAGCCAACCGAAGGCGTATCTGAGACAAGGCCCTCACAGTCACCCGAGGGCTCCTACTCACACATACTACATTTAGAAAAATGTTCCAAGTCCTACATATTTTGGCCCTCGGTCAAATCTCCATGCTGCCCGAGGGGCCACGCGGTTGAAGACTTGGTGAAGCTATACTTAGAAAATTTTTCTAAGTCCTACATACTTCGACCCTCGGTCAAATCTCCATGCTGACCGAGGGCTCCTACTACATACATGCTGCACTTAGAAAAATTTCTAAGTCCCAAAAGTGCTTACCCTCGGTGACAAGTTTCTAAGTCTCGAATCTCCCTGCAACCTGAGGGGTCACACGATTGAAGGCTTGGTGAGACTACACTTAGAAAAAATTTCTAAGTCCTAACTATTGCTGGGCCCTCGGTCATACATCTAGCAAAGGGTGCCCAACTACCGAAGGCTATGATTGTATTCAAACACTTAGAAGAATTTTCTAAGTCCTAAGCACCTCACCTCCGGCCATCGCACGAAGGCTACACGGAACCAGAAGGGAGGAACCGGCCGGGGGCCAACAGATGAACAAACGCTTAGAAATATTTTCTAAGTCCTGAACATTGTGCCCTCGGTGAAAGATTCAACTAACTATACTTGGAAGGATATATTCTAAGTCCTAAACATACATGACAAGCGAAGGCATACATTCAAAGAAGGGCGAAGGCATACATTCCAAAGAAAACGAGGGCATACACCCGAGAAGAAATGAATTAAAGAGAAACACATTATATACCAAAAGCCTGGGGGCGAGTATTCATTCACCAAAGAAAATAAATTCAAAGTTACAGAGGGCCAAAGGCCGAGGGCACACGAGCATTCGTTTCAAAGGGATTGTTCAAAACATGTTAAATCAAAAATATTACAAGTTAACATTCCCGGGGGCCATCTCCTCCGATGGCTTCGAAGTGACCTCTGTGCCGGCCTCAGGTTCGTCACCCTCGGCCTCCTTCATAAGCTCGGTGTCCTCCAGATCTAATCTCTCGACGTCGGAGGGGAGAGGAACACGGACGTCTGGCTGCAGGGGGAAGCCCGTATGCCGCCGGGTCGAAATCATTGGGCTCAATCTTCAGGTGGCGGGCCATCCTGTAAGGAATATTTGTATTTAGATTTTGATGATGCTAGATTAATTAGGACTTTAGAGTACCCTTATTTAGACTTAATGTATTAGAATTTTCATTTGTAAAGTTCTTAGTGTAATCGACTTGGCAGAATGCCTTCAGAGCAGAAGACCTTCTGAGCAGAAGGGCTCCAAGAGCAGAAGACCCTCTTAAGGCATTATTGAAACAGAGGACCTTTGGTTCTCTACTCCAGAACAGAAGACCTCAGGGTCTCTGTTAGTCTTTACTCTGACAGAAACCCTTCTGGGTCTCTGTTGGAAATATTCTCAACAGAAGTGCTCCAGACCTCCTCTGTTCAACTCTCAGTTAAAGACACCAGAAGGCCTGACACTTAGAAGAATTCCACAGAACCGGGAAGTCAACTAAAAGATTCCTTCAACGGCTAGGAGTATTGAACGGAAAAGCTACAGTGCGCGCATTAAATGCTCATTTAATGCACCCCATGCTCCGTAGAGTAATTGCAGATGATTGGCCGCAATGTCAGGAATACTTTATCCCAAAATAGTAACCCGCCAACTTTACCGGGCTCTACTAGTCAAGTCAACTGATCGCTCATTTAATGCAGTTGTCCTCCTACTCCTCCAACGGGAAGACAACCTCAGTATAAAAGATACACTACGAAGAACAACCGGATAACTTTGCAACTTTTGATAAACATTGCTACAACTCTTCCACAAGAAATTCAAACTCTGAAAAGCAAAAAGCCTCCTTGAGATTAACACTTCATCATCTTCTACAAGAGAAGGCAGAAGTTGGAAAAATACTTTTTCCAACTCAAGCAAAGTTCCAAATGTTCTTCAACTCTTCAAGCTCATCATATACAAATCCTTTGTAACGAAGCTAGTTGGAGGAACCCCTGTGTTAACAGAAACTCTTCTTGCTACAAGAAGGACGTCCAAGTAACTGGAGTAGTGAAGTAGTGATACTTCCAGGAAGCTCAGTGAAAGGACCAGTCTTAAAGGAAGCGAGGCAGTGCATCCCAGGAGACATCTAGGCTTGAAGAAGACGTGGAGAGCTTCTTAAGTGCTAGGACTAAGGCTTTGTAAACGGAAGTTTTTACAGCTTAGTGGAACAATGGACTAGAGGAACAAGTTGTTCCTTGAACCACTATAAAAACCCCTGGTGTCATTTACTTACTGCTTTAATATTTGCACTTAGATAGAACTGTCTAACTCCTTAGACTTGGTATCTGTGTTCAGCAGAAATTGTCCTACGAGTTAACAGAAGGCCTACTGCCTTTGCTTCTCTGAGGCTAAATCAACAGAACTCCCTACCAGAACCCCATCCGCTGCCAGTCTGTTCTGTCAACAGAACAGGCTATTCTGTAAAATCTGGTACTTAGTTTAAAAAGCTAAAAACCAATACAGTCTATTCACCCCCCCCTCTAGACTGTATCCAGTACAACCGGGACCAACAAGTGGTATCAGAGCCTCCTTGTTCTAATAATCTCTTAGGTTATTTGCTGAACAAAGATCCACTTTTTTCTGTTTGACCTCATTTGTATCTGATATAATGGATCACTCCTTGTCCAAGAATCTTATGTTTTCAGATCTTAAGTTTGATGACTGGAGGATAAGGATGAAAGCACATCTCTGTGCTTTGCATGATGAGATGTGGGAAGTTCTAGATATTGGCCCTTTCACAAGCTTCCAGAAGGTCAATCCTGAGCATGCTATTGACAACACCAGACCCCAGATGATCAGTAAAGCCAAGTCAGAATGGACCACTGAAGAGAGGAGAAAGTACAACCTAGACAATATTGCTAAGGACATCCTCTACAAGTCCATTGATGATAGGTACTTCAACAGAATCAAGAAGTGCAAATTTGCCAAGGAAATCTGGGATACTCTTACCCTGATAGGAGCTGGAGATGAGCAAGAAAAGGACAACAAACTTACCATTTCCATGAAGAAGTTTGAAGATTTCAAACTTCTACCCAAAGAATGCATAGCTGAGATGTATGCACGCTTGCTCACCCTCACTGCTGAGATATCAAAACTTGGGAAGGAACTTACTCCCAAGGAGATCAACTTGAAGGTTCTCAGAGGTTTACCTTCACCATGGAAGATGAAGGTTACTGCCATGAGAGATAGCAAGGATCTCAGAACCTACAGTACTGAGAAACTCATCTGTGATCTCAAGTCTTATGAGTTTGAGATGAATGAAGAAGAGAAAGAAGAAGTTGAGGACAGAACAACTACTGCCCTCACTGCCAGCACCTCTCAGGTAAATAATTTTGACCCTTCTATTCTTTTAACTGACGAATATATGGCGGCTTTTGCTAGGAAGTTCAGGAAATTCTTGAAGCCAAAGGATAGCAGAAGTCCACTCTCTAGCAGAAAGCCACACCAGAAGTCCAAACCATCAGAAAGTAGTGGAGAGCTTCTCTGCTACAACTGCAGACAACCAGGGCACTTCAAAGTCAACTGTCCACACCCCATAGTCTCCAAAAGGCAAGGCCAGGAAGGAGAAAAGAAATATGAGCACCGAAGAAGGAAGGCACTCATCACTGAACAACCAGAAAAGGACCCCCTCTCTGAGACAGAGTCCAGCTCAGAATCAGAATCTGATGAAGCATTCTGTTGCCTGGATACAGAGACTGAAGACCTATGCCTTATGGGTCAATCTGATGATGAGGTATCTTCTACTTCCAACTCTAGTTTTTCCTCGGTAGGCAGAGCCTTTGATTCTGATTCAATGTCAGAATTTTGGGAAGAGTTTCAAGCCATTCAAACCACTTATTCTTCTGTTAAATAAGAAAACAGTAAGCTTAAGGTTGAGATTCTTGACTTAAGAAAGGAGGTTGAGATCAAAATCAATCTTCTAATTAAGGAAAGAGATCAGCTGGAAGCTGAAAATGTTTCTCTTCTAAAGAGAATAAGAGAGATAGAGCCTCTTGAGATTAAGTACAAAGCTTACCAGAAGGCCCAGTCTTCCATGGAAAAGATTGTACTTGATCAACAAATTGGCACTGGTTTTGGTCTTGGTTATGGCTCAACAGAATCAGGTGAGCCTTCTGTAATGCCTAGCACCAGAGTTGCTAAGGCAGACAAGGTCATAGTGCCACTGATTTCTAGCCCCATTTGTCAGGCTGGTGTATCTGGCACCAAGGTTATTCATGAGAAAGTCAGACCAGAAAAGGAAAAGATAAAGGTTCAACAGAAACCCATTTTAAAAATTAATGAACCTGGCAGAAAACCTAACAACAGAAAAGGTTTTCAGAATACCAAAAATCAAAGACAAACCCATAACAGAAAAACTCATGATAACCATGTCAGAGATGATCACCAGAAAGGCAGATATCAAGAGAAAGTTAACTTTAGGCAGAAAAGGTTGGCTGGTCAACTTAAGAAGCCCAAAGTTAATCGCTCCTCTGATCTTGATAGTATATGGGACTTCTATCCAACTAAAAAGGCTATGCAGAAGTATGTAAACCGGAAGCATGATCCTCACAAGCATCGGCCCAAAGTGAATCACACTTCCGTTTACTATGACTACCAGGTGGACAATGGGTACCACCCACCAAGGTTTCACTTGATGAGACCAAAGTGGTACCGGCTGCCAAGACTGCATGACCCCCTAGGACCCAACATTGCTTGGGTACCTAAATCTTCCTTTTAATTTTGTAGGAACTGTGTGCTGGAGCCATCTCAGCGCAAGATTGGTACATTGATAGTGGATGCTCCAGACACATGACAGGTGACAAGAGTTGCCTAACAGAGTTCCAGAAACTCAAAGGGCCCAGAGTTACCTTTGGAGGTAATGATAAAGATGGCCAGACAAAAGGAAGAGGGAAGCTGATAAAGAACCAGATAATCATTGATGATGTCTCTTATGTCAAAGGATTGAAATTCAACTTGCTGAGTGCTAGCCAATTCTGTGACAAAGGCTACACAGTTGAATTTTCCAAGGAAGGCTGTTCTGTCAAGCATGAGACAACTAAAGAAGTGGTTCTAACAGCAACAAGGAAGAAAAACATCTATGTAGTTGATTGGTCAACTGCAAAAGATGGAATTTGCTTGATAGCCAAAGGAGACTCTAAACTCAGTTGGGAATGGCACAAGAAACTGAGTCACTTGAATTTCAAAACAATCAACAAGCTAGCAAGGGATCACATTGTTGAAGGTCTACCCAACCTTGTATACAAAAAGGAGAACTTGTGCAGTGCATGCCAGAAAAGAAAACAAGTGAAGAACTACTTCAAACCCATTGCTGGAAACCTCTCGACTGGTCCCTTGAATCTAATTCACATGGATTTATTTGGACCAGTGGAAACTCCAAGTGTTGGTGGCAAGAGATACACCTTAGTCATGGTGGATGACTACTCCAGATTCACATGGACTATCTTTCTGACCAAGAAAAATGAGACTCTTCAGAAGTTGCCATCTCTGTTAAAGCAACTTCAGACTGAGAAGAATTTGAAAGTAAAGACAATCAGATCAGACAGAGGAACTGAATTTGTCAACCAAGTAATAAAGGACTTCTGTGATCAGAATGGGACTTTTCATCAACTTTCTGCCGCCAGAACCCCTCAACAGAATGGCGTAGCAGAAAGAAGGAACAGAACTTTAAAAGAAGCTGCAAGAACAATGATTGCAGAATCTGGATTGCCTATGAGATATTGGGCTGAAGCAATCAACACTGCATGCTATACTCAGAAAAGAAACATGATCAACAAGAATCACCAGAAGACCCCTTATGAACTCTGGAAAGGAAGAAAACCTAACATCAGCTACTTTCATGTATTTGGATGCAAGTGCTACATTCTTAACAATGGAAAGGAGCATATGAAAGTCTTTCAAGAGAAGGCTGATGAAGGAGTCTTTATAGGCTATTCAAACACCAGTAAAGCTTATAGAGTACTCAACAGAAGGACCCTACATGTTGAAGAATCCATACATGTGAAGTTTGATGAAAGCATCTCTGTTAAAGAGGTAACAGAGATCCTCAAGGAAGTCAGCATAGAAGACAGAACACCAGAACCAACAGAAGAGGTGGCAGACAACCCTGCATTTCCAACACCTGCACCAAACCCCCTTCTGTTGAATGAAGATGAAGACTCTGAAGATGAGGAACCAGAGAGACCAAGACAGCAGCTGACAGAACCTGACCTAACATGGTTAAGAGATCATCCCCCTAACCAAGTGATTGGTCAAATCAGAAGTGGAGTTCAAACCAGATCCACATCAAGAAGAGAAGCAATGTTTGCCTGCTATATATCTCAAATGGAACCTATGACTGTTGAAGAAGCTCTTGCAGACTCAGATTGGATCAATGCTATGAAAGAAGAGCTTACCCAGTTTGAAAGGAACAAAGTATGGGAACTTGTTCCTAGACCCAAGCACCAGAATGTCATTGGAACCAAATGGGTATTCAAGAACAAAGCAGATGAAGATGGCAACATTGTAAGGAATAAAGCAAGGCTGGTAGCTAAAGGATATTGTCAAGAAGAAGGAATAGATTTTGATGAGACTTTTGCACCAGTTGCCAGACTTGAAGCCATCAGAATCTTTCTAGCCTATGCTGCCTACAACAACATCAAGGTCTACCAGATGGATGTCAAGAGTGCATTTCTGAATGGAGATCTTAAAGAGGAAGTTTATGTGGAATAACCACCAGGTTTTGTCATTCCTACTCACTCTTCTTGTGTCTACAAGCTTAAAAAGGCCCTCTATGGTCTTAAGCAAGCTCCCAGAGCCTGGTATGACACATTGTCCCTTTTCCTAGTGAACCATGGGTTTACTAAAGGAAAGGTTGACAAAACTCTATTTCAAATCTCTGTTGCCAATCATATTCTGTTAGTACAAATATATGTTGATGATATTATATTTGGTAGTACTAATCCAGAACTGTGCAAGAAATTTTCTCAAGTGATGCAGAGTCAATTTGAAATGAGTATGATGGGAGAACTCAGTTACTTCCTAGGACTTCAAGTCAAACAAGTTCCAGAAGGGATCTTTATCAATCAAGGGAAGTACACCAGAGATCTAATCAAGAAGTTTGGAGTGGAAGGCAAATCCTCAGTGAAGATTCCCATGAACACCTCACAAGGAATTGGTCCAGATGATGAAGGAAAGGATATAGATGCAACAACATACAAAGGAATCATAGGATCTCTGTTGTATCTAACTGCAAGCAGACCAGACATCTCATTCTCTGTTGGAATCTGTGCCAGATACCAATCAAAGCCTAAGGAAAGCCATCTAAGTGCTGCAAAGAGAATCGTCAGATATATCAAAGGAAATCCAAATGCAGGCCTATGGTATCCCAAAGGAGGTAACTTTGAACTAATTGGTTACTCTGATTCAGATTTTGCAGGTTGCAGACTAGACAGAAAGAGCACCTCTGGTCACTGCCAATTGCTAGGAGGAAGGCTTGTTTCCTGGTTTAGCAAGAAGCAGAACTCCATATCAACAAGTACAGCTGAGGCTGAGTACATTGCAGCTGGGAGTTGCTGTGCTCAGCTACTCTGGATGAAGCAACAACTGAAGGACTATGGAATTCAAGCAAAGGAGATCAAGCTGTTGTGTGACAACACCAGTGCCATTGCTATAACTCAGAATCCAGTTCTTCATTCCAGGACAAAGCACATTGAGATCAGACATCACTTCATCAGAGATCATGTTGAAAACAAGCACATTTGCATGGAACATGTGCCAACAGAAGACCAACTTGCAGATATCCTGACAAAGCCTCTTCCTGAGGCTAGGTTCAACAAACTGAGAAAGTTAAAAAGAAAGGCCCTCTGTTGCTAAATTCCTGTTAACAGAATACCTATTGAAGAACCCCTTCTGTTGACCCCTTCTGTTCTCTACCCTGGTAGAACACCTATGCAACAGAAACCCTTTCTACAGAAAACCTCCTCTTGTCTAACAGAAGGTTGTGGACTTAGAAAATTCTGAAAACCGGGTGACCTAGTAAATTATTAAAGGTCCTTTACCTTTTTACCCTTAAAACGGTATCCAGCCGCATAATATTTACTGCGCCCCTTTTTACATTTATTGGTACCTTGGAACCGTAAATTATTTCAAACGTCCACTAACCCGCACCCATAAATCCCCCTTTCCCAAACCTAAATCGTTACTGCTCTCATAACTCTCAAGCTTTTGAACTCTTATCTCTCCAAAACTCTCAAACCGCTAAAAACCTCCATGGCTTTCTTGAGCTCCTCCGATCTTTCCAAGGAACAAAAGGCAACTCTTCTGAAGAATGTACTGACAGGAATGAGATGCGAACTGGAAGTCCTACCCAGGTTCGCAGAGAAAACGGAGAGGATGACCACCATTGTTGACGGACTGTCACAATGCCAACTGAGCAAGGTCATCACTCACTCTTATGAGGCCTACAGTAACGTTGACACAGTTGAGTTCTATCTCAACGCATCCTTCAAGGATGAAAACATCTCCTCCAGCGTCCAAGGAGAAGAAATTTTGATTGATGCTGACGTCATCAACACCATCTTTAATATCCAACTAGAGGAAGACAGGGCCTCTCTACTTGATTTGGAGGATACTGACATCCCTCTGCCAGAATTCAAGAAGAAGTTCTGCAGAAAAGGTGAAGAAGTAGAGAAGGTCAACATCAAGAAGAACCTGCTCAAGAAGGAATTTGAGCTGCTCATTAACATTTTCCACAAATGTTTATGGTGCAAATACACCTCCACTGATGATGTCACAACTGCCAATGCCAAGGCCCTCTATGCAGTGCATCATGGGGTAAACATCAATTGGGGACAAGTAATGGTAAAGTCCCTGATTGAGGTGATCAAGAAGAAGAACCCAAAGACTAGCCTCTATTCTGGGAAGCTAGGGCATGGACTGCTCATCTCATAAGTGCTCCTCAAACAAGGGGTAAACTTGAGGAAGGCTACAGCTTTGGATCACACCAAGGTAATTTTCCTGACTGCCTCTCCAAATAGGGAAAAAGCCATAAAGGCAGAGCTGAAGAGATAGCTTCAGCTTGAGGCTAAGAGACAACAAGGAGAGAAGGTACAGAAACCCTTCTCTGTAGCCCCTTCTGCTGAAAAGAAGAAGAAGAAGACCAAGAAGGCAGAACCGGTTGCTCCTCCAACCATGAAGGCTGGACAGAAGAGGAAGAGGACCACAAAACCCAAGAAGAAGGTTGCTAAACCTGTGGTCTCTGTGTCTGAGGAAGTGGCACACACTCAGGGGGAACCAGAGATCCCCACCTCTGCTGCATCTCCTGAACAGAACAGGGTGTCAACTCCAACAGAACACCCTAGTCCTGTCAAAGATGGGTATCTGTCCTTGCTAGACAGACAGTTTACCCGGGTCCTTGAATGGAGAAGGTGGAGAATGGGACCCCTCTCCAAAATAATCCAATATTTTGATCATTATGAGCCAGAAGAAGTCATCCTGAATTGGGTTGGGACTGATGATGTCTCAAAGTGCTTTGCCCTCAACTTTCTTCACTCTGTCCTTGAGAAGAAGAAGGCAAGCTACAAGGGAAAGGCTGTCCTCATCTCCTCACCCTCAGAGGAGACAGTCAAACCTCTAGAAGAGGGAGAGATAGAAGCCTTTGAAGAATGGCTGTTTACCAAGATGGCAACTGACTCTGTGCAACCCAACTTCAACCCAGGAGAGTCCTCTGTACTCAAGACAGAAGGACAAGCTATGATGGAGCATATCAAGGAGTGGAGGACTTCCTTGCTTGTGGACAACATCATTGAGGTAAACTCTCCAACCCCTCTGTTATTATCCCAACAGAACCCCTTATTCCCTCACCTCCCACCAGCACAGAAACCCCTCCACCAGAACACCCTCAACCTAAATCTCCTAAACAGAAAACCCCCACCCCTCCTCACTCACCCAAAAGGAAAATTGCATCACCTTGCAGAGCAATTGTTCCCTTCGGAAACCGCTCACCCTCACCACCACCATCTCCTCCTCAACAGAATGCCTCACCTAGTCACTCTTCACCCCAGCACCAGAACCCCTCACCCCAACAAAAATCCTCTTCATCTTCTGAATCTGAACATCAAACCCCTCCACCAGAATCACCTCCTCCACAACAACCTGCAGAGAAGCTTAAACCTGTATGGTTTCTCAGAGATTCTGACCCTACAACTATCTCCCCCATCTCTGCTCCCCAAGGCCATTCCAGGCATTCTACTGCCCCCAATCCCTCCTTCAGAAAGAAGAAGAAGATAGTCAGAAACACAATACCTATATACTCTTCTAATGAAGATTCATCTGACATGGATGGATTCATGGTCAGCAAGTGATACGTTCGTAATTTCCATATCTATGTTTATGTTTTTAATTAGTTTTGCTTAACTTTTACTTTGGAAATTACACACTTTTGGCGTAATAGATTAGATTTGGCTTTTTCTTGTAAATAGGTTAGATTAGATATATTCTGAGCTCAAGTAGGTTTTGATCACTCAAAGTACAGTTGGTGAACCCAAAAAGTGAAGAGAAGGTGCAAAAGTTCAAAGACAAAAGAAGATCCTGAATTTTGGTCTATACTCGGTCGAGTATTAGCTATACTCGATCGGGTATTAGGTTGGGACTTCAAATCGGATCAGATCCGAAGACAAGGGAACAAGCAGGGAAGATTTCAACCACGATTTTGTGTCTATACCCGATCGGGTAGACCGACATACCCGATCGGGTATGCCTTTGAATTTCAACAGAATTTCGGTCGAGTATGGTTCGAATACCATTTTCTAAGCATACTCGACCGGGTATGCATATATACTCGATCGGGTATACTCTTAGAAAATACCCTGAAACCGGTCGAGTATACCTCGGATCGGGTGTTACACACATACTCGATCGGGTACCATGTATATACCCGATCGAGTACCCGAATCCCATCCCAAAAACCTATAAATACACCTCCTTTCCTTCACAAAAAGATATCCAATCCCTTTGTACATCTAAGCTCATTATAGAATAGCTCTTTCTTTATATTTTTCATCATGTTTAGTCTCCAAATGAGGAGCTATACTCTTCCATCTTGGTTTTGCTACTTTGAAGCTTAATGAATTTGTAAGTTGTGAGTTATTTTCTTTAATCTTCTTCCTTGAATATTAATTCTTTCTTTCAAAATACTATCTCTATATCAAAGTTGGGGAGTGTTACTAAGATGACAATTAGTTAACATCTTGACATTGGTTATAGTAATAGCTATTTCTTCCTCTATGATAATATTGGGGAGTGTTACTAAGATGACAATTAGTTAACATCTTGATATTAATCATAGTAGGATTCATATATTTTAATATTCTTCCTTGAGTATTGATTAATTCCTATTCATATTTCATGTTAATATCTTAAACATTACTTAAAGTATCAACTAGTATTGTTTCTCATATTAATTATTACTAGAATCAATCGGTTAATACGCTTGTTATTAATCCGGTTCTTTCAACGGTAGTAAACTTGGAATATTAATGCATGCATCTCATGGTTAATATGCCAAGGGGAATTAATTATATTGACTAAACCAATAAACCGCTTGTGTTGAGGTTATCAATCTCAATCGTTTTCATCTTAAGTTTATTGCTACTATCAAGTTAATATACGGCGCTTGTTCTATATTGACTCGATAGTAAGTTTTATTAATGAACGCATCTCGTTATTAATAACTACCCTCGATGAACTGGATATACTCCTCGATTGAGTATTCGAGAGGAAGATAGTTAAAGATATAACCGGGATCGACGAACATTTCATTAAGTGGATAAAAGCAAAACCAAGTCTTCATCTCATTGAATTAAACTCATATAGGTTGTTTATCTTAGTGTTGTTAAAACAAACAAATCTAAACCCCCCTTTTGTTACTATTTATATAAAAGAAAAGTATTCCTTTCCCTGTGGATACAAACCTTACTACACTATACTACGTATTAGTGTTGTATTGATTATTTATTTTGAGTGCACCTAACGACGAGTGCGCGTCAGCAAGTCATATCAAGCTACATCAAAGAGACAGAAGACCCCTCCTCTGACTCAACTGGAGCATGAACTGCGTGTCCAATCACTCTCATTTGTCCAAGAACATCACCCCCTGCCTAAGGGAAGAGGTCTAGAGATGCCTCCAGCTGATGGCCAACAGAATAACATTCCATTCAACAAATTTGTTGAATCTGCAGAAGACTTTGGTGGACAAATCCTCCAAGGTATGAACAAGCTGATAGAGATCAATGATAAACACTATGGGCACCTTTCTCATGTGAATGATAATCTGAATTCAGGAATGCAGTTCATATCTGATCGTTTTGAGAACCTCACAGGAACCCTCAACAACTTCATAGCCTCCTCCTCTGCCAGAACAGATGCCGTGTCAACAGAAGTGGTAGGCATCCACAACACTCTCTCTATCTTTCAGCAGACTCTCCTAAGTCAAGGACATGCAATCAACTCTATCTCAGAGAACCTTGAAGCTTTGAAGAAATCTGATGCCAGAACAGAAAGGCAACTGACCTCTATTGAGGAAATGTGCAGAGCTCACCAAGAACAAGCTCAAGCTCTCCTATCTACTGACAGAGACAGATATCAGAAGATGGTGCTCCTTGAAGCCAATAACAAGGACATCTTCTCTGCAATTCAGAAGCAGCAAGGTCTCATTGAAGGCCTTACCTCTGTCACCCAGACTCTACCAGAGGCCCTTGAGCAGATAGCCTCCACTCAGGCCTCAGAGTTTTAGAAAATAAGCCTGATGATAGAAGATCTGCATGATGCCAAAAAGGGGGAAGAGGACCCTCAACAGACCAGGCCTAGGCCCCACAGAACTCCTACTAGGGCACCCTCCTCTGCTGAGCCTGCAGTGGATCCGGCTCCCTACTTTGAAGCTGCCCTACAGAAGAAGAGAGCAGCAGGTATACCTAGACCCCCATCTCCAGTCAAGAAAGGCACCAAGAAGAAGAAAGTTTTTAACTTCACTGAATGGAGATTGGGTGGATCTCAGAGAATTGAAAGAGCTCAGTTTGAAGAGATGAAGGCCAAAATGACTCCCACCCAACAACAGCACCTCTATTTGGACAAAGATGGTGTTGTGAGAGTTAGGTATGGAGGATCTTTAGAAGAAGCTGAAGAATGGTATAAGAAGAACATTGTCCCAGGCAAGACAATACATGAAGGTGTTCTCAGCTATCTGGACTGTAAGCTTTCTCCCATTTGGGCATCTTATCAAAGCTCTGGCAACCTTTTCAAGATCAGAGCAGAAATCAATGAAGAATTGCTCAGGCTTCAAAGATTGGAAGAAGAAGCTCTGCAAGCAGCTAATCTGGAGAATGTGTAAGGCTTAACTCTGTAAAACTTATCTAATAAAATCACATCTCTGCCTTCTTACTTTGAAGTGCTTTTCTTCAATTCCTGTCTTTTTGCCTTCTGCTTGTGTTTGCTTGTTTCGTTTATATTCTGCTATCTGAATGTACTGTACTCTTACTATTTTCCTATGCCAAGTTGCCCACCAAGATTTTAATGGAAGTTTTTAAACTTTAATCTTTCTTTATGGTGAAGGCACTTCTCTGGAAATAGTTAAAGGGTTTTGGCATCATCAAAAAGGGGGAAATTGTAAGAAATATTTGTATTTAGATTTTGATGATGCTAGATTAATTAGGACTTTAGAGTACCCCTATTTAGACTTAATGTATTAGAATTTTAATTTGTAAAGTTCTTAGTGTAATCGACTTGGCAGAATGCCTTCAGAGCAGAAGACCTTCTGAGCAGAAGGGCTCCAAGAGCATAAGACCCTCTTAAGGCATTATTGAAACAGAGGACCTTTGGTTCTCTGCTCCAGAACAGAAGACCTCAGGGTCTCTGTTAGTCTTTACTCTGACAGAAACCCTTCTGGGTCTCTGTTGGAAATATTCTCAACATAAGTGCTCCAGACCTCCTCTGTTCAACTCTCAGTTAAAGACACCAGAAGGCCTGATACTTAGAAGAATTCCACAGAACCGGGAAGTCAACTAAAAGATTCCTTCAACGGCTAGGAGTATTGAACGGAAAAGCTACAGTGCGCGCATTAAATGCTCATTTAATGCACCCCATGCTCCGTAGAGTAATTGCAGATGATTGGCCGCAATGTCAGGAATACTTTATCCCAAAATAGTAACCCGCCAACTTTACCGGGCTCTACTAGTCAAGTCAACTGATCGCTCATTTAATGCAGTTGTCCTCCTACTCCTCCAACGGGAAGACAACCTCAGTATAAAAGATATACTACGAAGAACAACCGGATAAATTTGCAACTTTTGATAAACATTGCTACAACTCTTCCACAAGAAATTCAAACTCTGAAAAGCAAAAAGCCTCCTTGAGATTAACACTTCATCATCTTCTACAAGAGAAGGCAGAAGTTGGAAAAATACTTTTTCCAACTCATGTAAAGTTCCAAGTGTTCTTCAACTCTTCAAGCTCATCATATACAAATCCTTTGTAACGAAGCTAGTTGGAGGAACCCATGTGTTAACAGAAACTCTTCTTGCTACAAGAAGGACGTCCAAGTAACTCGAGTAGTGAAGTGGTGATATTTCCAGGAAGCTCAATGAAAGGACCAGTCTTAAAGGAAGCCAGGCAGTGCATCCCAGGAGACATCTAGGCTTGAAGAAGACGTGGAGAGCTTCTTAAGTGCTAGGACTAAGGCTTTGTAAACGGAAGTTTTTACAGCTTAGTGGAACAGTGGACTAGAGGAACAAGTTGTTCCTTGAACCACTATAAAAATCCCTGGTGTCATTTACTTACTGCTTTAATATTTGCACTTAGATAGAACTGTCTAACTCCTTAGACTTGGTATCTGTGTTCAGCAGAACTAGTCCTACGAGTTAACAGAAGGCCTACTGCCTTTGCTTCTCTGAGGCTAAATCAACAGAACTCCCTACCAGAACCCCATCCGCTGCCAGTCTGTTCTGTCAACAGAACAGGCTATTCTGTAAAATCTGGTACTTAGTTTAAAAAGCTAAAAACCAATACAGTCTATTCACCCCCCCCCCCTCTAGACTGTATCCAGTACAACCGGGACCAACACATCCTCCGGTAGATGAGGGCTTGGGTGAAAAACTCGCCCCCATCATAATATTGTTTGCCCTTTCGGGAAACCCACTCCACTCCAGGCCCGTCGCACCACTCGTCTACCGAGGACTCGACGACCGAGGACAGCCATTGCTTGTGCTCCTCAGCTCACCACCCCCTGCCAAGAACCCAGGGATGGCGTCCCCTCAGGCTCTCTCGATGGCCTCCACCTTGGCGGCCTCGGCCTCCCTAGCCGCCCTCTCAAGGGCCTCAACTGCGGACCTTTCAGCCTCGGCCTTCCCCCGGTCTGCGGCCTCCGCCCGCAGGGTCATCTGCCGAAGGCTCTCCTCCAGCGTAGCCATCTGCCGGATGGCATCGGAATTTTGGCGGACGAGCTCCCGCATCTTGGCATCCTGCTCGGCCTTGCGAAGACGCCACTCTTCTAGCCGCCGGGCCTGCTCTCCGAGGGCAATGCAGGTCTACAAAAATAAAGAAGTTAGGAAGGCCGTGCATGACTTCCTAGCTCAAAGTAAGAAAAAACGTAACTGTCAAAAACTTACCGTGAGGGAAGACCGGAGGATCCTGTCCTCAAGGGCTTGATCATCATCATCCCCGAGGGCTGCTCTGTCAATCTCGGGGGTTATACCCCTCAGGAGCACCCTCGGGTCAGCCGTGCCATTCATCACGACCGTACCAACCGGGAGGGAAACCGTCAGGACCTCGGAATACGACTCCCGGACACCCCCCGGCACTTCGGCCACCTTCATCTCCTCGTGCACCCCGGAAGCGGGGCAATCGTCAACAATGACCACCGGGGGGCTTTTCTTCCCGGCATCCCCGGTCTTGGGCTTCTTGCTCTCGGGAGCCTTGCCCGCACCTTTCCTCTTGGCCGCAGCAGCAGCGTCAGTGTTTGGGGCCGCCGATGGCCCCTCCGGCTTCTTAAAGAAGTCACCGGCGGGTTTTTGGACACCAGCATCCGTTCCCCTCGGGGCCTTGGAGGACTTTTTCTTCTTCAAGTCAGCGAGCCCCCTGACGTTCATCATGTTGACTGGGATACCTGCAAAACAGTATGGGGTTAAAACCGAGGGGTTACTAATAGATGGCACAAAAAAGAAACAAACAAATAGATGAACTATCTGCTAAGATATAAAATGAGGGTGCCCTCAGCCACTACCTCCGGAGGCTCCCTCAAACACCGGGAACTTCTCATCTGTTTCCCCCAGGAAGCGATACCGCCTGAACCCGAGGGTGTAGAGATCCTCCTCTTTGGTGCACTCCTTAATGGTTATATTTTTGTCCCGGCCCTCCGGGATCTTGGCCAGGATCCTGCCGTCTTTCTCGAGGGCGGCGCTCCTCCTCTTCTCGTGCCTCCTAAACCGGTCACACAATTCCCTCGGGAAGGGGCTCTCGGTCAGCTTCACATAGCACCACCGGTCTTTCCACCCTTTGTTCGAGGAGGGCGCCTCAGTAAAGAGCTTGAACAGGGCCACCTGCTGCAAGTTTGCGAAGCCCTCGGCATTCGCGTGCCCCCCCCCCCCCCCCCCCCCCCCGGCACAGATTGAAGCTCTGGAAGAAGAGATCCAGGCTAGGTGTCACCCCCCGGGACTTGCAGAGCTGGAGGAAGCCCGTAATGTAGGAATGACTGTTCGGGGTCAGCTGGCAGGGGACCAAACCCATGAACCGGAGGTACTCCCGGAGGAAAGGGTGCAGGGGGGAGCGGAGCCCCATAGACACGGAGAGAATGTGCACCGCAATGCAGCCCTCGGGATCCCGGGAGAGGACGTCATCTGGACCCGGTGTCACCACGATGGCCGAGGGGCCCACGTGTAGTTGAGTGACGTAGATGTCCGCCGCATCAGCTTTCGACCTTATCTCTAAGGCGGCGGTGTTCAAATATGAATACCCCTCGGGCATATCGAGGGGCTTCCCTTGGTCTGCAACACTGCCCTTCTTCTTGGGAGCAGCGACCTTGGCCTTCGTTTTTCCGAGGGCCACCCGGATGGGAACCGCGTTCAGCGGCCGAGAGGTGCTGGCCTCACCGGTACCCCGAGGGGGGAGAACAGCAACAGTGACCCTCGCGCCTTCTTTCTGCGCCACTTCTTCAGCTGCTTGCCAGGCGAGGGACAGCTCTTCATCCTCACATTCTTGCTCGAAGCCCTCGGCTTCCGCCTCAGCAACGAGGGCTTTCTGCAGCTCCAGGGCGACGACGGCATCCTGTCCCACCGAGGACTGTTCGCTTGTGGACTCCACGTCCGAGAAGACTTCATCCCCCATCGAGGGTGTTGAAGACTATTTTATTGTGAATCAAGTTTGTTTGTTTTGTCTGTAATAATTTAGATGTTTACTATTTCTGTTCTGTACTGATTAAATATATCTGTTAGAATAGTATTCAATATGGGCCAAGTGTTAGGCCCATACTTAGGCGAGAAGCCTTTTTACGCATACCTGAGCCTCGCCTATAAAAGAGGGCAGAGGACTCAGGTTTGCGGTTAACTTTCGTATCTGCTCAAAATAGCCTTAGCGCTTATCATTCTTGTACGAAAGGTTCACGGTATATCAGAGAAGGTTTTCACTTGATCTTTCTGTGTTCATCTTTGTTGATAATCTTTCATCTGTATGCCATATTATATTGCTGTTATAGAAAACAGGGACTAACAAATGGTATCAGAGCCGATCGAGAGCTGATCAGAAGAACTATCTGCGAAAGACTCTGTTTTTGTAGAATAGCGAGTTTATCATCTGTAATCTTATTTCTACACCAAATGTTGTAAAAGTTATACTGTTAGAATCGTGTTTCAAAGCCGATCAAGCAGTATATCTTCTTTATTCGTTTCCGCAATTTTTTGTTCTCTGTAAACTCGCACCCAAGAACTCGCATCCTTCGTTTCTCTAAGCTCTGTGTAGCTTTTTGACCTGAAATTTGGGTGAAAGGATCTCTACAACAAGGGCTACAACCTACCATTTTTGTTTTTCTGAAAATCTGAAGTTTTATTTTTTCAGGAATTCGCAGCCCAAGGTGTTATTGCATAAACTCGCAGCTGCAAACTCGAGTTGAGAAACTCGCTGTCTGCAAACTCGAGCTCAAGAACTCGCAGTCTATAACTCGCAGTCTACAACTCGCAGTCTACAAACTCGCAGTCTGCAAACTCGCAGTCTGACCACGAGTTTTGACCTTGCGAGTTTACACCTCGAGTTTTGGAAACTCGCCTTCTTGACCTCGAGTTAATAAACTCGAACTCTCACCTCGAGTTCCCCAGACTTCGAGTTTAGGTCTTTAACACTCAGGAACTCGAGTTCTTGACTTAGTAATTTTTCTGATCTTATTTCTCGAACGGTCAGTTTTCTACAGCTACAGATATGGCTTCTGAATCCAATGCTCAAGGAAACAGCAGTACTCCTCCATCTTTGAGGAAAGGGGAGTACCAAATGTGGAGAACTCGTTTCTTGAACTTCCTAGAGCACAAAGAAAACTCCGACGCAATGCTGGAATCGCTCCTGGAAGGACCAGCTGTTCTGATGATTGACGTAGGAGGGGACTCAACTAATAATCCACCAATTCCTCCGAAAACAATACGAAAGAGGCCGTCTGAATACACTGAGGCAGACAAGCTAAGGCTGAGAGGAGACCTTATGGCCAAAACATACCTCCTCCAAGCCATTCCCAATGAAGTGTACGTGATGATTGACAGTATGCAAACCGCAAAAGAAATGTGGGATGAGATTGAAAAATTACTCCAAGGCACGAGCATAAGCCTAAAAACCAAGAAATCTGCAATTCTAATGGCTTATGACTCGTTCAAGGCTGCTCCTGGAGAACCTCTTCACGAGACTCATGCCAGGCTTGTGAAGCTGATGAATGAAATGAGGAAAATCAAAATATTCAGAACCAACCTGGAACTGAATACTAGATTTTTGTCCAGTCTGCACCCATCTTGGAGTAAAACAGTAAAAGACTTGAGACAACGCATTGACATGGATGAAATTGATCTCTTCACCTTAAATGAGCTGTTAAAGGAGTTTGTCAATGACGTTGTATGCACTGAGGAGCAATCAAGCCCAAATCCTCTGGCTCTACTGATGGAAGCTCAGCCCAAAAGAACTGCGAAACCTCTGCAGAAGAAGAAGAAGATAGTGGAGGTTGAATCTGATGAAGATGAAAGTGATGAAGAAGGAACTGATCTTGAAGCTGAGTTTGCAGATCTCCAAAAGAAGATGGCCCTGCTTGCCAAGAAGTTTGCCAAGAGGAACAGCTCTTCAAATAAGCTACAGACCTCTTCCTCCAACTATAAACAGAAGAACCAGGACCAAAGCTCAGCCAGGAAGGCTACATCAACTGCTAACACCTCTGTGTGCTATAACTGCGGGAAGCCTGGACATATCAGCAAAGACTGTCGACTTCCCAAGAAGAGAGATGCAAACTTCTACAAACAGAAGATTCTGATGAATAAACAAAAGCTCTTCTTGGCACAACAGGAGGAAGTAGAAGCCTCTGGCAAACATGCTGAGCTGGTCCAGTGGGCAGAAGATGATACTGAAGAAGAAGAAGAAGAAGAAGAAGAAGAAGAAGAAGAAGAAGAAGAAGAGGAAGAAAACTTCGCTTTGATGGCAAGGCTGGAGGATGAAGAAGAGAAAAAGGGTGATGCTGCGATCCCCGGAAGTGAATGCTCTACAAGCACTGTAAGTACCTCTAATCACTTTCACACTATCCAAACTCAGTCCTTACACAATAAGGACAACCTCATTAAAGAACTACAAGAGAGATTAGACAATAATTACAGGGTACTGAAACAGAACCTTGACCAAAAATCTTCCTTAAGCGTTCAACTTGAAAATGCCAAAGATCAAATCAAAAAGGTGTCCTCAGACTTTGAAAGCTTTGAACTTAAAATAGCTGAACTGACTAAGAAACTGCAAGACAGCGAAGTTGAGAAAAACACAGCCAAAGCTGACTGTGAATTTTTAAGAAATAAAAGAAGCAGCCTTTTAAGCAAAGTAAAGGAACTTGAGGATGTGTGTGTCAGAAGAGGTCAAACCGAACATACAGTTGTTCTAAATCGAATAAGTGACGTTCAGCATTACAACCCAAAAGCTGGTCTTGGACTGCCGAATCCTTGTCATTTAAAGAAAGTTGACTACCGCCAATTGTATGATGCAACTTACTTAACTCTAGACATTGAAAAGAAAATGAAATTTGGAAGTGAAGAAGAAACCGCTAAAGAAGAAGAAGAGAAGAGGAGTAATCCTAAAATTGAAACTTCTTTTGACTATACTCCTCTGGTTGAGAAAGCTCTTTCTAAAGAAAAAGTAATCTACAACGAGGAGGGGTTTGACATTTTTAATGTCCCAAAAGGGGTTCCTTATTTCGAATGTCCAATGGGTCCCACTCCCAAAACTGGAATTTTTAAGACCGGACAGGACAAATGCATCTCTCCGTTGGTCCAAAAATATGCGGATCTTCAGAAAACCCTTGACAATGAGAGAGAGCGTTTTGAAACTGAAAAGAAAAGTTCTGAAAGCAATTGGCAAGAACTGTTAAGCAAATTTGATGAATTGAGTGAAAAATATCATTATGCTTTAAAAACTGCTCAAACCTCTTCTGATAAAACTAAATCTTCTGAAAATTCTGCCACTCATCGCTCTTCTCCTTTTGTCACAGGACAAGAAGTGAAAAGAAGAGGAGAAGAGAAGAAAGAGTGGGAGATAAAAAGAAAGGAAATAGCTGCTGGCAAGAAGAAAGTTTTTGAGAATAAACCTGGTCCTAGATCCAGTTCCATTTTGTACTCTAAAACCAAGTCTAAGCCTGTCCATGTAAACTCAGCTTCTAGTAGTTCAGTCTTGAGTCCCAAGCTGAAAAATTCTGTGACATCTTTTGCACATGGCTCTATGTATAATTCTACTATTGCTTATGGTTATTCTGTTCCAGACCCCCAAAATTATGAATGTGATGTGAATGCTGTTAAATCAAAGCCTTTTAGAAAGCTCAAACCTGAAAGAGAAACCAAGAAAGGAACTTCTAAGGGAACGTTTTGTATTCCTGATATGAAATATTCTCTTAGAGTTCATTCAAGGAAACATCTTAATCGGCTTTCTAAAGAGGAGATTTTCAAAACTAAACTGAAGAAACAACCGTTCAATCACAAAGCACCTGTCTACTCTCCTCCTAAACCTAAAACGGAAAGGTGGGTCCCCAAGATAAGACCCACACAAACTGAAACAGAAAGGTGGGTCCCCAAGATGAGACCTACCAAACCTGAAACTGAAAGGTTGGTCCCTAAGATGAGACCTACCAAACCTGAAACTGAAAGGTGGGTCCGCAAACGAAGACCCATCCAAACTGAAACTCAAAGGTGGGACCCCAAATTCAGACCGACCAGAACTAAAATGGAAAGGTGGGTCCCCAATTTCAGACCCACCAGAACTAAAATGGAAACTCCTAAGTGGGCTCCAAAAATCAGACCCACTGCAAAAGCAGATCTGGCTATCGGAAAGCCCACAAGAGATAGATCTTTTGTTGAAAGAGCTGCTGAGCTTGGATCACAGCTCAAAGCAAAATTGAAAAGGGTGTTTTTCATTGATAAGGAAGGACCCATTCCAAGATGGGTACCTAAACCTGTTTAATTGTTTTGCAGGACGGTCATGTGTGGCACTTGGATTCTGGATGCTCAACCCACATGACCGGAATAAAGTGCCTACTGAGCAACTATACCAACTGTTATGGAGGCAATGTTAGATTCGGGAACGACGCCTCATCTCCTATTCTTGGATATGGGGATGTCATCTGTGCCAGTGTCACCATCAAGGATGTCTCATTTGTCAAAGGGCTCAAACACAATCTTCTGAGCATAGGACAATTCTGTGACAGTGGGATGGAAGTGAGGTTCTTTGCCAAACAATGCTGTGTTCTAGACAGCGAAGGGAACTCATTATTAACGTGTTACAGGGCCTCAAACCTGTACACTATTGATCTGAAAAGCGTTCAATCCACCACTTCCATCTGTCTTCTGTCCAAAGCTTCAACAGAACAAAACAACCTCTGGCACAGACGTCTTTCCCATCTCAATTTCAAAAATCTGTCCATCCTGTCATCGAAGAAACTTGTGAAGGGGCTTCCTCCGTTGAAGTCTTCAACTGAAAATCATTGTAGTGCCTGCAAAATGGGCAAAATGACGAGAAGCTCCCACAAGTCAAAGCCTGTCCCATCATCTACTCTACCGCTGCAACTGATACACATGGATCTGTGTGGACCTATGAGAGTCCAAAGCATCAACGGCCGCAAATACACACTGGTGATCGTTGATGACTTCTCTAGGTACACATGGACAAAATTTCTTCGTAAAAAGGACGAGGCAGCAGAAATCATTATGACCTTTGTCAGAACAGTCCAGAAACTGCTGCAGAACAGTGTTCGAATCATCAGAACTGACAACGGTACCGAATTCAAGAATCAAACTCTCACTGGATTCTATGAATCTCTCGGTATCACACAGCAATTTGCAGCAGCCAAAACTCCCCAACAGAATGGAGTGGTTGAAAGAAAGAACAGGACTCTTGTCGAAGCGGCACGCACCATGCTCATCCAATCAAGATTGCCTCACTTTATGTGGGCAAAAGCCATTAATACTGCGTGCTACACCCAAAACAGAACATCTATCCACAAACGCTTCGACAAGACCCCATATGAAATCCTCTTCAACCGGACTCCGGATATCTCATTCTTCAAGATATTTGGCTGCAAGTGCTTTGTACAAATGACAGAACTGATAGAGGTAAGCTAGACGCAAAAGCCCAAGAAGGGGTGTTCATTGGCTACTCACAGTAGTCCAAAGCTTACAGAGTCTACCTTAGAGACAAACGAACGGTCATTGAGAGTGTGAATGTGACATTCTATGAGATGGCTGACTTCGCAACGGAACACTTACAGGCTGACTCGTCACTTGTTGTACCAGCGGACTCTGACACAGTTGAACCAAACCCTGTACCTGAAGGTGTGATTCTCAATTCTCTCTTTCAGAACTTCTACGAGAATTCACAACCCTCATCTTCTCCATGCACACCAGCTTCATCGTCAACTATTCCACAGCAACCAACTCCTTTCACTGAAATTCCACTCCTTATCGGACCAGATAATGAACCATCTACTCCGTCAACTCCCCAACCTAATCACGGAGGAGTGGATGATCACGGTTTTGCTAACACATCAGAGTCATCTCCACCGCACACCACAGCTGCTCAAGAGTCACCAATCCCCTACCAGGACTCGGATCAACCGATCATTACTCCTAATCCTCTGGCACATGAGAGGAAATGGACAAGAGCTCACCCCACTGAACAAATAATCGGTGATCCAGGTCAAGGTGTGCGTACGAGATCGGCTACTATGAATGAATGTCACTATGCATGCTTTCTAAGCCAGAATGAACCGTCCAAAGTCTCAGAGGCACTCGCTGATCCAGATTGGGTGATTGCCATGCAAGATGAGCTCAATCAGTTTGACAGACTAGAAGTGTGGACACTCGTGCCTAAACCCTCTCAGAAAACCATCATTGGCACTAAATGGGTGTTCAAGAACAAGAAGGACGAAGAAGGCATAGTGATACGCAACAAGGCACGGCTGGTCGCTAAAGGATACAATCAGCAAGAGGGCATAGACTATGATGAAACGTTTGCACCCGTAGCAAGAATTGAAGCAATACGCCTCTTTCTTGCGTACGCGGCCCACAAGAACTTTATCGTCTTTCAAATGGACGTCAAGACTGCCTTTCTGAATGGAGTCTTGGAAGAAGAAGTCTATGTCGCTCAGCCCGAAAGATTTGTAGATCCCAGATATCCCAACCATGTGAACAAGCTGGAGAAAGCTATGTATGGGCTGAAACAGGCACCAAGAGCTTGGTACGATGCTTTAACCGAATTTCTGGTTGACTCAGGTTTCTCAAAAGGGAAGATTGATACCACACTTTTCATCAAGCGACAGAAGTCTGACATCATCCTGATTGAGATCTATGTTGATGACATCATCTTCGCCTCCTCAAATCCACGTCTGTGCAAACATTTTGAGAAACTGATGAAAACTAAGTTTGAAATGAGCATGATGGGAGAGCTGAATTTCTTCCTAGGCCTGCAAGTAAGACAACTCTCTGACGGCATTTTCATCAATCAGTCCAAGTATATTCTGGAAATGCTTAAGAGATTCAACATTGATAGCAAATCTTCCATGACGACCCCTATGTCCCCCAGCAATAAACTGGACTCAGCCCCCTCTGGGAAGCCAGTCGATGCCACAAACTATAGGGCCATCATTGGATCTTTGCTATATCTCACGTCTAGCAGGCCTGATATCGTCTTCTCTACATGCTTATGTGCATGCTTTCAAGCGAATCCAAAGGAGTCCCATCTGACCGCTGTTCGAAGAATTCTGAGATACCTCAAAGGCACTGTGAATCTAGGCCTTTGGTATCCCAAGCACTCAGGTTTTGACCTAGTCGGATACTCTGATGCAGATTTTGCTGGTTGCCGGATGGACCGCAAAAGTACATCGGGAGCTGTCCAGTTCTTAGGCGATAAGTTAGTCTGCTGGTCTTCCAAGAAACAGAACTGTGTGTCAACATCTACGGCCGAAGCAGAATACGTCGTGGCTGCTAGCTGTTGTTCACAAATACTATGGATGAAGACCCAGCAAAAGGAATACGGTTACACTTTCTGCCATATCCCGATCTACAGCGACTCACAGAGTGGCATCGCCATCACCAGCAACCCGGTTCATCACTCCCGCATCAAACACATCGACCTGCGCTATCATTTCATCAAAGACCACATGGAAAAAGGGGATATTGACATGTACTTTGTAAGCTCCGAGCTTTAACTGGCTGATCTGTTTACTAAGGCACTGGATGAAAAGAGATTCCAGTTCTTGGTTTCCAAATTAGGCATGTTGAACCTCGAGCCTTTGTAATTCTGTTTCCACTGGTCTGTAAAAAGGGGTGTGCGTGTGTGGGACTTGTACAAAGTGTGCGTGTGTGTGTTTGTAAATAGTGTGTGTGAGTTGTTTTTTGTGTATTGTGTGCGTTGCATGTGTCCAGGGGGAGAAACCCGAGAAAAATACAAAAATAGTGTGTGTGCGTTTGCATTCATCGAGGGGGAGAAAAAGGGCAAAAAGATAAAAAAAAATAGTGTGCGTGAGTTGCATACAGTGTGTGTACATTGCATTCATCAAGGGGGAGAAAATTTGAAAAATCTCAAAAAATAGTGCGTGTGTTGATTTCAGCAAGGGGGAGTACTGTATTTGGTCAGAAATGGGTCTTTAAACCCTTAAGGCCAAATGGGCACAGCTACCCGGTTCTGGCCCACAAATTTTTTTCTCAAGGCCCGTTCCTAACTCGCGCTTATAAACCTCTTTCCCGTCTCAGTCCTCCTCACTTCTTCAACGTCTTTCTTCTCGCAAGTCTAGAGCTCGGGTTTTTGGAATACTTCTTCGTCTTCTTCCCCAAATTCACTCCCTCTCACAGTTCTCCCCCAACTCATCTCCACGAGGTAGCAACTTGATTAGATTACTCCCCATCACACTCTGTTTTTAGAAAGCCACCTCGAACCATCCCACAACCAAAAACGCGGTTTTTCTCAAATAAACTTTTTTCAAAAAGATTGGTTGAATGTATATGTTAATTTTGTATCTTTACAGGTGGTGGTCGTCTTCTTCGTGCGAACACGAGTTTTGAAACTCGAGTTAAAACGTCTGGTTCAAAATCTGACGTTTCAAATTCGAGGACAGACCGCGAGTTTGTAAACTCGCCCTCATGAGCTCGAGTTTGTAAACTCGCGCTCATGGGCTCGAGTTTGTAAACTCGCGCTCATGGGCTCGAGTTTGTAAACTCACGCTCATGGGCTCGAGTTTGTAAACTCGCGCTCATGGGCTCGAGTTTGTAAAACTCGCGCTCATGGGCTCAAGTTTGAAAACTCGTGTCCATGGGCTCGAGTTTGTAAACTCACGCTCATGGCCTCGAGTTTGTAAACTCGCGCTCATGGGCTCGAGTTTGTAAACTCGTGTCCATGATCTCGAGTTCTCTAACTTGGTGCCAGAACTCGTTTCCTCATCTCAGAAATCATCAACCCCAAGGGGAAACTCATTTTTTTGCTAACGTGTGCTATTCTTTCAGCTAAATATGTCAGTCACTCAACAAGATACCCCCCAGGAAGATGCACTCTACACACAGTTGTTCCCCATATACAAGTGGGTTCGGCTACAGGACAACAACTATCAGCTCGACCTAGCCGTCTTCAGGTGCCCTGACCCAGTCATCCCTATCATCCTTAAGGGGCACTACATCTGGCCGGCACTCACCAAAGCCATAACAGTCCCCGAAATCTATCTGCAACAGTTATGGGGGACCATGCACATGCCTTCCAAGAAGGACACATCTGGTATCAGTGCCACGCTCCACAACAGAAGGCTGGCACTAACAGCGTCCACACTACGAACCACACTGGAGCTGCCTGTCCACGCAACCTATGACCCGCTACCCTCAAAGACTGAACTGATGCAAGGGTTGGAAAAATTGGGATATGATGCACCGCTGTCGTTCCTGTCTCACTTCAAGCTGATGAACCTGCCGTACCCATGGAAGACACTGTTTGGCCTCGTCAACAAATGCCTATCTCCGAAACACGCTGGCCATGACAAGTGCAACTTGCAGATTTTCCAAATCTTCCATGGGATCGTTTTCAACAAGAATTATGACATGGCACAGCTGTTCTAGATCGAGCTGGTGACTCAAGTCCAGGACAAAGAGGACGGAAAAACGGGCATGACAATTCCCTACGCCGGATGGTTGGCGCTCATCATTGCTGAATACATGACCGCCCACCCAGGGATTCCACAGCGCAGAGATGAAGATCAGTTCACTGCCCCCAAGCTCCAGTACTTCAAGCGCTTCAAGCATGACACTGTGGGGATGACAATACCAGCCTATCTGCTTGTAACACCCCGGGGCCCCACACGGACCCGAGGTAGTTACTCTAGACCTCTAGTACTGTCCCCACAAACCACCACGAGCCTTTACCGCACACTTTGTCCTCACTCATGCGCGCCCTGAGAAACTTCCTAGGGGGTCACCCATCCCAAGACTACTCCCGTGCAAGCACGCTTAACTTTGGAGTTCTTGGGTGATGAGCTCCCTTAAAAGGAGATGCACCTCTGTTGGTATGAGTAGTACTATTAATCCTCTTAAATTAATCTCGGGTATTACAATCACCCCCACTTAGGATCGCAACGTCCTCGTTGCGCCCTTAAACCAATCTCAATAAAACCCCAGAATCTTGCCCCGCTAAGTGCCCGCCCGATATCTAACGGGTCAGCACACTGTCGCAGGGTTGCTCTGATACCACCTGTAACACCCCGGGGCCCCACACGGACCCGAGGTAGTTACTCTAGACCTCTAGTACTGTCCCCACAAACCACCACGAGCCTTTACCGCACACTTTGTCCTCACTCATGCGCGCCCTGAGAAACTTCCCAGGGGGTCACCCATCCCAAGACTACTCCCGTGCAAGCACGCTTAACTTTGGAGTTCTTGGGTGATGAGCTCCCTTAAAAGGAGATGCACCTCTGTTGGTATGAGTAGTACTATTAATCCTCTTAAATTAATCTCGGGTATTACACTGCTGGACTTGGGCAATCCACGACACTCCGCAGTAGTTCAATATAGAGAGAGTTTACAGGAAGATGGCCCCATGGTTCAGCAAAACCCAGCTGGACCTACCCCGGGGCCTAAGCCGAGAGCAAGTAAGGGTCCAAAGAGAGCCCGTAAGCCACAGAAACCAGTGGCGCGTGTGCCCCATGAAGGGAAGTCTGACGATTCTCTCGAGAGGAATCAGACAGTTGAGGGCACACGTACAAACGCTGCGGAACCTGCCAATGAATCGTCAAGCCCGGCCCACAAAAAGGTTGAAGATGAGGCATCCAATAGCGTGGCCAAAGATGATGACGATGCTGACGACGATGATGACGACGACGATATTGACGACGTGGAGCACACCTTTGCTCTAATCCAAAAGGGGAAGCTGCCACTTGATTCTCCTCCAAAGAAAATCACCCCTGAGGATGCAGCTCCATTTATAGCTGTCCGCCCCAAGACCATCGTCATCAAACCAGTGAAGGAGCCAGTTCCAGCTAAGATTGCTGCTCCCCGTTCACCTAAGGCAAAGAAGCAGCGTCCTGTCAGAAAAAGTTTGGTCGCTGAGGAGGACCTACACATCTTTGATGACTGTCTTCC
Source organism: Cuscuta europaea (assembly GCA_945859875.1). Taxonomy (NCBI): domain Eukaryota; kingdom Viridiplantae; phylum Streptophyta; class Magnoliopsida; order Solanales; family Convolvulaceae; genus Cuscuta; species Cuscuta europaea. The sequence goes on from CAMAPE010000004.1 coordinate 13,196,382, forward strand.
CTTCATCACTATAAGCCGGGCCGAATCTTTAAGTACAGGGGCCAATCTTGTTGATTCCCGGGTAGAAGCCGCAGCATCAGGCTCAACTGCGCATGCACCGCCCTCTCCCAGCCACTCGTTAGCCTCCCAAAAGGCTAACGTTTCAACAACACGGGACTCACCCACCTCACTGGTTCCCTCCGAACCAGTTGAGCGATCTAGTGGCCCACCGCCCGAGGCCACAACCCCCTCTTTCTCCACATCGAGTCTAGGTGTCACATTCCCCACGTTTTCAAATTTTTCTAGGACACCTACACCATTCACAGCACATACAGGTGCACACACCCTGGATACAACGACCGGAGTGCAAACAATGATGGTCGGAAGCCCTGCTGTGCCAAAAATGACTTCATCATTGAACGCAGGCCACACATCAGCTCTCTTCACTGATGCTGTGACAACAGTTACAACCCCCATAACTGGACCCCTTTCACCCGAAGACGTTACCGTTCTCATGAACCGCTACATGGAGTCCACCATCAAACCATGGGTGCAACAAGCATTCACCGCTTGGGCACAGGACTCCAAGACAACCCCAGCGGTTCATAGTGAACAGAGCCACCCCAAACCTCACTCTTCACCCTCTCAATCAATTCCACAACCCACTCCTGTCATCCCTATCACCTCCACCAAACCCCTTAGCCCTTCACCCTCTCGGGGAACCCACGATACAGAACTAGTATCGCCCTCTGCCTCGACCAATCCCTTCCACCTATCCCGTCTTGAGCTTGCCGATCTCCTGTTTCTTCGGTTGCTGGAGGTCGACACTTGCAACCTTACACCCTTCGAGCGTGACCTTCTCCAAGTTTTCCTCAACCACGACCGCCCTCAATACGGCACTTGCCGTGACAGTCCCCGAGGCCTCAAACGTTCCCATGAGGATCCCGATGATTCGGAACCTCATGAGGGGGAGAACAAGAGACCTTGGACACTTGAGCAAGCAGCCTCTACCAGCCATGAACCCCAGCCAAACACCTCATCAAACCAGCCCACCAACCAACCACCACCTTCCTCGAGCCACAACCAAGCCCAACTCTCTAGCCTGGTCGAGCTAGATGAAACATCTCGAGGCTTATCTCCTAGAGATACTGTCCGAGGAGGGGATGGACGTCCTGTAGTGGTTACCTCTGGTACATCACAAAGCTCAGGCCATCGATCAGAACACAGTTCGAAATCGATGACAACATCCCGAGGCGTGTCTCCAAAGGATACCGTCCGAGGAGGGGATGGAAGTCCTGACGATGCTATCTCTGATTCATCTGTCAAGTCAGGCCATCAGCCAGAACTCAGTTCTAACCTGATGACAACGGGCAATCCTAGTGAACCCGGTTGTGCTTCACGAGAAAGATCACCGCAGCTGAGAGTCCCTTACATTCCCCAAGGCAAAGACATTCATGATGCACTCGAGGATGCTGTGGTACACGACGTTTGGCCGAGAAAGTGGACAGAGTGGGATGATCTTAGATGCGAAGCTGAAACAGAGGATATGCAGCGAAATTGGTGGCTGAGAGAGTTGCTGGCCAAATGCGCAGAAGATATCATACGCCTTGATGAAGAGGAACTCAAAGAAGGGGAGGACTATAAAAAGATACCCAGGGAGCTAGAATCCGTCATAAGACAAACGGCAGGCAAGTTGCCCCCAAAACAAAAGCTCTGGGAAAACATCAGAATAAATGCCCCCTTCCAAGAGGAAATCAGAAAGGGAATTCGGAGAACCGCAGACAAGCTCAAAAAGCTCGATGAACTGAAGATCCGTGGCTTGACTCACCTTAAGGGCAAACTGGCTGGCGGACATCTTCACATGCTGATGCACAGATCATCTGGAAAACAACGACAAATACTGGAAAGAGACATGAAGTCCAGCATCCACCCTATTGACGTTATCCTTGATATACACAGAGAAGATCATCACACCATCCCGTTCTACAGCTTCAAAGTTCGACGAACAGACTCCAGCATATTCATCTGCCAGGAAAATGATTTTATAATGATGAAGATGGAGGATATCTACCAAATGTTCATGGTAAGTAGGTATCTCTCACTAAGTCGAAATAGGACACGCGAAGAAGGTTATGAGGCGATCAAACGATTTATGCTGAGACAGATCAGATTCTATGCTGCCCATGATCTACAGATGGCCCTGGAAAACAATGTCAGAAAAGCAAATCTGGTAAAGCCAACTCTGAATGGTCCAGAGCTCAAAAAGTACAGACCATATCATATCTTCAAGGACCCAGTCTCTATCATATATCTCAATCACGAGGAACAGAAAAGACTCATGTGGGTAGAAGACATTCACAAATACTGTGATGGACCCCCTCTGAAGATCATCCAGACCAAGCTGCAAGAGATCAAGGAGAATATAGATCCAAGACTTGCGGACGCCAGCGAGGAAGAGCTCCTAGTATACGAGAAGGTGTGGACCATCCTAAAGCCCATCAACGAGCAACTTGAAAAGAGAAGAATGCTGAGACAGTATGAGCATGCGCTAAATTTCAGAAAGCATTACTTCAGATCTCAAAAATAAATGCAAGACGGCACTTGATCACAAAGGGGGAGATTGTTGAAGACTATTTTATTGTGAATCAAGTTTGTTTGTTTTGTCTGTAATAATTTAGATGTTTACTATTTCTGTTCTGCACTGATTAAATATATCCGTTAGAATAGTATTCAATATGGGCCAATAGTTAGGCCCATACTTAGGCGAGAAGCCTTTTTACGCATACCTGAGCCTCGCCTATAAAAGAGGGCAGAGGACTCAGGTTTGCGGTTAACTTTCGTATCTGCTCAAAATAGCCTTAGCGCTTATCATTCTTGTACGAAAGGTTCACGGTATATCAGAGAAGGTTTTCACTTGATCTTTCTGTGTTCATCTTTGTTGATAATCTTTCATCTGTATGCCATATTATATTGCTGTTATAGAAAACAGGGACTAACAGAGGGTGCCCCCGAGATGTCCTGGGAGTCACTTTGGGAAGACATCTTGACGATGGTTCGAAGGCTCGGAAGTATTAGGGTTTTCTAAAAGGTTCTATCTCCTAGCCTAAAGGCACAGGGCTTAGCTAACTAGAAGGAAAGGAGCAATGGGGAACTAACCTTGGGAGCTGAGGATTCAACCGAAGGCAGGTTTCTCTCTCTACAAAATTTTTTTCCAGAGCTTCGCTACACTGAAATCGCACAACGGAGAATGACCCTTGCCTTGGGGTATTTATAGGCGCTGGGATCCGGGCTTGGGCCTGGAAACCGGGCCTCCGGTTGGACTGCCATCATTACCAACCGAGGTTCCACCCAATCGGTGACGCCCGCCCACGGGCAGCCAACGAGCACGCACCACATGGCAACCCCCCCCCCCCCCAACGGCTATATCCTGACGTTACATATTCCAACGGCTATATTTCCAGCGGATGTATTCTGGGAGCCCCCGGGTTTTTTACTTCACTCCACTCCATCAAGGAAAGCCTCCGGGTACACTCACCCAGAGACGCTCCCGGGTTGTGCCCCACACAGTACATAACAGACGCCTTCGGGATCACCCCTTCAGAAGCCCAAGGCTTCATATGAGGCCACCCCTCGGGGATCCCTCCTCAGCACTGTAAGGGCCGGGTAGCCCCCGGGGAGTATGCCTCATTGACGGATAGCCTACGGCACACAGGTAATGGGAGCCCTCGAATATCCTCATCACCAACTAATCAACAAGCAGGGGACACCCCGGTAACACTTCAACTACTACCATCATTCACTACGCCCTCGATCCCCAGATTGAGGGACCCCCCCTTCGGCACCTCCCAGGACCTCAACAACAAGCCTCCGGCTAATCAACACATGAGCCCTCAGAACAAGGAGAGCCTACAGCATCTGCATTGTTCTCCATTTCGAACCAAGGTTTCACATTTTCGATTCATCGTTGGGGGAATTCGGTGCACTCTTTTTCCCTCATTAGGATTTTTTCCCACAGGGTTTTTCCTAATGAGGTTTTGAATGAGGCATCCCCCCAAAATGGAACGAAAAGCGTAAGCCTTCGGCCCACAACAGCAACGCAACTACTCTACTACTTTTCACCACTTTGTAAGTGCCTCAAGGAGTGGGGGACTGGAGGACCCCCTCGGGAAAAATCACAAATATCACAAACATGACCCCTCAAGTCCCGACATGTGGGTAACTGAGGGACTGCCCTCGGCAGAATCAACAAACAGCAAACTACCCACAACTCTACAAATGGAACAACGGCAGAGGACAAACACTATTACTCCTTTTTCCTCAAGTACCTTTCGACAAAAGGAGTGAGGGACTCCTGATGGAGTATATGGCCCGGGAACCCCCGGCCCACAGACTCCTACTACTCCAATCAAGGCCCAACAGGCCCAGAATGCCCAACAAGCCCAAATCACGGCGCCCAGAGTACCAAGCAGCCCACAATGCGCACCAGGGGTGCCTTCGCCCCCCTGGCCGAAGGCTCTAACTCTCACAGGAGGGCAAACACAGAAAAACAAAGTAACTGGAAAAAACGGCGAAAATCAATAGCCCTCGGCAGTGGGAGCCCTCGGCACCCAGGGGTCCCCGGTACTCAGAGCCCTCGGCTAGTCCTCTACAGCCGAGGGCACCTTTCCTGACATGATATCCGCGCCACATGCGTACAGATCACCGTACCCTGTACAACGTCCCATCCAACAGCCGCATTAAATGCGGCCACATGCGGTTGCCAGCGCCAACCAGTTGAGGTGACCTCTCGGCCAATGGATGCTTGACACGTGTCCCTGTCCGGCATTTATTGCTACTATAAATAGCACCCCATTTCCCCATTTGTAACCACGCTGAAAACGCTCCACACTTTACAATATACTTTCTCTCTCTATATTTACTTGCTCTGACTTCTCTCTTGTTATTCCCCGTAATAACCCCTCGGATAAGCTACCCCCGGGTACACTATCCATCAATAGTAATGAAAACGGGTGTCTACACGTCCCCATGGGGCTTTTATCATTTACTCTTTCTGTTTGTTTCCTGTTTTATTTCCGCAGAATAAAAGAATAAAAGCATGACGTCCCGATTCATCGGATCGTCATGAGGGGGAGAGTGGTCCACATGCTGTTAACTCTGAACAAATCATTCTGGGACACTTCACTCCTCCATCACAAAAATCAATACCTTCTCTACTATCTCCGCAACTCAAATGGTCAGCTATGCTCACAATTCAACCATCATTATGTTCCGATGTGCCACCGACAAGTTCTCCTCAAAAGCATTCAATCCAAATAGTCAAAAAGACTACATTGTGGAGGAGACAGAGGTCAAATACTCGTGTCCTGCAGATGAACTCCATGGGCCTCTCCTATTCTTCAAAGAATATTCATTCTAGAGGCATCACCGGACTTCATCCAAGCTGATCAAGAGCAACTTCTGGAAGGCAAGGACTACATGCAAGATACAGAAGGTCCCTCAACACCCGACATCAAAGATTAAATTGTCAAGAAGACATCAAAGGGGAGATTGCAAGGATTTCTTCAGATAGCCTTCCTCAAAAGTCAAGTTCAAAGACAAAGGAAGCTGAATAACAACAAAGACAAAGATATATGCGCTGCAATGCTGATTCAACACGATTGAACACCAAGGGGGAGATTGTTAGGAATATTTTATGGTGTCCAATCTAATTAAATATCTTTGTATTTGTGTAGTTATTAATTAAACGTGTAATACGGGCCACAAATGTGTATCAGCCCCGGGGCTTCCTCTTAACCCATAAGTTAGCTAACTTCTCCTATAAAAGGAGGCTAACTTACGGGAACCCTAACAATCGAAAAAAGAGGCTTAGAGTGCGTAGAAGCGAGATAGAGAGAAGGGTTTCCGTTGCTCTCCTTCTCGAGGGAGAGCAGCGGGGTTTATATGGTATACCAAATTCGGTTTTAATCTTCTCGATATCTTTCTATCTGCTTATTCATAACTGCTATGGTTGTTTGATCGTTAAATTCTGGGTTTATCAGATTTGATTTATCAGTAGTTTGTTTTCTGTATTTAAAAAATATGATTTGATTTGTCTGTAGTTTGTGAAGTGTTGTTTGTATTCCTTTGATGAAGTCATTAGTGTGTCAAAATTGTGTGTGAGTCATTAGTGTGTAAAAATTATGACTTCATTTGTGTTATTCGTAGGATGAAGCATCAATTACTGGTTCTTGTTAGGTCCCATTTCCCAGCCCAATATTCTCAGACCACATATTTTGGAAAATTGGGAAACCTGTTGGACTCCATGCCCATCAGTCAACGGGAGGTGTTCAAGAAGCTTCCATGGGGTCATTTTGCTAAGGTTCCAGAATTGCAATTTTCCGGGCAGATTGTTCATAAGTTGTTGTTGCGGTTGGTTCGGCAACACCCCTTGGATGAGCTATGATTTTCCATAAGAGGGGTGATCTTTAAGTTCACGTTTAAATATTTTTGTGAAATAACCAAGATGTCGACGTACACCACCACACCCACTTTTGTTATAAAAATGAGAAAGGTAGTGTGGCAGATATCTTCTTTAAAGGAAACAAGCGTGTGTCATACCAAGAGTTGAAGGATGCAATGGAGGCAGTCAATCCAAAGAAGAGGATTGACCCGTTAGCTTTTGTGAAGTTGGCTTCCCTTTTTGTGGTTGATGGTGTGTTGCTGACTAGAGACCACGACACAAAGATCAATGCTGATCATTTTGATTGGGTTGAAGACTTTGAGAAATTCCAAAAATATCCTTGGGCACTCGAGTCTTAACCTTATGGTTAGCAATTTGAAGTCGTTGATGCATGGTCAACCGGAGAAGTTTGAAGCAGTTTTAGCTAAGAATCCTGGCTACAAGAACGTTAAGTTCACAGTATGGTCTATACCGCACGTGTTGCAAGTTGGTTTTAACTAAGTTTGTCTCTTTAGAAGTGGTTTGTGGCTTGACATTTTATTAACTATTTTTTTGGTTGTTTATACAGGTTTGGGCGTATGAGAAAATCCATGGACTTGCGGGAAAATGCGGCGAAAAGTTAGATCTGAACAAGCTAGCATTTTGAATTGGAAAGCTGTTTGGTTCTTCCATTATTCTTCTTTGAAGGAACTAGTATTCACCGATGAGCCTTTAGAAGAAACGGTAAGTGTTAATTTTCTTTTTGAATAATATGCATGAGGTCATATTACAACTTTGAGTCTATTTAATTGACATGGATTGTAGGATGATGATGCACACTAACTAGTAGTGCATAATTGTATGTTTTTATATTTGATTTATGTGGATTGTTTACCATTTTATTTAGTTTGTAAACATCTGTGTGATTTTAGTTGTAATTGTATTTTAGTTCTCATTTGTAAGTTGTAAAGTAGAGTTAGGATTTATGGTGTTGGAAAGGAAGACTTTGAAGTGAAGAAAAATGATTATTGGCTGCCCAGGACTGTTGGTCCCGTTTGTAATGGAAACAGTCTAGAGGGGGGGGGGGGGGGGTGAATAGACTGTTTAGGAATTTAAACTTTTCTCCAAGTCAAGTCTGACTTAACAGAGAAGGTCCAAATCTGGTGACAGAGATGGTCAAGTTCTGATGGCAGAGCTAGACCAGGCAGCGGATAGGATTCTGTCCGGGTAGCCTCTAGAAGAAAACTAAGGCAAAATGCCTTTCTGATAACTCTGAAGGAAGATCTGCTGGACACAGAGTCCAACCTTAAGAGTTAGTCAGTAGAATCTTAAGTGCAGGAATTAAAAGCTTAAAGTAAATGACACCGGGGGTTTTATAGTGGTTCAAGGAACAACTTGTTCCTCTAGTCCACTGCTCCACTAAGCTTGCAAAAACAACAGTTTACAACGCCTTAGTCCCTAGAGCTTAAGAAGCACTCCTCGTCTTCTTCAAGTCTAGTTGCCACCCGGGATGCAGTCTTGCTTCTTGATGGCTGGTCTCGTTTCACTGAGTCTCTTGAAGTATCCCCACTTCACTTACTCCAGCTAGTTTGAGACGTCCCTTCTTTTTCAAGAAGTGTTTGATATAAAATCAGTTTTCTCCAACGTTGCTTCTTCACAGAGGATAGGTATATGAAGCTTTCGAAGTGTTGAAGAACTGAGTAACTTTGCAGTTTGCTAGTTGGATAAAGGATAGGAAAGTATATCTTCCAACTGGAGCCTTTTCTTGTCTGAGAATGAAGTTTGAATCTCAAGAAGGTTGTTTACGCAAAGTTATCTTGGCAAAGTTGTTACTCTTAGTTCTTCAGAGTGTATCTTTTATACTGGGAGCAGTCTTCCCGTTGGAGTGTAGAAGACAGCTTCATTAATTGCATGTACTGTTGACTTGACCGGTTGGACCTTCGACTTGCTATTTTGGGGGCGTAAAGATACTCGCATGGTCAATCATCAGCTTTAAATATCTCTTCGTACGTACATCATTAAATGTGCATTTAATGCGTGTACAGTGCCATGTTTCCGTTGAAAGGTTCGTAACCGTTAGGGGATTTCCCGTTAGTTTAACGACCGTTGGAAAGGCTTCCGAAATCTGGTGGATTTAGCAGAGTCTAAAGAGGATCTCTGGTCCAATCTCTGAAGTCCGTCTCTGTTGCCAACTCTGGTATCTTCCTGATAACCAGTTTCTAATGGCTTCTCTGGTGAGCAACTCTGGGAGCAACTCTGGTAGAGGCAAGATGGAACTCTGGCAGACAGACTAAGCTAAAACTTACAAAAGAAATTCTAATACACAATTTCTAATGGGGTACTTTCAAATTCTAATTAACCTAGCATCATCAAAATCTAAATACAATTATTCCTTACAATTTCCCCCTTTTTGATGATGCCAAAACCCTTTAACTATTTCCAGAGAAGTGCCTTTCACCATAAAAAAAATAAAATTTAAAACTTTTCATTAGTATCTTGGTGGGCAACTTAGCATAGGAGAATAGTAAGAGTACGATACAATCAGATATCAATAAAATCAAATACGATAACAGAGTATACACAAGAAAGTAAATAAGAACAGATATTTGAAAAAGCCAAGCAAAACGAGAGGCAGAGTTGGTATCTTATTAATCTGATAGGGAAAGTAAAGCATTACAGAGTCAGAGATAGAGAGTTAGAGATCTTCTTCATCTACCTGTGGTCCTGCTCTGTCAATCCTTTCTAGTTCAGCATTAACCTTTGCTCTGATTGAGGCTAGATCCCTCGGATTCTGATAATCAGCCCAATGGGGTGCAAGTTTGCAGTCCAAGTAGTTTCTGACAGCTTCTGCAGAATTCTTGCCATTGAGAATCTTCATACCATACCACATCTCAGCTTCTTGAATGGAACCACCATGGTTGATCTGGACAAGTCCATCACTGTCCATGAACAGATTCTCTTTTTGAAGAGGAGTCATCAGTTTCCTCATCTGTTCAAATTAGACTCTGTCTGGCTTTGACATACCACTCTTCATCCAATCATTGAGTGAAAAGGATGAAGTCTTTTTCTTGGAGCTTCTTGGAGGAGGAGGTGGAGGTCTGGTGCCTGCAGCAGCTAGCCTTTTCTTCCTGGTAGCATCAAAATATGGAGTAGGATCAACAGAGGAAGGTTCTCTGATAGAAAGGGCTCTGGTGTTGGGTCCTTCTTCTTCTCTGGTATCTTCCCCCTTTTTGGCATCACAAAGATCACCAAGGAGAAGTTCAATCTTTGAGAACTCAGAAGCTTGAGCATCTCTGATTTCATCAAGGGTCTCTGACAGAGTTTGGGTAACAGAGGCAAGTCCTTCAATCAAACTCTGTTGCTTGTCCACTGCAGATTGAAGGTCCCTAGTGCTGACTTCTAGGAGCACCATCTTCTGGTATCTTTCCTTGTCAGATCTGAGGAGGGCCAGGCCTTGCTCTTGATGTTCCTTGCAGAGAGAGTGTAAGATATTGAGCTTTTGGGAGGAACTATCAGCAGATTTTTGGAGATTGTGAACAGAATCTGATATCTTGTTGATTGTCTGGTTCTGGGCAAGCAGAGCTTGAGAGTGAGAGTGGAGAACATAGTTGAGGCCACTAACATCTCTGGAAACAGAATCAATCCTTAAAGTGGAAGAATGCATGAAGTTGTGCAGATTTTCTGTCAGTGCAACAACTTTGTCTGTCAGATGCTGAAATCCTATTGTGATTTGCAGATTTGTATGGGTGAGCTCTTCATGTTGCTTATCATTCAACTCTATGATCTTGCTCAGATCATGAACCAGTATTCCACCAAAGGCTTCAGCAGATTTTACAAACTGGTTGAAGGGGATTTGGGGTTCTTCAGAAGTGAATCCAGGCATCTCTAAACCTCTGCCTTTCGGTAATGGAGGAACTCTGTTGGATGGTGGAGGGGAAGGAACTCTGGGAGGTGTCCTTCTCCTTTTGGAGGTTTCATCAGCAGCAATGGAGGATGTAAGAAATCCATCATTGTCACTGGAAGAAGAGGGGACCCTGAAGATAGGTTTCTTCTTAGGTGTGGAGGCTGCTGAGTGCTGAGGGGATCTCTGAGGTGAGGCAGATTTGGATGGTGGTAAGGATTTCTGAGGAGGTGAGTTCTGAGGAATAGGGATTATGGGTTGAGGAGTAGGTTGATGTGAGGGAGATGGTGGTGGTGAAGGTGATCGATTTCTTGTGTTAGAGGGTTGTTTGCAGGGTGAAGAGGGTCTGGAGTTGGGTTTCTGGTGAGAAGGTGTTCTGGTAGAGGTTGAGGTTTTCTGGTTAGGTGAAGGGGTTTTCTGGTGAGATGAGGGGGTTTTCTGGTGAGGTGGGGATGAAGGTTTAGATGGAGATCTAGAGGGTCAAGGTTGATGAATAGGAGATTTGGGAGGGGAAGGAGGAGGTGAAGGAATTACCTCAAGCACAATCTCAGAGAACACAGATTCTCTCCACTCCTTGATCAGCTTCTCCATGGTAAGAGCAATGTCGTTTGCTGTTGATGGTTCTCCTTCCTTAAGAGCACTATGGCGGAACTTGATCATGGATTCTTTTCTTTTCTTCTCCATCAGCCAAGCATCAAATTCTTCCATTTCTTCTTCTTCCAAGGCTTTGACATGCCTTTCTGGAGATAGGTCAGATGTTGGATTTTTACCTTGATATCTGTCTTTCTTCTTTTGTAGGACAGAGATCAGAAAGGTGAGATTGAAGCATTTTGACACATCATCTGTGCCTACCCAGTGAAGAACAACAGCTTCTTCTTCTTCATAAGCATCAAAGTACTGAATGATTTGTTGAAGAGGTCCCATTCTCCATCTTCTCCAGGCTAGGACCCTGTCAAACTGCTTCTGCAGAATGATTCTGAAGTCAGTTTCTTGGTCCATCTCTGGTGTGACTTCACGCTCTGGTGAGAGAGCAGAGTTTGGCAACTCTGGTGCAGATTCTGGGTCAGCCTCTGGTAGAGTTCCAGATTCTGGTGCAGGTTCCCCCTGAAGTGTTGATTCCTTGGCAGGTGAGATGACTTTAGTCTTTCTCTTTTTCTGTCTTGGTTGAGTGCTTGAGTTGTCAGAGTCACCACTCTGCACAACCAACTTTCTTCTTCTCTTCTGCTTCTGTTTTCTGGCAGGAGATTTCCTTGTTGCCTTTGGAGAGGGCAACTCTGGTGCAACCTCTTCTGTTGCTTCCTTCTCTGGTAGTGATAGATTGTCACTCTTCTTCTTCTGTCTGACTTCCCTTACAACCTGTGACTGCTCAGGTTGTTTGGGCTTTTTGGTAACTTTCTTGGAAGCAGGTTTGACCTTAGCAGCCTGTTCTTCCCTTTTCTTCTCCAGCCTTTCCTCTCTCTTAAGCTCAGAGGAGATGGCTATGTTGAACTTTGGGGAGGCTGTGAGGAAGATTGTTTTGGAGTGATCAACTGGGATGAGATCCCTAAATTGAACTCCTTTAGCAGCAAGAATGGCAGAGATGAGAAGGCCATGTCCCATCTTGGTTGAGAAAAGACCTGTTTCAGAGTCTTTCTTCTTGATGAACTCAGTTAGGGAGCCAAAAACTACCTCTCCCCAATTGATGTTCATGCCATGGTGAACTGCAAAGATTGCCTTTGCATTGTTTTTGTTCATCTCATCAGTTGAGGCAGTTTTGCACCACAAGCATCGGTGCAGAATGCTGACAAGCTTCTCAAAGTCCTTCTTCAGCAGGAATTTCTTCATGTATAGTTTGTCCAGTCCGGCAGCCTCCGGACGACAGTATGTCTGAACAAATCCTTCAGTGGAGATTTCCACTGAGTCAAGAGCAATAAGGTTGTTGGCTTCTGGGTCTTGGGAGTCAAGTTGAACTCCAAAGAACTCATTGAGAGCGTCTGCATTCAGAAAAATGTGTTGACCTTGCACTGAGGAGTGAACTCCGGTCTTGGAGATGGTGGCGTTGAGGTAGAACTCAGCCACATCCTTGATGCTGAAGTGCTCATAAGGATGAGCAACAACTTTTGAAAGTTGTGAGTCAGTCATTCCTTGGATGATCTTGGTCATCCTCTTCTGGTTTTCTGCCAGTAGTGGTAGGGACGACATGTCAACCTTCATGCTGGAGACTACGTTGGCAATGAGGGTCTTAGCTTCTTCCTTAGAAAGATCGTTGATGCTGAGGAAGTTCATTCTGAGTGACGGTGAGGAAAATTTCTGGGGATTGAAAAGGTTTAGGATCTGAGAGCTTTGAATGCAAAAGCAGTTTGAGAGAGATGAAGATGCAGTAGGGATTTGGGTCGAAGACGGTGGATATAAAGGGGTTAGGAATAGTGGACGTTTGGTATATTGGCAGTTTCGAGGCAGCATTTAATGAAATGCGGGCGGAAAACGTTTCCGTTAGAAGAGTAACGATCAGGGGTATTTTGGTAAAAGACCGTTTCAGTTAATTAGGTCTTGCCCGTACCTCGAAATATTGCTAAGTCCATATCCGTATCTGTTGTCTTTCTGTTGAGGAACTCTGGTCAGAGATGGGGAGGTTCTCTGATGTGAGATTCTGATGATCAGAGGTAGGGGTTCTCTGATCTGAGTTTCTGGTGCAGAGAAAACAGTTCTGGTTCAGTGAATCTCTGGTTCATGCATCTCTGGGAAGATCATCCATCATTCCCAATTCTTCCCTTAGTTTGTTAAACCTTGCCTCAGGTAAAGGCTTGGTTAGAATGTCTGCAAGCTGGTCTTCTGTAGGTACATGCTCCATATAGATATGCTTCTTCTCAACATGATCTCTGATGAAGTGATGTCTGATTTCAATATGCTTTGTCCTGGAGTGAAGAACTGGATTCTGAGAGAGAGCAATGACACTCGTGTTGTCACACAACAGCTTGATCTCCTTTGCTTGAATTCCATAGTCCTTCAGCTGTTGCTTCATCCAGAGTAACTGAGCACAGCAACTCCCAGCTGCAATGTACTCAGCTTCAGCTGTACTTGTTGAGATTGAGTTCTGCTTCTTGCTAAACCAGGAAACAAGCCTTCCACCTAGCAATTGGCAGTGACCAGAGGTGCTCTTTCTGTCTAGTCTGCAACCTGCAAAATCTGAGTCAGAATAACCAATTAGTTCAAAGTTACCTCCCTTGGGATACCATAGGCCTGCATTTGGATTTCCTTTGATGTATCTGATGATTCTCTTTGCAGCACTTAGATGGCTTTCCTTGGGCTTTGATTGGTATCTGGCACAGATTCCAACAGAGAATGAGATATCAGGCCTGCTTGCAGTTAGGTACAGCAGAGATCCTATGATCCCTATGTATGTTGTTGCATCCACATCTTTTCCCTCATCATCTGGACCAATTCCTTGTGATGTGTTCATGGGAATCTTCACAGAAGATTTGCCTTCCACTCCAAACTTTTTGATCAGATCTCTGGTGTACTTCCCTTGATTGATAAAGATCCCTTCTGGAACTTGTTTGACTTGAAGTCCTAGGAAGTAACTGAGTTCTCCCATCATACTCATTTCAAATTGGTTCTGCATTACTTGAGAAAATTTCTTGCACAGTTCTGGATTAGTACTACCAAATATAATGTCATCAACATATATTTGTACTAACAGAATATGATTAGCAACAGAGATTTGAAATAGAGTTTTGTCAACCTTTCCTTTAGTAAACCCATGGTTCACCAGGAAAAGGGACAATGTGTCATACCAGGCTCTGGGAGCTTGCTTAAGACCATAGATGGCCTTTTTAAGCTTGTAGACACAAGAAGATTGAGTAGGAATAACAAAACCTGGTGGTTGTTCCACATAAACTTCCTCTTCAAGATCTCCATTCAGAAATGCACTCTTGACATCCATCTGGTAGACCTTGATGTTGTTGTAGGCAGCATAGGCTAGAAAGATTCTGATGGCTTCAAGTCTGGCAACTGGTGCAAAGGTTTCATCAAAATCAATTCCTTCTTCTTGGCAGTATCCCTTGGCTACCAGCCTAGCTTTATTCCTTACAATATTGCCGTCTTCATCTGCTTTGTTCTTGAATACCCATTTGGTTCCAATGACGTTCTGGTGCTTTGGTCTAGGAACAAGTTCCCATACTTTGTTCCTTTCGAACTGAGTAAGCTCTTCTTGCATTGCATTGATCCAGTCTGAGTCTGCAAGAGCTTCCTCCACAGTCATAGGTTCCATTTGAGATATGTAGCAGGTAAGCATTGCTTCTCTCCTTGATGTAGCAGATCTGGTCTGGACTCCACTTCTGATTTGTCCAATTACTTGATTAGGAGGATGATCTCTTAACCAAGTTAGATCAGGTTCAGATAAGGGTTTTCTTGGATTCTCTTGTTCTCCTTCTGATTCTTCATCACTATCTTTGCCTTGTAGGATGGGATTCTGATGGTGCGTTGGTATAGCAGATTTAGTTAGAAGAATCTGGTGATTCTTCTAGATTTGCTTTCTCCAAGTTTTCAGTTATGCTCTCAACTGAGTTGAGATCATCAAACTTGACATGAATAGATTCTTCAACAAGTAGAGTTCTTTTGTTGAGTATTCTATAGGCTTTACTGGTGCTAGAGTAGCCTAAGAATGTTCCTTCATCAGCTTTTTCTTGAAACACCTTGAGGTGATCCTTCCCATTGTTGAGTATATAGCATTTGCATCCAAATGCATGAAAGTAGCTGATGTTGGGTTTTCGTCCTTTCCATAATTCATAAGGAGTTTTCTGATGAGTTTTGTGAATCATGCTCCTGTTCTGGGTGTAGCATGCAGTATTGATTGCTTCAGCCCAGTATCTGTAAGGTAGGCCTGATTCAGCAATCATGGTCCTTGCAGCTTCCTTTAAGGTTCTATTTCTTCTTTCTGCAACTCCATTTTATTGAGGAGTTCTGGCTGCAGAAAGTTGATGCATAGTACCATTCTGGTCACAGAATTCCTGTATGACCTTGTTGACGAACTCTGTTCCTCTGTCTGATCTGATGGCTTTGACTTTCTGATTCTGCTCATTCTGTAGTAGCTTTAGCAGAGATGGCAGTTTCTGCAGAGTTTCATTTTTCTTGGTCAGAAAGATAGTCCATGTGAATCTGGAGTAGTCATCCACCATGACTAAAGTGTATTTCTTGCCACCAACACTTGGAGTTTCCACTGGTCCAAATAAGTCCATGTGGATTAGATTCAAAGGACCAGTAGAAAGGTTTCCAGCAATGGGTTTGAATGAGTTCTTCACTTGTTTTCCTTTCTGGCATGCACTGCATAAGTTTTCCTTTTTGTATACACGGTTGGGTAGACCTTCAACAATGTGATCTCTTGCTAGCTTGTTGATTGTTTTGAAATTCAAGTGACTCAGTTTCTTGTGCCATTCCCAACTGAGTTTTGAATCTCCTTTGGCTATCAGGCAAATTCCATCTTTTGCAGTTGACCAATCAACTACATAGATGTTTTTCTTCCTTGTTGCTGTTAGAACCACTTCTTTAGTTGTCTCATGCTTGACAGAACATTCTTCCTTGGAGAATTCAACTGTGTAGCCTTTGCCACAGAATTGGCTAGCACTCAGTAAGTTGAATTTCAATCCTTTGACATAAGAGACATCATCAATGATTATCTGGTTCTTTATCAGTTTCCCTCTTCCTTTTGTCTGGCCATCTTTATCATTACCTCCAAAGGTAACTCTAGGCCCTTTGACTTTCTGGAACTCTGTTAGGCAACTCTTGTCACCTGTCATGTGCCTGGAGCATCCACTATCAATGTACCAATCTTGCTCAGAGATGGCTCCAGCACACAGTTCCTACAAAATTAAAAGGAAGATTTAAGTACCCAAGCAATGTTGGGTCCTAGGGGGTCATGCAGTCTTGGCAGCCGGTACCACTTTGGTCTCATCAAGTGAAACCTTGGTGGGTGGTACCCATTGTCCACCTGGTAGTCATAGTAAACAGAAGTGTGATTCACTTTGGGCAGATGCTTGTGAGGATCATGCTTCCGGTTTACATACTTCTGCATAGCCTTTTTAGTTGGGTAGAAGTCCCATATACTATCAAGATCAGAGGAGCGATTAACTTTGGGCTTCTTAAGTTGACCAGCCAACCTTTTCTGCCTAAAGTTAACTTTCTCTTGATATCTGCCTTTCTGGTGATCATCTCTGACACGATTATCATGAGTCTGTCTGTTATGTGTCTGTCTTTGATTTTTGGTATTCTGAAAACCTTTTCTGTTGTTAGGTCTTCTGCCAGGTTCATTAATTTTTAAAATGGGTTTCTGTTGAACCTTTATCTTTTCCTTTTCTGGTCTGACATTCTCATGAATAACCTTGGTGCCAGATACACTAGCCTGACAAATGGGGCTAGAAATCAGTGGCACTATGACCTTGTCTGCCTTAACAACTCTGGTGCTAGGCATTACAGAAGGCTCACCTGATTCTGTTGAGCCATAACCAAGACCAAAACCAGTGCCAATTTGTTGGTCAAGTACAATCTTTTCCATGGAAGACTGGGCCTTCTGGTAAGCTTTGTACTTAATCTCAAGAGGCTCTATCTCTCTTATTCTTTTTAGAAGAGAAACATTTTCAGCTTCCAGCTGATCTCTTTCCTTAATTAGAAGATTGATTTTGATCTCAACCTCCTTTCTTAAGTCAAGAATTTCAACCTTAAGCTTACTGTTTTCTTCTTTAACAGAAGAATAAGTGGTTTGAATGGCTTGAAACTCTTCCCAAAATTCTGACATTGAATCAGAATCAAAGGCTCTGCCTACCGAGGAAAAACTAGAGTTGGAAGTAGAAGATACCTCATCATCAGATTGACCCATAAGGCATAGGTCTTCAGTTTCTGTGTCCAGGCAACAGAATGCTTCATCAGATTCTGATTCCGAGCTGGACTCTGTCTCAGAGAGGGGGTCCTTCTCTGGTTGTTCAGTGATGAGTGCCTTCCTTCTTCGGTGCTCATATTTCTTTTCTCCTTCCTGGCCTTGCCTTTTGGAGACTATGGGGTGTGGACAGTTGACTTTGAAGTGCCCTGGTTGTCTGCAGTTGTAGCAGAGAAGCTCTCCACTACTTTATGATGTTTTGGACTTCTGGTGTGGCTTTCTGCTAGAGTGTGGACTTCTGCTATCCTTCGGCTTCAAGAATTTCCTGAACTTCCTAGCAAAAGCCGCCATATACTCGTCAGTTAAAAGAATAGAAGGGTCAAAACTATTTACCTGGGAGGTGCTGGCAGTGAGGGCAGTAGTTGTTCTGTCATCAACTTCTTCTTTCTCTTCTTCATTCATCTCAAACTCATAGACTTGAGATCAGAGATGAGTTTCTCAGTGCTGTAGGTTCTGAGATCCTTGATATCTCTCATGGAAGTGACCTTCATCTTCCATGGTGAAGGTAGACCTCTGAGAACCTTCAAATTGATCTCCTTGGGAGTAAGTTCCTTCCCAAGTTCTGATATCTCAGCAGTGAGGGTGAGCAAACGTGCATACATCTCAGCTATGCATTCTTTGGGTAGAAGTTTGAAATCTTCAAACTTCTTCATGGCAATAGTAAGTTTGTTGTCTTTTTCTTGCTCATCTCCAGCTCCTATCAGGGTAAGAGTATCCCAGATTTCCTTGGCAGATTTGCACTTCTTGATCCTTGTGAAGTACTTGTCATCAATGGCCTTGTAGAGGATATCCATGGCAATGTTGTCAAGGTTGTACTTCCTCCTCTCTTCATTGGACCATTCATGGCGCAGTTTGTTGATCATCTGGGGTTGACCACTACCAGTGATGTATTCTGGGTTGACCTTGGTGAACTCTGTGAAAGGTCCTGCATCAAGAACTTCCCACATTTCGTCATGGAGTGCGCAGAGGTGAGCTTTCATGCGGATCCTCCAGTCATCAAACTTTGTTACTGAGAACATAAGATTCTTTGAAAGAGTGTTATCCATAATATGAGATTAAAGAGGCTAAAACAAGTGGATCTCTTGTTTAGTAAGTAACCTAAAAGATTACAAGAACAAGGAGGCTCTGATACCACTTGCTGGTCCCGTTTGTAATGGAAACAGTCTAGAGGGGGGGGGGTGAATAGACTGTTTAGGAATTTAAACTTTTCTCCAAGTCAAGTCTGACTTAACAGAGAAGGTCCAAATCTGGTGACAGAGATGGTCAAGTTCTGATGGCAGAGCTAGACCAGGCAGCGGATAGGATTCTGTCCGGGTAGCCTCTAGAAGAAAACTAAGGCAAAATGCCTTTCTGATAACTCTGAAGGAAGATCTGCTGGACACAGAGTCCAACCTTAAGAGTTAGTCAGTAGAATCTTAAGTGCAGGAATTAAAAGCTTAAAGTAAATGACACTGGGGTTTTTATAGTGGTTCAAGGAACAACTTGTTCCTCTAGTCCACTGTTCCACTAAGCTTGCAAAAACAACAGTTTACAACGCCTTAGTCCCTAGAGCTTAAGAAGCACTCCTCGTCTTCTTCAAGTCTAGTTGCCACCCGGGATACAGTCTTGCTTCCTGATGGCTGGTCTCGTTTCACTGAGTCTCTTGAAGTATCACCACTTCACTTACTCCAGCTAGTTTGAGACGTCCCTTCTTTTTCAAGAAGTGTTTGATATAAAATCAGTTTTCTCCAACGTTGCTTCTTCACAGAGGATAGGTATATGAAGCTTTCGAAGTGTTGAAGAACTGAGTAACTTTGCAGTTTGCTAGTTGGATAAAGGATAGGAAAGTATATCTTCCAACTGGAGCCTTTTCTTGTCTGAGAATGAAGTTTGAATCTCAAGAAGGTTGTTTACGCAAAGTTATCTTGGCAAAGTTGTTACTCTTAGTTCTTCAGAGTGTATCTTTTATACTGGGAGCAGTCTTCCCGTTGGAGTGTAGAAGACAGCTTCATTAATTGCATGTACTGTTGACTTGACCGGTTGGACCTTCGACTTGCTATTTTGGGGGCGTAAAGATACTCGCATGGTCAATCATCATCTTTAAATATCTCTTCGTACGTACAGCATTAAATGTGCATTTAATGCGTGTACAGTGCCATGTTTCCGTTGAAAGGTTCGTAACCGTTAGGGGATTTCCCGTTAGTTTAACGACCGTTGGAAAGGCTTCCGAAATCTGGTGGATTTAGCAGAGTCTAAAGAGGATCTCTGGTCCAATCTCTGAAGTCCGTCTCTGTTGCCAACTCTGGTATCTTCCTGATAACCAGTTTCTGATGGCTTCTCTGGTGAGCAACTCTGGGAGCAACTCTGGTAGAGGCAAGATGGAACTCTGGCAGACAGACTAAGCTAAAACTTACAAAAGAAATTCTAATACACAATTTCTAATGGGGTACTTTCAAATTCTAATTAACCTAGCATCATCAAAATCTAAATACAATTATTCCTTACAAGGACAATCAATTGATCGGGTGAGGTATTGCACCCGGTCGGGTCTGACTTGACCCGGGACATTTTAATGTGCCGAAGATCACCAGAACGTGGAGGATATCTGATTTTGACTGGACCCGGTCGGATAGGTACTTGACCCGGTCGGGTACCCGGCCCAAGGTGTTGAAAAACACATATAAATAGCATACTTTTCCTTCACCGGACCCGGTCGGATAGGTACTTGACCCGGTTAGTATTGAATTTATTTTGACGCACCGTGACAAAGTGCACGTCAAATGATGAGAAGGATGGTGAAGAAGATGATGAAGTAGATGATGATGATGATGACGATGATGAAGAAGGTGATGGAGAAGAAGGTGATAGTGAAGAAGAAGGTGAAATGGAAAATGAGGATGTAAAATTTTTTCACAAATTAAAGGTGGTGGAAGAGCTTTCAAAAACAAGGGATGAAATTGAACAGCTGAGGGGTACTGTTAGAGGCATTGATGCCACACTTGGTGAGGTCAAAGACATGTTATCTAAGTTGATGGAGGTGGTTCTGCATGGCAAAAAGAAGGTGCCCACTGAAGAGAAGGTATGACTGGTGTGGCTTGTCAAAGGTATGGCCTATTCAATGCCTATTACATATATTGTGTTCTCCACATACAATTTTATTGTTATTGCATGGCTACATAGATAGTTTGAACAATGGTTTATTCATTGACAGGTTTTCATTCCATTGAATGTTCAGGATAAACATTGGATCTTATGTGAGGTAAATTTGGAGGAGGTTGTGGTTAAAGTTTATGATTCCTTAAAGAGCTCCCGAACTGCGTGGTATGCATTTCAATTGTGCATGATGCTTCCTTATCTACTCTAACAAATTCAACATGGACTACCACATCCCTTACACCTAAGACCATGGGGGGTTGTGGCTGTTGATGGGGTTCCGCAACAAGCAATGGGGTAAAAATTATTTGTTTGAAAATGTTATGGTTATGGTGTTTGATGCATCTGTATTCGTATAGGAGGGTTGTTGATGTATTCTCACTTTTGTGCAGGTCTGGATGTTACGGTTTTATGGTTATGGCGTTTCCTGAACATTTGATGCACGACCTCCCCTTAACACCTGGGTGTGAGTACGACAACACCCCACAATACGAAAGGACTTTGCAACACGCCTATATCATTTGAGGAAGAATGAATAGAACATTGAAGAATGAATGAAGGCTGGCCGTATAATTTTTTTTGTCCATATACTTCATGTGAAGAAACGCTTAAACCAAAGTAGTTGTTTTTGTTGTTACACTTTTCCCATTATATGACCCGAAGTAGTTATATATGTGCTTTATGTGTATGATGTAATCCTTAAACCAAACATATGTATATCAACTTCTGGTTTTGCAATATATGATGGTAGTAAAATGGATGTGAACATTTCCAAGGTATAAATCATTATTGC
Organism: Cuscuta europaea; assembly: GCA_945859875.1. Lineage (NCBI taxonomy): Eukaryota > Viridiplantae > Streptophyta > Magnoliopsida > Solanales > Convolvulaceae > Cuscuta > Cuscuta europaea. The sequence continues at coordinate 13,217,512 of CAMAPE010000004.1, forward strand.
ATTGTAAAATTGTGAATAATGTGACACCGCTCCCAATTTGAACTTGAATAAATTAATTCATTAGTATTAAAATGTGATTGAAAGTAAAAATACCAATGTCGATGAGGATGACTAGTTGAGTTCGTGAATATTTATTCACTTTGAAAACTAGTTACAAATATATTAACCATACTAGAAATGATTAATTAATTTAAATTAGTTCCGATTAATTATATTGTGTGTCAGACCCTATATATTGGGAGGGACTAACTAATATATTCTTGGACATTGTTGAATTAAATAAAAGCCCAATAATAAGGAAATGAGTGACTTATGAATGTTTGGGCCGCATAAAAGATAAAGGAATAATATAAGAGACATTTTGAGTCACTTTCTAATAATAGAAATGTAAAAGGGTTTAGGCCCAGAATATTGAAGAGAAATATCCAATACATTTTAGGATCGATCTATTGAGGTCTACTAGCCTAAAATAATATAAGTAAATGAATAAAAGTCATTTGGGTCGGAGTAAATTAAAAGGAGCAGCCCGCGAGCCCAACCCAACAAAATCGGCCTAACCTTCTAAAATCAGAAGATAAGGGAGGGGAGCCTCCTTATCCTCTCATTTGGGAGGCTATACGTGAAACATAGAGTGAGGAGAGGTCTTGGAGAGCTTCATACGCACAGAAAAAGCTCAGGGAGAAAGGAGGTCAAGAAGAGCAAGAAATCTGATAGAAAGCGAAGCCTAGCGGTAAGAATCTCGTAGCTCTGATTCTTGTTCTTCCTTTTTATATTTTTTCATGCATGATTTTATAGAAATCATATGATGGATTCTAGAGGATGTTCTACACGTTTAAAAGTGTAGAAATATGTTATAAAGTGTTGGTATTTAACTTAGAAGAGTTGTTGAATCGATAGGAATCGAAATCGCCAGAAACCGCCATTGCTAGGAGGCTGTTTTTGTGCTGCAGGGCCCAAACGCCGGCCAGCTTTTGCAAAATCCGGGCGTCTTTTTCCCTCTGCCAGCCAAGTCCATTTCGTATCATTCCCGGTCAAAGGTTTAACGATGAGGCTTCAATAGGAAGGCTTGCTGGACATATTTAAGGTGAGGATGGCTGACTATATTGTTTATAATTCGTGAGTTGAGCATGAGATTACCTAAGTAATCAAAATATGATTTTGATGATATTAAATGATATAGTTGAATTTGAAAAATGTGTGATTGCTATGTGGTCATGGTAATTGAGAAATGATTATAGAAAGATGAATAATCAAAAGAGACTATGCATGAGGGAAGAAATCCTTGAAATACATTAATCATCGAATTGATATTGAAGGATTATAATGATGTAAACAAATGTTGATAAATGTGTGATTTCCATATGAATTGGAAAGGAATATATGGATATCTATGTTGATAGACAAAGTGATTAAATGTGAAGTAAAGAATCCTTGAGTCATTGCCATGACTAAATTGATATGAGTCCTTAGGGATAAATTGTGTCCTATCTAGGAGATTGTATAAGATAGACATGGTCTTAGAAGGAGTGATGGACTACGGTCATGCTCAAAGGGAAAGGTGATGTCTACTTACCTAGAACTATATGACGGCAGCCCGGGGAGTCTTGATGGAGACTAGCCCGAGGTTGATAAATTATGATTGCTCGAGTACAACAAGTGTTGCCGAGGTTGAAGCCACGGCTAAGCAAAGATATATGAGCTATGTGATATTGGGGGTGTGTAAGCCCTAGGCAAATTAAGATTATATTCGGGGTGTGCAAGCCCTAGTCGAATAAAGATTATACGGGGTGTGTAAGCCCTACACGAATAAAAGATATTACATGGGGTGTGTAAGCCCTACATGAATAAAAATTATACGGGGTGTGTAAGCCCTAAACGAATAAGTATTACGCGGGGTGTGTAAGCCCTAAATGATTGAGTATTATACGGGGTGTGTAAGCCCTAAATGATGAAGCATATACGGGGTCTGTAAGCCCTAAACGAATAAGTATTACGCGGGGTGTGTAAGCCCTAAATGAATAAGTATTATACGGGGTGTGTAAGCCCTAAATGAATGAAACGTATACGGGGTGTGTAAGCCCTAAATGAATCAAAGATATTATATTGGGTGCGTAAGCCCAAAAAGGAAGGAATACAATCGTTGGGTGTGTAGGTCCAATATGGACGAGTATAAAGAATAAAACATGTAACTCTTTCAATGGAATTGGGTATAGACTAGGGGTAATGTAACCTCTTGAAGTTGTTATATGCAAGTGTAGGCCAAGGGCTATTTAAAGGGAATTGTTTTGAAATACAAATGGGCCTACGGGCCGGCTATTTGAATTGTATATATATATACTACACAAGTGATTTGAAATGGGGTAGCTATAGGTTATGCCCATAATATAGTATCACCCTATGTTGAGGGTCTTGTGTTTGAAACATGAATTATATGCCGTATAGTTGTCATTGTACTTTTCAAATGCTTCAAAGTACTGACCTCCCCTTCACGGGGGAGGCCACCTCACAGTTTTGAGGTGGAAGCTAGAGCTTGCTTCCTGTTCCTGTTGCTCGGGTGATCTATGGAGAGAAGACGTGGTTCGTGCTTCTTCCAATCCTATTTTGATATGAATAAAATGATGCTCATGGAAACAATTTTAAACTATAAATGATTGGGAGCCTGCGTGCTCATGTTTGCCCTGTGTGGCCTTTGACTTTGAAAATGTATTTGTTTTCCGCTGCGTATTTTGAAATGCTTTATATATGATTGTTTATGGATGTACTTGTGTGAATGGTATTCATGTACGCCTTGCATGGTTCGAGAGAGGTAGACTGCGGTTGCCTTAATCGGATTGTGTGGCGGTTGTTAGCGTGTCCGGGCAGCCCGGGGCGTGACAAATAACTTATGGCTAAGTATGTGATAACATGTCATATATTGTGATGATACAAAAAATTGTGTCATTACATGCGTTGTCATTCCCTAAAACAAGGAAAGATTCAAGCTTAAGTCATCATTATACATCCAATGTAAATTGGATGGTGCAACATTTGTTGGTACTACGTCTTCAACATTGCTTGGTTCGGCCACTTCCACTGATGTTTTCCCAGCTTGCTTTTTTGGCCGCCCTGTTAAACATTGCAATAGCAATTAATATTTCTGGCCACACAAATCCCATTACGTTCAGTAGGAAAATACTTGTGGCCAGATAAATTTGTCCTATCTCACAGGCATTTCACACTTCGTTCAACTATTACTCCTAGTGGGTAAATGTCGGTGGCCGGACAAATTTGTCCGGTCTCACAGGCATTTCACACTTGGTAGAACTCGAAGTTCCAGTGGGTAAATGTCTGTGGATAGACAAATTTGTCCGGTCTCACAGGCATTTCACCCTTGGTAGAACTCGAAGTTCCAGTGGGTAAATGTTTGTGGACAGACAAATTTTTCTGGTCTCACAGGCATTTCACACTTGGTTCAACTCGAAGTTCCAGTGGGTTAATGTCTGTGGCCAGACAAATTTATCCGGTCTCACAGGCATTTCACAGCTAACTTGGTGTACCTTTTTTGTTTTGTTCCCCTTTTCAATAGGCCATTTTATCCTTATTTTCTAGGAGCGCCTTTATGTTTTGTCGTGTTTGGATCTTAAATAGGGACACTAGTTTGTGCGTTCACACCTACGACTTAGATTGGGGCGTTGTCCATTAACTAAGTCATACCTCCACAAATTGAAGAACGAGTATTTGACATTCTTCATTTTTCTAATTCAACTTCAAGCCATGTCAAGATGCGTGCAAATTGTTCGTCATCATCAGCCACACAATTCACAAGTCTTTCAAAGGTGGTGCATAACCTGTCAAACCGTTGTTGTTCTTTAGTAGTAATCCAACCGTCATAGTTACTTTTAACTCTTGTGTATCCCCTTTTGACATCTTTCCTCCACCTTTGCATGATATAACAATCTGGTAAGACGTTAACTTCGTTACGCAATAGGACTATGATGAGGTGATTACAAACAATCCCTCTAAAATCAAATAAGTGGCACATGCACACGGCTTTTGGGACGCTACTATCGTACTCAACCACAACATGGACAGTTTTGTAAAAACCATTCACCTTTTTGTCTTCACGGATATTGTAATGTATACCATCCTCACTCTCTAACAGGTCACAATACAACTTCCCGGTCATTTCACTTTGAAACTCCTTGAACTTTGCAAGTGTGTACATTTGTTGCAACTGATGTTCCATAGCATATATAGTCACACAAGGTATCATTTTGGTGAAAGACTTGGCATCCGTTTGGAACTCTTTCTCTGCTTTGCTTTTCAAAGAACGCTCGTATTGGTCAACAAATTCCTTTAGACTTATCTTTGAATGAACAAAGTCGTCAAAAAAGGCTTTAATGCTCTCACTACGTTGGGTCGTTGACATCCATGCCCAAAAAGTAGGCCTCAAGTAGCATGGCACCCAACGATGTCTTTCATTGTAAAGCACATGTAGCCATTCATGGTCATTTAGATGAAACTTGCACATTACAAACGATGCATATTACGATAGTTGTGGTATTCAACACAACATGTAATAAAAAAATGCTTAGCTTTGCAACATTGAACTCCATGCGAACTCAAATTCTTCACCTGTTTGGGAGTCGTAAGCATCATCATATAAAGAAGCACTAACTTCATCTTTATCAGTCAACCCTCCCATCTTCTCAGGCACCTTTTTCAATATATGCCATAGACACCATCGATGTCTTGTATTCGGGAACACTAATTGAATGGCGTTTTGCATTGCCATATCTTGATCGGTAATAATTCCACTTGGAGGACAACCATCCATACACTCAAGCCACTTTGTAAACAACCACACAAATGTGTTGGTGTCCTCACTTGAAATTAAGCTGCAAATGAACAACATAGATTGGCCATGGTGGTTTACTCCAACAAAAGGTGCAAAGGGCATGTCATACTTATTGGTGAGATACGTTGTATCGAAAGTTATCACATCTCAAAAATATCTATAAGCATACCGGCACCGCTTCATCATCAACGTCCATAATCAGCTTTTCCTCTCCATCTCGTACGTCTTTCGTACTGGGCTCACCTTCATCTTGTGTCGCCAGAGGTTCAGAACCAGATTTGTCTCCTTCAAAACCCACAAACTCTCCCATGTCGTAACTACTGATGAAGGCCATCTCCTCAGGAAGAAGAGCTTCAGTGAACAGTGCTCCTTTGTACTGGTTCTTTGAGTGCGAAAATACGTAACGGGAAGGGGGAGTGTGAAGGAAACAAAGAGAGGAAAGAGAGGAGGAAAGAAGCTAGGGGGTAAATGTAATGGTAATTTTTTGGGGTTTTATATGATGTACAATTTGTGTACATTTTGTGTACCCTAAGTTCACTGTATCCACCTAATTCACAATTCAGCTTTATATAATGTCACTGTATCCTGTCCTTTGTGTTGCACATTTCAAGTTCACATAATGCACATTATAGTTTCATCTAATGCACATTGAATTTCACTTAAACCAAATCTAACAGCCAGATTCATTCTCATTTCTCTCCTAAGATCATGTTCTTATTTGAACCAAAACCTATATATATATATAAATATAGGGAGCAGATAAGCTCAGAAGTGCCCTTAGGCTGAGAAGCTGCGAAGTCTAACTTATAAGCAAAAACCACGAACTTTTAATTAAAAAATCATAACTTATAGACCCCTGTGCAGATATTTGTATCCCTCCTTGAATCTCATAAACTATATATATAGGTTTGGGTTCAAATAAGAACATGATCTTAGGAGAGAAATGAGAATGAATCTGGATCGTTAGATTTTATTTAAGTGAAATTCAATATGCATTAGATAAAACCGTAATGTGCATTAGGTGAAATTCAAATATGCAACACAAATGGTACGATACAGTGACATTATGTGAAACTGAATTGTGCATTAGGTGAAATTGAAATGTGCACTAGGTGAAACTGAAATGTGTAGAATAAAAGGTACGATGTGATGTTATTTTTGTACCTTTTATTCCGCACATTTCGGTTTCACCAAATGCACACTTGGGTGTAAATTTTTATTCTGCACATTTCAATATCATCTGATGCACATTTCAGTTTCAGCAAATGCGCAATGCAGTTCCACATAATACAATCCAACGGTCCTGATTCGTTCTTATTTCTCTCCTGGGAGTCCGTTCTTACCGAAACCGCTCCATATATATATATATACACACACACACACACACTAACGTGGGCACGTGCGTTGCGCGACGGACGATGCCCAATGTTTGAAAATTAACAAGGAAATAAATGAGAAAATATATTAATTGACGCATTCATGTAAGTTAGAAGTATCTCGTCACAACAAAAAAGGAGTTTAATGTGTCAATCACATGAATAACAGCCATTAAGCGTGCTGTTGGAAACAAAAAGCGCAGTGAATGTACCTGTGTTATTTGATGTGTTGGAAGAACTAGTGGGTGTTCTAGCAAGGTTTAAAGAGAACCCCTGCTTGTAAAACATGAACACCTCAAACGTGAAATCGCCAATGTTCCTCCGGAGAATATATGTGCCAAATTCAGCATTATTTTCTATCAGAAATTCAGCAAATCCATCAGAGAAAGGAGGACTTCTCACCTGATCTTTTCTCTATATATGAGTGTGTGTGTATATATATATATATATATATATATATATATATACATACATATAGGGAGCGGTTCCGGTAAGAACGGACTCCCAGGAGAGAAATAAGAACGAACCTGGACCGTTGAATTGCATTATGTGGAACTGGATTGTGCATTTAGTGAAATTGAAATGTGCATCAGATGATATTGAAATGTGCAGAATAAAAATTTAAACTCAAGAGTGCATTAGGTGAAACTGAAATGTGAGGAATAAAAGGTACAAAAATAACATCACATTGTACCTTTTATTATGCACATCTCAGTTTCACTTAGTGTACATTTCAATTTCACCTAATGCACAATTGAACTTCACATAATGCCACGGTATCGTACAATTTGTGCTGCATATTTCAATTTCACCTAATGCACATTACAGTTTTATCTAATGCACATTGAATTTCACTTAAAGCAAATCTAACGATCCAGATTCATTCTCATTTCTCTCCTAAGATCATGTTCATATTTGAACCAAAACCTATATATATATATATGTGTGTGTGTGTGTGTGTGAGTGAGTATTTATATATGTAGGGTGCGGTTCCGGTGAGAACACTCCTTAACGTGAGAAATGAGAACACTCCAAAACGATGCACTTTATCCTTCATAAAACTGCACATTTATAGTTAAAGTAATGCAAAATTCTAATGTGCACATTTACGTTTAAAATTTTGCACAGACGAAATGCACATTTTCCAATTTTTTATATGCACGTTTCTGTTTTACATGATGCACAATGCTCAAATCCAACGCTCTAGAATCATTCTCATTTCTCTCCTAAGATGGTATTCTCATTTGATCCTTACCATATATATATATGTGTGTGTGTGTGTGTGTGTGTGTGTGTGTGTGTGTGTTGGGAGTAGTTCCGGTAAGAACGGACCCTCAGGAGAGAAATAAGAATAAAATCTATCCTTTCATTCTCTTAATCGGATGGCCACAAAAACTCCACGTATACCTCAATAATAGAGTTTAGAAGGAAAGCATTAAATGATGAGATGTATTATTGACTCGGCATTTAGTGTTAGGGACTCTTTTGTAAATTGAACATGCTATTAATTATTAAGTCGTGCACAAGCCTTCAGTTTAAAACTAAAATCCCTATTTTTTTGCCACGACTAAAGTTAAAAAAGGCAAGCATGATATTACATCTCCAATTAATTTTAAAAGTACGTGTAAAAATCATTTGCAACTTATGAGCATTAATCTATTATTTATACTAATGCCTTTTTATAGAGTGCAAAACTAATGTAGCAACGGTGGTGGGTATGTGTTTATAAAAAAGTGTGCCAAGTTCAAATGCATGAAATTATTATTTTAATGCAACAATTGTTGTAGAATTTTAACCATGAATACAAATATTGTTATGTGCAAACATTATATGTTAAAAGTGCAATTTATTGAAATTGGAAGATTGGGTATTGAAATACTAATTGTGCACTATTGACAAAAAGTTTATGCACGGAAGTAAGCTCGGAATGCATTTTTAGAGCTATTGAAGTATGTGCACGTTTTAACATAATTATCTGCACATTTGAAAACGATTAAATACATGCACTTTTATTTACCTTTTGATGCACTTTCTACCCGCTTGTGCACTTTTACCACAATTGAATCAATTAAATTTTAAACATGCACTTTTATTTATTTTCATTTGCACTTGTGAGTCATTGTGCACTTTTGAGTTAACATTGAACGAGTTCTTAAAATACAATTTACATACACCTTTTTTTATGATGATGCGCTTAAAATTTTACTAGATGCGCTTTTATGTTAGAATCAAGGTAACGTTCTATGTGCGATTTGCATCATCACTACTATAAAAATGCCTTACAGTGACAACAAATTAGTGTCACTGAAATTTTCTGTGACACTAGAAAAATGTCGCTAAAAGTGGGGGCTAGTGATACTATAAGTGAGACTTTTTAAGTGTCACTACAAGTGTCACAGAAATGTGACACTACGATATCACAATATAGTGACACATTGGCGACACAGCTATTCGGTGACACTTTTACATCATATACTCTAGTGACACTAAAGTATCACTAAATAGTGATACCGGTGACATAACTATTCGGCGACACTTTTACATCACATAATCTAGTTTAATTTAATGTTTAACTTAACTCATTCACTATTCTTTCCAAATCTTCTGATGGAGATCCTCCTATAGAATCCAGGTAATACACCGTTTGCATTGCCATGTCAATTGCGGCCAACACCCAATGACCGCTGCAAATCACATTTTGTAAATATGTCATACAAAATAAATGCTAATCTAGCATAAAAAAATAACATTTTACATACGGGACAATAATTTACCTAGTATTGTAGGGGATTAATGTGATCTGTCCAAGCATTGCAACGCCTAAAAGATCAGCTATATACTGGGACCTCATTGTAACAGATTGCATTGATGGCTTCTTCGGTAAGCCTACAGCTGCAGAAGTACCAAACTGAACCACGATCTCTCCACCATCATTTACCGTTTTCTTGTGCAAGTACCTAGTATTTGAATGAAGTATCAAGTTATTACTGATTAGGGTAGAACAAGTACAAACTACTAACAAACAATGTTTATAGAGTTTGTGTTTTGAACAAAGTCTCAATTAATACCTCGCCCAAATCTCAATTATAGAGTTTGTAACCTTCTCAAAGTTGATGACCAACCGGGAAACATCCTTGTTGAACACAGATTTAGTTTCGAACCCGAATATTTCAGCACCATGACTGATTGTGCACATATCACCTAGACAGTTCTCAAATAAAATAGAAAACATTTGCAAGTTAGGACTTTGACTTTTTTTCTTTTCGGCAACCGACCTTGTCCTTCTTTGCGTATTTAGTGGGGGTTTTGCTTTCATTTTTTCCCTCTTCTCTTTGACAACCACCACACCACACCTCTCTAGCTCTTTGGGATTATCCTCAATGACTTCATTCTCAGGCTTTGTTGTTGTGTTCATCTTCAGAGGTTGTTCTTCATCTTCACTCATATCCTATTTAACACAAAGTATAAGTTAAAATATGTAATTGAATTGGTGATTAATATTACAAACTTTAATGCTTTGTAGCTTTTAAAAAGGGTCACATATAGTGGTAATGGTTGTGTGCATTTAATTGCATTGGTTTTAACGTGTTTGATCACAAAAAATAACTACAAGCATCAACCTTCAATCAAACCCAAATTAATAATGTTATTCTATGAATATGTGGGCTGCTATATATACATACGTAGTAACACAAGCGTACCTCCTTTGAACTTTGAAACTTTGCATTTTTTTCTCCTCTCTATGGAAACCTTGAACCCCTACCAGCGGCTGCTCTTCATATTGATCCACATCCTATTTTACACAGAGTATAAGTTGAAACATGTAATCAAATTGGTGATTAATATTATGAAGTTTGATAAATTTAAAGCATCTAACTTATTACTTACAAATAAATGTGAAAGTAAGAAAACTTATTAATATTGATTTTTAGTAACTAGATATGTCACCTCCTTGAAACATTGTGACTTTGATAGAGGTTTTCTATCATTTTTCCCAGCCTCTCTTTGAAAGCTTTGAACCCTTGGGAGAAGCTAATCTTCATCTTCATCCATATCCTATTGAACACAAAGTATAAGTTAAAACATGTAATTGAATCAGTGATTATTAATACCAACTTTAATGATATAAAAACATCTAACTTGGTATATTCAAATAAATTTTAAAGTATGAAAACTTATAAATATTGATTCTTTAGTAACTGGATATATCACCTCCCTGAAACTTTGAAACTTTGATAGAGGTTTTCTATCATTTTTGTCATCCTCTCTTTGGAAACCTTGAACCCTTGGGAGAGGCTACTCTTCATCTTCATCCATATCCTATTTAACACAAAATATAAGTTAAAACATGTAATCGAATCGGTGATTAATAATACAACCTTTAATGATATTAAAACATTTAACTTAGTATATACAAATAAATGATAAAGTAAGAAAACTTATAAATATAGATTTATATTTATGGAAACTTTTAACCGTTGGCAGAGGCTGGTCTTCTTCTTCATCAAACAGCCTTTTCTCATGAGGAGTATACCTTGATTTCCTCATCGCCGTAGTACTCTATTTACAGAAATATAATTTTTTATTAAGTATAGACCCGTAACAAAAGAGTAGTTGTATGCATGGTGGAGATAAAGAGTAGTTGTATACATCTCTGTTTCTTTCATTACCTTCCTCAAGTTGTGCATTCTCACCATTCATCATTTTAGTCTGCTTTGACTTCAATCTAGGAGATTTCTTAGGAGTAAACATGGGCTGATCCACCTCTCCACCAGACTTAGCATGCAAAATATACATTAGCGTTAAATGTACAAGTAAATAGGATATGAAAGGATGTACTAATGTGTGTGCATACCTTTCTACCAAGTCAAGAACATCTTCGCCAGAGAGAGTTGCAGGGGCTCCAACTCTCTCTACTTTATTATTGAAAGGTTTCTTAAGATCTCTAAACCTATGGTTATCACACATTTTTTCCTACATTTTAGCCAAGTATATGAAGTGGCCGGACCGCAAATGGGGCAAGCATAATAGCCCTTAACAGTGCACCCGGATAGATTACCATAAGCAGGGTAGTTGCTTATAGTCCACATAAATATAGCCCTTAAGTTGAAGGTTTCCTTTCTAAAACTAACAAAAACTTCTACACCCACATGCTAAAGGGTGTTTAGGTCATCGATCAAGGGTTCTAAATAGACATCTATATCGTTTCCGGGCAATTTAGGACCAGATATTAAGAGAGATAACATCATGAACTTTCATTTCATGGTCAACCAAGGTGGAAGGTTATAAATAACTAATTTAACGGGCCAATAACTATAAGAAGAGCTGAGTGAACTGTGCGGATTTACTCCATCACTTGAAAGTGCCAACCGAAGATTCCTAGGATCTTCACTAAAATCTGGCTAGGTTTTATCAATGTGTTGCCAAGCTTGAGCATCAGCTGGATGACGCAATTTCCCATCTTTAATGCGATGGTTTGTGTGCCATGTCAAGTGCTCAGCGGTTTGCGGTGATTGGAACATACGCTTGAACCGAGGAATTGGAGGAAAATACCACAACACTTTTTTCGGAATTCTATTGGTAGTTGTGATGGCTCTATTTTTTTTCTTTCCACATAGACTTACCACATGTGGGACAGATATCAAGGTCACTATGTTGCTTATGAAAAAGGATGCAGTCATTACGACAAGCATGTATTTTCTGATAATCCAATCCTAAGACCTTCATTATTTTCTTAGCTTCATACATTGATTTAGGAATACTATTTTCAGCGGGTAATATGTTTGAAAGAGCTTCTAATAAAGCTGTGAATCCTTGATCAGACCACCCATATTTTCCTTTAATATTGTACAACAACATTAACCCCGATAGCCTAGTATACTTTGACCCTTGGTACAATGGCTTTTTTGCATCTTCAACTACTTCCTTAAAACCTTTTGGGTTACCCTCTAGTTGTTCATAAATATCACATAACATCTCATCAACTTCAGTTTGATCATGAAATGTTGACGGTGATGGAACAAAGTTTGGATTTTTTTCAGTCTCTCCATGCGTACTCCAAATAAGGTATGTTTTCAAGAAACCTACTTTCAACAAATGCACTTTAATTTTTTCAGGAGTACTAAATTCCATGTTGCAACAATCTCTACACGGACACCTGAATGATCTACGATTTTCTGAGTTAACAATAGCAAAGTGTATGAATTCATCAACTCCGTTTATGTATGCTTCAGACAGTCGGTTACCTTCTGTAATCCTTGATATATCCATGTCTAGATTCCTAATTATTTTTATAAGTCAGCGACATATTTAACATACTAATTCAAAGAACATATGCATGCACTGATTTCTATCACACAGAACACTTCAAGTCATGACATGTGAATACTGCAGCGATCAATACTCACACTTTAGTCATTATTATAACTTAAAAGGACTGAGAGTATACTGCTCATGCCATGTTCAGTAAATATTAACAACTACAACAACAACGATTTGAAACAAACAGGGATATCAAATGCCAAAATTTCATATAAAGACAATTATGGAAAACAACCTGAAATACAATATTCAGTTGAGGCTATTATAGATGAATTTATACATTTATACAGTTTTTTTGACAATAGTTTATTCTTTATACAAAAAAGTATATGAAACTTTCATATAAGGAAAGCAATTGTTAAAAATTTCAGTTTGTGTTAGTTTATGTTAAAATGAACTAGTTTATACATACATATAGTTATAGAGTACTTTATAGTTTTTACTCTTTACTTTATAGTTTATGTTTAAGTTAAAATGAAGTTTTAACTAACTTCAGCTAACTGTAATATAAAAAACCTTCTTTTAATTATTAAAAGAAGGTTTTTTTGCCTCAAATGTTGGATTTTCCCGTGTTTTAAGAAAGTACCCAATAAATTCACCACCATCCGTATTAGTTAGTAGAATACGTAAAGTGAACACAATGTGGTTCATAAATGAGAGAGGTCACATTCACTAAACTGACACTATATATACATTGGATACGGTTTTCAAATTCTACCAAGACTAACATTTTTAAGTAAATACTTGTAGAAATCGCTATATGAAACATTTATCCAACATTTATCCAACATTTTTAAGTAAATACTTGTAAATTCAGTAATGCAGAATGTGTAATGCTCATCTATATATTCCCTCATTTGACAATCTTCTACCGCATTAAAAAAGGAGATGCCAGAGTGCTTCATTAGATCAATGGCCATTGAATTCACAAATTTTGAAACCTTTTAAGAGAGTCAATGATTTGAGGAGATGAAAGATGAAATGTGACATTGATATCTAGAACTCTGGCATAACATATCCACAAGATAGTCATAATGTATTGATATTTATAAAGTAAAACTGAGGAGTCAAATGGTGGTATATGAAAGAATGAAAACTGACATTGATGTCGAAATAAAACCTGACCTTGATAACATAGCAATAGTTGTTATCACTCAATAAAAACTGGCCTTGATACAATGGGGTTTAAGTTTACTCTTGAAAGGGAATTATCCAACTTTGAATGTTGACACAAAATAGCTAACCAAGGAAGGTAATTTCTGAACAAAGAAACCAAAGTACATCGATAATTGCTTATATTGTTTCAAGAAAAGAAGATACTAATAATAACAAATTACTAAACTTAACTGAATAAAGAGAAGAGCATACCTCAAGAAAGGAGCACAAAGAAAGAAGCTACAAGGGCATAAATGTTGCCATGTCACGTGCTAGGAACGGGCATGTTGTGTAACAGAAAAATAAAATCAATGGGGTAAACCGTTGCCCAGATAATCAACGATAAAAAATACCATTGCCCAGAGCCAAAAGGCTAAACAATAAAAGGTTAAAAGTTTTTTAACCTTGTAATATACATACATACAGTTATAGAGTACTTTATAGTTTTTACTCTTTACTTTATAGTTTATGTTTATGTTAAAATGAAGTTTTAACTAACTTCAACTAACTGTAATATAAAAAACCTTCTTTTAACATAAACTAACACAAACTGAAGTTTTTTACTCTTTACTTTATAGTTTATGTTTATGTTAAAATGAAGTTTTAACTAACTTCAGTTTAGTGAATGTGACCTCTCTCATTTATGAACCACATTGTGTTCACTTTACGTATTCTACTAACTAATACAGTAATCAACACAGCATGTAATATAAAACACCTTCTTTTAATTATTTAGAAACTGTATTTTGAATGTTGACAGATTGTAATCAAATTAAAGTTTCACACACAATCAAAAAGTATTATTGTACTAACGCACTGTTAGTTTGAATTGGAATTAATCAAATTTGGAATTAATCAAAATTGGAACTCAAATCAGTTGTAAGGCAATTCAAATAGCATAATAAGAATTCCCATTTGATTTTAATAATCAACAATTCAATTCATTATTCATCTCTTTCAAATCTAAAGTAAATCAACAATTAAAGAAATCACCTCCGCTGACCACTAGCTTCACAATTCCTTGTCTACAATTCTTTCAATCTTTTTAAAGTAAGTCTCACGGATTTTGGATTTTAAGATGATGTGAGGGATTACGAATACAGTGAAGGATTTCCATATTAATGGGCAGATATTTTATAAAAAGCCCGGCCCGAGCCTGGCCCGAACCAATTTTTGTATAGGTCTAAAGTGACCTAACAAAGGCAAAGACTAAACCTCATGAGGATGTTAGCCAACTTGATTGGGAATATCTATGTGATTCTTGGAGTACTCCTGAATACCTAGTAAGTATATCTATGAGGAAGTTTTGCTATTAAACCAAAAATTATATATGCTTTGCGCTGCATTAACACGTTTTTCCTTGCATATTAGCTCCATAGTTTCATTATAGTTTCATTATTTGATTTGTATTCTTCGCTATTTTCTTTCCGAATTAAATCAATTCCCTAGTTTGGCGATGATTTGCGCTATAGGAAAAAGCTATCATATTAGTCATGGATTGGAATTGGATGCTTCTGTTGTACATATTGAGAATGTGGTTGGGTTGGGTTTCTGAAGAAGCGGAATCTATATATGTAAGTATATTTTATTTTGGGTGTTTTCATGTGACAAGTTCATTTGAATTTACTTTCTAACTTTATTGTTTTACATAAAACGTAGTCAAAGCAGAATATGTGAATATGGTAAAATTTTACATGTTGCACTTATTTAAGAAAGGAGGTAATATGAAGAAACCATAGACCATAATATTATTTAGGGAAATTCGCAAAATAAAAGTAAAAGTAGTGTAAATTTCAAAGTATGATACAATGTTTTTCTTTCTTATATAGGATGAATATGGTAATGTCATCCTAAAAACTTATTGTCATATTTTGACATTATCAACTTTAAATATCATTATACTATCATAGTTGACAATATTATTCAAGCATGACAGTAATTACTCTTATTAATGAGTATGAAGCTTTGTTGATGACTAACCATACATGAACAAAGGATAGAACTATCCTAAAGGTTCAAATGAGCATTTGTAGTTTATCAATGACTAATCATGCAGGTGGACCAGCGGATAGAACTACTATTAGTTCTATCAAGAACAAACGTTAGAACTGTACTCAGTTCTGTTTTACATAAATAATTGACATACATAATACTTGATGAGTGCATGTATGATGATACCTTCTTACAATATTCTTGATTTACGTGGCACAAATTCGATCTCTTTTTATGCATGATTAAACATTCTCATTAAATGAGTTGACCTATATAGCTTGATATCATATGGAAGGAATCATTGCTACCATTATAATATTTGGCCATAGCATATTTGACTTTGCTAAATAAATTATTCTTTACCAACACGACTTTGAAAGGTCATTCTTAGTTAAAATATTAAATGAACATTTTATGAAAAGAATCTTGGCGTAGCAATTTATGTTAAGTAAATATTTTACTACCCATAATTTGATTGACCGTAGCTCTAAATGAATATTTTATTACCATAAAAGGGTGGTGTGTTGCTACATAATTATGTGTGGACCGATGCATGTTTATAGATGACAAGTAATTATATTACTTCCTTCTATGCGATATTATGCTATCTTGTGAATCTTAAATTGAGTACCATATACATTGAGTTCGAATGAAAAGGATCCATCGAAGGAAGGTGATTCAAATAATATCAAGGCAAGTCCTATGACTGGCTACTCGGCTATCTAAGGAAAGAAGTATCAACGGACTTCTCCAAGTAGCCTAAATAAATACCAAGAACATACAAGCAAAAGGAGTGCTTGACCGAGCTATTATTGAGAGATATTCATCAAAGAACTAAGAAGTCCAAGGCACCTGAACCTGCTCATGAGAGTTCTAGATATAGTTCCTTTTTTCTTCCTGATATTGTAATCGGGTTTTGAGGATCAACTAAGTGTAGCATCCTCAGGTTGGTTAGTGTGTGTTGCAATGGAGGACCTAGGGGGCGCCTATGGGGGCAAGTGCCCCGCTTCTGACCCCAAAATTTAGTATTATTACTTATGATAGAATTAGTGCCCTCGCTTCTTGAAACTATGACTGTTAGATATGTAATAATTCTATCAAAGAGCATATGTAAATTGGTATAAGACATTTAAATGACTAAGGAGTTATGATGAAGCAATTTCATATAGTTAGACATGTTCTTGACATGGTCAATCTTTGAAAAGTGGCATTGATGGTTATTTTTTGTGAAGTACGTATTATCTTTTTCCAAAATTAGAAGTCAATGATATGATAAGACTTCTAGCATGTGCGGTGAGCTTAATGAATTTAAGATTATCTTAAATTAAATTCCATAAACAAGTTATATTCATTGTTTTCTTACCAATTACAATTACTTGTTGTGGCTATTGCACAAAAAAGAAGTTTGTGGCTACTTTCTTTGGATATTTAATTTGTCCATGGTTATATTACTAAAATGTTTGGATCCTCTCGTAAAATAAAGGGCGTATTCCAAAAAAAACAAAATGTTACCATAACAGAGTTATTAGAAAAGGGTGTAATAGTAACACACGGGACATGATTCAATCAAGAAATTAAAGTAGTTTAGCTCTGCCGAGAGTTACATATTAGGGTTCACAATTTCATCCCAAGTTTATGAGGGAATTTCGTAAAGCTATGTTGTGAGAGATTTGTTGTAAAGCTGAGAGGCTCTCTACTCGAAAGGTATAGAAGCATAACTCTTCCTAGAGACGATAGAGTTGGGGTGCCTCAAAGATAGACTAGGAGAGTTTATTTTGTAACCACAAACGCTTTTATAGTGAAGTTGTTAAAATTCCTTCGAGGGAGGTCGATGTTTTTTAATCCCTTTTTGAGCCAATTGATTTTTTCTCGTTAAATACTTGTGCAATTACTTATTTCATTTCACCCTTTACCCCACACTAGAACTAGGGGAAAAATTGTCAGGGTTCCACACACACAATTCACCCCCCCCCCCCCCCCCCCCTTTTGTTCCTAACCGTTTCATCAACTCTGATTTAGGTAACAAAAAAACGTACTGTTATTATTTTAGAGTTTCAAAACATTTTGACTTCAACAATTTCTTTTTTATTTATGGAAAGCTAGTATGTATGACAAATGAAAATGTAGAATTTTTTAGTCATTGCAAATATAATTTTTCATTGATTGCGGTATTGTCCTTTTTACCATATATTTGGCCAAAACAACAAAACTGATACAAATTTGCCAAAATTTATAGGACATTTGACACAGATTTGGCACGGATACATCAAATTCATACTAAATTCCGTGTCAATGTCATTTCATCACCAGCTCGATCAATTCGTGTCAAATATGTGCAATATCTTAATTTATTTATTTTGAGGGAAAAAATAATAATTAATAATTTTTATGTGTATTGGGCATGTAAAGAACGACAACATAGTTACTTTCGACTTATTATCTATCCATTGTAACATTTCCTTTTCAATAATGTTGAATTTCCCTTATATATTCAATTTAATCACATAGAATATGTTTTAGAATGAATTAATGGACAAATACAACTTTAGTTGGTGTGCTATTTTTTTCTAAAGATAATTTTTCAGAAAAATTAATAATCGATTTATGAAAAATATGAAGTGCCAAATGAAGTATAGTTTTATTTCTAAATACAAGTAAGGAATGTTTTTTACATGGAAACTTAATTCTATTTTGGAGTCAAAAGTGGTAGCAATTTTACTACTTTATATTAATTAAATACACATACAAATAAAAGTAAAGATATAAATATGATTATGATCATTATCATTATCATTACCATCATCATCATTAATGTTATTATTATTGTATTGTTGTAGTAGTAATAACTATTGTTAATTTTCCATAATGTATCTATAACATTATTTTAGGAATTGTTAAAATGTAAGCACATTACCTGGTTATAATTTTAAATATGGAAAGTACTTTCTTTTCCCTTAATATATATCTTTAGTTTCCATTTTGTTTATTACACAATTCAGCGAGTGAAATCAAAAGTTGCGTATTTGGTAAAAAAAGTTAGCTAGTAAGACCGAGCATAAGCCGAAAAAATGGCCACCAAATCACCCTTAAAAATGTTTGAAATATATGAACCTCCATGAATTGTTTATTTTTTTTACTCCGGAAGGCAAACCACCAAAATCAGTGGGGTAAATGTCGGAGAACATTTACCGGAATATTATTAAAAATTAGGAGTATTACATTGCTAAAATAAAAAGAGCAAAAAATTAATGCATAATACGAAGAGAAGGAATCCCAAAGAGATCCATAAGATAAGCATTCTTGGCACGGGCTGGAAGCTGATTGGGCTTTGAGAATTTTGAATTTGGGCCGAGGCATGTTCTGCAAGGAAGTGTGAGACCCAATTTGCTTCTCGCCAAACGCTGAAATAGGAAACCTTTTTATCTTCCGACAACATCAGCATAGCTTTAACTTCATAGCTCCACCGACCGCTCCCTTTCTCCCTGAAAATCTTCACAACCTCCGTTGAATCAACTTCCATCTCAAAATCCGAGTAACCTTCTTCAATCATCCAACAAACAGACCGCAACGCAGCTTGGATTTCTGCCTCCAGGGAAGAGGACGCTTGCAGTGAAAATGATATGGCACAAACCAAGCTTCCATTTGTATCCCTTAGAATTGCTCCTCCCGCAGACGATTAAGGTGAGAATCTTGCATCTGTATTTAATTTGAAAGTTTGAGTTGGTTTTCTCCATTTTACTGCCAAAATGTTTGGGCGACCTAACCTCCATGAATTGTTTATACTTTATAGCAACCATACTTGGTTATTGTGTCGAATGAGTATAGTGAACAACACTTGTTCATCACTTCATGGTCATTATATCCTTGAATAAATACTTCCTCTATTCTTTTTTAGTTGCAACACTTTCATTATCACGTGTGCTAACACACAATTTTGACTATTAATATGTTTAATTTCCTAATTGTGAAATTTTATTTAAAATCAAATCTTGAAAATTTAAGATGAAAAAATTAAAAAAAAATTTAAAAAATTTAAATTTTAATGAATTTTTAAATAAAATGCAGTCAAAGTAGAGCACGAGAATAGTGTAAAAATTCTAAACGGAGGTAGTATATCATTGTCACATTAATTGTTGAGTGAGTGTTTGCAAAGGCTTAAAAAAATACTTGTGTTTTTTTGTTTGGCAAAACTTAATTAAAATGAGTATTTTTAAACACTAACTTCTACTTACGTTTAACTACTTTGAAGTAAAAAGCTAAAAGTAGGGAGGTTGGTTCTTTTAAATGCTTTTCAGTTCTATTACACTCAAAAACATTTGTTTAGCAAACACTATCAACTTTTACTAATAACCATTTTTTCATATAATTTCTAGATAAATTACTTTTTTAACGGTAGAAGCAATCGCAAACACTTCTTTAATAAAAATAGTTTTTTAATTGATATTGACATCAATTTCCTAGTTACCTGTGGTTAATATTAATATTGTTCAGTTCTTTTTCATTATTTGAAAAATGCACTTTTCTATATTTATTTCTAAATAAAATATCTTTTCTTTATTGATAATATTGTATTTGCAATTGCATGAAAACCAAATCAACATACCAAAAGCCTCCAATATAATCTACGGACTATGTTTATAATCTACCAAAAGCCTCCAACCTCCAAAAATAAGTGTCACTTTTCTTTTTTTGGAAAAACATATATGACCTAACTACACCATTTTATTTTATTATACTCAAAGCTCAATCACAATTTTTATTTGTTCAATCATTTTATTAATAATCGTGTAAAGAAAAAGTGTGACATAAAATGAAAAGGAGGTAGTACTTATTAATATTCATATTGTCGCATTTCATTTGTAATAACTTGACAACTTCACATACTAGTGTGTTCCTATTACAACGAAAATGTTACTCTCTTTTTTTAAATATAATTGGCGCTAATTCAATTTCGGTTCCCCGTAGTCTACAGGCCAACAATGTAGGACACGCCGGATGCTTTCAATCACGAATGGCCTTGGAGAAGCTGATCCACCGTGAACGGCTGCGCATCCACCGGTTTAGTGATGGCGTGGTAGCCCTTCCATTGAACTCTCTGGCTAGTTCCGACGCCGGGATCGGTGTTCATGTATTCGGCATAGTCACATGTGTCCAACCCGGCCGTACCATTGAATTCTTCCCAGCCAAGTGGATCTATGTGATCGTCCAGGTAGCACTGCATGTACATGGTCCTGGAATAAGGTGTCCAAGGCCAACCCAACGTTGTTAGTTTAATATCTGCTTTAACCGGCTCCAGATCTGGGCTTGGAATCACATTACAACTTTGGAAGGATAGGCCCGTGTTCTGGTTTGGATCGAGCCGACCGTGGGCCGATATGCACGTGCGGTGCCCAGGTGCGGGGTTGCGGGCCAAGATTTGGGAGTTCTGGAAAACAGGCGCCGCGAAGCCGAAGATGAAGTTGACGGTGCCGGTGATGTTGCATTCCTGATAGAACTGCCGGCCGGCGTAGGCGAAGAGCGAGTCTTGGTGTCCGTCAATTTTGACGCGGTAGAAGACGGATTGATCTGATCCTACCATTAGCGCGACCGCTCGGTGCTTCGGTGGCGCCGCTGAGTTTTGGAAGGATATGTCTTGGGCCATGAACCTAGCACCCCATACAGCTGATCCAATCATATACAATTATTTTTCAAACTTGTGAATAATAATGTAAAAAAATGTTAAAAGTAACTAGTGAATAATAATGTAAAAAAATGTTAAAAGTAAAAATCAAAAAATTAAAAAATCGTCAATTATAAGACGAAAATTTAGAATATAATGGGAACATGGAATATGACCAAATCGAAAAAATATTAAAGAATGTGAAAAGTTAGATAAAAGTTTTTTTTTAATGCAAAAGTTAGACTAAAGTTGTTAAAATGGAAACAGGGAATTCCGTATTGAAAAAAACTTCCTAAAACCATAGAGGAAGTCACGGCCGGGCCCTACTTATCAAAGGCAGTGTTCAATTTGAATAAAACGCCCTAAAGCATAACTCCTTTGTTCAATTTGTCTTGTTACATTTTTTAGTATAGGAGGCTAAAAATAACAAAAAACAAATAGCATGATCTACTCAGTACTAAAGAACAAAATAAAAGCAATCTGAAGAGAAACAACATGTTGAAACATAACCTCTAGCTCTATGGCAGTGCGGTGACTGCGGTCAAAGGATGGGTATAATCTTCATTTTTTTGAAATGTGTTTTAATTTTGATTGTCAAAAATCACTTTTACCTATAGGAGGAAGGATGGATTTTCACCCTTGTAAACAAAATGAATCTCTTAATTTGATCGAACAAATTGTTATTTTTGGCATTATTACCTTTTAAATATAGCAAATTTTATGTTTAGTTTTGATATTAATTATGAAAGAATGACATAACTATCACCTCTCAACTTTCATTGGACCAAAATATGACCAAAATTCATTTAGCCAAAAAAGTGATCAATTAAATCCATCCCTTCCGATTTTCTTCTGCGTTCGTAACTTCCATCTCTCAAGAGCAGGACACCATCTCCCAGCCCAGGACTTTTCCGCCTCCTTGTGCATGAATTTCCCTCTCCCGTGCGAATTTCTGTCTCATCAGTTACCCTCTTTCTAGCCCATGACTCCCCTCTCCCCTGCCAACATCCAAATTCCAGATCCGCCTCATTAGCTGCTACCAGGGCGACGAAGTTCCGAATCTGGTAATCAATGGCCTTCTTCATCAATTTTCGACGACGGGTGTTGTTGCCGACGGATATATCTCGGGGCAGGGTGGTGGCACTTCATCGGTAAATCAGTGGCAGCGATGGCTAAGGTTAAATCTTGGTAGTTGGAGCGGTGTTGGGCCACGACGGCTAGGTTGGGGGTGCTGGGGGCGGCGTTTCACAACGGTACAGACGGCGAGACGCCGACGATAGCTCTGGGTGACGTTGGGCGGTGGTTAAGGTTTCTAATGGGGCCGCTTGGCGACATAGGCTGGGCTGATTCGGGCTGGGGAGGGGTGGATTAGGGGTTGGGATGGCTAGTTGAAGCAGGGGGCGAGGCAGGACAGGGGGCAGGGGCTAGACTGTGTATCGTTACGCTTACCGCTACACTAAAAGCAAATGCTGATAGTGCAGTACGCTCCTTTCCCTTTATAGCACAAGCGAAACGTCACGTTTCTTTACCCCTTTACTCCGGCAGGCAGGAAGATTGATGGCACGCATACCCGCGGCCCACGACTCATGACGAGCACTTTGTCACGGTGCGTCAAAATAAATTCAATACTAGCACTAATACGTAGTATAGCGTAGTAGAGTTCGTATCCACAGGGAAAGGAATATTTTTCTTTTTATGAACTTAGTAAATAAAAGGGGGGTTTTGATGATGAATGATTTAATTTAATTAAAAACTAAGATGAACGACTTATATGTGTTTTAATTCAAAGATAAAAGAACTTGGCATTGCTACTTTCCACTTATTGATATATTTTAGTCGATCATTGTTATATCTATAACTTATTTCCTCTTGAATACTCAATCGAGGAGTATATCCAATTCATCGAGGATAGTAGTTATTAACAACGACCGTTCATTAATAACTCTTACTATTAGTCAAGTATAGAACACCGCCATATACCGACTTGATAGTAGCATTTAATCTCTTAACTCCTTGATGAAATCAATTGAGATCGATAACCTCAACACAACGGTTTTGGTTTAACCAATAAAATTAATTCTTCTTAAGTTTATCAACCACGACCGTGCATTAATAAACCGAAGTTACTTACTTGTGAAACCATCAACGATTAACCATCGGTTCGTTGATCGTTTCTAGTAATAATTAATATATGAAACAAAACTAGTTGATCCTTTAAGTGATGGTCAAAATATTAATATGAAATATGAATATGAATTAATTAATATTCAAGGAAGAATATTATTAAAGGAGATGAATCCTACTATAATTAATATCAAGATGTTAACTAATTGTCATCTTAGCAACACTCCCCAACATTAATATAGAGGAAGAAAATACTATTCTAACTAATGTCGAGATGTTAACTAATTGTCATCTTAGCAACACTCCCCAACATTAACATAGAGATAGTATTAAGGAAAGAACTATTAATTAATATTCAAGGAAGGAGGTTAAGAAAATAACTCACAACTTTAATAATCAACAAGCTTCAAGAGCAACACCAAGAATGGAAGTTTAGCTCCTCATTTGGAGACTAAACATAGCTAGAAAAATATAAAGAAATGATATTCTAAATTGAGCATAGGAGTATGGAAGAAAGGATGATTTTTAGAGAAAAAAAAAGTGTGCTATTTATAGGTGTTTTTCAACACCTTTGGCCGGGTACCCGACCGGGTTAAGTACTTACCCGACCGGGTCCGGTCAAAATCAGATAATCCGCCACGTTCTGGTGATCTTCGCACGTCGTTTTGTCCCGGGTCCAATCTGACCCGACCGGGTGGGGGTTTCTTGTTTTCTTCTCTTCAAAGTCTTCCTTTCCAACACCACAGATCCTAACTATACTTTACAACTTATAAATAAAGACTAAAATACAATTACAACTGAAATCACATAAATGTTTACAAACTAAATAAAACGTCAAACAATCAACATAAATCAAACATAAAAACATGTAATTATGCACTACTAATTAGTGTGCATCAGCCCAACGTAGACTTTGGGGTGTTGGGGCATGGGGATGAGGAAGGGCAGGGATAGATGATAATAGTGGCGGTGGGATGGAGATGTCGGCGGTTTGGCGGGTGGTGGTGGTAATTTACCATTCGTGGAGGTCTCGGTTTGCCGGGAAAAGTCACCGAAAAGTTATTTGACAAACGCAATGACACTTTAGACGGGGCGAACAATGACATCCATAGTGACATGAAAATCGGTAGTGACGTTTAAAAAGTGACATAATAATCTGATAGTGATATAAAAATTTTGTAGTGACACCATATTTTCCAAATATATGAGCTTCTTAGTCACACTTTGTCCATTTGTAAAAGTAGTGACATTTTTGGAAATTGATTTCAATTTAGTAATATTCAAGAGAAAAGCCCATTAATTATTCATACTATCCTCCGTTCTTTAATTCTTGCAACAGTTTGACTTTCACGTTTGCCAACGCATAACTTTGTCTGTAATTATATTTAATTATGTATTAGTAAATATTATAAAAATTTTGATATTTTGGAAATTCACATTGATAGGAATTTAATAACATTTTATACGTAATAATTTGATTATGTATATTAGTAGAAAATCATTATCAAAGTAAGGTCTGTGAATAGTGCAAAAATCATACTGTTGCAAGAATTAAAGAACGGAGGAAGTATATTAGAATTTCAAAATATTTTTACTCTTAATTTTGAAAATTTCCCTAATAAATTTATCTAAAGAAATAGCCCAAAACAGGTCTTTTTACTATTATAATTTTCACTAAATAGGAGTAATTACTGTCGAATATCATATTTTTGTATTACCATACTAAACTAGTTTTTTTAAGCTTAACACTAATCACTTTTACTTAGGGAATAAAAATATGAAAAAATTACATACAAATTATCAAAACAAATGTTGTCCACAAAAATGTGACCTCCTAAATGTATTAATTTAGTAGTAACTTACTTATACCTCGTACTACGTATTCAATTTTTACACAACTAGATATATATGGTATTCATATTTTCGAAATTTAACCAAATTGAAATGAACACACAAAAAATCAAGCGTAATAAGTTGTGCTAGGTAAATATTGCGTTACCAACTGTTGCAGTGTCGGCTGTTGTTATTCCATCGTCAAAGCTCTCGCTGAAAGTGATAATTGTCGCATCCATCCCGTCGCCGACGACCATCAAATTTACTTCATAAATTTAAGTAGAATCAGCCGATTCAGCCGATTTCAATGTTACCAAACGAGTTCTAGTTGATAGTGAACATTTCTTTAAAATTTTGGAATATCTTTAAAATTGTTGTATACATTAACTATGAAACGTTATGCTATTTTAATATTTTACTTCTTCTTTTTATTATTTTTTTATTAATTCGAGTTACAATACAGTAAGGATCCCGTGATTCTGAGTTTCTGGGTCCGCCACTGTCGACATCCCTATCGCAACCTTTTCTACGTACGTTCCTGCCCTGACGTGTATAACATAACGTGCGGTGCCACTATCCGGTGCGGCATTAACCGCTTCTGTGACGGTTCTGTAATGCCCGCTACCGTCGGCCGCCACCTCCACATTGGATGCCGCCACAGCGGCGTCCACCCGAGATTCCAGCATCTGTCTATCTCTGTGGCGGACCCAATATGGGAACTTGCCGTTGAGTGGCCCCATATCATCCTGACGAGACGCCGGCGGGGCAACCGCAACAAACACCGCCAAGGATGACCTTGCCCGGGCAATCAAGTCATTCAGGATGGGCTCCAGCGTTGACCGGGCCGGGCCGGGCCGTGAAGCCCGTCCAAACACTTGTGGTGGTTCGTTAATACGCTGCTCCAGGGGCGGATGGTAGCCTGGCCAGGGGTGGGCTTCCGAGGGAGGAGGAGGTAGTCTACGAGGGTCCTTAGTCTTGTACTTAGGCATTCTCATTTTTCATCCCGATAGTTGTTTGTGGTATGAATCCTTCGGGTTAATATTCTCTTTGCATTGTTTTGCAGGTATGGAGGCTCTCTTCGCAATGAAAAAGAAGAAGGAGAGGGCGCAGGCCCAGAAGAAGGAGAAGAAGGAGCCCTCGGGCCAAAAGCCCATTGATGAGGTTTTCCCGAAGGAGGCTGCGGAGCCTTCAGTTGCTGCTGCTTCCGCCACTGTGGCCGGGGGGCCGAAGGCCGATGTGGCCGCCAAGAAGAAAAAGGGAGGCAAGGGGGTGGAGCCCCCGATCAAGAAACAGAAGGTTGCCGGGGGCGCCGTTGAAAAGGCGGCCCCCCTCATAGTAATCGATGATCAGCCCTCCGCTGACCCCCGGCCATTGACACTCCGATGGCTCAAACAGATCTTCCCCCGGGGAACCTGCCTCGGGAGATTATTCAGCTCTTCCTCGCTCCGGGGGCATCTGTGTTGCACGGTTCAGCCGAGCCGATTTCTTTCCTGAGGGGGATTACCTCGATGATGGATAAGGAAGCCCTCTCCACCTATGACGATGACGCCCTCGAAGGCAAGGCCCTTCGATCAGCTCTGACTGTAAGTGTTTTTACTTAGACTTTATCTTGACACTTAGTATAACCCAATGCCCGTCTGAACCCTCTGTCCGTTATTCAACAGGCGTGTATAACCTTCGGTGAGCAGGCCCGAAGGCGAGAGGAGTGGTGCCGTCATAAGGCCGAGCTAGAGAAGTCCGTGAAGGAGCTGATCCATGACAAGGACGCTGCCCTCCGGGAGGTGTGCAAGCTGGAGGACGCCCTTCGGCAAGCGGAGCTGCGGCTGAAGGAAGCCAGAGATGACGGGAAGGCCGAGGGCAGGGCAGAGGCCGAGAGGGTCGCGGCCGAGGAGAGAAAGCAAGCGGCTGAGGACGCCGAGAAGGCCAAGGCTGAAGCTGTTGTCAAAGCCCGAGAAGAGGCCATCGCTGGGTTCACCTCCGAGGGCTGGAAGGCCGAGGGCCAGAGCGAGTGGGTGGCCTCTGTGGTGAAGGCCTCGATCGAGGAGTGAGTGAGGGGCCCCGGGCTCGACTGGTTGAATGAGAGGGGTGACACCTACTATCAAGCTGGCGAGTTCTTCACCCAGCACCTGGTTTACCGGAGGCTCGCCCGGCATTTTGGCACCTCCCTGGATGAGTTCAACCCCTCAGTGTATGGCCTCCCCCCGTTGCAGCCAGACGTGAGGGTCCCCCTCCCCGAGGGAGAAGAGCGCCCGGTGATTCATGATTCCATGATGATGGGCGTCGATGATGATGCTGAGGACGCCACCGGGAAGGAGGTTACCTCGAAGCCATCGGAGGAGGCGGCCCCCGGGAATGATGTTGCTGATATGTAATATGCACTTAGTAAACATTTATTTGTAATGGTGACTGTTGGTCCCGGTTATACTGGATACAGTCTAGAGGGGGGGTGAATAGACTGTATTGGTTTTTAGGTTTTTAGACTAAGTACCAGATTTACAGAATAGCCTGTTCTGTTGAAGGAACAGACTGGCAGCGGATGGGGTTCTGGTAGGGAGTTCTGGTAGCCTCAGAGAAGCAGTAGGCAGTAGGCCTTCTGTTAACTCGTAGAACAAGTTCTGCTGAACACAGATACCAAGTCCAAGGAGTTATACAGTTCTAACTAAGTACAAGTATTAAAAGCAGTAAGTAAACGACACCAGGGATTTTTATAGTGGTTCAAGGAACAACTCGTTCCTCTAATCCACTGTTCCACTAAGCTGTAAAAACTGCCGTTTACAAAGCCTTAGTCCTAGTACTTAAGAAGCACTCCACGTCTTCTTCAAGCCTAGATGTGTCCTGGGATGCACTGCCTGGCTTCCTTTAACACTGGTCCTTTCACTGAGTTTCCTTGAAGTATCACCACTTCACTACTCCAGTTATTTGGACGTCCTTCTTGTAGCAAGAAGAGTTTCTGTTGAAACAGGGGTTCCTCCAACTAGCTTCGTTACAAAAGATTTGTATGTGATGAGCTTGAAGAGTTGAAGAACACTTGGAACTTTGCTTGAGTTGGAAAGAGTAATTTTCCAACTTCTGCCTTCTCTTGTAGAAGATAATGAGTTTGAATCTCAAGGAGGCTTTTTGCTTTTCAAAGTTTGAATATCTTGCTTGTAGCAATGTGATCTTGGAAAAGTTATATCTTTTTTTTTCGGTTGTTCTTCGTAGTGTATCTTTTATACTGAGGTTGTCTTCCCGTTGGAGGAGTAGGAGGACAACTGCATTTAATGCGCGATCAGTTGACTTGACTAGTAGAGCCCGATAAAGTTGGCGGGTTACTATTTTGGGATAAAGTATTCCTGACATTGCGGCCAATCATCTGCAATTACTCTACGTAGCATGATGTGCATTAAATGAGCATTTAATGCATGCACTGTAGCTTTTCCGTTTCATACTCCTAGCCGTTGAAGGCATCTTTTAGTTGACTTCCCGGTTCTTTGAAAATCTTCTAAGTGTCAGACCTTCTGGTGTCTTTGTCTGAGAGTAGAACAGAGGAGGCCTGGAGCACTTCTGTTGGGAGTATCCAACAGAGACCCAGAAGGGTTTCTGTCAGAGTCAAGACTAACAGAGATCCTGAGGACTTCTGTTCTGGAGCAGAGAACCAAAGGTCCTCTGTTTCAATAAAGTCTTAAGAGGCACTTCTGCTCTTGAAGTCCTTCTTCTCTTGAAGGTCTTCTGCTCTTGAAGGTCTTCTGTCAAGTCGAATACATCTAAGAACTTTACAAAGGAAAATTCTAATACATAATTTCTAAAGGGGTACTTCTAAAATCCTAATTAATCTAGCATCATCAAAATCTAATTACAATTATTTCTTACAATTTCCCCCTTTTTGATGATGCCAAAACCCTTTAACTATTTCCAGAGAAGTGCCTTCACCATGAAAAATATTAAGTTTAAAAACTTCCATTAAAATTTTGGTGGGCAACTTGGCATAGGAAAATAGTAAGAGTACGATACATTCAGATAGCAGAAAATAACAGAAATAAACAAACACAAGCAGAAGGCAAAAAAGACAAGAATTTGAGGAAAAGCACTTCAAAGTAAGAAGGCAGAGATGTGATTTTATTAGATAGGTTTTACAGAGTTTAAACCTTACACATTCTCCAGATTAGCTGCCTGTAGAGCTTCTTCCTCTAGTCTTTGAAGCCTGAGCAGTTCTTCGTTTATTTCAGCTCTGATTTTGAACAGATTGCCAGACCTTTGATAAGATGCCCATATTGGAGAAAGCTTACAGTCCAAATAGTTGAGGACACCTTCATGTATGCTCTTTCCTGGGACAATGTTCTTCTTGTACCATTCTTCTGCTTCTTCAAGTGATCCCCCATACCTAACTCTGACAACACCATCTTTGTCCAAATAGAGGTGCTGTTGTTGGGTAGGAGTCATTTTAGCCTTCATCTCCTCAAATTGAGCTCTGTCAATGTTCTGAGAGCCACCCAATCTCCACTCAGTGAAGTTGAAAACTTTCTTCTTCTTGGTGCTCTTCTTTACTAAAGATGGGGGTCTAGGTATGCCTGCTGCTCTCTTCTTTTGTAGGGCAGCTTCAAAATAGGGAGCCGGATCTACTGCAGGCTCACCAGAGGAGGGTGCTCTGGTAGGAGTTCTGTGAGTCCTAGGCTTGGTCTGTTGAGGGTCCTCTTCCCCCTTTTTGGCATCATACAGATCTTCAATCATGAGACTGATCTTCTGGAATTCTGAGGCCTGGGTTGAGGCTATCTGATCCAGGGCCTCTGGTAGTGTCTGGGTGACAGAGGTAAGGCCTTCAATCAGACCCTATTGCTTCTGTATTGCAGAGAAGATGTCCTTGTTATTGGCTTCAAGGAGCACCATCTTCTGATAACGATCTCTGTCAGTGGACAGAAGTGCATGAGCCTGTTCTTGATGCACTCTGCACATTGCCTCAATGGAGGTCAAGTGCCTCTCTGTCCTGGCATCAGAATCTTTCAGAGCTTCAAGATGCTCTGAGATATTGTGAATAGCATGGCCTTGACTCAGGAGAGTCTGTTGAAAGATAGACAGAGTGTTGTGGATGCCTACCACTTCTGTTGACAGGGCATCAGTTCTGGCAGTTGATGAGGCTATGAAGTTGTTGAGAGTTCCAGTGAGGTTCTCAAAACGATCAGAGATAAACTGCATACCTGAGTTGAGATTGTCATTCACATGAGCAAAGTGCCCATAGTGTTTGTCATTGACCTCAATCAGTTTGTTCAAGCCTTGGAGGATCTGTCCTCCAAATTCTTCAGCAGATTCAACAAATTTGTTGAAGGGAACGTTGTTCTGTTGTCCATCAGCGTGAGGCATCTCTAGACCTCTTCCCTTAGGCAAAGGGTGATGTTCTTGGACAGATGACAGAGATTGAACAAGCTGTTCATGTTCCAGTTGAGTCAGAGGAGGGGTCTTCTGTCTCTTTGACGTAGCTTGATAAGACTTGCTGACCATGAATCCATCCATGTCAGATGAGTCTTCATAAGAGGAGTATATGGGTATGGTGTTCCTGATGACCTTTTTCTTCTTGCTGAAGGAGGGATTGGGGGCAGTAGAATGCCTAGAATTCCCTTGAGGTGCAGAGATGGGGGAGACAGTTGTAGGGTCAGAATCCCTGAGAAACCATACAGGTTTAAGGTTTTCTGCAGGTTGTTGAGGAGGTGAAGATTCTGGAGAAGGAGATTGATGATCAGTTTCAGAGGATGAGGAGGGGATTTGTTGGGGAGAGGGGATCTGATGCTGGGGTGAAGAGTGAACAGGTGAGGTATTCTGTTGAGGGGGGGATGGTGGAGGTGAGGGTGAACGGTTTCTGAAGGGAACAATTGCTCTGCAGGGAGATGCAATTTTCTGTTTGGGTGAAAGAGGAGGGGTGGGGGTTTTCTGTTTAGGAGATAAAGGTTCAGGGTGTTCTGGTGGAGGGGTTCTGGTGCTGGAAGGAGGTGAGGGAATGAGGGGTTCTGTTGGGATATTAACAGAGGGGGTTGGAGATATTACCTCAATGATGTTCTCCTTGAGCAAAGAAGTCCTCCGCTCCTTGATATGATCCATCATTGCTTTCCCTTCTGTCTTGGGTACAGAGGGCACTCCTGGGTTGAGATGGGGTTGCACAGAGTCTGTTGCCATCTTTGTGAACAGCCATTCCTCAAATGCTTCAATTTCTTCCTCTTCTAGAGGTTTGACAGCCTCTTCTGAAGGTGAGGAGATGAGAATGGCCTTCCCTTTGTAGCTTGCCTTCTTCTTCTCAAGAACAGAGTGAAGGAAGTTGAGGGCAAAGCACTTTGAGACATCATTAGTCCCAACCCAGCTCAGAATGGCTTCCTCTTCTGGCTCATAATGGTCAAAAAATTGGATGATTTTGGAGAGGGGTCCCATTCTCCACCTTCTCCATTCGAGAACCCGGGTAAACTGTCTGTCTAACAAGGACAGATACCCATCTTTGACAGGACTAGGGTGTGCTGTTGAAGTAGACACCCTGTTCTGTTCAGGAGATGCAGCAGAGGTGGGGATCTCTGGTTCCCCCTGAGTGTCTGCCACTCCTTCAGATTCAGAAACCACAGGTTTAGAAACCTTCTTCTTTGGTTTGGTGGTCCTCTTCCTCTTCTGTCCGGCCTTAGGGGGGGGAACAGGTGCTTCCCCTTCAGTCTTCTTCTTCTTCTTTTTCTCCTTCTCAGCAGAAGGGGCTACAGAGAGAGGTTTCTGCACCTTCTCTCCCTGTTGTCTCTTAGCCTCAAGTTGAAGTTGTCTCTTCATTTCAGCCTTCATGGCTTTCTCCCTATTTGGAGAAGCAGTTAAGAAGATTACCTTGGTGTGATCCAAGGTTGAAGCCTTCCTCAAGTGTATTCCTTGCCTGAGAAGCACTTCTGAAACCAGTAGCCCATGTCCTAGCTTCCCAGAGTAGAGGCTAGTTTTTGGGTTCTTCTTCTTGATGACTTCAATCAGGGACTTCACCATGACTTGTCCCCAATTGATGTTCACTCCATGATGCACTGCATACAAGGCCTTGGCATTGGCAGTTGTGACATCATCTGTGGAGGAGTACTTGCACCATAAACATTTGTGGAAAATGTTTATGAGCAGCTCAAATTCCCTTTTGAGCAAGTTCTTCTTGATGTTGATCTTCTCTACTTCTTCCCCTTTTCTGCAGAACTTCTTCTTGAATTCTGTCAGAGGGATGTCAGTATCCTCCAAGTCGAGTAGAGAGTCCCTTCCTTCCTTTTGCTTAATATTGAAGATGTTGTTGATGACGTCAGCATCAATCAACACCTTTTCTCCTTGGACGACGGAGGAGATGACTTCATCCTTGAAGGATGCGTTGAGATAGAACTCAACAGTGTCCATGTTGTTGTAGGCTTCATAACCATGGGAGATGATCTTGCTCAGTTGGCATTTAGATAGACCATCAACAATGGCGGTCATCCGCTCCTTTTTCTCTGCAAACCTGGGTAGTACTTCCAGTTCGCATCTCAGTCCAGTCAAAACATTCTTTAGGAGGGTTGCCTTTTGTTCCTTTGAGAGATCGGAGAAGCTCAAGAAGGCCATGGAGTTTACTGCGGTTAGAAGATTTCTGAGAGATAAGAGTTCAAAAGCTTGAGAGTTATGAGAGCAGTAACGGTTTAGGTTTGCGAAAGGGGATTTTATGGATATGGGTTAGTGGACGTTTGAGATAATTTACGGTTCCAAGATACCAATAAATGTAAAAAGGGGCGCAGTAAATAAACGGGGGCGCAGTAAATTTTATACGGCTTGATACCGTTTTAAGGGTAAAAGGGTAAAAGACCTTTAATAATTTACTAGGTCACCCGGTTTACAAGATTTTCAAAGTCCACCACCTTCTGTTAGATAAGAGAGGGTCTTTCAGTAAGAAGGGGGGGGGTCTGTTGCTGAGGTGTTCTGCCAGGGTAGCGACCAGAAGAGGTTGACAGAGGGGGGTTAACAGAAGGGGTTCTGCTACAAGAATTCTGTCAACAGCAAAAGAGCAACAGAGGGCCTTCCTTTTCATCTTTCCCTTGGAATCTCATCCATCATTCCCAATTCCTCTCTTAGTTTGTTGAACCTAGCCTCAGGGAGAGGCTTTGTCAGGATATCTGCAAGCTGGTCTTCTGTTGGCACATGTTCCATGCAGATGTGCTTCTTCTCCACATGATCTCTGATGAAGTGATGTCTGATCTCAATGTGCTTTGTTCTGGAATGAAGAACTGGATTCTGAGTGATAGCAATGGCACTGGTGTTGTCACACAACAGTTTGATCTCCTTTGCTTGAATTCCATAGTCCTTCAGTTGTTGCTTCATCCAGAGTAGCTGAGCACAGCAACTCCCAGCTGCAATTTACTCTGCCTCAGCTGTACTTGTTGAGATGGAGTTCTGCTTCTTGCTAAACCAGGAAACAAGCCTTCCTCCTAGCAATTGGCAGTGACCAGAGGTGCTCTTTCTGTCTAGTCTGCAACCTGCAAAATCTGAGTCAGAATAACCAATTAGTTCAAAGTTACCTCCCTTGGGATACCATAGGCCTGCATTTGGATTTCCTTTGATGTATCTGATGATTCTCTTTGCAGCACTTAAATGGCTTTCCTTGGGCTTTGATTGGTATCTGGCACAGATTCCAACAGAGAATGAGATGTTTGGTCTGCTTGCAGTTAGATACAACAGGGATCCTATGATTCCTCTATATGTTGTTGCATCTACATCCTTTCCTTCATCATCTGGACCAATTCCTTGTGAAGTGTTCATGGGAATCTTCACTGATGATTTGCCTTCCACTCCAAACTTCTTGATTAGATCTCTGGTGTACTTCCCTTGATTGATAAAGATCCCTTCTGGAACTTGTTTGACTTGAAGTCCTAGGAAGTAACTAAGTTCTCCCATCATACTCATTTCAAATTGACTCTGCATCACTTGAGAAAATTTCTTGCATTGTTCTGAATTAGTTCTACCAAAAATAATGTCATCAACATATATTTGTACTAACAGAATATGATTAGCAACAGAGATTTGAAATAGAGTTTTGTCAACCTTTCCTTTAGTAAACCCATGGTTCACCAGGAAAAGGGACAATGTGTCATACCAGGCTCTGGGAGCTTGCTTAAGACCATAGAGGGCCTTTTTAAGCTTGTAGACATAAGAAGATTGAGTAGGAATGACAAAACCTGGTGGTTGTTCCACATAAACTTCTTCTTCAAGATCTCCATTCAGAAATGCACTCTTGACATCCATCTGGTAGACCTTGATGTTGTTGTAGGCAGCATAGGCTAGAAAGATTCTGATGGCTTCAAGTCTGGCAACTGGTGCAAAAGTCTCATCAAAATCTATTCCTTCTTCTTGACAATATCCTTTAGCTACTAGCCTTGCTTTGTTCCTTACAATGTTCCCATCTTCATCTGCTTTGTTCTTGAATACCCATTTGGTTCCAATGACATTCTGGTGCTTTGGCCTAGGAACAAGTTCCCATACTTTGTTCCTTTCAAACTGAGTGAGCTCTTCTTGCATAGCATTGATCCAATCTGAGTCTGCAAGAGCTTCTTCAACTGTCATAGGTTCCATCTGAGATATATAGCAGGCAAGCATTGCTTCTCTCCTCGATGTGGATCTGGTTTGAACTCCACTTCTGATTTGACCAATCACTTGGTTAGGAGGATGGTCTCTTAACCATGTTAGGTCTGGTTCTGTCAGCTGCTGTCTTGGTCTCTCTGGTTCCTCATCTTCAGAGTCTTCATCTTCATTCAACAGAAGGGGGTTTGGTGCAGGTGTTGGAAATGCAGGGTTGTCTGCCACCTCTTCTGTTGGTTCTGGTGTTCTGTCTTCTATGTTGACTTCCTTGAGAATCTCTGTTACCTCTTTAACAGAGATACTTTCATCAAACTTCACATGTATGGATTCTTCAACATGTAGGGTCCTTCTGTTGAGTACTCTATAGGCTTTACTGGTGTTTGAATAGCCTATAAAGACTCCTTCATCAGCCTTTTTTTGAAATACTTTCAGATGCTCCTTTCCATTGTTGAGAATGTAGCACTTGCATCCAAATACATGAAAGTAGCTGATGTTAGGTTTTCTTCCCTTCCAGAGTTCATAAGGGGTCTTCTGGTGATTCTTGTTGATCATGCTTCTGTTCTGAGTATAGCATGTAGTGTTGATTGCTTCAGCCCAATATCTCATAGGCAATCCAGATTCTGCAATCATTGTTCTTGCAGCTTCTTTTAAAGTTCTGTTCCTTCTTTCTGCTACGCCATTCTGTTGAGGGGTTCTGGTGGCAGAGAGTTGATGAAAAGTTCCATTCTGATCACAGAAGTCCTTTATGACTTGGTTGACAAATTCAGTTCCTCTGTCTGATCTGATTGTCTTCACTTTCAAGTTCTTCTCAGTCTGAAGTTGCTTTAACAGAGATGGCAACTTCTGAAGAGTTTCATTTTTCTTTGATAGAAAAACAGTCCATGTATATCTGGAGTAGTCATCAACCATGACTAAGGTATATTTCTTGCCACCAACGCTTGGAGTCTCAACAGGTCCAAATAAATCCATGTGAATCAGATTTAGAGGACTTGTAGAAAGATCTCCAGCAATGGGTTTGAAGGAATTCTTCACTTGTTTGCCTTTCTGACATGCACTGCAGAGGGTCTCCTTCTTGTACACAATGTCTGGTAGCCCTTCTACAATGTGTTCTCTGACCAGTTTGTTGATTGTTTTGAAATTCAAATGGTTGAGCTTTTTGTGCCAGTCCCAGCTCAGTTTTGAATCTCCCTTGGCTATCAGGCAAACTCCATCTTTGGCAGTGTTCCAATCAACTACATAGATGTTCTTCTTCCTTGATGCTGTAAGAACCACTTCCTTTGTTGTCTCATGCTTCACATAGCAGAAGTCCTTTGTGAATTCAACAGTGTAGCCTTTGTCACAGAATTGGCTAGCACTTAGCAAGTTGAACTTCAATCCTTTGACATAAGAGACATCATCAATGATTATCTGGTTCCTGATCAGCTTTCCTCTTCCTTTTGTTTGACCTTCTTTGTCATTACCTCCAAAGGTAACTCTAGGTCCTTTGCATTTCTGGAACTCTGTTAGGCAACTTCTGTCACCTGTCATGTGCCTGGAGCATCCACTATCAATAAACCATTCTTGTTCAGAGATAGCTCCAACACACAGTTCCTGCAAGATCAAAAGAAAGATTTAGGTACCCAAGCAATGCTGGGTCCTGGGGGGTCATGGAGTCTGGGTAGTTGGTACCATTTTGGTCTCATCAAGTGAAACCTTGGTGGGTGGTACCCATTGTCCACCTGGTAGTTATAGTAAACTGAAGTGTGATTCACTTTGGGCAGATGCTTGTGAGGGTCATGCTTCCTGTTTACATACTTTTGCATAGCTTTCTTTGTTGGAAAGAAGTCCCATATACTATCAAGAGCAGAGGGACGGTTAACCTTGGGCTTCTGAAGTTGACTAGCCAACCTCTTCTGCCTGAGGTTAACTTTCTCTTGATATTTGCCCTTCTGGTGATCATTTCTGGCACGATTGACATGAGGTTGTCTGTCAATGAATGGTCTTTTATTTTTGTTATTTTGAAAACCTCTTCTGTTGTTAGGTTTTCTGCCAGGTTCATTATTTTTCAAAAAGGGTTTCTGTTGAACCTTTATCTTGCCTTTTTCTGGTCTGACTTCCTCATGAACAACCTTGGTGCCAGATACACCAGCTTGACAGATGGGGCTAGAAATCAGTGGCTCTATGACCTTATCTGCCTTAGCAACTCTGGTGCTAGGCATTACAGAAGGCTCACCTGATTCTGTTGAGCCATAACCAAGACCAAAACCAGTGCCAATCTGTTGATCAAGCACAATCTTTTC
This sequence comes from Cuscuta europaea, assembly GCA_945859875.1. Classification (NCBI taxonomy): domain Eukaryota; kingdom Viridiplantae; phylum Streptophyta; class Magnoliopsida; order Solanales; family Convolvulaceae; genus Cuscuta; species Cuscuta europaea. The sequence continues at coordinate 13,254,649 of CAMAPE010000004.1, forward strand.
CATGGAAGACTGGGCCTTCTGGTAAGCTTTGTACTTAATCTCGAGAGGCTCTATTTCTCTTATTCTCTTAAGAAGAGAAACATTTTCAATTTCCAGTTGATCTCTTTCCTCAATTAGAAGATTGATTTTGATCTCAACCTCCTTCTTTAAGTCAAGAATTTCAGCTTTCAACTTACTGTTTTCTTCTGTTACAGAAGAATAAGTGGCTTGTATGGCCTTAAACTCTTCCCAAAATTCTGACATTGAATCAGAATCAAAGGCTAAGCCTACCGAAGAAAAGTTAGATTCAGAAGTAGAGGTTACCTCATCATCAGAATGAGCCATGAGGCAAAGGTCTTCTGTCTCAGTATCAAGGCAACAGAAGGCCTCATCAGAATCTGAGTCAGAACAAGATTCTGTTTCTGACAGAGGGTCTTTCTCCAGCTGTTCTGTCACAAGTGCCTTCCTTCTTCTGGAGTTGTCCTCGTACTTCTTCTTTTCTCCATCCTGTCCTTGCTTCTTGGACACTCTAGGATGGGGACAGTCAGCCTTGAAGTGGCCAGGTTGTCTGCAATTGTAACAGAGAAGCTCTCCACTGCTTTCTGTTGATTTGACCTTCTGGTATGGGTTTCTGTTGAAGGATGGACTCCTTCCATCTTTGGGATTCTTCATAAACTTTTTGAATCTCCTGGCAAAGGCAGCCATATACTCATCAGATAAAAGTACTGAAGGGTCAAAATCATTTACCTTAGATGTGCTGGCAGTGAGGGCTGTAGTGGTCCTCTCTTCTGGTACATCTTCCTTCTCTTCAATCATTTAAAACTCATGAGCTTTGAGATCTGAAATGAGCTTATCAGTGGGATAAGTCTTTACATCCTTGCTGGCTTGGACAGCAACTACTTTCATCTTCCATGCTGAGGGCAGTCCCCTCAACACCTTCAGGTTGATCTCCTTGGTTGTGAGATCCTTGCCAAGCTCAGAGATCTCTCCAGTGAGAGTGAGGAGCCTATCATACATCTTGGAGATGCTTTCACCAGGGAGAAGTTTGAAGTCATCAAACTTCTTGTTGGCTATGGTTAGTTTGTTGTCCTTCTCTTGCTCATCACCAGCTCCAATGAGCTCAAGAGTATCCCAGATTTCCTTAGCAGTCTTGCACTTCTTGATTCTGTTGAAGTACCTATCATCAATGGACTTGTAGAGGATGTCCTTGGCAATATTGTCTAGGTTGTACTTTCTCCTCTCTTCAGTGGTCCATTCTGACTTGGCTTTACTAATCATCTGGGGTCTGGTGTTGTCTATGGCATGTTCAGGATTGACCTTCTGGAAGCTAGTGAAGGGGCCAATGTCAAGAACTTCCCACATTTCATCATGCAGGGCACAGAGATGTGCTTTCATCCGGATCCTCCAGTCATCAAACTTAAGATCTGAAAACATAAGATTCTTGGACAAGGAGTGATCCATTATATCAGATAGAAATGAGGTAGAACAGAAAAACAAGTGGATCTTTGTTCAACAAATAACCTAAGAGATTATTAGAACAAGGAGGCTCTGATACCACTTGTTGGTCCCGGTTATACTGGATACAGTCTAGAGGGGGGTGAATAGACTGTATTGGTTTTTAGGTTTTTAGACTAAGTACCAGATTTACAGAATAGCCTGTTCTGTTGAAGGAACAGACTGGCAGCGGATGGGGTTCTGGTAGGGAGTTCTGGTAGCCTCAGAGAAGCAGTAGGCAGTAGGCCTTCTGTTAACTCGTAGAACAAGTTCTGCTGAACACAGATACCAAGTCCAAGGAGTTATACAGTTCTAACTAAGTACAAGTATTAAAAGCAGTAAGTAAACGACACCAGGGATTTTTATAGTGGTTCAAGGAACAACTCGTTCCTCTAATCCACTGTTCCACTAAGCTGTAAAAACTGCCGTTTACAAAGCCTTAGTCCTAGTACTTAAGAAGCACTCCACGTCTTCTTCAAGCCTAGATGTGTCCTGGGATGCACTGCCTGGCTTCCTTTAACACTGGTCCTTTCACTGAGTTTCCTTGAAGTATCACCACTTCACTACTCCAGTTATTTGGACGTCCTTCTTGTAGCAAGAAGAGTTTCTGTTGAAACAGGGGTTCCTCCAACTAGCTTCGTTACAAAAGATTTGTATGTGATGAGCTTGAAGAGTTGAAGAACACTTGGAACTTTGCTTGAGTTGGAAAGAGTAATTTTCCAACTTCTGCCTTCTCTTGTAGAAGATAATGAGTTTGAATCTCAAGGAGGCTTTTTGCTTTTCAAAGTTTGAATATCTTGCTTGTAGCAATGTGATCTTGGAAAAGTTATATCTTTTTTTTTCGGTTGTTCTTCGTAGTGTATCTTTTATACTGAGGTTGTCTTCCCGTTGGAGGAGTAGGAGGACAACTGCATTTAATGCGCGATCAGTTGACTTGACTAGTAGAGCCCGATAAAGTTGGCGGGTTACTATTTTGGGATAAAGTATTCCTGACATTGCGGCCAATCATCTGCAATTACTCTACGTAGCATGATGTGCATTAAATGAGCATTTAATGCATGCACTGTAGCTTTTCCGTTTCATACTCCTAGCCGTTGAAGGCATCTTTTAGTTGACTTCCCGGTTCTTTGAAAATCTTCTAAGTGTCAGACCTTCTGGTGTCTTTGTCTGAGAGTAGAACAGAGGAGGCCTGGAGCACTTCTGTTGGGAGTATCCAACAGAGACCCAGAAGGGTTTCTGTCAGAGTCAAGACTAACAGAGATCCTGAGGACTTCTGTTCTGGAGCAGAGAACCAAAGGTCCTCTGTTTCAATAAAGTCTTAAGAGGCACTTCTGCTCTTGAAGTCCTTCTGCTCTTGAAGGTCTTTACAAAGGAAAATTCTAATACATAATTTCTAAAGGGGTACTTCTAAAATCCTAATTAATCTAGCATCATCAAAATCTAATTACAATTATTCCTTACAGTGACACTATTGATCCTTTAGCTTCGGCCTGTTTGTAACATTTACTCGTAATTACATTTGCTCCTTTTTTGATGATTGAATGATTGCCTTCGGGCTTTGTATATATGACTTGTTTTCTCCAATTCCTTTCTTCTTGAATGTATGCCTCTGTTTTCCTTGAGTGTATGCCTTCGGTATTTTTGAATGTATGTCTAGGACCTAGAATATTTTCTAATTGTAGCTTGCCCTTGGGAGCCTTCGGTAGTTGGGCACCCTCTGCTGGATGTACAACCGAGGGTTCAGCAATAATCAGGACTTAGAAAATTTTCCTAAGTGTAACACACCATAGGGCCTTCGGGTGTTTGTAGTTCCATTGCTGTGCGGTGATTGGGTTGAGAACCCAATTCCTAGGACTTAGAAAAATTTCCAGGTCTAGTTTTGCCCTCGGATGCCCTCGGCTGGTAGCCTCCTTCCTGATGTGTGAATATTGGACCGAGGGCCCAATGTACAGGACTTCGGACGTATGAGTAGTTGACCGGGGAGCCTTGGGAGATGGCATCCCTTCTTGACGTATGAGTAGTTCACCGGGGGAAAAATATGTGGGGCTAAGCAAAATTTCACAGTGTCGTAGATGTTGAACCTTCGGTCCGTGTGGAGTCTGTCCGAGGGGCGAATCATTTTTTATTCCGTTGTCTGGTTGTCTGGTGATATATTAGCCTCCGGTTGCCGTCATTTTCCAAAAATGTGGACTTAGGAAAAGCGTGGAATCCTGTCGTTGTGAAGAAAGCCAATGATGAGTGTGTGCCCTCGGCATACACTCTGAAGAGTTGTAGAGTTTGACTCAGCCAGTTGTGTCCCTTGTAATGGGGTAGGGGCCCTCGGTATTAGCGCATAACAGATGCCTTCGGTGTTTGAAGTACCGTTTAGTGGGCTTTGGATAGTCCCGTCCCTTGGTATTGTTGAAGCCTTCGGTGCTTGTGTGACCGGAGGTGACCAGGCAGTGGACTTAGCCGTTTCTTGATGATATTTGTTTGAGTAGTATCCTTCGGGAAATAGGAGCCTTCAATTGCCGGAGGTGTTCCCGTGGGGAGCCCTCGGCATGTTGTGATCTGTTGGAGTGTACTCTTTGATTTCTCGCTGAGTCTACTCCCCTTCACCCCCTCTTTTTTTTTTTGGTTGGTGGTGAAGGGAAGGCATCAAGAAACTTGGTTTCTTGGTAAGGCTGGGCCTATTAGGAGACCATCAGAATACACCAATGGCTCTCCTCCCTCGGGTTAACCTTCCGAGTTCCGAGGGAATCGAGGGTCGTTTCCTGGGCACAAGATATGGTGGTCCGTAACCTGCCTCCCCTTGGGGGATGGCGCGGAAAGCGCCTCATTTTTGAAAGTCGTCCCCTCGGCGCTAGACATAGTCCATGGCCTGCCACACCCTTGGGGTGGTGGCGCGGGGAGCGTTTCGGTTTGGAAGTCGAATCCTGGGCATTTCTCGTGCCTGTCACACCCTTGGGGTGATGACGCGGATAGCGTTCCGTTTTTGAAAGTCGAATCCTGGGCATTTCTCATGCCTGTCATACCCTGGGGGTAGTGACGCGGAAAGAGTTTCAAGGAAGGGTTTTCATTTGCACACTAGTTGCAAATGGCCGGGGGCACTACGTGCCGCCGGCATCGATGGTGGCGCCTTCGGTATATGCGTCCTCGTGGGGTACGGCTTTTAGAAACAACACTTGGTGTTAGTTTCGATGTGTAGCCCCCGGTACTTGGTACCGAGGGATCTTCTGTAGGAACACTTGGTGTTCTCTTTTGTTGCAGTTGATGGAGGTGTCTACCCTCGGTACCTGGTACCGAAGGGTCTTCAAATGAAACACTTGGTGTTTCCCAACTGATGTTTGGAGGTGGAGATGCGTACCCCCGGCACTGGTACCGAGGGGTCTTGACTGAGAGCACATGGGGACTGTAGTTGGCATGAGGGCTTGGCCGCTCATAAGTGTTCTGTTCTTGGTGCCTTGAACGTATCTTCATTCTTCGAAACCGGAGGCCTTGGACCATAAGATAGTACATTCACTAGTTATGAGGGCTTGGCCGCTCTTACATTATTGATAAAATTTAACTAAGTGGTGTACATTCCAGTGCCTAGGGACTTCTTTCCCGTTGGGACGTTTGAGCTTGTAAGTTCCAGGTTTGATGATGGCTGCTATGATGTAGGGACCTTCGAATTTTGGTGCCATTTTTCCTCCCTCGGTTGGTTGGCTGGCTTCCCTCCTCCGGAGGACATAGTCCCCCACTTGGAATTCTCTGGTGCGAACTTTGGCGTTGATGTAGCTTTTGACTTGCCTTCAGTAATTTTCTGCCCGGATGAAGGCATGCTCCCGGCGTTCTGAAATGAGGTGGAGGTCGAGGGCCATATTGCTGTCGTTGACCTCGGGGTCATATTGGATCACCCGTCGGGTGGGAAGGGTGACTTCCGTAGGAGCTTTGGCTTCAAAACCGTAGCAGAGGGAGAAGGGTGTTTCACCTGTTGCTCGCCGAGGGGTGGTGCGGTAGGCCCACAGGATGTTGTGGAGTTCTTCCACCCAGCCACCGCCCTCGGCCTCCAGTTTCTTTTTGAGGCCCTCGAGCAAGGTCCGGTTGGCATTCTCTACTTGCTCGTTGCCTTGAGGGTAGGCAACGGAGGAGAAGGTGTGTTTGATGCCCCATGCCTCCAGAAGGGCACAGAAGGGGGTTGCCTCAAATTGTGTCCCATTGTCGGAGATGATCTGCTGGGGGACGCCAAACCTTGTGAGGATGTTCTTGAGGACAAAATGACGGCACTTCGCCTCTGTGATACTGGCGAGGGGCTCAGCCTCCACCCACTTGGTAAAGTAGTCGATGGCCACAATGATGTATCTGTTGTTGGAGGTACCCCTCGGTAGAGGGCCCACAAGGTCTATCCCCCATCGAGAAAAGGGGACGGATGTGCTGATGGGGGCATAGTTGACCGCTGGCCTGCCGGGGGCTTTCTGGAAGTGTTGACATGCGGTGCACCTCCGGGCAAGGTCAGCACAATCTCTGGCCATGGTTGGCCAGAAGTAGCCCTGGAGAATGAGCCTTCGGGACATGGAGAAGGGTCCCTGGTGAGCTGAGCAAGTGCCACTGTGCACTTCCTCCATTGCGACCTCGGCTTCATCTTGATGAAGGCACCGAAGTAGCGTGCCATTGTAAGATCGTTTGTAGAGTCTTCCATCCTCGATGGTGTAGCTAGGAGCCCTCAGCTTCGCCAGTTTAGCGCGGGTCTCATTCTCGGGTAGCTGCCCTGTGGAGATGAAGGCGGTGATATCTGAGATCCAATCCTCTTGGTGTTGTTGTATGTTCATAACGGGGCTTGCATGGATACTTGAGAGGCTGAGTTCCTCAATTTTGGCAATTTTGGAGATGTGCTCGGGGGAGTCGGCCGAGAGCTTAGATAATATGTCAGCCTCGGAGTTCTGAGCCCTCGGTATTTGAGTGAGAGAGTGTGCCTCAAATACCTTAAGCAACTCCTTGGCCGCTTCTTTGTATTGTTTCATTCTTCCCTCCTTGGCCTCATATTCCTCGGAGATTTGGCCAATGACTGTTCTTTGATGTGGATCTGCCGAGCCCTCATGTTGGCAGCCAGCCGAAGGCCACATAGGAGGGCCTCATATTCGGCCTCGTTGTTGGACACTTTGAAGGACAAGCGAACTGCATAGTAGGCTCTGAAGCCCTCGGGAGTAATGAAGACTACTCCTCCCCCGCATGCTTTGGTCGCGGAGGAGCCATCGGTGTAGAGGGTCCACCAATCGTCCGAGGTAGCCGAGGGCTCCCCGTCTGTGGCTGCCCTTGCGGTACACTCCGTCACAAAGTCTGCCAGGGCTTGGCCCTTGATGGCAGGCCTTGGACGGATGTCAATGTTGTACTGGCTCAAGAAGATAGCCCATTTCACCATGCGGGAGGAGCTGGTGGGGCTCCTCATGAGGGTGCCGAGGGGTTGATGAGTGAGGACCTGAACCGGGTGAGCTTGAAAGTAGTGGCCCAACTTCTTGACAGTCCAAACGATGGCTAACACCGTTTTTTCCACAGGGGAGTACCTGAGCTCGGCCTCCCTTAGGGTCTTGCTAACGTAGAAGATGGCATGTTGGATGCCGTCTTCCTCCCGGATGAGCACAGAGCTGATGGCCGCCGGGCTGACCCCAAGGTAGAGATAGAGGGTCTCCCCTACCTTTGGTTTTGAGAGCACAGGCGGTGAAGATAGATATCGTCTGAGCTCGTCGAAAGCCTCCTGGCATTCTGAAGTCCATTGAAAACCAGCCGTCTTCCTCATGATTTAGAAGAAGGGTAAAGACTTCTCCGATGATTTAGATAGAAAGCGGTTGAGGGCTGCCAGGCGGCCCGTCAACCGTTGGACTTCCTTCACATTGCGTGGGGGCTCCATGTTGATGATGGCCTGGATCTTCTCGGGATTGGCCTCAATACCCCTTCGGCTCACCATGTAGCCCAAGAACTTGCCCCCTTGGACGCCGAAGGTGCACTTCTTCGGGTTTAGCCGAAGGTTGAACTTTTGCATGATGGCGAAGATTTCCCGGAGGTCGTCAGCATGGCTGGAAGATTGTTTGCTCTTGACGATCATGTCGTCGACATAGGCCTCCATGGTGCGCCCTAGGACGGCTTGAAAGACCCGGGCCACCATCCGGGTGTAAGTGGCCCCTGAGTTCTTTAGGCCGAAGGCCATTACTAGGTAGCAGAAGATGCCCTCGGGAGTCATGAAGGCAGTTTTTTCGGCGTCTTCCTCGTGCATGAAAATTTGGTGGTACCCTCGGAAGGCATCGAGGAAGGACATGATCTCACATCCTGCGGTCTCATCCACCAGTTGATCAATATTTGGTAGAGGGAATGGATCCATAGGGCACGCCTTGTTGAGATCGGTGTAGTCTACGCACATGCGGAAGGTAGGGGGCTTCTGTGCGAGGACTACATTCGCTAGCCATGAGGGATATTTCACCTCCTTGATGTGCTTAATAGAGAGGAGCATGGCGACCTCCTTCTTCACAAATTCCCTCCTCTCGGCGGAGAGGGGTCTTCTTCGTTGTTGTACTGCTTTTGCCGAGGGGTCCACCGAGAGGTGGTGGGTGATGACCCTTCGGCTAATTCCCGGCATGTCCTCCGGCCCCCATGCAAAGACAGTGGAGTAGGCGCGGAGGGCGTCGGTGATACCGGTCTTCAGATCTTCAGGGAGCTGGGCTCCAATCTTCACGACTCTCTCCGGCTGGGCCGGATCGAGCGCAAAGTCTTCTACATCCTCGGCTGGTTCAGCCCTCGGCCTCTTTTCTTCCTGGTCGATGGTTCCGGTGATGGTGTCAACACGGAATTCCGTCTTGCTTACCTTCTTAGTGACCTGAAGATAGCAGGCGCGGGCGATCTTCTGATTCCCCCGGGAGTAGCCAATGCCCCCCTTGGCGGGGAACTTGAGGCAGAGGTGCCTCATGGAGATGATGGCCTCGAGGTCCTCGAGGGCTGGCCGGCCGAGGATAATGTTGTGGGCGCAGTCGATGTTGACAACGACGAACTCCACTTCGAGCTGGGCTCTATGGAGCCCGTCGCCGAAGATCACCGGGAGGGTTATTACCCCCTCGGAATCAATAGTATCGCCGGTGAAGCCGGCAAGAGGGGTCTTGATGGGCCGAAGGGACCCCCTCTCCAGATGCAGCTCTCTGAAGGTGCTGAGGTACATTACATTGACGGAGCTGCCCGTGTCAATGTAAGTTCGGTGAATGATGGTGTCGTTTATTTCAGTCCGAATCACCAAGGCATCCCTGTGAGGAGATGAAGTAGGAGGGAGATCTGCGTTGGTGAAGGTGATGGGTTCCTCCCTCAGTCGCTTTACCGGGGGCATGTGAGTGACTTCCCCCACGTAAAGCGATTGAGCCCACTTCTTTCGCTGGCTGGTGGAATCGCCCCCCGTATTGCCACCGGTGATCATGAGGATGTGGCGTTTTTTCTCCTGGTAGTGGGGGTACTCCTCCTCCTCTTCTTCCAAGTTTCCGATCTCCCTCTTTTTGCCGAGGGGGATGGTGTTCGGGTTTACCCAAGCGTTCACCTTCGTGTGGTGCCCTCGGGGAGGTCCCTGATGAGAAGGTCCCTCCTGCCGAGGGCTCTGAACGAATTGGGACAGGTGCCCCGCTTGTATTAACCTCTCGATGGCCGTCTTTAGCTGATGGCAGTCATCGGTCTTGTGCCCCTGGTGCCGATGGAAGCGACAGTATCGGAACTGAGGGTTGATAGCATGTACCTCCGGGGGTGCACGAGAGTCGCGCTCAACGAGGCCCCTCTCCTCGGCAAAATCAAGGATGATGTTGACGGGGTGCGTCAATGGTGTCCGGGGGCGATCCAGGAGAATGGGCTGCGCCCAAGTCTTAGGGCTGCTCTTATAACCTCCCCCAGGCTTGGCTTGGCCTTGCCGAGGGCGGTCATCAGAGGGTCCCGGAGCCTTGGGGTGATTTGGAGGAGCCCCCGGCCCTCAGTTATGCTTGTTGTCAGCCCTCGGGGGCTGCTGGTCCGGATGCTGGTGATACTTCTCCACCTCCTCGGCCTCAGCATATCGGTCCCCCCGCTGCAAAGACCTTATGTAGTCGCGGGGGGTTCAATGATGAGGCTCCTTGAAAAGTTGCCGGTGTGGAGGACGGTTTGTAGGAGGGTCAGGAGGGTCCCATCATCAGCACCGTCGACCTTGTCGGTCTCCGTCCTCCAGCGCTCCAGGAAGTCCCGAAGGGTCTCATCCCTCTTTTGGCGTATGGTTAGGAGGTGGGAGAAGTGCTTCCTCGTGCGATGCCTCCCGGCAAATTGTGTCAAGAATCGCTGGGCGAGTTCTTGCCATGAATCAATGCAGCCCTCGGGCAGCCTGTTGAACCATTCGTATGCCGGCCCCTCTAAGGTGGAGAGGAACCAACGACACAAATATTCGTCTGACGCCCCTACCATCATCATGTTGTTCTGGTATTTGCTGTAGTGTTCCTGGGGGTCCGTCTTCCCGTTGTAGGGCTGTATGTGCTGCCCTCGGTATTTTTCCGGGATCCGGGCCGCCAATACCCTTGGGGTAAATGGCGTCCGGGTCCGTAGCTGGATGACAGGTTCCCCGGAGCCCTCGGCCACCTTCTTCTGTAACTCCTCCATCTTGGCCATCATGGCCTCGTATTTGAGATCTGAATGAGGGGTGGAGGTGGTGGCGTGAGCTTTGTTGGACTCCATTTCGTCAAGTCGGCGTTGGAGGGCCGCAATAATCTCGTCCCGGAGATCCTTTGGGAGGGTCTCCGCCCCCTGCGAACGAACCCGGGCCGAGTGGGCCTGGTTGATTTGGTGGCGAGCATCATTGGCATGAAGGGGTGCTTTGCCCTTGTCCCGAGGGGGACGCTCCTCGTCTGCCCTCGAGACAGACCCTCCACTTTCCTGGGGCCTTTGGAGTGCCTTTCCTCCGAGGCGGTCTTGGACCCCTCGGCGGTCTGGCCCTCCTCCGAGCCGGTTGAGGGCGGAAGTGCGGGGCCTCTCCCTGTTGTCATTGTGGCGGTCCCGGGACTGTACTTCCTGGGAGGACGTGTCCTGGGCCACTACCCCTTCGTCGTTCCTCACCCGAGAGGTGGGATTTCCGAAGGGGTGTGGCAGAGGGGGAAGTATGATGTTTTCCCCCACCTGGGGGTGAGCCGGAGCCAGGGTGTCGAAGGCACCCGGGTTCTGAGTGAGCGTTTGGATGAAGGCGGAGAGCGCCGATTGCACGTCGATGGTGAGAACCGGAGGGCTGACTTGGTCATCGCTCCAGTTTTTCTTCTTGGCCTCGATGCCGAGGCGGGCATCGGGGGCATTTTGTTGGATCTGAAGGCGTAGGTCGACAGCCGCCTGTTCCAGCCCAGCGATGACACCGCCCTCGGGAGCCCTGTGAGAGGCTTCGGGGGCGTTGACGTCGCCGAGGGCCAGGTTCTTGTCTTCTACGTTCTTTGAGTTGGCACGTGTTGTTCTCACCATTTTGGTAGAGGTCTAGTGTTTGGCGAAGGGGGAGGGTTTCTTACTCGATTGTTCGACCTCTCAACGAGAGCACCAAATGATGGATAGTCTACCTGGGGTATATATCCGAAGGGTTATTGCTGGGAATAACTTAGAAAGAAGTCAGAGCAAGTAAATGTAGAGAGAGAGAGAGAGTGTATTATAAATGTGGAGCGTTTTCAGCGTGGTTACAAATGGGGAAATGGGGTGCTATTTATAGTAGCAATAAATGTCGGGCAGGGACACGTGTCAAGCGCCTATTGGCCGAGGGGTCACCTCAACTGGTTGGCGTTGGCAGCCGCATGTGGCCGCATTTAATGCGGCTGTTGGATGGGACGTCTGTACAGGGTACGGTGATCTGTACGCATGTGAGGCGGATATCATGTCGGGAGAGGTGCCCTCGGCTGCAAAGGACTAGTCGAGGGCTCTTAGTACCGATGGCACCCTGGTGCCGAGGGCTCACAGTGCCGAGGGCTACTGTTTTCGCCGTTTTCTCCCAGTTTCTTAGTTTGCCTGGAAAACCCATTCTGTGAGAGTTTAGAACCTTCGGCCAGGGGGCCGAGGGCACCCCTGGTGCGTATTGCGGACTGCTTGGTACTCTGGGTGCCGTGATTTGGGCCTGTTGGGCCTTCTGGGCCTGTTGGGCCTCTACTGGAGTAGTAGGAGTCTGTGGGCCGGGTGTTCCCGGGCCATATACTCCATCACTCCCCTTCCTTGATTTCATCTTCCTCGAGCCTGACGATTTCTTCAGAGCATTTGGTCAGTAGTTCTCGAAGCCACCAGTTTCTCTGCATGTCATCTATCTCGGCCTCACTGCGGAGATCATCCCATTCTGTCCATTGTTTTGGCCATTTATCATGTATCACCGCATCCTCCCGTGCGTCGTGGATGTCCTTGCATGGGGAATGTATGGAACTCTTTGTTGCTGTTGGAGCGATGATTGTTCTTGGGTAGCACAACCGGGTTCACTTGGATTGCCCGTTGACATCAGTTTAGAACTGGGTTCTGACTGATGGCCTGATTTTGAGGATGTACTTACAGTAGCATCACCAGGACTTCCATCCCCTCCTCGAACAGTATACCTGGGAGATACGCCTCGGGATGTTGTCATCAGCTTCGACACAGGGTCTGACTGATGGCCTGAACTTATTGATGTACCAAGGGTGGCATCGTCAGGACTTCCATCCCCTCCTCGGACAATATCTCTAGGAGATAAGCCTCGGGATGTTTTGTCTAGCTCGACCACGCTAGAGAGATGGGCTTGGTTTTGGCAAGGGGAAGGTGGTGGTTGGCTGATGGAAGTCTCAGGTTGTTTGGTTTGGGGACTTTGAGTGGTAGAGGCACCTTGCTCGAGTATCCGTGGCCTCTTGTTCTCCCCCTCATGAGGTTCCGGATCGTCGGGATCCTCATGTGAACGTTTGCGACCACGGGGACTTTCACGGCAGGTGCCCTTGGTGTCCGGATCAGCGAGAAGGGCAGTAAGGACGCCTTGCTGGTAGGAAGTGAGGTCGGTGTGGGGTATGTTAAGGAGATCATCCAGCAAGGCCGATGCCAGGACCTCGAAGGGTTGGGAAAGTAGTTCAATGGGAGGTGTGGTCGGGTGTGGGGATGATACTTGGTCTGTATCATGGGTTCCGCGAGAAGAGGTAGGGCTATGGACTTTGGTGGAGGTGGCGGAGATGACCGGAGAGCTTTGAGATTTGGAGTGAGAAGGTGATGGGTGTGGTTCAGGCTGGCTGTGTTCACTATGCACTGCCGGGGTGGTCTTGGATTCTTGTGCCCAAGCTGTAAATGCTTGTTGCACCCATGGCTTAATGGTGGAATCCAAGAAACGGTGCATAAGAACGGTGACGTCTTCGGTAGTGAGGTGTTCAGTTACAGGGGTTGTAACTGTTGTCACAGCATCAGTGAAGAGAGCTGATGTGTGTCCTGCATTCAATGATGGGGTCATTGTGGACGTAGCAGGGCTTCCGACCGTCATCGTTGGTACTCTGGTCGTTGCTTCCAGGGTGCGTGCACCTGTATGTGCGGTGAATAGTGTAGGTGTCCTAGAAAAATTAGAAAATGTAGGGAGTGTGACACCTAGACTCGATGTGCTCAAGGAAGTGGTGGTGGCCTCGGGCTGTTGGCCACTAATTCGCTCAACTGGTTCGGAGGGAACCAGAGAGGTGGGTGAATCCTACTGTTTTGAAACGTTAGCCTGTTGGGAGGCTAACGAGTGGCTAGGTGAGGGTGGTGCATGCGCAGTTGAGCCTGATGCTGCGGCTTCTACTTGGAGACCGAAAAGATCGGCTCCTGCACTTATGTATTCAGCTCGGCTTATATTAATGAAGGGTTGACAATCGGCAAAGATATACAAGTCGTCCTCGTCAACTAGGTTTCTTTTGACGAGGCGCCGCTTCTTTGGGTTGAGTGACTGGGGAGCATCATTTTTCGCTTTGATGCGTTGCTCCCTGACGATGCCGGTAGCACTTTCTATAGTATGACCGGCCTCCACGGTCTTGATGACGAGCTCTTTGGGGCGTGTAGCAATGATTGGAGCTGCATCCTCAGCGGTAATTTTCTTCAGAGGAGATTCAATAGGCAGCTTACCCTTTTGGATGAGAGCAAAAGTGTGGTCCACAACGTCAACATCATCGTCATCATCATCATCATCATCATCATCATCGTTGTCACTTCTGGCCACGCTATCGGAAGCCTCGTCGTCAGCCTCTTTATGAGCCGAGCTGAGCGAGTCATCAGCAGATTCCTCAGCGTTCGTCGGTTTGCCCTTAGTCGTCCGAGTCCTCTCGAAAGATTCATCGGACTCTCCTTCATCGGGCCGACGTGCCACTGGCTTCTGTGGCTTTGGGGCTTTCTTTGGACCCTTACCTACACTCGGATTAATCCCCTGGGTAGGTTCAGCTGGGATTTGCTGAACCATAGGGACTGTTCTCTCAAGGTTCTCCTTGTATTTGACGATGGTTGGAATGGACTGATTTGCCAGATTGAGCAGAGCATCTGGAATCCACAGGCCCTGAGCTGCTTTCTTATCAGCTTTGAAGTATTGGAGCTTTGGGGCTATGAAGTGTGGATCATCAGTACGTCGAGGAATGGATGTGTTTGCTGTCATGCAGTCATGGATGATCAGCCCCAACCACCTGGCGTATGGAATGGTGCCTGACCTGTTTTTCTCTTTGGCTTTTACCAGGTCCATTAGCTCTGAGAAGAAGAGCTGAGCCATGTCATACTTCTTGTTGTATGCAATGCTGTGGAAGACGCAGAGTATGTGCTTGTTGCATTTGTCAATCCCGGCATGCTTTGGAGAGAGGCACTTGTTTACTAGCCCGAATAGGCTCTTCCAGGGATGATGAAGGTATGCTCCATTGAAGTTCGACAGTTTTGGTAGTAGAGAGGCATAACCCAGAGCCGTGACATCTTTGAGAAGATCCGGAATAGGTGGAAGAGGATCGTAGTTGTCATGTGCGGGGAGCGCCAGTGTAGAGCGTAGAGTTGCTGGAGTCAGGACAATCCTCATGTTGTTGAGCTTTGTGAGGATTTTGGTGCGGTCTTTTGTTGACTCGGTGCGCATATGTCCCCATAATTGTTGGAGGTAGATTTCTGGCACCGACTTTGATTTGTGGAAGGCGGTCCAGAGATAATGGCGCTTCAGAATCCCGGGGATGACTGGATCCTGACACTTGAAAACAGTCAGATCCAGCTGGAAGTTGTTGTCCAGCACCTTGACCCACCTATCTTGTGGGTAGATCGCGTCATCAATGTTATGTCTCTTTTGTGTACCTACCATAGTGAGCTGAGGAAAGCATGGGTCAGTGCAAAAGTCCATTTCCTGAAATTAGATGAACTGTTGTTTGGTTTGGTTCTGAAAAGTGGAGTGCAGGTGGTGGTTAAAATCGACTAAGGCAAAAGCTCGAAAAACCGTATCTCGAGATTTAAATCTCGAGATCTCAATCTCGAGTTTTAAATCTCGAGATCTCAATCTCGAGTTTTAAATCTCGAGATCTCAATCTCGAGTTTTAAATCTCGAGATCTCAATCTCGAGTTTTAAATCTCGAGATCTTAATCTCGAGTTTAAATCTCGAGATCTCAATCTCGAGATCTCAATCTCGAGTTTAAATCTCGAGATCTCAATCTCGAGTTTTAAATCTCGAGATCTCAATCTCGAGTTTTAAATCTCGAGATCTCAATGTCGAGTTTAAATCTCGAAATCTCAATCTCGAGTTTTAAATATTGAGATCTAGATCCCGAGATATAGATCTCGAAATCTCAATCTCGAGTTTTAAATATTGAGATCTAGATCCCGAGATATAGATCTCGAGATCTCGATCTCGAGTTTTAAATCTCGAGATCTCGTCACGAAGATCAAACGACGAGAGCGAGATCCTGAGGTTTAAATCTGGAGATATCGAAACGAATCGCCTTTCGATGATAATGACGAAGCTACCTGCAATAACAGAAACACAGATATACAAAAAAAACGTTGTTGCGAGTTCATCAGATGTTCGTGAGCGAGATTTCTCAAAACAGAATTGAGTGTTTCTTTAGATTTTTGTTTTCGAAAACCAGGATGAAGTCGATGAAAACGATGGACTACCTTAGCTTGAGAGGCGAGAAGAGGGAGAATGGTTTGAGAGAGAAAGGTTCCGAGATCTTTGTTAAGTTGGGACGGAAAGTGTGAGAATGAAATGTCTCAGGTTTCTCGAGAACCTTTTATACGCGAAAAAGGGCTTTTTGAAATTTTGGGCCGAAGACGGAAATCAGGGCTTGAAATGGCTTTTGAAAAGGAGTTTGGCCCAAGCGAATATTAATCTTCTCCCTCTCTTTTTGGACACTAGAAAAAAAACGCACACATGCAACGCACACACACTATTTTTTTGTTCTTTTTCTGATTTTCTCCCCCTCAATACATGCAACGCACTGATGGAGAATATGGGTCTGAGCCCCCGGACCCACATACTCGAAAGAACAGAAAGCACAAGACACAGAGTGGCGCCCTCGTCGGCCAAGGGACCCCCGTCGGCCGAAAAGGTGCCAACTGAGATCATGGTCCTGAAGCCAAGGAACCCGGGTACCCTCGTCGGCCGTGCCCTCGCCGGCCATGCCCTCGTCGGCCACGGAGACCCCACAGAACCGGATTCTACACTTACTCATTTGTACAGCCCATTAGTGGCTTTGTATTCGGCCCAGTAGCGGTCCAGTTGTAAATGGGCCTCCCAAGCCCAAGGCTTGGGAGCCCAGCCCGTATTTTCTCTATAAATACTCCCCTTGGGAGTAGTTGTAGGGGTTCAGAATTCATTAATACCAAGCAAATATACTACTTCTCTCTCTAGCTCTCACTTCTCTCTAGATATATACTCTATCATTTGGTGCTCTCGTTGAGAGCTAGAACAGTCAAGTTAGCACCCTTCGTCGCTACCAAGCACAGCTAACCACTGATCATGGGGAGAACTAGGTCAAACCGCAACCTCGTCAGCAAAGTCATCCCTGAGGACCAAGAGCCCAGGGAGCACGATGAGGACGCCACGGCCGACCAGGCCGGCGGAGGGGACCTCTTCCAGGAGGCCTTCAACCTCACGACGGACCTCCACAACCAACTCAACGGCGGAATCCCCGACGCCCGCCTCGGCTTGGACAAGAAACGAGCTGAGAAGACGGACCACGCCCCGGCCCAGCCTATGGCCGCGGCCTCTCCGTCCGTGGATCCGTAGGTCCGGGCCGCGCTGTCGGTCATCATCGCCAGCCTGGCTTAGAACCCCACCGTCCTCAGCGCACTCTTGCCAAGGACCGGGGGGAACGTCACTCAACCTCCTCAGCACCAACCGTTGGCCGTCCGGATAGGCAATGATGAGGGGGTGGTTCCCCAGGACACGGCGTCGTCCCACTCCCACCCTGCTTCCCCTCTTCGGCCTGGGCAGACCCCAGCGCGTGGAAAAGCCTCTGCCTTCAATAGGCTAGGTGACACGCGCCGTCGTCCGGTTTCAGAGAGGATGGCGGGACGGGTTGGTGAGCCTCGTCCTGGCTCGCCGAGGGAAAGCTTGGGGCCTGTGTCCCAGACAGCGGACCAGCCCCGCCCGGACAAGGGCAAAGGAAAGTTGCACGAGGATGACGTGCGCCACCAGATCAACGCGGCTCACAACGAGCGCATGAGGAACCAGCCGGGCGCCGCTGCGGCCGCCAGGGACCCCCGGGACGAGGTCATCGCCCAGCTGGAAAGGAGACTGGCTCAGATGGAGGCCAAGCAGTCGGCCAACATCCCTACGGCCGGCGCCTCCAACGACCCCGGCCTCAACGCGCTCATGAACAAGGTTAGCGCCCTGGAGAGGGAGCTGGCCGATGGGCGAGGTGACCCCATCATCCAGGTCAGGATCAGGACCCCTTTCACCAACAGGGTCCTCTCGGCCCCCATCCCGGAGAAGTACAGGGGGAACGCCATCAAGTCCTACGACGGCCGATCAGACCCCCAGGAACACTTCAGCCGTTACCAGAACAACATGCTGATGGTGAACGCGTCCGACGAATACCTCTGCCGTTGGTTCCTCTCTACTCTCGAGGGGCCAGCGTACAAGTGGTTCAACGCGCTCCCCGAAGGGAGCATCGACTCATGGCAGGATCTCGCCCAGCGCTTCCTCACTCACTTTGCCAGGAGGAAGCGCGCGAAGAAGTATTTCACCCACCTCCTCTCCGTCAAGCAGCAGCACGAGGAGTCCCTCCGGTCATTCATTGATCGGTGGACGAGGGAAACCGAGGAGGTCGAGGGGGAC
The DNA here is from genome assembly GCA_945859875.1 of Cuscuta europaea. Taxonomy (NCBI): domain Eukaryota; kingdom Viridiplantae; phylum Streptophyta; class Magnoliopsida; order Solanales; family Convolvulaceae; genus Cuscuta; species Cuscuta europaea. The sequence continues at coordinate 13,272,345 of CAMAPE010000004.1, forward strand.
GATGAGCGCACCCTCCTCGCCTTGTATCAGGGAGCCCTCCGCAGCTCCCCATACGCTAGGAGCCTCATCACCGACCCCCCGAGGTCGTACGCCAAGGCGCTCCAGCGCGGAGGCTTGTATGCCGACGCCGATGAGCTCCACAATCACAAGAGAGAGGGGGGCCATCCCTCCAAGAAGACAAATCCTTCGCCGGCCTCGGGTCCGTCCCCGGCCGGCCAGGGTGCCCAGGGCCGTCACGGTTCTGGTGGACAGAGTAAGAAAGATCGCCACTGGCGGCCGAGGTTGGAACGGCCGGGGGTAACCCTCACCCACCCGGTCGGCACCACCCGGCCGAGGAGATCCTTGCCATCCAGCAGGGCGGCACATACTGCCGGTTCCACAAGAACTCGTCGCACAACACCGACGATTGCATCACACTGAAGAAGGCCATCGAGCGCCTTATTCGCCAGGGGGAACTCTCCCAGTTTGTCAAAGGTGGCCCACGCAAGAACACTTGGGTAAACACCGGCAAACATGGGGGCGAACCCTCTGCGAAGAAGCGGGAGATTGGTAGGCTCAGCGACGACGAGGACTTCGAAGAGCCCCCGCCGAAGAAGAATCGCATCCACCTCATCGTAGGTGGGAACACTGGGGGGGACTCCGCCACTCAGAGAAAGAAATTGGCCCAATCCCTTTACATTGGGGAGGTGTCTCACGTCCCCCCAGCCGAAGAAGCAGCGAACGGAGGCGATCACCTTCACCGACAAGGATCTGCCTCCGGGTATGGAATCACACAGGGACGCCCTCGTCATCCGATGTGAGATCGGTGACTCCATCATCCACCGTACTTACATCGATACGGGGAGCTCCGTCAACGTGATGTACCTGGACACATTCAAGCAGCTGAAGCTGGACAGAGCTCTGCTGAAGCCGATCAAGACACCGTTATCCGGCTTCACCGGGGACTCTATCGACGCTGAGGGCACGATAGTCCTCCCCGTGGAGGTCGGTGACGGCCCCCACCACGCCAGAATTGACATGGAGTTCATGGTGGTCAACCTCCAGTGCGCCCACAACCTGATCTTGGGCCGGCCAGCGCTGGAGGACTTGGAGGCCATCATCTCCATGAAGCACTTGTGCCTGAAGTTCCCCACCAACGACGGCATCGGCTACGCCAGAGGATAACCAGAGGATAACCAGGGCATGCTACCTCAAACTGACGAGGCCGGCCGAGAGGGAAGGCCAGAGGATAGACACCATCACGGCCGCCGTCGCCATGGACGAGGAGAGGCCACATGCGGAGCCGGCCGAGGAGGTCGAGGAAATCCCTCTGGATACCTCCCGGCCGGAGCGGGTTCTCAGAGTCGGAAAGCAACTCCCCCAGGACCAACGAGACGCCATCCTCCTCGTCCTACGGTCATACGCCGTTATCTTCGCATGGGGCCCGGACGATATGCCGGGCATCAGCCGCCAGGTGATCACTCACCGGCTGACCGTCGATCCAGCCTCTACGCCTGTCAAGCAGAAGCGGCGCTACTTGTCCGCCGATAGGCGGGACTTCGTCAAAGGGGAGGTCGCCATGCTCCTCTCAATCAAACACATTAAAGAGGTGAAGTACCCGACATGGTTGGCCAACGTTGTCCTCGCCCAGAAACCGCCGACGTTCAGAATGTGTGTTGATTACACTGACCTGAACAAGGCGTGCCCCATGGACCCGTTCCCTCTCCCCAACATTGATCAGCTGGTTGACGAGACGGCGGGGTGCGAGTTGATGTCGTTCCTCGACGCTTTCAGAGGGTACCACCATATCTCCATGCATGAAGATGACGCTGAGAAGACGGCATTCATGACCCCAGAGGGAATCTTTTGCTACCTCGTCATGGCCTTCGGACTCAAAAACTCCGGCGCCACCTACACTAGGATGGTGGCCAAGATCTTCAGGGCGGTCCTCGGCCGGACGATGGAGGAATAAGTCGACGACATGATCATCAAGAGCAGGCAGGCCACCTCCCACGCCGACGACCTCCGGGAAATCTTTGAAATAATGAAGGAGTTCAGGCTCCGCCTCAACCCCAAGAAGTGCGCCTTCGGCGTCCAAGGCGGCAAGTTCCTCGGCTACATGGTCAGCCGGAGAGGCATCGAGATAAACCCGGAGAAGACGCAGGCTATCATCAATATGGAGCCGCCCCGCAACGTCAAGGAGGTACAGCGACTGACGGGGCGCCTGGCGGCCTTGAACCGGTTCCTCTCCAGGTCAGCCGAGAGGGCACTCCCCTTCTTTCAGATCATGCGTAAAGGCAACAGCTTCAAGTGGACGACGGAGTGCCAGGAAGCATTCGACGAACTGAAAAGGTACCTGTCGTCCCCACCCGTGCTCTCCAAGCCCAAAGCCGGTGAAACCCTCTTCTTGTACTTAGGGGTGAGCACGTCGGCCATCAGCTCCGTGCTCATCCGTGAGGACGAAGGGGTGCAGAAGGCCATCTTCTACATCAGCAAGACACTCAGGGAGGCCGAGCTCAGGTACTCCCCCATTGAGAAGACGGTGCTGGCCATCGTCCACACGGTGAAGAAGCTGGGACACTACTTCCAGGCCCACGCCGTCCATGTACTGACCCAGCAGCCTCTCGGCGCACTCATGAGGAACCCCACCAGCTCCTCTAGGATGGCGTAATGTGCAATTTTCCTCAGCCAATTTCAAATTGAGATCAAGCCAAGGCCATCCATCAAAGGGCAAGCCTTGGCCGACTTCGTCATCGAATGCACGGCAAGGGAGACGGCCGTCGCCAACCCCGGGCCGGAGCCGGACCATACGTGGACCCTGTTCACTCACGGATTGTCGGCCGCGAAATCATGCGGCGGCGGCGGCGTCCTCATATCCCCTGAAGGATTCAGAGCTTACTATGTCATCCGCTTCAACTTCAGGGTATCCAACAACGAAGCCGAGTATGAGGCCCTCCTCAGCGGTCTCAGACTCGCAGCCGGCCTCAAGGCCAAGCACCTCAAAATCAAGTGCGACTCCAAACTGGTAGTGGGCCAGATGGAGGGATCGTACGAAGCAAAGGAAGGCCGGATGAAGCAGTACAAACAAGCGGCGGAGGAGTTGCTGAAAGCGTTTGAAACCCACGAGATCACTCAGATCCCAAGGACCGAGAACGCCGAAGCCGACATCCTCTCCAAACTCAGCTCGGACACCCCGGAGCACATCTCCCAGTTGGCCAAGATCGAGGAGTTGAGCATGTCCAGCATCCATGCCAGCCCAGTCTTGTGCGTCCAACAGCGACCAGAGGACTGGATCTCCGACATCGCCACCTTCATCGCAACGGGGGAGTTGCCCCCGGACGAGGAGAGAGCCAAACTTGCCAAACTCAGGGCCCCAAGCTACACCATCGAAGATGGCAAACTCTATAAACGATCCTACAATGGCACTCTCCTTCGATGCCTCCACCAGGATGAGGCCGACATAGCCATGGAAGAAGTTCATTGTGGCGTCTGCTCCTCACACCAGGGCCCTTTCAGCATGTCCCGGCGTCTCGTCGTCCAGGGCTTCTTCTGGCCGACGATGGCACGCGACTGCGCTGACCTGGCCAGGAAGTGCACTACATGCCAGGTACTCCAGAAGGCCCCTGGTCGGCCAACTGTCAACTACGCCCCCGTCAGCACCGCAATTCCATTCTCCAGATGGGGGATTGACCTGGTTGGCCCCCTGCCTAGAGCCGCCGGGAATAACCGCTACATCATCGTCGCCGTCGACTACTTCACCAAGTGGGTCGAGGCGGAGCCCTTGGCTAGCATCACGGGGGCCAGATGCCAAAAATTTGTTTACAAGAACATCATCACACGCTTTGGCGTCCCCCAGGAGATTATATCAGACAACGGCACCCAATTCGAGGTAGCCCCTTTCCAAGAACTCCTCCGGGAGTTTGGGGTAAAGCATCGTTTCTCCTCCGTTGCCTACCCTCAGGGCAACGGGCAGGTCGAGAACGCCAACAGAACAATTATGGAGGGGCTGAAGAAGAAGCTCCAGGCCGCAGGAGGTAGTTGGGTCGACGAGCTCCCCAACATCCTGTGGTGCTACAGAACCACGCCGAGGAGGGTGACAGGTGAAACGCCTTTCGCCCTGTGCTACGGCTTTGAAGCAAAGGCGCCCACGGAAGTTGCCATCCCCAGCCGACGGGTGGAACAGTACGAGCCTGACGCCAACGAAGAGAACATGAAGATTGACCTTCACCTGGTTGATGAGAGGCGTGAGCAAGCTTACGTCCGAGCAGAGAACTACCGGCGTCAAGTAAAATCATACTATGACGCCAAGGTACGTTCCCGGGAATTTCAGGTGGGGGACTACGTCCTCCGCCGAAGGGAAGCAAGCCAGCCGACAGAGGGTGGCAAGCTAGCATTGAAGTACGAAGGGCCCTACATCGTCAGTGTCGTGGTCAAACCCGGCACCTACAAGCTTAAACGCCCGAATGGGTCCAATGTACCACGAACGTGGAATGTACACCATCTGGTGAAGTTTTATCAGTAATCCGAAGGAGGTGCAGACGGCGAAGCCCTCACCCCCTAACGGGTTACTGATTGAACGCCACCCTCGGCCTCGAGCCACTTATGAATGAAATCATGTTCTGATTTTTTCTCTGGAATTTAAAGTAAAACATTAACAGGTGCCCCCGTCGGCCACCTTAGAGCGAAAGGTTCAGGCATGGCCGACATGGCCCTTTGCATTTGCAGCCTACGAGCGACAAGCTCAGGCACTCCATTGTATTTTGTATCAGCGAAGGGCTCAGGCCTAGCTGAGAGAGCACATCGTCCTGGCCACCGTAAGCCTAAAAGTGAAACGCTCAGGTATGGCCGACGATGTCCCCAGGACGAGGGCCCCGCAAACGGCCCACGTCTTGAAACGGGAAGCTCACCGCGTCGTCCACGCGCCAGAACGCAGGACGACAGGCCTGAAATCATGGCCGAGGTGACAAAATCCCAAAACTCAGGGATGGGCAACGACAACCGTTGGAAACCGACCAAAAGTCTAGCCCGCGTCATAAATAGGCGACGGGACCCGCCCTGAGATCACGGACGTTATAAACGAAGTCCGAACCGGCCGAAGGGTGTGCTCACCCTTCGGCCGAAGCCTGAAAGAAGGATACTCCCCGGAAAAAATATATATATATATATATATATGTATATATATATATATATATATATATATATATATATATATATACAAGGGAAAAAGAGGGAAGCCGACGGCCGTGCACACTAGCCGGCCTCGCGCAAAGAAAAATAAAATCCCCACAATTCAGGCCCAATTTGGCCAAGTACATTTCAGTTGAACACAAGCATTGTACCACTGACAGGTAACATGGACGACACGTCCACCTACCACAAGGGAATGGTCAAGGCCGAAACACACGCCTATAAAACCCTAACCGCAACGGTTGGGTGACACGCGAGAGGTGACCTTCATCGGCCACACTCCTTTGAAGCACCAACTCTTGGTATGAAACAAAGAATCACAATCCTAAGGATGACCAGGACGAAGCGGGCACTTATCACACCCGCGGAAGAATCAAGCAATCAAGAAACAATCCTTACTTGCCACAGCATCCCGGATAGCCGTTACAGGCACTGGAACCCAGGCCGTTGGTCAAGCGAAAGCCCTTTAGGAATTTGTTCAAGTGTCTACCAAACACTTAGAGAAAACTCTGAAGAAAAAGTTCCTCATGAAGGAACTATGCCTTAGTTGATGAAGGTAGGGCCTTCTCTTGGGGAAAGCAAGGGGCACCCTCATCGGCCACAAAGCCAGACCTTGGCCGATGATGATATGGCCACCTCCTAGCCGGCAGCGGTACCACAAAGACGGAACTACGTCTTACATTTATACTTAGAAAATTCTCTAAGTACTTAGATGGAGGAACTCCAGACGAAGCGGGCACCCGTATACTCCAAAGCCGTTAGCTACCTATGTCTTGCATTTGTATTTAGAGGAATTCCTATGTTCAAGGAACAAAGTTCAAACTACCCAAGGCAAGGAACGAAGACGTACGAGGCCGAAGGGGACAGCAACCTGTGTGCCCTTACCGGCCACAACACATGGACCCAAGCCGACCACCCTGATCAGATCAGGAACAAGGGAACACAACGGCCACAAAGGACACTGGGCCGACAACGTCAACATCGGTTCAACACTTAGTAAATTTCTTAAAGCACCTGTTAACAGTGCAAAGGGGGTGCCACATCAAGACGATGAGAACACCCACCCACTCGAGGTTCGTATACTTAGTAGAATTTCCTAAGTCCTAACTCCAAAGTACTTAGACAGAACAGTAAACGAGACGACGACACAGACAACAAGTACTACGAAAACATTTTCATTCAACATAAATGAGTACAAGGAGGGCTTCTAGGCCGTTACATAGCTGAAAGAAAGATAAAACTACAAAGGATCAGAACTCTGGAGGGGCTTCAGAGTCCTTCTCGGCCTCAGCTCCCCCCTCGGCCGGGACAACAGACGTACCGGCAGGGGCACCCGACGTGGCAGTATCTTCAAACATGCTCCGCTCATACGCCCAGTCATCGCTAATACGTGAGCTCTCAATAGGGAGCTGCCGCTCGGCCACCGGAAGCTCCAACTCTGCCTCAGGATGCTTCATTAACGGAGGCAGCTCGAGGCCGACGGCCCACTCCTTGGACACACCGATATCCATGAAACGCCGTTGCAGCCTCCTGTACAACAACCGTTGCATCCGGTATTGCCCAAGGTCATAGAAGACCTTCATCTCCTTCTCCCAATAGGCCTGGCCATCGGGGGATTGGTTCACCCAGTCAACGAGTCTGGCCGCCACGACCTCAAAACAGAATGGAAGCCGGCCTTCTTCCTTCCAACCGACTTCAAGAAACTTCTGCACAGCGGCATCAACGGCTTTCTCCTCGGCAGCACTGAGAGCCAGCTCTGCACTGGCCTTGCCCTTCTCGGCCTCCTCTGCGTGCTGAAGGGCCTCGTCGCGGGCACGCTCCACGTCGGCCAAGCGCTGGAGAGCCCCCTCCTTCTCAGCGGCCAACTGGTCGGCCTCGTCGGCCCTCTTCTTAAGGCCCTCAACCTCGAGACGCAGCCTCTCTAAGCTGCCCATCGCCTCATCGGCTGAGGCAACCTTCTGCTCGAATTGCCTCAGACGAGCAATCTCTTTTTGTTGCCTCCTGTTGTTCTCCATCAACATGAAGGCACCCTGCAGTAAAAAAATGAGTTAGACAACCTTGCAACAAAAATGGGGAAGAAAGTAAGACGAAGCGGGCACGGTTACTTACTTGGACGACGTGGTCCATCCCACCATCGTACATCTTCACGTGGCCGAGCTTCTTCAGATAAGCCCGGTCTTCATCAGGGATAGCCTGAGAAATCACCTCGTGGCCGTCAACGATTTCATTGAACAGTCCCCCTTTGACGGGGTACTCCACCTCGAGCTTGTAGGTGCCTCTGACCAGCTCTCGGCCGGACCCTTTCTTCCGGGCGGCCGTTGCGGGAGCAGGAACAGTGGAAAGAGTGGCGGACGACGGGCCTGAAGGGTGGTCCACCAAAGCATCAGGGTTTGAACCCTCTCCGTCCCCAGAAGGAATAGCCGACGTCCTAGCATCGCCGGCAGAAGAAGCCCTCTTTGACTTCTTGGGAGGCTTCATTCCCACCTCCGTCAACTTCTTCTGGCCCTCTTCGGCCTGCCTCTTCTTCTTCGGCTGTACCGGCGGCTTGGCCGCAGCGGTAGCCCCAGGTTGTTGGGCCTTCAGCTCCTCGGCCGCTTTGAGTTGGACCCTCTTCATGAATGACATGCGATCCATCACAAAACCTGCATCACAAAAAAAAACACTAAGGGTTAGAAAGCAAAATACGAAAGTACGACGAGGAAGCACGTCAGAAGGGACTTACCATCGGCCTCAGCTGGCACCCCCAGATCGGGACCATCAACCTCCTCATAGGACGTGGTCATCTTCGGCCACAACTCCACATCGTCGTCAAGATCACCATACACAAAATACCGTACAAAGCCGAGGGCGGCCATTTTGTACTCGGTAATATATGTCTTCACACTCCTCGGCCCTCCCTCCAGGAAAGCCTCAACTTGAGCGTCTAGGATGGAGCTCCTCGGCGCATCATGAAGATTAAAACGGCCGGTGTGGCCGACGGAGGGAAACTCTGTGCCCCCCTCGCCCAAAGACACGAACACAAACTTCCCCTTTCATCCATGGATGGACGTCGACAGGTCTGTGAAACTCCTCTTCTTAGGAAGTTGCTGAAGGGTGGCATACGACGCACAGTTCTGATGACTCCCACGGCCTATCTGATATAAGTTCATGAACAGCGCCGTCGTCGGCCTGAAATCCAATTCAGCACACCTCAGGAGGAAGCCGACGATGAGCGAGTAGCTATTCGGCGTCAACAAGGCCGGAGGGAGCCCCACCATATCCAGGTACTCAGTGATAAAGGGATGAAGCGGGAACCTAAGACCTTTAGCAAAACTCATCGGGTACACTCCGAAGTAGCCCGGGGGGATTGAGGACATGGTCCGTCGGCCTGGGTGCCCTAACCCTGCCATACGGCCCCACATACATTTGGGCGACCAGGTATTCCCCCGCATTACTCTGCGGCCTGATAACATAGATGTTCGTCAAATCAAGGTGAGAAAAGGCTGGCCCTCTCTTCGGCCTCCTCACCCTCCTCGGCGGCGCAACACCCTTCACGGCAGACACAGGTTTAGGGCAGGGGATGGCAGCCGACGTGGATGCCCCATCAGCAGTTCGGGAGACCCCTGCGTCCTCACCCCCAGACGATGACGCGGACCCCTCGTCCGCACGGTCCTCCTCGGCCGGCTCCCCGGTCCGGAACGAGCTCAGATTCTCAATCTCCTCACAGAACTCCTCGACCAGCTCATAATCAAGGGACTGGGCAGAGGGATCGTCGTCATAGGGATAGTACTCTTCGTTGAAGTTTTTCATCTTAAACACTATCTCGGATATACTGCAGCCTAGTTCAAGATCTAAGGATATTCAAGGGCCTAACACTAGATCACTAGCCTAGGAAGCAAAACATGCAAAGTACAGAGAGGATTTCGATGAACACTAACCTTGAACACAAAGAACACGAAGAACAAGCTTGAGATTTTATCTCTCTAGAAATCCGGCCAGCACTTCGACAAACTCAGAAAGCAAATGAGTTTTCTCGTCGGAGGGGGAGGGGTATTTATAGAACCCCCTACCCAACGGTCACTACACGTGGCACCCTCCCAATGGCCACATCAACGGCCACCAATGACAGGCCACCACGTCACCAACGGTCCAAGCTACACATCAAGAGCCCACCGGCAAAACAGACTCTACGGCCTATACGCTTGCCGGCTTCACAAGTGCCAGCAAGCGCCCACAACGGCCTATTTACTGGCCAAATTCACAAGTGCCAACAATAGGGAGATGACAACGGCCAGGAAGGTGATGAACGGCCACAGGACCAAAGGAACAAAGAACCCACAGCCGTCGGCTCCTCGTAACGACCTCTGATGATAACTCTTTACAAGCGATCTGCGCACAAGGGTTCTCCCACAGGGTTACCTTGGCCAGAAAATCGCCATAAGGGTTGGATTCAGGGGCACTACGGAGAGGCCGCTCCGGCCCGGGACTCAAGCAACTCCTTCACCCCTCACACTCTTCAGCCTGAAGCAGTGGGGGACTGGGGGACTACACCGGCCTCAACGAAAAAAAAAGGACAAATGCAAACACAAATGTAACCACAAGGCACGGCCACATCGGCCATGTACCACAAAGCATGGCCTCGTCGGCCAAAGGCACATAACAGCATCAACAACGGCCAACAAGCCACCTAAGTCAGGGACACTCATCGTCCTCCGCCAACAGTTAAATCATGATGGGCTCTTTGGCCAAAAACACGAAAGCCAATCAGCGACGGCCAAAAGGAGCGCAAACACCCTCATGGCCACCCAAAGGAAAGGGCGCCATCGTCCCCAAAGCAAGTTTCAACCTTAGTGACCTCATCGGCTTAAACGTAAAACTTCAACCGTCGACGTCCAAGAAAGGGAAAGCATGTCTTCAACGGCCACCATTGAAGCAGGACACTTATCGTCCCCAAATGAACACATCAAGGAAACAACGGCCTCCCCACCCACAGCGAGGAGCAGGTAACGGCCAAGGCACGGAACAGGATCACCAAAATGGAAACAGCACCAACGCCGCAATAGCCGACGGCCTGGGAACGCCCGCGTCGGCCAAAAGCACTAAAGCACAGGAATCTACTCTCCTTCACTTCGTCTACGTCTCAGCTTAGAGAGTAGGGGACTCCTGATGGAGTATATGGGTCTGAGCCCCCGGACCCACATACTCGGAAGAACAGAAAGCACAAGACACAGAGTGGCGCCCTCGTCGGCCAAGGGACCCCCGTCGGCCGAAAAGGTGCCAACTCAGATCATGGTCCTGAAGCCAAGGAACCCGGGTACCCTCGTCGGCCATGCCCTCGTCGGCCACGGAGACCCCACAGAACCGGATTCTACACTTACTCATTTGTACAGCCCATTAGTGGCTTTGTATTCGGCCCAGTAGCGGTCCAGTTGTAAATGGGCCTCCCAAGCCCAAGGCTTGGGAGCCCAGCCCGTATTTTCTCTATAAATACTCCCCTTGGGAGTAGTTGTAGGGGTTCAGAATTCATTAATACCAAGCAAATATACTACTTCTCTCTCTAGCTCTCACTTCTCTCTAGATATATACTCTATCACGCACACACACTATTTTTTTTTGTTCTTTTTCTTATTTTCTCCCCCTCAACACATGCAACGCACACACACTATTTACAGATCACACTCACACACTCTTTTTACAAGTCCCACACACACACACTTTGCAGACCAGTGGAGACAAAAATTAAACAGGCTCGAGGTTCAACATGCCCTACTTGGAGACCAGGAACTGGAATCTTTTTTCATCCAATGCCTTAGTAAACAAGTCAGCCAGTTGAAGCTCTGAGCTTACAAAGTACATATCTATGTCTCCTTTCTCCACATGATCCTTGATGAAATGATAGCGCAGATCAATGTGTTTGGTGCGGGAGTGGTGAACAGGATTGCTGGTGATGGCGATGGCGCTTTGAGAGTCACTGTAGATCGGGATATGGCGGAATGTGTAACCGTAGTCCTGGAGCTGAGTCTTCATCCATAATATTTGTGAACAACAACTAGCAGCCGCGACGTATTCGGCCTCAGCTGTAGATGTTGACACACAGTTCTGCTTTTTGGAAGACCAGTAGACTAGCTTCTCGCCCAAGAATTGGACGGCTCCCGATGTACTTTTGCGGTCCATCCGGCAACCAGCAAAATCAGCGTCCAAGTATCCGACTAGATCAAAGCCTGAATGCTTGGGATACCAAAGGCCTAGATTCACAGTGCCTTTGAGGTATCTTAAAATTCGTCGTACAACGGTCAGATGAGATTCCTTCGGATTGGCTTGAAAGCGAGCACATAAGCATGTGGAGAAGACAATGTCAGACCTGCTTGACGTGAGATATAGCAAAGATCCAATGATGGCCCTGTAATTCGTAGCATCCACTGGCTTCCCTGAGGGGTCTGAGTCCAGTTTATTGTTTGGGGACATAGAGGTCGTCATGGAAGATTTGCCTTCAATGTTGAATCTCTTTAGCATATCCAGAATGTATTTGGACTAATTGATGAAAATGCCATCATAGAGTTGTCTTACTTGCAGGCCTAAGAAGAAGTTAAGTTCACCCATCATGCTCATCTCGAACTTGGTTTTCATCAGTTTCTCAAAATGTTGGCATAGGCGCGAATTTGAAGAGGCAAAGATGATGTCATCAACATAGATCTGAATCAGAATGATGTCAGATTTCTGTCGCTTGATAAACAGAGTAGTATCAATCTTTCCATTGGAGAAACCTGAATCAATCAAAAATTCGGTCAAGGCATCGTACCAAGCTCTGGGTGCCTGTTTCAACCCATAGAGAGCCTTCTTGAGCTTGTATACATGGTCTGGGAATTTTGGATCTACAAATCCTTCAGGTTGAGCAACATAGACTTCTTCTTCTAAAGTCCCATTTAGAAAAGCTGTTTTCACGTCCATCTGAAAGACGGTGAAGTTTTTGTGCGCCGCGTACGCAAGAAAGAGGCGGATTGCTTCAATTCTAGCTACGGGCGCAAACGTTTCATCGTAGTCTATGCCTTCCTGTTGATTATATCCCTTTGCGACCAGCCTTGCCTTGTTCCTTACAACTGTTCCTTCTTCATCTCTTTTATTTTTGAATACCCACTTCGTGCCAATGATAGTCTTTCTCTGAGGCTTGGGTACCAGTGACCATACATCCAGTCTGTCAAACTGGTTGAGTTCATCTTGCATCGCAATCACCCAATCTGGATCAAGTAGTGCATCAGAGACCTTTGATGGTTCTAACTGGCTTAGGAAGCATGCGAAGTGGCATTCATTCATCGTTACGGATCTTGTGCGCACACCTTGACTCGGATCACCTATTATCTGATCAACGGGATGTGCTCTCGTCCACTTCCTCTCATGAGCTAGAGGAGTTGGAGTTATGATTGGTTGATCCGAGTCCTGATAGGAGTTTGAGGGCTCTGGAGCAGCTGTGGTGTGCAGTGGAGATGATTCTGGACTTGTAGAAAAACCGTGATCATCCACACCTCTGAGATTGGATTGAGGGGTTGAGGGTGTGGATGGTACATCGTCTGGTCCTGTGAGGAGCGGAATCTCTGCTGTTGGAGTTGATGTTGAAGCTGGAGTGCATGGAGGAGGTGGAGGTTGTGAGTTCTCGTAGAAGTTTCTGAAAAGAGAATCGAGAATCACATCTTCGTGTTCGGTGTTTGGTTCAGCTTTATCAGAAGCTACTGGTACAGCATGTGATGGATCAGCCTGTAGATGTTCGATCGCGAAGTCTGCCATTTCATAGAATGTAACATTTACACTCTCGATGACAGTGCGCTTGTCTCTGAGATAGACTCTGTAAGCTTTGAACTGCAGTGAGTAGCCAATAAACACGCCTTCTCTGGCTTTGGGGTCCAGCTTACTTCTCTCTGTCCGATCATTTAGTATGAAGCACTTGCAGCCAAAAACCTTGAAGAAAGAGATGTCGGGAGTTCTGTTGAAGAGAATTTCATATGGAGTCTTGTCGAAGCGTTTATGGATGGATGTTCTGTTCTGAGTGAAGCACGCAGTATTGATTGCCTCTGCCCACATGAAGTGAGGCAGTCTGGATTGGATTAACATGGTGCGTGCTGCTTCAACAAGGGTTCTGTTCTTTCTCTCAACAACTCCGTTCTGTTGGGGAGTTTTTGCTGCTGCAAATTGCTGAGTGATACCGAGTGATTCATAGAACTCAGTGAGAGTTTGATATTTGAACTCAGTACCATTGTCAGTTCTTACAATTCGAACACTGTGCTGTAGCAGTTTCTGGATGGTCCTGATAAAGGTCATAATGTTTTCTGCAGCCTCGTCCTTTGATCGGAGAAATTTTGTCCATGTGTACCTAGAGAAGTCATCAACGATCACCAGAGTGTATTTGCGACCGTTGATGCTTTGAACTCTCATAGGTCCACACAGATCCATGTGAATTAGCTGCAGCTGATGTGTAGATGATGGTACTGTTTTCGACTTGTGGGAGCTTCGCGTCATTTTGCCCATTTTGCAGGCACTACAATGATTTTCAGCGGAAGACTTTAGCAGAGGAAGCCCCTTTACAAGTTTCTTGGAGGACATGATTGAGAGATGCTTGAAGTTCAGATGGGAGAGACGTCTGTGCCAAAGGTTGTTCTGTTCAGTTGAAGCTTTGGACATCAGACAGATGGAAGTGGTGGATTGGACGCTTTTCAGATCAATACTGTACAGATTTGATGTTCTGTAACACGTTAATAATGTATTCCCACCGCTGTCTAGAACACAACATTGTTTTGCAAAGAACCTCACTTCCATCCCGCTGTCACAGAATTGTCCTATGCTCAGTAAGTTGTGTTTGAGCCCTTTGACAAAAGAAACATCTTTTATTGTGACACTGGCACAGATGACGTCCCCATACCCAAGAATAGGAGATGAGGCGTCGTTCCCGAATCTGACATTGCCTCCGTAGCAGTTGGTGTAGTTGCTCAATAGGTGCTTTATTCCGGTCATGTGGGTTGAGCATCCTGAGTCTAAGTGCCACACATGACCGTCCTGCAAAACAATCAAACAGATTTAGGTACCCATCTTGGAGTGGGTCCTTCCTTATTATCAAAAAACACCTTTCTAAATCTTGCTTTTAGCTGTGATCCAAGGTCAACAGCTTTTTCAACAAACGATCTTTCTCTTGTGGACTCTCCAATAGCCAGATCTGCTTTGGCAGTGGGTCTGGTTTTTGGAGCCCACTTAGCAGTTTCCATTTTGGTGGGTCTGATGTTGTGAACCCACCTTTCCGTTTTAGTTCTGCTGGGTCTGAATTTGGGGACCCACCTTTCTGTTTCAGTTTTGGTGGGTCTGCGATTGGGGACCCACCTATCCGTTTCAGGTTGGGTAGGTCTCATCTTGGGGACCCACCTCTTCATTTCAGTTTTGGTGGGTCTTATCTTGGGGACCCACCTTTCCGTTTTAGTTCTGGGAGGAGAGTAGACATGCGCTTTGTGATTGAATGGTTGTTTCTTAAGTTTGGTTTTAAAAATCTCATCTTTAGAAAGCCGATTAAGATGTTTCCTTGAATGAACTCGAAGAGCATATTTCATATCAGGAATACAAAATGTTCCCTTAGAAGTTCTTTTCTTGGTTTCTCTTTCTGGTTTGAGCTTTCTGTGAGGCTTTGCTTTAACAACATTCACATCACATTCATAATTATGGGGGTCTGGAACAGAATAACCATAAGCAATACTTGAATTATGAATAGAACGATGTCTAGAAGAAGTCTCAGAAATATCCAGCTTGGGACTCAAGACTGAACTACTAGAAGTTTGTTTTGTAGAGACAGAATTACAATTAACTTTAGAGTAAAAAATAGAACTAGATCTAGGACTGGCACTATTCTCAAAAACTTTCTTTTTGCCTTCTGCGATTTCCTTCCTCTTTTTCCTCCACTCATTCTTCTCTTCTCCTTCCTTCTTCACTTCTTTTCCTGTAAACAAAGGAGAAGAGAGATGAGTGGACGAACCTTTTAAAACCTTGTTTTTCTCAGGTGAGGTGTGTAAATTATCAGTCTTAGATGTAGAAGGGGTTGTTTTAGCATGATACTGCTCACTTAATTCATTGAACTTTTGAAGAAGTTCCTGCCAGTTGCTCTCAAAACCTCTCTTTTCAGTTTCAAATCTTTCTCTCGTTATCAAGAGTTTTCTGAAGGTTTTTGAGTTTTTGAGCCATAGGAAAAATACAAGGTTCCTCTCCAGTTTTAGAAATACCTACTCTTGGGGGTGGGTCTAGAGGATGTCCTATGTGAGGAATATCTTTAGCATAAGGGTCAAGACATTCACTAAAGCAGGAACTAGATTTTTCTTGTGAAAGTTGTTTTTCATTTACAGAGAGATAATCACAAGAAATCGCAGATTTAGGATTCTTTCTCTTTTCTTCTTCTGCTTCAGCGTTTTCTTCATCACTTCGAAAATACATTTTTTCACCAAACCCTAGTCCCATGTAATCTTTGTTATAAATTTGAAGACAGTTAACTTTCTTTAGATTACATGGGTTTTTTATGCCCAGTCCTATTCTAGGATTGTAGAATCGGTCATCCTTTATTCGATTAAGAAAAATTGTCTGTTCAGACTGACCTCTTCTAGCAGCTAGATCCTCTAGTTCTTTTATTTTGTTTAAAAGTGTTCTTCTCTTATTATGCAAAAAATCGCATTCAGCCTTTGCTGTGCTTTTTTCTCGTTCACTATCCTCAAATTTCCTAGTTAGTTCAGCTATCTTAAGTTCAAAACTTTCAAAATCTGAGGACACCTTTTTGACCTGATCTTTCGCAATTTCAAGTTGAACACTTAGAGAAGACTTTTGGTCTAGATTCTGTTTCAGTACCCTGTGATTATTGTCTAGTCTCTCCTTTAGTTCTTTAATTAGATTGTCCTTCTCAAGTAAGGACTGAATTTGATTATTTAAAGGAGTATGAGAGGTACTTACAGAGCTTGTTGAGCATTCACTTTCGGGGATCGCATCATCACCCTTTCTTTCATCTTCCTCCACTCGTGCCATCAGGGCATAGTTTTCTTCTTCCTCCTCCTCATCAGAAGAATCTTCTGCCCAGTTATCATTCTCAGCAGTCATTACAGAAGTTTCTTCTTCTTTCTGCACCATCAACATTTTCTGCTTATTCCACAACATCTTCTGCTTGTAGAAGTTAACATCCTTCTTCTTTGGGAGGCGGCAGTCTTTGATGACATGTCCAGCCTTCCCACAATTGTAGCATTTGGGAGCATCTTCAGCTGATGGCGCCTTTCTAGAAGATCCTTGTTCATGGTTCTTCTATTTGTAGTTAGATGAGGAGGTTCTCAGTTTGTTGGAGGAGCTGTTCTTCTTTGCAAATCTCTTGGCAAGCAGTGCCATCTTTTTCTGTAAGTCTGCAAGCTCAGCCTCCAGATCAGATTTGTCGTCATCACTTTCATCATCGTCTGATTCAACCACCACCACCTTCTTCTTCTTCTTCTTCAGTGGTGTGGTTATCCTTCTGGGCTGAACTTCCATCACAAGAGCTAGAGGATTTGTGGTGTGATGATTCTCGACACAAGCAACCTCATTGACAAATTGCTTCAGATGTTCATATAGAGTGCAGAGGTCAATTTCATCCAAGTCAATGCGAGATCTAACATCCTTCACTGTCTTTTCCCATGCAGGATGCAGGCTAGATAGAAATCTAATATTCAGTTCCAAGTTGGACCTGAATACTTTGATTTTTCTAAGTTCATTGACCAGTTGGACGAGTCTGTTGTAAGTCTCGTTCAAAGGTTCTCCCGGGCCTGCTTTGAAGGAGTCACAAGCAATAAGAATTGTAGTCTTCTTGGTCTTAAGGCTAATGCTTGTGCCTTGGAGCAGTTTCTCTATCTAATCCCACATTTCCTTAGCTGTTTGCATGCTATCGATGAGAACGTATACTTCATTGGGGATTGCTTGAAAAAGGTATGTTTTGGCCGTGAGATCACCACGAAGCCTGAGCCTGTCAGCTTCCGTGTATTCAGATGCCACTTTCCTCCTTATTTCTGGAAGAATAGGAGGGTTGTTTTCTGGATCACCACCAACTGAAATCATGAGTTCAGCTGGTCCTTCAAGCAAAGATTCAAGCATCGCAGCGGAGTTCTCTTTGTGCTCAAGGAAATTAAGGAATCGATTCCTCCACATTTGGTATTCTCCTTTCCTGAGACTGGGAGGAGTACTGCTGTTCCCTTGCGCATTGAATTCTGAGGCCATTGCTGTATAAAACTGACCGTTCGAGATAATTGATCAAAAGATTTTCAGAGGCAGAATGTCAGAAAATCAGATGTCGAGATCTGAATATCGAGATCTGGGATTTCGATAAAGGAGGCCCGATATCGAGATTTGAGGTCGAGATTGGGATGTCAAGATTAAGGATCTTGAGATTTCAAATTTCGAGAAGAAGATCTCGAGATTTGAAATGTCGAGATGTTAAAACTCGAAATCTTATTTCGAGAAATCAAATGTCGAGACCAGATGTCGAAACCTTAAACTCGAAATCTTTGATCTCGAGATATAGATGTTGAAATCCTCAATGTCGAAATCCTGCAATCTGTAAAAATCAGATAAGCAAAATCTGAAGGTATTTTCCTGTAGAGTAGGATGTCGAGATCCTCAGGTAAAGTTTTCAGCTCGAAAAACCTGGCAGAACCTGCTTAAAACCTAGATGTCGACAAGCCTATTCGAAATATCTCAAGTACAAAATATGCGTAAAACGAAATCTGAAGTATACCCCTTGATCGCTTTGAAACGACGATTCTAAGGGTGTAACTTTTACAACTTTTGAACAAGAAACAAGATTACAGAGTAAAATATCGACAGAAAGAACAACGTAAAGAAAAAACAGAGTCTTCTGCAGGCGTTCTTCTGATCGGCTCTCGATCGGCTCTGATACCAAATGATAGTCCCTGTTTCTGTAACAGCAATGTTAAGCAGTCTAACAAAGAAGATTAAATGTGAAGATGAACACAGATTGAATCAATGTAAAACCTTCTTTGATAGACCGTGAACTCGTACACAGAAAGATATGCGCGTAAGGCTATAATGAACAAGTACGACGTTAACCTAATCCTGAATCCTCGGCTCCCTTTTTATAGGTGAGATCCAGGTAGGCGAATAAGGCTTTTAGCCTTTAGTATGGGCCTAACACTTGGCCCATATTAAATACTATTCTAAGAGATACAGTATATCAATGCATAATGGAAATAGTAAACTAGACTATTACAGACAAAACTGACAGACTTGATTCACAATAGAATTATCTTCAACAATCAATCCTTTAAAGTTTGCCAATTGTGTGATAAAGATTTATGCGAAATAACAAGAGCACAAATTGATTGGTTAAAACAGAAAAGTGATAAAAGTTTTAAGACAATAAAAAAGGAAAGATGGCAAAATTATAAGGGACGGGGAAGTAATATTCTTGAGAAAATTCATACGGAGTATATACACACCAAAAATTAACATCAAATTTGAAACAAAATGTTACACCCTCGGCTCAATCCCTATAATTGTCTCATTTTTTGTATGTTTCACTTAAGATGCTTTTATTTAGACTGAAATTTTAGGCTTTAGTCTGATCTACTCGGGTCTGTATAAGCCTTTCTCGTCTGGTCTGATCTGATTTGATCTGAATTGGTCTATTCTGGTAAATATATGGTCCATGTAAATTTTAGAACTGTCAAAGTCTGCTCTGATTTCATCTGGTGTGTTTAAGTTTGGTCTGTTTCGGTCTGGTTTGGTTTGTTTAGCTCTGCACTGATATAAGTACAAGTAAAAGCATTATTAGTTTGTCCTATACCATATGTCCAGATATAGTAATATTTGTGTGCATGATTCTAAGTAATTTTTACGTACTTTATTTACACTTTACCAATTCAATATCAAAAACATATTTTTACTTTTGTGAACCATCGCACAATCTCTCTTGTTCCAATTTTTTAGGCGACTGAGGTTATAACTGTTGGAAAAATGTGTTAAATATTGCATTAAAGGGTCATTTTGGGGCAATTATTTGAGTGGGATCCACTTCCGATTTTGGTCGGGTCAATGTGGTTTCGGATTGTGCTTGTTAAGGGCTACAATTCGATATATGGTACGCTCAAAACGGATAATGGGTGAATGAGAAATTGATTCTCGAAGTTCACTCGTTGAAATGGAAAAACTGGGAAAATGATGAGTTTCTAGTGTGTTTATCCCACACCGGAAAACTCAAGGGATTTTCACCCCCTTATAAAGGGAAGCCTCTTTTAAGGAGTTAAGATTCCTAAAGGTAAAGGCTCTCTCTTACGCGCAGGGGGGTGCCGATCAAATCCCGAAACGGAGAAGAAAAACCGTGACTCGTGTGCACGGGCGACCTGCGGACACGAATGTCGTCCGAAAATCTTACTTGCTTGAGTCTTCCAATGTGTGTCATGGTAGACTAGGACATGTTAATTTTAATTCTATACGTAGATTAATTAACATGGAGCACATTCCTAAATTCACAATTGATGTGAAGCACAAATGTGAAGTTTGTGTAGAGGCAAAACTAACGAAAACGTCTTTCAAATCGGTTGAAAGAAAAATGGAACCACTTGAATTAATTCATAGTGACATTTGTGATTTTAAATCAATACAAACATGTGGCGGTAATAAATTTTTTATTACCTTTATCGATGATAGCACTCGCTATAGCTACGTTTATTTATTAAAAAATAAACACGAAGCAATCGATAAATTCATTCTTTATAAGAATGAAGTGGAAAACCAACTTATTCGACGGATTAAAGCGGTTAGAAGTGATCGAGGTGGTGAGTATGAAGCACCAATTGGTGACTTTTACACTAGCGTGGGTATAGTACATGAACGTATCGCACCCTATTCACCTCAATCAAACGGTGTTGCCGAACGAAAGAATCGCACATTGAAAGATATGATGAATGCGATGCTAGTAAGTTCGGGCCTGCCACAAATATGTGGGGCGAAGCAGTCTTGTCAAGCAATTACCTTTTAAATAAGGTTCCCCAGAAAAAATATGATAAAACTCCCTACGAGTTGTGGAAAGGCAGACGGTCTTCCTATCAATATTTAAAAGTGTGGGGGTGTCTTGCAAAGGTGCTTGTACCAACACCTAAGAAAATAAAAATAGGTCCAAAAACGGTGGATTGTATTTTTATTGGGTATGCACAAAATAATAGTGCTTATCGGTTTTTAGTGTACAATTCGAATAATCCGGATGTACATAAAAACACAATAATTGAATCAAGGAATGCTTCATTATTTGAAGACGTATTTCCATGCAAGTCCAACGAAGGACCAAGCACGTCAAAACGAACATCTGACGTAGCTATGGAAAATACTAATGAGGGCTCCGGAGAAGAACCTGAACCCAGACGTAGCAAACGTGCTAGAATTGAAAAATCCTTCGGACCGGATTTTCTCACCTACCTGGTAGAAGTTGACTTGGATATTCTAACATGTATGGTAGAAAATGAACCGGATTTTCTAACATGTTTGGTAGAAAATGAACCACGGACTTATACGAAAGCCGTGACGTCTACCGAAGGTCCTATGTGGAATGAAGCCACCAAAAGTGAGGTGGATTCTATCCTTAAAAATCACACATGGGAATTGGTTGATCTTCCTCCGGGAAATAAACCTTTGGGATCCAAGTGGATTTTTAAACGGAAAATGAAACCTGACGGTTCCATCGATAAGTACAAGGTCAGACTTGTAATCAAGGGATACAAGCAACGTGAGGGCCATGATTACTTTGACACGTATTCTCCTGCGACGAGAATAAATTCCATTAGGATGATACTAGCAATTGCCGCATTGCGGAAATTGGAAGTTCATCAAATGGACGTAAAAACCGGTTTTCTAAGTGGCGATATAGACGAAGAAATCTATATGGAACAGCCCGAGGGCTTTCGTGTTCCTGGCCAAGAAAGGAAAGTGTGTAAATTAATTAAATCATTGTACGGATTGAAACAAGCCACTAAACAGTGGCACGAAAAGTTCGATCATGCAATGTTAATTAATGGTTTTAAAATAAACGAAAGTGACAAATGCGTCTATGTGAAGAGCACAGTAGACGGTTATGTCATTTTATGTTTATATGTGGATGATATACTCATCATGGGTAGCAATAATCTAATGATTAATTCTACCAAAAGCATGTTAAACTCTAAATTTGACATGAAGGATATGGGGCTGGCCGATTTAATCCTTGGGATTAAAATAATTAGAGGACCTGACGGTCTTACGCTAAGTCAATCCCATTACGTTGATAAAATCCTTACGAAATTTAATAAGGATGATTATCAAGAGGCAAGGACTCTATTAGATAAAAATGTACAACTTACCAAAAATCGTGGAGAGTGTATTTCTCAAGTAGAATACGCTAGGATTATTGGAAGCTTGATGTATCTAATGAGTTGTACCAGGCCTGATATTGCCTTTGTGGTTAGTAAGCTAAGTAGATATACTAGCAACCCCAGTGATGAACACTGGAAGGCAATAGTAAGGGTTTTGAGGTATTTACGTAAAACCCAAAATCTTGGACTGCACTATGGAAGATATCCAGCTGTACTTGAAGGGTATAGCGACGCTAGTTGGATATCCGACATAAAGGACTCTAAGTCCACAAGTGGATATGTTTTCACTTTGGGAGGTGCAGCCGTGTCATGGAAATCCTCAAAACAAACGTTAATAGCTAGATCCACGATGGAGTCTGAGCTAATAGCCTTGGACAAGTGCACTGAAGTGGCTGAATGGCTACGCCATTTTCTCGAGGATATTCCAGGTTGGGAAAAGCCTGTCCCTCCAATATGCATACATTGCAATTGTCAAGCGGCAATTGGAAGGGTACAGAGCAATATGTACAATGGTAAGTCTAGACACGTTCGTCGTAGACATAACACCATTAAACAACTCCTCACAACAGGTGTTATCACTGTTGATTACGTGAAGTCAAAGGATAACATAGCGGATCCGCTACCAAGGCATTGGATAGAGAATTGTTGGAGAAGTTGTCACGAGGAATGGGACTAAAGCCCGTGAATTGAAAATTTCTATAGTGGATACCCAACCCAGTTGATCCTAGGTTCAAAAGGGACAACTAAATTATAGAGCGAAGGATGGTCACTGTGGGGGTCCCGGACTCCTACCCACTCCTCGTTAAAACAGTGACTTAAAAAATACTGCTAAAATGTCACCGACTCAACCAAGATGGCTTTATTATGCCACTGCAAATCCAAAATTAATAAATCCGTGTTGTTTTCCATATAAATTATTAATTTGATACATAGCGCCATCTATGTGCACATAGTGCGATCTCTGTGGCACTAAAGTACATCACGATGGCAATAATTTCCCCTTGCAATGTTTATAGTGCAATGAAATTGTGAACATGGCAATAAAATTAGTCTCCTCTGTTTTAGTACAAATTGCATTAAAGTGGCATTAAGATGCATTCCAATTGTCAGATGACATACTTTAGCGTACTCTCTTCAAGACTTGAGATGGATGGTGGTGGTGCCAAAGGTGGAGCCGGAAGAGCCAAAGGTGACGTGCGATGAGGAGGCAGTGGCACACGATCCGGCAGTGATGCCGAATGAGGCGGCAGCAGAATGGTGGCGGCGATACTGTGCAGTTGAGGCTTGACAATAGCATATTGTGCAGTTGAGGCTGAAAACATTCCAATCATTATTGTATCAGAGTCAAAGGTTACAAATGATTGTAGAATTGCCAATCATTATTGTATTCCTAAAATTAAAATTATCAACAAAAAATAGAGCAACGTAAACAAATATAATGCGAAAATAAGACCATAAACAATAAAATAACTGAAATATGATCTTCCAAACGCTAGCACTTCGATTGCTCCAAGGTGGCGGTTCAGGAGGGGTGCGGACCGCCGATCTATCTTCTTTCTTGCTTGACCCTTCACCGTTCCTCGTTTGCTCCTCGCTTGTGTCGCCTCCACTACTGCCACCGCCCTCCACCCATGTTCGTTGTCCCGTCAAAAACCAACCCTTCAACCTCTACACCTCAATTGCTGGAATGGAATAACGCTGCTCTAGAACATTCATAGATGCCACTTTTTCTTGAACATGCATTTGATCAAAATGCAAAAAAAATGATCCGCAGAAGTGCGGCATTGCACAGCTCTCGACACACGAGAGAAAACCTAGCTAACTCTCGACTTCGTAGTTAACACACGAGAGAAACCCTATTACTTCTCCCTCTGAACATTAGAGTTGATTCATTCGGTTACGTGAAAGGATCATGTACCAACCCCATGCTTTTACTAATGTTAGGGTTTTGAGAAAATGAGTAGGAAAGTAGGGTTTTTTAAAATCAATCTAAGGACATAGTAGTCCATAAAAATTATTAATTAATTCATTAATTCATTAATTATTATGAATTTGAATATTAGTTTTGAAAAAAAAAACTAATGATGTCATAGATTGAAAAATTGATTAAATTTTAGTCATATCTAGAGTAATTTACACTTCATTTTATCCCACGTCTCAACAACAACAACATTCAAGCCAAAAAAAGAAGTCCAACATGAAGAAAAAACAGGATAAAACGAATAAGATAAAGATAAATAAATATAAGATAACAGTAACATAAGAATATAAGAAAAATAAAGGATTGAAAGATAAAAGAGCATAGACAAAGCTAGAAGATAAAAAATAATATAAGAACATCAGACAAAGAGGATAACCCATATTAAGTATTTAATTAAATATCATTAAGGCAGTTAATTTATTTTGTATGTCAGTACATTATACGTAGTTATATGCTCGCTCGTGTGTTTAATTCATTGCAACATACAAAACGGTATGTAATTTAGAAGGGATTTTTCCAACCTTGGAGACATGTCATGCATTGGCATTTGTTGATAAGCTTTGCCCTAGTCTAGCCGACGACACGAAGGTGGTAGTTAATTGCAGAGGCCGTGATGATAACATGCTAAAAACTCATTCCTCCATGCATATACAAGAGTAATGGTGTTAAATAGGACCAAATTTGAGTTTATATATGTAACCGAATAGGAGCGACTTCTTTTTAATCCCTAAATAAGACATATTTAATGTGTTCAGACTTATTTACCCCTGCTATCTTGTTTACCTCTTCTCTTCCTCCTACAACGATCTCTCTTCCTCGGCTCCTCCCAACGAAGCAGAGGAGTGAAGGTTCATAGAAGCCGAAAAAATAGAGTGATTATAGCATTAAAATTACATTTAATATTTAGTTTCAAAGTGATTGGATACCATTATTTAATTCCAATTTCATTATCAATGTAATTATTAGGTTGTGGTGTTTTCATACATTGTTACATTTTGTCTTTAAGGTTTACAATATTGTGTCATTGTTGTGACAATTTGTATACTAACAATGTTTGATATTGTTACATTTTTTATCATTATAATATTTTTCTACCTTTTGTAATGACATTTTCATGACAGACACACCATTTACATTGTTAATATTACAATGTCATTATTTATAGCATTGGTAATGACATTGCCATTGTCATTATTTGTCATTGTGACAATTTCAATTACATTTTGGCAATTATTATTACGATATTTGACATTGTGATATGCTCTTGAAATTGGAATACTTTTCAATATTTTTGACAATGACATTGTAATCATAGTCAATGACATCGGCATGACATTGTCATTGACATCAGCATGACATTGTCATTGACATCGGCATGACATTGTTATTGACATCGGCATGACATTATCATCATTACAATGTGATTATTTATAGTATTGACATTGTCATTATAATTATTTGACATTTTCACAATTTCGGATATGATACTCCCTCCGTATTTTAAAGTTTGCTACATTTTCCTTTTTTGGATGTATTTTAAAGTTTGTTACACTTTCCATTTTTGATAAGTTCTTCCTTAGAAACTACTTAATTACCCTTACTTTTCTTATTACTTTCTATCTTCTCTTTCATGCTTTTCCACATTCATACTCAATTCGGTATATAGTACTTCCTCCGTCCCGTTGGAAGATCCCGTGAGTAAATGACATGATTTTTTAGGCAAGTTGTTAAATAAAGTAATTTGGATAAAAAAGAGAGGAAAAAGAAAATTTAAAAACAAAAAAGTAAACATGTGAAGTGAAAGTAATTAATGGGAGATAAATTGAGAGAAGGAACATTGTGAGACTTGACATAGAATGAGAAATTTGAGTAAAAGTGTAATTAAAGAGAGTAATTTTTTTCTAAAATAGAATGAGTATCTTTAAATGGGACATCCAAATAAGAAAAGCGAGAAGCTTTCAACGGAATAGATCAGAGGGAGTATGACTAGATGTATCATCGACATTGTACAATCACCTTAATTTAGGTAGTTCCATATTAGGCTAAAGGGTCAAATAGGTCTCTGTACTCATATCAATAGCTCAATTGGGTACCCGAACTAAAAAAAGGTCCAATCCAATCCTCCAACTCTTCAAAATCGTTCAATTTGTTCGTTTAGCCGGTAAACTCCCGGTACTCAATTGAGCTATTGATATGAGTACAGGGACCTATTTGACCCTTTAGCCTTTGAAAAAACGAAAAAATTGAACGATTTTGAAGAGTTGGAGGATTGGATTGGACCTTTTTTTAGTTCGAGTACCCAATTGAGCTATTGATATGAGTACAAGGACTTATTTGACCCTTTAGCCTTCCATATTATTCTGATTTCATATGCACATGTTATAATATATTATTTTATGCACATCTGTTTTCAATTTTATATATGTTTGATGATCACCTCCACCTAGTGCACCTTCTTTTATCGTCGTATAATGTTTTTTCTTTAATGTATCAGACTATTTCTGCATTGATAGCAATCCGACAACCTTTAATTTCCAACTTTCCCTAGTCTCTTGGACATCACTCTTTTCCCACTGCTTCCACGCCTTTAATTAAGGAGATTGAAAAAAGAAGAAAAAATATGGACGAAATTTTGGTTTGCAGTAATCCTGGAGTTAATGACTTACCTGGTGTGCACGTGAGACTTGACATATAATGAGAAATTTGAGTAAAAGTGCAATCAAATAAAGTAAATTATTTTCTAAAATAGAATGAGAATCTTTAAATGTGCCATTGATGCACACTAATTACTAGTGCATAATTATATGTTTTTATGTTTCATTGATGGTGATTGTTTGACGTTTTATTTAGTTTCTAAACATTTGTGTGATTTTAGTTGTAATTGTATTTTAGTTCTCATTTGTAAGTTGTAAAGTAGAATTAGGAATTAGGATGTTGAAAAGGAGGATGTTGAAGTGAAGAAAAAGGAATTTTGACTGTCCAGGAGCAAATACCCGACCGGATAGGAAACTTCACCCGGTCGGGTCTGATTTGAAAACCGAACCACTGAGGAAAGAGTTGGACCCGGTCGGGCCCCATACCTCACCCAGTCGGGTGAGAAGTGACCGGGCACAACCCGATGTGCGAAGATCACCAGAACGTGGTGAATTATCTGATTTTGACCGGACCCGGTCGGGTAAGTACTTGACCCGGTCGGGTACCCGGCCAAAGGTGTTGAAAAACACCTATAAATAGCACTCTTTTTCTTCTCTAAAAAATAATCCCTTCTTCTATACTCCTAAGCTCAGTTTAGAATAGCATTTCTTATATTTTTATAGAATGTTTAGTCTCCAAATGTGGAGCTAACTTCCATTTCTTGATGTTGCTTTTGAAACTTGTTGATTATTAAAGTTGTGAGTTATTTTCTTAACTTCTTTCCTTGAATATTAATTAATAGTTCTTTCCTTAATACTATCTCTATTTTAATGTTGGGGAGTGTTGCTAAGATGACAATTAGTTAACATCTCGGTATTAGTTAGAATAGTATTTTCTTCCTCTATATTAATGTTGGGGAGTGTTGCTAAGATGACAATTAGCTAACATCATGGTATTAATTATAGTAGGATTCATCTTCTTTAATAATATTCTTCCTTGAATATTAATTAATTCATATTCATATTTCATATTAATATTTTGAACATTACTTAAAGGATCAACTAGTTTTGTTTCATATATTAATTATTACTAGAAACGATCAACGAACCGATGGTTAATCGTTGATGGTTTCACAAGTAAGTAACTTCGGTTTATTAATGCACGGTCGTGGTTAATAAACTTAAGAGGGATTAATTTTGTTGGTTAAACCGAAACCGTTGTGTTGAGGTTATCAATCTCAATTGATTTCATCAAGGAGTTAGAAAGATTAATTAAATGCTACTATTAAATCGGTATAAGGCGTTGTTCTATATTTGATTAATAGTAAGGGTTATTAATGAACGGTTGTTGTTAATAACTACCCTCGATGAAGTGGATATACTCCCCGATTGAGTATTCGAGAGGGAATAAGTTATAGATATAACAATGATCGACTAAAATATATCAACAAGTGGTGAGTAGCAATGCCAAGTCCTTTTTATCTTTGAATTAAATCTCATATAAGTCGTTCATCTTAGTGTTTAATTAAATTAAATCACTCAATCCAAATCCCCCCTTTATTTACTAAGTTTCATAAAAAGAGAATTATTCCTTTCCTTGTGGATACAAACTCTACTACGCTATACTACGTATAAGTGTTAGTATTGAAAATTATTTTGACGCACCGTGACAAAGTGCACGTCAGCCATTCAAATAAGGAAAGTGAGAACCTTTCAACGGAATAGAGGGCAGTTTGTCTACCGTGGGATCATCCCACGGTGAGCATCATTCTCCAGGCCCAAATATGACGTAGTTTTAATTAACTTAAAAAAATCGCGTGAACACTAATTGATTTCTTTTTTTTCGTCCCAGTAGCATGAATGATGTAACTCGCGTGTAAAGAAATGTAACTCACGTTAATAAGAAATGTTACTGCAGGCAAGTCGAAATGTAACTTGTCAAAAACAATGATTTCAATGTAAACAATAAAAAGGGGGTCAAATTTCTTATTTATTTTACCAAAATAGTGAATATGTTTTGTTTTTAATATTAAGACCATAAAATGTTTTAAATAAATCATTTTTCCCAAAAAATCATTTTTTTGGCAAAAGAAAATTGATTTTAAAAACGTTTTTTATTCAATAAAAGGGTTTTATTTTGTGATTATGAAATACAATATACTTATTTATCTGGTTTAATAAAATTTTGTATTAAGATTATGTAACTTCGTATATATATTATCAAATGTAACTCCAAGCTAGAATCAAAATAAACAAACTCAATGTCTTAAAAACCTTTAAAAACATATAAAAGTGATAAAAAAAAGGGGAATGAAGAAGCTCCGGGGAAAGAAAGAAAGCAACGTAACTTTGCAAAATTAAAGTTGGATCAGCACACCACGTGAAAGGTGGGCCGATCTCACGGTATAATTTGCGAATGGAGGGAGTATGACTAGATGTATCATCAACATTATACAATCACCTTAATTTAGGTAGTTCCATATTTTTCTAATTTCATATGCACATGTTATAATTATTTTATGCACATCTGTTTTCAATTTTATATATGCATGATGATCACCTCTACCTAGTGCACCTTCTTTTATACTACGTATAATGTTTTTTCTTTAATGTATCAGTTTATTTCTGCAATAATAGCAATCCGATAACCTTTTCCGGCTTTCCCTTTATCCAAAAGGTGGAATCTCCCACCTCCGGAGCCCTCCACACCCCGACCCGACAAGGCACGTTGGAGAATGTAAAGCACGGTGACTCAGTCAGTGAAATGGCAGTAGGCCTATATACCCGTGCGCGCTAGAGGTTCACCTCATTTCAGCGTCTGTAATTAAGGAGATTGCAAAAGGTAGAAAAAATATGGACGAAATTTTGGTTTGCGGTAATCCTGAAGTTAACGACTTACCCGGTTTGGACTTAACTCGAATAAAAATATGATAATGGCTTCTTTTAGACTACTAGTATTCTACTTGTGCGATGCAGGGAAAATATAACATCGAAAAATATATACCGCATATGAAAAAGTAAGTATTTGACATACACAAATAGTATATAAATTTAATAACGTTTCATATGTAAAGTAGATCACCGTAATTTAATGAAATGAAATGAACTAAAAATATAAGTGTATACATGAAATTTATAAATGTCATTACAAATTTCGAAATACTTCCTTAAATACAACATTGCTTGTTACATTGGTACTTCTATCATCCTTGTCACATATACTTATTTTCAAACCACTTGGATTAGTGACACGTGAAAGAGCAACATACAACTGACCATGACTGAAAACTGGTTTTTTCAAAACCAATCCAACATTGGATAACGATTGTCCTTGACTCTTATTTATTGCCATTGCATATGAGACCATCAAAGAAAATTGTCTTCTTTCGAACTTGAAAGGCAACCTCAACATTGGATAATCCACTACCAAAAAAACTCGTTATAGAAACGGATTTAGGCACGGAATATATCCTAGATAAATTTGGCACGGATTTGGGCGCGGAAAGCCCAAATAGTCGATTTATTCTGCCTCTGGCACGGATAAATTCGTGCCACGCAGGTTGTCTCGGACTTTCCGGCCCTACTTCCATGCCAAGACCGAAAAAACTTCAAATCAGTTGGCTTGTGGCTATATCCTTCGCAGAGAACTCTGTCCGACCCAAAGGGTGGCGCTTTTTGTTTGAAGTTGGTGCGGTTCAATTCCGTGCCAACCATTTCCGTGCCTACATCCGCGCCAACGCCACATCAAATTCAGCTCACCCCATTTCCGTCCTTAAATCCGTGCCAAAATGTAGTCGTTATGTTGGCAGACGTATATCAGACCCAAAAGGCGTGCCAAAATATAACCGTTAATTTGTCCGTCCCACATTTTGCCTCAATGAATTTTCGTGCCAATATCCTAGACAATGAGGGCCGTTGGCACGTTTTGGCTGGGGTATTTCCGTCCCAAGATCCGTGCCTACTTATTCTACAAATACATGCTTGGTGTGTGAAACATACTACATCTCTCAAAATGATCTCTTTAATATTTGTGTATGATGAATTCTGGATAGAAGTTGGAAGTTATATTACTTGATATCTGGAGGTTTCTATTTGGATTTCTTACTTTATACTCATATTACTTTGTATCGTCGTTGTACTTAAGGTATGTAAATTTCGATCATTCTGTTTTTAAATTAATTTGATCATATCCATATTACGAGTTGTTATCAGTAGTATTTGTCTTAATTATACTGATTGAATTGTAGTGTTAGCTTTAAAACGTGAGATATTGGGGCCGACTCAGATGGAAATTGATTCCCGCATCAAGGATCGACTGGAAGCCCGTTTTGCGCAGCAGGAAAAGCAGTGGCAAACTCAGATGGCGAACATGACTTCTGCGTTTATGGCTTACATGGAGCAAGTGCGTAGCTCGAACCCTTCTGTCCCGCTACCTGATTTCTCGTCTTTTCGTATCCCGGCCTCCGCCCAAATGAATCTGCTACATGATTGGAATGAACTACGACTGTCTGATCTACTTGTGTAATGAACAAACTCTTTAGATTTAGGTAGTAGTTTTGGACATCTTCTGGCAATTTATTTGCCATTTCTACTTCTATTTTGGCAGTGGTTTATCAGCCTGGACTGCTGTAACATAATAATGTTCTGTTAATTTGTGCTCTTTCATTTGCTCTATAATTTGCAGGTGTGGTTCTATAATTTGCATGTGTAGTACATACTCTATAATGTTTATCTTTTTGGACTGCAGTAGTATATGATTCCAGTTAAATGTTTTGTTTATAATGATTTGTAAAAAAATTGTACACCGTACATATGTACGGTATTCCGTACATATGTACGGTGTACAGTGTTTTTTTAAATTAATTTTGGCACGGATTACGTCCGTACCAAAATCCCGAATGATATTTGGCACGAACTTATCCGATCCAACAAACGGGTAAAGATTTGGCCTACCCGGTTTATTCCGGGCCAATATCCGTGCCAAGTTAAATCCGAGCCAAACTTTTGGGGTAGTAATCGGTGTTGTTGTCTCTGAAATTCCGTGCCCAATGCCAAGCCAAGAGTTGGCGCGGATGATGTTTTCCGTGCCAAAGCATTTGGCACGAGCCAAGTGCGTCGGATTTCAAATCCGTGCATAATTCGAGCCAAAAGCGATAGTCTGGGATTTTTGTGAAGCGATCTGTGCCAAAATCCGACCCAATGGCGACTTTTTTTGGTAGTGATCATTGAAAAAATAACAATATCCTATACAAAAACAAAAACAAAAGCAACAACACTAATAATATAAATTAACATAATAACTACTTTAACTATGCCAAATATTTAATTTGTTGCGGCGGAAGTCATTGATATATAACTTCATCTTAAAAATTCAACAAATGATATCTGGATGATCCTCCGGTTTGAGATTCCGCGACTAAACATATCTTAATATTGCCATTATGAATTGCAAGTAAAAGTTATAAACAGATCAGGATACTCTATCCAACTACATATGGTCATTGCATACTGATAGTTTAGGATGATATATCCTGCTCCACCTGTAAATGTAGACGAAAGTATTATCTGCTTCCCCTGTTTGGTAGGATTTGTGTCACCACGCAATAAAGCATTAGTCAACGCTTTGTACATTTCACACCTCAACTTGTTTTGATTATCGCTTTGTACATTTTAACGTGCTCGATTTAATCAAAGAATAACCATCCACAACAAATTGCTGAAACAATTTTTTAGGATTTCATTTTTTTTGAACCGGATAGGCAACCCACTCATTGGTGGGGTAAATGTCGGGGAATATTTACCGAGTTTTATTCAAATAAAAAAGAAATACTAGAAAAGGAGTGGGACTAGACCAAAACCTCCCAAGAAGAGGCATTCATCTTCAGAATACATGAAAATGAAAGGAAAAGAGAAAATTATAAAAAAAAAATATTGGGGGCTATACCTGATCCAATTTAACATAAAATATCTAAAAATACAAGAAAAAAAGAGTTCATAAAACAAATAAAAGTGACGTAGGAAAATACTAACAAAAACGGACATAAGAAAGACTACTAAGCTTATTAGCAATTAAAGCTCTACGAGCAGAATTCGGCAGATCAAAATTCAAATGGAAACTTTAAAATCATCCAAGACATTAATGCATCTGGCATGAAATGAGCTTGCCAGTTGGCTTCTCTAAAAATATGTCGGAACACATTGTTGTATTCATCAGACCAACTCCCCAAATCTTCCGCTACTACAATAAAACACGCCTTTAGCAATACCTTCAAAATAATGTTACCTTAGATCATCAAAATGTTACCAAAGGCTAATGCAACATTTTTATAGGTGCTACTTCAGGTCTCATTGCATAAAACAATATTCTTACGTCTTATTTTCATGCAAACGCTAATAATCATATCATTGTTGGCAATGGGTCTCATATTCCTATTTTGGGTCACGGGTAGTCCATTCTTCCCCACCCACACCCACCAGTACTCCGTCTCAATCAAAGTGCTCGTCTGATCTCACTTTGGCATAATGGTCTAGGCCATCCTGGTGATCCCGTTTTTTATCATCTTACAAATAATAACATTCTGAAATGTAATAAAGTTTGTTCATCTAGTTGTATTTCTTGCCAACTTGGCAAAGATAATAAACTTCCTTTTTCCGTATCTGTTTCTACAACCTCATCACTTTTTTTTGAGTGATCCCAGATCAAGAGTCAATTAACTAATAAACAATAATATGAAGAAATTGAATAGTAGAAGAACAATTCATCAACATTCAATAACGTATATTCATAATGATGTAGCAATAATGCATATTACAGGATGAACGGTTGAGAGAGATTTATCTAGGTGCTCTACGAGAATAATAGGTGCGGAATAAATTGTGTAGAGACTTAGGCTGATTCGAACCCCTTCTGTTTGTATTTATAGGGAGAAGTTCGAATCATCCTATTACAATTTGGATAGTAGGGTCAAATGGGCTTAAGCAGATAAAAGCCCGATTCTCTCTCAACTAAAAGCCTTCTAATACTAATTAATCAAAGATAATTACAATTACTTTGAACAAAATAAATAATGTTCTAACAATCTCCCCCTTTGTGTTGAAATCGTGATGTAGAGCAGATTATCATTGAGTCTTGTATAGTGATTTCCTGTAGCCAAGTATGACTTCATAATGTCTTATTGTTCTTCTGAAATCAAGTTGAATACTTATGGCTTCTGCAAATTCTCCAATAATATCCGTCTGAAATGGGTCTTCTAGATTCTCAGAATTTTTGAGCTTGATGGCACAATCATTCAGAAGATCTTCAATGATGTGTAGCGTTCCTTCACAGTATTTATGAACTTCATTCATCGATAGGATACGCTTCACACCGTTAAAATCTGTGTTACTGCGTAGATTTTCACAGTTTCAGGATAGGTTGCAATGCCTCCTTCTTCAAATTTTTCAATCCACCGAGCTCTATTTCTTGGTGCAGTAATATTGACTTTTCTAAGGTTGCTTTCAATAACCATTTGCAGATCAACAAGAGAATAATATTTGATTTGTTTGTACATGTATCTCTTGATGGCATTGAGACCTAGAAGTCTGTCTTCCTTGGGAAAGTCTTTCGATCTTACATTTATGTATTCAAAGAGCAGCTGTACCAAGTCTGATGAGACGACACGTGGGAAAACAAATTCAGAGACTCTTTGAATCACTACGTTCTGTCTTTCAAATTCAATAACAGGATATTTCACAAAACCACATTAGGTGATTTCAACTTAGGTGATCCCAATGATCAGTGAATCAGAATGTTTCTTCAATCTTTCACGATGTCCAGAAGGATCATTCTGATCAGCAGACATATTCCTCAACATCCATATGTGTCCTGAAGCAGCAGCAGTGCCTTCTAGATGTTCTAATCCGCAGAGTTCTAGTTCATCTATCTTCTTTATGTACTTTTCTTTCCTCCAGATCCTAAGTTTGTTCTTCTCCGCTCGAAAGTTTGTTCTATTTCGGGGTTTGATTGGTAGGTGATTTCGTTCAGTGACCGATATTTAACCATATACTTCAAAGCTCAGAAATAGAAAAATAAGAACTCTTTATATTTTATATACTTTTTATTTTTATTATTATTATTTTTTTGACTTTTCTTGAAATGAAATAAAAGAAAAATTATTGCCTTTCCCCGGCAACGGCGCCAAATTTGGCGTGCACTTGTCGTGAGGTGCACTCAAAATAAATACAATACAACGAATATACATAATATAATGAAGTAAGGTTCGTATCCACAAGGAAAGGAATATTTATTTTATAATAACAGTAATGAAAGAGGGGGTTTTGAGTTTGATTTGATTTAATTTAATTAACACTAAGATGAACAACTTATATGAGTTTAAATAATAGAGATGCGGACTTGGTTTTGCTTTTGTCCACTTAATGAAATGTTCGTCGATCCCGGTTATATCTTTAACTATCTTCCTCTCGAATACTCAATCGAGGAGTATATCCAGTTCATCGAGGGTAGTTATTAATAACGAGATGCGTTCATTAATAAAACATACTATCGAGTCAATACAGAACAAGCGTCGTATATTAATTCGATAGTAGCAATAAGCTTAAGATGAAAACGATTGAGATTGATAACCTCAACACAAGCGGTTTATTGGTTTAATCAATATAATTAATTCCCCTTGGTTTATTAACCATGAGATGCGTGCATTAACAATCCAAGTTTACTGCCTTTGAAGGAACCGAATTAATAACAAGCGTATTAAACGATTGATTCTAGTAATAATTAATAGATGAGGCAAAACTAGTTGATCTTTAAAGTAATGCTAAAAATATTAATATGGAATATGAATAGGAAGTAATTAATATTCAAGGAAAAAGGTTAAAGAAAATAACTCACAACTTACAAATCATTAAGCTTCAAAGTAGCAAAACCAAGATGGAAGAGTTTAGCTCCTCATTTGGAGACTAAACATGAAGAAAATATAAAGAAAGAACTATTCTAGACTGAGGTTAGAAGTATATAGGAAATTGGATATCTCATTGTGAAGGAAAGGGGGTATATTTATAGGTTCCTGGGATGCAGCTCGGGAACCCGATCGGGTATATACACGATACCCGGTCGGGTATGTGTAAAACGTCAACTTCGAAGCATACTTGATCGATTCTGGCTATATTCTGAAGGTATACCCGATCTGGTATGTTTTAATACCCGGTCGAGTATGTGTAGAAAGTGATATTCGAGCTATACTCGACCGAATTTGGGGTTAAACTCAAGGGCATACTCGATCGGGTATGTCGGTCTACTCGGTCGGGTATAGACATTCGATCGTGGCCAAAATCTTCCCTACATGTTCCTTTGTCTTTGGATCCGATCCGATTTGAAATTTCACCAAGATACCCGATCGAGTATATATGATACTCGACTGGGTATAGACCAAAAAAATCAGGATCTCCCCTTTGTCTTGTGATTTTACACCTTCCTTCCACTTTTGGGGTTCACCAACTGTCCTTTGAGTAATAATAGACCTATTTGAGCTCAGAATAAACCTAATCTAAACAATTTACAAGAATTTAACAGACTAAAATATTACACCAAAAGTGTGTAATTTCCAAAGAAAAAAACAATCAAAACTACTTAAAATCACAAACATAAACATGGAATTTACATGATTATCAGGCCCCCGAAGGGGTCAGTACTTCGTAGAAGTACTAGTGACTAGCAGGCTATATGAAGAATAACTAATGTTTCAGACACGAGACCCAAAAATAGGGTGATACACACACACACACACACACACACACACACACACACATATATATATATATATATATATATATATATGTGTGTGTGTGTGTGTGTGTGTGTGTGTGACTCATCCACCCGATGATACATACTGTATATATATTTGTAAAATACTCAACCCATAGGTCATTTCATTTAAAGAGTCTTTTAGAGATAAAGTTCTTACCTGACTTTTCTCACTCGTTTACCGGATGCCTAGCTCACAAGCTATAGTCTACCTTCGATTCATACTACCGAGTGTTTTAGGATCATTTACCGTCCAAGGCACTCAACCCAACCTGAAGTATTTAGGATCATTTACCGTCCAAGGGTACTCGGCCCCACCTGGAGTATTCTGGATCATTTACCGTCCAAGGGTACTCGACCCCACCTGGAGTATTCTGGATCATTTACCGTCCAAGGGTACTTGACCCAACCTGGAGTATTCTGGATCATTTACGTCCAAGGGTACTCGTCCCCACCTGGAGTATTCTGGATTATTTACCGTCCAAGGGTACTCAATCCCCAGTCTATTCTCCACCAAATCCTAACCTGGATATGGCTAACCTTTCATTCCCTTAACTATGGGCAATACCTAGCCCTATGGTCATATAAACATCCTTAGTAACCAACGTGGACGGGTCCCACCTGAACGACCCACATTAACCTACTCATAAACTGCCTGTTTTGAGTATAACCTAATACTCGATCGAGTACTCACCTATACTCGGTCGAGTACAGGAGGCAGTAGCCCGTAAGGAAAATTTTTAGTGTATACTCGATCGAGTACATACCCATACTCGATCGGGTATAGAAGACAGTAGCCCGGGGGCAAATGTTCAGCAAATACCCGGTCTGGTATTTACCAATAGCCGGTCGGGTATAACAGTTGACTTGGCGGTCAACGCCCGTTTGACCACCCAAACGGAGTCTGATTAACGTAAAATTTTACATGAAAGTACTCTTTGACGTTCTTAATCCAAAAATATCTGTTTGGGTCCTTGGAAGATCATACATATCAATTTATAGAAATTTCACCAATCAAACCTATAAATCATGCTTTCCAACTATGTTATATTCCTTAACATAACATAACATAACACATACTTTAATACCATTAATCAACCCATAATACATATTCTTGATTAATTTAGGTAATCTCATGCCTCACGCAAAAGTTATAAACCATAAAGCCGTCTTCTCACCTTAAATGAAGCTTATGAAGTTATAGCCTTCTTAATTGAGCTCCGGCGAAACTCCGGCGAATTTCAACGAACTCCGGAGACAATTCCGGTGACCCTTTCAACTCCGTGAAAGTTCCTTGAATACCTTAGACAAGTTACTAACAAGTTTTTATCATCATAAAACCCATATTAATACGAATAACCTCCAAAAGGTTATTTTCCGGCGAACCGGTCACTTTGGCTTCTAAGTCCGTTCTTGGACTTAGAAATACCTTCCAACCCCTCATTCTACACTTCCAAATGTGCAGAACAATCCTAGGGTGTGAAATATGACTGGATAATCATATAAAATGATTGAAGAATAAGAAATGGGATTAACGGGGTCAGTACCTTGTTAACCTCAAGTTTTTCCTCCCTAACCTCCTCCTTTCTCTTCTTTCTTCCCTTCCTTCTTCCTCTCCTTGATTTGTGCGAAAATGGCTGTCAAAGATGGAGTATCACAGAGCTTCTCTCACCTTTCTTGAGGGATGGTCTGAGTTGATTGAAGGTGGGTGGAGGGAACCCCTCACTTTTGTCTCAATAACACAAAATAATGTGAGGAAGGGCCCTTGGTTGATTTAATTGGTCTCCTTATCAATCAGCCACCCATTCCAAGCTTCCATACGGCTCCCCTTGTATCTTGCAAGAGGAAAACGTGGGTTGGCCCCCACTTATGTGGGAGGTCAACCCTTTGTGTCCCCAGGTGTACAATCAGCCTCGAAAGTTGTATTTTCCGGATTGTTTTAATTACATTTTATTTTATCGGGTCAGATAAAATATAACGCATGTTCTGAATCCTTTTTTGGACTTTATGAGGAATATACATTCCTCGACTTTAAGTTAGAAGTCTCCGAAATCCCTTTTCGGGCTGTTATCTGATAAATTGCCGATACTGATAATTTGGCCCCGTTTGACCAACCGGTCAACCCTATGCCATTGCCACGGCCCAATTAGGATATCCACCACCATATACATATTATCTAGGCCAATATTAATATAATATGTGGTCCCGAAAGTACCGGGCGGCCCCCACTTCCGGTGCGGGCCCCACGTGAATTTTACTATTCACGTAAAAGAAATGATAAAAATTTACAATCACGTAAAAATGCTTTTATACATTTCTCAGGGTTCAATACATAATTTGATAAAGTACAAATACTTGGGGGCGGTGTTACACCCATGCTTACCTTATCACGTCTTTTCATTATAGTAGAATCACACTCACCGATATCATTCCATCGTGCTAGAGGCTGACTCTAGTCACTCCATTTCGTGCTAGAGGCTTCCTCTAGTCACTCTGCATTATGCTAGAGGCTTCCTCTAGTCATTTCCCGTCGTGCTAGAGGCTCCCTCTAGTCACTCTCCGTTATGCTAGAGGCTTCCTCTGGTCATCTTACATTATGCTAGAAGCTTCCTCTAGTCACCATTCAATATGCTAGAGGCTCCCTCTAGTCATGTTATCACTTCGTATTGAGTAGCCTTTAAGGCCTACTCCTAGCCTAACTTAGCATTTACACATTCCTACCTTAAACTATCTCATAAGACTACTTACGGTATATCTTACACAATTCAAACCCTTAGGATTTATTCTATCATTTTTCATACTAACATTCCAACTAGTATTTCAATACTAGTCAAATAATCTTACAACAACCAAGTTCTTAATTCATAGTCATATTGCTCATCTCAATTGATTTTCCAATCCAAATATGATTTAACCCCAATATAAAAAATATCACTTTTATCTATTCATGATTTCTTTACTTGAAGTAAAAGTATATTTTATCACAATATTTCACAATTAATTTCATTATCATGCTATCATATTCATAATACACAATCATACACAATCTCTTCTAAATTTGTATATCATGCTGCATTTACTCATATGCAATAGTATTTTCGTTTAGGCATTATTAATCATTAATAATCCATGAAAATTACATTTAATAGTTTAGGTAATCTTATGAAATTAACTCACTAATTATAAGCAATATAGTCTAGTCGGTCATCCTCACCTCGAATGAGCTTTAAGAAGTTCTACCCTTCTCGGTTGAACTCCGGCAAAATTCTGGCGATCTCCAGCGAAACTCCGGCGAAACTCCAACGACAACTAGGAACACTTTAGTCAAGCTCCTAACAAGGTTTTATCATCACAAAACCCATATCAACACGAATAACCTCTAAAAGGTTATTTTCCGGCGAACCGGTCATTTTGATTTCAAAGTCCGATCTTGGACTTAGAACTACCTTCCAACCCCTTGTTCTACACTTCTAAACATGTAGAACAATCCTAGGGATCCTCCATATGATATATAAATCATAAGGTAGATAAGAAGTAGAGGAAAAGTTAGTATAAGGTCATTACCTTAATTCTTCACACTTTTCCTATCTTTTTCCTTCTTCAAACTTCTTTCTTTTTCTTGTTTGAGCTTGGGCTTGAGTTTGGGTATGAAAGATGTAGTTTGCAGAGGTTCTATTCTTATCTTGGTGAGCTTTGGTCGAAATGTATGGGGTGGGGGTGATTGAGAATGTCTTTTTGGCATTTCTCACAATAATGTGATGAATAGGTCCCACCCTATTTAATTGATTTGTTCCCCAATCCAATTCTTCTTTGTTTCCCATGCACATATGCGGCCCTCCTTATTCTTTTCAAGGCTAAAAAACGTGGGTTGGCCCCCACACCCGTGGGAGGTCACCCCTTCGAGTCTAGAAGTGTACAATCGGTCCCGAAAGTTGTATTTCTCGGACGGTTTTAATTATTTCTTATTTTATCGGCTCAAATAAAATATATCACACGTTCCTAATCATTATAGGCCTTTCATTATAGATGTACATTCCCCAACTTTAATTTAAAAGTTCTCGAATTTCATTTCGGGCTGTTACCCTGATAAATTACAAATACCGGTAATTGGACCTCATTTGACCAACGGGTCAACTTTATACCTTCTTTATGGCCCAATTAAAATATCCACCACCGTATACATATTATTTAGACTAAGACGAATATAATATGTGGTTCTCGAATTATCGGGTGGTCCCCTTTCCTGGTGTGGGCCCCACGTGCAATTTACTATTCACGTAAAAGAATTAATAAAAATTTACAACTTCGCAAATTCATAATTCATTCCTCAAGGTTTATTATATAATTTACTAAAAAGTAAATATACTTGGGAACAGTGTTAAAGTATTAATCGATTGATTCTAGTAATAATTAATATATAAAACAAAACTAGGTGATCCTTTAAGTAATGTTTAAAATATTAATATGAAATATGAATAGGAAATAATTAATATTCAAGGAAGAAGATTAAGTCAAATAAATGCTACCATAATTAATGTCAAGATTTTAACTAATTGTCATCTTAGCAACACTCCCCAACATTAATATAGAGATAGATTAAAGGAAGAATTAATATTCAAGGAAGAAGATTAAAGAAAAATAACTCACAACTTACAATCCATCAAGCTTCAAAGTAGCAAAACCAAGATGGAAGAGTTTAGCTCATCATTTGGAAACTAAACATGCTAAAAATATAAAGAAAGAACTTATCTAGACTGAGCTTAGAAGTGTATAGGAATTGGTCATTTATTGTGATGGAAAGGGGTGTATTTATAGGCTTTTGGAAGCTGCAGTGTCTGATACCTGACCGGGTATATAGGGTACCCGATCGGGTACCTTAGGTAATCAGAAGTTGCTGAAATCACATTCAACCCGACCGGGTTGAGTACCAACCCGACCGGGTTGCGAACAAAATCTTATTTTCCACGATCTTTTTATCTTCAGCATGTCGCTATGTTCGATGTCAACTCCAACCCGACTAGGTTGAGTACCAACCCGACCGGGTTAAGTATCAAATCGTATATTTCCAACTCTCTCTTGATCTTTGCCATGTTCCATTGTCCATGTAAACGCAACACGACCAGGTTCTGTATCAACCCGACCAGATTTCGGCGTGTAGCTTCCTCTTGGCTTCATGTGTCACTTCCAACCCGATCGGGTTTGGTACAAGAATTTATTTTCACATTTCATCTTGCTTTTGTTTGGTACCTACAATATTCCCTTGCATCCCTTATGGTACTTATAGCAAAATAAACACTAAAAATACAAATTACAACCTACAAAATAAATCTAAAGAGTACATCAAAAACTAAACTAAACAATTAAAAATAATAATCAAACAATACTAAAATAACAAACTTATGCACTAGGAAATAGTGCATATCACGTTACCAAAGGCTTGTTTTGTTGTAGTGGCAAAAGATTTGGTAAGTTGGTTTGATGAATACAACATTGTGTTCCGACATATTTTTAGAGAAGCTAACTGGCGGGTTCATTTCATGTCCAGATGCATTAATGTTTTGGATGATTTTAATGTTTTCCATCTGAATTCTGATCTGCCAAATTATGCTCATAGAGCTTTAATTGCTAATTAACTTAGTCTTTCTTATGTCCATTTTTGTTAGTTTACTCATATCAAATTTCAGCATCTTCTTCATTAAGTCTA
The DNA here is from genome assembly GCA_945859875.1 of Cuscuta europaea. NCBI lineage: Eukaryota > Viridiplantae > Streptophyta > Magnoliopsida > Solanales > Convolvulaceae > Cuscuta > Cuscuta europaea. Next base: position 13,313,992 of record CAMAPE010000004.1, read on the forward strand.
GTTTACCCATACCAAATTTCAGCTAAAAAAGCAATCGAGAAGGCAGTCAAATAATTTTCTGAAGTATACTGCGCTGCCTAATTAAATCGAGCAGGTTAAAATGTACAAGCGATAATCAAAATCAGTTGAGGTGCGAAATGTACAAAACGTTGACTAATGCTTTATTACGTGGTGACACAAATCCTGCCAAACAGGGGAAGCAGGTAATACTTCCGTCTGCATTTACAGGTGGAGCAAGGTATACGATCCAAAGCTGTCAGGATGCAATGGTCATATGTAGTTGGATAGGGTATCCTGATATGTTTATAACTTTTACCTGCAATTCAAAATGGCGAGATGAAGTTAGATATCTCAAACCGGAGGATCGCCCAGATATTATTTGTTGAATTTTTAAGATGAAGTTAGATATCAATGACTTCCGCCGCAAAAAAATAAAATATTTGGCACAGTTAAAGAAGGTATTATGTTAATTTATATTATTAGTATTGTTGCTTTTTTTGTATAGGATTATTGTTATTTTTTCAATGATTATCCAGTGTTGAGGTTGCCTTTCAAGTTCGAAAGAAGACAATTTTCTTTGATGGTCTCATATGAAATGACAATAAATAAGAGTCAAGGACAATCGTTATCCAATGTTGGATTGATTTTGAAAAAGCCAGTTTTCAGTCATGGTTAGTTGTATGTTGCTCTTTCACGTGTCACTAATCCAATTGTTTTGAAAATAAGTATATGTGACAAGGATGGAAAAAGTACCAATGTAACAAGCAATGTTGTATTTAAGGAAATATTTCGAAATTTGTAATGACATTTATAAATTTCATGTATACACTTATATTTTTCGTTCATACTCCCTCCGTCAATAAAAGGATTGCCAAGTTTGACCGGCTCGTAGAATAATAAAGTAAAAAATGTGTGATAGAGATTTGTGCATTGGAGAAAGAAATACTCATGGTGATGAAGTCAAATCTGCAGTTTGGAATTTAAATCCAAATGGTGCACCTGGCCCAGATGGATTTAATGGGAAATTTTTCAAAAAATGCTGGGATATTGTAGGCATTGATGTTGTTAGAGTTGTTCAGAAATTTTTTATGGGAGTGAATATACCTAAAGGTTTGGCTAGCAGTTTGGTGATTCTGATTCCTAAAATTTACATCCCAGATACTTTTGCAAGTTTCAGACCTATCTGTTTATCCAACTTTGTCAGTAAGGTGTGTACCAAAGTTCTTGCTTCCAGATTGATAAAAATTTTGCCTAAGATAATATCTATTGAGCAGGCTGGATTTATGCAGAATAGCGATATCTCTGAACAAATACTTATAGCTCAAGAGATGCTGCACTCCATTGACAAGAAAATCAGGGGTTCCAATGTGATGATAAAATTAGATACGGCTAAAGCTTTTGACAAGCTCTCATGGGATTTTTTGGCCCAGGTTCTGGACATATTTGGTTTCTCTAACAATTTTGTGCAGCTTATCATCAATAATCTGAAATCGTCTTACCTTTCTATCTTGGTCAATGGTATCCCACATGGGTATTTTCAGCCTAAAAGGGGGGTCAAACGGGGAGATCCCTTATCTCCATTTCTTTTTATTATTGCTTCTGAGGCTTTCTCTAGGGGTCTTAACTGGCATATTCAGCAGAGGTTGATTAAACCTTATTGGATGGAAAATGTGGGTTTTCCTGTATCTCACTTGGAGTTTGCAGATGACCTTCTTATATTCTTAAATGGGGATTCCAGATCTTTAATTAATTTTAAAAGGTTCCTGAATTCTTATCAGGCTGTTTCTGATCAATCTGTTAATCTTAGTAAAAGTTCCTTTGTTTGTGGGAAATTTGCTAGAGCTAGAATCAGAAACATCAAAGATATTCTTGGCATGCAGTTGGTTCATCCTCCTATTAAATATTTAGGGGTAAATCTTCATAAAGGTATTAACAGATTCAGCTATTGTACCAGTCTTATTAATCAGTTTGAGAAAAAACTTTCTAATTCGAAGCAAAGAAACTTATCTCAGGGTGGGAGACTTATCCTTATTAAGCATGTCTTGATCACCATCCCTCTTCATATCTTGACTGCTGATACCCTGTCCAGAAAAGTTATCAACACCTTAGAAAAAATGGCAAGCTTCTACCGGGGTTCTTCTGATAACAAACACAAGCATCACTGGGTTAAGTGGGCTCATTTATGTCTACCTACTGAAGAAGGGGGGGGGGGGGGGGCTAGGGCTTAGATCTATTTCTGACTTGGAAAAGGCTTTTTCCATCAAGCTCTCGTGGAAATGGAGGACCGACAGTTCTTTATGGGTAGATTTTCTAAAAGCCAGATATCCTAGAGGACTAAATTTGACTCCTAAGATCAATGACTCTCCAATTTGGAGAAGGATTTGTGCAATTGATGATTGTGCCAGTAATTTGGGTGAAATTAACCCTGACAACAGTGTGTCCACGTTACCTGAGGAGGATGGAGAGTTTTCTTTCAAATTAGCATTTAACATGGTGAGATCAACAAAGGGTTCCACTTTCTCCTTTCAGCATGCCTGGCATCCAAGACAGACTTTGCAGATCAAAATCTTTCAATGGAAAATTTTAAAAGGTATTCTACCAGTCACAGATAACCTACAGAGGTTTCACATGGTTCTTAATCCCTCTATTTGTCCTATGTGTAGACAAAGTGCAGATTATGTTGATCATTTATCTTACACTTGCAAAGTGGCCAGGCCAATTTGGTTCTACTTCATCAACATTTTTGGCATTCCTATATCCACTCATTATAACTCTATTAAGAGTATTTTTATAGCTTGGTGGTTCAGAGCTGGGAGTACTAAACTGATGGATATTTTTAAGCACAATTTACCAGGCATTATCTGTTGACATTTGTGGAAAATCTTTTCTAGTATTATTTGGGGTACAGGAAATAAGGTTCCTAATTCTGAACACATTATCACTCAAATTAAAATCTATACTCAGAATTGGGTTACCAGTTTCCCCAGCCTAAAGATTCATGCGATAAATGACCTACTCTTCGAAGAGAAATTGATACCTGCAAACTTTAAGCTCAAAGGAGGATACTTTAAAGCAGTGAAATGGAAGCGTCCTATTGGAAATCTGAAACTCAACACTGATGCAAAATATTTACCTGGAGAAGTCGCTGGTTGTGCGATTATGCGAGATGCAAAGGGAATCTTAATCTTTGCTACTTCCTTTCCTCTAGTTGCAACCTCCCCGTTGGAAGCTGAGTTGTCTGCGGCCTTATTTGCGGTGGACCTGGCGATTTCTGAGTGCTTCTCCAACTTCACGGTTGAAATGGATGCAACGGTCGCTCTGAGATATATTGAGGATGGGGGTGCGAGCAGATGAAGGGGCGTATTTCAGGAAAGCGTACAAAAAGCAACAAGGAATGAGGTTAGTTTTTCCTACTGTGAAAGGGAGTGCAACTGGGTAGCCCACCACCTGGCAGACCAACATAAGGCCCAACATCTTATCTTTAAACGGGCTAAAGATTTACCGAACTCGGCCCAAAAGGCCTATTATTCCGATCTGTTTGGCTTTCCTTTTTTTTCGTTTTATTTATTGATGTACACCATTGGGTCAGGCCTAGCCCCGTCAATGGTTTCTTTTATTTTCCGTTTTCCGGTTGGAACTTCGGGAGGAATGCCTCCTTGGAGGGGTTTTGGTTTTGTCCCCCCCCCCCCCCCCCTCTCTGTATTTTTAATATTCTTGATAAATTTTGGTAAATGTGTCCCGCCATTTACCCCACTGATTTTGATGGTTTGCCTTCCGGGACTTAGGAAAAGGAGAAAGAAATACTCCCTCCGTCCCGAAATAATTGTCCTACTTTGACCTTCACACATATTAAGAAAATGAAGTTGACTTCACACTGTAGCGAGGCTGTTTGGCACTGTAGCAACACTGTTTGGCATTGTTTTGCACTGTTTGACACTGTTTTGTATAGATTTGTTTACCAAATAAGGAAAATTTCAAAGTAGGACAATTATTTTGGGACATCTATTTTGGGAAAGCAGGACATTTATTTTGGGACGGAGGGAGTAACAGAAACCACAATTGATTGACTAAAAGGGAAAATAACAAAGTTTTTGGGACAACCAAAAAAAGAAAGTTGACAAAGTTATAAGTGACAGAGGGAGTTTTATTTTATTAAATTACGGTGATCTAATTTATATATGAAACGTTATTAAATTTATATACTATTTGTGTATATATGTCAAATACTTACTTTTTCATATGTGGTATATGTTTTCGATGCGATATTTTCCCTAAGTCGCACAAGTAGAATACTAATAGTCTAAAAGAAGCCATTATCATATTTTTATTCCAGTTAAGTCCAGACCGGGTAAGTCGTAAACTTTAGATTATAGCAAACGACCAAAATTTTGTCTATTTTTTCTACTTTTTGCAATCTCCTTAATTAAAGGCTTGGAAGCAGTGGGAAAACAGTGATGTCCAAGAGACTCGGGAAATGTTAAAAAAGGTTGTCGGATTGCTATTATTGTAGAAATAGTCTGATACATTAAAGAAAAAACATTATACGGAGTATAAAAGAAGGTGCACTAGGTGGAGGTGATCATCAAGGCAGATTATATCCTACACACGGGTGTACATGTACACTCGGTTTTTTTGAAATTAGTAACAAGTTTCAGGATAATTAATAGGTTAATGCTCCACTCTTCCTTTTTTTTTCGCCGATGCTCCACTCTACATGCGCTCTCTCCAAGCCCATGTTTTCTGCTTCTTTCAATGACTAGAAACTTTAAGTCACTGTCATTCCACTATTCCAATGAGTTGGTTGTTACAAAGTTTATGTTTTAATTTCCTTCACTCGTAGGTGGCTGTTCTCATTTCTTTTCTTTTCTTTGTTTATTCTCCTTTTTTTTTGTTTTTTTGTTCTCCTTTTTTAGCAACCTTCTACTTTAATGTTATATTCAATTATCATGAAAATGAAAATGTGTAATATAAATATAATTTAGGGAGATTTCCCAAAATAGGAGTAAATGAAGTTTGAAATTCCAAAATAGTACTACTTTGTTTTTATTCCCGAAATGGGACTAACATGACAGTATTTACTGTCATCTTGTAGCCGTGACTGCCAAATAGTTGCAGTACAGTGCATTTAACATGACAGTATTTATTATAATTAATGATAGTATTTTTCAATCATGACAGTATTTTTCATACATGATAGTAATAATTTCTATTTCGGGAAGAAAAACATACTAGTCATATTTTTGGAATTCCAATTGTCATTTGCTCCTATTTTGGGTCATTTCCCTATAATTAAATGTTTTAGTTTATTTTTTTGATTCATGTTGGAGTTGATTATAGATATAGGAGCACAAACCATGATACTAAATTGGATGTTTTCAATACTCAATAGAGAAGGTTAGATGCTCAATAAAAATGCCTTGAAGTTCAACTAAAAACTTATGATTTTCGTATCAATACTCATTTTGTAAGTTATGTTTGTTCAATTTGTACTCATATTATGCTCATTTTTAAAATGTCATATTCATGCAAATTTTAAAAGTTGCATATGACATTAGATTCATATTGTTAGGTTCCTAGTACTCAACTTTTAAGTTGCATAATTTAATAAGTTTTTTTTAAAAGAAAAAGGGAAAAAAAGTAAGTGAATTAAAAGTTATGAAGCAGAGATCACGATTCTGAATATTAGAGTCAATACTCAACTTAATAGGTCTGATGCTCATTAAAAGTTCATTAGTGCTCATTCACCAGAAATCGTGATTTTCAACTCAATAGCAGAGGTTTAATGCGCAACTAAAATGTCGTTATGTTCAACTAACAAACCTTACGCTTTTCATATCAATGAGCACTATGTATGCTAATTTGGTACTGATGTTATGCTCATTTTTAAATGTCATATCAATGCATATTTCAAAAGTATCATATTACATTAGACTCACATATTGAAATTAATAGGAGTGGATTATAGATATAATTTAATAAGTTTTTATAAAAGAAAAAATAAGAAAAAGAAAAAGAATTAGAAGATATGAAGTACAGATGGTGATACTCATTGTTAGCCTCCTAATACTCAATAAAATAGGTCATATGCTCACTAGAAGTACAATATTGCCCATTTAGCAGAAACCATGATTTTTCGCTTAAATTACAAAAATGTCACCGAATTGTTTTTGGCATGTATCAGTTATTGGGCTGTCTTGCCTTGGTTGGATCGGGTGTAAGTACATCCGGATGTACCATATAGGCACTCGATCATCAAAAGCATATATAAAATTGAAAACAGATTTGCATAAAATAATTATAAGATGTGCATATGAAATTAGAAAAATATGGAACTACCTAAATTAAGGTGATTGTACAATGCTGATGATACATCTAGTCATACTCCTTCGTTCCGTTGAAAGGTTTCCATTTTCCTTATTTGGATGTCTCATTTAAAGATTCTCATTCTATTTTAGAAAATAATTTACTCTCTTTAGATAAACTTTTACTCAAATTTCTCATTCTATGTCAAGTTTCACAATGTCCCCTCTCCCAACCATGTCTCCCTTTAATTACTTCGACTTCACATGTTTACTCTTTTAAAAAATTTCTCTTTCTTCTCTTTCTTATCCAAATTACTTTATCTAACCACCTGCCTAAAAAATCATGTCATTTACTCACAGGAACCTTCCAACGGATCGGAGGAAGTACTATATACCACCTTTGTGCCGTCGGCTAGGCTAGCTGGGCAAAGCTTATCAAGAAGTTCTAATGCACGACATGTCTCCAAGGCTGGAAAATCCTTTCTAAATAACATACCCTTTTGTATGCTGCAATGAATTAAACACACGACACGAACATATAAGTACGTAAAATGTACTAACATAAAAAATAAATTAAGTGCCTTAATGATATTAAATTAAATACTTAATATTGTTTATCTTCTTTGTTTGATGTTCACATGTTATTTTTTATCTTTTAGCTTTTCTTATGCTCTTTTATATTTTTCTTATATTCTTTTGTTATTGTTATCTTATACGGAGTATTTATTTATCTTTATTTTAATGGTTTTATCATGTTTTTTTTTCTTGTCTGACTTCTTTTATTGGCATGGATGTTGTTGTTGTTGAGACGTGGGATAAAATTAAGTGTAAATTACGATATGACTAAAATTCAATCACTTTTTCAATCTATGTCATCATTAGTTTTTTTTTTCAAAAGTAATATTTAAATTCGGAATAAATAATGAATTAATTAATTTTTTAATAAATAAATATTTTTTTATGGACTAATATGCCCTTAGATTGATCTAAAAAACCTTACTTTCCTACTCATTTTCTCAAAACCCTATTATTAGTAAAAACGTGGGGTTGGTACATGATCCTTTCACGTTGCCGCATGAATCAACTCTAATGTTCAGAGGGAAGAGTAAAAAGTATTCTCTCGCATCTTAACTACGAAGTCGAGAGTTAGGTTTTTTCTCGTGTGTCGAGAGCGGTGCAATGTCGCACTTCTGCGGATCATTTTTTGCATTTTGACCAAATGCAGGATCAAGAAACAATAGTCGTGGCATCTACAAATGTTCTAGAGCAGTGTTGTTCCATTCCAACAATTGAGGTGGAGGTCCAAGGGTTGGCTTTTGACGGGACACCATGGGTGGAGGGCGGTGGCGGTGGCGGTAGTGGAGGCGGCACAAGTGAGGAGCAGACGAGGAGCGGTGAAGGGTCAAGCAAGGGAGAAGATAGATTGGCATTCCACCCCCTCCTGAACCGCCACCTTGGAGCAATCGAGGTGCTAGCGCTTGAAAGATGATATTTCAGTTATTTTATTGTTTATGGTCTTATTTTCGCATTATATTTGTTTACATTGCTCTATTTTTTGTTGATAATTTTAGTTTTGGGAATAAAATAATGATTGGCAATTCTACAATCATTTGTAACCTTTGACTCTGATACAATAATGATTGCAATGTTTTTGGTCTCAACTGCACAGTATGCTGTTGTCATGGATCGAACCTGAGACCTTTTACTCTGATATCATTTGTGAATCGGTGTACTTACTGCTACAATAAAAATAATCGTTGATACTGTACCATGCCTTCCCTTCGTATAGAACAAGCAAACAACCACATTTCGATTGCACCGACCAACTAGACAATTGATGGCACCGCATCCCTGTGACTCAACATTAATTTTGTGATGGTAATTAGTTATTTACAATTCTTAGTTAATAGTACGAAGTATTATTAGTTTTTGTCTAATTACGGACTAGTAATTAAAAAATTGAAATATGATATGGATGGTTCTAGAATATTCATGGCGTCCAAATGGGTGCTTGCATTTGATCAATTTCATTTCTTAATTTCATTTCTCATAAAAAAGAAATTATGAGAAAGTGAAGTAAAATGTGAAATGACAAAAAAAAAATGTGTATCCATACAATACAAGAGTGCATTACAATTCATTTAATACAACCTTGTAGCTAGAACCCTGATTTATTATAACCTCAGTCCCCTAAAAATTGGAACAAGAGAGATTGTGTGATTGTAAACAAAAGTAAAATTATGTTATTGATATTGAATTGGTAAAGTGTAAATAAAGTAAAAATTACTTATAATCATGCACACAAATATTACTATGTATGAACATATGGTATAGGATAAACTAAGAATGTTTTTACTTTGACTTATTTCGGTGCAGAGCAGAACAAACCAGATCAGACCGAAACAGACCAGATGAAATCAGAATAGACTTTGACAGTTCTAAAACTTACATGGACCATATATTTACCTGAATAGACCAACAAGCTTATACAGACCCGAGTAGCTCAAACTAAACCCAAAAATTTCAATCCAATTATAAACATCTTAAGTGAAACGTACAAATTAAAAAATGAGACAATTACAGGGGTGAGCTGAGGGAGTAACATTTTGTTACAAATTTGATGTTACTTTTTGGTGTGTGTATACTCCACATGAATTTTCTCAAGAATATTACTCTCTCGTCTCTTATAACTTTACTAACTTTTCTTTTTGGTTGTCTTAAAAATTTTATCACTCTCTCTTTTAATGTGCTCTTGTTATTTCCCATAAATCTTTGTCACACGATTGTCAAACTTTAAAGGACTGATGGAGTATCATATGAAGTTGGTGCATAGTACAATATTAAGGGTGTCTATCCATGTTTAATTTCCATTTGCCTATTTAAGGATCTGTGCTGATCAAATGAACTTCATTCAAACAATAGCCATGGCAACCTCCTTTCAACCACTCCTCTCTTCTTCAAAAGCTCTCTACACCTTTCTTTGCTTACTAGCTGTTGTGAGCTCAGCTGCACTGCTTTCCAAATGGATCATCACTACTAACTCCTCATCTTCTTCCTCCACCTTTCATGCCAGTGTCTGTAATGGGGCCCATGACCCAACGTCGTGCATAGCTATTCTGTCCGAGGTTTCATCGTCCGGTCCCACAGAAACCAATGGCGGAGATTTACTTCAGATGCTTTTACACTCGTCCTTACGGCGAACTAGAGATGCCATGGATGTGTTGACCAATGTCACCGGGAGAGTCAACGGCCAGAAGGTCAAATCGGGTCTTAATAGTTGTATGTTGTTGCTGGAGTTGTCTGTTGACTGGATAACCAACTCTATGGTGGCGCTCGGGAACCCATCGGCCAAAGCCCGCTCCGACGCCCATACTTGGTTGAGCAGCGTATTAACGAACCACGACACGTGTTTGGACGGGCTTCACGGCCCGGCCTGGTCAACGCTGGAGCCCATCCTGAATGACTTGATCGCCCGGGCAAGGTCATCCTTGGCGATGTTTGTTGCGGTTGCCCCGTCGGCGTCTCGTCAGGATGATCTCTGGCCACTCAACCGCAAGTTCCCATCTTGGGTCCGCCCCAGAGATAGACGACTGTTGGAATCTTGGGTGGACGCCGCCGTGGCATCCTATGTGGTGGTGGCGGCCGACGGAAGCGGGCATTACACAACCGTCACAGAAGCAATTTACGCCGCGCCAGATAGTGGCACGACACGTTATGTTATACACGTCAGGGCAGGAACGTACGTAGAAAAGGTTGAGATAGGGTGGTTAAAGACAAATTTGATGCTCGTCGGCGACGGGATGGATGCGACAATTATCACTGGCTGCGCGAGCGTTGATGATGGAAAAGCCACATCCGAGACTGCTACGGTTGGTAACGCAATATTTACCTAGCACAACTTATTACACTTGATTTTTTGTGTGTTCATTTCAATTTGATTAAATTGAATACGTAGTAGGAGGTATAAGTTACTACTAAATTATTATGTCTATGTTTGTCACAACTAGCTGAAAAGATATTTTTAGCTGTTCGGAATGTGGCAGCTGTTCGGTAAAAAGCTACATGTTTGGTTTCGTTCCGTTAGGTATACAAGATGTTGGGACTAATTAATGTTAAAAGTCACAGACTTTTCTCAGATGCTACTCCCTATAGCATCTCAAAAAAGACCTTTTTTTTAAAAGCTCTAAAAATTGTCATACCAAACATATAACTAGAAGTTTTTAGGAACTTTTTAAATAGTACAAAAGCTAGAAGGTAGAGTCTTATATCTCCCAAACATAGCCTATATGTAGTATATATTTAGGAGGTCACATTTTTGTAGACAACATTTATTTTGATCATTTGTATGTAATTTTTCATACTTTTTTCCTATGTAAAAGTAATTAGTGTTAAGCTTGAAAAAACTAGTTTAGTATGGTAATACAAAAATATGATACTCCATAGAAATTACTCCTATTTAGTGAAAATTATAATAGTAAATAGACCTGTTTTGGGCTATTTCTTTGGATAAATTTATTTGGGAAATTTTCAAAATTAAGAGTAAAAATATTTTGAAATTCTAAAATATGAATAATTAATATCAAATCTGAACATAAAATTTGTGTAGAAGGGTGAATGTGATTTTTAACAATGAAAATTATACCACCTTTCAAAAAAAGGGAAGATTATACCCTTCCTTTAATTTTTAGTGGCCTCTCTATGGTTTCAGGAAGTTTTTTTCAATGGGGAATTCCTTATTTCCATTTTAACAACTTTAGTCTAACTTTTGCTTTCAAAAAAAAAACTTTTATTCAACTTTTCACATTCTTTAATATTTTTTCTATTTGGTCATGTTCCATGTTCCCATTATATTCTAATTTTTCGTCTTGCACTTAACGATTTTGGATTTCTGGATTTTACTTTTTACATTTTTTTACATTATTATTCACTAGTTATATTACTCGTGTTACTCCGCATATTCTTTGCGCGTACTACTATGAGCAGTATATTCTCTCTATCGAGATACTACTCCCTCCGGTTCTTATTAAAGTTCTCATATTCTTTGCGCGTACTATTATGTGCAATAAATAGGCCGTATCTGTGACCAAGTTTGAAAAAGGGATTAGGCTCAAATTAGACACTATGATTTCATCAGAATCTCATATTGGACATTAAGGTTTTAAATTGACCAAATTAGACACTATGATTTCATATGTATCTCATATTGGACACTAAAGTTTCATAATTCAACATAAGTGAGTGTCCAATTTGTTCTTTGTCCAATATAAGTGAGTGTCCGAAAGCTATGAATTATGAAACTTTAGTGTCCAATATGAGATATATATGAAACCATCGTGTCTAATTTGGTCCATTTGAAACCTTAGTGTCCAATATGAGATTTTGATAAAACCATAGTGTCCAATTTAAGCCTTATCCCTTTGAAAAATGAGTAATGTTTACTAATTTTATATGATTGGATCAGCTGTATGGGGTGCTAGGTTCATGGCCCAAGACATAACCTTCCAAAACTCAGCGGCGCCACTGAAGCACCAAGCGGTGGCACTAATGGTAGGATCAGATCAATCCATCTTCAACCGCGTCAAAATTGACGGATATCAAGACTCGCTCTACGCCTACGCCGGCCGGCAATTCTATCAGGAATGCAACATCACCGGTACCGTCGACTTTATCTTCGGCAATGCGGCGGCCGTTTTCCAGAACTCCCAAATCTTGGCCCGCAGGCCCGCACACGGGCAGCCCACGTGCATCTCAGCCCACGGTCGGCTCGATCCAAACCAGAACACGGGCCTATCCTTCCAAAGTTGTACAGTGATTCCAAGCCCAGATCTGGAGCCGGTTAAAGCAGATAATAAACTAACAACGTTGGGCCGGCCTTGGACACTTTACTCCAGGACCATGTACATGCAGTCCTACCTGGACGATCACATAGATCCACTTGGGTGGGAACCATACGATGGTACCGTCGGGTTGGACACGTGTGATTATGCCGAATACATGAACACTGGACCCGGCGCCGGAACTAGCCAGAGAGTTAAATGGAAAGGCTACCACGCCATCACTAACGAGGTGGATGCGCAGTCGTTCACGGTGGATCAGCTTCTCCAAGGCCATTCGTGGTTGAAAGCTTCCGGCGTGTCCTACACTCTTGGCCTGTAGACTACGGGGAACCGAAATTGAAGCAACGCCAATTATATTTGGAGAATTTGAGTTGTAAAACATTGTCGTTGTAATAGGAACACACTAGTATGTGGAGTTGTCAAGTTATTACAAATGAAATACGAGTATGTGGTTAATAATTACTAGCTCCGTTTCATTTTATATGTCTCACTTTGACTCGACACGATTATTAATAAATTGATTAAAAAAGTAACAATTGTGGTTGAAGTTTGAGTATAATAAAGTAAAATGGTGTAACTAGACTTATATTTTCTTCCAAAAAATGTAAAGAGACACTTATTTTAGAACAATAAAAAAAAGTAAAACAAGTAAAATAAGACCAAGCCACTAGGATAAACATAGTCCGTAGATTATATTGGAGGCTTTTGGTATGTTGGTTTGGTTTTCATGCAATTGTTATATGAGGAGTATTACGATATCTAAATGGTGACAACTTCAGTACCTTTCTAAAAAATGAGGTACCGTACCTATCAACTATCATTCATTTGATTGGACCACATCACTTTATCATTTTTAATTTAGGTTTAAATAATTCAACTGCTACATTTTCATTGATCCATGTGGACAAAGGTATGGTATCTTATGGGTACCATAGAATCTACCTATCTAAATTACTAGTCTGATGCATAAACGTAGTAATAGAACATTATGGCCACCGTTGTACCTCGCCCTACTGCCGCCTACCTCTGTACCCTGCCGCTGCCGATGTAATAGCCATACCTCGCCTTACTACTACCATGAGGATGGAGGATGAACTTTAAATTGGGAAAAATATTTTACTTTTTAATGGTCTTTGTATGAAGAGTTCACTTTGCAGTGTCTGAGTGTGATTTTGGCAAATGATATGCCAAATTCATTAAGTCTAGTTTACTCATACCAAATTTCAACTAAAACTTCAATCGGGAAGGCATTCAAATGAAGTCTTGAAAATAACTGCGCAGTTAAAAGCGTAGTTACCTTCAAGAATTCATTTGAATGTCTTCCCGATTGAAGTTTAAGCTGAAATTTGGTATAAGTAAACTAGACTTAATGAATAAGATGCTCCAAACATTCTATCAAAAAAATCCACCGGGAACCTCCCCAAATGGCAACGGCCGGACAGTAAGGACTTATTTGACCCTTTTTATGCAATTTCGAGGACCAATCTCACCCTTACCTTTATCTTATTCTCTAGCTCCTTATGACCTGCATTTGTCGATGAGTGATTTTCGGTGTAACTAAATGTTCTCTTCTTCGCATGGGTTTCTGGTGGGAGCATTTTTTTCTTTTACATTTGTCATCCCTTAACAGGGTAGGATATGTTTTAATATTTTCTTTTTATGTTTTAAAAGTTTTGCAGCCTGGAAGTATATTGACGACACTAAAGTCGTTGTGTGCCTCAATATAAATTCAATACTAACACTTGTACGTAGTATAACGTAATAGAGTTCGTATCCAAAGGGAAAAGTGTAACACCCCACCCCGCAGGACCTGAGGTAGTTACTTCTGATCTCTAGTACTGTCCTCACATGATCACAAACCGTCACTAGCTTTTTCCGCGCACTCTGTCCTCACTCGTGCGCGCCCTGAGAAACATCCGGGTCACCCATTCCAAGACTACTCCCGTGCAAGCACGCTTAACTTTGGAGTTCTTGGCTAATGAGCTCCCTTAAAAAGAGATCAATCTTGTTAGTAGGAGTAGTACTATTAATCCATTTAAATTAAATCTCAAGTATTACAATCACCCCCGCTTAGGAATGTAACGTCCTCGTTGCGCCCATAAACCAATCTCAATCATATTCCAGAATCTTTTCCCCTTCTAAGTGCCCGCCCGATATCCAACTGATCAACACACTATCGCAGGGTTGCTCTGATACCACCTGTAACACCCCGATCCCACAGGACTCGAGGTAGTTACGTCTGACCTCTAGTACTATCCTCAAAAACCATCACTAGCCTTTTCTGCGCACTTTGTCCTTGTTAAGCTACACATGCATGGCATGCATACATCATATTTGCTTGGCATCACACGGCTGGTCAACACCATTATTATTATATATATTAATTATAGTATATTAGCATATATACTCCTTACCTTATACGATTCATATACTACTAGTAATATTAGCTATAATTAGTTTTCCTTGTATATATCATTACCATTAATTGTGGAGAAATGAGGGCTAACCTTTAACACCATCCGATCCATTAGGGAAACGGACAATGATGTATATAGTATATATATTGATCAAATGAATACAAAACGGAACAAGGTGAATTCACCAAACTTTAACTTGGTATCAGAGCTTATTCCTATCTCAATCTCAATATGTCTCGGACATTCTGCAACGTGCCGGCATGCTCACATGTAATCCTGCTACTACCCCAGTCGATACACACTCCAAGTTGAGTGCATCGGACGGGCCACCGGTTGAGGATCCCACCATGTACCGTAGTCTTGCGGGGGCGCTACAATATCTCACATTTACTCGGCCCGACATCTCCTACGCTGTGCAACAATTATGTCTATTCATGCATGACCCACGAGAACCTCACCTTCACGCTCTAAAACGGGTCCTCCGCTACGTTAAAGGCACTTCCCATCTTGGTCTTCATCTCCGTTCGTCACCCATCACGGATCTGGTTGCCTATACTGATGCCGATTGGGGTGGGTGTCCCGACACTCGCCGCTCCACTTCCGGTTATTGTGTATTTTTGGGTGATAACTTACTCTCCTGGTCCTCGAAACGCCAACCCACTCTATCCCGGTCTAGTGCTGAGGCCGAATATAGGGGTGTTGCTAATGCCGTCGCCGAACTCTGTTGGTTGCGAAACCTACTACTTGAACTCCGTCATCCACATCACAAAGCTTCCGTTGTATATTGTGACAACATTAGCGCCGTGTACCTTTCCGGCAATCCTGTCATGCATCAACGTACCAAACATATTGAAATGGACATTCATTTTGTTCGTGAAAAAGTTGCCCGTGGACAAATCAAAGTTCTTCATGTCCCGTCACGTCACCAATACGCTGATATTTTCACTAAAGGATTGCCTCGAGTTTTGTTTGAACATTTCCGGGCCAGTCTCACCATTCAGCCTCCCTATGTCGCGACTGCGGGGGCGTGTTAAGCTACGCATGCATGGCATGCATACATCATATTTGCTTGGCATCACACGGCTGGTCAACACCATTATTATTATATATATTAATTATAGTATATTAGCATATATACTTCTTACCTTATACGATTCATATACTACTAGTAATATTAGCTATAATTAGTTTTCCTTGTATATATCATTACCATTAATTGTGGAGAAATGAGGGCTAACCTTTAACACCATCCGATCCATTAGGGAAACGGACAATGATGTATATAGTATATATATTGATCAAATGAATACAAAACGGAACAAGGTGAATTCACCAAACTTTAACTGTCCTCACTCGTGTGCACCCTGAGAAACTTCCCACGGGGTCACCCATCCCAAGGCTATTCCCGTGCAAGCACGCTTAACTTTCGAGTTCTTGGCTAATGAGCTCCCTTAAAAGAAGATTCATCTTGTTAGTTTGAGTAGTACTATTAATCCATTTAAATTAAATCTCAAATATTACAAAAGGAATACTTTTATTTTTATGAAATAGTAAATAAAAAGGAGGTTTTGGGATTGAGTGATTTAATTAATTTAATACAAAGATGAACGACTTAATGATTTTAATTAATGGGATGAAATACTTGCACTGGTGCAAAATTGCCTTTTTGCGGCGCTTAAATCACCCAATGTGCGGCGCTCTCAGGCGCCGCAAATCTCGGTGCCGCAATTTAACGCGTGCGGCGCTTAATTTCAAAAAGCGCCGCAAATATTTTATTTAAAAAAAAATTATATTTAATATGTGTGCGGCGCTTTTTTGCGTATAGGCGCCGCAATTTTTTTTTTAAATTAATAATTTAATACGTAACCGTGCGGCGCCTTTCTGTATATAAGCGCCGCAAATATTTTTAAATAAATTAAATTAATTTATTTTTTTTAACTTTCGCGGCGCCTTACACAAATAAGCGCCGCAAGTTTCCAACATTTTTTAAAAAAATTCAATGATATTTAGGATCTTTCAAAAACGTCCTGGAACAGAATTAACAAAATACCAAAAGTGTAAACTGTTTAAAGTCATCACAATATCAACAACATGAACTGCACAAATTACAAAATCAGCAAAGTGTAAGCAATTCAAGTAACCAACAGATTACAAAAATCTTCATAAAAATGATTTGAAAAAACACTTAACACACAATACATAACCAATGTAATCAACTTTTACATATTTAAGAGTACATCCAAGAAAAATCGTGCCCATATATTGCGAATGTTATTAAACTCATCTTCAGAATATGCCTCAGTTCTTGAATACCAATCCTACAAATATTTAGATAAAATAAAACATAAATAAAAAATATTACAACTTTTAAATTAGAAAAAATTAAACGAAGTTAAAAAATAAGAATAAATAATGATATACCTTTCCAATATCAAAGCTATCAACATACGAAATCACTTCCCATATGTATCGCATGGTATAATATCCGCATTCTGTGTTTCCGTTTTGTCTGGCACACTTTTTTGAAATACAAATTTACAAAATATATGTATAAAAGTTAATGGTGATTGAAATAAGTTATTGATGAATTTACCTTAACATTATGCCATGTGATTGACTTTCCATCACCATTTCTTGCGGAAGCAACTCTGTATGCTCTACATTAAAAAATTTATGTTATATGATATAAATAATAATAATAATAATCTATAGCAAATATTATAAATAAAAAAATATTAAAAGAATACTTACAATGCTAGATCTTTCTGAATGCTGATATTAGAAAAGCTTGGGATTGAATTGAAGATATAGCCTTTATTAACCGAGGGGCAAATGACTATCAAAATCCAATGAAATCTAAATATCAAAAAAATTACAATTAATTAAAAAATTAAATTTACATAAACAGATACATTATATAAAATAAAACTATTTACCCTTCATTATATGGAAGCAAGATCATTCTTTTTCCAAATGTCGCACACAAAGATTGTTTCATATATGTTATTGTGCCCTTCTTGTCAAGTTGATAAGAACCATAAGAGCACAATAAGGGGCACAAAAACACAACATCATCACGTTGCAAATCATTCAATTTAGCTAAGGCACACCTATAATAAACATAATATAGCATCATTATACAATTTTGAAGTTCAAATCATTTCATTAACTTTAATTTAAATATTGTTATATTTATTTAAAATACTTACTATGCAAAGGATTGAATGATGCACATATCCACAGAATCACCCTCGAGTAGTTCAGCCAAGTCTTTACGATCGATGATAGTCCCAAATTCACTGTTTTGCGGATAGTGAAAAGCATCAACAGGTAAAGCAATAGAGAATTTACACACCTCTGGCTCATACCACTCTAGCATCTCATGTAGCTCCAATAAATCTTTGGTTAGTGATTGCAAAATAGTATCACTAACCAATGGGTATGTGCTAGGAGGAACCACAACCCGAGGAGACTCTCTCGGAATAAAAGCTTTATTCTTTTGAATCACATCTTTCCGCTTTGACTTTACCTGATCCTAAAAAATGGTCAGAATGACAGTAACATAGAGTAATTTTGTATTGCTTGATAATTGCAAAGAGTTATTTATTCACCTCTCCTTCAAAAAAAACTAAATGACTAGGCCACTCAACAAATGATCCTATAGCGTCTGTCAACACATATATATCAGCATTTTCATTTGGAACTAAAAGAGGACATTGCTCAAAACCTGTAAAAACCATTGAGAGTGTGTAGCAACCTGGTGGAAGATAAAAACCATTTTCCCGCGGTTGTGGTGCCAATTCTTTTCGAATATTTAAATGTTCAATCATGTCTTTTCGGATATTAATTCCATCCTTTGTCTTTCCGGGAACATTCATAATGGTCGAAATGATGTTGTCACACACATTTTTTTCAATGTGCATAAGATCAAGACAATGCCTCACAGATAAGTCCTTCCAATACGGAAGTTCCCAAAAAATAGACTTCTTCTTCCACAAACTCTGTTTGTTCCGCTTATATGGCTTACCAAAAACCGTGTTCAAATCTTTGACCTTATCATATATTTCTGATCCACTTAATACACGTCGAGGAACACCGTGTTCAGCTTTTCCATTAAATGCCTTTTTGAGTGCACGATAACGATGGTTTTGTGGAAGAAATCTTCGATGACTCATGTATACATTCTTTTTGCAATTGGGTAATCGCAAATCAAGAGTGTCATCTTCACAAATGGGACATGCCTTTCCACCTTTAACTGTATATCCAGAAAGATTTCCATAAGTTGGAAAGTCATTAATAGTGCAATACAACAAAGCACGCAAATTAAAATTTGTTTTTGTGTGCATGTCATATGCTGTAACACCCTCATTCCACATAAGTTTAAGATCATCAACTAATGGTGCGAGGTACACATCAATATCATTACCAGGTTGTTGTGGTCCCGAGATAAGCAGAGACAACATTATGTACTTCCTCTTCATGCACAACCATGAAGGCAAATTATAAATAACCAATAAAACTGGCCAAGTACTATGTTGACTACTCAATGTGCCATATGGATTCATACCATCAGTGCATAATCCAAGTCTCAAATTCCTGTCTTCTTTGCCAAAATCAGGATATTTCGAATCAATTTGCCTCCACTGTGGTGCATCAGATACATGTCGCAAGTACTCATCTTTTTTCCTGCCTTGAGCATGCCACACTAAGTTTTTTGCATCTTTCTCATTCATGAATAATCTTTTAAATCTAGGAATGATAGGAAGATACCACAACACTTTGGAAGGTGTTTTGGTGTATTCAGCATCAAACCCAACATTAATACCCTTCTTCTTCTTATAACGTGAAGCGTGACACTTTGGACATTCATTTAGGTTTTCATATTCATTGCGGTACAGTATGCAATCGGCTGGGCATGCATGAATCTTCTCCCATTCTGTTCCCATTGGACACAACAACTTTCTAGCCTTATAGCTCGTATCGGGAAGTGTATTTCCTTCTGGAAGCATTTCTTGAAGCAATATCAGCAACTCAGTGAAACTAACATTACTCCACCCATGTTTAGCTTTCAAGTGAAATAATTTGAGAACAGCAGATAGTTTAGAGAATTCAAAACCCGTGAATAGCGGTATATTGGCGGCCTCAATCAAATTCTCATAAGATTTTGGTTGATAATCAAAATTATCATGAACATCATTCAAGAGTTCATCAATTCTATCTTCATTGGCATCATCATCCGCAACACCATCATCAATATCATTTGAAGTAGTAGTAATATGAGTAGCTTTACGCTTTAGATGACTAGAAGTTGCTCCAGAAATAAGGTCTTCGACATCCACACGATTCTCACCATGGAATGTCCATGTCATATAGTTTTCTCTAAAACCCTTCTCAAATAAATGGTGAAGAACTATGTTCACGTCATTCTCTCTTTTAATGTTACGGCACATTGAACAAGGACATAAAATTCCTTTTTGTCCTTGTTGCTTCTGATGCGCAACAGCCACTTTCACAAACTCATGAACACCATTGAAAAATTGAGAAGTATTTCTCAAACCATACATCCAGCTACGATCCATGATTAACAACACTAAACTTTATCTAAAAATAAAAAAATAATAATAAATTATTGCATATTTTTTTTCTTTTTAAGCACACTTTTTATGTAAGATTGCAATTGAGGGTTATGCTAATATAAAACAACCTCTTGGAAGTATTTTGCTGCTCATTACAACTATTCCAAAATTATATTACTCAAAATTAATTAAAATAAAAAATATTGAAAAAAATTATTATTCAAAAATATACATACCTGCGGAGGTTGGAGTAAGCGGACTGGAGGAGCGGCGGAGGTTGAGCGGAGGAGCGGCGGAGGTGCGACGGCTGGGTCACGAGGGTGCGCGCGGCTTCGACGGCAACCTCCGAAGGTGAGCGGCGGACGGACGACCCTCGACGGCTTCGACGGCAACGAAAGTGAGCGGTGGACGGACGACCCTCGACGGCTTCGACGGCAACGAAGGTGAGCGGAGGAGCGGCGGAGGTTGAGCGGAGGAGCGGCGGAGGTTGAGCGGAGGAGCGGCGGACTAGGTGCGACGATGTAATCGGCCGGCCTTAGGGTTTATCCCAGAAAAATCGATTTCTCTGCTGCGAGCGACCGGCTATGGCCGCATAAACTGGAAAAGTTTATGCGGCGCTTTTTACAAAAAGGCGCCGCACACCCCTTTTTAAAATCCGACATTTTTAAAAAAGTAGTTTATTTTCTGCGGCGCTTTTTAAATATAAGCGCCTCCTAGGAAACCGGAACTTTTTGAGGCGCTTTTTGCATATAGGCGCCGCACGCCTCTTTTTAAAATCCGATTTTTTAATAAATTAGTTTATAAATTTGGCGTCGGTCTGCGGCGCTTTTGAAATATAAGCGCCGCCTAGGAAATCGGAACATGTATGCGGCGCTTTTTGCATATAGGCGCCGCACGCCTCTTTTAAAAATCCGATTTTTAAAAAAATTAGTTTATTTTTGAATAAAAATTTGGCGTCAGTTTGCGGCGCTTTTATAAATAAGCGCCGCAAAGACCCGAAACATTAAATAATTAAAAAATTAAATACATATTAGAGGCGCTTAAAGAGAAAAGCGCCGCACGTCGTATATTTTGAAGGCGCTTGTTTTTTAAGCGCCTCAAATGACGTGACGCAATTTAACAAATTTCTACTAGTGTTGGTTTTGCTACTTTCCACTTGTTGATATGTTTGTTGATCCTTGTTATATCTATAACTTATCCCCTCTGTAATACTCAATCGAGGAGTATCTCCAATTCATCGAGGGTAGTTGACAACCACTTTGTCGTGGTGTGCACTTCAAAATAGAAATTACAATACAACACTTATACGTAGTATAGTGTAGTAAGCTTCGTATCCACAGGGAAAGGAATACTTTTCTTTTTAATTAAATTCTAGTAACAAGGGGGGTTTTAGATTTGATTTGATTTAATTTAATTAACACTAAGATGAACGACTTACATAAGTTTAATTAATAGAGATAAGTACTTGGTTTTGCTTTTATTCACTTAATGAAATGTTCGTCGATCCCGGTTATATCTTTAACTACCTTCCTCTCGAATACTCAACCGATGAGTATATCCAATTCATCGAGGATAGTTATTAATAACGAGACGCGTTCATTAATAAAACTTACTACCGAGTCAATATAGAACACGCGCCGTATATTAACCCGATAGTAGCAATAAACTTAAGATGTAAACAATTGAGATTGTTAACCTCAACACAAGCGGTTTATTGGTTTAATCAATATAATTAATTTCCCTTAGATTATTAACCATGAGACGCATGCATTAATAATCCAAGTTTACTACCGTTGAACCAACCGAGTTAATAACAAGCGTATTAATCAATTGATTCTAGTAATAATTAATATATGAAACAAAACTAGTTGATCCTTTAAGTAATGCTCAAAATATTAATATGAAATATGAATAAAAATTAATTAATATTCAAGGAAGAATATTATTAAAGAAGATGAATCCTACTATAATTAATATCAAGATGTTAACTAATTATCATCTTAGAAACATTCCCCAACATTAATATAGAGGAAGAAAATACTACTATAACTAATGTCAAGATGTTAACTAATTGTCATCTTAGCAACACTCCCCAACATTAATATAGAGAGTATTAAGGAAAGAACTAATAATTAATATTCAAGGAAGAAGATTAAAGAAAATAACTCACAACTTACAATTCATTAAGCTTCAAAGTAGCAAAACCAAGATGGAAGAGTTTAGCTCCTCATTTGGAGACTAATCATGATAAAAATATAAAGAAATAACTAATCTAGACTGAGCTTAGAAGTATAAAGGAATTGATGATTTTATTGTGAAGGAAAGAGATGTATTTATAGGCTTTTGGGAGCTGCAGGGTCTGATACCCGACCGGGTATATAAGATACCCGATTGGGTATCTTAGGAAATTTCCTAGAAAGTCACATTTCTAGGCATACCCGACCGGGTATGTCGGCATACCCGACCGGGTATGTCGGCATACCCGATCGGGTATGTGACAAATCTTTTACGAAATCTTGCTCCCACGTTCATTTGTCCTCGGATTTGATTTGGACAATTGAATCAAGCAAATACCCGAATGGGGTATTGCTGATGGAGTATATGGGTCTGAGCCCCAGGACCCACATACTCAGAAGAACAGAAAGGACAAGACACTGAGTGGTGCCCTCGTCGGCCAAGGGACCCCCGTCGGCCGGAAAGGTACCAACTCAGAATATGGTCCTGAAGCCAAGGATCCCGGGTGCCCTCGTCGGCTGTGCCCTCGTCGGCCACGCCCTTGTCGGCCACGGGAGACCCACAGAACCGGATTTTACACTTACTCATTTGTACAGCCCATTAGTGGCTTTGTATTCGGCCCAGTAGCGGTCCAGTTGTAAATGGGCCTCCCAAGCCCAAGGCTTGGGAGCCCAGCCCGTATTTTCCCTATAAATACTTCCTCTGGAGGCAGTTATCAGGGTTACAAAATCATTCTATTGAAGCATATTATTGCACTTCTCTCTCTAGCTCTCACTTCTCTCTACATATACTCTATCATTTGGTGCTCTCGTTGAGAGCTAGAACAATCAAGTTAGCACCCTTCGTCGCTACCAAGCACAGCTAACCACTGATCATGGGAAGAACTAAATCAAACCGCAACCTCGTCAGCAAGGCCATCCCTGAGGAACAGGGGGCCAGAGAGCACGAGGAGGATGCTACGGCCGACCAGGTCGGTGGAGGGGACGTCTTCCAGGAGGCCATCAACCTCACGACGGACCTCCCCAACCAGCTCAACGGCGGAGCCCCTGATGCCCGCATCGGCTTGGACAAGAGACGAGCTGAGAAGACAGACCACGCCCCGGCCCAACCTATGGCCGCGGCCTCTCCGTCTGTGGACCCACAGGTCCAGGCCGCGCTGTCGGTCATCATCGCCAGCTTGGCCCAGAACCCCACCGTCCTCAGCGCGCTCTTGCCAAGGACCGGGGGGAACGTCACTCCACCTCCTCAGCCCCAACCGTTGGCCGTCCAGATAGGCAACGATGAGGGGGTGATGGCCCAGGACACGGCGTCGTCCCACTCCCACCCCGCTTCCCCTCTTCGGCCTGGGTAGACCCCAGCGCGTGGAAAAGCCTCTGCCTTCAATAGGCTGGGTGACACGCGCCGTCGTCCGGTTTCGGAGAGGATGGAAGGGCGGATTGGTGAGCGTCGGCCTGGCTCGCCAAGGGAAAGCTTGGGGTCTGTGTCCCGGACAGTGGACCAGCCCCGCCCGGACAAGGGCAAGGGGAAGCTGCACGAGGACGACGTGCGTCACCAGATCAATGCGGCCCACGACGAGCGCATGAGGAACCAGCAGGGTGCCGCTGCGGCCGCCAGGGACCTCCGGGACGAGGTCACTGCCCAGGTGGAAAGGAGGCTGGCTCAGATGGAGGCCAGGCAGTCGGCCAACACCCCCACGGCTGGCGCCTCCAACGACCCCGGCCTCAACACTCTCATGAACAAGGTCAGCGCCCTGGAGAGGGAGTTGGCTGAAGGGCGAGGCGACCCCATCATCCAGGTCAGGACCAGGACCCCTTTCACCAACAGGGTGCTCTCGGCCCCCATCCCGGAGAAGTACAGGGGAAATGCCGTCAAATCCTACGATGGCTGATCAGACCCCCAGGAACACTTCAGCCGTTATCAGAACAACATGCTGATGGTGAACGCGTCAGACGAATACCTCTGCCGTTGGTTCCTCTCTACTCTTGAGGGGCCAGCGTACGAGTGGTTCAACGCGCTCTCCGAAGGGAGCATTGACTCATGGCAAGACCTTGCCCAACGCTTCCTCACCCACTTTGCCGGGAGGAAGCGCGCGAAGAAGTATTTCACCCACCTCCTCTCCGTCAAGCAGCAACATGATGAGTCCCTCCGGTCGTTCATTGATCGGTGGACGAGGGAGACCGAAGAAGTCGAGGGGGCCGATGAGCGCACCCTCCTCGTCCTGTACCAGGGAGCCCTCCGCAGCTCCCCGTACGCTAGGAGCCTCATCACCGACCCTCCAAGGTCGTACGCCAAGGCGCTCCAGCGCGGAAGCTTGTACGCTGACGCCGATGAGCTCCACAACCACAAGAAAGAGGGAGGCCATCCATCCAAGAAGACAAATCCTTCGCCGGCCCCGGTTCCGTCCCCGGCCGGCCAGGGTGCCCAGGGCCGTCACGGCTCTGGTGGACAAAGTAAGAAAGATCGCCACTGGCGGCCGAGGTTGGATCGGCTGGGGGTTGCCCTCACTCACCCGGTCGGCACCATCCTCGACTACGCCGAGAGGCATGGCCTCATCGAGAAGGCTCCTCGGCCGGCCGAGGAGGTCCTTGCCATCCAGCAGGGCGGCACATACTGCCGGTTCCACAAGAACTCCTCGCACAACACCGACGACTGCATCACGCTGAAGAAGGCCATCGAGCGTCTTATTCGTCAGGGGGAACTCTCCTAGTTTGTTAAAGGTGGCCCACGCAAAAATACATGGGTAAACACCGGCAAACCAGGGGGCGAACCCTCTACGAAGAAGCGGGAGATTGGCAGGCTCAGCAACGACGAGGACTTTGAGGAGCCCCCGCCAAAGAAGAATCACATTCACCTCATTGTGGGTGGGAATACTGGGGGGGACTCCGTCACCCAGAGAAAGAAATGGGCCCAATCCCTCTACATAGGGGAGGTGTCCCACGTTCCCCCCCAGCCGAAGAAGCAGCGAACGGAGGCGATCACCTTCACCGACAAGGATCTGCCTCCGGGTACGGAATCACATAGGGATGCCCTCGTCGTCCAGTGTGAGATCGGTGACACCATCATCCACCGCACTTACATCGATATGGCGAGCTCCGTCAACGTGATGTACCTGGACACCTTCAGGCAGCTGAAGCTGGACAAAGCTCTGTTAAAGCCGATCAAGACACCGTTATCCGGCTTCACCGGGGACTCTATCGACGCCGAGGGCACGATAGTCCTCCCCGTGGAGGTCGGTGACGGCCCCCACCGCGCCAAAATTGACATGGAGTTCATGGTGGTCCACCTCCAGTGCGCCCACAACCTGATCTTAGGGCGGCCGGCACTGGAAGACTTGGAGGCCATCATCTCCATGAAGCACTTGTGTCTGAAGTTCCCCGCCAATGACGGCATCGGCTACGCCAGAGGAAACCAGAGGATAGCCAGAGCATGCTACCTCAAGCTAACGAGGCCGGCCGAAAGGGAAGGACAGAGGATAGACACCATCACGGCAGCCGTTGCCAAGGACGAGGAGAGGCCGCATGCTGAACCGGCCGAGGGGGTCGAGGAAGTCCCTCTGGATACCTCCCGACCGGAGCGGGTCCTCAGAATCGAGAAGCAGCTCCCACAGGACCAGCGGGGCGCCATTCTCCTCGTCCTACGGTCATACGCCGTTGTCTTCGCATGGGGCCCGGATGACATGCCAGGCATCAGCCGCCAGGTGATTACTCACCGGCTGACCGTCGATCCAGCCTCCGCGCCCGTCAAGCAGAAGCGGCGCTACCTATCCGCCTACAGGCGGGACTTCGTCAAAGGGGAGGTCGCCATGCTCCTCTCGATCAGCCACATAAAAGAGGTGAAGTACCCGACGTGGCTAGCCAACGTCGTCCTCGCCCAAAAACCGTCGACATTCAGAATGTGTGTTGATTACACTGACCTGAACAAGGCGTGCCCCATGGACCCGTTCCCTCTCCCCAACATTGATCAGCTGGTGGACGAGACGGCGGGATGCGAGTTGATGTCGTTCCTTGACGCTTTCAGAGGGTACCACCAAATCTCCATGCATGAAGATGACGCTGAGAAGACGGCGTTCATGACCACAGAGGGGATCTTTTGCTACCTCGTCATGGCCTTCGGACTCAAAAACTCCGGCGCCACCTATACTAGGATGGTGGCCAAGATCTTCAGAGCAGTCCTCGGCCGGACGATGGAGGCATACGTCGACGACATGAGCGTCAAGAGCAGGCAGGCCTCCACCCATGCCGATGACCTCCGGGAAATCTTTGAAATCATGAAGGAGTTCAGGCTCCGCCTCAACCCCAAGAAGTGCGCCTTCGGCGTCCAGGGCGGCAAGTTCCTCGGCTACATGGCCAGCCGGAGAGGCATCGAGATAAACCTGGAGAAGACACAGGCCATCATCAACATGAAGCCGCCCCGCAACGTCAAGGAAGTACAGCGACTGACGGGGCGCCTGGCGGCCCTGAACCGTTTCCTCTCCAGGTCAGCCGAAAGGGCACTCCCCTTCTTCCAGATCATGCGTAAAGCCAATAGCTTCAAGTGGACAACGGAGTGCCAGGAGGCGTTCGAAGAGCTGAAGAGGTACCTATCGTCCCCGCCCGTGCTCTCCAAGCCCAAAGGCGGCGAAACCCTCTTCTTGTATTTAGGGGTGAGCACGTCGGCCATCAGCTCCGTGCTCATCCGTGAGGACGAAGGGGTGCAGAAGGCCATCTTCTACATCAGCAAGACACTCAGGGAGGCCGAACTCAAATACCCCCCCATTGAGAAGACGGTGCTTGCCATCGTCCATACGGTGAAGAAGTTGGGGCACTACTTCCAGGCCCATGCCGTCCATGTGCTGACCCAGCAGCCCCTCGGCGCGCTCATGAGGAGCCCCACTAGCTCCTCAAAGATGGTGAAATGGGCGATCTTCCTCAGTCATATTCAGATTGAAATCAAGCCAAGGCCATCCATCAAAGGGCAAGTTTTGGCCGACTTCGTCACCGAATGCACGGCAAGGGAGAAAGCCGCTACCGCCCCCGGGCCCCCGATGACACATGGATCCTCTTCACTGACGGTTCGTCGACCGCGAAATCATGCGGTGGCGGCGTCGTCCTCATATCCCCTGAAGGATTCAGATCTTACTATGCCATCCGCTTCAACTTCAGGGTATCCAACAATGAAGCCGAGTATGAGGCCCTCCTCAGCGGCCTCAGACTCGCCGCCAGCCTCAGAGCCCGACACATCAAAATCAGGTGCGACTCCAAACTGGTAGTGGGCCAGGTTGAGGGTACGTACGAAGCAAAGGAAGATCGGATGAAGCAGTACAAGCAAGCGGCGGAGGAGTTGCTGAAGGCGTTCGAAACCCACGAGATCACACAGATCCCAAGGGCCTAGAACGCCGAGGCCGACATCCTCTCCAAACTCAGCTCGGACACCCCGGAGCACATCTCCCAGCTAGCCAAGATAGAGGAGCTGAGCATGTCCAGCATCCATGCCAGCCCCATCCTGTGCGTCCAACGGCGACCAGAGGACTGGATCTCCGACATCATCACCTTCATCACCACGGGGGAGCTACCCCATGACGAGGAGAGGGCCAAACTCGCAAAACTCAGGGCCCCAAGCTACACTAGTGAAGATGGCAAACTCTACAAACGATCCTATAATGGCACTCTCCTTCGATGCCTGCACCAGGATGAGGCCGACGTGGCCATGGAAGAAGTTCATTGTGGTGTTTGCTCCTCGCACCAAGGCCCTTTCAGCATGTCCCGACGTCTCGTCGTCCAGGGCTTCTTCTGGCCGACGATGGCGCGAGACTGTGCGGACCTGGCCAGGAAGTGTACTACGTGCCAGGTACTCCAGAAGGCCCCTGGTCGGCCAGCCGTCAACTACGCCCCCGTCAGCACTGCTATTCCGTTCTCAAGGTGGGGGATTGACCTGGTCGGCCCTCTGCCCAGAGCGGCCGGCAACAACCGCTACATCATCGTTGCAGTCGACTACTTCACTAAGTGGGTCGAAGCGGAACCCCTGGCCAGCATCACGGGGGGCAGATGTCAGAAGTTCGTTCACAAGAACATTCTCACCCGCTTGAAGCGGCGCCCTTCCAAGAGCTCCTTCGAGAATGGGGGATAAAACACCGTTTCTCCTCCGTTGCCTACCCTCAAGGCAACGGGCAGGTTGAGAACGCCAATAGAACCATCATGGAAGGGCTGAAGAAGAACCTACATGACGCAGGAGGGAGTTGGGTCGACGAGCTCCCCAACATCCTGTGGTGCTATCGTACCACGCCAAGGAGGGCGATGGGTGAAACACCTTTTGCCCTGTGCTATGGCTTTGAAGCTAAGGCACCCACAGAGGTCACCATTCCCAGCCGACGAGTGGAGCAGTATGACCCAGAGGTTAATGAGGAGAACATGAAGATCGACCTCCACCTGGTCGAAGAAAGACGCGAGCAAGCATTCATCCGAGCAGAGAACTACCGGCGTCAGGTAAAATCATACTATGACGCCAAGGTACGTTCCCGAGAATTCCAAGTAGGGGACTACGTCCTCCGCCGAAGAGAAGCAAGCCAGCCGACAGAAGGAGGCAAGTTAGCCTTGAAATATGAAGGTCCCTACATCGTCAGTGCCGTGGTGAAACCCGGCACCTACAAGCTTAAACGCCCAAACGGGACCAATGTACCACGAACGTGGAATGTACACCATCTGGTGAAGTTTTATCAGTAATCCGAAGGAGGTGCAGACGGCGAAGCCCTCACCCCTTAACGGATTACTGATTGAACGCCACCCTCGGCCTCGAGCCACTTATGAATAAAATCATGTTCCTCTTGATTTTTTCTTTGGAATTTAAAGTAAAATATTAGCAGGTGCCCTCATCAGCCACCTTAGAGCGAAAGACTCAGGCATGGCCGACGTGGCACCTTGCATTTGCAGCCTACGAGCGACAAGGTCAGGCATACTCCATTGTATTTTGTATCAGCGAAGGGCTCAGGCCTAGCTGAGAGAGCACATCGTCCTGGCCCCGTAAGCCTAGAGTGAAACGCTCAGGTATGGCTGACGATGTTTCCAGGACGATGGGCCCGCAAACGGCCCGCGTCTTGAAATGGGAAGTTCACCGCGTCGTCCACGCGCCAGATCGCAGGAGGACAGGCCTGAAATCATGGCCGAGGTGGCAGAATCCCCCCACTCAGGGTTGGGCAACGGCAGCCGTTGGAAACCAACCAAAAGTCTAGCCCGCGTCATAAATAGGCGACGGGACCCCCCTGAGATCACAGACGTTATAAACGAAGTCCGAACCGGCCGAAGGACGAGCACACCCTTCGGTCGAAGCCTGAAAGAAGGATACTCCCCGAAATAGGGAACGGAAACGGAAATAAAAAAAAAAGAGGAAAGGAAAAAGGGAAAATAAAAGAGGGAAGCCGAGGACCGCGCGCACTTGCCGGCCTCGAGCAATGAAAAAATAAAATCCCCACAACTCATGCCAAACTTGGCTAAGTACATATCAGTTGAACATAAGTGTAGTACCACTAACAGGTGACATGGACGATACGGCCACACGTCCATCACAGACGAGGAAAGCGTCACAGACGAAGCACGTACGTCCAAAATCCTAACCCAATGGGTTGGGTGAAGCAAAAACGGAAAACGTCCAAAAGAAAATGCACCAAGCCGATGAAGGCACGAAGGCAGGCAAACGGGGAAGTCTCCCCCTAACACTTAGCATCAGGATGAAACGTCAAGATGAGGAAGACACTACGTGGGCAGGAACGAGGCCTACATGTTCACAGGAAGCGTGGACGAGGCGGCCACCCGCGTCGTCCACAGTTGTGGAGCCCTACAGCACAGACGGTGGGCGTCACGTATCCGCCACACCATTCTAGTTGGCCGCGGAAGACACCACACTAAAGGGGCTACTTGAAGTTGGACACTTAGAAAAATTCTAAGACCAAACAACAAAAGGAATGAGACAATGCCAAGACGCAGCGGACACCCCAGCATGCCCGCCTCGGTCATGACGGAAAGGAAGCACCTAAGTGGATCTCAAACACTTAGAAATTTTTTGAAGAAATTCCAAGTGTTGCGACAGCGAAGAAACGGCGGACAGGCCGATAAAGTCACCAGACTAAATTGACTACCTTACGGACGTAGCAAACACTCGCGGGTGACCTAAGTTGTTAACTTAACACTTAGACAAATTTCAAAATCGAAAAGGCAAAGGAAACAAGCATAGACATCAACAGCCGAAGAGGCCGGCAGAGCATTCATTCATCAAAATGTTAATTACAAAAGGGGGCACTACGGCCATTACATTCAGCTGGCCAAAAATTGGGATGCTACTAATTACAAATAAAAGATAAGGGAATGACCGATCACGCCTCCTGGGCGCCTTCATCTGCAACATGCTCAGCATGGGTCTGCTCATCGGCATCCTCGGTTTCCTCCTCGGCCTCAGTGTCCTGACCGACAGCGACTGCAGAGCTCGTAGCGTCGTCCAAGAAATCAAACTCATCGTAGTCCGGCTCGTCGAGGCCGGAACTATCGATCGGGACCTCCCTTTCCGAAGAGGGGAGCTTGGCCTGCTCCTCGGGATCCTTCATCAGCCTGGGAAGCCTCAGGTTACGCCCAATCTAAACAATTTACAAACAAATATGAAAATAAAGTATTACACCAAAAGTGTGTAATTTCCACAACTAGAACTAATAAAAACTAGTTAAAAATACAAACATACAATCGGAAATGACATGAATATCAGTAGTTATTAACAACGTCCGTTCATTAATATCACTTACTATTAGTCAAGTATAGAACATCGTCATATACTGTCTTGATAGTAGCTTATGTGCCTTAAACTTGTTATTTGATCACCACATACGTGTCAAAAGATTTAAAACTTCAAATTATGATATAAGGATTGGCCGAAAGGTCTATCAACCAAAAAAATAAACTTACCAAATGAGCTCTTAATCAATCACAAAAATCAATCAAAATGCTAAACAGAATTTGATTTATAAATAAAAGTAAAATTGAAATAATAGTAAATTCAACAAATGAAATGCAAATTAAGGGGACACAATAGGTCAAGAAAAAACTTAATTCCTCTTTTTAGTTGCAACATTCTAATTTTCACCCTTGCTAACACATAACTTTGACCGTCATTATATTTAATTCTCTATTAGTAAAAAACCTCAAAAACTAGAATATGAAATTTTTTAATTAGATGAATTCAACAATATTTTTCAAAAAATATAATTCTCATACATAAATAAATACAATATGGTCAAAGTAAATTATGTGCATAGTGTAAAATTATGCTTGTTGCAACTAAAAAGAAATAGAAGATAACACTCCATATGTAATTACAAATGGTTTTGAAGTGAGAAAGAAATTTAAATAATATATATTATCAAGAAATAAATACTCCCTCCGCCCCCTATTGTTGTCCCATTTCCTATTCACTTGGTCAACACAAATAACTCTTAATCTCTTACTTTATTTATCAAATTTTTATCAAATTTGATTCCGTTTTTTGTGACTTTGTAAACCTTTTAATGAAGTTTCTAAATATGCAATTTTTTTTCCTAAAAATAATTTTAGTGCGGACAGGGATCTGTTTGCTTTATCGTCAGTCAAGCATCGTAAACCGCAATGGGACAATAACAGGGGGATGGAGGTAGTATGAGCAGAGACGGATCCAGGATTTCGAGTTAAGAAGGATGATTTTTTTTTCATTAGTGTAGGGGGCGGAAATTTTTTCACTAATGTTGTTGGCTCATTGTTTGTACTACAGAAATATATGAAATGGAAGCTCTAAAAGGTGTAGAAGAAGACTTTCATCGAAGAAGAAAGTTTTACAAGGATGAAGAAATGTTGTGTAGAAACTTTCCCTTCTCACACTCTCACAATGATAGAGGCGCAGGGGAATATTTGAGGTATGTGGAAAGCTGTTCAATCGATTCCCTTAAAGGCATATTTGTAGTCTAGGGAATTGATAGATGAGTTACAATGATTGTGCCCTTAAATCAAGGAGGTCCATTTATTCCCTTTGCACCTTTTAGCTATTCTAGCCTATTTAATACCCCCCTCTGTGATCAGATGTCCTCTTTTAAGCTCTTATTCCTTTCTGCCTCTTTTAAGCTCTTATTCTAGCCTATAACAAGGATCAACAAACATATCAACAAGTGGAAAGTAGTAAAACCAAGTATTTCATCCCATTAATTAAAATCATTAAGTCGTTCATCTTTGTATTAAATTAATTAAATCACTCAATCCCAAAACCCCCTTTTTATTTACTATTTCATAAAAATAAAAGTATTCCTTTTGTAATACTTGAGATTTAATTTAAATGG
Source organism: Cuscuta europaea (assembly GCA_945859875.1). Lineage (NCBI taxonomy): Eukaryota > Viridiplantae > Streptophyta > Magnoliopsida > Solanales > Convolvulaceae > Cuscuta > Cuscuta europaea. The sequence continues at coordinate 13,346,677 of CAMAPE010000004.1, forward strand.
ATTAATAGTACTACTCATACTAACAAGATGAATCTTCTTTTAAGGGAGCTCATTAGCCAAGAACTCGAAAGTTAAGCGTGCTTGCACGAGAATAGTCTTGGGATGGGTGACCCCGTGGGAAGTTTCTCAGGGCGCACACGAGTGAGGACAAAGTGCACGGAAAAGACTAGTGGTGGTTTTTGAGGATAGTACTAGAGGTCAGAAGTAACTACCTCGAGTCATGTGGGGCCGGGGTGTTACAGGTGGTATCAGAGCAACCCTGCGATAGTGTGCTGATCAGTTGGATATCGGGCGGGCACTTAGCAGGGGAAAAGATTCTGGGATATGATTGAGATTGGTTTATGGGCGCAACGAGGACGTTGCATTCCTAAGCGGGGGTGATTGTAATACTTGAGATTTAATTTAAACGGATTAATAGTATTACTCCTACTAACAACATTGATCTCTTTTTAAGGGAGCTCATTAGCCAAGAACTCCAAAGTTAAGCGTGCTTGCACGGGAGTAGTCTTGGGATGGGTGACCCGGAAGTTTCTCAGGACGCGCACGAGTAAGGACAAAGTGCGCGGAAAAGGCTAGTGGCGGTTTGTGATCACGTGAGGACAGTACTAGAGATCAGAAGTAACTACCTCAGGTCCTGCGGGGCCGGGTGTTACACTTTTCCCTTTGGATACGAACTCTATTACGCTATACTACGTACAAGTGTTAGTATTGAATTTATATTGAGGCACACAACGACTTTAGTGTCGTCAATATACTTCCAGGCTGCAAAACTTTTAAAACATAAAAAGAAAATATTAAAACATATCCTACCCTGTTAAGGGATGACAAATGTAAAAGAAAAAAAATGCTCCCACCAGAAACCCATGCGAAGAAGAGAACATTTAGTTACACTGAAAATCACTCATCGACAAATGCAGGTCATAAGGAGCTAGAGAATAAGATAAAGGTAAGGGTGAGATCGGTCCTCGAAATTGCATAAAAAGGATCAAATAAGTCCTTACTGTCTCGCCGTTACCATTTGGGGAGGTTCCCGGTGGATTTTTTTGATGGAATGTTTGGAGCATCTTATTCATTAAGTCTAGTTTACTTATACCAAATTTCAGCTAAAACTTCAATCGGGAAGACATTCAAATGAATTCTTGAAGGTAACTACGCTTTTAACTGCGCAGTTATTTTCAAGACTTCATTTGAATGCCTTCCCGATTGAAGTTTTAGCTGAAATTTGGTATGAGTAAACTAGACTTAATACATTTGGCATATCATTTGCCAAAATCACACTCAGACATTCCAAAGTGAACTCTTCAGACAAAGACCATTAAAAAGTAAAATATTTTTCCCAATTTAAAGTTCATCCTTCATCCTCAAGGTAGTAGTAGGGCGAGGTATGGCTATTACAGCGGCAGGGTACAGAGGTAGGCGGCAGTAGGGCGAGGTACAACGGTGGCCATAATGTTCTATTACTACGTTTATGCATCAGACTAGTAATTGAGATAGGTAGATTCTACGGTACCCATAAGATACCATATTTTTGTCCACATGGACCAATGAAAATGTAGCAGTTGAATTATTTAAACCTAAATTAAAAATGATAAAGTGATGTGGTCCAATCAAATGAATGATAGTTGATAGGTACGGTACCTCATTTTTTAGAAAGGTACTGAAGTTGTCACCATTTAGATATCGTAATACTCCTCATATAACAATTGCATGAAAACCAAACCAACATACCAAAAGCCTCCAATATAATCTACGGACTATGTTTATCCTATTGGCTTGGTCTTATTTTACTTGTTTTACTTTTTTTTATTGTTCTAAAATAAGTGTCTCTTTACATTTTTTGGAAGAAAATATAAGTCTAGTTACACCATTTTACTTTATTATACTCAAACTTCAACCACAATTGTTACTTTTTTAATCAATTTATTAATAATCGTGTCGAGTCAAAGTGAGACATATAAAATGATACGGAACTAGTAATTATTAACCACATACTCGTATTTCATTTGTAATAACTTGACAACTCCACATACTAGTGTGTTCCTATTACAACGACAATGTTTTACAACTCAAATTCTCCAAATATAATTGGCGTTGCTTCAATTTCGGTTCCCCGTAGTCTACAGGCCAAGAGTGTAGGACACGCCAGAAGCTTTCAACCACGAATGGCCTTGGAGAAGCTGATCCACCGTGAACGGCTGCGCATCCACCTCGTTAGTGATGGCGTGGTAGCCTTTCCATTTAACTCTCTGGCTGGTTCCGGCGCCGGGTCCGGTGTTCATGTATTCGGCATAATCACACGTGTCCAACCCGACGGTACCATCGTATGGTTCCCAACCAAGTGGATCTGTGTGATCGTCCAGGTAGGACTGCATGTACATGGTCCTGGAGTAAAGTGTCCAAGGCCGGCCCAACGTTGTTAGTTTATTATCTGCTTTAACCGGCTCCAGATCTGGGCTTGGAATCACTGTACAACTTTGGAAGACAGGCCCGTTTTTTGGCAGGTTCATTAGGGTTGCTAGAACAGGGCCCCACAATTTTGGGGGCCCCCAAAGTTTTCTATAGTAATAGTATATATAATTATATTATATAATATTAATTCATAAATAATAACAATACGGAGTAACATTTAAGAGGCCACCTCAACCAGTCAAACGATGCTACTCTTCTAAGTCTTCTTGGAAGTCGGAAACGACGCAACTCACGCAAGGCACTACAGCCGCTGCTTCCTTCTCTTAGACCGCAAAGCACAGGCTGCACATAAACCTTCTCTTTGAGGTTTGAGTTCTGACTTCTCCACTTTGAGAAGTTTGAGGTTTGTACGATTAATTAATTTATTTGTTTATAGATTTATAGTTAATAATTTATTATTTATTTGATTTATTTGATTATAGATATTATTGATTACAGTTTGAAACTTGATCAATGATTAATTGATTTATTTGATTATAGTATTATTTATTAACTGATTATATATTTATATTATACTATCATATTAGTTAATAGTTAATAGAATAATAGTTAAATACTAAACAGTTATGAGTTTAATAATTTATGATTTATGAATAAGATTACTGAATTTGGGATTTTGTATTGTTAATTTCATGATATAATTTATAATTTCAGATTTCCGAATTTGAGTTTGATATTTAATTGCATATTTTCCCTTTTTTCAGGTTGGTTGGTTGGTTAGGCGATTTCAACAAGCAATCTCTCATTTAAAGTTTTATAGCCGGATCATTCATACATAGAAACTACCAAACTTTGCTTGAATCCAGGTGATATTGTTCTCGCTTGAAACATCTACTTATTGTTCATGTCTTCAAGAATTAGAAAATATGAATCGGGGTGCGAGAAACGAAAGAAAAAAAAGAGATTAGATGCGGTAACCGAGTCTCAAAGAGGAGCTCTAGATAGATTTATGATAAAAAACTCTAGTGCTAGTGGAAGTGCCATTGTAAACTCTAGCGTGAACTTAGATGGTGATTTGCCTATTGAGAATGACAAAGAAATTGATGATCTATCAGATAAGGATGTTGTTAGGGATGACGATGAGAATAATAGTGATCCCACTGCGAGTGATACTGAAAATCATGAACAATCTAAAATCGGAGAAACTTTTCAAATCGATATATTTGATCCTAGAAATTGGGATGCTCTAAGTCCAAACATGATTGATATTTTAGTTGAGAAAGGGTTGAAAAGAGACATGTCTATTGAAAATTATCCGAGAGATAAATATAACAAATGTTTTTCTTGCTCATATTATACAAGAGTTTTATCAAATGGAGAAAAATGTGATCGAGATTGGCTTGTATATTCAAGGGAACTTGATAGAATCTTTTGCTTTTGTTGTAAAGTGTTTTATAAAGGTTCTTCAAGGAGAGGGCAACTAGCATTAGAAGGTTTTAATGATTGGGCACATCTTTCAATCAGGATTAGAGAGCATGAAATAAGTGTTGAGCATATTAAAAATATGACCACTTGGTATGAGTTGCGATGGAGGCTTAAACATAATCAAACAATTGACAAGACGACCCAAGAATTAATTAAAAAGGAAAGGGATCACTGGAACAATGTGTTGTTGAGAATTATTTCGATTGTCAAGTTTTTGGCAAAACATAATTTAGCTTTCCGAGGTAGTAATGGGAGGTTGTATGAAGCCAATAATGGAAACTTTTTAGGCTTAATTGAAATGCTAGTCGAGTTTGATCCTGTAATTCAAGAACATGTTAGGCGTATCACAAATGATGAGATTTATTTTCATTATCTTGGTCATGCTATTCAAAATGAATTGATACTTTTGCTTGCCTCTCAAATTAAGTCTGAAATCATACGGAAAATTAAACAAGCAAAGTACTTTTCAGTGATACTTGATTGTACTCCAGACACTAGCCACCAAGAACAAATGTCTTTAATATTGAGATATGTGGATGTCTCTTCGAATGATGTTGGCATTGAGGAATCATTTTTAGGCTTTTTGAATGTTGATGATACAACTGGCCAAGGACTTTTTGATGTTTTACAAGATGAATTAAAAAAATTGATTCTTGATATAGATGATGTAAGAGGTCAGGGATATGATAATAGATCAAACATGAAAGGAAAACATCAAGGAGTTCAAAAAAAATGTTGGACATAAATCCAAGAGCTTTTTATGCACCATGTGGGTGTCATAGTCTTAATTTGATATTATGTGATATGGCTAATGCTTGTGGTAAGGCAAGAGATATTTTTGGAATTGTTCAACGCATTTACACAATTTTTGCGAATTCAACCAAAAGATGGCAGGTTTTGGAAGACCATGTTAAGGGATTAACTCTGAAATCATTATCGGCCACTCGTTCGGAGAGTCGCATTGAAAGTGTGAAAGCTATAAGGTTCCAAATTGGGGACATTCGTGAAGCTTTACTTGAGATATCTGAAAAAGATAGCGATTCTAAAATCTGTAGCGAAGCGAAGTCATTAGCGTTGCATGAACTAAGTAATTTTGAATTCTTAGTGGCAATAGTTATTTGGTATGAAATCATATATCATGTTAATTTGGTCAGTAAGACTTTGCAATCAGAGAGCATGCTTATAGATGTTGCTATTCAAGAGATAAAGAGTTTGATTACTTTTTTGAGGGATAACGAGAAAGTGGTTATGAAAATGCTATAGAAGAAGCCAAAAAAATTGCCTTTGAGCTAGATATTGATCCAATATTTCCTCAAAGGAGACCAATTCGACGAAAGAAGCAATTTGATGAGAGTAGAGATAGCACTTCAGAAGTTGTTAATCTATCTGCTGATGAGTCGTTTAGACTTAATTATTTTTTATATATTGTTGATCAAGTTATTGTTTCATTGAGAAGGAGGTTTGAGCAATATCAGGAATTTGAGAGTATTTTTGGATTTTTATTTACTTCTGAGAAATTGAGTTCACTAGAAGATGCACAATTGAAGTTATGTTGTTCTCATCTTGAATGTGCTCTTAAGAAAGATGAACAGTCTGATGTTGATGGAGATGATATGTATATGGAATTGAAACTTTTTATCTCTTTCTTACCGAAGAAAAAGTTGGGACCTATTGATCTCTTCAAATTTTTGAAGCGTTATACTTGTTTTCCTAATGTAGTTATTGCATACAGAATAATGTTGACTATCCCAGTGACTGTGGCAAGTGCAGAAAGAAGTTTCTCCAAACTTAAATTGTTGAAATCTTATTTGCGATCTACAATGTCACAAGAGAGACTTAATGATTTGGCAATGATAGCGATTGAGAATGAGTATTTGGAGAAGATTGAGTACAAGGATTTGATCGATGATTTTTCTTCAAAGACGGCAAGGAGGACAACTTTATTTAAGTGACAACAAAACAATTCTATGTAGTTATTTTAAAATTTAAATTATGTCATTTTCTATATAAACACTTGAACGATTAATTTTGTTGAACTTTATAACTTTGTTTTTTAAAAAACTTTATGACTTTGTTATTATATGTGATTTTGTTTTTATTTATACGTGGGGCCTCATATTTGCACCCGGAACCAGGGCCTCTAAATTCATTAGACGGCCCTGTTGGAAGGATAGGCCCGTGTTCTGGTTTGGATCGAGCCGACCGTGGGCTGAGATGCACGTGGGCTGCCCGTGTGCGGGCCTGCGGGCCAAGATTTGGGAGTTCTGGAAAACGGCCGCCGCATTGCCGAAGATGAAGTCGACGGTACCGGTGATGTTGCATTCCTGATAGAATTGTCGGCCGGCGTAGGCGTAGAGCGAGTCTTGATATCCGTCAATTTTGACGCGGTTGAAGATGGATTGATCTGATCCTACCATTAGCGCCACCGCTTGGTGCTTCGGTGGCACCGCTGAGTTTTGGAAGGTTATGTCTTGAGCCATGAACCTAGCACCCCATACAGCTGATCCAATCATATAAAATTAGTAAACATTACTCATTTTTCAAAGGGATAAGGCTTAAATTGGAGACTATGGTTTTATCAGAATCTCATATTGGACACTAAGGTTTCAAATGGACCAAATTAGACACGATGGTTTCATATATATCTCATATTGGACACTAAAGTTTCATAATTCATAGCTTTTGGACACTCACTTATATTGGACAAAGAACAAATTGGACACTCACTTATGTTGAATTATGAAACTTTAGTGTCCAATATGAGATACATATGAAATCATAGTGTCTAATTTGGTCCATTTAAAACCTTAATGTCCAATATGAGATTCTGATGAAATCATAGTGTCTAATTTGAGCTTTATCCTTTTTTCAAACCTGGTCACAGATACGGCCTATTTACTACTTCCTCCGATTCTTATTTAAGTTCTTAGTTTGACTTCACACATATTAAGAAAATGAATTTGACTTTACTGTGGAGTGCACTGTTTGGCACTGTTTGGCACTGTTTGGACCTTGTTTGACACTGTTTGGCACTGTTTTGTTTCCTAAAAGGGAAGTGTGAACTTAAATAAGGGACATCCCAAAAAGGAATGTGAGAACTTTAATTAGAATCGGAGGGAGTAGTATCTCGATAGAGAGAATATACTGCACATAGTAGTACGCGCAAAGAATATGCGGAGTAACACGAGTAATATAACTAGTGAATAATAATGTAAAAAAATGTAAAAAGTAAAATCCAGAAATCCAAAATCGTTAAGTGCAAGACGAAAAATTAGAATATAATGGGAACATGGAACATGACCAAATAGAAAAAATATTAAAGAATGTGAAAAGTTGAATAAAAGTTTTTTTTTGAAAGCAAAAGTTAGACTAAAGTTGTTAAAATGGAAATAAGGAATTCCCCATTGAAAAAAACTTCCTGAAACCATAGAGAGGCCACTAAAAATTAAAGGAAGGGTATAATCTTCCCTTTTTTTGAAAGGTGGTATAATTTTCATTGTTAAAAATCACATTCACCCTTCTACACAAATTTTATGTTCAGATTTGATATTAATTATTCATATTTTAGAATTTCAAAATATTTTTACTCTTAATTTTGAAAATTTCCCAAATAAATTTATCCAAAGAAATAGCCCAAAACAGGTCTATTTACTATTATAATTTTCACTAAATAGGAGTAATTTCTATGGAGTATCATATTTTTGTATTACCATACTAAACTAGTTTTTTCAAGCTTAACACTAATTACTTTTACATAGGAAAAAAGTATGAAAAATTACATACAAATGATCAAAATAAATGTTGTCTACAAAAATGTGACCTCCTAAATATACTACATATAGGCTATGTTTGGGAGATATAAGACTCTACCTTCTAGCTTTTGTACTATTTAAAAAGTTCCTAAAAACTTCTAGTTATATGTTTGGTATGACAATTTTTAGAGCTTTTAAAAAAAAGGTCTTTTTTGAGATGCTATAGGGAGTAGCATCTGAGAAAAGTCTGTGACTTTTAACATTAATTAGTCCCAACATCTTGTATACCTAACGGAACGAAATCAAACATGTAGCTTTTTACCGAACAGCTGCCACATTCCGAACAGCTAAAAATATCTTTTCAGCTAGTTGTGACAAACATAGACATAATAATTTAGTAGTAACTTATACCTCCTACTACGTATTCAATTTAATCAAATTGAAATGAACACACAAAAAATCAAGTGTAATAAGTTGTGCTAGGTAAATATTGCGTTACCAACCGTAGCAGTCTCGGATGTGGCTTTTCCATCATCAACGCTCGCGCAGCCAGTGATAATTGTCGCATCCATCCCGTCGCCGACGAGCATCAAATTTGTCTTTAACCACCCTATCTCAACCTTTTCTACGTACGTTCCTGCCCTGACGTGTATAACATAACGTGTCGTGCCACTATCTGGCGCGGCGTAAATTGCTTCTGTGACGGTTGTGTAATGCCCGCTTCCGTCGGCCGCCACCACCACATAGGATGCCACGGCGGCGTCCACCCAAGATTCCAACAGTCGTCTATCTCTGGGGCGGACCCAAGATGGGAACTTGCGGTTGAGTGGCCAGAGATCATCCTGACGAGACGCCGACGGGGCAACCGCAACAAACATCGCCAAGGATGACCTTGCCCGGGCGATCAAGTCATTCAGGATGGGCTCCAGCGTTGACCAGGCCGGGCCGTGAAGCCCGTCCAAACACGTGTCGTGGTTCGTTAATACGCTGCTCAACCAAGTATGGGCGTCGGAGCGGGCTTTGGCCGATGGGTTCCCGAGCGCCACCATAGAGTTGGTTATCCAGTCAACAGACAACTCCAGCAACAACATACAACTATTAAGACCCGATTTGACCTTCTGGCCGTTGACTCTCCCGGTGACATTGGTCAACACATCCATGGCATCTCTAGTTCGCCGTAAGGACGAGTGTAAAAGCATCTGAAGTAAATCTCCGCCATTGGTTTCTGTGGGACCGGACGATGAAACCTCGGACAGAATAGCTATGCACGACGTTGGGTCATGGGCCCCATTACAGACACTGGCATGAAAGGTGGAGGAAGAAGATGAGGAGTTAGTAGTGATGATCCATTTGGAAAGCAGTGCAGCTGAGCTCACAACAGCTAGTAAGCAAAGAAAGGTGTAGAGAGCTTTTGAAGAAGAGAGGAGTGGTTGAAAGGAGGTTGCCATGGCTATTGTTTGAATGAAGTTCATTTGATCAGCACAGATCCTTAAATAGGCAAATGGAAATTAAACATGGATAGACACCCTTAATATTGTACTATGCACCAACTTCATATGATACTCCATCAGTCCTTTAAAGTTTGACAATCGTGTGACAAAGATTTATGGGAAATAACAAGAGCACATTAAAAGAGAGAGTGATAAAATTTTTAAGACAACCAAAAAGAAAAGTTAGTAAAGTTATAAGAGACGAGAGAGTAATATTCTTGAGAAAATTCATGTGGAGTATACACACACCAAAAAGTAACATCAAATTTGTAACAAAATGTTACTCCCTCAGCTCACCCCTGTAATTGTCTCATTTTTTAATTTGTACGTTTCACTTAAGATGTTTATAATTGGATTGAAATTTTTGGGTTTAGTTTGAGCTACTCGGGTCTGTATAAGCTTGTTGGTCTATTCAGGTAAATATATGGTCCATGTAAGTTTTAGAACTGTCAAAGTCTATTCTGATTTCATCTGGTCTGTTTCGGTCTGATCTGGTTTGTTCTGCTCTGCACCGAAATAAGTCAAAGTAAAAACATTCTTAGTTTATCCTATACCATATGTTCATACATAGTAATATTTGTGTGCATGATTATAAGTAATTTTTACTTTATTTACACTTTACCAATTCAATATCAATAACATAATTTTACTTTTGTTTACAATCACACAATCTCTCTTGTTCCAATTTTTAGGGGACTGAGGTTATAATAAATCAGGGTTCTAGCTACAAGGTTGTATTAAATGAATTGTAATGCACTCTTGTATTGTATGGATACACATTTTTTTTTGTCATTTCACATTTTACTTCACTTTCTCATAATTTCTTTTTTATGAGAAATGAAATTAAGAAATGAAATTGATCAAATGCAAGCACCCATTTGGACGCCATGAATATTCTAGAACCATCCATATCATATTTCAATTTTTTAATTACTAGTCCGTAATTAGACAAAAACTAATAATACTTCGTACTATTAACTAAGAATTGTAAATAACTAATTACCATCACAAAATTAATGTTGAGTCACAGGGATGCGGTGCCATCAATTGTCTAGTTGGTCGGTGCAGTCCAAATGTGGTTGTTTGCTTGTTCTATACGGAGGGAAGGCATGCTACAGTATCAACGATTATTTTTATTGTAGCAGTAAGTACACCGATTCACAAATGATATCAGAGTAAAAGGTCTCAGATTCGATCCATGACAACAGCATATTGTGCAGTTGAGACCAAAAACATTGCAATCATTATTGTATCAGAGTCAAAGGTTACAAATGATTGTAGAATTGCCAATCATTATTGTATTCCCAAAACTAAAATTATCAACAAAAAATAGAGCAATGTAAAGAAATATAATGCGAAAATAAGACCATAAACAATAAAATAACTGAAATATCATCTTTCAAGCGCTAGCACCTCGATTGCTCCAAGGTGGCGGTTCAGGAGGGGGTGGATTGCCAATCTATCTTCTCCCTTGCTCGACCCTTCACCGCTCCTCGTCTGCTCCTCACTTGTGCCGCCTCCACTACCGCCACCGCCCTCCACCCATGGTGTCCCGTCAAAAGCCAAACCTTCGACCTCCACATCAATTGTTGGAATGGAACAACACTGCTCTAGAACATTTGTAGATGCCACGACTATTGTTTCTTGATCCTGCATTTGATCAAAATGCAAAAAATGATCCGCAGAAGTGCGACATTGCACCGCTCTCGACACACGAGAGAAAACCTAACTCTCGACTTCGTAGTTAACATGCAAGAGAAAACTTTTTACTCTTCCCTCTGAACATTAGAGTTGATTCATGCGGCAACGTGAAAGGATCATGTACCAACCCCACGTTTGTACTAATAATAGGGTTTTGAGAAAATGAGTAGGAAAGTAAGGTTTTTTAGATCAATCTAAGGGCATATTAGTCCATAAAAAATTATTTATTTATTAAAAAATTAATTAATTCATTATTTATTCCGAATTTAAATATTACTTTTGAAAAAAAAACTAATGATGACATAGATTGAAAAAGTGATTGAATTTTAGTCATATCTAGAGTAATTTACACTTCATTTTATCCCACGTCTCAACAACAACAACAACATCCAAGCCAATAAAAGAAGTCAGACAAGAAGAAAAAACATGATAAAACCATTAAAATAAAGATAAATAAATACTCCGTATAAGATAACAATAACATAAGAATATAAGAAAAATATAAAAGAGCATAAGAAAAGCTAAAAGATAAAAAATAACATGTGAACATCAAACAAAGAAGATAAACGATATTAAGTATTTAATTTAATATCATTAAGGCACTTAATTTATTTTTTATGTTAGTACATTTTACGTACTTATATGTTCGTGTCGTGTGTTTAATTCATTGCAGCATACAAAAGGGTATGTTATTTAGAAAGGATTTTTCCAGCCTTGGAGACATGTCGTGCATTAGAACTTCTTGATAAGCTTTGCCCAGCTAGCCTAGCCGACGGCACAAAGGTGGTATATGCATGATAACATGCTTACAACTCACTCCTTCGTGCATATACAATCGATAATTCGGTATATAGTACTTCCTCCGACCAGTTGGAAGGTTCCTGTAAGTAAATGACATGATTTTTTAGGCAGGTGGTTAGAAAATCTACCCATAAAGAACTGCCAGTCCTCCATTTCCACGAGAGCTTGATGGAAAAAGCCTTTTCCAAGTCAGAAATAGATCTAAGCCCTAGTCCCCCCCTTCTTCAGTAGGTAGACATAAATCAGCCCACTTAACCCAGTGATGCTTGTGTTTGTTATCAGAAGAACCCCGGTAGAAGCTTGCCATTTTTTTCTAAGGTGTTGATAACTTTTCTGGACAGGGTATCAGCAGCCAAGATATGAAGAGGGATGGTGATCAAGACATGCTTAATAAGGATAAGTCTCCCACCCTGAGATAAGTTTCTTTGCTTCGAATTAGAAAGTTTTTTGTCAAACTGATTAATAAGACTGGTACAATAGCTGAATCTGTTAATACCTTTATGAAGATTAACCCCTAAATATTTAATAGGAGGATGAACCAACTGCATGCCAAGAATATCTTTGATGTTTCTGATTCTAGCTCTAGCAAATTTCCCACAATCAAAGGAACTTTTACTAAGATTAACAGATTGATCAGAAGCAGCCTGATAAGAATTCAGGATCCTTTTAAAATTAATTAAAGATCTGGAATCCCCATTTAAGAATATAAGAAGGTCATCTGCAAACCCCAAGTGAGATACAAGAAAACCCACATTTTCCATCCAATAAGGTTTAATCAACCTCTGCTGAATATGTCAGTTAAGACCCCTAGAGAAAGCCTCAGAAGCAATAATAAAAAGAAATGGAGATAAGAGATCTCCCCATTTGACCCCCCTTTTAGGCTGAAAATACCCATGTGGGACACCATTGACCAAGATAGAAAGGTAAGACGATTTCAGATTATTGATGATAAGCTGCACAAAATTGTTAGAGAAACCAAATATGTCCAGAACCTGGGCCAAAAAATCCCATGAGAGCTTGTCAAAAGCTTTAGTCGTATCTAATTTTATCATCACATTGGAACCCCTGATTTTCTTGTCAATGGAGTGCGGCATCTCTTGAGCTATAAGAATTTGTTCAGAGATATCTCTATTCTGCATAAATCCAGCCTGCTCAATAGATATTATCTTAGGCAAAAATTTTATCAATCTGGAAGCAAGAACTTTGGTACACACCTTACTGACAAAGTTGGATAAACAGATAGGTCTGAAACTTGCAAAAGTATCTGGGATGTAAATTTTAGGAATCAGAATCACCAAACTGCTAGCCAAACCTTTAGGTATATTCACTCCCATAAAAAAATTCTGAACAGCTCTAACAACATCAATGCCTACAATATCCCAGCATTTTTTGAAAAATTTCCCATTAAATCCATCTGGGCCAGGTGCACCATTTGGATTTAAATTCCAAACTGCAGATTTGACTTCATCACCATGAGTATTTCTTTCTCCAATGCACAAATCTCTATCACATATTTTTTACTTTATTATTCTACGAGCCGGTCAAACTTGGCAATCCTTTTATTGACGGAGGGAATATGAACGAAAAATATAAGTGTATACATGAAATTTATAAATGTCATTACAAATTTCAAAATACTTCCTGAAATACAACATTGCTTGTTACATTGGTACTTTTTCCATCCTTGTCACATATACTTATTTTCAAAACAATTGGATTAGTGACACGTGAAAGAGCAACATACAACTAACCATGACTGAAAACTGGTTTTTTCAAAATCAATCCAACATTGGATAACGATTTTCCTTGACTCTTATTTATTGTCATTTCATATGAGACCATCAAAGAAAATTGTCTTCTTTCGAACTTGAAAGGCAACCTCAACACTGGATAATCATTGAAAAAATAACAATAATCCTATACAAAAACAAAAAAAGCAACAATACTAATAATATAAATTAACATAATACCTTCTTTAACTGTGCCAAATATTTTATTTTTTTGCGGCGGAAGTCATTGATATCTAACTTCATCTTAAAAATTCAACAAATAATATCTGGGTGATCCTTCGGTTTGAGATATCTAACTTCATCTCGCCATTTTGAATTGCAGGTAAAAGTTATTAACATATCAGGATACCCTATCCAACTACATATGACCATTGCATCCTGACAGTTTTGGATCGTATACCTTGCTCCACCTGTAAATGCAGACGGAATTATTATCTGCTTCCCCTGTTTGGCAGGATTTGTGTCACCACGTAATAAAGCATTAGTCAACGCTTTGTACATTTCGCACCTCAACTGGTTTTGATTATCGCTTGTACATTTTAACCTGCTCGATTTAATTAGGCAGCGCAGTATACTTCAGAAAATTATTTGACTGCCTTCTCGATTTCTTTTTTAGCTGAAATTTGGTATGGGTAAACTAGACTTAATGAAGAAGATGCTGAAATTTGGTATGGGTAAACTAACAAAAATGGACATAAGAAAGACTAAGTTAATCAGCAATTAAAGCTCTATGAGCATAATTTGGCAGATCAGAATTCAGATGGAAAACATTAAAATCATCCAAAACATTAATGCATCTGGACATGAAATGAACCCGCCAGTTAGCTTCTCTAAAAATATGTCGGAACACAATGTTGTATTCATCAAACCAACTTACCAAATCTTTTGCCACTACAACAAAACAAGCCTTTGGTAACGTGATATGCACTATTTCCTAGTGCATAAGTTTGTTATTTTAGTTTTGTTTGATCATTGTTTTTAATTGTTTAGTTTAGTTTTTGATGTACTCTTTAGATTTATTTTGTAGGTTGTAATTTGTATTTTTAGTGTTTATTTTGCTATAAGTACCATAAGGGATGCAAGGGAATATTGTAGGTACCAAACAAAGGCAAGATGAAATGTGAAAATAAATTCTTGTACCAAACCCGATCGGGTTGGAAGTGACACATGAAGCCAAGAGGAAGCTACATGCCGAAATCTGGTCGGGTTGATACAGAACCTGGTCGTGTTGCGTTTACATGGACAATGGAACATGGCAAAGATCAAGAGAGCGTTGGAAATATACGATTTGATACTTAACCCGGTCGGGTTGGTACTCAACCTAGTCGGGTTGGAGTTGACATCGAACATAGCGACGTGCTGAAGATAAAATGATCGTGGAAAATAAGATTTTGTTCGCAACCCGGTCGGGTTGGTACTCAACCCGGTCGGGTTGAATGTGATTTCAGCAACTTCTGATTACCTAAGGTACCCGATCGGGTACCCTATATACCCGGTCGGGTATCAGACACTGCAGCTTCCAAAAGCCTATAAATACACCCCTTTCCTTCACAATAAATGACCAATTCCTATACACTTTTAAGCTCAGTCTAGATAAGTTCTTTCTTTATATTTTTAGCATGTTTAGTCTCCAAATGATGAGCTAAACTCTTCCATCTTGGTTTTGCTACTTTGAAGCTTGATGGATTGTAAGTTGTGAGTTATTTTTCTTTAATCTTCTTCCTTGAATATTAATTCTTCCTTTAATCTATCTCTATATTAATGTTGGGGAGTGTTGCTAAGATGACAATTAGTTAAAATCTTGACATTAATTATGGTAGCATTTATTTGACTTCATCTTCTTCCTTGAATATTAATTATTTCCTATTCATAATTCATATTAATATTTTAAACATTACTTAAAGGATCACCTAGTTTTGTTTTATATATTAATTATTACTAGAATCAAACGATTAATACTGTAACACCGTCCCCAAGCATATTTAGTTTTTAGTAAATTATATAATAAACCTTGAGGAATGAATTATGAATTTGCGAAGTTGTAAATTTTTATTAATTCTTTTACGTGAATAGTAAATTGCACGTGGGGCCCACACCAGGAAAGGGGACCACCCGATAATTCCAGAACCACATATTATATTCGTCTTAGTCTAAATAATATGTGTATGATGGTGGATATTTTAATTGGGCCATAAAGAAGGTATAAAGTTGACCCGTTGGTCAAATGAGGCCCAATTACCGATATTTGTAATTTATCAGGGTAACAGCCCGAAATGAAATTCGAGAACTTTTAAATTAAAGTTGGGGAATGTACATCTATTCCAAAGGCCTATAATGATTAGGAACGTGTGATATATTTTATTTGACCCGATAAAATAAGAAATAATTAAAACAGTCCGAGAAATACAACTTTCAGGACCGATTGTACACTTCTGGACTCGAAGGGGTGACCTCCCACGGGTGTGGGGGCCAACCCACGTTTTTTAGCCTTGCAAAGAATAAGGAGGGCCGCATATGTGCATGGGAAACAAAGAAGAATTGGATTGGGGAACAAATCAATTGAATAGGGTGGGACCTATTCATCACATTATTGTGAGAAATGCCAAAAGGACATTCTCAATCACCCCCACCCCATACATTTCGACCAAATCTCACCAAGAGAAGAATAGAACATCTGCAAACTACATCTTCCATAGCCAAACTCAAGCCCAAGCTCAAACAAGAAAAAGAAAGAAGTTTGAAGAAGGAAAAAGATAGGAAAAGTGTGAAGAATTAAGGTAATGACCTTATACTAACTTTTCCTCTACTTCTTATCTACCTTATGATTTATATATCATATGGAGGATCCCTAGGATTGTTCTACATGTTTAGAAGTGTAGAACAAGGGGTTGGAAGGTAGTTCTAAGTCCAAGAACGGACTTTGAAATCAAAATGACCGGTTCGCCGGAAAATAACCTTTTAGAGGTTATTCGTGTTGATATGGGTTTTGTGATGATAAAACCTTGTTAGGAGCTTGACTAAAGTGTTCCTAGTTGTCGTTGGAGTTTCACCGGAGTTTCGCTGGAGATCGCCGGAGTTTTGCCGGAGTTCAACCGAGAAGGGTAGAACTTCTTAAAGCTCATTCGAGATGAGGATTACCGACTATATTGCTTATAATTAGTGAGTTAATTTCATAAGATTACCTAAAGTATTAAATGTAATTTTCATGGATTATTAATGATTAATAATGCCTAAATGAAAATACTATTGCATATGAGTAAATGCAGCATGATATACAAATTTAGAAGAGATTGTGTATGATTGTGTATTATGAATATGATAGCATGATAATGAAATTAATTGTGAAATATTGTGATAAAATATACTTTTACTTCAAGTAAAGAAATCATGAATAGATAAAAGTGATATTTTTTATATTGGGGTTAAATCATATTTGGATTGGAAAATCAATTGAGATGAGCAATATGACTATGAATTAAGAACTTGGTTGTTGTAAGATTATTTGACTAGTATTGAAATACTAGTTGGAATGTTAGTATGAAAAATGATAGAATAAATCGTAAGGGCTTGAATTATGTAAGATATACCTTAAGTAGTCTTATGAGATAGTTTAAGGTAGGAATGTGTAAATGCTAAGTTAGGCTAGGAGTAGGCCTTAAAGGCTACTCAATACGAAGTGATAACATGACTGGAGGGAGCCTCTAGCATATTGAATGGTGACTAGAGGAAGCTTCTAGCATAATGTAAGATGACTAGAGGAAGCCTCTAGCATAACGACGAGTGACTAGAGGGAGCCTCTAGCACGACGGGAAATGACTAGAGGAAGCCTCTAGCATAATGTAGAGTGACTAGAGGAAGCCTCTAGCACGAAATGGAGTGACTAGAGTCAGCCTCTAGCACGATGGAATGATATCGGTGAGTGTGACTCTACTATAGTGAAAAGACGTGATAAGGTAAGAATGGGTGTAACACTGCCCCCAAGTATTTGTACTTTATTTAATTATGTATTGAACCCTGAGAAATGTATAAAAGCATTTTTACGTGATTGTAAATTTTTATCATTTCTTTTACGTGAATAGTAAAATTCACGTGGGGCCCGCACCGGAAGTGGGGGCCGCCCGGTACTGTCGGGACCACATATTATATTAATATTGGCCTAGATAATATGTATATGGTGGTGGATATCCTAATTGGGCCGTGGCAATGGCATAGAGTTGACCGGTTGGTCAAACAGGGCCAAATTATCAGTATCGGCAATTTATCAGATAACAGCCCGAAAAGGGATTTCGGAGACTTCTAACTTAAAGTCGAGGAATGTATATTCCTTATAAAGTCCAAAAAAGGATTCAGAACATGCGTTATATTTTATCTGACCCGATAAAATAAAATGTAATTAAAACAGTCTGGAAAATGCAACTTTCGAGACCGATTGTACACCCGGGGACACAAAGGGTTGAGCTCCCACATAAGTGGGGGCCAACCCACGTTTTCCTCTTGCAAGATAGAAGGGGAGACGCATGGAAGCTTGGAATGGGAGGCTGATTGATAAGGAGACCAATTAAATCAACCAAGGGCCCCTCCTCACATTATTTTGTGTTATTGAGACAAAAGTGAGGGGTTCCCTCCACCCACCTTCAATCAGCTCAGCCCATCCCTCAAGAAAGATGAGAGAAGCTCTGTGATACTCCATCTTTGCCAGCCATTTTCGCACAAATCAAGGAGAGGAAGAAGGAAGGGAAGAAAGAAGAGAAAGGAGGAGGTTAGGGAGGAAAAACTTGAGGTTAACAAGGTACTGACCCCGTTAATCCCATTTCTTATTCTTCAATCATTTTATATGATTATCCAGTCATATTTCACACCCTAGGATTGTTCTGCACGTTTGGAAGTGTAGAATGAGGGGTTGGAAGGTATTTCTAAGTCCAAGAACGAACTTAGAAGCCAAAGTGATCGGTTCGCCGGAAAATAACCTTTTGGAGGTTATTCGTATTAATATGGGTTTAATGATGATAAAACCTTGTTAGTAACTTGTCTAAGGTATTCAAGGAACTTTCACGGAATTGAAAGGGTCACCGGAATTGTCTCTGGAGTTCGTTGAAATTCGCCAGAGTTTCGCCGGAGCTCAATTAAGAAGGCTAGAACTTCATAAGCTTCATTTAAGGTGAGAAGACGGCATTATGGTTTATAACTTTTGCGTGAGGCATGAGAGTACCTAAATTAATCAAGAATATGTATTATGGATTGATTAATGGTATTAAAGTATGTGTTATGTTATGTTAAGGAATATAACATAGTTGGAAAGCATGATTTATAAGTTTGATTGGTGAAATTTATATAAATTGATATGTATGATCTTCCAAGGACCCAAACAGATATTTTTGGATTAAGAACGTCAAAGAGTACTTTCATGTAAAATTTTACGTTAATCGGACTCCGTTTGGGTGGTCAAACGGGCGTTGACCGCCAAGTCAACTGTTATACCCGACCGGGTATTGGCAAATACCCGACCGGGTATTTGCTGAAAATTTGCCCCCGGGCTACTGTCTTCTATACCCGATCGAGTATGGGTATGTACTCGATCGAGTATACACTAACAATTTTCCTTACGGGCTACTGCCTCATGTACTCGACCGAGTATAGGTGAGTACTCGATCGAGTATTGGGTTATACTCAAAACAGGCAGTTTATGAGTAGGTTAACGTGGGTCGTTCAGGTGGGACCCGTCCACGTTGGTTACTAAGGATGTTTATATGACCATAGGGCTAGGTATTGCCCATAGTTAAGGGAATGAAGGTTAGCCATATCCAGGTTAGGATTTGGTGGAGAATAGACTGAGGATTGAGTACCCTTGGACGGTAAATAATCCAGAATACTCCAGGTGGGGTCGAATACCCTTGGACGTTAAATGATCCAGAATACTCCAGGTGGGGTCAAGTACCCTTGGACTGTAAATGATCCAGAATACTCCAGGCGGGGTCGAGTACCCTTGGACGGCAAATGATCCAGAATACTCCAGGTGGGGCCGAGTACCCTTGGACGATAAATGATCCTAAATACTTCAGGTTGGGTTGAGTGCCTTGGACGGTAAATGATCCTAAAACACTCGGTAGTATGAATCGAAGGTAGACTATAGCTTGTGAGCTAGGCATCCGGTAAAGGAGTGAGAAAAGTCAGGTAAGAACTTTATCTCTAAAAGACTCTTTAAATGAAATGACCTATGGGTTGAGTATTTTGCAAATATATATACAGTATGTATCATCGGGTGGATGAGTCACACACACACACAAACACACACACACACACACACACACACACACACACACACACATATATATATATATATATATATATATATGTGTGTGTGTGTGTGTGTGTGTGTGTGTATCACCCTATTTTTGGGTCTCGTGTCTGAAACATTAGTTATTCTTCATATAGCGTGCTAGTCACTAGTACTTCTACGAAGTACTGACCCCTTCGGGGGCCTGATAATCATGTAAATTCCATGTTTATGTTTGTGATTTTAAGTAGTTTTGATTGATTTTTTCTTTGGAAATTACACACTTTTGGTGTAATATTTTAGTCTGTTAAATTCTTGTAAATTGTTTAGATTAGGTTTATTCTGAGCTCAAATAGGTCTATTATCACTCAAACGACAGTTGGTGAACCCCAAAAGTGGAAAGAAGGTGTAAAATCACAAGACAAAGGCAAGCACATACCCGATCGGGTGTACACATGTACCCGGTCGGGTGTATTTTGAAAAGGCTAATTTAGTTCGTAGCAAAGTAACCGATCGGGTACACCCATACACCCGGTCGGGTAAATTAAATTTTTAACGGGGAATTAGTTCGCACCAATTCGCCCGATCGAGTATACCCCAACTCGATCGGGTAGGAGCCTGGATTTTGAAGAATTACATGCATACCCGATCGGGTATGTCGGGCCACCCGATCGGGTACACCAACTTTTAACCCAATCAGACCCCAAAATCGGCCACTTCATCTTCTCCAACTTCCCAAATTCGAACCTTCTTTCTTCAATTACTCACTCATCTCTCACCCAAATCACCTCATACAACAACCAAAATCTTCCCCTCACTCTCTCCTCTACAACCTCATACCCACAAAACCATCTCTCTCTCCATATACAACAAAACCCGAAACCCTACCCATCTCACCCCTTCTCCGAAAATCAAGCTTCAACAAGCACACCAATGGCACCCAAAAGAGACAGGGCTGAGAGTTCAACTGCAAGGGGACCAATTCCCGGATTTGAGGATGTCCGGTTCGGCCCTGGGAATCAAAGGTAACGGTTCTTGGTTCAAATAAAAAGGCAAGTAATCCCCTCCAAATTTCTATGTCATGATGCTCTCACTGCTTTAGGCCTGTTGAAAAAAATGCGCAATTTATTTCATGAGGTGGATATGAACTTGATTTTTGATATGAAGTATAATTGTAATGAGAGGGTGATTTATGGATTCTTGAGCTCGGCTAAGTTTGTTGAACGTGAGGAAAGGGAGGAGTTCAATAACGACACACTCACGTTTCGTTTATTCAACAATGAATACACAATAACGAGATGTGAGTTTGCCCAACATTTTGGCATCCCTGTGGCGCATGAGAGGGGAATACCGGAAAATACAATAGATGGCCACACTTTATGGGCTAAAATGACCGGAGAATTGAATGTGAGCGCGTCTAAACTTTCCATTAGTCACGTTCAACATCCTATTCTCCGACTTTTCCTAAAGTTTTTGGCCAATTGTTTGCTTGGTTGCCCTAACAACCACCAGATGGGGGACGTGGCCATCCTCACCCTAGCCCTCTTTCAAATACCTGTGCCATTCAACCTTTGCAACCTAATGTGGGATCATTTGGAGAAAACTTGCAACAAAACGAGTAATATTGTTGTCGGGGGGGTCATTATGCATTTGGCCTCCAAATTCGGCTATGTGGATAATGAACCAATAGCCGATCAATGTTTGATGAATTTGACTTGGCTTGGAAACGCGGGGTGCATCTCCTTCGCCCACAAAGACTACAACGGGAGAAACCACTACAAGTGGAATATCCTACCCAAACCAACCATCTACTTCCCTATCCCCTCCAAAGAAATACCTAAACTTAGGTATAAAAGGGCAAGTTTTGAAATCACGCATTACCTACTTCCTAACGCCATACCACCACATTTTCAAGCCCAAGCCGAACAACCCGAAAAAATTGAGCATCAAGAAGCCCAGGGAAATGCCCAACATGATATTCCCGACCCCCTCAAAACCCACCACCACAACACATCCCCAATCCTCCTTACAACCCTCCTCCAACCGACTATTTCCAACAACTCTTGGAGGGCCAACAAGCACTACTTGCCGGGTTCAACACAATGAACCTCAACTACACAAACATGGGTGAACAACTTGCACAAGTCCGAGAGGAGCAACGGGCGGGCTTCCAAAGAATGGAAGAGCTATGGCAAGCCGACCTCCACCGCTATGAAGAGGACTATCGTAGGACTTATGGTCCTATGTACTCATATATGGCCCATCACGGGAATTTCTCTTCTATGGCCACTCCTCCTCCACCACCGTCTTGGTATGACCCCTCTCAATGGGGTAACTTTGGAGGTTCGAGCTACGGTGGTGGGGACTATGATGACGGGATGGGAGACGACACTACCATGGGTGAAGGGGGCAATGAGGGCGGCACCGGTGGAGGCTTTGGAGGAAGTTTTTATGGTGGTGAAGGTGGGCACTAAGGATAGTGCCTTGATCCAAGTGTGGGGGAGGAAGACTCATTTTTTGGTATGTTAAATTCCCTTTTGTTTTACCTCATACTAAGCATTATTTTCTTGTACTCTTTGTACACACACACACCCACAAAAAAAGAGAAAATAAATGCTAGTTAGGTTGAAAACCCAAAAACGGGCAATCTAAGCAACAAGGGCTTTAAAAAAATGAGTGAGTCGGAAAGGAAGGAAAAACAAAAAGAGATGCTAGGATGAATACCTGAAAAGGCTGCTAGGCAAAACGAGAGATATGAGAGAAATTTGTTTTTGCAGGACATCATCTATTGAAGAAAAGAAGAAGAAGAAAAGGAGAAGAGGAAAAGAAGAAGTAAGGAGCATAGAAGACCCTTAAACCCAAGGAAATGTTGTTCTGTAAACTCATTTACAATACTTGGTGGTCTTAGTTTCTTATTTCTCACTATCTTTGAACTTATGATCTTTTTGTTGGTCTCGGTTGTACTGGATACAGTCTAGAGGGGGGGTAAATAGACTGTATTGGTTTTTAACTTTTTCAAGCTAAGTACCAGATTTAACAGAATAGCATGTTCTGTTGACAGAACAGACTGGCAGCGGATGGGGTTCTGGTAGGGAGTTCTGTTAGTAGCCTCAGAGAAGCAAAGGCAGTAGGCCTTCTGTTAACTCACAAAACAAGTTCTGCTGAACACAGATACCAAGTCTTTAGAGTTAAGCAGTTCAAATAAAAACACTGAAGGTAAAGCAGTAAGTAAATGACACCAGGGCTTTTTATAGTGGTTCAAGGAACAACTTGTTCCTCTAGTCCACTGTTCCACTAAGCTTGTAAAAACTTCCGTTTACAATGCCTTAGCCCTATCACTTAAGAAGCTCTCCACGTCTTCTTCAAGTGTAGATGTCTTCTTGGATGCACTTCCGGCTTCCCTAAGACTGGTCCTTTCACTGAGCTTTCCAGAAGTATCACCACTTCACTGCTCCAAGTACTTGGACGTCCTTCTTGTGAAAGAAGAGGTTCTATTTAGAACAGGGGTTCCTCCAACTTGCTTCGTTACAAAAAGTTTGTATGTGATGAGCTTGAAGAGTTGAAGAACACTTGGAACTTTGCTTGAGTTGGAAATAAGGATTTTTCCAACTTCGGCCTTCTCTTGTAGAGGATGATGAAGTTTCAATCTCAAGGAGGCTTTTTGCTTTTTAGCGTTTGAATTTCTTGTATGTGCAGAGTTGTAGCAAAAGTTAGCAAATTTATCCGGTTGTTCTTCGTAGTGTATCTTTTATACTGGGGTTGTCTTCCCGTTGGAGGAGAAGGAGGAAAACTGCATTAAATGAGCGAGCAGTTGACTTGACCAGTAGGACCCGGTAAAGTTGGCGGGTTACTATTTTGGGATAAAGTAATCCTGACATTGCGGCCAATCATCTGCAATTACTCTACGGAGTATGGGGAGCATTAAATGTGCATTTAATGCGCGTACTGTAGCTTTTCCGTTCAAGACTCCTAGCCGTTGAAGGGATCTTTCAGTTGGTTTCCCGGCTTGGTGAAATTCTTCTAAGTGTCAGGCCTTCTGGTGTCTTGAACAGAGAGTCGATCAGAGAAGGTCTTGAGCACTTCTGTTGAGAAGATATCCAACAGAGAACCAGGAGGGTTTCTGTCAGAGTAAAGACTAACAGAGACCCTGAGGTCTTCTGTTCTGAGGCAGAGAACCAAAGATCTTCTGTCAGGAGGTCTTCTGCTCTGGAGGCCTTCTGGAAGTCGATTATACTAAGAACTTTACAGAGGAAAATTCTAATACATTAAGTCTAAATAGGGGTACTCTAAAGTCCTAATAAATATAGCATCATCAAAATCTAATTACAAATATTCCTTACACTTTTGATGAACATTGTATAAACATTTGGTTTTACTCGAGGTCAAGTAAAGAAACTAAGTGTGGGGGAGTTGACATTCGTGTAAATTACATATTTATTTCTGTGTTTTTAATTAGTTTTGATTGATTATTACTTTGGAAATTACACACTTTTGGTGTAATAGTTTAAGTTGTAAAAATGTTTGTAATTTGTTTAGATTAGGTTTATACTGAGCTCAAACAGGTCCAAGATCACTCTAGGGACCATTGGTGAACAACACAAATGGAAGGAAGGTGCAAAAATCTCCAGATTCTGATTTTTGGTGTTGTACCCGGTCGGGTATGATCTATACCCGATCGGGTACCTTGTTGAAAAATCAAATCGGATCGGATCCGGGACAAGGCAACATGCAGGGGAGATTTTGGCACGATCGAGTGTTCATACCCGATCGGGTGGCCGACATACCCGATCGGGTATAACCCAGTTTTTTTATACTTCCGCGAAGCAACCAAGTACCCGATCGAGTGCCCTTACAGCCCGATCGGGTACAAGACCCTGCAAGCCTAAAAAGCCTATAAATACCCCCCCCCCCCCCCTTTCCTTCCCACAAAGGGAACCAATTCACATATACTTCTAAGCTCAGTCTAGAATAGTTCTTTCTTTATATTTTCATCATGTTTAGTCTCCAAATGAGGAGCTAAACTCTTCCATCTTGGTTTTTCTACTTTGAGGCTTAATGAATTTGTAAGTTGTGAGTTATTCTCTTTAATTTTCTTCCTTGAATATTAATTCTTCCTTTAAATACTATTTCTATATCAATGTTGGGGAGTGTTACTAAGATGACAATTAGTTAACATCTTGACATTAGTTATAGTAATAGTTATTTCTTCCTCTATGTTAATATTGGGGAGTGTTACTAAGATGACAATTAGTTAACATCTTGATATTAACTATAGTAGGATTCATACTCTTTAATATTCTTCCTTGAGTATTAATTAATTCCTATTCATATTTCATATTAATATTTTGAACATTACTTAAAGGATCAACTAGTTTTGTTTCATATATTAATTATTACTAGAATCAATCGATTAATACGCTTGTTATTAATTCGGTTCGTTCAACGGTAGTAAACTTGGATTGTTAATGCATGCGTCTCATGATTATTAATCTAAGGGGAATTAATTATATTGATTAAACCAATAAACCGCTTGTGTTGAGGTTATCAATCTCAATCGTTTTCATCTTAAGTTTATTGCTACTATCGGGCCAATATACGACGCTTGTTCTATAGTAACTCGGTAGTAAGTTTTATTAATGAACACGTCTCGTTATTAATAACTACCCTCGATGAACTGGATATATTCCTCGATTGAGTATTCGAGAGGAAGATAGTTAAAGATATAACCGGGATCGACGAACATTTCATTAAGTGGATAAAAGCAAAACCAAGTCCTCATCTCATTAAATTAAACTCGTATAAGTTATTTATCTTAGTGTTAATTAAATTCAATCAAATCAAACTTAAAACCCCCCTTGTTACTATTGATATAAGAGAAAAGTATTCCTTTCCCCGTGGATACGAACCTTACTTCACTATACTACGTATTAGTGTTGTATTGATTACTTATTTTGGGTGCACCTCACGACAAGTGCACGTCAAATTTGGCGCCGTTGCCGGGGAAAGGCAATTAATTTTTCTTTTATTTCATTTCAAAAAAGAAAAAAGATCAAAAAAAAATATTAAACAAAAATATAAAGAGTGCTTATTTTTCTATTTCTGAGCTTAGTAGAGTTTATGGTTAAACATCGTTCCATAAACGAAATCACATATCACAAAAACCCAGAAATAGAACAAACTTTCGAGAGGTTGAAAAGTAAATTTTCTAATACCGACTCGGAAGAATCATCTACTAGAGATTCATCCACCGCTAGCTCTCATTTTAGCGAGACCGAAGAGCCAATAACTATGGCTCTCGAAACAAGAACACTACGGGAGCTCACTGCTCCAAATCTCAATCAACAACCATTATGTATTACATTCCCTACACTCGATGAAGGTAATACATTTGAGCTAAAATCTGGGCTCATACATCTACTGCCATCCTTTCATGGCCTGAGAGGAGAAGATCCGAACAAACACCTTTCTGAGTTCCATATTGTGTGCACAAGCATGTGCCCCAGTGGTGTCTCGGAAGAACAAATCAAATTGAGGGCTTTTCCATTCTCCCTCAAAGACACAGCAAAGGATTGGCTATTCTATCTTCCTTCGGGAAGTATAGACACATGGGCAGCAATGAAAAAATGCTTCTTGGATAGGTACTATCCCGCCTCCATCTCATCTTCTTTAAAAAACAAATAAGCAACATTGAGCAAAAAGAAGATGAAACATTGTATGAATATTGGGAGCGTTTCAAAAAGTTGTGTGCTAGTTGCCCATATCATGGGTACACCGAGCAAGACCTCATTCTCTATTTTTATGATGGTCTTGCGGATCAAGATAGGCGCATGGTGAATGCGGCATGTGGAGGGGGAATTGTTAACAAAACCCCTTCTCAAGCAAGGAATCTCATCTCGGAGTTGGCCGAGAACTCCAGACATTACAGTGGGCGATCCTCAACTCGAAGGGTTGCCGCAGCAGAATCCAACACCTCGTTGGAAAGCCAAGTTGCCGGTTTGACTTCTCTGGTCAAAGAACTTCTTCTGAAACCAAAGACTCAGGAGGTCAAAGCTTGTGGCATTTGCACAGCAACCGGGCACCCCACTGATTCGTGCCCATCCCTCCAAGAAGAACAAGTCAACGCCTTGGGTTTCCAAGGCCATCAACAGAAGAGGTATGATCCATTCTCAAATTCTTACAACCCTAGATTGTGGGATCATCCTAACTTGAGGTATGGAAACCCTCAACAATCCAACTCATCTTCTCAATCTAGTATGTCAACTGATGACATGATCCGTACTTTGACCTCAAACATGGTTACCATGCAACAAAACATGGGACAATTTCAACAAACCATGATACAATTTCAACATGAGACAAGGTCAAGCATTAACAATTTGGAGACTCAAGTTAGTCAAATTGCAAATGCTGTGAACCGACTTGAAACGAAGGACTCGGGTAAACTCCCATCTCAAACGGAGCAAAACCCGAGACAACATGTGAATGCCATCATGTTGAGTAGTGAGGCAACATGGAAGGAGGTAGATCAAGAAATTAAGGAGGTGGACCCTGAAGAAGAAGTTCAACCGGAGGAGGGGGTCACAACAGCCAAGCTCCCTCCACTATCATCATATGAACTAGTAGCCCCGTTTCCTGAGGCACTGAGAGAGACAAAGAGGTCGGAGAAAGATTCTGACATCTATGAGACTTTCGCCAAGTGTGAGGTAAACATTCCGCTCCTTAACTCAATGAAAAGTGTTCCTCGTTTTGCTAAATTTTTAAAAGAATTATGCAAAATAAAAAGGAAAAATAAATTGAAAGAGAAACAAGAGGTTAAGGTTAGTGAACATGTCTCAGCTATTTTCCAAAATAAACTCCCCGAAAAATTTAGCGACCCAGGCATGTTCACTATTCCTTGCACGATAGGGGGCACCACATTTCCTAGGGCCTTGTTGGATTTAGGGGCATCAATAAATGTCATTCCTTATTCCGTTTATAAATCCCTACAACTTGGCCCACTACATCAAACCGGTGTAGTAATTCAACTAGCGGATCATTCTAGCACTTACCCGAAGGGTGTGATAGAAGATGTACTAGTAGAAGTGGAAAATATGGTTTTCCATGTCGACTTCTATGTTCTCGAAATGGGAAATGATGATCAAATAACACCTATCCTGTTGGGTAGACCTTTCTTAAAGACCTAAAAAACTAAAATTGATGTATCTAGTGGTTCATTGACCTTAGAATTCAATGATCAAAAAGTAGAGTTCAATATCTTTGACTCTATAAAAGACCAAATTAAAGATCACTCTCTGTGCTCTTTAAATATTTTTGAACCACAGGAACCGATATTTTTGGAGAAACCTTATAAAATCCCAATTTTTCGAGAAGAGGAAAAAATTGAACATAGAAAGTCATCATTGGTTGAGATGTTGACAAGAACGAAAGTTCGGCCTTACTGGAAAAGGCCGAAAAATAAAAATGAAAAATGGCCAAATAGGGCCTTGAAAAATGAAACAAGGGATGCTCATGATCCCACATAAAACAAAAAAAGAGTGAATAACGTCGTGCCGCGACGTTACATAAGGCGCTTCTTGGGAGGCAACCCAAGTTTATATTTTGTTATTTTCATTCATTTTTGTGTGTGTTCTTGCATTTTCAAAAAAAAATGGTGTGAGGCATGATGCCCGATCGGGCAACACATGTATCCGGTCGGGTATAGGCAAAAAAATCGAATAAGCCTGGATCGGGTAACCCATACTCGATCGACTCAGGGGTTGAAAATAATAATATACCCGATCGGGTACCACTACCCACCCGGTCGGGTATTGCTCAAAAAAAATCAAAAAAATTCTCGTAACAACTTACCCGATCGAGTACCCGGCCTATTCGATCGGGTATTAACTCCTGGGCTGAATTTAATAAAACAAGCACATACCCGATCGGGTGTACACATGTACCCGGTCGGGTGTATTTTGAAAAGGCTAATTTAGTTCGTAGCAAAGTAACCGATCGGGTACACCCATACACCCGGTCGGGTAAATTAAATTTTTAACGGGGAATTAGTTCGCACCAATTCGCCCGATCGAGTATACCCCAACTCGATCGGGTAGGAGCCTGGATTTTGAAGAATTACATGCATACCCGATCGGGTATGTCGGGCCACCCGATCGGGTACACCAACTTTTAACCCAATCAGACCCCAAAATCGGCCACTTCATCTTCTCCAACTTCCCAAATTCGAACCTTCTTTCTTCAATTACTCACTCATCTCTCACCCAAATCACCTCATACAACAACCAAAATCTTCCCCTCACTCTCTCCTCTACAACCTCATACCCACAAAACCATCTCTCTCTCCATATACAACAAAACCCGAAACCCTACCCATCTCACCCCTTCTCCGAAAATCAAGCTTCAACAAGCACACCAATGGCACCCAAAAGAGACAGGGCTGAGAGTTCAACTGCAAGGGGACCAATTCCCGGATTTGAGGATGTCCGGTTCGGCCCTGGGAATCAAAGGTAACGGTTCTTGGTTCAAATAAAAAGGCAAGTAATCCCCTCCAAATTTCTATGTCATGATGCTCTCACTGCTTTAGGCCTGTTGAAAAAATGCGCAATTTATTTCATGAGGTGGATATGAACTTGATTTTTGATATGAAGTATAATTGTAATGAGAGGGTGATTTATGGATTCTTGAGCTCGGCTAAGTTTGTTGAACGTGAGGAAAGGGAGGAGTTCAATAACGACACACTCACGTTTCGTTTATTCAACAATGAATACACAATAACGAGATGTGAGTTTGCCCAACATTTTGGCATCCCTGTGGCGCATGAGAGGGGAATACCGGAAAATACAATAGATGGCCACACTTTATGGGCTAAAATGACCGGAGAATTGAATGTGAGCGCGTCTAAACTTTCCATTAGTCACGTTCAACATCCTATTCTCCGACTTTTCCTAAAGTTTTTGGCCAATTGTTTGCTTGGTTGCCCTAACAACCACCAGATGGGGGACGTGGCCATCCTCACCCTAGCCCTCTTTCAAATACCTGTGCCATTCAACCTTTGCAACCTAATGTGGGATCATTTGGAGAAAACTTGCAACAAAACGAGTAATATTGTTGTCGGGGGGGTCATTATGCATTTGGCCTCCAAATTCGGCTATGTGGATAATGAACCAATAGCCGATCAATGTTTGATGAATTTGACTTGGCTTGGAAACGCGGGGTGCATCTCCTTCGCCCACAAAGACTACAACGGGAGAAACCACTACAAGTGGAATATCCTACCCAAACCAACCATCTACTTCCCTATCCCCTCCAAAGAAATACCTAAACTTAGGTATAAAAGGGCAAGTTTTGAAATCACGCATTACCTACTTCCTAACGCCATACCACCACATTTTCAAGCCCAAGCCGAACAACCCGAAAAAATTGAGCATCAAGAAGCCCAGGGAAATGCCCAACATGATATTCCCGACCCCCTCAAAACCCACCACCACAACACATCCCCAATCCTCCTTACAACCCTCCTCCAACCGACTATTTCCAACAACTCTTGGAGGGCCAACAAGCACTACTTGCCGGGTTCAACACAATGAACCTCAACTACACAAACATGGGTGAACAACTTGCACAA
This sequence comes from Cuscuta europaea, assembly GCA_945859875.1. Classification (NCBI taxonomy): domain Eukaryota; kingdom Viridiplantae; phylum Streptophyta; class Magnoliopsida; order Solanales; family Convolvulaceae; genus Cuscuta; species Cuscuta europaea. The sequence goes on from CAMAPE010000004.1 coordinate 13,377,000, forward strand.
GTCCGAGAGGAGCAACGGGCGGGCTTCCAAAGAATGGAAGAGCTATGGCAAGCCGACCTCCACCGCTATGAAGAGGACTATCGTAGGACTTATGGTCCTATGTACTCATATATGGCCCATCACGGGAATTTCTCTTCTATGGCCACTCCTCCTCCACCACCGTCTTGGTATGACCCCTCTCAATGGGGTAACTTTGGAGGTTCGAGCTACGGTGGTGGGGGCTATGATGACGGGATGGGAGACGACACTACCATGGGTGAAGGGGGCAATGAGGGCGGCACCGGTGGAGGCTTTGGAGGAAGTTTTTATGGTGGTGAAGGTGGGCACTAAGGATAGTGCCTTGATCCAAGTGTGGGGGAGGAAGACTCATTTTTTGGTATGTTAAATTCCCTTTTGTTTTACCTCATACTAAGCATTATTTTCTTGTACTCTTTGTACACACACACACCCACAAAAAAAGAGAAAATAAATGCTAGTTAGGTTGAAAACCCAAAAACGGGCAATCTAAGCAACAAGGGCTTTAAAAAAATGAGTGAGTCGGAAAGGAAGGAAAAACAAAAAGAGATGCTAGGATGAATACCTGAAAAGGCTGCTAGGCAAAACGAGAGATATGAGAGAAATTTGTTTTTGCAGGACATCATCTATTGAAGAAAAGAAGAAGAAGAAAAGGAGAAGAGGAAAAGAAGAAGTAAGGAGCATAGAAGACCCTTAAACCCAAGGAAATGTTGTTCTGTAAACTCATTTACAATACTTGGTGGTCTTAGTTTCTTATTTCTCACTATCTTTGAACTTATGATCTTTTTGTTGGTCTCGGTTGTACTGGATACAGTCTAGAGGGGGGGTAAATAGACTGTATTGGTTTTTAACTTTTTCAAGCTAAGTACCAGATTTAACAGAATAGCATGTTCTGTTGACAGAACAGACTGGCAGCGGATGGGGTTCTGGTAGGGAGTTCTGTTAGTAGCCTCAGAGAAGCAAAGGCAGTAGGCCTTCTGTTAACTCACAAAACAAGTTCTGCTGAACACAGATACCAAGTCTTTAGAGTTAAGCAGTTCAAATAAAAACACTGAAGGTAAAGCAGTAAGTAAATGACACCAGGGCTTTTTATAGTGGTTCAAGGAACAACTTGTTCCTCTAGTCCACTGTTCCACTAAGCTTGTAAAAACTTCCGTTTACAATGCCTTAGCCCTATCACTTAAGAAGCTCTCCACGTCTTCTTCAAGTGTAGATGTCTTCTTGGATGCACTTCCGGCTTCCCTAAGACTGGTCCTTTCACTGAGCTTTCCAGAAGTATCACCACTTCACTGCTCCAAGTACTTGGACGTCCTTCTTGTGAAAGAAGAGGTTCTATTTAGAACAGGGGTTCCTCCAACTTGCTTCGTTACAAAAAGTTTGTATGTGATGAGCTTGAAGAGTTGAAGAACACTTGGAACTTTGCTTGAGTTGGAAATAAGGATTTTTCCAACTTCGGCCTTCTCTTGTAGAGGATGATGAAGTTTCAATCTCAAGGAGGCTTTTTGCTTTTTAGCGTTTGAATTTCTTGTATGTGCAGAGTTGTAGCAAAAGTTAGCAAAGTTATCCGGTTGTTCTTCGTAGTGTATCTTTTATACTGGGGTTGTCTTCCCGTTGGAGGAGAAGGAGGAAAACTGCATTAAATGAGCGAGCAGTTGACTTGACCAGTAGGACCCGGTAAAGTTGGCGGGTTACTATTTTGGGATAAAGTAATCCTGACATTGCGGCCAATCATCTGCAATTACTCTACGGAGTATGGGGAGCATTAAATGTGCATTTAATGCGCGTACTGTAGCTTTTCCGTTCAAGACTCCTAGCCGTTGAAGGAATCTTTCAGTTGGTTTCCCGGCTTGGTGAAATTCTTCTAAGTGTCAGGCCTTCTGGTGTCTTGAACAGAGAGTCGATCAGAGAAGGTCTTGAGCACTTCTGTTGAGAAGATATCCAACAGAGAACCAGGAGGGTTTCTGTCAGAGTAAAGACTAACAGAGACCCTGAGGTCTTCTGTTCTGAGGCAGAGAACCAAAGATCTTCTGTCAGGAGGTCTTCTGCTCTGGAGGCCTTCTGGAAGTCGATTATACTAAGAACTTTACAGAGGAAAATTCTAATACATTAAGTCTAAATAGGGGTACTCTAAAGTCCTAATAAATATAGCATCATCAAAATCTAATTACAAATATTCCTTACACTTTTGATGAACATTGTATAAACATTTGGTTTTACTCGAGGTCAAGTAAAGAAACTAAGTGTGGGGGAGTTGACATTCGTGTAAATTACATATTTATTTCTGTGTTTTTAATTAGTTTTGATTGATTATTACTTTGGAAATTACACACTTTTGGTGTAATAGTTTAAGTTGTAAAAATGTTTGTAATTTGTTTAGATTAGGTTTATACTGAGCTCAAACAGATCCAAGATCACTCTAGGGACCATTGGTGAACAACACAAATGGAAGGAAGGTGAAAAAATCTCCAGATTCTGATTTTTGGTGTTGTACACGGTCAGGTATGACCTATACCCGATCGGGTACCTTGTTTAAAAATCAAATCGGATCGGATCCGGGACAAGGCAACATGCAGGGGAGATTTTGGCACGATCGAGTGTTCATACCCGATCGGGTGGCCGACATACCCGATCGGGTATAACCCAGTTTTTTTATACTTCCGCGAAGCAACCAAGTACCCGATCGAGTGCCCTTACAGCCCGATCGGGTACAAGACCCTGCAAACCTAAAAAAGCCTATAAATATCCCCTTTTCCTTCCCACAAAGGGAACCAATTCACATATACTTCTAAGCTCAGTCTAGAATAGTTCTTTCTTTATATTTTCATCATGTTTAGTCTCCAAATGAGGAGCTAAACTCTTCCATCTTGGTTTTGCTACTTTGAAGCTTAATGAATTTGTAAGTTGTGAGTTATTCTCTTTAATTTTCTTCCTTGAATATTAATTCTTCCTTTAAATATTATTTCTATATCAATGTTGGGGAGTGTTACTAAGATGACAATTAGTTAACATCTTGACATTAGTTATAGTAATAGTTATTTCTTCCTCTATGTTAATATTGGGGAGTGTTACTAAGATGACAATTAGTTAACATCTTGATATTAACTATAGTAGGATTCATACTCTTTAATATTCTTCCTTGAGTATTAATTAATTCCTATTCATATTTCATATTAATATTTTGAACATTACTTAAAGGATCAACTAGTTTTGTTTCATATATTAATTATTACTAGAATCAATCGATTAATACGCTTGTTATTAATTCGGTTTCTTCAACGGTAGTAAACTTGGATTGTTAATGCATGCGTCTCATGATTAATAATCTAAGGGGAATTAATTATATTGATTAAACCAATAAACCGCTTGTGTTGAGCTTATCAATCTCAATCATTTTCACCTTAAGTTTATTGCTACTATCGGGCCAATATACGACGCTTGTTCTATATTAACTCGGTAGTAAGTTTTATTAATGAACGCGTCTCGTTATTAATAACTACCCTCGATGAACTGGATATACTCCTCGATTGAGTATTCGAGAGGAAGATAGTTAAAGATATAACTGGGATCGACGAACATTTCATTAAGTGGATAAAAGGAAAACCAAGTCCTCATCTCATTAAATTAAACTCATATAAGTTGTTTATCTTAGTGTTAATTAAATTCAATCAAATCAAACTTAAAATCCCCCTTGTTACTATTGATATAAGAGAAAAATATTCCTTTCCCTGTGGATACGAACCTTACTTCACTATACTACGTATTAGTGTTGTATTGATTACTTATTTTGGGTGCACCTCACGACAAGTGCATGTCAACCCACAACAAAACAACCATCCACAAAACAAATTTCCTCAAAAATAACCATACTCTAAACCCCAAGGCCAAAGCTCAAATATGTCTACCGAAGACATGATCCAAGCACTCACCTCAAATGTCTCAACCATGCAACAAAACATGGTTCATTTTCAACATGAGACCAAGTCTAGCATCCAAAACCTTGAGACCCAAATGAGTCAAATTTCAAGTGCGGTAAGTAGACTTGAGGCCAAAGATTCGGCAAAGCTTCCTTCTCAAACGGAGCCGAATCCTAGGCAACAAGCCCATGCGGTGACATTAAAGAGTGGAAAAGAGTTGGTCATTGCCAAAGAAAAAGCAAGAAGCAACATTGGCGAGGAGGAAGAAAGGGAGCTTGTGGAGAAATCTCAACCGGAGCAGGAAGAAGCTCAAATCCCAGCTCCACCCCCGATCATCCATGAAATTGAAGCAACCTTTCCCGAGGCTCTAAGGGAAACGCGAAGGATGGAGAAGGACAAGGACATCTATGAGACATTCTCAAAATGTTAGGTAAATATCCCTCTCCTTAACTTAATAAAAGGTATTCCTAGATTTGCTAAATTTTTTAAAGAGTTATGTACGATCAAGAGAAAACATAGACTCAATAGAAAACAAAAAGTACAAGTTAGTGAACGTGTCTTGGCAGTTTTCCAAAAGAAACTTCCAAAGAAATACAATGATCCGGGCATGCTAGATCCAGGAGCGTTAATTAATGTCATTCCTTATTCTCTATACAAATCACTTGAGCTTGGCCCTCTAAATGAAACTGGGGTAGTTATTCAACTAGCAGATAGATCAAATGCTTACCCTAAGGGTATTGCTGAAAATGTTCTAGTAATGGTTGACAATTTGATCTTTCCCACCGACTTTTATGTTTTAGAAATGGAGAATGATAAAAATGTGGTTCCAATCCTTTTAGGAAGGCCATTTTTAAGGACCGCTAGAGCAAAAATTGATGTCTTTAGCGGATCTTTAACAATGGAATTTGATGGAGATAAAGTTGAATTCAACATTTATGACTCCATGAAATACCCAAATGAAAATCATTCTCTATTTGCCATTGATATCCTTGATCCTCTTGTACAAAATTCTTTTGAAATAAATGGAGAGGATGAATTATTGAGCGTGATACAAAACATTATGGAGGAAAATTCTCTAGAACTTGCTTTGACCCCCAAAATACAAGCTATGATGGTGGAATTGGATAATCACTTCCAACTCCCACTTATGCCACCGGGGTCGAGAGAATTTCCACTAACCATCCCCGAGGAAAAGTTGTTGCCTTCAGTTTTGCAGGCACCTGAAGTTGAGATGAAACCACTCCCGACACACTTGAAGTATGTGTTCTTGGGAGAAAAAGAAATACTATCGGTCATTATCTCAAACAAATTGACCGGAGAGCAAGAAGGCAAGTTGATAGCGGTGCTCAAAGAGCATAAACTAGCAATAGGATGGACTATAGCCGACATCAAAGGCATTAGTCCATCCACATGCATGCACCGCATCTTGATGGAGGATGAAGCTAAGCCGGTGAGACAACCACAAAGAAGATTGAACCCACCTATGATGGAGGTGGTCAAGAAGGAGGTGATCAAGCTGCTCCAAATGGGGATAATCTTCCCCATTTCCGATAGCAAGTGGGTTAGTCCAACCCAAATGGTTCCTAAGAAGACCGGAGTCATAGTAGTGGAGAACAAGAATGGAGAGCTCATGCCCACCCAAATTCAAAACGGATGGAGGGTATGTATAGATTATCATCGACTCAATGTGATAACTAGAAAGGATTTCTTTCTTTTGCCCTTCATTGACCAAATGCTTGAGAGACTTGCCGGGCATAAATTCTATTATTTTCTTGATGGCTACTTTGGGTACTTTCAAGTGCCTATAGCCCCTGAAGATAAAGAGAAGACTACTTTCACTTGTCCATTTGGCACCTTTTCATACCGACGCATGTCATTCGGACTTTGCAATGCCCTGACCACATTCCAACGATGCATGATGAGCATATTCTCTGAATATGTTGAGCTATTTATGGAAGTCTTTATGGATGATTTTACAATCCATGGAGACTCATTTGATTCATGCCTACTCCATCTATCTCTTGTTTTGAAAAGTTGTTTAAAATTAAATCTTGTTCTAAACTCTGAAAAATGTCATTTTATGGTGGAGGAAGAATTGTCCTAGGCCATGTGATCTCATCCAAAGGGATCGAGGTGGACAAAGTAAAAGTGGAAGTCATCCAATCACTCCCTTATCCTACTACCTTTAAGGAGATACGGTCATTTCTTGGACATGCAAGTTTCTATCGAAGATTCATCAAAGACTTCTCAAAAATTGCATCCCCTTTATGCACACTTTTGCAAAAGGAGGTGGAATTTATTTTTTCCGAGGAATGCAAGAAGGCCTTCAACACTCTAAAGGAGAATCTAGTTACAGTCCCTATCATTCAAGCACCCGATAGGTCTCTTCCTTTTGAGATCATGTGTGATGCTAGTGACTATGCGGTGGGGGCCGTTTTGGGCCAAAAGGTTGGAAGAGCATCTCATGTGATCTATTATGCATCGACAACTCTCAATGATGCCCAACGCAACTACGCCACCACTGAGAAGGAGATGCTAGCCGTCATCTATGCACTTGAAAAATTCAGGTCATACTTACTTGGAACCAAAGTGATCATCTATACCGATCACGTAGCTCTCAGGTTCTTGATGACGAAGAAGGAGGCCAAACCGAGGTTGATTCGATGGATACTCCTTCTAAGCGAGTTTGACGTTGAAATCAAAGACAAGAAGGGCATTGAGAACTTGGTGGCGGATCACTTAAGCCGACTCGTTCTTGATGAAGGAAATGATCATGCCAAGGATGACATCCGAGGGGAATTTCCCGATGAGAATCTTTTGGCTCTAAAGGAAATTCACCTCTGGTACGCTCACATTGTTAATTTCCTTGTCTTAAACAGGTTCTCACCAAGCTTCTCGAAATCTCAAAGAGAGAAGCTCCAACATGAAGCCAAACAATATGTGTGGGATGAACCTTACCTTTGGAAGCATTGCAAGGATCAAGTCATTAGAAGATGCATTCCTGAGACCGAGATAGCCTCCGTTCTTGCATTTTGCCATTCACACGCTTGCGGAGGACACTTTGGAGGCAAGAGAACGTCAATGAAGGTACTTGAATGCGGTTTTTAGTGTCCTAGCCTATTTCGAGATGCTCATGTATACTGTCAATCTTGTGACAACTGTCAACGCATGGGAAACATCTCTCGAAAGCATGAGATGCCTCAAATTCCGATGCTCTGTGTTGAGATCTTTGATGTGTGGGGTATAGACTTTATGGGACCTTTTCCTAACTCCCATGGCAATCTATATATTCTATTGGCGGTGGACTACGTCTCAAAATGGGTGGAAGCAAAACCCACCAAAACCGACGATGCCAAAGTGGTGGCAGACATTTTAAAAATCCCACATCTTTTCAAGGTTTGGAGTACCGCGCATTTTAATAAGTGATAGGGGCACTCACTTCTACAACAAAACCGTGAGTGCCTTGTTAAAAAAATATGGCGTCACTCACAAACTCTCCACCGCCTATCATCCACAAACAAATGGCCAAGCTGAAGTCTCAAACAGGGAGTTAAAATCTATACTCCAAAAGACGGTAAATCCCAACCGCAAGGATTGGAGTCTTCGCATGGATGATGCCTTATGGGCATATAGAACCGCTTTCAAGACCCCAATTGGTATGTCACCCTATAGACTCGTGTTCGGGAAGGCCTGTCACCTTCCGGTCGAACTCGAACACAAGTCTTATTGGGCAGTAAAAACGTTCAACCTGGACATGGGGAAAGCGGGTGAACAAAGGAGGCTACAACTTCAAGAGCTCGAGGAGCTCCGCCTTGAATCATTTGAAAACGCCGCCATATACAAGAAAAAGACGAAGGTATGGCATGATAAAATAATTATAAGAAAGGACTTCCAAATTGGAGACAAAGTCCTTCTTTTTCTCTCACGCCTTCGTCTTTTCCCCAGTAAACTGAGATCACGATGGGAAGGACCATTCGAGGTGGTCAAAGTCTACCCCCACGGAGCGGTTGAAATAAAGAGCCTCGACACCAGCAAAATTCTCAAGGTTAACGGACATCAACTCAAACCGTTCCTTGAAGGTTTCCAAAAAGAAAGCGTTGAATGCATGGATCTCTTCGATCCAATCTATGAAGAATGAACACAATCATGGCGTCGTACCACGACGTTAACTAAGGCGCTTCTTAGGAGGCAACCCAAGCAAGGTACGTGATTTTTATTTCCCTGTCAAAGTCCCAGCTTCTGTTTTGAGAGGGTGAGAGTGAGGGCACTAATCACAAGTTTTGAAAAAAAAAAGGAAAAAGCAGGTTTTTGAAGTATCTGGGGACATACCCGATTGAGTACCACCTTATACTTGGTCGGGTATTGCTTAAAAAAGAGATACTGAGGCACTACTCGATTGAAGGAGTATAATTTTTCAACAATGCATGCATACTCGATCGGGTACAATTACATACCCGGTCGAGTACTCATAGAAAAGTGAAGCCAAAGGGAGCCTGCCACCAGCATTCGATCGAGTACGGGGTTCAAAGATTGCAAAAAGAAGAATACCCCGTCGGGTATCACTACACACCCGGTCGAGTATGTTAAGAAGGACGAAACCAAATGGAACCTGCTCCCAACACTCGACCGAGTACAGGGCTCAAAATGTGTAAAAAGAAACATACCCAATCGGGTATGACTTTACACCCGGTCGGGTATTGCTGGAAATTCAAAAGCCCAAACAGCCTGTCTCCAGTACCCGATCGGATATGGCAAGATACTCGGTCGAGTACGGCTGGAAAACCGAAATCCTGAACAAACTGTCCCCCATACCCGATCGGGTATATCACCATACTTGATCGGGTATACGTGCGTTTTAACCCCAACACAGGCCAAATCACTTCATCTTCCCCAAATTCAAACCCAAAAATCGAACCCCTCTCCCCCACCCTCCATTTTTGGACCTTCTCACTACCATATCTCACCCATTTCTCCATCAAATCACCTCATTCCACCACCAAAAGACTCCCCTCACTCTCCTCTACACACCCATACCCACACAATCCAATTTCTCCTCAAAAATCCCACAGTCCGAAAACCCTACCCCATATTCGGATTTTCCAAATTTCAAGCTCCAATTTACAAAAATGGCACCAAGGAAGGACGAAGGGCAGAGCTCAAGGGCTATGGAACCCATCCCGGGCTACGAACACCGAGCTCGATTCATCACTACAATTACAAGGCAAGTAAAACCCTCCCGTTTCTTATGCCATAATGCTCTCCGTGAACTAGGCATTTACAGTAGTACCAAGCAATTCTTTCGTGAGTTGGACATGAACCGCATTTTCAAAATGAAATACAACTCTAACGAAAGAATTGTCTATGAATTCATGAGCTCGGTGAAGTTTGAGAACGATGAGGCCGATTTTAGAGATGACAAACTCACATTTCGTTTATTTAACCACACCTATTCAATAATGAAACATGAGTTTGCCGAACATTTTGGCATCCCCGTCCCCCACGAAAAAGCCATCTCCGACAACACCATTTTCGGTCATTCATTGTGGACCAAGATGACCGGAGAAGTGAACTTTAGCTCCTCTAAATTGTATATTAGTCATGTCCAACACTTCGTCCTCCAATTGTTCTTGAAGTTTCTAGCAAAATGTCTGCTTGGGCGCCCCAACAATCACCACACTAGGATGGGGGATGTGTGCTTGATGTCGGTGGCTCTATTCTGTCGTCATGTGGACTTTAACTTGTGCAATCTCATGTGGGCACATTTAAAAAAGGAAAGCACAACGATGGGGCCATCTGTTTTGGGTGGGGTGGTTATGCACTTGGCAAGTAAGTTCGGGTATACGGATAACTCTCCTATACCCGATTATTGTTTGATGGACATGGCTTGGTTAGGCCATTTGGGATGCACAGCTTTCTCCCACACGGTCTATGGTGGTGACCACCCGAAGAACATGTATAACTGGCTCATACACCCCAAGCCTATCAAACATTTCCTCATGCCTAACCCAGACCTTCCCAAACTACTCTACAAATTAGAGGTAGAGGTGCCCCATTACCTATTCCCAAACGCCCTTCCACCACATCTCCAAGAACCAGAACAAGAACCACCCCAATACCAACCCGAGTACGAGCGTTATGCCGGACCCCATGGTCATGAAGACATGGACGCAGACATCCCCGAGCAACCTCAAAACCCTCCACCACCCAACTTCTTCCAACAACTTTTGGAGGGTCAACAACAACTACTTGCGAGGTACAACCAAATGAACACAAACTACATGGCCATGGGAGAACGGCTCAACCAAGTGCATGAGGAGCAAAGGGAAGGTTTTCAACGGATGGAGGAGCTTCGGGAAGCCGACAGGCATCGGTATGAAGAGGATCAACGTAGGCTATACGGACCTATGTACTCTTACATCGCCCATCAACGATCCTTTCAGACTATGGCGAACCCCCCTCCACCACCCTCGTGGTATGACCCCACTCATTGGGGTAACTTTGGAGGATCTAGCTCCGGAGGTGGAGGGTATGATGGAGGAGATGGCAGGGATGGCGGCACCGGTGGCGGATTTGATAACAGCTTTGGAGGCGGTTTCGGAGGCAGCTTCTATGGCGGAGAAGGCGGGGTACTAGGAACAGTGCTTGGACCAAGTGTGGGGGAGAGACTCATCATGGTATATAATTTTAATACCTTTCACTATGCATGAATTTCTTTTACCCTTTTTGCACAAAAAAAAAATAAATAAATAAAAGAAAAGAAATGCTAGTTTGGTTGAAAACCCAACAAAATGGGCAATCTAAGCAAAAAAGTCTTATAAAAAATGAGTGAGTTGGGGAGAATGGAAAATGAAAAGAGATGCTAGGATGAAAATCTTAAAAGGCTCCTAGGCAAAATGAGAGAGATGAGAGAAATTTTTGTTTTTGGAGGCACTCATTTAATCTCTTTGGAGAAAAAGAAGATTCAAGAAGAAGAAGAAGAAGAAGAAGAAGAAGAAGAAGAAGAAGAAGAAGAAGAAGAAGAAGAAGAAGAAGAAGAAGAAGAAGAAGAAGAAGAAGAAGAAGAAGAAGAAGAAGAAGAAGAAGAAGAAGAAGAAGAAGAAGAAGAAGAAGAAGAAGAAGAAGAAGAAGAAGAAGAAGAAGAAGAAGAAGAAGAAGAAGAAGAAGAAGAAGAAGAAGAAGAAGAAGAAGAAGAAGAAGAAGAAGAAGAAGAAGAAGAAGAAGAAGAAGAAGAAGAAGAAGAAGAAGAAGAAGAAGAAGAAGAAGAAGAAGAAGAAGAAGAAGAAGAAGAAGAAGAAGAAGAAGAAGAAGAAGAAGAAGAAGAAGAAGAAGAAGAAGAAGAAGAAGAAGAAGAAGAAGAAGAAGAAGAGGAGAGGAGGAGAAGAGAAGATGAGCACTGGAAGGCCATAAAACCCAAGATGATATTTGTAATTTGAGCTTAAAACTCATGTTTTATCCTTGGTGGTCTTTGTGTTTTTATCTTGTTAAAATTGTTGAAACTTTGAAAGACTTAAACACTTCTCAACATTTGACTTTACTCGAGGACGAGTAAAGAAACTAAGTGTGGGGGAGTTGATAATCATGTAAATTCCATGTTTATGTTTGTGATTTTAAGTAGTTTTAATTGATTTTTACTTTGGAAATTACACACTTTTGGTGTAATATTTTAGTTTGTTAAATTCTTGTAAATTGTTTAGATTAGGTTTATTCTGAGCTCAAACAGGTCTATTATAACTCAAAGGACAGTTGGTGAACCCCAAAAGTGGAAGGAAGGTGCAAAATCACAAGACAAAGGGAAGATCCTGATTTTTTTGTCTATACCCGGTCGAGTATCATCTATACTCGATCAGGTATCTTGGTGAAATTTCAAATCGGATGGGATCCGAAGACAAAGGAACATGCAGGGTAGATTTTGGCCATGATCGAATGTCTATACCCGACCGAGTAGACCGGCATACCCGATCAGGTATGCCCTTGAGTTTAACCCCAAATTCGGTCGAGTATAGCTCGAATATCACTTTCTACACATACTCGACCGGGTATTAAAACATATCCGATCGGGTATACCTTCAGAATATAGCCAGAATCGATAGAGTATGCTTCGAAGTTGACCTTTTACACATACCTGATCGGGTACCGTGTATATACCGGATCGGGTACCCGAGCTGCATCCCAAGAACCTATAAATACACCCCCTTTCCTTCACAATGAGATATCCAATTTCCTATATACCTCTAAGCTCAGTCTAGAATAGTTCTTTCTTTATATTTTCTTCATGTTTAGTCTCCAAATGAGGAGCTAAACTCTTCCATCTTGGTTTTGCTACTTTGAAGCTTAATGATTTGTAAGTTGTGAGTTATTTTCTTTAATCTTTTTCCTTGAATATTAATTACTTCCTATTCATATTCCATATTAATATTTTAAGCTTTACTTTGAAGATCAACTAGTTTTGTCTCATCTATTAATTACTACTAGAATCAATCGGTTAATACGTTTGTTACTAATTTGGTTCCTTCAAAGTTAGTAAACTTGGATTGTTAATGCATGCATCTCATGGTTAATAAACCAAGGGGAATTAATTGTATTGATTAAACCAATAAACCGCTTGTGTTGAGGTTATCAATCTCAATTGTTTTCATCTTAAGCTTATTGCTACTATCGAACTAATATACAGCGCTTGTTCTATATTGACTCGATAGTAAGTTTTATTAATGAACGCATCTCGTTATTAATAACTACCCTCGATGAACTGGATATACTCCTCGATTGAGTATTCGAGAGGAAGATAGTTAAAGATATAACCGGGATCGACGAACATTTCATTAAGTGGAAAAAGCAAAACCAAGACCGCATCTCTATTACCTAAACTCATATAAGTTGTTCATCTTAGTGTTAATTAAATTAAATCAAATCAAACTCAAAACCCCCTCTTTCGTTACTGTTATTATAAAAGATAAATATTCCTTTCCATGTGGATACGAACCTTACTTCATTATATTACGTATATTCGTTGTATTGTATTTATTTTGAGTGCGCCTCATGACAAGGGCACGTCAGGGCCCTCACATTTTTTCAGATTAAGGCTAGAGTCCTACTACATGCACCTTTGCCTAGGGTGATCGTTCAAGGAGGAAGACGTGGTTCGTGCTTCCATTCGTATTTGAAATTTATAAATTGCTCATGGATATTTGAACAATGTTTTCTTCTAATAACAGTTGGGAGCCTGCGTGCTCGTGTTTGCCATGTGTGGCTAATTATCAAACATATTATATTTTCCGCTTTTGTTGATTCTGATATTGATGTTGATTGTATGTGTTTACTAATCGGTTTAGCAATAGAATCTATCGGACGCCTTGTATGATTCAATAAGGATGAACTAATGTTGTTCTTATCGGGTTGTACGGCGGTTGTCTACGTGGCTCGGATGCAGTCCGGGGCGTGACAATGGGCCCACGGGTCAACTACTTGACCTTATATATAAGGCAAGTAAGTTTTAAATAGGACAACTGAGGGTTACGACCTATAATATAGTAACACCCTAGATTGAGAGTCTTAGAAATTGAAACATTAATTATATACAGTTTAGTTGTCATTGTACTTTTCAAATGCTTCAAAGTACTGACCCCTCCTTCACGGGGGAGGTCACCTCACAGTTTCAGGTAAAACTTGAAGGTTGCTACCAGCGCCCGTTGCTTCGGGGAGATCAAAGGAAGAAGACTTGGTTCGTGCTTCTTACATTTCTGTTTTGAAAACAATTTAAAGAATGCTCATTGATACTATTTTTAAATAATTATTTGAGGGTTGTATGCCTAAGTTTACCAAATGTGGCTTGAACACTTGTATTAATTTTTCCGTTGCTTTAATTAATGTTTTACATTATGTTTGTTTATGGATGTACTATATGTGAATAATATTCCAGACGCCTTGTATAGTATGGATGTTTTGAACTGTGATTGACTATTCGTACTATAAAAGCAAAACCAAGTCTTCATCTCTATTAATTAAAACACATAAGTCGTTCATCTAGTGTTTAAATATTCTTAAAGTTCCAAAAACAATCTAAAACCCCCTTGTTACTATTTAATTAAAAGAGAAGTATTCATTTTCCTGTAGATACGAATCTTACTTCATTATACTACGTACTCCCTCCGTCCCTGAAAATACTTCCAACTTTCCCTTTTCGTCTGTCCCAAAAAGAACTTTCCTTTCATTTTTTGGAAAAGAATTTGTGGTTCACAACATTTCTCTCTTCTTTGCCCAACTCTCCACCACACAATTCCCATTTTCTTAATCCCCGTGTGTGAGTTTTACAGAGCAGAGCAAAAGAGCGGTGCGGAAGATAAGATTTTGATAGAATGAAGAAGAATGAATTAATGCGTACAGAGTAGGTTAAATTTACAGTATTTATACAAAAAGGCTATAATGTGAAAATAACATGGGCTGGTATAAAAGGCCCAATAAAATAATTAAAAACAGTCCAGTCCAGTCCAGATGATTATTCTTTAGACGCCCCCTCAAGATGAGCGTGGATATCTAACATGTTCATCTTGTTTGCAAACTGATTGAAGAGTGGATTCCCAAGTGGCTTTGTGTAGATATCTGCAAGTTGACAATTATTAGGAATGTGTTTAAGATTAATAAGTCCAGAATTAATTTTTTCTCTTATTAAATGGCAATCTAATTCAATGTGTTTAGTTCTTTGATGTTGAATAGGATTGTGTGCAAGATAGTAAGTGGATTTATTATCTGTGTAAAGAGTAAAAGGTAAAGAAACTGGAATTTGTAAATCCTGCAGAATGTAAGTAAGCCATTGGGCTTCACAAACTGAGTTTGCAGCAGCCCTATATTCTGCTTCAGTAGAAGATCTACTGACAACAGATTGTTTCTTGGATTTCCAAGAAATCAGTGAATCACCAAGATAAAAACAATAACCTGATATACTTCTTCTAGTATCAATACATGAACCCCAATCAGAGTCAGTATAAGCTTGAATATTAAAGGTAGATTTAGAAGAGTAAAACAGACCTTTTCCTGGAGAGCTTTTAAGATATCTTAACACCCTATGTGCAGCATTCATATGAATATTAGTAGGACAAGATAGAAATTGACTAAGAGTTTGTACAGAAAAAGCAATGTCAGGCCTAGTAACAGTAAGATAAAGTAATCTGCTTATTAAAGTTCTATAGGATTTAGGATCAGTTAAAAGAGTATCATCATTCTTTGAAAGTTTTAGTTTAGAATCCATAGGAGTAGAAAAAGGTTTTGAATTAAGATATCCAAAATCAGAAAGAATATCAAGGGTGTATTTTCTTTGATTTAAAACCAGTCCATTTTCAGATCTGGCAATTTCTATTCCTAGTATATATTTTAGCTTACCAAGATCTTTAATGGTGAATTTGTTATGTAAATAGGATTTGAAAGAATTGATCTCATTCATATCATTACCTGCAAGAATAAGGTCATCAACATATAATAATATCACAGTAAAGGAAGTATTAGCAGCTTTAGTAAACAGGGAAAAATCAGCTTGAGACTGTTTATTACCAATAGATTTCAAAGATTCAGAAAGTTTAAAATACCATTGCCTAGAGGCTTGTTTTAAACCATATAAACTTTTAAGAAGTTTACAAACTCTATGATCATTTTTATCTAAATAACCAGGAGGAGGTTGCATATAGATGTTTTCATGTAAATCTCCATGTAAAAAAGCATTATTAATATCTAATTGATGTAAATACCAACTTTTAGAACTAGCAACAGCTAAAAGTATTCTAACAGTGGTTAATTTGACAACAGGAGAAAAAGTATCAAAATAATCAAGACCCTCTTCTTGAGTATAACCTTTAGCCACTAATCTGGCTTTATACCTGTCAAGGGAACCATCAGACTTGAGTTTTGTTTTAAAGACCCATTTACATCCAATAATATGTTGATTTTTAGGGAGGTCAACAAGAATCCAAGTATTATTATTTTCAAGAGCTTTTATCTCATTATTCATAGCAATTTTCCATTCAGCAAATTTGACAGCTTGTTTATAAGTTTTTGGTTCAATAAGTTTTGAAAGAGATGCAGTAAAACAATGATGAGAAGAACTTAATTTGTTGTTAGAAACATAATTTTGTATAGGATATCTTACAAAATGACATGAAGGTTCAGAAACATTAGGAATGATAGAATTGGGTAAGTTATATTCAAAATCATTTAAATGAGTAGGAACAGATCTTACTCTGGTAGATTTCCTTGGAGAACTGTTTGCAGCATCTGTGTGATCAGTGTGAACATTACCTGTCTCAATGTTACTGGAAGACTCATTATTAGCAGAATCAGTATTGCTAGATTGAAAAAGATTTACCTCATTATCAATTTCATTGTCCAGATAACTTTGAGGATATGTTTGAGAAATAGTATTTAGGTAATCAGTAACAGATTTATCATTTTGAAGATTTGTGAGGTTAAAATCAGTTTCAGTTTCATAATTTTTATTTCTGAAAGGGAAAATCAACTCATAGAACTTTACATTTCTAGAAATGAAAGTTTGATGAGTGTTTAAATCATATAATTTGTATCCTTTAGATCCTAAAGAATAACCAATGAAAACACATTTATGTGCTCTAGAGTCAAATTTTGTTCTGTTAGAACAAATAGTGGAAGCAAAAGCCAAGCATCCAAAGATCTTTAAATGATTATATTCAGGAGGATGGTTATATAATAGTTCATGAGGAGATTTATTTTGAAGAACAGAAGTAGGCAGTTTGTTAATAATATGAACAGCAGTAAGTATACAATCAGACCAAAAAGATATAGGTAAACAAGATTGAAATAAAAGAGCTCTAGCAATTTGCAAAATATGTTGATGTTTTCTTTCAACTCTACCATTTTGTTGAGGAGTTTCAACACAAGATAATTGATGAAGAATACCATTTGAATTATAAAATTCAGGAAAAATAAATTCAGTGCCATTATCAGTTCTAATGATTTTAATTTTCTTTTGAAATTGAGTTTCAATGAATTTATAAAAATTCATCATATGAAATTTAACTTCAGATTTGGTTTTAAGCAAAAATACCCAAGTGCATCTAGTGTAATCATCAACAATAGTAAGAAAATATCTAAAACCTGTATAAGAAGTAACCTTATAAGGACCCCAAACATCCATATGATTTAAATCAAAGGCATTAGAAGCATGAGAATTGCTAATAGGAAAAGGAAGTCTTTTTTGTTTAGCAAAATGACAGATATCACAAGGAAAAGAGTGTTTCTCATTGTTTGATGTATTACATTCAGACAAGAAAGAAAGTTTATTAATAGGGAAATGTCCTAATCTAAAATGCCAGAGAGTAGTGGAAGAAGCATCATATTGAGAATGTTGAGTATTTGCAGAATGCACAGTAGGAGTATGTGATATGGAAGAGTCAGAATGATAGTGATATAATCCATTTTGTAAATCAGCAAAGCCAATCATTTTGTGAGTAAGGTGGTCCTGCAATATAGCATGTTTAGAAGTGAAGTAAACAGAGACATTATCATGAGAAGTTAAGCTGGAGATGGATATAAGATTATAAGTGAAATTAGGAACATATAAGACATTTTGAAGTGTAAGGTAAGAATTCAATTTAATATCACCAATTTTAGTTGCAGAAATAAAATTTCCAGTTGGCAATTGTATATTGATAGAAATATTTTTTGTTGGAGTAGTGTATAATGAAGCATCATAAACCATATGGTCAGATGCTCCAGTATCCAGTATCCATTTAGAATTTTTAAAAGTATTAAAAGCAAAGTAGTTACCTACAAACTGAGTATCTTTTGAAGAAGTAGGAGAGGAGGTAGGAGCAGCAGTAACCACATTTGCAGAAGCATTCTTGGTTTGTTGAGTTTGCATGAATTGAAGGAATTTGTCATATAGAGTAGGATCAAGGAAGCCAGTTGTTACAGGAGTAGGATTTGTTGATGTAGGTGTGGATTCTGTGTAGTTAGACACCATGTGTGCTTGAGGATTTTTGTTGGAGTTAAAATGAGGTTTGAAGCCAGGGGCAACTCTTTGTCCTTTTGGACCTTTCCAATTATCAGGATAGCCAATGATTTGAAAACATTATTCAGCAGAGTGACCTTGGTAGCCACAATGAGTACAAATAACAGAATTCTTTTTCTTGAAATTTTTAACAAGAAAAGCAGTAGAATCAGTTTGGAATTTTTCAGAAGAATAAGAATCTGAAAAAGGAGTAGTAGAGGAAACAGAAGACTGGAGACATCTTTGAGATTCTTCTTGTAAGAAGATAGAGTATATATTTGAGAGAGTGGATTTTTCAGTGTTAAGAAGAATTTGACTTCTTAAATGAGCATAAGAATCATTCAAACCAACAAGGAATTTTAGAATAGACTCTTTTTGAAGTAATTTTTGATAAGTTTCAGATATATTGCAAGTGCACTGACCACAAGTACAAGAAGGAATAGCTCTAAAATCAGAATATTCATCCCAAATTTCTTTAAAGGAATTATAATAGTCAGTAATATTTCGAGAACCCTGAGAAAGATTTCCTAGTGATTTTTCGAGTTGAAAAAGTCTAGGTCCATCAGTTTTACCGTACCTAAGTTGAGCTTCATCCCAAAGTTCCTTAGCATTAGTAAAATATAGAAAGGTACTGCGAAGACTTGGAGAAATAGAGTATATTAACCAGGACAAGAGAAGAGCGTTGATATGATACCAGGTAGAGTAAAGACCTTTGTCTGAGTTTGGTTGTTTGATAGATCCGTCGAGGAAGCCCATTTTGTTCTTCACCGCCATAGCCATGGAGACAGACTTCTTCCAAGCAGCGAAGTTATCTCCTGTGAGAGTTTCGTAGATGATGTGTAAACCAGCATGGTCGCTTGGATGAAGATGATAAGGCGATGAAGGATCTTCGAGTGGATTCAGCGGTAAAGCCATGAATTCAGCGGTAAAGATCTTCTAGGGTTTTGAGAAGTAATCGATGAAGAGATCGATTTAGAAGAGAATCAATAGGATCGATTATAGAAATCGATGTAGGAAGAATAAACGGAAACGAAGGGTGCGGAAGAGAATCAGTAGGATCGAAACCCTAAATCTGATACCATGTGAGTTTTACAGAGCAGAGCAAAAGAGCGGTGCGGAAGATAAGATTTTGATAGAATGAAGAAGAATGAATTAATGCGTACAGAGTAGGTTAAATTTACAGTATTTATACAAAAAGGCTATAATGTGAAAATAACATGGGCTGGTATAAAAGGCCCAATAAAATAATTAAAAACAGTCCAGTCCAGATGATTATTCTTTAGAGCGTGCCACTTTATTTTGGAAGTAAATTATGGGACGGAGGTAGTATAATTGTTGTATTGATTATTTATTTTGAGTGCACATCACGACAAAGTGCACGTCACAACGCTTTCAAAATAATGCTACCTTAGATCATTAAAATGTTACAAAAAGCTAATGCAACATTTTTATAGGTGCTACTTCAGATCTCGTTGCATAAAGTAATATGCAACATTTTTCTCTTATATTGCAACATTGAAACAAAGTGTTGCATTAAGTATGTCAAATGCAACACTCTTTTTGCAACACTTTAATGAGCATTTTACGCAACGCTTTTTTCAAATAAAATGCAACACTTAAGATATGACTTGGTTGTAATAATAAGAAAAAACAAGGTTAGAGTTACTTTTCTGACTGTACTGGCTGAAGTTATTGTAGATTACTATTTTAACTATTTTTTAATAATTTTTTATTTATTTGATTAAAAAAATATACTACTATTATTAATATATATTTTTTCATAAATCAGCAAAATCAGGTAATGCAGCCACTTCACTCAGAATTTCATAAATTTCAGCACAATCAACTGATTCAGCGGATTTCAGTGTTACCGCTATGGTCTAACGAGTATGTTTATACTACTTATCAATCATATATTTCATTTTATAATAACTTGACGACTCCACACACGTGCTAGTGTGTTCTTATTACAACGACAATTTGTGCTTCAATTTCTGTTCCCCGTAGTCTACAGGCCAAGAGTGTAGGACACGCCGGAAGCTTTCAACCACGAATCACCTTGGAGAAGCTTATCCACCGTGAATGGCTGCGCATCCGCCGCGTTAGTGATGGCGTGATATCCCTTCCATTGAACTCTCTGGCCGGTTCCGGCGCCGGGACCGGTGTTCATGTATTCGGCATAGTCACACGTGTCCAACCCGGCCGTACCACTGAACGGTTCCCAGCCAAGAGGATCTATGTGATCGTCCATGTAGGACTGCATGTACATGGTCCTGGAGTAAAGTTTCCAAGGCCGGCCCAACATTGTTTTTTTATTCTCGGCTTTAACCGGTTCCAGGTCTGGGCCTGGAATCACTTTACAATTTTGGAAGGATAGGCCGGTGTTCTGGTTTGGATCGAGACGACCTTGGGCCGAGATGCAAGTGGGCTGCCCGTGGGCGGGCTTGCGGGCCATGATTTGGGAGTTCTGGAAAACCACCGCCCCATTGCCGAAGATGAAGTCGACGGTGCCGGTGATGCTGCATTCCTGATAGAACTGCCGACCAGCGTAGGCGTAGAGGGAGTCTTGGTATCCGTCAATCTTGACGCGGTTGAAGACGGATTGGTCTGATCCTACCATTATCGCCACTGCTTGTTCCTTCGGTGGTGCCGCGGTGTTTTGGAAGCATATGTCTTGGGCCATGAACCCAGCCCCCAATGCAGCTGATCCAAATATCCAATGGTATTTTTTCAAATATATAATTACGAAAATAAAATTTATTTACATAAGTATAACTAATAGTTACTACAATGTTGTGTCATGTTAACTTAGATTTAAAAATTGAACATAAGTTACTATGATTAAATTACCATTTTAATCATTAGTCACATTTTTTAAATAATCTCTATTTTAGTGGTATATATATGCAATTATTTCGTATCCAATTATATACAATTCAGTTAATAACAATAATTTTCAAATCTAGAAACAAATATATATATATATCTCCAAAGAGACAAAAATAATATACAAAAAAGTAGGTTTAGAGCATCCAATCCTCTGAGAAAATCTACAGAAATTGCTTAAAAAATATACTCCGTAAAACGCTATCAAAGTTGTAATGGGATTAAGTATGTTTTCTTCTAAGAACACAACCAATATGATCTTACTCTTACTATAAGATTAAACTATAATGAATATTTTCAAAAATATAAGAGAATGTATCCTACTTTAAAAAGAAAATAATGACACTCATATTTAGGTAACTTAAACAGAATGGGTTTGTTTTTTGGCGGATGAGCAAAAACGCTGTTTCTTTCAAAAGAAAACGCTACAAAATCCAGCGTTGAGATTCCAAAACGCTGAAATACAAACGAGACCATCAAGAACTTTGTCAAAGATCTGATGTCTTTTTTTGAAAGGCTCAAAGATCTGATGTTATGTGTTATTCATATTAAGAAAACTTTCACAAAAATATATGTTGCCCAATTTTATGCTGTATCCTTTTGTATCAGTTACATATGTTTATTTGTTTTAAATTAATAATAATATTATGTGAGATTAAAGAATATAATATTAATATAACTAGTGAATAATAATGTAAAACATGTTAAAGTCAAGATCCGAAAATTTTAAATTGAAAATATGAGACGAAAATTGAGAATGGGATTATGAAAAAATAGAAAACATATTAAAGAATGGGTAAATTAGATCAAAGTTTTCACAAATGGAAATACAGAAAGTATTAAAAAACACTTCTTAAAACTATAGACGCTGGCACTAATAAACAAATGGGTATAATTTTCATCGTTAAAAGAATGAAGTTTTTGAAAAATATTATTGAAATGAAGCTTAATTACAAAATTATGACTAATAATTATTATAGTATAATCTCGTAGTTAATTAAATGTATAAATTGAATATAAGTTACTATGATTAGGTAACAATTATAAACAGTACACATATGAGATTTTATTTTTGTAAAACAAAATTTATTTTAGTCATATATATGTACATATTTAAAAAAGAATTAGTAATTATTACTCTAAATAGGATTTAAATAATTTACTCTTGTTAGAGTTCACTTTT
This sequence comes from Cuscuta europaea, assembly GCA_945859875.1. NCBI lineage: Eukaryota > Viridiplantae > Streptophyta > Magnoliopsida > Solanales > Convolvulaceae > Cuscuta > Cuscuta europaea. Next base: position 13,399,006 of record CAMAPE010000004.1, read on the forward strand.
GCCCATAGTTAGATTGATACGTAGTAAATTTTAACCGTTCTACACAAAATGAATCGTTGAAATTGGTCGAATAAATTTTTATTTTGGGTTTTCAACTGCGTACGTACTAGCTATACACCTGAATGAAGAATTTTGGAATCATTTCGTTTTAAATATTGCGTTTATTTTCATACGTGATAGGAATTATTTCCATTTAATGAATAAAGATACAATACCCATATTTTAGAATTTAAAAATGTTTTTACTCGCATTTCAAAAATCTCACTAACAAATTCAGTTCGATCAAGAAATTGTCCAAATTCTAGGATTACTATATTTTTCATTGAATAAGAATAATTAGTGTCCGTTTTAATTTGGCATTGGAGTATTATTTAAGTTTACCTTTATGGTGAGTAAAACGTTTTTAATGAAAAATAATGAGACAAAAGTTGTGCTAGGTAAATATTGTGTTACCAACTGTAGCAGTCTCGGATGTGGCTTTTCCGTCATCAACGCTCGCGCTGCCGGTGATAATGGTTGCATCCATCCCGTCGCCGACGAGCATTAAATTTGTCTTCAACTTCCCTATCGCAACCTTTTCTGCGTACGTTCCTTTCTTGACGTAAATAACATAACGTGCGGTGCCACTATCCGGCGCGGCGTTAACCGCTTCCGAGACGGTTTTGTAATCCCCGCTGCCATCGGCCGCCACCACCACATCGGATGCCACGGCGGCGTTCACCCGAGATTCCAATAGCCGTCTATCTCTAGGGAGAACCCAAGACGGAAACTCGCCGTTGAGTAGCCGGAGATCATCCTGACGAGCCGCCGGCGGGGCAACCGCAACAAACACCGCCAAGGATGACCTAGCCCGGGCGATCAAGTCATTCAGGATGGGCTCCAGCGTTGACCGGGCCGGGCCGTGAAGTCCATCCAAACACGTGTCGTGGTTCGTTAATACGCTGCTCAGGTATGTATGGGCGTCGGAGCGGGCGTTGGGCGTCGGGTTCCCGAGCGCGACCATAGAGTCGGTTATCCAGTCAACGGACAAGTCCATCAACAGCATACAAGTATTAAGACCCGATTTGACCTTCCGGCCGTTGACCCTCCCGTTGACATTGGTCAACATATCCATGGCCGCTCGAGTTCGCCGCAAGGACGAGTGTAAAAGCATCTGTAGTAAATCTACGCCGTTGGATTCTGTGGGACTGGACGATGAAACCTCAGACAGAATAGACATGCACGACGTTGGGTCGTGGGCCCCATTACAGATTCGGGCATGGAAGGTGGAGGAAGAAGATGAGGAGTTAGTAGTGATGATCCATTTGGAAAGCAGTGCAGCTGAACCCACAATAGCTACTAAGCAGAGAAAGGTGTAGAAAGCTTTCGAAGAAGATGATTTTTTATGGGAAGAAGAGAGGAGTGGTTCAAGGGAGGTTGCCATGGCTATTGTTTGAATGAAGTTATTTGATCAGGACAGAACCTTAAATAGGCAAATGGAAACATGGATAGACACCCTTATAACCTTATTACTGTACGTATTCTTGCAAATGGAAAGAAGGAAAAATTTGTTACTTTTCTCGATTAATGAAAGAAAACTTTGGAAAATAATATCAATTAATTAGTATTATATTTGTATATGAAGTAAAATTTATAAATTTTATGTTTTTATAAAATATTTTGAATAAGTAGCATTTTGATATAATTTTCATAATCAAAATATTTATTATTAGAAAAATATAATTGATCAAAGTTGATTGATGTTGAAGAAGAAAAGTCAAATTGTCAAATCTTTTCGGGACGGAGGGAGTATGGTAATAAAGAAATTGTCAAGAGTAGAAATGTTTCCAGACTATTGAATACCGTGAATATCACAAGAAATGCAGTGATTATGAAAAGAAGTGCAATGACATGACCATAAATAAAATGATTAGGGCAAGAAGTGCAATAATATAGAGCATTAACATTGACATAAATTGCCATTATCAAATCCAAAAAGAAAAAATTATAAAAATCCTGACATTTTTGTAATTAGTGTCATAACTCTCGCATGGAGTGCATTATATTTAATTAAACGTAAAAGCTAAAGTTTTCAAAAGTAAAAACGATAAACTTAAGTGTGTGCATGATGAAGTGCATTATATGTCGTGCAGTGAACACGGACATAAAATGCAGTCATGCCTGCATAAATTAAAGTGTAGTATTTTTACTCAGACGAAAGTAATATAAATAGAAATTGCTCAAAATATGACAAAAAAAATAAGCAAAGTGAAAAAATGGAATAAGTGTGTTTTATTCCCTAAATAGGGCTTATTTAGTCCTATTAAAAGAAAAAGTTGATTAAAACGTCCTAAATCTGAAGTGAATGAGTCCTATTTTGGGGGTATGTTCAAATAAAAAGAGGTCTTAACTTGTAAAATAAGAATTAATTTCAACCGTCGACATCGTCAATCTGATGCAAAATAACCTTATCTCATTCACTTTCGAAGGAACCCTATCTGATGCACTTTTCGAAAAGTGCATCAGATAATGTTTTTTTTGAAACATCATATAAAGTTTATTTGAAAAGTGCATAAGATAAAGTTATTGGGCATCAGATTGACTGGAAAATGGTCCCTATGGTTATTACCATCCAAGAATAATTGATAACTGGGGTTATTAACTGCAATTTGGAAATAGTTGAGATTATTACTACCTCCGTTCCAAAAAGATTGATACATTTTGACTTTTCTTGGTCAATGGTGGTAAAGTTTAGACAATGATTTTAGGTACTATATTTGTTTGTAATTTATAAATTTTATACTTTTATGTAAGATTTTTTAATAAAGAATGTGTTCATATAATTTTCATATTTTAAATAATTTTGTATTAAAAGATATCATTGGTCAAACTTAACCATCATTAACCAAGAAAACTCAAAATGTATCAATCTTTTTGGGACGGAGGGAGTATTTTCAATTATTCAATTCCTGCTTTTATTGAGAATTGAAATTGATGTATTCTAGAATCATTGTATCCCTACTTCTATATTTTACGCGCTCTTAATCAAATCAAGGGTGTGTTTGGTAAATGGTTTTTCAGTAAAAAACGGTTTGACCATTTTTAGCTTTTTCAAAATATGTAAGCATTGTTTGGCAAATAGTTGTTTGGCCCTAACGATTTAGGACAGAATCGCTGAAATGAAAACGATGCAAATAGAAGAGTTTTTTGTTAGTGTTTTCAAATATGACGTTTTCTGCTAATTTTTATGGCCGAACAACTAAATTTCCTAACATCTTCTCACAACTCGTTAAACCCGTCGACTAAATCTGCTATTGGAGGACATATTTGGCTCACATGCCTTCCCCTCCCCTCGAAAAACCAACTCCCAAAAACATCCTTATAGGGTTAATTACCTGAATTAATTTAACCGTAACTCCCCATGTACTCCAACTTAATTATGTGTACGTATTTAACCAGACAAAAAGCTTTGTGCTTTCTCCTCTGATGTCTTCTCCTTCTCGGCTTTTTACCATGAGTTGCTCTTTGTTGTTTCATTTGTTTGTGAGCTCAGAGACATGCAAACACTATAGAGGTCCAAATTGTACGTGGACGTATTGGAAATATTGGACACATATTCAAGCTACTAGAGCCATATTCCGACACAATGGATTCTCGATCAATAGGAATAAACACCACGTATATTACATGTAGTACGTAGTACGTAGTATTTTTTATGTTACGCCACTGCTTATATGCTAGCGATACATATAGCGAGAAAGAAAGTAACTTCAGCGTTTAAGGCACAAATTTATTTTCGTAAAGAAAAATATAATTGCATGGACAAAACTTTTTTGCAAGGACTAACAAACCTTTTACGGATGAATTAAGGGAATAAGCATTTTCATAATTCAGTAAAAATGTAATATTTGTACTTAAGAATTAATTAAGGACTATCTTCTAAAGTTGTAGATATTAAGAGCCGTTTGGCCGGTAATACCAAAATCGGCTTATTCTGCTGAAACTTATAAAGTTTTGGCTAAAATAGATGGATTGGCTGATTCTGCTGATTTATGTAGAAATTAAATTTAAAATATAAGTTATTAAAAAAATAAAGAAACAATTGTACACGGTATGAAAAAGTAGCTCACATGGTCCTCCTCTACAGTAACTTTAGCCATAGAATAAAAAAGAGTAACTCCAACCTTATTTTTTCTTACTATTATACAGTTAAGCGTGCGAAATCAAAAGTTACATATTTGATGAAAAAGTTGGTTGTTAAGTCTCATAAGTTGAAAAACACGGTTACCAACCGCCTCCGTTTGAGTTGCTTCCGGATGAAAGTTTTTGATTAAATTCTGTAAGCATTTTCTTCATGAAGTGTAGATTTGGTAATCATGTTTCATCTTAAAATTCAATCGACAAGTCAATTAAATAAATTATTGAAAAATACTGCGTCAAAAAATTAAAAAATGCAATATTTTTCAATAATTTATTTAACTGACTTCCCGATTAAATTTTAAGGTTTAATTTGTTGGCAACATAACGAAGAACATTCTTATAAAATTTCACCAAAAAATTCATCCGAACGGTGGTTTCTGTGAGATAATTCTGATAGAATCCTTTTTCATTATATATACTATCGTATACTACCTACGTCCCTTTTTATTTAGCTATCTTTGATTTTCCAGTCAAAATGGTAAACTTTGACTAATTATTTTAACTAATATATTTATGTACGTAAAATTTAATAATCATATGTTTTTATAACATCTTTTTGATATTATCAATATTTATGTGATGAATATCATCGGTCAAAGTTAGACACAATTAATTTGAAAAGACAAATTTAGCTAAATACAAAGGAACAAATGGAGTATAATATTTTAAAATATGGATATGTGCCCTACTGGCCACTGCCCCACCCCGGAATCGGCCATTACACCCAACAAGAGGTCTTGGCAACCCAAAATTTGCACTTAACCAATTCAATTAGCCAACAATTGTTCCAATAAAAGGTGGAATCTCCCACCCCAGGAGCCCCCCACCCGACCCGACAAGATGGTGGGGAGGTTAGTCACGGTGACTCAGTCAGTAGAATGGCAGTAGACACATACACCCGTGCGCACCAGACGCTCAACCTTATTTCAGGTTTTGTGACTTTCACCCGATCGCTGCGGGATTTCGAATCTTGGTCCATTGTTCGAAATCTCCCACCACTCGACCAACTGAGCTACTCGGGCGGGTTCAATTAGCCAACAAATTAAGAAGCTTAGCTTAATCATCCAGACGACATACACTAGAGCGTGTCCCCTGTAAATAATGGTCACGGTACAATTTCGGATACTCGTCCAAAGTCCAAACCATACGCGCAGTGGTTGTCTAAATGAAAATGCATGCGTGCGTGCAACTCATGTATACGGTAACCTGTATTCCCGCATGTTTGATCGTGTTATTTGAATTGCACTTTCTGGCCAATGACTTATCTTAGACATGTCACAAATAGTTGAATACATTAACAAATTTTTTAATATGAATGAACGGTTTTTTGTATTACAACAAATACAACCCTTAATCTTAAAAGATTCTGGGGTCGATTAACATGAATGGATCCATGATATCGATGTCAAAAAAGAAGACAAACAAGAAGAGGAGGAAAAAAGAAAAAAAAGGTAAAACGAATATAAGATAAAGATAAATAAATGTAAGATAGGAATAACATGAGAATATAAAAAAGATAAAGGATAAAAATATAAAAGAGCATAAAAAGCTAGAAAATAAAAATAACATAAGAACATAAAAAGATAAAGGAGATAAACAATAAAAGAAAAAGAGTGAGGAAAGATATAAAAGAGATCAATCGTCCACACGAATGTGCGATGTCCACTTTGCCCTCTTCAAAGCTATACTTTCATCGAACCCAATAAGACGCATATCAATTCTGATTCCTCTAATCCAAGTCTCTTTGGGTCTTCCCCTCCCTCTCCTCTCTATCTCTTTTTCCCACCCCTCAAGTCGCCTAACAGATGCATCACTCGATCTTCTACGCGCATGCTGAAACCACCGCAAACGAGACTCCTGCATCTTATCTTCTATAGGTGTTACTCCCGCCTTTTGTCTGATTATCTCATTCTTCAAGTAGTCTTTTCTAATATGTCCACACATCTAATGCAATATACGTATCTCTGCCACTGATCATCTTTTGAATATGACGTTGTTTCACCGTCCAACACTCTACGCCATACATTAATGTAGGCCTAATATAATTGTTGTTTGATAAAATTTACCTTTCAGTCTAGTCGGCGTACCTCGATCGCATAAAAATCCTGGCGCACTCTTCCATTTAATCCACCCAGCTCTGATTCTATGGGATACATCTTCATCTAATTCACCATTTTTCTGAATTATGGAGCCCAAGTAACGAAACATATCACACACCGGTATCTCCTTGCCATCAAGAGTAATATCACTGTTGCTACTACTTCTAACTCCACCAAACTTGCCCTCCATATACTCAGTCTTGCTTCGGTTCAATCTGAAACACTTGGTCTCCAATGTTTGTTGTCATACATTCAATTTTGCTTTAACACACCCGATTGTGTCTCATCAATTAATATAATATCGTCGGCAAACATCATGCCCCACGGTATATCTTCTTGAATTGACTTCATTAAATTTATTGAAATGATTTGGGATGCTTAAAAGATATGTATTCTCTTGTATTCCACTTTCATTTTCGTTTAATAATTTAGTTATTATAGTGAATTAAATAATATTTATAGGCTTATTTTTTCCTAGAATCCTAGCCATACAACTTTGTCATCCTACCATTTCACCTTTTACATAATTATAGAGCACTAATTCTTTTCTTTAACTCAACTTACTACAACCTTACATATATATAGTGATATTATTAAAGTTGTAAGGGTGTGGTTTAAAACTTGGAAAATCAATACCATAGGCTAGGCAATTCTAGTCTAGCTCAACCATCTCTTTGAGAAGTGGCTGTTTTGGAGGTATTAAACACATCTTACCTATTTTTTGAAACATTGATTTATTGAGTTAAATGAACTCATTGCATAAATTTATACTCCTTCATTCCAAATTGAGTTGCAAATTTGATTTTTTGGGTGAAACAGTTTCATGTAATACAACTTTTAATTAAATAAATTTTAATTTGAATTGTACAGCTTTATAGATATTTTAATGTAGTTTGTGAATATGTAGATTTTAATTACTAAACTTGAATTAATTATCAATAGGAGAGATGTAACTTTAATATTAGTTGCCCAAAAATGATGACTTTGCAAAATAAAATCAGACGGAGGTAGTACATGAATAAAATTCATATCATGATTTTGAAATGTTTTTATGATTTTTTTTCTCAATTAGATCGTTATCAAGGAATTAGTTTTTGAAGTTTCTTGTATAATTTTTCAAGTCCCCTTTTTATTTTAGTACCAAATTAATCATGTGTCACCATCTCAATTTTTGGTGACTAATAAAAATTTATTCTGATCTTCAATATTTTTAAAATATGAATGGTTAACTTCATAATAAGCTAATTTAACTTTGTATGTCTATCTCACTTCTGCTTGTATAGTGATTATATAACTCCTTTCAAGCTGATTAACTCCAAATTTTACTCATGAATACTTTGAGAAGATTTTTCGAATCCCAAACTAACATATATGGAGTTCTAAATTCTAATGTGAAATATCTCCTCAAGGTCTTGATGGATATATATATATATATATATATATATATATATATATATATATATATATATATATATATTATCCTGTACCGGGCGTATCCGAGATGATGTATCTGGTATTGGCCCTAGCCCATTTTGTTTATCGGCCCAACGGCATTTTGTACGCCCAAGGGTCCTATATATATTTGATGTATGTTATATTGTGCATTTTGTGCATCAGCCCAATTGTCCTTATAAATAGACTCTATGTCCAACTTGTAACCCTAACTTGAACTTGAATTCATTTCTACTACACACTTTATCTATCTCTCTACTTTGTTCATTCTCTCTATCTTCTCTCTAGATCTAGGTAATATAGATCATCAAGTGGTGCTCTCGTTGAGAGATTGAACACAAATCAAGTTACATCCTCCCCAAATCCATTGAAAATTCACAAAAGTTTCATAAAATTTGATGAAATCAATGAACAATTCTAGAAATGTTCATCTCAAATTTCTAGATCTGGAAATGATCGGGTAGCAATCTTCATCTGCAATTCTGGATCTTGGATTTCAAGATGGCTGATTCTGAATCTGGTCCAGTGGAGGAATTTTCAAATTCCGAGTTTCCTGGTTGGATCTGAGAATCCTCGACCTACAATTGAACTCCATCTTGCTTTTGTCGGCGATCAGCTCACTGCCGCTCCAGTGATGAATCGCCGACTGAGCTGGTTCGCACCTAGAAGCTCACTGTCAATACATGGGTCCTATTTCATCGCACATTTCGACACGCATTTAATGCGTGTTGAGATCAGCTTTTGATGGTTTTCCTAACTTAAAGGTGTCTTAAGTCTCATAATTAGCTCAAGTCATATTTTACCGAGCGTTGGTTCGTGTTTGCTATTTTTGGAGTCAAAATCAAGGAACTTAAGGCCGGCACTGGCGTTTGAGAAGCCATTGGGATGAGTCGAGATGCATTTGAGAGTGAATGGAGAGCTTTGGAGGTCAACGGAAGGTTTACGACGAACATTAGAAGCCAAAAGAGCACTTGGATTGTTCGTGAGATCGAACGGAAGCATTTAGAGCAAGAAATCGAAGAAACTGAAGATTTTAGGCCACGCATGTCGTGCGTGGCCAGGACGCACGTCGTGCATGCGTGGCAGTAGCTGCTTGGTGAGTTATGAGTTTACACACGTCAGCAACAGGACTACTTTGGACGGATGCAGCAAGATAAGTTATATTAGCAGAGGCAGATGAGAGAGGACCAGCTGACTTACTTCACCCAGCTCCGGACTACGCTACATGATGAGATGACTGCAGGGTTCTCAGCCCTGAGCACATAGTATACAGGGTTGGATGAGCGTGTCACTTCCATTGAGTCCAGTTGGAGTGTGTTCTTTGCTTGGCACCAACCCCCACCTCCGCCTGAACAGTAGTATAACCTGTTTAGATTTCCGACGTTAGCCGCTGTATTTTTATCACTTTGTTGGATAACTGTATCATTACTATCGCTTTGAATATTGCTTTATTTTGTTGTTTGTTCTGTTTTGTAGCTCAATTCAAAGTGTGTTGTTGAGATGATGCACCGCAGTTGACATTGACTCAATATGGTTCTACACCGAACAACGCCCTTAGGAAGGTTTCCATGATCTTTCTACTCGCCTATTTTAAATGTTGACTTGAGTTGAGTTGATGAGCACGCGTGACCCTTTCCTCTTTACCCATGTGCATAATACAGCTTTGGTCATCCAGGACGATGCCAAAGTTTAAATGTGAGGGAGTGAATTGGGCTTTCAGGTAGTAGTTGTTGCGTGAGATTACTAGTGTATATTTGTAGGAAAGTCATGTAAAAACTTTTGCTGGCTAGGATGTTGACTGTGCTATTAGAATGTCCCTACGGTTTTGAGGCTTCAGGTGATGTTCAGTTCGTCTTATTCTTATTACTTATTGCTTATTTTTATTTTATTCAGATCAGATCAGATCAGAAAAATTCAGATCAGATCAGATCAGAAAGATTCACATCAGATCAGATCAGAAAGATTCAGATCAGATCAGAAACATTCATAGCAAATTGGAAATATTTTATTATTATCGATTATATTATTATTATTATTATTATTATTACTATTATTATTATTTATTATTATTATTAATATTATTATTACTATTATTACTATTATTATTATAAAATAATTATAATTATAATAATAATAGTTATTATTATTAATTTATTATAATTATTATTGATATTATTATTATTTATTATTATTATTGATATTATTATTAGAATTATTATTATTATTAATATTATTATATACCGATTTAGAAAGTTAAGATCAGATCAGAAGGATTCAGATGAGATCAGATCAGATTAGAAGCATTCAGATCAGATCAGAAAAATTCAGAACAGATCAGATCAGAAAGCTTCAGATCAGATCAGAAAAATTCAGATCAGATCAGATCAGATCTTAAAAAAATCAGATCAGAAACATTCAGATCAGATGAAGAGAACAACTTCTAAATTATTTGCAATGTAAATCTAGTTGTTGAGAGGATGAAGACATTAGTTACCCAATGGATTCATAATTTTCAACCCCACCTGAGTAATCCCTTTAATATAAGCCACTTTAGCCTGACTTTTTGTTCTGTAACCCGTTTTATCAGCTCTATTGCCAAATGGCATGTTCTCTGACCTGTGAACAATCCTGACAGAGTCTTGGTGTCTATGGAACTAGGGAATTAATTTGCTATGTTTAGGGAGTTTTGGTGGAAGCCACTTTTGCCACTGTTCCTAATTATATGCTCCAAATGAGGTAAGAGCAGTTTTTGTGGAAGGTTTACGATGAAGATTAGAAGACAAAAGAGCCCTTGGATCGATCGCGGGATCGAACAGAAGCATTTAGAGCAAGAAACCAAAGAAACTGAAGATTCTAGGCCACGCACACCGTCTGTAACTAGGACGCACGCCGTGCGTGCGTGGCAGTAGCTGCTTGGTGAGTTATGAGTTTACGCACGCCGTGCGTGACTAGGACACACGCCGTGCGTGAGAGATGAAAGCCGGTTGAAGCTACTGGCAGCCGCGCACAGCAATTTTTCGCGCGATTTGCTCAGGATGCACGGACGCCATGCACGCCGTGCGTGGGCGTCGTGCGTGCCCCTAGGTGTCCTATTCAGGATCGAATATTATTGTTTCATATAAATAAAGCCCCTAAACCCCTCTTTACGGGTCACGGAGCTGAGAGAGAGGCTTAGGGATGAGTTTTCACGTGTTTTTCCGCTTTGTTCTTCAAAACCCTGAGATTATTTGTAAGTTTCAACTTTTTAGTTAATGACAATTAATTCTTTTCATCCCAATTCTATTATTGATTCAATTATGAATTGTGAGTTGTTTTAATTAGGGATTTGGGATTGATGAATGAGTTAATCATGATGTATGGCTAGTTTCTTGATGGATTAATTGCATGAATCTTTATTTAATTTGTGTTTGAATGATTTAATTGATAGCCTTTGTAACCTAGAACTGCATGTAGGATTATAATTGCGTGTAGAATAAATTAAGAGAGATCTAGTTTATTTTAGAACACCTTCAGACACACTTAATCGTTCGCTAAGAGATTAGTAACAATTAAGGGGTCGTATGCTGGCTCGTTTTGGCATGTTCAAAAGGTCATCTGAAACATGGGCCACCAAAATTGAGGGCACCAAATTTTTTATGGAAAATAAATTAAAATATCCCAAACATTGAAAAATGTGAGGTAAGTACCCCAAACTTGCGATGTAATATATATACCCCAATCTTTATATTAAAAGTTATGTTAGCAATATGATCATATATATCTTTTCACAAATGTAATTTTATGGTGTTAAGTACATAATTTAAAATACACAAAACACTTGTGAAGATGCAACTAAAATTAGATTGTACTGATGTAATATTATTTATTTTACAAATGAAATATTAGAATGGTAACTGCATCCAAACAAAGATTAGAGAAGTTTAAATTATGTACTTAATTATTGCAGTAAATTTATATTTAGCGTATATAATTATGTACACAAATGAAGTATTTGAAAGTAACTTTTTATATAAAATTCGGGGTATATATAATGCATATGCAAGTTTGGGGTATTTATTAGCTCACACCCTTTCAAAGTTTGGAAAATTATATTATTTTCATCTTTTTGTAATATTAGTATTATAGTATAGTTTTATTATATAATACAAATATGTAGCTTTTTAAAATCATGTATTTTTTATATGAAAATGTAAACACAATTAATTTTGTTAAACTATGTGAATTTATTATTATATGTGCTTTTAATTATATTCATATATAGGGCCTTAATTTTGCATTTGGAACCGGAGCTTAGCTTTCCAATCCCTTGTTCTACACTTCTAAACATGTAGAACAATTCTAGGGGTCCTTCATATGATATATAATTCATATGATAGATAAGAAGTAGCGGAAAAGTTATTATAAGGTCATTACCTTAATTCTTCACACTTTTCCTATCTTTTTCCTTCTTCAAACACCTCTTTTTGGACCTCAAATGCTTAAGCTCGAATTTGGCTATGGAAGAATGGTTTGAGAGCTCGATTTTCCTCTTCCTTGATGGTGTGGGTCGAGCTAGGTGATAGGAGTGAGAGAGAGTACTCCCTTTTGTCTCAAATGAACAATAAGAGAAGGTGAGGGGTCCTCTTTGGTACTTTAGATGCCAAATGACTCTCCTCCATACCTCTTTGGTCAACTCCAGCCCTCTCACATTAATTTGAGCACACAAAAATGTGGGGTGTCCCCCACTCATGTGGGAGGTCATCCCAATATGTTCCGAACAGTACAATCGACCCCGAAAGTTGTATTTCTCAGACTTTTTATATTATATTTTATTTTATCGATCCAAATAAAATATATCACACCTCCTGAATCACCATGGACCTTTAATTTAGAATGAATTCACATTCTCCAACATTAATTTTAGAAGTCTCCAAAATTCGTTTTGGACTGTTATCTCTTAAATTACCAATACCGGTAATTGGGTCTCATTTGACCAACCGGTCAACCCTATGCCCTTTCCATGGCCCAACTAGAATATCCACCACCATATACATATTATCTAGACCAAGATGAATATAATATGTGGTCTCGTAAATATCGAGTGGTCCCCGCTCCCGATGTGGGCCCCACGTGCAATTCACTATTCACACAAAAGTAATAACAAAAATTTACATCCTCGTAAATTCATCAACCATTTTATAAGGTTCAATACATTATTTACACAAAAGTAAATACACTTGGGGACGGTGTTACACAGATTGATTGTCATTTTGTTCATGAGTGTGTGCACATGGAGACTTGGTTGTTCAATATATTCCCACTCGTCTCCACATAGCTGATATTTTTACTAAGAGTCTTTCAAGTCAGCAATTTCATTATCTTAAAGGAAACATACACATTGTATCTCACACACAGATTGAGGGATGTAATAATACAATACGGAGTACTAGAGTTCTTAATGTAAATCTGAAATTATTCTCTTTTAATATAAATATATCCCTCAAGACTCTCATTAGGGTAACATGTTCCATTATTTCACACCGTCGAGTAGCCATATTAGTACTTAGGTTAGGGCCATTTTTTGGCATGTTCAAAAGGTCATCTGGAACCGGGGCCACCAAAATTGAGTGCCCCATTTTTTTATGGAAAATTAATTTAAATATCTCAAACTTTGAAGGGTGTGAGGTAAGTAACCCAAACTTGCAATGTAATATGTATTCCCCAATCTTTGTATAATAAGTTATGTTAGCAATACGATCATAAGGAGCGGTTCCGGTAAGAACAAATCTTAGGAGAGAAATGAGAACGAATCTGGACCGTTGGATTGAATTATGTGGAACTGAATTGTGCATTTGGTGAAACCAAAATGTGCATTAGATGATATTGAAATGTGCAGAATTAAAATTTAAACTCACATGTGCATTAGGTGAAACTGATATGTGCAGAATAAAATGTAAAAAAATAAGATCACATCGTAGCTTTTATTCTGCACATTTTAGTTTCATCTAGTGCACATTTCAAATTCACCTAACACACAATTTAGCTTCACATAATGTCACTACATTGTAGCATTTGTGTTGCACATTTCAATTTCACCTAATACACATTACAGCTTCATCTAATTCATATTGAATTTCACATAAAGCAAATCTAACGGTTCAGATTCATTCTCATGTTCTTATTTGAACCAAAACCGTCATCCGATAATGATCCATGACCGCATATTACCTGCTCTAACACGCGAATTTTTAATTGAAATTAAGCGTAAAAATTAAAATCCGGGATTATTTATAGGGATTACCTGCTATATCTCTTTAGAAACTATAGGAATTTATTTATAGTTGGTCACCTCGGATCATTATTGGTGGAAGGGCCCTAAAGTTGAGATTATTATGAAATAATCGATAGTTGAGATTATTATGAACGTAACGCCAATAGTTGGGATTATTACAATCAATTTTTCCTTTTTAATATAAATTCTAAATTATTAGAATATAGTTCCGCATCAAGGAAAATTCAAATTTGAATTTTGATACGCGAATATTATTTATTTATTTTTCTCAATACTTTAATTTAAATTTGATTATAAAAATCACTATTTACACACCTTTTCAACAAAATTTAGTTATTAGACAACAACGATAGTGCAGGATCGATACAACCGCTATGACACCAGACTCATGGAGTTGAAGGGATTGCCGAAGGGAGAAGGGCTATTGTGATTTGAGGCTTTGAGCAACGGATTTTCAGAATACTTATTTGATTGAGTACTGCGGTCTTTGTTTGACATGTCGAGAGCTAAGGTTTTCCTCTCGAGAGCGGTGCAATGCTGCACTTTTACGGATCACTTTTTCTTCTTTTTTTTTTGCATTTTAATTTGATCACGTGCAAGTTCAAGAAAGGATAATCATGACTGCTATGCATAATGTAGAGCAGCGTTGTTCCATTTCAGCAATTAAGGCGGAGCGTTGTTCCATTTCAGCAATTAAGGCGGAGGTTGCAGGGTTGATTTTTGGCGGATCATGCCAACATGCATGCATCGAGGAGATCGTGATTGGTGAAGGGTTGAGTATGGGAGAAGCCAGTTCGATTGTCCGCCCCCCTCTCGCCGCCTTGGAGCAATTGAGATGCCAGGGTTTGGAAGATGATATTTCAAGAAAACTGACAGCAAGGAGTTTCGAGCATTTATCAGTTGTTTTATTTTTATGATCTTATTTTTGTGTTACGTTTTTTACATTGCTCTCTTTTTCGTTGATGTCTTTAGTTTTAGGTGTACAATAAATATTGGTATTTGTGCTAGATATTATGTCATT
Source organism: Cuscuta europaea (assembly GCA_945859875.1). Lineage (NCBI taxonomy): Eukaryota > Viridiplantae > Streptophyta > Magnoliopsida > Solanales > Convolvulaceae > Cuscuta > Cuscuta europaea. Next base: position 13,414,028 of record CAMAPE010000004.1, read on the forward strand.
GGAAGGATCTATATGGCCAGCGATTGATGTGTTACAGTCGTTTGGTGATTAGTGATTCGTATTGTTCTTCCAAAAGTGATCGTTTCTAAGTCTAGTCGTAGGGTTGATTGTGCAAGTTGGTTACAGATAGTTGTTGTCAGTATTGGTCTATTTGAGTTTGTTGTAACGATCTGAACTATAATGATATTAATATAAGCGGTTTTTCCAAAAAGAAAAAAGATGTCTTAAAAGGGTTTGATTTGAATATAACCAAGTATGAATATTGGATAAAAAGTGATTTTTTGTATTTCCGAAAATATGACTAATAAGCATTAAACTTACTAAATTACCCCTAGTTTTCAGTGACTTTATCTGACAGTGAAATGACCCGCCACAATGACATCCGCCGTAGTGACCACCCATGTCCGGTGACCGCTGTCAACTACAGTGACATAATTACTCTGGCTACAGTGTCACCGGCCATAGTGATCCCGCCAAAGTCACTCCGACCATAGTGACAAAGTTATTGGCCGCAGTGACACCCCCACTGACTATTGCTGGACGTGAAACACCAGTCCACACCCGCTTAGCCCCCAACCCCAACCCCTGCCTACTCTAGCCCCTTTGGTGTTGTTAGACTTGTCATTGATCCTGCCCCCATCACTCACACCACTGCTGACAACCGTTGTTCCAGCAACACTAGTCAACACCAGCCAAGCCCCCAGCCTCGCCTTTTGCCCATCCCAACCCCTCCGATTTTGCTAGACTCATCATTGGTCCACCCCTACCCCAACAGGTTGTTGGTGATTTTAGTATCACCAGGTTCATTTTAGTGTAATGGAATTTACAGATTACCAATGGAGTTCATGTTTAATTTTAGACAAGTTAGGAGGTGCGGAGCGCACACTTGTACGAAATTAAATTTAAACTTGGTTCGATTAAATGGCGGGGGTCAAGGGGGCTGCGCCCCCTTGCGGGGTCCAAGGGGCAGCGCCCCTGGCGGGGGTCTCGCTGACATGTCCATATTAATTATTTAATAGAATGACTTTCTGTTAGAGTAAAACTCTAACCGATTGGCCTTATTTCTTTGGTAATCAGAAGAATTCGAGTTCTACTAAAACTGCTAGTTCGTGGTCTATATATTGGTGCCTCAGTTTTAGACTGTCTCTCAGAGTGATTATCCCCATAATCTAAATTTCGTGTAACCCAGGCATAGGGTCGAAATATTAGATTCGGAAAGTGATCACACGATACTCTGAAAAATCCGCCATATTTTCTAAAACAGTTTTCCAACTCCCCAGAATTAACACAGGCCGCCCAACTCCAACAACCCAGTTCTGTCGCGTCATAAATGTACCCTAGCCCCAACCCACAACCCCCTTTCCTGTTCTCCATCCCCAACTCCCATCAACTTCAACTATATCACACAGAAAATGATGATGAAGAATAAAACACAGAGGCGATGAGCTGGAGGAGGACAACGCGACAGCGATTGATGAAGGGTGGCGGCGATTGAAGCACGCAGACGCCCACGATTGAAGCGTGCTAAGTGGCTGTGACTAAAGTAGGGCAGCGCCGCAGCGGCAATTGAAGCAGGGCGGTGATGATGATTGAAGCAGGGCGGCAGTGGATTCGGATGTTCAGTCATCGACAACAGTAAGTCTTGTGGCGGCAGTTGGACAAGAAGGCAACAAATCGAAACCCAAGAAGGAGAAAATGGAGTGAGGATTTAGGATTTCAATAATATGAAGGTATTTGGTTCTATTCACGTGTACTTAATTTCTTTTTTGTGTAACTTCAAAATTTTTCATGCTTTTGTCTTTCAAAATTATATAAGTAATATTTATGTAATTCTTTCTTAATACGATTTGGCGCTTTTCTTTGCAAAAAAATGTTGGTAAACGAATTATTAGTAATCAGAAAGGAAGTGTTTTAAATGCATATATGGGTCAATAAATATAAAAATAATAGAGTATTAAGTGTTGCTAGTTCTTTTCATCGTAATTTCATACGTGTCACATACTTCCAAAGTTTAGAACTATGAAGTTGTATTTGTTAAATAGGCTTGTCGAGCTATAAGTTATCACGTGTTTTTTATAAGTTGTCGAAAACACACTTTTCATGTGATCTTTTCCTTATGTATGTATGTATGTATGTGGGTATGTATGTATGTATGTATGTATGTGGGTATGTATGTATGTATTTGTGTGTGTGTATATATATATATATAGGGAGCGGATCAGCTGAGAAGTGCCCTTAGGCTGAGAAGCTGCGAAGTCTAACTTATAAGCAAAAAACACGAACTTTTAACCAAAAAATCATAACTTATAGACCCCCTCAAAAACACGAACTTTCTGCAAAAAAAAAACAATTCAGGTTTCTGGAGTTATTTTGACGCAGTGGTATTTTCGTAATTTTTTTGGAGGGGGTCTATAAGTTATGATTTATTGGTTAAAAGTTCGTGTTTTGATCTTATAAGTTAGACTTCGCAGCTTCTCAGCCTAAGGGTGACTTCTCACATGATCTTTTCTCTCTCTCTATATATATATATATGTATGTGTGTGTGTATATATATAGAGTAGTTTTCTCTATTTTTATGGCATGTTCTTCATGAAGTCTAGTTTATTCACCAAAAAAATCAGCTAAAAACTCAATTCGGAAGGTCTTCAAATAATTTTTTGAAGTTAACTATGCAAAATTACACAAAAAAAACGCAGTCAAATTCAAAAAATCATTTGACAACCTTCCGGATTGAGTTTTTAGCTGATTTTTTTCGTGGATAAACTAGACTTAATGAAGAACATGGCATAAAAATTTCAACAAAAAAATCTACCGGGAAGGCGGCCAAACACCGTCGGTCGGACGGCCCCTCTGGTGCGGCCGGCCGCACATGAATATTACCGTCGACCGGACGGCCCCTATAATGTCATTACATTGTATAATTTGTGCTGCACATTTCAATTTCACTTAATTCTGGTGCGGCCGGCCGCACATGAATATTACCGTCGGCCCAACTTAATTTACAAAATGCAAACTAATCACAACCCTCCATCTAAGCCAATATTTTGTGCGCCTGTACGCCCTACACCGAATCCACGTGAGGGTTTTTTGGGCAATGCAACTTTGTCTAAACATGGAAATAGAATCACGTTCCAGCTTTCTTTCCTTAACACTCTGTTTCCATATTTGCGATCAACACCACGTAGTCCTGCTCGAGTAACCGCTGCCCTTCATCTCATCCCTGCGCTTCATCTGCTTCTCTCCATTCTTGTGTCATTGAAAGGCTAGGTTAATCAGGATGTCCTCAAACGCCGTGGAATCTGAATCAGGTGGGGTTCATGATCTGAATTTGAATACAAAAAAACATCTATGAGAATGGCGTAGGAATTGTGTTTGACTCCAAAAAATCTCAACTGCCATTTAATGCCCAAGAGTTGCAGATTATGTTGTTTTTTTCATTTAAGATGAAAATTAATAAAATAATTAACAATGTTACTGTCACATTATACTTCTGTGAAATTCATGGTTGTTTATGTTCTGCGGTTCGAATGCACAAGGATTCACTGAGCGGACCGGTGAATGCTTTTTCCTTTCTTTGAGCCCATTCCCTTTTCTTCTCAATTAGAGCCGTTATCACGTATTCGCACCAATTTAAATCTTTAATTTTTTTTGTGTCCTTCAAATTGTTTATGAAGGAGCAGTTGATGTATCCGTTTCTTGTATTCTCTATCAACGTAGATATAACAAGAATTATGAAGTTCCTTACAAACCTATCTCCTCCTTCCTCACATCTTAGCATTTCACGTGCCACCTCTATTGGAGTTACCTTATCTTTTCCGCCAAAAGAAGCCCTCCACTCATCCACCATTTCACTTTTCTCCCCTTTCCCCTTCTTTAACACTATTGTTTGACCACGTGGAAATCCCAAAACCATCTCCACATCTTCTTCAGTGATGTGAACTTTCCTTCCTTTACCTATCTTCAGTGAACAACTAATTGGGTCGAAGTTGTCCACAATCCAATAACCAAGTTTAGAAGGCAACTCTTGGATTCCTAGTTCTAATAACGATCCAAATCCCACTTCATGCACTTGTTCTCGCTGTTTGTTAGTCAACTTCACCAAAGCATTAATCACCACATTCGGTGATGATCTTGTGTATAGGCTATGGTACTGCACCTTCAGCTCATTCAAAACAGCCTTCCTCTCCTTGTTTTTTGGTCTGCCCTCACATGCTCTATCGTTTTTCACCACTTCTTTTGGTAAATTAACGAAGTCTTCATCACTGAAATCTTCTTCCCTTTCATTCAAGTCTTCCTCACTGCCCTCTTCGGTATCAGACACCACCACATCCTTATGTTTTTCATTACACACTTCCCTCTCCTTATTTAGCCTTCCACTCCTCCTTCTTTCACTACTTTCTTGCACACCGCTTATGCTTCCACGAGCACCCTTAGATCCTGCACATTCAAATTAACAGTTCATTGAAAATGACACTACATGAATGAGCACATCATTTTGGTATTAATTGCATCGTTTTAATTCTAATTCACTTCGTTGTATATGTATTTCAAATGCATGTAATTTAATAAAAGTTCACGTCTAGGAATGACATTTGACCAACACGTAGCGGGACAGTAGGTTGTAATCAAACCTCACCTAGGCCACTCCTTGTTTTCTCCGTTGCAACACCTTTTGCCTTTTCCTTTTTCAACATTCTCTCAACCTCTTTTTGCAACAATTCAAGACCCAAAGTGTCTTCTACAAATGAACCTGCATTTGAGGATAATTCTTTCTCATTAATACACCGTAAACTATTCAATACAATGAATATTTACTATTACTGACCTTGGAATTCATGTCTGGTTTTGCTCCTAATTTCCTGTAGCTGCATGCTCAATTCCTTTTTTTGTCAAGCTTAGAATGCAACTGCATGAGCTGAGTAATCTTGTCTTCTAAAATTTTAACCAAATCTCACACTCAAATTTAGTAGTACACACAATTGAAGCAATGAAAGTATACATTTACTAACCATCACAATCAGGCATCAATTGTACTTGTTTCCCCTTATTAATCACCTTCTTTTTCTTTGCCATACTACTCATAGATGGTGCTGCTTTCTTTCTCTTTTGTACAACTGTTTGGTGGTTTTGTCCAGTTCCTAATTAGTTTGTTAGATTACTTAGTACACTGTCATGAATATGCACACCAAACTATATTCATGTGCATCTTAACTACTTGTTGAGAAAACAATGTTACGATTAATGATATGCCGCACATAATGCAATTAATAACATATTCAAATACACCCACAGCTTAATTCAATACAAAATACATATTCCACTACAATCATTTGCATCTTAAGCACCTATAAGCATCTGTAAACAATTTGTAATGCGCTTACCGTTTCTCTTTGCATAACAACCAATCTTCATCTGCATATTAATTCCATCACCCAAAAAATAAATATGCATTTGAAAACAAACCCCGTCTGCATTTATTTCACAGTTCAATTGCATCTTTATTTAATGTCTTGTGCACCAAAACAAACTAAGTTATTTCAAAAAAAATCATCCACACCCAACAATTTTGTTTTATCTGTAGTTTAACTAACACACACAACTTCCTCAAACACAAGTCAATTGCACCTTTAGCTACATTATTTTGCCCTAAGCAATTAAGAAATAAAGTATTTACTTGAACCCTTGATTACTTCTAAGTTGCCTCAACTGCACCCTACATATCTTAGTCTTCAAACCAAATCACCTAAATTGCACCAATACGTAATCTATTTTGCACCAATAACTATTCTAATCAAAATCAATCACCATGCACGAACATAAAAACCAACATTCATACTCAGATTAGTCTACTGTATTGCACCTTTACCTAATCCATTTTGCAACACCATTTTGTATAATCAGGATACTCACTCAACAAACACGTACTCCAAAAACAACATTGATACTAAGATTACTTTAATCTACTTCACCTTAACGTAAACTTATTTGCCCAATACTTAATCTAATCATTAACACCCACCCACCACGAACACACAAACAAACATTCTCGGTGCAAAATGCCCTTTTCCCTCAAATTCAATTCCATATTATTAATTAACAATTACACATTACTAACTTCAACATAATCCAAAAACACATTACATATGCAGTCCATCACAAATGCATGCACACATTCCTCTTTGTGCATCTAACATACAACATCCTCCATGCAAACATATTAATCTGAACAACAGAAATACCTTCTTCGCACGCCAAAGCAGCTTGTCGCAAAGCATGTTCTTCTTGAACTGAAGCCATTTGCGCAAATGGAATTTCACCGGTCGTTGATCTTCACAAATGACGTTCTTCGTCTACGCTGAAGGTTTCGCCGCTCTCAAGCAAATATTTCGGCTTCACAGACTTTGCTAGTTGGAGCATTAAACAACCTCTGGATCTTTCCTTAATTTGATTTGCTATACATGGGCGGTTGGAATCTAAGTGGGGATTATGCGCAATACCGATTTCCTTCCTTTTCCGTATTATGGCGGTTCCATTTAAAAAAATTGAAATGACATCTTTATCCATTATTACTAAACGGGTTTTCTAATTCCCGTTTCCCTACTTCGCAGATCATGTAACAAAACGGTGAGGAACCTGTTTTGGGCCACTGATTTGCCTAAATCGGACGAATGCAATTAATTTGCATTTTGTATGGGGAGAAGTGTTTGTATGTGATCTCCTCCCTATATATATATATATATATATATATATATATATATATATATATATATATATATATATATATATATATATATATATATATAAGGGTTCTAGTAAGAACTCATCTTAAAATGAGAACTTTTAATCACAAACTTTCAATCCATGGTAGGATGTAGATGGGGTACTTTGTGTAATTAATGAAAATTCCAATGAGGTCTTTTTTGTTATTATTGTAGAATTATTACAAAGTTGCCACCTTGTGATCAACATTGTTGATAAAAAAGGAACTAAAACCAAGACTGTTATGGAGAGATGTTATTTTATTCTTTTAATTTTGTGTGTCTATCTTTTTCATTGTAGACTCCGTTTCAATCCTTCTGCAACACAAAGGATATTCTCTCCTTTCTCCCTTTCATTTCTTACCTCCCAATCACCAACCAAACTTTAGTTATCAATCACTTCCATCTTCAAGATTGCGAATAAGATTAGCAAAGTCTCAATGATTAGCACCCATCACAAGTTTAATCTTGTTTGTCCCTTTAAATGGTGTTATGTTGATCATGAGTTCATATCTTTGTAAACATTCAAAGAAGTATACCTAAACAAATTTGCAGCTAGAAATTTGATAATTCATTGTTCTTATCATGTTTGATTTATATTGACTTTTAATTTAAATGTTAATTTTTTTCAATTTAGAATATTGTGCTAAAAAATATATTGTATTTGTGATATATATTTTGATTACTAGATCATAAACAACTTACTTGTTTAATACCCAAATGAATACTTTTTTAACAACACTGTTAGATTTTTTTCCTTGTCCCGAACAGAAATTTTAGGGAAAATTAATTGTTTAATTTTATTAGTCGTACCACCTGGTTGAGTAATTATGATGACAAATAATGAAGTTTGTCATAACAGTTGCAACTATTCTCGTTTTGTCATAACACTCAGTGCAAGGCAACTCCGTGGTACACCTAAACACACAACTTATGTCTAACATATAAGCATTCAACAATTAATTGCAGATTTCTGCCCCAACTTGCTTCCAATTGAAGTTTTGTGTTGTTCAAGTAATAATCTCTTAATTGTAATTCCTTTTATTTCTTTTCTGTTACTAAGAACAAAAATGAAAAAAAAACATTCCCTACTTACATTAAAAAGTAGGGAACAACTGGACGAAATCATGGACCCTTAACAGGAGTTGGCCAATCGTTTTCTAACACATTTAGATGTAAACTAGAAAACAAGAACAAGATGAGCTCCTTCAAACTTTGGATTCCTGAAGGTTGTTGACAATCAAAGCCTATGGAGCAGATGACATCACAAAGTAGTAACCTTGCATGGAGTCCTAGGATGATTCACAACTAGTTTGGTTACTTACCCACTGAAATCATACAAGAAGATACTGTTGATAGAGTCCACATTATGAGGCGCGAGTAGGGCTGTCAATGAACCGAGCTTTTATCGAACTATTCGAGTTCGAGTTTGGTTTCGAACCTAACGAGCCGAGCTTAACGAGCTTTCAAACACGAACCCGAGCTGAATTTTAAGTTCGAAAAATTAATCGAGCCGAGCTCGAACATAGTAGTATTCGGCTCGGTTCGAACTCGAGCCTATCGAACACCCTAAAATTATAAATATAATTAAAAATTTAAATATAATTAGTATTATTTTATGAATTCAAATATGATTATTAAAGAATCGAATACTTGTCGAACCATTCGAGCACGAGCCTATTAACGAGCATCACCTAAAATTTTAAATTCGAGCATATTTATCAAGCTTATCGAGTGCTTGGATCGAACATTGAACGTCTATCGATCCGAACACGAGCCTCATTTGTAAAGCTCGCCAAGCTTCGAGCTCAAACCCGAACACCACTAATTTCTTATTGAGCCGAACTCGAGCTTTGGGTGTTCGGGCTCGGCTCGGCTAGTTAACAGCCCTAGGCGCGAGGCAATGAACGCTTAAAAGAAGACGATGCATGACTGCATTTTTTTTTTTGGGTGAAATGTAAGTATATTAAATAGACACCCAAGAGAAAAGGGGGGTTCAAGGATTTACAAGCAAAGAAAGGGAAACAAAATTTTAGGTTATCCAACAAGGATAACCTTCCCCATCACAAGAACGAGCCTGCCAAAAACTAATGCAACCACCAACAGAAACAACATTGGTGAAGCAACAAAAGGGCGGAAAACATCAGCCAACACAAAAACAGTTCAAACACCAAGACAAAGTGAAGGACAAGCAAAAGCCATCTAAAGATTTACAAATTCATACGGATAGAGACTATAAAGGATCTCATATGTAATATATTGGATCCTAGCAGAAACATCATCTTCATTCGACACCAAACCATCAAAGCAAGTGGCATGACTCTGCATTTTATTTATAGGCTTTGACAATGGGGCATGAGGTGGGCTTATGTATTGGACTCGGGATTCAGGAAACACTAATCGACTGGGATCTATTATGCCTACAGGTTTAAGAACCTTGATATTCATTTTAGAGTAATAGAAAAATCCAATTCTCAAATTATTAACTAGTTTATTTATAATGAAAAAAAAACAAAATACACATCAAGATTCTACTTATATATATCCTCATAAAAAACGTCTGTTGAATCTATTGGTGAACAGTCTGATGAAATGTTCGTAAAAAAGTAAACAAAAAATACGGGGTATAAATTTTAGCACCCCCAGCCCTCTACTCAACTCTCAGATAGGAAGGGTAGTGATCATCCTCAACAAAAATGGTGAAGATGAAACCGCGGATAAGCTATCCAGGAACTGAGTCTAGTAAATGGAAAGCGTGGGTATGAATTGGATTTGATTACAAGGGCAGACCGCATTTAAGAGGCAGGGAAAGTTATGGAGTGACACTCTTTCTTGTTCATGATTGTTTTCCTATATCTTCATGGGTTCTAAATGTCTAAGTAGACCTGGAAACCGCAAGAACTGTAATACAGAACAGGGCCATTGAAATAAACAGATCTAACTCATTTTGTGGCATATAATTCCATATAATAACTACTTAGATCGTTAATTACATATACAAAAAAAAATCCCTGAAAGGGGTTCAAGAGTTTCTTATTTGTAAACACTACGCTTCAAGTAGGATCCTTGAAAAGAGAGAACAGCAATGGCACATGGTATTACTTCATATATAATAGTTATAAAAAAGTTAAAAGTATACTTAGATATTAATTTGTTTATGTCAGTGTGTCATCTAGGTAATAGGTATTCTAATTGACTCGGGATCATTCAATTGATAAATATGCATATTGGTCAAATATCACTTAAAGCATGAATGCTTATGATTAGCTATCAAAACCAAAGCCTTGTAAGACACCAAGACATCCGTCTTCAATTAATATTTATATAAGTCTATTTTTTAACATTCCCCACGGAAGGTGTGGGAGTCTTTGTGGCACTGTGGTAATGATAATGATGATGAGTCTTAACTCTTAAGTCTTAACATTATCTACAAGGTTATCAAGCGGCAAAGAAATGTGTTAGATTATATTATTTCTTTTCATTCAATAGTATATTTTTGTAAAACATAGTAAGCAGATAGATTGAGCATCTGTGGGGTCTATTTATACCAAATCAGATTTTGTTCCAGGTATTGGCACCAAACCGCAATCTAAACTAAAATAAAATAAAACACTTTGGAAGGAAGTTGGTTAGAATTTCTGAAAGCAATTAGGAAGTGCAAGAGACTTGGAAGAATCATAAGGCCATTTCTGTATTATAAGGAGATAGGGATATCATTATGTCATACATTCCCAGAAAGAGATTCTTTTGGTAAAATTGGTTTATTCTATACTCTATGTATATAGAAAAAGCCAAATGGTATGCACATATATATTGTCATCTAAATACAAACTTGGAAGTTCAATCCGCAAGAGTTAAACACAAGACAACATGGATGAGGTAAGATCAGTCAATATTAAGATGATAGAACAAGAAGTAGCTCGCATATACAAGAAGCACTGCGATACATCATCCAAATTCAAAAGTACAATCAGCACATAAGTGCTTTAATACAATATGTGAAAACTAGAATCATTAGTCTGTATAGCCCCTGACAGAGTGTAAGCTTAAAATAGAATCCATACCTACGGGTAAGGATAACCTGAAGGGACAACAAAAGATCACATCCAACGGGACGGAAAGTAAGCGTGTATACCATAGCCAGTCTTCCAATTATCTAAAGAAATCACCTTTTGAACTGCCCAGAATGAAACAAAGAGTGAAACAGCCATGATCACCCTCTGTGTAGTCCTGTTCTTCACCCAAACTAGCATATGAGTACTTAAGGCCAACAACAATCCCACAATGGTATACAAGAAACCTACAGCGAGCCCTTCAGCTCCTAATTGCATTCCAGACCCTTGATAAAAGAAAACCAGCTTTGAAGGATCATTCCTGTCAGCCATAAACATTGGCATTTTCCTAATTATATTATGCATTGCCCCTCCAACACTGAAGAAGTAGACGAAGATAGCACCGGCCATCCAAACATACTTATCTTGAAAGATAGTATTGCCGGAAAGGAACTTTTTTATAATGAACGGACTAGATATGAGTACAAGGGCCACAGCAAACGTGACCTGCATCTTAGACACAATCGGAGGGCGATGGATCGGTCCGATCTCAAGATTGGTTTTCGACTCAACGAACTCAGCCATGGACTCTGCCATTCGCGAAAAATCCGACGCATCCATTTGAATCGAATCCTGCTTCAGATCAGTAGCTGAAGCTGGAACGATACGAATATGGGGCAAGGAATTGACGCCGAATTGCGCGAACGACTGTTGAGATTCCTGAAATTCGATGACGAAAAAGAAGAGCTTTCCGTTAACGTTCGAATCAGGGTTGTTGGTGAGGAAAGAGGATGCCAGTAGAGAGAACTCATTTTTCAAGGCGGGTAATGAGAGTTCCTTTTTGGAGTGGAGCTGCAGGGCGTCGAAGAAAATGAGTGCTGAAAAGGGGCGAGGAGTCGAGACAGAGACGATGCGTCGGAGGAGTGAGTCGGTGAGGCGAATTACGCCGGTGGGGGACTGCGACCGGAGGTAGGTCAACTCGGATACGACATCGTCTTGTGACAGAGAAAAGTTGGCGGATAAAATGTGGAGTAGTAGGACGATGAGGAGAAGAGGCTTCCCAGTTGAAGCGATCGCCATTGTCTCGCTCTATTAGGGTTTGCAGTCGAAGATTTGCAGGAGAAAATGGACTTATCGGGCGTGGAAGGGAAGACGAAAGACTTTCGTCCGGGTCATCGGGTTCGACGAACGGAAGACTTACTTGGGTCGGGTATGGAGAGTGATGTGGAACTTGTCAAACTATCCACTAATACATCGACACTTCATCATATATCAGAGGCCGTCTTTCTTTCAGCCACGCACAACTTATGAATTTCGGATTATGAAATTGGAATATATGATTACTTCTACAACTTTTGGAGGAATAAATATTTGTCACACAAATTCAATTAAAAATGCACGGAGTACTAAAACTCATACTTTATTGTTATTATAATACGTAGTATAATTTAATCAATATAATAACGTATTAAAATTCAATGACATGATCTTAAAACTTAGATAATATTACCTGAAATAGGACTAAAAAAATTTGCAAATTCCAAAATCGGACTGCCATATTTTTATTCTCAAAATAGAATTAATTATTGACATGTTTGGCAGTACCTGATAAAACTAGCAATAATTGATAAATATGGAGATGTATATTAATTGGAAATGGAAGAAAGTGAAAGTATTCTGGAGAAATATTATTTGAATCTCTCTTAATTTATTAGAGAAATACGTGCATGTATATATGCTTTACAGGGAGTACTAGTCCTAGGTGAGAGGAAAGAACGTTGCATGTGATTGCATGTTCTGTGTGGTACTTTACATTGCACATGCATGAATGCTACCAGTGGCGGACCCACTAAGGGTCCCACGGGTCCCGGACCCCGTGTCATTCCAAAAAAATACCTATATATACTATATATATTTTATTCAAAACTGACTCATTAATGTATAGATATACCAAATACTAAAATGATACCAATGGAGCGGCTTAGGGTAGTGGTAGAACCGTAGAAAGTTCCCACATAGTGTTCCTGTAATCCGAAGGTCCTAGGGTTGAATCTACTCGATGACTCAATTTTTTTGCTCCGCATGCTTGTTTGTTTATCAAAGCAACCCACCAAAACTGTTCGATACTCCCTTGACTGCTGACTTGACAGATTTTTCCCCCTTTTTAGTGAGCACCGAATTTATTTATTAACTAATTTTTATCTACATTATTTTCTTTGTATATGATTAAGATTATGACTACAAATCCTACTTACCATTAAACCATTGTTATAAATAATTACATTTGTATTATATACATTATAAATGCTGTAAAAATAATATTTTAAAAAGGTCTAATTATCATGAAACACAATAACTGAATAATATAAATATTATGTTATAAGTAATATTCTTCAATGTTTCACATCCAAGATATATATGTCACATAATATTGAATATATTTACTTTTCCCTATAAACTACAAATTAGTTTATACTTCTTCATCGAATTGAACAATTTAAACGTTATAGCAAAAGTCGTGAGAATTTTATTGGTAGATATATTTGAAGTTCAAAACACTATTGTTTTTTATATTTTGTGTGACTTTCCAGATTGGTTATTTATTTGATTAAGTATGTCTTTAATATAGTACGTACTAGTACACTAGTTGTTTTCAACTTTTATTTTTCTTTGATTTATTCTAATGGTGGAGGGGCCAATCATTTCAAACTCGATCAACACTATGTTAATTTCTGATTAAACTCATATATTCATTTCTATAAAATGTGAAAGACGGTTAGAATATTTTTTAATTGGACTGATTTTGGAAAAAGGCTAGACAAAAAATAAATAAAGTAGAACATACTCCATTAGTTTAGATTTTAATAGATTAGGTCAAATTAGATCAAATTTAGATAATACGTAGTAGTAAAATATACACTCACTAGACGTTAACCATCTCAAGATAAATTAGGTCATACCAAAATTTAAAAAAAAACAAAATTTTACATATGTGATATTAGTGTCATATGAAATATTATAATCGTTTTTTAGTAGTTTGATATTTTTTTGGGGGGGAAATGTGCAAATAAGTCCTCGAATTAACCGCAATGATTCGGATATAAATTCTAAAATGGCGGTCCTCAAATACAGGGAAATTCAAACTAAATATAGATATTTTGTTCTCTTCAAAACCAAGTTGAAGGGAGCTATTTTGCCCCGATTGTATTGAAATCTTATATGCACTCTATGTTAGAGCTGGGGAGTTGGGAAACTGTTTTAGAAAATCTGGCGGATTTCTCAGAGTATCGTGTCATCACTTTCCGAATCTAATATTTCGACCCTATGCCTGGGTTACACGAAATTTAGATTATGGGGATAATCACTCTAAGAGACAGTCTAAAACTGAGGCACTAATATATAGACCACGAACTAGCAGTTTTAGTAGAACTCGAATTCTTCTGATTACCAAAGAGATAAGGTCAATCGGTTAGAGTTTTACTCTAACAGAAAGTCATTCTATTAAATAATTAATATGGACATGTTTATCCGAAAATAAATTTCCATATTTATTTCTTTAATAAATAAAATTTTGGTAAAACTTTTACAGCGAGACCCCCGCCAAGGGCGCTGCCCCTTGGACCCCGCCAGGGGCGCTGCCCCTTGGACCCTGCAAGGGGGCGCAGCCCCCTTGACCCCCGCCATTTAATCGAACCAAGTTTAAATTTAATTTCGTACAAGTGTGCGCTCCGCACCTCCTAACTTGTCTAAAATTAAACTTGAACTCCATTGGTAATCTGTAAATTCCATTACACTAAAATGAACCTGGTGATACTAAAATCACCAACACTCTAATATTGGTTGCAACCTTGAGGTGAAAAGAATAAAGTTAACGTTTTAACCCCAACTTCACATACAACCATGATATTGGAAAAGGGGAAAGTGGATAGCCAGAACTTAGGGGTGGGGAATAACAAATCCACCTTTCACTCCCAAATGAGAAATGAAAGAAGAAAAAGCAAAAAGTAGGGGAAAGGGGTGCGACAATAAAAAAATAGATGGGTCCCATGTTAAAAAAATCTTTATTATTCCCATAACTTTTTTATTTGAATTCCTATTTTTACCAAAACAAAATATATTAAAGTTCATATTTTTATTATCTTTCGTATGACACCAATATTGGCCATATAATTTTTTTAACAAAAATGATGGATGGATGTATTAACGGTGCTGGATTGCACGGAAAAATTGGATTAACATAGTGAATACGCGCGGATAGTATAAGGATATGCATTGAAGGTGGATAAACTTTAGCGTTTAATTAAGTAAGTGCCTAATCACGTTGTTGCTTATACACCACTCAATGAAGGATTTGGTCATTGCAAACAACAAATGCACAAGTGAATTAAGCATTAATAGCTGAAATCAAGTGCATTACAACGGATTTATAACGTAGGATATATCATCCAATATGTGGAATAAATTGGAATTCAAATACCAAATTACTCAACTTTATTTATACTCGGTGGTCGGCACTACTTCAAATTCTTTATTTTAAATAGCGGACTGAAATTTTTCACTCTCTACAGACCCTCCGTATAGGTCACGCCGGTATCCTGCAACCACGAACTGCCTTGGATGAGCTGCTCCACCGTGAACTTTCGGGCCTCCGACGCGTCGGTGATGATGTGGTATCCAGCCCATTTCACCCTTTTGCTAGTGTCTGATCCTGGCCCAGAGTTCTTATACTCGCCGTAGTACAACGTGTTCAGTGCAAAGTCGCCACTCCAAGGGGCCCAACCAGTTGGGTCAATGTGGTTCCCAATCTTGGACTGCAAGTAAACAGTCCTGGAATACTCCTTCCAGGGCCGGCCCAAGTATGTTTTTATGCTGCCCAAAACGGGCTTCAGGTCCGTGCTAGGTATCACATTGCAACTTTGGATCGATGTCCCGGTATTTTGGTTTGGGTCTGTCCTTCCTTGGGCCGTCACCATGTTTTGTTGATTGGCACTGGGCTTTCGGGCGATGATTTTTGAGTTTTGGATCACGACGGCAGCGTCGCCGAAGATGAAGTCAACGGTGCCGGTGATGTAGCAATCCCTGTAGAACTGACGGAGGCTGTGGGCGTAGAGAGTATCTTGGAAGGCGTCGATTTTGCAGCGGTTGATGACTGATTTATCTGCTCCGACACGTAGCGCCACCGCTTGGTGCTTCTCCGGGCCGGCCGTGTTTTTGAAGCACAGGTCTTGGGCTATGAACCCATCCCCAACGGCAGCTGAATTTCAAATTAGAGACTAATTAGTAAGAAATATATGCAAATCATACAAAATAATCAGCTTTACTTTGAGGGTGTGTATCAAATTACACTTTCCACCCATCCTTTATCGTCCACATTACGATCACTTTCAGAGTGTAAACAATAAAAACTACGTAATCCCTTTGTTCTTAATTTCAAATCTGGCTGTATTAGTTTCTGAGAAAAAATTGTGTAATGGGAGTTCGCTAAAGACAAATAATATTATCACAATATTTTAGGATAATGAAATATAAAAAAGTTAGAAAATATTGATTGTTTTCACTTTGACCGATTTTTTTAGGGTTTTATCAGGTCTGATCAAGGCCAAATAAGTCTAATCATGTATGATTTGTTTAGCTTTGATCTGAACTATTCATTTAATCTGGTATATGTCTACTATAATGTGTATTTTATATTTTTATTATGGTATAAGTCTACTCTTATCCAGTTTGAATTAATTTTATAGTTAGACTTAGGGAATACTACCTTCGTCTCGTAATATCGGGGTACGAGGAGATAATTTTATTACTCCCTCTGAAAAGATTGGCTAAAAAGATTTGTCATTTTCATTTAAAGTAAGGAACATGTGACTAAAATTAATTCTCTCTTCTCTGCATAAATTTCAATCACAGTTTTTACTTTATTAATCCACGTGAAAGTCAACTTTGGTCGACCTATTCAGGATGGAGGGAGTAAGAAAAAGTGAAACTAAAAATCATAAATTAAGAATAAATTAAAAATGACTTAGAATCATACAATCCTTAAAAATTTAGTATGAGAATTCTATTAGATTGATCGAAAAGGAAATATAGACCAATGGTACTAGCAGAGAGATTGAATGGAGACTTTTACTTGGACTGAAATTTGCTGGTCTGTTTTGGTCTATTTAAGTCTGATCTGGTTTGGTCTGAACTGATCTGGTCTGGTGTGGTAAACGTCTAGTCTTTGTGTATTTTATAACTATGAAATTCATGTCTGGTGTGATCTGATTTAGTCTGATCTATGATCCGATAAAACAGGTTTATCTTTTTCTAAAATTACTTGCAAATTCAGAACACTTTTATTATACTCCATCCGTCCTTTAAAACTTTGTCATCTTTCCTTTTTGGGACGTTCCAAAAAACTTTACCAATTACCTTTATAATCAATTATTTTTTTGTTTCTGTTATTTCCCTCTCCTCTGCACAAACCACAACCACACAATTTTTACTTTATTATTCTCCATGCCGGTCAACTTTGTCGAAATTTTAAGGGACGGGGTAGTATTTAATGCGCGTGCGGGAGGGAGAAAATGACATACCAGCTTTCTCTTCTTGCACCCCACTTTTAAGTGTACACTCACAATTTCAAAATGTCGGTTTGCGATATGTGGTAGAATCTATTGGTGTTGATTGAGAAAGGAGAAAAACTATGACATGTGAGGCACTGCATTGCCTAAAGCAATATAGTGGAAACTCACAGCCAAAACAAAATTTAGAGTAAAATATTTGGCGACAACTCCCGTACCTTTCTAAAAAATAGGGTACCGTACCTATCCTTCATTTAATTGGACCATATCACTTTATCATTTTTAATTTAGATTTAAATAACTCAACTGCTACATTTTAATTGGTCCATGTGGACAAAGGTATGGTACCTTATGGGTACCATAGAATCTACCAAAATATTTTCAGATGGTTTGTTCTCTAGAAAGGAAGGAATTGTATTGGTGGTCTATCAAGTATCAACCCATTTTAAAGGAAATATATTATATATTTATATAAAAACGCCTTTTCCGTACGATAAACACGACCAAGATAATACTCGTAATTACAAGGATTAGATCTCATCCGGATGCTATAATTAAAAGTTAGTGAATATAGTATTATTATGTCATTAAATTAAGTTCTAATTGCAAGTTTAAAAAAATAGAAGATATTGATCCAAATAGGAGTAAATTATTACCAAAACTCAAAAGTAGAACTACATGCTTTATATTCTGAGTTAACTCCATTCATGCATCTCCATTCATGCATCTCCATTCATGATATCTCCATTCATGATATATGATAATAATTTTTTGTTATGGTTCTTAATATTTAAATATAGTTTTGTGATTAATTTTAAAGTAATCTCAAAATTCATTTATGTCTCTCACTCATCATCTTCAAATAATCTCCTTTTTCTCTGTCCTACATTAACCTCTATTACATACTTCGTATATTATACAAGTAGTCTTAAAACAATCAGGATTCATATTTTTATCCTAGATTATTGTATTAAATAATCACATTAAATAATATATGTCAACTCACTGATAATTCTCTAAAAAATGTCATGTCACCGATTAAATAATATTATGATTATTTTTCACCCTCCCTTTAGATCTTCTTTTCTCTCCACCTCCCTTTTTTCTTGTTTTATCTTGGTTTTGTTATTTTTCTTTATTAACTTTATCCTTATGTTATCATTTTATCTCTTTATTATCCTTCTATTTATCTTAATTATATTTTAATCGTTTTTATTTTTCTTATCTTTTTTTAGCTCCGATTTTATATGCCGATTCAAAGTAGTCGATCTCAAACTCTTTTAGAACTAAGACTCGATATTCCAAGTGTAAAGTTCTAAGCTTTAATGTTGTATGAGATTCTGATCGATCTTTAATCACTCTGTGGGTCAACTATAACATTAAATAAAAACACATGATTCAGACTTGATCTTAAACTTTGAATGAATATCCCCTAAGACTAAAGCTACATGGTATTGACTCATGAGGGGAGGCATTCAGGCGTTCTTCCCACAAATCTTTGTTTGGAGTTAGTTGAATCCAAAACTTCTCTCTTGTAGCACCTTCTTCTCACCGGGCAAGCTAGGCCCTCCGCAAATGAAGCTATAATTAAAGCTAAGAACATTGTTTCAACTTTGAAATAAAACTATTTTTCAAACACTACTATAATTACTTTTATTTGGTGAATTATAAAATAATACTCTTACTCATGTGTATATTTATTACGTAGTAATAATACATAATAGTACGTGCAGAAAAATGCTTCCTATAGGTCTCAATATTATCCTTCAGTTTTTCTATTTTGTCCCTTCTAGAATAATCACATCTTTCAATTTTTTGATAAAAAATTGTTATTATAGCATTTATCTCTTCTCTACACAATTCTTTATTACTCGGTACATTACTTTCAAATTTTTAAAGGTGCAAAACCTTGTTTGGAAGATAATTCAGGACTCAAAGAATACTCCCTTCGGTTCTGAAAGATCTTTATATTTTCCATTTTTAGCAGTACCACAATTATCTTTACACTTTCTTATTGCCTTATTTGGCAAATAAATCTATACAAAACAATACCAAATAGTGTCAAACAATACCAAACAGTGTACTCTACAGTAAAATCAAATTTATTTCCTTAAAAACTGTGAAGTCAAAGTGTTAAGATTTTTTGAAACAAGAGAGAAACGAGAGAGAGTATGATAGTACGTGCATAAATAAATGATGATAAAAGTCAAAAGGACCAAGTAGGTAACCAAACACTACGTACTAACATTTTAATAATGAGATTCGAAAATAGGAAAGCAAAAAGTTAATAAGATTGGAAAAGCATGTTTTACCAACTGTAGCAGATCTGAAGGTTGTCGATCCATCAATAACGTTCAAGCTGCCCGTGATGATCGTAGCGTCCATCCCATCCCCGACCAGCATCACATTTATCTTCTTCTTCCCGATCTCCACATTCTCTTTGTACGTCCCCTTCTTCACGTATATCACATACCGCGTTTTGCTATTATCCGGCGCCGCCGCAACCGCTTCCGCTACCGTCTTGTAATTCCCACTCCCGTCCGCCGCCACCACCACATTGGCATTCACGTTCCCCGCCGAGGCTTCCAGAAGCCTCCTATCTCTCGGGCTGACCCACGTCGGGTACTCGCCACCGAGAGGCCGGAGATCGTCCACCTTTGACGGCGCCACCGCAACCAAAGCGGCCAACGCTGAGCTTGCCCGGGCCATCAAGTCTTTCAGAACGGGCTCCATTATGGCCCGGGCTGGTTCCTGAAGCCCGTCTAAGCAAGTGTAGTGATTCGTTAAGACGCTGCTTAGCCAAGTGTGGGCATCGGAATGGGCTTGTGCCGTCGAGAGGTTCCCCAGGGCCACCATTGAGTCCATTAGCCTGTCCGAAGACAAGTCCAACAACTCTATGCAGTCCTCCAGAGCCGCTTGGACCTTCCGGTCGTTGACCCGACGGTTGACATTCGTGGACAGCTCGACGGCGTCACGGACTCGCCGTGAAGATGAGTATAAAACGGACTGTAGCATACGTGCGGCGGTTGTGTCGGTGGATGCCACCTCGGACACAACAGACAAGCAGGATGATCGATCATGGGCCTTATCACAGACTTGGGCTTTCAATGAAGAAGGAGAAGAAGGGGACTGTCTATGAACGGCCCAGAATGAAACCAAAGCAACCGAGCCTGCTATAGCTGCTAAGCAGAGAAAGATGTAGAGAGCTTTGAAAGAAGTTCTCTTTGTTTTTCCAGTGGGAGAATTGAGGAGTGATTCATGTGAGGTTGCCATGGCTGGTTTGAGATTGTAATAATGATCTATCACTGAAGTCCTTTTTATATAGGAAAATGGCAGACAGAGAGATCACTTTAAATATTCTGCAATAGTAAGAATTTACTCCTTTTTATATTCATAACAAAGACTTAATACTAGTATAGTACGGAGTATATGTTTTATAAATACAACATATTGAACGTGTTTCATGTGAATCATTCTTTAGTTAATGGGAAATTATGAAATCTACATACCACAGTGAGGACATTATATATATTGGTGTTATACTCACAATGTATTTCAATGCTCTAAATGGTTAAATATTTTTTAAAGTAAATTATCATATGTAAGTGTCCTATGTGATTGTGCTCGTCCGAATAATATTTTTTTAAGGAATTTTATAAATTCAGGACCCGAAAGATTGATGAATTATCAATCCGGGACCTGAAGCATGAAATGTATCGATATAGGACCTGAATGATGGAAAACTATCAATTTAGGACTCGAATAATTCGAAATTATCCATTTAGGACCTAAATTGTCCGAAATTATTTAGTTTTATGAAACTAATAAACTTTTGTGAAGAAAAGTTTATCAAAATTTAGCAATGGAATTAATAAAAAATTAAATAAATCAAAACCTATGAAATTTTAGGTGCTAGAGATTGATAGTTTTTCATCATTCAGGTCCTATATCGAGAGATCTCATCTTTCAGATCCCGAATTGATAATTCATCTATCTTTCGGGTCCTGAATTAATAAAATTCCTTTTTTAAAGATGTTTGTATGCTCGTTCTATGTGTTAATTTAGTAAGAATTTTTTGTGTTACTCTATAAGTACCTTTGTAGAGATACTTTATTAGATCAAGTTGAAAATGAGATCAAAATTTAGAATCCATAAAAAAGAAAAGTGAGCGAGTAATATTATGAAATAGGCCAGGGGAGTATCTTCTAAGGTCATCTCCAACAGTTTACACCATTTTCTACACAAAAATGGTGTAAACATCACATCATACAGTATTTTATCTCCAACAGTTTACATCATTTTCATCACTAAAAAGGAATATTCTCTTTTTATTCTTTTTACTAACTTTTTACCATTCTTCTATTTAAGTATCTAATTATCATATATTTATACATTAGCCCCTCATTTAATATTTTGACATTTCACATATTATTTCACACATACAAACTAAAATACACCATTTTAATACTTGTATGTATTTTCACGCATTTCATTAATTAAAATACAATAGTCAATATTTCAGATTGTTGTTGTATAAGGATGTTGTTGTATTTTTTATAAACTTTATTTATAATATTGTGTGATTTAAATGTTATAATATTTTTTTATCAAATTAATTGTTTTGATTGTTGTTGTATAAGGTTGTTTTTACTTGGACTATAATTTGTTTCAGATCAGATCAGACCGGATTAGACCAAACTTGGGTAGTTATAAAAATACAAAGAAATCAGACCAGGCTACATCAATTCAGATCAGACCAGACCAAATTAGACCGGACCAACAAATTTCAGTCCAAGTAAAACTTCCTATTTTGTTGTTTTAAACATGGGTCAAAACTATAATAACCAAAACTTTGGGTCACTTTTGAAAGAAAAAAAAATTACAAAAAGTTGATGGTGCAACAAATGGCGCACGCCATATATGGCGGAAACCATTCCCCCTCCCCTATTTTGGTGTAATGGTGTCAAGTTTGGTGCTATTGTTGGAGCATTTTTTTGCCAAATACACCATTTTGGTGTCAAGTTTGATGCTTGTTGGAGATGGCCTAAACAACTGGTGTCCTTCTGTACAAGTTCACTCAAGTCAATCCTTGTGAAGGATAGAAAAATAGAAAGAATAAATATTGAACTCTATAAACTTTGAATAGTATGAGTGAAGTTTGAATAAACAATTAATACTACCTCCATACCATTCATATATATCTTGTTATTTAAAAGTACGTGAGATTATGAATAGTAGAAGGGGATCGAAATTAATGAGTGTATGATGGAAAATTAATGAAATAATGTTCTGAAATGAAGGATAAATTCAAAAAATAGTTGTAATAGTATATATTTTTTCACAATTGTTGAAGGTATGATGAAAATATTTAGAAATAAAAAGATATGCATGTTATGATTGAAAAGGAATTCTACAAAAAACGAGGAGGCTTGTCACGGACTTTGTCATGGCCAGCAGTTCAAAAAATCCGTGACAAAGTTTCTTTGTCACAGATTTTATCATGTCATTATCATTTTTGAATATGAAAGCGGGAAAATATGAATATTAAGGAGGGAGTAAAAGAGAACCTTATAATTTTTGTAGTAAATTTACGTTGATAATTTAAAACCAAATTCTGTCGACTATATATACTGGCTTTGACTTTGACTTGCTAGATCATAGATCTAGTTAAACAATTAATAAATACCGTACAATAGTGCTCATCTCCTAAACTAACGAGAGCAAGACAAAATTTGAACAATTATAAAATACACAAAGACTACATTTATCAGACTAGACTTGACTTAAATAGACTAGACCATATCAAAACAGACCAACATATTTCAGTCCAAAAGAAAACATGATATATAAATATAAACTGCATCTAAATAAGTATTAAAAATAAGTTCTCATTATAAGAAGTCTTCATTTTAAAATGGAATCTTAACAAATCTCCTTTTGAAATGCTTTATAATCATGTTCCAGATTATAATCATTTAAAGGTTTTTGGTTGTTTGGCTTTTGCTTCAACTATTTCTGTAACACCGTCCCCAAATGTATTTATCTTTAAGCTAATAATTTATTGAACCCTATGAAATTTTTGGTGAATTTACGAAGTTGTGAATTTGTATTAATTTTTTCGCGTGAATAGTAAAATGCACGTGGGGCCCACATCGGGAGTGGGGACCGCCCGATATTATCGGGGCCACATATTATATTGATCTTGGACTAGATAATATGTATATGGTGGTGGATATCCTAGTTGAGCCATGACAATGGCATAGGGTTGACCAGTTGGTCAAACGGGTCCAAATTATCAGTATCGGCAATCTATTAGATAACAGCCCGAAAAAAGGGATTTCAGAGACTTCTAAACTAAAAATTGAGGGATGCATATTGATTCTAAGGTCCATTAAGAATTGGGAACAAGTGTTATATTTTATTTGACCCGATAAAATAAAATATACTTAAACAGTCCGGAAAAATACAACTTTCGGGACCGATTGTACACTTCTGGACAAAAAGGGTTGACCTCCCACATGGGTGGGGGCCAACCCACGATTTTAGCCTCATTATTCAGGGCCTGAGCAGGCTGGTAGGAGAGTTGAGGTGGGAGAGAGATGATTTGAGATGTTTGGCATCAAAACAAATCATGGTGGCCCTCCTCCCTTTCACTCATTGCCCAAAAGGAGACAAAGGGGCATTCCTACCCATCCCCCTCCTCACTAGTTCGGCCAGAAGCAAGGGAAAGGAGGAAAGAACCTCTACAACTTCATCTCCATAGCCCCAAATCCGAACTCAAGCTCAAGGGAGTCCAAGAAGAAAGTTTAAGAAGGAAAAAAGCTAGGAAAAAGTGTGAAAATTAAGGAGCTTGATTTAAAGTATTTTTGAGCTTCGCCGGAGTTTCGTCGGAATTGGCCCAAGTTCGCCGGAGTTGGTCAAAGTTCGCCGGAGTTGGTCAAAGTTCAATCGAGAAACGTAGAACGCGCTTAAGCTTAATTAAGGTGAGGATGACCGACTATGTTACCTATAATCTTTGGGTTAATTTCATGGGATTTCCTAAGAGAATGCAAATGTGATGTGCATGAGTTGTTAATGGTTAATAATGCCTAAATAGAACTACTATTGATTAAAAGTATAGTATGCATAATACACAAATTTATGAATAAATTGTGTATGTTTAGATGTTATGAATATGTGTGTATGATGGTTGTACCAACCATGAATATCATTTGGGATAGTATACTTTGATGCCATGAGGAGAAGCCATGAAGGTATGAAAGTGATACTTGATATTAAGGCCAATTATGCAAGAAGAAGGAATTATATTGAAATAAATAAATAACTAGCATTGAAATATTAGTTGGAAATGTTAGTTGAGAAATGGATGAATTAGATCCTAAGAATTTGAATTATAAGGAATCGGTGATTATGAGCCGAGCTCAAGACCGATGTAGATGACGGTGATTATGAGCTGGGCTCTAGACCGTAGTAGATGACGGTGATTATGAGCTGGGCTCTAGACCGTAGTAGATGACGGTGATTATGAGCTGGGCTCTAGACCGTAGTAGATGACGGTGATTATGAGCGGGGCTCTAGACCGTAGTAGATAACGGTGATTATGAGCTGGGCTCTAGACCGTGGTAAATAATGATGAATTGATACTAAATGAACGGATTAACTATAATGTAATAATGCTCTAGATTGAGGGCCTCAGAGATTTAAACTTTGATTATACTTAGTATAGTTGTCATTGTACTTGTCAAATGCTTCCAAGTACTGACCTCCCCTTCACGGGGGAGGCCACCTCACAGTTTCAGGTAGAACTTGAAGGTTGCTACTACCAGCCGCTGCTTCGGGAAGTTTCTGAGGAGAAGACTTGGTTCGTGCTTCTCCCGTTCTTGTTTTGAAAATAATATGAATAATGCTCATGGATAATATTTTCTGAATAATTACTTTGGGGGCTTGCATGCCTAATTATGCCAAGTGTGGCTTGAACACTTGTATCAATTGTTTCCGTTGACTTTAATAAATGTTTTACATTATGTTTGTTTATGGATGTACTATGTGTGAATGGTATTCAAGACGCCTTGTATAGTATGGATGAGTCGGACTGTGGTTGACTATTCGTACTGTACGGCGGGTTGTTGACGTGTCCGGGTAGGTCCGGGGCGTGACAATTTCTTCTTATAGAACTAAGTTTGATTCAAGGGCACATAAATGCATCTTCATTGGATATTCTTTAGGTTCTAAAGGATACAAATTATATGATTTAACTACTCATAAAACTTTTATTTCTAGAAATGTTAAGTTCTATGAAATGATTTTTCCATACAAGACTCAACATACTAAAAATAAATTGGATTCTGATTTCACAAACACACAAAATAATATTTTTAATGAATATTTAAACAATCTTACAAATTCTCTTACTCAAAATGCAAATGATTCTAATAATAATATCACAAATTACTTGGACACTCAAATCAATGAGGAGGTAAATTTGTTTAATTCTGATAATAATAACTCTATTGCTAATGATTCTTCTAGTTTGCTGAACATAGAAAGTTCTCAGGTTCATGACAGTATGTCTGAACAAAATACTCAAAGGAAATCTACTAGAGTAAGATCCATTCCTATTCATTTAAGAGATTTTGCTTATGATCTTCCTAATTCTATCATTCCAGGTAATCCTAATTCTTCTTGTAACTTGGTTAGATATCCTATTCATAATTACATTACTTATAACAAATTAAATATTTCTCATCACTGTTTTATTGCATCTCTTTCTAAGATTCAAGAACCAAAATCTTACAAACAAGCTGTAAAATTTACAGAATGGAAAAATGCTATGAATGATGAAATTAAAGCCCTTGAAAATAATAATACTTGGGTTCTTGTTGATCTTCCTGCTAATCAACATACTATTGGTTGTAAATGGGTTTTTAAAACAAAACTTAAATCTGATGGTTCTCTTGATAGATATAAAGCTAGACTGGTAGCAAAAGGTTACACTCAAGAAGAAGGCCTTGATTACTTTGATACTTTCTCTCCAGTTGTAAAGTTAACCACTGTAAGAATTCTTTTAGCTATTGCCAGTTCTAAAAACTGGTACTTACATCAATTAGATGTAAATAATGCTTTTTTACATGGTGATTTGAATGAAAACATTTATATGCAACCCCCTCCTGGTTATTTAGAAACTAATGATACTAGAGTTTGTAAACTTCTTAAAAGCTTATATGGTTTAAAACAAGCATCTAGACAATGGTATTTTAAACTTTCTGAATCTTTAAAATCTTTTGGTTATAATCAATCTCAGGCAGATTTTTCTCTTTTCACTAAAGTTAGTAAAACATCTTTTACTGCAATATTACTTTATGTGGATGATCTTATTCTTGCTGGAAATGATATAAATGAAATTAATGCTGTTAAATCTTTTCTGCATCATAAATTTACTATTAAAGATCTTGGTGAATTGAAATATATTTTGGGAATAGAAATTGCTAGATCAAAAACTGGTATTGTTTTAAATCAGAGAAAATATACTCTTGAAATTCTTTCTGATTTTGGATATCTTTCATCCAAACCTTTTTCTACACCTATGGATTCAAAAATTAAACTCTCAAAAAATGATGGCACTCTTAGAAGCAATCCTAAAACCTATAGAACTTTAATTGGAAGATTGTTATATCTTACTGTAACCAGACCCGATATATCTTATTCTGTCCAAACACTTAGTCAGTTTTTATCTTCTCCTACTGACATTCATATGGCTGCAACTCACAGAGTCCTTAGATATCTTAAAAGCTCTCCAGGTAAAGGATTTTTTTATTCCTCCAAATCTTCTTTCAATATTCAAGCATATACTGATTCTGATTGGGGATCCTGTGTTGCTACTAGGAGAAGTATTTCTGGTTATTGTTTTTATCTTTGTCACGCCCCGGACCTACCCGGACACGTCAACAACCCGCCGTACGGTACGAATAGTCAACCGCAGTCCGACTCATCCATACTATACAAGGCGTCTTGAATACCATTCACACACAGTACATCCATAAACAAACATAATGTAAAACATTTATTAAAGCAGTGGAAACAATTGATACAAGTGTTCAAGCCACACTTGGCATAATTAGGCGTGCAAGCCCCCAAAGTAATTATTCAGAAAATATTATCCATGAGCATTATTCATATTATTTTCAAAACAAGAACGGGAGAAGCACGAACCAAGTCTTCTCCTCAGAAACTTCCCGAAGCAGCGGCTGGTAGTAGCAACCTTCAAGTTCTACTTGCCGTGGTAGCGCCGCTTGGTCCCGACCCCCGCTTCCTCCGCCATTGCTCGTGCTCGCTCCCCCCTGGCCCACACTGGCATGAGGTGCTCCGGCCCGGTTCCTACTTGCCGTGGTAGCGCCGCTTGGTCCCGACCCCCGGTTCCCACCAAGTTGAGGGCAGTTTGGCTTAATATGCCCTGTACTCCCACATTGGTAGCACCGTGGTGGATCACGACACTTACCGGTGTGGTTCCTGTTGCAATTCCTGCACCTTGGCGTCATTGGGGCTTGTGAGCCCGAGTAGTGCCCGCTCGTGGCCGGGTTTCCCTTGGATGGTGCTGCCGGTGCCCTGAACGATCCACCTCCCCCGTGGTTCCCCTTCTTATTGGGACCTTGGGGGCCATGGCTTTCCCACTTCCTTTTCTTGGCCTCTTCGGCATCTCTCTTCTTCCTCTCCTCCCATTGCTTTTCTCCCTTCAACCCTTGGGCAACCACTTGGCTGAAAGTCATATTGGGCAATTGAGTTGCCCTGTCACGTATCTCCAAGTCCAAGGCCTCCAAAAAATGATTCACCATTCGGTTTTCATCACAAGTATACTCCGGTATGTGATCAGCAAGGTCTCTGAACTTGTTCTCAAGTTCTTTCACCGTCATGTTACCGCCTTGGTTTAGGAGAGTGTATTCCCTCACCTTGGCGTTTACTTCGAAGTCAGAGTAGTACTGGGCAAAGAATTCTTGTCGAAAATCCTCCCATGTAACAGTTCCGCCATACTTACCCTTGGTTCCATCCCACCATTTGGATGCCAACCTTTCGAGTAACCTTACCGCGATTCTCAGTTTAAAATCGGGGGTGAGCTGCATGTCAAGGGCTGCCTCGTTCAGCCTCTTGATCCACTGGGCGGCAACCAAGATGTCTCCCGTCCCGTCGAACGGTTTGCACCCTAAGTCCCTCGCCTCCTTGATGTATTTGGAGATCCTTATGACTGGACCTCCATCGCCCCGACTCCCATGCGCTTCCACATGGGTTCTCGAATCACAAAAGCTCCTCCCTCTTGGAGCCCCGCCCGAAGGTTGCCCTGCACGGTGCCTTCGGCGTGCCCTCCTTTCTTCGCGCTCCCGATGATACTGTTGGAGCAGCTCTTCGATTCTGGCCAAGGAGCCACTTTCCTCCTCATCACTCACATCGACATCATTCTCTTCGTAAGGGGTCTCAACTGGCTCAGTCCCCGGCTGGTAAGTTGAGTCCTCATAGGACCAATAGGTCTCACTCTCGGTATCAACGTGGCCATCGCTCACGGTTTGACGTTGGCCTCCACGGCCCCTTCCTCTTGATCCCCTAGAGGACCCCCGGCTACCGCGCTCGGACCCACCCGGTGCACGGCCCAACGGGTTCCTCCTAGTGATCCTTCCAATTGGTTCCATTTCTGAAAGAAATTAGAATGAGTCGTTAGACTCGTATCGAGTGTCAAATGACGGACGGGTACTTAAAGACATCATTCGGCTCAAATCACCGCCATACCAATTGTTAAGGGTACCATCTTAACAATTAGAGGCATTGCAACTCAAGTACCAAAAGTTCTATAAGTACAAAACTTATGCTCATGGTTTTTCAAATTCATTTTCAAAAAGAAATTTTGAAAACGTCAACAACCCGGACCTAAGGCCCTGATACCATTTAAATTGTCACGCCCGGACCTACCCGGACACGTCAACAACCCGCCGTACAGTACGAATAGTCAACCGCAGTCCGACTCATCCATCCTATACAAGGCGTCTTGAATACCATTCACACACAGTACATCCATAAACAAACATAATGTAAAACATTTATTAAAGCAGTGGAAACAATTGATACAAGTGTTCAAGCCACACTTGGCATAATTAGGCGTGCAAGCCCCCAAAGTAATTATTCAGAAAATATTATCCATGAGCATTATTCGTATTGTTTTTCAAAACAAGAACGGGAGAAGCACGAACCAAGTCTTCTCCTCAGAAACTTCTCGAAGCAGCGGCTGGTGGTAGCAACCTTCAAGTTCTACCTGAAACTGTGAGGTGGCCTCCCCCGTGAAGGGGAGGTCAGTACTTGGAAGCATTTGACAAGTACAATGACAACTATACTAAGTATAATCAAAGTTTAAATCTCTGAGGCCCTCAACTAGGGCATTATTACATTATAGTTAATCCGTTCATTTAATATCAATTCATCATTATTTATCACGGTCTAGAGCCCAACTCATAATCACCGTTATCTACTACGGTCCAGAGCCCAGCTCATAATCACCGTCATCTACTACGGTCTAGAGCCCAACTCATAATCACCGTCATCTACTACGGTCTAGAGCCCAGCTCGTAATCACCGTCATCTACTACGGTCTAGAGCCCAGCTCATAATCACCGTCATCTACTACGGTCTAGAGCCCAGCTCATAATCACCGTCATCTACATCGGTCTTGAGCCCGGCTCATAATCACCGATTCCTTATAATTCAAATTCTTAGGATCTAATTCATCCATTTCTCAACTAACATCTCCAACTAATATTTCAATGCTAGTTATTTATTTATTTCAATATAATTCCTTCTTCTTGCATAATTGGCCTTAATATCAAATATCACTTTCATACCTTCATGGCTTCTCCTCATGGCATCAAAGTATACTATCCCAAATGATATTCATGGTTGGTACAACCATCATACACACATATTCATAACATCTAAACATACACAATTTATTCATAAATTTGTGTATCATGCATACTATACTTTTAATCAATAGTAGTTCTATTTATACATTATTAACCATCAACAATTCATGCACATCACATTTATATTCACTTAGGAAATCCCATGAAATTAACCCAAAGATTATAAGTATCATAGTCGGTCATCCTCACCTTAATTAAGCTTAAGCGCGTTCTACGTCTCTCGATTGGACTTTGACCAACTCCGGCGAACTTTGACCAACTCTGGCGAACTTTGACCAACTCCGACGAAACTCCGGCGAAGCTCAAAAATACTTTAAATCAAGTTCCTAACAAGGTTTTATCATCACAAAACCCATATCAACACAAATAACCTTTAAAAGGTTATTTTCCGGCAAACCGGTCGATTTGGCTTCTAAGTCCGTTTTTGGACTTAGAATCACTTTCCAACCCATCATTCCACACTTAAATCATGTAGAACAATACTAAAGGTCTTTTATATGATATATACCTTATATGCTAGAAGAAAAACAAAGGAAAAGTTATGATAAGGTCATTACCTTAATTTTCACACTTTTTCCTCCTTAAACTTTCTTCTTGGACTCCCTTTAGCTTGAGTTCGGATTTGGGCTATGGAGATGAAGTTTGCAGAGCTCTTCTCTCCTTCTTGGTGTATTTGGGTCGAAATGATGAGTGTAAGGAGGTAGGGGTGGTTCCTTCTTGTCTCCTTTAGACAATGAGTGAAGGAAGGGGGCCTACTACATGTCAAAGGTGTCTCCCCCATCCTCTCAATTGTTGTTCAGCCAATTTGGCACTCATCCAGCACTCAAGGGTTGACAATTTCGTGGGGTGGCCCCCACCCATGTGGGAGGTCATCCCAGTTTGTCCCAAAGTGTGCAATTTGCCCCGAAAGTTGTATTTTTCGGACTGTTTTAAGTATATTTTATTTTATCGGGTCAAATAAAATATAACACTTGTTCCCAATTCTTAATGGACCTTAGAATCAATATGCATCCCTCAACTTTAATTTAGAAGTCTCCGAAATCCCTTTTCGGGCTGTTATCTGATAGATTGCCGATACTGATAATTTGGCCCCGTTTGACCAACCGGTCAACCCTATGCCATTGTCATGGCTCAACTAGGATATCCACCACCATATACATATTATCTAGTCCAAGATCAATATAATATGTGGCCCCGATAATATCGGGCGGTCCCCACTCCCGATGTGGGCCCCACGTGCATTTTACTATTCACGCGGAAAAATTAATACAAATTCACAACTTCGTAAATTCACCAAATATTTCACAGGGTTCAATAAATTATTAGCTTAAAGATAAATACATTTGGGGACGGTGTTACAATCTTGGTGATTCTTTAGTTTCTTGGAAATCCAAGAAACAATCTGTTATCAGTAGATCATCTACTAAAGCAGAATACAGGGTTGCATCAAATGCAGTTTGTGAAGCACAATGGCTTGTTTATATTCTTCAGGAATTACATATTCAGAATTCCTTACCTATTACATTATATACTGATAACAAATCTACATATTATTTAGCATATAATCCAGTACAACATCAAAGAACTAAACACATAGAACTGGATTGTCATTTAATAGGGGAAAAGATTAATTCTGGACTCATAAATCTTACTCATATACCTAATATTTATCAACTTGCAGATATCTACACAAAACCACTTGGAAATCCTCTCTTCAAGCAGTTTGCAGACAAGATGAACATGTTGGACATTCATGCTCATCTTGAGGGGGCGTCTCAAGAATAATTATTTGAGCCTATTCTTATTGGGCTACTAAACTGTACTGGACTGATTATATTTTTAGCCTATTATAGCCTATTAGCCCTTTAGTATAAATAGGCATCTTTAACCTGTAATAGACGATTAACTTTTCTTCTTCTTCGTATAATCAATCTTCTTCCGCTATTCTTCCTCTCTGCAATTCGTTTCAACTTCTACAATTCCTCTACCGGCGTATCTTCCTAAATGTTTATGCCAGCTTCCTGCAAAACCGAACGGACCCAGCTGCAAAATTAGATAAAAATATCAATACACTTATATACTAGTACTTCAATAACGATCACCATTGACCTTGCTTTGTTGTGTTGACCTTAAGAGAAGACAAATAACAAAATTGACACTCGTCCATGAAAAAATTGCGCGATTCACATGTTTAGGTTTCATTTAATTGAGAGCAAGCATTTAATTTGTTCAATAAAAAATTAAATGCACGACGTATTATCAATCCATATATCATCCAAATTCGACAATGGGGAACACGATAGAATAGGCTATGACACCCATAAGGTGAAATATACGAAGTAGTTAATTTCGAACATAGGGAAACTTCAAGAAAAGAAGAAAAAAAAGCTCCGACCTTACGAAGATTAAAATAGGATGTATTCTTTAAATAGAATTTTAGTGAATCTAATTAATTCAACCCAACATTCTCTTAAGCACTAGTTTACAAAAGTTTATGGATTACAAATTTAGAACTTGTAATCAACAAATTGCAGATTTATTTCAGCATTCATATTTACTTGATCATTTTTAAGCCCTTCAACCCCATCATATTACACGAAAATAATACATAAAAACGGCCAAAATATGTATAGTTTATAACAAGTTCCTCCTAATTAAGTCTTTCCAAATCACAAAAATAATTGAGGCAAATACCTAACAAGTATTATCAATTTAATTAAGGTTCAAATTATGGTTTGTCGAGGAAACGCAAGACAAAAATATTTAGGAAAGACTTGGGGATCTATGATTTATCTGATGTACACTTTAGATATTACTCCTACTTGAGAGTGAGTGCTGGTTCAAGAGAATCAAGACCACTAGATCAGACCAGAAATGGTTTGATGAGTATCAAAGTTCTCAAAATTATTACTCCGTAGATCAAAGATCAAACCTGTATAACCCCGATTCAAAATTGAACCATACCATATTGGATCAGAATTAAATTTACTCCCTCCGGTTCTTATTAAAGATCCCACTTTCCTTTTTGGGATGTTCCTTATTTAAGTTCACACTTCCATTTTAGGAAACAAAACAGTGCAAAACAATGTCAAACAGTGTCAAACAGTGTCCAAACAGTGCCAAACAGTGCACTCCACAGTAAAGTTAAATTCATTTTCTTAATATGTGTGAAGTCAAACTAAGAACTTAAATAAGAATCGGAGGAAGTATAAAAAAAATAGTCCTTTTTACCTGTGTCAATTATTGATGGTCTTATGTCATCTAGTCCGAATTGATCTGGTGCCAGAAACAATCATAATTGAAATGATAACTCTATTATTTTATTTAGATCAAATCATAATAGGTAGTACTTCTTCTTTTATTGAAATGAACAGTCCACATTTCACGTTTGCAATGTTTTAATTCCTTATTAGTAAAAAATTTTAAAAATTCAGATTTGGAAAATTTAGAATAAAAAGAATTTAACAATATTTTTTATAAATTTAATTTTTAATACATTAATAAATAAAATATAGTCAAAATAGAATATGTGAATAGTGCAAAAAGTTCAATATTGCAATTAAAAGAGAACAGAGGTAGTATATGAGAAGGATCATTTAGGGTTATAATAAAGTTCCTCTCAATTAGGTATTAAGGCACAAGAATTGAACTTAATTGATAATTAAAGATTGTATTCAATCGATTTGCAAGTTCATATGATGAGATTATCTTTACGTATCGGTTGTGGGACTGTAATGCGGTTTCCACGATCTGGATAACAAGCACCTTTTAAATATATAATTGGTTGTTAAGTAATCATTTTGCCTCCCTCGAAACAGATCAATGCACCATCTACATTATTGAGGCTAAGGACACCATATGCCACCGACGTGCTGTTTTTGGACTTCCCCAATATTATAATGTGAACGGTGCACATGTCCCATTAGAGATAGTCAAATAAATATTAGTGAATAAATTATCTTTCTCCTTATTTGAATGATTTTATATATGCTTTTGGTAAGTTTTTCTTCACAATGTCAAGAAAATCATCTAGATGTAGACATTGTGATTTACATTATTGAGAAAAACTTACCAAAAATAAACAAAACTGTTGAAAGAAGGAGAATCAAATGTCATTCATGGGAAAACTGTCAAATAAGCCCCTGTACTATACCGAAAAAGTCGATTAGGCCCTCGTACTTTACAAACACGCAATTAAGTTCCTGAACTATTAAAAAACGTTCAATTAAGCCTCATTGGTCGGTAAGTAACCGGTTTCCCGGTTAAACGGCGACGACGACGACGATGTTCTCGAACCCCAGCAACGGCGGCTGCCGGGAAACGGGTAACATTTAACCGGGAAATTGGTTACTTACCGACCAAAAGGGCTTAATTGAACGTTTTTTAATAGTTCGAGGACTTAATTGAGTGTTTGTAAAGTACGAGGGACTAATCGACTTTTTCGATATAGTATGAGGGCTTATTTGATAGTTTACCCGTCATTCATTTATCTTTATGTCTTTCTAGGCAACTTCTTTTGGGACGTCTCATTTACTTCTTTACGTTTCATTTTTAGGCAATTCCTTTTATATTAAATATCCTAACTACCCTTCACTACCCACCCACTTTTTACATTTGAGTGGAAAGCATTTATCCCCAAAAGTCAAAGGAATGCAAGACATTTGTTCTTCTATTAATTGAGCTCCTACAATACCGTGTCAAAAGCAAACGTCAAGTTCGATCTATCCGGGATGGAGGGAGTAATAGATAGCGTTCCATCATCATACAATAATGAGGAATGCTAAAGGTACCCAAAAATGGGGTACCCCATCCATACCCCGGTCTAATGTGTTGCCCAATTTATGATCACACATTAGGCCGAGGTAAGAATGGGGTACCCCAAAATGGGGTACCTATAGCATTACTCTACAATAATTTAGGGGGGAAATAATTAAAATACCCCGAACTTTGAAGGGGTGTGAGATAAACATCCCAAACTTTTATATGTAATTTAAATACCCCAAACTTTATATAAAAAGTTATTGTAACACCATTGTCATGTATCATTTCAAAAATTTATGATGTTAATTGCATAATTTAAAAGAGTAAATTGAAAACATTGCAATTTTATAGAGTTTAGGGGAGATACTTGTTGGTCCAAAATAGGACGCTCGTAGGCTTTTAGAAAAGCTACGTACGACACTCAAGCAGGAAATCAGGAAAATAATGCAAATAAGGAAATAAGCTAAAAGTATTTAGTTGCCAGAAATAGCATGTAGAAATTGCCCTCTCTAATCCGAATTACAACTCACCTTTTATTTGCGTATACAAATCGTAACCGCTATCGATAATAATGACTAATTAATTACAACATTAATACGAAATTAAGTACATAATTAATAGCGCATTAATTGTTTGTCGTTACTCTTCCGGGTTGGGATGTCGGCCGGACTGGCAGGCTCCCCACCGAGCTGATAGGCTCCAGGTTGTGGACTTGGATCCACGAGTCCAAGTTCGGGGCTTGGGCTGATTAGGCTCTGGGCCTAGTCCTATTACTCCATCACGAGTCCCCCACTACCTTAGTCGAGTAGTAGACTCGGATAAGAGGGAGTAGTCCAAGTCAGTTGCTCTTTTCCGAGACTAGAAGATTCCCGCCCTTGTCCATGTTGGGGAGATGCCTCATTAAAAACCTTCATTAGGAAAAACTCCAATGGGAAAAAAACTTAATGAAGGGAAAAAGAGTACATTTGACGCCCCCAAGATGAAGCAAGAGGTGAGATCCTCAGCCTTTATTGCAATGGCCGCCATCTGCGAATAGGATGACTAGAACTGTTCTTCTCGTCGGGCCCAGACTCGTCAGGTTCGTCATTTGCTTCCTTGAAGACGGTAAGATCCTCAATTCCCCACTTCATTCAGTTGTACCTACACATAAAAGAAACTAGTGTAGAATAGAGAATCTGGCCTAATGTCGAACTACGGCTCAGTGTGTAAGTGAGTCGAACTCACTACTTGAAAAGAGTGACATCAAGTTCCCAACTTAGGCCTCAACCCAGTCTCCAAACGAAAGATTGAATCCGCGAGTAAGTGAGTTGGACTCCCCACCCGAACAGATAATCCAACCCCAAAGAACTAAAGTATATCAACCTTTTCGGGAAATGTGAATGTCAATTAAGTGACAAAATTGCTCGGAAGAGCGTGGCACTAGGTCCCTAACAAGAGTTTAACTCGCCGCCCGAGGTTAGTAGTTTGAACCCGCAAGTAAAAACTTTTGAACGGGTGACTCGTCCCCCGAGGTCGGAGTGTGATGCACTAGGAAAGGGTAAGAGCACACAAGAGCTCGTATGAAGTCAAGAGTGTGCGATATTAACATTTATATTGAAGCTTATTAATCGCCACACCCATATGACGTGACCCGGTGGCGCGAGTGTGTGTGCTCAGCCAGTGTACGAGTGTGTGTGCTCGCCCGGTGTACGCGAGTGGTCGGATTATATAAGTCCGTTTTCAATGTTAGCATTACACACGCTTAACAAGAGTAAAAACAATTAAACCACTTAAAATATCTTTTCAAATGTTTTTATTTATGATTTTTTTAATCATATATATTCACATATACTCCGTATTCATTTAGTAGAGGCTGTATTGAATCACTTAGCTTTTGAATGGCAGAAAAATTGTTGTTAAATTCTGGCCCGCTGAAAAATTGGATTGGATCACCGGTGGGCTGGCCCACTGTTTTTGTCTTGATTAGCACCTAGGATTTTCTCGTTGAAGATCTTCCTTATGATGGTCCAGAAGTTAAGCTTACTTAGATGCACTCTCCATGGACCAAAAGCAACGCCCAATTTGACCTATCATGCAGATGTCCCTTTAGACAGAACCATAGAGAAGAAAGGGTGCGACCGGACAATGCCTTCAGCCAGAGATACTCCCAGCGGCTACGACCACGGCCACAGACACCACAAACCCCGAGCCTTAAGGTTTCTGTCGGTGAGGGACCCAACTTAGCTTAGCTTGAAGCGTCATCTCCTTTCTGGTCGTGGAGTTGCGGCGCCGACTGACGCAGTGGTGGAGCGAGCGGGAGTGCACTGGGCGCCTCCGTATGGGAGATGGCGGAGCCGGCACCAAAGCTCGTACTTCTCCGTCAGCCGTTGGGTTGATGTGTCAGCCTCGGGTTTGACAGGGGTCCTCCGTCCTCGTGGTGGTGTCATCGATTGTTTCCCCAAAAGCTTCAGGGCGACATTAATGGCGGAATTGATAGAGTTCCAATCGGTAGACCCTTCAGGCCGCATCGACGAATAGGTGTAGAATCGCGGGGCGACACTGTTCCGACCAGAAGCTTCGAGCAGCGACTTGCATGCTATCACCGCTCCGGTTGATCGATCGGGTCTGGCCCAAAAAGCCTCCACCCTATAAAATTCCACATTTTTGGATTTCTTCTTTTTCTGGATTTTCATACTAATTTTGTCTGATTTTCATACTAATTTTGTCTCGAGTTATGTCAGAGACAATAGAGGCTCTCAATGAAAGCATCAATGTTGGTCCAAAATAGGACGCTCGTAGGCTTTTAGGAAAGCTACGTACGACACTCAAACAGGAAATCAGGAAAATAATGCAAATAAGGGAAGAAGCTAAAAGTATTTAGTTGTCAGAAATAGCATGTAGAAATTGCCCTCTCTAATCTGAATTACAACCCACCTTTTATAGGCGTATAAAAATCGTAACCGCTATCGATAATAATGACTAATTAATTATAACATTAATATGGAATTAAATACATAATTAATAGCGCATTAATTGTTTGACCGTTACTCTTCCGGGTTGGGATGTCGGCCGGACTGGCAGACTCTCCGCTGAGCTGACAGACTTCAGGTTGTGGACTTGGATCCACGAGTCCAAGTTCGGGGCTTAGGTTGATTAGGCTCTGGGCCTAGTCCTATTACTCCATCAATACTATTTATTTTACATTGAAAGTTTAGATTGTTTTTGTATCTTTATGAATGCTAAAATGTTTTAAATTATGAAATTAACATCAATTATTAACATTTTGAAAAAAAATAATACAACATCACGGTGTTAAAATAATTTTTTATATAAATTTTGAGGTATTTAAATTACATATGCAAGTTTAGAGTGTTTACCTTACACTCTTTCAAAGTTTGGGGTATTTTAATTATTTTTCCTTAATTTAGGGTATATGCAGTGAGTTATTATTTTATACGAATCTGATTTAATTTAATACATATACTGAAAACAATATATATATATGGATTAATTCGTCATACATTTTTTATTTGACGGCACCAATTTTCGGTGGATTGTTTGGTACTTTGGTAGTGTCAATTCCAATAGTGTATATGGTGAAACATTTTGGAATTATCTATCACGAGTTACTTTTTAAATAACATCTCCTTCCTAAATAAATTGCCGGTTTTACTTTTGTGAATGTTCCCTAAATAAAACTCTATTTCCCTATTTGATAAATAAATTTATCAATCTTCCAATTTTTTTATCAATTTACTCTACATTTCTTTGAGTTATAATATGGGTTTTTACTTGGATATTACTAATTTTGAACCAATTACCCAAAAAGTGACCACTTTTAAATAAGGGCAAAAAAGTGATCAAGAAGGTCATATATGTGCAATTAAAACACATGATGTAACTCCAAAAATTTTATGTCACTGCGTGTTCGTTTTTTTGTAACTACAACCACCACCCATGTCATTACAACCACCGCATGTGTCACTGTAGCCACCGCTCATGTCACTGTAGTCACCGCCCATGTCACTACAACCACCGCATGTGTCACTGTAACCACCGCCCGTGTCACTGTAGCCACCGCCCGTGTGACACTGGCCATAGTGACACCATATTGTCACCGGCCATAGTGACACCAACTACAATTACGTCGGCAACATCCCGGTCACAGTGACATAAATTTTTCATCCACCGGACCTCAACCGCCAGTCCCCAAGCCCCCCCCCCCACCCACCCCCACCTTCCCGGCCATCCCCTTCCTAGCCCTTCCCCAGCCCATGCTGCCTTGCACAGACCCCACACCCCCAGCGATAGCCTCCTCCCCTGCCCTGCCCCCTCTCCAGCCCTCCATCATTTGTCATAGCAGCAAAATCAAAACCTCCACCGACGACCATCTCCCGCCTAAGCCTCCACCAATCAATGTTAGCTGCAAAGTCAATCGTGTAGTTGCAATAAAAAAACTTAACCCACTATAAGTTAAATGTTTGGTAAAGAGAATGGAGGGATAATAGTTCACATCACTTCCGATCGAGACACAGAAGCCATATTGCCGATCTGCCGGTGGATATTCGAATCGAAGTGCAAAATTAATCTCGTTTTCGAATCATAAAATCAATTTTATCCTTTGTGAAGCCTTTCAATAGCACAATGGCGAAACATAGGAGGGTTTTTAGCGAGAAACCAGAAAAAAGAAAAAGGAAATTAGAGGAGTTGGTTTTAGGCGATGGAGATGGGGACTGCGAGTGGCGGCGTAGGTTGGGCGGCAGAAGCTTATGGCATCAAGCGTGAACGACATCGATGGCGGCGAAGCTTGTTGGACCCTCATCCGCCTCTCCACCGGACAGAAAGAGAAGAAGTAGCAAATCCGGCGTGGAATAGGAGAGGGCGACAAGTGGGGCACCGACGACTGCTATGGTGGTCAGAGATGAGGTTGAAGATGGTGGCCGGTGAGGTCGGCGGCAACGAGTTCAGCGTGCAGTTGAGGATGCGGTGTCGATCGACCTTGAAGGAGAGAGAAGCAGCGCCTAGGAGAAGCTAAACGGACGGGCGGCCCAATTATTTATTGACACTTTATGTCACAATGAAAACCAGTCATATTTTTGTATACTGAAAGTCTAGTAGTTATATTTAGGCCATTATTTCGTTATAATAACAAAATAGTGTAAAAAATGTCAAAATAATGTACTCTTCCGTAAAAGTTACTCTTCTATAAAGGATGTACATAAGGAAGTCAAATATATTTTTTAATTCTTTCATGTAATATGTACAATCCAAAACGAAACTTTATTCTACTGATTTTCCTTGGTCCAAAAGGTGGAATCTCCCACCCCAGGATCGAGCCCCCCCACCCCGACCCAACAGGATGGTGGGGAGGTCAATCACGGTGACTCAGTCAGCAAAGCGGCGATAGGACTTATACACGTGCGCACCAGAGATCCAGCCTTATTTCAGGTTCTGTAACCTCCACACGACCGTTGCGGGTTTCGAACCTTGGTCACTTGATCCAATTCTTCCACCACTTTGCACTCTACGGATTTTCCTTATTCTACTGCAGTCAAGCGTCAGCCAGGCTTGGCAATAGTGACTAGTGACGGTGGTAGAAGATTTTATAATCGAAATCATAAAATCTATTATGGCATCAATAATATTATGCTCCTTCCTTCCCATAACTTTTTTGGTATGAATGTCTCAATTTTTTTCTTCATGTTTTTTGTTTAAGGATGGCTTGCATAATTAGCTTTCTTCTACTTTACTCTGCAACCATAATTACACACTTTGATGGGTTTATCAGAATAAGTCCAGAGCCTAATTGACCAAACCATGAACTTGGACTCGTGATTCCTTGAATCCAAGCCGAAGCCTAAAGCCTCCCTACCAGCCCGGTAAAGAGAGGGCTCAAGCGTCAAGCCTACCAGCGAGGAAAGTAACGGTCAAACAATTAATGCGCCGTTTTAATTATGTCATAATCAAGCATTCCAGCCCAACTGGTTGTGAGGTTACCGTGCTTAATTAGTGGAAGGTCTCGAGTTCGAATCCCGCTAGGCAACACAAGGGGTTGAAACTCAATGGAGTGAGTTTAAGCCCTAATTACTCAAGGCCCCCCAGCCCCCCTCCCTCAGACCCCCCTGGAGTAAAAAATAGTCATCTATTGTGTATAAAAGTAACTATTTGTAAACGCCTATAAACAGGGGAGCATCTAGCATGGGGGAACGGGGGCAGCTGCCCCCACTCAACCCCCACCTTATCTCATTATATATACTCCCTCCGTCCCTTATAACTTTGCCAACTTTTTTTTTGGATGTCCCACTAACTTTGCCATTTTCACTTTTAAGTAAAGAATTTGTGGTTCCAATTAATTCTCTCTCATCTGCACAAAACTCAACCACACAGTTTTTACTTTATTAATCCACGTGCCGGTCAAACTTGGAAAAGTTATTAGGGACGGAGGGAGTATCAAATTTTATTTGTGTACATATATCATTGTCATATTCCCTCCATTCTTTAATAATCGTCTCTTATTCCATTTTGATCTGTTTTTTTAATATTTGTCCTTTTCATGTTAGGAAAGTTTTTGAGATAAATACTTACATTTTTATTACTTTTACCCCTTTTATTTTTACATACTACTTTCTTTTTCTTACTTTATCATCACTTTACTCTTTTTAATATACTCTCTTTCCTACTTTATCATCACTTTACTTTTTCTAATATACTCTCTTTCGTACTTTATTATTTACCTTACACGCTCTATAATACTCCTAGTATTTTTCTCGTAAAACTCGTGCCCAAGCCTACATGGACAATTAATTAAAAATGGAGGGAGTATATAGTATAATAATGCTTAAAGTCTGAAATCGCTTAAGGTGTGTTTGGGGTTATGGGACTCGTGATGGGGTTATGGGACTCGTGAGTCCAAGACCAAGCTTGGAGCAAAAGCGTTAAACCTGCCCACCGGAAGAGTAACAGACAAGCAATTAATGCGCTGTTTTATTATATATTTAATTTCATATTAATGTTGTAATTAATTAGCTATTATTATTAACAATAGTTACAATTTGTAAGCGCCTATAAAAGGCAAGTTTAATTCCAAATGTAAATGAAGGAGATGTTATTTCTGGCAACCAAACTTCTTAGCAACTTTCCATTTCCATACTTACTATTTCCTTTTAGAGTGTTTAATCATAACTTTTCCGAAAAGCCTACGAGCGTCTATTTTTGGATAAATATTGGACCAACATTGGTGCTTTTATTCAGAGAATTGAACATAATCAAGTAAGATTCCTCCCAAACTATAAAAAATTCATCCACATCATAGAAAGATCTGAAAAATCATTCTGAAAATTGAGAAAAAAGGGAAAAAGGAATCTAGAATTTCATATCTGGACTTTTCGATCTCAGCGGAACTATCGTCACCCAGTCACCGAAAAGAAGGTCCTCATTCTACCGTAACCGTCTTTGCTGTCCAGGACTCCACAGTGCGCTGCGGCAGTGGTTGTTCTCCACCAGCACAAGGTCCCGCCCGCTTCTCTGAATCTCGCCCCAATGCTGGAGGCTCCCAGTCTCTATAACGCTCCTATCATCGGCCGCAGCTCGCTCCTCCACCTCCGTCACAACGTCGTCAGTGTGTCTAGATTCTCACCGATGTACCAGGGTAGTTGTCCTAGCTCGTTTCGGTGGTCAGACGAAGTGCTCTTTCGCTGCATAGGACCCCGTTGTGCAGCTGTAGCCCTGCTTGGAGCTATAACCGGGATGTTGCCGACGTAATTGTAGTTGGTGTCACTATGGCCGGTGACAATATGGTGTCACTATGGCCGGTGTCACACGGGCGGTGGCTACAGTGATACGGGCGGTGGCTACAGTGACACAGACGGTGGTTGTAGTGACATGGGCGGTGGCTACAGTGACACATGCGGTGGTTGTAATGACATGGGTGGTGGTTGTAGTTACAAAAAAATTTAAGGATGTTGCCGACGTAAAAATTTGGATGTTGCCGACGTGAAAGAAACGTGGAGATAAAAATGTGTTCAAACTCAATATATTTCTTTACAAATTTTTTTCAATTCTTTTTTTAATGTATAACTATTAGGAAATCTTGACCAATTGAGAAATTTTAAAAATGATTGTAGTTTTGTAGATATGTTAGATCAAACCAAATGTAATAAAATCAATTTTGTTAATAATTTATTTACTTTAAGTCTTACCTTAGATCAGTGGAGGACCTGGGGGGTTCCGGGGGACAAGTGCCCCCGCTTCCGACCTCGAAGTTTAAGATTAGTACTTAAGATAAAAATTG
Source organism: Cuscuta europaea (assembly GCA_945859875.1). NCBI lineage: Eukaryota > Viridiplantae > Streptophyta > Magnoliopsida > Solanales > Convolvulaceae > Cuscuta > Cuscuta europaea. The sequence continues at coordinate 13,457,387 of CAMAPE010000004.1, forward strand.
TGCCCCCTCTACCCGGTAAAAAAAACTAGAGATTTTTACATAAATATTACCGAAGTAGATCTAATGGACATAAATATTACTATAGTTACTATGCATAGTCACTATACTGATATATTGAACACAATCATGATCACTAAAATTACTGTTGTAGTTACTAAGTCTTATTGTTGTCCACTATCTTTATTTCAATCATATTGTCATTATTTCGAAAAACTCTAAGCTATATAGGACTCTATGAAAACATAACAATTGTAGTAAGATATATAGTAGTATATATTATAAACAACCACGAAGTCGTGTTAGACATGTTAATATGATTAATACACTTTCCTTGAAAAGTGGCATTGCTGATTTTCTTACTTTAGTGTAAATAATGTTTGTCCAAAGTTAAAGGTCAAAGACATGACAACGGTTCCAATTTGTAGGATGAACTTAATAGATTGAAGAATTTTATTTTGAATAAAGGTCCATACATGAAAAAATGTTTCAATTTGATATAAATTAGTTTCAAACTAACATACTCTTTAATTTTTGTAGAGAAAAGAGTCAAATAAGGTCTTCTACTATTATGAAATAGTCACATAAGGCCATGTACTCAATAAAGTGTCATATAAGTACCTCTACTTGTAAAAAGCAATCAAATGAGTCCTAATGACCTATTTAACACCTCTTAATCCCGGTTTCAACGTACTTCTCACCATCTTTTTAGAATACATTATACGGCATATGTCGAATATTTAACTAAGATTGGCTGAAATACAAGTCAAAAAAATCGACATGTAAGCTAAAATCGGGATTAATTAGGAGGTGTTAAATAAGCCGTTAGGACTCATTTGATTGCTTTATACAAGTAAAGGTACTTATATGACACTTTATTGAATACATGACCTTATGTGACTATTTCATAATAGTAGAAGACCTTATTTGACCCTTTTCTCAATTTTGTATCTATATAATATGATAAATGTTAGATATATAGAATCACATTATTAAATAAAGTTGTATTAAAGGATGAAATCATAAACATGATTTATATATACTTCATTTTTAACACGATAGTGTTATATTCCAGACAAAGTACCAACAAATTTTGTGACGCAATGTGTAACATTCAACATGATTCTAGTTCAGAAGTGAAATCTTGATTTGTTTATAGTATGAAAAATAACGAGAATTCTAATATAAAATCAGAAACGGCACAAAGACGAATTACGTACTATTTTTTATCCAAATTATATCTATCTTTCAAAGAGCCATACATATTGTTTAAAATTGTCTTAATAAGTTCAAAGTTAGACTTATAATCCATATATGACATTGCTTGAAGTCGGCATTGAATAATCTATTTACAGTTAAAAATAATAATCTAAACGCACTTGACAAAAAAGACTAATGGTACACCCGATTCGATACGACCCGACTCATTGCCATCTAAGCGGAAGTGCCCGCGCTTCATAAAAGTTGTGGGTTCCTTGGATAAACTTTAAACTAAACTAATGTAGTGTTTTTCCGAGATAAATTTTTCCCTAATATGGTGTTTTACCGAGGATCTCGAGCTACTGGACCGTAATATGTTATACTCTAATAAATGAGGATCTAATAGTGCTTTACTTTTGATGCGCGCGGTACACACTACAGAGTTTAAATTCCCTAATTCGACACTTTTTACTGTCTGATTCACTATTATAGCCACAAATTAGTAAATTAAATTAAACATGGCTCTAATCAGTAATGATGGAGCCCATATTATTTCCTTGAATCACATGCATCAACTCCTGTCTAGTATAATCTACATATAATAAATGGAGTAACATGTTATAGCTATTCATGGTTTTTTCTTCAATACGACTATTACACACGTTTTATAAAATTGTCCTTTTTGTAATTTAGATATAAACGATTTAGATATTTTTCACAATTCACCACACATGCATTACATTAGAGAGAATTTGACCGTGTACTTCCTATTGCAATGACAAACGCAAGAAGAAAAACATTTAGTTACCAGCTAAGTAGTAGAGTAGCTTCATCCATACCACAAAATACATACTTCGTATATTGCACGTCATCTAAATTACTCCAAAAATAAGTTGTATGGAGTATATTACTTAATCAATCCCTTGTGTCGCTCACTTTGCACTTACATTTTTTAAAAATTAAATATTTTGTGATTTTATGAAATCTCAGCTCTCATTTTTAGGTTGTGTGAACCGTCAAAATATGCCTATGTTTATGTTCCACATGTCCATTATGATGCGGTGTGTACTGTGTACACACACCTTGTTTGGAAAATAGTTCCATATTCCAAAAAAATGATCAAATGGTTTTAAACTCAATGCCATTATCACTTCAATTCGGACAACCTTGATAATTTTGTTAAATTGAGTGTGAATCATGGCAAAAAAATTGTATCTTAGAAACTTCATTTTTCGTTGCCATTAAATATACCCAGAAGCGCACCAGACTTATAAAGAACAAACGTGCACCACATGATGAAGAAATATGATAAGGATCCCATGCATCACAGTGAATAAGATCAAACATGTCCATAGGCACTATTATTATTCTTTTTAAAGACACCACAAGTTTGTTTAACTCGAACACAAGTGTCACAAACTTTATTGGAATCTGAACAATTATTAAATTTATTTAGATCAGGAAGCAATCGCACCACCCTTGAAGAAGCATATATGACCAAGTCTCTTATGCCAGAAATCATATGAGTCCTCCGCCATAGTATGAAATGCCTGTTCAAGTAGGGGCGAACCAGGATTTAGTCGTGGGGTGGGGATGGGGGCAAGAAGAAACACAAACAATAAAGAGAAATTTCACTAAATAGGATTAAATCAAAAATAAAGTTCATATAGTATTATCGTTGTCTTATTCTCAAAATATGACTTACTCACTGCTATCTTGGAAAACTTTAATCAAATTGTTTTTAATAGGTCTAAGTAATATCTATTTAAGGAATAAAACATATTTTTCATATGTTTAATCATATATATGAAATTATGTCATGGGTAATGATCCTGTCAAAACTACCCGACAAGATCCACCGTCCGACCGCCCATGTTTGAGGAGCTTCTGGGTTGATTTTTTTTATGAAAATTTTTGAGAATGTTTTTCATGATATGTATATTATTACACCAAATTGTAGTTCAAAATTCAATCAGGAAGTCAATTAAACAAATTATTGAAAAAACATTGTACCAATATATATATATATATATATATATATATATATATATATATATATATATATATATATATATATATAATATATATATATATATATATATATAGGGAGCGGTTCCGGTGAGAAAGGAGTCTTAGGAGAGAAAAAAGATTAAAATCTAACCATCCAATATATGAAATCAAAGATCAAGATTGATTGTAATTAGTGGTGGTAGCTTGGTAATTAATATAAGCTTTGAATGGCAATTCTAACATCAATTGGAACGGTCATAGTATTAAGGACAAAATTGTAAAAACTTCAATCAATTAATAACGTTAGTTAATGCACCACCACTCAAATTTCCATATAATTCGGTCAACTAAGTGCTCAAATCCTAAAATTTTGGGCCACATATTGTTTTCCATTAATAGATGATTTGTTTGAATTTCCATTGTTTTTCCATTATTAAAAATATTTAAAATATTAACTTAAATTAGTTAATTTTAATAGTGCACTTTTACTCAAATCAAGTTGCACTCTAAAAACACGAAGGTAACACTTGATCTCAATGTAAAAATACAAAAATACTAACATGCACTTGGAAATAATGCACATTTTTATAGAATCTTTGCAATAACATTTGTGTCTTCGAATGCTTTAAAAAATTATTAATTGTGCAGATTTTTTTTAATAATTGTGCAGAATTCGATAAGTATATGTGCATTATTATAAAAAGCATAGCAATTTATCTAAAATATTTTGTAGATGCACTTTTATTCAAATATTATGCAACAATAGTTCCATTAATTGTTCCCACGTACACTATTTTCAAAAGTATAAAAACACATAACTCAAATCATTAATTTTTAAATGTTTTAATTCATATGTACACTCTATGAAGTCAATTAAATATACATTTCTTCTGTAATGATACACTTAATAATTTACTAGATGCACTTTTATACTACCTCCGTTCTTAAATAAGTGCAACATGTGAAATTTTACACTATTCACATGTTCTACTTTGACTACATTTTATTTATTGATGTATTAATATACTTTTTTGAAAAATATATTCTTAAATTTGTCTCATTGTAAATTTTTAAAAACTAATTTTTTTAAATTTTTTACGAATAGAGAAGTATATGGCAAGTGCACTGCGCATATTATAATCAAGAAAACTATATCTTAGTTCATCTATTATACATCAAAGGTGCACAATAAGAATAATAAAATATTAATATGTTATCATGTTAATCAATCATATGAAAAAGTCATGGAGGTGGAAGGCTTAATAGCATATCCTCTAATGGGAGAAAACATGGTTAAACAAAACTTGAAATGGGTGATGATGAGTATAAAGCAGATAGGTTCATAAACTAGTAGAAAAAGGTCTTACAGTGACACCAAATTAGTGTCACTGAAAGTTTCTGTGACACTAAAAAAGTGTCGCTGAAAGTGGGGGCTAGTGACACTACAAGTGACACTTTTTTAGTGTCACTACAAGTGTCACAGAATTGTGACACTAAGACATCACAATATAGTGACACAGTGACGACATAGCTATTCGGCGACACTTTTACATCATATACTCCAGTGACACTATGGTATCACAGTGTTATGACACTATAGTATCATGAAAACATACACATAATACATCAGTTTTAATATATATATATATATATATATATATATATATATATATATATATATATGTGTGTGTGTGTGTGTGTGTGTGTGTAATTTAATACTAATAAGTAACCAAAATTTGAAACATTTTTATTTATATATCAAATTCTCACATAAATGTGAATGTACATACTACATAATTCGCAGGGCCATACCCTGAAACAATAATAAGTAATAAAAAATAATAAAAAACTAACTAGTCTAACTAGAAGGCTGAAATGGCTCTAGAAATGTATATGGAATATATATTATCATAGTTAAGCATCGTATGCCTCAAGAGTACATTTTAATGTCGTCTGCTAAGCAAGAGTACATATTAGTGTCGTCTGCTAAGCAATGTATGCCTCAAGAGACGACTTTGCAAGCCACAGGAGGCCAGGATCGTCTCTTTTCAGGAACAAGCATTCCTCTCTTCTTATACAAGTGCATAATTTCCACTTTCTCTAAGCAACTGTAAACTGAAAAACCTGATGGAAGCAAGAGAATAACAATCCTTGCATGTTTTGTGGAGTATCTTCCTACAAGCATATGTGAAAATTCAGTCACTATTCACATTTCTATATAAGAAAATTTAAAGAGTTCTAAAAAAGATTGTAGAAAGAACTAATTCACCTTGGCATACATCAATTCTTTCCAATATTCTTCCATGGTCCACTGAAAATTAAGAATGAAATGGGCTATAGTTGTTTACAAAAGGAATAATTGACAAGAGTAATCCCAACTATGAATGGTCTGCTTGAAATAATCCATACTTGGGCATTATCAAAAGTCAAATAAATAAACAACCTCATGATCAGAATACTTACCATGTCATAGATTTTTCTTGACCCAACTAACTTGATAACTTTTCCTAAGATCACCAAATAGAGAAGAAAAAACATATAACCATTAGAACTTAGGTGACTTATTAACTTGAACCAAACAGATTCAAAAGGATTGAAGAGAAATCATATTGACAGAACCAAACAATATTAGCTTGAACCAAAATGATTGTCATTACCCTGTGACGATATTCTTAAAAATAGTTCAGTACTGTAGTTTAATGCCATCTCATAAGAAGCAAATTACTTACGTTAGTGCACCAAAATCTCTCAAATAAAGTGACTACAAGAGAGTTTCGAGCAGCCAGAAGAGCTTGCAAATATATATTGAAAAATGAAAATTAGTTTATAACACTAAATATCTGCTAGCTAGGATAATAAAACTGACCAAGAATTAAGAAGGAGCAATATAGAAGGTTTTGTCACCAAGATTTGAGAAGAATATCAACAAGAATGCTTGAGAAAAGCCATAGCAAAAAAAGCTAAACCCACTGCTGCTATTGTAGGAGCAACCCCAAGGTTTACCAACCTGCAATCGTTTGATCTTCGAATATGCCAAAAGTAGTACGGAGTAATTTCTAAATTGATAAGTAAGTCAAGAAACAGAGAGTGAAATATTAGATGATTCAAATATGCCAATTATGCATTCCCCAGACCTCCCTATATAATATCCTACCAAATCAACTAAAGGTGCATAATGTATATTAAAAGAAATACATATTAACTTGCTTAAGAAAAGCATGCATCAAACCACTGAAACAAAAAATGCTCTGGAATATTAAATCAACAATTATAGCAGCACCTTGTAACTCCCTAATTATGAGCTTAAAATTCTGAAACAGACGACCACGAAATCTTTGCATTAGTGGGAAGTTTGTAAATTTGAAAGAAAAATTGAACGCAGGTTATATGCAATTGAATAAGAAGTATCCATTTCACACAATACAAAACAAAATCAATATCCTTGTGTGAAACTTCATATCATAAAATAAACTATACTGAAGAATCTGTTTTGGCCAATAAATCCTTGAAAATCAAAATGATATAACATTCAACATTCAATTTAGGAATAAGTAATTACAAGTATAATCGAAAGGCAAACCGTGAAAATTGGGATTTGACAATGCACTGAATCCCTTGTTATACACTTATACTTATTCCTGAGAATAAGGTTTTTTCTTGAGGCTTGCCCTCTTGTTTGGGTACGACCGGACAATGTACCTCTTCTGTAATCATCAGTGCAAGTCTCACATTGTACTCAAAATCTAAGTACATATCAAAACTATCAAGCAACACCAACAACGATTTATAAGTACACATCACCTTCACATCATCAAGTCTGCACAGCAGCCTCTTTCAACAATGAAAAATGACAAAAGTAGTAATAAAACATAACTCGACATAACAAATCACAAACAGTAAAAAAGTGTTAAAAACAAAGGGAAGAAATGTGAGTCTTAATGAAAACAGCTCAAATAAATGTGAATAAAGGCAAGAAACAATAACCAAATTATAAGGGAAGAAAATTGCAATAGCTAGGAAGAGCCAATTACCATTCCAAGACATTCTTGTAGTCTTCCAGGATCTTTTGAGAATTAATCATTGCATTCCTAAGTGACAAATGACCAAAGAAGCCAATGTGCTTGGAAACTATGGATGGAATTAGGAGCAAAAGTTATGTTACTTAAAGACCATCAATAAAATAAGATGCACATAAGTTGTAAATGTTCAGGTGTTATAAAATGACACTAATCATTTCTTGTAAAACCTATAATAATAAGCATATAGATCCTGGAAGACTACAAGCAAGCTCTAACCTTTTAACTACGTACATCCCTATGAATGTTTTGTATCCATTTCAGCTTTAGACTTCTGTAGTCCAATCAGATTCATATTAATGTGCTCATCTCTTAGATGATTCTGGTTCAAGGATAAAATGAATATTCTGAATCCATTTCAGCTTTTGATTCCTTGCATTGCTGGAAGAATGAGGCCATCCCAAATTACTTTCACAAAGTAAAAAAGTAATACATACAAGAGATCTCTAATACTCAAGTTCATATAAAAGCTGAAATACTTCAAAAATACATACTCATCAAGCTCATATAAACATTTCATAAGTTCTGATTAATAAACTAATAAATTCTCATCTGTGACCACTTAAGTAACTGAGTTTGTTCATATTTCTACAAAGTGCTTTCTTAAGCTTAACATAATCTTAACACAAACAAAACTGAACCCACCACCAAAAAAAGGCATAGACATTACACAGTACAATGAACTAATCAATTCAAAGAGCCACTAGAGGGTCCGACCCGAATATATCCCCGAAATCTTGAAGGTACCTGTCGGCCGTCCAGGTGTAGGACTCTAACCCGAATTGCTAGCTTGACCCGATGAGTGTGTCGTTGTAGGCTTCGTCCACAACATTGTTACAGTAACGAGGAACAACGAAATAGTAACGATGAATAAAAACTAAACCAGCGAGAATCAACGAGAATTATTTGAAGGGTTTCCATATTAGATGATAAAATTGAAGGAATACTTATGTAGAAGATGAAGGATCATTTACATACCTGAAATCAACGATAATAAGTCGCGAAGAAGACCTAGCGAGGACCAACCAGCCGTGAGACGCGCAGCAGACCCAAGAAACCGGCGGATGAGGGAGCAAGGAACGATGGAGAAAGCCGGCGATGGAGAATGGCGCAGAGGTAGGGTTAAACGATGATGAATTATGAAATGGGTGAGCTGAGAATCCCTCCGTATCGTAAGCTTTGTCTAGTAGCTGGGCCGCGCGCCGGCCCAACGCGTGCCTTATTAGTTCAAGAATATACTCCGTAAAAATGTTAAGTGTCACTACTTGAGTCTAATGTATTTGTGTTAGCAAATAGTGACACTTTTGTGTTATTAGTGCCATTATATAAGAAAGTGTCACTATAAAAGTGTCACTGTAAGCCACTTTTCTACTAGTGATACAAAGAGGAAATAAATAAATAAATACTACTACGTAGTATATAAATAAAGCAAAAGAACAATAATGGAAAGAGATAACTCCTCCGTAATAGATAAGAAAGAGAATTAATTATATCTACAAAATAGGAAGAAAGCATGTTAATGCAACCGGCAAAAGAAAAACGAAATGTCAAATTTGCCCAATAAATCTAATGGCTAATATTTATTCTCATTTCTCTCGTAAGATGTCTTTCTCACTTGATCCTAAATATATATATATATATATATATATATATATATATATATATATATATATATATATATATATATATATATATGCACACACACACATAGGGGAAGGTTCAGGTGAGAATGATCTCGCAGGAGAGAAATGGGAATAAAATCTAACCTTCAATTTTCTTAATCTCACGGCCAAAACAATTTCTGCACTCTTTTCGGATCACTAAATTCATAGATTAGGGAAGCATATAACTGAACATTAAATGAGGAACAATATGATGAATTTCTTTTGAATAGTTTCACCGAGGAAGCATTGTAATAGGAAAGACATCCTCTAAAATAGGATAATTATTAGTAAGGAGTAAATCCCTCTAAAAACTAATAAATACGTTACCTTATTTTTTACTTTTTATAAATGGCTAACTCCTCACATATAATCGGATAACTACTATAATAATCAAAATTATTCAAATTGTGCATCTTTTTGAGGTTTTATCATTTTCTCATATGCAATATCTCATTCACCTATATTTTCAATGTGCACTTCGACACATAGTAACTGCACTTCTATTAGAAATATTGTGCAACATCAACTTTATCAAATATTTAATTATTTTTGCATTTTGATGTGTTTATTAAATTAATTTGTAATGTTGTAAACTGCACTCTTAAGTCATTAGTTTGCAATTTTTATTAAATAAACTTACACTTTACACATGCAATTTTGCACATCGATATATGTTTCAAATAAAAATGAACATAAATATACAAGAGTGTATAATAACAATTGTTATGCATGTGCATTTTAAATATAGACAAAAGTGCACTATATAATTGCACTTCGAAGTTTATACATTGGTACTTTTTTACAAAACAAAATGCACTTTTATAGTATACACTTTTAAAATTTTACATTAACTCTTTTTACAAAATGAAATGCACTTTTCTTCTAAAAACATCATGGCAATTTCATTGTAATAATGTCTTTTGATGTCACGTGTATCTGTAAAAAAGTAAAATAAAAGAATAATTGAATGTGCATGAACATAGTATGGTAAGTGCATCAAAACTTTAGTAAAAAAATCATCGTGAACAAAGTATGGCAATGATGCAACAATAATGTGAAGAAGTGCAAGAACAAGCATATATTATTGCATCCAATTCAACAACCCTCGTTTTTATATCTGTGAAATTTTTAGATGTAGGAAAAATTTAACAATAGTGAACCATTTTCAAGTGCCAGAATCTATCAGAAGCAAATAAATCGTCAATAAAATAAGAATGGATACAAGAAACGTTGATTAAACAAGCACTTGATCTGTGGATAGAAACATATTTTTGAAAGCAAAATTCACAAATAAAATCGATAAATATCAGCAATTAAATTGTTTTACCTGCGATCCATGTAGAGGAGATAATATTGTTCAGGAGGCAGAGAGCTTGTATGAAGAAGATAAAGAATTAGCATAAGATCAAGAACAAAAGATGAAGATGGGGCGTAAGAGGTTTTTGAGAATATGTTGGTACATTCACTACGTTGAGATGAATCCTCCAAATCATGTGGCTAAAGATTAGGATCACAAATGGAAAGAAGATAAATTGACCATAAAAGCCCTGAATGAAAATATTAAGTAAATAAATAAAAAAATAAGATCTAAGGGCTATCATTTGTTCTCATTTCTCTCCTAAGATGGTTTTCTCACATGAACCTAAATCTACACACACACACACACACACACACAAAACTACAGTGTTTTTCCATAATTTATTTAGTTGACTTACTTATTGAATTTTAAGCTGAAGTGTGGTGGATGTAATCTACACTTCATGACAAACATGGTTACAGAATTTTATTAAAAAATTCTACCCGAAAGTATGTCAAATAGAGGCTTTTATTGACGGCACTAAAGTCGTTGTGTGCCTCAAAATAAAATCAATACTAATACTTATGCGTAGTATAGTGAAGTAGTGTTCGTATCAACAGGGAAAAGAATACTTTCTTTTATGAAACTAGTAATTTAAAGGGAGAGTTTTAATGTTGATTTCACTACTAGAAAAAGGACTTTTAGTAATGAAAAATATGGTCGTTATAGGCCCAAAAGTTTGTCGTTAAAGCTTTTAACGATGACTTTTTTTCGTCATCAAGTGGTCGTTACAGCCTCCGTCGTTATTGGTTTTAACGACAAAGTTCGTCGTTAATAATTAACGACGATACAAGATGTCGTCGTTACTTATTAACGACAAGATATTCGTTCGTCGTTGCATTTTAACGACAACATAATTGTTCATTGTCGTATTGAAACATCATGTTTAATTGTCATTAATTTTAATGCAATTTGTTTACATCATTACGTATCGAATAGCAACAATGTTTTCATAATAACCAATGAACATACAAACCCCACTTAAATACCTCTATATATACCAGGTTTTCAAAATTTTATAATATTAATAAAATATTTTGTAATTGATTATAAATACATGAAATAAATTCAATACTTGTACATTGAACAACAAACTTCTAATCTTCTAATAAATTCCACAATAAACAAATTAATAATCTTTTACTATTTACATATAACAATATAGTAAGTTGATACAATATAGTAATCATCCTCATAATCATTCAAGGACAGGACCCCACCCTATTCTCAAACCCTCTGCCGACCTTGTCCGCATTTCCTTTTGAAGGGGAACAAAATGTCTCCACCTGCTGCCAACAGTCTTTCTTCGGAATTATACTGAACAGGTCGATCCTCCCATCCCGTTTGTCTTAGCAACTTCTCCAAAGGTCTCCTCGCCAAGAGTTCCCCTACAACGACAGAGGAAGCAACATGTCTGCTGTGGCGGGGCAGCTTTTTCTTTCACAATAAGACCTGGACGATTATCCCTACCTTTGTTGTCAAACACGTCTCATGAAATATATAGAGAAGTGGTCACAAAGTAACAATTTGACGGCACTGCTCTAATTTCTCATCTTTAAACACCTACAAAAAAAATCAGATTTGCTAATAAAATGATAAATAGTTATAAGAGAACCAATCTTTCTCAAAACCAGTAGGTCAGGAACATATCTAAAAACGAGAGAAAACAATAACAATTGTAATTTGAGAATTCATACCTTGTGATCCACTCTTACACTCTAAGAAGAGGGATGGAAACATTATGTTGCTTTATCACTAGGTTGTGGTCCAATTATATCTTTACACTTCATTCCTCCTCCACAACTCAACCATGGGACTTCGACTTTAAAACTTTTTGTGCTACCTTTACTAAGGGAAGAATGCAACACAACGTGAATTTTAAAATGTGAATTTTAAAATGTGAATTTTGAATGCACTACTCTCAAAAACAATAGTTACCTCAACATTACAAAGTGAAGAGTCTTTTTCCATTATCTCACAAATTTGAATTTTTCCTGCAAAAATACAGACCATAACCAAACCATCAAGAATACAATCACACACAGGAGTCCGAAACCAAACAAATACACTATGAGTGTGAGACTCTTTTCGGGAGAATAGAACCCTGCACATATATTTTATGCAATGGTCAATAAAACAACAGTACGTGTTTGAAGCTATTAGAGCATGAGTTTTCCCTAGCCGAGGCACTTTATGGTGACCATTTTATCTTGACACACCTAGATAATAGGCAACTCCTCATTAATTCACATCCAACTGGTTAAGTTGTCAAACTTGATCAGTTCATGAGGCACCAGCAGGCAACACAAGAGGCATATGAAGAAGATGAAAATATGCACGGTGGTGGTGGACTAGTGGCCAGATGGTCCAGTGCACCCAGCAGCTATGAAGCACGGATACTTCCCTAGGGTAGCGTATCGGCGTATCGGATACGTTCCCGTATCCGATACTCTAGGATACCCGTACCGTACGTTCCCGGGCCGTATCTGTAATTTTTAAAAGTTTCCATTTTTTTTGTATTTTTTTGAAAGTTTCCGATACTCGTATCCTGACGGATACCCGTATCAACTTTGTTGAATAAAAAAAACCAAAATTTACTTAATGAAATTCTAAAAAAATGAGAATCTAAAACTACATTTTACTTGGTAATCAAATAATGGGCTTATATGGTATATCTGAATCAACTCAATCAAGTCATCAACTCATGCTCCGTATCTAATTTACTGAGCAAGTCCAGAAGCCTATCTCTAACCCAGTATTGGAGGCCGTTTTTTTGGAAGATGATATTATTCCTTGAAATTAATACTTCCGGTGAAAATATATATTAGAAGTTAGAGCTTTTAAAATATTGTTTTCTATTTAATTATTCTAGAACTTTGGTACTTGCACTTTTAATTTCAAGATTGTAGTTGTTTGACTTATTTCTCATTTTAAATTAATGACTTATCGACTACATGTCTACATTTATATTTCGAGATGCACTAGTGTATATGAGAAATATTATGATGTATATGTAATGAATGGGTATATATGTATATATAGGATATATATATATCCAAAAAAAATATTTTTTTTGTATATTTCATAGGATATTATATGTATATATTTAAAAAAAACTATTTTTAATATTTATAAATACACCCCTGTAACTTTTAATATTTTTAAATACACCCCCATAACTTTTAATATTTATAAATATGGCCCCGTATCCGTATCCTACTTTTTTTTGTTTTGCCGTATCCCCGTACCCGTGTCCGCGTTTCCTCGATTCCGCGTACCGGTATCGGTGCTACATAGCCCAGCAGTGATTTTTATTGGGAAACGTATTTTATTTAAAAACAGTTCATAAGGTTCCACTACACCCAATTGTATTTTTTATAGGAAATGAATTTTGTTTTAGAACAGTTCATAAAAGTATTATATTTTGGAAATAAAAAAGTTCTGGATTAAACGGTAGAATAACCTACCAATCAAAGGACAAAAAATAGTTTTTCCCCTTCTAAAATTCTATTTGCCACTACAATCAGGACTATTACGTACCAGCCTGGTAGAATCATAGCTCAACAGTCAACCCAAGGCAAAATCAATTAAGTTTCCCCTGCAACCAAGTCAGACGTATGCTGCCATTGAGAGAGAGAAACATCTCTCTAAGACTTAGATCCTCAAACAACTCAAGAGGTGGATAATAATGTACGTCGTTTATGCCTTCCCTATCATCCAATGCTTTAACACACTCATACTGAATCTTTTGTCAGATTAGGGAGGGGCACCAATTGACCCCACCTTTGATGAAGCTATCATAACTTGCAAGGTTTGCAAGATAACGTTAATCATCTCACTGTCCCGATAATTGTCACAGTGTCACCTGAATCTGGAACTGCATCACGGGGGTGCTTTCACTTCTTTTTTGTTCTAGTCTTAGTCATGGACTTTGGCGATCAACCAGGGAAGTATGTCAAAGGGGATGGGGTCATAGGTGATGTATTTTGGTTTTCTGCTACAGACGAATGATCCTATTGCTGCTGCTGATTTTTTCAATTCTCCATAGTGACTCGACTGCACAAACTTCCCCTCAGCATCAGGCTCTTCGAAAATCAAACACAATTCCTCATATATTGGACATTCCTTAATCTTAACCGTTTCTTGTTTCAGTTGACCCCCTATGTATTCCCAAAGATCAAAACCATCAAAACAATCTGCCAATGAATCATGTTGACCAGAAGTAGATGACTTGAAAGAGTAGTAACGAGTCATGAGTACATCAAGGTGTTTCCTCAACTGATTGTTGTTGAAATTGAGGTTTCTTTGTCTGTTAAACTTATTGCAGATACAGTTCCAGGTTTTCTTATCAAAGACATTGTTTGGTCTGTTCCTAGCCTAATCTGCTCACCAACTAGTTCTGCAAAGATCTTGTCAACAGATGGTGTCCATCTTGTTCTCAGACGCTCTTGCTTTGGCTGCTGATGGTTAGTATCTATATCCATCAAATGGGTATCAACTTCTCATGTGCAGCCAGAGGCAAGGAGTGTTGCTGTTAACTACCAGCATTCAGAAAGTACTGGCATTATCACAAGCCTTGAGAATTCTCAGATCAGAAAGAATATAACTTCCACAGCAACTACCCACCTTCTTCATAAAAGTATTGTTTAATAGTCATAAGCGAGTATATCCTAAATTAGAAAGTTAATGTCTAAGAGCAAAACTATATAGATGAATCAAGATCATGATGTCAAATGCCGAGAGAAAGAGAGGGAGGAAGCATGAAAGACAAATATAATTCATAATTATATAGATATCCTGAATGCATATTATTCATATATAGACATCACAATTAGTTGAACCTTGTAAACATATTTTTCCTGAATGAAAATAAAGATATATATACAAATCAATTCTTTCAAACAAAAATAAGCATATCAGCTCGAAAAGAATAGAAATAGTACTGTCAGAAAAAAAACTGGGAGAATGAAATCATGAAATATTGACTCAAGGATTCCAAGCCATAATTTGCTTTTAGGAGACAGAGGGAACTTATACCTCTCAGCCGAACTTCACTAGCATAGAAATCCAACATCTGTTGATTTAAAAAAAAAAGAATCATGAAATTTTGAGTTCGCACTTACTCAAACTATAATTTAAACATGTAATACAATTTAAATCAATAAGAGTTACGACAATCACTAGTTTATCATATACTCCGTTTTAAATTTTTGAAAGTTTAAAACCTGAAAAATAACTAATTAAAAAAAGTCTGAAGTAGTATTTAATAACTAGTTAATTAAGTTAAATATATGCAAACTAGACAACTAATATACGTAGTACTACATATCAAAAAGTTTAATAACTACTCCTTAAAATCATAACAAGTTTATTTTGTAAGAATTTAGAAAATATCAATAGAAAGCATAGATATTCTTCATCAATTTCAAAATTTAGAGAATAGATAATAACTTCTCCAATAATCCCTCTTCAAGAACTTCGAGATTCAAGAGTTTTCAAATTTAAGCTTTAGAATTGAACTTTTTTAATCGGATGTGTAGTAATACTTTAACGGGTTATATTTCAAGTTTTCAACTGTAAAATTCATCATAGCATCACAAATAACAACTTAAGTGCATTAATCAGCTTACTCTTTTTATCAATTTTAAATATATTGTAATATGTACCAATACTACTTTATATTACTTGGAGCAGGTTTAGCAATTCAGTAATTTAAAAAACCAGAATACAGAAAGAATAAAATTTCACTGATTCAGCCAAGCAAATAAATATGTCAAATAAGCCAAGCAAATGAACGAAGCAAATCACCCAACCAAATCGCCTAAGAAACTCAGCCAAGCAAATCAACGTACCAAGCAAACTAGCCATATAATTGTTGAAAACTGTAAACTTTCTTTTTTTTTGTATTCAACACTAAGTTAGTGCCTTTTTGTTTGAGCAACACTACGCTGACCCCCATCGTGTGCCAGCCTTAGTACTCTCACATATCCCAGTGACTGTAGTTTATAGTGGTCTTTCCCAGTGATACTGGTACTTGGCGGCTCACGAGCAACATATAGAATTAGGTTCGAAAACTTCTTTTTTGTTTGATTGATTCATACAAGAAGATTAGAATAATAGATATTGGCGATTAAACTTACCTAGGGCAAGAAGGTTGAGAAATCAAACGACAATCTCAAATCTACTCATAGATGGATCAAGTTAAGCAAGAGGACCCTTAACCAATCCAGCAACGAATATGTAGCTAATGGAACCAGATGAACGCTACAGCGAAGTGAATGACCGAACGATGCGGATGATCGAGTGAGGCGATTCTCTAAGAATCCTTTAAGCAGCGACTTTAGTTTCAGATCCTTGGGAATAATAAGCGTGGAGATGAGCAACTTTTGTATCTGAGCGAGGAAGATTAGGGCAAATCAGCGAGGTGACGGATCAGATTAGGGAAAATCACAGCGGCGACGGAGATTAGGGCATACGGAGGGAGTATAACGATGTCATTCTTAAGGCTCTTTAGCCTAACCGACTGAAGTACATTATACGAGAGTACTAGCTGATGGAGCGCGAAAGTATTTGGAATTGGGAAATTTTGGCCCCATACGTAATATTTGCAATAATCTATATACGATTGATCGTTCGTTTTCCAAAGTTTTTTATATAATAAATACGTACTATAAAAAATTGATTCGTAATAACAATGACTACATATTGATTAATAGCGACCACTTTTCATAATTAGTTGTTAATGATAAATTTAATCACGACGAACTAATTAGTTATTGTTAAAAGATACTTTTAACTACAATTTATTAGAGTCATCGTTATAAGATGGTCGTTAAAACCCGTTTTTCTTGTAGTGTTTGATTTAAATTAATTAAATACTAAGATGAACGACTTATATGATTTTAATTAATTAATGAGATAAAAGACTTGTGTTATTGTTATCTTATATTTATTTATCTTTATTTTATTCGTTTTATCTTACTTTTTTTCTTCCCTTTCTTATCCGTCTTCTCTGTTTGGCATCGATATCATAGTCGATTCATGTTAGCCAACTCCAAATTCTTTCGGGATTAAGGCTTGGATGTTATTGTTGTTGTTGAATGAGATAAAAAACTTGACTTTGCTACTTTCCGATTGTTGATATGTTTGTTGATCCCGGTTATATCTATAACTTATCCCCTCTCGAATACTCAATCGAGGAATATCTCCAATTCATCGAGGGTGGTTATTAATAACGATCGTTCATTAATAACCCTTACTATTAGTCAAGTATAGAACACCGCCATATACTGATTCGATAATAGTTTTTAATCTCTTAACTCCTTAATGAAATCAGTTGAGATTGATAACCTCAACACAACAGTTACGGTTTAACCAACACAATTAATCCCTCTTAAGATTATTAACCACGATCGTGCATTAATAATCTGAAGTTACTTACTTGTGAAACCATCAATGATTAACCATTCGGGTTCATTGATCGTTTCTAGTAGTAATTAATGTCAAGTTTTAACTAATTATCATCTTAACAACACTCTCCAACATTAATATAGAGATAAAATAAGGGAATAATTAATATTCAAGGGACGAAGTAAGAAAATAACTCACAACTATAGCATTCAACAAGCTTCAAGAGGAAAACCAAGAAATGGAAGTTTAGCTTCTCATTTGGAGACTAAACAATGCTAGAAAAATATTAAAAAAAAATACTATTCTAAGTTGAGCTTAAGTATATAGAAGAATGGATATAAAAATGGGAAGGAAAAGAGGTGTATTTATAAGTGTTTTGGTGAGGATAGGTCTAATACCCGACCGGGTATAGAGGATACCCGACCGTGTATCTATGACAATAGCCACGAAAGTGCTGAAATGTAGTCATACCCGACCGGGTATGTCAATATACCCGACCGGGTATATGACCAAATCTGATTTCCCCACGTTCTCTTGCTTTATTTGATCTTGTAAATCTCCGGGTCAAATCATACTCGATCGGATATGAAACCAAATCACATTTTTTGCATGATTTCTTGCTCCCTTGCACCTTACTTTGATTTTGTAAGATCCCTTCCATAATCCTTTGTTGATCCTTCATTGATTCTTGATCAGGATGATTCTAAATTTACTAAATTACAACAAACTAAAAAATTAAAATGATTGCACCGTGAATGTGCAATTACCACAATAACACACCGTAAAAACTAATTTAAAGTAAAAATATAAACACTCAAAAATCAATGCAATCAACTCCCCCACACTTAACTTTAAAGTTACCTTTGGTCCGCTATTTGAAACCCTCAGGACCATATAATTAATTTCCATTGATGAAGACTCCGTTAGGTTACGTTCGGAAATGGTTTGGGAATTAGAGTTTTAGATTTGGCCTTGTGGTTTGTATTATTGGGGAGGATTTGTTTGAGAATTTCCGTACCTTAAATTCAGATGATCCCTCCATCCCGGGTTGTAGGTATTGCCTTGAGGATCGTACCTCCTTTGACCTTGGAACCCCCAAAGCATTGACTTGCTCGGAGTTCTCTTCTTGTAGTGTCGGGCAAGAATCTGTGGGATGCCCTTGCGTTGAACAGATGTCGCAGACCTTGACTTCTTGGGTTTTTGGATTTAAAAGGAAATCTTTGACCAAAGAAGTCAAGCCGGCTACTTGACTCTCCAACGAGTTGTTGGATTCCGCTGCCATGACTCGTTTTGATGATGACCTTCCGTTGTAATGTCTCGAGTTTTCGGCCAACTCCGAAATGAGGTCTGTTGCTTGAGAAGGGGTTTTGTTAACAATACCCCCTCCGCATGCTGCATTCACCATGCGTCTATCTTGATCAACAAGTCCATCATAGAAGTAGAGGATGAGATCTTGTTCTGAATATCCATGATATGGGCAACTAGCACATAATTTTTTAAAGCGCTCCCAATATTCATACAAGGTCTCATTATCTGCTTGCTCAATGTTGCTGATTTGCTTCTTGAGACTTGAAGAGATAGATGCGGGATAGTACCTGTCAAGGAAGCTCTTTTTCATTTGAGCCCATGTGTTGATGCTCCACGAGGGAAGATAAAATAACCAATCTTTGGCGGTGTCTTTGAGGGAAAATGGGAAGGCTCTCAGCTTGATTTGTTCCTCGGACACGCCATTGGGGCACATGCTTGTGCACACAATATGGAACTCTGACAAGTGCTTATTTGGATCTTCCCCTCGTAGGCCATGGAAAGAGGGGAGTAGATGAATGAGCCCAGATTTTAGCTCGAATGTGACCCCCGTATCAAGAGTTGGAAAAGTGATACATAAGGGTTGTTGATTTAGATTCGGAGCCGTGAGCTCCCTCAACGTTCTTGTTTCAAGAGCCATGTGAAAGGACTCTTCGGATTCGCTAGAATGAGAACTAGCACTTGATGATTCCTCCGAAGAAGTATTCGGAAATAGATTCCTGAACCTCTCGAAGGCTTGTTCTGTTTCGGGTTTTGTTTGGTAGGTGATTTGGTTTATAGATCGGTGTTTAACCATATACTCAAACAAAGCTCAGCCAAAATAGAAATCTTTTAAATGATTTTTTTTTTATTTTTCTTGAAATAAAATAAAAAGAAAAATTAATTGCCTTTCCCCGGCAACGGCGCCAAATTTGACGGGCACTTTGTCACGGTGCGTCAAAATAAATTCAATACTAAACACCTATACGTAGTATAGCGTAGTAGAGTTCGTATCCACAGGGAAAGGAATGATTTTCTTTCTATGAAACTAGTAATAAAAAGGGGGGTTTTGGTTTTGAGTGATTTAATTTAATTAAAAAACTAAGATGAACAACCTATATGTGTTTAATTCAAGAATAAAAGGGACTTGACATTGCTACTTTCCACTTGTTGATATATTTTAGTCGATCATCGTCATATCTATAACTTATTCCCTCTCGAATACTCAATCGGGGAGTATATCCACTTCATCGAGGGTAGTTATTAACAACGACCGTTCACTAATAACTCTTACTATTAATCAAATATAGAACAACGCCTTATACCGATTTAATAGTAGCATTTAATCTTTCTAACTCCTTGATGAAATCAATTGAGATTGATAACCTCAACACAAGCGGTTTCGGTTTAACCAACAAAATTAATCCCTCTTAAGTTTATTAACCACGACTGTGCATTAATAAACCGAAGTTACTTACTTGTGAAACCATCAACGATTAACCATCGGATCGTTGATCGTTTCTAGTAATAACTAATAGTCTAATATATGAAACAAAACTAGTTGATCCTTTAAGTAATGTTCAAAATATTAATATGAAATATGAGTAGGGATTAATTAATATTCAAGGAAGAATATTATTAAAGAAGATGAATCCTACTATAATTAATATCAAGATGCTAACTAATTGTCATCTTAGCAACACTCCCCAATATTAATATAGAGGAAGAAAATATCATTCTAACTAATGTCGAGATGTTAACTAATTGTCATCTTAGCAACACTCCTCAACATCAATATAGAGATGGTATTAAGGAAAGAACTATTAATTAATATTCAAGGAAAGAAGTTAAGAAAATAACTCACAACTTTAATAATCAACAAGCTTCAAGAGCAACACCAAGAATGGAAGTTTAGCTCCTCATTTGGAGACTAAACATAGCTAGAAAAATATAAAGAAATGCTATTCTAAACTGAGCTTAAGAGTATGGAAGAAGGGATGCTTTTTAGAGGAGAAAAAGAGTGCTATTTATAGGTGTTTTTCAACACCTTTGGCCGGGTACCCGACCGGGTATAGGTACATACCCGACCGGGTACCGGTCAAGATCAGATAATCTCCCACGTTTCATTGTTCCAGCACGTTAATTTGTCCCGGGTCAAGTCAGACCCGACCGGGTCAAGTGAGGGACCCTACCGGGTTTGGTCTAAATCAGATTTTTTTCCAAATCTTTGTGATCTTCAGCATGTTCTGGTGTTCCGGGTCATATCTGACCCGACCGGGTCGGGTAAGGGACCCGACCGGGTCTTACTTTTTCTTCTTAGATCTGTTCTTCAACTGACCTGACCGGGTTCAAGGTCTGACCCGGTCGGGTTTTTGTGCTCCTGGGTCTTTTTGTCTTCAGTTTTTCTCCCCTTCTCCTTGCTACAAACTCTATCACAATTCTATAACTACGAAAAGACGGAGAAAGAAATTACAAACAAAATAAAACAAGTACTTACAAACTAACTAAAAGCGATGGAAAATCCACACCCAATCAACATAAAAACATACATTTATGCACTACAAACTAGTGCATATCAAACACCCCCACACTTGAATTTTTACTCGTCTCGAGTAAAACAAATTCTGTCCAAGAAGTCCTTAATTGACAAGAGTAGCAGCACCAACATCCACAAGTGTTTATAACAAATACATAAAGTATCTCCAAAACAAAAAGAGTAAAGATGGGTCTTCAATTTCAATTCGAACTCTCTATAGTAATCGCCCTCAGGATCCTGCAAAATCAAAAGAAATAACTTTCTCTCATTCTCTCATTTTGCCTAGGTGCCCTTTCAGGTTTTCAACCCTGCTTCCCACATTTTTTTTATTTTTATTTTTATTATTTTTTTTTTATTTTTCTTAAATCTCACAAACTCACTCTTATTTTTGCTTTATTTTTTGCTTAAGCTGCCCTTTGTGGGTTTTCAACTCAACAAGCTTTTTTTTTGAGATAACAAGAATAAAGAGTGTGAATGTGAACATACCGGGAAGATCTCTGCACCCCCACACTTAGGATCTGACACTGTCCCTAGTGTCCGCCTAGACCTCCACCTTGGTGTCTGTCCTCATCCATGTGATCCCCGTCATAACCACCATCGTAGCCTCCACCACCGGAGCTCGATCCTCCAAAGAAACCCCACTGAGAAGGGTCATACCATGATGGTGCAGGAGGTGGAGTGGTCATAGAGGAAAAGGAGCCCTGGTGTGCTATATATGAGTATATCGGACCAAAGGTTCTACGTTGATCCTCTTCAGATCTCCGCCTGTCTTCCTCATACCTACGCCAGTCTGCTTGCCGCTGCTCCTCCATCCTCACAATGCTCTGGTTGAGCGTGACCATGTTATCGAGCATTTCTTGCTCGAAAGGTGTGTAGTGGAATGCTTGAGGTTGTGGTTGTTCGGGTATGATTGGGGGTTCTTCATCATCTTCATCTTGGATGGGTTCTTCATAATGATCCGGGATTGCCCCGGGAAGAAAATAGTGATGACCATCCCCGATTTGGTGATTGATGATATCCAGGGGGACGTCGGCTGAGGGTATCTGTAGGTAGATGGAAGTGCGTGGGAGAATGCGCCAATTATAGATGTGTGCACCAGTTGGTGTTGTGTGCGAGGGGACCAAGTCTAGCGTCTTTTGTAAAAGCCATTCAGTGCAAATAAGGTGTCTTGAGGTGATGGGACCGGGGTCTATAAAACCATATAAAGTGGCTAGATGTGTGATGAGGCCCCCCATAGCAATTGGTCTTGTTGATGTTGCCACGTTGTTGAAATGAGTCCATAAGATGGTGGCAACATCAACTTGATTTGGGCCCGGCAAAACAGCTTGTGCTAGAACACACACATCCCAGATATGTGTGTGATGATTATTCGGTCTTCCGAGGAAACAATTTGAGCAAAATTTTAAGAATAGTCGGAAGACCGGATGTTGCACACGATTCACACTCAGTTTAGATAGATCAACCACATTCTTTCCGGTCATTCTTCTCCACAATTCATACCCCACAAGAGAATCATATGTACGTGCTTCATCAAACCATGGGAGATCAAAATGTTGAACAAATTCTCGTTTGGTTAATGAACGATCCTCATTTAGTAAACGAAAGGTGATTATGTCATTTGCATGATCATTCACATCTTTTGTATACGCAAATGAGCTAAAAAATTCATACACCAAATGAGGATATGTCACATGTTGCATTTCAAACATTCTAGATATTCCAATTCTTGCAAATATGTCACGCATCACAGTATCAATCCATAGTAGTGCTAAAGTAGTTAAGCACATAAAACGGGATTGTTTTACCTCCCGTTTTGCTTGGTTGATGAAGTTGTTCCGTTGAGCCTCCGTAGCAAACTCCACGCTCTCATAGCCCGCTACCGGTGGGATAGCTCGATTTCCTCTTGAGGAAGAGGCTTTTGACTTTCTTGGAGCCATTGAAGTCCACTTCTTCTTTTTTTTTTGGATTTTTTTTTGTGATTTTCGGACTTGGGTAGGGTGGGGTTTGGAATTTTGGTGGGTCTTGAGTATTTTGGGGTTGTGAGAGTGGAGAGGATGATTATTAGGAGAAGAAATTGGGATTTCTTGGGATTTTGAGTAGAAAAATCGGAACTTTGGGGGATGGGGTGTTAGGGTTTCGGATTTTTGCAAATGGGGAAGAAAATGAGATTTTATGGGTATGGGTGTGTTAGGTTGAGGAGATGAAGATTATGGTGTTATTTAGTGGATTTGGTGGAGAAATGGTGTAGAATCGAAGGTTTTGGTGTGTAAAAATGGAGGGTTTTGGGGATTTTTTTCGTGGGGAGGAAGAAGAAGTGGGAGGGTAGGGGGTGAGCCCGACCTGGTTAAGTGGAATTTCCCGTTTACCCGGTCGGGTGAAGTCTTCCGCCCGGTCGGGCTGTGCGGTGTTTTCTTATCCAGTAGCTACTGGAATGAGTACCCGGTCGGGTGCTTTAGGGTACCCGGTCGGGTCTTTCTGATTTTTTTAAAAAATAAATTCGTACCCGCCCGAGTTTCAGAAATACCCGATTGGGTATGCATTCCAGTGTGTTCGGAGCCAAAACAATGCGCAGCCCGGTCGGGTTTTGGAAGCCCCCGGTCGGGCATATGTTTTTTTTTGTTTTTGTTAGCAGCCCGGTGGCCGTGTTGCCCGGGTGTTTCTTTTTTTTATTAATAAACCCGACCGGGCTGTTTGAGATACCCGGCCGGGTGTCAGCCCAGGTTCATTTTTTTTTTGAAAAAAAATTATAACACACGAACTGAAAAAAAAAATGAAATTAAAAATAAAAACTTGGGTTGCCTCCCAAGAAGCGCTTGATTTAATGTCGCGGCACGACGTTATTTTTTTATTTTTATTTTTAAGTGGGATCGTGAACATCCCTTGTTTCATTTTTCCTTTTCGGCCTTCTCCAGTAAGGCCGGGATTTCTTTTCTGGTATCACTTCAATCCCAGGTGGGATCCATTCTTTTTTTGAAAATATGAATAATTCTTCTTTTTCAAAAAGTTTGATTTTCTCATTTTTTTTCTCAACAAAAATATTCGGGGTTTGTGGTTCACAAACATTTAGAGCACAAAGAGATTGGTCTTTAATTTGTTTTTTCGTAGAATCAAAAATGTTGAATTCTACCTTTTGATCATCAAACTCTAAAGTTAATGAACCATTAGCCACGTCTATTTTTGTTTTTGCGGTTTTCAGAAAGGGCCTACCCAAGAGGATGGGTGTAGTTTGGTTATCATCTCCCATTTCCAAAACATAAAAATCAACGGGGAAAATCAAATTTTCTACCTCTACTAGCACATCTTCTACTACACCCTTCGGGTAAGTATTAGACCGATCCGCTAGTTGAATCACTACACCAGTTTGATGTAGTGGGCCGAGTTGTAAGGATTTATATAAGGAAAAAGGAATGACATTTATTGACGCTCCTAAATCCAACAAGGCCTTAGAAAATAAGGTATCCCCTATTTTGCAAGGAATAGTGAACATGCCTGGATCGCTACATTTCTCAGGGAGTTTCTTTTTAAAAATGGCCGAGACACGTTCACTCACTTCAACTTTTTGTTTCCCTTCCAGTTTATTTTTCTTTTTCATTGTGCATAGTTCCTTTAAGAACTTTGCATAACGGGGAACACTTTTGATCAGTTTGGAGAGTGGGATGTTTACCTCAGAATTGACGAATGTTTCGCAGATGTCCCGATCATTCTTCAGCTTCCTTGTGTCTTTCAATGCCTCAGGGAATGGAGGGAGTGGTTCATATGATGATAGTGGAGGGAATTTAGTCTTCGTTGGCTTCTCCTCTTCTTGCTGAAAGCCTTCTTCAAGATCAAGCTCTTGCTTCTCCTCCTCAACTTCCCGTGGTTGCAATTTTTTACCGTTCCTCAACATGATTGCATTGACATGTTGTCTTGGGTTTTGCTCAGTTTGGGAGGGGAGCCTACCCGAATCTTTTGCTTCAAGTCGACTTACGACATTTGAAATTTGGCTAACTTGAGTTTCCAAATTTTGAATGCTCGACTTGGTTTCATGTTGGAATTGCATCATGGTTTGTTGGAATTGCCCCATGCTTTGCTGCATTGTTCCCATATTAACGGCCAGCGCTCGAATCATGTCTTCGGTGGACATACTCGAGTTCGATGTTTGGCCTTGTGGTATGTATTGTTGGGGAGGATTTGTTTGAGAATTTCCGTACCTTAAATTCGGATGATCCCTCCATCCCGGGTTGTAGGTATTGCCTTGAGGATCGTACCTCCTTTGACCTTGGAACCCCAAACCATTGACTTGCTTGGAGTTCTCTTCTTGTAGTGTCGGGCAAGAATCTGTGGGATGCCCTTGCGTTGAACAGATGCCGCAGACCTTGACTTCTTGGGTTTTTGGATTTAAAAGGAAATCTTTGACCAAAGAAGTCAAGCCGGCTACTTGACTCTCCAACGAGTTGTTGGATTCCGCTGCCATGACTCGTTTTGATGATGACCTTCCGTTGTAATGTCTCGAGTTTTCGGCCAACTCCGAAATGAGGTCTCTTGCTTGAGAAGGGGTTTTGTTAACAATACTCCCTCCGCATGCCGCATTCACCATGCGTCTATCTTGATCAACAAGTCCATCATAGAAGTAGATGATGAGATCTTGTTCTGAATATCCATGATATGAGCAACTAACACATAATTTTTTAAAGCGCTCCCAATATTCATACAAGGTCTCATTATCTGCTTGCTCAATGTTTCTGATTTGCTTCTTGAAACTTGAAGAGATAGATGCGGGATAGTACCTGTCAAGGAAGCTCTTTTTCATTTGAGCCCATGTGTTGATGCTCCCCGAGGGAAGATAAAATAACCAATCTTTGGCGGTGTCTTTGAGGGAAAATGGGAAGGCTCTCAGCTTGATTTGTTCCTCGGCCACGTCATTGGGGCACATGCTTGTGCACACAATATGGAACTCTGACAAGTGCTTATTTGGATCTTCCCCTCGTAGGCCATGGAAAGAGGGGAGTAGATGGATGAGCCCAGATTTTAGCTCGAATGTGACCCCCGTATCAAGAGTTGGAAAAGTGATACATAAGGGTTGTTGATTTAGATTCGGAGCCGTGAGCTCCCTCAACGTTCTTGTTTCAAGAGCCATGTGAAAGGACTCTTCGGATTCGCTAGAATGAGAACTAGCACTTGATGATTCCTCCGAAGAAGTATTCGGAAATAGATTCCTGAACCTCTCGAAGGCTTGTTCTGTTTCGGGTCCTATTTGAGGAACAAATCAACAAGGAGTCCTATTTTGGAACTTTTCTATTATTTTGGTCCTATTTAGATCAATTACTTTATGATAAATCAGATTTTCCTAAATCCTAAGTTGATATAATTTTAGGATGTTTTTAATTGATTGAAATTTGTTGCTCTGGTCTGAACTTATCTGGTCTGAACTGGTTTGATCTGGTAAATCTCTGGTCACTGTGTATTTTATAACTATCCAAGTTTGGTCTGATTTATCTGAACTGGTCTGGTCTAGGACTGAAAATAGTTCAAGTAAAAACATTCATTTCTATCAGATAAATACGCTAACATTATCGGTCAACGACCACCAACCAATCTTAAAACACCGGTTTAAATTCTAAAAGGTGTAGACTAGCCTTGTTAAATTATTTGTGTTGTGTTCTTTTGCACATGAGGAAATCATTTTGCTACACCTTTTAGAAATAATTTAATCTATTCATGAAAAAATTGATTGTAATTTAAAAGAAATAATTATATATTTATGACTAAAATAAAGGTTATTTACAAAAATGTGACTAGTGACTAAAGTAGTAATGAAATCATAGTAATTTATGTTCAACTTTTTGAACTTAAGTTACCATGACATACATTTTAGTAACTATAAGTCATATTTGTGTAAATAAGTTTTATTTTAATAATATTTTTGAAAAAAACTCAATATAAAAAGCTGATGTCCTTAATATAGAATGTATAACAATAATTTAAGAAAATAAGGAGCATTAAAGATTCACTATGGAATGAAAAATGACTCGTTCTTATCAGCAGTGCTCACACTAGAGAAAGTAAAATATCTTTAGGGTTTGTTTAGAACTTTGAATTTTGGAACACAGACATCTTACTTTATATAAAAACAAGTGGAAAAATTGGCACTTATTTCGCCTAAAGATATGGGTCAGAGGTTGATGGATCGGGCCAAGCGAAAAAAACAGAAATAGAAAATTGAAAAAAATATGTGTTAGTAAACATGCCCTTAGTAATTATAACATGTAATACCTCATATTCTATTTTCATACAATTACAAATTGCATTTAATGAAATCTTGACGTATAATATAATAAATATACAATGCAATATCGTTTTAATGAATTTTGTTCCGTGAATTGCACGAATGAAAATTTTAACATAATGCTGAAAACCTTGAAGAGAAACTAGGGGAGGTTTGAACTTTGAAGAAAGAAACGTGGAGATAAAAATGTGTTCAAACTCAATATATTTCTTTACAAATTTATTTCAATTCGTTTTTTAATGTATAACTATTAGGAAATCTCCACCGTTAATGTGCAATTACCCCAACAACACACCGTAAAAACTAATTAAAAGTTAAAATATAAACACTCAAAAATCAATGCAATCAACTCCCCAACACTTAAGTCTTTTACTCGTCCTCTATTTGAAACCCTCATGAGAGTCATGACCATATGATTAATTTCCATTGACGAAGACGCCGCTAGGTTACGTTGGGAAATGGTTTGGGAATTAGAGTTTTAGATTTGTTATTTAGGTGGCTGTTTAGACATTTAATATCATCTTTAGTCATATTTTTTTCTAAAATTGAAGTTAGATATATTTTAGTAGTAATATTATTCTAGTCATTATTTCATTTCATTACCTATCAGCTACTTTGTTTGCATAGTAGTAACTAATTTTGGCAGAGAGGAAATGAGAATCCGAAATGAACGACTCAGTTCAAACGGGTTGAGTCAAATTCGATTCCTATTAGGAAACTTGATATACTCAGTCCGAACTTACTTGTTTATTAGAACCGATAGTTCATAAAAATTTATACTCCGTAGATAATCTCAACTCACCCGACTCGTGCCCATGCCTAATTCCAACCATTTTAAAGTTGGATTCTGAAGTACATAGACCTTACCACTAAGGCTCTACCATCAAAGTGAAATCGCACCAAACTCACTATATTGAAAACTTCAACACTTTTGTCCGGCTTAGGGCTCTTGGCCACACCAGGGTGGTTAAAACTTAAATTTGGCAAGTATCCATCAACACTGCAAGAATCCTTCAAGTAGAGCAGAGCAATATTATTCCATTTATCATTAGTCTTGCTTCTCTTCCAGGGAATGTATGTATACGTTTCTTTCTCCACAGGACCAAGACATACCTGTCGCATTACTTTGCACCTCAGCCACCTAAATTTCAGACTACTTTCTCCAACATATATATATATGTATGCATATAAACGTCACTGGCCATATACAGTGCTTGTGCTCCGGCCAAATAAAATTTAAAGAAATGAACAATTATGCCGACAGCCGCTTGCCCATCCACCACGGAGCCCCAACCTCAGATGGCAATCTGAAACGCAACCGCACGGTTCGGTATTATGCGCACCGAGTGAAAGAAAGCCTAACAACAAGGCTGTCTAAGATCATTTGCACCCTTTTCTTAGGCCTTCTTGGTATTGTGGGCATCATATTGTTCATTTTATGGCTAAACCTCCGGCCCCATCGGCCAAGAGTATTCATCGAAGATTTCTCCATCCCGGGTCTAGCCCAAGAGAATGGGTTCCAAGATGCCAAGATCATCTTCAATGTCACCGTACGAAACTCCAACCAAGGAGTCCAGTTTGACTATGATGGCATGCGGCTCACATTGGTCTATCAAGACCAAAGTATAGGCGGGGCGCCTCTGTTACTCCCGTTCTATCAATCACCAAAGAACACAACCGTGCTCGCAGGTGTGCTGACTGGTTCTTCTTTGACGGTGACCAACAAAATCTGGCAGCGGCTTTTGGGCGAACGGCAGTCAAGAGGACTTGTGCGTTTCCAGGTGCAATTAACATCAGTGATTACATTCAAAGTGAATACGGCATGGGAAAGTAAGCGCCACAGGATGCATGCTAATTGTCCGGTCGAGGTCAGGAAAGATGGCATGATAACATCAGCCTACAGAGGAAGGAGATGTGCAGTCTATTTTAGCTAATTTCCTCAAGTAAAGTTTTAAATTTTTTAACGAGTTTGTTTTTGGTGTGGCAAATTTCAATTCCTGCTTTTCTTTAAATTGTAATTGTTCGTTGATTTGGACTTGGATTTGCTTGCAGAGAGGCATAAGGATAAATTTGTTTCTTACAAATGTTGCGTTTGGTTCTCTTAATAGTAAAGTACTAACAAACATATAATCTGGTTTTGCATTGAATTAAAGTTCCTTCACTCCAAATCTCCAATATAGTGTGTATTTACATCAATTAGACCATTGATAAGCTACATATAATCTTTTCTTTTCTTCTTACCAAAGAAAAGAGCTATGGGCCATTTATGAACATTCAGGATCGATTTTTCTGTCAGCACGCATAACCACAATTATAACTTTTACACAACTATGCAGTAATAGAGTTGCTCAAACTCAGAGATATTGAAAATAAAAACCCTTCTACTTGCAGTTTACATCTAGGCATTCTTAAGAATGAAGTATGAAAGGAAGTGCAAGAAGAAAAAGCTAGAAAGCTAAGGTCCATTAACAAATTAAAATGTAAAGAAAGATAAAGACACGTCAAAACTTTACTCTTAGAAAAAGGGACTAATTGCTTGAAAGTTGCAACAATTTACACTCAACTATTTGCGCTTAAAGCAATATGAAGTTCAAGTTGGAAAGAAATAAATAATTACCACGCAAGTTTGAGGCACATTTCGAAGTCATTAAAAAAGTTTGACTATAATTCTGACCAATTTTTATATTGGTGGTTAAGTTGACAAGTTTCAAATAATTTGCTAGGTTCCTAAATTCACGCAAAAATATTACTTTTTTACCTTCATTATTTTCTTGTTTACTTCATTCATCCTAAATTTATCTTCACTTTTCTATGGAAAACAGATCCGGCGGTGGATAGCATTTCTTTTTCGCTGAAGAACATTCTAAGGATACTATTTTTCACTTTCTTAAAAGTGCACCAAGCCCATGGGGAGATGAAAAAGGGGAATGAGTTTTTTTTTTTTTGCAGGAATCAGGCAATTGAGAAACAATAGAAAGGTGATTAGTTATTACAAAATTAAAATTATACCTTTAACATTAAGGAAACTAAGAATGACAAGTATAAAACATTCAAGAAAGAAACACACTTAGCAACTCAGCATAATCATACCTCTCTGCAATATCATGAACCCAATAGAGCCCAAAATGGCATGCAGAAAACAAGACAAAGAAAAATCTCGGATCTATTGGTGGTACTTTCAAGTTGCGACAGTTTGGATTTTGACATCTCTACTCATATTGCTTACTCTAATCCCCAGATATCCAACCTTCACCATAGCTGATCTCCGTGTTCTTGCTTCAGACATCAAAACTTCTACAACTACAAACAACACAGGTTCTCGAAGCACTTCTGTCATGTTAGGCATTGAAATCTTCAATCCCAACAACAAGGGCATGACGGTATACTACAGTGATATCTATGTCACTGTCAACTACACTGGAATCATTGTAGCAAAGAATTACATCCCAGGCTTCAATCAGACTTTACACAAGAATAATACTACACGGGCTGTACTAATGAGAGTTGACCGACATCAGTTTTCACAAAAGATCAGAGGTGGAAATGTAAGTTTTGTTATTGGCATGGAGACAACAGTTCAGTATAAGATATTGAAATGGAGAACGAAGTATCACAAGATGCATTATGAAGCACATGTACACAACATAACAATTAGTCCTCACAGAACTGGAGAATGGCACTCTCTTCTTCAACAACAAAAAATCAACTTTATGAAGTTATGAATGTCAACAAGGTAAAATCTTGCATAATACATATTCCATTGAAGTGGATCGCAAACCATGATGCATCTGTGTTTCGTTGATTTCCTTTTGCTTCTCTCTTAAAGAACATGTTTTAATGTATATACTTCTTTAGTTTATTACATTACTGAGTTCATATCCTCCTAAACAATGGTTGTCATCGTTTAAGTTGAGACTATTTTTAGAAATTTATTAAACAGATATTTTCAGGACACGTTTTCAAAAATAATTTATATTCAGACAGAAGGTATGAAGGTATTTTATCCCTCGATGTCTTACATAAATTGGCCTTCTGGACCAATGGATCCCTACTTTGAGGACCGGCGGTGGGCAGCAACTTGTCTTCGCCACTGATGAACAGGAATCTGTAATAGCAATCCCCAAACAAGTATTAAAGATGCCGCAGCAAAAATACTTACATTTTTAAAGCAAATATGAAAATAACCACCAAAACTGGCTCATTCATATCTTTCCATCCTTACAGCAGGGAAGCCACCATAGTCCCCAGGCTCATTTATATTCTTCGTAACACAACTGTTAGCCGCTAACCTGACCTGTACCTTAAAATAATTATTATGAACCCTAAAGGATAAGCAACAATTACAATAAAGCATCACAAAAATGAATTTCAGAATTCTAGATGGAAACGTAGATCACATTCATTCAGCAGTTAAAGAATATGTTAAATTTGACAATAATTACCTTTGAAGCAACGCATACATGATCACGAACTGCAGCTCTTCCCCCCATAGTTACATAGTCCCCTATGCTGAAAGAAGATTCTAAAACTCTTAAATTAATGAAAGCAATCAAATTTTGAATAAGGTGATATCAGATTTTCTAAATTCAATGATGCCCTTTTTATTTTTTTTATACTAAAGCACATATATGTGTGTTATGTATATAGAGAGAGTGAGAGAGAAAAGAAATGTACGTTGCTGAGCCAGCAATACCAACTTGTCCACAGAGTATGCAGTTATTTCCAACAACCACATTGTGACCTATCTGGAAACTTGAGTACGTTGGGATTCTCAAAGTTAAGAGTGTTAGACAGTGAACTGTGAAGATAAATTTGAGATACCTGAACCAAATTATCTATCTTCGAATGATCTCCAATTACAGTATCCCTCCAACTGGACTCCCCGTAAGTTAAATGATCAAAATCAATCAGAAAGAAAGGGCACACTTAATTCAATATATGTTAATGAAATCTAATTTTACCTGCCCTTATCAATGCATGAATTTGCACCAATCTCTACATGGTTCCCTATCCTCACTCTCAGGTTCTGAAGATGAAATTCAACAATACTGTTAAATTTGTGATGCATGGCTCAAAAACTAAAAAGGGCAAATATTGCATATTGCAAGCAAGGGGAAATATGTGTTCCCTTGATCACTTCATCAAATTAAGTTTTGTATTTATGTACTTTTAGATGGGCAGTTAATGAATTTTAAATGGGCACCCAATAATGAAAAATTGAAATATCTCGCGATTTTCGAAATTTCCATCAGAATTCCTTGAAATATCTGATATTGCCTTTTTTACATGAAGTGGGATGATACTTTTTCAATAAGATCTTACAAAACGAAGCTCTCTTTTTCTAAAATAGTTCTATATTGAATAAGAAATATCCATCAATTTTTTCATAAATTCAAAGTACTGATATTTTCATAAATACTACACAAGTATACAAAGAGAAAAATATATGTTTATGCCAGCATATAAAAGTATAAAACCTGAGGCTTCTTCACCATGTTTCCTTGTTCATCCACAAAAAATCCAAAACCTGTTATAATATAAACTCTTAGATGTTGATGGTTAAAATTTTAAGATGACAATAGTTGGCATATTATCAGTTATGTCAATTTAATCTTTGAGTCAGCATTACCATCCTGTCCAACGCACACACCACTGTGAACAAGACAAAAATCACCAACTGTGCAATTAGTGAGTGCGACACCATACCTAGCTAAACCAAGAGTCGATTTAATACAATGTGGATCATAATAAATCAAAACTAAAATGAAATCGTAAAATAATACGTAGTATATAAAGCTCAGATTGGAAGATAGAAAATTTTGGATGTAATAAACATCAAACATAGTACAAAAAGTGAGGAAATTGTACCCTATCCTTGTTGATTGCCCTACTGTAACTGAAGGCCCAATGATGGATCCAGAACCAACATGAACATTTTCAGCTAAAACAGATTCTGAATGTACTATGGCGCCAATTTCTATGACAGCACTTGGATCAATACGAGAAGACTTATGGAACGAGCCACCTCCATTGCCCCATTTTTGAAATTCTTCGTGTTCAATATCAGTAGACCCATTTAGCCTTGAATCTGAAGCAGATTTCTCAAGCAAGTCATAACTAGGTGGAGCCAGTACATAGCTAAACTCAAAACAAAATAAACTTTACATAAACCGTAAAACCATACTACTCTAATCAAATACTGATATACTGGTGTATAGATGATCGTAACACGAGTGAGCATGTCCGAGCAGCATAAGAATAGTTGAATATTGTATCGACGCACATGATTCAAATAAACCGTTATAATACAAAGTTCACATTTGAAAATGATGAAAGGTTCATACTTTTGCATAAAAAAGAAATATTTCATTAGGGAATAGATTAAGGAGTTTCACAGTGGCATTTCTACATACAGCTGGAAAGCTAAAAGTTCCAATAAACGGAAACTCACCAATCCCCGGGGATGAATGCACGAAAACTGATTGGTTCTTTGAGAAATATGGGTATGTCGAACTAAATGGCCCGAGTGTTAGTGGTAGCAGGGGTCCGCGATAACGAATGTTGCCAGT
This sequence comes from Cuscuta europaea, assembly GCA_945859875.1. NCBI lineage: Eukaryota > Viridiplantae > Streptophyta > Magnoliopsida > Solanales > Convolvulaceae > Cuscuta > Cuscuta europaea. The sequence continues at coordinate 13,491,755 of CAMAPE010000004.1, forward strand.
GATGAGGGTCCTCATGGAGGGAAAATAACGAAGAGCTGCTAACCTTGGGAAGCGCGACGTCATGAAACTGAATGAAGCGCTGCAAGTCTGGCCTTTGTCCAGTTCAGAACTTTCAAACTGCTTGCTGGTTTGACAACAAATCCAATTGTCGAAAAAGTTACGTAGTAGGAGTCATTCCCAACCTAGAGCTCACTCGGCTCAGTTCAGCAGCGAGGAGATTCACCTATGGGAGACTGCGGATTTTGATCGGTCTTGTCCAAACTTTCTTTATTAGACCATTTGTTGGGGGGTGAGTCCAATGATTACATTTCTAACTTCGTTCATATTTTTTACATATCAATTTAATAAATCATTAATTAAATAATTATAAGTAATGTTTTACTTGTAATATTTTACACTAAATAATTATGAAATAAAAAATACACATTTCGATGTATAAATAAATAAATTTCATTAACTTTTTTTAACGTTTTTCGATTAACAAAAATGAACTTAGTTCAAGTTAAGTTCGATTATGAAATATTCAGTTATTTGTGAATGATTCATGAATTAAAAATTTGTGTTTCATGATTTTTTGGGCTCGGGAAAACATCAACGATTAAAACTTCATATTTTTTTTTTCATTTTATATATTATATATTGATGATATGAAAGATCACGAAAATTCATGAATCTAGATATGTTTTTTGAAAAATTTGGAAACAAATAAAAAACTTATAAGAGTTTTAAAAAATTTGAGATTTAATGACACAAAGATGACCTCATCATTTAAGAGTCAATTCATCCTCCATTAATAACACCCCAACTCCCTTACCCACTTTTAACACATCTCCTAATCCTCCACTACACACATTTAAGAGTTCAAAAGTTCCATTTTTAACTTTTTGGACTCCTAAAACCTCTCCACTACAAATGATCTTGGTGTCCAAAAAAGGTTGAACCCCCAAATCGGGCTCCACACCCGACCTGATAGAGTATCCGGGAAGAGACAAATCATTGTGACTCAATTAATCTTAATTCTTAATAGTGATCTTATATTCGTGCATACTAGAGGTCGTGCACGCACGGTTGTTGCGGGTTTCAATTTGTAAGTTGTCCAATTTTCTCACCTCTTTGACAATTGAACTACCCGTGTGGGTAAAAAACTTTCTTTCTAATTAGACGTTGGTAATAAAAACTTTCTGTATTATGACTTTATCAGTTGAGCTATCTCTGTTGTTCTATCCGAGTCCCCGGGATGAGCATATCCCCTTCCATTCTAATTGAACTCACTGAAGAAAATTACTCTGTATTATGTACTAGTATATTTAATATAAAATTTTCTTTATTTTATTAATAAAATATATTTTACTCTTTTTTAGTTCAACATACGTGACCCCTCTTTACAGAATTCCAGAAGGTTCAACCGGATTCTAATTAAGACAATACATACATTGATTAATTATTGTAGACATTGATTAATCACAAAGGAACAGTAGGATATTTAGAAACAAAATCATACCAAAATTAAATATAATGCATAATAAGATTGAACGTGCATTAATTAATACTCCGTATCATCTTTCTTTTGTAGATATACAAAGCTAGACTCATTGCATAATTTAAATCATATGTCATAGAGCAAGTTCAAAGGAAAAACATATAATGTAATCCAAATATTCTTAATTTGTTATATCAAACACAAATTCATTCACATACCAATGACTATACATTATGTTTGAAAATAAGGAATGTAACGTATTAAATATTGATGGAATTCTTGTTGGATGATGTCATTATTCACTTCATGGAAAGTCTTTTAAAAATAAGAGGATTATTGACATTTACTTCTACAATATTGATCGAGTTCTCGTTTCATATTTTGTCTTACTTGAGTAATTATCTCAAAACTGTGTAAGGTTGTGTTGTTTTGTAATCATAGACCACGCCAGACAGGCATACAGAATAGGTTGTATTAAGCAGTTGCCTAATCGGTATCGAAAGAAAGGGCATATGCACACCTCAGTACAAAACAAATTAATTTGGTCATAAAAAAGCGGGGTGACAATTTGTCACACAATACTCATGATAATGAATTATAAGTCAAGAGAAATCATATTGACATGTCATTTTCGGTAACAAAGTTACTCATGCAAACTTATGTGACAAATTCGCAAAGTGCCCAAAATTCGTGCCCTGCGAGTGTAAGTTTGTCTCGAGGGTTGAAATATGGTGATACATATTGTCATAAATGCATCCATGACGCCATTCATTGAACAAAATTACAGTTGAAACTTTTGTCATTGAAACTTGTTTGTGTAAACTTGTTATTAATCTTTATCATGTGGGAAACACAACGATCTAATAAAAAATGGTACATTCAGTGATGCAACTAGAAACTTATGTGTGAAAAATGTCCTATTGAAATATTTTTAATAGATCTAGAGCATAGTAAAACTAACATGTCTGATTTTATCTTTATTCAACCCGTTCCTAAAACATATACTCTGTACATGTATGCATAGGTTCAATTATTATTTAATATAAGATTAGATCCACTTTTCACTTTGGCTTATTTTAGACAAAGATCAAATTAGACAAATCACATCAGAACAAACTAAGATAAAATGTGAATAGATACAGTATAGTTCCAAATTTCCAGTATAGTGGACAATGTTAATCATGAAATTCGAACTCTAAGGTTGGTGCTTGTTGAATGAGTAGTTGAAAAGATGAATACCAAAGCAAGATTGAAGGATTAATGACAAATTTAGCTCAATGATAAGAATTCACATTTGCCATTACAAAAATGCAATATTCACTATGAATTATACCATCCGATATTGACACTCACATGCTTAACGTGAGAGATAGGCTAGAATAAAGCCAAATGTTATTATGTGACTCAATTAACATAATGTAGTTAAAGTAAGTACAATTGTTTTCTCCTTTTTTTCAAATAACTCTTTTTTCATTTGGGATCTATAAATAGTTGATCGCAGATTCGAAGTAAATAGTGTTCACTGCAATAGGCTAGCTACATTTGTTAAACCGAATATCTAATACTTTCTCAATGTCAGTTGCTCTGTATCATTTTTGGAATATTTATTAATACTTGTGTTTAATGTGACAAATATGACCATCTTAAAGCACATAAATACTCGTACTTTTTTACTTTTCTTTTTTACCTTTGCTTTTCCTTTATCTGCCCCCTCGGTCTCTTCGACTATTTATTGGCATCGGGGCTTTTCTTTTAAGAACCATGGAAAACTTAATGGATTATCATTTATCGTGACAAAATTTTATACATTGCATATATCTCATTACCCACCTGTAATCAACTCATTTACTTTGCATTGATACTTGTACAATTAATTATTAAATATTTCTCATTAATAATTTACATTACTGAATTATTAAAATTGCATATTTGCATATATAATTTTTTTGTTCAATCTTTGTTTTTCATTTTATGATCAAAAAAAATTGTTCAAAGATTTAAAAAAAGTTCATAGGAAAATATATATAAAGACGCGCGCACATACTAGTAAGCTTTATTTTTTAGTTTGAATTAAATTCATATATATTAATTATTTAATGACAATACACTAAACTATGTAAAATATATTGATAATCCTTTTTTGTTGAAAGATTAGTAACACATTTAACCTAATGTTATCCACAATTATGCTTGTTACCTGTTAGGGCGGTTATTGTTATGACCCATTTGGTAACACCCAAATCGGCTGTATCGGTTGATTCTCCTGAAATTTATAAAGTTGTGGCTGAAGTGTCTGTATTGGTTGATTCTGCTGATTTGTGGGGAAAAATATCTAAAATACATTTTATTAATAAAATAAAGAAGATATTATATGAAAAATAGCTAAAATGGTTATGTGCACTAATTTCAGCCAATACAGCCAAAAAAGTAACTCTAACCTTACTTTTTCTTATTATTACATAATTCAGCGCGTGAAATCAAAATTTACGTGTTTGATGAAAAAGTTGATTGGTAAGCCTGAAAAGCCAAAAATCATGGTTATCAAACGGGCTCTTAATTTGGCTAAAAATAATCATTGGGTATTGAACCAATTTTAGTGCCAGGATACTACTATGTAGGTGAACAAATTTATATGCATATTTACTCCCCATCAACTTTGTTGCCATATATATTTGTACTAAAATAGATACTAAACTTCATGATATGTTTCACAGGTTTGAATTGTGAAAATTGTATTCTCTCACTGATAGATTATATTGTATTGGACTCCAATCTGCCAACTATTGGGCCCAGACAGCAACCCACATCGGTGGATGATATTTGCATTAGTTTACACTAATATTATTATTTGAGTATTTTAGATCAACATTTTTCATTATTAACCCTTTTATGTAACCGGGCTTGTTTGGCCCATATATTAGAAGCCCACACCTGAATTTTCCCTACAAATAGATCCCTTGGGTCATGTAACCTAAGCACTTCGTTTTTTTATAATACATCTACATTGTTCACCCTTCTTCTCGCTTGCTCTAAATAATATTCCCAATAATATATAATCGGATATCTCAATATCTATCAACCCACGGCCCACATACTCAAGGATATACAAATCCCCCCGCAAACTATTGATTGTCCACCTCGGATGAGCCCCTCGCGCAGACGGGACCCGACAATATGAAAACCACTAGGAGTTTAGGAAAATCATAGCACAAGTCACTGGATCATAATAACCCGCATAGCCCCCTCCGCATGGACACCTCATCCTAGAACATCTAGCATATAACATTCACATTGTTGCATACTTAATAAAATAATTCACCTCATGTATCATAGATTTAGTGACTCATTATTGTAATTGAGTCTTCCAGACCTAAAGCCTTGGAGCACAACCCGCATTTCTCCAATAAATACCTTCCTTGGAGGTAGGTGTAAATGGTTCAAAATCATTACTATCAAATTGCTAGCTCTCTCTATAAGTATCATTGTATCAAACTCTCTGTTCTCGTTAATATCACTAGCGGCTTACCGGTAAGTTATCATTCATATTGACATATGAAATACTCCGTATATGTGAGTGGGAAAATTTGATTTGTATAAAAAAAATTATAAATTTGTAGGTAAACACGTAGTCCATAATATACATTGAGATCATTTTTAGCACTAATTAAAGTCAAATTATATTAAAGTAATAAACTCAAACATTTAAATAAATTATTTTATCAAACCTGACTCAATTTATAATAACATGGTTCATACAATGGAAGGAATATGCTATTCTTCTTGAATTGATCAGCATTAGAGCAGCAATATGTGCTCATTAGTTTTTATTTCGTAATGAGTAGAAAATAGGTGTGTTATAGATTTGATGAGACTGGGAGATGGGTTAAAAGTCCTACTCATAGGAACAATAAAGTTCTAATACTGTAATGAACTTTGTATTGTTCGTGATGGTATTGAATCAAATCGTTATTTTTAAGAAGATGGGTTAAAAGTCCAAAGTCTTCAATCCAAACACGTTCTACTTGTAGTTGTACTTGCAAAGTATAATTCGGATGATGAAAAATCAAACACTTGAATAAATCTGTATTGTTTAACTTAATTGGAGTTTTTCCCAAAAAATAAAAACTTAATCGGAGTTCGTTCAAAAAAAAATTTAATCGGAGTGATGAGTATGACATAATTAGTAATTTAGCATTATGATTATCAACATTTAATTGAAATAGTTGATAAGTTAGAATTTCGTAAACAAATCTGAAAATTTCAATTTTTAATCAAAAAGTCTATTGTTACACACTTTCTATACACACACATACACACTATAAATATCCCCAAAAATAATTTACCCCCCTTTCCCCTCAACCAATTTCAAAACACTTCAAAAAAACACCCGCTCCAAATTTTTCCCCCACCCCCACCTTCTCCGTTGCTTCCCCTCTCCCTTGCTCTGTTTCTTCCGATTATCCCCCGATGAAGACCAGCCTTCTCCTCTGTAACCCCCCCGACGTTCGAAACCCTCGACCCCGCTAACCCCGTCGAAGACCAGCCTCCTTCTCCCCTGTAACCCCCCGTCGAAGGAAACCCTCCACCCCGCTAACCCCGTCAACCACAGTCTAAGACTGTTGTCGCTGCGCATTCGAAGCTGCGAACCCTCCTCCCGGTCTCCGTCGAAAATGGTGCGAACCCCGCTATCAACCATGGCCGAAAGGTATGTATCCTTTATTTGTCTGTGAAGACTTATATGAAGATAGATTTGTCTAAGTGCTTGTCTGTGTGAGCGTATATGTAATTGGCCCTGCCTCTATTTGTCTGTGAAGACTTATATGATTGTCTGTATTACTCTTTGATATGTTTGTGTGACTAATATGATGTCTGTACTGCTACACAATGCTATAAGACAAAAGCAGGTGCAAATAAAACATATGTCTATGTGCGTGATTGTTTGTCTGTATGTAACTGAAAGCTTGTCTGTGTAATTTGACATATGTCTGTGTACTTATGGTTTATTTTCTTACAATGATAGGGCACTTCAACTCCAGATTCCTTTGAGCAAGCATTTCCCTGCACAGTATTCTGTGTGCTCGGATGTGAAATGTGCTTCTAAGTACATTCATGCGATTCTATCTAAGAAACAATTGAAAATTTTCCGGCAGACACCATGGGGTCACTTTATTGATATTCCTGATATCCAGTTTTGTGGCCAAATAGTCCACATGTTGTTGTTACGGCTGGTGAAGCAGCAACCCGATGATGAGCTTTGGTTCAATGTTGAGGGTAAACTTATAGAGTTCACGTACAACGACTTCTGCCGCATAACCGGATTACCTGTGGCAGCCCCGAGGCCTGTTGTGGCTGAAGATAGTGACAACGATGATGAACAAGCCGAAGAAGAGGAAGAACCAGGAGAGATTGCTAATACATACTTTCATGGATCACTGGATATCACTTTCCAGATGATGAAGGAGAAGGTTCAATGGTTAGGTGGAAATAAAAAAAGGAATGGTATGCTAGGGGTGAAGTTTGCATCCCTCTTCGTAGTTGAGAACGTGTTGATGGGAAGAGACAGAACAACGAGGATCAACCGGAGGTCGATTCAGCTTGCGAACGACTTTGAGGAGTTCAAGAAGGAACCGTGGTCAAGAGATGCTTACCACTTGCTTGTCACACATCTGAAGGGTCTTCTTGATGGGCAGCCAACGAAGTTCTTGGACAGTAAGGCTAACAACCCTGAATATAAAAACGCCAAGTTTTCGGTTTACGGGTTGCCATTGGTCCTACAGGTATGATCCCAGACACTTGCTGTCCTTCCCATACAGCTTTTTAAATGCTCAGAGTCACTTTATGTCCTTCCCAGACAGCTTTTTAAATGCTCACTCCCACAAAAGGTGCAAAAGCCATGTCATACCGATTCGTGAGGTAGGTCGTGTCAAAAGTGACGACATCTCCAAACTCTTTGTACGCATATCTACATCCGTTGTCGGCCCAAAACACATTACGCAATCGAGATTCGTCATCTAAGTCAAGGACAAAGAAAATTCTGGGGCATTGAGCTTGCATTTTAGCAAAGAACTCTTGAATTGCCATGGCATCACCACTCGCTAACCTAAGTTGTCTTACCTTTTAAATGTAGTTCCTACAATCTTTTTCAATAAAAGGAAGTTGGTCATATCCACCGGCTTCAACAACGGCTGCATTGAAGGTCTTATGAAGTCGTATTCCGGCGACATCGTTGATTGCAATTTGCCTCATTACTTGGGGAGTCAAAGTCCTATGGCACCGGAATAGGCGAGCCTTTGTTGGGCTCATGGGATGGGTATGATCATGGCAGATTTTTGATATTTCCCAACGTCCCTCATAATTTGTGTGTGCTCGTATTCTTGCTCCGCACCCCATTTGCATTGAAGGTTGAGGCTTCAATTGATTTTTTGACCTACTAGATCTACTACCGGCATGAGAACACTCTAGTAACACTCCAACTATATCCACCCCATTTTTGTGTTTGGTGGTACTCCTAGTTCTTACGGGAAACCCTAAACGCTTCCCATATGTTTTGTAAAAATCATACACCGCTTCTTTGCTATCAAATTCCATACCAACCTCTGGAGCTTTTATAGAACCAACGCCACTCTCATTTTGCTGAATTTCTCCATGAGAAAATTCCCTAAATGGGACTAAAACAATGACAAAATGCAAAATTAGGACCATCATGTTTTTTGAACGTTTTTAGGATTAAAATTTAGCAGTTTGACAAAATTAGCCCTCCAAGTTCCCGTCGTATCGCAGAGATGCGCGGTAGTCATCCTCCAGGAACCACAATGATGCGACAGCCATCCTCCAGGAACCATAGTTGTTGCCACCCTTCGTCCATACCACCTCCGCTATTGGCAAGTCCCTTCTCCTCCTTCTTCACTACTTTCTTCTTCCTGCTCCATCTTATTCCTGGCTCTCTGTTTTTTTTTGTTTAGTCTATTACTTTGATTACTTTCAAAATTCTAAATAAAATTTTTGATTTTGAAATTTCAAATTAAGAGTCAAATTTCTATGAAAAAACCAGTGAAAGAAATGATTAATTTCACTTTTTGGATCTGAGAATGCCACTTTTATGTCATCTTTTTATAGGATGATTGCATAATTTCCTATGAAAATGTCACAACTATCAATGTGAAAATGTCATCTTTTTACAATAGAAAATGTCATCTTTTTACAGTAAAAAATGTCATCTTTTATACGAAAATGTCATTTTATGTCAAACTGAGATTGTCATCTTTATAAGCATACTGTCATAAAAGTGGCATTTTTTTCAAATAGCCAATAAGTTTGACATTCTCAGATTCAAGAAGTGTCATTTTCTGGGAATCTGCATTCCGAGGTTCAAAATTGCTAAATTAATTAAAATTTAAATCCAGAAATATTAAAATACAGAGGACCTAGAAGAAGATGAGAAAAGGAAGAAAAGAAAAAGAAGAAGAAGAACAAGGAGAAGAAGAAGAAGAGATAAGAAGGAAAAGAACCAATTACCTACTATTGATTTGGCGGTCGAAATCAACGAAATCAGACAGTGACAATAGATGTCATACCGGCGGCAAAGGGAGGCAACAAAGGGAGGCGGCGAAGGGAGACGACGATGGTAGGAGAAAAACCAACGAAGAGATGCTCTGGTAGTCTGGTGCGCACTTGAGCTTCGATGATGGAGTTGAGTTGCGATCGATGACAGAGGAATACCTGACTTTGATGAGCAAAGGATTGGGGATTTAATTATATAAGGGTATAATGGTAATGTTTAGTCCTATTTAGGGAATATAAAACATGAAGTCTTATTTTGGAATTTTAACCATGTTTTAATCCTATTTAGGGCAATTCTTTCATTTCTCCATCTGACCAACATGCACAGACATAAGTATATTTAAGCACATAGGCAGTGGTCTATTTACGCACAGACAGAAGTATATATACACACAGACACAATTATATTTACACACAGACATTTCAAACAGAAGTACATGTACTCACAGACATAAGTAAATTTAAAACTTTATTTACACAGACAAAAGTCAATACACTTCACAGTTGTATAATAACACTCAGACAACTGAAACATACACACAGACATATTATACAATTCACATAAACACTACACAAATACAGTCAATTGTCTGTGAAGAACAAACACATATATATTTACTTTAAAGCAAATGAAATCAAAACGAACTCATACCAAGCTCAGGGACGTCGTCCATGGCGGCCGCCGCCGAGTCGCCATCAACTTCCGCCGCCACCGGAATTTGTCCTTCAACTCGAGAACCACCGATCGTTTGATCCCAATCGGCCCAAAAGTCGTCCACGGTAGTATCAATGATGGTTTCGTTCACAATACCACCAAAATCCATTGGTTTGAAGAGAAGAACAAACCAATTGTGCAGTTGGGTGCTGTTGCGGGAAGAAGAAAGAAAGCAAGAAGCGGGAAGGGAGGAGGGAGGGTGGGGTTGTTTTGCTGACTCTGTTTTGCACGTGTGGTAGGAGAGGGGGGTAAAAAAAAAGTAATTTTTTAGGCTATTTATAGTGTGTATGTGTGTGTATGATAAGTGTGTACCCAAAGCAAAATTGATTTTTAATGGTTGGACTTGTGATGTTTTGAATGTATACGTAGCATTTAATGGTTGAAGTCTTGTCTGATTATTTAGTATGGCTAATTTTATCCGATATGTTTAAACATGACCTAACCTCATCTTGTCCTTTTTTCACAAGTATCTTATGTGTGGTAGACCGGTAGAATATACTTCATCCTTCCCTTTTAATTGCAACAGTAAACATTTCACATTTGCTAACATACAAGTTTGATCATTAATATCTTTCATTCCCTATTAATAAAAATTTTAATAAATTCATATTTTGAAAATTTAGAATCAGAAGAATTTAACAATATTTTTTAAAAAATTAATTTACAATACATTAATTAATAAAATATAGTCAAAACAGAATATGTGATTAGTGTAAAAAAAACCAATGTAGCAATTAAAAGGGAATGGAGGTAATATAAATTTTTGTACAATTAAATTTTAATTGAAATTCTCTATTTTAATACGGAGTAGTAGTAATAAAGTACTCCATAGACTATTGTACTCCTTTGCATTTCCCAGCGTTGATTGTTCCTCGCAGCTATTGAGTCATGGATTTGCAGAAACGACTTTTCGTCCTCCTCATTCTCTCTTCATTACCTCCTTTTTCCGTCGCCATTGCCGCCGCGGATGATAACATAGATATGAACTATGAATACCATATCTGCGGAAAAAACTACATCCAAAATAACACAAACCACAAAAACCTCAACACGCTCCTCTCGGCCCTCCCAAAAAGCATGAACGAATGACGCCTTGACTAACGTTTCTTGACCATTTGTGGCACATCGATTTTAACCACCAGACCAGAAACATTGCCGGAAGGACATTATATGAGGGAAACACAATAAAAATGTATCAAACGTGATAAAACTCAAAGACGTGAACCAATTTGGAATTGGTGCAATACTAGTAAAACAAAAAGTGGAATTTACTCTTTTACTACTCCCTCCGTCCCGTTGGAATGTTTCCGGTTTGACCTACACACATATCAAGGAAATAAATTTACCGGGGGGTAAATTTTACTGTTTTGACACTGTTTCTAAAGAGTTATATGGTGCAAACAATCAAAGATAAATTTATTCATATGATGTTTGTGATTTATATACTATTACATATGCAGGCATAGCTGCAGTGATAAGAGCAGGCAGTTAGTGATCCGGTATATTAGCCGGATAGGTATAGGTTGTTCAGCTAAATAATATCCACACGTATTTAGATAAATACAATGATAAGAATAACATTATAATTTATCACGCCCCCGCAAGCGAGGCGGTCCTGGCAGGATGCCGAGCTTGGAGCGATGAGTCTGGAAGAGTTGGCGTGCCAAGGATTTTGTAAGAGAGTCTGCCAGTTGATCCTTGGTATGAACATGTGTGACACGAAGGAGGCCATTTCGAATTTGTTCACGAACAAAGTGAAAGTCGATAGCAACATGCTTCATACGAGAGTGGAAAACCGGATTAGCACAGACATATGTAGCACTCACATTGTCACAGAAAACTGTAGGAGTCATGCGAAGAGGATAGTGTAGTTCAACAAGCAGATGTCGTAACCAGGTGAGCTCTGCAGAAACAGAGGCAATGGCTCTATATTCCGCTTCAGTAGATGATCGTGCAACAGTAGTTTGTTTCTTTGAGCTCCAGCTGATAGGGGTAGCACCAAGAAATACGACATATGCCGAGGTAGAACGACGAGTATCATAATCACCCGCCCAGTCGGCATCAGCGAAGGCATGAAGTGATAGGGGTGATTTGGCCGAGATGAAAACACCAAAATGTGAAGTTCCTTGAAGATAACGTAGAACACGTTTGACAGCCTGCCAGTGTTTTGTAGTAGGAGCGTGCATGAATTGAGCCAGCTTGTTTACAATAAAACTAATATCAGGTCGAGTGAATGATAGGTACTGCAAGGCACCCAATACACTGCGATATTCAGATGCATCATGAGGTGGAGATCCATCAGAGAGTGAGAGAGATTCGGTCGGAGAACTGGGTGTAGGAGCCGGCGAGGCAGAATGCATATTAGTACGAACCAGGAGATCACATATGTATTTCTCTTGAGTGAGATGAAGACCATGAGCAGTGTGAGTGGCCTCAAGGCCGAGAAAGTAGGAGAGAGTTCCCAGATCCTTGAGACTGAAACGGTTAGCAAGAGCAGTAATACAAGAGTGCAAAGTTTGAGAGTTGTTGCCGGTGAGGATTATATCATCAACGTAAACCAATAAAAGAAGAAGAACACCATTGGAAGAATAAATGAATAAAGATGTATCACTTTTGCTGTTGGTAAATCCCGATTGAAGTAAAAATGATTTGAGCTCGCAATACCATGCCCGTGGAGCCTGACGTAAACCATATAAGGCTTTGTGTAGACGGCATACATGATGCGGATGGGCTGGGTCTACAAATCCGGGAGGTTGGTGCATGTAAACTTCATCGGTCAAGGTACCCTGCAAAAAAAGCATTATTGACATCGAGTTGACGAATCGGCCAACTATTAGTGACAGCAAGGGTCAATACAACTCGGATAGTTGATGGTTTAACTACTGGACTGAATGTATCAGTAAAGTCAACACCGGGTCGTTGATGAAAACCTTTGGCCACCAACCGGGCTTTATATCTGGCTAGGGAACCATCCGGATTTTGTTTAACCCGATAGACCCATTTACACCCAATAATGTTTTGCATGGAGGAGGCTGGAACAAGAGACCAGGTGTGGTTTTTTTTAAGTGCGGTAAATTCTTCTAGCATAGCTTGACACCATTCAGGACTGGACGCAGCTTGTTTGTAAGTAGTGGGGGCAACTGGGAGAGATGAAGAGACTGTGTGATGAGCATATTTAGGATTCGGTTTGAATATTTTGTTTTGGGAACGAGTGACAGGTTTAAAGGGTAAAGGTGGGTGGAGGTGGGGTGGTGAATTTGTGGAGGGTGTGTTGGTAGTGGAAGGGGTGGAGGAATTTGTAGTACTAGTTAGGGAGTTGTCACATGATGAGGAGGGTGAGTGGTGTACATCTGAAGGTGATGTGGTGTACGGTATAGTGGATGGTAATTGGGTGGGAGGAGAATGACATGGGTTGGTGTCTGGAGGTGAAGAGTTTGGTGAAGGAGGGAAAGTAAATAGGCGTAGTGCAGTATTATAATAATGGGTAGATGGAATTGAAGTGTTGTGATAAGGAAAGTGATGTTCAAAGAAAAGCACATGACGGGTGATATAAATACGATGAGTTTTTGGGTGAAGACATTGATGGGCATGATGAGTGGGGGAGAAACTAAGATAAACGCAAGGTTCAGAACGGGGTTGTAGTTTATGTTGAGCGTAGGGTCGGAGCCACGGGTAACAAAGACACCCAAATGTTCGAAGGGATTTGTAGTCAGGTTTGTCTTGGAATAATTTGTGATATGGGGTATCATTGTTAAGAGTTGGAGTTGGAAGGCGATTAATGAGATATATTGCATGTTTAAAGGCATAAGGCCAATAATAGAGAGGGATACTAGCATGAAAAAGAAGAGTAAGGGCTGTTTCGACCACATGTCGATGTTTACGTTCGGCAGAGCCAATGTGTTCAGGAGTGTATGGTGGGGAGATAAGATGTTGAATTCCATGTTGGGAGAGAAGAGGAGTTAAGGCGGTGAATTCTCCGCCACCATCAGTGTAGAGGTTTTTTATTTTTGTTTGGAAATAATTTTCAACTAATGCACGAAAATTATTAAAGGTAGAATAAACATCTGATTTATGCTTGAGAGGAAATAACCAGGAATATTTGGTGTAGTAGTCCACAAAAATAACATAAAACTTGACATTATTAACTGCAGATAGAGGGGCAGGACCCCATACATCAGAAAACAAAATTTCAAATGGACGGGTACATTTTATTGTTGATTTGTGAAATGGCAATTTATGACTCTTTGCTTGAAGACACGGTTGGCACGGATATGAAGCAGGAGAAGCAGATAATTTATTGGAGGACATAATGCGACGCTGAACAGAGGGAGCAGGATGGCCGAGACGTTTATGCCATATCTGATAGTTCACATGAGCAACAGATGGTGACGTCGGAATCGGCCACTCATAGAGGTTATTTTTACTCCGGCCTTGAGCCAAGGATGCCCCGGTGAGTAGATCCTTCACAACAAAAGAATCAGGTAAGAATTCAATTGAGGTGTGATTTTGTTTGCAGAATTGGTTTACGGAAATGAGGTTACGGTGAATATGGGGTGCATGCAAGACATTATTAAGTGTAAATTTAGAATCAGGAGAAACAATATCAGTGGTACCGGTATGAGATATAGAAATTTTGTTACCATCTCCCATAACAATAGAATCATTGCCGGTGTAATCGGAATGAATAGCCAAATTGTTGAGGTCGGATGTGACATGATGAGTAGCGCCGGTATCCAGAAGCCATCCTGCGTTGGCCTCTGTTGTTGGTGGGGTTGCAACCATATTAGCCGTTGGATTAGGTCGGCTAAAGCAGGTGCGTGCGGTATGGCCAGGTTTGTCACATAGCTGGCAGATTACTGAGGACCGGGAGTGACTTCCATGTGGGTTTCCAAAGCCAGTTTGGTGTGGATTGTGACGACCTCGACCGCGGCCACCCCTGCCACGAGAGGTGTTATGAGGACGCCGTTGGGAGTACTGGACAGAAACGGGAGTCTCCATCTGATTACCGGCAAGGATCTCGGCTTGTTGAAGATGATGTCTAAGAGTCGAGAGAGTGAGAGGAGTAGGTTGTATGCGTAGAGCAGAAATAGTTTCTTTGTATTCATTGCCGAAGCCGGTGAGGACATACGACATGATCTGGCCAGAAGAGACGGGATGACCAATGGTGGCAAGATCATCAACAAGACCTTCCATGATTGCCATATACTCAGTGACGGATTTTCCGGCTTTCTTAGTAGTAGCAAGACTGTTGTGAAGTGAGAGCATGCGGGTAGTAGATGCGTTGGCGAAGCTTAACTCTAATTTTTTCCAGGCCGCTGCAGAGGTGGTGCAGCTGTTGATGATAGGACTAACCGACCCAGAGACAGTTGATTGAATAGCCAAAAGTACTAGCCGATCTTGACGAATCCAGAAATTATGTCCCGGGGCAGATTCTTCAGGACATGCGTTAGAGCCATCAACATATCCTTGAAGATCATATCCAAAGAGAAGATTAGTTATCTGTGATTTCCAAGAAGAGTAATTGCTACCGTCATTTGATAGCTTGATGGGAATTTGTGAAGAGGCATTAAGGGAAATCAATTGGGAGGTGGGGTTTCTATCAGCTGGAATAGAATCTGTGGGTGAGGAAGAATTGGGTGTTGCCATGTGGAAATATGAGAGAGCAGTAGCTTTTTGATCGGTGCAATTTAAATTGCAGCTCTGATACCATAAAGAGTTATATGGTGCAAACAATCAAAGATAAATTTATTCATATGATGTTTGTGATTTATATACTATTACATATGCAGGCATAGCTGCAGTGATAAGAGCAGGCAGTTAGTGATCCGGTATATTAGCCGGATAGGTATAGGTTGTTCAGCTAAATAATATCCACACGTATTTAGATAAATACAATGATAAGAATAACATTATAATTTATCAGTTTCGACACTGTTTGGCACTGTTTCGACACTGTTTGACACTGTTTTGCACTGTTTGACCCTGTTTTGATGTAAGATAACTTTCCATTTAGGGAAATGAGAACTTTCCGATGGGACATCCAAAAAAAGAAAGCGGGAACATTCCAACGGGACGGAGGGAGTACTAGTCATTGAGATATTTGCTCATTAGACTTTGTACTAGCTAACTTAATACTCCGTATTGTTTTTGACAGAAACTTTAATTTGTGGGGAGTAACTTATAGTAATATTATGATTTTTAACATATTTTACTTTTACACAAGCATGTATCATTGCATACAAAAACATACTGGAAAAGCTATCTATTTTATGATGCAAATTAATTGAGATATATTTAATATTGGCAACATTATGTTTAAGCAACATGATTTGTAAGCGAATACAATTACTTGATCTTGTCAGAACGCCTTCATGGGATCCACCGTCGGGCTACCTTCATTTGAGGTGCTTTTTGGTAAAAAATTTTGATGAAATTTTGTGAGCATGATATTCATGAAGTGTGGATTAAGTTTATAAACTTTAAGCTTAGAATTCAATCGTAAAGTTAGTGAAATAAATTAATGAAAAACTCTGTGCCAAAATATATTTGTTTTTTAGGGAAAAGTTATAATTCATGTTTGATAAAATGTGTTTATGTTGTTTATAATTACGACAAAATTATTTACAGGATGTGTAACATAATGTCAATTTTCTTCTTCTTTTGCACGACTAGCAATTTCAATTGCTATCAGACCTGTTTTTGAGCTCATCAGCGGGCTTAACCCCTTTTGAATAAAGCATATAAAGTGCAAGCTAGGAAGCTCTTACATATATGCATGCATGTCGTGACTCGTGAGAATATGTTGGAATGTTATGGTTCTACCATTTAATCTGCTACAATTTATACTATACGTATATAGAGTTCATCAGTTTAAGAATAATTTGTTGGGGGTGTGTGATGTGCACTAATTAGTAGTGCATAATTGTATGTATTTATGTTTGATCTGATTTATGTTGATTGTTTGACTTTTATTTAGTTTGTAAACATTTGTGTGATTTTTGTTGTAATTGTATTTTAGCTTTCATTTGTAAGTTGTAAAGTAGTGGTAGACTTGTGGTGCTGGAAGAGAGAAACAACACACGAAGAATACTGCCCAGGAGGACTTACCCGGCCGGGTAGACTAATCCACCAGGTCGGGTAAGAAGAGAAAACCGAACCTGCAAGGAAATTGCATTACCCGGTCGGGTGGAATAAGTCACCCGGTCGAGTGGGAAGTGACCGGGGACAATCCGGCGTGCTGAAACACAAGAACATGGAGAATGATCTGATTATGACCTGTATCCGGTCGGGTGAGCTATATACCCGGTCGGGTACCCGGTCAAAGGTGTTGAAAACCACCTATAAATATCACACTTTTTCTTCACTAACTCACATCCCTTCTTCTGTATACTTAAGCTCAACTTAGAACAGTGTTTTCTTTATATTTTTCTATAGCATTGTTTAGTCTCCAAATGAGGAGCTAAACTCTCATTTCTTGGTTTTGCTCTTGGAAGGTTGTTGAATGTTAAAGTTGTGAGTTATTTTCTTACCTTTTCCCTTGAATATTAATTCTTCCCTTATTTGATATCTATATTAATGTTGGGGAGTGTTGCTAAGATGACCATTAGTCAACATCTTGACATTAATTACTACTAGAAACGATCAATGAACCGATGGTTAATCATTGATGGTTTCACAAGCAAGTAACTTCGGGTTATTAATGCACGGTCGTGGTTAATAATCTTAAGAGGGATTAATTGTGTTGGTTAAACCAAAACCGTTATGTTGAATTGAGGTTATCAATCTCAAATGATTTCATCAAGGAGAAGAGATTAAAAGCTACTATCAAGCCGGTATATGTCGGTGTTCTATACTTGGCTAATAGTAAGGGTTATCAATGAACGGTCATTGTTAATAATTATGTTCGATGAATCACAGATACTCCTTGGCAAGTAGATATAACCGGGATCAACAACCATATCAACAAGTGGCAAGTAGCAAAACCAAGCCTTTTATCTCATTAATTAAAATCATATATGTGGTTCATCTTAGTGTTTAAATATACTTTAGTTTCAACAACAATCTTAAAAAAGTAATTGCCCCATATAGGACTAAAAGAGGAAAAAAATTCTCAAATAGGACCATGCATGATTTCCCCCCTAAATAGGACTATTTTAGTCCTATTCGAAAACATCCGTATTTGTATTCCATTATTACCCCCTAATCTCTTTTACGCTCATCTATCTTACTTCTCCACTGCGCACAACCGCTCCCCCATTCTCTGCGCACAACTGCTTCCCCTCTTCCTTCATTGCGCATCATCGACCGACTTCACCCTAGCCATCGCCGCCGCCACCGATTTTCTTCCTGCACACAAGATCAATTTCTCTCTCACGCCGCCGTTGCTGCCAATTTCTTTGTACGCCGCTGCCACTAAGGTTCTCCTCCATCATCCTCCTCCTCCCCCTCCTCCTCCTCCTCCTCGATTTTCCTCCATTTTTTCTGAATTTTGAATTGATTTTTCCAGTTTTTCAGACTTTTATTTCGATTTTCTGGTTTTTAGTTTCAGAGTTTAAAAGAACCGATTTTCATATATTTTTGGATGATTGCTTCAGATTTGGCCAAGTTTATGGCTAAAATGTGTACATTTACAATCATATTAAGGAAGAAATGCTTTGGTATAGATTGGTTTTTCTGTTTTTTTATCAATAGCTTCGTTTTTCTAATCTGTGGTTGTGTTAAAATGTCTGTTCCATTAAAATTTTTAGTTGTTTGAATATTTGGTTATTTACTTCATGTTTTTTTTATTTTTGCCAAATTTATGGCAGTTTTGTGTGACTGATGCCAAGTTGAATCTGCCAACTTTTTTGGCAGATCTGAAGCACTTGTTCATGACAGAAGTGAATCTAATCCCCAATGCTAAATCTGTCAAGTTAATGGCAGATTATTCCGTCTGAGTTGTCACTGTTGTGACGGTGCTCAGAGGATGGTGGCTTGGGTGGATGGTGACGCCGGTTAGATAGTGATGGCATAGATGGCGACGCTAGTGTGGGAAGCGGCAAGGGGCGGCGATGGATGGCGACGGTGCATCGACAAGGATGCGGTGGCAGATGGTAGACGGCGAGGGCAGCGACAGGGGGCGCTGTCATCGAAGAGGGTGGCGGCAGGTTGCGTCGGCGAGGGGTGGCGGCTGGTGATTTGGCTCTGGTCGCGGCAGTGCTACTTCTAGGGTTTCAATAATTTTTTATTTTACAGTTTTAAAATTTAAAAAATTAAAAGAGGAGTATTTTTGTCCAACTGTACTGAAATTGGTCCTATGAAAGTTGTATTTCGTTTGTGGTCCTAAATGTGCAATTAACTTTTCTATTAGTCCTATTTGAGTCATTAACTCATTTTAAAACCCTCCTTTTGTTACTAGTTCTTTAAAAAAGAAAAATATTCCTTTCGTTGTGGATACGAACTCAACTACGCTATACTACGTTATTAGCCTTTAGTAGTGAATTTATTTTGAGGCACACCACGTCATTAGTGCTGTCGGTGTGTTCGTGTGTTCCTGTGTGCAATAAAATGCAATGTATGCAACGTATGGGCAAATCTACCTTTTTATTCAAACGAATTAAAATGACACAAGAATGAAGGTAAATACCGATAGTACAATCGAAATATCAATGGGAAATTTCACAAACCCGGCTTGAAATGATCCTTTAATATTTATATCCTTATACCCATAACATAAGAGTAAGTCATTTTACACCTAACATAATAATCTCTTCACCCACAACATAAGAGTAAGTCATTTTATATCTAACATTCTGTAGGGAATTTCCACGCTCTTTCTTGGAAGTTGCCAAGAGGCATCTCACACCTTCTTGGAAGGAGCTCTCCAACAAATAAAAATGGGAAGAAGATATGGAGAAGATGGAAGCACTACCTCTTGTCTCCAAACCAGCCCTATAAATAGAGTGTTCTTTTGTTGTTCATATCATCAGTTTAGAAAGTGAGAAAAGTGTGTGAAGAGTGAAATACACTTAGTGTAGAAGTGTATTAGTGAGGATTGATTTTTTATAATAGTTAAGTGTGAGAGTTTGTTCCTCCTATTGTAATTCTGTTCTTGATATTGAATAGAAGAATTTTCCAATCCCAACACATTCTAACAATATAAGTACACTATAGTTTTGTTAGAAGATCGACAATGTCTAATATAGTACATCAGCCTTTTTTGATCGCATATAAAGTCTATAATTATGCGACGAAGTACTACATAGCACATTAACTTAATTGGTTTCTTTGTTTTAGCCAAGCATAGAGGTCATATACTCATATATAGTTTGTTTGTCATACGAATAATATTTAGATTTTAGTTGTTAATGATTGTTTTAATTAATGTATTGAAAACTTCTTAAAATGGGCATGCGGGCACGGGGCACTCGATGGACATCTTAATTAAATCTAGTTCCTTATAATTTTAGGAACAGCTTAATTATTTGGCCTCTGGGTGACTGGATCAACTAATTGACCATGGTTCAAGTCTTCCAACTCTATTGAGCTAGGGTACGGTGTAGTGGGGCTCCTACATCTTTCTTCACTGCAACAACCATAATTAATAAAGGTTAAGCATGGGTTTTATATATCACCGACAATTTAATAAGCATGAACTAAGTTAACCTAGAATTTAGCAACTTCAATTCAATAACTAGCTAGCCGCATAAACTGTTTATACTAACTTTGTGCTTTTGGGTTTATCAGTTTTGTTAATCAAATTTTTATCAAACACGTAACTTTTGATTTCGCACGCTGATTTGTGCAATAATAAAAAAAGGTAACGTTTGAGTTACTTTTTTCCCTCTATTGGTTGAAATTACTGTATATGACTATTTTGGTTATTTTTACATATATTTTATAATTTATTTTATTAATTAAATATATTTTGAATGTAATTTTTTTAAAAATTAGCAGAATCAATCAAATATACGACTTCAACCATAATTTCATAAATTTCAGCGGAATTAGGTGTTGAGGTGATATTGATATTAGCTTGTTAATGTATTACAATAAGGGGATGTTTGCAAATGTTTTTGCTTTTCAAAAAAGCACTTTTTTAAATGATTTTGGAAAAAGTGATTAATAACAAAAGTTGATAGTGTTTCAGAAAAAGTACATTTTGAAAAGTAAAAGTTGATAGTGTTAATATGTTCTCATAAGTAAAAAGCAATTTTCAATCAAAAGCCAAGAAGCGTTTTTTAAAATATATATCGTCACTTCAAAACAATAATTTTAGCATTTTTGAGCCAAAACTTTTTTTTTTCACTTTTTCAAAGAGACCCGTACATCAAGAAGAACAAGAACAAGTCATCACTCGAGGTCAACCCACCTATGTGTTTCAGCAATAAATGTTTACGACAATAAATGGCTATTAAAAGTCAAATCAGGCTACGTCCAGTTCATCTTACCTTTCTAACAAGCTAAGCAAGTTCCATTTCAAAGAAGAAAATTCGCATTCTCGTACAGATTGAAACTTCCACACTCATTTTCATTTTTGCTTTCGTTTCTCTCTCTTTTTCCACACGTCTTAATTTAATCTCTTTCTGCCAAAAAAATCCAGTGGTGGGAGGTACTCTTAATGTAATGGAATCTCAGAAATGGATACTTTTCTTGATCCTATGTACCCACCTCTTCTGCGCCACCATCATAGGCGCCACCGCGGCCGATGATAACATAGATGTTAACTATGAATACCATGTCTGCGGAAATAGCGGGAAAAATTACACCCAAAACAGCACATATCAAAACAACCTTAACAGACTCCTTTCCTCCCTCTCGAACGGGTTGAACGAATACGGGTTCTACAACGGGTCAGTCGGGCAGGACCCGGACAAGGCGAACGCCGTCGTCCTCTGTAGAGGGGACATAGACATAGAAACGTGTCGTAACTGTGTTACGGACGGAGCGCAAAGGATGACGGCGTTATGTCCTGTTCAGGAGGAGGCCTTCCGTTGGTACAACGTTTGCAGCATATATTATTCTGGTGATGACTCCACCATAGGCTCCGTGAGGACCACCCCGAATATCGTACAATACAGTAACATCTTTGTTTCCTTGATGATTAATCCTACTCGGTTCAATCAATACTTGAAAAGTTTGGTGGACGGATTGACGAGAAACGCCGCTAATGGCGGTCCGTTCGTCAAGTTTGCGGCGGACAATACGACGCCGCCGAACCTGCAGACCATTTATGCGTACGCCCAGTGCACCCCTGATTTGTCCGCACGGAACTGTAATGATTGTTTGACCACTGCTTTCAGTGACTGGTCGGGATCGCCAGGGAACGGCAAGATTGGGGCGAGATTTTTAAGTCCGAGTTGCTTTCTCCGGTATGAGATTAGCCCCTTCTTTGATTACACGCTGATTAAGAACCCTCCTTCACCACCGCCCTTACCGCCCCTTGCCTCAGGTCAGTTTGATTTAATTCATTTGGATCTACTACCTTCAGTCCAAATTAATTCGCAAATTTCACTTTTATTGATCAAATAGTTTTATTTTATTTGCTTAATTAGAATGTTAATTTTTAATTATATTCTAATTTTTAATTATATTCTAATCTTTCCTCTCTTTTTTCTTTTATCGTTTATCTTTCTTATCTTTTTATATTCTTATGTTATTTTTATCCTCTAGCTTTTATATGCTCTTTTATTTTCGATCTTTTATCTTTCTTATATTCGAGTGTTATTGTTATCTTATATTTATTTATCTTTATTTTATTCATTTTATCTTACTTTTTTTTTCTCTTTCTTGTCCATCTTCTCTTTTTGGCATCGATATCATAGACCGATTCATGTTAGCCGACCCTAAATTTTCTTTTGGGATTAAGGCTTGGGTGTTGTTTGTTTGTTTGTTTGTTTGTTTGTTTGTTTGTTTGTTTGTTTGTTTGTTGTACTGAAATTTGCTTGTCTGGTTGATTTGGTCTGTTCTAATATAGTCTGGTTTATTCTAGTCTCGTCTGATCTGGTTTAGTTTGGCTTGTTTTAGTCTCACATGTTCTGGTCTGATCTGGTTTTTTCTGACTAGTCTGAAAACAGACTAGAAGAAAACTCTTACGAGATAATTGAAAGATGATCTATTTATCAAGATATGACTAAAATAGTAAATCTTTTATTAGAAATTGCCTAAATTAGGAGTAAAAACTTTTTAAAAATCCAAACTAGGACTTTCATGTTCTTATTCCCTAAATAGGAATAATTTTGTGAAGTTTGGGAAAAAATAAGATGTTTAAAGCCCAATAATGCCAAATTTGACAGAAATTTACTCTTATTTAGGAAATAAAAAACATAATAGTTCTATTTTTGAATTTCAAAACTTTTTTACTCCTATTTGTTGGGTGTGTTCCGAAAAATGACTAAAGAAAAACAGAAAGTAGATGGAGCAGAATTAGCCAAAGCTCGTGCAACGCACGATGTCCTTAAAACGTATTTGTTGCCTCCCGGGGTGCTAGGAGAGTTGCAACAATCGTTTCTCAGGATACGATGACTACGAACAATAGTTTGAGCACTCAAACAAATTGTTCCGGCGAACGAGAACAAGTATGAACTCAAAGGAATTTTTCAAGAAAGTTAGAGGTGTTTTTGAGAGCTAAAGAGTGTGAGGTGATCGTTTGTGTGTGTTGTTGCAAACCACCTGCTAGCCAATTTATAGAGGAAGATTTGTTGTGTGTTAATGACGTTTTAATGGACATTACCGTTGGACATCAATGTCCAAAACGTTGGCATTGAATCGTCCGTAACTGTCCATTTAATTGCAAGAGACATTGGGCATTAATCTTCGTAACGGAAGCAACAGACTGCTAGGGAGCAGGCGGCTCAGCAGATGGCTGAGGGCAGCACGCGAGCAGGTGGCTGCCTTGTAGCAGGCACCTCAGCAGGTGGCTGCCTTGCAGCAGGCGCCTCAGCAGGTGGCTGCCTGGCAGCAGGCGGCTCGAACGGGCAGAACTTTGAGAATCAATTTCTCATTCACCCGTTATCCGTTTTGAGTGTACCACATATCGAATTGTAGCCCTTAACAAGGAAAATCCGAAACCACTTTGACCCGACCCAAATCGGAAGTGGGCCCCACTCAAAATATTTCCCCAGAATGACCATTTAATGCAATTTCTTAACACATTTTCCAACAATCCCCCACATGAATGAAAATTGATTTTCGAGACTTAAAAAAGACACGAAGATAGGAGGACACGTTGTGTTCACCGGATGATCCCTGCATACGGAGAGGTATGTTTTATCCTTTGAACCTTCCGCGGTAAAGAGATGTTTATTTACTAGTTGTCTAGTAGACTCGATGTCCTTGAACTATACTGCCGTCGTGTAAACATTGACTTATCTTTACACAAGAACCTTCCAACTTTGTTCCGTTCTCATGGGTGTGCCCATTTTGGCCATGAGTCACCGTCCTGGTTCTGCAAGAGTTTCTAAAGAACTGAGCCTTTACAGTTCTCCTTTGAAGCGACCCTCTTCTCTCTCACATAGGTGATTCTTTCACGAGTATCCCGCATACTCTTCCAATGTTATCGATTAGATCAACATTTTAGAATCATTAAAGCAAACGTTTTTGCTAACCTCGTGCGAGAGTCACTGTTTTAACGAGTAGTGGGTAGGAGTCCGGGACCCCCAAAGTGACCATCCTTCGCTCTATAATTTAGTTGTCCTTTTTGAACCTAGGACCAACTAGGTTGGGTATCCACTATAGAACTTTTCGATTCACGGGATTTAGTCCCATTCCTCGTGACAACTTCTCCAACAATTCTCTATCCAATGCATTGGTTAGCGGACCCGCCATGTTATCCTTTGACTTCACGTAGTCAACAGTGATAACACCCATTGTGAGGAGTTGTTTAATGGTGTTATGTCTACGACGAACATGTCTAGACTTACCATTGTACATATTGCTCTGTACCCTTCCAATTTCCGCTTGACAATCGCAATGTATGCATATTGGCGGTACAAGCTTTTCCCAACTTGGAATATCCTCGAGAAAATGACGTAGCCATTCAGCCTCTTCAATGCACTTATCCAAGGCTATTAGCTCAGACTCCATCGTGGATCTAGCTATTAACGTTTGTTTTGAGGATTTCCATGACACGACTGCACCTCCCAAAGTGAAAACATATCCACTTGTGGACTTAGAGTCCTTTATGTCGGATATCCAATTAGCGTCGCTATACCCTTCAAGTACAGCTGGATATCTTCCATAGTGCAGTCCAAGATTTTGGGTTTTACGTAAATACCTCAAAAATCTTACTATTGCCTTCCAGTGTTCATCACCGGGGTTACTAGTATATCTACTTAGCTTGCTAACAACAAAGGCAATATCAGGCCTGTTACAGCTCATTAGATACATCAAGCTTCCAATAATCCTAGCGTATTCTACTTGAGAAATACACTCTCCACGATTTTTGGTAAGATGAGCGTTTTTATCTAATGGAGTCCTTGCCTCTTGATAATCATGCTTATTAAATTTCGTAAGGATTTTATCAATGTAATGGGATTGGCTTAGCGTAAGACCGTCAGGTCCTCTAATTATTTTAATCCCAAGGATTAAATCGGCCAGCCCCATATCCTTCATGTCAAATTTAGAATTTAACATGCTTTTGGTAGAATTAATCATTAGATTATTGCTACCCACGATGAGTATATCATCCACGTATAAACATAAAATGACATAGCTGTCTACTGTGCTCTTCACATAGACTCATTTGTCACTTTCGTTTATTTTAAACCCATTAATTAACATTGCATGATCGAACTTTTCGTGCCACTGTTTAGGAGCTTGTTTTAATCCATACAATGATTTAATTAATTTACACACTTTCCTTTCTTGTCCTGGAACACGTAAACCCTCGGGCTGTTCCATATAGATTTCTTCTTCTATATCGCCATTTAGAAAAGCAGTTTTTGCATCCATTTGATGAACTTCCAATTTTCGTAATGTGGCAATTGCTAGTATCATCCTAATGGAATTTATTCTCGTCACAAGAGAATACGTGTCAAAGTAATCATGGCCCTCACGTTGTTTGTATCCCTTGATTACAAGTCTGACCTTGTACTTATCGATGGAACCGTCAGGTTTCATTTTCCGTTTAAAAATCCACTTGGATCCCAAAGGTTTATTTCTCGAAGGAAGATCAACCAATTTCCATGTGCGATTTTCTAGGATAGAATCCTGACGTGCACTTGTCGTGAGGTGCACTCAAAATAAATACAATACAACGATTATATGTAGTATAACGAAGTAAGGTTCGTATCCACAGGGAAAGGAATACTTTTCTTTTATATAATGAGTAACAAAGGGGGGTTTTGAGTTTGATTTGATTTAATTTAATTAACACTAAGATGAATGACTTATGTGGTTTTAATTAATAGAGACGAGGACTTGGTTTTTCTTTTATTCACTTAATGAAATGTTCATCGATCCCGGTTATATCTTTAACTATCTTCCTCTCGAATACTCAATCGAGAAGTATATCCAGTTCATCGAGGGTAGTTATTAATAACGAGATGTGTTCATTAATAAAACTTACTATCGAGTCAATATAGAACAAGCGCCGTATATTAATTCGATAGTAGCAATAAGCTTAAGATGAAAACGATTGAGATTGATAACCTCAACACAAGCGGTTTATTGGTTAATCAATATAATTAATTCCCCTTGGTTTATTAACCATGAGATGCATGCATTAACAATCCCTGTTTACTACCTTTGAAGGAACTGAATTAATAACAAGCGTATTAATCGATTGATTCCAGTAATAGTTAATATATGAAACAAAACTAGTTGATACTTTAAGTAATGTTCAAAATATTAACATGAAATATGAATATGATTTAATTAATACTCAAGGAAGAATATTAAAGAATATGAATCCTACTATAGTTAATATTAAGATGTTAACTAATTGTCATCTTAGTAACACTCCCCAATATTAACATAGAGGAAGAAATAACTATTACTATAATCAATGTCAAGATGTTAACTAATTGTCATCTTGGTAACACTCCCCAACTTTGATATAGAAATAGTATTTTAAAGAAAGAATTAATATTCAAGGAAGAAGATTAAAGAAAATAACTCACAACTTACAAATTCATTAAGCTTCAAAGTAGCAAAACCAAGATGGAAGAGTTTAGCTCCTCATTTGGAGACTAAACATGATGAAAATATAAAGAAAGAACTATTCTAGACTGAGCTTAGAAGTATAAAGGAATTGGATATCTAATTGTGAAGGAAAGGGGGTGTATTTAGAGGCTTTTGAGATGCAGCTCGGGTACCTGATCGGGTATATACAAGGTACCCGATCGGGTATGTGTAATACCTTAAATTCGAGGTATACTCGATCGATCAAAGGGAAAATTTCATAAGCATACCCGATCGAGTATACCTTTGTACCCGGTCGAGTATGCTTATAACTTCAGATCCGGAGTATACTCGACCGAATTCAGGTTGATATTTGAAGAGATACCCGATCGGGTGTGTCGGTGTACCCGATCGGGTATGGACACTCGATCGTGGTCCGAATCTTCTCTGCATGATCCTTTGTCTTCGGATCTGATCCGATTTGAAATTTCAACAAGATACCCGATCGAGTATAGGTCATACTCGATCGGGTACAGACAAAAAAAATCAGGATCTACTTTCTTTTGATTTTTGCACCTTCCTTCCACTTTTGGGGTTCACCAACTGTCCTTTGAGTTGATCAAGAACTACTTGAGCTCAGAATAAACCTAATCTAAACAATTTACAAGAATTTAACAAACTAAACTATTACACCAAAAGTGTGTAATTTCCAAAGTAAAAATCATTCAAAACTAATTAAAAACACATACATACATATGGAAATTACAAACGTATCAAATCCTCATCACTTTTGATGGCTTTTTCTCACATAGGACCTTCGGTAGACGTCACGGCTTCCGTATAAGTCCGTGGTTCACTTTCTACCAAACATGTTAGAAAATCCGGTTCATTTTCTACCATACATGTTAGAATATCCGAGTTAAATTCTACCAAGTAGGTGAGAAAATCCGGCCCGAAGGATTTTTCAACTCTAGCACGTTTGCTACGTCTGGGTACGGGTTCTTCTCCGGACCCCTCGCTAGTATTTTCCATAGCTACGTCAAATGTTCATTTTGACGTGCTTGGTCCTTCGTTGGACTTGCATGGAAATACGTCTTCAAAGAATGATGCATTCCTTGATTCAATTATTGTGTTTTTATGTACATCCGGATTATTCGAATCGTACACTAAAAACCGATAAGCACTACTATTTTGTGCATATCCAATAAAAATACAATCCACCGTTTTTGGACCTATTTTTATTTTCTTAGGTGTTGGTACAAGCACTTTTGCCAGACACCCCCACACTTTTAAATCTTGATAGGAAGGTCGTCTGCCTTTCCACAACTCGTACGGAGTTTTATCATATTTTTTCCAGGGAACCTTATTTAAAAGGTAATTGCTTGACAAGACTGCTTCGCCCCACATATTTTGTGGCAGGCCCGAACTTACTAGCATCGCATTTATCATATCTTTCAATGTGCGATTCTTTCGTTCGGCAACACCGTTTGATTGAGGTGAATAGGGTGCGGTACGTTCATGTACTATACCCACGCTCGCGCAAAAGTCACCAATTGGTGCTTCATACTCACCACCTCGATCACTCCTAACCATTTTAATCCGTCGATTAAGTTGGTTTTCCACTTCATTCTTATAAAGAATGAATTTATCGATTGCTTCGTGTTTATTTTTTAATAAATAAACATAGCTATAGCGAGTGCTATCATCGATAAAAGTAATAAAATATTTATTACCGCCACGTGTTTGTATTGATTTAAAATCACAAACGTCACTATGAATTAATTCTAGTGGTTCCGTTTTTCTTTCAACCGATTTGAAAGACGTTTTCGTTAGTTTTGCCTCTACACAAACTTCACATTTGTGCTTCACATCAATTGTGAATTTAGGAATGTGCTCCATGTTAATTAATCTACGTATAGAATTAAAATTAACATGTCCAATTCTACCATGCCACACATTAGAAGACTCAAGCAAGTAAGTAGAAGGAGTTTTATTATTATTATTATTATTAATAGTCATTACATTGAGCTTAAACAGTCCATCACATGTATACCCCTTGCCCACATACATTCCCGATTTAGACAAAACTAGTTTGTCCGACTCAAACACCATGCGAAAGCCATGTTTGTTCAACAACGAACCCGAGATCAGGTTGTTGTGTATCTCCGGGACGTACAACACATTGTTGAGAGTTAGCTCCTTGCCCGAAGTCATCTTCAGGACCACCTTTCCCACGCCTTCAACCACGGAATGAGCTGAGTTTCCCATCCACACTTTCTCACCATTTGATAGCTCAAAAGTAGTGAATAACTCCCGGTTTGAGCAAATATGCCGGGTTGCACCGGTGTCCACGAACCACTCCTTGGAATTGGATCCAACGAGGTTGACCTCGGTCACCACAGCCGCAAGGATGATGTCTTCATCCTTTTGCCCACCTTGCACCAAGTTGACTTGAGAGTCTTTCTTTTTTCTTGATGCCTTGCAATCCCGAGGACTTGTGTTCATTTTTGTTGCAATTGAAGCATTTTCCATTAAATTTGGGTTTGGAAACGCCTCCCTTGTGATCGAGCTTGCTCTTCCCATTATTTTTATTTTTGGAGCCTTTTGCATGCTCCACCACGTTGGCCTTGGCGCCGCTAACAATTGGGAGTCTCCCATCGTTCTTCCGATTATCCTCTTCAATCCGCAGACGGAGGTTCAACTGCTCCAAGTTCATTTCCTTTCGCTTATGCTTAAGGTAGTTCTTGAAATCCTTCCAAGCCGGCGACAACAAATGTATAATTGACGCCACTTGGAAAGACCGTCTCGAATTTCATTGAATATCATTTGCATTTCTACAACTTGACTCAAGACCGTCTTCGAATCCACCATTTTAAAATCAAGAAATCGACCGACAACAAATTTCTTTGCGCCGGCATCCTCGCTTTTATATTTGTGATCCAAAGCATTCCATAGCTCCTTAGCCGTAGCTAATTTGTTATACACATCGTACAAAGCATCACGCAACCCGTTCAACATTTAGTTTCGGCAAAGGAAGTCAGAATGCTTCCAAGTTTCAACCGCGTTGAAAGATTGCGCATCCACCTCACCCCCGGTTGCTACCGGCGCTTCTTCCGTCAAGAACCTAGCAAGACCGAGAGTAGTGAGGTAAAATAGCATCTTTTGCTACCACCTCTTGAAGTTTAACCCGTTAAATTTTTCGGGTTTCTCCACAGGGTTGCTCGACACGGTCACCATAGGGATAACCCTTTGGTTAACCAAAACAGATGCACCGCGTTGTGAACTATTGTTCACCGAAGTTCCGTTTTCAGATTGATTATCATTCAAACCGTTCAAAGCATTCTGCCCAACAACATTTTCATTTTCTTGAGAAGTCATTTTCGTTTATTACGTTATTCGAAAACACAAAAAAAATAAGTTCTTTCACCAAGGTGACAAACTACAAGTTTAAGATTGTTTACCGTAGTAGAACAATCAACAAATACGCTTTAAGATTGTTGGGTGTGTTTTGAAAAAAAAGAAATGTAATTAATAAAATTAATTAATTAATTAAAATGACTAAAGAAAAACAGAAACTAGATGGAGCAGAATTAGCCAAAGCTCGTGCAACGCACAATGTCCTTAAAACGTATTTATTGCCTCCTGGGGTGCTAGGAGCGTTACAACAATCGTTTCTCAAGATACGATGACTACGAACAATAGTTTGAGCACTCAAACGAATTGTTCCGGCGAACGAGAACAAGTATGAACTCCAAGGAATTTTTCAAGAAAGCTAGAGGTGTTTTTGAGAGCTAAAGAGTGCGAGGTGATCATTTGTGTGTGTTGTTGCAAACCACCTGCTAGCCAATTTATAGAGGAAGATTTGTTTTGTGTTAATGAAGTTTTAATGGACATTACCGTTGGACATCAATGTCCAAAACGTTGGCGTTGAATCGTTCGTAACTGTCCATTTAATTGCAAGAGACGTTGGGCAATAATCTCTGTAACGGAACCAACAGACTGCTAGGGAGCAGGCGGCTCAGCAGGCGAGCAGGTGACTGCCTTGTAGCAGGCGACTCAGCAGGTGGCTGCCTTGCAACAGGCGCCTCAGCAGGTGGCTGCCTTGCAGCAGGCGCCTCAGCAGGTGGCTGCCTGGCAGCGGGCTACTCCAACGGGCAGAACTTTGAGAATCAATTTCTCATTCACCCGTTATCCGTTTTGAGTGTACCACATATCAAATTGTAGCTCTTAACAAGGACAATCCGAAACCACTTTTACCCGACTCAAATCGAAAGTGGGCCCCACTCAAAATATTGCCCCAAAATGACCATTTAATGCAGTTTCTTAACACATTTTCCAACACTATTTAGGGAATTTTCACCACAATTTTTATTAATCATTCTCTAATTTGATTGTGCAATGTCGTACAATTATCTAGAAACAATAATATGCTATATCTTCATGCACAAAACTTGGGTTCCTTTAGAGCCCAACTCAACATTTATATTTTACTTATATATGCCCTCAATATTTCTTAAAGGTTTCACGGACTTTGCTTCGGAGAGAACTTCGGGAATAATATCTCATTAATTTCAAATTCGATTTTCTACAAATAAAATGTGGAAACGTTCACCTCACGAATAGAATATGCAAGGACTTAGTCCTACTAAAATAGAGACATAAATGTCTTACATATTTTAGCTCCAAAGTGACTGATAATATTACATACTCTTGTAATTTGTAAAATCATTTTTCCAACCATAGCCTAGATGACTTTTAATTTTTAGTGCAAATCACAATTCAGTAACTCACCGTAACATGTGAATGCAGATTCACATGTCTTGACAAAAATACTCTACATTTAAATTTATCTTCATATTTATCCAATCAGAAAAAATTAAATGTCAAATGGCATTTGTTTTATTTTCTTTTATCAATCTTTAAATAATCTGGCGCTTTTTTCTTTGTAGGAAAGGGTGGTAGTAAAAGAACAATAATGGTTATTGTAATTTCAATTTCCGCGGGACTCATTGCGCTTATTATTTGTATGGTTATCATACTAAAGATAAGACACAAAAAGATGGCGCCGAACTTCACAGAAGGTAAATATGGAGGTTATAAATATAATTAGTACTACGCCTAAAAATGTGCACTTTAGTTGTTCATATGTTTGACTTTGATGAATAGAATTTGTGAAATAAAACTTGTTCTTTGTTTCCATTTGAAAGCAGTTGAAGAAAATGGCTCTTCTATCGGTGGAATTAGTACAGAGGAGTTTATACAATATGAGTTCATTACCATAAAAAATGCAACTGGAAACTTCTCGGACAAATGCAAGATAGGACAAGGAGGTTTTGGAGCTGTATACAAGGTAAATCCAGCAACACAAAGTTTCTTTCTTACTCGGATAAATTCTCTTTGTTTCTATAAAATTTATTAAATGTGACTTTAAAGTTTGGTAAATATTAAATAACTAGTACTACCTCTGTTTTTAAATAAATGAAACATGTAGAATTTTACACTATTCACATGTTCTACTTTGACTACGTTTTATTTATTAATGTATTAACAATTTATTTTAAAATATATATCGCTAAATTTGTTTCATCCTAAATTTTCAACATCTGAATTTTTTAATATTTTTACTAAAAGAGAATTAAATACACTAATGGTCAAAGTTGTGCATCGACAAACGTGAAAAATTGATTATTACATTTATTTAACAACGGATGAAGTATTTCTGTTTTCGTAGGTATATCTGCCTTGACCAAACTATACTGTTTGAAAAACATACAAAATGATTTAATAAAAGACTCTTATTAAAAATATAACCACTTCATCATTGTGCTCTTCGCTAAAAGAGATAATTGACAAGTAGAAGAAGAGTAAATTGGGAAAAATTATTAAATATGCATAGATGTTTTATAGCACGCGGGTGCAACATATGCATTTGATAGAAATGATAATACAAAACAAGGATTTAACAAATCTCATCAACTTCATTATTTGACGAAAGAGAGTTTGCAGGAAATATTGCTTACTACATATGTGTATTCTGATACACTTACAATGGAAGAATGCTTGCTTATATAGGCTAGATGGGTGCATGAGTATGGGTCCCAATATTTGGTTGCACATACGGATGTTAATATAAATAGTAAATATAAAACTCAATAATAGAGATGGTAAATATAAAACTCAATACTCCCCCTCAAGTTGGAGTGTGAGACGACAGATTGTTTCTTGGTGCGCCAAGAAAATGGGAGAGGTTCTGAGACGGATGAGGTAGCCTGTGCTAGAACGCTGAGTGAAGGGATATCCGGCCCAGTCGGCATCACAATATCCAGTTAAATTCAAATCAGAATCTGATGAGAGAAAAATTCCCTGGCCAGGCGTTGTTTTAAGGTAGCGGAGAATCCGAGTGGGGCATCAAGGTGAGATTGTCGTGGGTTGCTCAGAAACTGGCTAAGTTGAGTCACCGAAAAAACAATGTCTGGTCGTGTCACAGTAAGATATAACAGTCGGCCAATTAGTCTCCGATAAGAGGAGGCGTCAACAAGTGGACTCCCATCATCGGGTCGTAGCTTCAAGTTTTGGTCCATTGGAAATTGACTTGGACGTCCACCAAGTAAGCCGGCTTCCTGCAAAATGTCTAGTGTGTATTTTCGTTGACTCAAGACAAAACCGTCAGGAGAGCGTGCAACCTCAATGCCAAGAAAATATTTAAGAGAACCCAAGTCCTTGATGCTAAATGTCTCATCCAGAAATTTCTTGACATGTGTGATGTGAGGTGAGGAGTTTCCGGCAAAGATAACATCATCAACATAAATGAGCGCAAAGGTGGTTATAGAACCAAGTTTGTAGATATATAAGGAGTGATCTGCTCGAGATTGGGAAAAACCAATGTCGAGAAGTGCCCGATTGAATTTTTGGTACCAATTGCGAGAGGCCTGTCGAAGCCCATACAAGGATTTGTGAAGTTTACAAACGCGATTATCGCCAAGCTTGGAAAAACCTTGAGGAATGCGCATGTAAACATCCTCATGTAAGTCTCCATGAAGAAAGGCATTGTTGGCATCCAGTTGGTGGACCACCAAATTTCGTTTCGCGGCAACAACTAATAGACAACGGACTGTGACTAATTTAGCCACCGGAGCAAAAGTCTCATTAAAATCAATTCCTTCAATTTGAGTAAAACCTTTGGCCACCAAACGTGCTTTGTAACGCTCAACATCGCCGTTGGGCTTGTATTTAATTTTGTACACCCATTTGGAAGCAACAACCTTTTTTCCGGGAGGCAGGTTGACCAAAGACAAGGTCCCGTTATCTTCCAAAGCTTTAATTTCGGCCTGCATAGTAGTCCGCCATAGGGGATCTTGAACTGCCTATGAAAAATATTTTGGCTCATCACGAGAGGTGATGGCCGCTAAAAAAACTTTATGCGATGAGGAAAATTTGTCATAACTTAGGAATTGAGAAATAAGATATACCGTCGAGTTAGCCAAATTGGAGGTGGGTAAGTCAGTTTCAAAAGCCTCAAGATGACGGGGATGAGAACGTGTCCTGTTGCTACGTCGAAGCTCAATCTGATGGGTGTTGGCAGGTTCTGTGATTACATGATCTGTACTGAGATGGGGTCCTTGATTTACGTTCGTGGGTGGTGGTGTATTATGTGGGAAAGCTTTATCCATGTGGGGATCATGTATTGTGGGAGGTGATGTGTCTGCACCATGTGGTTGAGTGGATGTGTCAGGAGGACCACCAAGGCTATTGATATTTTCAGACATGGGTTGACATGCTTCTTGATTGTGAGGTCGATCATGTGATTGTGAGGGTGCCAGCCTAGGAGAAGAGTTGCTGCTCTCGCTTGCAGACGAAAAGGAGGATGGTTTTGCATGTGTATGGGACCAACCTTGTGTATGAGAAATGTCCAAATTTAAAATTTGATGATAAACTTTGCTAATAACTTCAGAGAAAGTGTCGTCCTTGCCAGTTGAGATTTTGAACGGGAAATGCTGCTCAAAAAATGTCACGTCCCGTGTACTGATAATTGACATATTTTTTAAATGAAAAACTCGATAAGCCTTTTGACCTGGTGGATAACCGAGAAAAATGCAAGGACTCCGCCTTTCATCAAATTTATCCTTTTGTTTATTATCATGAGCATATACCAAGCATCCAAAAACTCGTAAGTGATCATAATTTGGTGCCTGCTTAAAAAGGACCTCATAAGGGCTTTGATAATTAATTTTTGGTGATGGAGTACGATTGATGAGGTGGACGGCAGTGAGGATGCATTCGCCCCAAAAATTAATTGGCAACCCAGATTGAAAACGGAGAGCCCTGGCAACTTCTAAAATGTGTCAATGTTTGCGCTCGACTACCCCATTTTGTTGTGAAGTGTCAGTGCAAGATGTTTCAATGAGTATACCATTTTCTTTATAATAATTGAGTAGCATAATGGTATGAAATTCCACTCCATTATCTGATCGGACGCGTTTGACCTTCTGGTCAAATTGAGTAGCTGCCATGTTGCAAAATTGTATCAAGAGTTGGGGAACCTCGGATTTATTTTTCATTAAGTAAACCCAAACTCCGCGAGAGAAATCATCAACAATTGTCAGAAAATATCGTGCTCCTGTTAGAGATTCACATTTGTAACCTCCCCTGATATCACAATGAATCAATTCAAAACAACGAGCACTTTTATTCGTACTAGTAGGGAAAGGTAAACGAGTCTGTTTGGCTCGTAAACATGAATCACAAAAATTATTTTCCTGTTTGAGTCCCTTGAGAATGGAGATGTGCTGAAGTCTCTTATCTGAATCGTGTCCCAAACGTTGATGTCATAATTCAAAATTAAGAGTAACTGACATTGCCACCCCTCCTTTCTCTGGAGGGTCCAGAAAATACAGGCCATCGTGGAATTTACCCACCCCAATCAGCCTCCTCGAAGGTAAGTCCTGAAAAATACAGAAATCCCGAAAAAATGTGAGTGTCCAGTTGAAGTCATCGGCAAGTCTACTGACAGAAATTAAATTGCATTTAAACTGTGGTATATATAAGACTCGGCGTAGAAGGAATCCGTTGGGAAGGTATATACTTCCAACTGTCCGAACATGAATAATTTCTCCATTTGGAATTTGAACGGAGGGTTCATGATTATGGGTTGTAACGTTGAATAAATTATCACCGTCACACGTGATGTGCTCTGTCGCCCCGGTGTCAATAATCCATGGCCGCTCACATGTGGGTTTAGAAGCTACATTTGCATGTACATTTGATGAGGTGGCAGTGTTCATAAACTCCTTTTGCATGTATTGCGCAAGTTGCTATAATTGATCCGTCAAAAGTGGAGACGCAGGAATTGGTGTAGAGTTTCCCAGGACGTGTGACGCTGCTCTTGTTTGACTCACTTTCTTGACATTTCCACGTTGAAAATCTGGGTTACGTGACTGCATTTCTGCATGACCACGCACCACAAAATTCTTTCTCTCTTCTATTGGCCGAAAGGGTGGAGATTTTCCATTTCTTCCTAATTTCCACGTTGGTGGGTATCCAATCAACTCAAAGCAGCTCTCCTTTGTATGGTTTGTCCTTCCACAGTGGGTGTATAGCTGATTGGCATTTCCAATTGGGTTGTATGACAAATCTGCACCCTTCCTCACTTGGTCTTTGAATGCTACACTATCAACAGGTTGTTTTCGAGTGGACGCTATTGAGCGATGCTGCTCACTTTCCGAGATGAGGTGATAAGCGGCCGTTAGTGTTGGGACCGGACTAGTGGCTAGGATTTGAGTTTTAAGTTGTCCGTAAGAGTCATCTAATCCCATTAGAAAATCATAGAGTCGGTCTCTATCTCTAGCTTCGGTGATTTGTTTAGAAATATTACACGAGCATCCTCCGCACTTACAAATTAGGCCGGTGTTGATGGAAGTTATTTCATCCCAAATCCGACGAAGCCGGCTAAAATATGCAGAGACCGATTGATTATCTTGTCTGACGTTGCCAAGGAAACAACGGAGTTCATAAGCACGTGGAGCACTCTCCTTTCCAAACCGTTCTTCCAAGTCGGCCCAAATTTCACATGCCGTTTTGAACTTGACGCTTTGGCGGAGCTCAATCTCCATGCTACTATTTAACCAACCCCTAACCATGGCGTTTGCTCGTTGCCAATATGGAAGGTATGGTGAATCCGACTTCGGAACTGGAATGTCGCCATTAACGAAGCCAATTTTATTTTTGGCATGAAGGGCATTGGTCATTTCATCAAGCCAATCCCCATAGTTGCCGTCACGAAGTGGTACCGTTACATAGACATCACCTGGTTTGTCTCCGGATTGGATGAAGTATGGAGACATGGAATCGATAATGATGCCGGCCGGAGTACTTCCAACCTCCTTTTTCTCGACTTCACCGGCCATGTTTTAATGGTTAGAGGGGTGAGAAAGTGGTGATTAAAAAAGGTGTTTGTAGGATCTAGTCTCTGATACCATGATAGAAATGATAATACAAAACAAGGATTTAACAAATCTCATCAACTTCATTATTTGACGGAAGAGAGTTTGCAGGAAATATTGCTTACTACATATGGGTATTGTGATACACTTACAATGGAAGAAGGCTTGCTTATATAGGCTAGATGGGTGCATGAGTATGGGTCCCAATATTTGGTTGTACATACGGATGTTAATATAAATAGTAAATATAAAACTCAATAATAGAGATGGTAAATATAAAACTCAATAGCATTAGAGGAAAAAACCACGGAGTTCAACAAACCAGATAGGTAAATACTCTGTATTCTTCCTCCAAAATTCTTCTCATTTAACTTTTTGGGACGCCCCAAAAAATTCTTCTCATTTCCCTTTTTAGAAAGTTTTATTTGACTAATATTCATTTACATTTTTCATATTCAATCACAACCATACATTTTTACTTTATTTCTACTTTGTTAAACGTTTATCTAAGTCAAACTGTGAATAATTTTATGGAAGGGGAGAGTAATAAAGTATGGAAATTCCGATATAAGATACTCCGCACATATGTATGAATATTCTAAATGAATGTTTATTTAAGGTTTGGTAGATTATGATTTTGTTTTGTCTACCGATTCTCGAACTATAAAGGGTAAACTTGATAACGGGCTGGAAGTTGCAGTCAAGAGACTGTCGCACACATCCAATCAAGGAAATCAAGAGTTTAAAACTGAGGTAGCTTTAGTAGCAAAGCTTCAACACAGGAATTTGGTCAGGTTGCTTGGATTTTGCCTGGAAGGAAAAGAAATGGTCCTTGTCTATGAATTTGTTCCCAATGGAGGCCTAGACAAGATGCTATTTGGTATCATTTCTTTTTTCATTTAATTAAACAATTCCTTTATGTTTTATTTGTTTAGGTATTACTAAAAATTCATAGATAAAAACATTGACATTTAGATCCTATAAACCGTGGATACTTGCATTGGAGGAGACGCTATAAAATCATCGAAAGCATTGCTCGAGGGCTTGTTTACCTGCACGAAGACTCCCGCTTGCGCATTATTCATCGTGATCTCAAAGCCAGTAACATTTTGCTTGATGCGGATTTGAATCCAAAAATTGCAGACTTTGGAATGGCTCGGTTGTTTCCTAAGGATGAGACTCAAGGCTCTACATGGAAGATAGTTGGAACCTAGTAAGTATATACTCCGTACATGATACTTGTTCTAAGAACTTTATATTACTACCTTCGTTCCACTAACATTGAGACATGAGAAAGTTGCACGGTTATTAACAAAATGAGTTTATGTGATTAATATTGAATTAATAAAGTAAGAATAAAGTAAGAATGATTTATAACCACACAAATTTTATCAAATTTAGTATGTGACAATTTTAGTGGGGTGGATGGGAAACTTGTTTAGAACACTTTATGATATTTGAATTTGACTGAATACCATATCAATTCTTCTCTATCAACACTTAAATTAATATTTGTTTATTTTTTTACAAGACTCCATAAAACAATTTTGAATATGATAACGATCTGGAATATAATATTAGAAATTAAAAGGTTACTAAACGCCTTATATTCGATCAGTGGTCATTTCAATTTTAAAGGCTCTTAATTAAATCATACGGAGTATTTAGATCGATTTGAGATTCCATGTTAAAATATCAAACCTTATAGGAGCACTACGAAACAATACCTTAGGAAGTAGATACAGGGTTGGATGATTGATGAATCCCGATTCACTCTAAATTAAAGAGTTTTTGCCACTTTTGGTCCCCGAGTATTGTGTCAGTGACACTTTTGGTACACGACTTTTAATTTTTCTATTTTTAGTCCTCGACTATTGTTCGTGAGACACTTTTAGTCCTCTACTTTCAAGTTTCCCACATTTAGTCCTTTGAGTATTATCAAATTGACACTTTTAGTCCTTCTACTATGATTTTGACACAATAAGTGGATGACCAAAAATGTCTCTATAGCAATAGTTGAAGGACCAAAAGTGTCACTTCTACAAAAGTCGAAGGACTAAATACGGAAATTTTCAAAGACGGATACCAAAAGTGTCTCTCGCACAATAGTCGAGGACTAAAAGTGGAAAAATTAAAAGTCGAGTATCAAAAGTGTCACTGACACGATAGTCGAGGGACTAAAAGTGGCAAAAAGTCCTAAATTAAATTAACTCCTTTAATTTATACGTGAAAAAGTCATGCAAAAAATTATTTAAAAAATCTGTTCATCCACTTACTCAAAAAAAGGATGCCACCACATCCGTGAGCTCCCCAGAATCAACCGAATAGTTATTTGGAAGGATGTTAAGTGAGATTTGATCTCACACTAATGGAAAGGGAGTAGAGCTTCATACCGAGTCTCTCCTTTGTGGCAGTCTCTTTCTACCAGGTGAGCGAGCTACGCCCTTAGTTCATCAACTCACCTCAATAACTTATATCTGATCAAAATGCAGCGGATATATGGCACCGGAGTACGTATGGCATGGTCAATTTTCTACAAGATCGGATGTTTACAGCTTTGGGGTGTTAGTCCTTGAAATTATAAGTGGACAGAAAAAAAATAAATTTCAAATTGAGGAATCTATGGCTGACCTTCTAAGTTATGTAAGTATTACCACACTTTATTCTTTATTGAATAAATACAACATATTGAGTTTTATACTATTTACGAGTTCGGTTTTAACTACCTTTTATTTAATAATGCACTAAAAAGTATTTTAAAAAATATTCTTAAATTTGTCTCATTGTAAAAATTCAAAATCAGATTTTTCAATTGTTTAGTAAAGGAGAATTAAAAACATTAATGTTCAAATTTATTCATCGCGATACATGAAAAAGAGAATGTTGCATTTAAAAGTACGTGATTAGATCTAATACGGAGTTCTATCGAAAAATGTGTGTACACAAGTTGCATGAGACCAATAATTCAATACTTTATGTAGTAGCTAAAAGGTGAAAATATTTGAAATATCCCAAACTTTGAAAGGATGTAACGTAAGCACCTTAAACTTGCGCATGTAATATATGCACATACACACATCCCAATCTTTATATAAAAAGCTATGTTACAACCATGATCATAAGTTTTTTCACAAATGTAATTTTATGGTGTTAAGTACATAATTTAAAATACACAAAACAGTTATGGGGATGCCATTAGAATTAGATTGTACAAGATTAATATTATTTATTTCACACGTGAAATTTTAGAATTTTAACTACATTCCACATAAAGCTTTGAGCACTTTAAATTGTTTACTTATTGCATTAAATTTATATTTGTAAAAAACATATAATCATGATGCAAAAACAACTTTTTATATAAAGTTCAGGTATATATATTACATATCCAAACTTGGGGTATTAACTCACACTCCTTCAATTTTTGGGTATTTATATTATTCCCCCCTAGTTAAAAATACATATATAGCTCTGAATAAGGAAAATTGAAAGATTGGATTGAAAAAGTATACACAGAACTAAATACAAGAAATAAAAGCAATACATAGTACATATTTTATATGAGTAGTTTGTAGTTAGTATCATGTTGAATTGGAAGTTACATACAATTTCGATAATACTATTGTCATATTAATGTCTGATAATCTCAAAACATGAGAGTCTGATATCAGGATAACAATAATTTTCTCCGATTTTGAGAATATCTCAGCGTAAAAATTTTTTTTGAGTGAAATTATAGGCTTGGACCGAGTGGAGAAATGGAGGGGCCTCGAGGGTGATAGATCCAATGTTGGTGGGTGAATCCAGTCCACTGCATGATATAACAAAATGCATCCACATTGCCTTGTTGTGTGTTCAACATAATGTTGCATATAGACCAACAATGACGACAGTTGTTCAAATGCTAAGTAACTTGTCTATGAGCCTTCCAGTTCCTTCAGTCCCTGGATTTTCCTTTCATAGCAACGTCACTAGTTCAGAGTCTTCCAGCAGCCTCCAGATTTCAAGGAATGAAATGTCGATTAGTGAGCAGCTCCCCAGATAGAGTGGTAGTCCCTCTATTCCATATGATTGATTGTTTTGGTCGATTCTTATAATCAGTTCAAAAAGTAAATTTGTAGTTACATTTCCAGCTGAATTGTGCTATCCTTCATATGACCGTATTACATTAGTTGCAACATTATTGGAATATATACACTGTTCATGTATTTTACTTTGACTTCTTTTTATTTATTAATGTATGAGAAATATTTTTTGAAAAATATTGTTAAATTCGTCTCATTACTAAGTTTTTTAATCTGATTTTTATTTTATTTTTACTAATACGGAATTAAATATAATGACGGTCAAAATTGTGCATTGACAAACGTGAAAAATACAATGTTGCAACTAAAAAATAACGGAGGAGGTATTATTTTACAATTAAACTACATAAGTTAATCTTTATCCTTTTTTTCTGTAGGAACCATTCCTATTTTCTCTCAACTTAGTGAACATATGTTAGAAGAAAAGTGGTTTAAGAATTTTGGAATTATGTGATCGTGTATGGAAGACAGAAATTAAAAGGAAATGATTTCGATAGGAACAATTTGTAACTCTTATCAACTTTGAAAGTTTGACTTTGAGCTTTATGCTTGTGTTACAAATGGATGACAAACACTCTATTTATATTTTTGTAGAATCCTTCTAGACACACCTCTATATGTTTTACATTTAACCATGTTTCATATGAATATGCTAGATTTGTTTAGTACTTTGACAAACTAAAGAGTATTCTAGATCCTTGTCCACTAACTCTAACATTAATATAGGCTAAGTAATTTAATTATTCATCATACAAGTTCTACCAGTCTTTTAGCAAACCCAATTATATACTACGAGGTATTATGGACTAAG
Organism: Cuscuta europaea; assembly: GCA_945859875.1. Classification (NCBI taxonomy): domain Eukaryota; kingdom Viridiplantae; phylum Streptophyta; class Magnoliopsida; order Solanales; family Convolvulaceae; genus Cuscuta; species Cuscuta europaea. The sequence goes on from CAMAPE010000004.1 coordinate 13,533,945, forward strand.
CCATGTTTAACCTCTAAAACATACGCCTGCCCATAAGAGAAAGTTTCTACTTCGTAGTTGAAATTGAGATTTTTAGGAGCATGAATTGATAATCGTTTGTAATCATGATCCAACTCATCATGAATATTCAATGCATATTGTGGTTCTCAAGTTGAAAATTAAAGTAGTAAGAGTTCTACGTATTTTTGCAAAAACACTACTACATTTCCGAGCCTAATGTAACATTATTTTTGTAACAGTTAGTAAAAACGTTACATTAAGTTCATCTATTGTAATGGTTATATATCATTTGGTTCATTTGCGTAACTATTGTTACATACTGTTACATTTGGTTCATCTATTGTAATGGTTATATATCATTTGCTTCATTTGTGTAACTCCTGTTACATACTGTTACATTTAGTGTGATTCTAATGTAACACTATTTTTTATATATATACAGACGTTTGTTTAAAAAATGTTACACTTTTTGGTAGATTAAGGTTATACTTTAGGAAAAAAATTTAGCGCTATAGATCAAATACATTTGGTAAACGCTAACGTAACACTGGTGTTATACAAAAAATTTACTAAAATTAAGGTTTCCATCATTTTTTATGTGATGAAAAAGCATTAAAACACGACGTTAAGCGGCAAAACAAATTTCCTGAAACATACTAGGTAAAACATTTTTCATAGAAGAATCAACTTCCATAAATCAATCTCCAAAATCTCCCGGTCTTCCAATATACTACCTCCGTAACTCTAGAACCGTCCTAGTTTGACTCTTTTGGGTCAAACTTTATACACTTTGACCATTAATTATTCAAAACTCACATTATGTTATGATTAAAAATTTATTTCATATACTTCATTGTAAAACATATTGTTTGAATGTTAATTTATTATGAATTTTATGAATATAGATATGTAGATATTTAGAATCAAAGTTCAACTTAGAAGGCCGTGAAAAGTCAAAATGGGAAGATCTTTATGTTACGAAGGTAGTAGTTCCATTAGGGTGTTCCGCCCCAATATAGTTCCTCTAGGGTGTTCCGCCGACCCTGGATCTTAGGGAAACAAAAGGTGGGGGCCTGCTCATCGAAGGGAGATGTCAATGTATGTGTATGGCGACGATTTTTAGCATAAGGACCTTTGGGGATCTCAACGACCGATTGCATTGTTGTTTCCCCGACTTTTCAAACTCTGGAGATCCTGCGACGAGGGACTAGGCTTCACCGGAGAATGGATAGAGCGCAGATTCGACTGAGATTCTGGGAAAATAAAAGATCTGGGGCGCCTAATCGGACGGACTCATACCGTAATTAAGCCAAAGGCAGAACCAAATCCAACCTTTACTGCTTCTTATCGAGAGGGAGAGAAGAGGAGTTGGCGACCCCGGCTATAGCGAGATTGCATCTCTGAATCGAATCGACGGCTTGACTGTTGGAGTGGCAGAGGGGGTGTCAGAACTTGCTGGAGAAAGGCAAAGAACTCCTTTTAACTGTGAGGGAACCTGTGCTCGCTGATAGAGGCTCAAATCGGAAACCATGACTGGAGACGCCCGTGAGGTAGGGAAGCTTCTGGAAATGAACATGATTGTTATAGTTTCATTCTCAAACGTAATAGTATATGCACCAAAATAGGCAACGAGTTGATCACAGTTGATTTTATGTGGTGATTTCATATATTCCTATGCTATTTAGGCTTGTCTAGAATCAACCTCATTTATTTTATCTGTTTAATGCAGTCTTGTGTTTACTCTCTGCATTCCTGGAGGTTTCTTTATGCATCTTCCATGGATAAATTTAGTTTCAAGAAGGTTAAGAACAATCATAACTCCAACCATATATATGTTGCTTCTGCACAAGAGGTGCTCGAAAAAATGTCTGAACTACAAAAGTTGTATTTTCTTCCTCTTTTATGATTTGGTCAAAGATGCTATTGTGTTCATTGCAACATGCAGACTCCGTATGCTGACTGTTGAAGATCATTTAATTGTGAATCAAGTTTGTCACCTATCTTGTAATAGATTAGCTTTATTATATCCTTGTATTCAATATTTGTATTTATTAGGATAAAGCATATGGGGCCAATGTGTCAGGCCCATATCAGGCTGAAAGCCTTTCCGCCAACCCTATACCTGCGCATATAAAAAGGCGCTTCAGGTTTAGGGTTGCGTTAACTTTCGTACTCGTTCCAAATAGCCTTAGAGCAAATTCTTCTCTGTACGAGTTCACGGTATATCAAGGAAGGTTATCATCGATCATCTTGTGTTCATCTTTATCGTTAATCTTCTACTTGTTATACTGTTTATCTTTGCTGTAATAGAAAACATGGACTATCACTAACAAACTGATAATTTTCAGGTCTTGTTAGTTTTAAAGAAAACATAAGTATTACATGCTCGAAGAGTTGGTTGAGAGGATGATATTTCGGTTTTGTGTTTTCTTATTTGGCTAGTTTTTTTTTTAATTTGATTTGAATATGTATATGATAGTATAACACGGTCTTTGCTATTTCTTTTCATTTAAAATTTTTTTGGACAAGATTATTATGTGATATTTGGAAGACCATAATACCATAGCTCAAATGTTTGGATCCTTTGTACTTGAAAATTGAAATGCTAGCTATAATGAAACGTAGAGAAGAATGGAAACACATATTCTCCTTTTATATTTTCGTAATGTGATTAAATAAATGCTCCTTGAATGATTTGAAAGATACCATTATTTGGTCTGGAAGCATAATATCCTTTCTCAAAGTTGTTGGACCACTTGGTTAATGAACTAAAGGACTTTAACTGATTACTAGAATAGAAACAAATGGTGCTATTGGTTCTACTTCGATCATATATAGTAGTGGAATATCTTGATTTACTAGAATAGAATACCAATATTATGGGAGCTAATTTGGTATTGCATGTACACACAAGTGCAAATTATTTGTATTATTTGATATGAAGGCGAGAGATTTACTTGAAGCCGGGGATAGAATAGAACCAAATGGTGCACATATGCTTTCTCATTGGAATATAATATATCTAATACTTAAGGTTCTAATATAGACATACGGATGCAATATTGTTTAATAGCCTTTTGTTCATCTAATATTTTTATCAGTGTCACAAAGTGCATGGTTTCTAGTATCTTAAGCTAGGTGATAGTGTTGTTTAATAGCCTTATGTTCATCTGTTTCTTTTATCATCTTGAATCTTGATGACATTGATTTTTCTTGGTACCAAAGAAGGATTGATTAAGTGTTGCAGATAGGAATGATTTGTCAATAGAGCCCTCAAGTCAAATTGTCCCTTTGGAGAAGGTATTTGTAAGCTACAAGCTCTTTTCCTCATTTTGAATATATGTTACGGTCTACTTGATAGGTATTTGATCCGATTATTCGGGTCGCCTCCAGGAAGAACTTATTGATCTGAGATTTAGTAAAGATCAAGTATGGATGCTCATGGAAGATGGATTGGGAATGCAAAAGTAATTTAATGGAAATATTTAATGGATCTTGAGCTGACTTACAAAGAAATAGAACGTATGGTGATGGAAGATTTTAGGGCAGAATATATTGCCAAACACAAGTTAAAGCAACAACCTGGTAAATGAAAATGAAATACATTACCAGTTCAATTGAGAGGTCAATATTGACACTTAAGAATATTTCTGTTTTGTGTAATTAAATTCTTCTTTGTGAATGCTTTCTAACAGTAAAATTAAGTCAAGTTTTTTGGATCTTTTGATCATTCAAATTGAAAGAAGAAAAAATGCATATTCTAACAGTAGAATATAATTAAGTCAAGTCTTTATGCTATTACATGATCCATTTTATGTACTATCGCAGTTTCATTGCATTTTTATGGGTTAACTCTTATTTCGGACTTTTATTGTTGTTAACTCTTATTCTTTTATTATTGTTGTCAATCCTATGCAGATAGAAAAGCTACACATGAATACATGATGATCATCTAAAGGTGGTGTGAACTGTCAACATACTATGCTCTATGATGATAAGGGGACACGGGATGAAAATGAAGGGATAACATCACGTGGTATCATTCAAGCATTTTTCTAGGGAGGCAAATTAAGTGAAGTGTTAAGTTTTTAGCCAAGTCCGGACAGTTATGATATTAGTGACTAGTGTTTATTTTAATATTGCTAGTTTACCTCCAAATGTGAGAGGTGTTTTAATTATAGGTTTTTTAGGTACCTACATGCACTGTGCTTATTTTTTTAGGGATAAGGTATATGTCCCCCCTATTTTTATTGTATCATGCCTTATATTGAATAAAAGCTTGGTATATTCTTGTTAAATAAATAAATAATTAAATAAAAAAATGTATATATATATATATACATGTATGTATATATATATATATATATATATATATATATATATGTATGTATTACATAGTGTTACATTAGAGAATGTAACGAAATTTAGAGCAAAGGCATCACTCTACACAAATTTAGAACCGTTACATTTGTACACCATCTGTTGTAACATTTATGGCATGTTGTGAGGATCATTACAGTTGGTCATTAATTTCGTTACAAGCCGTTACATTAGAGCAAATGCAGCGCGAGCGAATGTAACGACGAGAAACTATTACAATAAGTCAAACGTAACAGTTTTTTGGACCAAAGGTCACGAATTCTGATGTTACAAAAGACCCGAAAATGTAGTAGTGTTAAACCGAATTGGTGTTATAGTCCCACACCGAAAAAGTTTGAATCAACAAATTGCTACATTAAGACATGAGCTACTCCTCCTATTATGTTCACATTTTTGGGTGGAACCTCAAATCTTAACATGGTATCAGAGTCAATTTGATCCATACCCATGGTGTGGACTAAGTCATGCTTCTTGGTTTAGTTCCTTAACTACGCTTTCTAGAATTAGTACACTTTTCTGGCCGCCAGGGAGGGTGGAATGAATTTGGGGAGTAAGTTCTGATATTACTTTTAGAATTATACCTGCTCATTCACAATTTACTTGATCAAAATGAATCTCTAATCCTATTGGAATAAAAGGGAGAGTTACCATCACTAAGAAAAGTTAAATCGAGATTGTTATTGAATTGGTAAAATTTAAATTAAATAAGATGGAATGAATTGTGACCATCCAAATTTTATCTAATACTACGTATATGTAAAATACTACTTGGTGGTTCCTATTATGCACAATTACATTACTTATACTCTCTCCATTCCATTAAGATTGTCTCATTTTACTTAGATCCGTCCTACTAAATTGTTTCATATCAAATTTGGTAAAGTTTGTGACTCTAAATCATTCTTACTTTATTCTTACTTTATTAATTGAATCAATATCAACCACATAAATCACTTTTATTGGTTTGTGTCTCACGTTTTTAATTATACATAGTACCTAAACCTAGGCGGCATAGTGTATGTCGTCAAAGAGTTTAGGTTGTCTCATATTAATTCGGTGCTGCTTTGCAACCGGAGAGCTCAGTGTTGGCTATACCCTTCACTACTCCGGCAATTTTGTGCTAACGCTCAGAGCAGCGTACAAATGATCTTCTCCCTAGCTTTCGTCTAGGGTTTTTGTCTTTCCGACAGATGGCTTGCACCGTTTCTTGTCCGGTGAATGATTAATTTGGAGCGATAGTGGGAGGGCGGTCGTTACCACGTTTTGCCTCTCCATGGTTTGCTTCTCTGTGGTTGATATTTTTGGATGTCCTGCTATGGATCAAATCTGGAGGTCTGTGATTGATATCTTTGATTGGAAATTAATTGTCCAGCAATTTCTGGATCAAGTTCTGAGAAAGGGAGAAGACATATCAGCGGTCCTCCCACCTCCTGAACCGCCGCCCTGGAGCGACCGAGGTGCTAGGGTTTGGGAGATGACACTCCAAGAATAGTGGCAAAAAGGTGTTTGGAGTATTTTTCAATTATTTTACTTCTTAAGGTCATACTTTCGCATTAAGTTTGCTTATATTGCTTTATTTTCTGTTGAAGTCTTTAGTTTCAAGTCTACAATAAAGATTGAACATTCTGCTACATATTATGTCATTAGAAGGATCTATATGACCAGTGATTGTCGTGTCACACCCGTTTGATGGTTAGCAATTCGTATTGCTCTTTAAGGGGTGATTGTTTCTATGTCTAGCCGTAAGGTTGATAATGCTAGTTGGTTACAGGTAGTTGTTTTGTTGTCAGTGTTGGTCTCTTTGAGTTTGTTGTAATGATCTGATTCATAATGATATTAATCTAAGCAGATTTTTCTTTCAAACAAAATTGATTTGTGTCACTTCCTCTTGTTCCATTGTTAGTGGTACGGAGGGATATTAGTATCATAGCAAACTTTGTTGTAGACTTTTTTGGACCTATTTGGGTGTTATCTCCTTAGAGTACTTTGTGCACTAGAAGTAGAGCATGAGTTTGAGTACATATTTGCATTCCCAAATTGTTCAGGATGACAATTGATGCAATATCCTTGGAGTTGACACCAAATCTATCCATTTCCTTAATATTCTCAAGTTTGATGCAATTCGTTTTCCCGATATCATTTAATTCCTTTTTGTTCCTTTCTCCTTGTTGGTAGGTATTGGTTTAACATCCCCTACCTTGTATGTTTACTTCATGTGTAACAAAATTGGCAATGGTGGAGCCACTTTGGGTCCAAAGTGTTCACATGAACACTTAAAAGTTTGAAAAACATGCAAGTATTTATGTATAAGTTTTGTGAAATATGTTTTGTTCTTTGAAATTTTAATTGTAGAAAAAATGAACACTCAAACCCGAAATTATAAATCCGCCACTATAAATTGGTATGTGTTTCTCCCGAAAAAACAAATGTTCAGGACGACAACTAATTGCTTAGATTGTGGATGTTGATCAACAAATTTAGATGAAGACCAATTAAACGTAGGGATGCAGATTTAAGCAGAAATTGGAGATGGTGAATGACTAATATTTCTTGTCATATTAAATCACAAGATGTATTAAAACATAGAAATCACAAGATGTATTATATCATAGAAAACTTTATCTAGTTAGAATTGTTGTGAGTTTTAAGTTTTTCTTGATTTCGAATCTCCCTGCGGCTAGGCGTGGCCTCCTTGTTGAGTGAGCTTAATATTCTTCTCCACCTCTTGTGGCGGCGCCACGGCCGCTGCAGTAGCAGCGATGTAATAGGAAAGGGAGAAGAGTGCATGAAGAAAGCACAATATCCCTCCCACTGAAAAGTAATGCTCACGTGAAATCCCACAAGTTTTTCTTGATCTCGAATTTCCTAATACTCCCATTATCAATATTGAGAATGCTATAGCCAGCACAGTCCTGAATAGTTATACAACACCGACGCCAAAATTAATTAATACTACAAAGTATTTTAATAAGAGACGACATTAATAAGAATATGAGAGAAAATTTATTGATTTAATTAATAGTCTTGCAACTTATGTTTCTTAATTTATAATTTCATAAACACAAAAATACAAAAAGTAGGTTTAGTCCTCTAATTTAACATGTGTTTACTTTTAATCATGTAAGATTATTCAATAGTATGTGTCGTCCTTTACTTGGTAGATTTATTCTCATTAAGTACTTTTCCTTTGATATGTATTATTTTCGTCATAAATGTCTACCTAAACAGGTCTGATAGATGTCTTGTTTTAGATGTACGTATATTACAACTAACAAATGTTGGTCTGGTCTGAGCTGATCTGGGTTGTTCTGCTTAATTGTGGTGTGTTCTGATCTAATCTTGAGACTGGAACTAGTGCTATTAGAAACATCCTAATTAAAAGATTTTTTCACATTGAACGCTTTTCCTTCGCAATGTACTATGTTGGGCAGAAATTTTGAATTGACTCCAACATTTGTAGTGTATTCCTTAAACGACTATACCTGATGCAAATGATTAAACTTTGAGATTTATAGTGGACACATCTTAAAGTTACCTACTAGAAAAAGCAAATCTCCCTGTTACTAAGTATGTTTGAATTTGCAAATGGGATTTATTTAGTCCTATTAAAAAATAAGTTTGATTAATGTTGACTAATGTGATCCAGATTGCATGAAGCCATGCACACGTGGAATTGAGTCGTTTAGCTATTTATTTATTTGTTAATTTGGTTGATTGAATAAGTCTATTATAGTTAGCTGATTTTTAGGAATTGTTGGAGTCATTGTTATCTCTTTAGTTTGAACGTGTGAACATGCCTTAAACTTAGGAATAAGTTGAGGTTTATGTGCAGCACCTTGTTTACTTTGTAATGCCTATAAAAGGCTTGTTTCATTTTCAGTAAAAGTATGAGAGTTTAAGCATTCATATAAAAAACTATTATATAGCTTGCACCAACATTTGTTATCAGAGCTTAGGGTTATCCGAGGGCCTAAGTGTGTAAGGATACAACACAAAATGTGTGTCACAATGCAGACTGCAAATGGTAATAGCAATGGGAATTATATTTCCCAATTTCCTATGTTTAAAGGTTCGAATTACCGTTTTTGGAGTTTGAAGATGAAAACTCTCTTCAAGTCTCAAGAGCTATGGAGTATTGTGGAGGATGGCTTTGAGGATAGTCATCCAGAAGACCCGGATCAAGCCTTAAGAGACAAGAGGAAGAAGGATGCTAAAGCTCTCTATTTCATCCAACAAGCCTTGGATGATGAAGTTTTCCCAGGATTGCAGCAACATCAACATCCAAGGAGGCTTGGAGTGTCCTAAAGCAGGAGTATATGGGTGATAAAAGAGTCATTGAGGTCAGGCTGCAAGGCCCGAGGAGGGAATTTGAGAATTCCAAGATGAAAGATAAAGAATCTATCCAAGATTACCTCTCCACGATCATAAATGTTGTGGAACAAATGAGGTCTTATGGAGAGGAGGTTAAGACCAAACAAGTGGTTACTAAAGTACTCAGAAATCTCTCAAGGAAGTATACTCCCCTTGTTTCTACCATAGAGGAATCCAAAGATATGGATGTGTATAACTTTGATGAACTCAAAGGATCATTGCAGGCTTATGAAGAAAGAGAGATTAAGGAAGAAGAAAGGGAAGAAACTACCTTTCAAGCTAGAGGAGACCCTCCTCATCATGACAGATCTCAGCAGTCCTCAAGAGGGAGAGGAAGAGATCGTGGTAGGGGAGGTGGTAGAGGCAGAGGTCGTGGCAGAGGTGGTAGGAGTTATACTCCTGACAAAAGGGAAGAAGCTTCTCGGAGTAACCACAAAAACCCAATCAAGTGCTACTACTGCAACAAACTAGGCCACAAGGAAGCTTCATGTTGGAAGAAAGAGAAAGACAATGGAGAAGGTAGACCAGAAGCCAAGTCCAATTATGTTGAGCAATATAATCTCTTTCTTGCCCAACATAACTGTGATTATGGTGCTAGTGCAGTCTGGTATGTTGACAGTGGGTGCTCAAATCACATGACTAGCTCAAAAGACATGTTCAAGGAGTTGGATGCTTCCAAGAAGAGTGTAGTTAAGCTTGGTGATGGCAAGCAGCTAATGGTTGAGGATCAGGGCACAATTGCACTTCCTACTGAGCAAGGTAAAACTAAACTACTGCATAATGTCCAATATATGCCTAATCTAGCTCACAATCTGTTGAATGTGGGGCAATTAGTATGTGGTGGTTATAAAGTCTTGTTTGAGGATGACATGTGTGTCATCAAAGAGAAGGTGCAGAATGCAGTAGTAATGAGGATACCAATGGGGAAAAACAAGGTTTTTTCCTTGGACCTAACCAAAAGTGCAGGGCAGGCACTTGTGGTAAAAGGGGATGAAATTGCAAAATTGTGGCATCTCAGGTATGGGCATCTCAATAATCATAGCCTGCAGTTGCTAAGTACAAAAGAGTTTGTACATGGACTACCAAGCATAGGCAGCTTGGAGTTTTGTGAAGGCTGTGTCTATGGAAAACAAGCTAGAGACTCATTCCCAAATGCAGGAACTTGGAGAGCAGGAGAATGCTTGGAGCTGAATCATGTTGACCTATGTGGCCCTATGCAAACTGAATCATTGGGAGGAAGTAAATACTTCTTCTTGCTCACTGATGATTTCAGTAGGATGTCTTGGGTGTATTTTCAAAAGACTAAGTCAGTCTTTTGAGAACTTTAAGAAATTTAAAGTGTTGGTGGAGAAGCAAAGTGGGTTGCAAGTCAAAGCTCTTAGAACTGACAGGGGAGGGGAGTTTGTTTCCAAAGAGTTTACTCAATACTGTGATGATCAAGGGATCAGAAGAGAACTTACAGCACCATACACCCCTGAGCAAAATGGGGTAGATGAGAGGAAGAACAGAACTGTGGTAAAGATGGCTAGGTGCATGCTAAAGGCTAAATGTTTGCCTAACTCTTTCTGGGGAGAAGCTGTTGCCACATCAGTATACCTGCTCAACATATCACCTACAAGAGCAGTACGGGACTCAACTCCCTTTGAGGTATGGAGGATGAAAAGGCCTTCACTTGGACACTTGAGAATTTTTGGGTGTATTGCTTATACCCTAGTGAATCAGAGGACCAAATTGGAGGACAAAGCTGACCATGTAAAAACTACAGTGCCTTTTGATGACCATGCTGAGACTAGGGATGAGTAACCACCTCCAACACCTCCATCTACTCCCTCTACTAGCTCCTCTAGTAGTCAATCATCATCAGAATCTGAGAGTAACTCACCTCCACCCAAGGTAAGATCCTTAATTGACATTTATGAATCGTGTGATTTTACTCTACTAGCTGGTGAACATGCAGCCTTTGAGTAGGCTGTAACTCAAGCAAAATGGAAGCAGACTATGCAAGAAGAGATTAAATCCATTGAAAGGAATGGTACTTGGGAACTTGTTACACTGCCTAGTGATAGGAGTGTAATAGGTCTGAAATGGGTATACAAAACCAAGTATAACCCAGATGGAAGCATATCTAAGCATAAGGCCAGGCTAGTGGCAAAAGGGTATGCACAAAAGGAGGGCATTGATTATGAAGAAACATTCTCACCTGTGGCAAGATTTGAGACAGTCAGAGTTGTTCTTGCACTAGCAGCTCAATGGAGATTACCAGTATATCAACTAGATGTGAAATCAGTTTTTCTTAATGGTGAGATGAGTGAGGAGGTTTTTGTTGAACAACCACAAGGGTTTGTGAAAGAAGGGGCTGAAAACAAAGTCTACAAACTGCATAAAGCATTGTATGGGCTCAAGTAAGCACTCAGGGCTTGGTACAACAAAATAGACTCCTTTTTCATCAAGAAGGAGTTTAATTTGTAAGGAGTGAAAATGAACCTACTCTGTATGTGAAGAAGCAAGGCATTACTGACTTCATTATAGTATGTCTGTATGTTGATAATATAGTATATCTTAGCTCTTCACAGAGTATGTTAGATGAGTTCAAGAAAGCAATGACCTAAGAGTTTGAGATGACTGACTTGGGGATGCTGCATTACTTTCTTGGACTTGAGATTAAACAGGATAGTCAGGGCATTTTCTTGAGTCAGGAGAAGTATGTCAGTGATCTACTCAAGAGATTTCATATGGAGAAGTGTGTGGCTGCTAAAACTCCAATGAATACTAGTGAAAAACTACATAAAATTGATGGGACTGAAAAGGCAGATGAAAGACTATATAGAAGCATGGTAGGAGGATTGAATTATCTCACTCATTCTAGGCCTGATATTTCTCTCAGTGTGAGCATAGTGTCTAGGTATATGCACTCTCCTACCAAACAACACCTGGGAGCAGCAAAAAGGATGTGTGGTATCATGTATTCAAGTGTAAAAGACTTCAAGCTGAGGGGATACACTGATAGTGACTGGGCTGGATGTGTGGATGATAGGAAAAGCACATCTGGATCAGTTTTTGATCTTGGTACAGGTGCTATTACGTGGAGTTAAAAGAAGCAAGAAACTGTGGCTCTATCAACCTCTGAAGCTGAGTATGTGGCTGCAGGGACTGCAACAAAGTAGACTTTATGGCTAAAGAAGTTGCTGAAAGACTTATGCTGCAATCAAGAAGAAGAACCTGAGATTTGGTGTGACAATATGTCAGCAATAGCCATGGAAAAGAACCATGCATTTCACTCGAGGACCAAACACATTAATGTTCAACACCACTTCATAAGGGAGCTTGTAGCTGAGAAGAAAATATCACTGCAGTTTTGTGGAACAGACTGGCAAAACGCAGATTTGTTTACCAAGGCACTGAGTCATGCTAAGCATTATCATTTCATGAAAAGAATTGGAATATGCAAACTTGGATCAAGGGGAGGTGTTGACTAATGTGATCAAGATTGCATAAAGTCATGCACACGTGGAATTGATTCATTTAGCTATTTATTTATTTGTTAATTTGGTTGATTGAATAAGTCTATTATAGTTAGCTGATTTTTAGGAATTGTCGGAGTCATTGTTATCGCTTTAATTTGAACGTGTAAACATGCCTTAAACTTAGGAATAAGTTGAGGTTTATGTGCACCACCTTGTTTACTTTGTAATGCCTATAAAAGGCTTGTTTCAGTAAAAGTATGAGAGTTTAAGCATTCATGTCAAAAACTATTATATAGCTTGCACCAACAATTAAAACTTCCAAAACGTAACAATAGTGGGTGATTCCTATTTTGAAAATAACATAATGATAGTTTATTTATCATATTTATGAACTTCATCTTTATTTTAATGTTATTTAGGGAATTTTCTCAAATGAAAAAGCAAATGTCGTACCATTGAATGACAAGAGAAGCAAAGGCAAGCTGCTTGTTAGAAGAGGATTTGTGGAGTTCTTCCTTTGAACGGATGCAAAAGCCGCAGCCGCCAAGCAAGTTTGAGATGGCGTGTGCGAGAACAAGTAGTGCGGTTGCAGCCAAGCCGAGCTTAAAAGCTTCATAGCTAGGATATCTACATTCAAATATCCACACCTTTAACTGGCTTACCTGCACTTACATAGTGTTAATTAAGCCATTTTCCATACCGCCGTATAAAATTACAAACCAACAAATCAAGTATATATGTATGTATATACTAGTGTGTGTCTATATATATATATATATATATATATATATAATACAGGGGCGGACTGTAGTACAGATCCAGGGGGGTTACCGCCCCCAACAAGAATTTGTTTTAGTGTATATAAATATGAAAAATAATTTTCTCCCTCCCGAAAAATATTTTGAACCCCCAAAAAATATTTTCGCCCCCCCAAGGTGACTTTTCTGGGTTATTATATATATATATATATATGGAACACAAAGTCTTAATTATTGCATAGCAATAGTTGGTTCATACTTCATATATATAATAATTCATACAACCTTCTAATTAATTAATACTCTCTCCATCTCATAAAACTTGCTAAATTTACTTATTTAGCTGTGTTAAAAAAGTTGCCAATTCGATTTAAGTACGAAATACTCCGTATGTGATTAAAATTACGGAGTATATCTCTGTCTTGTGCACAAACTTGAACACTACAATTTTTATTTTATTATTCTAGATATAATTAAGTTATATGGAGTAGTAAACCAATTTTTAAGGGAGGAAAAGAATACTACTAACTAAACTTTATTGCTTTGTTACGGAGTATCTGATTAATCAATTTTCCAGAAGTGTAACGTCCTCCGTATCATATATGCATGCATGCATTATATACTTCCTATTAAATTATTAGGAAAAATTATCTAAATAGGAGTAAAAACATTTTGAAAAGTGTTTATTCCCTAAATACTAGTGATTTGATAATTTCTGCCAAGTTTTATATTATCAAGCTTTAAACGTGACAATTTTTTCCAAATTTGACAGGAATAACTCATACTTATGAAATAAAAACTTGAGAGTCATGAATTATTACCTTACTCTGAGCTACCTCAGCTTCAATGGCGAGTGTTCCAGCAGTGATGTCAATAACCACGACCATAAGACAAACAAGAATATTGCATGCCTGGCGTTTAATCGTCATCGTTAATCACTGTTTAGCAAGTTAGCTTGAAGTCAATCCTGGATTAATGAATAAAGGGTCGTATCGTATAGGCTTACTGCTTATATAAATACATACAAGGGTCGTATGTGAATAAATAAAATACGTTCCTCTAATGCATGTTTGAGACTTCAAGAATCCGAATAATTTAAAGGCAACTGAGATGTAGGTTTATATTAGTGCTTTATTTGGTTCGCTTCTCCATGCCTGCATGTACTTTTGAGGATACCTTTCCAATGGGAACACGGGAGCTATATGTTAGTACATCCTCCCATCCATATACCCTTTTGGAGGGGAAAACCAGACCTATTAATTAAGAGAAAATTCCCTAGATATGAAGAGAAGAAAGTAGAATTGCAAAAATAAGACTGCTATGTTTTATTGGACAAAAACAGAACTAAAAAGAGTTAATCTTGTTGGGTGTGTTTTGAAAAACAAAGAAATAATTAATAAAAATTAATTAATTAATTAAAATGACTAAAGAAAAGCAGAAAATAGATGAACCAGAATTTAGCCAAAGCTCATGCTACGCAAGATTTCCTTAAAACGTATGTATTGCCTGCCGAGGTGCTAGGAGCGTTACAACGATTGTTTCCCAGGATACGATGACTAGCTACGAACAATTGTTTGAGCACTCAAACGAATTGTTCTGGCTAACGAGAACAAGTATGAACACGTAGGAATTTTTCAGAGAGAGCTGGATGTGTTTTTAGCTAAAGAAATACGTGAAGAATGTATTGTGCGTTGTATTGTTGCAAACCACCTGCCGGCCTTTATATAGAGAAGATTTGTTGTGCGTTAATGACGTTTTTAATGGACATGATCGTTGGACATCAATGTCCAGCACGTTGGCATTGATTCGTCTGTAACTGTCCATTTAATTGCATGAACGTTGGACATTTATTGGATTGTAACGGCAAATAGATTTATTGGGCATTTAATCTTATCTTTAGAAGATAAATTTTAGGACATCATTCATGTCCGCAGGTCGCCCGCGCACACGAGTCGCGGTTTTTATTCTCCGTTTTCGGGATTTGATCGGCACCCCCTGCGCACGAAGAGAGTCTTTCCACCTAAAAATCTTAACTCCTTCAAATGGGGTTCCCTTTAAAAGGGGGTGAAAATCTCTTGGGTTTTCCGGTGTGGGATAAAACACACTAGAAACCCATCATTTTTCTAGTTTTCTCCATTTCAACGAGTGAACTTCGATAATCAATTTCTCATTTACCCGTTATCCGTTTTGAGTGTACCGCATATCGAATTGTAGCCCTTAGCAAGGAGAATCCGAAACCACTTTGACCCCACATAAATCGGAAGTGGACCCCACTCAAAAAATTTCCCCAAAATGACCATTTAATGCAATTATATTCATTAACACATTTTCCAACAATCCCACACATGAATGAAAATTGATTTTCGAAACTTAAAAAAGACACGAAGATAGGAGGACACGTTGTGTTCACCGGATGATCCCTGCATACAGAGAGGTAGGTTTTATTCTTTGAACCTTTCGCTGTAAAGACATGTTTACTTACTGACTGTCTAGTAGACTCGATGTCTTTGAACTATACTGCCGTCGTGTAAACATTGACTTGTCTTTACACAAGTACCTTCCAACTTTGTTCCGTTCTCAGATCATGAGTGTGCCCATTTTGGCCATGCGTCACCGTCCTGGTTCTGCAAGAGTTTTTAAAGAACTGAGCCTATACAGTTCTCCTTTGAAGCGGCCCTCTTCGCTCTCACATAGGTGATTCTTTCACGAGTATCCCGCATACTCTTCCAATGTTATAGAGTAGATCAACATTTCAGAATCATTAAAGCAAACGTTTTTGCTAACCTCGTGCGGGAGTCACTGTTTCAACGAGGAGTGGGTAGGAGTTCGGGACCCCCAGAGTGAACATCCTTCGCTCTATAATTTAGTTGTCCCTTTTGAACCTAGGACCAACTAGGTTGGGTATCCACTAAAGAACTTTTCAATTCATGGGCTTTAGTCCCATTCCTCGTGACAACTTCTCCAACAAATCTCTATCCAATGCATTGGTTAGCGGATCCGCTATGTTATCCTTTGACTTCACGTAGTCAACAGTGATAACATCCGTTGTGAGGAGTTGTTTAATGGTGTTATGTCTACGACGAACATGTCTAGACTTACCATTGTACATGTTGCTCTGTACCCTTCCGATTGCCGCTTGACAATTGCAATGTATGCATATTGAAGGGACAGACTTTTCCCAACTTGGAATTGTAAGGTATTGGCCCAGCTCTTTTCTTATAAGCCCAATTCTTTTGTGGGTGCACCCGGCCCAACTCTTTCTCTTCTACCTGTTCGCACTTCAGCCTGGATGATTTCCTTCCTCCGCCTCTTTGCTCGGTTAATTGCGTATCTTCTTGGTAAGGAAACTTACCATTCTGATTCCCGGGAGCTTTACCTATATATTGCTCGTTCTTCTCTGCCGCTGGCGAGGCCGAACAGAAAACCCTATTTCCACACACATATTATGTCCCTTGCTCCTCTGTGATGCATCCCTTTGAATTGGCCGGAAATTAGCGTGCTGGCTGACGTCCCTTTCCCCTTAGTGACTTTAGTGGTGTTCTTCATTCTTTGTAGGTGAAACTTGGACGAGACCTGAGCTGGAAGTTGAACTTACAGTGGTATCAGAGTCAGGAGTCGTCTGCCGCTGTTCGCCGCCGCCGTCTGCCGTTGCCAGAGGTTCTGCAGTAGCCAGCTTCGTCGTCCAGCGTTCTTCCAGCGCCCAGAAGACTCGGTCCAGTGTTCTGCCAGAGCACAAGCTGCTGTCTAGTCCACTGCCGCCAGTCAAGTCCACTGCCACTGTGTCTAGAGCAGCCCACACTGCCTACGGTAAGTCGGGTAACCCAACCTCGGGCCCCGCTCAGGTAAATTGGCGATAAACATCCTTGGTGTACCGGAGTGCCACCGGATTTATTTTTTCCCCTGCTCCCCGCTGCTGACCTGCGTGGTCTTGGATGCCGGTTGTGCCCGGCCCCAGGTATGTTTACTAATCCTTTGTGTGATTATTTATTCGTAGTTCATTCAATTTAATTTCATGTTGAATTGCGATTACTTGTTGTTGAATCGTGAATTAATTTTCTGGTGAAGAATATTTTGTTTGGATACTCGTTGTCCAAAGTTGTGAATATTTCTTCCGGATTAAATTTAATCACGTGTTGGATTTTTTGCTTTTGATTTTTTTTTTCTGTTGATTGATTCATGGATAAACTTTCCGGTTAAGAATATTTGTTTGGATACTTGTTGTCCGAAGTTAGGAATATTTTTGTCTGGATTAGTTTTAAATCTCGTTTCATTGCTTGTTGATTTAATTCTAGCCTATTTGTGCTTGTACGAAAGAACAAGGAGATTGTACCCGAGTTTTGTGCTCATTGGTCTTCTCGGCTTGTTCGTGCTAGTTTCTTCGTACAATTCATAGCCCTATAGGTTATAATTAATCGCTTATCTATCTGTTGAGTAAATAGTAATTTATCTGTGCTTGTACGAAAGAACAAGGAGACTGTACCCGAGCTATGTGTTCATTGGTCAATCAATATGGCATGCTTCCATTTAATGGAAAGACAAATTTTGATATCTGGAAACAAAAAATCTAATGTGTGTTGATCCCACAGAAAGTTTATAGAGCTGTGATTGGTCTCTATTTAGACTCTGAGGATGCTGCAAAGCGCGTTGAAATGAATGAAACTGCTTGTTCCTCTATATACCTAAACCTTTCTGATTCAGTTCTCAGGAAGGTGGGTATTATAGATTCTGCAAGGAGTTATGGGACAAGTTAGATAAGTTGTATACTGATACTTCTTTGCCTGATAAATTTTTTTTGCTTGAGAAGTTCTTTAGATTTAGGCTTGACCTGACTAAAGACATAGATGAGAACCTAGATGTGTTTAACAAGCTTATTCAGAACATTAAGCAAGTCGGTGATAAACACATAGATGACTACGCACCCATAGTGTTACTTAATGTCATCCCTAACTCTTACAATGACGTCAAATCTGCCATAAAGTATGGTAGAGATGATATCCAATTAGATATAGTCGTTGATGGATTAAGAAGTAAGGAGTTAGACCTTAGACACTCAAGGGGTAGTAACAGTCAATCTAGGGACTCTGTTGAAGCGTTGCTTGTGAGGGGTAGGTCTAAGAGTAGATCTAAAAACCATAAGAAGGGTAGCAACACTAAGAACCAAACCAATAATAATGACCCGGGTAATAAGAGAGGTAAGTCTAAGAAGAGAGTGTGCTATAATTGCGGGAATTCTAGCCACTTTATTAAGGATTGTCCTCACCCTAAGAAGTCTGAACATGCTAATGTGGTAGATGATAATAACTTGCATGATGAAGTTTTTATGGTCTGTGATTTTGCCAATTCTGTGTTGAGTAGCATGACTGAAAATGAGTGGTTGATTGACTCTGGTTGTACTTATCATATGACACCTTTTAGATCTCTGTTTGCTTCTTATGATTCTTGCAATGATGGTTTTGTGTCTCTTGCTGATAATAAGAAATGAAAAATACATGGGGTGGGTGATGTATGATTGAAGTTTGATAATGGGACTTTGTTTACTATGAAAAATGTGAGACATGTTCCTGATTTGCGTCATAACTTGTTTTCTGTCGCTGCTTTTGAGGGTAGTGGGCTTGAGGGTAAATGGGGAAATGGGTGCATGAAAGTTTTGAAAAATTCCCTTGTTTTGTTTCAGAAAAAAAAAAGGTGAATAATTTGTATGTGTGCCATGCTCAGCCTTTGTGTGATTCTGCTCATGTTGTTAGTTCTGATAAAACTACTTTGTGGCATAATAGATTAGGACACATGAGTAATAAGGGTTTAGAGATTTTGCATAAATCTGGTTGTTTTGTTAAGGATTCTGTGTCCTCCATCCCTTTCTGTGAATCTTGTGTGTTAGGCAAGCAGCATAGGGTTACATTCCCCTCTTCCCCTTTTCCTAATACCACTAAGTGTACCTCTGTGTGAGAGTATGTTCATGCTGATGTTTCGGGTTCTGCTAGTGTCTCTACCCACGGGGGTAAGAGATATTTTTTGTCCATTATCGGTGAGTTTTCTAGGAAGGTGTGGGTCCGTCTCCTTGAGCATAAGTCCGATGTCTTTGTGAAGTTTAGGGAGTGGAAGAACCTTGTAAAAAATCGAACTGGTAAGAAGGTCAAAACCCTTAGGACCGATAATGGATTAGAGTTTTACAATAAGGATATGGACCAACTCTGTGTGGATTGTGGGATTAGAAGGCACAAAATTGTGCCATATACTCCCCAACAAAATGAGATACCCGAGAGAATGAATAGGACTCTTCTAGATAAGGTTAGGAGTATGCTTGCTACCTCCGGTGTGTCTAAAAAGTTTTGGGGTGAAGCAGTCAATACTGTTGTCTACTTGATTAATCGGTCTCCCTCTGTTCCCTTAGGTGGGAAATGCCCTGAATCTGTTTTCTCAAACAAGCCCCTTGATTTGTCTAATCTTGGAGTGTTTGGGTGTGCTGCGTATGTGCACCAACAAGGTGACAAATTGGATCCTAGGTCTAAGAAAGGAGTCTTCTTAGCTTATCCCGGGGGTGTGAAGGGGTACAAGGTTTGGGATAGAAACCAGGTAGGTTTCAAGGTTGTGGTAAGTCGAAACGTTGTTTACAATGAATCCGAGTTCCCTTGTCTGGTTAAGTCAGTTCCTGATTCCGAGTCGAGCCCTAGTAGTACACCTGTTGAGGTGGAGTCCATACCATATGCTGCTAGTCCTTTGTTTTCTAATCATGATTCTTCTGATTTGCATGATTCTTCTGACTTGCATGATTCTTCTGAATTGCATGATTCTTCTGAGCATGATAATACCACCACTTCGAGTGAGGTGGAGCATTCTCATGTGCATTCAAATAACAATGAATCGCATGATGAGAGTGCTGATTCTAGTGAAAATGATTTGCATGATTACCAACTTGTCAGAGATAGAAGTAGGAGAGAAATTAGGAGAACTGCAGATAGTATGCCTGATTTTGCTTTCCATGTGTGTGATACTTCTATGTTTGTTTTTCTGTGTTTGAGACCCTTGAGCTTAACGAACCTAGAACCTATAGAGAGGCCCTTAAGTCTAATGAGTTCGCTAAATGGCTTTGCGCCATGGAAAGTGAGATGGAGTCACTTAGAGCGAATAAGACTTGAACGTTAGTTCCTAGACCGCCCAATAGTTCCGTAGTTGAGTGTAAGTGGCTATTTAAGGTTAAGGAAGATCCTAACGACATTAGATATAAGGCTATGTTAGTAGCTAAAGGGTTTACTCAAAAGGAAGGTGTTGATTATGCTGAAATCTTTGCTCCTCTTGTTAAATTCACTACGATTAGAATGATGCTTGCTCTTGTTGCTAATAATGATTGGGAAATGAAGCAAATGGACGTCACCACTGCTTTCTTGCATGGTGATTTAGATAAGAAAATCTATATGACCCTGCCTGAGGGCTTTGTGGATTCCATGAAGAGTAATCATGTGTGTTTGCTTAGGAAGGCCTTGTACGGCCTGAAGCAGTCCCTGAGGCAGTGGAATATCAAATTTGACCAGTGCATGTAATCTTTGAAATTTCACAAGTCCGAGTGTGACCATTGCCTATACTTTAAAAATACTTCTTCTGTGCCTGTATTTTTATTACTTTGTGTGGATGACATGTTGATTGTTAGTCCTCGCGTGACGCCATTAAATGTGTGCAAAAACGTCTTAGCGAGAATTTTGCAACGAAAGACCTAGGTGATGCCAAGAGGATCCTAGGCATTAACATTGTTAGGGATAGGAGTAAGCGTGTGCTAGTACTCAATCAGATTTCATACATTGAAAAGATTTTGAGTAAATATAACATGCATTCTGCTACTACCGTCTCTATTCCTATGGCGTCCCACTTTGTGTTAAGTAAGGATCGGTCTCCCAAGACTGCTCCTGAAATTGCTAAAATGAAATCTGTGCCTTATTCTAATGCTATTGGGTCCGTGATATATCTCATGGTGAGTACTAGACCCGACATTGCCTATGTTGTTAGTTGTTTGAGTAGGTATATGTCTAATCCTGTTTTTTTTATCCCGGTTAAGACCACACTAGGTGGGGGTGTCGGGGAACACCTCCCTAATTTATTAAAATAAATTTTTGGGTACAAAGGTTTGAGAATCCAAAAGGTGAAGCAAGAAGAACAAATACAAATGGGTACATCAACAATTGAAATTATTTTGAGGGATCCCAATTGAAGCCGAGAGCGCTCTGTTATATTTGTTTTGGAACCTGATGGCCCTCTTAAGGTAAGGCCTGAATGTTGTTTCATCCGGACGAGATAACCTGAAGCGCTGGAGAGCTGTTGCTAGTTTTTGCGGTGAGTCGAACCTGTCATCAACAGGGTAGAGAAAGTAGTCTGATTCATTTTGGGGTCTTTTTTATTGGCTTCTGGTGATCATGGGATGAGATGAGTATCCCACCTCATAGTATAGTTGTTCGTCTTTAGTGACTTCGTTTGGTGGGTTCATTGAAATAGTTTTGCTTCTTCTTCTTTGGACCTGTGTAAAGCCTTCAAGATTTCCCTCATCGATTGTATGATTATCTTCGTGACCTGAAACAGAAGAAATTTTCATTTGGGAATCCTCAGAGAAAGTTTCATCACTGGACAGGATTGGGACATGTGTAGTATCTGCACAATCAAGCGTTGGATCAAAGAGGATCTCATCATTTCCATTTCGGGACTCAAACAAGGTTATGCCAGCATCATGGGTGTCTGGTTGATGAATGACCTCGTTTACCGCCACGTTAAGGGTGGCCACCGGGGTTTCATCGAGAGCCACCGGATGTTGGAAAACCTCAGCATTACTTGTAGCATCAAAGAAGGCCTCCGTGTGGACAGAAGGGAAAGAATCAGTAGGGGCTTGGGGAAAAATTCCACGGCAGACTATATGCATCTCTAAAGATGCATTAAAAGGTGCTTTAGTAACATCAATAGGGGCCTCAGGAATATCTGCTGCAACCAAGTATCAAAATCAGCAGACAAAGGGAGTTGGACAGTAATATTATCAACAATAATGCCCTCAGCAGCCAGGGCATTAAAAGCAGACCCAACAACAACATTAACAGGGGCATGAAGAGCGGACCCAACAACATCCTGGGGTGCCATTACAGCACAATCAGGGGCATCAACAACATTTTCATCAATAACAACATTTATTAGGTACCATAGGGACATCGAGAGCATCAATAACAGAAGCAACAACAGGAATAACATCATTAACAGGGACACAGTCAGTTTTATCATGGGCACACGGGAGAACATAATCATCAATAACATCATTAACAAGAACACAGGGGATACCATTAGTCTCAACTGCAGGGGCTTTTTGTCCACCTACAGCTGAAACAGAGGCAGCCTAAGGGGTAGTCACATCATTGGTTGGGGCATCAGCATCATTTTCAGGGGCACTGGGAGCCCGGGGGCATGCCTTATTCGTGTGACCAAACCGAGAGCAACTAAGACAAAAAAGAGGCAAATTTTCATACACAATATTCTGAAAGAAACCTGATGCACCATTTCCAATCCAAAGTTTAGGTGGCAGTTCAACAGAGGCATTCATTTCAATACATACCCTAGCTGTAGAAGGTCTGGAAAAATTTGCAGTAGGAGCGTCTATGCGGATGGGTTTCCCCACCACCTTAGCGATAGAATATAGGGCCCTTAAATCGTGTAGATGGATGGGGAGACCCTCAAGGGAGATCCAGACTAGGGCTAGGGGGAGTCCCGTTCTAGAGAGAAACAAAGCGTCCATCTAGTAACAACAAGCTGATAATCAAAGAAATCCCAATATTTTTTTCCCAAAAACTTTGGAAATCAAGATCAGATTTAAAATTTACTAGAATAACGTTCGATTGAAGCAATCTGACTGAATAGGGTTCCGAAAAGATTAAACCTTCGAAAGCTTTACGAAGCTTAGGGATGGGGGGCCTTCCGGAGGGGAACGTACCTACCAGCGCATAAGTGAAAGGGTGAGAGAAACCCTGTAAATCGTCTTCAGAGAAGACGACCGACGGGATTCCGCTGTAAGTTCCAGTCGAACCCAGGTGTGTCGTGTCGGAAAAGGAGCATTTTTGGTTGTGCAATCATTGGCCGGGGATTGGATACCTTACCGCTGCTGCATAGGAGAGCTTTGTCTGCGGGTTCGCCCGGTCGGATCCTTCCGCCGGCGACATTACTGCCGCCCAGGCTTCAGGACGACGGAAGAAGAAGCGCCAGTAGGTTTAGAAAGTAGGTCTAATCCTGTTTTACCTCATTGGAATGCTCTTAAGTGGTTGCTTAGGTATTTGAAAATTACTGTTAATCATGGGTTTATTTTTACTAGGTGTTCTGAGGGTGTTAAGTTGAGTGGGTATGTGGATTCGAATTTTGCTAACGATAGAGATAATAGAAAATCCACTACCTCTTATGTGTTTACTCTTTGCGGGTCATGCATTAGTTGGAAGTCTCAACTTCAACCCATAGTTGCCCTTTCCACTACTGAGTCCGAGTATGTGGCCGCTATCGAAGCGTTTAAGGAAGCCATTTGACTTAAACGTCTCCTAACGGAGTTTGCTAGTCTTAATCAGGACATTTGTGTGTTTTCTGATAGTCAATCTGCTATTCAACTGTGCAAAAATCATGTTTTCCATGATAGAACTAAGCATATTGATGTTATATTTCATTTTATACGTGATATTGTTAGTGCAGGTGATATCAAGTTGATTAAAATTCCATCGGAATTTAATCCCGCTGACATGGGAACTAAATGTCTTTCTGTCGAAAAGTTGTTGTCGTGCAAGCATTCGTTAAACATTGATTGCGGATAAGTTGCTTGGTGATCTTACCCTTTTGCCTGAACGTGTCTTTGTGATCATTCGGGTAATCCAGCGATGATGAGTCTCAAATTTGTGTTAGAGCTTTGACTCTAAACCACTATGGTCCAATAAGGTGGAGATTGTGTAAGGTATTGGCCCAACTCTTTTCTTATAAGCCTAATTCTTTTGTGGATGCACCCGGCCCAACTCTTTCTCTTCTACCTGTTCGCACTTCAGCCTGGATGATTTCCTTCCTCCGCCTCTTTGCTCAGTTAATTGCGTATCTTCTTGGTAAGGAAGCGTAACATTCTGATTCCCGGGAGCTTTACCTATATATTGCTTGTTCTTCTCTGCCGTTGGCGAGGCCAAACAGAAAACCCTATTTCCACACACATATTCTGTCCCTTGCTCCTCTGTGATGCATCCCTTTGAATTGGCCGGAAATTAGCCTGCTGGCTGACGCTCCTTTCCCGTTAGTGATTTTAGTGGTGTTCTTCATCCTTTGTGGGTGAAACTTGGACGAGACCTGAGCTGGAAGTTGAACTTACAGGAATATCCTCGAGAAAATGGTGTAGCCAGTCAGCCTCTTCAGTGCACTTATCCAAGGCTATTACCTCAGACTCCATCGTGGATCTAGCTATTATCGTTTGTTTCGAGGATTTCCATGACACGGCTGCACCTCCCAAAGTGAAAACATATCCACTTGTGGACTAAGAGTCCTTAATGTCGGATATCCAACTAGCGTCGCTATACCCTTCAAGTACAGCTGGATATCTTCCATAATATAGTCCAAGGTTTTGGGTTTTACGTAAATACCTCAAAACCCTTACTATTGCCTTCCAGTGTTCATCACCGGGATTACTAGTATATCTGAGAGCCCAATTGGAAGTATCAACTAATGGCGCCTTGGTGGCATGATATGAGGTGAGACCTACCTTACTTGATGAGATCAAGAGGGGTCAGGAGCTTGATGATGAGCTCAAGAAGGTCCGAGAACGCATGCTAGCGGGGCCGGTAGAGGATTTTCGTGAAAGAGACTATGGTCTCTTGTTATTCTATGATCGAGTGTGCGTACCGTTGAATGATGAGCTCCGAAAGTCCATTCTAGAGGAGGCTCATTCCTCGGCGTATGCTATGCACCCGGGAGGCACGAAGAGGTACAGGGATCTGAAAGAAAGCTACTGGTGGTCTGGTATGAAGAGGGAAATAGCAGAATACATCAGTCGATGCCTTACTTGTCAGCAAGTTAAGGCGGAACATCAGCATCTAGCGGGCTTATTTCAGCCACTTTCGATCCCTGAATGGAAGTGGGAACATGTGACTATGGATTTCGTGATAGGCTTACCACGGACGATCAGGAACTATGATGCAGTTTGGGTTGTTGTTGATAGGCTCACGAAGAGTGCACACTTTTTACCTATCAACACCACTTACCCACTCGAGAGGTTAGCCAAATTGTATACGGACGAGATCGTGAGGTTACATGGTGTTCCGGTGACCATCGTATCCGATAGAGACGCACAATTCACGTCACGTTTTTGGCCAAAATTTAAAGAGTCTATGTGAACGAGGTTGAAGTTCAGTACCGCATTCCATCCACAGACGGATGGGCAGTCTGAAAGGGTTATTCAGATCTTAGAGGATATGTTGAGGGCTTGTGCATTGGAGTTCCAAGGGAGTTGGGATAATCCTTTAGAACTTGTGGAGTTTGCCTATAACAACAGTTATCAGGCGAGTATCATCATGCCTCCATACGAAGCATTGTATGGTAGGAGGTGTCGTACACCGTTATGCTGGGACGAGGTTGGCGTGGCCAAACTCGAGAGTACTGAATTGGTTGAAATCACCAAGTCAAAGGTGAAGTTGATTCGAGAGAGACTCAAAGCAGCTCAGGATAGACAAAAGAGTTATGCAGATAAGCGACGGAGAACCTTAGAGTTTAAGGTTAATGATGAGGTATTCCTGAAGGTTTCTCCTTGGAAAGGGATCATTCGATTCCAAAGCCGAGGGAAGCTTAATCCGCGCTACATCGGGCCATTCAGAATTCTGGAGAGAATTGAGGCCGTAGCATATCGTCTACAGTTGACTTCAGAGTTGGAGAAGATACACAATGTGTTTCATGTATCTATGCTGAAGAAGTATGTACATGATCCTTCTCATGTATTGGAAAAGCCGCCGGTGGAAATGCGCGGGGATTTGAACTACGCCGTACAACCGGTCAAGATCACCGATAGAAGGGTAAAGAAATTGAGGAGCAAAGAAGTTCCAATGGTTAAAGTCCTTCGGAAGAGTGACCGTGTTGAAGAGGAGACTTGGGAAACGGAAGATTTGATGAGGGAGCAATACGCCTTCCTAATTGAGTAGCACCGTGAATTTCAGGGACGAAATTCCTGTTAAGGGGGGGGGGGGTGAACTTGTGACACCACACCCGAACGTTTTGGAAATTCAAATTTAATTTCAAAGCTTATGTATTGAATTTCCCTATTTTTGAAAAATTGTAAAACAATTAAAGTTTTACGGAACGTATGATTAATCATTTTACTATTTGGACTCATACAATGGTAACGGGCTTCTAAATAATTAATTGGGCCATATCATTGATATCGGGGCCCAACATCCTTAAATAAAGATATACAACCCATCGGTACAATGTAAGAGCGGCCGGGCAGCCCAAATGTTATTTTGGGCCTAACCTGCTAAAAATAGTAATTATTCAAGAATGACATCCTAGACCCATTGGAGGGTGACCCACACGGTTGGTAGCCCAGATATATATATATATATATATATATATATATATATATATATATATATATATATTAACATCATAAATGAATGACAGAATGATTTGAGAAGAATACAAATGCCTATGGTCCCATCTTTGGCATTATTAGGCTAAATAATGGGAGTAGGGTTTTCTTTTGTAATTGTACATCAAATAAATTATTGGGACCACCCTACACATATTAGAGACCAATAATATGATGTAGGAGGTTGACTTGATCTGAATAAATTGGGGAGAGTACAAAAGTACATCTTAGGACAAAAGATAAAAATGATAGGACCCATTTTTCCACTTTTGGATGTATTGGTAGATATTTTGCTCCCAAATTAATTAGGGGACATGAGAGTACGCCCCACACCTTCCTAGAACCTGCAAAACAAGTATAATAAGTTAGAATTCATAAATGGGGCGGACCTATTGAGTTAAGAGCTCAAACAATACAAAAGAGAAATAAAAGAGAAGGACCATCCCATGTTTGATTGGGATCAAATACCCTACCCTTCCTTTTTTTTAGATCCACTCGTTCAGATCACATTGAGAGCTTCTAAGCACCTCTCCCTCACCCCATTCGAACTAAAAGAGATAAGAGAGAGAGGGGAGCCGCACAACCCAAGAAGAGAGGAAATTGGAGAGCTGGCTGCAGGGGGGATTTCCAGTGCGTTAGCCTTCTTGTGCGACTCATATCTCGCGTTCTACTCACCCAAGAGAGGCGTGGGAGGTGTCCACTGAAATATCTCGAAAAGAGGAATACTTATACGTTCGGTTTGAAGAAAAAGGAGCAGTTTAAGGCCTCCAAATCATCCGAACAGAACGCAACCTCGCAGAATACGTTTTTGGTATTCAAAGTAAGTTCGAATCCAAAACCTTCCTTTCTATTGTCTAAATCATATAAATGATTGAAGAACTATTGTACACTGGTTGAGGTGTATAAAATGTTGTTATGAAGTCATTTTATTCGTTGGAAAGGTTAGATACTAACCTAAACAAACCCTTGAAAGGTTAGGGAACGAATTCGCCGGAAAACACCCGTTCTAAGGGCTGTTTTCGTGTGTTCGGTTAGGAGTTGAGCAAGCACCTTGAGGAGGCTGTTTAACACCTATTTATAAGCAAGGAATAAATTCTCAAACCCCCTTTGCCGAAGCTTGAGCATTGGGTTGAGAAGGAACAATTTAAAGATCATTTGAGGTGAGGATCGACATCTAGTTGCTTACAACTTGTAGGTTAAGCATGAGATTACCTAATGTTGGGAATATTTTATGGTGTTCAATCTAGTTAGTTATCTTTGTATTTGTGTAGTTATTAATTAAACGTGTAATACGGGCCACAAATGTGTATCAGCCCGTGGGCTTCCTTGTAACCCGTAAGTTAGCCAACTTCTCCTATAAAAGGAGGCTAACTTACGGGAACCCTACTAATCGTGAGAGGCTTAGAGACGCAGAGGCGTAGAGATAGAGAGAAATTAGGTTGCCGCTGCTCTCCTTCTCCAGGGAGAGTAGCGGCAGATTCATACGGTATATCAGATTCGCGTTCAATCTTGTCGATTTCTTTCTATCTGCTTCTTTATTACTGCTTATGGTTGTATGATTGTTAGAATTATGGGAATAACATTTGGTATCAGAGCCGAGGCGTGAAACAGGTTGAATCTGTCTGCGATTTTTGGATTTAACGAAGAACTGCTCTGTTTTTTCTTCAGTTTTTCTATATGTAGAGATTTGCTCCTGTAATCTCGTTTGTGAACGAAATTTTGTAAAAATCATACTGTTGGATTCGCCTTTCAAAACCGATCCAGCAGCATACCTCTTTTTTCGTTTTCTGCAATTTTTATATTTCGAAGATCTCTACATTGAGATCTCGAAATCTTTATTTTTCACTGCTGCAGAAACGTTTTTGGCTTGAAACTGATACAGGAGAATCTCGACTTTCAGGGCTATTCAGAACAGGTTTCAGATTTTCAAAAATCAATGTTTTCGTTTTGCAGGATCTCGACATTTAGGGACTCGATTTCCTCTTCTCGACATCTTGATCTCGAGATTTGCATCTCGACATCTTGATCTCGAGATTTGAATCTCGAAATCAAGATCTCGAGATTTGAATCTCGAAATCCTGATCTCGAGATTTGAATATCGAAATCAAGATCTCGAGATTTGAATCTCGAAATCCTGATCTCGAGATTTGAATCTCGAAATCAAGATCTCGAGATTTGAATCTCGAAATCCTGATCTCGAGATTTGAATCTCGAAATCAAGATCTCGAGATTTGAATCTCGAAATCAAGATCTCGAAATTTGTAATCTCGAGATTTGGGATTTCGACATTTGGGATCTCGATGTTTTGGATCTCGACATTCTGAAAATTTCGAGATTTTCAAAATTTCTCGATGTTTTTTTGAATCTTTCAAAGTTTGCAGTTTCTTGGAACTCATAATTCGAATTTTGACATCCTGTGCAGTTCATGGAAGCTTTACATTATAAGGATCTCTAAATGATTCCCTGCTTATATTTGTTTCATGAGTTTTCGATGTTCTGATGTTTTTCAAACAGCAAGTTTTCGAGATTATGAGGTTTTCGAAACTCCAAAGTTTTCGATGTTCAAACATTTTGAAATTCTGCAGATTTCGATATTCTGAGGTTTGTTTTGCAGGTGGATTTGGCCATTATTCTTCGAGGGAATCTCTAGAATTTTGTTTAAAATCCACCTGCTCTCGACATTCAACATCGAACACCTCATCTTCGAAGAAATTCCTCAAAAACTCAAAATTAGAGATTTTCTGCGACACCGCACTGTTTTGTCCATAACTTTTGACTCGGTGATCCGATTTGAGCAAACCTTTTTTTGTTGGAAAGCTAACGCAAAGATCTACATTAATTCTGGGGCTACGCCCCAGAATCCTATCTCACGCGCCCTCACTCGCAGTCTTTGAGGGTCAAAACGTTAGTTTTCCGACAAACATTGTAAATCACCGATGTCCAGGCCAAAACTTAGGCAAATCTGTTCAAATTCTTTCATTGTCAACCCTGAGGTCAAAACTTTTCTAAACTTCAATATAAAGGTCTGAAAATCGTAGATAATTCAATCAACCTCGCGTCAACGGTCATCTTACAACAATCAACAATCAACTGCTGAAGCCTCCCCTGACTCATCAACATTATGTGTTCATCAATATGCTGAAATTCTACATGGTGAGTTCAGGGAAACCGTCATGTGTGGTACATGTTTAGATTGCTCCACACACATGGCGGGTATGACAAGCTGTGAGCAATCAATCCTTGCACATTCTGAGGGGGAGTTTCAGTTTTCTCCTCCTGGCGCCTTACACCGACAAAGCAAGGAATCTCTCAATGGATGCAACATTCTAGGGGGAGTGTTCAATGTTATCCTCCCCGGTGCCTAACAATGACAAAGCATACCGGGTGCTCCAGTTGAGGGGGAGCACAGAGAGAAAATGAAGAAAGTAATGAGAGAACATGTCCCTATGGCTTAGTAAACCCAACTAAGCCTACCCAAGGGACAAAGCCGAGCGTAAGTGCGTAAGTGAGCGAGTGAGTGAGTGAACATTATGAGCATTAGGAAGCAGAAGGCTCAAGTGAGAAGAAAAACAATTATCAATGATGAGTCTGCTACCTCAATTGCCTGCTATGAATTGAACATTTGCTCCTAGCCACTAAAATACTCTGGACTATCCCCATAGGTTCAGGACTGAATTTATTCAGATCCCAGGTAGAAGTCGCTGCATTTTGTCCAAACGGCGCATGCACAACCCTACCCTAGACCACTCACTTGTCTCCCAACAGACAGGTGTTTAATCATAGTTCACGGGGAACCGCATCTCTCATTACTGTCTCCTTCCGAGGCAAGTAATACTGACTACAGTGGCCTCAGCCCCATGCCACTGAATTTTCATTGATCACGTCTTGTCTAGTTACTCACTCCCAAATGTTTTGAAATTTTCTAGGACACAGACACATTTTAGAGTCAGTTGCTAGTCTTCAAGACTTGCGAGAACTTCCATAGGGCTCATCTATTACAGATGTAGACTAATGATTGGAAGGAAGTCCTGCTGTTGCAACATAAGAATCACCAACATTTTCAGGCCATTGCTTTAGAGTTTATCTCTATAGTGATGATAACGGGCGTCTTCACGACCCCGGGGGGCTACGTTATCTTTTTTAGATTCTGCTTGTTTTTCATGTTTTTATTTCCGCAGAATAAAAGAATAAAAGCATGACGTCCCGATTCATCGGATCGTCATGAGGGGGAGAGTGGTCCACATGCTGTTAACACTGAACAAATCATTCTGGGACACTTCACTCCTCCATCACAAAATTCAAACACCCTCTCTACTATCTCCGCAACTCAAATCAAATGGTCAGCTACACTCACAAATCAACCATCATTATGTTCCGCTGTGCCACCGACAAGTTCTCCTCAAATGCATTCATTCCAAATAGTCAAAAAGACTACATTGTGGAGGAGACAGAGGTCAAATACTCGTGTCCTAAAGATGAATTCCATTGGCGTCTCCTATTCTCCAAAGAATATTCATTCTAGAGGCGTCACCGGACTTCATCCAAGCTGATCAAGAGCAACTTCTGGAAGGCAAGGACTACATGCAAGATACTGAAGGTCCCTCAACCCCCGGCATCAAAGATCAAATTGTCAAGAAGACATCAAAGGGGAGATTGCAAGGATTTCTTCAGATAGCCTTCCTCAGAAGTCATGTTCAAAGACAAAGGAAGCTCAATAACAACAAAGACAAAGATATCTGCGCTGCAATGCTGATTCAACACGATTGATCACCAAGGGGGAGATTGTTGGGAATATTTTATGGTGTTCAATCTAGTTAGTTATCTTTGTATTTGTGTAGTTATTAATTAAACGTGTAATACGGGCCACAAATGTGTATCAGCCCGTGGGCTTCCTTGTAACCCGTAAGTTAGCCAACTTCTCCTATAAAAGGAGGCTAACTTACGGGAACCCTACTAATCGTGAGAGGCTTAGAGACGCAGAGGCGTAGAGATAGAGAGAAATTAGGTTGCCGCTGCTCTCCTTCTCCAGGGAGAGTAGCGGCAGATTCATACGGTATATCAGATTCGCGTTCAATCTTGTCGATTTCTTTCTATCTGCTTCTTTATTACTGCTTATGGTTGTATGATTGTTAGAATTCTGGGAATAACACCTAAATACCTAAATCATGTTTTTCATGGATTATAATGACTGATTATTGATGAAATATTGATATATTAGATAAGTAATGAAATTGCAAATGATTTGGAAATCATATTGATAAAAATGGAGTTAAATGAACTATTGTGTGAAATAGGCATTTTTACTCATGTGTGAATTGTGTAGATGCATAAATGATTATTTATGTATTACATTGGATGACTAAGTTGCTGCTACATATTTCTAAATATGTAGCAATTTACAAATGAAATATATGATTCATGGGAATAATCTTAATAGTATTGGAATACTAGTTAATGATTGTTTGTAATTGTTAAGAAATTGAATCTCTAAGGATTTGATTGTAAGTGATATACTTGATTGTGGTTCAAGTGAGTAAATTGTTGTAATGTGATGCTAAGATCATGATGAGGCAGTCCGTAAGGATGTCCCGAAATAGATTATTGATATTACAATTCTAGGCATAGCGAATGCTTAGGAATTGGGGTCTATGCCAATGCAAGGAGATGTACTTGAGCCCGATGCTCTAGAATTGCATTGGGTAGACATAAGGATTTGGTTCAGCCCATGTAAGGAGATGTACTTGAGCCCGATGCTCTACATTTGCATGGGTGAACATGACGTCGGAGATTGGTGGAGTAATTGACTTGTGATTGATGTGCATGGTGATGTAGTTGAGTTGGACTCGAGAAATGCAAACATGTGTGTTAGGGTTGAACCCTATGTATTGTCGTGATTAGGGGTCACGGGGTTTGGGTTATGTTTTGTAAACGAACTTTGGGCCATGGGCCGACTACTTGACTTTATATATAAAGTAATTATATTTTAAAAAGGGGTAACTTGGGGTTACAGCCTAGAATTATATTATCACCCTATTTGAGGGTCTTGTGTTTGAAATACTTGTTGTATATCTATTAGATGCCATCCACACCAGTACTTTATAGCCGTATAGAGTACTGACCCCCTATCGGGGGGCGTCCCACCACCATTTCAGGTTGAGGCTAGAGCTTGCTACCTGTTCTTGTTGATCGGGCGATCATCTCGGAGGGAAGACTTGGTTCGTGCTTCCTCCATTCTGTTTTTAAACAATTTAAACATGCTCATGGATATTGTTTTTCATTATGGAGCCTGCGTGCTCGTGTTTGCCCCGTGTGGCACTTGTTTTCAAACAATGATTTCCGCTGCGTATTCAATTACTTATTATGTATGTTTATGGATGACTTATGTGTGAATGATATTCGAGATGCCTTGTATAATATGGATGAGTTAGACTGGGGTTGACTATTCATATTGTACGGCGGATTATTGACGTTTCCAGATAGGTCCGGGGCGTTACAGAAAACAAGTGCCACACGGGGCAAACACGAGCACGCAGGCTCCACAATGAAAAACAATATCCATGAGCATGTTTAAATTGTTTAAAAACAGAACGGAGGAAGCACGAACCAAGTCTTCCCTCCGAGATGATCGCCTGATCAACAAGCACAGGTAGCAAGCTCTAGCCTCAACCTAAAATGGTGATGGAACGCCCCCCGAAAAGGGGTCAGTACTCTATACGGCTATAAAGTACTGGTGTGGATGGCATCTAATAGATATACAACAAGTATTTCAAACACTAGACCCTCAAATAGGGTGATAATATAATCTAGGCCGTAACCCCAAGTTACCCCTTTTCAAAATATACTTACTTATATATAAAGTCAAGTAGTCGCCCGTAGGCCCAATGTTTGTTTACAAAACATAACCCAACCCCGTGACCCCTGGTCACGACAATACATAGGGTCCAACCCTAACACACATGTTTGTATTCCTCGAGTCCAACTCGACTATATCACCATGCACATCATTCACAAGTCAATTACTCCACCAATCTCCGACGTCATGTTCACCCATGCAATTCTAGAGCATCGGGCTCAAGTACATCTCCTTACATGGGCTGAACCAATTCCTTATGTCTACCCAATGCATTTCTAGAGCACCGGGCTCAAGTACATATCCTTGCATTGGCATAGACCTCAATTCCTAAGCACTCGCTATGCCTAGAATTGTAATATCAATAATCTATTTCGGGACATCCTTACGGACTGCCTCATCATGATCTTAGCATCACATTTCATCAATTTAGTCACTTGAACCACAATCAAGTACATCACTTACAATCAAATCCTTAGATTCAATTCCTTAACAATTACAAAAAATCATTAACTAATATTCCAATACTATTAAGATTATTCCCATCAATCATATATTTCATTTGTAAATACCTACATATTTAGAAATATGTAGCAGCAACTTAATCATCCAATGTAATGCATAAATAATTGTTGGGATATTGACCTAGAGGCCCAATACCCAGATCGGGAAGGCCCAAGATATCCGGCCCAAGTAACAGGCCCATCACTCCATGATGAAAAGATCCAGTAAGGAGGACTACCGAACGAGGTTCGGCCCAAATAAAGGTTGGCCCAGTAAGAAGACATACCGAACGAGGTTCGGGCTATATATCATACTTGGGCCAATTTGACAGCATCTTCAGTACAGCCCAACATCCCGTTCGAGCAACGGCCAACCAGCAAGTGGCCAGGTGCAGTTAATGTCAGACTATGACATCAGCAAGTGGAAGCATGGATGACCAAGTCGGTGGAACAACGGCCAATCAACAAGAGGCAGCCCATGCTCTCCATTAGTATAAATAGAAGGTTTCAAGTCATTGTAAGGGTTAGCATTTCAATACTCAAGCTCTAGAATAGTATCATTTGCTCTTATTTCTTGTATTAAAGCATAGTTTCCGACTTACCGATCGGGAAATCCCTTGTAATCAGATTGGTTAATTAATACAAGTGGGCTTTCGAGTTTTAGTTAGTTCAGATCTTATATTTTCTTATACACTTTGATTCTGGGCCATTCCTGAGATATCCAAAGTTCGTGTTGGACTTTCGGATCTGCGGGACTTACCCTCAACATTGGCGCCGTCTGTGGGAAACTTGCAAAAAGTTTCACTTTCTAAAACCTCTATTTCTAAAAAATGGTCAGAATCAATTCCTATCATACAAACGACGGTTCACACCGTCACGGGAGGAGTCACACCCCGGGGAGTCAAAACCCCCATGGACAATCCAGTCGAGGATCGTATCCTCGTTTTAATGGGGATTTTGTGATTCCCGAATCTCTGAGGAGAAATCCCCAGGCCATGCGTGACATGGCCCAATTCATGCAGCACATGGCGAACGAAGAGGAAGGAGGTTCCAGCTTTACAGGAGAAATTCCACGCGCGGAAACGACCACAGCGTCATCCCGCTCACATACCCATCGGGATAACCGACGTAGCGCCCCACCAGCAGCGCATCCCAGTCCCAGTGACCGAACCCCGGTCGGGTCGCAAGCTAGAGGACCAACTCCCGTCGGTCATCATTTCCAGTATGTCGAGCGGGAAAATGCGAGGGCCCCTCAGCGGCATTGGGACCGGGACTGTACGGATATGAGGGTTCCACCACCGCCCCCTTTGGCGGCCCAGGAGGAAGAGATGGCCGAGATGAGGAGGCAAATGAATGAAATGTGGGACCAGATGAACAGGGTACCTATACAACCTGTGCCAGTTCAGCTGGGAATTACTTCCCCGTTTACTAGGGAGCTCATGTACGCGGATATCCAAGGGGGTGCTAAGCCCCCGACCGGCCAAATTTACGATGGGGTGTGAGATCCCCACGTACATCTGAGGAGTTACCAAGGGGGACTTATGCTGCTAGGAGCACCCGAGGCCGCCATTTGCCGTTTGTTTTTCAGCACGCTCAGGGGGCCTGCCCAGGAATGGTTCGGGACACTACAGCCCGGGTCAATCAATAACTTTGCCGAGTTATCAGCGTTATTCTTGGCTCAATTTGCTTCCAGTGCCAATCCCAAACGGCATTTCAGCTATTTGACCAGCGTGAAGCAAAACGCCAAGGAGACCCTCAACCAATTCCTGAAAAGGTGGAGGGATGAAACTTTAACAGTGGGAAGCATGACGGATGATACCGCCATTACCCTGTTCACGAATGCTCTCCGAACGGGGGAGTTGTACAAAGAATTGAAGAAGAATCCGGGTACGGCGTACGCCGAGGTGTTAGATAGGGCTCGCAAGCATGCCACCCTAGAAGAAGAGATAATGATCAGGGATAAGGTCATTACGCCTGCTGCCCCGATCAGACTAGCCGATCGGCTGGGTCCTAGCCCAGCGGCCACTTTACCTCCCAAACAAGGGAGATTTACACCCCTGGTCCTATCAATAGCGACCATCTATCAGCACGAGAGGGACAATATTCCCATCCCGACTGATTCTGGACAGTTCATGGGAACGGATGACAATGTTTTCTGTAAATATCACAACAGAAAGGGTCATGCCACCAATGCCTGCAGGGCCCTGCAAACAGCAATTGAGGATCTGATCCGAAGGGGCCATCTGGGCAAATATGTGAACAAAGATCCGAATGCAATGGGCACGTTAAAACCGGCCAGGAAACCTAATAGCTGGCGCCGGGATGCTCAACGTGACGCCCAGCCTCAAAATGATGTGTATGTTCCTCCCAGGGATGAGCCAGAGGGCTCGGGAGGCCCCGGAAAGAAGCCTCGAATGGAGGTCAAGGTCATATTTGGGGGCGGGGAGACCGGAGATTCGAACGCCGAACGGAAAAGGTTCGAGCGAAGTCTTTATGTGGGATCCGTCTCCGCTCCCCCCCAGAAGAAAGGAAGGACAGACCCGATCACGTTCGGGCCAGCTGATCTACCCAACTCTCCAAGCCCCCACAGGGATGAACTGGTGGTAAGCATGTGTATTGACAATGCTTTAATCCGCCGAGTGCTGGTCGATACTGGGAGCAGCGTGAATGTATTGTATCAACAATCATTCGAGAAAATGGGTCTACAAAGGAGCCAACTGACCCACCTGCGGACTCCACTGGCGAGTTTTACCGGTAACTGCATCGAGGCAGAAGGGACCATCCAATTAATGGTTGAAATTGGGGATGAAACTCACAGAGCGTCACTCCGAATGACGTTCGTGGTGGTAGATATAAAGTGCGCCCACAATGCCATATTGGGCCGACCGGGATTGGAAGATCTGGAGGCAATAGCCTCTGTCCGCCACTCATGCATCAAATTCCCTACAGACACTGGGGTAGGGGTGGCCAGAACTGACCCAACAACAGCCCGGACATGTTATCGGGAGGCCCTGAAACAGATGAACACTCGTGGGATGCGGGTGAATACAATTGAGGTGGAAACCCACCGAACGAAGTTCGAGGCACACACAGAGCCCGCCACCCTTCTTGAACAAATCGACCTCGACTTCCCCCCGAACCGTAAGGTTGCTATCGGGGTAGATCTGGAGGCTGATATCCGGGATGGCGTGATTGCCGTCCTCAAAAAGTTTCAGGTGCTATTTGCCCGGGGGCCAGAAGATATGCCCGGCATTGATCCAGAAATAATATGTCACAAACTTGTCGTTCGGTCTGATGCAAAACCGGTCCAACAGAAGAAACGGTATCAAGCAACCGAACGGCGGGAATTCACAAAGAAGGAAGTGGCCACTTTGCTAAGGATAAAGCACATCCGTCCGGTAATCCACGTAGAATGGCTATCCAATGTGGTTCTAGCCCCAAAACAATCTACCTGGAGAATGTGCGTGGATTACTCTGATCTGAATAAAGTGTGCCCCATGGATCCCTACCCGGTGCCGAGGATCGATCTGCTAGTGGATGAGACTGCCGGGTGTGAGTTACTGAGCTTCATGGATGCTTTCCGGGGTTATCATCAGATATTCATGCACCCGGCCGATGCAGAGAAAACGGCGTTCGTTACTTCGGATGGCGTATTTTGCTACATCGTCATGCCATTCGGATTAAAGAACGCGATGGCAACCTTCTAGAGGATGATCGGGATGCTGTTCAAAGATGTGCTGGGTGTCACAATGGAAGCCTATGTTGATGACATCCTGATCAAAAGCAAAAAGAAGGAAAACCATGTCCTGGACATAGAAAAAGGTGTTCGGGATAATGCAAAAGGCGAATATGAGGCTAAATCCCAAGAAATGTGCGTTTGCTGTAAGAGGAGGCAAATTTCTGGGGTACATGATGAGCGAGAAGGGGATTGAGCCCAATCCAGAAAAAGTAAAGACAATTGTGGACATGGAGGCTCCGAGAAATCTCAAGGAAGTGCAGAGATTAACCGGTCGGCTAGCAGTCCTGAGCAGATTCCTATCCAAACTGGCCGATCGAGCTATCCCGTTCTTCCAGATCATGAAGAAAGCCAACCCTTTCGAGTGGACGGCCGAATGCCAAACGGCCTTTGAGGATTTCAAGACATATCTGTCTTCCCCCTGGTCTTGACAAAACCCGAACCAGGGGAACATCTGTATATGTACCTTGCTGTAGCTGACTTGGCCGTAAGCACAGTACTGTTGAAAGAAGAAGATGGCGTTCAACGGCCAATCTATTTTGTGAGCAAGGCGTTGAACGGCCCAGAAACCAGGTACACCTTGCTAGAGAAGAATGTACTGGCCCTGATAGCTGCCATTAAACGTCTGGCCCCGTATTTCCAGACCCACCCGGTAACTGTATATACTACCCAGCCATTAGCCACCATATTGAGAAATCCTATGGCAAGTGGGCGCATTACCAAGTGGAGTCTCCTGATCGGGCAATACGAGGTAGATTTCAAACCCCGGCCTACTATCAAAGGGCAGGCCCTGGCAGATTTCATTGCAGAATGTACCGCCCGGCCCTCAGAAAAAGATTCAGAGAACAACGGGCTGAATAACTGGTGGGAAATGTATGTGAATGGAGCATCTAGTGCCAAAGGTTGTGGAGCTGGAGCTGTGATCACATCGCCAGAGGGGTTCAAAGCATATTATTCCATTCATTTTGATTTCAAGGTGACCAACAATGAGGCTGAATATGAGGCTCTCATTGCTGGTTTAAAGTATGCAAGGGCCCTGGGCGCCGATCGGTTAAAAGTCCGATCGGACAGTCAATTGGTGGTACATCAAGTGAACGGGACGACTGAGGCCAAAGAAGAAAGGATGAAGGCCTACAAGGAAATGGTCGACGAGCAGATACGTAAATTTGAACAGGTGGTGCTCGACCAGATATCCAGAATCGAAAATACTGAAGCAGATATCCTGTCCAAATTAGAGCATGCAGCGTTCGACGATCGGGCACAGGAGATCCCGGCTCATATCCAACGTTTTGCCCATCGGGAAACATTGGCAATCCCAGCAATCATGGTGCTCCAGATCGAGGCCATATCTTATGCCATCCCGAGCTGGGTCGTGGATATGACCAACTACCTAAAAGACGGAACCCTCCCACAAGATAAAAATCCTGCTTATCAAATAAAATGCATCCAGAGGAGGGCTTCCATGTTCGAATTTGTGGACGGGCAGCTGTACAAAAAGACATTTGGGGGGCCGTATCTGAAATGCCTCCCACCCGATCTAGCGGCAGCTGTAATGGAAGAGATTCATGAAGGTATCTGTTCCAGCCACCAAGGGCCCAAGACACTGGCCAGAAAAATCATCTTGCAAGGGTATTATTGGCCAACTATCCAACAGGACTGCTTCGCGCATACTAGGAAATGTAAGGTATGCCAATTATACGCACCGGTTCCCGGACGGCCTGCCACTTTCTACACTCCAATGACGGTGGCCCTTCCATTTGCAAGATGGGGAATAGACCTGTTAGGTCCTCTACCTACTGCACCCGGAAACAACAAGTACATCATTGTGGGGATAGATTACTTCACCAAATGGGTAGAGGCCGAGCCACTGGCCAGCATCACAGATGTTAAATGCCAGAAGTTTGTCTGGAAAAATATCATTTGCCGGTTCGGAATCCCTGAACAGATTGTAACTGACAATGGAAGGCAGTTCGTGAGCCGGAATTTTGAGAACTACCTGGTCAAATGGGGGATCAAGCATTCCAGAGCGTCCGTCGCATACCCTCAGGCAAATGGCCAGGTAGAAAATATGAACCGAACCATCATGGATGGCATGAGGAAGAAGCTGGAAGAATACTCCTCATCGTGGCCTGATTAGTTGAATTACATTCTGTGGACTTACAGGACCACACCCCGAACGGCCACGGGAGAGACTCCATTTGCCCTTGCCTATGGTTTTCAAGCCAAAGTACCAACGGAGATCCTAGTTCCCACACACCGAACGGTGCATTACAGCCCAGAACAGAATGAAGATAACTTACGGGCCGAGTTGCATTTCATAGAAGAAAGAAGGGATCTGGCAGCGGCACGAATGGAAGAGTATCACAGAGCCACAAGAAGATACTTTGATAAGCAGGTTAAAGTTCGTTCAATCGAGGTAGGGGACCTGGTGCTAAGAAAGAGAGAGAAAAGCAAACCGCTCGAAGGGGGCAAAATGACACAAAATTGGGAAGGCCCCTACCAAGTATGTAAGAAGTATGCTTCAGGAACGTTTGGCCTACAAAATACCGAAGGCCGACCAGCAGGAACTTGGAATGTGGAGCATCTGAGGAGATTTTATTAGTAAAAACGGCTGTTCCCACCTTTAAAATATATATATTTTAAAGGGATCAAAAACGGCTTGAAGAATTGAGGCTCAGAAAATCGGTGCCCGTGGTTAACTCAATCATTCCGGATGACCGAATGACGAACGGGTTAATTCCATGGAAGGAAAATCAATTCTCAGTTTAGAGAGTTTTTGACCCTAGATTTATGTAAGAATAAAGGGATCAAAAACGGCTTGAAGAATTGAGGCTCAGAAATTCGGTGCCCGTGGTTAACTCAATCATTCCGGATGACCGAATGACGAACGAGTTAACAGCATGGAAGGAAAGTCATTCTCAACCAACGGCTGGGAGTTTGACGCTCAGATAGTCTCACCTCAGCGGTTAATATGAGAATCGATTCTGGAAAACCGAATGACGAACATATTAGCAGTTTGGAGGGAGCCATTATTTCAGCAAGAGTTTTGACCCTGTAATTACGCATTGATGAAGGGATCAAAATGGCCTGGAGTTCGAAGGACAATGATTCTCACCTCAGCTTGTTAACACGTAGAATCATTCTGGATGACCGAATGACGAACGGGTTAACAACTTGGAGGGAGATGAGTCGTCAACTTAGCCAAAGTCGACCCTGTAATTACGTACGGGCAAAGGGATCAAAACGGCTTGGAGATGGTGTCAAGACTGTAAGATATGGATTAACCGAGCGACGTTCGGATAAGGTACGGGTTGTCGCCCGGGGAATCGGAACTATGGTTTTGAAGAATCTCGCCTCAGTCATAAAACTTGACTTGGAAGCTAGTCGCCTTTTTAGCTATAAGTAAGAAATGACCCAACTTCGGTGATCTTGCTTACAGTTCGAAAAGGGTTACCTCAGACCCCTAATATGGATGATACGAGCCAGAGAAAACAGTTCGGAATGCATCGGAATTATGGGTTTGGAAGGGAGAGAGCCTCACCTCAGCTTGTTAACGCATGAAATCATTCTGGATGACCGAATGACGAACGGGTTAGCAGTTTGGAGGGAGCCCCTATCCCAGCCCAGAGTTTGACCCTGTGGTCACGATCAAAACGGTTTGGAGGAATTCACCTCAGCTAAGAGTTTTGAACCCGTGCGTCACGAACAGGAAAAGGGATCAAAACGGGTTCGGGAAAGGTGTCAGAACAATTGTGAAGAGAGTCTCACCTCAGCTTGTTAACACGTGAAATCATTCCGGATGACCGAATGTCGAACGTGTTAACAGTTTGGAGGGAGCCCCTATCCCAGCCGAGAGTTTGACCCTATGGTCACGATCAAAACGGCTTGGAGGAATTCACCTCAGCTAAGAGTTTTGAACCCGTGCGTCACGAACAGGAAAAGGGATCAAAACGGGTTCGGGAAAGGTGTCAGAACAATTGTGAAGAGAGTCTCACCTCAGCTTGTTAACACGTGAAATCATTCCGGATGACCGAATGTCGAACGTGTTAACAGTTTGGAGGGAGCCCCTATCGCAGCTGAGAGTTTGACCCTGTGGTCACGATCAAAACAGCTTGGAGGAATT
Organism: Cuscuta europaea; assembly: GCA_945859875.1. Lineage (NCBI taxonomy): Eukaryota > Viridiplantae > Streptophyta > Magnoliopsida > Solanales > Convolvulaceae > Cuscuta > Cuscuta europaea. The sequence continues at coordinate 13,575,739 of CAMAPE010000004.1, forward strand.
CACCTCAGCTAAGAGTTTTGAACCCGTGCGTCACGAACAGGAAAAGGGATCAAAACGGGTTCGGGAAAGGTGTCAGATATAAAGATACATGAGCCGAGAAAGGTTCGGCCACATAGAAAAGATTATCAACAAAAAACCAAAGGAAGAATAGAAAAAAGACAACAGATAAAGGAAGGAAGTCCAGTTTATTCTTCGGCGTTACTAGCCGGAATGTACAAAAAGAATGAGTAAGCAAAAAATTACAGCAAAGCTACACTACTGGAGGATTGCCGTTCGGGGAGGATGTAGGCTGAGAGCTCCCTGCCTGCACTGCATCGTCAGGCGCTGCTTTGGATCTTTTCTCCATGACGCGATCGTACGTATTCCCGAACAGATCATCGAAGCCTAATTCATCAGGATCGAACGGCTTGGGGAAACGCTCTAAGATCAGTTCAAGATTCCTGTCCAGAAGCAGGTCCTGACTTTGCTTTACGGTTTTCTCGGTCAGGACATCCAAAAAAGATTTCCCTTCCGGCGTGCTGTCCAGGAGGTCGATCCCAGCCTTGATAGGATCTGAGCTCTCACGCAAAAATTGGCCAAGGTGAGGACCTAGGAATTGCCGGGCCGTGTTCTCCAGAGCGACGTTCAGCGCCTTGCCCCGTTGAAAATCCACTACCGATTGCTGAGCAATCTGAGAAGTATTGACCGTGTAGGGTTCGGGCAGATGATCTCCAACAAGCTTATCAAGTTTAATGCCAGCAGATTCAGCAGCCCGCACCTTGGCCTGGAGTTCTTTGAGCTCCCGGTCGTGACAACGGACATCTCCTGCATCTCGTCCAGAGCAGCTTTTGCCTTCTCACCCTCTTTGGCCTGCTCTTGAAGGTCGGCCGCTAACTTCCGAGCCGCAGAAAGGAGGACCTGGCCGTCATCCCGATCGCTGGCCAGGGCTTTCATCTCCTTCTCAGCAGCAAGAAAGGCCTTGTGATAATACACGCCAGCCTGAAAACAGGATTACAATGAAAGTTATATAAGGTAAAACATGAATAGTAGAAAGGCATGGGTCGGGATGAAACGTACCTTGAGTGCTTCCTGGTGACCTGCTTCGAAAAGGTCTGACCAGTGAGTCAAGTTGGTGAAGCTAGGGGGAACCTTGATCGCAGTATGACACCACATAGAAGATGGCATCAGCCCGAACAGATACCTCCCTTCTGATCTAGGCCCCATATTTGAAAATTCAACAAACATCCGATCATCGATCGGTGTGGCAGTAAGAACCGGAGTTGGTTTGTTGGCAGGCACCGATCTTTTGGGCTCGACCTCCGGCCCGGTCAAGTCAACCACATGGTCGATCGGGATCAGGTGATCGCCATCATTTCCTTTGCGCTTTTTGCGGGTTTGCTCCGCCGAATCACGACCGGCTATCATCTTCTCCTTCCCTTTAGCAGAAGAGATAGAACGCCGGACGGGTATGGGAGATATCACACCTACAAGAAAGAGAAATAAAAAATAAGAAAGTTGAATTGTGAGAGCGAAGGATGATCGGGTTAAAACCCTACTATGCTTACCAATTCCAGCAGATAACATGCTCGAGGCAGTGACAAAGCTGCGAAGACTTCTGGTCCCTCCCATTCGCAAAGACTCAGCCTGGGAGCGTAGAACAGCATCCACCCTGGGCAGGGAATCCCGAACGGGGTATGCGTTCCACCTGTCCGGGAATGGCAAAGAATCACCTACCCGAACGAACAAAAACCGCTCTTCCCAGTCAGCCTGCGGGGTAACGTTCTCTGTGAACAGCTGACGGTCAGAACGAGCTACCAGTTTCAGGTACCCGGTCGTCCAGTAGGGCTGATAGCAGTAATGATAAAGGAACAGATCGACGCTCGGGGTGATCCTTAACTCGTGGCACCGGATAATGAAGCCTGTCAGAATACGGTAGGTGCTGGGCACGAACTGAGCGGGCAGTACAGCAACCCGGCGTAAGAACTCCACTATGAATGAATGGAGAGGGAACCGAAGTCCAGCAGTCAGAGCATCGAGGTGCACTAGCACTTGCCCCGGTCTGTGCCTCATAGGGTGCCGAATGAATCCGGCATAGTATTCTCTTGGTGGGGGCAACAACTGGCTAAGTTGCCGTTCAACATCTTCTGGGAGACGTTGTTTGTGTTTGCGTATGCGATTGAAGTGTAGGGCAATGCGGGGTGGCCGCTCGGGCATCCCCTTGTTGTAAACCTTGAGGTCATCTCCGGACAAACATCCATCCTCCTGTGGCTGTTCGATATGTTTGCTGGCCTGAGGATTGGCGGGTTTAGGTGTTTGGGACGAAGAGCCTTCAACCTGGTTACCAGCGGATGTTTTGCTTTTGCGGATCAAAGGCATCTCTTCAGATTCTGAGCTAGAGGAGTAGTACATAAAAACGCTGGAGGAACTCTGGGAATTCTAGAGAGAGAAGGCTTGAGAGTATGCAAGGGAATTCTAGAGAGAGAAAGCTCGAAAGAAAAATGAGAAAACAGCAGGAGAAATTAGGGGAAGCACCTCTCTATAAATAGGGAAAGTGCCGCACAAATCCCTAATCCATGAGCAACACGTGGCATTGGGTGGTTACGATTAATCCGGGGCATTTATGATTCATTTTTGTGCACGTACCCCGAACGGGCTTACAGAGAATTAGCAAAGATCACAGGGACTTACTGTTTAGAGAAATGCTAAGTCCTAAATGTCAACCTGAAGCCCGAACGGCCAACTTATGGAGAGGCCCAGGTGTAAAGAATACCAAGAAAACGGCTAAGTCCTAAATATTGGTTTGAAGCCCGAACGGCTATCAATGTTATGGAGAAGCCCAGGTGCAAAGAAACCCAAGAAAACTACCAAGTCCTAAAAGTTGACCTGAAGCCCGACCGGTTATCAACATCATAAAACTATCCTAAGGATTGGTCTGAAGCCCGACCGGCTATTAACGTTATAAGAGATTATCTGAAGCAAGAATGTGCTAAGTCCTAGAATTTGGTATGAAGCCCGAACGGCTGAGTATCAGAGAGGGTTTTTCCTTAAATAAATCATAACTTTCTAATGCTCGAACGGCGATCAACAGCGTTAAAAGTGTTTGAGCAAGAAATAAGTTAGGAAATTGGTCAAGTCCTACAAAACAGGCCGAATCCCGAATGACGAGTAAATCATGCATTAAAGACAGAAAAGACAGTACGCAAAGTTTCAGGCAAAAAGGGGATATATATTCATCGGTGCTACTGACCGGGAAATACAAGCTACTTGGAAAAAAGAAAATTATAACAAGAATTACAAAAGTACATATGAATTATTGATCGGAGGCCATGTCATCTCCCTCTTCGTCCTCATCCTCATCATCATCAGACAGGGGTTCAGGCTCTTTACCCGCAGCCCGATCGGCTTCCCTCTGCTGAGCTCGCAGGAATTTCTCAAACTGAGTCTGGATAATGTCATCTGCGGGGAGATCAGAAGCCTGAACCGGCCTCCCCAGATGATTTTGAAGCTGATTGACGAAGGGACGCAGCAAGACCTGGCCAATTTTTCCATAAAGGTCTGAGACAATGGAGTCGTTCCATTTTTTGGCCTCGGGGTCCTTATCTAAGAGGGCCACCCCTGCCGATAGCCGACCAACGCCTTTGGGGAAACCCTTCAAGTACACCCCAAAGGCGAACGGGATTTGGGCCCTTGCATGATCATCCTTGATGGCGGAGAATTCAGCAGAGGATTTAAACGTGTCCCGGACGGCGGACAGATCCACATTCACTTCATAGGGACCGTCCGGGATGCTGGATGGCATTTCCTCGAATCTAACCTGTGCGGCCTCAGCGGCAAGGACCTTCGCCTGGGAAGCTTCGAGTTGGATCCGAAGGGTACCGAGTTCAGCATCCAGCCTCTGCTTTTCCTCCGCAAAGGCTTTCCGTTCGACCTCCAGAGAGGCGATGGCAGCAGCAGCATGTTGCTCAGCAGAAGACTGGGCGACAATCAGTTCCCGCTCCTTGGCCAGGCGGGCCTCCCGCATCTGAAGGGTGTACAAGCCCATCTACAGAATACCGTTCGAGAGTTAGTACTGATTACGGAGAATAAAATAAAGACAAAGCGCAAAAGACAACGTACCTTCAGAGCAGTCAGAGCCAAACATTCCTCAGATTGCTCGACCGGTAACTGAGGAAGGGAAAAGTTGTTGAACCAAGAAGAGGTCGACCAGATCTGGCTCGCGGTAGAGCCGGCCCTCTCTAATACCTCATGGACAGGGTCGGATAGGGAGATCCGCTTGACCTGACCCGTAATATGGTCGGTGTGAGTCTCGCCAGCATTCGAGGGTTCCCCCCGAACGGAGTCGAAATGCTGGGAAAATTGGTGCAGTTGATCAGAGCCGAACCGCTCGTCGATCAGCATGGCCTCTAATTGGTCCTGGTGGACCTGCTGTATTGGCTGAGGCTCTGGAAGCGGTTCAGAAGGGGCAGCCTCCTGAGCGGGAATAATGGAGGGAGTAGGTTGTGGATTCTTCCTGAATTTCTTCCGTTTTCCGGCCCCACCGGCTGCGATGACTCTGCTATCATCCATAGGAAGATCTGGGTTTGGTGCTGAAAAAAGACAAAGAACAATGTTAGCATCGAGCGGCCCTAGCGTGTGAGAAACAAGAAAAAAGAATAAAAGAACGTTTCTCGCACGGGAAGGACCGCCCGGACCAAGGCACTTGGTTTATCAAAACAAGTAAACCCAAGAGAACGGGCAGTACCTATCCCGGCTGTTATAAGTCGTTCGGGGGTCAGATAATTATGATGTCCATGCATTTATCCTTCTCCACAGCAAGCACGTCCTTGTAGATTTCTTCAGTGAGGACAGGATCAGGGGTTTTGCGGGGAAAGGCATTCCATTTGCGGGGAATCAGACCGTCCGGGATGGACACGAAGAAAAACCGGTCTTTCCACCCTTTGATCGAAGTTGGGTTTCCTTTGAACAGGATGTGTCCCGTTCGGGCACTAGTGGCAAGATAGCCATGGGTTTGTTGGGGGGCTACTTTTAAGAATTGGTGGAAGAGTTCTAGGGTTGGTCGGGCGCCGGCATCTTTGCAACGACAAATGAAACCCGCCATTGCTCGATAAGAGTTCGGCATAATCTAGGCCGGTACAACTTCATAGAAGTTGAAGAAAGAAATGAAAAAGGGGTGTAGCGGGAATCTAAGGCCGGCCCTAATTGAATCAAAGTGGACTATGGTCATTCCGGGCCTATGACGCATTGGGTGAAGCCCGGCTTGCAAACAGAAATCCACCGGGTCAGGGATAAGGGCCGAAATTTCGGCCCTATTGTGAGAGGTCAATTTTTGCCTCCTCTCCCTGATCAATTTTAGGTCAAGAGTATGGCGAGGAACATCGTTGGGACGCCCGGCCGCCATGGAGGCTATTTCGTCCTCGGATTTGGTGTCATCGGAATCCTCACTGGAGGAAGAAGAAGTGCTAGGGAGGTCCTCCGCCTCAGCCCTGGTATTCGTCGCCGTCTCAGTAGAAACACCGGCAAACGGAACTGGGATGGCATCTACAATGGCGGTGTCACGGTCATCTCCATGAGAGGCCATCTCCGAATCAAAGGAATGCTCTTTGGGACTCATCTCGATCGAAGACAGAAATGAAGATAGGGAATCCAAAGTTGGGAAATTACCTGAGCAAAGGAAGCAGGGGGAAATTTGCAGAGGAAACAACGAAGGCCAAAGAATTGCAGAGTCGAAACCCGGAATTGAGAAGTTAAGGGCTAATTTATAGCCTTGAAACCGCCGTGTCGAGAACCAATCAGAGAGCGACACATCACTAGGAGCATTTAAGCTAAACACGCGTCTAATGAAAAGACTAAACGACGGTTATCATGATGAATATGGGGAAATGAAGCGGCAGCCGTCAAGTCGCAGCATGGGGAAGTGATTACTTCTGTACCCCGATCGCCATTCGGGGTATTATAACATTGATATACTTCCTAATGCACTCACTTCGTTCGAGACATCGGAAGTGGGGGACTTGTGTTGGGATATTGACCTAGAGGCCCAATACCCAGATCGGGAAGGCCCAAGATATCCGGCCCAAGTAACAGGCCCATCACTCCATGATGAAAAGATCCAGTAAGGAGGCATACCGAACGAGGTTCGGCCCAAATAAAGGTGGCCCAGTAAGAAGACATACCGAACGAGGTTCGGGCTATATATCATACTTGGGCCAATTTGACAGCATCTTCAGTACAACCCAACATCCCGTTCGAGCAACGGCCAACCAGCAAGTGACCAGGTGCAGTTAATGCCAGACTATGACATCAGCAAGTGGAAGCATGGATGACCAAGTCGGTGGAACAACGGCCAATCAACAAGAGGCAGCCCATGCTCTCCATTAGTATAAATAGAAGGTTTCAAGTCATTGTAAGGGTTAGCATTTCAATACTCAAGCTCTAGAATAGCATCATTTGCTCTTATTTCTTGTATTAAAGCATAGTTTCCGACTTACCGATCGGGAAATCCCTTGTAATCAGATTGGTTAATTAATACAAGTGGGCTTTCGAGTTTTAGTTAGTTCAGATCTTATATTTTCTTATACACTTTGATTCTGGGCCATTCCTGAGATATCCAAAGTTCGTGTTGGGCTTTCGGATCTGCGGGACTTACCCTCAACAATAATCATTTATGTATCTTCACAATTCACACATGAGTAAAAATGCCTATTTCACACAATAGTTCATTTATCTCCATTTTTATCAATATGATTTCCAAATCATTTGCAATTTCACTCCTTATCTAATATATCAATATTTCATCAATAATCAGTCATTATAATCCATGAAAAAACATGATTTAGGCATTTAGGTAATCTCATGCTTATCCTACAAGTTGTAAGCAACTAGATGTCGATTCTCACCTTAAATGAGCTTTAAATTTCTCCTTCTTGATCCAATGGTCAAAGCTTCGGCCAAGGTGGATTAAGAACTGATTCCTTGCTTAAAAATGAGTGTTAAGCAGTCTCCTCACAGTGCTAGCTCAACCCCTAAACGTCAACACGAAAACAGTCCCTAGAACGGGTGTTTTCCGGCGAATTCGTTCCCTAACCTTTTAAGGTTTTCTCTAGGTTAGTACTTAGTATCTAACCTTTCCAACAATAAAAATTACTATATAATAACATTTTATGCACTTAAACCAGTGTATAATAGTTCTTCAACCATTCAAAGGTTTAAGGCAATAGAAAGGAAGGTTTTGGATTCAAACTTACTTTGAATACCACAAACGTATTCTGCGAGGTTTCGTTGTGTTCGGAAGATTTTCGGGCCTTAAACTGCTCCGTTTCCTTCAAACCGCACGCCTATGGATTCCTCTTCTCGAGAGCTTTCAGCGGGCACCTCACACGCTTTCGTTGGATGAGTGAAACTCAAGTTATGAGTCGAACAACGAGGCCTACGTATTTGATCCCAATCAAACGAGTGGCTCTCAAAAAAAAGGTAGGGTATTTGATCCCAATCAAACATGGGATGGTCCTCCTCTTTTATTTCTCTTTTGTATTGTTTGAGCTCTCAACTCAATAGGTCTGCCCCATTTATGAGTTCTAACTTATTCTACTTGTTTTGCAGGTTCTAGGAAGGTGTAGGACGTACTCTCATGTCTCCTAATTAATTTGGAAGCAAAATATCTACCAATACATCCAAAAGTGGGAAGATGGGTCCTATCATTTTTGTCCTTTGTCATAAGATGTACTTTTGTACTCTCCCCAATTTATTTAGATCAAGTCAACATTCTACATCATATTATTGGTATATAATATGTGTAGGGTGGTCCCAATAATTTATTTGATGTATAATTACAAAAGAAAACTCTACTCCCATTATTTAGCCTAATAATGACAAAGATGGGATCATAGACATTTGTATTCTTCTCCAATCATTCCATCATTCAATTATGATATTAATATTTATATATCTGGGCTACCAACCGTATGGGTCACCCTCGAATGGGTCTAGGACGTCGTTCTTGAATAATTACTATTTTTAGCAGGTTAGGCCCAAAATAACATTTGGGTTGCCCGACCGCACTTACATTGTACCGAGGGGTTGCATATCTTTATTTAAGGATGTTGGGCCCCAATATCAATAATATGACCTAATTATTTATTTAGAAGTCCATTACCCTTATATGAGCTCAAATAGTAATATGATTAATCATACGTTCCGTAAAACTTTAATCGTTTTACAATTGTTCGAAAATAGGGAAATTCAATACATAAGCTTTGAAATTAAATTTAAATTTCCAGGACGTTCGGGTGCGGTGTCACACGTAGTGTTATAATAAAGAGTAAAATTAACAGTTTTGGAAGCTGAACAAGCTTTTTCTTGAATCCTTTGTGGTCTGCGGACTTTAGAGACTCTAGGGATGCTTCTTCGGATTTATTAAACTAAATCGTAATGAGGGCGGCAGCTAATGTAATATGTATATTAGACTAATATATATATATATATATATATATATATATATATATATATATATATATATATATATATATATATATATATATATATATATTAACGGGTCGGGTCCTAAACGGGTCGGAACTACATATCCCATACCCGACTCATTAATTAATGGGTCCGAATCCGGGTAACGAAATTAAATGTAGATCCATACCCATTAAAAAAATACGGATCCGGGTCGGGTTTGGGTCTGGAACCGATCCATTGACAGACCTACTTCTCTCTAAACTTATACTCTATCGAGAATAAGTAAAAATTAATGGGCAAAAACGTATAATTTTTCAACAAAATTCAAAATGCGTTTAGAATTGAATGGAAAATATGTGAAAATAATATTTATATACTACAAATATGAATAATATTGATAGATGTTTTGAATCTCTCAAAAAAATTGTGTAGTTTGTTAGTACTACGTATAATATATTAACATCAATAAAAATTCTCGTAGTTATTATTATAATTACAAATCTATTTACATATATTCATAATAGTGTTTACATATGCTCTTCGAGGTATTATACATAGGGAAAATGGAAACTAATAATCCAATCTTTTAGCGGACTTTTCTTACAATAGTTCCACCTTTTCATTATTCATTAACAATCTAACCTTTGCACCCCATCTTTATTCACTTGTCTCTGACCGATTTATGACTTGTTATTCCAAGTTATTTTCTTATCTTTGTAAAACATTATACACTACAAAAAAACTCGCCCTTTGTCACGGATTTTGTCACGGACCGTAGTTCAAAAATTCAGTGAAAATTAATTTTTGTCATGGATTTGTCACGGAAAAAATCTGTGACACCAACGGCGTGATAACGTTTTTGTCACGGAATTTAATCCGTGAGACCGTTTGTCACGGATTTATCACGCCCACCGTCCGTGACAAAACACTTCACCGGAACATCCGTGAATAACTTTTTTTATTTTTCAAAAAAATAATAATTATTTGTCACGGAAATATCCGTGACAAATTAAAAAAAAAGGTTTTCAAAATAGAGTGGGCGGGTAATTGAAACGATCTGAAAAATTCAAATTTTTAATGTTGTCACGGATATATCCGTGACAAAAGATTTTGAAAAAATTTTGAAAAATTTCGAAACAGGTGGGCGGGTACTTTAAAAATTTCAAAAAAAATATTCAAAGTTTTGAACTTGTCACAGATCTCATCCGTGACAAAACATTTTTTTTAAAAAAATACTTTATTTTCTTAAAAGTTTTAATACGTTGTTTTCTCAAAAAAATACGTTTTTTGAACTTGTCACGGATCTCATCCGTGACAAAAGTTTTAATTTTTTTAAAAAAAATTAAATTAAAAATTCAGCGCATTAATTTTTTGAATGTTTATTTCAAAAGTTTATTTAATAAATAATAACCATTAAAATTTAGGCGCTTTTTAAAAAGTTTAAACTTAATAAACATTGTTTATAATAAATAGTTAAACAATCATCATTAATCTTAATAAATAATTGTTTATATAAATAATTAAACAATCATCATCAATCATCATTAATCACCATTAAACATTATTTATCATAATAAATAATAAATCAATCAAACCATCATTATATAACACAAATAATTAATATTCATAAAGTAATCATCAAAATTTAAAAATCCTTAAAATGTCAATAAACTAGTTATTACAAACCATCAATGGTCATCATAATCATCATCATCATAACATTAGGTTCCTCACGATGATCGGGTTGCCTTCCGTGGCCACGGCTGCCGCCACGATGGCTGCCTCGACTGCCAGCTCGGCTGCTGCCACGGTATGCTTGAGCTCCGGGAGTCGATAAAGGGGTATCATCATAATATGCATATGGAAAATTGTTGGAGATATGGCTATAATTAGCAAAACCCCTACTGCCCATACTGCCCATATTGCCCACGAAGGGAATTTGTGGAGTCATCTCGGGGTGCTGTATGTGCATGGATGGGCGGTAGGTGGCGTTGAACATACGCATTTGTCGTTCCATCTCTGCCAACCTTTCTCTCGTTCTTCTTGCCTCTTCATCCCGTATCCGAGCTTCTTCATCCCGCCTTCGAGCCTCTGCTACACGTTCCTCCAATAGTTTCTCGAGGCGGGTAACCCGATCATCATACGCCGAATGAGAAGATGAGCTAGCTCTTTTGGACTTCTCCAGGATCCGTAAGCCTTCAGAACCCATAAGCGGCGCCCAGCCCTTGTAAACTCCAGTTGCCGCCAAGATGGCCTCATATTCTTGATTTTCATCAAGTTCGGCATCAGAATCACCTAGCTCATCAACTCTCTTCCCCCGCTCTTCCTCATATTTTTTCTACAAGTTCAAAAATTTATTATATAAGAGATCAAAAAAATTCAAAATTTATTGAATTATTGAAGTTTCATTGTTTACTTCAATTTCAAAAAGGCGGGGAGGCGGCATAGAACCTTTCTTCGTCCCACAATGTGCCATGAGTTTCAATGGCGTGACCCGTTTTTTCACGGGTCCAGAACCTTCCTACACGGATTTCAAAGTTAATAAAAAAATATATACATAAGGGAATGGAATGGAAATAATTTTAACTAATTAGAGTATACCAGATCTTTTTTATGTTGAATTTGGGGTTTGCGGCCCCCGTGCCATTGAACATCCTTGGCTTTTTCCGAGTTCCGGTTTGCCTTGGCTGTTTCGCTTCTCAGCAAAAATGCGGGATCCGTAGCCCAATGGCGGCAAAGCATCTCCCACACATCATCGCCAAGGAATCTTGGCTTTCGATCGGTAGACCGGGCGGTCCTAAAAGTGGGTCTCAACTACCCAGAAATCCTAGAATTGTATTCTTTGAGAATAGCTTGGTCTAGGGCAAAATGCCACCGATGGGAAGCCTTCATTAAAAACATTGATATATCATTTGTTAAATTTAAGTTATTAAAATGTAACCAAAAAAATTATTTTTACCTTGAACAACCGCCACCATAGTTCACGAGTGGCCGCCGGAACCTCACCATAAGTCGACCAAGGCCTCGTGAAATGACCACAAACAATAGCCTTGATTCTATTCAAGACCTCGGGATCGCTTCAAAAAAAATTGATAATTGATATTAATTCTTAGATGTAGAGATTATTCTATTTTATATTAGACAGCGTTAGTTTTTTATTACCTATGGATTGATTGAGGTGTCACCTCAAGCGAACCGGGATTGTGGCGCTCTTCTTGAGTGGGGGGCATATATTGCACGAGATGGAGGAGGTGCATGAGATGATGCCCCCTCCCCATGCACGCTGATATGAGCGTCTGATTGTTCAGAGGGAGGAGTTTGGACATGTCCATCATGAGCATGTCCTTCATCGGCATTGATATCATCATTGATATCACGATCAACATTTGAGGCCCATCGTGAATTCTGGCGCTCACGACGAGCAATGGTGGAAAGGTGGCGTTCGTGCTCACTCATCTAAAATTATTGAGAAATAATATATAGAACATATTAAACTTGTGTTTAATATGATAGGTCGAATGAGTTTTTAGTTTGATTTTTATGTTATGGAATTTAATTGTGTTAGGTATTATTTTATCAAACCTTATAAAATCAGTTTATGGAGTTTTTGTGTGATATAATGGTTTAAACTTAATCAGTTTCCTATTTATTTATCAAACTTTGAAATATAGAACATATTAAACTTGAGTTTAATATGAGGGGTAGATTGAGTTTTTTGTATGATTTTTATGTTATTGAATTTAATTGTGTTAGGTATTTATCAAACTTTGAAATATAGAACATATTAAACTTGAGTTTAATATGAGGGGTATAATGAGTTTTTTGTATGATTTTTATGTTATTGAATTTAATTGTGTTAGGTATTATTTTCCTATTTATTTATCAAACTTTGAAATATAGAACATATTAAACTTGAGTTTAATATGAGGGGTAGAATGAGTTTTTTGTATGATTTTTATGTTATTGAATTTAATTGTGTTAGGTATTTATCAAACTTTGAAATATAGAACATATTAAACTTGAGTTTAATATGAGGGGTAGAATGAGTTTTTTGTATGATTTTTATGTTATTGAATTTAATTGTGTTAGGTATTATTTTATCAAACCTTATAAAATCATTTTATGGTGTTTTTGTGTGGTATAAAACTTTGAAATATAGAACATATTAAACTTGAGTTTAATATGAGGGGTCGAATCAATTTTTTGTATGATTTTTATGTTATGGAGGTAACTTGTGTTGTGTATATTTTTTATCAAACCTTATAAAATCAATTAATCAAACTTTTTATATTAAACTTTTTGCATTAATTTAGAAAAATACAGTTTATTACACCTTGTATTTTGTATTAATTTATAAAAAACAGTTTTCTGATTTTGAAAAAACTCATTTTTCAAATTTGTTTATATAATACAAAAATGATTTCATATGTTTCATGAAAAAATTGATTTTTGAAATCTATAAAATAAATTTTTTCATAAAATCTATAAAATCAGTTTCATTTTTTGTTTATTCATGAAACCTATAAAATCAATTTTTCATGAAACATATGAAATCATTTTTGTATTATATAAACAAAAACAGTTTGTTTAGTTTTTTTATTTCTGTTTTAATCTATAAAATACATTTTTTTACTTAATTTCTGTTTTTTACCTATGAAACAGTTTGTTATTAATTTCTGTATTATTTCAGTTATTTCTTATTTACTTATCAAGCTTATCAACAATTTAAAAAAACGACATTTTTTATGTTTTTTATGAAACGGCGTTTTATTTAAAATAAAATATTATAATATCCGAAATTATTTAAAAATCAGTTTTTATCAACTTTTATAAACAATAGATAGTAATCTCCGAAAAAACATAAAAAAAATAATTAACAGCTTCACTATTTTGTTGGGTTAGACATGTTAACTTTTTTGAAAGTGTAACATGAGGGGGCGGAAATTTGTGGAGTTGAAATTATTATTCTTAATAAATATCCGAAATTACCAAAAGCTCAAAAACTCAAAAATATCCTTGACTAAATATTTAATAATTAACTATTCTTAATAAATATCCGAAAAACTCAAAAACATATAAACATTCAATATCTAAGGCATGCATTTTTAAATTAAGAGAGAACCTGGTTAAGCATATAAACAAATGATATACACAAATCATGAAACAATAAATCTAGAGCATGCATTTTTAAATTACGAGAATGCATATGAATATACGAACAATAAAATTACGAGAATGCATTTTTAAATTACGAGCATGCATATGAATAAATTACGAGAATGCATATAAATTACGAGATTTTTAAACAATAAATCTAGAGCATGAAACAATGAATGCATATGAATATACGAACAAATCATTGAAACATAAATATTTTTAGCATGCATTTTCAAAGAAGTAGAACATGCATTTGAGTGTATAATATTACAAACAGTAGCATTTTAAATCATTTCCAATAATTTAAGTATATGGAAATATTTGAGTATGTAAGCACATAAACATATAGAACGTATATGAGATATGAACATATAAACATATTGAATGCATTATGCATGACAACTTATTAACATATAAACATTAAATTAAACAATTAAACAATATTAAGAAAAACATGCAATTTTTTTTTGGCATTTTAAAACATTTATTATAAAATATTCGGAAATTAAAGAGTTAGAAACATAACCTCAATGAAGGAGAAGAAGGCAAGAAAGGGAAAGGAGTGAAGGCCGACTTCGAAGGACGGCGGCAGAGGCGAAGATAATCCGCGGTGGCCGGAGAGCTGTACGCGGTCGGCGGGTGTAAGAGAAGGCTTCGAGGGTTGTGTGCGGCGGTGGTCGGCGGGTGTAAGAGAAGGCAGTAAGGGGTGGCGATCGGCGGGTGTAAGAGAAGGCAAAAGTGTATCATTTGGGAGGGGAGAGGGTTAGGGTTTGCTGAATTGGGAGCGTAAGGAAAAAATGGCAAAGTGTTGTTTATATATTAGGGGTTGTCACGGACCCATCCGTGACAACGCCCGTGACAAAGTAAATACGAATTTTGAATTTTGAATATGTCACGGATTAATCCGTGACAAATTCATCGGAAATTGAATACTGCGGGACGGCAGTCGAGGCGTCAGAGAACGGCAGACGAGGCAGCAGAAGCGGCAGGTTGACCGGTTTGTCACGGATCCATCCGTGACAAATCCGTGACAAAATTCAAAAATTTGAATTTTGTCACGGATATGTCACGGATGGATCCGTGACAAACCGGTCCAGGGAATATTAAAGCTTTTCAACCTTTTTCAGACGAGGCGTCAGCTACTTTAATTGTCACGGACCTATCCGTGACAAATTTAAGTATAAATATGTGCTTAGAGCCCCATTTTTTCAGTGCGAAAAAATGGCTAATCCAGAACCAGATGTGTGGAAGTTGATCAGTAGAAGTGTACAAGGATTAAAACAAGTTACACAGTTGATGAAGCCTTGAAATGCAGAAGCAGTTCAAAGCATCCGTGAGCTGATGAGTAGACCGCTTGAAAGCTTTGGCGATATTGTAGACTATGAATCAGACTCATACAACGTTTCACGAGGGAAAAACTTGTGTAGGGCACTTTTACGTGCAGAACAATGTTCGGAGTATATGATACCTATAAACGCGGAAGTTGCAGAAAGAATTAACGAGCTACTTGATAGGCCTCTAGATGAAAGCTTTGACGCTAATGAATAATATTGTGTTTATTTGTTTATCTGTATTGTGAGTTGTTGAATGTAATAAATGATAAAAAATTGTGTGTTTTATACTTAGTTTTTAAATTTAATAAATAAATTCATGTTCTTGTTTATTAAATTTCGAATTATTAAAATTTTGTAATGTTAAAAAACTAATAACAAATAATGTTAAAAAACTAATTTCCGAATTTTAAATAATGTTAAATTTCGAATTATTTAAAATTTAAATAATTTTCAATTTTCGAATTACCTAATTAATTTTAAATTTCCGAATTTATAATAATGAACCACTAATTTTCGATCGAAAAATTTTAAAAACTTAATTTTATTAATTAAATAATCGCTATTTTACAATATAATATGGAATAATTATTTTGTTTAGAAATTATAGTTGCGAATTACATACCTAACTATCTTGGAATAATATAATAATAACGAAAGAAAGTTAAAAATTCAAATTAAAATAGTTCAATTAAAAGTAATTACATTGGTTGTTAACTATACATTTAATCGCTATCAGAATCAGTATTTTCTTGATAGCCAACTTCTTCTTCTGTATCTTCATCATCATATATCCATTCTTCTTCTTCCTCCTGGTCATCGTGCAGTTCTTGTATATATAATTCTTCAATTTCGCGCTCATTTTGAGGTATAGGGGTCGGAAGGTGTGTTTCAGGCATAACTTCAACATCTCCGCCATTTGGGTCACTTAACTGAATGTTATGGTTGACCGTGTCAGCAATAGGCGGAGGTTGGAAAAAATCTTGCTGAAAAGTATCAAAGTCAATATCCTTGTGTTGAGCCTGTGTTACAATTTTGCTCGGACGGATATTAATGGCACACACCCAAGGATTCCGTGTGCGCCTCGTTGATGGATACTCTGCATAATAAACCTGGGCTATTTGTTGAGAGAGTATAAAAGGCTCATTTTTCTGATACACACGAGAGTGGTTGACGTCAATTATATTATACTTTGAATTTTTTCTCACACCACGTGTAGGGTCGACCCATGTGCAGCGAAACAACACGCATGTTAATTCTTGCAAACCAGAAGGCATTTGAAGTTCGAGAATCTCATGCAAGAAACCAAAAAAATTGGTTTCCGAGTTATCAGAACCGATGGTCGGGACACATAACCCGCTGTTCATTGTTGGTCGACCTTCTCCATATTCGACTGTGTGATACGTATAACCGTTTATCACATATGAATGTCAAACCTTTGCATAGGAAGAAGGGCCCCATGATAATGATACTAACAGAGGGTCGTTAATCCCACGGTACCTGATCTGCAAGTTAAAACATGATAACATTAGGTAATGATTAAAAAATATTAGCTAATAGTATATATAATGTGTGTATATATATATATATATATATACCTGCTGTTGGTACCATAATGCAAAGTCAGAGTACACCATTGCATCAATTGCATCATCAGGAAATGCTGATAAAGACGCTCTAAATTCACTGTGAATTGAAACATAAAGATATTATTATAACACTCTAATTATTAAAAAAATATTAGCTATATTACAAATGTAACTACCAATTCAACTTACTTATAAAATGGTAAGATTTCTGGACAATTCATGAGGATGTAAGTATGTGCAATTTTCATTTCTCCACCCACGATGTAACGGTAAGTCGCAGCTCCTTTATCTCTACCTGGGTAGTTGAAAATAGAAACTACTTTATCATATAAATCCTCGCCAATGTCATCATTCTGAGCATGTCTCTTTCTTTTACTGATGACTTCACGCTCAAAATAAAAAGATGACAACGTTGAGGTTTCTTGTTGAATATATGCTTGTCAAATTGAAGCCTCAATGTGTGCCTTGTTGGTCGCTTTCTTTTTCAAATCTCCCAGAAATCTGTCATGCAAAATAAAATTTGTAAACAAACAAATGTTCTTATTAAACAAATCATCGTTTATAAATGAAATTATGACTAACCTTTCAAATCTGTACATCCAACGATATAAGACGGGCATGTTCCATTACATCAAAAAATGATGGGGGCAGTATCTTTTCCATATTACACATCAGAATAGGAACAGTGTCTTCTAGTCTCCTCAGGGATTCGGCATCCAAAACGGTGAAACATATCGACTGAAACAATTGACTGATTTCGGTAATACAGCCCCAGACGTCTGCAGGAAGCATCTCTTTCAGTGCAATCGGCAGAAGTCGTTGCATGATTACATGAGCATCATGAGTTTTCATGCTCGACGTCATTATTTGTTTGTCCAGGTCCACACATCTTGACAGGTTAGAACAATAGCCATCTGGAAAGTTTAGAGAAACAAGCCACTCTAATATTGATTCCCTTTGTGGGGCTGTGAGTTGGTAGACTGCTCTTGGATTTTTTTTACCCACATATTCTAGATCGACGGCGAGTTCGGGTCTGTCGCACCAAATTGTCATGTCTTTTCTAGATGCAAGACCATCTTTGGTTTTGTGGGTAAAATACATAACCGTGTTAAATATATTGTCAAAGACGTTCTTCTCAACGTGCATGACATCTAAATTGTTACGAATGAGAAGGTCTTTCCAATATGGCAACTCCCAAAATATACTCCTCTTTGTCCACTTATGGGTATCATAATACCCATTTGGCTCCTCGTAGGGTTGCTGCACAGCCGTAGGAAAACGTCGAACCTGGTTAAAAACTTGTTCACCTGTAAGTCTTGGAGGAGGGGGATCTCGTACCACTCTTCCGGCAATAAAAGACTTCTTGTCCTTTCGATATCGATGGTTCATAGGCAGAAACTTGCAGTGACAATCAAAGTAACTTTGTTTCCCGCTAAATTTGAGCCAATTAGCATCTGATTTCTCCATACATATCGGACATCTCATAAGACCGTGTGTGCTCCATCCTGAAAGCATACCATAAGCAGGGAAGTCGCTAATGGTCCAAATGATGGCAGCTTTCATGATAAACATTTGATCTCTTGAAACATCATAAGTTGGTGTCCCAATGGACCAAAGTTCTTTCATCTTCTCGATCAGGGGTTGGAGATAGATGTCTATCCTTTTTTTAGGATCCGAGGGACCTGGACAAATTAAAGTTAAAAAGATGAAATGACTTTTCATGCACATGTCGGGAGGAATATTATAAGGAGTTAGCATGACTGGCCAACATGAAAATTTCTTCCCAAACTTTCCAAAAGCAACAAATCCGTTTGAACACAATCCCAGTCGCACATTCCGTGGCTCCATTGCAAACTGAGGATGACAACGGTCAAAGTGTCTCCAAGCTTCACAGTCGGAAGGGTGAGACATCAAACCCTCTTTGATTTCGTGCTCAACATGCCACGTCATGTGTTTCGCAGTAGCATTTGAAGCATACATCCTCTTCAGGCGTGGAGCTAGAGGGAGGTAAAACAATTTAGACAATGCAGACCTTTTTCGTGGTTTTTTTCGTCTATGAGGAACAGGCTTGTATCTCTCTCCACCACAGAACTTGCAGCTCTCAAGTGTCACATCATCCTTCCAGAACAACATACATCCTTCTGGGCACGCATCAATTTCTATACAAGGAAGCCCCAACTGAGACATTAATTGTTTCATTTTGTAATATGAATCACGAAGATTATGGTCACGCGGTAACATTCCTTTAAATGACTGCAATAACCTAGACATGCAAGATTCAGGGAGACTGTATTCAGATTTAATATTCATCAACTCTGTAACGGCGGATAGCTGAGAGTATCCCTCACAATCAGCATACAGAGGCTGATCGGCAGCTTTTAAAACATCTTGAAATCTTTCAGCTAAGTCTTCAATATGAGGAACATGAGAATTCGGATACTCATCCGCATAAGGCTGATAAAAGGTCGGATCTTCATCCGCATCGGGTTGATACGAGGTCGAAGCTTCGGGAAGATCGTTAAATGGCTGTGGTGGGTTAAACTGAATCGTTGAAGCACCGTATACATCATATGCCATTCTTTGATCCCACGTCATTTGATCATAGTCTCCCCATCCACTCATCTCGGTAGGGACGTTACGAGATGAACCTACTGTTTGTGGTAAAAGTGATAGATCGAAAGGTTCGCCATGAGAAGTCCAATTATAATAATTGGCAACGAAATCTTTTTCGTACAAATCCCACACAACTTGGTCGACATCTTTAAATTGAAGATTTTTACACTTTGTACATGGACATATGATTTTATCGCCATCCATATAATTCTTCTGTTCTTGTGCAAATTTAATAAAATCTTCAACACCATTAAAAAATTCACTGCGTATTCCATAGTTATCGCGATGTTTTTGGTACATCCAACTTCTGTTTTGTCTATACATTATGCTTGTATATATATTATAATCAAAATATTATATAAGTACATTAAGTAACGTTCAATTAATATTATTAATTAACTAAAAGCAGTACATTATTTGTGGCATTAATAATTTGAATTAACCAACTTTTCAATCATGACTAATTCATATTTAGAAACATTAAGCTGACGAGAATTAATAATTTACTAATATAAAGTTCACTAAAATTAACTAAAGTTCAATTAAAATTACTAATTAACTAATAGTAATATGTTAATGGCATTAATCGTTTTAGTTATTAACTAATTCACAATATTAGAATTTGTGCACCAAACACACTAAATTATTACGTTAATGGCATTTATTCACAATACTAAAATTATAAAAATCTAATAGTACACATTAAACAATTAACTAACATATAATACTAATTAAAGTTATTACGTTAATGGCATTTATTCACAATACTAAAGTTAACTAATTTAACTTATTAATTAGTTAATTTCCATTTAACTAATATTGTTAAATATCATTAATTCACAATAATATATAATTCACACTTAACTAATAAAGTTTGAATCCTAACTTAAATCACTACAAATCCTAAATTATGCATTAACAATAATTATTGCTAATAAACAAATTAAACCTAATCATCATCATTGGTTATAAACCCATTTCAATTAACTAATATTTAAATCTAACTAATATTATCAACTCAAATTCTAAACCCATTTCCTCAATGTTTTAACTTAGTTAATTAATTTACATTTAACTAATATTATTGTTAAATATTATCTCATTAATAATTCACAATAATAATTCACAAGAATTCTAAACCCATTTCCTCAAGTGCAACTAACGAATTTTTGTCGCATTTATTTACCTAAATACCTTATGCAGAGCGCTTATACATAGAAAATGTAATGAACTGTTTCTGTAATGCCCAAAACACGCCAGGTAAACCTGAAAAGATCAAAGATATCTTCAACTTCATGTAAATAAAAATCTCAGAATCATCAACAAGAATGATAAAAAAAGTGAGCATGCATTCTCTATACTCTATTGACTGAGAAGAGTGAAATGCTATAAACAGAAACTGATTTGATAAAGTTAACACATCAAGCAACTAAAATGGAAAACATAAGGAAGCAACAATAAACAAGAAATTGAAACCCACAAATAATATACATATTTTTGTATTTCATAAGGGCATAAAGTATTTAAGCTGTTATAACTAACTCATGAACAAATACATGGAAGAATATAGTTTCCCTCTAATCAGAATTCTCTATACAACTCTAACTGGTAAAATTTGTGTGCAAGTACTTTCCATAAAGCATTTGAGCATCAAATATTTGAATATAATCTATCTCAATTTCTATAAATACGAATTTGATATCTACACTCTCTTGAATTACATCAAATATGTTATACAAATTATGTTTTGCACTAATCTTATCCACAACCAATGTGAGTGGAGAATTTTTATATAAGACTTCAAATCTGGTAGTTTGATGAGTAGCGTCATAGGAGATCTTCATACCTTAGGAATAATTAAGAAATCGACTTGAATAAACATTGATACAATTTGACTTCAGATAATGATTCGCCAATGACCTTACAGCTTCAATCGTCGATAGTCTCGAATCGCTAGGCACGCCATTGATCACCAAACCGACATGGGAAGAATCAATAGCGCCGGACCTCCCAATTTCAGCTCCTGGGGCAGCAATGGCAGTTGCGGAGCAGCAATTACAGCTGCCGGAGCAGCAATTACAGCTGCCGAAGCAGCAATTACATCCTCCAGAGCCATCACGTTAGCAAATACTCCAACCTTGTCATGTACGAATTTAACGAGTCTCTACGTTTGAGTGAGCATGAGGCCAGAGATTTCGTCTTTGAGTTGTATCTCTTATCGATCGGATCCTTCTACGGAAAAGATGGGTAAAGTGTTGTGTTCGGTGGTGGAACTTTGGAGGGTAATGAAAATTATTAAGCTGGAATGGTTTATGGTGGTAGGTTTATGTGCTCCGTAACCGTAAGAAGCTACTTTTGAAATAGAAAACATAAAAGTGAAAAGTGAAAAGTTTAATGATGAAAAGAATAATGTCTTGGGCTATAAATGAAATAGAGTTGTCAAAGGTAGATCAAACGGGTAATTACCACTTTTTAATATTACGTGGACCGATCTGTAATTGTATAAGGGTGACCCTTTTTCCATAATTGTATTCGTGTTTAAGGTTAACAACAAATGAAAATAGGGTGATAACTCCGATACTCATTTAAAATATGGGGTATCGTACCTCCTATTCACTTGATTGATTTAAACCATTACTCCATCCGTCCCAAAAACTTTATCACTTTTTCTTTAAATCAATTATTTTGTGGTTCCTATTATTTCTCTCTCCTCTGCACAAATTTCAACCACACAATTTTTACTTTATAATTTTTCGTGCTGGTCAAACATGACAAAGTTTCAAGGGACGAAGATACCACAAAAGTATGGTACCTCAAGGTACCCTAGAATGTACTCCCTCCATATCATATTAGTTGCAACATTGAAATTTTCACAAAATATTCATGTATACTACTATGACTACATTTTATTTATTAATGTATGTGAATTATGTTTTTCAAAAATACTGTTGAATTCGTCTTATTACAGAGTTTCATAATTTGATTTTTAATTCTTTTTACTAATAGAGAATTAAATATAATGATGGTCAAAGTTGTGCATTGATAAACGTGAAAAATGGAACGTTGCAACTAAAAAAGAAGGGATGATACTATCTAAAAATAATCAAAAATGATGTTTGTACCTACTCTTATACCCACTTTTGTACCCACCCATGTTTGTGCAGTAAAAGTTTTTTTTTGTTTGTAAGTATCGATCACAGAAAATATTTTGCACAAACAAAATATTGTCTGTGAATCAGGTTCACAGACAAAAAAAAGTTTCACAAACATGATGGATATAACGTGAATATAAGGGTGGGTAATTTGGAAAAAGGGAAAATAATTAAAATACCCCAAACTTTGAAGGGGTGTGAGATAAACACCACGAACTTTCATATGTAATTTAAATACCCCAAACATTATATAAAAAATTATTTTAACACCATGATTATGTGTAATTTCTTTCAGAAATGTAAATTTATGTTGTTAAATGCATAATTTAAAATAGAAAATTGAAAAGATTATAATTATATATAGTGGTGAGTAATACTATTTATTTTATAATGGAAGCTTAGAATGTTAATTGTATCTTTATGAATGGTACTCCCTCCGGTTCTTATTAAAGTTCTCACTTTCCTTTTTGGGATGTCCCTTATTTAAGTTCACACTTCCATTTTAGGAAACAAAACAATGCAAAACAGTGCCAAACAATGTCAAACAGTGTCCAAACAGTGCGAAACAGTGCACTCCACAGTAAAGTCAAATTCATTTTCTTAATATGTGTGAAGTCAAACTAAGAACTTAAATAAGAACCGGAGGAAGTAAATTTATCAAGCTTGAAAGAAATTATTCATGACTATGGTGCTAGAATAACTTTTTATATAAAGTTTGGGGTATTTAAATTACATATGTAAGTTTGAGGTGTTTATCTCACACCCCTTCAAAGTTTGGGGTATTTTAATTATTTTCTCTTTTGGAAAATAATTGAAGATAGAGAAGTACTAACTATTCATACCGATGTCATTTGAGGTTGTTCCCGATGGAATTTTTCGATGAAATTTGGTGAGCATCTTATTTATTAATTATAATTTACTAATACCAAATTTTAACTAAAATTTCAATCAAGAAGACATTCAAATAAATTTTTTATATTATAACTGCGCTTTTAACTGCATTTGTTATAAACTTATGTACATATAAGTTGGGTAAATCAAGCATTTGTTGGAAAATAATTGAGCATAGAGAAGTAGTCACTATTCAATCAAACCACAAGGCCTTCCCAGCACAAAGTTACAAACAAGTACCGCCACTTGACGTGGAAACAGCTAAGGAAGTGTACAATACTGTGTATGGGATGATTATTGTTCCCACTTTCTTTTTCATTTCGGAGCTGAGTATTTATGAAACAATTATTTCAAGCAGAAGCTTTGTCATTTCAATTATTTCAAAAATAGTTTGATGGAATCAAACCCGGAAGGGATAAACTCCATGGATGAGGAGGGTGAAGGGCTGATGAGAAGCAACAATGTAGAAGTGGATCCAGACATACTAGTCACCCAAGTGATGCAGAGTAAGATGTCCGGATGTCCGAAATTACTCCCCAAATGGGCCAGCGGCAGCCGCATTTTCCGGGCACCCTCGGAATTGTTGGGCACCGATTCGGAAGCGGACGCGCGTCCGTATCAGCCTCGCACATTCTCAATCGGTCCATACCATCACGGGAAGCCGCATCTGAAGGAGATGCAGGAGCACAAGTTGAGGTTCTTGGAGAGAGTCGTAAAGAGGACGGAGGAAAAAGGTGTGGGATTAGAGGAGTACGTTAAAGCCGTTAGAAGGTTAGAAGAAGAGGCCAGAGATATGTATTCGGAGGTTATCAATCTCAGCAGCGATGAGTTTGTAGAGATGTTGGTTCTTGATGGCTGCTTTGTGCTTGTAATCCTCCAGCCAAGAAGCTGGGATTTGGTTCTCAATGAGGACCTTCCATTGTGTTCAATAGCGCATTTCATATACGATAATTGCTATCAAGACCTTTTCTGCCTCGAGAACCAAATGCCATACACGGTGCTCCACACATTGTTCACACTTACTGAAACAGACAGTGATGCAGACATCGATACCAAGCCCCGCCTGGCTCGCCTCGATTCTTTGGCCAACATCGCCCTCGAGTTCTTCGAGTTTGACCCGGAGAAGCTCGAGGACTTGTTCGGGCCGGATTTCAAAATCCTACATCTACTCCATTTATTCCGGAAAGGTTATTCTCTTCATCCGGCCAACTTGCACTTGGTGTTAGCACCCACAAGGACATCGTCATGTTTGTGGAGGACCCCCAGCACTGTGAAGGATTGTGGGACTATTGAAGAGGGCCTAATGAAGAAGAACGGCATCCAAAGCATCTCGAAGATGCCCCTGCTATGGTTTAACGACACGATGTGCGACTTCTTGCTGAACTGCGTGGCGTTCGAGATATGCTACCCAGATGCAGGCCGTTACATGTCAGACTACGCACAGTTTCTGCACTGCCTCATACACACCCAAGAGGACGTGGACATTCTGTGCGAGGCCAAGGTTTTGCGAATTAATTATGGGAAGGCAGGTGAGGTCGCCGCCTTTGTGGGCAAGCTCGGCATGGCTTTGCAGTCCAAGAAGCGAGGGTTTTTCGGCAGCTACTTGGGGGAAGTGTATGCTGGTGTGAACAACTACTACCACAACGATTTGCACATTTATTTGGCCGAGGTCAACCACAAATACTTCAGCTCCCCTTGGACTCTCATCTCCCTCCTCGCTGCCATTTTTCTCCTCCTTCTCACTGTCCTCCAGACCATTGTAGCCATTTTGGATTTAGAAAAGAAAAACTAGACAAATAACTTCCCAGTCCAACCAAATTTTATTTCGACCATCCTTTTCTTAGACTACCCATAAATTCCAATATGTACGCTTTCAATGAATAACAAAGCACCCCATCCCCATCACTCGTGTTTTTCTCTAAAAAAACACTTGTATATGACACTTGTATATCCGTCACTGGTCATATTATTACATCAACACATAATAGCTACACTTAAACGTACTCAAAGTATTATTTAATTTTAGCTTTTAAAAAATTTCTAAACCCAAAAATTTCATTCATAGGAGTACATCTTCCTCCTACACTCCCCCTTCTCTCATTCATACGATCGCCTGAAGGCAGTGCGGCAGAAATGCCGCCGGCGATGGAATCGGGCCGACGAGGACGCATGTCAAGATGTCTTTTGCTACGATGGTAAGGGATCCCATCCCCAGCCATCGATTACACTCGCAGACTTGTTCCTTTTCCGACGCAGTTGAGCTTGGCTTGTCTGGTGCTTCAGAGGCTTTCCGTCTGTCTCCTTCTCCAACGACGACTTACAGGTTCTCTCCCATACCTTCCGATTCGCTCTCGTTGGTACTTTCCCGTTCAGTCACCCCCCATACCTGCGAATGCGATTCGTAATGCTTTTGAACAGTTACGGTTCTCACATCCCTATTCAGTCGGATTGCTTCACTCTAACGTTATTCTCATTAATTTCAAGTTCGATTTTGATTTTAAAAAATTCTGGGAAAGAAAATGTTGGGATTCCTTTGGGTACCACATGGTGGTGACCCGATGGATGTCCGACTTCTCTGTTGAACGGGACTCACCCTTAGCCCTAGTTTGGATTTCCCTCGACGGTTTATTCCAGAAAATTTTGTATGAAAACCTTGTCGGGTGTGTTTTGAAGAACAAAGAAATATAATTAATATAATTAATTAATTAATTAAAATGACTAAAGAAAAAACAGAAAGTAGATGGAGCAGAATTAGCCAAAGTTCGTGCAACGCACGATGTCCTTAAAACGTATTTGTTGCCTCCCGGGGTGCTAGGAGCATTGCAACAATCGTTTCCCAGGATACGATGACTACGAACAATAGTTTGAGCACTCAAACAAATTGTTCCGGCGAACGAGAACAAGTATGAACACCAAGGAATTTTTCAAGAAAGCTAGAGGTATTTTTGAGAGCTAAAGAGTGCGAGGTGATCGTTTGTGTGTGTTGTTGCAAACCACCTGCTAGCCGATTTATAGAGGAAGATTTGTTGTGTGTTAATGACGTTCTAATGGACATTACCGTTGGACATCAATGTCCAAAACGTTGGCATTGAATCGTTCGTAACTGTTCATTTAATTGCAAGAGACGTTGGGCATTAATCTCCGTAACGGAAGCAACAGGCTGCTAGCGAGTAGGCGGCTCAGCAGGTGGCTGAGGGCAGCAGGCGAGCAGGTGGCTGCCTTGCAGCAAGCGCCTCAGCAGGTGGCTGCCTTGCAGCAGGCGCCTCAGCAGGTGGCTGCCTTGCAGCAGGCGGCTCCAACGGGCAGAACTTTGAGAATCAATTTCTCATTCACCTGTTATCCATTTTGAGCGTACCACATATCGAATTGTAGCCCTTAACAAGGACAATCCGAAACCACTTTGACCCGACTCAAATCGGAAGTGGGCCCCACTCAAAATATTTCCCCAAAATGACCATTTAATGCAATTTCTTAACACATTTTCTAACAATCCCCCACATGAATGAAAATTGATTTTCGAGACTTAAAAAAGACACGAAGGCAGGAGGACACGTTGTGTTCACCGGATGATCCTTGCATACGGAGAGGTAGGTTTTATCCTTTGAACCTTCCGTTGTAAAGACATGTTTATTCACTGGCTGTCTAGTAGACTAGATGTCCTTGAACTATACTGCCGTCGTGTAAACATTGACTTATCTTTACACAAGAACCTTCAACTTTGTTCTGTTCTCATGGGTGTGCCTGTTTTGGCCATGGGTCACCGTCCTGGTTCTTTAAGAGTTTCTAAAGAACTGAGCCTATACAGTTCTCCTGTGAAGCGGCCCTCTTCTCTCTCACATAGGTGATTCTTGCATGAGTATCCCACATACTCTTCCAATGTTATCGAGAAGATCAACATTTTAGAATCATTAAAGCAAACGTTTTTGCTAACCTCGTGCGGGAGTCACTATTTTAACGAGGAGTGGGTAGGAGTCCGGGACCCCCACAGTGACCATCCTTCACTCTATAATTTAGTTGTCCCTTTTGAACCTAGGACCAACTAGGTTGGATATCCACTATAGAACTTTTCAATTTACGGGCTTTAGTCCCATTCCTCGTGACAACTTCTCCAACAATTCTATCAAATGCCTTGGTTAGCGGATCCGCTATGTTATCCTTTGACTTCACGTAGTCAACAGTGATAACACCCGTTGTGAGGAGTGGTTTAATGGTGTTATGTCTACGACGAACGTGTCTAGACTTACCATTGTACATATTGCTCTGTACCCTTCCAATTGCCGCTTGACAATAGCAATGTATGCATATTGGAGGAACATGCTTTTCCCAACTTGGAATATCCTCGAGAAAATGGCGTAGCCATTCAGCCTCTTCAGTGCACTTATCCAAGGCTATTAGCTCAGACTCCATCGTGGATCTAGCTATTAACGTTTGTTTTGAGGATTTCCATGACACGGCTGCACCTCCCAAAGTGAAAACATATCCACTTGTGGACTTAGAGTCCTTTATGTCGGATATCCAACTAGCGTCGCTATACCCTTCAAGTACATCTGGATATCTTCCATATTGCCTTCCAGTGTTCATCACCGGGGTTACTAGTATATCTACTTAGCTTGCTAACAACAAAGGCAATATCAGGCCTGGTACAGCTCATTAGATACATCAAGCTTCCAATAATCCTAACGTATTCTACTTGAGAAATACACTCTCCACGATTTTTGGTAAGATGAGCGTTTTTATTTAATGGAGTTCTTGCCTCTTGATAATCATCCTTATTAAATTTCGTAAGGATTTTATCAACGTAATGGGATTGGCTTAGCGTAAGACCGTCAGGTCCTCTAATTATTTTAATCCCAAGGATTAAATCGGCTAGCCCCATATCCTTCATGTCAAATTTAGAATTTAACATGCTTTTGGTAGAATTAATCATTAGATTATTGCTACCCACGATGAGTATATCATCCACGTATAAACATAAAATGACATAGCCGTCTACTGTGCTCTTCACATAGACACATTTGTCATTTTCGTTTATTTTAGACCCATTAATTAACATTGCATGATCGAACCTTTCGTGCCACTGTTTAGGGGCTTGTTTTAATCCATACAATAATTTCATTAATTTACACACTTTCCTTTCTTGGCCCGGAACACGAAAACCCTCGGGCTGTTCCATATAGATTTCTTCGTCTATATCGCCATTTAGAAAAGCGGTTTTTACATCCATTTGATGAACTTCCAATTTTCGCAATGCGGAAATTGCTAGTATCATCCTAATGGAATTTATTCTCGTCACAGGAGAATACTTATCAAAGTAATCATGACCCTCACGTTGCTTGTATCCCTTGATTACAAGTCTGGCCTTGTACTTATCGATGGAACCGTCAGGTTTCATTTTCCTTTTAAAAATCCACTTGGATCCCAAAGGTTTATTTCCCGGAGGAAGATCAACCAATTCCCATGTGTAATTTTGTAGGATAGAATCCACCTCACTTTTGATGGCTTCTTTCCATATAGGACCTTCAATAGACGTCACGGCTTCCGTATAAGTCTGTGGTTCATTTTCTACCAAACATGTTAGAAAATCCGGTTCATTTTCTACCATACATGTTAGAATATCCGAGTCAAATTCTACCAAGTAGGTGAGAAAATCCGGTCCGAAGGATTTTTCAACTCTAGCACGTTTGCTATGTCTGGGTTCGGGTTCTTCTCCGGACCCCTCGCTAGTATTTTCCATAGCTACGTCAAATGTTCTTTTTGACGTGCTTGGTCATTCGTTGGACTTGCATGGAAATACGTCTTCAAAGAATGATGCATTCCTTGATTCAATTATTGTGTTTTTATGTACATCCGGATTATTCGAATCGTACACTAAAAACCGATAAGCACTACTATTTTGTGCATATCCAATAAAAATACAATTCACCGTTTTTGGAAAGGAATACTTTTTCTTTTATATAAGTAGTAACAAAGGGGGGGGGGGGGGGGGGGGGGTTAGATTTGTTTGATTTAACAACACTAAGATAAACAACCTATATGAGTTTAATTAATTGAGATGAGGACTTGGTTTTGCTTTTATCCACTTAATGAAATGTTCGTCGATCCCGATTATATCTTTAACTATCTTCCCCTCGAATACTCAATCGAGGAGTATATCCAGTTCATCGAGGGTAGTTATTAATAACGAGATGCGTTCATTAATAAAACTTACTATCGAGTCAATATAGAACAAGCGCCGTATATTAACTTGATAGTAGCAATAAACTTAAGATGAAAACGATTGAGATTGATAACCTCAACACAAGCGGTTTATTGGTTTAATCAATATAATTAATTCCCCTTGGCATATTAACCATGAAATGCATGCATTAATATTCCAAGTTTACTACCGTTGAAAGAACCGGATTAATAACAAGCGTATTAACCGATTGATTCTAGTAATAATTAATATGAGAAACAATACTAGTTGATACTTTAAGTAATGTTTAAGATATTAACATGAAATATGAATAGGAATTAATTAATACTCAAGGAATAATATTAAAGAATATGAATCCTACTATGGTTAATATCAAGATGTTAGCTAATTGTCATCTTAGTAACACTCCTCAATATTAACATAGAGGAAGAAATAGCTATTACTATAACCAATGTCAAGATGTTAACTAATTGTCATCTTAGTAACACTCCCCAACTTTGATATAGAGATAGTATTTTAAAAGAAAGAATTAATATTCAAGGAAGAAAATTAAAGAAAATAACTCACAACTTACAAATTCATTAAGCTTCAAAGTAGCAAAACCAAGATGGAAGAGTTTAGCTCCTCATTTGAAGACTAAACATGATGAAAAATATAAAGAAAGAACTATTCTATACTGAGCTTAGATGTACAAAGGAATTGGATATCAAAGGGGAAGGAAAAGAGGTGTATTTATAGGTGTTTGGAGGTAGCAGGGTCATTTACCCGACCGGGTTTTTGAGAAACCCGATCGGGTTTCTTGAGTAATTGCCCGGAATGTTCATTAGTCACATCTACCCGATCGGGTTTTTGATTTACCCGATCGGGTAAAAGACAAATCTTTGCCAAATCTTCGCTCTGCATGTTAAATTGCCTCCAAATCAAATTTGATCTTCGGGTCAAGTCAAACCTGATCGGGTTTTTGGAAAACCCGGTCGGGTTTTTGACTATTTTCCCAAATTTTCACTTTTTGTTGTTCCCTTGCACTTTTCTTGAACCTTCCAGGATCCTTTTGACGATCTCTACCTAGTTTAAGCTCAGAAAGTCCCTAATCTAAACAAATTACAACTATTTTACAAACTAAACTATTACACCAAAAGTGTGTAATTTCCAAAGTAAAAGTCAATCAAAACTAATTAAAAATACAAAAATAAACATGGAAATTACATGAATGTCAACTCCCCCACACTTAGTTTCTTTAATCGTCCTCGAGTAAAGCCAAATGTTTGTACAAGTGTTAACAAAAGATCATAAGCTCAAGAATAGCAAGAAAGAACACAAGACCACCAAGGATTGCGAATGAGTTACAAAACAACATTTTCTTGGGTTTTTTGGTCTTCTATGTTCTTTGTTTTTCCTTCTCCTCCTCCTTTTTCTTCTTCTTTCTCCAAGAGATGATATTCTGCAAAAAAAAAAATACATATTTCTCTCATATCTCTCATTTTGTCTAGGAGCCTTTTCAGGTTTTCATCCTAGCATCTCTCTTTTATTTTACCATCCTTACCGCTCACTCATTTTTTTGAAGCCCTTTTTTGCTTAGATGGCCCGTGTTTGGGTTTTCAATCTAACTAGCATTCTCTTCTTGTTTTTCTTTTTTTTTGTTTTTTTGTTTTTTTATTTTTAAAAGAAAATAATGCAAGTTATCATGGTAGAAAATGAAGGTGTACATACCAAATGAGTGCCCCCCTACTTTGTCCAAGCACTGTTCCTAGTGCTCCGTGTCATTAGCCTCGTCGTGGTAGCCACCATAACCGCTGCCCTCACCGCCATAGCCTCCTCCGCTCCCGCTTGCTCCACCAAAATTACCCCAAAAAGAGGGGTCATACCATGTAGGGTGTTGATGTTGAACTGGTATGGATGAGAAGTAGCCCTGATTATCAAAGTAGGCATGTATAGGTCCCAATGCCCTACGTTGATTTTCTTCTAAACGTTCGAGTCTCAAGCGTTGTTCCTCCCGTGCCTGTCGGACTTCCTCATAGAGATTATTAATTCTCCCATCCGTAGCCTTTTGGTTAAGATGGATTTGGTTCATCCCAGCTAGCATTTGTTGCTCAAAAATGCTAAATTGAGGGGCGTGAGGGTCTGGTTGAGGTTCATTTTGTGGCGGGTTGGGGATGTATGGGGGTGGCTCAATCTGTGATGGGATTTCTTCAGGGATGATGTAGTGTTCCGGGATTGCTCCGGGAAGGCAAAAGTGTCTTCCATCCCCGAATTGTGCATCAAAGATGTGAGTGGGGAGTTCTGTCTCAGTTGGAAGGATAAAGAACCGTTGTGGGGTTGTGTTGATATGCCATTTGTAAAAAAATTTATCCCCGAAGTTGTGAGAGGAGCTTAAATGATGGGCATTTAGGAGAAATTGAGTGCATACAAGACCCCACTCAGGCATTGGTTGCCTCTGATTATACCCAAATTTAGAACATATATGGAGTATTATACCCCCAATAAACAAATCTCCTGTGGCATCACAACACTCTTTTCTCAAGTGTTTCCACATCAATGAGGCAACATCTAATTTAGGTGATTCCATCAAAGCAGCCATAGCAAGAATGCCCACATCGGTCTTTCTAGTCTGATGGTTATTTGGTCTTCCGAAGACAAAATAACCAAACCATTTAAGGATAATTCGAAAAACAGGGTGCTGAACATGACTGATATACATATGAGATGTTTTAACAATTCTTTCACCTGTCATTCTTTTCCACATCTCATGCACAACTGCGGTGTCAATTTTCCTACCTCTTGCCTCCTTTTCTAAAATTGGCAGTCCAAAGTGTTCTGCAAACTCATATTTCGTTAACTCTTTTTCATCGTTGAGATAACGGAATGTGAGCTTGTCCTTATACTCATCGTTGGCATCATCAGTAAATTTGCAAGAACCCAAAAATTCATATATAACTCTTTCATTCGGATTATAGGCTATATTCATTAAGGAGATTAATCCTAGCCTATTGCATAGTTCTATCATCAGGTCATAGAGCAACAAAGCTTTCAACGAAGCAATGCAGAGAAATCTACATGGGTATACCTGTCTTTTAGTTTCCTCAATGAATCTTTTGCGGTGAGCTTGGGTGGTGAATTGCAGGCCTTCGTACCCGGGGACTTCGGGGACTGGAACTGATGCCGTGGAGGATGAAGGACGACTTCTTTTGGGTGGCATAGTGTTTTTCTTGAGAGAAATTGCAATTTGGGGATTTTTTTCTTGGCTAGGGTTCGGATTTGAGGATTTGGGGGAGAAAAATGGAGATTGAGGGTATGGTAGTGATGAGGGAGATGAGGGGAAGGGATTTGTGTGGTTTATTTTGGGATTGGGTGAGGGATTTGGGTGATTTGGAAGCTTGGTTGTCGTGGCTATGGAGGTTTGGATGGAGAGAGATGGGCAAATTTTTGGGAAGATGACGCTGAAACCGGTCTGTTGGCCTGTTTAATCGGGTAAAATGCGTAAACCCGATCGGGTTTTTGTATTTACCTGGACGGGTTTTTGATTTTGAAGCTGGCAGAATGGTTTTTCGACTTTTACCCGGCGGGTTTTTGCATTTACCTGGACGGATTTTCAATTTTTTTTCGAAACAGAATGTTTTTCGCCTTTTTACCCGGTCGGGTTTTTAGCATACCCGATCGGGTTTTTGTGTTTTTTTATTAAATCGTCCTTGCCTGGCGGGTTTTCTGGTTCGGGTCTGTATTTTTAAACCTCCTACCCGACCAGGTATGAGGTTTTACCCGGCCGGGTTTTGCTCTGTTTGAGATGGGAGTTTACCCGAGTCTTTTGTTTCAAATCGGTTTACGGCATTTGCAATTTGACTGACTTGCCTTTCCAAATTCTGAATGCTGGATTTGGTCTCATGCTGAAATTGAACCATATTGTGTTGCATGGTTGAGACATTGGAGGTTAGTGCTCGGATCATGTCTTCGGTGGACATACTTGAGCTTGACGTCTGGCCTTGGTGTTTTGGGAAAGTTGGTGGTAAGGGCTGATTTTGAGGGTTCCCATATCTCAGATTCGGGTGATCTCTCCACCCAGGATTGTAGGAGTTAGAGTGTAGATCATACCTCTTTTGGCCTTGAAATCCCAAAGCATTGACTTGCTCGGAATTCTCTTCTTGTAGTGTCGGGCAGGAATCGGTGGGGTGCCCCTGTGTTGAGCATATGCCGCAGACCTTGACTTCTTGGTGTTTTGGATTTAAAAGGAAATCCTTTACCAAAGAAGTCAAGCCGGCTACTTGACTTTCCAACGAGACGTTGGATTCCGCTGCCATGACCCGTTTTGATGATGACCCTCCGTTGTAGTGTCTAGAATTCTCGGCCAACTCCGAGATGAGGTTCCTAGCTTGGGAAGGGGTTTTGTTGACAATCCCCCCTCCAGATGCTGCGTTCACCAGGTGTCTATCTTGCTCCGCAAGACCATCATAGAAGTAGAGGATGAAGTCTTGCTTTGTGTAACCATGATATGGGCAGCTAGCACACAATTTTTTAAAACGCTCCCAATACTCATATAATGTCTCATCATCTTTTTGCTCGATGTTGCTTATTTGTTTTTTCAAAGATGATGAGACGGATGCAGGGTAGTACCTTTCTAGGAAGCATTTTTTCATTGACGCCCATGTATCTATACTCCCTGAAGGGAGATAGAATAGCCAATCTTTCGCCGTGTCTTTGAGGGAGAATGGAAAAGCCATCAACTTGATTTGTTCCTCGGTGACTCCATTTGGGCACATGCTTGTGCAGACAATATGGAATTCCGAGAGATGTTTGTTTGGGTCCTCGCCCCTTAGGCCATGGAAGGATGGCAGCAGATGAATGAGCCCAGATTTTAGCTCAAACGTATTACCCTCATCAAGTGTAGGGAAGGTAATACACAGTGGTTGTTGGTTGAGGTTTGGAGCTGTAAGCTCCCTTAGCGTTCTTGTTTCAAGAGCCATTGTGGTTGGCTCTTCGGTGTCGCTAGAACTAGAGCTAGCGGTGTATGAGTCTCTGGAAGATGATTCTTCCGAGTCGGCATTAGAAAATTTACTTTTCAACCGCTCGAAAGTTTGTTCTATTTCTGGGTTTTTGTGATATGTGATTTCGTTTATGGAACGATGTCTAACCATAAACAGATAAACTCCACTAAGCTCAGAAAATAGAAAAATAAACACACTTTATATTTTTGTTTGATATATATATCTTTTTTTTTTTTTTTTTTCTTTTTTGATATGAAATAAAAGAAAAATTAATTGCCTTTTCCCCGGCAACGGCGCCAAATTTGACGTGCACTCGTCGTTAGGTGCACTCAAAATAA
Organism: Cuscuta europaea; assembly: GCA_945859875.1. NCBI lineage: Eukaryota > Viridiplantae > Streptophyta > Magnoliopsida > Solanales > Convolvulaceae > Cuscuta > Cuscuta europaea. The sequence continues at coordinate 13,610,421 of CAMAPE010000004.1, forward strand.
ATACAATACAACGAATATACGTAGTATAACGAAGTAAGGTTCGTATCCACATGAAAAGGAATACTTTTTCTTTTATATAAGTAGTAACAAAGGGGGGGGGGGGGTTTAGATTTGTTTGATTTAACAACACTAAGATAAACAACCTATATGAGTTTAATTAATTGAGATGAGGACTTGGTTTTGCTTTTATCCACTTAATGAAATGTTCGTCGATCCCGGTTATATCTTTAACTATCTTCCTCTCGAATACTCAATCGAGGAGTATATCCAGTTCATCGAGGGTAGTTATTAATAACGAGATGCGTTCATTAATAAAACTTACTATCGAGTCAATATAGAACAAGCGCCGTATATTAACTTGATAGTAGCAATAAACTTAAGATGAAAACGATTGAGATTGATAACCTCAACACAAGCGGTTTATTGGTTTAATCAATATAATTAATTCCCCTTGGCATATTAACCATGAAATGCATGCATTAATATTCCAAGTTTACTACCGGTTAAAAAACCGGATTAATAACAAACGTATTAACCGATTGATTCTAGTAATAATTAATATGAGAAACAATACTAGTTGATACTTTAAGTAATGTTTAAGATATGAACATGAAATATGAATAGGAATTAATTAATACTCAAGGAAGAATATTAAAGAATATGAATCCTACTATGATTAATATCAAGATGTTAGCTAATTGTCATCTTAGTAACACTCCCCAATATTAACATAGAGGAAGAAATAGCTATTACTATAACCAATGTCAAGATGTTAACTAATTGTCATCTTAGTAACACTCCCCAACTTTGATATAGAGATAGTATTTTAAAAGAAAGAATTAATATTCAAGGAAGAAGATTAAAGAAAATAACTCACAACTTACAAATTCATTAAGCTTCAAAGTAGCAAAACCAAGATGGAAGAGTTTAGCTCCTCATTTGAAGACTAAACATGATGAAATATATAAAGAAAGAACTATTCTATACTGAGCTTAGATGTACAAAGGAATTGGATATCAAATGGGAAGGAAAAGAGGTGTATTTATAGGTGTTTGGAGGTAACAGAGTCATTTACCCGACCGGGTTTTTGAGAAACCCGATCGGGTTTCTTGAGTAATTGCTCGGAATGTTCATTAGTCACATCTACCCGATCGGGTTTTTGATTTACCCGATCGGGTAACAGACAAATCTTTGCCAAATCTTCACTCTGCATGTTAAATTGCCTCCAAATCAAATTTGATCTTCGGGTCAAGTCAAACCCGATCGGGTTTTTGGAAAACCCGGTCGGGTTTTTGACTATTTTCCCAAATTTTCACTTTTTGTTGTTCCCTTGCACTTTTCTTGAACCTTCCAGGATCCTTTTGACGATCTTTACCTAGTTTAAGCTCAGAAAGTCCCTAATCTAAACAAATTACAACTATTTTACAAACTAAACTATTACACCAAAAGTGTGTAATTTCCAAAGTAAAAGTCAATCAAAACTAATTAAAAATACAAAAATAAACATGGAAATTACATGAATGTCATTGGTACAAGCACTTTTGCCAGACACCCCCACACTTTTAAATATTGATAGGAAGGTCGTCTGCCTTTCCACAACTCGTAGGGAGTTTTATCATATTTTTTCCGTGGAACCTTATTTAAAAGGTAATTGCTTGACAAGACTACTTCGCCCCACATATTTTGTGGCAGGCCCGAACTTACTAGCATCGCATTCATCATATCTTTCAATGTGCGATTCTTTCGTTCGGCAACACCGTTCAATTGTGGTGAATAGGGTGCGGTGCGTTCATGTACTATACCCACGCTCGCGCAAAAGCCACCAATTGGTGCTTCATACTCACCACCTCGATCACTTCTAACCGCTTTAATCCGTCAATTAAGTTGGTTTTCCACTTCATTCTTATAAAGAATGAATTTATCGATTGCTTCGTGTTTATTTTTTAATAAATAAACATAGCTATAACGAGTGCTATCATCGATAAAAGTAATAAAATATTTATTACCGTCACGTGTTTGTATTGATTTAAAATCACAAACGTCACTATGAATTAATTCAAGTGGTTCCGTTTTTCTTTCAACCGATTTGAAAGATGTTTTCGTTTGTTTTGCCTCAACACAAACTTCACATTTGTGCTTCACATCAATTGTGAATTTAGGAATGTGTTCCATGTTAATTAATCTACGTATATAATTAAAATTAACATGTCCTAGTCTACCATGCCACACATTGGAAAACTCAAGCAAGTAAGCAGAAGAGAGTTTATTATTATTAATAATAATATTCATTACATTGAGCTTAAACAGTCCATCAACTGCATACCCCTTGCCCACATACATTCCCGATTTAGACAAAATTAGTTTGTCCGATTCAAAGACCATGTGGAAGCCATGCTTGTTCAACAAAGAGCCCGAGATCAGGTTTTTGCGTATCTCCGGGACATACAACACATTGTTGAGAGTTAGCTCCTTGCCCGAAGTCATCTTCAGGACCACCTTGCCCATGCCTTCAACCTCGGAATGAGAAGAATTCCCCATCCACACCTTCTCACCATTTGATGGCTCAAAGGTTGTGAATAGGTCCCGGTTAGAGCAAATATGCCGGGTTGCACCGGTGTCCACGAACCACTCCTTGGAATTGGATCTAACGAGGTTGACCTCGGTCACCACGGCCGCAAGAATGATGTCTTCATCCTTTTGCCCACCTTGCACCATGTTGACTTGAGAGTCTTTCTTTTTTCTTGGTGCCTTGCAATCCTAGGACTTGTGTCCATTTTTGTTGCAATTGAAGCATTTTCCATTAAATTTGGGTTTGGAAATGTCTCCCTTGGGACCGAGCTTGCTCTTCCCATTTTTTTTTATTTTTGGAGCCCTTTGCATGCTCCACCATGTTTGCCTTGTCGCTGGTTACGATTGGGAGTTTCCCATCGTTCTTCCGGTTATCCTCTTCAATCCGCAGACGGAGGATCAACTGCTCCAAGTTCATTTCCTTTCGCTTATGCTTAAGGTAGTTCTTGAAATCCTTCCAAACCGGCGGCAATAAATGGATAATTGACGCCACTTGGAAAGACTCTCTAACTGTCATTCCTTCATCTCGAATTTCGTTGAAGATCATTTGCATCTCCTCAACTTGACTCAAGACCGTCTTCGAATCCACCATTTTAAATCAAGGAATTGGCCGACAACAAATTTCTTTGCGCCGGCATCCTCGCTTTTATATTTGTGGTCCAAAGCATTCCATAGCTCTTTAGCCGTAGCTAATTTGCTATACACGTCGTACAAAGCATCATGTAGCCCGTTCAACACGTAGTTTCGGCAAAGGAAGTCAGAATGCTTCCAAGCTTCAACCGCGTTGAAAGATTGCGCATCCACCTCACCCCCGGTTGCTACCGGTGCATCTTCGGTCAAGAACCTAGTAAGACCGAGAGTAGTGAGGTAAAATAACATCTTTTGCTGCCACCTCTTGAAGTTTAACCCGTTAAATTTTTCGGGTTTCTCCACAGAGTTGCTCGGCATGGTAACCATAGGGACTACCCCTTGGTTGCCCAAAGTAGATGCACAGCGTTGTGAACCATTGTTCACCGGTGCTCCACTTTCAGAGTGATTATCGTTTGTCACGCTCTTCCCACCAACATTTCCAATTTCTTGTGAAGCCATTTTAACGTTTTCTTACGTTTTCCGAAAACACAAAAAAATAAGTTCGTTCACCAAGGTGACAAACTACAAGTTTAAGATTGTTTATCGTAGTAGAACAATCAACAAATATGTTTTAAGATTGTTGGGTGTGTTTCGAAGAACAAAGAAAGATAATTAATAAAATTAATTAATTAATTAAAATGACTAAAGAAAAAACAGAAAGTAGATGGAGCAGAATTAGCCAAAGCTCGTGCAACGCACGATGTCCTTAAAACGTATTTGTTGTCTCCCAGGGTGCTAGGAGCATTGCAACAATCGTTTCCCAGGATACGATGACTACGAACAATAGTTTGAGCACTCAAACAAATTGTTCCGGCGAACAAGAATGAGTACGAACACCAAGGAATTTTTCAAGAAAGCTAGAGGTGTTTTTGAGAGCTAAAGAGTGCGAGGTGATCGTTTGTGTGTGTTGTTGCAAACCACCTGCTAGCCAATTTATAGAGGAAGATTTGTTGTGTGTTAATGACGTTTTAATGGACATTACTGTTGGACATCAATGGCCAAAACGTTGACATTGAATCGTTCGTAACTGTCCATTTAATTGCAAGAGACGTTGGACATTAATCTCCGTAACGGAAGCAACAGGCTGCTAGCGAGCAGGCGGCTCAGCAGGTGGCTGATGCACACTAATTAGTAGTGCATAATTGTATGTTTTTATGTTTCATTGATGGTGATTGTTTGACGTTTTATTTAGTTTGTAAACATTTATGTGATTTCAGTTGTAATTGTATTTTAGTCTTTATTTGTCAGTTGTAAAGTTTAGTTAGGATTTGTGGTGTTGGAAAGGAAGACTTTGAAGTGAAGAAAAAGAAGATTTGGCTGCCCAGGAGCAAATACCCGACCGGGTATAACACTTGACCCGGTCGGGTAAGAAGTGAAAAACGAAAATGCAAAGAAAGTGCATGGCCCGGTCGGGCCCACCACCTCACCCGGTCGGGTGAGAAGTGACCGGGGACAACCCGGTGTGCAAAGATCACCCGAACGTGAAGAATATCCAATTTTTGCACTCACCCGGTCGGGTCCCCTACCCCACCCGGTCGGGTCTGACTTGACCCGGACACTTTAACATGCCGAAGATCACCAGAACGTGGGAAAATATCTGATTTTGACCGTACCCGGTCGGGTATGTACCTATACCCGGTCGGGTACCCGGCCAAAGGTGTTGAAAAACACCTATAAACAGCACACTTTTTCTTCACAAAAAATCATCACTTCTTCCATACTCTTTAGCTCAGTTTAGAATAACATTTCTTTATATTTTTCTAGCTATGTTTAGTCTCCAAATGAGGAGCTAAACTTCCATTCTTGGTGTTGCTCTTGAAGCTTGTTGATTATTAAAGTTGTGAGTTATTTTCTTAACATTTTTCCTTGAATATTAATTAATAGTTCTTTCCTTAATATCATCTCTATATTAATGTTGGGGAGTGTTGCTAAGGTGACAATTAGTTAACATCTCGACATTAGTTAGAATGGTATTTTCTTCCTCTATATTAATGTTGGGGAGTGTTGCTAAAATGACAATTAGTTAACATCTCGATATTAATTATAGTAGGATTCATCTTCTTTAATAATATTCTTCCTTGAATATTAATTAATTCCTACTCTTATTTCATATTAATATTTTGAACATTACTTAAAGGATCAACTAGTTTTGTTTCATATATTAATTATTACTAGAAACGATCAATGAACCGATGGTTAATCATTGATGGTTTCACAAGTAAGTAACTTCGGTTTATTAATGCACGGTCGTGGTTAATAAACTTAAGAGGGATTAATTTTGTTGGTTAAACCAAAACCGCTTGTGTTGAGGTTATCAATCTCAATTGATTTCATCAAGGAGTTAGAAAGATTAAATGCTACTATTAAATCGGTATAAGGCGTTGTTCTATATTTGATTAATAGTAAGGGTTATTAATGAACGGTCGTTGTTAATAACTACCCTCGATGAAGTGGATATATTCCCCGGTTGAGTATTCGAGAGGGAATAAGTTATAGATATAACAATGATCGACTAAAATATATCAACAAGTGGAAAGTAGCAATGCCAAGTCCTTTTTGTCTTTGAAATAAATCTCATATAGGTTGTTCATCTTAGTTCTTAATTAAATTAAATCACTCAAACCAAATCCCCCCTTTTTATTTATTAAGTATCATAAAAAGAAAATCATTCCTTTCCTTGTGGATACGAACTCTACTACGCTATACTACGTATAAGTGCTAGTATTGAATTTATTTTGACGCACCGTGACAAAGTGCTCGTCAAATTTGGCGCCTTTGCCTGGGAAAGGCAATTAATTTTTCTTTTTATTTTATTTCAAGAAAAATCAAAAAAAATTATATATAAAGATTTCTATTTTTGCTGAGCTTTGTTTGAGTATATGGTTAAACACCGATCTATAAACCAAATCACCTACCAAACAAAGCCCGAAACAGAACAAGCCTTCGAGAGATTCAGGAATCTATTTTCGAATACTTCTTCGGAGGAATCATCAAGTGCTAGTTCTCATTCTAGCGAATCCGAAGAGTCCTTCCACATGGCCCTGGAAACAAAACGCTGAGGGAGCTCACGGCTCCGAATCTAAATCAACAACCCTTATGTATCACTTTTCCAACTCTTGATACGGGGGTCACATTCGAGCTAAAATCTGGGCTCATTCATCTACTTCCCTCTTTCCATGGCCTACGAGGGGAAGATCCAAATAAACACTTGTCAGAGTTCCATATTGTGTGCACAAGCATGTGCCCCAATGGCGTGTCCGAGGAGCAAATCAAGCTGAGAGCCTTCCCATTCTCTCTCAAAGACACCGCCAAAGATTGGTTATTTTATCTTCCCTCGGGGAGCATCAACACATGGGCTCAAATGAAAAAGAGCTTCCTTGATAGGTACTATCCCGCATCTATCTCTTCAAGTCTCAAGAAGCAAATCAGCAACATTGAGCAAGCGGATAATGAGACCTTATATGAATATTGGGAGCGCTTTAAAAAATTATGTGCTAGTTGCCCATATCATGGGTATTCAGAACAAGATCTCATCCTCTACTTCTATGATTGACTTGTTGATCAAGATAGACGCATGGTGAATGCGGCATGCGGAAGGGGTATTGTTAACAAAACCCCTTCTCAAGCAAGAGACCTCATTTCGGAGTTGGCTGAAAAATCGAGACATTACAACGGAAGGTCATCATCGAAATGAGTCATGGCAGTAGAATCCCACAACTCATTGGAGAGTCTAGTAGCCGGCTTGACTTCTTTGGTTAAAGATTTCCTTTTGAATCCAAAAACCCAAGAAGTCAAGGTCTGCGGCATCTGTTCAACACAAGGGCATCCCACAGATTCTTGCCCAATGCTACAAGAAGAGAACTCCGAGCAAGTCAATGCTTTGGGTTTCCAAGGTCAAAGGAGGTACGATCTTCAAGGCAATGCTCACAACCCGGGATGGAGGGATCATCCGAATTTAAGGTACGGAAATTCTCAAACAAATCCTCCTCCTCAACAATACAAACCACAAGGCCAAACATCGAACTCGAGTATGTCCACCGAAGACATGATTCGAGCGCTGACCGTTAATATGGGAACAATGCAGCAAAGCATGGGGCAATTCCAACAAACCATGATGCAATTCCAACATGAAACCAAGTCGAGCATTCAAAATTTGGAAACTCAAGTTAGCCAAATTTCAAATGCCGTAAGTCGACTTGAAGCAAAAGATTTGGGTAGGCTCCCCTCCCAAACTGAGCAAAACCCAAGACAACACGTCAATGCAATCATGTTGAGGAACGGCAAAGAATTGCAACCACGGGAAGTTGAGGAGGAGAAGCAAGAGGTTGATCTTGAAGAAGGCTAAATTCTACGGAACAAGAAGAGGAGAAGCCAACGAAGACTAAATTCCCTCCACTGTCATCATATGAACCACTCCCTCCATTCCCTGAGGCATTGAAAGACACGAGGAAGCTGAAGAATGATCGGGACATCTACGAAACATTCGTCAATTCTGAGGTAAACATCCCACTCTTCAAACTGATCAAAAGTGTTCCCCGTTATGCAAAGTTCTTAAAGGAACTATGCACAATGAAAAAGAAAAATAAACTGGAAGGGAAACAAAAAGTTGAAGTGAGTGAACGTGTCTCGGCCATTTTTAAAAAGAAACTCCCTGAGAAATGTAGCGATCCAGGCATGTTCACTATTCCTTGCAAAATAGGGGATACCTTATTTTCTAAGGCCTTGTTGGATTTAGGAGCATCAATAAATGTCATTCCTTTTTCCTTATATAAATCCTTACAACTCGGCCCACTACATCAAACTGGTGTAGTGATTCAACTAGCGGATCGGTCTAATACTTACCCGAAGGGTGTATTAGAAGATGTGCTAGTAGAAGTAGAATATTTGATTTTCCCCGTTGATTTTTATGTTCTGGAAATGGGAGATGATAACCAAACTACACCCATCCTCTTGGGTAGGCCTTTTCTGAAAACCGCAAAAACAAAAATAGACGTGGCTAATGGTTCATTAACTTTAGAGTTTGATGATCAAAAGGTAGAATTCAACATTTTTGATTCTACGAAAAAACAAATTAAAGACCAATCTCTTTGTGCTCTAAATGTTTGTGAACCACAAACCCCGAATATTTTTGTTGAGAAAAAAAATGAGAAAATCAAACTTTTTGAAAAAGAAGAATTATTCAAATTTTCAAAAAGAGAATGGATCCCACCTGGGATTGAAGTGATACCAGAAAAGAAATCCCGGCCTTACTGGAGAAGGCCGAAAAGGAAAAATGAAACAAGGGATGTTCACGATCCCACATAAAAATAAAAAATAAAATAAAAATATCGTCGTGCCGCGACATTAAATCAAGCGCTTCTTGGGAGGCAACCCAAGTTTTTATTTTTAATTTCATATTTTTTCAGTTCGTGTGTTATATTTTTTTTAAAAAAAAAAAAAAGAGCCTGGGCTGAAACCCGGCCGGGTATCTCAAACAGCCCGGTCGGGTTTATTAATAAAAAAAGGAATACCCGGGCAACACGGCCACCGGGTTGCTAACAAAAACAAAAAAAAAACATATGCCCGACCGGGGGCTTCCAAAACCCGACCGGGTCTGCGCATATTTTTGGCTCCGAATACACTGGAATGCATACCCAATCGGGTATTTCTGAAACTCGGGCGGGTACGAATTTATTTTTTAAAAAATCAGAAAGACCCGACCGGGTACCCTAAAGCACCCGACCGGGTACTCATTCCAGTAGCTACTGGATAAGAAAACACCGCACAGCCCGACCTGGCGGAAGACTTCACCCGACCGGGTAAACGGGAAATTAGCACATAACCAGGTCGGGCTCACCCCTTTCCCCTCCCACTTCTTCTTCCTCCCCACGAAAAAACCATCAAATCCCTCCATTTTTACACACCAAAACCTTCGATTCTCGACCATTTCTCCACCAAATCCACTAAATAACACCACAATCTTCATCTCCTCAACTTTCTCAACACACCCATACCCATAAAATCCCATTTTCTTCCCCATTTGCAAAAATCCGAAACCCTAACCCCCAATCCACCAAAGTTCCGATTTTTCTACAAAAAATCCCAAGAAATCCCAATTTCTTCTCCTAATAATCATCCTCTCCACTCTCACAACCCCAAAATACCCAAGACCCACCAAAATCCCAAAGTTCCAAACCCCACCCTACCCAAGTCCGAAAATCACAAAAAAAAATCCAAAAAAAAAATTGAACTTCAATGGCTCCAAGAAAGTCAAAAGCCTCTTCCTCAAGGGGAAATCGAGCTATCCCACCGGTAGCGGGCTATGAGAGCGTGGAGTTTGCTACGGAGGCTCAACGGAACAACTTCATCAACCAAGCAAAAAGGGAGGTAAAACAATCCCGTTTTATTTGCTTAACTACTTTAGCACTACTATGGATTGATACTGTGATGCGTGACATATTTGCAAGAATTGGAATATCTAGAATGTTTGAAATGCAATATGTGACATATCCTCATTTGGTGTATGATTTTTTTAGCTCATTTGCGTATACAAAAGATGTGAATGATCATGCAAATGACATAATCACCTTTCGTTTACTAAATGAGGATCGTTCATTAACCAAACGAGAATTTGTTCAACATTTTGGTCTCCCATGGTCTGATGAAGCACGTACATATGATTCTCTTGTGGGGTATGAATTGTGGAGAAGAATGACCGGAAAGAATGTGGTTGATCTATCTAAACTGAGTGTGAATCGTGTGCAACATCCGGTCTTTTGACTATTCTTAAAATTTTGCTCAAATTGTTTCCTCGGAAGACCGAACAATCATCACACACGTATCTGGGATGTGTGTGTTCTAGCACAAGCTGTTTTGCCGGGCCCAGATCAAGTTGATGTTGCCACCATCTTATGGACTCATTTCAACAACGTGGCAACATCAACAGGACCAATTGCTATGGGGGGCCTCATCACACATCTAGCCACTTTATATGGTTTTATAGACCCCGGCCCCATCACCTCAAGACACCTTATTTGCACTGAATGGCTTTTACAAAAGACGCTAGACTTGGTCCCCTCGCACACAACACCAACTGGGGCACACATCTATAATTGGCGCATTCTCCCACGCACTTCCATCTACCTCCAGATACCCTCGGCCGACGTCCCCCTGGATATCATCAATCACCAAATCGGGGATGGTCATCACTATTGTCTTCCCGGGGCAATCCCGAATCATTATGAAGAACCCATCCAAGATGAAGATGATGAAGAACCTCCAATCATACCCGAACAACCACAACCTCAAACATTCCACTACACACCTTTCGAGCAACAAATGCTCGATAACATGGTCACGCTCAACCAGAGCATTGTGAGGATGGAGGAGCAGCGGCAAGCAGACTGGCGTAGGTATGAAGAGGACAGGCATAGATCTGAGGAGGATCAGCGTAGAACCTTTGGTCCGATATACTCCTATATAGCACACCAGGGCTCCTTTTCCTCTATGACCACTCCACCTCTTGCACCATCATGGTATGACCCCTCTCTGTGGGGTTTCTTTGGAGGATCGAGCTCCGGTGGTGGAGGCTACGATGGTGGTTATGGCGGGGATCACATGGATGAGGACGAACACCAAGGTGGAGGTCTAGGCGGACACTAGGGACAGTGTCAGATCCTAAGTGTGGGGGTGCAGAGATTGTTCTGGTATGCTCACAATCCTACTTGTTTTATTTTATTTTCTTAAAAAAAATAAAAAAAAAAAACAAAAAAAAAATAAAGAGCTTGTTGAGTTGAAAACCCACAAAGGGCAACTCAAGCAAAAATTAAAGCAATAAAATAAAGAGTGAGGTTGTGAGAAATAAAAAAAATGTGGGAAGCTGGGATGAAAACCTGAAAGGGCACCTAGGCAAAACGAGAGAATGAGAGAAATGTCTATTTTGCAGGATCCTGAAGGTGATAAGTTCAAAAGAGAAATGGAGATAAAGATGAAGTTGAAGACCCCAATTTACTTTAATTATTATTGGGGATGCTTTGTATTGTGGTAAAAACACTCTTGGATGTTTTGTATTGATATTCTTGTCATTTAGGACTTCTTGGATTTGATTTGATTTACTCGAGACGAGTAAAGGTTTAAGTGTGGGGGTGTTTGATGCACACTAATTAGTAGTGCATAATTGTATGTTTTTATGTTTCATTGATGATGATTGTTTGACGTTTTATTTAGTTTGTAAACATTTATGTGATTTCAGTTGTAATTGTATTTTAATCTTTATTTGTCAGTTGTAAAGTTTAGTTAGAATTTGTGGTGTTGGAAAGGAAGACTTTGAAGTGAAGAAAAAGAAGATTTGGCTGCCCAGGAGCAAATACCCGACCGGGTATAACACTTGACCCGGTCGGGTAAGAAGTGTAAAACGAAAATGCAAAGAAAGTGCATGGCCCGGTCGGGCCCACTACCTCACCCGGTCGGGTGAGAAGTGACCGGGGACAACCCGGTGTGCAAAGATCACCCGAACGTGAAGAATATCCAATTTTTGCACTCACCCGGTCGAGTCCCCTACCCCACCCGGTCGGGTCTGACTTGACCCGTACACTTTAACATGCCGAAGATCACCAGAACGTGGGAAAATATCTGATTTTGACCGTACCCGGTCGGGTATGTACCTATACCCGGTCGGGTACCCGGCCAAAGGTGTTGAAAAACACCTATAAATAGCACACTTTTTCTTCACAAAAAATCATCCCTTCTTCCATACTCTTTAGCTCAGTTTAGAATAGCATTTCTTTATATTTTTCTAGCTATGTTTAGTCTCCAAATTAGGAGCTAAACTTCCATTCTTGGTGTTGCTCTTGAAGCTTGTTGATTATTAAAGTTGTGAGTTATTTTCTTAACTTCTTTCCTTGAATATTAAATAATAGTTCTTTCCTTAATATCATCTCTATATTAATGTTGGGGAGTGTTGCTAAGATGACAAAAAGTTAACATCTCGACATTAGTTAGAATGGTATTTTCTTCCTCTATATTAATGTTGGGGAGTGTTGCTAAAATGACAATTAGTTAACATCTCGATATTAATTATAGTAGGATTCATCTTCTTTAATAATATTCTTCCTTGAATATTAATTAATTCCTACTCTTATTTCATATTAATATTTTGAACATTACTTAAAGGATCAACTAATTTTGTTTCATATATTAATTATTACTAGAAACGATCAACGAACCGATGGTTAATCGTTGATGGTTTCACAAGTAAGTAACTCCGGTTTATTAATGCACGGTCGTGGTTAATAAACTTAAGAGGGATTAATTTTGTTGGTTAAACCAAAACCGCTTGTGTTGAGGTTATCAATCTCAATTGATTTCATCAAGGAGTTAGATAGATTAAATGCTACTATTAAATCGGTATAAGGCGTTGTTCTATATTTGATTAATAGTAAGGGTTATTAATGAACGGTCATTGTTAATAACTACCCTCGATGAAGTGGATATATTCCCCGATTGAGTATTCGAGAGGGAATAAGTTATAGATATAACAATGATCGACTAAAATATATCAACAAGTGCAAAGTAGCAATGCCAAGTCCTTTTTATCTTTGAATTAAATCTCATATAGGTTGTTCATCTTAGTTCTTAATTAAATTAAATCACTCAAACCAATTCCCCCCGTTTTATTTACTAAGTATCATAAAAAGAAAATCATTCCTTTCCCTGTGGATACGAACTCTACTACGCTATACTACGTATAAGTGCTAGTATTGAATTTATTTTGACGCACCGTGACAAAGTGCTCGTCAGTGGCTGAGGGCAGCAGGCGAGCAGGTGGCTGCCTTGCAGCAGGCGCCTCAGCAGGTGGCTGCCTGGCAGCAGGCGGCTCCAACGGGCAGAACTTTAAGAATCAATTTCTGATTCACCCGTTATCCGTTTTGAGTGTACCACATATCGAATTGTAGCTCTTAACAAGGACAATCCGAAACCACTTTGACCTGACCCAAATCGGAAGTGGGCCCCACTCAAAATATTGCCCCAAAATGACCATTTAATGCAATTTCTTAACACATTTTCCAACAAACCTACCTTTTTTCTGTAAAAAATGCCACTGTTTTGGTCACTTTGATAGGGAATGCCCCAGGGCCACCAAAGATTTGATGCTGAAGGTGGTGGTTGCTAACTGCAGTGACCCTGCTATTGGTAATCATGCTGCAGCTGATATTGCTAGTGTCTCCCATGTTGCAGCTGATATTGCTAGTGATGCCCCTGTTACTGATACCACTGATTGTCTTCCCAAGGTTTCATAGGTACCAATGCTTTTGATGATTTGGAAACTGTTTTAACATGTTCCATTCCCACTGATTTGACCCATGTTTTAATTGGATTGCTACCAAACATGGTTGTAGCTAATTGCAATGCCCCAGTTATTGACACTCATGCTGCTAATGTTCCTCCCTGTTACAGTTGATTCTCGTCCCAAAGGCCCACAAGATGCGTTGGAAATTATGCTTACTATGCAGCCGGGTTCCAATGTTTCTGATATTTTGGAGAATGTTTTAACAGGTTCCAATCACACTGATTTGGCCCCTTTGCAAGACCATACTGTCTACTCAATTGATAACCCAACTTTACATTTCAAGGCTCCTCCTAATACTTTAGAGGTGCATGCAGTTTCTATTAACGATGTTGCTTTAAATTTTGCTGACGCATCTACTGGTGCTAACGAAATTGATTTAATTAGTGCTGAAAATAAGGATTCTAGTACCACTATGTTGGCAAGAGTCTACTCTGAGGCCCCAATTCATGCTACTAATTCTGTCCGACACCCAGTGAGTTCTGATTTTAGTCCAATTGATGCTATTAATTATGCTAAGGTTACTATCCAACACCCAATAACTTTTTATGAAACCCCGATGGCCACCCTCCATGCGGTGGTAACCGGAGGAACTCATCACTTGGTCGCCTATGATGCTAGAAAATCTGTCTAAGGCCCGAAATGGAAATGATGAGATCCTCTCTGATCCAATGTTTGACTTTGCAGTTATTACACCTGTCCTAATCTTGTCCAGTGATGAAAATACTTCTGAGAACACCCAAATGCTAACTTTTTTTGTCCAGGTCATACTTTTGAGGACATCCAAATACTTCTAAATAACAATTTGCTTATTTTATACTTGGAAAACATTAACTTTAGGTGGTCAACTGTAATAAAAAAGGAATTCTACTAACTAGCACCACAACTCGTCTTAACCCTTCTGCAACTTTCCACCGTAAGTCCTTTCTCCTCTAGCTTAAATTTGTCTATACTCATGAGTGGTAAGTTAGGTGGTTCCTTCCTTTCCTTTATGGGTATTCTGATCTATTTGTCTTAATAGGTGTGGTTCCTTTCCTCTACAGGTATTCTCTATTTTTCTAAATTTTTAAAGTTTGTATTTGTAAATCTGATAAGCCCATATTTTGTAAATCTCAAACCCTTAATTGACCCAACCCTTAATCCCCTTAACCTAGGTCTACACTCTCCCGTGAACTTTGGCTTTGAAATGGTAAGGTCCTAGCATTGTTTCTCATTGATGGGAACTTTGGGTTTGAAATGGTAAGGTCTCTTGATGGGGGACTCAAGATATCATTTGTTTTGGTTGTTGATTTAATTCTTAGTTTTCAGTATGTAGCTCTTTAATATTTAGTTTATCAATCATGAACACATTATTGATGATTACAGTTTGGTCACCCGGATATGGTAGGTGAGGCTGAACTTAGTGTTTGATGGAGTCATTATCTTGGCTTGGATACAACTAGATGAAGCTTTGAATGAACTGATTTTCGATGGAGTCATTATCTTGGCTTGAGGAAACAGTTCACACATTTTTTTAAATGCTTCTTTTGAGTTTTTAAGTTTTATTACATGTATGACATTAAAATCAATTCACAGGAACTGGACTTTCTGGCAACTGTTTCTTCAATTATTTGTGAATTGTGGACTATCTTTGTTATATCTATTCATCCACAAGTAAGTTTCATATTTCAGGTGTTTCTGTTTCATAAACATGGAATCTATTAGGCTTTTCTGAATCTATTAGGCTTTTCTGAATCTACTATTGATCACTATGGGAATCTATGTTTGTGTTTCATAAACACTATGGGGAATCTATTTGATTCCTTGGTATTAGGATTTTCTGAATCTATTATTGATATACTCATATTTGTCTTGGGAATAATTGCCTTTAGAATAATAAATTTTGGAGGAGCTGCTTGAATTTGGGCTTTCAATGTTGAGTAGTTTTTATAATTGTATCATTAATTGAGTGTATGAGTAGTTGATGAATGATGCTGCTATGGAGATTTGATGATGTAAAAGCGATGTGTACTTACGAAGTGATGTAGGACCTGTAGGTGGCTCACTTTTTGGGACTAAATTGTGTAGTTGCTTAGAATGCAAACTTCAACAACAATATAGACTTGAGTTTGAAATGAATATTCTACTTTAAGTGTTCAATCTATAGTTTGAGATCTATTGATTTTGTTATTGTTTATGAGTTTACTGAATATTGAATTGGAATTTCTAAAATATAATTATTTTGGAATTTCAAAATTATATTGTTTTGGAATGATGAAACAATACAAAAACAAAATGATATCAAAGTGTCACTAACTTATCATTTTGCTTGGATGAAAAAAAAATGTGATACGAGGGTGTCATTAGCATATGTGATGCAAAAGCGTCATTGAACGGTTGTGTCGCATATGTATCACTAATTGGTGATACTATAGTGTCATAATTTAGTGACACTTTTAGTGACATTTTTTTAGTTTCACTAGCACCCACCTTCAGCGACACTTTTTTAGTGTCACAAAAGTATGTTAGTGACACTAATTTGATGTCACTGTAAGATCATGATCTACATCCGGTGCGTGCTATATTCATTTTGCGGCATGTTTTTCATACATGTACCCTTCATGAAACTGAACTCATATCCGAGTGTGTTACTCGTAAATATGTAAAATTAAAATTATCTGTTTTATCGAAAAAATGTTATCAAATGGACCTGAATATAAATTGAGTTGGGAAGGTGTAAATAGAGTGAAAAGAGAATGGGGTTCAAGATCAGGTGAACATCTTACACTCCCCCGATGAAGATGACACTCAATCTTGATGATGAGGAAGGAAATATTGATGAGGCAAATTATGGCAGGGAATAGCGATTCGTGTTACACAAAATATTTTATTTGGACTTTACTTTGTTTTTCTTTCATAATCCATATCTATTTGAAGTAGAAGTGTAATATACAGAAATTATTTAAAATAGGACTAAAATTCTTGCAAAAACCCAAAATAAAACTTGTTACTACTAGTTCTATTGGAAACATACCTATTTTTTCATTCCAATCTTTCCCCTCCTTTAAATATGAGTAAAAGGTAGTCAAAAGTTATAATTAAATGTTTTAATTCATATAAATTCGTAAAAAATAATAAAAATCGTAGAAAAATAATAAAAAATTAATAAAATGTTTATAAAATAAAAAATCAATATTTTTAAATTAAAAATATAGGTAAAATCCATAAAATATTAAAAAATTAGGGATGCCTTTCTCACCACTTGTACTACCTCCCTGCACCACGACCGGTGTAAAAAATGTCATATTTCCTAACAACTGCCGTTTTTTCTTAAAATGCCAAAAAAATGGCATATTACCCTTTCAGAATGCCACAATTTTCACTTGATCTGCCATAAATATGGCATTCGTAATGGATGTGGCATTTTCCCCCCCCGATAACCGGAGGTGGTGGTGTTGGGGCGGTAGAGGCGGCGGTGATTTTTTTTTACGTTTTTTATTTTTTTTTAAAAAAAAAAATTTTTTAAAAAGGAAAAAAATATAATTATTATTATTTTTTAAAAAAACCTTACTTTTATTATTATGCATCAATTTTTTCCATTTTTCTTTTTAAAAATGATTATGATTTAAAAAGTCAAACATTCTGATGTAAAAAAAAAGTAAAATTGAGGAAAAAAATTTAAAGATGTTAAAAAATATTTTAGTCAGCAGATCTTAATCTTAGCACTTAAAAGTTATTTTAATAAAAAAAATCTGAAATATATCTTAATTTTCTTAAAAAATATATTTAAGAAAAAATTTGAGTTAAAATACCCCCCAACAGTTAAATGTAACTTTTTAAATTTATATATGTGAGTTTTAAAAATTATGAATTTTGATATATCATTTATAAAAAATGGAATAATGATAAAAAAGTTATAATACTTTAAATAAAATTGGGGTTTATAATTTGAATGTGCCCCTCATATTTCTTTTTAAAGCCCCCGCTAGCTTCTCTCCTCCGTCAATAGCCTCTTTAATTTCTACTCCAATATCCATGAGTATTTTTTCAAAACTAATGCCAAACATATATTTTCCAAAACCAATTTCCAAAAGTGTTTGTACTTTTTGGAAATAAGGATCATCCTCCAAATGCTAAGACTTCTTTAACAACTCTTATAATAAAAACTGTATAGTTTCCAAATGGATTACTAGCTTTACATGTTCCATTTTATTACATGATAAGTACATTTAAAAATTCCTTAGATCACACATAAGCATTTTAATTGGTAAAAGAACATTGACAAATGTAAGAATAATTTTGTTTTGTGATAAAGAACACTAGCACGGGTACAATACGTATAACTGCTAACAAACCATTAGCAGAAAATGAATTGCACATATGGGAGTTCAAATTGTGATATCAAAACTGCTAGCAATTTCAACTACAATAATAAGAAGGGATAAATAGTTCTCATATCGGTGAAGGGCAAGTTCCAGCCATGTTTGTATTTTGGCGTTTCAATAATTGAGCATAGAGAAGTAAATTACTCAATCCATCACAAACAAAATTTAAGGCTATTCCAGTTCAAAGTTACAAAAAAAGTAAAGCAACCCGTAGATAGGGATGTCACAAGGGTTAAGTTTCGAGTTCGAAATCCATCAACTATATATGATGAGAGGTTACTATGCCAAAAATGCATAAAGTCTCAATCTCACTATTTATCTATCAGTTTGTGATTAAAATTCAACTTATATCATGTCATCTAACTCATGTCCTGCAACCCGCACGGGTAGCTCAGTTGATCGAGTGGTGAGAAAATTGGACCAAATGACCAAGGTTCGAAACCCGCAGTGGCCGTGTGGAGGTTATAGAACCTGAAATAAGGCTGAATCTCTGGTGCGCACATGTATAAGGTCTACCACCGCTTTGCTGATTGAGTCACTGTAATTAACCTCCCCACCATCCTGTCAAGTCGGAATACGGGCCCTGGGGTCCGGCATTCAACCAAACTCATGTCCTGCAAAAAAAGTAAGGCCACTTTACGTGGAAACAGCTAAGGGAGTGTACTTGGTCCAAGCTAAGGGAGTGTACTATACAGTCTATACTGCTGTTCAAGCATGTAACAAGGACGAAGTACGTGCGATTATGATGTTTCCTGCCCCTAGCTAGGGACCAGCTTTGTTTGGTTGAAAAGGTGGAATCTCCTACACCCCAAGAGTTCTCGTACCCCGACTCGATAGGATTTTTAGGAGGACGTTAATCACGGTGATTGTAACCTCTGCACAGTCGTTACGGGTTTCGAACCTTAGTCATTTGGTTCAAATTTCCCACCAGCTTTGTTAACGGCTGCGGAGTACAACTTAAAAACAGTAGTTTGGAGTATTACCCATCCGGGCAGGCCTCAATTTGAACCAAACATGGATGGGAGAAACTCCGGAGGAAAGCAGCCCAGGAATGAAGAGGCTGAAAGACTCATAATGAGAAACAATGTGCAAGTGGATGTAGACAAACTCATCGGAGTGATGCAAGGTAAGCTGTCGGAATCGCCGAAATTACTCACCAAATCGGCCGGCAGAAACAAATGCTGCATTTTCCGGGCACCCGGGCACTTCTTCAGCAGCGGTTGGAAAGCCAACACCCGACCGCATCAGCCCCGCGCAGTCTCAATCGGTCCATACCACCACGGGAAGCGGCATCTGAAGATGATGCAGGAGCACAAGTGGAGGTTCTTGGAGAGAGTGGTAAAGAGGACAAGGGAGAAAAAAGGTGTGGGATTAGAGGAGTACATTAAAGTTGTGAGAGGATTAGAAGAAGAAGCCAGAGAATGCTATTCTGAGGCTATCACTACTCTCAAAGGCGATGATAAGTTTGTGGAGATGTTGGTTCTTGATGGCTGCTTTGTGGTTGAATTTTTCCGGTCATTCAGCGGGATGTATCCCTTTGAGAATGACGATCCATTTCGTACTATGCAATGGATAGGATGTAGTATCCGAGACGACCTCCTCTGCCTCGAGAACCAGATACCATACATCGTGCTCCAGAGATTGTTCGAACTTACTGAAATAGACACCAATAGGTTGTTCGATGGCGGCCCCACTTCTTTAGACGGCATGGCCCTCAATTTCTTTGGAATATCGGATAAAGTGGAAACACCCCAGGATTTTGAAGCCCTGCATCTACTTAATTTAGTCCGGAAGAGTTTAATCCCGGTGCCGGGATCTAGCTCCTACAAACCCCATTGCCTCTCGATGCTGCTGAGCGGAGCCGGAGCCGAGCTGGAGCGCGCCGTAAAAGGGCTGTCACGTTTGAACTGTTTCCAGAGGACCGCCGGTGAAGCAGGCAACATCCATTGCATCACCAAGCTGCGGCGATCCGGGATCAAGCTGAAGCTGAAGGAAGATGAGAGCAGTTTCCTGAGGGTGGAATTCAAGCGGGGGGTGATCCGGATGCCACTGCTGATTCTGGACGACACGAGGTGCGCCTTCTTGCTGAACTGCGTGGCGTTCGAGCAGTGCCACGGGGAGAGTGACAAGCTCGTGTCCGAGTACGCGGTGTTTCTGGACTGCCTCATAGACACCCACAAGGACGTGGACATTCTGTGCGAGGCCAAGGTCTTACAGAACTGTTTGGCGACGAAAGATGAGGTCGCCGCCTTTGTGGGCAAGCTCTCCAAGGCGGTGACGATCAGTAGTTTCGAAGAGACCTACTTGAGTGAAGTGTATGCCGGCGTGAACGCCCACTACGACAACAATTTGCACATCCATTTGGCCGAGGTCAAGCACAAATACTTCAGCTCCCCTTGGTCCTTCATCTCCCTCATCGCTGCCATTTTTCTCCTCGTCCTCACCGTCGTTCAAACCATTTTCGCCATTTTAGATTTTAAAAATAAGTAGAGAATTAGGCTTCTATTATCCCATCCTTTTCTTAGACTACCAATAAACTCTAATATGTACCGTACTTTTCAATCAATAACAAAACACCCCATCCTTATCTTATCGGAAATTATTCCCCCGCCGCACTAGAGTGCTCTCGCAGATCTATTGGCAACAAGGACGAAGAAGTCAAGAAGAAAAGCCATGTGCCTACCAAATCCATCCCCATCCATGGTGTTTTGCTTTAGATCTCTACAGTGAGGGCTGTTAGAAATATTTCGATTTAAGTATTTTTGGACCATTTATATAATTTAATATATTTTGTGGAAATGTATGTCTTACCATTTAATCAATCTTTAATTGACAAAATAGGACTTAAGTCTAAATTTGCCTAAATAGAAGTTATTATTTATAGTTGGACAGAAACACCCTTGAAGATAAGAAAACACATGGTCACCGGTATCATGCCACACCGCCGTTGTACCACCGCCGGCCTTCGCCGACCATCTCAAAATTGACCGCCGCTGCAGATCTCACCACCGCCACTGCAGATCTGATCGTCACCGTCATAGATCTAGTCAAATCTTGCTGCCGCCACATGCCGGCCGCCCCTTCAGATGCAGCTGCCGCTGATGCAGATCCGGACTCCGCGGTTAAAGATCTGGCCTCTGCTATCGCAGATCTAGTCGGTGGCTACTCTAATGCCATTATTTTGATCTGAATGCCAACATGAACCCAGAATGCCAATTTAATGGCATTTTCAAAGCAAAAGATGACATTTTTGAAGAGCAATTTTGCGATTTTAATGGCATTCTAAAACAAAATTTGAACGAGATCTGCAATGAAACACAAAACAAGATCTGCAATGAAGGAAGAAGAAAAAGATGACAGAAGAAGAAGGGAGAAAAACGAGCTACTTCAACTCGGCCACCATGGCCACTAGATCTGAATTCATGACTCGTGGATGCTCCGTCTTTTCTCGCCGCTGGTTCCTTTTGCTCACCACCGTTGATCGTTGCTCGTTGCCGCTGCCTCACCTCGAAAGTCGCCGCTGCTGCCTCACCTTCAAGGTCGCCACTGCTGCCTCACCTCGAAGGTCGCCACTGCTGCCTCACATTGAAGATCCTTGTTGAGAAGATGAACAGGGCCGGTGCAAATGTAGAAAAGAACGGGAGAAGAAGCTGGACTGCTGGGTCACACGATTTGAAGGCAATTAAATTAAAGGGAGGCTAAATTTGGAAAAAAAGTCCTATTTAGGGAATAAATAATATATACTCCTATTTAGTAATTTCAACAATAATTAAGTAATTTTAACAGTAATTTGTCTTAAATTTATCATATGGCAGATTTGATCTCTATATTTATCTATAGTTAACATATGATGAGTATGTTTTAACATTAAATAATTCCTAAGGTATCAAATGGATTTCTTTTAGATACAAGATAAACATTTGTTCGTTCCATTCTTGCCACTAAGAGGGAAAACAATGTTTCTTCCCAAAGATCTCAAAAACACCTATATTAAGAAACCCAATGAAAATCATTTAATCAACAAAATCCGCTTGTTTTATTCGAGAATCTACACATTTATGACTATCACTTCAATCTTCTACAACATAACAAAAAATTGTTCTCTCCAACCGGTTAGTGTTCTTATATGCGCTTATTCTATAAATTTTTTCATGTTTGGTGAGACTATTTCCTTATTTGGGGCTGAATTTTTTAAGATTTGGTATCAAAGCATTTTAATTCTCGCTAACATTGATAAAATCCAAAGTTTTCAATCTTCCTGAATGATTCAATAATTTTCGCCGGTCTCAACCTTTTTCGTGTGAAAACCAGATCGAGAATTCAACAAATTTTCGGAGTCAACTACACAAGTTGTTGAATTCTACCGAAAACCTTTTTGGTATTTTCTACGGTGCCCATATTATTTGTTGGGCAAATTATACCGTGGGATCGGCCCACCCTCCGCATGATGTGCCGATCCCACTTTAGTCAATTGATTTCTTTTTTCATTCTTCCTCGAGCAACATTCGTTCTTTTCTTTTGCTTTTGTTTTTTTATTTTTCTTTTTTCAATTCTTCTCCTTTTCCATCAAATTAAAATACTAAAAATTTAATTGTAGTTTTACTTTCTTTTATCTTCAACTTAAATTATAATTGAATCTATTTTTTTATTTTTATTAATACATGACAAAAAGTTCATCAATCTAAATAAAATTAGTATATTGGATTTCATACACATTTTTCATTACCAAATCATTACAAAATTTCATTAATCCAAAAAAAGTATATTTTTATTTCATAATCATGCACTTATTCTACTTTTTTTATCTTCAACTGAAATTGCAATAGAATATATATTTTTTGTAATATTTTTTATATGTCGATTTCATAATTCTTTATAATATATTTCTTATCTCTTTGCAAAAAAAAAATACTCCATATTTCTTATCTATTTGATATGTTTTTAGTGTTTTTAAGTCATTAAAATGTTTATTTCGATTTAAATTTCATAAAAATGGAATTATATTACATTTTTCATATGAGTGAGTTATGTTTATTGACAATTTTTGGAATTACATTTGATGAGATATAGAGTTACATCTTCTTATGGGCGAGTTACATCTTCTTATGCATGAGTACGTTACATCTTCCTATGTTCGAGTTATATTTGGACTTGTCTCAACAAGTTACACTTTGCGTACACCTAAGTTAGATTTTCCATCAACGCGTATTACATTTTTTCATAACACGAGTTACATTACAAAATAAACTCCAACTATTGGACAAAAAAAAGCAATTTTTGCAAACAAAAATGAGTTTTTTGGCAAAAAATGATTTTTTTGGCTTAAAAAAAAATTGGCAAAAAAAATTCTTTCAAACATTTTTATGGCCTTAATACTAAAAACAAAACATATTAACTATTTATAAAAATTAATTCGAGCAATTAGACTCCTTATTTTAATTGTTTGCATTGATTGTATATGATGAAGTTACATCTTCTTGTTTGCGAGTTATATTTTTTTATGTGTGGGTTACATCTTCTTATACGCGAGTTACATTTAGACATGCATTAACAAGTTACCTTTTGCATAAACCTAAATTGGATTTTCCATCAACGCGAGTTACATTTTGCATAACACGAGTTCCAACACAACATAAAGTCCTGTTATTGAAACAAAAGAAGCATGTTTTTGCAAAAAAAAAAAACTGTTTGGCCAAAAAAATTGATTTATTTGGCAAAACAACTGATTAAAAAATCATTTTATGGCCTTAATATTAAAAATAGAACATATTCACTATTTAAGGAAGCCCCTATTATTGAAAAAAAATCACTATTTTTGCAAAAAACATGATTTTTGTGGTAAAAAAATATTTGTTTTTGGCAAAAAAAAAGGATTTTAAGAAAAAAGATTATTTATGGCCTTAATATAAAAAAAACATATTCATTCTTTGCGTAAAGTAATTGAGTAATTAGACTCCTTGTTTTCATTGAAATCAATGATTTATTTTTTATAATCTGTATTAGACAAGTTACATTTCCATTTGCCTGCAGTTACATTTCTTATCAACGTGAGTTACATTTCATTTCACGCGAGTTACATCATTTTGTTACTGGAGAATGAAAAAAATTACTGTTCACCCGCGTGAACAGTAACACACGATTACACAAATTTGGTTGTGGGAAATAGCATGCTTATGTGGTCAAATAAGTAATTGACATGTGGATAAGAAATATACTTACCACACATTCAATTCAAGAAAAAAAGTTTGCACTTCCGTCCTTCTATGATAGACGAGAATATTTAAGGGTTAATTATCAAAATAGGACTAAAAGTCGATCACTTTGCACAAATAGGACCAAAAATAAACTATTTTTTCATAGGATTATTTATGTGTGTCTTGGACAAATATACCCTTATAGCTATTGAAATGTTTTGATTCATAATAAAATAATAAAAAATAATAAAAATTCTTAAAAAAAACTAAAACATTAATAAAAATATTTCGATAATAATAATTTCTTTCCTTATTAATTTTCAAAAAATTGCCTAAATACGAGTTATTATTTATAGTTGGACAGAAACACCCTTGAAGATAAGAAAACACATGGTCACCGGTAGCATGCCACACCGCCGTTGTACCACCGCCGGCCATCGCCGACCACCTCAAAATTGACCGCCGCTGCAGATCTCACCACCGCCACTGCAGATCTGACCGTCGCCGTCGCAGATCTAGCCAAATCTAGCTGCCGCCACATGTCGGCCGCCCCTTCAGATGCAGCTGCCGCCGATGCAGATCCGGACTCCGCGGCTGCAGATCCGGCCTTTACTGTCGCAGATCTAGTCGGTGGCTAGACTCTAATGCCATCATTTTGATCTGAATGCCAACATGAACCCAGAATGCCAATTTAATGGCATTTTCAAAGCAAAAGATGGCATTTTTGAAGAGCAATTTTGCGATATTAATGGCATTCTAAAACAAAATTTGAACGAGATCTGCGATGAAACACAAAACAAGATCTGCAATGAAGGAAGAAGAAAAAGATGACAGAAGAAGAGGGGAGAAATACGAGCTACTTCAACTCGGCCACCATGGCCACTAGATCTGAACTCATGACTCGTGGATGCTCCGTCTTTTCTCGCCGCCGGTTCCTTTTGCTCACCACCGTTGATCGTTGCCGCTGCCTCACCTCGAAAGTCGCCGCTGCTGCCTCACCTTGAAGGTCGCCGCTGCTGCCTCACCTCGAAGGTCGCCACTGCTGCCTCACATTGAAGATCCTTGTTGAGAAGATGAACAGGGCCGGTACAATTGTAGAAAAGAACGGGAGAAGAAGCTGGACTGCTGGGTCACACGATTTGAAGGCAATTAAATTAAAGGGAGGCTAAATTTGGAAAAAAAGTCCTATTTAGGGAATAAATAATATATACTCCTATTTAGTAATTTCAACAATAATTAAGTAATTTTAACAGTAATTTGTCTTAAATTTATCATATGGCAGATTTGATCTCTATATTTATCTATAGTTAACATATGATGAGTATGTTTTAACATTAAATAATTCCTAAGGTATCAAATGGATTTCTCTTAGATACAAGATAAACATTTGTTCGTTCCATTCTTGCCACTAAGAGGGAAAACAATGTTTCTTCCCAAAGGTCTCAAAAACACCTATATTAAGAAACCCAATGAAAATCGTTTAATCAACGAAATCCGCTTGTATCCTTCGAGAATCTACACATTTATGACTATCACTTCAATCTTCTACAACATAACAAAAAATTGTTCTCTCCAACCGGTTAGTGTTCTTATATGCGCTTATTCTATAAATTTTTTCATGTTTGGTGAGACTATTTCCTTATTTGGGGCTGAATTTTTTAAGATTTGGTATCAAAGCATTTTAATTCTCGCTAACATTGATAAAATCCAAAGTTTTCAATCTTCCTGAATGATTCAATAATTTTCGCCGGTCTCAACCTTTTTCGTGTGAAAACCAGATCGAGAATTCAACAAATTTTCGGAGTCAACTACACAAGTTGTTGAATTCTACCGAAAACCTTTTTGGTATTTTCTACGGTGCCCATATTATTTGTTGCGCAAATTATACCGTGGGATCGGCCCACCCTCCGCATGATGTGCCGATCCCACTTTAGTCAATTGATTTCTTTTTTCATTCTTCCTCGAGCAACATTCGTTCTTTTCTTTTGCTTTTGTTTTTTTATTTTTCTTTTTTCAATTCTTCTCCTTTTCCATCAAATTAAAATACTAAAAATTTAATTGTAGTTTTACTTTCTTTTATCTTCAACTTAAATTATAATTGAATCTATTTTTTTATTTTTATTAATACATGACAAAAAGTTCATCAATCTAAATAAAATTAGTATATTGGATTTCATACACATTTTTCATTACCAAATCATTACAAAATTTCATTAATCCAAAAAAAGTATATTTTTATTTCATAATCATGCACTTATTCTACTTTTTTTATCTTCAACTGAAATTGCAATAGAATATATATTTTTTGTAATATTTTTTATATGTCGATTTCATAATTCTTTATAATATATTTCTTATCTCTTTGCAAAAAAAAAATACTCCATATTTCTTATCTATTTGATATGTTTTTAGTGTTTTTAAGTCATTAAAATGTTTATTTCGATTTAAATTTCATAAAAATGGAATTATATTACATTTTTCATATGAGTGAGTTATGTTTATTGACAATTTTTGGAATTACATTTGATGAGATATAGAGTTACATCTTCTTATGGGCGAGTTACATCTTCTTATGCATGAGTACGTTACATCTTCCTATGTTCGAGTTATATTTGGACTTGTCTCAACAAGTTACACTTTGCGTACACCTAAGTTAGATTTTCCATCAACGTGTATTACATTTTTTCATAACACGAGTTACATTACAAAATAAACTCCAACTATTGGACCAAAAAAAGCAATTTTTGCAAACAAAAATGAGTTTTTTGGCAAAAAATGATTTTTTTGGCTTAAAAAAAAATTGGCAAAAAAAATTCTTTCAAACATTTTTATGGCCTTAATACTAAAAACAAAACATATTAACTATTTATAAAAATTAATTCGAGCAATTAGACTCCTTATTTTAATTGTTTGCATTGATTGTATATGATGAAGTTACATCTTCTTGTTTGCGAGTTATATTTTTTTATGTGTGGGTTACATCTTCTTATACGCGAGTTACATTTAGACATGCATTAACAAGTTACCTTTTGCATAAACCTAAATTGGATTTTCCATCAACGCGAGTTACATTTTGCATAACACGAGTTCCAACACAACATAAAGTCCTGTTATTGAAACAAAAGAAGCATGTTTTTGCAAAAAAAAAACTGTTTGGCCAAAAAAATTGATTTATTTGGCAAAACAACTGATTAAAAAATCATTTTATGGCCTTAATATTAAAAATAGAACATATTCACTATTTAAGGAAGCCCCTATTATTGAAAAAAAATCACTATTTTTGCAAAAAACATGATTTTTGTGGTAAAAAAATATTTGTTTTTGGCAAAAAAAAAGGATTTTAAGAAAAAAGATTATTTATGGCCTTAATATAAAAAAAACATATTCATTCTTTGCGTAAAGTAATTGAGTAATTAGACTCCTTGTTTTCATTGAAATCAATGATTTATTTTTTATAATCTGTATTAGACAAGTTACATTTCCATTTGCCTGCAGTTACATTTCTTATCAACGTGAGTTACATTTCATTTCACGCGAGTTACATCATTTTGTTACTGGAGAATGAAAAAAATTACTGTTCACCCGCGTGAACAGTAACACACGATTACACAAATTTGGTTGTGGGAAATAGCATGCTTATGTGGTCAAATAAGTAATTGACATGTGGATAAGAAATATACTTACCACACATTCAATTCAAGAAAAAAAGTTTGCACTTCCGTCCTTCTATGATAGACGAGAATATTTAAGGGTTAATTATCAAAATAGGACTAAAAGTCGATCACTTTGCACAAATAGGACCAAAAATAAACTATTTTTTCATAGGATTATTTATGTGTGTCTTGGACAAATATACCCTTATAGCTATTGAAATGTTTTGATTCATAATAAAATAATAAAAAATAATAAAAATTCTTAAAAAAAACTAAAACATTAATAAAAATATTTCGATAATAATAATTTCTTTCCTTATTAATTTTCAAAAAATTGCCTAAATACGAGTTATTATTTATAGTTGGACAGAAACACCCTTGAAGATAAGAAAACACATGGTCACCGGTAGCATGCCACACCGCCGTTGTACCACCGCCGGCCATCGCCGACCACCTCAAAATTGACCGCCGCTGCAGATCTCACCACCGCCACTGCAGATCTGACCGTCGCCGTCGCAGATCTAGCCAAATCTAGCTGCCGCCACATGCCGGCCGCCCCTTCAGATGCAGCTGCCGCCGATGCAGATCCGGACTCCGCGGCTGCAGATCCGGCCTTTACTGTCGCAGATCTAGTCGGTGGCTAGACTCTAATGCCATCATTTTGATCTGAATGCCAACATGAACCCAGAATGCCAATTTAATGGCATTTTCAAAGCAAAAGATGGCATTTTTGAAGAGCAATTTTGCGATATTAATGGCATTCTAAAACAAAATTTGAACGAGATCTGCGATGAAACACAAAACAAGATCTGCAATGAAGGAAGAAGAAAAAGATGACAGAAGAAGAGGGGAGAAATACGAGCTACTTCAACTCGGCCACCATGGCCACTAGATCTGAACTCATGACTCGTGGATGCTCCGTCTTTTCTCGCCGCCGGTTCCTTTTGCTCACCACCGTTGATCGTTGCCGCTGCCTCACCTCGAAAGTCGCCGCTGCTGCCTCACCTTGAAGGTCGCCGCTGCTGCCTCACCTCGAAGGTCGCCACTGCTGCCTCACATTGAAGATCCTTGTTGAGAAGATGAACAGGGCCGGTACAATTGTAGAAAAGAACGGGAGAAGAAGCTGGACTGCTGGGTCACACGATTTGAAGGCAATTAAATTAAAGGGAGGCTAAATTTGGAAAAAAAGTCCTATTTAGGGAATAAATAATATATACTCCTATTTAGTAATTTCAACAATAATTAAGTAATTTTAACAGTAATTTGTCTTAAATTTATCATATGGCAGATTTGATCTCTATATTTATCTATAGTTAACATATGATGAGTATGTTTTAACATTAAATAATTCCTAAGGTATCAAATGGATTTCTCTTAGATACAAGATAAACATTTGTTCGTTCCATTCTTGCCACTAAGAGGGAAAACAATGTTTCTTCCCAAAGGTCTCAAAAACACCTATATTAAGAAACCCAATGAAAATCGTTTAATCAACGAAATCCGCTTGTATCCTTCGAGAATCTACACATTTATGACTATCACTTCAATCTTCTACAACATAACAAAAAATTGTTCTCTCCAACCGGTTAGTGTTCTTATATGCGCTTATTCTATAAATTTTTTCATGTTTGGTGAGACTATTTCCTTATTTGGGGCTGAATTTTTTAAGATTTGGTATCAAAGCATTTTAATTCTCGCTAACATTGATAAAATCCAAAGTTTTCAATCTTCCTGAATGATTCAATAATTTTCGCCGGTCTCAACCTTTTTCGTGTGAAAACCAGATCGAGAATTCAACAAATTTTCGGAGTCAACTACACAAGTTGTTGAATTCTACCGAAAACCTTTTTGGTATTTTCTACGGTGCCCATATTATTTGTTGCGCAAATTATACCGTGGGATCGGCCCACCCTCCGCATGATGTGCCGATCCCACTTTAGTCAATTGATTTCTTTTTTCATTCTTCCTCGAGCAACATTCGTTCTTTTCTTTTGCTTTTGTTTTTTTATTTTTCTTTTTTCAATTCTTCTCCTTTTCCATCAAATTAAAATACTAAAAATTTAATTGTAGTTTTACTTTCTTTTATCTTCAACTTAAATTATAATTGAATCTATTTTTTTATTTTTATTAATACATGACAAAAAGTTCATCAATCTAAATAAAATTAGTATATTGGATTTCATACACATTTTTCATTACCAAATCATTACAAAATTTCATTAATCCAAAAAAAGTATATTTTTATTTCATAATCATGCACTTATTCTACTTTTTTTTATCTTCAACTGAAATTGCAATAGAATATATATTTTTTGTAATATTTTTTATACGTCGATTTCATAATTCTTTATAATATATTTCTTATCTCTTTAAAAAAAATACTCCATATTTCTTATCTATTTGATATGTTTTTAGTGTTTTTAAGTCATTACAATGTTTATTTCGATTTAAATTTCATAAAAATGAAATTATA
Source organism: Cuscuta europaea (assembly GCA_945859875.1). Taxonomy (NCBI): domain Eukaryota; kingdom Viridiplantae; phylum Streptophyta; class Magnoliopsida; order Solanales; family Convolvulaceae; genus Cuscuta; species Cuscuta europaea. Next base: position 13,640,627 of record CAMAPE010000004.1, read on the forward strand.
TTACATTTTTCATATGAGTGAGTTATGTTTATTGACAATTTCTGGAATTACATTTGATGAGATATAGAGTTACATCTTCTTATGGGCGAGTTACATCTTCTTATGCATGAGTACGTTACATCTTCCTATGCGCGAGTTATATTTGGACTTGTCTCAACAAGTTACACTTTGCGTACACCTAAGTTAGATTTTCCATCAACGCGTATTACATTTTTTCATAACAGGAGTTACATTACAAAATAAACTCCAACTATTGGACAAAAAAAAGCAATTTTTGCAAACAAAAATGAGTTTTTTGGCAAAAAATGATTTTTTTGGCTTAAAAAAAAATTGGCAAAAAAAATTCTTTCAAACATTTTTATGGCCTTAATACTAAAAACAAAACATATTAACTATTTATAAAAATTAATTCGAGCAATTAGACTCCTTATTTTAATTGTTTGCATTGATTGTATATGATGAAGTTACATCTTCGAGTTTGCGAGTTACATTTTTTTATTCGTGGGTTACATCTTTTTATATGTGAGTTACATTTAGACATGCATTAACAAGTTACCTTTTGCATAAACCTAAATTAGATTTTCCATCAACGCGAGTTACATTTTGCATAACACGAGTTCCAACACAACATAAAGTCCTGTTATTGAAACAAAAGAAGCATGTTTTTGCAAAAAAAAACTGTTTGGCAAAAAAAATGATTTAATTGGCAAAACAACTGATTAAAAAATCATTTTATGGCCTTAATATTAAAAATAGAACATATTCACTATTTAAGGAAGCCCCTGTTATTGAAAAAAAAATCACTATTTTTGCAAAAAACATGACTTTTGTGGTAAAAAAATATTTTTTTTGGCAAAAAAAAAGGATTTTAAGAAAAAAGAGTATTTATGGCCTTAATATAAAAAAAACATATTCATTCTTTACGTAAAGTAATTGAGTAATTAGACTCCTTGTTTTCATTGAAATCAATGATTTATTTTTTATAATCTGTATTAGACAAGTTACATTTCCATTTGCGTGCAGTTACATGTCTTATCAACGTGAGTTACATTTCATTTCACGCGAGTTACATTTCATTTCACGCGAGTTACATCATTTTGTTACTGGAGAATGAAAAAAATTACTGTTCACCCGCGTGAACAGTAACACACGATTACACAAATTTGGTTGTGGGAAATAGCATGCTCAAGGTGGGCTGCTCCCACGTTATACGAACTGTATTTGTTGGGGTACAGTGCTATGCTTATGTGGTCAAATAAGTAATTGACATGTGGATAAGAAATATACTTACCACGCATTAAATTCAAGATAAAAAGTTTGCACTTCCGTCCTTCTATGATAGACGAGAATATTTAAGGGTTAATTATCGAAATAGGACTAAAAGTCGATCACTTTGCACAAATAGGACCAAAAATAAACTATTTTTTCATAGGATTATTTATGTGTGTCTTGGACAAATATACCCTTATAGCTATTGAAATGTTTTAATTCATAATAAAATAATAAAAAATAATAAAAATTCGTAAAAAATACTAAAACATTAATAAAACTATTTCGATAATTATAATTTCTTTCCTTATTAATTTTCAAAAAATATAAAATAATAATAAAATAAAATTCACCGCCGCCTCTGTCGCCTCTCCACCACCACCTCCAGTCACAAGGGGAAAAAATGTCAAGTTCATTACGAATGCCATATTTATGGCATAAAACAATGAAAATGTTGGCATTCTCAAAGAGAAATATGTCATGTTTTTGGCATTTTCAGAAAAAATGGAAGTTTTTAGGGGAAAAATGACATTTTTTTCACCGGCCGGAGATGGTGGTGCAGGGAGGTAGTACAGGCGGCGGGAAAGGCATCCATATTTTTTAAATTTTTTTATGGATTTTTACTATTTTTTATTAATTTTTACTAATTTTAAAAAAATAAAACTTAATTTTTTTTAACTTCTTATTTTATAAATATTTTATAAATTTCTAAAATATTTTTCTACGAATTTTTGAATTTTTTTCGAATTTATTATGAATTAAACATTTAATTAACTCATATTTAAAGGAAGAATAAGAATGGAATGAAAAATAGGTATGTTTCCAATAGAACTAATATGGTCCTATTTTAAAAAGAAAAACATAGTAACTTCTATTTTGAGTTTTTGCCATAGTTTTAGTCCTATTTGGAGTAATTTCTAAATATTAAATGTTAACGGAGGTTTTTTCTTCCCGTTTTCTGCTCTCTACCAAACCAGACAGTGGCTTCTTCTCTCCATCGCAACTGACGAGACATAATCACGTAAGAGGAACTTATCAGCTTCAGTTGAGATTAGCGGCAACGGCGGCTTCAGTCCAGGGAGCGAAGGAAACCTGGCTGCCGGAGCATAATCGCGGAAGAGGAACTTAGCCGAATCAATTGAGATTTTTGAGCATTTGAAGGTTTCTCTTGAGCATATTCTAACAAATTCGGTATGTACTTGATTTATTCATCACATCTAATTGTTGGGTTTTTCTTGATTTTTGACCCATCAGGAAAGCCCAACTCTTGAGCCCATTAAAAGTCTTCTTTAGACTTTCTATTTTGGGGGCTAATAATAAAAATGGGTCTGCCATCTATCCAAAAATATAAGCACAGAATGAGAGCAACAGATTGAGAAAACAAGTCACAAAAACATGAGTTGAACTACTCATCCCGTTTTTCCAATACACCGCAGCAGAGAAGTTCCGTTTCCCGAAGATTGAACTGTTGGATCGTCCTGATTTTTGGACAGAAGCTACACAGCATCGGAGCCAACATTTTGGACGGTGGAGATCGGGTTTTGAGGTCCGGAGATCGGGTTTCGTTGGTCTGGATAGTAGCTATTTTTCTGGTGATATTTTTCTTATCTTGGCTCTACTTTGATTCCATACACCTTGATGTGCTTAGTTCCAAGGATATGATGATTTTTTATGCCTTTACTATTATCTAGAGAAGACTTTGTACTGCTCCTTTGATGATGATAGTGGATTGAAAAAGGAGAAGAAGAAGAGCGATTACAACAATCAAAAGAATCATAAGAAAGATGAGGGTGAATATGGCAATGCTAAAGTTAACACTACGACTTTCTTATATGTTGTGATCTTGATATGATCAACATTGCACATGATGATTCGATCTGGGTTGTTGAAAGTGGTGCTACGTGTCATGTAATATCACAGATGGATTTTATTCATCTTACACTCCAGGTAACTTGGTAATGTTAGGATGGGTAATAATGGACTATCAAAGATTGCAGGCATCAGAGATATTTGTTTGAAGTTTGACAGTGGGATAGAGCTGGTTTTACATAATGTAAAACATGTTTCCAATATGAGACTTAATTTGATCTCCGCGGGCTTACTTGATGATGATGGTTACAACAACAACTTTGGTAATGGAATATGGAAACTCACTCGTGGTTCTTTGATCGTGGCTAGAGGTAAAAGATGCTCAAAGTTGTACATGACATATCCGAAGATCTTCAAGGATAGGGTCAATGTTGTGGTGAATACTGACATGACTGATTTATGGCATAAGAGACTTGGTTACATGAGTGAAAAGGAGATGTCTCTTTTGTTGAAGAGAAATGTGTTACCGGGTGTGCATGATATTCATCTAAAGAAGTGTTCACACTGTTTGGAAGGTAAACAAAACAGGGTTTCCTTTAAGAGCCATCCTCCTTCCAGGAAGGAAAATATACTTGATCTGGTGCATTCTAATGTTTGTGGTCCTATGAAGACTAGTACACTTGGTGGCTGCTTCTACTTTGTCACATTCATTGATGATCACTCCAGAAAGGTATGGGTTTATACCTTGAAATCTAAAGATCAAGTATTTGAAGTGTTTAAGCAGGTTCATTCCTCGGTTGAGAGACAGACTAGAAAGAAGCTCAAGTGTATTCGCACAGATAATGGGGGAGAATACATTGGCCCATTTGATGCTTATTGTAGAGATCATGGTATTCGACATCAAAAGAGTCATCCCAAGACACCACAGCTGAACGGATTAGCAGAGCGGATGAACAGAACTTTAATGGAGCATGTCAGATGTTTGTTGTCCTATGCAGGGCTGCCAAGTTCATTCTGGGGAGAAGCTTTGAGTACAACGGTACATGTTATTAATCTAACTCCTTGTGTTCCTTTGTCTTTTGATGTACCTGACAGGATTTGGAGCGGCAAAGATGTTTCTTACCGTCACTTAAGGGTCTTTGGATGCAAAGCTTTTGTGCACATTCCTAAAGATGAAAGATCAAAGCTTGATATGAAGTCCAAACCATGTGTTTTATTGGGTTATGACCAAGATGAGTTCAGTTACAGATTATATGATCCAGTGCACAAGAAACTTATTCAATGCTAAGATGTTGTGTTTGTTGAAGATCAGACCATGAAAGATGTTGAGAAGAAAGAGACAGTTCCTCAACATAATCATGATGTTACTGATTTGGATTTAGTGCCTCCTCAGCATGTAGAACCACCTCTTGACGATGATGTTCAGAATGATGAAGAACATGATACTGATGATATTGATGTTGTTTAGAGGTGGATGAAGAATTTCATTAAGAGATACCGGTACCAGACGTGCCACCATTTGTCCCACTTAGCCAGTCTACCAGAGATCGTCATCCTTCCACTCGTTTTTCAGCTCATGAGTATGTCTTACTCACTGATGGGGGAGAGCCTGAATGTTATGTAGAGGCCATGGAAGATGAGCACAAAAGGGAGTAGCTTGAAGCCATACAAGATGAGATGAATTCCTTACATGAGAATAATACTTTTGAGTTGGTGAAGTTGCCTAAAGGCAGAAGAGCTTTGAAGAACAAACGGGTCTACAAAGTGAAGACTGAAGAACACACCTCACAACCTAGGTACAAGGCTAGATTGGTGGTTAAAGGGTTCAGTGAGAGAAAGGGTATTGATTTTGATGAGATTTTCTCTCCGGTCGTGAAGATGGGATCTATTCATGTTGTTCTTGGTTTGGCAGCCAACCTTGATCTTGAGGTTGAACAGATGGATGTCAAAACAACTTTTCTTCATGGTGACTTGGATAAAGAAATCTACATGGAGCAACTTGAAGGTTTTCAGGTTAAGGGCAAAGAAGGCTATGTGTGTAGACTTCAAAAGAGTCTTTATGGGTTGAAGCAAGCACCAAGATAGTGGTACAAGAAGTTTGAGTCAGTTATGGGGGAGCAAAACTACTGAAAGACTAGTTCAGACCATTGTGTTTTCTTTCAGAGGTTTGGTGATGATGATTTCATCATTTTATTGTTATATGTTGATGACATGTTAATTGCTGACAAGAATGCAGAAAGAATTACTCAGCTGAAGATACAATTGAGCAAGTCTTTTGCTATGAAAGACTTGGGTCCAGCAAAACAGATTCTTGGTATTCGGATCACTCGAGATAGAGATTTGAAGAAGCTACACATGTCACAGGAGCAATACATCGAGAAGGTGCTTCGCAGATTTAACATGGATAAAACTAAAGAGGTTAGTTCTCCTCTTACTACCAACTTCAGGTTGACAGATAAAGATTGTCCATCTTCTGAGAAGAAGATTGAAGAGATGGATAGACTCCTTATGCATCAGCTGTAGGGAGCTTGATGTATGCTATGGTGTGCACACGGCCCGATATTGCTCATGCGGTAGGTGTTGTTAGTCGTTTTCTATCAAACCCAGGTAAGAAGCATTGGGAAGCAGCGAAGTAGATTCTCAGATATCTACGTGGTACTTCCAATTTGGGTATAACATTTGGAAATGAGAAGCCAGTACTTGTTGGTTATACTGATTCTGATATGGCAGGAAATAAGGATAACATGAAATCCACTTCTGGATATTTGATGACTTTTGCAGGGGGAGCTGTGTCATGGCTGAGTATGTGGCTGCAACTGAAGCGTGCAAGGAGCTATTATGGCTCAAAAGATATATGCAAGAGATTGGTTTTATGCAACAGCGCTACGTGGTTCTTTGTGATAATCAAAGTACTATTCAGCTTGCTAAAAATTCTATGTTTCACAAATGAACCAAACATATTGATGTGAGGTATCATTGGATTAGAGATGCACTTGAAGACAAACTGTTTGAACTTGATAAAGTTCATACCGATGATAATGGTGCCGATATGTTGACAAAGGTTCTAGCAAGGGAAAAGTTAAAGATATGTTGCTCCATCGCCGGTATGGCGAACTCTTCCTCATAAGTCAAAAAGGAGGAGATTTGTTGGATTTTTGTTTATTTTTGACCCATGAGGAAAGCCCAACTCTTGAGCCCATTAAAAATCTTCTTTAGACTTTCTATTTTGAGAGCTAATCATAAAAATGGGTCTGCCATCTATCCAAAAATATAAGGACATAATGAGAGCAACAGATTGAGAAAACAAGTCACAAAAACATGAACTGAACTGCTCATCCTGTTTTTCCAGTACACAGCAGCAGAGAAGTTATGTTTCCCGAAAATTGAACCGTTGGATCGTCCTGCTTTTTGGACAGCAGCTACACCAAAGATTCTGGACGGTGGAGATCGGATTTTGAGGTCCGGAGGTCGGGTTTCGTTGGTCTGGACAGTAGCTATTTTTCTGGTGATAGTTTTCTTAGGGAAACTTCCCGAAATATGACTAAAACAGGTTCAAAATTCCAAAATAGGACTGCCATGTTTTTATTCCCAAAATAGGATTAATTACTGCCATGTTTTGGCAGTACCAGACTTCAAACATGACAGTATTTTCTAAACATAACAGTAATTAGTCCTATTTTGGGAATAAAAAATATAGCAGTCCTATTTTGGTATTTTCAAACCGTTTTAGTCCTATTTCAGGTAATATCTCTTTTTCTTATCTTGGCTCTACTTTGATTCCATACACCTTGATGTGCTTAGTTCCAAGGATATGATGATTTTGTATGTCTCTAGTATTATCTAGAGAAAACTTTGTACTGCTCCTTTGATGATGATAGTGGATTTAAGCGGACAAAATGGTCCCGTGGTTTTCTTCCCTAGTTTATGGGTTTTCCACGCTAAAATTTCGGTGTCTTTGTGTTGTGTGTGCTTACTGTTTTTAGCTCAATATCTTGGTGCATAGCAGTGATATTGTGTGTATTCTAATTGCATTAAGAACACCCTATGTTCATTCAAGTTGGGAAAGTTTAGCCAAATGAAAATTAATTCCGCATTTTGTTATTTACCGTTTGTGGCTGTTTTCCCCAACACTAATTTAGGGATTTTCTTGAGAAACATGTACTGGGATTTTCTTACGAGCTCTTATTCTCACAGCTTATTTGGCCAAATACGCCTTTGCTTTCTGTTTCAAATAAGCATTTTTTATGCTTCTGGTTTTTCTTATTTTCCGTTGGAAGCAAGGATTTTCCTTTTCTTTTGTTTTTGCTTGATAAGCAACAAATGCTTATTGATCTGTAATTGAATGCTCAATTATACGTAGTAGTTAGCTTTTTTTCTGTTTCTGTTTTGTAATCTGATTATTTTGTTTTTAGAACTATTTTTTCAGTTCTTGATAGAATGATTTCTGGTTTTAGACTCTCAGTGCATAGTTTTGTCATCAATCTGAAGTGGACGTTGCGAAGAAATCAATCGAATGAAGAGAAGAACATGGTGAGAGTAGTTCATTTAATTTAATACATGCATTAAGTACCCAGTTTTGGGACAATTATTCATCAAATGTGATGCATGAATATTTATTTAAGCTACTTTCTGGTCATAAAACCAGCAAATTGATGTTTTTTTCTTACATTATCACACCATATAATACGCGAGGCCATCTTGAACTCCATTAGAGCATACATAGTGCGGATGGCCTTCTTGATTTAATTGGGGTTGCTAGAAATTGAATTCCAAAAATACACACACTGAGCTTCTTGATTTCATTGTTTCACAAAATAAGTTTGGGAGTTACAAATGACTCACTTAAATATGTTTACTTTTAAAAGGAAGTCATAAGGAGTGCTATGACCTGCTAAGAATAGGTTACTCTCGGTTAACACTTACCTGGCCCATTTTTAGTTAATCTTGACTATTTTTTTCACGTCAACCGGTCTGTGTGGAACTAAAAAAGTAGGAAAGATTATCATAGTGGCTTCTTCCCGTTTTCTGCTCTCTACCCGTAAGACAAAGCTTGCACAGTAGGAAAGATTAACATAGTGGCTTCTCATCTGCATTGGAAATAAACTTGCATAGAAACCAACATGCACAAAATGTAGCGGATTCTCATCTCCATTGAAAGAGAAAATTGCCAAGAGGAAGACTAAATCATAGAGAGTTTCCAAGATTAGGACTTAGTTAGGGTTTTTCCATCCGTAAGTTTTATTTAGTTCTGTTTTACAAAACTTAATTTTTAGTTTCCATTTTTACCCTCCACTTTAGGTTACATATCAAAGGCGAATGAATTGCGCAACGACTGATCTCATCGATCTGCAACGACCTTTTCTTCTTCTTTCGCTCTTCGACTCTCTAATCAACAGAGCTCAGGATCTTCGTCCTTTTATTCATCAGTGATCACTTCTCCAGTTTCGATTGTGTCATATGATCCACGAATTGTTCGTAAGCGTCATTCAGTTGTTCATCGAGCTTCATACCCTATGCAAATTTTCTGCACTTTATGGTAAGTTTTATTACTCATTTTTTAATTTTTTTTTGTTATTGTTTGATGTTTTCATGTATAAACGTATTTCGGTTATATATTCTATATCAGTTCTTTCATCTTCAAGTTTGAATTCTGATTCTGACCTTGAAATTGCAGTTCAAAGTATTTTTCGTCTCTGTTTTTAGTTTTCAATGTTCGATTTCCGTTTTTCTACTTCATATAATTATTTGATTGTCTTACGATGAACTAGATACAACCAATTGTAGTCCAAGAAATTTTTGAAATGGTGGGTTCACTTATGCAAATAAAGTGCTTGACAAAAGTCCTCAACCAGAAACCAGTGCAGTCCGCCCAAAAATTGGACCGGTCTGTTTGAAAACAACACGGATACTACTCAGTGTGTGCAACATGAGTATTTCCCACGCTCTGGGATGACGTTTTACGCTTGGAAGAAGAAGATATAATGTCGTTGGTCAAACCTGGGGATACTGCCTTGTGGGATGTTTTACTGGAAACTTCCCAATCTTAAAGTTGTTAACAGTTTGGCATTGTCGTGTGGAGTTGCTTGTACTTGCAGGAATCTGATGCACACTAATTAGTAGTGCATAATTACATGTTTTTATATTTGATTTATGTTAATTGTTTGACGTTTTATTTAGTTTGTAAACATTTATGTGATTTCAGTTGTAATTGTATTTTAGTCTTTATTTTTCAGTTGTAAAGTTTAGTTAGGATTTGTGGTTTTGGAAAGGAAGACTTTGAAGTGAAGAAAAAGAAGATTTGGCTGCCCAGGAGCAAATACCCGACCGGGTATAATACTTGACCCGTTCGGGTAAGAAGTGAAAAACGAAAATGCAAAGAAAGTGCATGGCCCGGTCGGGCCCACTACCTCACCCGGTCGGGTGAGAAGTGACAGGGGACAACCCGGTGTGCAAAGATCACCCGAACGTGAAGAATATCCAATTTTTGCACTCACCCGGTCGGGTCCCCTACCCCACCCGGTCGGGTCTGACTTGACCCGGACACTTTAACATGCTGAAGATCGCCAGAACGTGGAGGATATTTGATTTTGACATGGACCCGGTCGGGTGAGTACTTGACCCGGTCGGGTACCCGGCCAAAGGTGTTGAAAAACACCTATAAATAGCACACTTTTTCTTCACAAAAAATGATCCCTTATTCCATACTCTTTAGCTCAGTTTAGAATAGCATTTCTTTATACTTTTCTAGCTATGTTTAGTCTCCAAATGAGGAGCTAAACTTCCATTCTTGGTGTTGCTCTTGAAGCTTGTTGATTATTAAAGTTGTGAGTTATTTTCTTAACTTCTTTCCTTGAATATTAATTAATAGTTCTTTCCTTAATACCATCTCTATATTGATGTTGAGGAGTGTTGCTAAGATGACAATTAGTTAACATCTCGACATTAGTTAGAATGGTATTTTCTTCCTCTATATTAATATTGAGGAGTGTTGCTAAGATGACAATTAGTTAACATCTTGATATTAATTATAGTAGGATTCATCTTCTTTAATAATATTCTTCCTTGAATATTAATTAATTCCTACTCTTATTTCATATTAATATTTTGAACATTATTTAAAGGATCAATTAGTTTTGTTTCATATATTAATTATTACTAGAAACGATCAACGAACCGATGGTTAATCGTTGATGGTTTCACAAGTAAGTAACTTCGGTTTATTAATGCACGGTCGTGGTTAATAAACTTAAGAGGGATTAATTTTGTTGGTTAAACCGAAACCGCTTGTGTTGAGGTTATCAATCTCAATTGATTTCATCAAGGAGTTAGAAAGATTAAATGCTACTATTAAATCGGTATACGGCGTTGTTCTATATTTGATTAATAGTAAGGGTTATTAATGAACGGTCGTTGTTAATAACTACCCTCGATGAAGTGGATATACTCCCCGATTGAGTATTCGAGAGGGAATAAGTTATAGATATAACAATGATCGACTGAAATATATCAACAAGTGGAAAGTAGCAATGCCAAGTCCTTTTTATCTTTGAATTAAATCTCATATAGGTTGTTCATCTTAGTTCTTAATTAAATTAAATCACTCAAACCAAATCCCCCTTTTTATTTACTAAGTATCATAAAAAAGAAAATCATTCCTTTCCCTGTGGATACGAACTCTACTACGCTATACTACATATAAGTGTTTAGTATTGAATTTATTTTGACGCACCGTGACAAAGTGCCCGTCAGAATCCTATCCTGAAGCATAGTTCTTAGTTTGATAATATTCTATGGATTCAGTTTTTTATTTCCTAGAATAACATTTACAAGATTTATACTTTTTTCTCTCCCTATCCTTAACTGCCACGGTTTGTTGGCTTTGCAATTTATGTTAAGTGTCATTGTTTTTGTTGTTTCAGTTGATGTACTTTTGGATGTTATACTTAAGTTGCAGACATATTCTAAATTAATGTCTTCTTACCGTGTGTTTAATGACTATCTCGCTTATTTATATACACTTTACACATCAATTTGCACTTAGCATTCCACTTCTTCCTACTTAGTACTCTAACTTTGTTTGGTCATGTGTCACAAAAATCTTTGACTTAATATGGATCTCTAACAATTGGTATCCCACATGTTTTAGTTGTCCATCTTTAAGAACTCTATGTTTTAGTTGTACATTTTTGTTCCATATGAACTTTTTTACTTCGAAAATGTTTACTAGCACTTTATTTTTCTTTTTGTCATTCTGTTTTATGGATGTTCAATAAAAAGATATTAACATTATGTTTTACTATAGTGCAATTTATTGGAGTATAATCATACTTTTTCATTCTGTCATAGATTTCATTCAACTTCTAAATATCAACTATGACTCTATATGTTTATTGTCTGTTTATGTCCAGTTATTGACTTGTATTGTATAATTAATGTCTAACTCAGAGATAATATTTCTCAACAATTACTTCTTTTGATCAAGACATTCAAGTATGAAGAACTTATTTTTGTAAACAATAGAAGTTTATTAATATATGTTTATAAGTTTATTAAAAGACAATAACATATTTTTGTACACCTTATTTGTATTTGAAATATTTAAGTTACCTATAGATGATATAACTATAATTTTGATTTCTTAATTATCTACTTTTAAAACTTCTTTCTTAAATAATTTGACTATAAAAGAAGATGTACGTGGTTGCAATTGGAATTTGATTTGTAACACAAAAAATACATGACATTAAATAGAATTTAATGTCTACATTATGGCATAAAATAGACATTAATATGAGTCGTAATATAAAAGGTTTAATTGCATCAGTACAAACTTAACCACTTAAATACGTCCAAACATGAAACAGATGTGCAAAAAATACATATTGAAGTGTCAAATTACATATTAAACACCACAAATGTGCTTGTATATGATACATATGACAAGAATCATTTAGTAAAGCTATTTTTTCTTGATGCATATAAAAGGGGTTCCGTTGTCATCTTTTCTCGGTTTATCTCCATGCCATCATTTCAAACCTGAATAGCTTCCCTATCAAGCATTTGAAACACAACAATTTTTATCACAAACATCCCACAATTCCACCTGCAACATGACAACATATTGATTTCTATAGCATTTTAACCATTTAAAAGGAATTGAACATATCAAGTTTATGTTGTACATACCCATCCTGTTATGGACTGTTGGGCACCAATTCAATGCCACTTTTACTTTTGCATTGAACAATAGTGTGGTTTTTGCCAATTCATAACTTAAAGTCTCAAACTGATTAGTTGCTCATAATAAGCACTTCAGAAACTCTTGCATGCTTCTGCTTTGATTTTATCCTCTATTTTGAGCTTCTCAATTTCAGCAAAAGCTTCATCTAGTTTCTCATGTCATGCACCCATTCATCCCATACAATACTGCTCCATATATATATTAAGACTACATTGTAATTTATCTTAGAGTTTACCCGGCCTCCATCTGCTCAAGTATAATCCAATAATAATCAAGAAACATAAACAAGCAGTTAAAAGTACTCCCCAACCATCTATACTCTATAGTTCTTGCTATGCTTTTTAGTCTTTTTTCAAATTGATGAAAGTGTCTCAATAGAAATTTGATTGTAAAGGCAATAAACCAGAGAGATGACATAACCAACTTTTGTAGCATGAAGAAAATATAATATATACATTACAGACAATATATACATTAAAAATTGTCATAAGAGCTGGGAAACTTTTAAATGGCTATATTTGTGACGCAAAAGTAAAACCCACAAAGGTGAATATACCATATGGATGCAGATTCCTGGACATTTCAAAGACTTCTGATTTACATTTATGCACTCGTAATTTGCCATTATAGTGAGCATATCCAGTTTTACCTTATCTAAGCATTCATTATGCACTGATTGATATATTATGAAACTCCTCAAAAGTTTTGCTTATTCATCTCTTGAAACATTACTTCTTCCATTAAAAAATTCTTCACGTCTTACATATTGGTAACAGTAATTTTGTAAATAGTACTTCAATTTATAAATTCTTATTCACTTCCCAATGGTACTAATCATATAATGTCTATATCTAACAACATTCATACCCTAGCTACATCAAATGAGTGACATGAATTGTTGCCAGAACGTATATAACTATATATGCTAAGATCAATTAAAAAGGTGCAAAATAGTGCCTAGTTAATAGAGCGAGTAATATGAGTAACCACATCTAGTCCATTACTTCATTCAAATTGATTTCATTAAGTTGTTCTTCATTTGTAGATAATATATCTGATAATGATTGAACTGATTTCATTAAGTTGTTCTTCTAATAAAGTCATTAAATAGATTACCTGATCACATTGAAGAACAATTTCTCTTCTCATCTCCTTTTTATTGGGCCTCTTTGCTTCAAAATATCTATGAAAGTGATCTTCTTCTTTTTTATTGTTCTCAACATCCATATCCTTTGATCTTTTCCTAGTCAGCTTTTATCATAATTGATCGACTTTCTTTTCCGTCATCCTTGGCGGTTGCGATTTGGATGCTCTGAAAAATAATTGAGGTCTGCAGTTTTTGTTTTTGCGTTGAGTTCGCTATTTAGAAGCTCCGAATCAGCCATTTTGGCCTTTCGCAAAATTTGTGTTAACGTAGAGGGGTTTTTCATGTGGTGGAGTTATCAGATTTTAATACAAGGGTATAGTAGTCAAAACAGTTGCACTTATGTCTTACACGTACTTGGAGTCTTAATTTTGGAAACATCATATGATTAAGTCTTATTTGTAAAATTTTCCCCATTGAAAAGAAACTTGAAATAGAAACCAACAACATGCACAAATTAAAGTAACTATCTGAATAGTATGAATGCTCTAATCAAATTGTACTTACAAATCTCTCTCCAAGTAGGATTAGAAAGGTTCGATGTTCGAAATATTAGTGTGTTAGAAAGAATTGAATTAACTCATTCTGGTGTTTTCATATAACCACTTACCCTCCTCCATTAGCAAATACTACGTAGCACCCTCTGTGTACATATATGCTTCATGGGCTAAACAATACAGACTCGACCATATCATGTTTAATAAACATCAATCTCACAAGGTAAAGTCAAATTCATAAGCGGTAAAACTAATATTATGCAAACAGCATCTCAACTTAGATACACCTAAATCCAAAGAGACAAAAACACATACCTAGAATCAACAAGTCATATTTCTTGAGGTAAAATTAATATATTGTCCCAGCAACAGCAGCATCTATATACTCAATTGATTCTATTTTCTTACTTAAATAGAGACATACCTAGAATCAATCAACACAAATAAATTAGTAGTCAAATTACTTACCGGATTTAGCTTATTATTTTTGTTTGCTCCCCCGTTTCTAACGTGTTGTAAACTAGTTATCCAATAAACTAGCAGGTGAAAGTGTACATATGTCATTGAGACTTTTACAAATGATTGCACCTCTCGAAGGTAAATGGTGCCACTTCCCGTCTTATATACTACGTATTACAATTATATAAAGAAAACATAAAAACCATACTTTTAGAATTCAATTTAATCGCATTCAATTGATTAATTAAAAAAAAACATCGTTGAAAGAAACAAAAGATTCAGACGATTTATTTACAAAACGTGAAACCAACAAAATCATATAAATTGCAAAAGCACGTTCATATATATATATATATATATATATATATATATATATATATATATATATATATATATATATATATATTGCTTATAAAATGAAGGAATTATCATCTACGAAATTACAAATGAGTAATTAACAAAATCAAAATCTGTTTTCAAGTAATCGACACAAACAAATCTACTAACTTGTCAAAAAATTACAAATCTAACACTCGGAATCAGTATTTCATGAAAGTATAACGAGAAAAAAAAACTTTTGACGTACAGCTTTACGATTTCACCATATCCAAAGCTTTCGATAATTTGGAGAAATATAGTGTTAAAGAACGGTTCTGATAATTGGCAAACTCCAGAGCTGTTTTCAGGTTCCCTCCAGTTTTTCTAGGAATCGTGCTAATTTGGGATGTAAAATGTCCGAGTCAGCAAGTTAATCAGGCTTTCTACACTCGAACAGGGCTCTTCACGGCGTCTGATTTTTTTTTTGCCAGCTCACCAACACTAGAACGTGGGACTACTTGCGTTGGAAACAAAAATAAGTACATAGTGTGTAAATGATTGACGTGGCGCACCATTCCTAGACTAAACACTTCCGCATTGCGGTTGCTCTTAAAAAACCCGATCTCCTCTATGCAGTCCTACGGTCCTACCGACCTACCGCTCCGACTAGGCTACAAAGATAGACGAATCCATCGAATTGGGGACTACACAATTGAGAGAAATATGTTTGTTTCGCCGTTCGGTGTGTGATTTTCTTCAATTGTGTTTGTGTTCAGATTGTGTAGGGCAAGTAAGTGAGTTTACTACCTTGAATTTGAATTGTTTGATCATGTGGGGAGAAAATGCTGAGATTTTTGGGTAGAAAAGGATTTCAAATCTCTTCATTTTACATGAAATTTAGGACGTTAAATACACTTTGCTATCTTCTGATTTTCTTGAATTGAATTTACATTTCATCTGTCTGAACGGGTAGATAATGCTTACATTTTTGGGTTTTTTGAAAATTTGGAATAGGACTTGACATGTTCGACAATTCGAACATGAAATTGCTACTACATCAAAACCACATAAAATGCACTCCCGATGTTTTGTATTTCGGGATGTTTTGGGAAGTCGGATAGAGAATACAACATGCTGGGAATTTCAAGAGAACGCCCGATCTTTCCTATTATAATGGTGAGCTTGAGAGTGTATCATTGAGGATATGAATAAGAAGGTGGAGTCACTACCGTTCAAATTAATCTTTCCTATTTCAGTTTTTATTTTAAGTTTCAGTTTACTTTAACTTTTAGTTTCAGTTTTACAAGAGTATATACACTACTTAAGTCTCGTGTCGTATTTAGGTGATTAAGGCTCCATCTAGTTATGCATTCTTGCTTATAATGTTGAAATGGGTTATATTAGCGGAATTTCAGTTTTTCTTGCAAATCACCCATGCATGAGCTCTCAGTTGCATGTTTTGGTGTTTCTGAATTTCAACAATTTCACCCTTGCTGAATTCCAGCAATTTCATTCCAATTATTTTGTTGCTCAAATCCATGTAGACGAAGAAACATACTTGATTTAACACATACATGTATGCATAAACTCACACATCATTGTCAAACTATATTGTTTTACCATACACCATATCCCTAAACAAGTGACATACACATACAAAAATAAAATAAAATAGCCTCATAATTTAGCCAAAACACATATAAATCATCTTGCAGAATTACCAATCCAGATTTAAGCTAACAATCAGCATATTGCCTTCACATTCTGATAGGATCATGGGCTGAGGAGACTAATAATAAGAATATCTATATAATATAGTAAAACACAAAAGTCCCAAGGAGGGAGGACAAGGGGTGTTGGGCGGGAAAAAACGTACCTAAAAAATAGATGGCTTGAATATTCTAGAACTAAAGCATGTTAGGATAATTACAAACGGTGCTTTAGAT
The DNA here is from genome assembly GCA_945859875.1 of Cuscuta europaea. NCBI lineage: Eukaryota > Viridiplantae > Streptophyta > Magnoliopsida > Solanales > Convolvulaceae > Cuscuta > Cuscuta europaea. The sequence continues at coordinate 13,657,310 of CAMAPE010000004.1, forward strand.
GTTCTCAATAATGGTTGGAGAGCTAAATTAATTAATGCAATTATGAAGCAATTATGTTGGTAGTATCAAACGGTGCTTCATATGTTCTCAATAATGGTTGGAGAGCTAAATTAATTAATGCAAAGTGAAGTCCTTTCAGTTCCCCAAATGTATGTACATAAACACTCTGAGGCTGAATCCTTTTTAGTTTTCAAGTATGCGTTTAAAATTTTCTTTCAATAATTAAGAGCTAAAGAAATCAACCGAGCCCATACACTCAACCTTGCGCACGATTTTCAACTTTTTAGCATTTAATACTATTTATAACTAAACAATAAAACTTCTGATATAAACAGCCCATCGAGTGACTCCATCAAACCAACTTTTTTTGCCAACGAGTGCTCTGTGCTAGCCAAGCAACTACTGTCAACGTATGGTTTTTTTCTTAGATTCTTTTTCACTCTTCCAATAAAATAAATCTCTTCCGAATGAAGTGCTGTTTGCATCAATTGTTCATAGAGTATAGATAATTTTGCTTTGAAATTGTTTTTTTCTTTCTTGAAGATGTCTCCAACGTTTGGTTTGGTGAAGGATATTACACCCAAGGACATGCATTGGGCACTTCTTCTTCGTTTGCTTCGTGTGTACGACAACATAAGCGACACAGGTGACATTAGAGAATTGGAATGTGTATTCCATGATAAAGAGCAATGTGATTTATAGTAGATTCACTCATTTCAATCTATTGCAAATGTAATTTGTTTTTAGATCGTTAAAAATACATTATTGATCTAATTTTATAAATAAATGTTGGCTTCTTCGTATATTTTTAAAAGAGCAATGTGATTTATAGTACAAGATATTAAATTAATCCTGATTGTTTTTTCTTATGATTAAATAGACATATGTTGAATAAACATCAAAATGTAGTTGTATTTTGGAATGACAAATACATACGAATTATATCAGTTGGTGTTTTGAGAAGAAAAAAAATAGTACGTAGTAACAACAATCAAAACCAATAAACTCTAAACAAATTGCCAAACTTTGTGTGGATAAATCTAACAAATACATCTAAATAAGGCCAATACTAAAAGAATTAGATATGAATGTAAAATACAATAAACCTAAATGCATACATATGTGAATTGAAATCTTGATAAACAAATAATATATTAATTTGCTTGAGTTTATTCCAAAAATTGTTCATATCTGATATGGATTGTACCTAAAACTCCAACTGAGTCATTCTTGAGAATTCACGTTCAAAATAAAAAAGAATTAAATTAGCTGTCCCCGGACTGATTTTAAGATATTAGGGATCAAATCTAACACCATATTCACGAAATACAAGCATGCACTTACCGATGACCTGCGTTGTTATTCGGTCTTTTTATGTAGTAGCTTTGTTCAATCGTTGAAATACCGCGGCTGTGGCACCGTGATATTAGGCGGTGGAGATTGTTTGGGGTGGCAAATTTCGGGCTTGGCCGGTTAGTCGAGGGCGGTGTTCGGAGATTGAGGTGGGGAGGATTGTGATCGCCGCTTGGTGGGATGTGGGAGACGAATGATTTTACAAGGCTCCCCTAGCTGATTGAGATACATAGTATTGGTGTAATGGTGTTGGGTTGGGTTTAAACCGTTTAATCATTAGTGTTGGGCCGGGATTAATAATCATCTTTTCAAAATGGCTGGATCAATGGTAGTAAAAAAATGAATAAATAAATCTTCCATTCCACAATGTATCCACTATGTAAAAGTTAAATATATTTAAAATAAATTACTGAAAAATATCTTATTTAAACAAATACTCCGTATAATAGAAGCTTGAATGTGTAAAATATAAGTTTTTGTCATGTTTGGTCCCCGACTATTGTGTCATTGACACTTTTTGTACTCGACTTTTAATTTTTGCAATTTAGTCCTTGACTACTGTTCTTGGGACACTTTTAGTCCTCGACTTCGAAGTTTCCCACAATTAGTCTCCTGTGTATTATCAAATTGATATTTTTAGTCCTTACACTGTGACTTTGACTCAATAAGTGAAGGACTAAAAATGTCATTATTATAATAGTTGAAGGATCAAAAGTGTCATTTTTATGAAAGTTGGAGGATCAAATATGAAAATTTTCAAAGACGAGTACCAAAAGTGTTTCTAGCGCAATAGTTGAGCATGTAAAATTTGTCATATAACAGTACCTACTATTTTTTGGGCAAAAGATAATAGTACCTTCTATAATAGTACCTGCTACATAACTACACTTAAGAGTCATTTTTTGTAAAATGTTTCATTCAATTAAAAAACATGTACTGCCAAGTTTTTACGGCTAAAACGTTTTTGAAATAGGACTAACAACTGCCAAGTTTTTGCAGTATCAGACTTAGATTTAACCATGGCGGTATTTTCTAATCTTAGTAGTAATTACTCCTGTGTTGGGGGGGAAACATGACAGTCTTATTTTGTAATTTTCAAACTTTTTTACTCCTATTTCGAGAATTTTCCCAATTCAAAGTTGTTGAAATATATGACTTATTCTGAATGAGTGACTTAAATAATAAGTTTATTGACATCTATAAAAACACAGAGCATATAATATCTTATATTTAGCAAAGGATACATGGGTCTAATGATTTAGTGATTCATAATAAGTGCATTAACACTTACAAAATTATTAAAGTAGGATGTTACAAAAAATCGCACTTTTGGTCCTTCAAATAATCATCATACTGAAATGTCAGACCCACGTTTATGAGATTGTTAATGTCACCCCCTTCCGAATTAACAAATGTGTTGTAAATGTCGTCATTCTGGTCAATTTATTGGTAGTCCAGATTTGAAGATGATTTATAAACGGCGTGGATGTCATTTACAACAAATCTGTCAATTCAGGGGACGAAATTTACAATCTCAAAAACATGGGTCTGACATTTCAACATGGTGACTAATTGAGGAACCAAAAGAGAATTTTCGCTATATTTTTATTTTATTGTTGATACTATTTTTTGAAATATAATAATTTAGTTCCGAATGACATTTCAAGATCTGAAGATCAACCAAACACTTCTATCGAAGTTCGGATTATCGAGTGCTCCAAGATTTAACACATAAAACTATTAATGATGTGCCATCAAATATCATGCATCTTTCGAGTGTCGTTCTTTCCCATATTGGCTTATTAAATACTTACAGAGTATGATAATTAAAGATGATGATGATGGTGTTGATGTTGACGAGGAATACATAGATTATGAAGATCTGAAAAAATGTGAAAGAAACTTTGTATAGGTTTGTTTTTGTGAAAACCGTCAAAGGTCATTTTTTTTATTTCCAATTCATCACTTAAGTCACTATACTAAAAGAATATCACATGATACGTTTTTTAAGAAGGATTTAAATGAATGATTAGAAATAGTAGGCATATGTTGACCCTATTGCCATACTTATTTGTACTAAATTACTCCTTTATGTTTTATCTTATGTTTTGCGTGCCATTAAAAAAACTTATGTTTTGTGTGTATACTTTTGGGGCAGTGGTAGTGATAAGTACGTATGCATGGATCCACTATGGTGCATTATTTGGTTCGAAGAAAGGATTGCTCGAGTTTACTTCCATAAAGAATATCCAAAATATTCTGTGTTGCACTCAAGATAAAGTCCGGTTACCACATATAAGCTCCACGGACTGTGCTCCAATAGTGCTTCATTCTGACGACGACAGGGCATAAGATGAGACCACAAATGTAATATACAAGGAAATTTTTTCATAACATACAATTTTCATATGTATTCGGTGCGATTCAGTTACATCGTATCATCGTAATAATCTAACAATCGAATAATTATTATTTTCGTTTTTCCCGTGCATCGCACGGGTATTATACTAGTTAGAATAATAATAAATAATTGTGATAGTGTATTAGAGGGTCCTGGGCCTGGTGTTATTTAGCTTTGGGCTCGCCCATAAGACAAAAGAATATAAATAGGAGTTGCGATTAGAATAAAGGCAGGCAGATTTTGGATTTGGGAAATTAGGATCTGGGAGAGTTGAGGCCTCTCGAAGTGCCCTGTCTATGCCTTCTTCTTCTTTTCTACAATTTTGTTCAATAATAGTGATTGTTTTACTGTTACGGAATCAACATTCTTATCAATGGTATCAGAGCATTCGCTTCCTGGAGGTAGGGAATCGGAATCATCAATCATCCTAGAGCAACAACAGTCCGGAACGATGGAGGGAGTCTATATGACGCCTCGAATGGAAAAGAGCATTGACAATATGGAACAAATTATGGAGGAGATGAAAGCAGACGTGAAGAACTGGGCGGCAAACATGGCGGCATCCATAGTCACGATGAGCGAACAGCTTTTGCGAAGTGTGCAGGTTCCGTCGCGAACTGCTTCGCGTAGTTCGCGGACATCTTGGCAATTGTAAGTCTCAATTCAATCGCCAGCATCTTCTTCCAGTTCGCAAGCTTCACCGCGAATAGTTTTCTCGAGTTCGCCATCCCTAGCCGCTTCACACCAATCACTATCACTAGCAGCTACTCATCGTTTGTCATCGCTGGGTGTTTCTCAGATTTCATCGCCTCTAGCCGCTCTTCATAGTTCACAGACTTCGCCGTTATCAGTTTTTTCCGGTTCACGAATCGATCGACCTTGCTCGCAGCTTTCATCTCAGGTTTCCGAGCATCACAGTGCTCAAGTTTCCTTGCCAGGGACTGCATCGCTGAAAATGAACTCTGAGTTGAAGCCAATTGAACCATCTATCAAGGAATCAGATCCAGATGATGATCCAAATCATCATGAAGGTATGAAAACCCCTGAGGTGGATGAAAATGGAATTCATGCGGCTAAAGTGAATGATCAGCTGTCAAGGAAACTGGAGGAGCAGGGAAAAGTCACAGATAAAACTCGGGGAAGGCGGATTCAAGCAGTGGCGTGGAAATCAGATCATGTTTTTATGACTACTGGGCCTGATGTTTTTGTCTTTCCAACTGGGCTCTATCCTTTAATGTATCAATCAAAATCCTTACTAGCCAGGATAGGAATTCGTACATTCAAACTTGCAACTGTTTCTCGAAAGTCGGGCAAGCTGTTCCTGGAGTTCCTAATGGTGAATGTTCTAAAGAGTTGATTGCCAGTACCACATTCTATTCTATCTATGGCATTCATTACACGTTTAGGGAGAGGAACGATGATGATATCCAACCCACAGGACATCCACCAGATAATCTGGAAAAGTGGAAAGGCAAAAAATGTTGAGGCCGATGCCAGCTCACTTTCAACGCCTGCTTTGCTTGAAGAGACCGTTGCTGAAGCTGCAGAGGAAAATTTCAGGAAACACGGCATAAAGTGGTGAAGAGATGGGCCAGAGATGCAACTGCTAGAAGATTTAAAAGATTTTAACCTCTGCAACATTGTGGAGCATGCAGCTGCTGGAAGATTTTAACCTTTGCAACATTGTGGAGCAGAATGCAACAGAGTCCTTGCCTCTGTTCTTTCTTGCTATGCTCTTTCTAGCTATTGAAGGGGTGATGATGAAGGTTCAAATCAGGAAGTTATGGGTCCAAAAAACAGTGAAGTACTGGGAAGGGAGAGGTGCAAGGATGAAGATCAAGCGGAACGTCAAAGCTGTTTCATATCACCCACCTTGAGGACAAAGTGGTTGTCAAGGGGGAGATATGATAGGATCATGAGCTGAGGAGACTAATAATAAGAATATTAGAATAATAATAAATAATTGTGATAGTGTATTAGAGGGTCCTAGGTCTGGTGTTAGTTAGCTTTGGGCTGGCCCATAAGAAAAAGAATATAAATAGGAGCTGCGATTAGAATAAAGGCAGATTTTGGATTTGGTAAATTATGATCCGGGAGAGTTGAGGCCTCTCGAAGTGCCCTGTCTATACCTTCTTCTTTTCTGCAATTCTGTTCAATAATATTGATTGTTTTACTGTTACGAAATCAGCGTTCTTATCACATTCACAAATCTAAACTCAAGTTATCAATAAGCTACCAGTCTTATAAATACACCGTCCCTCCTTGTATTCCACAGTCCACCATAGCCATTCATCCCAGAACAAACAGTACTATTAGTCTTTAGTTCAATATTCATAGTTCATACCTGAATAGCATCTCCAAGTTTGAACCTCATCAATTTTTAATAGAAGAACACTAAACTGACTGAATCGTTATCCATTTTATCCAAATAATTTGTAAACAAGAATTTTTGAATAGTTGGCTTCTATAGAACCTTGTTTACAAATAATAGAAAAGTGACAAAAATGGAACCTTGTTACTGAATTTAATTTCGTAGATCTATAGTAGTTCTATTTTAGGCAACACAATTGTGAATTACCTAAATTATCTTTGGGTTGCCTATTACTAACCTAACTTTGTCTATGTTCACGAGCTACGCGCGAACTTCGGTGATAATTCAAATTTCATCTACAACAATTCCTTCCTCATTTCTGTTCTTCGTACCTGAGAGCTCTTTGAAATCCTTTTGCAATAATATCATGCTATCCTCAGACTACATCGCAATCGGTGGATTGTTTTTTGTGCGATTTCTTGTTGTAAGTTTTCATGTGTCGTTTTTTCCTTTGCATTTTTGCTTTTTTGTAGTCCTCTGTATCTTCTTCTTAATTGTTTATGAAAAAGTTATAAATGAAAAAAAGTTTGTCTCTGGACAAAAACGAAAGATTTAGGCTAAAGTGGTTGATACGAGTAATTTCCACTTGATTAATTAGTCTTAGTATTAGCAGACTTTTAATTGTTGAGAGAAACAAGCTTTTTAGCTGATAAGCCCACACGCGCCCCACTGTTTTAATTGTAATAGGATGCTCGACTTCTCTCCAATAAATAAAGGAGGAGGGGTTCGAACAGCTTAAGACTCTGCACAATTAATTCCGCGCCTATTATTTTCATAGAGTATCTCTTGTTTTCCCTCTCAACAATTCATACGTGTATCATGCTATGTTGCTATATCACTATAAATATACGGATTGTTTATAAAATATTATTCTTCTACTCAATTTCTCCATATTATTGCATATTAGTTAATGGACCGACGACCGGTGATCTAGCATTATACAACAATTCTCAATGACCACCATATATACGAAGTACGGAGTAATAGATATGGTTCATCACAGCAAAATTACTGGCACCCATCAATCCATCATTAGTTTTTAGTTTCCAATACTTAAACAATCGAGCATTCAAAATATGATGAATGCTCAATGCTATTTGCAAAATTACTGGCACCCATCATGAATGCTTAGTTTATCTTTATAGTAGTATATTTATTAAAATAAGGCTGAAAAGGTCGAGCATTCAAAATTAAAAAATGGACACAGATGCTCAATGTTATTTGCTAGTGTGGCGATATATTTTATTTAAAATCATGGCATAAAATAGGGAAGGTCTGCAAATTAGTATACATACTTGATGATAGTTTTCTACACAGAACCAAAGGCCTGATGATAGTCTTCATTCAGAGAGCCGAAAGCCTGCGCTCAATATGGAAGAAGAGGGAGGTCTGCTGCGCTGGTCTTGAGAGGAGAAGTTTGCTGTGGGAATATGGAAGAAGATGTAAGGGTACGGTTGAGAATTAGTTGTTTATTTAAAACCGCTAAACCTAAACGCTCCATATTCCAGCGTTTACATATTTGGCGTTTCTAGCCAAAATGCCATGTTAAAAGGCCATTTGCCAAATAATTAAAAATGACGTTTTGACCGATCGAAAAAACTGAATTTGATCAAATCTGACAAAATTGGGCCGAAACGTCATTTACCAAACAGGGCTTAAAATCTAACTTGGGAGCCGTTTACTTTGACGTTAACTTTGCTGCTAGCTTAATAAGGCTTGTGAAGTAAACGATTTTCATGGCTAACTCTCTGCTTAGTAATACTCCAGGGCCTCTTAAGTCGCCGGTTAGTAAAGTGACGCCCCCCCCCCCCCCCCCCCCCATGTTTTATTTAATCTGTAAGTTAAGCTTTTTGTATTGACCAAAGTATCCCTAGTTTTCTCAATGTCAGATTTTTATTTACATTCATGCCACATATAATTCAGACAACTCCCAGAACATTGCGTAGAAGACCAAAGCGTAGAAACATTGCGTAGAAGACCGTTCACCATTGTATCTGGCTGATTTTTCTCTGGCGACCTTCCTACCGGTGATTATGTCGCAACCATCGCAAGTAAATTGTACTTGTATTTGTGAAGTGATATTTAGGTCAAGCTTATTCCATACTGCGATTTCTTCTTTTAGATTTGGGTTTGAAATAGGTTAAAATTGCCTATTCCGACTTCGAGCTTAGCAGAAGTGACAGAGAAAATGCTTCCAAAATCTGCCACGCCCATTCTCAGCTTATGTGGAGGCAGCTTCTATTCGACTTGAAAAGGCGGGAATGGAGATGGCAAGGGTGGAGACAGATATAGCTGATAAGACATCACGTCTACCAACTGCTTTAAGTGAACTTGAAGGAATGACTCCAAATATGAAATACAAGCTCATGAAGAAAATGGGAAAAAATCAGAGCGAGTTGTTGTACTTTTATGGATTGCCAGATGCAGAAAAGATGGACCGGTGCAAGTAGTGGTATTTAGAAGACGAGTCGTGATTTACTTTTTTGGCACTACTTCTCACCGGTTTTACACTGGCCATGTAGTCAGGGGCGGATCTATGTTGTCTATAGTGGGGGCACATGCCCCCAATAAGATTCTATTAATGCATTAATATTATAGGATTTTTAGGGAGTAATTTTTTATTAAAAATAATTTGCCCCCAATAATATGTTTCTCATGCCCCCAATAATATTTTTGAAAAGTTCTATCATACGGATAATTAAAAGTGATTTGATGTATCTCAAGTATACTCCATTGGACTATGTGAAAATGATAACTATTGAAGAATTTGATGTCGTAATGTACTAGGTTAATTTAAATAGTGCTATATAATCCCTCCGTATCTAATTAGTTGTCCCAATAATTACTGTAGATTTTATAAAAAGTAAGTGTTGTTTGGTACTGTGGCAATAATTTATCATTTGATACACCCAAAAAGAAAAGTGGGACAACAAATTAGATACGGAGGGAGTACTTAGTTTACCAAATGAAATATTTATCATTTGAGTGTATTTCTTTTCAAATAAGGAAATGAGACAATTAATTTGATGCACCCAAAAAGGAAAATGGGACAACAAATTAGATACGGAGGGAGTACTTAGTTTACCAAATGAAGTATTTTTCATCCAATAAAATTTATTGATAAATAAATTAATAATGTTCTCATTTTCATTCTGAATTTAATTATACATTTGTGAAATACAAATAATTTAATCAAGTATACTCGAAATATACTCTGTAATATTAAGAGGGTTTGATTTGGCACGCTGATTAAGAATATTTGAATAAAGTGCAAAATGTATGGTTGTTATTGAGTAAGAAAAAAGTAAATGAATTGATACGTTATTGTCAACCATACAAACCTTTCCATAAAGGGAAATGTGAATGGTAAGTGAGAAGAATTTATTTTGACGAAGGGAGTATATGTGTGTGTGTGTGGTGTGTGCGCGCGCTTAAGCACATAATTTGTATTTATCACATAATCGGCCTTAAATTAGATAAATTAGAGTATGAGTCAGCGATGTAGCTAAAGTTCTAATATCTTAATTTTATTGAGTGTGGCAAACACATTAATCAATCATATTCATTGTTCTAAAAATAGGCCTAGTCGAACCGATTAATCGGTCTAGTCAGCCCTAACTGAAGAGGACTAATCGGCCTAGTCGGCCAAAAAATCGGCCTAGTCGGCCAAAAAATGACCTAATCAGCCGCCTAGGCATCCTTCAACCACTTGAGTAGCGCCTAGCAAATTTTAGAACCATGATTATATCGTAGAGTTTTTTTACACAAAATTTATACTAACAATGATTTTGTTGCTTATGCGGGTTGTCCTATATTTGAGATGTCTACTTACAACCATGTATGCAATATGGCGTATATACTTTTATTAACTTATGTTCATTGATATGCCCCCAATAAATTTTATTTTTGGATCCGCCACTGCATGTAGTTCCTGGATGATTTTTGTGGTCTAATTTCATCATGATACAATCAAATGACGATTGATGTTTTGTCTAGTTGAAGTATGTATTCTATGTAAACCGTTTGTTGCTTCTATTTCGTTGCTTTATGTAATATTAAATCTACAGGGATTCAGTTTCTGTTTTAAGTTGCTGCATATGGATCCTTTTTATGGCCTTTTAACTTCCTGCATTTTGGATCCTTAAAAAGGCCTTGACCTTAAAAAGTCGCTGCATTTCGGGCCTTAAAAAGGCCTTGACCTTGCGGCCCTGAGCAGCTCAAAAACTGACCTATACCTTCTTGCAATTATAGCAAAAACTTGCTGTGGATTTATAGGCTGAATATGCCCCTGAAATTCCTGCATTTTAGAGCCTAAAAAAGGCCTTAACCTTAAAAAGTTGCTGCATTTGGAGCCTTAAAAAGACCCATTAATTAGGTGCATTCACAGGCTACAAATCTAGCCTTTACAGTGTAGTTAACTGTGTTCAGAACACACAAAACATGATTAAATTTGCAAAGTCACCTTACATAATACATTAAATCCAAAGTCACCTTACATAATACATTAAATCCAAAGTCACCTTACATGATAGAATAAATCTAAAGTCACCTTACATAATACATCAAATCCAAGCGTTGTACATGTCTGTTGCTAAATCTTCTCGAAATGTAGTCCAGGCTTCGGTAGGCCTTAAGTTAGCCCCCCCAAAAGGTTCATCTTCCTCTTCTTCATCTACATCTTCCTCTTCTTATATTTCATCATCCTCCATTGGATCAATATCATGTTCACGTCGAATGAAATTATGTAGTAGAGCACACGCGACTATAATCTGACAGGTCATACGTAGAGAATACCATGAGGCACTACGTAAGATGGCCCATCGATTCTTAAGTAATCCAAATGCACGTTCGATAATATTCCTAGCTTGTGAGTGCTTCATATTAAAATACTCATGCGCATTTTGCGGATGACAATTATTTTGCCATTCTGACAAATGGTACATTTGCCCTCTATACAGGGGCAAGAAATCCTTCACAATTAGCATAACCTCCATCAACCAAATAGTAAACACTCTGTAAATACATTTAATTTTTTATATTAATTTACTTCATAAATTTAATTTTAGAATAAAAAATGTGTATACCTTGTGAAACTCGGAACCTTCTTGTGAGGGCATCTCGCAAAACTCTACCATCTGCAGCTGATCCTCCCATCCAGGAAACACATATATGAACTCCATTTGTGGATTGCACACATAAAGGACATTTGTAGCAATCCTTCCTTTTCGAGAACGGAAACGATTATGATCATTTGGTGATGCATGAACATCAATATAGGTTCCATCCAGTGCACCCACACAATTCTACAAGATTACAATAACTAGTATTACAAAGAAATATCATGGGGTAGTTAGAAATAGAATAGTGCATATATTAATTAAGATATGCACCTGAAATGTTCTCCATCGATCATCTTCACATTCCATCGTAATTGGTTGAGGTTTAGCATACAAAGTAGAATGAAGTTGTAACACCGCATGTATTACAGTAGAAAAACATTTGCTTATTGTTCTCCCGGATCTTTGAAAGTCAAGTATTAAGGTTCTATTTTTGTGATGATGGGATAATACAAGTAAAAATATAGCTACTTGTTCTTCTACTATCAAATGTCGGGTTGGTCTCAACCCACCTTTTGTAACCAACATATCACACAACTTGAAAAAAGCAGCATGACTCATTCTTAATTGGGAAATGCAGTTTGATTCAGGTCCGTTTACTAATCTTTTAAAATATCCCTCCCTTTTGGAATGATTGTCTATTATATATCGAATACCCCGTGTTCGCCTTCGCCTTGCGGATAATGAAACAAACATCCAAAATTTGATCGTCATAAACCATGTTTGAGCATTCAACCACCACTTTAATGACTTTCTCCTTAACAAACGTTTTGAATTTAAAGAACTTTGCCCTAATACATGGTTGTTTGATGTTTGAGTTTCTTCCATTCTATAAAAAACAGAAAATCAGATTGTGATGAATTGAAAAGACAAAAGGCATTGACCATATGAGTCACTATAAAACGTGTTTTAACTATATATATATATATATATATATATATATATATATATAAGAGATCAAATACAAACCATGCTTAAAATACTAACCTACAAACTCAATAATATGCATCACTTTGAACTTCAATATGCAGTAAAAATAATGTAAAGATGCAGGGGTGAGATCATATACAAACTAGTCCTCTCATTCTATTCATCTTTATATTATTTGTATTGCACATTGAAGTTCAAAGTGTTTCATATTATTCAAGTCATAAAATAACAGTTTCATATTTACATTATTTGTATTGCATATTGAAATTCAAAGAGTGCATCTTTACATTATTTGTACTTCATATTCAAGTTCAAAGTGTTGCATATTATTGAGTTTGTAGGTTAGTAAGTTAAGCATGGTTTGTATGTGATCTCACCACTATATATATATATGTGTGTGTGTGTGTGTGTGTGTGTGTGTGTAAGAAAGCAGAAATCAGATTGTAATGAATTCAAAGACAAAATAGCTAGTTTTCAACAGAAAAAACGTTTTTTTAACTAATTATATATATATATATATATATATATATATATATATATATGTGTGTGTGTGTGTGTGTGTGTGTGTGTGTGTGTGTGTGTGTGTAATTTTGACCAGGGGGATAGAGGGTCCTTGTTCAATCAGACTGAAAAATGGAAGAAGAAAGTAATACCTGGAGGGCTAGAGATGGTCAACACGTGCAACTTGCTTCTTCGATGGAGATGGGAGCGGCTTCTTTGATTCGATGGAGATGGGAGTGGCTTCCGCGATGGAGATGGGAACAACTTCTTCGATGGATATGTGAGTGGCTTCAGATGGAGATGGGAGCGATTGTTTTGTATGTTACGTATAAGGCAATAGAAATGAAATAAAGGAGTAGGTTTTAAGGTTATTTATGTCATTTTAAATATAAGATATGTTTTAAGGCTGATGAAGTAAACAATTTTTTGATTATTAAAACCCAAGCTTAATAAACACTTCTTTACTAAGCAATGCTTAGTAAGACACTATTAAATAACCACCATTTATTAAACAAGTAAGTAAACGGCTCCTTGGTGTTATGTATCCACTTTCATTTTTTATTTTCAGACACGTTGTTTAAGTCATAAATAATAACTTTGAGTAGTACTGGATAGTATATACAAAGAATGAGAAAATTGATTACCGGGAGAATTTATGGCATCAATATCACCTTCTTTCATGTCATTGCAGCTTATGTGTTAACCTGTGTTGGAGTTATTGGGCCTCCCTTCCATTTTATTGTGTATTTACACCCCATGTTTACTCTCACTTTGATACCTCTTCTTTTGAATCTCTCCTAACCAATAATATGGCTATTTTGACTTATGGGAGTGATCCCAAATTGAGATGTCTGTTGCGGTCCTCCTCCTTTGTCTTTGCATCACCCGTGAGTGTCCTTTGTCGGTCAGCCTATTATTAGTAGCCTTTGCTTCTTCCTTTGAGAGTAGCCTGCCTGAGAATAGTCTGAGAGTAGGGAGCAATGCTCTTCTCCTTCTCCTTTCCTTTAATTTGTGTGTGAGTTGAGAGATGTACCTTAGTGGTAGGAGAAAAAACTTGGTGAGTGGAGAGGTCATCCCTAGTGTGGTGGTGTATGTGAGCTAGAGTGGTTAGAGACCTGCTGAGTCGGAGACGGAATCCGAACCTAACAACGTGTTTACTATCCAGAGATATCACAATATCGATTATGATGTCTAGAAATATAATAGGTGACAAGTCCGGTACCTTTCTAAAAAATGGGGTACCGTACCTACCATTAATTTAATGGGACCACACCACTTTATCATTTTTAATTTAGATTTAAATAATTCAACTGCTACATTCTCATTGGTCCATGTGGACAAATGTATGGTACCTTATGGGTACCATAGAATTTACCAATATAAAATCTCTCAAGTTGGAATTCTACGGTCCTACGAGTCTCCATTTATCAACTAAGGATGTCTTTTATTTTCCTACAAAATTTTGTTTGTCATTCTCCCAATCTCGTTTCAGGAATAGAAGCACCATGGAGTGTTTATAGCTGCTGTCAAACCACAAACAGTAAGTACAAGGGCTCCATTTCGAAAGGTAATACTCCTTCCATCCCAGTAGAAGGTTCTCATCCACTATTCTCATGATCAACTTAAATCATTTTTAATCTTTTACTTTAGAAATCAAATTTTTATCAAATTTTCATTTTTTTATCAGGCTTTGCAGCAGTTTTAATGTAGTTTCTGAATATGTTAATTTTATTTACTAAAAATAATCAGAGTGTGAACAGGGATTAAGTTGTTTTATCGTCAGTCAAGCATCGTAAACCGTTCGCGGGAACCTTCTAGCGGGACCGAGGGAGTAGTTATTAATGGACACTTATTATTGTGTGTGTGTGTTTAAGAAATTTGCTATGTGCTCATTTTTTGATTTTTTTTTGAAACCAAATAAATTAATTATTATTGATAAGAGTATCAAGAAACGTAACAATCAAAAGTCAAAGCATTACAATCAAAGCGTTCAACGCTACACTAGGGTGAGACATGAACAAAAAGACCAATGAAGGCACTTTTGTTCGCTAACCCTGCAACGATGTAGACTAGTCTCGCAGTATGACTGCTCATGCTACTCAAAATGGATCCGGATTGACCATCCACCGAAAGGGAACTATGAAACTTCACAGTTTTGCCAGCCACCGGTAACTAGTCAAGTGCAAAATTTGTTCCGGTTTCACCAACCATCGGAAAGAAAGCAATCCATGCAATTCCATCTTCCTGTATCGGTAGAGGTTCAGGAGGGGGACGATCAGCTTTAATATTTATGTAGAAGAAATCCAAATTCTTGATTGATGAAGAAGCCACTAGAAATGTATTACTAGCACACAAGAACACCCGACCAATGATGGCGGGAAATATACATCTGGTCGACGATAATTCGCCACCGAAAATGACAACTCTAGACAACGCTAGGAAATAAACGTATAGATAGAACTGAAAATAGGGATTAAACCAATTCTTTTCCATGATTGAAGCCAAAACAATTGAAGGAAGAGCAGAAAATAAGAAGAGGTGGCTAGGGTTTCCCCATAGCCCCTCCTCTCTCTCTCTCTATGATTCTCGGCTCTGGATTCGCAAATTTCACTGTGCTCTATATATTTTAGGAAATTGATGTAACGTATCTCGAAAGTACATCAACGGAAGTTTAAAATTTTCCCAAACAGATCTTCCCTGATTATGAGAAAACAACGAATATAACAATAATAACTGTTGGAGATATTTAATTGTGAATCAAGTTGGTCATAGATTAGCTTTATATTTAATCCTTGTATTTAATTAGTGCATGAACTAGATAGAAATCAGGCCAAGTGTTAGGCCCATATAAACAGGCTAAAAGCCCGGTACGCCTAACCTAAACCTCGCCTATAAAAAGGGAGCCGAGGTTTAGGAATAGGTTGAACGTCGTACTTATTATTCATAGCCTTACGCATATCATTCTGTTGTACGTGTCCACGGTTTATCAAAGAAGGTTTTACGGTGATTCATTCTGTGTTCATCTTTACGTTTAATCTTCCTTGTTAGATCGATTATTCATTGCTGTTCCAGAAACAGGGACTAACAATTGGTATCAGAGCCGATCGAGAACCGATCAGAAGAACTCCTGCAGAATACTCTGTTTTTGTTAACGTAGTTCTTTCTGTCGATTTTTGCTCTGTAATTTTGTTTCTTGTTCAAAAATTGTAAAAGTTACACCTTTGGAATCGCCTTTTCAAAGCGATCAAAGGGTATACTTCAGATTGTGTTTTACGCAACTTCAGATTTCGAGATATCTCGAGCAGGGGTTGTCGACATCCTGCTTTTTCACAGGTTCTGCTATGTTTTTCGAGCTGAAAACTTTACACGAAGATCTCGACATTCTACTCTACAGGAAACTACCTTCAGATTTTGTTTATCTGATTTTTACAGGTTGCAAGATTTCGACATTGAGGATTTCGACATCTAGGATTTCGAGATCTTGATTTCGAGAAAAGGATTCGACATCTGGTCTCGACATTTGTTTCTCAGATTAAGATTTCGAGTGATTAACTTCTCGACATTTCAAATCTCGAGATCAGCTTCTCGAAATTTGAAATCTCGAAATCCCTAAATCTCGAGATCCTTAATCTCGAGCCCAAATCTCGATACCGGGCCTCCTTTATCGAAATCTGAGATTTCGATATTCAGATCTCGACATCTGATTTTTCGACTTTCTGCCTCTGAAAATCTTTTGATCAATTTTCTCGAACGGTCAATTTAGTACAGCAATGGCTTCAGAATACAATGCACAAGGGAACAGCAGTACCCCTCCTAGCCTCAGGAAGGGTGAATATCAAATGTGGAGGAACAGATTTCTAAATTTCCTAGAGCACAAAGAGAACTCTGCTGCGATGCTTGAATCTTTGCTTGAAGGACCAGCTGAACTCTTGATTTCAGTTGGTGGAGATCCAGAAAATAATCCTCCTATTTTTCCAGAAATAAGGAGGAAAGTGCCATCTGAATACACAGAAGCTGACAAGCTCAGACTTCGTGGTGACCTTATGGCCAAAACATACCTTCTTCAAGCAATACCAAATGAAGTCCATGTTCTCATTGACAGCATGCAAACAGCTAAGGAAATGTGGGATGAAATAGAAAAACTGCTACAAGGCACAAGCATCAGCCTCAAAACCAAGAAGACTACGATTCTCATCGCTTATGACTCCTTCAAAGCAGGTCCAGGAGAACCATTGAACGAGACTTACAACAGACTTGTTCAACTGGTAAATGAACTCAGAAAGATCAAAGTATTCAGGTCCAATCTGGAACTGAATATTAGATTTTTATCCAGTCTGCATCCTGCATGGGAAAAGACAGTGAAGGATGTCAGATCTCGGATAGATTTGGATGAAATTGACCTCTGCACACTCTATGAACATCTGAAGCAATTCGTCAACGAGGTTGCCTGTGCTGAGGATCATCACACCACAAACCCCTTAGCTCTTGTAATAGAGGCTCAGCCGAGAAGGACAACTACTTCACTAAAGAAGAAAAAGAAGAAGGTGGTGGTTGAATCAGATGATGATGAGAGTGACGATGACAAATCTGATCTAGAGGCTGAGCTAGCAGACTTACAGAAAAAGATGGCACTGCTTGCCAAAAGATTTGCTAAGAAGAACAGCTCCTCCAACAGGCTGAGAACTTCCTCCTCAAACTACAAGCACAAGAACCATGATCAAGGATCTTCCAGGAAGGCATCATCAGCAGAAGAAGCTCCTAAATGCTATAATTGCGGCAAGCCTGAACATGTGATCAAAGACTGCTGCCTCCCAAAGAAGAAAGATGCTAACTTCTACAAGCAGAAGATGCTGTGGAATAAGCAGAAAATGCTGATGGTGCAGAAAGAAGAAGAAACCTCTGCCATGATTGCTGAGAATGAGAACTGGGCAGAAGATTCTTCTGAGGAGGAGGAAGAGGAAGACAACTATGCCCTTATGGCAAGTGTGGAGGGAGATGAAATAAAGGGTGATGCTACGATCCCCGAAGGCAAGTGCTCAACAAGCTCTGTAAGTACCTCACATACTTCTTTAAATAATCAAATGCAGTCCTTAATTGAAAAGGACAATCTAATCAAAGAACTAAAGGAGAGACTAGACAATAATCATAGAGTTCTGAAACAAAATCTAGACCAAAAGTCTTCCTTAAGTATTCAACTTGAAATTGCAAAAGATCAAGTCAAAAAGGTGTCCTCAGATTTTGAAAGCTTTGAACTGAAGATAGCTGAATTAACTAAGAAATTTGAGGACAGTGAACGAGAAAAAAGCACAACAAAGGCTGAATGCGATTTTTTGCATAACAAAAGAAGAACGCTTTTAAATAAAGTAAAAGAACTAGAAGATCTAACTGCTAGAAGAGGTCAATCTGAACAAACTGTTTTTCTGCTTAATAGCAAACAAAAGGATGACCGATTCTACAATGCTAAAACAGGACTGGGCATAACCAACCCATGTAATCTTAAGAAAGTTAACTGTCTTCAAATCTATAACAAAGATTACATGGGACTAGGGTTTGGCGAGAAAATGTATTTTCGAAGTGATGAAGACTATGCTGAAGCAGAAGAAGAAAAGAGAAAGAAACCAAAACCTGCAATTTCTTGTGATTATCCCTCTGTAAATGAAAAACAACTTTCAGAAGAAAAACCTACTTCCTGCTTTAGTGAATGCCTTGACCCTTATGCTAAAGATATTCCTCACATAGGACACCCTCTAGACCCTCCCCCAAGAGTAGGTATTGCTAAAACTGGTGAGGAACCGTGTATTTTTTCCATGACACAAAAGCTCAAAAACCTACAGAAAACTCTTAATGACGAGAGAGAGAGATTTGAAACTGAAAAGAAAGGTTTTGAGCGCAACTGGCAGGAACTTCTTCAAAAATTTAATGATCTGAGTGAGCAGTTTCATGCTAAAAAGACCCTTCTACGACCAAGCCTGACGGCTCACACACCTCACATGAGAAAAACAATGCTTTTAAAGGTTCGTCCACTCATCTCTCTTCTCCTTTGTTTACAGGGAATGAAGTGAATAAGGAAGGAGAAGAGAAGAATGAGTGGAGGAAAAAGAGGAAGGAAATCGCAGATGGCAAAAAGAAAGTTTTTGAGAACAATACCAGCCCTAGATCTAGTTCAATTTTTTACTCCAAAGTTAATTGTAATTCTGTCTCTACAAAGCAAACTTCTAGTAGTTCAGTCTTGAGTCCCAAGCTGAATATTTCTGAGACATCTTCTAGACAACGTTCTATTTATAATACAAGTGTTGTTTATGGTTATTCTGTTCCAGATCCTCATAATTATGAATGTGATGTGAATGTTGTTAAATCAAAGCCTCCCAGAAAGCTCAAACCTGAAAAAGAAACCAAGAAAGGAACTACTAAGGGAACGTTTTGTATTCCTGATATGAAATATGTCCTTAGAGTTCATTCTAGGAAACATCTTAATCGGCTTTCTAAGGAGGAGATTTTCAAAACCAAACTTAAGAAACAACCGTTCAATCACAAAGCATCTGTCTACTCTCCTCCTAAATCTAAAACGGAAAGATGGGTCCCCAAGATAAGACCTGTCAAAGCTGAAACTGAAAGGTGGGTCCCCAAGATGAGACCTACCAAAACTGAAACACAAAGGTGGGTCCCCAAACGAAGACCCATCCAAACTGAAACTGAAAGGTGGGTCCCCAAACGAAGACCCATCCAAACTGAAACTGAAAGGTGGGTCCCCAAATTTAGACCCACCAGAATGGAAACTGCTAGGTGGACTCCAAAAACCAGACACACTGCAAAAGCAGATCTGGCTATTGGAAAGCTCACCAAAGATAGATCTTTTGTTGAAAGAGCAGCTGACCTTGGATCACTGCTCAAAGCAAGATTTAAAAATGTGTTTCTTGATAATAAGGAAGGACCCACTCCAAGTTGGGTACCTAAACCTGTTTGATTGTTTTGCAGGACGGTCATGTGTGGCACTTAGACTCAGGATGCTCAACCCACATGACCGGAATAAAGCACCTTTTGAGCAACTACACTAACTGCTACGGAGGAAATGTCAGATTCGGGAATGACGCCTCATCTCCTATTCTTGGGTATGGGGACGTCGTCTGTGCCAGTGTCACAATAAAAGATGTTTCATTTGTCAAAGGGCTCAAACACAACTTACTGAGCATTGGACAATTCTGTGACAGCGGGATGGAAATGAGGTTCTTTGCAAAACAATGTTGTGTTCTTGACAGCACAGGGAATACATTATTAACGTGTTACAGAACATCAAATCTGTACACTATTGATCTAAAAAGCGTCCAATCCACCACTTCCATCTGTCTGCTGTCCAAAGCTTCAACTGAACAGAACAACCTATGGCACAGACGTCTCTCCCATCTGAACTTCAAACATCTATCAACCTTGTCCTCCAAGAAACTTGTCAAGGGGCTTCCTCTGCTAAAGTCTTCCGCTGAAAATCATTGTAGTGCCTGCAAAATGGGCAAAATGATGCGAAGCTCCCACAAGTCAAAAACCGAACCTTCATCTACTCATCAGTTGCAGCTAATACACATGGATCTGTGTGGACCTATGAGAGTACAAAGCATCAACGGTCGCAAATACACTCTGGTGATTGTTGATGACTTCTCTAGGTATACATGGACAAAATTTCTCCGTTCAAAAGACGAAGCTGCGGAAAACATTATGACCTTTATCAGAACGATCCAGAAACTGCTACAGCACAGTGTTCGAATTGTTAGAATTGACAATGGTACCGAGTTCAAAAATCAGACTCTCACTGAGTTCTATGAATCACTCGGTATCACTCAGCAATTTGCAGCAGCTAAAACTCCCCAACAGAACGGAATTGTTGAGAGAAAGAACAGAACCCTTGTTGAAGCAGCACGCACCATGTTAATTCAATCAAGATTGCCTCACTTCATGTGGGCAGAGGCAATCAATACTGCGTGCTTCACTCAGAACAGAACTTTCATCCACAAGCGCTTCGACAAGACTCCATATGAGATCATATTCAACAAAACTCCTGATATTTCTTTCCTCAAGGTTTTTGGCTGCAAGTGCTTCATACTCAATGATCGGACTGAGAGAAGTAAGCTGGATCCCAAAGCCAGAGAAGGCGTATTCATTGGCTACTCACTGCAATCCAAAGCTTACAGAGTCTATCTCAGAGACAAGCGGACTGTCATCGAGAGTGTAAATGTTACATTCTATGAAATGGCAGACTTTGCTATTGAACATCTCCAGACCGATCCATCCACTGCTGTACCAGTAGCTTCTGATAAAGCTGAACCAAATACCGAACACGACGATGTGATTCTCGACTCTCTCTTCAGAAACTTTTACGAGAACTCACAATCTCCACCTCCTGCATACACTCCAGAGTCAACATCAACTCCAACAGCAGAGATTCCGCTCCTCACAGGACCAGATGATGTACCATCCACACCCTCAACCCCTCAAACCAATCCCAGAGGTGTGGATGATCACGGCTTTGCTATAAGTCCGGAATCATCTCCACTACACACCACAGCTGATCCAGAACCTTCAACCTCATATTAGGACTCCGATCAACCAATCATTACTCCAACTCCTCTAGCTCATGAGAGGAAGTGGACGAGAGCACATCCTGTTAAACAGATAATAGGTGATCCAAGTCAAGGTGTGCGAACAAGATCAGCAACAACAAATGAATGTCACTATGCATGCTTTCTAAGCAAGAATGAACCGTCCAAAGTCTCAGAGGCACTCGCTGATCCAGATTGGGTGATTGCCATGCAAGATGAGCTCAATCAGTTTGACAGACTAGACGTGTGGACACTTGTGCCTAAACCCCCTCAGAAAACCATCATTGGCACTAAATGGGTGTTCAAGAACAAGAAGGACGAAGAAGGCATAGTGATACGGAACAAGGCACGACTGGTCGCTAAAGGATATAATCAGCAAGAGGGCATAGACTATGATGAAACATTTGCACCCGTAGCAAGAATTGAAGCAATCCGCCTTTTTCTTGCGTACGCGGCCCACAAGAACTTTACCGTCTTTCAAATGGACGTCAAGACTGCCTTTCTGAATGGAGTCTTGGAAGAAGAAGTCTATGTCGCTCAGTCCGAAGGATTTGTAGATCCCAGATATCCCGACCATGTGTACAAGCTAAAGAAAGCTCTGTATGGGTTGAAACAGGCACCAAGAGCTTGGTACGATGCATTAACCGAATTTCTGGTTGACTCAGGTTTCTCAAAAGGGAAGATTGATACCACACTTTTCATCAAACGACAGAAGTCTGACATCATCCTGATTCAGATCTATGTTGATGACATTATCTTCGCCTCCTCAAATCCACGTCTGTGCAAACACTTTGAGAAACTGATGAAAACCAAGTTCGAGATGAGCATGATGGGCGAACTGAATTTCTTCCTAGGCCTGCAAGTAAGACAACTCTCTGACGGCATTTTCATCAATCAGTCCAAGTATATTCTGGAAATGCTTAAGAGATTCAACATTGATGGCAAATCTTCCATGACGACCCCCATGTCCCCAAACAACAAACTGGACTCAGACCCCTCCGGCAAGGCCAGTTGATGCTACAAACTACAGGGCCATCATTGGATCTTTGCTATATCTCACGTGAAGCAGGCCTGACATTGTCTTCTCCACATGCTTATGTGCACGCTTTCAGGCAAATCCGAAGGAATCCCATCTGACCGCTGTTCGAAGAATTCTGAGATACCTCAAAGGCACTGTGAATCTAGGCCTTTGGTATCCCAAGCACTCAGGTTTTGACCTAGTCGGATACTCGGATGCTGACTTTGCTGGTTGCCGGATGGACCGCAAAAGCACATCGGGAGCCGTCCAATTCTTGGGCGATAAGCTAGTCTGCTGGTCTTCCAAGAAACAGAACTGTGTGTCAACATCTACGGCCGAGGCAGAATACGTCGCGGCTGCTAGCTGTTGTTCACAAATATTATGGATGAAGACCCAGCTAAAGGACTACGGTTACACTCTCCGCCATATCCCGATCTACAGTGACTCACAGAGCGCTATCGCCATCACCAGCAACCCGGTTCATCACTCCCGCACCAAACACATCGACCTGCGCTATCATTTCATCAAGGATCACGTGGAGAAAGGAGACATAGACATGTATTTTGTAAGCTCAGAGCTTCAACTGGCTGACTTGTTCACTAAGGCACTGGATGAAAAAAGATTCCAGTTCCTAGTCTCCAAGTTGGGCATGTTGAACCTCGAGCCTGTTTAATTATGTCTCCACTGATCAGCAAAGTGTGTGTGTGTGGGCCTTGTAAAAAGTGTGTGTGCGTGTGATTTGTAAATAGTGTGTGTGCATTGCATGTGTTGAGGGGGAGAAAACCAGAAAAATAACAAAAAATAGTGTGCGTGTGTTGCATGTGTTGAGTGTGAGTGAAAAATCAAAAAGAACAAAAAATAGTGTGTGTGCGTTGCATTTGTACATATTTGTTCGTTGAGGGGGAGAAAATTTTTACTGTTTGAGGGGGAGCTTTTTTTCACTGATAAAGGGGGAGCTCTCTATTTTTTTGGTTTGGGCCTCGAAATCTTTTAAAAGGGCACTGTGTGCCAGCCCAATCATTCGGGCTCATCTGTTAGGGAGGAGGTCCAAAATTTTTCCCTCGCGTATAAAAGCCTCGCGAAAACCCTTATCCTCCATTCCGTTTTTTTACAAAGGACAAAAGATTTCACAAGGCAGAGCTCTCAACGTTTCTCCTTCTTCTTCTCCTCAAACCAATTTCGCGAAACTCCATCTCCCGTTTACCATTAACAACTACCTAGTTTAAAATGGCAGGAAACACAAAAGCACAGATCGATGATGCCATCTACTCTCAAGAAAAATGGATCAAAGTGCTGGACAACAACTTCCAGCTAGACCTTGCAGTCTTCAAATGCCAGAACCCGATCGTTCCAGCTATCATGAAAGGTCACTATCTCTGGCCTGCACTTCACAACTCAAAACCAGTGCCTGAGATATACCTACAACAGTTCTGGGGGCACATGCACACTGAATCTCCGAAAGATCGCTCAAAAATAAAGACCAAGTTGAATGGCATGCGCGTGATCCTGACGCCATCAACACTGCAATCTACATTAGCGCTGTCAGTCCGAGATACATATGATGCGCTGCCGTCCATCTCTGATCTACTGAAGGACGTAGCATCACTAGGATACACATCCTTACTGCCACAATTGTCAAACTTCAACGGCGCCTATCTTCGACACCCGTGGAAGAATCTGTTTGGACTGGTGAACAAATGCTTGTCGCCAAAGCATGCTGGCTTCGACAAATGCAACAAGCAAATACTGCTGGTTTTCCACGGGATCGCATTCAACAAACATTATGACTTGGCACAGCTCTTCTTCTCAGAGCTAATGGACCTGGTCAAGGCCAAAGAAAAGAATAGGCCAGGTACCATCCCATATGCAAGGTGGCTTGGGCTGATCATCAACGACTGCATGGCAGAGCATTCATCAATCCCAAAACGCAGCTCCGATCCACACTACAAAGCCCCAAAGCTGCAATACTTTAAAGCAGACAAGAACCCTACCTACGGTCTGCGGATCCCTGGGTTTCTGCTCAACCTTGTAAAATCTTCAAATCCTGCAATTCAGCAGTACAAGGAAGCCACAGAGAAGACCGTCCCTGTGGTTCAGCAAAACCCAGCTGGACCTACCCAAGGGACAAAGCCGAGTGTGAGTAAGGGTCCCAAGAGAGCCCAAAAGCCACAGAAACCAGTGGCCGGTTCGCCCAATGAAGGAAAGTCTGATGACTCTCTTGAGACGAGTCAGGCGGCTGAGGGCACCGAAAAAGACGCTGAGGAAACGGCCAATGAATCGTCAAGTGAAGCCCAAACAAACACTGACGACGAGGCTTCCAAGAGCGTGGGCACGGAGAGCGGAGAATCTGGCTCGGATGATGACGATGATGACAACGATAGTGATGATGTGGAGCTCACTTATGCCCTGATCAGAAAAGGGAAGCTGCCAGTCGAATCTCCGAAGAAGAGAAGAATTACTGCTGAAGACGCAACACCAATTATAGCTGGCAGACCTCAAGCCTTCACGATCAAAGAAAGAGCTAAACCGAGAGCCGATCCCAGCGAGACAAATTGCTCCAAGGATGATTACGACGAGGCAGCTCATTCCATTAAGGCATCATTCAACTCGGAAGAAGTCGTCATCCGAGAAACCAGGGCAAAGGTTAAGAATGACAAGGCTGCCAGGGCCAAGCTCCAGCCCCGAGCCAAAAAGAGCCTGTTTGATAAGGCAGACGAGCACATCTTCGCGGGCTGCGACTCCTTTATCCAGATAAGCCGATCCGAATCCCTAAGCACAGGAGCCGATCTTTTCGGTTCCCGGGTAGAAGTCGCAGCATCTGGCTCAACTGCGCATGCACAGCCCTCTCCCAGCCACTCGATAGCCTCTCAAAAGGCTATTGTTTCAAAAGAACTGGACTCAACCCCCTCGCTGGTTCCTTCTGAATCAGTTGAGCATACAATTGACCTATCTCCCGAGGTCAAAACCCCTTCTTCACACACATCGAGTCTAGGTGTCACATTCCCCACATTTTCTTCATTTTCTAGGACACCTACACTATTCACTGCACATACAGGTGCACTCACCCTGAACGCAACAACCAGAGCGCAAGCTATGACGGTTGGAAGCCCTGCTACGCCCATAATAATTCCATCATTAAATGCAGGCCACACATCAGCAATCTTCACTGATGCTGTGTCAACAGTTACAACCCCCGTAACTGGTCACCCTACCTTTGAAGATGTAAACGTTCTACTGAATCGCTTCCTGGATTCCACCATTAAGCCATGGGTGCAAGATGCAATGACCGCTCTAGCACAGGAATTTAGGACCACCCAAGCGGTTCGGTCTGAACAAACACCACCCCAACCTTCCCCTGAACCGTTCATCTCCCATACACAACCCATATCCTCCACCCCTCTATCCCACCAGTCCATAAACCAAATTCCCATTCCCTCTATTTCTCGGGGAACCCAGGATACAGAACCAGTATTCTCCCCACACCCGACCACACCCTCCATCGATCTTTTCTCACTGTCCTTTGACACACTAGCTTCGGCTTTGCTGCACAACCTCTTAAACATCCCAGAAGACAAGCTCACTCTTCATCAGCAAGCCATACTTGAAGCTCTTCTCTCTTCACCCGAAACCAAGAGCACTTGCAAGGAGAGTCTTCGTGGTCGCAAACGTTCCCATGAGGACCCCGATGATTCGGATCCTCATGAGGGGGAGAACAAGCGACCTCGATCACTTGAGCAAACTGCTCTACCAAGCCAAACTCCACAGCCAATCCAACCTGAAACCTCAACAAACCAACAGCCACCATCCACAGCCAAACTAGCTAGCATGGTCGAGCTAGAAATAACATCCCGAGGCGTATCTCCCAGAGATACCAACCGAGGAGGGGATGGAAGTCCTGATGATGTTACCACTGGTACATCTTCTCCATCAGGCCATCAGTTGGAACCCAGTTCTAAGCTGATGTCAACGGGCAATCCTAGTGAACCCGGTAGTGCTACACAGGAACAATCACCGTCTGAACAAAGAATTCCATATATTTCCCCAGGCAAAGACATCCATGATGCACTGGAAGAGGCGGTGATATATGACAAATGGCCAAGAAAATGGACAGAATGGGATGATCTTCGGGTTGAGGCCGAAAAAGAGGACATGCAAAGAAACTGGTGGCTACGAGAGCTAATCAACAAATGCTCTGAAGATATTATAAGGCTCGAGGACGATGAACGCAAGGAAGGGGAGAATTACAAAGAATCCCAGAAGACTCTTGAATCGGTTGTAAGACAAACAGCGGGAAGACTTCCCAAAACAGAGAAACCCTGGGATAATGTTCGTATCAAAGCCCCCTTCCAAGAAGAAATCAGAGAGCATATCTGGCGTAGACCAGACAGAGTCAATCCACTGAATGAACTGAAGCTAAGAGGCCTTACTCACTTGAAAGGAAAGCAGGCTGGAGGTCATCTGCATATGTTGCTACAAAGGTCAACCGGTACACAGAGAAAACTAATGGAACAAGATATGAAGTCGAATATTCTCCCGATTCATCAAATTCTACAAGTAAAGGCTGAAGACTATCATGGAGTAACATTCTACACTTACAGACTTCAACGCACCGATGGGAGCGAATTCACTTGTCAAGGGAACGACTTCATCATGCTGAAACCGGATGACATCTATCAAATGTTCATGGCCTACAGATACCTTCCAGTCAGGCAGAGCATAATATACAGTGAAGGCCTCGCAGCTATCAAGAGATTCATGCTTAGACAAATCCGAGTACACTCTTCACATGACCTACAGATGGCTATTGAGTGCAATCTGAAGAAGACAAATCTGACAAAGCCAAGACTGTATGGTCCAGAACTTGAAGATTTCCCAGCCTACCACATCTTCTTCACACCGCCAGCAGTCACCTATCTGAACCACAAGAACGAAAAGCGTCTGATGGTAGTCAGTGAAATTGAGAAGTACTGTGACGGAACACTGAAGATAATCAAAGAGCAGATTCTAAAGATGAATGCAAAGCTAGAGGAAAATCTTCAAGAGGCATCGTCCTATGTTCAAAAGGAACACTCTACAGTAGAGACTATTCTAAAGGCCATTGACGATCGCCTCGAAAAGAGAAATGTGCTGAGGCAGTATGAACATGCACTTGGTATGAGGAAGCACTACTTCAAGTCTCAGAAGCAATAAGAGAATGGCACTTGATCACAAAGGGGGAGATTGTTGGAGATATTTAATTGTGAATCAAGTTGGTCATAGATTAGCTTTATATTTAATCCTTGTATTTAATTAGTGCATGAACTAGATAGAAATCAGGCCAAGTGTTAGGCCCATATAAACAGGCTAAAAGCCTGGTAGGCTAAAAGCCTGGTACGCCTAACCTAAACCTCGCCTATAAAAAGGGAGCCGAGGTTTAGGAATAGGTTGAACGTCGTACTTATTATTCATAGCCTTACGCATATCATTCTGTTGTACGTGTCCACGGTTTATCAAAGAAGGTTTTACGGTGATTCATTCTGTGTTCATCTTTACGTTTAATCTTCCTTGTTAGATCGATTATTCATTGCTGTTAAAGAAACAGGGACTAACAATAACAAATGTGAGTTAGAACTTATAGATCTTCCATCCTAGCGGTGATAATCTTTGACCTTAGGTTTCCACGTGATTTCTCTTTGTCAAAAGAACGGTTAGATCTCCTTGAGAGAAAGGCTAGGAAATCTTTTGGCATGGAATAAACTGGTAATACTGAAGGGGTGTGAGGTAAACACCCCAAACTTTGAAGATTCGGTATTACCAGTGTTACCAGAATTTTGCAAATTTTTTATTCTTTCATATACATTAATATTGCATATGAATTATTTAAAAAAAAATATATGAAGTTTTAACTGTCGAACTTTTTGAGACCCAAAATCTTTAATTTCTTGAAGGAAAAATTGAAAAGAATAATTACACATTTCACTCGTCTTCTCATAATAATCCCACCTTTACGTAATCCCAGAATAATCTCACATTTGCATCTCATCTTCTTTAGTTGGACCCTGACTGGTTGATGGTTTACTATACCAAGTTTTTAACCCTTTCTTTAAAAACCTTACACAAATAATCCTACTTTTCACAAATCTGCTCAAAACCGGTCACATATTTCATTTTTTCTTTTTTCACACTAAAATTTTTCTTTCTTTTGCAAACTTTTTATTCCGTTTTCTATACTTTTGTTCTTACTTCTTTTTCAGTTTTATTATTCTATTTCTTACTCCACTTCTTTTTTATAAAATATCCTTCCCAAATAGATCTTTTTGTTATTGTCTTTTTATTCCCATATTTTTATTTCATTTCCCTTTGTATGTTTCTCATCTTGATCATTCTTTTCTTATTAAAGATCTTTTAATTTTCCCACTCTATTTTTTGTTATGTTTTCTTTTTATTTTCACCTTCCCATTTTTTCTTCTTGTTACTACTTTTATGTTTTTTCTCCTTTCTTTTTGTTATCTTAATTCCATCATCAATATATTTTTTCTCATTTCTGCACTATTGTATTTCTCTAAGTAATTAAGTGCACCCATTAATTCCATCCACTATGTGAAAAACTCTATGTGACAAAAGGATTAGGTAAAAATTAAATTAGAAGAAAAATAAAACATTCACGAAATTGAAAGAAAGAAAAAATAAAATTTTCCCGAATGTTTTATTTTTATTTACATTTCCTAGATGTTTTATTCTTCCATAATCTTTTTATCACATAGAGTTTTTCCCACAATTAATTGAATTAATGAGTGGATTTACATAGAAAAATATGATAATGAAGAAAGGAGAAAAAACATAATGATGGTGGAATTTAGATAACAAGAAGAAAGAAAAGAAGAAGGAAGAAAAAACATAAATAAATTAACAAGAAGAAAAAAGGAGAAAACTGAAAAAAAAATATAACAAATAGTAGAGTGAGAAAAAGATATTTAATAAGAAGAGAATGATTAAGAAGAAAAACATAAAAAGGGAAATGAAATAAAAATACAGAAAGAAAAAGAAAACGACAAAAAAGAACTATTTTGAAGGGAAATCTTACAAAAAAACTCTCCTAATAGAGTGAGAAATATAATAATAAAAATAGAAAAGAAATAAGAAAAAAAGGATAGAAAAGTAATAAAAAGTGTCTAAGGATAAAAATAAAGAAATACAAAATTGGGTTTTTTACAAGTATATTACTAAAATAAAACATATTTACATAAATATGACTATTCATTACTACAATGTAGTGTTGTAGTAACTTAAGCTCAAAATTTGCACATTAATTACTATGATTTCATTACTACTCTAGTCATTAGTCATATTTTTGTGAATCATCTTTATTTTGGTCATATTTATGTAATTATTTCAAAATTTTAGGGATAAAAAAGAAAAATGAAACATGAGACCATTTTGAGCAGATTTGTGAAATGTGAGATTATTTATATAAGGTTTTCAAAGATACAGTGAAAAACCTGGTATAGTAGGTCATCAACAGGTCAGGGTCCAACGAAAGAAGATTGAGTGCAAAAGTGAGATTATAATGAGAAGACCGGTGAAAGATGGGATTATTTTTGTCAATTTTTTAACAAGTGCTAAAATTAAGATTTCATGATCAAAATATTGCTTTTACATCTTTCACTTGATTTTCCAAAAATGGGTATGAAAGAGCAACTAAAATTAAATTTCAAATTTATTTATTTTAATATCGAAATGTTTGATTTTTTAAATCATTATTATTTCGAATTTTTTTTTAAAATAATTGAAATATAATAATAAAAACAAGAATTTAATTAAAAAAGCTTTTGCTGAGTCAATATATTGATTTTGCCGGATTATTGTAAATAATAAATTGATTGAGTGAATATATATAATAATGAGAAATTTGATTTATTGACAGAAGTAGGTTATGGTTAGCCTTATTGTAGCAATTATTCCCAAATATGGGAAACGGGCCAGGAACCAAATAGGCCATTTAAGGTGGCCGAATTAAACTTGCAGAGTTACAGGCCACAGGTAGTTAAACATTAAAGGCTTCTGACCCAAAAAACATTGAAGGCTTTAAGCCTGTACGGGACCATCTTCCATGAGTGGTAGCTATCCATCTATTTATATTTCCATTTTGATGATACAGGTTGGAAGGTCGTATCATATCGACCGTTCGTTAATTCATAAGCTTGGTTCTAGTAAATGAAATTGTAAAAATGTGGGATAATAGAAATTCCATATTTTTATTTTCTAAACTGGGATAATTAGTGTCATCCTTGAAAATCACTGTTTATTGGTTTATTTAATTAGTGAATCTCTTATACAGCTCATATAGTACTCCGTATGATTTAATGAAGGATATTATCCTTCCATAAATTAAAGCCCGTTTGACAATGATCGAATCGGTTAATTCAGTCCAATCCAAAAAGGAAAGTACAACAAATTAAATTGAACATAAAAATGAAAGTAGGACAAATTAAATCGGACGTAAGGTGTAAATAAAGTAATAGTAATAACTATTCTAACAATAGAATAATTAATGTGATTTAACCTCAGTCTTTCCCTTAGCTTAGGGTTTGAGAGTTTGCTGTCATCGTGCAGCGTTTTCTTTATCGAAGCAACAAAGCGTCGATTGGCCTGCTTCGACGTATGTGGTAGCATGAAGGATGAAGGGCGAGACTATGAAGATGCACGGGGAGGAACGTGAGCACGAAGGGGAATCGGTGGAGAGCCTAGCCAACAAGTGCGTGGGACGAGGAGAGTTGCACGGGCTTCGAATAGACCAAATTTTGATCGACTATGGAGGATCAATTAATGTGGTACCAATGATATGGCCTTCTCATGAACCACCGTCATGGGTCATATGAGGTGCTAGAGTCTGTGAAAGCTTTCCTATTAGTTATTATTATTTTGTCATTTGGTTTCTTGTTATCGTTTATGTTGTTAGGTTTGTCCGTATTGTTTGGGAATTTAGTCTTTTTTATGTCAATGGATATGTTTGGATCTATGGGAACATGGATGATTGTGTCAAGCCTACTGCATGGTTAGCGATCCGTGTTGTTCTTTCAAGGGTGACTATCTCAAAGTCTGATCATAGGGTTTTCAGTCGTAGTTGTTGGAGTTTAGCTGGTGTTGGTTTTGTTTTTCCTTTGATTGATGTAATGATCATGAAACTTATGATATGAATAGAGACAAGTTTTTATGCAAAAAAAAAAACTTATTATCTTATTTCTATGTAATTAGTAGTCCTTCTTCCCAAAATAAAAGTTACTTATTTACTTTTTTACCTGCCCTAAAATAAATGTTATTCCAACTTTACTGATATAGTAAAAGAAATGAGTAGTTTAGATTTTTATCTTATTATCTGAATTTACTTGCCCAAAATTGTTGTAACTAGGAAGCACTTCGTATTATTTTTGGAGGATGGTACGTAAATACGTAATTGAGGGGCGTAGCTCATCTAGTATGAAGGAGGTGTCATAATAGAGAAATCCTGAATTCAACATCAATCAATGACTTGGGATAGAACTTCACTATCTTTCCATCAAAGTGAGATCAAACCCCAATTTAATCTTCCTAGAAAATTGTGAAGTAGGTTCTTGGGGGTCCACAGGAATGTAGTGTCATTCTTTTTTTTCGACGGTGGTACGAATAGACATCATTATATATCGCTGATGATCTAGTTTTATTTGGACTAGTGTTTCTTCTTTTGTCAATTATGCTTAAATGTGGTCTGGGGACCAAAACAGGTCCAACGAATTAAACATGTCTAAATAACTTACGTTCATGTTAAGTATACAAGCTTAATCAATACGCATTCTTATGTATAGTATTTTCATGTTAAGCAGAGTATCAAACTCAACACGGACAGTACTGCTATAAAAGTTGTTTAATCATACGGCAAGAGATATTTATTCCGTATTCTTTCGATCATTTATCAAAATCGTACTCCGTATAATCTAATATTTCTGCATTAAATGCCATATGAACACAGTCAGTAGTACAGTGAGTGGAAGCTCATATTGATCCAAATCATAAAGACGGATGGAGAAGAAGTATGCATATATCGTAAACAAGTTCCCATTAGCTAAAAGATCAATATGATACTTCTCCACATGCATAAAATGATGATACTACGCATTAAATTAAATTATACGGAGCTCGCCCGAAAGATTGCTTTCGTTCAACAACCCATCGTTTTCACTTCTCAGCCGTATTTGATGATTCCAAGATTTGTGATGATTTCCCATGCCAGGAGAGGCTTTATCAATTAAGGTTTGAAAAGAAGAGAATTAAGAAGATGCCAGCAGTTTGGGTTTCCTTGAAGAAATCATGGAAATGCAGATCAGAGGTAGGAGATGTTCATGACCCCAATGGCCATAAAACTCTCTGCAGGATATCAGCTCCGGGTACGAGCTCGTACCAGGAGTTCTCAAGTGTGGGTACTAACTTTCAGCGGAAAGCTAGTACCACGATCAGGTCGGGCTGCTCGAGGTCGATTGCTAACCTCAAGGATGTTGTCATCCATGGGAGCAAAAGGCATAACGAGACTCCCCAGCATTTGGAAAGCCCAAGATCCATTGGCAGCAGTGAGCTGCTGAACCCAATTGGGCATGAGGTGGTTCTTGATGATTCCACCTACGAGCTCAAGATCACTGCCACCGCCGGAGATGGCGGCTGCCGTGGTGCCTCATCGCCCTTTTTGGGGGGCACCCTTACTCCCAGGGGGCACCATTTTGCTCCGTCCCGGAGGTCCGGTGTAGGAATGGGTAGTCCTGCAAGAACAGGGTCTTCATCATCTCGTGGGCTTTCAAAGAGGATAGGATCCGGAGGAGTTGGGGTCATTGTTGCTAGGCCCAGAACGAGGTCGGGCCGTAAGATGAATTGTGGAGGAGAAAACGTTGGTCTTCGGGCTTTGACTTGTCATAAATGTGGTGAGCTGTTCTCGAAGTGGGATGCTTTTGAATTACACCACCTCTCCAAACATGCTGGTAAGTTCAAGGTTAACTCCTAATAATTCATAGTAAAAAAAATGATCGAGTTTATTAAATGAGTAATGCTAAGGTACCCATTTTGGATTACCAAATTTTTATCCCACACATTAGTCCAAATGAGGCACATAAAAGTGTTGTCCCACTTAAATATATTGCTTTATTTGTGACCACACATCAGGGGTAAAAATGAAGTATCCAAAATAAGATACCTTTAGCCTTTCTCTAATTGAATACTCCCTCTCATTCTTGTTAAACTTTACACTTTGACTTCACACATATTAAGGAAATAAATTTGACTTTACTGTAAAGTACACTGTTTGACACTGTTTGACACTATTATGCACTGTTTTGCATTGTTTGGTGTAGATTTGTTTGCCAAATAAAGAAAATTGGGAAATGTAAAATTTAATATGGGACTGTCCAAAAAAGAAAGTGTAAAGTTTAATAAGGACCGGAGGAGTAATGAATATTTGACATGTTACACGCGTTTACACACGTCTCATTCTCTTTTAGACATGGATTGTTCATAATTATTTGTCCCATATCATTTTTTGAAAAAAGCTACGGAGTACTACATGTCTAATACTCTACTCTATAAGTTATTACAAAGCAAATTTATAAAGATTATGTTTCTTATCATTGAAATTGATGAAATTTTAGCCGAAGCGGTTGAGTTGGTTGAATCTACTAAATTATAACATAAACATATTTAAAATATATTTTATTAATAAAATATACGTAATATTAAAGTTATATAAAAATAGCTAAAATGATTCTCTACAGTAACTTCAATCAATTTGAGCAAAAAA
Source organism: Cuscuta europaea (assembly GCA_945859875.1). NCBI lineage: Eukaryota > Viridiplantae > Streptophyta > Magnoliopsida > Solanales > Convolvulaceae > Cuscuta > Cuscuta europaea. Next base: position 13,691,383 of record CAMAPE010000004.1, read on the forward strand.
GTAAATCTAACTTTACTTATATTAATTACTCAATATTACATATTCGGTACGCGAAATAAAAAATTACATGTTTGGTAAAAAAGTTAATTGGTAAAGCCGGTAAACTCAATATGAGAGTTACCAAAAGGTCCAAATATGCTTAAAGTGTACCATAGTGCCAGGGCGGCCATAGGGGGGAGCAAAAACGGGGGCCCTAGGCTAAAAAATATGTAAAAAAATTCAGCTGACTTTGTATTAAGTGTGAGTAGGCTGAGTTTTTGGGCTGGTGCCTATTAGTGAACTGTCATTTAGGCCTTCAAAGTTCAAACCTCAATATTTCAATTCATCATAATAAACTTCCACAAGTCAATAGTCAACAGAACATACTCCCTCCGGTTCCTATTAAAGTTCCCAGTTTGACTTCACACAGATTAAGAAAATAAATTTGACTTTACTGTTTGGCACTGTTTGGACACTGTTTGACACTGTTTGGCACTGTTTTGCACTGTTTTATTTCCTATAATGGAAGTGTGAACTTAAATAAGGGACATCCCTAAAAGGAAAGTGAGAACTTTAATACGAACCGGAGGGAGTAGATAGTGGATACATAAATTCCTTCAGCCTTTTGTCCTTCTTAATTAGAACATAGGGTTCTAGCTTCTGATAACCTCGAGTCCTATATACCTCTTATTACTTTTATGTCCTTATATATTTTGCATTTATGCTCTTACTTATTTCATTATCAGTTATCATAGCTTTTCACCCTTTTAGTTTTCATTGAATTTACATTTTAATTGATTAGTCATCTAGTTGTTGACTTAAGGGATGATTGGAACTGATTCTGATTCTGCCTCTTTTTTAAATCAGAAGCAGAATCAGAATCTGTTTTCAGAAGCTAGTTACACCCAGCTTCTAAAAAAATTGATTCTAGGAGTAAATTAGAGCACCAGAATCACTTCTGCACTTTTACCCAAACACTCCAACTTCTGCTTCTGCTCCCTGAAGGAGCAGAAACAGTTTTAAGAATCAAATCCAAACACCCCCTTATTGATCGTGAAAATGCGAATTCAGATTTATACTTCCTCTATCCTGGATTGAGTTGAGATTTGTGAATTTTAAGGTTGATTGATGATAAAAATAAATCATCCAATGATAGTTTCAAAATTTCTTCAGTAAAAAAATGGATTTTCATAAATTTGTAAATATAATTAATTTAAACGCGTAACAAAAATGTTCTCTAACTGTGATTTTACTTGTTTAGTATGACGAATTATAAAAGTCTTTTCTTTATTATTACAATTTTAAAGTATTATTGTTATGCATTCGATTAGACAAAAAAATAATTTTCAATATTTTTTTAAAATTAGACCCATTATATATTTTCCCCTAGGTCTTGAAACTATCATGGGTGGCCCCGGATAGTGCACAAAGCCCACAATAACAAAAACTCACTCTTTCAAATTCCTAGAATCATTTTCTTGAACTTGGTGATTCCTATACGGACTATTTTGAAACAGAGGGGTACAAATTTAATTCTGGTCTAATATACTACATGCTTCATAAATTGTTTTGCAAAGTCAATATTTTTTAATCAATTTTAATAATTAAAATTTACATATTCAAAAACTACATTAAAATATCTATAGTTGCAAAATCCAAATTAAAATTTAATTCAAAATTGATATCATAATTATCATTAAAATTAAGAGAACAAATAAAATAAATTTGTTTGAGTAAAAAATGTCAATTTTGCAACTCAATTTGGGGAAGAAGTAGTAATTTCTAAGTCAGTGTTAATAATTTAAAACCCAATAATTGTCACCTATCATTGAGAACCTAGATTAAAACAAACACTGAATCACAATTTGGAAAACCCAAATTTAAAAATGATTACATGTTGATATTCGAATTTAATGAATCACAGAATTATGTAAATACAAGTAAAAGTGAATATCACAAATGTTTGTGCAAATACTTCTAATCTGAGTTAATTGCATAAATGGTACCTTAACTATTGGTAATTTTGTATTTTGGTACCTTAACTCTTAAATGAATCAAAATGATACCTAAACTATACATAAATGTTTTGAATTGAGATTTTATTCAAATTTCTCACAAAAAAATCACATGTGACGGCCAGAATTCTATACATCAAATCTACTTTACCTTGTTTTTGTCCATATGATCACTATAGGGTGACTCTACACATGGAATTTTGATCGTCATGAATGATTTTTTGGTCAAAAATTTGAAAAATATCTCAATTCGAAACCTTTATTTATAGTTAAGGTACCGTTTTGATTCATTTAAGAGTTAAGGTACCAAAATGCAACATTACCAATAGTTAAGGTACCATTTATGCAATTAACTCTTTCTAATCTACTTCGTATGAAAGAAACACTAAAGCTCTGAGTCCATCAAAGCATGTGCAGAAATAGATATAGAGTTATTTACATTCTTCTTTTTTTGAAAAGGTTGTATCCTGAAACCCAAGGACTCCCCACAAAATAATTGTAACCCTCATTCGGCCGCTACAAATTTTGATCTTTGATCATTCTTTCAATTTTTCTACCACTCAACCAATCAACTGGGCTACCCGTGCGGATTGAAAAGTAATTTACATACGATATGATGTTATTTTCTTGAGTGAGTACCTATATCACTATATGGACGTTTGTCAAAATGTCACTACTTTTTTTAACAAAGAAATGTCACTGCTTTGAAATAAGGAAAAGGCTAGTCAATATACATGTCAATAGCGACAAAAACATAATTGAAATATACTCCGTATAAAAAAGTTACAATTTTTAAGTTTTTCTAAGAAAAGCTAACGAAATTAACGACTTTTGGAGCTGTTGCAATTGTTATCAAAATATCTTGGTATTTTGTGGTATTTCTTGACAATTTGTAAATTTTCACCATTTCTCCATCAAAATAAGAAAACATTCTCTGCCACTTAAGTCAAACCATTGTTCTAAAAATGACTGGCGTTTGTGGTCGAGGAGCAGCCGGGGGAAGACTGGGACCACTATGCTGCCACGGAAATTGAGACGGCAGTGTCTCAAAGAGAGAATATTGAGGGCCACCGGATTGAGGAGGATATGCCAGTGTCATGGGGAAGGCTGCCTGCAACGGCATCGGTGGTCGTGGAGTGTTTTCCGGAGCTGCGGACGTGACAACCGACGAAGAGGAGGTGTCGGCTGCACTGATGAGTGGCGGGGCTGCAGCGGAAATTTGCGGTGAAACTGGAGCGGTAGATATCGGTGCCATGGAGGGCTGCGGCTGCGACATAGCTGCGTCGATCGTAGAGAGAGGAGAAAAAAATTAGGATTCTTTTAGGCTCGTGATACCACTAGGCACCTGACTAGTCCCCACCTAGGTGTTGGGCGGCAGTGGCGGATCCATGATAAAAAGTAATTGGGGGCAGAATAATTGAAAAATGCGCCAGAAAAAAAGTATACGGAGTAATAAAATATTGATTTAGGGGGTGTTTGGACAGTTTGGTAAATAGCGTTTCAGCCGAAAAATGGCGCTTTGACCACTTTTAGTGTTTTCAATAATGAAAAAGTTGTTTGGTAAATAGCTGTTCCGTACTAACGTTTTTGGACGAAAACGTTGAAATGGAAATGCTACACATTGGAGAGTTTTGGGTTAGCGTTTTGAAATATGGTGTTTTCTACTAATTTTATGATCAAACAGTTAAATTATCAAACATCTTCTCACAACTTGCTAACTTAATCCGCTAGTCAAGCCCGTTGATTGAATTCCAAATCATTTGGAGTTAAAGCGTCTTCAAATCTTCCCAATCTTTTTTGAATACATTAATATACTTTATTTGATCACTGAAAATGACATATTATTTACTTTTAGATTTTTTTTCTTACTAAATGACAACCATAAAAAAACTTACTAAATGACGTTTTCTATTTTCATACATTTAGGTGAGTTAATAATCCTATAATAATAAACTAATAACGTTATCATTAATAACATTATCAAATATTTATGTTTATATAAAAAAAAGTTAGTGTATGGCCTTTAGCAAGTAAACAACACAATTTACACAATCACACACACAGATTACCTGTGAGTAATTGAGTAAACAACCAAACTAATTACAAAGGCCATTAGATAGAACATTCAAATTGATTAATTGATCAACGAATTGAAAATAAAGTGAACATCAGAACATATGTGTGACTAATCTATTGGGAGTTGGGAGTACGTTAGTCTGCTTCTGCGCTCACAGCTCCCAGCTGAAGGTTTCTTCTCTAAATTCTATTCAAAAATAATTCTCCATAGTCAAATGGGTTTAGCGTTTTGCATAAGTCACTGATTGTGAAATTTGAATTTCAAATTCACACAATTTTAGGCTTTGGTGGGCAGGATCTTAAGTTATAGGGGGCAACAAATTTTTTCTATGGGGGGTAAACTCTTGAGCTTTTAATACTCCGTATTTGTTAATACAGAGTAAAATTTAAGGGTCTAGTAGTGCTTTATTGGCGGAAGCTGCCCCCCTCCTACTCTCTTGATAGATCCGCCCCTGCTTGGCAGTGGCTGGTCGAACGCCTCGATTTTAGTCTAGGCGCTCCAATTAATTGATTTGAGTCATTTAACACCTAGATGAATTAGTCAGCCGCCTAAGGCGCCTAGTTGTCCATCCAGAGTGCTTAATCGGCCGCCTAGGCGTTTAGATTGTTGAACATTTTATTTTGTCTTTTCATTTTAGTATTTTAAGAGATATATGTACCTTTAATTTTAACAACACATACGAAGAAAGCTACTAGTTGTAGATTAAGATAAAAATTATACAAGTTTAATTTATATAATCTCACGTGTTATTATTATTTAATAATATTTTTTACATAATGAAGTTAAGTGAGTAGGTAGAATATATTATTAAATGTGACATCTCTATCATTCATGCATGTTAATGTGTATATGTGTATTTATTTTTTATACACACAAACACAACATTACTAATCATACTTCTGCAAAAATATTGATAAAATTACAATTTCTAAGTCTCTGACTAGTCCCCGCCTAGGTGCTAGGCGCTGGTGTGACGCCCGACTAGCGCCTAGTGCTTTTTAGAACATTGAGTCAAACTATGTGAAAAAGTTGAGTTCAACTAGTTAAGTATGAATAACTACTCTAAGAACTTAAAGACTCATGGTGTCACTTTATTATCTTGAGATGGGTTCTTAAGTCTTAACAACTATGTCTCGACTGTTTGTAGTTACCCAACTTGTTGAAGGAGACTCTTCTAGGAACATTGTTGAAATGATATGCAAAAGTAGCCGGTCTAACAATGGGATTGAGAGGATCCTGAAGGTCCATAACATGGAAAAGACACTAGCCGATTTCGAAGAATATCGTGAAAGGGTGAAGATCCGGGCTAACAAACTAGCCACCAAACATGCGCGTTGTCTAGCTGATGGCAACGAGCTTCTAAGGTTCCATGGCACGACCGTCGAATGCCCGCTCGGTACGAATGACTCCCCGAGCATTTGTTTTTCGGATAAATGTAACGTTTGCCAGATTTTGAGACATGGATTTACAATGAAAAAGGAGATTAATGGAGGGGTAGGAGTCTACACGTCTTCTACTAGTAGTAGAGCGCTTGAAGCTATTCAATCTTGTGGTAAGAAAAAGGCACTTATAGTTTGCAGAGTGATTGCTGGAAGGGTACATAGACCGCTTGAGAATGTTGAAGAATTGATGGGTCAACATGGGTTTGACTCGTTGGCTGGTAAAGTAGGAGGAGAAGGCCTTTACTCAAACTTTGAAGAGCTATTTTTACTTGATCCTAGAGCTTTACTCCCTTGCTTTGTGGTGATTTGCAAACCTTAAAATTTTCATTTGTGTCTCTATACTTTGTGAGTCACCTCGGCAAGTTTTTGTAAATGATCATTTTGCCATAGAATTAAAGGGATTAATTAATGGTTTTACCATGACTGATGATGAACTTTAACATCATGCCGGCCTCTCTCAGTTACAATCATTTAGAAAATATGTAGTATTCTTCATGGTCATAAATAACGTAACTCTACATTTATAAAACTAGTAGCTAAAAGTAAATAAAGATTATTAGTAAAACATTACTAGTATTTCACCACTGCATTGCACGAAGAAGCATTTACCCATTGCATAAGGGTTTTATTGAACATATAAGTATATTTTAAACATTAAAATTGCAGAATTTAATATTGAAGAAATGTCATAAGAAAAGAACTATAAATTGTTATATACTTTTTTGGAAACAACATTCATTATAGCATTTTTGGACTGACAATCATCGATGATGGATTTCAATCTAGATTAAATGAAATTGCAAATCTGAAATGCGCAGTCATTCATCCACGAAGAAGTGATTTAATATATCATTGGATACAACATTATACATTATTTATCCTCTAGGTTTGTTTGGTGCAGACAAATCTTTTTATTTCATGAATAACTCATTATACTCATCAGCCACAAAAGTCAACAAGCTTTGAAGTTCCTCGATCAACCATGACACTTTCTTTTGCTTCAACTCTGTTCCGATGTAATCACATAAGAGTAGTAATTTTCTTTGGTTCTTTTGAATTATTGAAGGAGTTTCTCAATCTCCACCAAATAGTACTTTTAAATTGAATTTATGTTAAGTTTCTTCCGATTCCAACTCATTTGGAAGAGAGAAGACATATAATCAACATGATGGTCAAATCAAATACTGTGAAAAAGAATTAATTGTTAACTACACAAACACATTAAAATATTAAGAATAATATAAATGTGTACGATGATCATGATGAAGGTTCTTCTTAGTGTTTCACGATAGCAAAATAAATGTGTATGCCCTCAAGTCCCTTTTAAAGTCAACGCTCATTGCACCGATATTAGAATATCCACCCACAGATTCCTTGAATAATTTATAACATTTCATGGTACCAATATTATCTTTTGTACATATCATAATGAACTTTTGATGACCAATATCCATATGCTTGTTAACCTATAGAAATGATTTTGCTAAAGTAGATGCCATATGATGATTATGATGCTCTTCAAAGCCAAACACTGAGTATCCACGAAGGCCACAATTTGAATACAATTCAATGTGTGTTTTACATTCAATTCTATTTGATACTCTGTATTTGATATTTTTAGGACCAGAATCCTCAACATGGTTGTTATGATCTACCAACAGACCATTTTGAGCTGTATGACTATTTCCATTTTGAGGTGTTTGACTATTCCGATTATCTTTAAAAACACTCTCTATTACAAATGACATACTTCAACTTTAATGTGCCATTCCTAGCTTTTGAAGAAGTGCCAAGGTGGATCTTAAAACTAATGATTGCAGCGTACTTCTTGTAATATGCAATAGCCTCCTTCAAACTTGTAAACATTTGACCACGATATGGCTTCTTATCATCACCACACTGAGGAATCCGATATTTGGTCATACCGGGTAATATTTGCAACTTAGGACAATGAACGGGTGGTGTAGGTGAGCGCGAACGGTTCTTGTTGAAGAAAGTAGCAGAAGAAGAGGGAATACAAGAGTGCATATTTTTGGATTGTGATACAAAATTCAATACAATGGGTTGTATAAAAAATACACAGAACACATATTATGAGATGTTTTATGCAATACACAAATTGGCGGTGATTTATGATGAATTTTAAGTGTAAATAAGTTTCGTTGTATGTGTATTCAGAATTTATCGAAGTGGATACAAAAAAATGAAAGGGGAAAAAATATTCAGAGCTACACATACACAAAGTGATTCTACCTCCACAGTAACTCCGACCAAAGTGCTCCACCCACAGTGACTCCAGCCAGAGTGATTCCGCCGCCACGGTGACTCCAGCCAGAGTGACTATGGCCAAATTGACTATGGCCAAAGTCACTCCGGCCACCGTGACCCCGCGAACATCGTCTTCGGTCGATGACCATCGTTGGGGATGTGGAGTTGTGGATTTTTTTACGCACTTTTGCTACGGTCTTCTCCCTTGGGTGGTTTTGTTGTTTTGTTTATCATTTTAAGGTGTTCTGTGTTTGTATCCCAGTTCAAGGATGTCTTGTTGTCAGTTTTTTAGGGGGGAGGGTAGGAGTTGCTTTTAGCATTTTTTGCACTTTTGTTATTACAAAGCATGTAATTTTTTAATATGGGTGTTGTGGAATTACTTGTGCTTGCTTGTGGCATGCACCGTTTGAAAACTGTTAGCGGGAGTTATGTCTTTGCGAATTGGGTGTAATCTGTTGTTATTTTGTGATTGGTTTGGGTATTGTTGAGCTCACATTTCACGGGGGAAGTATGGGAGTTACTTTATTCTTTTCACTTTTATTGCGGTGTTGTTGTGTGTTATGAAGCAGGCTATTACAACGTTTATTACAGAAGTTTGTGAGAGAGTGGTAGGATGGTTTGTCTTTGAGTTCATTGGTTTATTTGTTTTTTGTTTTCCCACTGGTTTTTACTGGGTGGGGTGTTGAGGCTTATGTTGGTCTTTTGGGTAGTTTGCCTTTCAGTTTTCCGACCTTGCAAGGGTGTTGGTTCTCTGTTATCGTGTGTTGTTTGGTGTTTTTTCTTTTCTAAGCCAGTTTCCGGCTGGTTTTAACATTGTATTGATGTGTGTGGTTTCTTTGTTTGTTGATTCAGGTTCTCGATAACGTGTTGTGCACCCGCAGGTTATTGCATTGTGGATTGTGTAAGTTCTTTTCCTTCCTACTGAAAGGTTTGAAGTTTTGGAATTCTTTGGGTTTATTCTTGTGTTGCTTGTACGTTGCTGGCCTGGGTCATGTATGGTTTGTGCCGACGATATGTCAGTTACTAAACGCATGTGTTGAGCCTTTCCTTGCATTTTTTCATCCCCCCTGCATGATTGTCTCCTTATTTTTTCATATGGAAAATAAAGTTAGGTTTCTATTGTTTTATCGATGTGTGTGTTTAGTTTTTTGTTTGAGTTACACGCCATGCCTCGTAAAGTTAGGTTCTCTTGAGGCTGCGGCAAAACAATGTGAGCGCCGGAATAAACGTCGCTGCCTCACATACGCACGGGCTACTGCAGAGCAGCACGAAAGTGCTGGGTGTTCAACGAGCGATGACAATTTCATATATATATATATATATATATATATATATATATATATATATATATATATATATATATATATAGGGAAAATCGCACTTTTCGTCCCTGAAATAGTCGCCATATCGAAATGTTAGACCTGTATTTCGAAAGTTGTAATTGTCACCCTTTAATTGTCCAAATTGTTGTAAATGTGGTCCTTTGAGGGGTGAAATCTACTGCTCAGCCACAGTGTACATTTCACCCTCAAAGGACCACATTTACAACAATTTGGACAATTAAAGGGTGACATTTACAAACTTGGGAATACGGGTCTGACATTTCAATATTGTGACTATTTCAGTGACTATTTTAGGGACTATATATATATATATATATATGTGTGTGTGTGTGTGGGGGGGGGGGGGTGTGGGGGGGGAGTTCAAATAAAAAGAGGTGCTCCCGTGCAAAGTGCGAATGGTTGCACTGTTTCCTCAGCGCGTTGCACTTTTGCATGGTTCTGTTGCATTTTTTCGCGATGGCAAAAAACTTCGATTTATTTACGAAATTGCCATCACGTTTTTGATTAAGTTTAGTGCATTTTTTGCTCATTTTGAGCCATTAGATGTGGAAATGAATGCACAAGATTTATTCTCACTTTGCATGGGAATATCTCTTTGTATTTGAACCCTCCCCTATCTCTCTCTCTCTCTCTCTGTGTGTGTAGGGATTGGGTATTTGGGTAGGTTTCAGAATATCCATCTTCATTCATCAGGGATGATGACTGCTTCTTATGTGTTATGACTAGCCCTTAGCGCCAAATGCCAATCATCTTCATGTCATCTTGTGACTAGGCTCGCCCATTCCTTCTCGGATGACGACTGTCTTCCTTATTTCAAGACCGATCTCATCCACCCCGCTCTCATGGATGCAGACCGCTACTTATGCCTTACTATTACCCTAATGATGTAACCTTAGTCTCATGATTGGGATCACCCACTCTCCTCATGAGTGGCGACTGTCGTCTCTGTATCAAGACCGGTCTCATCCTCCCTTTTCTTGAATGATGAACACTGCTTATGTGTGGTGACCAACCTCACTGTCATCGCCGTTCTCATCACATGACCGACCCCACCACCATCATCCTGATTACGACCAATCCAAGTTCCGCTATCCTGATCTTACGATAGGGCTCGCTGATCACCTTCCTCGTGAATGGTGACGGTCATCTTCATAATACGTATCCTTATAATTAACAGATATCACAACGGTTCCTTTACAATGTTTCAAATTTCAAATAAATGTCACAACGAATATTGAGTAATAGTGGAATTTGTGGACTTGTCAACAATTTCATATTATTATTGACAAATACTACAACACCCATAGAATACCATGAACATGGTTCTAAAAATCGGCCTAGGCGCCGCCTAGTCGCTATGCGATGGCCGGGCGCCCCGATTTCGCTCTAATCGATGACAAATATCATTTTGGGGCCTAGGCGGGCACCTAGTGGGGCGGGCGCCTACGCTGGCTAGGCGGTGACTAGGTGGCCTGAACTATTTTTTTCCCAGAACCAACTTTTTTTTGTTTTATCTTAAAACATCATGTGATCAAGAAGTATTCTATTCCTATATAATTTATTTTCATATTTCCACAATAAAATAAATAAATTTTAAATATAAATAAAGTTTTTAGAATGTATCTTAAGATTTTTAGAGAGTAAAAAACACAAATATCTTAATTAATTTATTAATTATTTTATTATTGATGATTCTATTACAAGAACATAACATTTTATAATTATATGAGCTATTTCTACTGTCAACATATTATAAAATTATTAGTAATATGATTAAAATTCAAAGGAAATAAAATAAAACAAAAAATAAAGAAAAAATGCCTAGGCGTCCTAGTCGTCGTGCCTACGCAGGCTAGACGTTAGTGTAAGGCAGGCTAGACGTTCGGCGGATTTTTTGAACTGAAATCCGTGACAAAATCCGTGACAAATTGGAAGTTTTTTTGTAGTGCCAGCCACACGAACCCCAAGTTTCTGGAACAACTCACAACCACCACAAAAGGGCCTACCGGACCGGGAAGCACCACCAAAGGCACCAGAACCCAAACCCCAAACCCAGCTACCCTCTCAAACCTCTCCCTAGAACTTACAGAGCACACACACACACGAAGGAGGTGAAGAGAGGAGCGGAAGAAGGGGAAAGGCTAGAGAGAAGTCAGATCCTCTCTCTAAACAGAAAGCTCTAGAACTATGGTTACACATATGCGGCTCAGTCTCCAGGTAAAGGTAGATCAAGGGATTAAATAGGCGGGTCGAGGAAAGCCCAACAAGGTAAGTAGGTCACTGAGGGTAAAGGGGCTGAACAACACAAAGGGGATGGGTCAAGCAAGGAAGCAAATGGGTTGGGTGGTAACCAAATGATATAGGGCCCAAGTATCGGGATAAATTGGAGAAAAGGCCAGGGCCCACAAGGCCAATACTTCTCACAGTTAGATGGCCAGACACCTCCCGACTAGGTCTAGCGCTTTTCAGAACAGTGACCATGACTTGTCAATACGATCCATTTTAACATACTAGCGGGGCGGCGCGCGATACGCGTGAATCGTGCCCAGCGGTGGAATTGAAGACAAAAAGTTATGGGGAATAGCAGTTTAAAACATAAAGAGGAAGTAGTAAGTTAATTACTTATATAAATTCTATCATTGTTGAAATGGAGTTCAATGAAAGATGAAATAACATTTCAATCATCCACGTACACCATTGTATTGTTTAAAAGCAAACGAAACGGAAAAGAGATGTTTATGATTGTACCGATTGCAGTGACGTCAACAATAAGGATGGCAAAATAATCAAGAAAACGTCAACAAAGATGAAGAGCGGTAGTTTTCCAAAACTTGAAGAGTAGTCAAATCTATATCTGTCTCATGAAAAACAATCGAAGAAAAGACCAGACGGAAGAAGAAACTGTACTTGTATGCCTTGGAGGAAGTGGGAGATTCATTGCTGAAAAATAATGAGAAGTAATCCCGCCTGATTTATTTCTTGTTTTTCTCCTCTCTAAAATAAAACAAATGAAACTTGTTTGTGATTACCTTTTGAAATAAAAAACCTAATTCTGTGCAGTTCGACAATGCTTATTCTGGTGCCAAAGGTCCAAAATCCATAGGTCACTTAAAGATTTAATTGTAATTTTAAACCTTCATAAAGAAAAAATTATCAACTTCTAATTCAATGTTAGGAATAAACAACCGACTCTAACACATTAAATGAATATCACGGGATTACTCTTAGGTATTTTGCCGACAGAATACCTCACAGCCCTTCTGCCAATAGAAGACCTCGCAGGTCTTCTGCCAACAGAATACCTCTCAGGTCTTTTGGTCCAGAAGCCAACAGAATACCTCTCATGTCTTCTGGCTCAGTAAATATTTCATATGCATCTCTCCCGTGAACAGAAAGTGTGCCATACTGCCAAACATGAAAACATTCATATTTAACTTATCCTAAACATGTTCATGCAATGCAGAACCATAAACATGTAAAATAATGACTAATCATTTATTTGTTGCAGTAATATCTCAAAGTGATGACTATCACTTCAAGATGCGCTATTACTTGTAAGAAAATAGTTTTAACTCAATTCAGGCAAGTTGCATTGGACTTCAATTATTAAAGTTGTGAAGGAAATACCATTGCCGTACAAAACATAGAGAAGTATTGGTGTATAAGACGTACATTACCATGATTAAATGTATTAGTTGAACAAATATCTCAATGTATGCATCCTAGAAAATGATATGTGGGGGGCTACGAAAAGTTATTTTCTTACGTTATCCTTGTTGTTAGTGATAATAAGAAATATAATGACCCACACGACCCTTTTAAAAAGGAGGAGCCTTATAGTATTTCAGCTGTCTTGTTTTCAAATATCAGTTATAAATGATGCTTCAGAACTCACCTGAACTCAAAAAAGTAGTTAGATTTTAAACTCTACGGAAACCAGTTTTCTCCAAAAAACGAAACACATAAAAATATACACAGTAATTCTTGATGGTATACTATAGTAGAAATATTTAGTAGAAGATTACATTTAGGATTGCAAAGAAGGAATTCACTTTTAATACAGAGTATGTTGCAGAGGCAAAATCTGATCATATCTTGGTCTAAAAATAACACAATACCTTTCACTTTTTTCCATACATATGTGTTCTTCCCCCAAATCTCATCTGGTTTAATCCGACATTTGCATTCACCATAATGTACAGGTTGTCTTTCCATCTAGGTCTGCATAGGTATAAATCATAATAATAGTAATTATAATTATAATGATACTAACAATAATAGTAATTATAATTATAACGATACTAACATTAGCAAAGTACGTATCAGTCTGACGAGGTATGTTATCCATAACCTCAAATGCTATGCGATAGGCACGGTGCTCTGCTGGGTTCTGAACAGCCTTCACTATCCTCAAAAGTTGAGGTTACTAGTGCTGAAATTTTCCTCCCTACATGCCAATACTCATTACTGGTAGTACAACACAATTAAAAATCTCATAGAAGGAAAAAGAAATACAACACACCTCCATCTCACTGTACTCTGAAAGAGCATAAGCAGTACACTTCTTGATCCTTTCATACTCCTCTTTGTCTTCCAAATCAATTAGGAAGAGAATCTCTGTAAAAACAAAATCAGCACACCTACTATAAGATCAATAAACTAATATCAGTGTAAAACAACCCAACACTGTTCTCCCCAAAAAAATCACTCAAAGTTTACACCTCCATCTCACTGGTGGCAGTTGATATGTGAAGTAATTGAAACCTATTATGTACAAACTGAGTTCACAAAAGCAACCATGCTGAATTAAGTTAGGAGTTTGCATCTCGTAAATTGAGTTTATCAGTTTTTTAAGATGTTTTTAGGCCAAGATAAACAATGATCCATACCATTTTATACAGTCCACTTCTATAACTAATGAATTACAAGAATCGAGTTTATCTCGGACATCTAATGATAAATGAATCTTAGACAAAAATACCGAACAAGGGTTGGCTGGATCATGGCTTGAACATTAGCATGTTTTCTGCTTTTAAATAGGTTTTAAACCTGAAGCAAGTTACTATGGAAGTGAAAACTCGGCAGACAGAACATATCTTTTGACAAGCTTAGCCCAACATTCATTGGTTTCTTTAATCGCCTTTAGTGCATTGTCGTGTCATGGCACACACACAGGCTCATTAGTTTAAAAAATTATCCTCAATCCATAATATTTGAGTTATCTCTCTATTACGTAAGATTTTGTCATAATAGTTAAGACTGGCTCAAGTTGAATTAGAGAGATAACTTATCAATAGAACAACTTGGATTAGAGAGATAACCTTTAATGCATTGTTCTCTAATCCAAGTTGTTCTCTCTATTCCGTATACATTCCACTTCTATTGATAAGTTTAACAATGAAAAAAAACAAAGATAACTAATTAAAAAGGGACGAGAACAGTAACTACCTTGGAGAAGAAGCAACAAGGATGAGCCTGTTGAAAAGGTCATGCCTTTTAACAGAAGCAATGCAACCAATGATGCCAGACATGGAGTGGCCAACAAAGACACAAGATTTCAACTTGAGCTCCTCACGAAGGCTGGCCAAGTCATCAACAAAAGCATCATAGGATGAGTACTTTATGGCATCAATTCCCCATTCCAATCCTTTGTGGCTCCAGAAAAACACCAATCAAAGAGAACAACTTGGATTAGAGAGATAACTTAATCACCTTGCGTAATAACTATTGTGTGTGTGTAATAGAGAGAACAACTTGGATTAGTTCCTGTTGATAAATAACATCTGCCAGCAGACGTGAGTGCAAATAAAAGACATCTCCTCAGAGAATAGATTCCCAGTTGGTCTATCCAACTGATTGGCCGTTCGTCAATCAGTATAGCCTTCGAATAAACTATTCAGGGAGGCTCGTCCTGGTATGGCGAGTCCCCAAAAAATTCTCAACACCACAAACGGCCAGTCAATCGCAAGAATCTAGGTATCTTACGGACTAAAATAAATAGTAGAAAAATTGCGTTGAATCTCCCTGGTTCTTGGGTTTTTAACCATAATACATGATTTCAGTCTCCAATCCAAGAACAAAGCAGCCCTGTAATCGAACTAACACACATCAAGGAACGAAAACGAATCTAGAGGCATACCAATCGTGAAATTCGTCCACGGAAAAGAACTGGGGGCGTAAATCTGGCGCTGGTCCGGCGCTGCGAACCCTAGGTTATGATTTTAAATGAGGAGAGGAGATAGGTAGATTATACTGAGGAGAAAGCATGTGAGGAAAGCAGCAGACCAGGCTATCAGATGGAGACAACAGACGGAGGTCAAATGCTGACACTGTACACACGACAAAACGACCATGTAAACTCCCTTAGCGGCTTAAGTTTTATAGTAGATTACTCCGTACTATTGATTATAATTAAGTACGTAGTATAAGTAACTGAAATAGGTGGAACCGTAGTAGTTACATGGAGTAATATGATGTACTAAAAGATTTTATTTCTTAATTAGGACAGATACGGCGACCGGCTAATTGTGGAGGAGTCCGGTGGTTGGTTTTCTGGATTTTGACCGTAGGTTTCGTCTGAGATTCTCCGCTCTAGCTGAAGCCGACAACTGTTCACCCCCAATTATGGACGGTCACCTAGTGATGGAGTCATCCAAATTAATTATTAGAGATTCTTGGTATGATTCAATTGGATACTCTTCTCTTCTGATTGTGTTGATTTTGATCTATGACGGTCTTTTTCTGACAACTCGTGCTCCGAGATGGTTTATCTCTCTTTCGATGTAGGGAGTTATTTTGGTGTCCCGGCTAGTTTCGTCTCGTCAGGGTTTTTATATGCCTTCTTTTGGTGTGAATACATTGTTAGAGCACGTCCTCCTCCAGAACCACTCCGTGCCATGAAGAGTTTGTGGAAAGCCTTTATTTCAATTTTATTTTTTAATTAGTAGTAGTATTATACTAGTTTGAGTAGCATTGGTTTGGAAAAATGGAATTGTGGAGTACGTTTGATAGGCAGTATCTCAGTTCTGATTGTTTTATGAGATGGTTGATTATATGTCTATTTCTAGGGCTCATAATCGAATCTATCATAATTATGTTGGAAAAATTGAGAGTATTTCAAATGAATAATAATTTGTTAATCAATTTTATAAATTAGATATTTTGGTATATTCCGTTAAAAACATTTATAATGAATGTTTAATAATAAGTTTTTAATCAACCAGTGTGTTGGAGTAAAATTGTGCTCAAAGTTTAATTTCCTAGACTTTTGAGACTTTATAGTCCATAAGTGCTCACGTTGGAAATCTCAAACATTAATTTTATTCAATGTACGAACGTTTTTTTCCTGCATCAACGGCTCAATCTTTATAGCCACTAAGAACATTAACATTTGCCATTAATTTTATAGACATTAATGTTCGCCACCAACGGCTGAAAATTGTGTGTATATATATACACTTGCATGCGGCTAAGAACATATGGTTTTTGATCAAGTACCAGCTTATAACTAGCTAATAATATACATATAATTTTGGACTTAAAACATCCCCTAATATTTTCACTCTGCTGGATTAATATAATTTATTTACTCTCATTGTTCTGTTACCGGCTTATGCCGAAGAGCTCATTTTATCTTGGGGAAAGATTTTCGCTAGTCGGAAATACTTTCTTGAAGACAGCATTTACGCGACTCGAGCTATATTATTTTCTAACGCTTTTTGCAGGTTTATCCGGCCAACTTCCACCAACAATCTCAAAAAGTATTTCACGTCGGATATGCCTGCACATATGATCTCACAAGGCGTTGTCGCCGCACTCGTCGGGGCTATGTTATCTCTACATGTGCGATGCGAAGTAGGTTGTGACACACCCGCATGGGGAGCCGTATTAATCGGATAAACGCACACAAAAGTCTTCTACGTGTAAGTCTTACTCTCTTCACATTTCTACTTACAATAAGCCATACTTTAACACCACTTTTTAATGAAAATATTATTCTTTTATTTAGTGGTAAAATGAGAACTATAAAAAACAACAACCCACTACAATCAAGTTAAAACTTGGTTAGTAGTGATGATAATTTTATTACGGTTGTTTCTCAAAGTTGTAATAAAACTAATGATGTGAATGAGTGAGTGGTAGACTCCGGGGCTACGAAGCATATTTGTAAAAACAAAAATGCTTTCACCTCCTATACTATTATAGGAGATGGTGAAGAGCTCGTGTACCTAGCGGACTCAAAAACCGCTAAGGTGCATGGAAAAGAGAAAGTTCTTCTTAAGCTCACATCGCGGAAACTTTATCACTAAATGATGTGTTTCATGTGCCCGAGATTCGAACTAATTTGGTTTCCGTTTCTCTCTTGGGAAAAGTTGGGATTAAAGTTTTATTTGGTTGTGACAAATTTGTTATGATAAAAAATGATGTTCTTGTGGGAAATGACTATTGTAAGAATGGACTTTTTGTGCTTAGTATTTTTGAAATGTTGCATGATAATGCTTTTGCATACTTACGGTTGGTTAATTAGTGTGTTGTGTGAAATACTCCGTAATAAATTTGGCGTTTTACATGACAATTTTTTGTTGGTCTATTTTTTGTTTGATTTATGAAACTCCTAAATATCTTAAGATCGATATTTAGTAATATGTGAGCACCTCTAGAAAATTGTGATATAATTGATGAATTTATATAAATTTTATAAAACCATCTACACTGTGTTTAGAGGTGGTAAAAGTTTTTTGTCACATTTATTAGTGATGTTTCGAGATAAACTAAATTTTATCTTATTTAACTTTAAAAGGCGAGATTTTATTTGATAAAATCATTGTGTACAAATAAAGGTTGAGATATAAATTATCTCTCTATGAATTCTAGAAGGGCTATGCACCTATTTTTAAATATTTAAAATTGTGGGGGTGCTTAGCTATATTTTTATTAACTATCTCATTGAGTGAAAATGAGCTTTATAACTCTTGGCTACTTTTGCATAAATTGAAATAGTGGAGCACATACATAATTTT
This sequence comes from Cuscuta europaea, assembly GCA_945859875.1. Taxonomy (NCBI): domain Eukaryota; kingdom Viridiplantae; phylum Streptophyta; class Magnoliopsida; order Solanales; family Convolvulaceae; genus Cuscuta; species Cuscuta europaea. Next base: position 13,709,527 of record CAMAPE010000004.1, read on the forward strand.
CTTAAATTGAAGAAATAAGTGCTAATGTGCAATACTTTAAGCTATGTTATTGGTGATGTTAATGTAATCACTTTTGAAGAATGTGTACGCACTAAATGATGCATGTATGATTATTTGTTTATACGTTGTTGAAACAAAAAAATGCTGAATTTTTTGAGAATGTGTTTCCTTGAAAATTAAATCTAACACAAGACCATTGCGCCATATAATGATTGTGATCCATTATAAGGAAATAAAACCTTTAATGATGAACCCTCTAGTGATAGTAATTCATTAAAAGAAAATTATTCTTTTAATGATGAACTTTCTCCTTTGAGAAGAAGTAAGATGCCAAGGATAGAGAAATCTTTTGGAAATGATTTTTATACATATCTTATTAATGATTAATTTTTGACTTATCTACAAGCTACTTCTTCAAAATGAAACACAAAAAAAATCCATTTTGGCTTGATGCCATACATACAATTGAAATTGACCTTATTTACAAATTTTTTCATCAAATGGATGCTAAAATAGCGTTTTAAATGGTGAGCTAGAGGAGGCAATTTATGTGGTGTAACCGGAAGGTCATGTGATAACTGGTTAGGAACACAAAGTGTGTAAGTTGATCAAATCTTTATATGGTTTGAAACAAGCTCCGAAACAATGGAATGAATTGAATTTTTTTATGAAGTGTTAATTTTACATATTAAGTGTGTATGCACAAATGTAAAATTGGTGTGTGCATTATTACTTTCTTGTATGTAAATAAGTTGTTAAATTTCAGTATCAACCTTTATATAATAATTGAGATAAAATCATTTCTTGCTTTAAAATTTGTCATGAAATACTTGGGGGAAGCAAAAATGATTTTGAGTATGAAAGTCATAAGGAAGGATGATAGTATTATACTATCTCAAGAGCATTATGTTGAAAAACTTCTAAAAGAGGTTTGGACATTTCAATGTCACCCGTGTGAGTACCCTTTGTGACTCTCATACACACTTGAAAAAACATAGAGGTGATCCCGAGACTCAATATGAGTATTCCCAAATTAATTGATGTTCATTACACTTAATGAATTATACGATGCCCGACATAGCTTATGCTGTCGGAAGATTGAGCCAATATAGGGCCAAGTGAGGATCATTGGACTGCGTTGAGGCGGTTATTGAGATATTTGAGAGGCACCATTAATTATGATATTTTTATTGAGATTATGCGTTGTAATCTATTGATACAACGATGATATGTTTTATTGAGAAATATCCATTGTCCTAGAGCGGTACAATGATGTTATTTGAGAACTATCCATTGTACTATAATGATACAATGACGATATATATTTTATTGAGAATTATCCGATGTACTAGAGGGTCACATTGATGTTATATTTTATTGAGAGTTATCCATTGTATTGACGGGATACAACGACGATATCTGAGTATACTCACATGAGATGAATTAAAATAGTGGATGTCATTCACCCTTAAAAGTGGTGCAATGATGTTTGAGAATCGATTATATCCATTAATTTTGTGAAGTCGGAAGGAATTAGCTACTCCTTTGACAGAATCCCTAGGATGTAAAATGATAACCGAAACATCGAAGAAATTGAAACGGGGCTAGTGTCACTTTGAAACAAATGGGGATGAGAACCCAACTTGTGTGATTGGAGATCCCACGAAGCAAGTTCATATGGGTAATAACAAGTCTTCCATTTAGTTCTGCTAGCCTAACTAAATTTGCCCGGTTCCATGATGTGAGATATAGGCTAGAAACTGCATTCTCTGTGAGGGTGAACTAAAAGCTCTTAATGATTATCATAGCCCATAATTTTAGGGTGGTGGGCAAAAGCGGTACACACTCGATGATATCACCTATATCAGTGTGAGGTGGGGCCGCCTCTATGAAGCATGACAAAACTTCTAGAGCACTCATGGACATCAAGCACGCGTATGGCCTTACGGCGCACAACGGCGTAATAACGAGAAATTGTGTGGAGTGAGACACGACCGTTAAGACCCTGATTTACCAATGGTAGCTTGTTGGTTCATAGAAACTATATGTTTCACCAAAAGCTCGGTTTAGTAAGACTTAATCGTCTTGATTTGGTTCATACTCTACGGACACCAAATTTAAAGTCTCATTCCTTTAATCTAGCGGAAAATTTTCTAACCTATTTTTTCAAAAACTCAAAATATTCATTTGAAATATGTGAGGGATTGTTGGAAATATTGAAAGTATTTAAAATGAATAATAATTTGTTAATCAATTTTATAAATTAGAAATTTTGGTATATTCCGTTAAAACATTTATAATGAATGTTTAATAATAAATTTTTAATCAACGAGTGTGTTGGAGTAAAATTGTGCTCAACGTGTAATTTCCTAGAGTTTTGAAACTTTATAGTCCATAAGTGCTTAACATTGGAATAAATTAATCAATCTGAAACATTAATTTTAGAGAAAATTGTCAAATACGTTCTCGAACTTTCATAAAAAAGTCAATTAAGTCCTTCTATAGGAGACTCTGTCCGGCCGTCGCGATTTGGGACGGTCCCCGGTGGAATTGTTTGATGAATATTTTTGAGCATCTTATTCATCAAGTTTAGTTTACTCATTCCAAATTTCAGCTAAAAATTCAATTGGGAACGTATTCAAATTAATTCGAGAACGCAAAAATGCGCAGTTATCTTCACGAATTAATTTGAATGTGTTTCCGATTGAATTTTTAGCTGACATTTGGTATGAGTAAACTAGACCTGATGAATAAGATGCTAAAAAAATTTCATCAAAAAATTCCATTGGGAACCGCCCCAAATCGCGACAGCCGGACAGAACCTCCTATAGAAGGATTTAATTGACCTTTTTATGAAAGTTCGAGGACCTATTTGACAGTTTTCCCTTAATTTTATTCAATGTACGAACGTTTTTTTAGAAATTGCCCAATATAGGAGTAACACATAAACATAATTGCACAAATAGGAGTAAAACTTAAAACTTTCTTCAATAGGAGTAAACATTAATTTTGTACCCTTAATATCCCTAACCTAATTAATTCTAAATTATGACTTATTTGATCCTATTAAAAAAATCTAAGTTCATTCACTGGAAACGATACCTTTATGCAGGCCATTTAATTTTTAAAATAATCTAAGTTCATCCCAACAATATTAAACTATTAAAAAAGTTATTTTGGTAAAAATAAAAACTTTAAAAATAAATAAAAGATATATAAACTGTATTAAAAAATATAAAAAAATTATGCAGGCCTTTCCCGCAGCCTCGGTCATCACCCAGCAATGTCACCTCCGATCGGCGACAAAAATGTCATTTTATGTAAAAACTGTCATAAAGATTACAGTTTTACTCTTTGAAAATGCCAAATTTTCTCAAAATCTACCATCTTGATGGCATTTCGGGAAAATTTTGGCATTTTTTTCGGTGATCGGAGCTGGTGGTGTTGGGAGGTTGTTGAGGCGGCGACAAACGCCTACATATTTTTTTTATATTTTTTTCATTTTTTTAATTTTTTTTTATTTTTTTTTATTTTTTTTTTATTTTTTTTTTTAATAATTTTTTATTTTATTTAATACGTAGTATATTTTATTTGATTTTTTTTTGTTTTTTTTACAATTTTATTATAAATTAATTAATCTTATAGAGTATTTCTTTTATGTTTTAATTATTAATGAAAGTTGTTGGGGCTTGGGGCTTTGATAGGGGTATACTTTTTCAAACACTAAAGTTACTCCTATTCAAAATATGGTACTCCTATTTTTGCATTTTGCCTATGTTTTAGTGCTGTTTGGAGAATTCTTTCTTTTTTTTCGTGCATCAACGGCTCAATGTTTATAGCCACTAAGAACATTAACGTTGGCCATTAATTTTATAGCCATTAACGTTAGCCACCAACGGCTGAAAATTGTGTGTATATATATACACTTGCATGCGGCTACGAACATATGGTTTTTGATCAAGTACCAGCTTATAACTAGCTAATATATACATATAATTTTGGAGTTAAAATGTCCCCTAATATTTTCATTTTGCTGGATTAATATAATTTATTTACTCTCGTTGTTCTGTTACCGGCTTATGCTGAAGAGCTCGTTTTATCTTGGGAATAATACTTTCTTACGGAGTATTATTTTCTAACTCTTTTTGCAGGTTTATCCGGTCAACTTCCACCAACAAATATCTGGACATTATCTTGTATCTTAATATATAAAAATCTATCCTTTATATTCAAAAAAATAAGATTTTATTTCTTAATTAGGATATCCTCATTTAATTAGCTGGGGGCAATGAACACGTTATCATTGATTTCATTTTTTCTTCTCAGCCGTATTAATAACGTTTTTTTTACAAACCCATGACCCTACAGCACACTCCCAGTCTACCAGTGCCCTGCAAATGTTATAATTCAGCTCCTCCACGTCCATATATACTCAGTATTAAATTATTGTACGGATTATTATATTAAATTGGCTCTGATAAATAATCTTGGAGATAATGCAACTTGCAGCCATGCTTAAAACCCATTAATTTTAGGGATGGGAGAGTTGTCGTCGGCGCGTCTTTTCCTTATTGATGATTGCCTTGCGTTGTTATTTTAAAATAAAATATAGAAATTGTTCATGTTAAGTCGGATTGACTGAGTATATTTTGTTCTTCAAATACGGAGTAGGATATAGCTAGTGTTATTAAAAGAATAAATTAAAACTTTCTTGGGAAGAAGTTATTTTAAAAATAAAGCCATAATAACACCCCTTCCCATGAAGATGACTAACACTAAGGGCATTTCGGTTTTCGGTCGGTTTTCTTCGGTTTCGGTTCGGTTTCGGTTTAATCGGTTTGATAGAAAATGTACCAAATACAAACCGATTAAGTTTCGGTTTGGTTTCGCTTTGGTATGGTTCGGTTCGGTTTGAAATTCGGTTTACTAAAGTATTAAGGTTTGGATTGAAATAAAAAAAATTAACTCAAAATAATGAACCAAGAAGCGATAGTAATGAACCAAATATAATGTTAGATATAAATTTGCAAACAATAACAAAACACACATGAACCAAAAATATATAAGCATGACACATTTGTAAGCAGCAGCAACAACAACAACAGGAATGAATCAATTTATATATAAAGCCGAAACAAAACAAAATTGGGGCTTGTAAATAATGAATCAAATATATAGTAGTAGTAGATAACAAGTTAAATACTATCTACTTAAATCACTATAATTGTTATAGTTGCGAATGTAACTCTTGTAGTAAACTCTAGTCCTGGACACTAAAATTTAAGAATTAAAGCTTCAAAAAGATTAACATCAATCAAATTAATGAGAGAAATCTTATATTTTCGGTTTGGTTTAGTTTGGTGTAAGTTGGTTTTGATTTATTATTTTAAAAAAATAATAAATTATTTCATTTTAAGATTATTTCGGTTTTATTCGATTTTATGAATTCGATTCGGTTTGGTTCGGTTTAATACGGATTGGAGGAATACTACCAAACTCAAACCAAATTGCAAATGGTTCGGTTTCAATTTGGTTTGATACGATTCGATTCGGTCAAACTGAACCGTTATGCTCACCCGACCACCCCTGCTAAGGGCTATTCATTACACATAAGAAGCCGTCGTCATTAGGGGTGGGCACGGTTGGTTAACCGCATTTTGGTTAACCAATTTTTTGGTTAACCGTGTTTTCGGTTAATATTTCTATAATATCATTAACCGTACCGTAACATCGGTTAACCGGGTAACAATTAACCGTAATATAGGTTAACCAATTATTGGTTAACCAAAAAACCATTTGAACAACTACAAATGTGCCGCCTCTTATAATTGAACATTTACTCCGAGCGATTTCGTTGACCCGTAAGAATCCAATATAGGCTCCTGTAGAAGGTTTTCCCATATATTCTCTACTACTTTTTTTTTAATTTAATTTTTTTAATGTTTGAAGGGAAGTGGGATGAAAATTGAAAATTAGATAAAAACACCCGATTTAACTAAAAAACGTACTCCCTGTAGGGAAAACTAGTACTCCGTATTATGTACCGACAGGGACGGATCCAAGATTTCGAGTCAAGGGGGGCGAAAATTTTCGTTAGTGGGGTGGATTTTTTTTCTAGTGTAGCGGGGCGAATTTTTTCATTAGTGTAAGGCTCTGCGGTTATTTTTATTCAAAAAAAAATTCATTAATACATATGTGACGACATTTAAATCTATATATTACATTCTAAGTTTAGACAATGACAAAATAACTTTAATTTTATAATTGGAGTGCTCTAGAAAAAAGTATTGATACATTAAAGCATAAGAAATGACAAATCAATGGAAAATAATACAAAAATAAAAAAGGATATATAACATTTTATTTAAATATAAAGAGTTTATAAGGTTCACATTCACGAGTACTTTTAAAATAATTTCAACATTGTTTAACTACATGAGTCTTATAAAAATAAAGAATTGATTTTTGAATTACAATTTTTGTCTATCATTGAGGGTGTTCATAAGTCACAAGCAGTTCTTTTAATATTACAATAGTATGTATGATATTATTATTTTTAGAATAATATTATATTGATAATTCATATATATAGTGCATATTATATTTGTATTAATGCTAAAATAATTTAAGTTTATTATCTATGCAATAAAGTCTTTTTAGAATGCAAGAAGTAAATGAATAGTGTAATTCAATGTCACTAAACATTTATAATTTGGATTACTTCACATGATCTAAAAACTTTGTAGCTAGAGTGTCTGGTATTTAATATCGTTTGATATATATTTTTCAAAATTGTTTACTAGTAATCGAATAAAGATAATTAAACATTACAAAACTAAGAATTCTTATATAATAAGTATCCTAAATCTCAAATAATGAGTTCTTCTATTGTTTATTTAAGTTATGTAAATTATTTTAGATGTTCCTTTTTTAAATCTCCGATTAAGTATTACATTATGTAAGACTATATATCAATTTTAAAAACTAAAAGTTAAGGGGGGCAATGTTCAACAAAAAAATTAAGGGGGGCGAATCTAGTTAAAGTATCAAAATTTTACAAAAACATTACATATATAGTAGAAAATTTTGAAAGTCCAAGGGGGGCGGTCGCACCCCCCCCCCCCCCCCCCCCTTAAATCCATCCCTGTGTACCGAAGCGTTGTATATATAGTGTTCCAAGACATGCCTTAATTGTGATTGTGCCGTATGACAAGTTAATTAATTAATAACTACTAATAATATTAATAACAATAATATAGCTCCGATTCCAATAAACCACCACTTTTTGCTGACTCTAACATTACTCATTATTCACTAATATTAACGGTTTAATGCACAATTGCACATGTGAGTCATGCAATACTTGACTGACATTAGTTTAGATGTGATATTTAGATTATCGGTTAACCGGCGGTAGTTTAGTTTCATAACCGTAACCGTCCCGTGAACCGTTGTTTCTTTCGGTTGGTTAACCGTACCGTGAATTTTTAAAAACACGGTATGGTTAACCGTGAAAAACACCGGTTTTCGGTTATTTAGTACGGTTAATCGGTTACGGTTTTTCATGTCCACCCCTAGTCGTCATCCCTGATAAAGGAAGACTGGTGTTCTGAAAGCTTTAAATTGTGATGTTACTAGATCGAGTAGTGGAAGTGTTGTGTTGTTGGCTAGCTAGAGACGCGAGTTCAATACCCATCCAATTCATTTTTTTTGTTTCATTTTCTCTCTTAAAGCTTAGTCCCAATTTTGCTTAATTTTGGATACTTTGTTTGAGTGTAGTTTTACTCTTTTCTTGAATGTGCAAACTATATGAATAATATATTTTACTTTCTCCATCCGGAATCGATTAACAATTTGCAATTTTTAAGGTTGGGTGACAATAAAATTAAGGCTTAAATATATTTTTAGTACCTCCAAATATGACACACTTTGTTTTAGTTCTTTCAAATATGGCTCGAGCGTAGAGGCTGATGTAATACTCGAGATGAATTTAAAGGAATTAATAGTACTACTCATTCCAACAAGGTGCATTTCCTTTTAAGGGAGCTCATCACCTAAGCATGAGTGACCTCCTGAGAATTTCTCATGGCGCACATGAGTGATGACAAAGTGCGCGTTGAAGTATTGTGTAGCTTTGTTGGGACATTACTAGAGGTCCGATAGTGTATAACAGTAACTACCTCGAGCCCTACGGGGGCGGGGTGTTACATCTGCTTCCAGAGATGATATATCCATTTTTTAAGTCGGTCCTCCTTATGAGCTTCCACATCATGACTCATGAGCTCCTGATTCACAATGTCCAACTGCGAAGACAACGACTCTCATACCATTACCCGGCCAAACAACCTACTCTCTTCCTTGATCTTGTTAAGTACCCAACCCAAGGGGCCCTTCATCTCATGCGTCGCCGACCTCCGATTTCCACTCCATCCCCTCTTCGTTGCCACTTTTAATCGCAACGACATCGTACCAACCCAGTTCATGTCGAACTCTTATAGAGTTATAGCGGAGCTCATTGCTCGCTACAAAGAGGGTGGGGCAAAGCCAAGCTTGGACCTCTTCCACTATGTCTTTGATGTCGCCCCCCAACATACAGAGACGACTACCTTACCGTCAGAATCCGACCATGTAGGTGACTGCTCAAAAAAATAAAACCTCAATTAAGGGGAGGAAAGACCGATACTTCTTCGTTAGAGTCGCGGATGATCAGATCCCGAAAAGCGATGGAGGATGGGGGAGTTTATTACCACATCATGGAGTACCTTACCGTTGAGCGGCTTGCCAATGCTGAGATAGGTACCGCCCATACACCTGCACTGCTTGAGTGAAACCCAAGTACCGAATTCGGGGGTGGTCCTACTCGTGTGGGAAATATTCCCAAATATTTTCTAGTATGTCCGAATTTCATCATCGTCCTGACCCCCAAACCGCTTCTTTAGCTCAGCGAGCTCTTCGGCCGACTTATCAGCCCGAGCTGCCTTGGCCTGAAGATCGGACACCATTACTTAGGCGGGACGCAACGACGTCTCTGCCTTCTCCTTGCCCTGGGAGACTGATCTAATATCTTAGTCCTATATGATGGTTAAATTATTTAAAGGGCCTTGTGAAAGTACACTCTCGCCCGTCAATAGAGAATACATACTAATCAGATTGGAACAATATTGAAAGACAAGGGGATGAACTCTAATCATGGGAATGAACTCAGAAAACCGTGCTTTGGACAACTCAAAGAGGCCGCCCTCAACAATTTCGTCCCACCGCTCAAGTTCGATTAAGCTCGGGGGGAGGCTTCAGTTCAAGCGTACACCACAAGGACGAGGGTATGTGGCCGAACAAGAACCGACTATCGGATCGAAGCCCCAACCTGGAAAACTCAACAATCATCTTCTCTGACTGTTCAGCTTCGGAGGCGGATGGAACCATACTGGGCTTGCATGGAGGCGGGTGAGCATCAACTGGCTAAGAATTTTCGGCTATGAGGTCACCACCTATGTCGAACGAGCCATCTTTTCAAGGTGCGACCATTTCTGGGAAATGTTGGCCTCCGAATGAACAAAGGAAATGGACTGTTGGACAAGTCGTCCGCTCTCCACGATGATCTTCCCTTTTTCCCTTATCTCCTTGATAAGGGATAATTGGGAGTTTGAGGACGGGATCTATCGGAGCGTGAGGGATTACACCTGCAAATATAGAGAAAATAGAAGGGTTAGAGAAACCCAAGGCATACTGAATAAGGATCCCCAGGCAAGAGAACCCTTACTCATCCCGGCTGCCATCAGGGAGGATGTGGCCACAAAGGAACGAAGGTTCTTTACCGCATCCATGTGGAGGCTCAATACATGCGAATTGAGGACCTCCTTCAATTACGTCTCCTCATCGCGAACGGGAAAAGCATTCCACCCGCCCGGGAAGCGGAGTGGCTCACCCACATATGCGAAGAAAAATATAGCTTCCCATCATTTGGGAGGAGGTGGGTTGTTAGTGAACAGCCATCGGCACACATGAGTGACAACACCCAGCTGACCAATGTACAATTGAATATAATCATGATTACTAAAGCTACTATCAATTTGTGTCTACTACAGTGCTGGTTATTACTACCTCTGTCCTGGAATTATCTCCTTACTTGACTGGGCACGAGTTTTAAGATAGTGAGAAATGTGTGGTGAAGAGTTGTGCAGAGGAAAGAGAAATGTGTAAGAATGGTTGTGAACCACAAATTCTTTGCCAAAAAAGAAAAAAGGAATTAAATTTGGGACGGATCGAAAAGGAAAGAATGAAGATAATTCCGGGACGGATGTAGTATTTTTTATTGAAGTCATATGTTTATCATTAATATTTAATAAGTTTTTATCCTAAATAGGACTAAAACATGGTTAAAACTCCAAAGTAGGACTACAAGTTTTATATTTCACAAATAGGACTCCAGATTACCTTATTACCCTTCTTCTAAAAATAATCGATCGACTCTCCATCAACCGCCAGACTTCTCCCCTGCCACTTTCCCTTTGGCCGATCGCACCTTCAATCTCCATCATCAACGGCTTTATCGGCAGTCATCGTAGTCATCTGCTCTCTGCTTTCCCAGGTACTCTTCTTTCTTTTCTTCCCCCTCTTCTTCTTTTTCTTCTTCTAATTCTTCTGATCTTCATCTTCTTCTAGTAGCCTTGTTCCTGATTCTCTGCTTTCTTTTTTAAAAAAATTATCAATCAAATTTGAAAAAATATTGCATGAATGTGAAAGTTTCCAATGAAGATATACTTAACTAGAATTTCTTCTTATCAATTTTGATATATTTCAATCTCAAAATGCCCTGAGTAATGATTCTGAAGAATGTGTCACTTTTTAATCAAAAATGTCATATTTACTGGTTATTTTTTAAAAAATGACACTTTTATGTCATTCAAGTCTGTGCAGCCTCCGATGAGAATGCCACTTGATATGAATAAATGACAAGATAATGACATTATCTTATGAACATATGTCATTTTCAGATTGTCATCCTGATAAATGTACTGCTACAAACATGACACTTTTTTCAAATACTAGTAATACTTTTGACATTCTCAGATTATAAAAGTGACATTTTGCTTATGAAGTAAAATCCAAATCCAAAAAATCCAAATTAGTAAATAAAATTCAAATCCAAAGAAGAAAAAGAAGAAGAGAATAGGGGACCAGAAAATTGAAGAGGATTAGAAGATGAAGAAGAAGAAGAAGGAGAAGAAGAAGCAAAAAATAAGAAGACCAGAAATTTGAAGAAGAAGAAGAAGAGGAAGAGGAAGAGGCAGAGGACTTACCTGATTACCTATGCGATGGGAGGCCAGAGTCGATGACGAGCTCAGATCCATGGGAGGAAGAGATGTTTGTGATGAATTGTAGAAGATGACAACGATTGCGCAATGTTACGGCACAGGAGGCTATTTCCGTCCAAATGCAAATATTTACTCCTATTTAGAGAATTTAAAACAATGAGTCCCAGTTTTGCGATTACCTCCTGTTTTACTCCCATTTTGACGATTTTCTCATATTTAATTCATAGTTTTTATGGAAAAACACACCATATTGACCCCGCTCCCCTTTTATATGTATAAGAGATATAATTATATGGAAGCAGATTTTGTCAAACTACACTTTCAATTTTTTGTAATATTTACTTGTTGTCAATTAATTAAGAAGTTTTTTTAAATATTACTCCGTACATAGAGTCCAATTGTGTTCATTTGGGGTCACAATTATTTTTTTCTAAAAATTAGTAGAAGTATAACTTTTTAATATATAATTCAATTTTCCCAAAAATATATCAAATGTAATAACTTTTTATTATTCTTACAATGGTATCCATATTGTATATAAACAAATTAAATAAAAAAACTTTTTTTCTTAAAACTATTTTAAGCCGGATTTTTTTTAAAATTTTAAATATACAATATTGGTACCACATGAAATATCATAAAAAATTAAAAATATTGATACATATTTTGAAAACATTTAACCAAAAATTAAATAAAATTATAACAATTACAAGATTTAAAAGAATTGACAAGTCATATGGCAGCCAATAGGGTGGGGTGACGTTCACCCTCTTTTGAGGGGTGAACAAAATTGTTCTTGTAGTACATAGGTAAAATTTATGAATAACAATATGAGTATGTTTGGTTTGGGGTTATCTCACATTGAGGCCGGAATGTGATACCTGGAATGTTAGATACTCATGTTTGGTTTACTGTAATACTTGAGATTTAATTTAAACGGATTAATAGTACTACTCATACCAATAGAGGTGCATCTCCTTTTAAGGGAGCTCATCACCCAAGAACTCCAAAGTTAAGCGTGCTTGCACGGGAGTAGTCTTGGGATGGGTGACCCCCTGGGAAGTTTCTCAGGGCGCGCACGAGTGAGGACAAAGTGCGCGGAAAAAGCTAGTGGCGGTTTGTGAGGACAGTACTAGAGGTTTGGAGTAACTACCACGGGACCTACAGGGCCGAGGTGTTACAAATGGTATCAGAGCAACCCTGCGACAGTGTGTTGATCCGTTGGATATCGGGCGGGCACTTAGCAGTGGAAGAGATTCTGGGATATGATTGAGATTGGTTTATGGGCGCAACGAGGACGTTGCGTTCCTAAGTGGGGGTGATTGTAATACTTGAGATTTAATTTAAACGGATTAATAGTACTACTCATACCAACAGAGGTGCATCTCCTTTTAAGGGAGCTCATCACCCAAGAACTCCAAATTTAAGCGTGCTTGCACGGGAGTAGTTTTGGGATGGGTGACCCCCTGGGAAGTTTCTCAGGGCGCGCACGAGTGAGGACAAAGTGCGCGGAAAAGGCTAGTGGCGGTTTGTGAGGACAGTACTAGAGGTTTGGAGTAACTACCTCGGGACCTACAGGGCCGGGGTGTTACATTTACGGTCTTGAGAAAAGATCGGGAAAGTTACATTCCCGGGAATGTAATATGGAGGAGAATGTTATACCATTCCATGCCTTAGGTTATCTGACATTCCCGGGGATGATCTAATTTTCTTCCGAAAATACCATCAATTAATTATCGCTTTTCATTTAATTTCTCTATGTATTCAACTTATATCAAATTTGAATTTTTGTGATTTTATAAAACTTTTAATGTAGTTTCTAAATGTGTAACTTTTATTTACTAAAACCAATCTTATTATTGACAGGGATCAGTTAATTTTAGGGAGGGAGTTTTCCTTAAATATTACTAAAATATGAGTTATATATAAAAATATAACTACGGTTAATATGCTTATAGATTTGAATGTCTATTCTTTTTATTTAATTATATTCGAATGTCTATTCTTGTTACTTTTCATAATTCTTTTTTCCTTAACATTTAAATTTTTAAAGGTATTTATGCTTATAGATTATTTAAGTTTTTAATGAGTGGATTTCAAAATTTAATGGCAAAATTGATCATTTTTTCTTTAATTTGAAAATAAGTTTTACGAATAACTTGAACATTTTTAAATTTAATTTTTTAAGGTGATAATAAATATATTTAGATTGCTATTTAAACGTAGGTTGTAATAGATTTAAAGGGCATTGAAGTAATTCACCATATCTGTGATATAAGATACTAGTATTTTTTAACCAAATAAATTAATGTCACATTCCCTTAATCTTAACCAAACACAAATGGGAATAAAGTGAATACATTTCCATCAATCTAACATACTCAGCAATATGAGATTCAAATGAGAATCTGACATTCCTTGAACCAAACGCACCATATGAGTTAAGTTACTACAAGTTAATTGATGATCATAGTGTTTGATCATTATTTTAGGCATACATTTATTATTTTTTCCTTAATTATACTGTATTAATGATTGAAAATGTTGAAATTAAATATTTTTTCTGATCCTTTTATCCGTCTTACTTTAACTTTTGAGTTATTTTAAAATAATTATAATATTTCCTTTGCTCAAAATAAATTTGTAATCATTAAATTTCAAACATTATTTTTATATTTTCAATCATTTTATTAATAATTATCGTGTCAAATCAAAAGAAAGAATATGAGACCACGGACACGAAGTATATACGACTACGTCAAAGCTCCATCTGATCGATCATCCCTACAAAAGGCAGAAATCTATGACATCTACCATCCGGGAAAGCCGGCCAAAACATGCATTTCTCTAAAATGTCCGCCGAACAAAATATCTGTTGTTCACCTACAATCGGAGGATATAGCAGGGTTCGAGGTCCGACCCCATTACTGAATCTCCCGACCGTCAAATTTTCGGTTTCAACCGTCCGTGCCGACAAGCATGAGGCGTTCTTCGCAACATTTGGAGCAAATCTTCATCGGAGAAGCGCTATTTACCAACCAAACATTTGGAATTACGACTTCATACAATCTCTTCACAGTGAATTTGGCGTAAGCAATCCGGCTATACTCCTACTCCCTTAATTTCCTAATTTGTCCCACTATATTTTTTTCAATCTTACCGTTCTTTGTCCATATTATCCTCAAAAGTTATAACTATAGTCATAATAGTTATTCAACTATTCGATTAATGGTCAGTTATTAAATCTGTTATTAGTCGGTTTATCCAAAACAGAAACATAATCTGGCTACTTCCTATAAAACCTAGAGATATTACCCGAAAATTCCACTAAAACAGTTTGAAAATTCAAAAACAGGACTGTCATGTTTTTATTCTCAAAATAGGACTAATTACTGTCGTGTTTTGGCAGTACCAGACTTCAAACATGTCAGTATTTTCTAAACATGACAGTAATTAGTCCTATTTTGGGAATAAAAAACATGACAGTCATATTTTGGAATTTGGAAACTATTTTAGTCCTATTTTGGAAACTTTCCCATAAAACCTATCCTGTTTATGCTATGATATTCTACTTAATAAAATTAAAATAGATTCTATGGTACCCTTAAAGTACCATACCTTTGTAGACATAGACCAATCAGAATGATGTAGTTGAATTATTTAAATCTAAATTAAAAATGATGTAATGATTTGAACCAATCAAGTGAGTGGTAGGTACGGTACCCCATTTTTTAAATGGGTACCGGAATTATCACCTAAAATTAAATATCACAATTACAATAGGAAATAATGCCAAATATATGATCAAATTGAATATCGTGGATAAATATGTGACTTTTCATACTTTAATGACTATAATAGTAAATTAGTAACATTAATGAATATTATTGTATTTAATATTATATTATAGTAGTCATGATGATGGTAAATTTCCCTTCTAAGGAAAGCTCTCATGCTATATATAGTCTAATAAATCCATGTATTTAGTATCTAGTGATTGGATCAAATTAGATAAAATGACATTCACACACAAGAAGCAACTATCAGAAGCGTAAAATAATCAATTTTAAAATGAGATAAAATAATTGATGTGAGTTTCCTTGCACTTAAAATAATGTAGCAGTATAAGGTATACGTACGAGTATCGTCTTCACAGGGACGGAAAAAGGGAATAAAGAATTAAATGAATTCAGCGATTAAAATAAATAAAATAAATGCGATGTGCGAGATTTGGATTGTTGGAAAATTAATATGCGAAAAATGATTAAAATAAACGGGTTCTTTCTAATTAATGATGATAGGGAACAAGGATTGATTTCGGGGTACTCAGATTTCTGGCTGATCAAGCTTAATCACATGAAAATTATTTAATTGAGCAACGCTAATCAATACTAAGTTCTACCCGCTTTCGCGATGTAGAGTACAATACTTTAGGGAACCAGACTCATCTCTCATTCGATAGGTCTCTAAATTATTGCTAAAACGAGCGAGCATACGGCCCCTTAATCGTTACTAATCTCTTAGCGAACAATTAGGTGTGTGTGAAGGTATCCTAGAATAAATTATATCTCTCTTGATTTATTCTACAAGCAATTATAATCCTAGCTGCAGATCTAGGTTACAAGAGATATCAATTAAATCATTCAAACACAAATAAAATAAAGATTCATGCAATTAACCCATCAAAAAACTAGTCATACATCATGACCAACCCCTTCATCAATCCCAAATCTCTAATTAAAACTACTCACAATTCATAATTGAATCAACATAATTGGGATGCAAAGATTTAATTGTCATTAATTAAAAAGTTGGAACTTGCAAATAATCTCAGAGTCTTGAATAACAAAGCAGAAAAGTAGATAAAAACTCGTCCCTAGACCTGTCTCTAAGCTCCATTACCAAAAACAAGGGTTTAGGGGCTTTATTTATAGAAAATAGATCAATTCGGACCGAAATAGGACACCAGGGGGCGGAATAATGTCAGGCACGACGTGCCTCCCTTGGCACGCACGGCGTGCCCGATCGGCAGTAGCTCCAGCTTGATTTTTCTCTTCTGTGCACGACATGCTTACTTCGGGCGCACGTCGTGCGCATTTCCCATCAGAATTTGACTATTCTTCCTTTATAAAAGTTGTAGTAATACTAGCTAATGAAGTCTTCTATCCATCACAACTTGCAAAACTGGATTTGGATCATCTAGTCAAAAGATATGAATAAAATGGTGGAAGGTCGCATCCTGAAATCTCAACATCGATTATCTGACTTCCTCGTCTGTGTTCACCTGCTCCTCTCTTATTCTCGTCATGGTGTCTTCATATGATTTGTAGCCCTTGAAGTTATCTTTCATATGGAACTTGAATCGTGTACTTTGGATGTTTCTACAAAACGATATGCTTGAACGACTGACAGAACGTCATCCTGATCTCCGTTTTCAAGCCCTATTCGTTTCCGTTTGATCTCGTACTTGATCCTTGAGCTCTCTTCACTTCAAAATCACTCCTTTAATGAATGTGGACCTTTAATGCTTCTCAATAACTCTCAAATGTTTCTCGAGTCCTCCCTATTAATTCTCCAACGCCGGTGTCAGGCTCAATTTCCTGATTTTAATTCTAAAAACACCAAATGCAAACCAAAACCCTGTAAAATATGACTTGAGCTAATTATGAGCCTTATGACACATATAAGCTAGGAAAACCATCAAAAGCTGATCCAACACGCATCAAATGCATGTTGAAATACAGACTTATCAAGTTCTCCCACACTTAAGCTTTTGTTTGTCCTCAAGCAAACTTAACTCCGGGACTTGCAATAATCACCACACGACATTAAAGCTATCAGCATGCACAGGTAGTTAAAGGGATACTCACAGAACATACAGACTAAATCAAGAAAATTCTTTCCTAAATTACCTCTTTGTACTCTAGCTAAAAATAATGACAAAATTAATCACAACATCCTTGAAGTTATGGCAACACACACAATTGAACTAGCTCCTGATCAGAAGAACTTGTGAAGGTGGTGGTGAATGGTAAAAAATCTCATTCTTTGAGAGTTTGGAACAACCTGACAGTAACTCAATGTATCCGGGAGTTTCGGGGCTATTCTTAGGATCAAGAAGTTGCACATGTAAACTAGGGACTATCACTTATCTCTATGCAAAGAGTAGACGTGGTGTACAACTAAGCTAAACCGTCATTGCACATTGGTGCTTTGACGTATACTTGAAGTCTGCGAAAGACTACTGCAAAATTTTGCAAATGCCTTCAAGTTCAATTTTAATCGGTTTGTTTTTTCCTTGTCATGTTGGCACGAGAACGCTATTTCTTTCGAAAGATCCCCAGGTCTCATCTTATTGTGCAAAACATTTACGCTTTTTAACCGGGTTTCCCGTTCTCTTTTTTGCAAGGTAAGAGGTCTAGCTATATTAATTAATTTTTTCATTTTTTTCAGATTTTGACTAGACATTACCCCATTCATTAGTTTCCCATTGAATTCATAATTTTCCATCCCACCTGAATAAGTCCTTTAGGAGAAGCCACTTTGAGCCTGATCATTCTGTTCTTTACCCATAAATTGAGTTCTATTGCCAAATGACCTGTTTTCTTACTCGTGAATAATTCTGACAGAGTATTGGTGCTTAGAGAACTAGGGGGTCAATATCCCCTCAACAACTAGATTTAACAATGTAAGCAATTTAAGCCTAAAACCTTAAGGACATTATAAATTAAAAGCACGGTCAAGAGTCTAGCCAGCTCACAAAGATACAATTTAAAGAAAAATTTGGCAAAAATTTTGACATGACTTTCCTATAAATATACAACTAACACCTGCGCATGTTAATACTAGTAATTTCACGCAACAACTACTGCCCGAAAGATGAGATGGACTACTACTTTCATTTTATAGTTCAAAAATATAGAACTTGATCAAATAAATTAATACACATAAGAAAATGAATCAAATCGAACTAAATTAAACATAATACTTTTCATTTTGGTAAACCGAACTTCAAACCGAACCGATTCGAAACCGAACCAAAACACAAATGATTTTAGTTTGGTACAAATTCTCCCAACCCAGATAAACCGAAACCGAACCGAAACTGAAGAAAACCGAACCGTAAACCAAATTGCCCACCCCTAGTAAGGACTATAAAACTATAATGTCAAATTGTTTAGCAAAGAAGATTTACAGTGAATAACATCCCGTGTTTAATAATGATCACTTGAGAACTTGAAATAAGCATACATTATCGAATGAATTATTAACTACTTCTTCCGGCCAAATATCTTGTGCTGTGATGACATCACTATAACACTCTTAAGGAAGATGTCACATGTTCGAATCTCATTCCAGTTCAAGGATGTTGGCCTTAATGTAGGACATATACTATAATAGGTAAGAAAGTTTTGCAAAAAAATACTTCTTCAGTTTCATTGGACTTTGCGGTCTTTGTCAACTTTCATTTGTGTTTGTTCTAATACACTTTGTCACCCTCCTTTTAAATTAAATAATTTAAGATTCAGTTTATTTATCTCTCCTTTGCACACCAAATATAAACTTGACAATGCTCAACGATAGCTCAACTGGTAGATAGGGGTGCCACAAGGGGTAAGTCTCGGGTTCGAATCCCGGCAACTGGAATGAGAGGCTACTATGCTAAAAATGTATACGGCCTCTGCAAGTACCAGAGTCAGAACTTCACTATTTGTGATTAAAGACTAATTTACATCATTCTATCTAATTGTCCTGTCGGTGTTGGGGGTCTGAGGGATGGAGTGTGTCAATTATGATAACCAAATAATACTCCGTACAAAAGTGCAGGACGTGGAACACCAACGAAGGGCTCACAAGCTAAAAAAAGAAGTGTTGCGCGGCCTTCTTTTTGACGAATCATTGGATGCAGTGGCAAAACTGGAACTCATAGACAACATAGAAAAGATGGCAATTTCCCATCATTTTGAGAAGGAAATTGTGGAATGTCTTGACCACATCATGCTCTCTTCTGCTAATACAAAGTTCCTTCACTCTAAAATGGATCTCTATGGCACTGCTTTACATTTTAGGGTTCTGAGACGATATGGCCATGATGTTTCACAAGGTACATACATTATACATATATGCACACTTCAATTCTTATAAATTCATTAATTTTTTTACGGAGTATATAGGTTGAAAAAGATAGAGATGGGTGACATTATTGACCAAAGATAATCACTGTTTAGAAAGATATGACTAAAGTTATTATGAATACATTCTTGATCATTAATAACCCGTCTGGTAATGCTCAAATCGACTGTAATGGTTCATTTTGTTAAAGTTTATGAATTTTTGACTGAAGTGATTGGATTAACTATTTATGTTGATTTATAAAAAAATATTTAAAATATATTTGATTAATTAAGTAAAGAAATAAACTACACGAAAAATAGTTAAAATGATCTTTTACAGTAACTTCTAGCAATACAATGAGAAAAGTTACTCCAACTATAGTTATTCTTATTATGTTTTTGGTGACAAATTTGGCTGATAAACATGAAAAAATCAAAAAATAAGATCACTAAACAGATTCTAATTAAATTGAAAATCTTCATATTGTTGTCACTAATTTGATTTCTTTTGATTTAGGGAAATTGCCCTAAATAGGAGTAAATGAGGTTTGAAATTCCAAAATAGGACTACTATGTTTTTCTTCCCGAAATAGGAGTTATTACTTTCATGATCGAAAAATACTGTCATGATTGAAAAATACTGTCATTAATTATAATAAATATTGTCATGTTAAATGCACTGCAGTGCAATTATTTGACAGTCACGTCTACAAGATGACAGTAAATACTGTCATTTAATCCTATTTCAGAAATAAAAACATATTAGTCTTATTTTGGAATTCCAAACTCCATTTACTCCTATTTTAGAAAATCTCCCTTTGATTTACGGAAATGCGCAAACGAGCAGATGTGTTTATGGCTTTCATGGATGAAATGGGAGACTTTAACATAAAACAAGAGCCTAGAACAATACTAGAGCTTTTGGAAGCCTCATATTTGGCCTTAGACGGCGAAAGCATCTTGTTCAAGGCTCGACTTTTTTGCACGGAGACCCTCAGGAATGGGATAGTTTCACAAAACGGGCCTGACAAAGACGACATTAGTCATCGCTTATCAGAGCTTCCTTTGCACTGGACACCCCCTTGGTTTGCTGCGAGAAGAGAAATTTCTCGACTTGAAAAAGATAATTCAAACTCAAAGTATTCCAACCTTTTTTATTTTGCAAAATTGAACTTTAATATAGTTCAAGCTGAGCACCAAAAAAACCTTGTCGATATCGTAAGGTATGGGGATCTGATCTTTCCGTTCTCAAAAACAAAATTAAATGGTATGCTGTTCTTATAAATATTTTTTGAAAGAAAATCACCCATCTTTAATAATTAAATCATTTTTCAAATAAATTTCAATGAAATTCCGAGCCCAGTAAAAAATATTACAACCTTGGTCCCATTTTATGTGTCCTACTATGATTTGACACAATTACAAATAAAGTCGTTGAAAAAGTAAAGTTATAGTTAAGATTTGAATATAATAAAGTGAAATGTTATAGACCACATATTTTTTTCCGCAAATGTGACACTTATTTTGGAACAACGCAAATAGGAAAGTAGAACATATAAAATGGGACGGAGGGAATACTACATTCCTTCCACTCAAAGGTTCACATTACAAAACGACACGGTTAATTACGTATGATTATTTGAGTTTATATTCTGAAAAATTGTTTTGATGGTATATAGGATATGTTTGGCACAACTAGCTGAAAATATACTTTTATAAGTTTTTTAGTAACTGTTATCTTTTATTAGAGACTGAAAAGATCTTAAAAGAAAAAGGTGGTAGTTGTTTGGTAAAAAGCTGACTCTTCGATTTAGTTCTATTTGGTATACAAGTTGTTAAGACTAATTAATACTAAAATCACAGACTTTTCTCAGATGCTACTCCCTATAGCATCTTTAAAAAGATCTTTTATTTTTTGAAAAGCTCTTAAAATTTGTCAATGTCAAACATATAACTACAAGCATTTAGAGACTTTTTAAATAGTACAAAAGCTAGAAGGCAGAGACTTATGCCCGCCAAACATGCACATAATATAATGTGCTTATTGATGATAACTGTGATGTTATAGATGTATTGTTATTAATAATTGATGATTAAATTATCATTTAAGAATGTTAATTAATTCCTAAAATAGAAAATGTGAACCTTTAGATAGAATGTCCAAAAAAGTAAAGTGAGAACATTTAAATGGAATGGAGGGATGTTGTAGAAATATCATACTAGTAGTATTTTATAATAATCAAGATGTAGGGTATGTTTGGCAAACCTAGCTGAAAAAACACTTTTACAGACTTTTTAGTAAATATTAGCTTTTAGTGACTGAAAAGATCTTAAAAGTAAAAGGTGGTAGCTGTTTAGTAAAAAGGTGACTGTTTGATTTAGTTCTGTTTGGTATACAGGCTGTTAGGACTAATTAATGCTAAAAGCCACAGACTTTTCTCAGATGCTACTCCATGTAGCATCTCAAAAAAGATCTTTTACTTTTTGAAAAGCTTTTAACAATTGTCATACCAAACATATAACTAGAAGCTTTTAGAGACTTTTTAAATTGTATAAATGCTAGAAGTCAGAGACTTATGTCTTCCAAAATAATAGGGAGTATAAATCTTTCATCTGTCCCCTTAAAGTCTCATCCAGTCATCCATAATCCATCGTTCTCAGTTCTACTTACGATCAATACATATACAGTCGACTGATGTTAAGATTAAGATATTTTTCAAAACTATTACTTAAATCAAATTCGTTCAATTAAAAAAATATGAATAAAAGTTATTATAGTATGATGGCATGAGGAATTAAATGTAATACTTGCACATGTTACAATGATTATAGCTACTATTATAGTCATTACACTTAATAGGGGTCATGGTTATTTAAACATCCTTTATTTTAATCATTAATAGGTAATTATTTGTAAGATTAAATTTTAAAAATAACGTACTTTTCATTTCTCTAAAATTTGTCATTTTTTATGAACACAAAAAGTAGTGCAATAAGCATAGTTTGTTCGAAATTTTTATACATGACGGAAAAGTATATTAATCAAAGTATCAAACCTTATTTAGTTTAGAAAGAAAGTGATAAAGTTTTAGACAATTAAATAAGAAAAATTAACAAAATTTTGTGAATGAGTACTACAGAGTATGTATATATTACTACGTGGTTCAAATTAACATAATAATGTGTAAGAAACTACCATAAAAGTTCTATTGAATTTTAAAATGGAATTTGATATGATAAATATTACTCCATACTAAATTAAATTCAAAAGGCAAAAATATAATGACTAGTTCACAGTAAGTAGTCATATTTTTATAAAAATTGGCATATTTAGTGACTACTTCACAGTGATTCGTCATCTACGGTGATTTGTCATTTTAAAATACACTATAATGACTAGTTCACAGTAACTAGTCATATTTTTATCCAAAAAAATTATCAGTCATATTTTTTGTCCAGAAAAGTCTATTTGTAATATACATTTCATTTTTTCAAAAAACTACTACTATTTTATTACATTTTATGTTAAAGTAGAGTTAAGTTAATTAGAGTATAGAAAAGAATCAGTACAGAAAGACTACATTTTTGGATTTGTGCACTTTGATCATATATATCTGACTAAGTAACTTGTGTGATAAAGGAGACGATGAAACAATTGAAATTTAATTTTGATATATCCTGATTGGTTTTGATTTTATGTTCAATGTTTTTAATTGGATTCATTTCAATTTGAGGTCAGACCATTTTTAAATAGGAAGATCAAAGCAAATGTAAATAATACTAATACATATGCAAGACATTTATTAGACTTAAACAAATTAAACGAGGTCTGACTAGATATTTATATCATTTCAACTAAAAAACATTATTATTATTATTATTATTATTATTATTATTATTATTATTATTATTATAAAATAGTTACATACATATAGAGAGAATTCCCTAAATAGAAGTAAAAATGTTTTGAAATTCCAAAATAGGAGTATCATGTTTTTTAATCCTTGAATAGGAGTAATTTGTCACGTTTGGAAAAAAATGTCATGTTTAAAAGCTTAGTAATGCCAAACTTGGCAGAAATTTACTCCTATTTAGGGAATAAAAACATGATACTCCTATTTTGGAATTTCAAAGAGTTTTTACTCCTACTTAGGGCAATTTCTAATACATATATGACAAAATAAATGTTATTTACAAATTGTGACTTCTTATATGTAATAATTATAGTAATAACTTAAATATAGTAACTTATACTCCAACCGTCTCATTCAAAGATTATCACTCTCCTTGTTGGATGTCCCTGCTAAAGGCGAGGTTCCTATTTTATATTTTAAGAAACAATTAGCATTTTTAAATGTCAATTCAATCTCAAATATTAAAATTAATACATCGTTAACATCACAATTATCATGAATAATCATATTATATTATACACCCACCAAATCTATTTCTCAAAATATACTCGAACTGCGGTATTTAATTATTGTCTAAATAAGTGCATCGTTTTAATTTAAAATATCAACCCTTAAAAGGGATGTAGGTAGAAGTAAGTATTGATGATATTTTTTAAGTAAGTTTAAACTTCACTAAACTTTTGAAAAGAAAAAACTACTGAATATTATTATTATTATGAGGCACTTTTAAATACCTAGGGAATCTAGCAAATTTCTTTAATTTGCTTGAAATGGTGTAATTAATTCCAGTTTGATGAATTGGATATCATTTTTGACATTTTAACAATTGTTATACTCCACTAAACCTAAATGTCACAAAAATGTCATTTAGATGGTGGAGGAATCTCGGGGGAATTGAAACCCTGAGCTTCACAAGAGAAAGAGTGGCTGAAAGCTTCATGTGGTCCGTAGGTGTAGTGTCTGAGCTGGAACACGGGGAGTCCAGAAAATGGCTGACCAAGGCCACAATATTGAGTTTAATAGTGGACGATATTTATGACATCTATGGGTCCATACCAGATTTGGAAATCCTCACAAATGCTATTGACATGTATGTATATTGCCATAGCTATCAATTGTGTAAACCGGAATGAGTTTGAATTAGAGAAAGAAACTTTTCGACTATATAATAAAAACGTAAGTTTTAATTTCACGCGCCGAACTATATAATAATAAGAGAAAGTAAATTTGAAGTTATTCTATATGATCATTTTGCTATTTTTCATATATATATTTTTATTTTATTAACAAAATTTATTTAAAATATTTTTTTATAAATTAACAGAATCAACCAATAGAGCAACTTCAGCCAATCGATCAGCCGATTCAGCCGATCAGTGTTACCAAACGCGCTCTTAGATATACTCGAAGTCAATAAGCATGAATCTCTTTGAGTTCGAGTTCGAGTTCGGACTAGTATGACAGCAATAAATCGGCTCGGGCTTGATTACATAATTAGATGTTCGAACTCCGGTTCAAATTAGATTACAAAATAATTTTTTAGTTTTAATATATTCACCGCACACAGGAAAATGTTCTAATGAAAATCATCTTAAATTGAAAACTTTTTATGATGAACTTTTTTAATCACAACCATTCATTTCATTCAATTATTCATAATTATTTAAAACTTAAACGGGTCCATTTTGTAATTACGTAATTAATTAATTATTGCAGGTGGGACCCTAACAGAGTTGGGGATTTACCTGAGTGCATGAGGATATGCTTTGAGGCACTTGATAATATCACCAATGGTATTGTTCTTCACATTTGTGAACACAAGGGTTGGGACGACAACTCGGCTTTACCATGTTTACGAAGAGCGGTTCGTATTCTCGACTGCCTATGCTTGTTTCATCTACGAATTGTGATATATATCACTTTTTTTATGATTATAAATGGATTATCGGACATTTCATTTAGTTTTTGCAAGTTCTTTTCAAAAAATATACTGAAATGAAACTTGTTTACAAACACAACAACTAAAAGTCAGTATATTATCATGACTAAAGTTACCATAGTAATTACATTATAGAGTTTAATTACATATTTACATAATGATAAATCTCTAACTATTTGTATAATATATATGTACCGAAGGAATTTAATTTCCACCTTAAAATTGTGATTTGCATATTGCTCATATATATAGGAGTACAAGTAAATAGATAAGTACAGAAGGATAATTCTATTCTATACAAAAGTTACAGATATATAATTATATCATATACAAGATAAACTCTAGGAAGATTTATTAGTATTAGTTTTTACAAACTAGATAATTATCACTTTGATGATCATTATCGTTAACATCCTCCCTCAAGCACAGCGTGAGATATGGTACAACGCAAAGCTTGTGTCTAAAGAGCGGGAACAACGGTTTGGATAGACTTTTGGTGAAAACATCAGCAACATTTAAGTGAGAAGGCACAAATTTAATAAGGAGTCGACCGACCATAACTTGCTCTCGAATAAAATGACAATCAAGATGAATGTGTTTATCCGGTTTGCGAGAGATGGGATTTGTACTGATGAAAACAACACTCTTGTTAAAACATAAAATCATAGGAGTCCCGGACAAGGAAACACACAAATCTTTAAGGAGATGAGACAAACAAAGGATATCTGCAGATGTATTTGCTAGCGCACGATATTCGGATTCACAACATGATCGATAAATGGTGGGCTGCTTTTTAGAACTCCACAATACGAGATTCGGGTCTAGGAACACAGAGTGACCAGAGACAATGCGGCGTGTATCACGGCAAGATGCCCCGTCGGCATCAGAATATCAAAGTAACTGAGGAGTAGTAGTTCTTGTAAATTTTAATCCAAAATGAGATGTACCTTTCACGTAACACAAAATACGTTTGACAGCTTGATAATGAGTTACAGTAAGGTGTTGCATGACCGGTTAACGGTGTTAACCGCAAAGGAAATATCCGGCCGAGTAATGGTAAGGTACTGAAGAGAACCAGCAAGCGACCTATATAACATCGGATCATGAAATAAAGCACCAGAGACCATCAAGTGCTGCTCTGCAACCATAGGAGTAGCCATAGGTTTACTATCCAGCAAGTGAGCCCACAATGATATATCATGGACATACTTAGACTGTCCCAAGAACAAATCATCAGATGAATGAGTAACCTCCAGGCCAAGAAAATAATTGAGCTGCCCTAAATCTTTAATAGCAAAGACGATGTGAATCCGAGTAATGAACTCTTTAATAAATGATGAATCATTTCCTGTGAGGATGATATCATTTACATAACTAAGAGATAAAGTAAGGTTGGATCTTTGTTGGAGATGAATAGAGTAGTGTCAGAATGACTACCAACAAAACCCAAGCTATGAACAAAATCACTGGAGCACTGAAAACACGCTCTCGGGGCTTGTTTAAAACTGTAAAGTGCTTTTTTAGACGACAGACATGATTAGGAAATCGGGAATCCACATAACCCGGTGGTTGCTCCATGAACATAGTCTCGTGAAGAAAGCCATTTAAGAAGGCGTTGTTGACATCCAATTGATGAAGAGGCCAGCCACGCATAATTGCTAGAACGACACGAACAATGGAAGCTTTAATGACCGGACTAAAAGTAGAGTGAAAATCAAAAGTTGGAACTTGAGTGAAGCCTTGAGCGACCAAGCGTGCTTTAAAACGGTCAACCAAACCATCAGCTTTATATTTTGTGCGGAAGACCCACTTTGTGCCAACAATATTTGCACCAGAAGAAGGTTGAGGAACAAGCTCCCATGTATGATTTGCACGTAAGGCAAAAATTTTAGCATTCATAACTGCAATCCATAACTGCAATCCGTAAATGGCTTACTCCATGTGTAAGAGAGAATGTATGAGACCAGAATATACTTCCATTGAAGATACCGGCTTTAGCTCGAGTAACCATGGGATGTCTGGAGATAGCAGTGGCTGCATCGGATGAAGAAATAGGAAGAGCAGAAGTATTTGTGAAACGAGAAGAGACAATGGAAGGTATCTTAGATGCAGAGCGAGGAGATGTCGATGCTGAGATGTTATAGAATATGTGAAACATATCGAACATGAAGCTGGTGGAGTTGAACCTGTGGAACATGTTATTGGAGTAGCATGGTCAACGGTGGATGGAGCTAAGGATCCAATATGAGGTTCATAGAATGTAGAATAAGCCAATGTATCAGTGCTTTGTAAAGCTCCTGCACTGGAATACGGGAAGAAAGATTTATCACATTGTGTAGGTCGAGTGATATAAATATGCCCCGATTCTGGTTCGAGACATTTGAACCCCTTGTAGTGAGAATGATAACCAAGAAATATACATGGTTTGCTACGAGGAGCAAATTTGTTAGCTGCATATTCTCGTAAGCATGGAAACACACGACACCCAAACGGTCGGAAATTAGCATAGTTTGGCGTAGAACCAAATAAAAGTTCAAATGGCATATGACTATTCAAGACAGGTGAGGGCAAGCAATTTATAGTGTAAAACGCTGTTGAAAATGCATCAACCACATGAGAAGAAGGAATATTAGACTGAAATATCATTGAGAGACCCATTTCAGTAACATGGCGGTGTTTCCGTTCAACCCGGCCATTTTTGGTCGGAGTATGTGGACATGAAATTTGGGGTTGAATGCCATGTGTTTGAAGATGCAACTTAAACTTGTTACTAGTAAATTCTCCACCACCATCGCTATGAAATGTTTTAATTTTGCACGAGAGTAAATTTTCTGCAAGGGCTTGAAATTGTAGAAAAATAAGATAGAAATTGAACTTGTTATTCATAGGATATAGCCATGAAAAACGAGAGTAATCATCCACGAATAACACATAAAATCGAAAACCTGAAACAGATAACACAGGCATAAGCCCCCAAATATCACAGCGCACAAGAGCAAGTGGACAGGAAGCACGTTTGTTATTAACTAAAAATGGAAGTTTGTGGCTCTTGGCCATTTGACAAGGGATACAAATGTGGGGATCGGGTAAAAGGGATGAAACAGATAAAGCTCCCATTTTATTTAAAAGAGAAATAACATGATGACCAACATGGCCTAACCGATGATGCCACAAAGTAAAAGATCCATGCAAGGAATGTATTCTAAGAGTTGCTGAGAGAGTAGTATGAGCCTGCTGTAAAACATATAAGCCTTCTTCATGATTGCCTTTGGCCAGTATTGGGTCTGTCTTTCGGTTCTGAATAGAAAATGCATCAGCAGAAACTGTCACATCAACAGGACATCGCATTGGCTCAATAGGGTGGCTTCGGGGCATGGGATGCAGCCAAAGTCATCATGGTGAGGCGTCGCCAAGGCAAAGGCATGTTGCGACATTGCTTTGCGAGGAACGGGCAAGGTGGAAGTTTGGCTAAGGCATCGGGACTTAGTCAAGACAAGGCAAGCTAGACTTAGTATGTGGGCAGAACGGTTAGCGTTGCGAGAAACCATGTTCGGTTCATGGACGGAAGTGTCAATATTGTACCGAGTATCTAATGGGCTTAAACACCCATTTAAGCCCAATAACCTTCTGATTTTGTGGTATATCTGTGAGCTCCCAGGTTCTATTTTTCTCAATTGAAAGAATCTCTTGATTCATTGCCTCCTTCCAGTTCTTGTCTCCTGATGCCTCCTCATAGCTTCCAGGTTCATCAATAGACAGGAAGCATAGCCCAACTTCCTCCTCCACTTCTCTGGTTGAGTCATAAGTATCCTGCAGTGTCATGTATCTATGATGATCACTACTAGAGTCTGAGCTAGTTCTTGGTGAGCTTGGAAGTGAGTCATGTGGTGAAAACTCTCCTTCACTCAAACTTGAGGAATCAGTATTCTGGTTTGCCTCTGAGGTTCCTATGTTTACAATAAAACTTTCCCACCTTTCAGTTGCATTTTTCTTCTCAATTGTATCCCATGGCCAGTTCTGATCTTCCTCAAATACTACATCTTTACTGATTATGATCTTTTCTTTGTATGGTTCCAACAATCTATACCCCTTTGTGCCTTCTTCATATCCAAGCATAACTGATTTTACACTTCTATCTGCCAGCTTGGAGAGGTTAGGAGTTACCACCTTTGCATGTTCAATGCAACCAAAAACACGAAAATGTTGAACATTAGGTGTCTTTTCAATACACGCTTGATAGGGAGTCATTCCCTCTACACTTCCTATTGGTGCTCTATTCAGTGTGTAAACTGATGTTCTTACAGCTTCTCCCCACAGCTTAGATGGCACATTTTTACTCTTCATAATGCTTCTTGTCGTTTCCATTATTGTTTGATTCCTCCTCTCTACAACTCCATTTTGTTGTGGGGAGTATGGAGTGGTGAGATGCCTCTTGATTCCTTGTTCTTCACAGTATTTGATGAAATCACTAGAATTGAACTCCCCTCCTCTATCTGTTCTAAAACATTTTAATTTCTTGGACACTTCATTCTTTGCAAGTGTTTTGAACTTCTTAAATGCCTCAAAAGCCTCACTCTTGTATTTAAGGAGATACATCCACATGTAGCGAAAGAAATCATCAACTAGGAGCATGAAATAACTATTTCCTCCTGGGGTTATAGGTGATATGGGTCCACACAAATCTCCATGAACTAATTCAAGCTGCTCTTTTGCTCTAAAAACTGCCTTATTGGGAAAAACATGTTTGTGTTGTTTCCCAATTACACACCCATCACACACCTGATTTATCCGAGTTATAGATGGTATACCATCTACCATTTTCTGAGATGTCAGCTTCCTCAAATCTTGGAAATTGAAATGTCCATACCTGGCATGCCATAGCCAAGCAGGATCTGACAATGTCACTATCAAACATATCCTCTCTATAGGATGTAACTTGATAGTAAAGAGTCTGTTGTGTTGTCTTATGACACCGATGATTAGTCTATTTGATCCATCATAGACCTTTAGAAGTCTTTCACAAATAGACACTCTATTTCCTTCCTCAACCAGTTGGCCTATGCTAATGATGTAACTGTTTAGCTTAGGTATATAAAATACATTGGACAGAACAAGATGCTCTCCATTTTTGCATTGAAAGTTTACTGACCCTAGTCCATATATATTAATAATTGAGCCGTCACCAAAGCGTACCTTTCCATTTATAGATTGATCAATGTCAGTGAAGCAGTCTTTGTTTCATTCTTGTGTTCTTCACTTACTGCTAGCAAGGTACCAGCTTGTCCCAGTATCAAGGTACCAGCTTGTCTCATTCTTGTTTTCTTCACTTACTGCTAGCAATTCCTTCTTATCTTGTGTGGCCTGGGTTCTATTCAGTTCACAGGTTTCAATCAACAAAAGGGTTGGCTCCTCAGATTCCTCTGCCTTTGTGAGCAGAGACTCTTCATCCTTTTCTGTTGCCATACATTCTGATGCAATGTGCCCCAACTTCTCACAGTTATAACAATCAATTTTTGACTTGTCAAACTTCTTCTTGGATTGATGTGTTTCTTCTTCTCTTCTTTGTGAACTGCTTGTCCCTCTACCCCTGCCTCTACCTCTCCCACCTCTATGGTGTCCTTGACTTCTTGTTGGCCTGTTGTTTGAGTCTTTATCTTCTAAAGCTTTCCACTCACCCGGGTTAGAAGAACATTTTCCTCGTTCACATTTCCAAACCCAAACATCCTCTCTTCATGTGCCTTAAGAGAACCAACAATCTGAAATACAGTTTTAGCATCTAAGTCACCAAACTCCTCAATAGTTGAGGCTATTTGCAGAAACTTTGGAGAGGTAGATCTCAGGAGTTTCTTTATAATTTAACTTCCTCCATTGTATCACCCAGTCCTCTAAACTTGGTAACTATTGTGGTAAGTTTTCCAGAATAGTCATCTACTAATTCTGAATCACCCATTCTTAAAGACTCAAACTCCTTCCATAGAGTTTGTGTCCTTACTTCTTTTACCTTGTCTGCCCCAAGGTTCATGTTTTTCAACATATTCCATACCTCTTTTGTTGTCATCTTAGCGCCAGGTTGAAGAAGGACATCTTCTCCTATGCCTTGGTAGATAGAAGCCAATGCCATCTTGTCCCTTCGATTTTCAACTGGTCCTACAATTTCAATGGCATCCCACACTCCTTGTGCCATCATGAATACTTCCATTTTTATGGCCCATGCCGCATAGTTACTTTTAGTTAGCATAGGGTACTTGAGCGTGATGGATGCACCTTTCCCATCCGAGTTGCCACCATGGTTGTCTTCTACGCTTGAACCTACCATCCTTCAAAAGCTATGAACCCAATGCTCTCATACCAAATGTTGGAGTTCAAGTTGTTGAGTGTTTATAACTATGTGTGTGTATATGTCATGCATGCAAAGAAGAACATGGAGAGACACAGTTGTTTTCTTTTT
This sequence comes from Cuscuta europaea, assembly GCA_945859875.1. Lineage (NCBI taxonomy): Eukaryota > Viridiplantae > Streptophyta > Magnoliopsida > Solanales > Convolvulaceae > Cuscuta > Cuscuta europaea. The sequence continues at coordinate 13,741,257 of CAMAPE010000004.1, forward strand.
TTTGTGGTGCACAAAGCATCGTGCTTTGATACACCGACTTTTCTTAACATATAAAGAACTGAACACGTACAAAATGGAGTTACAACTTCTACCACTAATTAACCCAATAACCCACTAATGAATAAACATGCATGCAACTACTACTACGTAAACTGACATAGTAATTCCTAAACAAAGAATTCCACGTATGAAATGACATGTCATGCAAAGTTTAAACCCACGAGACAGAATTCCACTTAGTCGACATGTGGGCCCACTGGTCATTTTAGCCACTTATTCCTGCCAGATTGCAACTGTTGCAGAGAGACAGCACTTTTATCGCTCACAGCTGGCACCAGTGGACCCCACAAGCCATCATCTTCCTTCTGCCAGGGAGTTGTGGTCCGTTGGGTGGCTTCTTCAGCCAATGGTTCCGGAAGCTACTTCCACAGATGGGTTTCCACCAGAGTAAACTACATGGGTTTGTTTATCATGTAAAACCTCCTTCCTCCTCCGACCCAACGACTAGGTGTTCCAAAATCAACTGACATCCCTTGCTTCTTACTTTGGGAGTGCATCCGGCTCGATTTTTCCAGCAAAATCAAGAACAACATGTTATGCTTTTTGATCTTTTCCCACAGACGGCGCCAATGTTGAGTTTAAGTCCAACATAAACTAATAAATATAGATATAATTTGGTATAACACTCAATTTTTACGTGGAAACCCGAAAAGGGAGAAAACCACGAGACTTTTTAGGCTAACGCCCAAGCCCTCTCTTTCTCATTAGTACTCTCCTCACCAAAATACATATACAAATGTTGAAACCTCCATTAATGAAGTTTGTAGCTATCTAAAGAGTTGCAAGGGGAGCCGAGAAGCTCTCCAGGAGGGAAGAGGTCAAAAAGCCAGATCCTTTTACATGGAAGCCTTGTTTCCTATTTATAGAAGAGAGAGGGGGTATTTCTAGCCTAATGGGCCTAGCGGGCCTTAACGGGTCGAAATGGGTCGGGTAGGCCGAGTGGGCCTAAATGGCTCTCGATGGGCCCGAGGGGCCTAAATGGGCCTCGCCAACTGGGTTCCATACTGGGGTGAAGCCTTGGGCCTCTGGATAGTATTAGGCCGGGATGATATTCCCCAACAGTTATTTAAACATAACACCATATGTTATGTTTTGTTCCATCCTAAGAAGTTGATAGCTATGAATTCGTCTGATAACAATGAAATTTATTAAATGTTATGAATTATGAAGAAAAAATTATTTTAACAATATAATAAACTAAAAAATATGTGAAAAATATGAAGTATTTCTCTTTACCAAATTCAATAAATTTAGTGTATACAAATAAATATCAAATCATCATTATTATTACATTATTCATTGCGTGAAAGTGAATGTCTTTTCTTAATTTGGTATAAAAGTTGATGGGCAAAGCTCATAAGTTGAAAAATGAGTAATTAAAGGTAAAGACAATGTGTTTGGACATAATTAAAAATATATTATTATTTTTAAATTAGTGGGCAGATTTTTGCAAAACATTACTAGTTGAAGCAAAGTGGGAGTCAATAAGATACACACCAACGTTGAGGGAGTACTTAGACAATGGGTGGATATCATCATCAGGCCCGCTGCTTCTACTCCAATTAATTCTAGGGGTAGCCCAGGATTTCTCTGAAGTTATGGAGTTCATTCAAAAGAGGAGAGATCTTGTATATAACACCTCGCTTATAATCAGGTTATGCAACGATCTAGGAACTTCAATTGTAAGACCAACACTCCCTTGTATGCGACAATGCATTAATTCACTCTTGTTTGCACTTTATCCATAACTCCTAATCTAATGTATACTACCTTAATCTCGAAAAGTTCGTCAAATTGACTTTTCTTGGTCAATGATGATAAATTTTAGATAGTGATTTCAATTATTATATTTGTATACTACCTCCGTCTCTTTTTACTTGCAACATTCCCTTTTTCATGTTTGCCAATGCAAAACTTTGATCGTCATTATAATGAGATGAATTTAAAAATATTTTTTAAAAAAAATAATTCACATATATTAATAAATAAAATGTAGTCAAAGTAAAGTACATGAATAGTGTAAATATTCCAATGTTGCAACTAATGCGATACGGAGGATGATATAATTTATAATGTGTATACTTTTATAAATAATATTTTGAATAAGGAACATTCTGATATAATTTCTATATGGGAACTTCCTAAATAGGAGTAAAAAAAATTTGAAATTCCAAAATAAGACTGTTATGTTTTTATTCCCTAAATAGGAGTAATTTTTGCCTAGTTTGGCATTATCAGGTGTTAAACATGACGGTTTTTGATGAGTTTTTTCCAAACTTGCCATAAATTACTCATATTTAGCGAATAAAAACATGAAGGTCCTATTTTGGAAATTCAAAACATTTTTTCTCCTATTCAGGGCAATTTCAAATTTCTATATTCAAAATAATTTCGTATAAAAGATATCATTGGTCAAGATTGATTTATATTGGTCAAGATTGATATATATTGGTCAAGATTGATATATATAAAAGATATCATTGGTCAATTTTCCAGACAGATGGAGTAGTACATATTGAAATGATTTTATTGATTTAGTCTTAGTTGTTTGATTTAAATGATTTAAATGGTTAGGCTGAAATGGAAAGAGGCGATGTACCTTCTTCGATACAGTGTTACATGAAAGAAGAAGGTGTGACCGAAGATGTGGCTCGGGAGCACATTAGAAACATGGTTCATGATGCATTGACCGAGATCAACAACCATTGCTTAAATACAAAACAATTTTCATCGTCAATGAGAATGTTGGTCAAATGCGTGACGAATGCCGCACGAGTGTCGCGTTTTGTTTACCAAAGTGGGGATGGCTACGGTGTTCAGGACGGAAAGACTCGTGATCTTATCATCTCCTGTTTGATTGAACCCATTTCACTTCACTAGTGATTACTATGAAGTATGTAATATATATAAAGATAAGTAACTAATTTCAGGGTCTTTAATTTGGTAAACCAAGAAAAAAACTCAAAGATATATGGTTGAATGTGATTGTAAACAATGCAAGAGTGAGAACAAAAATGCGTGAATTTATGAGAAGGAATTATTGGACAAGAAGTTCAATTGAGATGTAGGTACTACAGAGTATTAAATACATGTGTTTCTATGATAAGCATTGAGATGTTGGGGTGCTTAGCGGAGGAGTACGTATAGTATAAAGAGAACTTTTTCTCCTATGATGTACATGAGTTTTTATGGCACTTAAAAAAATAAATGTTGGTAGTATATGGGTAAAGTACGAGTATCATCTCAACAAGTTAGGAAGGAAAATAATGATTCACGATTTAATAAAATTAAAACAATGATCATTGAGATTGGTTTGGAAAAATAATATTGCAGCAAAAATAAAGTAATCTGATTGGTTCTAATGTCTGAATGACAAAAAAGGATCATGGATTGATTTTGGGACAATCAACTTTTAGGAACGGATCAAGATTAATCACATGAAAATTATTTAATTGGTAAACAGTATCAATATTAAATGATTACTGCTCTCGCGGCGTAGAGTATAAGATTTCGAGAGCTAGATCATTGCCAAACGAGGGAACGCACATGATACACCCCCCTAACAGTATCTTAACGAGTTGTAAGATATGTGTGAAAGTGTCTTAAAATAATTTAGATTTCTCATAAATATCCTAGGAAGTGTTCTAGGTTTTAAATGATTACAATTCAATTTTTCTAATAGAAATTGTTCTGAATAGGAGTAAAAACGATTTTGAAATTTCTAATAGAAATTGTTCAATTTTTCTCATGTTTTTATTCTCTAAATAGGAATAATATCTTCCAGGTTTGTAAAAACTTGGTAGAAAATGTCGTGTTTATAGCCTGGTAATGCCAAACTTGACAGACAGTTCTATTTTGGAATTTCAAAACTTTTTTATTCTTATTTTGATAATTTTCCCTTATTCAAACACATATTAAACAAAAAAATATGTAACTGTATATTGTATTCTTTACTCAAAGTCAACAAATAACCTTTACATTGCTCATGCTCATTATTTCCCAAAACCAAATTAAGGTTGTTGTATTATTCCCCGTTAGAAACAAACGTTGGTGAGGTTTTGATTTACAGACATCAAAATTATCAGTAAGTTTGGTTGATGCTCATGTGATTACGCTCTCGAAATTGCATTCACGGCATAATCACAACATTATTTTTTGAAATGGTTTTTAGCTAATGGATTAGTGGTTAATGGATATTTGATTAACAAATAAGACATATTCCGTTCACCCCATAATCATTTTCCCTTCATCCCAATTTAGACCATCCCAATTGGGATTGTCCAAAACATTATTTACATTTAATTTCCTTTTAGAGATGTTATGTGTGGTTAACATTCACCATAATCTTTGTATCTCAATCAAAGTCATACATTTTTCTTTTACTAAAAAGTGTGTCAATCCAAAGTGGGAAGAAAATTGTAATGCTCGAGATTAATTTAGAATGAGTAATAGTACTACTCATACCAACAAGGCGCATATCCTTTTAAAGAAGCTCATATGCTAATAGCTCCAAGTTAAGCGTGCTTGCACGCGAGTAGTCTTAGGATGCATGGGTGACCCCTGAAAGAGCTCTCACGGAACAAAATGCGTGCTAAAATGCTCTTATTGTTTGTGAGCAAAATATTAGGTCTGAAGAATATGTAGGAGTAATTATGTTATTAGACCCCGCAAGGCCGGAGTAACTGATTTTATTACCAAATAAAGCACCTTGTTGTTACAAATGACACTTTCTTCACCATTGTTTATGACACTTTACTTCTTTATCATAAATACGAGTAATGTTTATGAGTATGATAAAATAAATAATTTCATGATGCTAGTTTTGGTATCACCGCTTATATGAGTATTAATGGTTCAATATAGGAGTAATTGTCAAGAGGGTGGTTGATAAGTCCATATTGCAACACGCAATGCGTGCTGGGATTGGATTTTGATGGTTTTCCTAGCTTTAAGGTGTTATAAGTGTCAATTTTAGCTCAAGTTATGTTTGCCGGGCGTTGGTTCGAGTTTTGTGTTGTTTGGAGTCAAAAATCAGGAAATTAGAGTCCGACACCGGTGCTTGAGTAGCAATCGGGATGAGTTGATGATGCATTCTAGAGAGAATTGAGAGCTTTGGAGGTCACCGGGAGGTTCACGATGAAGATTTGAAGACAAAATTTCTAGGAATATTTAATGGTGTCCAATCTAATTAAATATCTTTAAATTTGTGTAGTTATTAGTTACACGTGTAATATGAGTCACAATTGTATATCAGCTCATTAGCTTCTTTGTAATCCATAAGTTAGCCAACTTCTCCTATAAAAGGAGACTAACTTATGGAAACCCTAAGGTTTTCGAGGCTTGAGAGTTAGAGGCGAGATAGAGAGTAGGGTTTGTCACTGCTCTCCTTCTCGAAGGAGGGCAGCGACCAGTTCACGGTATACCAGATTTGGGTTTCATCTCGATATCTTTCTATCTGCTTCTTCTTTATCTGTTATGGTTGTTTGATTGTTAGAGAACAGGGACTATCAATTGGTATCACAGCCGAGGCGTGAAAAAGGTTGAATCTATCTGCGTTTTTCGTATCTAACGAAGAACTGCTCTGCTTTTCTTCTGTTTTTTCTTTAATATAGAGATTTGCTCCTGTAATCTTTTTTGTGAACGAAAATCTGTAAAATTTATACTGTTGGAATCGCCTTTCAAAAACAATTCTACAGCATATCTTCGTTTTCGATATCTGCAATTTTTAAATTTCGAAGATCTCTACATTGAGATCTCGAGATTCTAATTTTACATGGCTGCAGAAACGATTTCGACTTGAAATTGATACAGGGAGAATCTCGATCATCAGGGCTATTCAGAACAGGTTTCAGTTTTTCAAAATTCGAAATTTTAATTTTGCAGGATCTTGACATTTTGGGTTTACGAAACATCGAAATTTGGGATTTCGATATTTGAAGATCTCGACATTCTGAAGATTTCTAGTTTTTAAGAATTTCTTGATGTTTTGAATTTTTCAAAGTTTGGAGTTTCTTTAATCACAGAATTTTTCGAAGCTTGATATCTTTCTTAGTTCAGAACATTTCGAAGCTTTACATTATAGGATATTCGGATGAGCAAAGTGTGCTAAAAGGGGATATGGGCCTGTTAAATGTTAGAACTCAATCATTGTAAACCTACCCATTCCCAAAGGCTATAAAATATGCCTCTAGGGAATGGAGTACGTAAGTCTTTACCTGAAATACACATACCTGCGCAGAGAATATATCACCCACGAAGGTTTTACGTTAAGTTTGTTCATCCTTTTGTAAAACTCTTGGTCATCTATGGAAGACTTCACATTACCTCTTTGAGCTCTATTTTCACAGTTTTATAGGCTAAAGACAGGGACCTAATAGTCTTTCTTATGAATAAAACGGCTTTTAGTTGGAGTTCAAAGAAACAGTCAATTGTGACTCTCTACATTCGAAGCGGAATATATTGCTACCAACTCATGTGTTTGTCATGTTGTATGGCTTCGAAATCTATTCAAAGCAATAGACATGACACAAAAGGAAGCTACAGGGATATTTGTTAATTATAAGTCCAAAATAGAAATTCTAAAGAGTCCGGTGTTCTATGACTGAAGCAAGCACATTGATACGTGTTATCACTACATTTGGGAATGCATTGAAAGAAAGGAGGTTGAGGTAATGTACATAAGGTCACATGACAAAGTTGCCCACATTTTTACCAAGCTGATCAAGCACGAAGATTTCGAAGATTGAGTATAGTGCTTGAAGTTACAAAAACGAGTTTAAGGGGAGATGTTGAAAATAAAACTTATTTTTGGGCCTAATTGATATGTATTTTAGTTGTTGTTGTAAAGGGACCAAGTAGTAGAAAATGTAAAAGAGAAATTCTAGAGCTTCTCTAGAAGATGCGATCTTTTAAAAAATTCTATAATTAATCGTGTAAAATTGTGCAGAATGAATTAATTGTAGAAGAATATAGATACTCTTGTACTAGTATAAAAAGAGCTTTCCTACACCGCTTTGTATATAGTAAATCAAACTAATTTGAGTTGTTCTCATAAGAAGAGTCTTCCCATTTGTTCAAATATATGTTCCATATTATTTCTAATTTAGCCTCCCAATTTACCAAACCTTCCTTGAATTATTTCTAACAGGGTTAGCGGCCATCTAGGATAGTAACTGTGACTTGATTTACAGTACAACTCTCCTCATAATTATTACTAGTAGATGATTCCATATTTGTAGGTCTTTGTCCCATACAAAACCCCGGATTTTTAGGTTCGGGAAGTGTCGCGCTTTCACTGCCCAACATTAACACCACATTTGCCATATTTGGCCTGTCTTCTGCCATCTCTTGCACACTCAACAATCCAACTTGAATGCATCTCATCACTTCACTTTGAGAGTAAGACTCTCCTATGATTGGATCCACTAACTCTGACCATCTTCCTTCTCTCCATAGCTTTGAACACTGCAAGTAACATTGGCTCCAATTATGTAAATTCAAAAGGCATGATTTTAGCAACTACTCCCTCCGTTCCTAAATAAACTTCCAACTTTCTTTTTTCGTCCGTTCCAATTAAAACTTCCACTTTCCCTTTTTAGTAAAGAATTTGTGGTTCACAACATTTCTTACACATTTCTCTCTCCTCTGCACAACTCTCCACCACACAATACCCACTATCTTAAACTCTGTGTCAAACCTATTTGGAAGTTTTAATAGGAACGGAGGTAGTAGTATTTTTGCAATCATATCGTGTGGTGATATAATTACTAATTAGGGGAAGGGCCTTTCAGGTTTGGCTTAGTTTTTTAAGTTCTCGATCGGGTTTGAAATGGATTGAGATCATGGTTACCGAATCATATGTTTCATTTTGGTTTGGTTTGAATTAGAAAAGATATTTGAATGTGTTATTGATTTTTTAGTTCGGTTAAGTTTTTTATTTAGTTCTAGACCGTTTGAAAAGTGTAGCCAAATCCAAATGCAATTGCACATGATTCGGTTTCGGTTTTGTTCGGCTGAATCGAACTAAAATGCCCAACCAAAGATTTAATATTCGCATTTGTGAATGGTTTTATACCAACAATGTCATGGTAATTGAACTATTTTAATGACACCTTATCATACTTTAATGAACTATTTAATCATCTAATTTTTCACTTACATGTCCAAGAAGGTTTTCCTCATTGTTTTGATTGTAAAACCCTCGGTTTTTCTGCCCTGTCACAATTTCTAACACGAGAACTCCATAGCTGAAAACATCAGATTTGACCGAGAATAGCCCATCCATTGCATACTCAGGAGACATATAACCGCTGCATATATAGGTTCAATTGGAAAATAATCATGCCAACAAACAATGGTGATAAAAGTAGGTTACTAAATGAAGCAATATAAGGAGAGATGAGATTTGGGTTTCTTACTATGTTCCTACTACTCTCTTAGTATTACTTGTTTCACCCTCATCTCCGCCGAAAATTCTTGCCATCCCGAAATCAGATATTTTGGGGTTCATTTCTTTATCGAGAAGAATGTTGCTAGCTTTAAGGTCTCTATGGATTATTCTAAATCTTGAATCTTGGTGAAGGTATAGAAGCCCGCGAGCTACTCCACTTATGATGTTGAACCGTGTTTTCCAGGTTAGCATTGAGCTTTTTTGCTTGTCTGTATACAAAATATTAGGTATGACAAAATCAACGATAATGATTTCATGTAACAAATAAACAAGGAGGATCGGCGGGCTTACTAAATAAAGTTGAATCCAAGCTCTTGTTTTCCATGTATTCATATATTAGTATTTTCTCTTCCATATCAACACAACATCCAAGAACTTGAACAAGATTTCTATGTTGGAGCCTTGCAATCAATCTAAGTTCATTCATAAATTCTTCCACTCCTTGACCTGAATTCCTTGATAGTCTCTTCACTGCTATTTCAAGACCTTCATCCATCACTGCCTGATATTATCAAAAAATCTTACGTCATATAAAATGCTTAATATATAACAACCACCTTATCAACAAATATCACCTCTACATATAACTGCGGGCTAACATAATAATAACTCAAATAAGAAAAGTGAGAACCTTTCAACGGGAAATAAGGTATATGGTATGATTAACTTAACTGCTGACTGCCGAGTGATTATCAACTCACTAACCTGATTAAGAGATTCATTCACAAGTAGTCATAATAAGGTATTAATTTTACCTTGTAGACGCAACCAAAACCACCTTGACCTAACTTATTTGCATCGGCGAAGTTGTCAGTAGCCATAACAATGGAGCTAAAGTCGAACAATGGTAATTCAAAATCATCTGTCATCATAGTCTCCCCCGAATACTCTCCTCTACTTGGGATCATACCGGTGTTCACAAGAAGATCTTGACTTCTGTCACGTGAACCTGCATTTGTAACAAAGAAAAGATGAATGTGGTCTAGTTGACTACTAAAATGGATGAAGTTCAGATTACTTATAACAATCTTTCATCATATTTACTTCTACAGTCGCACTTTGTTGTGTACACGTTTTCAATCTTCCATGTTTAAATTAACTTTACTAAGACAATTTTCTTAAAAGTTGTGTTTTTAACGAATTCCCCGTGTGCACAGACAAATAGAGGTGGACGTATATAAAAATGTGTAAAATGACGTGTACAAACAAAAAAATCTTACTTCTAAGGTCTGCATTTCTTAGTGTAACAACTCTACGTGATAATTTTCGTTTCCTTCTCGAGCGCAATAGCAGCATTGAGATTACTGCACACAGAACAAGAGCAGCAGCAACTGCAAGGCCACATGCTAAAACTATTTGTTTTGTCTTGGCAGAAGAACCCCCAGATCCATCTCCTCCACCTTGTTCTGAAATCATACATAAAACAACAGAGTTGTTAATGATTTGAACTTGTGTCTTAATCTAGTCTAGAAATAGCAAGTTTCAAGGATATAGTAAAACTAAATCCTAATGAGATTCTATATACAAACTACAAGCCATAATAGTTGCATTATACTACGTATTAGTTGTTATTTGTTTCCTTTTGGTAAGTTTTACTTCATTATTTACATTCGCTTCATCACCTTTTTGTATTTTTCTAATGTTTTTTATCTGCTTTCTTACTTTTTTTGTACCATTTACTAGTCATATTATGTTCTATTAACCTCTTCTGAAATCTATATTATGTAATCCAACCATCGTCTCATTGCACATTGTATTGCAGAGTTTGAGTTGTGTGTGAAAAAAATTTAAACAAAAAATTCGTGATTGAATTTTTTTTTTACAAAAAAAAAAGTGATAAACTTTTTTGAACAATTAACAAGTGAAAATTTACAAAAGGTTGGAGAGAGTATGATTAGGATCGAAGGGCGTATAGGAATGAGTAGCTAGAACTATATATTAGCTCATGCATTTGTATATAAAAAAAAAGGCTAAATTCAAGTAAACAATTTCAATCTTATTCTAAAAAAGGACAAGGAGATCTCTTATTTTCTTTTATAAAAAAAGACTCTGGTGAGTGCTGTCCATACCTTGGCATTTGTTATTTTATCTAACTAAATTCAAGTAAACAATTTCAATCTTATTCTAAAAATTATGTAAAATCAGAATAGAAATAAACAGGTAACGTATATTAGGTATATATAGTCATAATATAAATAGTGATGCAGGTGTGTATATATATATTATACTTCCATTGTTCTTTATTAGTTGCAACACTTCCATTTTCATGTTTGTCAAAACACAACTTTGATCTTTAATATATATTTAATTCCCTAATTGTAAAAATTTCAAAAAAGAATCACATTTTGAAATTTAAAGTTAGAAGAATTCAATTATATGCTTTAAAAAATAGTTTTTCGATGTTTTTGAAAATAAAATATAATCAAAGTAAGGCATGTGAATAGTGTAAAATTTCTAATGTTGCAATTATTAACAACGGAATAGTATTATCTAGTGTCAAATACTTTTTGTAGTTAATCTGTTCCATTTTAGTATTGAGGGGGTGTTTGGAACTGATTCTGCTTCTGCTTCTTTTTTAAAGCAGAAGCAGAATCAAAATCAGTTTCCAGAAGCTGGTCACCCCCAGCTTCTAAAAAAACTGATTCTTGAAGTAAATTAGAACATCAGAATCACTTCTTCACTTTCATCCAAACACTCCAACCTCTGATTCTGCTCCCTGAAGGAGCAGAAGAAATTTTAAGAATCAAATCTAAACACCTGAATAAAATAAAAACTCACCAAAACAGCATTTCGGCATTGAAAAAAGAAGGACAACCAGCTATCGGTGTAAATTGTACGGAGTAATAGCTAGCGTGTCTAATCTGATCGATGAGAATCTAAAGTCCAAAGAAGAATAGTCCAATTTGTTAATACTACGTATGTACAACACCACCTACAAATTTGACTTCATACAAATCGAAATAAATTTGACTTTATGATAGAATACACTGTTGTGACATTGTTTGACACTATTTTGCACTATTTTGATGTAGACAATTTGCCAAATAAGGAAGAGAGAAGAAGTATGAAGTTTATTTTGGACCTACCCAAAAAGGAAAGAGTGAATTTGTTTTGGAATCGGAGGGAGTATAAAACTTGGCCAAATTCTTTTTTGTTTTCCCAAAAACTTTATTATTTTCATTTAAAATAAAAAATATGTGGCTAAAGTTATTACACTCTTTTCTCCACAAATTTCAATCACACAGTGTTTACTTTATTAATCTACGTGAAAGTCAACTTTAGTCAAATTTTGTAGGGAGTAAGACTTTTCGCAAGCCCCGTTGATTTGTACCCAATTTGTAGCCCCTTGTGGTTGGGTGCCCAAATTTAATCAAGTTGAAAGTCACAATCAGTATTGAATTGAGATACACGATATGATCCAAATTAGATGAAATTGTTATGGTGCATTGATTATAAGATTCATTTTTTTTTGAAAAAATAACAGTACAGATCATTTATTTAAAACGCTATAAAACTTTTTATGAGTAAAATAACCTTTCTGTCGTCACAATACAACCAACCACCCTTCAAAATTATGAAACTACATTGCAATAAATTAAAAGTCTAGCATTTTGCATTATCCACACAAGAATTAGCATTTTCACCATACCACCGTAAAATTATGCTTTTTACTACGTACTAGAGTTAGGCTGGTGAACAATGGTTTTCCTCCCTTTGATCTCTAGTTTTTAAAGATCGATCGCAGAATTACTTAATCATTATTTGGCTAAAATGGTTTTCTGACAGAGCATATATGTTACCACGTACTCCGTATATTTTATTATTTTAGTTTAGATAATGCTAATTATATGCTTCTCTTTATTGCAATATTGCATGCCATGTTTGTCACAATTTTCATTTTGAAAAAAAAAACTTTCATAACTTCACACAAATATGATACTAGTAGAAGAAGTATAATAATGTTTTAGAGGTTGGTGGTGGAGATAAGGTAAGATACTTGATGGAGTAATGGGACTAGGCCCAGAACCTAATCAGCCCAAGCCCCGAACTTGGACCCATGGATTCAAGTTCATAACCTGGAGCCTACCTGCCAGCCCGGCAGAGAGTCTGCCAGTCCGGCCGACCTCCTAGCCCGGAAGAGTAACGGTCGAACAATTAATGCGCTATTAATTATGTATTTAATTCCGTATTAATGTTGTAATTAATTAGTCATTATTATCGGTAACAGTTACGATTTGTATACGTCTATAAAAGGCAGGTTGTAATTCAGATTAGGAGACAAATTCTAGATGCTATTTCTGGAAACTAAATCTCCTAGCTACTTTCCATTCTCGTTCTTGCATTCCTAATTCCTGCTTGAGTGTCGTACGTAGCTTTCCTAAAAGTCTACGAGCGTCCTATTTTGGACCAACATTGGTGCTTTCATTGAGAGCCTCTATTGATCTCTCACATCACTTTAGAAGGAAAAAATTCAAGAAATTCATCCCAATCCAAGGTGCTACAGTCCCACTTCCTCCTGTTCTCTTCGTCAATCACAGTTGGATGTCGTGCGCCGACGTCGTTGTTGGTCTCCCTCATCGCCATGCCTATTCATGAGATAGGCCTTCAAATGTGCGCCCACCTAATTCCTGTGGAGCAAGAGTCTGCTCTGCGTTAAAGTGGATGGACCAAGATTACACTAAGACCAAATTTGATTCTCCTCAAGGATGATGGGCTGATTTTTCAGCAACGCATTCGGGTCCGTTTGGCTCTAAAGCTAAGTTTCCAAAAATCCTCTATATTTGATACAAAAAAATCATAAATTCAAACATTTGAAAATATATTTTAAGTGGTTTAATTGCTTTTACTCTTGTTAAGCGTGTGTAATTTTAACATTGAAAAACGGGCTTATGAAATCTGATCACCCACGTACACCGGGCGAGCACACACACTCGTACACTGGCCGAGCACACACACTCGCGCCACCGGGTCACGTCATATGGGTGTGGCGATTAATAAGCTCCAATATAAATGTTAATACCGCACACTCTTGACTTCATACGAGTTCTTGCGTGCTCTTACCCTTTCCAAGTGCATCACACTCCGACCTCGAGGGACGAGTCACCCGTTCAAAAGTTTTTACTTGCGGGTTCGAACTACTAACCTCGAGCGGCGAGTTAAACTCTTATTAGGGGCCTAGAGCCACGCTCTTCCGAGCAATTTTTTCACTTAAGTGACATTCACATTTCTCGAAAAGGTTGATATACTTTAGTTCTTTGGGGTTAGATTATCCATTCGAGTGAGGAGTCCGACTCACTTACTCGCGGATTCAATCTTTCTTTCGGAGAATGGGTTGAGGCCTAACTTGGGAACTTGATGTCATTCTTTTCAAATAGTGAGTCCGACTCACTTACACACCGAGCTGTGGTTCGACACCAGGCCAGATGCTCTATTCTACACTAGTCTGTTTTATGTGTAGGTTTAACTGGATGAAGTGGGGGACTGAGGGTCATACCGTCTTCAAGGAAGCAAATGACAAACCTGACGAGTCTGAGTCCGACGAGAAGAATAGTTTTAGCCGTCCTATTGGCAGATGGCGATCATTGCAATAAAAAAGGCTGAGGATCTCACCTCTTGCTTCATCTTGGGAGCGTCAGATGTACTCTTTTTCCCTTCATTAGGATTTTTTCCCATTGGGTTTTTTCCTAATGAAGGTTTTTAATGAGGCATCTCCCCAACATGGATAAGGGCGGGGATTTTCTAGTCTCGGAGAAGAGCAACTGACTTGGACTACTCCCTCTTAGCCGAGTCTACTACTCGACTAAGGGAGTGGAGGACTCGTGATGGAGTAATGGGACTAGGTCCAGAGCCTAATCAGCCCAAGCCCCGAACTTGGACCCATGGATCCAAGTTCATAACCTGGAGCCTGTCTGCCAGCCCGGCATGGAGCCTGCCAGTCCGGCCGACCTCCTAGCCCGAAAGAGTAACGGTCAAACAATTAATGCGCTATTAATTATGTATTTAATTCCGTATTAATGTTGTAATTAATTAGTCATTATTATCGGTAACGGTTACGATTTGTATACGCCTATAAAAGGCAGGTTGTAATTCAGATTAGGAGACAAATTCTAGATGCTATTTCTGGAAACTAAATCTCCTAGCTACTTTCCATTCTCGTTCTTGCATTCCTAATTCCTGCTTGAGTGTCGTACGTAGCTTTCCTAAAAGCCTACGAGCGTCCTATTTTGGATCAACAATACTAATCTTTCATGTTTTTATATGGGGTATATGGAGTATATACAATTTAAGCATTTCTTAAAATATGAAATGAAGTAATTAAAAAAGCAAGACAGAAAACACAGAAAACTCTTAAATGGTTAATACAAATAGTGTAAATTACGGGCGACAAAAAAAATTAAAAGACTTAAAACATACTCCGTACACTACAAAAAAAACATGGGATTGACAGGGATTTTGGCAGGGATTTTGGCATGGATATGACAAATCTGTGCCAAAAACACTTTGGCTTGAGCTATTTGGCACGAAAATTTGGTAAATCCGTGCCAGATTTCGTGTCGATCCCGTAATTTTTTCGTAGGGGTACTACGTATTTAATTAAGTTCAAATCTACTTAGAAAAGATCTGCAAAAAATTCTAGTAAGAAAAGAACACTAGCCTGGTTAATGATATAATTTAATTTGTATTTTGTGTCACATAAAAAGGAAAACTAAATTAAGTGAGCCATAGCAAAAGAATGACAAACATTTATTAAATTAGCCCCAAAATCGAATGCAAGTAAATTCAAATCTACGTTAAGTGGGTGACTTTGACAGAATGAAAGGGAAAAGAAGAAGATTGATGGTGGAGAAATAATCTATGAACTCTATGCCTTTCTTGATTTATTCCTAACTCTACAACTCGGGACATGGTGGCCCCCAACCTTTTCTAATTATAACAACACACTACGGTGTACATCATATTGTTATGGATGTGTTTGGCAATTAGCATTTGACAATTGGTTTTAATAAATTTTTAAAAGCAAATTCAATCAAGGAGTTCAACTAATTTTAGAATGAGATGACGGATTACAAAAAGGTGTTTAGTTAATTAGTTATTTAAACATTGTGTAACGTCCTATTTCAAAACGTTAATCTCAAAATGTTACTATTTGCAGCTTTTCTGTTTCAGCATTCAAAACAGTTAGGGTTGAACATCCATTTACCAAACAACATGAATGAGCGCTTTCACTTGTTGAAACGTTAAAAAGTGTCGAATTGTGTTTTTTGTTTAAAACGCAATTTTTAGGTCAAGCATAGCTTTGTAATATAGAGGATGTTAAATCGCTTTTTAGGACATCTGCAAGTACCGGGGACAGAACCTCACTCTCTATCTTTTTAAACCTAAAAAGAAAAAACAACTCTTAATCAACCACATAATTCTATTTTTCTTAAAAATCACACCACTCCATTCTGTCTCAATATTAAGGGGGCGGAGGTAGCAGAACATTTGGAGTATATAAGATGGTGTCATCTAAATAAATAAATCTTACTCCTTTTAAACTAACAGACATTATCATTTAACATTTAAAAGTAATAAGTTTATAATTGCAATTATTTATTTCTTTTCGAGATTTTAAATGCATGTCTTGACTATTTCTTTTTTAATTTACACAAACTTGACCTAGTCTAATAAGTCTAAAGGGGCACTATATCATAATTGATTGTGTAGAGATTAGGACTGTTAACAAGCCGAGCTGAGCCTGAACACCCAAAATTTGAGTTCGGCTCGATAAGGAATTAGTGGTGTTTGGGTTTGAGCTCGAGCTCGACGAGCTTTACAAATTAGGCTTGTGTTCGGCTTGATAGGCATTCGATGTTCGAATCGAGCGCTCGATAAGCTCGATAAATATGCTTGTATTAATCACTTACGGAGTAAAAACTAGAAGATGGAAGCAAGTGGATTGGTGCCATAAATAGCTTTTCAAATTTTCTATTACACAAAAATCACTTTTTTTACCAAACAGTGTCAATATTTACTTTTTCAGATGTTTTTTTCTCAAACACTAAACTTTTAATATTAAATAATACTTTTTCCAAAATTCTTCAAAGATAAATTTTTGTGAAGTATTAGCAATCGCAAACACTCCCTTAGTGGTAGTGATTGTGTAGAAATTATTACGTAATACTACCCTTCATCCCATTAACATTGAGACACGAGTAAGTACTGCAGTTATTAAGAAAAATAGGTTAATAAAAAATAGGTTAATACAGAATTAATAAAAAAATAGTAATGAGAATATTTTAAAAAGAAAATTCTCAAAATAGGAGTAAAAAAGTTTGAAAATTCCAAAATAGGACTGTAATGTTTTTATTCCCAAATTAGGAGTAATTACTGTCAAGTTTGGAAAATATTGTCATAATTAAAGTCTGATACTGTCAAAATATAACAATAATTAGTCCTATTTTAATAATAAACACATGATAGTTCTATTATGGAATTTTTAGTAAATTTTTAGTACACATGATAGTTATACGGTCTAATATTCAGCGTATTTAGTAAATTAAGGCGTACCTACATCGGAGGCAGCCGAACGGATGTACAGTACCTGGCCGCCTTGAACCGCCGCGTACTGCCGCATGTCAATAAGCTCCGTCGTCCAAATGACACATCCAGAGCCGCCGTCGGACACATTCGCGGTCGTATAAGCCGTGCAGGAACAATTCTTCTTGCACATTTCCCTGCATTCATTTAAACCCATCGTCCTGTCCACGAAGGTCCTCGACGTGTCAGGCAGCTTCATATAATTGAATGTCAAAAATCCGTCTTTCTCGCAATCCAGCTCATCGTGCCGGTAACAGCCGTCGGAGCCGTCCCGGAGATCCCACGCCTGTTGGTTTCGCGGCCGGAACCCGGGCGGACATTGACACAGCGGCGACATGGTTATATTGCATATCCCGAACGCGCCGCAGACCCGGTAGTTGTCGCACTGGTCTTTCGGGGCGTACCAGAATTTGTTCCAAATCTTGGTCGTCGGAATCCACGCGTACCTCTCCAGAGCGCCTTCGTGGGTCACCATTAATCTTGAATACAGAGTTCTGTTGTGAAGCTCGAATATGTAGTATTCGGAATCCTCTGTTATCTCAAATGAAAATGTTATGAGTTTGGTGGGCATCATTTCTGGGACGCCGCTGAATCGCAGGCCGTTCCACGGCCCGCTTCGGTAATCGACGGCGTCTCTGTCTCTTAAGAAACACTCCGGCAAGCCATTGAGGTCTACCTTGAAGGTGTACGCCCCCTCCGACGGATCGTCGGAGCTTTTCCATGATGTGATGAAACGGTTCAACCCGGATCTTGAATCCCAGCCCAGCTTCATACCCGGTAGCAGAGTGTCCGTCGGGTAGTCGAAGCTCTGCCATAAATAATTCTTCTCGTCGTGTTCTTGCCGGAGAACGAAATTCCCGGAATCGAGCAGCTGCGCGACCGTGTTCTTCCGCCCCAATTGACTTGCCGTTGACCATGTGGAATTCCCGGAGTTGTCGAGTAGGTAGATGTTTCCGTCGTCGTCGATTTTCAAGATTCCGCCGGAATTGAAGAGAGGGCCGTCTCTGTTTGCGACCCAGACGACGGTCTTGTCTTTGATTTGCTTGTACCATATCCCGACGTAGATTTTATCGGAGCCACGGGGGGTGAAGAATCCTAATTCGAATAGCCCGCCAGAGGAAACTAAGGTTTGGTTACCGGCGAGTGGTTGCGCCGGCGTTATGGTGTCGACGGCTAGAGCTACCGAAATATTACGGATAATGATAAACTGGAAAATTAGGAAGCGACGGAGTGTGTAAAAATGTTGTTTGCCGGCGCTTCTCATTCTTGATCGTTTGTTGGTTGGGGGGACTGTTTGGGTGAGCTGGAGAAAATGGACTATCTGTTTGGGAAAGAATAGGAAGAAGCATGGTTACTTCCAAACTAGCCGCCCCTTTGATCAAAATCAAACTCAGACCTCTTGGCTGTTACCTAAATCGTGCTCAATAATTATACCGCCGAAAGCTTTAAAATTTAATCATAGTATTTCCATTCCATATGAATTTTACTTCCGTATTCGTTTTAATACGTTCCTTTTTGGAATTATGGACAAATTTATGGACAAGTTGTTTCTATTAATGACTAAGTTTTATTTTACTTTTTAATCTTAACTTCCTATTTATCATTGCGATACGGAGTACTTCACAGGGAGAGGCCGTATGTTTTACTCGGCAAATTATACCGTGGGATCGGCCCACCTTCCGCATGGTGTGTCGATCCCACTTTTGTCAAGTTACGTTGTTTTCTTTTCTTCCTAGAGCTTCTTCCTTCCCTTTTTTTGCTATTCTTTATTTATTTTTCTTTTCTTCAATTCTTCTCAATTTTCATCAAATTAAAATGTTAAAAATTTAATTGCAGTTTTAATTTTTCTTATCTTCAATTTAAATTATAATTGAATCTATTTTTTTATTCTTTATCAATACATAACAAAAAGTTTAATAATCTAAATAAGATAAGTACATTGCATTTCATATTCATACACTATTTTTTGTAATATCTTTTATATTCATATATTTTTTTGTAATTTATTTTTATATGCATACATTCAATATTTTTTATTGAATTTGTTTATTTTGATTCTAGCTTGAGTTACATTTGATAATATACGAAGTTACATCATCTTATACTCAAGTTACATGTTATTATGTGTGAGTTGCATCTTGTTATGCGTGAGTTACATCTTCTTATGCGCGAGTTACATACTTTTATGCGCGAGTTACAACTAATTATTTGTGATATTTTACTTAACTTTATCTTGAACTAATTAAATTCTAACTGAATTAATTTTTTTCTTTACCAATTTAATTCAAAATTTTATTTATTCACATAAAATAAGTATATTGTATGTCATATTCATACACTATTTCTTACTTTGTATACGTTTTTAATGTTTATTATACACTTTTTTTGTAAAATATTTTTTACATTCATGTACTTTTTTCTATAATATATTTCTCATCTCTTTTATACTCCCTCCGGTTCCTATTAAAGTTCTCATTTTCCTTTTTGGGATGTCCCTTATTTAAGTTCACACTTCCATTGTAGGAAACAAAACAGTGTCAAATAGTGTCCAAACAGTGCCAAACAGTGTCCAAACAGTGCCAAACAGTGCACTCCACAGTAAAGTCAAATTTATTTTCTTAATCTGTGTGAAGTCAAACTGAGAACTTTAATAGGAACCGGAGGGAGTATGTTTTTTGTGTTTTATAGACATTAAGGCTGTTTATTTCAATTTAAATTTGAAAAAACATGAGAATAATACATTTTTCGTATGTGTGAGTTATATTTATAGACAATTTCTATAATTAAATTTGATATTATATGGAGTTACATCTTCTTATGCACGATTTACATCTTCTTGTGCGTGAGTTACATCTTTTTATACGCGAATTACATTTGAGTTTTCCTTAACAAGATACATTTTAATTTGCATACACTAAAGTTAGATTTTCAATCAACGCGAGTTACATTTTCTGTAATACGAATTACATCACAACATAAAGCCTACCATTGAAACAAAAGAATCATTGTTATGCAAAAAAATAAATGTTTCCAAAAAAATATGTGTTTTGGCAAAAAATATATTTTGAAAATAATTTTATGGACTTAATATTAAAAAATATATATTCACCATTTATGTTAACCCTTGCTATTAAATAAAAAAATTCACTTGTTTTTTACAAAATCAAAATGAGTTTTTGGCCAAAAAATGATTTTTTGGCAAAAAAAGATAAAAAAACATTTTTATGTCCTTAATACTAAAACAAAACATATAAACTACTTAAATAAAGTAATTGAGCAATTAGACTCCTTGTTTTCATTAAAATCAATGTTTTATTTCTTATAATTCGTATTAGACAAGTTACATTTCAACTTGCTTGTTGTTACATTTCTTATTAGCGTGAGTTACATTTTGTTACACGCGAGTTACACCTATTCCGCTACTGGGACAATGAAAAAAAATGAAGTTACTGTTCACGCGCGTGAACAGTAACACGTTTTTTTTCTGTGGGAGCAGCATGCTCACCGTGGGCTGCTCCCACGGTATACGAACTGGTTTTACTCCCTTATGTTTGAAACACATTCCGGTTTCGAATGTTGACATTAACATTATAAATACTTTGCACAAGTTGACCGTCACGGAGACTAATAAAGTAAAAAATGTGTGTTTGAGGTTTGTGCAGAGAAGAGAGAAATAATAGAAACCACAAAATAATTGATTAAAAGGAAAAGTGACAAAAAATTTTGGAACGTCACAAAAATGAAAGATCGCAAAGTTTTAAGGGACGGAGGGAGTATATTATTAGATATTAGAAAGTCCATCAATAAAAATCTTAACTTCCTATTTTCAATTTTTTCTACCCTTTTCATATTTGTCACTTGTTCTCTTCTGTGTGTATACATTTTAATATCATGATTTCATTTTTAGTCATGAGTTTCATGTCAATTCGACATGTAGTGTTCTACTTTTTTGTCAATAAGCATAGGACGGACAAAGAATTTCAGATCGGTGATTTAGTGTATGTCAAACTTCAACCATATAGACAACACTGTCGCCTACATATCGAATAAAAAACTATCACCTAAGCTCTTTGTTCTTTGGTCCATTTGAAATTCTAAATAAGATTGGAATGTTAGCATACAATCTAGAAACTATCCTCTAATTATTACCTAACCAATCTAAGATCCATCCTGTGTTCCGAATTTCACAATTGAGGAAGCGTCATGGACCGTTACCTATAAGAGCATCTTTAGTGGCAAAGTGGATTGTATCTCCTAAAAAATGGACACGTCACGTGAGTAAAAGGTCCGTGAAGCTGAGGTGGATAGATAGACGCTTAAATTAAATGGTTCGCTCCAATGCAATTGTGAATGCAAAAAATTAGCCATTACTAGAAAACAGCCGCAAGCACTCATTTATGTAAAAACACTCGCTCTGGTGTCCCTGGCCGGTGTTCTTGGTTCAATGGTTCAAGATCTCAAACCTTAATGTAGCGTGTGTTGACCCAGGCTATCTGCACCGCACATATATGTTCTCATTCTGGGACTGCGGAAGTGCGAACCTCCCCCCTCTCATCCTCAAACGCCCATCTCAATTCGACGTTCTAAACCTTTCTTCTAGCTTTCTTTATCACCTTCAACGGCTGGCATACCTGAAAAAAGCACCAACTTCAGCGGCTTGTCGTCTCCGAGTTTCGCTGGCGAGAAACGATAAGACCCGGCCGTATGGAGTCAGGAGAGTACGGTGATGCAGTCCGGCAATTCACTCTTTTCAGAGAGTAGTCTGGTTGTTCTCTACAGTTTCCGACGTAGAGACAGCCCATCTCCTGAAGATCTGTAGTTCGGTGCGGTGATTACCCGTTTCTCCTCTCCTTCCGACGTCACATATTAACGTTAATCTCCTTTTGTGGTTCCGGTGTGAAACACTGAAAATAGTCCGGCGACGACTCTGGTGACTTCATACTTGCTGCTCCGGTGATGTGTGTTGTTGGAGACGCTCTGTCAAAATCTTCTGCTTCCTTGCCGAAGAAGAATACGTATGTAGTGTGTTAGTTTAATTTCGTATACGGAGTAGTTTATATGTCGGCTGAGTTTGGTGAGCCAACTTAAAAAATTAGATTGGAAACCTTTTTTGATGACTCAGATCGTGGAAAAGGCCTTCTGAGAATCGAAAGAGGAGTCCACAGTGTGCGATTTAATGCGCTCCAAGTCAGCAGCCCATTTTGTTTACACGTTACCGCTGGAGCAACTAATTAATATGAGTGTGTATTTATTTGACGTGGCAATCCATTTTTACCCAATTCATGGTCTCATTGAGGATGCTCTAATAAGTTCTATTCCTGCAGGCTGCAGTGGATGGCTCTTAACAACTAAGGATTGAAGCAGCAGTTATTTTGAACAGGAAGATTGCGAAAGAAGAAAAAGTGCAACAGTTTATTCAATGATCCAATGGTCTGAGTTTCCCTTGGATTGAAATCCTAGCTTGACGACAAGCTTCAAATTAGGGGTGCAATGCAATGAATTCACAGCTGAGTGAATTGTATTTGGCCACGTGGGATTATGACTCAGCACTTATGATAGCTAATGGATCTGTTAATTGTTAAACGGAAATTGGTTGTAATTCCATTTTCTTTAAATAGTTGGTTGAAAAATAGTTGGAGATAATTCAAAATACATCTTCTTCTTCTTCCCAAAACTCTGTAAACTTTTCTGCATAATTCTCAAGCTAATATATGGTTGAGTACTTCTTAGTGTGTCTGAATTCTTTTCTTATCATTAAGAATTAATGTCATTAATCTAGCTTACTTTTGGATTTTAATCCCCAAGTCATAGCAAATAGCAATAGAACATCTTAACTTTGCAAGCAAACATTTTATATTTTTAAATTTCAATCGATATCCATGAGGAAAACCCCTTCCTAATTGGATGCTAAAATATTATCATTCAAAATCAAGTGTAATGGACCCATAAGCAATTCATAAAGGGAAAGGAAGTTGGAGTAACTGTTTACCAAAAAAAGGAAACTGGAGTAAACCAAGCAAATCAGAGAGATGGTGAATTGTTACCATTTCATAGCTGACTAAATATGGAGAATAAATAGGAGATGAGAGGAAAATGGAGATGAAAAATGATGGTGCATATGATAGCTTTGGTTCTCGCCAATAAGGAGAGAAGCGATAAATTGAAATATATAGACTGCCATAACTGCTTTGAGAGAGCACGGAAATGACGGAATCGCTGAGTTAGGGAAAACAGAATAAGGTGAAATGAGATCATAACTTATGCGATGTAGCGGCTGAGCCTTTACGGTAAAGCAAAACTCCATATAGTATTGCTATTATGTAAAATAAAAAGAATTAAGTCTTTTAAGGTCGAACATACCTAAGTATTGTAAATTGTGATTCATTGAAACGGTTATTAATTACTAATAATATGAGTTGAGTAATTATTGCTTACAATTCGACAATGTAGAACTATGTTATAAAAGTATTCAATTTTAAATATTATTTCTGAATAATATTTAAAATTCAAAACCACGCCAGAAATTATTTTGAATGAATTTTGCTTGAATGGGTGTTTTCCTGTTTGTACAATGTATGTACAATTAGTGGTCATTTTACACGATAAAATATTTTATAATTTTTGTCGTAACTTTATAATTTTTTATCGTAATGTGGTCATTACAAACATGTTTCTATAGAGTCCAAAAGAGAACAATATATTTATGAAATTCATCCCGTGCAACGCACGTGTGGAGAATTTTATGTACATGCTTCACTCCCGTGCAACGCACGAGTGGAGTAACTAGTTAACATTATAAATATATTATTAGAGATTAGAAAGTCCAGCAAAAAATTAACTTCCTATTTTCAATTTTTTCCACCCTTTTCATATTTGTCACTTGTGTGTGTATACATTTTAGTACGATGATTTCATTTTTAGTCATGAGTTTTATGTCAATTCAACATTTAATTTATGTCTTTCACTTTATGCACTTTTGGTACGTGTCTGGTGTTTTCCATGTTCAGTTCATGTTTTTCACTTTATACACTTGTACTTGTTATTGTTTATTGATTATTTGTGGTCCTTTTCTGGCGATTTTAACCACCGGAAATATTGACGGAAGGACTATGTACGGACGAGAATACAATAATCAAGTACCAAAAGTGGTCAAAGTTAAATAAATGAACCACTTTTGAAATTAGTGAGCTACTCGTGGGAGTCGTGGGACAATATTAAATACCAAAGTCATTTAATTCTTTTTATAATACGGAGTATTAAATAAGTATAGTGTTTTTCTCAATCTCGCTTAAAAACATACGTAGTACGAGTATATAAATACAGAGATAGTACAATTTTTTTTATTGTCTCCAAGCTTTGTCAATTACCCTTCAGCTATACAAATTGTAAAAAAAATGTCGTTTTAAATAATTCTAATTATTCAAACTGTTGAACCTAATTTGTGTCCATATAAATTTGCTGTATGTTTAAATTAAACACATTGGGCCTATAACAAAGAAACACACTGGGGCCTACTAGCAGAGTTGGAGTCTTTATTTCCATTAAATAGATTAGGAAAAACTCTTAACTCTATTAATGGCAAGTGATAAAAGTCACAAATTTGGGATTACGATTACGAAGACTAACAATAATATCAAATTCTAATTTTTAAATTTCCAACTGATTCATGCCACATAAATAAACTTTAATTAACTTTAATACCTAAAGTATAATAAAAAAAATACTCTACAGGCTTTAGCTTATAAAAAGATCATATATGTACGAAGTATATATACATATTGTTTCTTTTTTAAGAAAGAAAGCGATATTCATAGATGTTCACGTGTCTCAAATTAAGTGATGTTGTTGGTAGTATGATATAAGGAATTAGTGGTAAAATTTTAAAAGTTTAGAATTGTAAAAGTTTAGATGTATTTAACATATATAGATTTTTAAAAGTTCAAAAAATTTTAAATATATTCAAGGGTGTTTTACCAAAATACGGGATTCATCAACATCTATTGCCAAAAAACGGGGAAAAAACTAGGTTTTCCTAAAAAGCGGGAGTCGGAATTGGGTGTTCCGACCAGAGGAAGGGTTTAAAAAAAACACCTCTCCCTCCAGTCTGATGTGTGACTTCCGACCAGGATTTTTTTTTTTGTTTTTTTAACTCCTTGTTAATTCCTTATTGTTAAAGCTTTGATTTTAATAGTTTTTTAAAAGTATTGTTAATTCCTTATTCTAAATTCCGAATTAAAAGTTGTTTTAAATTCTTGGCATATTTTTTAAAATGAAAATTATGAATTTTGGTTTTTAAATTTTTTTGATTGCTTAATATTATTTTTTGATATTAATCCGGAAATAGTAAATCCCAACTTAAATCCGATATAGGGATTTTTAAACAAAATAAAAAATTGGTTTTACTCCTGTCGGAAGTCCCAATTCCGACGAGAGGATTTTTTTTAGAAGTTTTATATATTGCGAATGAATTACAACGAAAAAAAATCAATAAATAATAAAAAAAATTCATGTCGGAATTGGTAAATCCGACAAGGGGAAATTAGAAATTAATAATTAATAGTTTGAGTTAAATTTGAGTTTAATTAATCGAAAATGTTAAATTAATAATTTTAAAATTCCATCTATATGTTAATTAAATCATTGTCAATTTTACAACTCGTGTTCATGATATAGGCTGATTACATTTCAAATGATTGTATCCTTACTGGGTCGAATAGGGTTTTTTATGATCCAAGGCTAAAAAATGTGAATCACAAGTGTGCATATTAAAATTTCATCTATATATTAAGTAAATCGTGGTCAATTTCACAATTCGTGTTCATGATATATGCTAATTGCATTTCAGAATATTGTATCCTTACCAGGTCGAATTGGGGTTTTTATGATCCGGGTCTAAAAAATGTGAATCACAAGTGTTAAATTTTATTTGATTATATTTTTTATCTAATAAAATTTTATCTGATTATATTTTTTCTGATTAAATTTTATTTGATTATATTTATCTGATCAAAATCTTAAGCCATAAAAAATGAATTGAATTGGTAGGTGGAAGTTAGATTTAGGTGATTAAACTTTGTCAAACTTTACACTTTGAGCAGTCCCGTATTAAACTTTACACTTCCTTATTTGCTTTATTTGGCAAACAAATCTATACCAAACAGTGTCAAACAGTGTCAAACAGTGCCAAACAGTGTACTGTACAGTAAAGTCAAATTTATTTCCTTAATATATGTGAAGTCAAAGTGTAAAGTTTAATAAGGATCGGAGGGGGTAACAAGTATGAATATTAAAATTCCATATATTTGTTCAGCAAATCATTATCAATTTTACAACTCGTGTTCATGATATAGGCTGATAACATTTCAAATGATTGTATCCCTACTGGGTTGAATTACGGTTTTTATGATCCGGGTCTAAAAAATGTGAATCACAAGTGTTAATATTAAATTGTCATCTATATATTAAGGAACTCGTGGTCAATTTCACAACTCGTGTTCATGATATAGGCTTATTGCATAAAATTCGAATGATTGTGCCTTTATTGGGTCAAATTGGAGATTTATGATCCAGGTCTAAAAAATGTGAATCACAAGTATGGATATTAAAATTCCACTTATATGTTAAGTAAACCATTGTCAATTTTGCAATTCGTGTTCATGATATATGCTGATTACATTTCAAATGATTGTATCCTAAAAAATGTGAATCACAAGTGTGAATATTAAAAATTCATCTATATATTAAGTAACTCGTGGTCAATTTCACAATTCGTGTTCATGATATATGCTAATTGCATTTCAGAACGAAGATTGTATCCTTATCAGGTCGAATTGGGATTTTTATGATCCGGATCTAAAAAAAGTGAATCACAAGTGTTAATATTAAATTTTCATCTATATATTAACGAACTTGTGGTAAATTTCACAACTCGTGTTAATGATATAGACTGATTGCATAAAATTCAAATGATTGTGTCCTAATTGGGTCAAATTGAAAGTTTTATGATCCGACACATAAAGTATTGGATTTTGGGTCACTTTATTTTTGTACAGATATGTTTGGACAAAATATATTGAATTTTGATTGAATTATATATGATAAAATTTTATCTGATTCATTTTATCTGATTGAACTTATATGATTAAATTTTATCTGATTATCAGTTTTATCTAATAAATAATTCTAAAGTTATGGGTTACATAAAATAAAATTTATCTCGAATATAAATTTCTTAAAATAAAATTTAATTTATAAAATTTAATTTATTAAATTTCTTAAAATAAAACAAAATAGATTGCTTTTTTCGAAAAAAAAATAGACTGCTAGTCGGATGTGGGCTTTCCGACAGTTT
The DNA here is from genome assembly GCA_945859875.1 of Cuscuta europaea. Classification (NCBI taxonomy): domain Eukaryota; kingdom Viridiplantae; phylum Streptophyta; class Magnoliopsida; order Solanales; family Convolvulaceae; genus Cuscuta; species Cuscuta europaea. The sequence continues at coordinate 13,768,697 of CAMAPE010000004.1, forward strand.
TGCTTTTGTTTTTTTATTTTTATATTTTTTATTTTTTGATTGCTTAGGATTACAATAATGGAAAAAATTGTATTTTTTTCATTTTATTTCAACCAAAAAATATTAATTTTTTTAAATATACACTCAAGAGTTTGAATGGGACAATATTCCGTTTAATTTGGTAAAATGAGTGAACACAAATCAAAGCAAACAATAAAAAAATTTTGAACACCCCCTAGTCGGATTACACAATTCCGACTAGGTTTTTTTGTTTTTTTTTAAATTGTTTTTTTTTGTTTTTTTTTAATTCCTTCGATTAAACAAATAATGGAAATGTTAAAAAAATTCGAACACCCCTAGTCGGATTACACAATTCCGACTAGGTTTTATTTTTACTTTTTAAAGCTTTTCCTCCTGTCGGAATTGGAGAATCCGACTCCCGTAAAATGGTAACCTAAACCGAAGTCCCGTATTTTGGCTTGTCAGTCCCAAAACTCCCGTAAATTGGTAATTTTCTCTATATTCAATGTAAACTTTTAAAAGTCTAAAAATGTCTAGGGCAATGTTTGGCACAATGAGTAGGAGTTGGAAACTAATGTTTGAATTAGAGCGATTGTTTGAATCAGAGACTATTATCTGGAGTTGAACTTTGAAGTGCTTAATCAGAATCGCTAGTTGAATAGAGTAGACCTGTTTGGCAAAGAGAGCTAAAAAGTAACCGGATAATATGAAATTACATTAAAGAGCATATAATTTATTAATAAAATAAAATATTTATTACATAAAGTAATGATATTTGTATTAATGATACATGTTGCCTAATAAACTAAAATAAGCATACACTAAAGTAATATAATGATATTTGTATCAATGATATTTGTATGAACTACAACCATACATATATTGTTAGTTTAGGAAACTGCCAACAACTAAAATATGAAGAAGAAGAAAACTGTTTTCAAATTTCACTATTCGTTTTCATTTTTAAAAAAATAGAAAACAAAGAACAATGCCAAATAATTAAGAGTCTAAGAACATGCAAATATGGCATAGTTTCTATATTATTTCATATATGCATAATTTGAACTGTTATACACTTATATGGAGTAGTATATAGTAGTATTATTGTTTGGATAGTGTCAAATCTTAACTCCAGTATCATCAAGCTACTTGAGACAGCCTTTTTTTAAAGGAGCTACTTGAGACAACCTTAGGGCTGGTTTGATAAAAGTTGAATCTTCGTCTAAGTATTGGTCACTTTTATAAAATTATCCCATGCTAAGAATATACGTAACCATCTCTTTACCCACTACAAAAAAACACGGACGTAATCACGGATTTAGTAACGGACCACGATGTAAAAAATCCGTGACTAACATAGTTAGTCATGGATTTTGTCCGTGACTAGGTCCGAGACTAATCCAGCGTGACTAAAATGTAGTCACTGAACTTTGGCCGTGACTAACTATAGTCACGGATTAGTCACGGACCAAATCTGTGACTAATTCTTGACCGGAATTGCTACTCCGGCACGTTAGTCACGGATCAGGTCCGTGACTAAGTTTTGAAATTTTCAAATTTTCAAAAGCCCACGGTTTAAATTTTCAAATTTTGTATTAGTCACGGACATGTATTCGTGACTATTATTTTTTTTAAAAAAAAATAAATTTTGAATTTAGAAAAGAATTCCGGACAAAAAAATTAGTCACGGATTTAGTCCTTGACTAAAGTTTTTGTTTTTTAAAAAAAAAGTTTTTCCATTTTAAAAAAAAATTAAAAAATTATTTTAATTTTTCTTTAAAGCAATTATAACATTAAATGAAAACAAAATCCATATAATGTTAAACATAAAAAATGTTATTACAGACTGAAATTATAAAAGTAATATGAAATGTTAAACTTAAAAAATATATTATTACATGTCCGGCCGTCGGACTCCATTATGATAAAAACTAGGATCATCATTATCATATGCATCATTATCATCATAATCAAGATAATCATCCTCTTCGGCATCCACGGGGTCTAAGGGTCGGGTACCTCCTCGGCTGCCTCGGCTGCCTCCTCGATCGTCTCCACCGGATGACTGAAATTGATTGAAGAAATCAGACGACAAAGATCCGAATGCCGATCCCATTGCAGGCATGCTACCATATCCGGAGCTAGAATGATAACCCATATGACCCATGTGCGAAACTTGAGGAGTTTGCTCAACATGACGAACATTCAATTAATATTATTCAATTAATATTATTAAATTAATATTAAATTTCACTAAAATTCCCTTAAAATTAGCTAACATCCAATTAATATTATTAAACTATAAGCATGCACAATACGTTAATGGCATTCAATCCACAATACTAAAATTATCAACATCTTAATCTTATTAATAATGCACATTTAACAATTCACTAAATTAAATAATATGAGCAAATCCAATAATTTGAACATATATATATATATATAAACTCATTTAAATTAAATAATACTTAAATTTAATTAATATTATTAAAAAATTAACTAATTAACTAATATGTATATTCGTTACTTAATTAATAATCTCTCTAATTTAACAGTTTATTACACTTAAAATGAACCAACTAATTCATACAAAAAAATAAGTAATTCAAATTACATACCTTATCTGCATAAACAGGGAAAATGATATAAGATGGCTAGATTACATCCTTCAATTCTATCTGGAATAGCTTGTGTGGTTCTGTTGAATGAATCTGATGCTGCATATATAAAACATTTAGTCACGGACGTAGTCACGGATGTGTCCGTGACTACATAATTTCGTACGATTTATCGGTACACCTTAACTTTTTGAGCGTTGAAAAAAATTAATTTTAGATCTTGTCACGGAATTAGTCACGGAACTATCCATGACTAAGTTTAGTCACGGAATTAGTCACGGATTCGTCCGTGGCTAATTTCAAATTTTAAAAAAAACCGCCAAAGGCAAAATTGGGTTGCCGGAATAGGTTAGTCACGGATATAATCCGTGACTAACCGTAGTCACGTTCATATCCGTGACTATTTTTTTTAAACAATCCGTGACTAGCCCGTGACTAGAACTGTGACTAACTAGTCACGGACAAAATCCGTGACTAGCGTCCATGACTACAGGCGAATTTTTTGTAGTGACTACATATTTTCAATCTTGGTCTATTTACTTAAAATTGATCACAAACAATAATATATAAAAAATATTAGGTTCAATCTCTAAATATGAATCCTCTGACTTTTTACTTGCAATTTGAGATAATTCTAATTAAAAAATCTTTAATTTTACTTGCAATTTGAGATTTAATTTCAAATTAATTTTAAAATTAATTTGAAATTAAATCTTTAATTCTTCAAATATCCGAACGTTCTTCAAATATTGAAATCTTTGTTTTGAGACATTTGAATCTTTGTTCTTCGAATTTTTTAATCTTCGAACCTTCGTTTTTCGAATCTTCAAATCTTCAAAACTTCGTCTTCTATATCGTCAAAACTTCAAAGGTTGGTTCTTTGAATCTTCAAATGTTCTTGAATGTAGAATTCAGTTTGATGGTTCTCTGGTTTTCAAGTAGCTTGATCTTCAACAAAAGGGTCATTTTATGGCTTGATCTTCTATTAAGGGCTTCCCAGGATATATGGCTTGATCTCCAATTGAATCTAGATTCAATCTTCATATGAATATCTTCAAAGATTCATTCTTCATATCTTCGAATCTTCAAAGTTTTGTTCTTCAGATCTTCGAATCTTCAAGCATCATTTTTCAGATTTTCGAACCTTCTTCAACTTTTGGACTTATTTTATCAAGAATAGATGAAATCACAAAGGATTATTTGTACATTCTTAATAAATTCGTGGCTTGGTTTCTTCTCCTAGCTTCTTCGGAATACTTCAGAGCCTCTAGCCTCGGGAGTTCTTCAGAGCTTCTCTACAGTGTTTCTTCCCCTAGAAGTTCTCTCCTCCATTCCTCTCAATTGATAGCCCTATTTATAGGTGTGGAGAGGATGAAATATGGTTTATGGTTCCTAAAATTCGTCCATATCCTTTGGGCTCCAATTGGAATAAGCTTTGGGCTTCATTTGCTTGTATTTTAATAGCTAGAAAAATCAGCATGTATGCAATGTATCTAGACATCTTTCTTAACGAGGTTCATAGTTATTTCTCATGCATATGAACAGATTTCTTAACTAGACTCGTTATCCTTTTTATAAGTTGGATCATGTCTCTTATTCATTGAACCATTATTTCATAATGGGTTCAAAAGTAGAGAATTTTAATAGGAATGGTCCATTCTATTAAAGGCTCAATTTATCTTTAAATTATTTGGATATTATAAATGATCTAAATTAATTCAATCACTTAACTTTATTAAAGAGATCCATATCACTATTCTTTTCTTGTTGAGGCCCAACAAACATCACGAGCATTCTAGTAGAATCAGACGTTGACCCAACAACATTCAAAAGAGATTCAATAAGACGGATAATAGTCTTATTGATTAAATTCAATAATATTATGGACCATCATAATAAACAAGTCCAAAATATTAAATAATTTTCAATATCCACAATTGTCTTGCTTCTCCTACCACCAGACTAACTAATTTACCTTCTAAGGATTTAGAACTGAAGTTCCCAAGTTACCAAGAAAGAGTTTCTTTATAACGATCGCAATGAGGAGATAAGAGTTTTTTATTTTTTGGATTAACTTTTGGATGATATAAATGGACCAATCAAGAAGAGATCTAAAGTAAATAGATGAAACTTTTGGATGAAAGACATACATACCTTTTTCAACCTTTACGACTGATCGAGAAGTATTCTAGATATATTGGCGGAAGATGAAGGAGGGGTACGATGGGTATCGGAAGTCTAGAAACGAGGACCTGAATATAAAGGTTACATGGTTAAGTATTTGAGTTCAGCCCATTAAATTCAGTTCCGGCTTGCTCCCTTCAAACAAACATGATTACTTTAATAAAAAATGACCGAATTTAATAACTTTCCGCTCTTTTAGCAAAATGAGAGTTCCGAAGACGTACGGCCTAGTCAGCCGGATCAGTGAACCCAACGATCAAAGAGCTTGGACCACCCCAATTGACAAAGCCCATAAAGGAAAGGAAACCCTATAAAGTAGGAGTCAAAACATGCAGCCGGCCTACTAGTCGGCCGACCTACTAGCCCAACGAGGAGCTTGCCAGTCCAACATGGAGTTTCGCTGCCTAGCCCCAGCCTGGAGCCTACCTACCAGCCCAGCTAGAAGCCTGCCTACTGGACCAGTCGAAAGCTTTCCTACCATCCCAGTCGAGAGCATGTCTATCATTCCACCTGAGAGTCTCCCTACCAGTACAATAGGGAGTCGTTCACCATCCTGGCGAGAAGGGAGCTCGAGAATATTCCGACCTACCAACTAAGTCGTCCGGTCAGTTTTGAGAGCAACGATTGGGAGAATTAATGTGATGATTAATATTGTATTTACTGTTGTATTAATTTTGTAATTCATTAGCCTTTGTGGATATAATTGTTACGTTTTGTAAACGCCTATAAAATGCAAGTGAAATGCTATGATAAGACCCACTTTTTTGGCAACTAAATTATCTTAGCAACTTTTCATTTTCGTGTACTTTCTATTTCCTATTTGAGTGTTCGATCGTAGCTTATCCGAAATGCCTATGAGCGTCCATTTTTTATCAACGAGACCTTTAGTGACTTCCCTACATATGATATGCTTTCGGGATGGAACATCACCGGTTTTATGGGATGCCCCATATGCATGGAAAATCACATGCAATGTGACTCAAGTAGAGTCACAAATCAAGTAAATTTGATTGTCATCGAAAGTTTTTGTTTCCCAATCATCAATATCGAAGAGGTAAGAAGTCATTCTTGAAGGGAAATCTGAGTAAATTTTGAATCGTTTTGGTGTATTCCTACAACTATGCTATGCATTAACCATACGAAGATCTAGATGAGTTTTGCATTACTCACAAGTGGAAAATGGGCCTAAAAAATAACTTGACACAATGAACTTGAAAGGTCATGATTGTCAGGCAATCATGCAAATACTTCTTCCCATTACTTCAAGAGACATGCTTCCTCCAAATGTGTGAGCTTGTATTATCAAATTTAGTTTTTTGCTTCATTCAAAATGTTTCATTGTTTTGGAGACTGTAACACTCTAACAACTAGAGAATTTTTTTCTATTCTCATGTAAAATTTGAAAAAGACTTTGTGTTCATCATTTTTTCGATACAATGGAACATCTCTCAATACATCTTCCCTACGATCGAGGCTATCAATGGAGGCCATGTGTACGACTTCGAAAGGCCAATCATAACTTTTATTAGCATTTCAACATTCTGATATATCAACACTTGTTTGATAATAAATTTTATCTTACATAAAAAGTTGTTGGTCCCGGTTGTACTGGATACAGTCTAGAGGGGGGGTGAATAGACTGTATTGGTTTTTAACTTTTTCAAGCTAAGTACCAGATTTAACAGAATAGTCTGTTCTGTTGGCAGAACAGTCTGGCAGCGGATGGGGTTCTGGTAGGGAGTTCTGTTAGTAGCCTGAGAGAAAGCAAAGGCAGTAGGCCTTCTGTTAACTCACAAGACAAGTTCTGCTGAACACAGATACCAAGTCTTTGGAGTTAAGCAGTTCAGATAAAAGTAATGAAAGTAAATCAGTAAGTAAATGACACCAGGGCTTTTTATAGTGGTTCAAGGAACAACTTGTTCCTCGAGTCCACTGTTCCACTAAGCTTGTAAAAACTTCTGTTTACAATGCCTTAGTCCTATCACTTAAGAAGCTCTCCACGTCTTCTTTAAGTGTAGATGTCTTCTTGGATGCACTTCCGGCTTCCCTAAGACTGGTCCTTTCACTGAGCTTTCCAGAAGTATCACCACTTCACTGCTCCAGGTACTTGGACGTCCTTCTTGTGAAAGAAGAGGTTCTATTTAGAACAGGGGTTCCTCCAACTTGCTTCGTTACAAAGGATTTGTATATGATGAGCTTGAAGAGTTGAAGAACACTTGGAACTTTGCTTGAGTTGGAAATACGGATTTTTCCAACTTCTGCCTTCTCTTGTAGAGGATGGTGAAGTTTCAATCTCAAGGAGACTTTTTGCGTTTTTTGCGTTTGAATATCTTGTATGCAGAGTTGTAGCAAAAGTTAGCAAAGTTATCCGGTTGTTCTTCGTGGTGTATCTTTTATACTGGGGTTGTCTTCCCGTTGGAGGAGAAGGAGGACAACTGCATTAAATGAGCGAGCAGTTGACTTGACCAGTAGGACCCGGTAAAGTTGGCGGGTTACTATTTTGGGATAAAGTAATCCTGACATTGCGGCCAATCATCTGCAATTACTCTACAGAGTACGGGAGGCATTAAATGTGCATTTAATGCGCGCACTGTAGCTTTTTCGTTCAAGACTCCTAGCCGTTAAAGGAATCTTTCAGTTGGTTTCCCGGCTTGGTGGAATTCTTCTAAGTATCAGGCCTTCTGGTGTCTTTAACAGAGAGTTGATCAGAGAGGGTCTGGAGCACTTCTGTAGAAGAAATATCCAACAGAGAACCAGGAGGGTTTCTGTCAGAGTAAAGGCTAACAGAGACCCTGAGGTCTTCTGTTCTTAAGGCAGAGAACAAAAGATCTTCTGTCAGGAGGTCTTCTACTCTGGAGGCCTTCTGGTAGTCGATTATACTAAGAACTTTACAAATGAAAATTCTAATACATTAAGTCTAAAGAGGGGTACTTTAAAGTCCTAATTAATCTAGCATCATCAAAATCTAATTACAAATATTCCATACAATTTCCCCCTTTTTGATGATGCCAAAACCCTTTAACTATTTCCAGAGAAGTGCCTTCACCATAAAGAATTAAAGTTTAACACTTTCATTAAAATCTTGGTGGGCAACTTGGCATAGGAAAATAGTAAGAGTACAGTACATTCAAATAGCAGATAAAACAGATAAATCATAGCAAGATAAAGAACTCAGAAAGCAAACAAACATACACAAGACACAGATTAGAAGAAATTGCCTTACTTTAAAGAAGGCAGAGAAGATCTTTTATTAAGAGAAAGAGTAGGGGTGTTCCTTTACAAGTTTTCCCTTGCAGCATGAGCTATAGCTTGATCATCCAGTTCCTTTAGTCTTTTCAGCTCAGCATTGACTTCTTCTCTAATAGCTGTGAGGTTCCCAGCTCTTTGATAAGATGCCCAAATGGGTGAGAGCTTGCAGTCAAGATAGTTAAGGACACCTTCATGGATGTCCTTCCCTGGAAGGATTCTGTTAAGGTACCAGTGCTCAGCTTCTTCCAGAGATCCGCCATGCTTGACTCTTATATGACCTTCTCTTTCAAGGTAGAGGTTCTGCTGCTGTGTAGGAGTCATTTTCTGCTGGATTTCCTCGAACTGGGCTCTGCCTATCCTCTGAGAACCATTCAATCTCCATTCCCTGAAGTTTAGAGCTTTCCTCTTCTTAGATGAGGTTCTGTGGGGAGATGAGGGTCTAGAAACTCCAGCTTCTTTCTTCTTTTGCATAGAAGCCTGAAAGTAGGTGGCTGGATCAATAGAGGGGCCAGCTGAGGTTCTGATGAGTTGCTTCTTTTTAGGTTGAGGGTCCTCTTCCCCCTTTTTGGCATCATCCAGGTCAGAGATCATCATAGCAAGTCTTTGAAACTCTGTTGCCTGGGATGTGGCAATCTGCTCTAAGGTTTCTGGCAGTGTCTGTGTTACAGAAGTGAGACCTTCTATCAGACCTTGTTGTTTATGGACAGCTGAGGCAATGTCCTTGGAACTTGCTTCAAGAAGAACCAATTTCTGGTATCTCTCTTTGTCTTCAGCAAACAGAGTTCTGGTTTGATCACGGTGGACTTTGCAGAGTTCCTCTATGTCCAACAGCTGTTCTTTGGTTTTGGTATCACCCCATTGAAGATCTTCAAGATTGGTGGAGATGGTCTCAATTGCTTTACCTTGAGCCATCAGTGTTTGGTGAAAGGTGAATAGGGTCTTATGAATACCTTCTACTTCAGTTGACAGAGCTTCCGTCTTAGCAGTGGATGAGTCCATGAAGTTGTGTAAAGATTCTGTTAGAGCAGAGAAACGGGATGAGATGAAGTCCATACCAGAATTGAGATTGTCATTAACATGGGACAAGTGCTCAAAGTGTTTGTCATTGATTTGAATGAGCTTGTTCATGCCATCCAAAATTTGTCCACCAAAATCTTCTGCAGCTTCAACGAACTGATTGAAGGGCATTTGGGGTTCTGTTCCTGCTTGTTCTGGCATTCCCAATCCTCTGGACCTGTGCATAGGAGGCCTTCTAGTTTGTTGCAGAGAGGGTTTCTGAGGAGAGGGTTCTCTGGTAGGAGTTGGTTGGCGTTTGGAGGTGAGATCTCCAGCGAGGGAGGATGGAAGGAAACCATCATTCTCACTATCAGAGGAGAGAATGCGGTGTAGAGGCTGTCTCCTGGGAGCAGATGCAGCTGAGTGCATAGAGGGTCTGGGAGCAGATGCAGCAGGAGAGGGTGATTTCTGTTGAGATTTAGGAGAGGATTTCTGAGTTGAAGAGGTTTTCTGGTGTAGGGGTGTAGGTTGGGGAGAGGGAATTTTTTGTTGAGGAGGAGATGGTGGAGGTGAAGGAGAACAGTTTCTGGTAGAAGGTGTTGGTTTACAAGAAGAGGGTTTGGATTTGACAGAAGGAGGTTTCTGGGGTGAGGATGGAGTGATATTTTGGGGGAGAGGTGATTGCTGTGGTGGAAGGGATTTCTGTGAGGATGGGGTTTTCTGGTGAGGAGATTGGGGTGGAGTGGTAAAGGGAGTTGGCATTCTAGGTGAGGGTTGAGGTTCAAGAATTACCTCAAGTAGAGTTTCAGTGAACTGTGAATCCCTCCATTCCTTGACCAACCTCTCCATGACTAAAGGCAGATCATTAGCAGTGGAGGGTTCTCCTTCTCCATGAGCACTATGGCGAAATTTGATCAGAGATTCCTTCCTCTTCTTTTCAATCAGCCATTCATCAAAGGCTGCCATCTCATCTTCTGTCAGAGCCTTGACATGCTCTTCTTCAAAGTCATGAGTGTGCTTGCTTTTGCCTTTGCTTTCCTTCTTTTTCTTCTCTGCAAGAACAGATAGAAGGAAGTCCTTGTTGAGGCAAAGCTCAACATCTTCAGTACCAGCCCACTTCAAAGCTTCAGCTTCTTCAGTGATAAAATTGGGGAGCATTCTGAGTAGTTCAGGGAGAGATCCCACTCTCCATTTCCTCCAAGCCAGAACCCTGATAAATTCCTTGTCAAGATCAGAGGGGATATGCTCCTGGGGTTCTGTGGGCTCAGGGATTATGTCTACTTTATTATGTTCTGGTGAGGAAGGCATCATGGGTTGATCAGGAATGGTTGCAGAGGGAGATCTGTGAGATTCCCCCTGAACAGTAGCATCCAGTACTGCTACATCTTCTTCAGAGTCACTAGACTCAAACACAATCCTCTTGCCTTACCAAGCATTTCTGTTGGCTGGGGCAGAAGTGACAGAATCCTCCAGCTCCTCCTGTACTGCAGGTGTCAGAACCTTTGCCTTCTTTGCAATGGGGGAGGCAGAGGGGGTGCTTTCTGTAGAGATAGGGGAAGGTGCCTTTCTCTTTATGACAAATTTCTTTGCCACCAGCTTCTGAACCTTGGCTGGGCAGCCTTCTGCAAAACAACCTTCTTCACAAGTTTTCTGATCAGAACTTCTACTTCTTCATATTCTGAGGAGGTAGAGGGCTTCTGCTGTTTCTTCACAGCCTGCTTGGGTTTGATGGCCTTCTGTTGGAGCTTCTCCCGGTTAAACTCCAGTGTCCTCAGCCTCTTCTGTTCAGCCATGAGGGCAATCTTTCGGTCACCGGAGGTATTGAGGAAAAGCAGTTTGGTGTAATCTGCCTCAATAGGGTTTCTCAGCCCTATTCTTGCTTTGAGCAGGGTTTCAGAGATTAGGAGGCCATAACCCATGGGGGGTTTGAAGAGTCCGGTTTCCTTGTCCTTCTTTTTGATGAATTTAACTAAGGATTTGATGATTACCTGCCCCCAGTTGATGTTCATCCCATGATGAACTGCAAAGACAACTTTTGCATTGAGCACAGTCATGTCATCAGTGGAGGTGCTCTTGCTCCAGACACACCTATGAAAGATGTTGACCAGCTTCTCATAGTCACTTTGAAGGAGGTTCTTCTTCATGTATAGTTTGGGAACTCTACCCACTTCAGGTCGGCAGTAGAGTTGGACAAAGTTGTCCACAGTGACCTTGACACTGTCCAGGGATAAGAAGCCTTCAGTGTCTTCTTCTTGAGGATCTTCTACAACGCCAAACAGAGCGTTGATGACTTCCGGAGTGAGGGTTATGTCAAAACCATTGACATTGGACCTGATGGTCTCCCCTTCATACGTAGCATTGAGATAAAACTCTGCCACGTCCCTTGTGATGTAGGAATCAAAATGATATCCTACCACCTTGTTTAGTTGTGAGTCCTCCATTCCTTTGATGATTTTCACCATCATTTCATGATTTGCTGCAAGTTCAGGGAGTGCGGAAAGGTCGCAGTTCATCCCAGTATAGATGTTAGTGACCAGGATGTTGATTTCTTCCTTGGTGAGGTCGTTGATGTTGATGAAAGCCATTAGAACAGAGAAAAGTTTTCAGAGAACTTGAGAGCTATGGAGGTTTGAGAATTTGAGAGTAATGAAAGCAGTAACGGTTTAGGTTTGCGAAAGGGGAATATAAGGGTTCGGGTTAGTGGACGCTTGAGATTATTTACGGTTTCGAGGTACCAATAAATGTAAAAAGGGGCGCAGTAAATATTTTGCGGCTGGATACCGTTTTAAGGGTAAAGGGGTAAAAGACCTTCATTAAGTTACTAGGTCACCCGGCTTTTTAAAAAAAAATTCTAAGTCCACAACCTTCTGTTAGATATAAGAGGAGGTTTTCTGTAGGAAGGAAGGGAGGGTTTCTGTTGCTGAGGTGTTCTGCCCGGATAAGGAACAGAAGGGGGTTAACAGAAGGAGTTCTGCAACAGGTATTCTGTTAACAGAGATTTTGCAACAGAGGGCCTTCCTTTTCAACTTTCTCTTGGGATTTCATCCATCATCCCCAATTCCTCTCTCAGTTTGTTGAATCTAGCCTCAGGAAGAGGCTTTGTCAGAATGTCTGCAAGTTGGTCTTCTGTTGGCACATGCTTCTTGCAAATGTGCTTCTTTTCAACATGATCTCTGATGAAGTGATGTCTGATCTCAATGTGCTTTGTCCTGGAGTGAAGAACTGGATTCTGAGTGATGGAAATGGCACTGGTGTTGTCACACAGCAATTTGATCTCCTTTGCTTGAATGCCATAGTCCTTCAGCTGTTGCTTCATCCAGAGTAGCTGAACACAGCAACTCCCAGCTGCAATGTATTCAGCTTCTGCTATGCTTGTTGAGATTGAATTCTGCTTCTTACTAAACCAGGAAACAAGCCTTCCTCCTAGTATTTGGCAGTGACCAGAGGTGCTTTTCCTGTCTAATCTGCAACCTGCAAAATCTGAGTCAGAGTAACCAATTAGTTCAAAGTTACCTCCCTTTGGATACCATAGGCCTGCATTTGGATTTCCTTTGATATATCTGATGATTCTCTTTGCAGCACTAAGATGGCTCTCCTTGGGCTTTGATTGGTATCTGGCACAGATTCCAACAGAGAATGAAATGTATGGTCTGCTTGCAGTCAGATACAGCAGAGATCCTATGATTCCTCTGTAGGTTGTTGCATCGACATCCTTTCCTTCATCATCTGGACCAATTCCTTGTGAGGTGTTCATGGGAATCTTCACTGAGGATTTGCCTTCCACTCCAAACTTCTTGATCAAGTCTCTGGTATACTTCCCTTGATTGATAAAGATTCCTTCTGGAACTTGTTTGGCTTGTAGTCCTAGGAAGTAGCTGAGTTCTCCCATCATACTCATTTCAAATTGGCTTTGCATTACTTGAGAGAATTTCTTGCACAGTTGTGGATTAGTACTACCAAATATAATATCATCAACATATATTTGTACTAACAGAATATGATTAGCAACAGAGATTTGAAATAGAGTTTTGTCAACTTTTCCTTTAGTAAACCCATGGTTCACTAGGAAAAGGGACAATGTGTCATACCATGCTCTGGGAGCTTGCTTAAGACCATAGAGGGTCTTTTTAAGCTTGTAGACACAAGAGGAGTGAGTAGGAATGAAAAAACCTGGTGGTTGTTCCACATAAACTTCTTCTTCAAGATCTCCATTCAGAAATGCACTTTTGACATCCATCTGGTAGACCTTGATGTTGTTGTAGGCAGCATAGGCTAGAAATATTCTGATGGCTTCCAGTCTGGCAACTGGTGCAAAAGTCTCATCAAAATCTATTCCTTCTTCTTGGCAATAACCTTTAGCTACCAGCCTTGCTTTATTCCTTACAATGTTGCCATCTTCATCAGCTTTGTTCTTGAACACCCATTTTGTTCCAATGACATTCTGGTGCTTTGGCCTAGGAACAAGTTCCCATACTTTGTTCCTCTCAAATTGAGTAAGCTCTTATTGCATAGCATTGATCCAATCTGAGTCTGCAAGAGCTTCTTCCACAGTCATGGGTTCCCTCTGAGATATATAGCAGGCAAGCATGGCTTCTCTCCTTGTTGATGCTGATCTGGTCTGCACACCACTTCTGATATGCCCAATAACTTGATTTGGGGGATGGTCTCTTAACCATGTCAGATCAGGTTCTGTCAGTTGCTGTCTGGGTCTCTCTGGTTCTTCATCTTCTGAGTCTTCATCTTCATTCAACAGAAGGAGGTTTGGTGCAGGTGTTGGAAATGCAGGGTTATCTGCTACCTCTTCTGTTGGGTCTGGAGTTCTGTCTTCTATGTTGACTTCCTTGAGGGTCTCTGTTACTTCTTTAACAGAGGTGCTTTCATCAAACTTCACATGTATAGACTCTTCAACATGTAGAGTCCTTCTGTTGATTACTCTATAGGCTTTACTAGTGTTTGAATAGCCTATAAAGATACATTCATCAGCTTTCTCTTGAAAGACTTTCAGATGCTCATTTCCATTGTTAAGGATGTAGCACTTGCAGCCAAACACATGAAAGTAACTGATGTTGGGTTTTCTTCCTTTCCAGAGTTCATAAGGAGTCTTCTGGTGATTCTTGTTGATCATGCTTCTATTCTGAGTATAGCATGCAGTATTGATTGCTTCAGCCCAATATCTCATAGGTAGTCCAGATTCTGCAATCATTGTTCTTGCAGCTTCTTTTAAAGTTCTGTTTCTCCTTTCTGCTACGCCATTCTGTTGAGGGGTTCTGGCGGCAGAGAGTTGATGAAAGGTTCCATTTTGATCACAGAAGTCCTTTATGACTTGGTTGACAAATTCAGTTCCTCTGTCAGACCTGATTGTCTTAACCTTCAAGTTCTTCTCAGTCTGAAGTTGCTTTAACAGAGATGGCAACTTCTGAAGAGTTTCATTTTTCTTTGACAGAAAGATAGTCCATGTATATCTGGAATAGTCATCAACCATGACTAGGGTGTATTTCTTGCCACCAACGCTTGGAGTTTCAACAGGTCCAAATAAATCCATGTGGATCAGATTTAAAGGACTTGTAGAAAGATCTCCAGCAATGGGTTTGAATGAGATCTTCTGTTGCTTTCCCTTCTGGCATGCACTGCAGAGGGTCTCTTTCTTGTAGACTATGTCTGGCAGTTCATCAACTATGTGTTCTCTAGCCAATTTGTTGATTGTTTTGAAGTTCAAATGGCTAAGTTTCTTGTGCCAGTCCCAGCTTAGTTTTGAATCTCCCTTAGCTATCAGGCAAATTCCATCCTTTGCTGTGTTCCAATCAACCACATAGATGTTCTTCTTCCTTGATGCTGTAAGAACCACTTCTTTTGTTGTCTCATGCTTCACATAGCAGAAGTCCTTTGTGAATTCAACAGTGTAGCCTTTGTCACAGAATTGGCTAGCACTCAGCAAGTTGAACTTCAGTCCTTTGACATATGAGACATCATCAATGACTATCTGGTTCTTGATCAGCTTTCCTCTTCCTTTTGTTTGACCTTCGTTGTCATTACCTCCAAAGGTAACTCTAGGTCCTTTGCATTTCTGGAACTCAGTTAGGCAACTTCTGTCACATGTCATGTGCCTGGAGCATCCACTATCAATAAACCATTCTTGCTCTGAGATAGCTCCAGCACACAGTTCATGCAAGATCAAAAGAAAGATTTAGGTACCCAAGCAATGCTGGGTCCTGGGGGGTCATGGAGTCTGGGTAGTTGGTACCATTTTGGTCTCATCAGGTGAAACCTTGGTGGGTGGTACCCATTGTCCACCTGGTAGTTATAGTAAATTGAAGTGTGATTCACTTTGGGCAGATGCTTGTGAGGATCATGCTTCTTGTTTACATTCTTTTGCATAGCTTTCTTTGTTGGAAAGAAGTCCCATATACTATCAAGAGCAGAGGGACGGTTAGCTTTGGGCTTCTGAAGTTGACCAGCCAACCTCTTCTGCCTAAAGTTAACTCTCTCTTGATATTTGCCCTTCTGGTGGTCATTTCTGGCACGATTGTCATGAGGTTGTCTGTCAATGAATGGTCGTTTATTTTTGTTATTCTGAAAACCTTTTCTGTCGTTAGGTTTTCTGTCAGGTTCATTATTTTTCAAAAAGGGTTTCTGTTGAACCTTTATCTTTCCCTTTTCTGGTCTAACTTCCTCATGAACAACCTTGGTGCCAGATACACCAACTTGACAGATGGGGCTAGAGATCAGTGGCACTATGACCTTATCTGCCTTAGCAACACTGGTGCTAGGCATTACAGAAGGCTCACCTGATTCTGTTGAGCCATAACCAAGACCAAAGCCAGTGTCAATCTGTTGATCAAGTAAAATCTTTTCCATGGAAGACTGGGCCTTCTGGTAAGCTTTGTACTTAATCTCGAGATGCTCTATTTCTCTTATTCTCTTGAGAAGAGAAACATTTTCAGTCTCCAGCTGATCTCTTTCCTTAATTAGAAGATTGATTTTGATCTCAACCTCCCTTTTTAAGTCAAGAATTTCAGCTTTCAACTTACTGTTTTCTTCTGTTACAGAGGAATAAGTTGCTTGGATGGCCTTAAACTCTTCCCAAAATTCTGAAATTGAATCAGAATCAAAATCTAAGCCTACCGAAGAAAAACTAGATGTAGAAGTAGAGGTTACCTCATCATCAGAATGAGCCATGAGGCATAGGTCTTCTGTCTCAGTATCAAGGCAACAGAAGGCCTCATCAGAATCAGAGTCAGAACTGGATTCTGTCTCTGACAGAGGGTCTTTCTCGAGCTGTTCTGTAACAAGTGCTTTTCTTCTTCTGGAATTGTCTTCATACTTCTTCTTTTCTCCGTCGTGTCCTTGTCTCTTGGACACTCTTGGATGTGGACATTCTGCCTTGAAATGTCCAGGTTGTCTGCAGTTGTAACAGAGAAGCTCACCACCGCTTTCTGTTGTTTTGACCTTCTGGAATGGCTTTCTGCTGAATGATGGACTTCTTCCATCTTTAGGATTCTTCATGAACTTCTTGAATCTCCTAGCAAAAGCAGCCATATATTCGTCAGATAAAAGTACTGAAGGGTCAAAATCGTTTACCTTTTATGTGTTGGCAGTGAGGGCTGTAGTGGTCCTCTCTTCTGGTACATCTCCTTTTCCTTCAATCATTTCAAACTCATGAGCCTTGAGATCTGAAATGAGCTTATCAGTGGGATAAGTCTTCACATCCTTGTTGGCTTGGACAGCAACCACCTTCATCTTCCATGCTGAGGGCAGTCCCCTCAACACCTTAAGGTTGATCTCCTTGGTGGTGAGTTCCTTGCCAAGCTCAGAGATCTCTCCAGTGAGAGTGAGGACCCTGTCATACATCTTGGAGATGCTTTCACCAGGAAGAAGCTTGAAGTCATCAAACTTCTTGTTGGCTATTGTCAGCTTGTTGTCCTTCTCTTTCTCATCACCAGCTCCAATGAGCTCAAGAGTATCCCAGATTTCCTTTGCAGTCTTGCACTTCTTTATTCTGTTGAAGTACCTATCATCGATGGACTTGTAAAGAATATCCTTAGCAATGTTGTCCAGATTGTACTTCCTTCTTTCTTCAGTAGTCTACTCAAATTTAGCCTTATTGATCATCTAAGGTCTAGTGTTGTCAATAGCATGTTCAGGGTTGACCTTCTGGAAGCTTGTGAAGGGCCAATGTCAAGTACTTCCCACATCTCATCATGCAGAGCACAGAGATGTGCCTTCATCCGGATCCTCCAGTCATCAAATTTGAGATCTGAGAACATAAGATTCTTGGACAAAGAGTGATCCATTATATCAGATAAAAATGAGGTAAAACAGAAAAACAAGTGGATCTTTGTTCAGCAAATAACCTAAGAGATTATTAGAATAAGGAGGCTCTGATACCATTTGTTGGTCCTGGTTGTACTGGATACAGTCTAGAGGGGGGTGAATAGACTGTATTGGTTTTTAACTTTTTCAAGCTAAGTACCAGATTTAACAGAATAGTCTGTTCTGTTGGCAGAACAGTCTGCCAGCGGATAAGGTTCTGGTAGGGAGTTCTGTTAGTAGCCTCAGAGAAGCAAAGGCAGTAGGCCTTCTGTTAACTCACAAGACAAGTTCTGTTGAACACAGATACCAAGTCTTTGGAGTTAAGCAGTTCAGATAAAAGTAATGAAAGTAAAGCAGTAAGTAAATGACAACAGGGCTTTTTATAGTGGTTCAAGGAACAACTTGTTCCTCTAGTCCACTGTTCCACTAATCTTGTAAAAACTTCTGTTTACAATGCCTTAGTCCTATCACTTAAGAAGCTCTCCACGTCTTCTTCAAGTGTAGATGTCTTCTTGGATGCACTTCCGGCTTCCCTAAGACTGGTCCTTTCACTGAGCTTTACAGAAGTATCACCACTTCACTGCTCCAGGTACTTGGACGTCCTTCTTGTGAAAGAAGAGGTTCTATTTAGAACAGGGGTTCCTCCAACTTGCTTCGTTACAAAGGATTTTTATATGATGAGCTTGAAGAGTTGAAGAACACTTGGAACTTTGCTTGAGTTGGAAATAAGGATTTTTCCAACTTCTGCCTTCTCTTGTAGAGGATGGTGAAGTTTCAATCTCAAGGAGGCTTTTTGCGTTTTTTGCATTTGAATATCTTGTATGCAGAGTTGTAGCAAAAGTTAGCAAAGTTATCCGGTCGTTCTTCGTGGTGTATCTTTTATACTGGGGTTGTCTTCCCGTTGGAGGAGAAGGAGGACAACTGCATTAAATGAGCGAGCAGTTGACTTGACCAGTAGGACCCGGTAAAGTTGGCGGGTTACTATTTTGGGATAAAGTAATCCTTACATTGCGGCCAATCATCTGCAATTACTCTATAGAGTACGGGAGGCATTAAATGTGCATTTAATGCGCGTACTGTAGCTTTTTCGTTCAAGACTCCTAGCCGTTAAAGGAATCTTTCAGTTGGTTTCCCGGCTTGGTGGAATTCTTCTAAGTGTCAGGCCTTCTGGTGTCTTTAACAGAGAGTTGATCAGAGAGGGTCTGGAGCACTTCTGTAGAAGAAATATCCAACAGAGAACAGGAGGGTTTCTGTCAGAGTAAAGGCTAACAGAGACCCTGAGGTCTTCTGTTCTTAAGGCAGAGAACAAAAGATCTTCTTTCAGGAGGTCTTCTGCTCTGAAGGCCTTCTGGTAGTCGATTATACTAAGAACTTTAAAAATGAAAATTCTAATACATTAAGTCTAAAGAGGGGTACTTTAAAGTCCTAATTAATCTAGCATCATCAAAATCTAATTACAAATATTCCTTACAAAAGTTTTTTTGAGAGAGATGAAAAAGAAAGTCACCAACAAAGCACACATGTGTACAAACTTTAATTTGTCAAACATATATTATTCTAGAAATCTCTACCTCATCATCTTTCTATTTTGAGTGGGATGTAATCCATAGAATAACGGGTTTAGCTCAGAATGATGACATTGTCGAGGACTCCTATATAAGGTGACTTCATTTTCAATTACCCAAGTATAGATAAAGGAGATGCAGTCTACCACTATATCATAGTTGTCATGGATTGCTTCTGTGACGTTTCTGTGACAAAATATGTAATGAATCTATTTCCTGCAATAAATCTTTTGTCACGCATGTGACTTCATACGTTGAATCTGTGACAAAACAACTGACAAATAAACGCATTTGGTAGAGATTTTAACAAAACTGTCCGTGGTAAAATTCACGACAAAGGCATGTTTTTTGTATTTAAAATGCTCTCGCTAGCTTCTATAGAAGCTAACAAGTAATTCATAACTTTCTGCTGAACATACGGGGGCTTCGAAGCAAATAATGGCCTTCAAAGTCTCAATACCTCCTATCATAAGTAAATTGGATATCTCAAGACGGCTCCAAATGCAAACAAACCAAAAACAAGGTAAATAATATAACCAAAGATAAATAAAACTTAAATAAAGCATAAAGCAAAAATATGTAGGTGGCCAAATCCAACCTTGAAATGGCTCCAAATTGGACCATAAGCGCTTCATCTTCTTCCTCCAAAACCATACGATCGTAGGCTTGTTCAAACTTATCAAACTCGCTCAACTTCTTGTTCATCTCGTTCTCGAATTGAACCCTATTGATGATTCCAGACGCCTGCATAGTTTCTCTGTTACATGCTGCTACCCAAAACTCATAAAGGAATATGCTTGCAGTAAAAAAAGTACTCATAGACCGCCGAATGCTCGGCTTCGTAAAATCCTAGATGACTAGCACCTCCCTTCGCCTCTTTTTTATTTTAGGTTATTGATCTACTATGGAGTAATATATAAAAGTTATGATCACTGCTATTAAATTAATAGCATAGTTAATTAGTGGAAGGTCCAATCATATTATATTAGTGAAATAATAAAAAACGTGTGAACAATCCTTTTATTTTTTTTACTCAAGTATGTCTTGCTGTATTTTTAAAAGACTTGTCCTCTTCTAAAAAAAGAGTTTGTCCTTAAATGTGATTGATGGAGTACATGGGCCTAGACCCCAGGGCCCACATACTCAGGAGAACAGAAGGTACCACGATCACCTGGTGGGACCCTCGTCGGCTAGATGACCTCCATCGGCTAGAAAGAAGTCTACTCAGAATGTGATCCAGAAGCCAGGAGAACCGGGTGACCTCGTCGACCGGGTCTTCGTCGGCCATGCCCTCGTCGGCCATGCCCTCATCGGCCATAGATAGCCTCCAGAATAGGATTTTATACTTAATCATTTCTACACACTTTGTATCCGGCCCATTAGTGGGCCTATTGTAAATGGGCCTCCCCAGCCCAAGACTTGGGAGCCCAACCCTAATTTTCTCTATAAATACTCTCCTTGGGAGTAGTTATAGGGGTTCACAAAATCATTAATACAAAGCATTTATTGCACTTCTCTCTCTAGCTCTCACTTCTCTCTAGACTTATAGTCTATCATTTGGTGCTTTCATTGAGAGACTAGAACAATCAAGTTAACCTCCTTCGTCGCTACCAAGCACAACTAACTGACAATGGGAAGAACTAAGTCAAACCGCAACCTTCTCGGCAAGGCCATCCCTGAGGCACAAGAGAACCAAGAGCACGAGGAGGATGCTACGGCCGACAAGGCCGCCGAGGGGGATGTCTTCCAGGAAGCCATCGACCTCGCAGGTGACCTGCGCAACAAGCTCAACGGCGGTGCCCCAGACGCCCGCATTGACTTGGACAACGTCTCGGCGCAACCGGCCTCTCCTGCTGTTGACCCTCAGCTTCCGGCCGCACTCTCGGCCATCATCGCCATCTTGGCCCAGAACCCCACCGTCCTCAGCACACTCATGCCAAGGATGGGGGAGAACACGATACCGCCTCCTCAACCCCGGTGACGTGCACTCGTCGTTAGATGCACTCAAAATAAATAATCAATACAACACTAATACGTAGTATAGTGTAGTAAGGTTCGTATCCACAGGGAAAGGAATACTTTTCTTTTATATAAATAATAACAAGGGGGGTTTAGATTTGTTTGGTTTAATAACACTAAGATAAACGACCTATATGAGTTTAATTCAATGAGATGGGGACTTGGTTTTGCTTTTATCCACTTAATGAAATGTTCGTCAATCCCGGTTATATCTTTAACTATCTTCCTCTCGAATACTCAATCGAGGAGTATATCCAGTTCATCGAGGGTAGTTATTAATAACGAGATGCGTTCATTAATAAAACTTACTATCGAGTCAATATAGAACAAGCGCCGTATATTAACTTGATAGTAGCAATAAACTTAAGATGAAAACGATTGAGATTGATAACCTCAACACAAGCGGTTTATTGGTTTAATCAATATAATTAATTTCCCTTGGCATATTAACCATGAGATGCATGCATTAATATTCCAAGTTTACTACCGTTGAAAGAACCGGATTAATAACAAGCGTATTAACCGATTGATTCTAGTAATAATTAATATGAGAAACAATACTAGTTGATACTTTAAGTAATGTTTAAGATATTAACATGAAATATGAATAGGAATTAATCAATACTCAAGGAAGAATATTAAAATATATGAATCCTACTATGATTAATATCAAGATGTTAACTAATTGTCATCTTAGCAACACTCCCCAATATAATCATAGAGGAAGAAATAGCTATTACTATAACCAATGTCAAGATGTTAACTAATTGTCATCTTAGTAACACTCCCCAACTTTGATATAGAGATAGTATTTTGAAAGAAAGAATTAATATTCAAGGAAGAAGATTAAAGAAAATAACTCACAACTTACAAATTCATTAAGCTTCAAAGTAGCAAAACCAAGATGGAAGAGTTTAGCTCCTCATTTGGAGGCTAAACATGATGAAAAATATAAAGAAAGAACTATTCTATACTGAGCTTAGATGTACAAGGGATTGGATCTTTTCTTGTGAAGGAAAGGAGGTGTATTTATAGGTTTTTGGGATGGGATTCGGGTACTCGATCGGGTATATACATGGTACCCGATCGAGTATGTGTGTAACACCCGATCCGAGGTATACTCGACCGGTTTCAGGCTATTTTCTAAGTGTATACCCGATCGAGTATATATGAATACCCGGTCGAGTATGCTTAGAAAGTGGTATTCGGGCTATACTCGACCGGTTTCAGGCTATTTTCTAAGTGTATACCCGATCGAGTATATATGATTACCCGGTCGAGTATGCTTAGAAAGTGATATTCGGGCTATACTCGACCGATCTTCGTTTGCAATTTAAAGGCATACCCGATCGGGTATGTCGGTCTACCCGATCGGGTATAGACATAGAATCGTGGCCAAAATCTTCCCTGCATGTTCCTTTGTCTTCAGATTTGATCCGATTTGAAGTTCCAACCTAATACCCGATCGAGTATAGCTAATACTCGACCGAGTATAGACCAAAATTCAGGATCTTCTTTTGTCTTTGAACTTTTGCACCTTCTCTTCACTTTTTGGGTTCACCAACTGTACTTTGGGTGACCAAAACCTGCTTAAGCTCAGAATATGTCTAATCTAACCTATTTACAAGAATTTAACAATCTAATCTATTACACCAAAAGTGTGTAATTTCCAAAGTAAAAGTCAAGCAAAACTAATTAAAAACATAAACATAGAAATGGAAATTACGAACGTATCAACTCCCCCACACTTAAACCTTTACTCGTCTCGAGTAAGATCAAATGTTTACAAGTGTCAATGTTTGTCCAAAAGTTCCACAGTTCAACAAAAAGATAATACAAACACAAAGACCACCAAGGATTACAAAAAATGAGTTTTAAACTCAAATCACAAAAGACCATCTTGGGTTTAATGGCCTCCTAGTGTTGTCTTCTTTTCTCCTCCTCTCTTCTTCTTTATCTTGAATCTTCATATTCTTCATAAGGATACAATGAGTGCCTGCAAGAACAAACATTTCTCTCATATCTCTCATTTTGCCTAGGAGCCTTTTCAGGTTTTCATCCTAGCACCTCTTTTCATTTTCCATTCTCTCCAACTCACTCATTTTTTTATATAAGCCTTTTTTGCTTAGATTGCCCATTTTGTTGGGTTTTCAACCTAACTAGCATTTATTTTCTTTTGTTTATTTTTTTTTGTACATTTTTTTTTGAGTGTAAAAGTTCAAAAGAATTACATGCATAGTGCTAGGTACAAATGAGAATTACATACCATCATGAGTGTCTCCCCCGCACTTGAATCACGCACTGTCCCTAGTGCCCGCCTTCTCCTCCGTAGTAGCTCCCTCCAAAACCGCTCCCTTGGCCACCATCTCCCATGTAAGTGTCCCCGCCATCTCCGCCGTCGTACCCTCCACCACCGGAGCCAGATCCTCCAAAGTTACCCCAATGAGTGGGGTCATACCATGAGGGTGGTGGAGGAGGGTTCGCCATGGTATGGAAGGATCCCTGCTGTGCCATAAACGAGTACATAGGCCCGTAGAACCTATGTTGGTCTTCCTCATACCGGTTTCTATCGGCCTCCCGGAGCTCCTCCAAACGTTGAAAGCCGGCCCTTTGCTCATCCTCCAATCTTTGAAAACCGGCTCTTTGCTCGTCCTCTAATCGGTTGAGCCGGTTGTCCATTTGGGCTATTCCCGTAAGAAGTTGTTGTTGACCCTCCAGAAGTTGTTGAAAGAAGTCGGGTGGTGGAGGGTTTTGGCTTTGTTCTGGGAAATCATGGCTCATGGTTGGATGGCTATGGAGTTGCTCGTAGGGCTCGTCATCGGGTTGGTTTTGGGGGAGTTCCTGTTCCGGTTCTTGAAGATGTGGTGGGAGGGCGTTTGGGAAGAGGTAATGTTGATCCGGCCTGCCTGTTTTGAAGTGGAGTTGGGGGAGTTCTGGGTTGGGCAAGAGGAAGTATTTGAGGGGTTTGGGGTGGATGTGCCAGTTGTACATATTTTTGGGCCTTTCTTCACCATAAACGGTGTGTGAAAAAGAAGTACAGCCCGAGTGGCCTAGCCAAGATATGTTCATTAAACAGTAGTCGGGTATAGGAGAGTCATCCGTATACCCGAACTTTGTGGCCAAGTGCATAATCACCCCGCCCACTACGATAGCACCCTTTGCCACACTTTCCTTCTTTAGATGAGCCCACATGAGATTACAGAGGTTGAAATCCACGTGGATACGGAATAAGGCAACCGAGATGAGGCATACATCCCCCATCCTTGTATGATGGTTGTTGGGACGTCCAAGCAAGGAGTTGGCAAGAAATTTCAAAAAGAGGCGTAGGACTGGATGTTGGACATGACTAATGTATAGTTGGGAGGAGCTAAATTTGGTCTCCCCGGTCATCTTGGTCCATAGGGTGTGGCCGAAGGCGGTATTGTCGGATATAGACTTTTGGTACGGGACCGGAATACCAAAGTGTTCGGCAAACTCAAGTTTCGTGATGGTGTGATTGTGATTAAACAATCGAAACCTGAGTTTATCATCTCTAAAGTCCTCCTCATTGTTCTCAAAGTGCACCGAGCTTAGGAATTCATAGATAATTTTTTCATTTGAGTTGTATTTCATTTTGAAAATTTTATCCATATGCAACTCATGAAAAAATTTCTTCATTATTGTGTATACTTCTAATTCCTTTAGAGCATCAAGGAATAAAAAGCGGGAAGGTTTGACTTGCCTTTCAATTGTGGACAAGAAGCGTGTGCGTTGTTCGTTGTCCACGAAAAGGATGTCCTCGTAGCCCGGGATGATTGTCCTAGTGCTTGAGCTCTGCCCTTTCTCTTTCCTTGGAGCCATTTGAAGTGATTTTGGCCTTTGAAAACCGAAATTGGGATGGTGGGGGTAGGGTTTTTCGGACCTCTGAAAGTTGGGGGAGAATGGGATTGTTGGGTATGAATGTGTAGAGGAGGATGAGGGGAGTGTTTTGGCGTTGGAATGGGTGGATTTGGTGAAGATTTGGAAGATATATGGTAGAGAGAAGGTGTAAAAATGGGGTTTGGGCGTTTTTTGTTCGAGATGGGGTTGGGAATTTGGGGAAGATGAAGTGTTTTGGGGCTGATTTGGGGTAATAAGACCCGTATACCCGATCGAGTATGTGCTGGTACTCGGTCGGGTATGGCTGGAAAGTGAAGTTTTTGAGCGGCCTGCCTCCTGTACTCGATCGGGTATGGTAGGGTTACCCGGTCGAGTATGCTGAGAAAATGAACTTTTTGAGCAGCCTGTCTCCTGTACCCGGTCGAGTATTCCTCCATACTCGATCGGGTATGTGCTTTTTTTTCATTTTTGAAGCGTGTACTCGGTCGAGTGTGGGAATCAGTCCCCTTCAATTTTAGCATTTCTAGCGATACCCGACCGGGTGTATAGTGATACCTGATCGGGTATTGCTTATTTTTTAAATTTTTGAATGCTCCCTCGATCGAGTAGTGCCCGGTCCCTTTTCTTTTTGCTCATACCCGACCGAGTATAAGGTTATACTCGATCGGGTATGTCCCCAGATGTTCAAAAACTTGCAAATTTTTTTTTTATTTTTTATTTTTTTTTCAAAAACCCATGATTAGTGCCCTCCCTCTCAACCTCTCAAAGACATAATTGAAAATATTGACAGGGGGGGTTAACAATAAAAGAAAAATGTACCTTGCTTGGGTTGCCTCCCAAGAAGCGCCTTAGTTAACGTCGTGGCACGACGTTATTCATTTTTTTTTTGTTTTATGTGGGATCATGAGTATCCCTTGTTTCACTTTTTAAGGCCCTATTTGGCCATTTTTCATTTTTATTTTTCGGCCTTTTCCAGTAAGGCCGGGGTTTCTTTCTCAAAAGACATCTGATTTTATCCGCTTCTTTGAAAAACAGCGGTTCTTGTGGTTCAACAACATGTAAAGAACACAGAGTTGGATTTTGCATTTGTTTTTTCGTAGAGTCCAAGATGTTGAACTCCACTTTTTGATCATCGAACTCTAAAGTTAGTGAACCACTAGAAACGTCAATTTTCGTTTTTGCGGTCTTCATGAAGGGTCTACCCAAAAGGATGGGTGTTGTTTGGTCATTAGTTCCCATTTCAAGGACATAGAAGTCAACAGGAAAGACCATATTTTCTACTTCTATTAGCACATCTTCTACTACACCCTTCGGGTAAGTACTAGAATGATCTGCCAATTGAATCACTACACCTGTTTGATGTAATGGACCAAGTTGTAGAGTTTTATACACAGAATAGGGGATGACATTTATTGATGCCCCTAAATCTAACAAGGCCTTAGGAAATGTGGTGTCTCCTATTTTGCAAGGGATAGTGAACATGCCTGGGTCGTTACATTTTTCGGGGAGTTTCCTCTGAAAAATGGCCGAGACGTGTTCACTAACTCTAACCTCTTGTTTCCCTTTCAATTTATCTTTTCTTTTTGTTTTGCATAATTTTTTTAAGAATTTAGCAAAACGGGGGACATTTTTCATGAAGTTAAGAAGCGGAATGTTTACCTCACACTTTGCGAAGGTTTCATAGATGTCGGCGTCTTTTTCTAGCTTCTTTGTCTCTTTCAGCGCCTCAGGGAACGGGATTTCTTGTTCATATGATGAGGGTGGGGGAAGCTTGGTTCCTGTGTTTTCCTCCTCCGGTGGGACTATTTTTTCGGGGTCCACATCCTCAGTCTCTTCATCGTTCTCTTCTGCCTCTTTCAACGTTGCACCACTTCTCAACGTTATAGCATTCACATGTTGTCTCGGATTTTGCTCTGTTTGAGATGGGAGTTTACCCGAGTCTTTTGTTTCAAGTCGGTTCACGGCATTTGCAATTTGACTGACTTGGTTTTCCAAATTCTGAATGCTGGATTTGGTCTCATGCTGAAATTGAACCATGTTTTGTTGCATGGTTGAGACATTTGAGGTGAGAGCTCGGATCATGTCCTCGGTGGACATACTTGAGCTTGACGTCTGGCCTTGGTGCTTTGGGAAAGTTGGTGGCAATGACTGATTTTGAGGATTCCCATACCTCAAATTCGGGTGGTCTCTCCACCCAGGATTGTAGGAGTTAGAGTGTGGATCATACCTCTTTTGACCTTGAAATCCCAAAGCATTGACTTGCTCGGAATTCTCCTCTTGTAGTGTTGGGCAGGAATCGGTGGGGTGCCCCTGTGTCGAGCATATGCCGCAGACCTTGACTTCTTGGTGTTTTGGATTTAAAAGGAAATCCTTTACCAACGAAGTCAAGCCGGCCACTTGACTTTCCAACGAGATGTTGGATTCCGCTGTCATGACCCGTTTTGATGATGACCTCCCATTGTAGTGCCTAGAATTCTCGGTCAACTCCGAGATGAGGTTCCTAGCTTGGGAAGGGGTTTTGTTGACAATTCCCCCTCCAGATGCTGCGTTCACCAGGCGTCTATCTTGCTCCGCAAGACCGTCATAGAAGTAGAGGATGAGGTCTTGCTCTGTATAACCGTGATATGGGCAGCTAGCGCACAACTTTTTGAAACGCTCCCAATACTCATATAATGTCTCATCATCTTTTTGTTCGATGTTGCTTATTTGTTTTTTCAAGGATGATGAGACAGATGCAGAGTAGTACCTTTCGAGGAAGCATTTTTTCATTGACGCCCATGTATCTATACTCCCTGACGGGAGATAGAATAGCCAATCCTTCGCCGTGTCTTTGAGGGAGAATGGAAAAGCCCTCAATTTGATTTGTTCCTCGGTGACTCCATTGGGGCACATGCTTGTGCAGACAATATGGAATTCCGAGAGATGTTTGTTGGGGTCCTCCCCCCTTAGGCCATGAAAGGATGGCAGTAGATGTATGAGCCCAGATTTTAGCTCAAATGTATTACCTTCATCGAGTGTAGGGAAGGTAATACATAACGGTTGTTGATTGAGATTTGGAGCAGTGAGCTCCCGTAGTGTTCTTGTCTCAAGAGCCATGGTTATTGACTCTTCGGTCTCGCTACAATGAGAACTAGCGCTGGATGAATCTCTGATAGATGATTCCTCCGAGTCGGTATTAGAAAATTTACTTTTCAACCGCTCGAAAGTTTGTTCTATTTCTGGGTTTGTTTGATATATGATTTTGTTTATGGAGCGATGTTTAACCATAAACTCCACTAAGCTCAGAAATAGAAGAAATAAGAACTCTTTATATTTTTTTGTTTGGTATATATATTTTTTTTTTGATTTTTCTTGATATGAAATAAAAGAAAAATTTATTGCCCTTCCCCGGCAACGGCGCCAAATTTGACGTGCACTCGTCGTTAGATGCACTCAAAATAAATAATCAATACAACACTAATACGTAGTATAGTGTAGTAAGGTTCGTATCCACAGGGAAAGGAATACTTTTCTTTTATATAAATAATAACAAGGGGGGTTTAGATTTGTTTGGTTTAATAACACTAAGATAAACGACCTATATGAGTTTAATTCAATGAGATGGGGACTTGGTTTTGCTTTTATCCACTTAATGAAATGTTCGTCAATCCCGGTTATATCTTTAACTATCTTCCTCTCGAATACTCAATCGAGGAGTATATCCAGTTCATCGAGGGTAGTTATTAATAACGAGATGCGTTCATTAATAAAACTTACTATCGAGTCAATATAGAACAAGCGCCGTATATTAACTTGATAGTAGCAATAAACTTAAGATGAAAACGATTGAGATTGATAACCTCAACACAAGCGGTTTATTGGTTTAATCAATATAATTAATTTCCCTTGGCATATTAACCATGAGATGCATGCATTAATATTCCAAGTTTACTACCGTTGAAAGAACCGGATTAATAACAAGCGTATTAACCGATTGATTCTAGTAATAATTAATATGAGAAACAATACTAGTTGATACTTTAAGTAATGTTTAAGATATTAACATGAAATATGAATAGGAATTAATCAATACTCAAGGAAGAATATTAAAATATATGAATCCTACTATGATTAATATCAAGATGTTAACTAATTGTCATCTTAGCAACACTCCCCAATATAATCATAGAGGAAGAAATAGCTATTACTATAACCAATGTCAAGATGTTAACTAATTGTCATCTTAGTAACACTCCCCAACTTTGATATAGAGATAGTATTTTGAAAGAAAGAATTAATATTCAAGGAAGAAGATTAAAGAAAATAACTCACAACTTACAAATTCATTAAGCTTCAAAGTAGCAAAACCAAGATGGAAGAGTTTAGCTCCTCATTTGGAGGCTAAACATGATGAAAAATATAAAGAAAGAACTATTCTATACTGAGCTTAGATGTACAAGGGATTGGATCTTTTCTTGTGAAGGAAAGGAGGTGTATTTATAGGTTTTTGGGATGGGATTCGGGTACTCGATCGGGTATATACATGGTACCCGATCGAGTATGTGTGTAACACCCGATCCGAGGTATACTCGACCGGTTTCAGGCTATTTTCTAAGTGTATACCCGATCGAGTATATATGAATACCCGGTCGAGTATGCTTAGAAAGTGGTATTCGGGCTATACTCGACCGGTTTCAGGCTATTTTCTAAGTGTATACCCGATCGAGTATATATGATTACCCGGTCGAGTATGCTTAGAAAGTGATATTCGGGCTATACTCGACCGATCTTCGTTTGCAATTTAAAGGCATACCCGATCGGGTATGTCGGTCTACCCGATCGGGTATAGACATAGAATCGTGGCCAAAATCTTCCCTGCATGTTCCTTTGTCTTCGGATTTGATCCGATTTGAAGTTCCAACCTAATACCCGATCGAGTATAGCTAATACTCGACCGAGTATAGACCAAAATTCAGGATCTTCTTTTGTCTTTGAACTTTTGCACCTTCTCTTCACTTTTTGGGTTCACCAACTGTACTTTGGGTGACCAAAACCTGCTTAAGCTCAGAATATGTCTAATCTAACCTATTTACAAGAATTTAACAATCTAATCTATTACACCAAAAGTGTGTAATTTCCAAAGTAAAAGTCAAGCAAAACTAATTAAAAACATAAACATAGAAATGGAAATTACGAACGTATCACCCGGCCATTGGCCGTCAGGCTAGACAACGATGAGGGGGTGGTGCCCCAGGACACGACGTCATCCCACGCCCACCCTGCTTCCCTGCTTCGAGCTGGATCGACCCCAGCGCGTGGAAAAGCCTCAGCCTTTAATAGGCTAGGTGACACGTGCCATCGGCTTGCTTCGGAGAGGATGGCGGGGCGGATTGGTCAGCGTGAGCCTGGCTCACCTAGGGAAAGCTTGGGGTCAGTATCCCGGACAGCGGATCGGCCCCGCCTGGACAAAGGCAAGGGGGAACTGCACGAGGGTGATGCCCGTCATCAAATCAACACGGCTCACGCAACCCGCTTGCAAACACAGGGAGCCACCATGGCGGCCAAAGACCCCAGGGATGAGGTGATCGCCCAACTCGAGCGAAGGCTCGCCCAGATGGAGGCCAAACAGCTGGCCACCACGACCACCGGCAACTCATCAAGGGATCCCATTTTCAACGCCCTTCTGAACAAGGTCACCATCCTTGAGAGGGAGTTGGCTGAAGGACGAGGAGACCCCATCATCCAAGTCAGGACGAGGACTCCCTTCACTGCTAGGGTACTCTCGGCAGTCGGCCCCACTCCCCGAGAAGTACTGAGGAAACGCCATCAAGCCCTATGACGGCCGCTCCGACCCCCAGGAGCACTTCAGTCACTACCAAAATAATATGCTGATGGTGAACGCGTCAGATGAATACCTCTGCCGTTGGTTCCTTTCTACTCTTGAAGGGCCAGCGTACGAGTGGTTCAACGCGCTCCCCGAAGGGAGCATAGACTCGTGGCGGGACCTTGCCTAGCGCTTCCTCACTCACTTTGTCGGAAGGAAGCGCACGAAGAAGTATTTCACCCATCTTCTCTCCGTCAAACAGCAGCATGACGAGTCGCTCCGGTCATTCATTGCCCGATGGACGAGGGAGACCGATGAGGTCGAGGGGGGCGATGAGCACACCCTCCTTGTCCTTTTTCAGGGCGCCCTCCGCAGCACCCCATATGCGAGGAGCCTCATCACTGACCCACCGAGGTCCTATTTGAAGGCGCTTCAGCGAGGAAACTTGTACGCTGATGAGCTCCACACCCACAAGAAAGACGGAGGACACCCCTCCAAGAAGACAAACGACGCACCAGCTGAAGGTGCACCCTCGACCGGGGACCGAGGTCAGGGAGGACAAGGCTGCCATGGACCTAGCGAAAAGAACAAGGACCGCATATGGCGGCCGAGGATGGAAAGGCCGAAGATCCCACTTACTCATCCGGTCAGCTCCATCCTCGATTACGCCGAGGAGCACGACCTCATTGAGAGAGATCCTCGGTCGGCAAAGGAGATCTATGCCGTCCATTAGGGCGGCACCTACTGCTGTTACCACCGGAACACCTCCCACAACACAGATGACTGTGTCACTCTGAAAAGAGCCATTGAGAAACTGATTCGTCAGGGGGAACTCTCTGAGATTGTTAAAGGTGGCCCGCACAAAAATACGTGGGTAAACACTAGGGGGACTCGGCCACCCAGAGGAAGAAATGGGCCCAATCCATTTACATTGGGGAGGTATCCCACGCTCCCCCTCAGCCGAAGAAGCAGCGGACGGAGGCGATCACCTTCACCGCACCTACATCAATACGGGGAGCTCCGTCAACGTCATGTATCTTGACACCTTCAGGCAGCTAAAGCTGGACAAAGCGCTGCTCAAGCCGATAAGGACACTGCTATCCGGCTTCACCGGGGACTCTATCGAGGCCGAAGGAATGATAGTCCTTCCCGTGGAGGTCGGCGACGGCTCCCATCGCACCAAAATTGACATGGAGTTCATGGTGGTCAACCTCGAGTGCGCCCACAATTTGATATGGGGGCGGCCAGCACTAGAGGGTCTGGAGGCCATCATCTCCATGAAACATCTCTGCCTGAAGTTCCCTACTAGTGGCGGTATCGGCTACGCCCGGGGGAACCAGAAGATAGCTCGAGCATGCTACTTAAAGCTCACAAATCCAGCAGCTACCGCCGGGCAGAGAATAGACACCATCACCGCCACCGTCACCAAGGACGAGGAGAGGCCACATGCCAAGCCAGCCGAAGAGGTCGAGGAGGTCCCCCTAGATACCTCCCGGCCGGAACGTGTCCTAAAAATCGGGAAACAGCTCCCGTAGGGTCAACGCGACGGCATCCTCAATGTCCTACGGTCATATGCAATCATTTTTGCGTGGGCCCGGACGATATGCCTGGCATCAGCCGAAGAGTGATCACTCACCGGCTGTCAGTCGACCCCGCCTCCACGCCTGTCAAGCAGAAGCGGCGCTACCTCTCGGCTGACAGACGGGTCTTCGTCTAGAGGGAGGTTACCATGCTCCTCTCAATCAACCACATTAAAGAGGTGAAATACCCCACCTGGTTGGCCAACGTCGTCCTCGCCCAGAAGTCGCCGACGTTCAGAATGTGTGTTAATTACACTGACCTGAACAACTCGTGCCCCATGGACCCATTCCCTCTCCCCAACATTGATCAATTGGTGGATGAGACGGCGGGGTGTGAGTTGATGTCGTTCCTTGACGCCTTCAGGGGGTACCACCAGATATTCATGCATGAAGATGACGCCGAGAAGACGGCCTTCATGATCCCGGAGGGAATTTTCTTCTACCTCGTCATGGCCTTTGGGCTCAAAAACTCAGGCGCCACATACAACAGGATGGTAGCCAAGGTCTTCAGAGCAGTCCTCGGCCGGACGATGGAGGCGTATGTCGACGACATGATCGTCAAGAGAAAGCAATCTACTACTCATGCTGACGACCTCCGGGAGATTTTCGATATCATGAAGAAGTTCCAGCTCCGCCTGAACCCGAAGAAGTGCACCTTCAACGTCCAAGGGGGCAAGTTCCTCGACTACATGGTCAGCCGAAGGGGCATTGAGATCAATCCAGAGAAGATACAGACCATTGTCAACATGGAGCCACCACGAAATGTGAAGGAGGTACAACGGCTGACGGGACGCCTTGCGGCCCTAAACCGTTTCCTCTCAAAATCGGCTGAAAGGTCTCTCCCTTTCTTCCAGATCATGCGCAAGGCAACCGGCTTCAGATGGACGACGGAGTGCCAGCAAGCATTTGAGGAACTAAAGAGGTACTTATCGTCCCCTCCGGTGCTTTCCAAACCCAAAGCCGGTGAAACCCTCTTTTTGTACTTGGGGGTGAGCATGTCGGCCATCGGCTTCGTGCTCATCCGCGAAGATGAGGGGGTACAGAAGCCAATTTTCTACGTCAGCAAGACGTTACGGGAGGCCGAGCTCAGGTACTCCCCCATTGAGAAGACGGTACTAGCCATCATCCATACAGTGAAAAAGCTAGGGCACTACTTCTAGGCCCATGCCATCCACGTCTTAACTCAGCAACCCCTCGGCGCACTCATGCGAAGCCCCACCAGTTCCTCACGAATGGTGAAATGGGCAATCTTCCTCAGCCAGTTCCAGATCGAGATTAAGCCGAGGCCATCCATCAAGGGGCAGGCCTTGGCCGATTTCGTCACCGAATGCACAGCTAGGGAAACGGCCGCTACCACGCCCGGGCCAGAGCTAGACGAAGCATGGACTCTCTTCACTGACGGTTCATCGGCCACCAAAGCTTGCGGTGTCGGTGTCGTCCTCATTTCCCCTGAAGGATTCAGAGCCTATTATGCCATTCTCTTCAACTTCAGGGTATCCAACAACGAAGCCGAGTATGAGGCCCTCCTCAGCGGCCTCAGACTCGCCGCCGGCCTCAAAGCACGGCACATCAGAATCATGTGCGACTCCAAGCTAGTGGTGGGCCAGATCGAGGGCTCATACGAGGCTAAAGAAGGGAGGATGAGGCAATACAAACAGGCGGATGAGGAGTTGCTCAAGGCATTTGAAACCCACGAGATCACCCAGATCCCAAGGGTGGAGAATGTTGAGGCCGACATCCTCTCGAGGAGCTGAGCATGTCCAGCATCCACGCCAGCCCGGTCATGTGCATCCAACAGCGGCCGGAGGACTGGATCACCGACATCATGACCTTCATCACCTTGGGAGAATTGCCCCAGGACGAGGAGAGAGCCAAGCTAGCCAAACTAAGGGCCCCAAGCTACACCATCGAGGATGGGAAACTTTATAAAAGATCTTACAACGGCACTCTTCTCCGATGCCTGCACCCGGATGAGGCCGACGTGGCCATGGAGGAAGTCCACTGAGGCGTCTGCTCCTCCCATCAGGGCCCTTTCAGCATGTCCCGACGTCTCGTCGTCCAGGGCTATTTCCGGTCGACAATGGCGCGGAATTGTGCCAACCTTGCGAGGAAGTGTACTGCATGCCAGGTCCTTCAGAAGGCCCCTGGTCAGCCAGCCGTCAACTACGTCCCGGTCAGCACCGCGATCCCATTCTCAAGATGGGGTATTGACCTAGTCGGCCCCCTGCCCAGAGCCGCAGGCAACAACCGCTACATCATCTTCGCCGTAGACTATTTCACCAAGTGGGTCGAAGCGGAACCTTTGGCCAGCATCACAGGGGCCAGGTGTCAGAAATTCGTCCACAAGAACATCCTTACCCGCTTCGGCGTTCCTCATGAGATCATATCCGATAACGGCACCCAGTTCGAGGCCGCACCCTTCCAAAAGCACCTCCAAGAGTGGGGAATCAAACATCAGTTCTCCTCCATTGCCTATCCTCAAGGTAACGGACAAGTCGAAAACGCCAACGGAACCATCCAGGAAAGCCTAAAGAAGAAGCTCCAGGACGCAGGGGGCAGTTGGGCCGATGAGCTCCCCAATATCCTGTGGTGCTACCGTACTACGGTGAGGAGGGCAACGGGCGAAACACCCTTTTTCATTTGTTATGGCTTTGAAGCAAAGGCGCCCACAGAGGTTACCATACCCAGCCGATGAGTGGAGTGCTATGAGCCTTAGGCCAACAAAGAGAACATGAGGATTGATCTCCACGTGATTGAAGAAAGACGAGAGCAGGCCTTCATTCGGGCAGAGAACTACCAACGTCAAGTAAAATCATACTACGACGCCAAGGTACGTTCCCGGGAATTCCAGGTGGGGGATTATGTCCTTCGCCGAAGAGAGGCGAGTAAGCCGATGGAAGGTTGCAAGCTAGCACTCAAATATGAAGGCCCCTACATCGTCAGTGCCGTAGTCAAGCCCGAGACCTACAAACTAAAACATCTGAATGGGTCTAATGTACCACGAACGTGGAATGTACATCACTTGGTGAAATTCTACCAATAATCCGGGGGCGGGGCAGCCGGCAAAGCCCTCACCTTCCCACGGATTGTTGGTCAGACGCCACCCTCGGCCTTGAGCCACTTATCAATAAAAGTTATTTTCTTACTTTTCTAAAAGGTTCAGGGAAATGATATTACACTACACCGACCCCTCGGAGCAAAAATGCTCAGGAAAGGTCGACAGAGCACACCGTCTCAGCCCCTCATAGCGAAAATGCTCAAGAAAGGCCGACGGTGTCCCCAGGACGAACGGCCCGCAAAGAGCCCACGTCTTGAAATGGGAAGCTCACCGCGTCGTCTATCCGCGAAATCAGCAGGACGACAAGTCTGAAATCATGGCCGAGGTGACAAAAATCCCCAAACTCAGGGATGAGGAACGACAGTCGTCGGTAACCGACCAAACGCCTTAGCCCGCGTCATAAATAGGCGACGGGACCTCCCTGAGATCACAGGACAATCCGGTAGGACTCTTTACCGGCCGAGGGACTATCGACCCCCTTGGCCGAAGCCTGAAAGAAGGATACCCACTCCTCGCTCAAAAGAGTAAAGAGGAAGAATATAAAAGAGGGACAGGTGAAGGACCGTGCACTCGCCGGCCTGAAGCGATATCCCCAAAAATAAAGAGGGACAGCCGAAGGACCGCGCACTCGCCGGACCGAAGGGATATCCCCAAAAATAAAAGAGGGACAGCCGAAGGACCGCGCACTCGCCGGCCTGAAGCGATATCCCCAAAAATAAAAGAGGGACAGCCGAAGGACCGCACACTTGCCGACCTAAAGCGATATCCCCAAAACATAAAAGAGGGAAGGCGATGAGCCGTGCACTCGCCGGCCTCGAGCAATAAAAATAAAATCCCCAAAATTGTCCAAGTACATATCAAGCAAATATTACGCATTATGGCCGAAATTACTAAGGTAAACTCCTGGGGCCGACAAGGGGTACCAAGTAGCCGGCATCAGATAACCCAAACGGGAAGCCGTCATTGGCCACTCAAGTCTGTCCAACACTTAGAGAAATTTCTAAGTATTTGGAAAAATTCCTAAGGAGCATCCAGAGCGGCCGACCAGGGTCCTAAGGCCGAGCAAAGAGCCAACAACTCTCATCGTCCATGTCAGGATGGAACAGACATATACTCTAAGCTAAACACTTAGAAACATTTTCACAAAATGTGGGACACTGAATATTACAAAGACAAAGAAGACATTCACCCCCTCAACCGAGATCAAGAGTTCTTGTTTGACACTTAAAAAATTGCGAGTGAAAATAAAAAGGGATGAGGAATGACACAAGACAAAGAATACACGATGGCCGGAAGGGTACACATGCCGATGAAAACGCCTAGACATATGAAGCTACCCATACTGGCCGTACTGACCGACGAAGGCCCCTGATCAAAAGGAACTACTTAGTTTGACACTTAGAAAAAATTCTAAAGTGTGAACAATAAAAGGAAAGGGGTAATGCCAAGACGAAGCGGACACTCAATCACTTAAAGTTTGACACTTAGAAGAAATTCTAAAGGACTGTTCAAAGCAAGGGGAGTTCAGTAATGGCTAAGTTTGACACTTAGAAGCATGCTCACCTATGTTACTCGCTTCGGCCACAACCAGAGGAAACAACCAAAGAGAAAATGGCTACCAAGTCTCAACTCAAAACACTTAGAAAAATTTCGAAGAATAATAAAAGCAAGAGG
The DNA here is from genome assembly GCA_945859875.1 of Cuscuta europaea. Lineage (NCBI taxonomy): Eukaryota > Viridiplantae > Streptophyta > Magnoliopsida > Solanales > Convolvulaceae > Cuscuta > Cuscuta europaea. The sequence goes on from CAMAPE010000004.1 coordinate 13,805,614, forward strand.
AAAGGCAAGACGAGGAGGACATGGTAAACACTAAAGTTGAAAGAGAAGCATATTTTCATTCACCAAAAGGTACATGGGGGCACAACGGACATTACAAAATAAAGGCGCTATAGCACCTACCTAAACTATTGAACTACACAAAAGGAAAAGTTAGCCGATCAGTTCTCTGGGGCGACTTCATCAGCAACCAGCCCCACATCGGCTTGCTCAACAGCAGCCTCGGTGTTCCCCTCCGTCCCCACATTTGCACTAGCCTCGGCTACTACGGAGACAGCAGTATCGGCCAAGGTGTCATCATCGGACCAATCCGGCTAACCGATGGAGGAGCTGAGTATCGCGTCCTGCCTCTCAGAAGGGGGAAGCTTCGCTTCGGCCTCCGGGTCCTTCATAGTCCTGGGAAACTTCAAATTTTTCTTGGTCCATTTCTGGGTAAGCTTCAGCTTTTTGAAAGCACGGTGCAACCTCCGGTAGATCAGCTGTTGCATCCGCTGCTGGCCCATGTCGTAGTACACTGACATTTCCCTCTCAAAATACTCTTGGCCGGCAGGAGAGTTCATGCCCCAATCCTCGAGCTTGGCCGCCACCACTTCATAGCACCAGGGCAGGCGTTCCTCGGCCATGAATTTCTCAATAGCAACGTCAGCGGCCTTTTCCGACGCGGCCTTGGCTTCCTCGGCCTCCTCAACACGGCGGCGATCAGCCTCACTCGCCGCCCTCTCCTCAGCAAGCTTGGTCAGGGCGTCATCTCTAGCAGCAGCTACTTCACGGTAGGCCACGTCGGCCTCATCAGCCCTCCTCTGGAGATCCGCTACTTCGGCTCGCAGCCGATCTAGACAACTCATGGCCTCCTCGGCCGAGACAGTCTTCTGCTCAACCTCTCTCAGCCGGGCGATCTCCCTTTGCTGCCTCTTGTTGCTTTCCATTAGCATGAAGGCCCCCTGCAAAACATAAAGTGGTTAGACGATGACACATACAAGGAAACACAAAAAAAAACAAAGGGGCGCGAAAGGAACTTACTTGGACGACGAGGTCCATCCCACCGTCGTAAATCTTGACGTCACCAAGCTTGTCAAGATAAACCTGGTCCTCAACCGAGAGAGCTTGGGAGAGCACGTCATGGCCATCCACGACGTCGTTAAAGACACCTCCCTTCACGGGATACTCCATTTTGTACGTCCCCGTGGCCAACTCCTTGCCGGAACGCTTCTTCCAGGGGTCTTGGACAAGGGGGAGGGGCTGAGAAACGTCAAAAGAAGGACCAGAGGTAAGGTCCAATAGGGCAGCAGCGGCACCAGAGCCTCCTTCGTCCTCAGCAAAGACAGTCATCGGCCCATTGGCGGGGTCGGAAGCATCCTTCTTCGAATTCTTGGACGGTTGCATGCCGGCCCCAGTGAGCTTCTTTTGGTCGTCATCCACCGACCGTTTCGTCTTCGGCTAGGTGTGCGGTTTCTTCAGCGCATCGGCAGGTTGGGTCCCCTCGGCCGCGCGTTTTGCGGCCTCCTTGGCCGCAAGTTCCTCGGCCACTTTCGCCTTGGCCCTGCTCATCACAGATCTCCGGTCCATCACAAAGTCTGCACAACAAAAAAAACGAGGTTAGCCAAGAAGGGAAACAAACCGGAAACAAGGCGCTAGGGAGGGCATTACCATCGGCTTCGGCAGGCAAGCCCAAATCCGGACCATCAGTCTCCTCATAGGTAGTGGTCATCTTCGGCCACAACGCAACATCATCCTCCTTGTCACCGTAAACGAAGTACCTAAAGAAGCCGAGGGCGGTCATCTTGTACTCCGTGATGTAATCTTTTACGCTCCTCGCCCCCCTTCCAAAAACGCGGCCACTTGAGCGTCCAAGATGGTACTCCTCGGCGCATCGTGGAGGGTGAATCTACCACTGTGGACGACGGAAGGAAACTCAGTGCCTCCCTCGCCCAACGACACAAAAACGAACTTGCCTTTCCAACCGTGGATAGACGAAGGAAGGTCAGTAAAGCTCCTCTTCTTCAGCAGCTGTTGAAGATTGGCGTAGTCGGCACAAATCTGGTGGCTGCCTCGGCCTATCTGGTACAGATTCATGAAAAGAGCCGTCGTCGGCTTGTAGTTCAACTCAGCACAACGGAGGAGAAACCCGACGATCAGGGAATAACTATTCAAGGACAACAAGGCCGGGGGAAGCCCCACCATATCCAGGTACTCCGTGATAAAAGGATGAAGCGGGAAGCGAAGTCCTTTCGCAAAGCTCATGGGATACACCCCAAAATACCCCGGTGGAGGATTAAGAATGTGGTCCGTCGGCCTAGGAGCCCTAACCCTACCAAAAGGCCCTACGTACATCTGGGCAACTAAGTAGTCAGCCGCACCACTATGCGGCTTGATGAGGTAAATGTTGCTAAGGTCCAGATAGGAGAAGCCTGGGCCTTTCTTCGGTCGGCGCCTCCTCTTCGGGGCGACTCCCTTAACGGCAGAAACCGGTTTTGGGCAAGGAATGGCGGTCGAAGTAGACGCACCGTCCATAGCGCGGGAGATCCCTACGTCTTCCCTTTCAGACGACGAGGCGACCTCTTTGCCCACACCTTCATCGTCCTCTTGCTCCCCCATCTTCAAAGAACTCAAATCCTCAATCTCCTCACAGCACTCTTCCACCACCCGGTAGTCAAGGGACGTAACAGAGGCCTCATCGTTGTAAGGGTAGTACTCTTCGTCTAAGGTCTTCATTATAAGAACTATCACAGTTCTAAGGGGACTACTTCAGATCTGAGGTGTTTTCGTGACTAACACTGGATCAAGGTCTAAAGTAAGCAAAATATGCAAGGAAGTGGAGAAAAGTTTGATGAACCGACCTTTGAAGTCTTGAAGAATGGAAGAACACTCGAACAACCTTTATCTTTCTAGAAAATTTGGCAGCACTTCGTTATCTCAAGAATGCAATGGGGAGCCTCTTCGGAGGGAGGGGGTATTTATAGACCTCCCCCCCCAACGGTCACTACACGTGGCATCCATCCATTGGCCACGTGAACGGCCACCACCCCACAGGCCCATTGGGCTGGCACCGGTTCAAAGGACGGGTCAAGCCCACTTCCATCAATACCAGCCCATCCCCAACGTCACAGTAATCCACGTCCACAACGGCCACAACAGCAAAGCAAAAGCAACCCCACAACCATCGGCCTTGTACAAAACCGTGATGATAATTTCTTGAAAGCGACCTCCGTCCAAGGGTTCTCCCACAGGGTTACCTTGGTCAGGAAATCGCCAAGGAGTTGGATTCAGGGGAATACAAGAATGCCGCTTCGGCCTAGGGGAATCCTTTACTCCTTCACCCCTCGCTTACTCTTCAGCCTGAAGCAGTGGGGGACTGGGGGACTACACCGGCCGTTGGAAATCAAGAGGACAAAATCAAAGAAATCCAAAAATATACTAAGTCCACAACTACAACATCAGATCACATATGCACCACATCGTCCATGACCTCGTGGTGCACCATCGGCCGCAGCTAAGTCAGCAAACAAAGAATTCCCTCCAAAAATGCAACACCTAAGATCACAGGGCACTCAACGGCTTTGAGACCGCATTCTCCACCCTCGGCCAGGAATTAAGACAGGAACTCAACGTCCTCAAATCACCATCGTCCATGAAACCCTACGAATACCACCGCTCCTCGGCCAAAAGCACAAAATAAGAACTACGACGGCCAAAGAAAGCAAACAGCGCCCTCACTGGCCACCCGGAAACGAAAGGAGACCCATCGTCCCCAAAACAGGAGATAACCACAACGGTCTCCTCGGCCCAAAGTACGAAATTCGACCATCAATGGTCAGGAGTAAGGAAGCACCGTCTTCATCGTCCACTCATGACAGAGAACGTTCATCGTCTCCACCAAGCAAAGGCACTTGTCGTCCTCAACAGGAAACAACATCATCCGCATGGCTATGGCACTCTTCGTCCGCAGCAAGGGCCACACAACGGTCAGAACGTAGCGCGCCCGTAACAACGAAAAATAAAGGACCAAAGCAAAGGGTGCGCATAACGGCCAAGACTCCATAGCGGCCCCACAATGGCCAGAAAACGTCAACGCCAGGGAATCTACTCTCCTTCACTTCTATGAAAACGCTATGTTTCATTTACATTCCATAGCGTTTGAAAGCTGCTATTGAAACCTTATAACTTACTATAACATGTCCTGATATAGCGTTTTTCAAAACGCTATACTATAAAATCATAGCGTTTTTCAACTGCTATGGATGGTAGTAGTTGTAGTGATAATTGATCCAAACATGATTAAAACGTTATAAAAGTGTCAAGTAAGTTAATTAGACTATATGTTTTAATTTCTAAAAATAGGAGTTACAATTATATAGTTACCCCTTAAACTTTGGGAAAATGGAAACTAATAATCCAGTCTTTTACGGTGTTCTTACAAGAGTCCCACCTAATCGTAATTAAGTAATAATCTAACATTTGCATCCAATCTTCATTCGTTGGTCCCTGACCGGTTGATGACATGCAATTCCAGGTTATTTTCTTTTCTTTGCAATCACCCAATCTTTATTTGCCGGAACCAATCACCTTATATAGAGTTTTGAGATAGGGAGCGTTTGGAATCGATTCTTCTTCTTATTTAAAAGTAGAAATAGAATTAGAATCAATTTTTCAGAAATTAATCTACATCAACTTCTAAATAGTTGCTTCTAAGAGCAATTTTGAGCACTAAGAAGTAGGGGTGGAAATATTGGTTTGGTTTAACTGAACCAAATCGTGCGAAACCAAACTAAACTGAACCGAAATCGGGCTATATGCAATTTGGTTTGAGTTTGGTAGTATTTTTTCCGAACTGTATTAAACTGAAACCAAAACCGATAAAAACCGAACGAAACTGAACCAAACTAAAGAAATTCAATAAAACCTTTATTTAAAAATAACAAATCCAAACCGAACCAAACCGAACCAAACTGAACTAAACCGAATCAAAACATAGTATGGTTTTTGTTTGGTACTAATTCTCTAAACCCGTTCCAAACCAAATTGAACCGAAATGGATAAAAATCAAACCGAAAACCTATATGTCCACCCCTACTAAGAAGTACTTCTACACTTTTGTCCAACTAATACTGTTAGAGTGTAATTCTAGGGAGAATGGAAAGTTAGAAAGAGAAAGATCTTTGCATTCAATGTTTTTCGACTTCTATACATACCTTCAAGGGGAGTATTTATAGAGGAAGTGTGAGTTGGGTTCTCAGGTTCTGGAAGGCCCGATTACATGCATGATGGGCGCGCCAGCAAGTGGCTACTTACATGAAGCTATACTACCAAGTATAAGGTGAAAGCTAAAGGCCCTGACCGAGGTGATCAGGCTGAGGAGGCCTGGCCGTGGTGACTATTCTTGACCTAAGTTGTTGGATCCATGTCCTGAGTTCATTACTTCTGAGAATCTTTTGTGTAGATGGACCTTGTCTTGCTGAGGAGCCCCGCCGACGGTCGGGTACTCCAGTAGTTGTAGGCTCGTTTGTGTATCCATGAGTATGTGGGTTGTGGGTCGATGCTCATATACTCTATCAGTTATAATTTTTGTTTTGACTCTCTCAAGGAGTAGGAGCAATTTTAAGAAGTATAAGCAAAGTCCAACCACCACATAGTCTTTCTAAACTTTATCAATCTCATTTAAAATATAATGGATCGGATTAGAGGTTGCTTAAATTTTTAGAAGTGGAAGGTGTACACTAAAATGATGTACATTTTTAGCACTCCTCTCTTTTTATTCATATTTTGGAAATTTAAATGTGTACTTGGATTCTTACACCTTTATAAAAAATCACCTCCCACTTTGGGAAGTAATTTAAAACTATTGTATGTCAACTACAATTAGGTACATATTCAAAAAAACATGATACGTAGCGCTTTATTTTAATACGGAGTAATGCTTATATGAAATAATAACGTATGATTAGAATAAAATTTATTTACAAACATGTGACGTCATAAGTGTACTTACTCTAGCAATAAATTGTGTTTAATCATCACATTTAAATGATCATGACACTACTCATAACAGCTTAGTCATGCTTTGTAAATAAGTATTATTTTACTACTATTTTTTAAAAAATAAAACTTTATTTTATTTGTACTGAATTAAACATATTTTAAATCAAACTAAAACCTAGTTTAGTAGTTAGCGCGTTAAATTCCATACGCAAAATGATTGATTGCAAAATTTAGGGAATCAATATTTGTTTGTATTCTATATGTAATTTGATTAGTCAATTTACATATAGAATAAAAACAAATAGTTTGGTTATGTGTTTAATTTTTTTATAAATTAAACACAAATTCCATACTTTATAAAAGTTTGTAAAATATTTTACCACTATCAAGTAAAATAATTTACATGGTAAAATGCGAAATTTGTAAAGAAATGTCTTATAATTTACATTAAATAATTAAATCAATTGATTAAACTCTTCAATCACATTCATGCATTTCAAATGCAAGATGGTGTTCATAAACACCATCCTCATTAGACAATTATAATGCATAAGATAAGATGGGATGAAATAAAATACGCTATATATGTCGGAATCCATTTGATAACATTAGAATTGTTTAAATCGGCTGAATTTGTTGAAATTTATGAAATTTGTTATTGAATTAGTTGAATTGTGAAAAAAATCACATGAAAGATATATATTCCATTCATAAAATTAAGAAAAATTTATATGAAGAAAAGCTAAAATGATTTTTACAAATTATATGAAAATAATTTCAGACAATTCAGATAAAAAAAAGTAACCCTAACTTTGTTTATATGAATTATTATAAGTAATTAAAATTTACTGATTAAATTAATTGTATTAACAAACGGGTTTGTTGAGGTTTATTCCTTCAACCCGTTAGGCCCAACACGTGTCCTAAGGGTTTCGAGTGGAAGAGTGAACAAGCTAGATGAAGAAACAAACAAGGAAGGTCTAATAAGAAATCTGGGTATACTGTATTGACAACAAAGCCGAGAGGCCGAACGTACAATGCTATGCTATGAGCTGATACAATTGCTAGAGTGCTAAAGTGTTAAATTGCGAACCATTTACAGTGAAATAAATGTTTGTATTTATACTGCCAATGGATAGTTGGATGCGTTGACATGGCTAGCTGTGGGTGGTACGATCCCAACCACCAAATCTTCTGCATTAAATGCGCTTCCCGCCAGAATCTTGGTTTCCCGCCAAAGGATGGGGACGTTCGTCCCCATGCGCTTGCCTCCTGTTTGCCGCTAGACCCTTGACATCCTGTCAAGGGGTGGGGACGTTCGTCCCCATGCACTTGGCTCCTGTCTCCTGCTGGAGTCTTGACATCCTGCCAAGGGGTGGGGGCGTTCGTCCCCATGCGCTTACCTCCTGTTTTCTCCCGGACCCGGAGTCCTGCAAGACGAGCATCTTGAGCTCTTCTTGGGCTAGGATACATGCTGATAGTAGGGTACGTACGTCCCCTGACCCTTGGTACTGAAGTTTGACCCTCTTCGGGACAAAACTCCTCCTGAACCAGCGGACAGGTAACCCATCGTCTTGGGCCTCCAACAGGACGTCCGTAGGAGGTCCTCATGGGCCTTCTGGGGACGTTCGTAGGAAGTCCTTATGGGTTGATGGGCCGGCCCTTGTCGGGCCATTAAACCAACAGGGTTGTTCTCTAAAAAAACAAAGTGTTTGTGGGTGTATCATTGTTATTATTGGGTTGGCTAACAAGATTACATGTGCATATTATAAGTTAACAATTTTAAAAAAAATAGTTATAACATTCCTCCAATGTATTGATTTGCTACTCTTGTATATTAAAAAATGGAAACAGCTGTAATATCACGTGAATAGATATACCATTAATTTAAAAGTGGGATCAAAAGATCAACTAATGAAAACCGATGAGATCTATTTGTTTCTTCATATCTTAATATCTTATGTTGTGCAAATTGTGTAATGGATGTATATTGTACCGAGTATACGATTATTCCGATTATAATCATTCCGAAAATATATGGTTAAAACATAAGACTATATCCACGGACACACGTGGCGCCAGCTGGAGCGTCAAAAGCGGTCATCTCACCATTGTTCCCCGCGCCACCAAATCCCCATTCTTTACCGCAGTACTTTTCCTTCACCTTCTTCGTTTTTTGGCCTAAGTTTTTAACCCTTGTGCCTAAGAACCCTATCCTTCTTTTTCTTAATGAATTATTAATAGGTTTTAAGATTTCCCTTCTCCACCCACCGCCCACCATACTTTCAATCTTCGCCTATTCATAAAGATTTCTTTTTTTTCTTCTGTTTTTTAATTCTATCATACTAATAATTGTTGACATAATAGTTTATCCACAAAATATATACCTTTTATTACCTATGTTTGTTTGTGTGTAATAGAGAGAGGGGGAGAAAGAGGATAGGGATGGAGGAGGGCGGTGTGGCAGGCGGTGATGGTAGACGGGAGGAGGAGGAGGAGAAGTTGCTGGACGGGGTGGCGATGTTGGATTTTGATATGCTTTGCTCAACGGTGGCCATGCAGGCCCGGAGTGGGAAATGGGGCAAGCTGGTATATTTGGATGGCGAAGAGGAAGAAATGGGTGGGCATGAATACGGGGTTAATGGAGAAGGGAGGGGAGCTTTTAGGATGTGGGAAGGGGAGCTGCTGTATGATTGCTTAGATGACCGTCGAATCGCTCTTCAATCTACTTGGTATATGAAAATAAACAAGCTTCCTTCTCTTTTTTGTTTCTTCAACTTATTTTTCATTACAATTTACAACCCAAGTTTTGGGTTTTTATTTTTACTAATAAGAGTTCGTTTTGTTACCTTAAAGATCTATGTACCTTTTCCCTATCCCCAGTAGAAAAACTTTAATTTGAACTGTGATAGGTGTTGGGGTGTTCAGGGGTGTGGTAGGTTAGGGTTTTAATTCTTCTTTTTACATGTTGGTCCTGTTTGAGTAATTTGTGTTTCAGCTGCTTAGGGTATATTCATATCTTTACCTGAATTTGATCTTTTAGTAGATATGGTTTAAATAGGTAATTCTTACTTAGGGCTCTATTTTTACTTATATGAGCATTCCTAAACGATAGGCACTGATTAAAGACTTTATTTTTGTAGTTGCCCGTGCTACAGATTTGGGAAGAACATGAAGCGGGCTGGTTCTAGATCTTGTTTAATTCAGGTAAAAACAGTACATTCATCAATTTTGATATTTGTGGTATGCATTTGATGTCAATGCTATTATCTATTGCAATTTGCAAGGCCAATTAACTTTTAGTGGTCTAGACTTTGCCCGAGCGCAAGCATAGGGTAAAAATCGGAGAATCTTTTGAGGAAGAATTCTTTGCAAACTGCAAGAATATGGGTTTTTTGGATTGGAGGTTTTGGAGGGTAGGCGAGGCGTGATACCTACAATTATCCCCCTTGTTTGTTATGATATTTTTGAAAAATAACTACTCCGTATATGTTTAGTTATTTACTTAAATCAAACATTTTGTATTAGTTTTGAGTTTTCATTTTCTTTTCAACCATCTAAATGCAAGAGTAAATTGAGTAGGTATCATGCCTCACCTCCCTTCAAAAATATCATAACCAAACAAGGGCCGAGATTGTATAAAGACTTTCTTATTGGGGCCTCATAACTGGAGTGAAAGCTGAACTGTAACAAATCTATAGAAAAGAGGCCCTAAATGAGACGTATTTATATTGGGCCGTAAATAGGCCATAGATAATGCCTTTAATGGAGACTGACTACCCGTTATGGAAAATTCATTCAGTTCTCTGGACTACACATAATCTAAATAAGAAATTGCTCTAAGTATGACAAAAGCATAGACAAAGTGCACAAATTGGTGTTTTTCTGCTTTATTTCCAAAATAAGACTTATTTGGTGCTATTAGAAGTATAAAACTTCCCCTAATAGGAGTTAATGAGGCTTACATTAGGAGGAAAACAATGGTGATTCTATTTGTGCACTTTATTTATGTTTCATTCATATTTAAGGAATTCTCTCTAATCTAAAAGCACTACTCAAAGCTAAATTAATTAAAAACAGGAGACGGCGAGGGATGGCTGGTATCCCATAGTTCACATAGCGTGTGGCGACAACCATGGCGATGAGCTAGTTTTCTGTAGCTATGGCGAAGGCGCATTTATGGCGTTGCCCAATGACACAAAATAAAAACAAGTCTAAATATGAACCGCACATCATATATATATGATTCAACCACTAATAAGATAGTAAAAGAAGTAAATAATTAATTTTTAACCAAAATGCACTTGGGGAAATTCAAATAGTATAAAAAAACATAATAACAAAAAGGTTCTGGATAAGAAGTATTTCAAGTATAAATATTTGAGGACTAGGTTGTAAAATAGATATCTGTTGTGGATAGGAAGTAGATGTATTTGAGGACTAGGTTGTAAAGTATAACAAATTAACAATATTGTGGATGCAAGTTAAATATTTGAGGACTAGGTTGTAAAGTATATCTATATTGTGGATGATAATTTGAAATATTTGAGGACTGGGTTGTTAATATATGTGTATTGTGACAAGAATTAGAAATACTCTAGGACTGGGTTATAAGCAACTCTGTTTCATACACAGGCGAAAAAACTAGAATTAATCTGTGTAACAGACGTATGAACAAAAACTGTGAACATTTTGAATGCAACATGAAAAGTCGGATAGTCTGTGTCCTTAGTTTTGGTGCAGACACTATGTTGTTTTTCTAAACTCAGATTAAACAATCTGGACCAGATTTGTGGCTCGTGTGGTGTGGCGGTGGAGAAAAAATGGCGTCCGCCGCATGTATGTTGATCACCTTGGAGCGTAGGGAAGACGGCTGCGAATGCCATTAGCAATTTATGCCGCGTGCCATTCGTGCCATCAATAACTACACTAGTGTCTTACAATGATAATTGTGCTTGACCAAAAAGTTAATCAAACAAACCTCAAAATGACTGATGTATATGCTACAATTATTCCATGTTTTTTAAAGTTCATAGTGTTTATTTTTGCAGGGATCTATATATACAATTGTTGTTATGATAGCCCTCATAAACATGCTAGCATTTGTGGTTACAAAGAGACATTATTTTCTTTACTTATCTATTGCCTTTACCATCTCTTTGGGGACATATTTGGGACTTTGCCGAATCCAAATTAGGAAAAGGTTTCATATCAAGGTAAGTTTTTTCTTTCCTCAACTTGGTGATTTCAAATTTCTGATTGGTAATGAATTAATTTTTAAGTATAACACCTTGTGGTGGGTCAAGTCTCGATTTGTGGAGAAGAGTGAAGATAGGCCATTAAACTCCCTGATAATTGTCCTTGGGAAAGTATTTTTGTTCTTTGGAGGGTGGCCAGTACATTTCGGACCAAAACTATTTTATTGACACTGCGTTTTACCAACATTTTCTTATTTTAATTTATCTTTACCCGCAGACACTTTTCTGAACTTTCTTATGGGACTTTTTGGTACTCCAAAAGTATTAGGGAAGCATGGGAGAAATTTGGAAGATACTGTGTCAAACTCAATTTTGTACTCTGTTTTACATAAAGACTCGGAAAATTAAATGTGAAAAAAATAACAAATATTTATATAAAAAATCCTTTGCCATTTTTGAATTATAACCGAACACTAAAATATCTTCAGTTAGCATTTTCCAGAATCCAAATATACCTTTCATGTTAATCCTAGAAAATCTTTTTCCATGTTTATTACCCATGAGCTTTATTTTTCCTCTGACTTTGCTAAAATGTCTTGTTTTTCTGGTAATATATGAGTGCGTGGTTCTGCAGGGTAGTGATAGTCAACTGGATGATTGTGTCTACCATATCATTTGTCCATGCTGCGCGATGTGCCAGGTATGTTCTCCTTCCCAATCTGGATTTATAAAACATAGAAATTTGCATTCCTGGGCAAATACAAGAATACAAACACACATATTAAGGATTGAACTCACTCTTTGACTTTTTAGGATGAAACTTAGGATCTTAATATTTGTAGAGCCTATTTGGTAACACCAAAATTTGCTGAACATGCTGAAATTGCTTAAGTTGTGGTTGAATCATAAAGTAATTATTTTTACAATATATATTATCAATAAAACAACTTCAAATAAGACAATCGAGTCAGAAAAGTTTGTTTTGATAATTATACGGAGTATTATTCACCGTGTGAAATCAAAATTGATTGTTTGGTAAAAAATCTTGCTGATAAGCCAAGAACTGAGGTACCAAAGATCATTAAATAATGAGCAATGCTGTAATTTGGAGCAGGAAACAAGAACATTGGAAATGAACAATGTCCAAGATGGAATCTGGCATGGCAGAGGTGATACAATATGTGTAGGTAGCTATTCTGCGTTTGGATTGAATCCACCTCCCATCCTGTCTATGAAGTCACCTGAACCCATCTCCAGTTCCCATCATGGCAATCAACAAAATGCTTCTGAAGGCGGACATCCTTCAACTCCGGCGGTTCCATCATCCTATGAGTGATTCGATATACCTGTTGCGAAAATTAGATTCAGAGCATCGTTCTCTTAGGTCCTTTCCCCTTTGTTTCAAAACTGGCCCTGTGTAACTAATGTAAATTGTGTATATTAAGGCTGCATTGTGATTTGCAACTGTAATTTCAATACAGAAGTTAGAGCTGATAGAGAAATGAGGGGTTATTAAAGTTCTGACCTAAACTGCTTGATGCCTTGATCTGGATGCATTTTGGCCTTTTGGGTGTGTCATTGCTCAATTTACAGCAAGGGTGATTGGATCTGCTTTTTAAAGCTTCCGTTCCTTCAGGTAGCAGAGAGTCAATTATTAAAGTGTTCGAGTAGAATTGCACTTTAAGTCCCTCACCCCCAACCCCAACCCCCCAAACACCCATCCCTACCCAAGGAAAAGAAAAAAATTGAAAAAACAAAAAAAATTGACCGGGCCTGACCTGAACCGCCCGGGCCGGTTCATGAAAATCATGGCCCGAAACTGGCCTGCCAGAACCGCCCAAACCGGGCTAAAGCTCGGAACCGGCCATCCAGGCCCGGTCCGGGGCGGGCCTGCACAGTAGCAGGCCAGTCCGGTTTTGAGCCGGTTCGGCCCGACCCTGTCCACCCCTAGTCTAGCTTCTGAAAAAAGGGAGATTTCCGAAAATAGGAGTAAATAGAGTTTGGAATTCCAAAATAAGGCTACTATGTTTTTATCCCTGAAATAGGATTAACATTACAGTATTTACTGGTATCTTGTAGGCATGATTGCCAAATTGTTGTAGTATAGTGCATTTAACAAGACAATATTAATTATAATTAATAACTATTTTTTTCAATTATGACAATATTTTTCATTTGGGCAGTAATAACCCCTATTCTGGGAAGAAAAACAAAATAGTCATATTTTGGAATTTTAAACTTCATTTACTCCTATTTTGGATAATTTTCTAAAAAAAATCATTCTGATTTTACAACTTTTAAAAAAGTAGTAGAAGTGGTATCAACTCCAGACACCTCCTAACACTCAAAAGAAAGATTTACATCAAATTGAAGATTGTTGCTCGGGGTGGACTGGGATAGGCCAGGTCTCGGGCAAGCTTCGGGACTAAGTAATTTAGGCCCGGTATCGGGCTCATGTTGAGCCTAAACATCACTGGGCCGGGCCTAAACACTACCGGGCCGGGCTGGGCTTAAACCCGTTCAATCAAAAAAAATTATAAGAAAAATATCCTTTGGGCCCGAAACTCGTCCCAGGCTGGGCCAAAAATTCAAAACCGAGGCCCGCTTCTAATAGCCCGGGTTGGACCGTCCTATCCCAGTCCATCCCTAAATGTTGCAAGGAAGACCAAAAATACATTTTATGTGAGGATCAAATTAAGAAGCGCCAAAGTAACTGTCTTTACAATTTTGCCATCAATATTCAATTACATTCCCTCCCTGATTCTCTCCACATAAAAACCACATGCTTTTCCGCCCTTCATTGTATTAATTATTATCATTTGGTCCAAAAGGTGGAATCTCCCACCCTAGGTTGGACTCGGGCCGGGTGGCCCGACCCGGAATCGGCCCGGGACCGGTACTGTTCCGGCCCGGCTCGAACCGGTGGCCCGGTCAGTGACCGGTCCGGGTAGGCTCGACCCGGTGGGTTTCCGGTCCGGGCTCGGGTCACCCATAACAAGGCCCGGCCCGATCGGGCCCGGTTCGGACCATTTTTTTTTTGGTTTTTTTCATTTGTTTGGGCTCCACCGGGTTGGGCTTGATGTTTAGGAGGGGTTTGGGGGTGGGGGTGAGGGGGGGTCAGGGATGGGTAGCTAAGCAAAAAAAAAAATAACCAAACCCGAGGCCCGGACCGGACCCGGTGGCTACCCGGGCCGGTCCCGGGTCCAGCTATATAGAATCGCCGGCCCGACCCGGCCCGAGTCCAACCCTATCCCACCCCAGGAGCCCCCACCTTGACCCGACAGGATGGTAGGGAGGTTAATCACGATGACTCAGTCAGTAAAGCGGTGGTAGACCTTATACATGTGCGCACCAAAGGTCCAACCTTATTTCAGGTTCTGTAACTCCACACGACCGCTGCGGGTTTCGAATCTTGGTCACTGGGTCCAATTTTCTCACCACTGGACCAACCGAGCTACCCATGCGGGTATTAATTAATTATTATCATGTTGTGCTATTCTTGTGTGAATTAATCGGTTAGATTTGGAATTGAATGGGTATTTTTCTAAGAGGGCTTAGCTTGTAGATATGGTAGGGGAGTAGGCCATATCACATCAGTTAAGATCTAGACACAATTTGATTACTTTTTTATCTACTTGTCCACTTTTTAAGCTTTTGAAATTGTATTTTTTATGTTTTACATATTGGAGTTCTAGTTAATGATAATGTACACTTGTAGGGTACGTTCCTCTTAGGGGTGGGTACCGTTCTTGCGGTTCGGTTTTGACCTAAAACCAAATATAGAATCAAAGTAAAAAGTTCGGTTCGGTTTCGTTTCGGTTCGGTTCTACACTCCAAAACTTGGAATCACGGTTTAATTGGTTTGGTTTGTTTCGATTCGGTTTCGGTTTATTTGGTTTTTTACCAAAAAAAATATCATTTGATTTAAAATTGATATAATACTTTGAGGGATCAAACATATATTACATATAGAATGCAAGCACACTACAACAAATAAAATAAAAATGAAAATAAATAAATATGTCATGAATTATATGAGTATGCGAGAGAGATAAAAGTATATATTATTAATTTACATTGTTTGTGACTAGTTCAAAAAAAGTTCATGAGTATATACGTTATATGTGATATAGTTGAGATAAATATTTATTGTTTCATCAATACGAATTTTTTAAGTTAAATAAAAATAAAAGTTAATTAATACTAATAACAAGTAATAACATATTATCAGTATAACTACATTATTACGTGCAATGAATGTGTAAATGAATTCACAAACTAAACTAAACATAATAAACATTATTTCTCTAGCACAAGAAAACCAAAAACTATTAATGATATTAGGATTAGTTAGGATTAATGCTTGACAATGGACAAATAAATTTTACTCCGTATATTTTAACTAGTTCGATTTGTGCGGTTCGGTTCGGTTTTGAAGGGTAAAAACCAAAACCGAACCAAACAACTACGGTTCGGTTCGGTTTTTTACATTCGGTTTCGGTTTGTTAGCGGTTCGGTTTCATTTGGCTACAGTTCGGTATGATTTGATTCGGTTTTCGGGTTTCGATTTTTCAGACCCAACCCTAGTTCCTCTCATTTGAAAACTATAGCTCTTATGATTGTAAAAACTAAAAGTAACAGCTCAGATAACAATTACTATCTCCGCCCCATAATTTACTTCCGAAATAAAGTGGCACGCGGATTAAGAAAGTGAGAATTGTGTAGTGGAGAGTTGTGCAGAGGAGAGAGAAATGCTGTGAATCACAAATTCTTTGCCAAAAAAGGAAAGGGAAATTCTTTTTGGGACGGACGAAAAGGGAAAGTTGGAAGTATTTTCAGGGACGGAGGGAGTACTCCGTATAAGAGAATCCGTATAAGAGAAGAAACGAGCTTTCTATAGCTCAAAATCCTACACATGGAGCATGCACTAACTCACTTGACTTTATGATAATTCTCAACCCAAACTCCTCAAATATTGATGTTTTATGTTTTATCATTGTCATATTATTGTCACATAAAAAATCTTATATAATAGTAGTATCACTACTTATCAATCAATCCTCAATCGTGATTTCTATTTACTCCATTTTATACGGAACTTCTTGATGTCCTTTAACGTGTATGTGTGTCGCCAACTTATGATAAGGCATTCTTTGAGTAACAGAAATGGTTAGATTATAATGATTTCTAGTCCGATCATGTTTAATTAATTAAATATGGTTTTGTTTGGTCTAGTTAGGTCTTAATTGAGAATTGAGATGTTTGTTCCATGTCCATTTCAAAATCGTCAAAATCTTGTCTGATTCGGTCTGTTAGTCTACTTCATATACTCACTCTGCTCCTGAATTATCTTCCAACTTTCTTTTGATAAAAATTGTAGTTCAAAACATTTCTTACACATTCTTACCTAATCTCTCTTTATGCACAACTCTTTATCATAAAAACCCTTATTTGGAAGTTAATTTAAAGATAGACGAGTATAAATCGTATACTCTCTCTGTCCCATTGGACTTTGCAAACTTTTTCATTTTAGTTGTTCCAAAATACTTTGTCAATTTCCCATTAAAGTAACTAATTTGTGTTTCTGTTTAGTTCTCTCATTTGCAAAAATTTCAACGACACAATTTTTACTATTCTTATTCCTCACCTAATTCGAAGAGTATGCCGTAATTAAACATGTGTGCTAATATGATCGACAAATTATATTATACAGTCATGTGTACCGTGTGCATAGTACATGCAGTTTATTTGTAATTATTTTCAAGGGTGAGGGTATAAATTGATTATTTTTTTCCTTTTTTCTACATCACGTTACGTGCTAGCTGTTTTCTTTTTTCTTTTTTCTTTTTCTTTATCTTGTATGACCGCCTACGTCTTCTTCTTTTCTATTTTATTTTTATATTTCCTTCTAGTTTTGTCTCTAACTAGTATAGTACCCGTGCATACGCACGTGAAAGAACATTTGGTTCATATATTTTTACTCACGATTTAATTAAATATTAAAATAAAAATACTTTGTAAAATTCAACATTTTTGAAAAATAAGAGTACAATAAGCTAATACCATAAAGTATAAGCCCATTAAATACATATCCAATGAGAGTATATCAGGAAAAATCATTTGACACCATTCATTAGAATTTACTACTTATAAATTTTCATGATTAAATTAAATTTAAAATTAAATACTATTCTGAAAAAGTGAGAACAATAGGTGGGTGACATAAAGTTTAAGTGAGTTGAATAATTATTAAAATTGATGAATAGTATTAGTTGAAAAAGAAGTTGGTACTCATCAGTTAAATTAGAATTAATATATGAGAGAGAGAAAATTATTCTGCTAAATTTTCAACCAATTTCTCTTATGCCTAAAAGAAGTACATATGACAGAAAATTGTCTCACTCGATCAATTGTTAGTCGGATTTGTTTATACCTAAAAACACTACATATGAGAGATAAATTCTCCCGCTCCATTCCCTCGCTCAACTGTTAGCAACTTATCTTCTAATATCTAAGAGTAATATATATATATATATATATATATATATATATATATATATATATATATATATATATATATATATATATATATATATATATAAGAGCATACAAAGCGCCACATAATCTTGCCATGTCATCCATCATATATAACAATTATTTAGTTATTTTTATACTCCGTACCTTTTATTTTTATTGGATTCTATTTTTGATTGCATATTGATATGGATACAAATGACTCTAGATTCCGTCACTTTTGAAATAGATCGATTCCTAATCTAAATTAGAAAATCTTTATATGTTTACAAATTCCTAATTTTGTTTACTCTTAAGATGTTTTTAATTAGATTGATTTTCAGATCAAATCAAACTTTAATAATAATTGGACACATAAAATGTAAAACAGAAATCTACCAGATCATATTACTTTTGACCAAATCAAAGCTGAAAATTTTAATTCAATTAAAAACGTCATTATTAATGACATTTTCAATGTGATGAAATAATAAGTAAAATGTAAAATCTTACTATTAAAAGTATGTACTCCATATTTCATACCAAGTTGAATGAGGAATATTAAAAAAAATATTTTGAGGCGCATAATAAAGTAATTTAGAGGACATGAAAATAATTAAGAAGCTTCTCTATGAATTCTTTAAAATCGGGTTCATAACAATTATGCTTTGTAGAGAAGCTTATGTAGAAGAGCATTTATACTATTTTTCATATAATTTTTATTTATTTAACAAATGGAATTTTTTTTCATGATTCGGGATATTCACCTATTCAACCTATTCAGCTAGAATTTAATTAATTTCAGCAAAACAAACCGATTCCACCAATATTAGTGATAGAGTATATCTAGAGAGAAGTGAGAGCTAGAGAGAGAAGGGCAATAATATGCTTCAATAGGATGAATTTGTAACCTGATAACTACCTCCAGAGGAAGTATTTATAGGGAAAATACGGGCTGGGCTCACAAGCCTTGGGCTTGGGAGGCCCATTTACAACTGGACCGCTACTGGGCCGAATACAAAGCCACTAATGGGCTGTACAAATGAGTAAGTGTAAAATCCGGTTCTGTGAGGTCTTCGTGGCCGACGAGGGCGTGGCCGACGAGGGCACGGCCGACGAGGGCACCCGGGTTCCTTGGACTCAGGACCATATTCTGAGTCGGCACCTTTTCGGCCGACGGGGGTCCCTTGGCCGACGAGGGCACCACTCAGTGTCTTGTGCTTTCTGTTCTTCTGAGTATGTGGGTCCGGGGGCTCAGACCCATATACTCCATCAGGAGTCCCCCACTCTCTAAGCTGAGGTGTAGACGAAGTGAAGGAGAGTAGATTCCCGTGCTTTGGTGCTTCTGGCCGATGCGGGCACTCCCAGGCCGTTTAGCTGTTGCGGCGTTGGCGCTGTTTCCATTTTGGTGATCTCGTTTTGTGCTTGGCCGTTACCTGTTCCTCGCTGTGGACGGGGAGGTCGTTGTTTCCTTGGTGCGTTCATTTAGGGACGATGAGTGTCCTGCTTCGATGGTGGCCGTTGAAGGCGCGTTTTCCCTTTCTTGGACGTTGGTGGTTGAGATTTACATTTGGGCCGATGAGGCTGTTGAGGTTGAACCTTGCTTTGAGGACGATGGTGTCCTTTCCTTTAGGTGGCCGGTAAGGGTGCTTGTGCATTCCTTTTGGCCGTCGCTGACTGGCTTTCGTGTCCCTGGCCGAAGAGCCCATTGTGGTTAACTGTTGGCGGGGGACGATGAATGTCCTTGCCTTAGGTGGCCAGTTGGCCTTTGTTGATGACGTTATGTGCCTTTGGTCGTCGAGGCGCAGTGTGATACATGGACGATGTGGCCATGCTTTGTGGTTACATTTGTGTTTGCATTTTTCCTTTTGTTTTGTTGAGGCCGATGTAGTCCCCCAGTCCCCCACTGCTTCAGGCCGAAGAGAGTGAGGGGTGAAGGAGTTGCTTGAGTCCCTGGCCGAAGCGGCCTCTCCGTAGTGCCCCTGGATCCAACCCTTATGGCGATTTTCTGGCCAACGTAACCCTGTGGGAGAACCCTTGTGCGCAGATCGCTTGTAAAGAGTTATCATCAAGGGTCGTTACGAAGAGTCGATGGCTGCAGGTTCTTTGTTCCTTTGGTTCTGTGGCCGTTACCGGTGTTCACGACGTTCCTGGCCGTTGTTGTCTCCTCGTTGCTGGCCTTTGTGAAGCCGGTAAGCGTATAGGCCGTTGTGGGTGCTTGATGGCACTTGTGAAGCCGGCAAGCATATAGGCCGTTGTGGGCGCTCATTGTCCGTGTGATCCGTAGGCTTTTACTCCGCTGATACGTTGGTCCACGAGCCCGGCCCATTTCTGAAGGGGTGGCACCTCATCGGCTGCTGGGAAGGCGACCGCTGAGGTGGCCATTGATATGGTGCCACGTGTAGTGACCGTTAGAGATTTGCCTATAAATACCCCCCCTTCTCCGAAGCGGTTCCTCACTTTACATTCTTGAGATATTGAAGTGCTGCCCAAATTTCTAGAGAGAGAGAGTCTTCAAGATGTTCTTCGAGTTTTTCATACATTCAAGGTTAGTTCTTGACTTGTTCTTCAATTCCTTTGTATACTTAGCTTCCCTGAGCCTTGATCTAGTGTTAGTGGATAAAACGCCTTAGATCCTAAGTTATTCCCCTTAGGCTCGTAATAGTTGTTAAGATGAAGAGCTTAGACGAAGAATACTATCCGTACGACGACCAGCCCTCCACTAGGTCACTCGACTATGAGGTGCTTGAGGAGTTCGAGGAAGAGATACAATGTTTAAGTCCTTACAAGTCCAGAGAGCCGGTGGACGACGAAGGTGAGGACGAGGAGTCCGCCTCATCTTCAAAAGGTGAGGACGCAGGTGCGTCCCGAGTGGTGGACGGGGCGTCCACTTCCGCTGTTATTCCGTGCCCCAGACCGGTGTCTGCCGTGAAGGGAGCAGATAAGCCGAAGAGAATACGGAGGCCGAAGAGTGGGCCGGGCGTCTCCTACCTGGATCTCACAAATATTTTCTTGATCAAGCCGGAGAGCAGTGCGGCTGACTACTTGGTTGCCCAGATGTACGTGGGGCCGTTCGGGAGGGTTAGGGCACCCAGGCCGACGGACCATGTACTCCATCCGCCACCGGGATACTTCGGAGTATACCCGATGAGTTTCGCCAAGGGTCTGAGGTTTCCCCTTCATCCCTTCATCACTGAATATCTGGACATGGTGGGACTCCCTCCGGCCTTGCTGACCCCAAACAGCTACTCGTTGATGGTGGGGTTCTTGCTCCGCTGTGAGGAGTTGGGCTACAGGCCGACGACGGCCCTGTTCATGAATCTCTATCAGATCGGCCGAGGAAGCCACAAGAACTGTGCGGCCTATGCTACTCTCCAACAACTGCCAAGGAAGAGGAGCTTCACGGACTTGCCTTCGTCCATTCATGGGTGGAAGAGCAAGTTCGTTTTTGTATCCCTTGGTGAGAATGGCACTGAGTTTCCCTCTCTCGGCCACACCGGGAGGTTCAATCTGCACGACCCGCCGAAGAGTTCTATCTTGGACGCTCAGGTGGAGGCGTTCCTGGAGGGGGGGCCGAGGAGCGTGAAAGACTACATCACCGAATACAAGATGACCGCCCTCGGCTTCTTCAGATACTATGTGTATGGCGATAAGGAGGACGATGTCCAACTTTGGCCGAGGATGACCACTACCTTCGAAGAGGCCGACGGCCCGGATTTGGGCATTCCTGTTGAGGCTGATGGTAATACTTCCTTCGGCTTCCTTCCTTTATTATTTGTTCTTTTGCCTTGCTAATCTGTTCGTTTTCCTTTGTGTAGATTTTGTTATGGATCGCCGTTCAATCATGGCCATAGCCAAGGCCAAGGCGGCCGAGGAGTTGGCTGCAAAGGCGGCCGAGGCGGCCAGGCGTGCTGCGGCCGAGGGGGGCGGGGCTACTGCTGGTGCGACCTCGAAGCCTGCCCAGTCCAAGAAAAAGAGGCCTCCCACTGACGGCCAGAAGAAATTGACCGAGGCTGGTCTGAACGTCACTAAGAAGACGAAGAGGGCACCGTCTCCTTCCCGTGCCGATGAGGTCGGCACTCTGGCCGTCCCGAGTGTGGACGATAGTGGTCCCGTTGTGGATCTTACTGCTGCTCCAAGCGATGCTGCCCAATCGCTCCCTCTCGTCCAGGAGCCACGGGCGAAGAGGGCCGGCAAAGAGATTGCCGCTGCCACCTATCAGAAAATGGTGGAATACCCCGTCGGCGGGGGAGTTTTTGACGATGTCGTCCTCGGCCATGATGTGCTGGCCCAGGCCATGCCGGCTAAAGATCGGGCCTACCTCAAGAGGCTCGGGGACGTCAAGGTGTACGAAGGCGGGATGGACCTCCTCGTCCAAGTAAGTTCCCTTCCTTCTTGTTTGTCGTTTTTCTCGTCGTCCGGGTGGAATCATTTGTCTGAGTCTTTGTTTGCCTTTTTTGTGTAGGGTGCCTTCATGCTCATGGAGAGCCACAAGAGGCAGCACCGGGAGATTGCTCGTCTGAGGGAGCTTGAGCAGAAGGCTGCCTCGGCCGATGAGGCGGTAGCCTGCTTGGATCGGCTCCGGGAGGATGCCAAGGCCTTGCAACAGAGGGCCGATGAGGCAGCTGCAACCAGGGACGATGCCCTGGCCAAACTCGAGGAGATCCAGAGGGGTCTTGAGGCTGAACGGTGCAAAAATGATGAAGCCGTGAAGGCAAAAGCTGAGGCCGAGGCTGCCGCTGTGAAGGCCGCTGATGAGGTCGTTCAGCAGTTCTTGGCCGAGGGGTGGAAGGCCGATGAGCGGCTCTCCTGGTGTTATGAAGTGGTGGCCGCCAAGCTTGAAGATTGGGGAATGAACTCCCCCGCCGGCCAGGAGTACTTTAGCAGGGAGATGGCCGTGTACTACAACATGGGCCAAGAGCGGATGCAGAGGCTCCTGTGTCGGCGGCTATCGCGTGCCCTCAAGGCCATGAATTATACCTCCGGGTGGGCGAGGCGGAACTTGAAGCTGCCCAAGCTGATGAAAGATCCCGAGGAGCAGGCCAAGCTTCCTCTTTCGGAGCGGGAGCCCCCAATCGAGAGTTCCGGCCTCGGCGAGCCGGATTACGATGAGTTTGACTTCCTGGACGATGCCACCAGTTCTGCAGCTGCTGTCGACCAGGAGACTGAGGCCGAGGAGGGAGCCGAAGACGCCGAAGAGCAAACCCAGGCTGGGCATGGAGGCGCCCAAGAGTCTTGATCGGCTACTCCCCGCTCCCTATCTTGTAATTAATTTTCTAATTTTGCCCATCTGATGTAATGGCCGAAGCGCCCACCAATGTAATTGATTGTTTTTGAATGAACCTTTTGTTATTCTGCTCGGCTTTGAATGTCTTGTATGCTTATTGCCTTTTGCTATTTCAATTCTGAAATTTGTCTAAGTGTGAAAGTTACAACTTAGGTCACCCGCGAGTGTTTGCTACGTCCGTGTGGTAGTCCATCCGGTCTGGTGGCCTGGTCGGCCTGTCCGGTGTTTCTTTGCTGTCGTAACACTTAGGATTTATTCAAAAATTTCCTAAGTGTTTTGGGTCCACTTAGGTGCTTTCTTTCCGTCCTGACCGAGCCGGTCAAGCTGAGGTGTTCACTACGTCTTGGCATTGTCCCATTCTTCTTTTTGTTAGAATCTTTCTAAGTGTCCAATCTTCAAGTAGATGGGTGTTCTCATCGCCTGGTATTGAATATTTTCAGTGTTGACAAATGATTTGGGAAATTTCCTAAGTGTTGAACCAATGTCGTTATTGTCGGCCTAGTGCTTTTCGTGACCGTCGTGTTCCCTTGTTTCTGACTGATCTGGAAGATCGGCCTGGATCCTTGTGTGGTGGCCGATAAGGGCACCTTGAACTTAGTTGTTTGAACTTAGAAACTTTTCTAAATACACATGCAAGACACGGGTAGCTAACGGCCTGTGAGTATACAGATGCCCGCATCGTCTGGAGTTTCTTCATTGAATACTTCGAAATTTTTCTAAGTATAAATGCAAGACAGTTCCTCCTTTGTGGTGCCATTGTCGGCCAAGAGACGGCCCTACCTTCATCGGCCAGGATCTGGCTTTGTGGCCGATGAGGGTGCCTTTTGTTTTTCTCAAGAGTTTGCCAAGTGTCGGAATTTTCTTGAGGAACCTTTCTCCTCAGGGATTCTCTCTAAGTGTTTGGTAATCACTTGGACAAGTCCCGTTTGGCCAACAGCCTGGGTTTCAGTGTCTGTAACGGCCATCCGGAATGCTGTGGCCGGTTATGGATTGTTGCTTGAATGATTGATTCTTCCGCGGTTGTGATACTGCCCGCTTCGTCCTGGTCAACCTCAGGATTGATAGTCAGGATTGATATTGCCCGCTTCGTCCTGGTCATCTTTCAGGATTGTAATTCTTTATTTCATACTAAGTGTTGGTGCTTCAAAGGGTTGTGGCCGATGAAGGTTACCGCTCGCGTGTCACCCAACCACTCTGGTTAGGGTTTTATAAGCGTATGCTTCGGCCTTGACCATTCCCTTGTGGTGTGTGGACGTATCGTCCATGTCACCTGTTAGTGGTACTACACTTGTGTTCAACTGATATGTACTTAGCCAAGTTTGGCCTGAGTTGTGGGGATTTTATTTTTCCATTGCTCGAGGCCGGCAAGTGCGCGCGGTCCTCAGCTTCCCTCTTTTTTTTCAGGGGGTATCCTTCTTTCAGGCTTCGGCCGAAGGGTGTGCTCGTCCTTCGATCGGTTCGGACTTCATTTATAACGTCCGTGATCTCAGGGCGGGTCCCGTCGCCTATTTATGACGCGGGATAGACTTTTGGTCGGATTCCAACGGCTGTCGTTGCCCATCCCTGAGTTTTGGGATTTTGTCACCTCGGCCATGATTTCAGGCTTGTCGTCCTGCGATCCGGCGCGTGGACGACGCGGTGAGCTTCACGTTTCAAGACGTGGGCCGTTTGCGGGCCCCTCGTCCTGGGGACATCGTCGGCCATACCTGAGCGTTTCACTTCTAGGCTTTCGGGGCCAGGACGATGTGCTCTCTCAGCTAGGCCTGAGCCCTTCGCTGATACAAAATACAATGGAGCGCCTGATCTTGTCGATCGTAGGCTGCAAATGCAAGGTGCCACGTCGGCCATGCCTGAGCCTTTCGCTCTAAGGTGGCCGATGAGGGCACCTGCTAATGTTTTACTTTAAATTCCAAAGAAAAATCAAGAACATGGTTTTATTCATAGGTGGCTCGAGGCCGAGGGTGGCGTTCAATCAGTAACCCGTTAAGGGGTGAGGGCTTCGCCGTCTGCACCTCCTTCGGATTACTGATAAAACTTCACCAGATGGTGTACATTCCACGTTCGTGGTACATTGGACCCATTCGGGCGTTTAAGCTTGTAGGTACCGGGTTTGACCACGGCACCGACGATATAGGGCCCTTCGTACTTCAATGCTAGCTTTCCACCCTCTGTCGGCTGGCTTGCTTCCCTTCGGCGGAGGACGTAGTCCCCCACTTGAAATTCCCGGGAACGTACCTTGGCGTCATAGTATGATTTTACCTGACGCCGGTAGTTCTCTGCTCGGACGTAAGCCTGCTCACGCCTCTCGTCGACCAGGTGTAGGTCGATCTTCATGTTTTCTTCGTTGGCGTCAGGCTCGTATTGTTCCACCCGTCGGCTGGGGATGGCAACTTCCGTGGGTGCCTTTGCCTCAAAGCCGTAGCACAGGGCGAAAGGCGTTTCGCCTGTCACCCTCCTCGGCGTAGTTCTATAGCACCACAAGATGTTGGGGAGCTCGTCGACCCAACTACCTCCTGCGACCTGGAGTTTCTTCTTCAGCCCCTCCATGATTGTCCTGTTGGCGTTCTCGACCTGCCCGTTGCCCTGAGGGTAGGCAACGGAGGAGAAACGATGCTTCACCCCAAACTCCCGGAGGAGCTCCTGAAAAGGAGCTACCTCGAATTGGGTGCCGTTGTCTGATATAATCTCCTGGGGGACGCCGAAGCGTGTGACGATGTTCTTGTAAACAAATTTTTGGCATCTGGCCCCCGTGATGCTGGCCAGGGGTTCCGCCTCGACCCACTTGGTAAAGTAGTCGACAACGACGATGATGTAGCGGTTGTTTCCGGCGGCTCTGGGCAGGGGGCCGACCAGGTCAATCCCCCATCTGGAGAATGGAATTGCGGTGCTGACGGGGGCGTAGTTGACGGCTGGCCGACCAGGGGCCTTCTGGAGCACCTGGCACGTGGTACACTTCCTGGCCAGGTCCGCACAGTCTCGCGCCATCATCAGCCAGAAGAAACCCTGGACGACGAGACGTCGGGACATGCTGAAAGGGCCCTGGTGCGAGGAGCAGACGCCACAATGAACTTCTTCCATGGCCACGTCGGCCTCATCCTGGTGCAGGCATCGGAGGAGAGTGCCATTATATGTTCTTTTGTAGAGTTTGCCATCTTCAATGGTGTAGCTTGGGGCCCTGAGTTTGGCAAGTTTGGCCCTCTCCTCGTCCGGGGGTAGCCCCCCCGTCGTGATGAAGGTGACGATGTCGGAGATCCAGTCCTCTGGTCGCTGTCGGATGCATAAGATGGGGCTGGCATGAATGCTAGACATGCTCAGCTCTTCGATGTTGGCTATCCTGGAGATGTGCTCTGGAGTGTCTGAGCTGAGCTTGGAGAGGGTGTCGGCATCGGCGTTCTCGGCCCTTGGGATCTGAGTGATCTCATGGGTTTCAAACGCTTTCAGTAACTCCTCTGCTGCCTGTTTGTACTGTCGCATCCGTCCCTCCTTTGCTTCGTACGATCCCTCCACCTGGCCCACTACCAGTTTGGAGTCGCACTTGATTTTGAGGTGTTTGGCCTTGAGGCCGGCGGCGAGTCTGAGACCGCTGAGGAGGGCCTCATACTCGGCTTCGTTGTTGGATACCCTGAAATTGAAGCGGATGGCATAGTAAGCTCTGAATCCTTCAGGGGATATGAGGACGACGCCGCCACCGCATGATTTCGCGGCCGACGAGCCATCAGTGAAAAGGATCCATGTATCGTCCGGCTCCGGCCCGGGGTTGGCAATGGCCGTCTCCCTTGCTGTGCATTCAGTGACGAAGTCAGCCAAGGCTTGCCCTTTGATAGATGGCCTTGGCTTGATCTCAATTTGAAACTGGCTGAGGAAGATCGCCCATTTCACCATCCTCGAGGAGCTGGTGGGGCTCCTCATGAGTGCGCCGAGAGGCTGCTGGGTTAGCACATGGACGGCGTGGGCCTGGAAGTAGTGCCCCAGCTTCTTCACCGTATGGACGAAGGCCAGCACTGTTTTCTCAATGGGGGAGTACCTGAGCTCGGCTTCCCTGAGTGTCTTGCTGATGTAGAAGATGGCCTTCTGCACCCCTTCGTCCTCACGGATGAGCACGGAGCTGATGGCCGACGTGCTCACCCCTAAGTACAAGAAGAGGGTTTCGCCGACTTTGGGCTTGGAGAGCACGGGTGGGGACGATAGGTACCTATTCAGCTCTTCGAACGCTTCCTGGCACTCCGTCGTCCACTTGAAGCTGTTGGCTTTCCGCATGATCTGGAAGAAAGGGAGTGCCCTTTCAGCTGACCTGGAGAGAAAACGGTTCAGGGCCGCCAGGCGCCCCCGTTAGGCGTTGTACTTCCTTGACGTTGCGGGGCGGCTCCATGTTGATGATAGCTTGTGTCTTCTCCGGGTTTATCTCAATGCCTCTCCGGCTGACCATGTAGCCGAGGAACTTGCCGCCCTGGACGCCGAAGGCGCACTTCTTGGGGTTGAGGCGGAGACTGAACTCCTTCATGATTTCAAAGATTTCCCGGAGGTCGTCGGCGTGGGAGGAGGCCTGCTTGCTCTTGACGATCATGTCGTCGACGTATGCCTCCATCGTCCGGCCAAGGACCGCTTTGAAGATCTTGGCCACCATCCTAGTATAGGTGGCGCCGGAGTTTTTGAGTCCGAAGGCCATGACGAGGTAGCAAAAGATCCCTTCTGGGGTCATGAATGCCGTCTTCTCAGCGTCATCTTCATGCATGGAGATCTGGTGGTACCCTCTGAAAGCGTCAAGGAACGACATCAACTCGCACCCCGCCGTCTCGTCCACCAATTGATCAATGTTGGGGAGAGGGAACGGGTCCATGGGGCACGCCTTGTTCAGGTCAGTGTAGTCAACACACATTCTGAATGTTGGCGGCTTCTGGGCGAGGACGACGTTGGCCAGCCACGTCGGGTACTTCACCTCTTTAATGTGTTTGATTGATAGGAGCATGACGACCTCTCTTTTGACGAAGTCCCGCCTGTCGGCGGATAAGTAGCGCCGCTTCTGCTTGACGGGCGTGGAGGCCGGATCGACGGTCAGCCGGTGAGTAATCACCTGGCGGCTGATGCCTGGCATGTCGTCCGGGCCCCATGCGAAGCCAATGGCGTATGACCGCAGGACGAGGAGGATGGCGTCTCGTTGGTCCTGAGGGAGCTGCTTCCCGATTCTGAGAACCCACTCCGGCCGGGAGGTATTCAGAGGGACTTCCTCGACCTCCTCGGCCGGTTCGGCATGCGGCCTCTCCTCGTCCTTGGCAACAACTGCCGTGATGGTGTCTATCCTCTGTCCTTCCCTTTCGGCCGGCCTTGTTAGCTTGAGGTAGCACGCTCTGGCTATCCTCTGGTTTCCTCTGGCGTAGCCGATGCCGTCATTGGTGGGGAACTTTAGGCACAAATGCTTCATGGAGATGATGGCCTCCAAGTCCTCCAGCGCTGGCCGTCCCAAGATCAGGTTGTGGGCGCACTGGAGGTTGACCATCATGAACTCCATGTCAATCCTGGCGTGGTGGGGGCCGTCACCGACCTCCACGGGGAGGACTATCGTGCCCTCGGCGTCGATAGAGTCCCCGGTGAAGCCGGATAACGGTGTCTTGATCGGCTTCAGCAGAGCCCTGTCCAGCTTCAGCTGCCGGAAGGTATCCAGGTACATCACGTTGACGGAGCTCCCTGTATCGATGTAAGTGTGGTGGATGATGGAGTTACCGATCTCACACCGGATGACGAGGGCGTCCCTGTGTGATTCCGTCCCCAGAGGCAAATCTTTGTTGGTGAAGGTGATCGCCTCCGTTCGTTGCTTCTTCGGCTGGGGGGGAACGTGGGACACCTCCCCAATGTAGAGGGATTGGGCCCATTTCTTTCTCTGAGTGGCGGAGTCCCCCCCAGTGTTCCCACCTACGATGAGGTGAATGTGATTCTTCTTTGGCGGGGGCTCTTCGAAGTCCTCGTCGTCGCTGAGCCTACCAATCTCCCGCTTCTTCGCAGAGGGTTCGCCCCCATGTTTGCCGGTGTTTACCCATGTGTTTTTGCGTGGGCCACCTTTAACAAACTGGGAGAGTTCGCCCTGGCGAATAAGACGCTCGATGGCCTTCTTCAGCGTGATGCAATAGTCGGTGTTGTGCGACGAGTTCTTGTGGAACCGGCAGTATGTGCCGTCCTGCTGGATGGCAAGGACCTCCTCGGCCGGTTGAGGAGCCTGCTCGATGAGGCCATGCTTCTCGGCATAGTCTAGGATGATGTCGACCGGGTGAGTGAGGGCAACCCCCGGCCGTTCCAACCTCGGCCGCCAGTGGCGATCTTTCTTACTCTGTCCACCAGAGCCGTGACGGCTCTGGGCACCCTGGCCGGCCGGGGACGGACCCGGGGCCGACGAAGGATTTGTCTTCTTGGAGGGATGGCCCCCTCTTTCTTGTGATTGTGGAGCTCGTCGGCGTCGGCGTACAAGCCTCCGCGCTGGAGCGCCTTGGCGTACGACCTTGGAGGGTCGGTGATGAGGCTCCTAGCATACGGGGAGCTGCGGAGGGCTCCTTGATACAAGGCGAGGAGGGTGCGCTCATCGGCCCCCTCGACTTCTTCGGTCTCCCTCGTCCATCGATCAATGAATGACCGGAGGGACTCATCGTGTTGCTGCTTGACGGAGAGGAGGTGGGTGAAATACTTCTTCGCCCGCTTCCTCCCGGCGAAGTGGGTGAGGAAGCGTTGGGCAAGATCCTGCCATGAGTCGATGCTCCCTTCGGGGAGCGCGTTGAACCACTCGTACGCTGGCCCCTCGAGAGTAGAGAGGAACCAACGGTAGAGGTATTCGTCTGACGCGTTCACCATCAGCATGTTGTTCTGATAACGGCTGAAGTGTTCCTGGGGGTCTGATCGGCCGTCGTAGGACTTGATGGTGTTTCCCCTGTACTTCTCCGGGATGGGGGCCGAGAGGACCCTGTTGGTGAAAGGGGTCCTGGTCCTGACCTGGATGATGGGGTCACCTCGCCCCTCGGCCAGCTCCCTCTCCAGGGCGCTAACCTTGTTCATGAGCGCGTTGAGGCCGGGGTCGTTGGAGGCGCCGGCCGTAGGGATGTTGGCCGACTGCTTGGCCTCCATCTGAGCCAGCCTCCTTTCCAGCTGGGCAATGACCTCATCCCGGGGGTCCCTGGCGGCCGCGGCGGTGCCCGAATGGTTCCTCATGCGCTCGTCGTGAGCCGCATTGATCCGGTGGCGCACGTCGTCCTCGTGCAACTTCCCCTTGCCCTTGTCCGGGCGGGGCTGGTCCGCTGTCCGGGACACAGACCCCAAGCTTTCCCTCGGCGAGCCAGGCCGAGGCTCACCAATCCGTCCTGCCATCCTCTCCGAAACCGGACGACGGCGCGTGTCACCTAGCCTGTTGAAGGCAGAGGCTTTTCCACGCGCTGGGGTCTGCCCAGGCCAAAGAGGGGAAGCAGGGTGGGAGTGGGACGACGTCGTGTCCTGGGCCATCACCCCCTCATCGTTGCCTATCTGGACGGCCAACGGTTGGGGCTGAGGAGGCAGAGTGACGTTCCCCCCGGTCTTTGGCAAGAGTGCGCTGAGGACGGTGGGGTTCTGAGCCAGGCTGGCGATGATGACCGACAGCGCGGCCTGGACTTGTGGATCCACGGACGGAGAGGCCGCGGCCATAGGCTGGGCCGGGGCGTGGTCCGTCTTCTCAGCTCGTTTCTTGTCCAAGCCGATGCGGGCATCAGGGGCTCCGCCGTTGAGTTGGTTGCGGAGGTCCGTCGTGAGGTTGAAGGCCTCCTGGAAGACGCCCCCCCCCCCCCCCCCCCGCCGACCTGGTCGGCCGTGGCGTTCTCATCGTGCTCCCTGGCCTCTTGGTCCTCAGGGATGGCCTTGCTGACGAGGTTGCGGTTTGATTTAGTTCTTCCCATGATCAGTGGTTAGCTGTGCTTGGTAGCGACTAAGGGTGCTAACTTGATTGTTCTAGCTCTCAACGAGAGCACCAAATGATAGAGTATATCTAGAGAGAAGTGAGAGCTAGAGAGAGAAGTGCAATAATATGCTTCAATAGGATGAATTTGTAACCCTGATAACTACCTCCAGAGGAAGTATTTATAGGGAAAATACGGGCTGGGCTCCCAAGCCTTAGGCTTGGGAGGCCCATTTACAACTGGACCGCTACTGGGCCGAATACAAAGCCACTAATGGGCTGTACAAATGAGTAAGTGTAAAATCCGGTTCTGTGAGGTCTTCGTGGCCGACGAGGGCGTGGCCGACGAGGGCACGGCCGACGAGGGCGCGGCCGACGAGGGCACCCGGGTTCCTTGGACTCAGGACCATATTCTGAGTCAGCACCTTTTCGGCCGACGGGGGTCCCTTGGCTGACGAGGGCACCACTCAGTGTCTTGTGCATTCTGTTCTTCTGAGTATGTGGGTCCGGGGGCTCAGACCCATATACTCCATCAATTAGTATTATCAAACGGACTCTATATTTAGACTGAGTTTATTTTGCTTTTGCGTCACATTATATACCGCCCGTGCATCGCACGGGCTTGAAACCTAGTACATATGAAAGAAAAAAAAATTCCGCTCAATTATTAGCAGTGTTATCTTCTTGTACCTAAAACACTTACATATAAGAGAGAAAGTTCACCCGCTCAATTGTACTATATATATGAGAAAGGGAAATTCTTTCGCTTAATTGTTAGTCGGCTTATCTTATACTTTAGATAACTATATATGAGACAGGGAAATTCTCCCCCTCGTTATTATAAATAGTGTTAGTATTGATTCACAAGTTTATTTTGATGTTTCTACATGTTTAATTTGGCTTCTTATTCTAGTTGGTAATCTACTACAGTGTTTCTTTCATGGTCCATTACATATGAGTTTTTCTTCATTTTCATAAGTCAACAAAATCAACCATTCGACCACTTCTGCCAAAACTTCATAAGTTTCAGCAGAATCAGCTGATTCAGTCGATTTTGGTATTACCAAACAGGCTCTAAGAAAGTGAGAAGAAAGTGGAAAAGTGAGGTTGTGGTTGAGTAAGAAAAAGGTAAATGAATTTTAGCGACACGAACACTCCAAAGATCAATGGGAAGCTTATAAGAAGAAAGTTATCCCGCTCAATTCTTAGCTAGCTTACCCTATATCTAAAAGTAGAATTTGGATCCTCTCCAGTAACTGGATACTTCCAGTTGGAGAGAGATAGAGAGGAGAGAAATTATGGTGGGGTATGTTGATGAGTAAGATAGAGAAAAAAGTACAGATTGATAAGAAGAAAAAAGAAATGGAAGAGAAATGGAGAGAAGGTGAACTCCTAAAAGTACTATGTATGAGAGAGAAGTTCTTTCACTCAATTGTTACTCGGCATATCATATACTTAAAAAAACTATATATGCGAGAAACAATTCTTCCTCATTATTATGAATAGTGTGAACTTTTATTCGCAAGTTTATTTTCATTTTTCTAAATTCAGTTCGATTTGGCTTCTTATTCCCATTGGTAATCTTCTACGGTGCTTCTTTCATGGCCCGTTATATAGTAAGAGATGCATTTTTTGTTCAAATATTCTTCCAAATGCTAGATTAGTAAGCATGTGAAACTCTTTCGTAAGTCTATCTCGTTTGTATGTATAAAATTGGAAGTTTACAATAATAACAAAATTCAAATATATTTGTATATTTAATGAAATGTGAATTTTTAAGGATTCTCATTCTGTATTTAAAAAAAAAGAATTCTCAATCTGTTTACTATTAAAGGTGATTTGGTTCGCCGGAATTAAAAATACTCTCCCCCTTCCCATAAAAATCTTCCCGATTTGACTTGGATCGGAATTTAAGAAAGTACGAATAAAGTGGAAATGTGAGATTAAGATTCAGTAAGAAAAAAGTAAATGAATCTCAGCCACACAAAACTCCCCAAAAGGAGAAATGAGGAGAATTTTTTGGGATATCCCAAAATGGTGAGTGGAAATAAATTTATGAGATAGGGGGAGTATTTTCTAATATGATGAGATTCATGTGTATAATGTCTTGCCCTACAGATTGAATTGCAAATCTAATGAGTTAACTATCCTCCTTTGCTATTTCCAATGGTAAAGATGCACAATATACATCACAATGTACATATTAAAATTCACGGTTTTTTATGATCTTTCATAAAACAAATATTGCATATACAACAATGTAACTGAATTGGCTATGAGTATCCTTTTATAGTCACTTTGATATAATTTGAAACACAATTATATTTACTAAAAATCAATAAGTCATATTTATATCTATTATCCTTAGTTTACTTATATATTACTTCCTCCGTCCCATAAAACAGTTCTCCCTTTCCTTTTTGAGCCGTCCCAAAAAATAGTTCTCATTTCTCTTTTTGAAAAGTTTTGTGTGGTTAACATTCATTTATCTTTTTCTTACTCAACCACAACCATACACTTCCACTTTATTCTCATTTTCTTAAACTCCGATCCAAATCAAAAAGAGTACTATTTTATGGGACGGAGGTAGTAGAAATTATGTATTCATTTATACGGAATAATTGATATTGTGGTTGGAAAATATGAGGATTTAATAAACCTTCATATTTTGTTTTAAAAAAAATTATATTTGCAATATTGGTGTCATATGAAAGATCGTAAAAAATATTAAGGCATAAGCTATTACTTGAAAACACTGATTTCAATTTTTTAAGCCAGAAGCTGAAAAACACTTTTTAATTTCTTGCAAACACTCCCTTAGTAAGCCAAACTTTTAAATTTTCTATCTTCGTAATTCGTTCTTTAATAAAGACAACAAAAAAATGCAAAAGATGAAGTCACGTAGCATAAGTAGAGTAATGCTCTCTAACATTGGTAGATAGACACATTGCATAATAAACGGGGTAAAACATTTTTTTTAATAACCTACTACTTTCTTATGTTATGTTCGCCCCATAAAACATTACAAACTTTCAGGTTTTTGTCTCTCAAAAAACATTATCATTTCCACATAAAATAAGAAATATGTGGTTAAAGTTGTTTCTCATTTCTCTACAGAAATATCAATTACACAAACTGTATTTTATTATTTTACGTGCAAGTCGATTTTGACCAAATTTTAAGAAACGAAGGGAGTATATAAATATAAACAATTTTAAACATAATTATTGAGGACGTTAATAAATTATATTTTTATATATTCAATATTGATCTCATATGAAAGATCACAAAAAATTATGAATTTTGATATATTTTTTAGTAACATTGGAGCAAAAATGAAAAATTTATAACATTTTTAAAAAAATTGGGATTTTTAAGAAGAGAGAGCCCTATCTCATTTCTTTGTGGGTAGCTAACGGCTTAGAAAAAATGCCACGTGGCATTATGGAGTGAGAGGAGAAAAATGTGAGTAGAAAGATACATAGGCTTCATTAAGGTTAAAATTGTCTTTAAATGAGCTATTTGTTTTCTTATATATAAATAGATTTAAAAGTTTTTTTCCGAAATACTGCTAATTAAATAAATAAAATACTGTTGAGTTAAAAATAATTCCCAAAATATTGCCGGATTAACCAAGTTAAGGAAAGCCGTGAAGAGCGGCCACCTCGGCTTTCTCAAAAATTAGGCATCGGCAACTAACCACAATGTAATGCCAAAGTCAACGATACATGCCAAATTTTCTTTGAAGTGCTATAACTTTTTTATTTGTACTCTGATTGTTACAAAAAATATACCAAAAATCATAACTTTTTATTATCTTTTATATGACACCAATATTGAATATATAAAATCAGAAAATAAATTAACACTTTAAAAATTACTGCGTATCCGTTTTAAAGTGTTATATTTTTTTTATTTGTATTCCGATTATTACAAAAAATATCAATACTTATTATTTTTTATTATATTTTATAGGAAAGCAATGTTTCATATAGAAAAAAATCTATTAATTTGTGTAGATTTTTATATATTCATTATTGATGTCATATGAAATAAAACAACATAAATTCTTGTGCGAAAAATAAATAAATACTCCGTCAATAAATGTGATGAAGTTTGTGTAATTTTGTTTTAATCTATCACTCTTGATTAATTGTGTGCATGGTAAAAAACGATCATAAACTACACAAATTAATAGATTTTTTTTCTATATGAAACATTGCTTTCCTATAAAATATTAAAAAAAGTAATAAATTTTGATATTTTTTTTATAATAATCGGAGTACAAATAAAAAAGAGTATATAACACTTTAAAACAGATACGCAGTAATTTTTAAAGTGTTAATTTATTTTTTGATTTTATATATTCAATATTGGTGTCATATGAAAGATAATAAAAAGTTATGAATTTTGGTATATTTTTTGTAACAATAAGAGTACAAATAAAAAAATTATAGCATTTCAAAGAAAACGAGAGATTTTTAGTTTAGACGGGACCCATTATCATTGACTTTGGCATTACATCATTGAATTAATTATCAAAATAAGACTAAAAGTTATTCACTTTTCACAAATAGGACCAAAAAATAAACTATGTTTGCATAAGACTAATTATGTGTACCTTGGACAATTATACCCTTATACCTATTAAAATGTTTTAATTCCTAATAAAATAATAAAAAATAATAAAAATTCGTAAAAAATACTAAAAAATTAAAAAAAACATTTCGATATTAAAAATTTAATTAATTTGTTTTTTCAAAAAATTAAAAAAATAAAAAAAAATAAAATAAAATAAAAAACTCAAAAAAAAATCGCCGCCGCCTCTGCCGCCTCAGCACCACCACCTCCAGTCACCAGGGGAAAAAAATGCCAAGTTCATTACGAATGCCATATTTATGGCAGAAAAAAATGAAAATGTTGGCATTAGAAAAGAGAAATATGCCACTTTTTTGGCATTTTCAGAAATAAATGGCATTTTTCTGGGAAAATGGCATTTTTTTCATCGGCCGGAGGTGATGGTGCTGGGAGGTAGTACAAGCGGTGGGAAAGGCATCCATATTTTTTTAAATTTTTTTACGGAGTTTTTCTATTTTTTATTAATTTTTTTAAAAATAAAATTATTTAAAAAAAAGGTTTTTGAATTTTTTATTTTATAAAAATTTTATAAATTTTTAATTATATTTCTACGAATTTTTGAATTTTTTTCGAATTTATTATGAATTAAACATTTAATTATGGCTTTTGACTATTTTTAATTCATATTTAATGGAAGGGTAAGAATGGAATGCAAAAATAGGTATGTTTCCAATAGGACTCATATGGTCAATAAAAACATAGCATGCTAATTGATGTAATTAACTTTGTTCTCATTTTAATAATGTGAAATATAACAATTTTAGCAAGAAAAATAATTCATAATTCCTTATTTTAGACCTACCAATTTTATTGTAGGTTTTTGCCATAGTCATATTTTAGGTTTTTGCCATAGTTTTAGTCCTATTTGAACTAATTTCTATACATCATTGTTATTTGTCGATGCGTCATTTTTTGGAAAGCCGCCAAAAAATGTAGCGTTAGACAAAAGCCGACACTTTTCTTTAACCCTAGTTAATCCAACAGTATTTTCGGAATTATTTTTAACCCAACAGTATTTTGGGAATTATTTATTTAATTAGCAGTATTTCGGAAAAAAACTCCTAATTTAATGTCAATTCTTTCAAAATTTAATATTGAATTCCAATTTTATAAAAAAGTCGATGTATTCTCTCTCTTCCTATAAAAATTTCAACCTTCTAAATAATTATGAGTTTATCGTTTAAATTAAATATGCATTGATGTAATTTTATAAAATAATACAATAAAATTGGTAGGTCTAAAATAAGGAATTATGAATTATTTTTCTTGCTAAAATTGTTTTATTTCACATTATTAAAATGAGAACAAAGTTAATTACGTGTGTGTGAGTGATATAAATTATACGGAGTATAAGTTTTATGTTATACTTATGTGAGTGTAACACTTAAAACAAATACGCATTACAGGAAGCTAATTATAATTATAGTGGTTAAAAATGTGCATTGATGTGACATCATAATTCACATTCTATTAATTGAAATGAGTTTAGTAGATGTGATCAAAATAAAGTTGGTTAAGGTATCCTTTTCAAAATATTGTGTGTATCCGGTGGTCGGCTTATTACTCACAGATAAGATGGTAAAGTTTCAAATCTTGAGAGACCTCATGGCGGTTCTTTGGCGTCTAGGCAAGGGGGTCTCCATCAAAGAAATTGGTGAAAAAATGTACCTCATAAATTATACCATATTGTTGACATGAATGGTGTTCTAGATAATGGGTCACGGTTGTTTGATCATAATTTGCTGGAGTTAAGGAGCATTAAGTCGGGAGATATCCCACTTAACGGTACCCTTGGATTCGGCTGAGTTCTGGGTACAAGTGCACAACGTACCGTATGGTTACTCTAATATGGGAACTTCTAGGAGAGTTGGGATTTATCTAGAAAAATTTGTTAGGTATAATGATAATCGATTCGATGATAAGTGGGAGGCTTACATGAGGGTTCAAGTTTGTTTGGATGTACGAAAACCCTTAAAAGTTGGCACTACCATTAAGAAAAGTAAAGAGGAGGGTTCTTGGGTAGATTTAAAGTATGAAAAGCTTCCAAGTTTCTGCTTTGTTTGTGGAGTCATTGGACACACAGAGACATTATGTCCATTAATGTATGAGAAATGGGATAAAGCTTTACCAAACCTTTTGGCTTGGGGTTGTGTGCGGGAGGAACGAAACCTCTCTCCTCTCTGGATAATAAGTGGTTGGTAACAGAGGTGAGCTCAGCGGCAGGAGCAGGCAACATGACAGATATCCATAGGGCAGATCGGGAACTAGGCCTGCACTACATGTCGTGCAGTATGCCGGACTCCCGGCCAGTTGAAGCCGGGCTTTTTTCAGATGTTGGGCCTGGAACCGGCCCGGGTTGATACTGGGTCCAGGCCAAATCGGGTCGGACCGGTCGAATGTATAATTCTTTTTATTTGCTTTCTAATTAACCCCCCCCCCCCCTCATCCCCACCCCTCAAACCTCCTCAAAACACCCAGCCCTACCCAAGGAAAATAAAAAAATTGAAAAAAAATGAACCGGGTACCGCTCGGACCGCCCGGGCCGGTTCAAGAAAAACAGGGCCCGAGCGCGGCCCGCCAGGCCCGCCCAACCTAGGCTTAAGCCCAGAACCGGCCATCCGGTCCCGGTCTGGTCCGGGCCAGCACAGTAGCGGGCCGGTCCGGTTCACGGCCCAATTCGGCCCGATTCAGTCCACCCCTATGTGGCATGTGCAGGTGCAAATATATCCATATTTTTAAAAGGTAAACAAAGTATCAAATTTCCCCTTAATAATTTTAAATGAATAAAATAAATTTTAAAAAAAAATCATAAATTTAAATGAAATTGAATAATAAAAATATTAAAGAGTAAAAAATAAATATTTATTTTTATATTAAAATATTAATTCTTTAATTTTAAATAGCAAAATTATTATTTTTCCCTTGTAAAAGAACCACTTCGAATTCATAAATATAAATTTTAGTCCTGCTGTGAAATTTCGAAAATATTGTTACATTTTTTGAAATAACATTCTTTGATTTTGTTTAAGCTTAATAAAATTAAATTCACTATTATGTATTATTAGACTATGAGCATGTTTGATATTTAACGGTTAGTTGATAGCGAATTAGGTTAACGAGTTAGCCAAACATGCCCAAAGTCACCAAATTAAACGACCTGAATCAATATATACATGTCGAACTCGTGCTATTTTTTTAGGCAATTGACAAAGACATGCATTTAGGAAGACTTTACGAATTAATACGTGATGCGATTTACTTAAAACGTTAGTAAACGTTTTCGAATTCTCGTAGGAAAGAACCAATGAACTCGTGCTATTGTACTTTTTTGTATTTAAAATAATTCTAGTCAAGATTTGTGTACTTATATTTATTTGGGTCCAAGATCAAAGCAATCTAGCAATGAAGCATACTTAAATAAAGGGAAAATTCTATCTCTATTGAGTACCAAACTAGCCCTATATATCGACAACCTAGGGTATGTTTGGCAAAACTAGCTGAAAAGATACGTTTATGAGCTTTTTAGTAATGGTTAGCTTTTAATGACTGAAAAATCTTAAAAAGAAAAGGCAGTACATGTTTGATAAAAAACTGACTGTTTGATTTAGCTTTGTTTGATATACAAACTGTTAAGACTAATCAATAATAGAAGCTACTGACTTATCTGAGATGCTACTCACTGTAGCATCTAAAAAAATCTTTTATTTTTACAAAAGCTCTTAAAATTAGGAACGCCAAAACATAAAACTTTTTAAATAGTAAGAAAATTAGAAGAGAGGGAGACAAACATAACCCTAATATTTTACATTTTACATACTCCCTAAGTTTTTAATGCACAATCGTAAAACCAGCTGTCCGCCTTTATGCCAAGATAGTTTTTGCCTAGAAAATTGCGATATTTTCTGTAACCGGTTTCCCTTCTCCCAGACTACTTCATACTCTCACTCTCTAGCTGGAACGGGAGACGCGCGCAAATATTTACAGAGTATTTAGCCCTAATCGTCAAGAATCTGAAGTAAATAAAGAAATTTTAATCGTCAATGATCCTTAAGAGATTCTGAAGAATCTGATTTCTAATTAGCACATCAAGAATCTTCCTTTTATTCACACTTTGCTGTCAACGCATAACGCCCGCCCAACCCATACTGGAGGTAGGCGAATTTCTTCTCCTTTTCACATCTAATTATTGTTATGAAATTCCTATCTTTCGAATCATAAAAACGATTTATAGGAGTAGCGAATAGTTCTTGTTACAGAGCAATTACGCAGAGATGACTAGCGTTGTTATTGACGAATTACCAGGAACTCCAACCAGGCTTAAGGTTATTGTTTTTATTGTCATTCAAGAAAGCTTTAATTTTTTTCCTTCTGTGAATGTCTGAAATTATGTTATCTTAAAATAATCAAAAAGGGTTTTCGAATTTCAGGGGAAACCGATAGGAACGACAGTATGCTTCTTTCTTGGGCTTGGTTCTCTTGTGGCTTGGAATAGCATGCTCACCATAGGAGATTACTATTATCAGTTATTTCCTGTGAGAATCTCTCCATCTTTAATGGATGAATGGGTGTCCAAATTTATTTACGGTTAATAATATAGTGTAAAAAGGAGAATTAATTTGATTTTTTCGTGTTTATTCAGAATTATCATCCATCAAGGGTGCTTACCCTGGTTTATCAACCTTTTGCAATTGGAACAATGGCAATACTTGCATATAAAGATGAAAAGATCAATACTAGGATCAGAAATTTAGCAGGGTATACCCTGTTCAGTCTGGCCACCTTTTCACTCCTAATGGTATATATTCATTATTAAATCTGTCATTCCATTCTCATAAGTTTTGCTGTGTTTTTTAAGACCATATTGATGTGTAGTTCATTCAAATTGATGCAGTTGGATTTAGGCACATCTGGGAAGGGTGGGATTGGAAATTTCATGGGAATTTGTGTTCTTGTTGCATTCTTTGGAGTTGCTGATGCCCTTGTTCAGGGTGGACTTGTTGGAGACCTCTCTCTCATGTGCCCTGAATTCCTCCAGGTATTTTTATTTTTATTGTATTTGTTATTGTTATTAAAGAGTGCTTTTTTATTTCTCAAATATAATTTGGGATTTTATTGCAGTCATACTTAGCTGGTTTAGCTGCTTCGGGAGCGCTTACTTCTGTCCTGAGGTTGGTGACGAAAGCTGCTTTCGAAGGCTCCAACAATGGTCTCCGGAAAGGAGTTAGTAAGTTTCACTTTCGTCCTGCTATTGCACAATCTTAGATTAAACCATTGGGTTTGAATCCTATTTATACTAATGTCTTCTGCAGTTCTGTTTCTGGCAATCTCCACATTCTTTGAATTCATATGCATCATTCTCTATGGACTTGTCTTCCCAAAATTACCTATTGTGAAGTACTATCGCTCAAAGGCAGCTTCTGAGGGATTAAAAACTGTTGCTGCTGATTTAGCTGCAGCGGGAATTCAAACAAATGCAGTAAGTGACCCTATTCCCCTCTAAGGTTTCATTTGGCAGCTTTGCCTGACTTATTATTCTTATGACCAGAATAGTTAACTTTTGACTTATTTGGTCAAAGGGGATGTTATCAAACTTTTTATCTTTTCGGAAAGTTTAGCAGATTAAACTTCTTAGCCGAATAATTCTCTTACCAAATAGGCCCTTAATTTGCTAGAGTTGATTTTAAGTTTTAGAATAATGTGTACAGGCTGATGGTACCAAACAAGTGCAGAGGCTGAGCAACAAGGAGTTGTTCTTGAAAAACATTGATTATGGACTAGACCTCTACCTCATATACGTTCTGACATTATCCATTTTCCCTGGATTTTTATATGAGAATACTGGAACACACAAGCTTGGATCATGGTAAAGAGGAATCACATTCCTTTCAATTCAGTCGTGAATTTATCTTGTTGTGTTCCTTTCCGGTCTGTCCAAAGATAATACTTGTATTCATTTGTTCTATTATTGAAAAGAATATAAGGATCTTAAAATTTGAATCACTTCAACCCAAATCTCAACCACACAGTTCCATGTTGAGTCAAACGTCTTAACAAGTGTGTCAGATCATATATGCAACTTTATTCTTAACACATCTCTTTTTGTAGGTATCCTCTTGTTCTGATAGCTATGTATAACGTGTGGGACCTGATATCAAGATACACTCCAATGATCAAGAAAATTGCATTAAAATCCCGAAAGGGACTAATGATATCAATATTGTCACGTTTCTTGCTGATCCCGTGTTTCTATTTCACTGCTAAGTATGGTGATCAGGGATGGATGATAGCGCTTGTATCTTTCCTAGGATTAACTAACGGTCATCTCACAGTCTGTGTCCTCACTACTGCTCCTAAAGGTTACAAGGTTGGTTTTGATTGCTCTGAATAATCATCTTCATATGATTGTTTTTGTTGGTGGTGATAATTAATCTTTCCAGTTCTTTAAAGATTGAAACTTTTTCTTTTCTTGTTCTTATATAGGGACCAGAGGCAAATGCATTGGGGAATATTCTTGTTCTGTGCCTTCTTGCTGGCATATTTTCTGGGGTGGCTCTTGATTGGTTGTGGCTAATTGGCAAAGGCCATTTCTGAGGAAAGAGCATTTCTTTCTTAAGTTATATCTTAACAGCAAGGGGAAATTTTGTTTTCCCATTAGATATTTAGATTCAATAATGGTTATACACTATCAGTGTATTTTATGCTTCAAGTTTTTTGTATTTTGTGAATAGAGTTCAATATTCAAATTTATAGGGTTTACCATTTTATGCTGTCAGTCAATTAATTCTGTATTACTTATTGTAAATAGCATTTTATACTTTCTATTGTAGAAACAATAGTTCATATTAGGAAACGAAACAATACTTTGTATTGGGAAAATTGGAAAATACTACGATTTTTTTGTTATAAATCAAAAGATTTATTGTGTTTCTTAAATGTTATTTTGTCTTATTTTTGACATGCTTCTTACAATGAGAGGGTGCTCAATAAATGTTATAGGACATTTTAGCTTTTAAGAAATGTAATTTGCAAGAGGTTGCCTAATATTTTCAAAAAAAAACATGAACTTTAGAGGTTAATAAACGATATCCAAACTAATAATTATAATACAACAAAAATCACTCCTGACCATATAATTTTCTATTTTAGTTTATGATAGTTTAATTGATGGCATGCTCGTTTTTCTAAAATATTAAGAACCCATTCTACCTGTAACACTCAAATTGGTTGAATCAATTGATTTCCATGATAAATGATTAAATTGCTGGTAAAACGGTTGAATTGACTGAATTTGTTGAATTATGAAAACGTATATAAAAATATATTATTTCCCGTTCTTTTTTAGTTGCAATATGTTGAATTTTAAACTATTCGTATGCTCTACTTTGAATACATTTTTATTTATTAATTTATGAGAATTATTTTTTAAAAAATATATTGTTCAGTTATCTCCTTAAAAATTTTCAATATCTATTTATGGTCAAAGGTGTGCGTTGACAAATGTGCAAAGTGGACCGTTGCAACTAAAAAAGAACGGAAGAAGTATATTCTATTAATAAAATAAATTAAAAATTACATGAAAAATAGTTCAAATCTTCTTTTACACTAACTTCAAATCTTCAATCAATTCAACTAGAATAATAATTTCAATGTTACTTATTTTCAGAGACGGATCAAGAATTTCGAGTCAAGGGAGGCGAAATTTTTTGTTAGTGTAGGAGGTTAAAAAAATCACTAGAGATGGATTTTTTTGCTAGTGTAGCAGGGCAAAATTTTTTCACTAGGGTAAGCCTTTGCGGCTATATTTATTCAAAAGAATTCATTATACATACATGATGATATTTAAATCTATATATTACATTCTAAGTTTAGACAATGGCAAAATAACTTTAATTTTATAATTGGAGTGCTCTAAAAAAAGTATTGTTGCATTAAAGCGTAAGAAATGGCAAATCAAAGAAAAATAATTTGAAAATAAAAAAGGATATATAACATTTTATTTAAAGATAAAGAGTTTTTTTAATAGTTTTTTTTACTCCAAGGGGCGTCTGAGAGAGGGGTCTGGGGGGCCTGGAGTAATGAGGGCTGAAACTCACTCCATTGAGTTTCGAACCCGAGACCTCTCGTAAGGGAGAGTGAATCGGCGACCAGCTGAGCTGGACCGCTTCCTCTTAAAGATAGAGTTTATAAGGTACACATTCACCAATACTTTTAAAATAATTTGAACATTGTTGAACTACGTGAATCTTATAGAAATAAAGAATTGGTTTTTGAATTACAATTTTTGTCTACCAAGG
The DNA here is from genome assembly GCA_945859875.1 of Cuscuta europaea. Classification (NCBI taxonomy): domain Eukaryota; kingdom Viridiplantae; phylum Streptophyta; class Magnoliopsida; order Solanales; family Convolvulaceae; genus Cuscuta; species Cuscuta europaea. The sequence continues at coordinate 13,849,420 of CAMAPE010000004.1, forward strand.
AGGGTGTTCATGAGTCACAAGGAGTTTTCTTAATATTACAATAGTGTGTATGAGATTATTATTTTTAGAATAATATTATATTGCTAATTCATATATAATATATATAGTGCATATTATATTTGCTTAAATAACTAAATTTTATTATCTATGCAATAAAGTCTTTTTAAAACGTAAGAAGTAAATGAATTGTGTAATTTAATTCAATAAACATTTATAAGTTGGATTCGCTTCACATGATCTAAAAACTGTGTAAATAGTTTGTCTGGTATTTAATATTGTTTGATATATATTTTACAACATTGTTTACTAGTTATCTAATAAAGATAATTAAACATTACAAAACTAAGAATTTTTATATAGTAAGTATCTTAAATCTTTAACAATGAGTTGTTCTATTGTTTATTTATTTAAGTTATGTAAATTATTTTAGAAGTTTCTTCTTTTAAATCTCTAATTAAGTGTTACATTATGTAAGACTATATATTAATTTTTAAAACTAAAAGTTAAGGGGGGCGAATCTAATTAAAGTATGAAAATTTTACGAAAATATTACATATACAATAGAAAATTTTGAAAGTCCAAGGGGGGCGGTCGCCCCCCGCGCCCCCCCTTAATTCCATCCCTGCTTATTTTGATTATCACATAATTTAGTGGGTGAAATAAAAATTTATACGTGATGAAAAATTTGATTGATAAAACTCCACAAAAAACATGAAAATATATTGACATGCTTTTTACAAATCTTGGTCCAAAAAGGTTGAATGCCCAACCCCAAGGCCCCCCACCCCGACCTGACAGGATGGTGGGGAGGTTAATCAGAGGCGGCTTGAGCATTTTGGAGGCCCCAGATGAAAAATATTTACTATGTACAAATCACTTTTAAAATCAGATAAATTGAATAAAAATCGCCTTATGAAAAAAAGCATATTCAAAGTCCACGATATAATGTTTGTAATATTCAAAAGGATAAATTTTAAAATGCAAACTTATTCAAAACACAAGGCAAATTTGTACTTGTAAAAGTATTAAGAGACTTCAAGAACGAGACTCAGAGAGAAGAGCTGAAGAGTCTTAGTTGATTCACTAACCAAGGACCCATGTCGACGGTGGACAGTGAGGCATATATACAGTAGCCGATTAGCGGTCTGTGTTGGACGTTGATGCATGTTGAGATCGGCTTTTGATAGTTTTTTCCTAACTTTAAGGTGTCATAAGTTTCAATTTTAAGCTCAAGTCATATTTACCGGACGTTGGTTCGAGTTTTGGTATTTTTGGAGTCAAAATCAGGAAATTTGAGCCTGACACCGGTGTTTGAGAAGCAATAGGGACGAGTCGAGAAGCATTTTAGAGTTGATTAGGAGCATTGGAGATCAGTGAGGTGTTAAAGACAAAGTTTTGAAGACAAAAGAGCTCTATAATTGGCTACAGGATCAAAAGAAGACGAATAGAGTTTGAAAACAACGGTCAGAATGACGTTCTGACAATCGTTCAAGCATATCTTTTCTTAGGAACATCCAAAAAACATGATTCAAGTTTCATATGAAAGCCAACTTCAAGGGCTGAAAATCATATGAAGACACCATTGTGAGAATCTGAGAGAAGCAAGGTGAAAACAGACGATAAAGTCAGACAATCTCTGTTGAGATTTCAGAATGCGACCTTCCACCATTTTATTCATATATTTTTATTGGATGATTCAAATCCAATTTTGCAAGTTGTGTTGGATAGAAGACTTCATTAGCTACAACTTTGATGAAGGACGAATAGTCAAAAGTGAACTATAAAGCTGATTTTTGCTTGCAGTTGCCGCTTGGTGTATTGGCGGTCTGCGAATAACACCTAATACTAATACGAGAGTAGAATTTTTTGGAGGCCCCCTTGGTAGTTGAGGCTCAAGGCAGTTGCCTGGCCCAACTGCCCTCAAAGCCGCCCCTGAGGTTAATCACGGTGACTCAGTCAGCAAAGCGGCGGTAGGCCTTATACACGTGCGCACCAGAGGTCCAGTCTTATTTCAGATTCTGTAACCTCCACACGGCCGCTACGGGTTTCGATCCTTGATCATTTGATCCAATTTTCCCATCACTCGATCAACTAAGCTACTCGTGCGGGTATGTTTTTGACAAATCTTTATAGAATCGTGGAGTGCGTGATTTGTTCTCTTTGTTTTGGCTCTATTGCCAACTTGACTTTTTAGCTTCTTTCCGAATCATCATTAATAAAAACTATCTTCGGACATACTTCGTATTCGGTACTTTTTAGATTCCAAATTTCCAATCATGAAATATGTTAACAGAAATAAGTGCACTGATAAAGACCCACAAGTGTTGTGGATGATAATAAATTATTAGAGCATTACATTAGTCAACCATGGGAGTTGGTATACTGCTGTTTGACGATGGCTTTCATTGTAAGTCAAATGTTCATATATATATTGGTATCAACTTCACACGGAAAGAAAATTAATTACAAAAAATAATTTTATCAATTTAGGACCTGAAATTTTTCATGCAATAGTAGTATATACGGAGTATATGTGTAATGAAGTGGTGAGGGGCGACATGATTCGAATGAAACTCTTCTCATTTCCGATCTTGTAAACCTTTCAACTTTGGGTTGCTATTGCTAGCCTGCTAGGTCTGAAGATGACGACGTCAATTCATCTCACACTGTGGAACCAGAAAGGCAAATGAGTGTCGCTTCTCAAAGGCGAACGATATCACCTTATGATCTAATAGCAGGTGATAATCCTAGGGTGATTATCACCCAAGTTTCTCTTAAAGGGGACAACTATGAAGAGTGGGCCAAAGTTATATGAACAGCGCTACGAGCTCGAAAGAAATTTGGCTTCATCGATAGGACCATTCATTCCCAAACCTGACCATCACTATCTTGATTTGGAAGATTGGTGGTCTAATAACCCCGTCTCTTGGATTCGGAATACCATTGTCTCTTGGATTTGGAATACCATTGATACTTCTATTCGCTTAGCGATTTTACACTAGGAGATGGCATGTGAATTGTGGGAGAAGTCACATTTTATGTTATTAATGGTCCTAGAATACATCAACTCAAACGAGAGTTGGGTGAATGTAAGCAGCGGGGACAGGTAACATGGCAAATTGCATTGTAGATTAGATGACAAGGAGGAAAATACGATAAATAAGTTTGAAACTACCCTTAGTTGAGAAATAATTAGGTTTCAAAAGTACCCCTTGTTGAAAAAAAACCTACTATAATGATATTAATGGTGATGGGTCGGTAGAGGCATGGGTTGTTAGCCCAATTACTTTAGGCCCATTCAGTGGTACTAGTCACCACTTCTCCGGGCGCAAAAGTTTTTGGCCCAAATGAAAACTTGAAGGCTGGTGCCTTTTCGGAAGAGTTGGAAACGAAAGAACGCAGGAAGTTAAACGTTGAGACTCTGGTCACAAGAAGTTTGGATATTCGTAGATGACCAACGCAAGCAGAAGACCAGAGGATTGGGCCTAGGACCAAGGAGGGCCCAGGCTGACACTCTTTTTTCTTTTTTTACTCCATGTGGCGTCTGGGGAAGGGGACCAAGGAAGTTTGGAGTAATCTAGGCTGAAACTCACTCCATTGAGTTTCGAACCCGAGACCTCCCGTAGAGAGAGTTAGCCGGCGACCAGCTGAGCTGGACCGCTTCCTCAAAAATACTTCGTATATATTTTTAACTAGTATATAGGTATAGAAATTTGGTCCACCCTCAAAAAATAAAAGGGTAATTCTTTTCAAAGCCTCCAAATTGCTATTCACAACCACTTCATTAAATATAAAAAAAAAGCATTTCTGCCTTCTATTCCATCATCGGCCTTTTGAAGTACAGGCGATCACGGGTTCTGACAAGCTCAACGACGTCTTTTTGTACATGTTCTGTGTTGACTCGATGGACTTGGCCGACGAGTTCAGAATTCCGGTGTACCTCTTCACAAAAATTTTAAAACCCGCCGTCGATCTTGTTAAGTACCGCTCCGCGAATAAGCTTTGTCAGGTAACATTTAGAGCATACGGGGATTTTTGGGTCTGGATCGGAACTCTTGAATTCGGTGACGTCTTTTTCCTCATCATCTCTTAGTCTCTGTGAATAAAGGAACGTCTCAAGGGGTAGGCGTCAAAAGTAAAGCTGAGCTTCTCCTAGATGATTACATAATGTAAGATTTATAGGGGGTGTTTGGATTTGATTCTTAAAACTGCTTCTGCTCCTTCAGGGAGCAGAAGCATAAATTGGAGTGTTTGCGTAAAAGTGCAGAAGTGATTCTGGTGCTCTAATTTACGTACTCCTAAAATCAGTTTTTTTAGAAGTTGGGGGTGACCAGCTTCTGAAAACTGATTCTGATTCTGCTTCTACTTTAAAAAAGAAGCAGAATCAGAATCGGTTCCAAACACTCTCATACATTCAACTAAAAGTAAATGATATCCATTGAAGTGAAAGTGGAAACGAAGCAGATATATACGTAGACTAGGCTATGTTTGGCAGACATAAGTCTCTGCCTTCTAGCTTTTGTACTATTTAAAAAGTCTTTAAAAGCTTCTAGTTGTATGTTTGTCATGCCAATTTTTAAGAGCTTTTATAAAAATAAAAGATCTTTTTTGAGATGCTACAGTGAGTAGCATCTCAGATAAGTCAGTAGCTTCTAGTATTAATTAGTGTTAACAGCTTGTATATCAAACATAGCTAAATCAAATAGTCATCTTTTTATCAAACATGTTCTGCCTTTTCTTTTTAAGATCTTTTCAGTCACTAAAAGCTAACAGTTACTAAAAAGCTCATAAAAGTATCTTTTCAGCTAGTTATGCCAAACATACCCCCGAAGAATTAACTCAGATGACTGTGGAAAGTAGAAATCAATTTCTCATCTTCAGCTCTTATTCCCATGCTTTGACTGTTTTGTTATTTTAATAGGTAATTTAGACATATAAGTTATTTCTATTTATTTTTATTTAATTAGTGGCTGTGAATAGCAATTTAGAGGTTGTGAATAGAATTACCCAAAATAAAATAAAAAAAATATACCCGGTGATGCTAGCCCTGCAATCTGTCCGTCCGAAATTGGGAATTTTACACAAATAGGCACAAAGCTCAAAATATATCAAGTTTTTCATTTTTTTATTTTTTTTAAGAAAGGACATACTCCTATAAACACCTACCTACGGAAGCCTGGAGCCTATACTTTTCACATTGCTAACAAAGTCGATGTTAACAAAAAATTCAAAAAGCGCATGATAAAAATTGCAAAATTAAAAACTTTAGATTTAATTGAAAAAAGAAACTGAATTTAAATTTTAAGAAGTAAAAATCAGAAAATTGATAAAATGTAAAAATCTTTAAAATACTTTTAAATGAATGAAAATTGTAAAAAAAGTACAAATGACGTTTTTTGTAATGTAATTTTTAAAAGATTGGTATAATTTGTATATATAAAAATATAAATTTAAAAAAAAACTCAAAATTTAATGAAAAAGGTTAGAAAACTTAAAAATACACAAACCAAAAAACTATAAAAGGAATGTGTAAAATAAGATTAAAATATTTTGAATCGATTGAAAATAAAAAAAGTAATTAATTTTTTTTTGAAAAGTCGTTATTTTTAATAATATTAATCCATACAAATAAAAAATCTAAAAGAATAATACATAAATATTGAAAAAATTCAAATTAATGAATATAAATTTTATAAATAAGAGAAAAATGTAAGTATAATTCATAGAATTATAAAAAAACTAAAAAAACTAAAAGAGTGTAAATTATAAGATCTTGAAAAATAAAATGTGAAATTTTAAAATAATGAACATGTAAAAGTATTTAAAAGTTTAAAAATTCTAATTTACTTTTTTCAAATCATTTTTTAATTATTTTTTTATCTATATTGAATAACATTTAATTATGTATTAGTCAAATCAAAGTCCAATAAATGAGAGGTACATGAAGGAGGAGAATGAAACCAAGCCCGCAATAAGACAAAGAACCGGCTATTCTAGCTGACTTATGAGCAACGCGATTCGCATATCGCCTAATATCGCCTAATATGAGAAAAGCTAATATGAATAAAATTAGCTCCCGTTTCTCTAACGCCACCCGCTATAAGACCAAACGTTCTTTTGCTTTCTCCCTGTCGAATCTCAGAGATAGCTTGAAGTCGTCAGATTCCACCTCTACTTTAGTCCACCCATGCACCAAAATACAAGACAGAGTCTCTCGGATATAACTCACCTTCCGGTGCTGAGCAAAATCCCTCCCATGGCTTCACTACTCCAGCTACAAAAGCACCCGCATAGTCTCGAAGCACCCAGCTAAAACCCCGCCTCTTCCCTCTAGTAGACACATCAGTATTAAGCTTGAGAGTACCCGAAGTTGGGGGCTTCCAAAAAGTAGAACCTACATGTGTAAAAGTTCTGTGATTGCTGCAATTTTTCTGTAGCAAACAATGGGTTTCTGAGCTTGCTTCCAGCCTTGCCAATACAACATTGACCTGTCCAAATTTTGCTTTGTCTGCTCCTGAGCTCCTCTCCAAACACGATCATTCTGAGCCCGCCAAATTCCCCATCAACTTAACATTAATAAGAGGCGCTCCTCCAAGCCCCTCGTTTCAAACACCTCTTAAACCCACCCTAGAAAAGAAGAAGCGTTAGCACCCGACCCACCCGAGTTCACACGTTTGCACAAATGCAATAGCATCTTGCTGCTCACTGCACACCAGCCACACGTCCCAGGACAGTCCACACATCTTCCCCACAGCGCTGCATAAGTTGGGAGACACCCTAGCAAACCTGTCTACAAAAAACATTTTATTTTAGGAGGCAAGTCAAACCACCACATGGCTGTCAATCCGGTCCACCCTTCTTCCTCAAACTCACCCCTCAACTTCCTATAACAACTCTTAACAGAATATGAGTCTCTCTCATCACACCTTAAGATAATCTGGTCTGGCACCACACATGTACTAAGGGGAATACTACGAATTGGCTTCCCATCCGTTTTCTCAAAGACATCACAGAGATTATCATGATCCCATTCGCTTCCACTCAGACTCATTATTTTTTTTTGTTTTTATGATCTTATTGTTTGTTTTTGTTGCGTATTGTTGAATCTGAATTTTTCTAACATTGAAAAGTCTAATTTTACAAAAACATGGTTGCAAAGTTTAACAATCGGCATAAAATGAGGATCTTATCAACAATTGAGGCAAAATTATATACAATACAAAAATTCAAAGCTAATATGTATTGACCATGAATAGATTGGATATTAATCCTGAATAGGATGCCTAAAAATCTAATACGTATTGAACATGAACATATCACATATTCATCCTGCATAGGATGCCTAGATATCGGAGTATCATATACCTTGCTGCCCCATCTTCCTTCTTCGCCAACAAATGGAGAAAATCGAAGAAACGTGCAACGAATCCTGCTCCTTCATCTTAGTTCGCCGCCAAGCCTCCTTCGTCGACATTCCTTGCCGTTTAGAAGAGACCATGAAACACATTGTTGAATCACCGAGAGAAATCAACAAACATCACGGGAGAAGTGTTGTAAGATTGAAGTGAAAATTGAAGAAAATAATTTGTGCCATAGAAATTTGAAGAGCGTAATTTAGTGATGGTGTGCTAGATGGACGCCGATAAGAGTGGCCTGACAAGCAAGTTTTTGGTAAGAGGATGATTTTTAATTGGGAAGATCTATGGTGCCTTCTAATTGCAGAGTGTTTTGGTACATCTTACATATGGCTAAATCCCATTGGATATACACGCCAGCTAATCCGTTTCACAAAAAAATGCATAATAATCCCTACACTATAGCTATTTTCATCAATCTGGTACCGTGAAAGGAAAAAAATCAATCCGGTAATCTACTAATCTCTTATGTCGCGGGGACATTCCCTTGCATTCTCCCCTTTCAACCTCTAACTTCATAGCAACTTTCATGAGTCAAATTTTCATTGCCGATTCTTCAAGTTTACAAGGAAATAAAGAAGCACTATGTTCTACAGCCTCAACATATCTGCGGAGCCGGATTGCCCTAATTTTCCTACCGGCCCATTTTTAAATAATATCATGCTTCCTTCAACAATCTCCGACGTTGAGCATTACGGTCGGTGGTGAAGAAATGCACGTCTAGGTTACCTTTCTCGTCCACGAAAGCAGGGGATTGGCAGCTCATATATACACCATTGAAGAGAGTGTAAAGAAATCGGCTGCACACCAAGTTTGCAACCACTGCATATATGCCGGTAAAATCATTTATTTAGGTTTCGCTATTTTATTTCATTGTATTTATTTCTAGAGTTAACGGGATTTGGGAATTTATTTCATGTTGGTTACACCATTTAGTCTCGACAAAAGAGAATTGAATTCATGTTGTCTATATCAATTGGTTTCTACATTAGATTTCCCCTAACCTAAACTTTTAGCTAGGCTTAATTTTTATCTGATTTTTACAAATTTGGGTAAAAAATGAGCTTTTTGTTGACCATAAACCAGTTGCAGGTTACTTATGGGTTACTGGGGCAACTTCTTACAATCCCTGAAAGCATCACCTTTTCTTGATAAGGTCAAGTTTGAATTGTGAGTATCTTTTGAGAGACTAGAAAATGTAACTAACATATTTGAAAATTGGTTGGGGGTGACTGCTGAGAAGTAACTAACACATTACAAGTTTAGTTTTTCTCCATTTTAGTGCTAAGTGAAGTAACTTATCGTTTCTCCCCGGCCCCTTTCAAACTCCCAGGGACATATCTACTGATTGTCCTTTATAGGTTTCTCAAGATCCTCATAAGCCAAGCTCCACTCGTGGTAGTGGAAAAACTGTTCCACATCAAACCTCTCACCTTTTAATTCCAATGGCAGAGCTCGTGTATTTACACAATAGGAGGGTGAAAACCAATTTTCACGTTTCCCATCATAGTTTATTTGAGCATTTGGATGACAAGAATCATCATATTCCATAACTTTTACTGATTATAGGTTACAAAATCGATCGTTGAAGTAAGGATTAGTAGTATTGGAACGAACTACATCGGCCAGCTTTCACAAAGCAGACGAAAATGGGAAGACAAATTGAAGCTAGGGTTAATAATGTTTATTTGAATTGTTTAGTTTGCAATTGTGCATTTGGATGACAATAATTATTATTTACATTGAAACTTTGATTAGTTTTTCTTTTTACTTCATAAAAGACAAAAAGTATTTAGTATAATACATTTGCTATTGACGATAAAATGGCTGCATCTTGAGTCTTTTCAACGGCATTAACTAAGAAAAGAAACACTTCGATATGTACTCTCTAATGTTTTATGCTGTGAATATTATTATAGTACATGTTATAATATCCGATTGATTCATGTCATCATTTTCACTTTTTCATTATTATGATTTTAAATTGATTAAGAGTCGCACTGATATTTTGAGAAAGATCCTAGGGATTTCCTTCTCTCCTAGCAGAAACAGGTAATATTGAAATTACATCGAAGGAAGGAAAGAATCATGGTCAGAGATTTCACATGTGTTCTATAAGGGGAAGGTACGAGTTAATTACTGCATTTAGCAATGAATTAATTATTCATATTTGTTTTCATTTAGCTATTGTATCTGTTAAATTTTATATGTCAATGATTGTTGCTATTTTGAGTGGTTTGACAAAGAGGAGTACTCCCATTGTGCCATAGAAGTTATCAATAGTTTGAAGAAGAAGAATGATGAACTTATTGAGGAAGTGAAACAATTAAAGTTTGACAGTGAAATGGCATTATGTGGATAATTGGCACATGGAGAAACTTGGGATGAATGTTCAAGTTATATGCGGCTGAAATGGAAAGAGGAGAAAAAAATGATTGAGATGAACATGAAAAAAGTCAAAGAGAAGAAGGCATTGAAGACTCAATTGTTGGTATTGCAAACTGAGTTGAAGAAGACAAAAGGAACTTATGTATCAATGATAGAAATTAAAAGTGTAGAAGCTAGATTTGTAGTTGTTGGATTTGTTTTAGTTGGTATGTTTGTATTAATTGTCTCAGTTATTGTAAGTAAAGTGTATTAATTAGCTATTTTATGGTGTGATTTCTAAAGGGGTTGTCCTCAGTTGGGTTTGGAACTCTTGGTTCGTAGAGTATGAGTGTATCATCATACTTGTTTAGTTAATAAAGTGTATGAGATGATCATTATTTCATAAATGTATTTATCATTGTTAGATATTAGTTGCAGGTAATGATTTCATATTAATTATGCATTAAACTGTCAAGTATAATGCACTGAAATGAGCTAGGAAATTGAAGTATAAGGCACTTTTAAGCCTATGCATTAAACGGTGATAAGTATATTTTTGGCAGAAGACCAAACATTTGTTAAGTAAAGTGCACTCATATCAGCTCTGAAATTTTATATTTGTTCTGATTCTAACCTCAATCAGGGCACCAAAATCTTTACATTTTATATTGGTTCTCATTCTAACTTTAATCAAACCACTTAAATCAGCACTTGTGTTGTTTTATGAACTTTAAACCCCTTTCAGTGCACTGAAATCAACACTTGTTTGGATTTATGAACTTTATTTTTCTCATAACTTTATGTATTTATTATGGTTGACTGAACCATATCTTGTTTCATCAGGTTGATAACATAAGGAGAATCAAGGAACAGACTGAAGTATAAGATGCTTTCATTGCGTTGCCATAGAGTTTGTCAGAGTATAGCAATAAATGACCTTTACAAAAGATGGCCTATACAGATAAGAAAAAACACCAAATAGCTGTCTTCATTGGTGTTAAAAGATCCAGCATTAGCTTGCAAAAAAAGACCTAACATTAGCCTCCACAAAAGATTAACTAACACTGGTCTACAAAAATACCAATACATTGGTCCCCAAAAAAAAACTAGCACACTGGCTTGCAAAAAAAAATACATTGATTTGCACAAAAACTAATCTAACATAGCACCACAACTTTAACTAACGGTGATCTTCATAAAGCCAAATAACATAGCACCACATCTACAAAATTAAGTTCCAGATTGTTGCGAAGTTGTAGGGGCAAAAGATGGATAAAACAGATTTAGCATCCCCTTGTCCCGGCTGCAATAAGTATCATTAACTAAATTAAGAATAGCTAACATTATGTGTTAATATTATATAACTTAATACTACATAAGTGATAATATCTTACATTTATGTAAACTCTTGCATCTTCACCATAGAACACCCCATCCATTTGGAACACCTAGTGTAGGATTTGCAGCATTTAGTTACCTTCCTCTAGATCTTTTTGGTTGGTTAGGATCACTAGATTTTCTTGGTGGTCCATCATCCTTCCTTGCTCTTCCTCTTGATTTTGCCTACACATTAATAAGTAGTGAGTAAAAAGAACTACAACAACCTATCACAAGGAAATAAGCGCAAATTTCAGGTTGCATGTTTATTCATAAAAATAAAACAAGGAAATAATACTTCGTACTGCATAAGGCATGATGTGAGTTTTCTCGCACTTTAAAAGATTGTAGAATAGCGGTGAAAGTACGAGTATCGTCTCCACAGGGACGGACAAAAGGGAATCAAGGATTAATTAAATTCAGCGATTAAAAAAAAGAATAAAATAAAATAAATGCGTCGTGCGAGATTGGTTGGTTGAATTAAAATTAAACTAATGCGAATGAACGATTAAAATAAAAGATTGGGTTCTCTCTAATTAACGACGAAGGGAGCAGGGATTGATTCCGGGGTAATCAGATCTCTGGCAGATCAGTCCTAATTACATGAAATTAATTTAATTGAGCCTGTCTAATCAATACTAAGTTCTTGCCGCTCTCGCGGCGTAGAGTACAATAATTTAGGGGACCAGGCAGATCTCTCATGCGACAAGATTCTAAATTATTGCCAAAACGAGCGAGCTTACGGCCCCTTAATCGCTACTAATCTCTTAGCCAACGATTAAGTGTGTGTGAATGTGTCCTAGAATAAACTAGATCTCACTTAATTTATTCTATGTGCAATTGTAATTCTAGTCGCGATTCCAGGCTACAAAAGATATCAGTTAAATTATTCAAACACAAATTAAACGACATTCATGCAATTAGATCGAAAAGAATCTAGCCATCAATCATGATTAACCCCTTCATCAATCCCAAATCCCTAATTAAACTACTCACAATTCATAATTGAAGAAACAACAGAATTGGGAAGAATAGAATAAATTGTCATTAATTAAAAAGATGAACTTACAAATAATTCCAGGGTCTTGGAAGAAAATAGCGTAAAAACGGTGTTAAATTCGTCCCTAGGCCTCTCCGTAATGTTCGTGACCGCTAAAAAGGGTTAAGGAGGCCTTATTTATAGAAAAGAGGGGGAAAATCACAATTCTGGTCGATGTGGGAGATTTCCGCGCGTAACTCGGGGCTACGCACGATCGTGCGTCCCTGGCTACGCACGATCGTGCGTAGCAGGCAGTAGCTCCTCCACGGTTTTGGCTCTTACGCACGATCGTGCGTCCGTGTTCTTCATCCTTTTCTCTACTCCGAATTTGACTGAAGAAAGTTTTAGATAATGAAGTCCTCTATCCACCCCAACTTGCTGAATGTGATTTGAATCATCTAATCAAGAGATATGATCAAAACGGTGGAAGGTGTCATTCTGAAATCGCAGCAGAGATCATCTGACTTCGTCATCTGTTTTCACCTTCTTTCTCTCCTATTCTCGTAACGGTGTCTTCATATGATTTATATCCCTTGAAGTTGTATTTCATATACAATTTGAATCATGTCCATTAGTTGTTTCTACAAAGAGATATTCTTGAATGATTGACAGAAGGTCATCCTAGTCGTCGTTTTCAAGCTTCATTCATCTTCTTTTGATCCCGAAGCCAATCTTAGAGCTCTTTTGTCATCAAATCTTCATCGTAAACCTCCCGCTGTCCTCCATAGCTCTCAAATCAATCTCAAATGCTTTTCAACTCATCCCGATTTCTTCTCAAGCGCCAGTGCCGAACTCTAAAATCCTGATTTTGACTCCAAATGACACAAAACTCAAACCAACGCCCGGTAAACATAACTTGAGCTAAAATTGAGACTTGTAACACCTTAAAGCTAGGGAAAACCATCAAACCCGATCCCAACATGCATCAAATGCATGTCTAAATACGAACTTATCAAGGCATTTTCTTCTCAAACATAAAATACACAAATTTGGCACAATAGCATACCGTAGCAGGACTTGGCTATATTAACATGACTTCTCAGCCCATATATTAGATGCCCTGAACCCAACAGAGAACAATAGAGAACATTGGAGTAAATTGCAAACATCCCTTCTCCTCAAACTGGCACAAGAAGAAGTGTATCACAGAAAAAAAGCAAAAGTAAATTGTTTTAAAAGAAGGGGATGAGAACACACAAAAAAATCCACAAATATGTCAAAGAAAGAATCGGGCACCAGAGGATTGTTGTAGTTCTTTTTACTCACTACTTATTAATGTGTACGCGAAATCAAGAGGAAGACGAAGGAAGGGAACTCACACACTGACCAACAAGCTATTGGCACAATTGCAGTTGTTACTTCCAGAACCTATACATGGAAGAGCCTAGAGACAATCAATGTTCTCAATATTTGCTTCAGTTCATCCCTTATACAATTACACCTCTAATATTGTTGATATTATATATCACCCTATTGATGAAGAGATCAAAGGGGCAACTTGGCAGTTGAATAAAGAAATCTCCCCCAAGACAAGATGGCTTTCCAGGAAGCTTTTATAGACACTGTTGGTCTATAATCAATAATTATAATGAGGCGGTGCATGAATTCTATCTACGAATCCCTAATTGTATCATTATATACTACAACATCAAACTACTGCATAAAAACAACATGATTGTATCATTATATCGGTGGCCTAGGGTGTAGTCCTTGAAAGGAGTACCTTAGCTTCACACTTAGTGATAGTGATAATCAAATTCCAAAATTAAGAGAGAGAGAAAAGCATAGCAAATGGTCTCAGAGGAGAAATTCAACCGAACTGTGAAGTGTGAGCTTTTTACAAGTCTAACATCTTAAATTCCAATAGCGATATGACTAACAAGCAAAACCATGAAAGGATAACCACAGGTAAAAAAAGACTAGTTAAAGGAACATGAAATAGAAAAGAGGTTTAGAACAAAACAGTTCAGTCCAAACTCCAAAGTAATATATGCAAACATGTTAATACCACTAGTAAAAAGATGACTTATAGTGACATTTAATTAGTGTCACTAAACGATTTAGTGACACTTTGAAAGTGTCACAAAAAAGTGGAGCTAGTGACGCTAAATTTTGTGTCACCGTTAACAAGTCACTTTGGTGTCACAAAATTATGACATATAAACATCATAGAGATCTGTGATATATACGTAATAAGGATTTTTGTGATACCAATGCATCATGCTTTTTAGTGATATACCGACATCAACAAATATAATGATACTAATACACATTCAAATTTTGTGATGGTTTGGTGTCACTAGCCCCACTTTCCTGTGACACTTTCAGAGTGTCATTAAATCATTTAGCGACACTAATTATAAGTGTCACTATATCTTGCTTTCATGACAGATTAGTGGCATTACTTTATATGTTTGCATTCAAGCAATATAGTAATACACCAATTAACCAACTTTAAATACACACTAATAAACATTACAATATAATACTAGTGTTTGGATTTCATCATTGTTAATTCTTATTGTTAGGTTACAACTTCCCCAACAACATAGGCGCAGCCGCGCAGGCTTTCAGTTTCAAGCAAAAATGACGCCACAATTAACCGGGGCATTGCATAACGTACAGTTTTACATTCCACAAAACAAGAACCTACAAAAGTATACCCAACATAAAGTTCTCAATGAATTTCACTCCAAAAGTGTTTCTTGCATTTTCCTTCACTCCAAAAGTACACGAACTCCAGATCATCATTCAATCAACCGCATCTGTAAACAAGAAGTACAAGTATAAGAAATTAATCCAGGTTCTGTAAAATGTTAACACAATGAACAAAATAAGTACAATATGGAAAAAAAATCTTACTTTAGGATCAATTTTGTTGCATATGCTACCCACTCCTCACACACTTGCAAGATGTCTTGTTCAGAGTAGTCCTTTATTGTTGAGAACTATGAGTATAAAAATACAATGAGTACAAACATATACAAACTTCAATTAATGTTATCCCACAAAAATATATACAAATAATCCACATTTAACTCACATTCTTTTTCAAGACATTAACATCACAGACAATGTCACTCATGTACTTCATCAAGAAGTATCCACATTCCATAGAACCAGTTTGCTTAGGGCACTAAATAAGCGTCAAGTACAGATTGGTATCATTATACAACATCATGTAAACATGCCAAATACAATATAGGGCAATGAGGAACATACCATGACTGTAACCCAATTCAGAGATAACCTCTTCTTTGAAACCGAGACATGATGAATTTTCACTCCCGTGATATTCAAATACAAGTTAGATATGAGTACATTATTTTTCATCAACTTATAAAAGTTCCTATTTTTCAACACAATGCTCTGACCGAAACAATTACAAAAAAAGGCATAGCTACATACATGCATTGTGATTAAGTACCACAATGTATGACACTCAAAGATAACTTAACTGGTTCACAATTAGTGACAGATCTTCTGATGGATTCTCTCCAATTGAGTCCAAATAGTACACTGTCCATGCCACAACATCAATGGCTACCAACACCCAATGATTGCTACACATTATATTATCTATTTAATCAATTGCTATAAAAAATTCCAGGTTGAAATAAAAGGATACGAATCAGTAGCAAAAAAAGATTTAGTGTAATACTTCTAACCGTCGTAATTACCATGTATTATAAGGGATCAGTGTGATTTGTCCAGGCAAACAACCACCCAAAAGATCTGCTATATAGCGAGACCTCCTTGTAATGGACTCATCTGAGGGTTTCAATGGTACCGGTATTGCACCAGACGTGCCAAATTGGACTGGCATATTACCTCCATCTTCAAGCATCTTCTGATATAAGTGCCTTCTCATCCTTTGTTTTTTTTATATATTACTACTAATTTATAGACCACAAATGTTATTCAAGTTAGTCTTGAGTGTTTTATTTTTACTATTTTAAGACCACATATGATTGTACTTCTCGGACTGAGCCTTGAGTACTTTACAAAAGTTTTAATTTGAGCACCAAAAAGTTTTACTCATGCAATCATTTTGATCATATACAAACATACAGTCATGGTATTGAATTTCTAACACCACACAATTTCAGAAACATACCTCTTGATGAAGTTATAAGTCAGCTGAAACAAAATATTTGTAGACCGTGCGTGCCTGGACAGTCAATCGATAGATCTAATCTTAAAAGAAGCCTTTGGAGATTCTGCAAATTAGGAAACAACAGTCTCAACCTTAACACCTGAAGTGCAAATTAGGAAAACTACATTAAAAAAAGTAGTACTTTTCTATAAGCCATTCGAAGTGTTTGTGTTTATCTCATATGCTTAGATGATTTCTTCTACATATTATATGAAAAGAATTTAATAGCTAAAATAGATAGGTATTAATAGTGTAATACATGTAAGAAAACAAATGCATTAAAAAAAGCAGTACTTTTGTATAAGCCATAAGAAGTATTTCTGTTTACATATCTTGAATAGTTTAAATATCTTCAATATTAAAAGCAAATTACATTTCATTTTAGATCAAACTTGCAGACCTCTCTTCCAATGATATGGTAAATAAAAAATGTGTAGTTAATGGTGTTTTTAACAACATTTATGCTACCATCACAATAAAAATTGCAGTCTATGTGCACTTCTCTTGTAGTGTATACAATATGCACTCTGTCTATATTAGATTATATAATTTAATAAGTACTCCCTCCGTCCCGTTGGAATGTTCTCGGTTTGACCTACACACATATTAAGGAAATAAACTTACCAGAGGGTAAATTTTACTGTTTTGACATTGTTTCAACACTATTTGGCACTGTTTCGACACTGTTTGACACTGTTTTGCACTGTTTGACCCTGTTTTGATGTAGGATAACTTTCCATTTAGGGAAATGGGAACTTTCTAACGGGACATCCAAAAAAGGAAAGCGGGAGCATTCCAACGGGACGGAGGGAGTAACATTTTTAACTCTACTAAACTAATTATCTTCATTTTTTATTTGCTTGACTAATTTCAAACGTGGAGGCCTCGCTTTTTAAAAGTCCATCAGCATCATGGTGATTTCACATTACGGTCACATATGTTACATGACTAGATTTATGGTGTGAATGGTATTTAGGATGTTTTTAATTGAACTGATTTCGAACGAGATAGATTCAAACAAATAGAATTAGATCTGACTACACTAGATTTAAATAATAGTAAATATACATTTATCGGTCTTTCACGAAATTGACCAGATTTTTTAAAAAAAAAATTACATATATGATATGGATGTCATATGAAAGATCATAAAAAGTTATTTAATTTGGTATAACTTTTATAAAAATTGGAGCAAAATGAAAAAGTTATGACATTTTATATAAAAATAAATTTTACTTGCCACATAACAGCAATTGATTGGATGTATATTTAATGCAAAAATGATATGGCCAAGGGAGAAGGGAGCCTACCGTGGAGTGGAGGGTGCACCAAGTAATTTTAATTAATTTTTTAATTAGACTTAATTTTTATTAATAATTAAGAAGGCCAAATTTGTCCATCCATGGTTACATTAAGCAATTTTGGGGGTGCATGAAGCATCACCCATAATCCGTCGTGCATCTCATTATAATATATACTCCGTATTCATATATTATAAGATCAAAGAATTTATGATTTATTGTATATACACATATGTATGTTGAAGTATATTTGTAGTACTATAATTTAAGAAAAAATATGTATACTTATATATTCAGCGGATCGGAGCGGCACGGGTCAATTCTAATACCCGGACCCGCCCCATTGTATAGGCGGGATGAAGCGGACCCGCCCCATTTGCAAGATGGGGTGGGGCGAACCCGCCCCAAATGTCTCGGGCCATGGCAGGTCATTGCGGGTCGGATTTTTTTGACATCCCTAGCCCAAATCAGCAAGGAACCAATTAACCAAACTACCAAAGTGGCAAAGAACACACAGCTGTCATCGATCGACGACGCACAGCTAATCGCTGCAAAAAAAACAAACGGTCAAATCCCTAGTCATTCGACTTCTTCGAGACCTCGCCAAATCGCCAGTCGGTGGGCCGTTCTCTCGTCGGCTTCGTCGCCCGTCGGACGGTCAGTACACAGCCGCAAGTTTTTGTTCCAGAGCTCGACTGACGACTACTCAGGCCTCCAGCCTCCAGACTCCGGTGCTCACCAGTCGCTAGCCATTTTCGCTCTTCGTCGCCTGGCCGCCTCGCCTGACGCCGGTAAGTTTGTTTTGTGTTCTAAGTTTGCTAATTGCTACTTGCCTGCTTTCCTAAGTTTTTTAGTCGTAATGCCTATTTGGGTGAACTATATTCAATTTGAGGCATTTGATATTTGAGTGAAGCACTTACTAATTTTAACATTTAGTATATGAATTTAATATGAATATGATTTGTGATTCCTTAGTTGTAATATGTCATTTGTCAGCCTCATTTATATTAGTATCAATTTGATTGTTATTTGTTAGTATAAATATAAATATAATTATTAGTTACTTGGTATTATTTGAGTTACTGATAATTTCATTTATTCGATAAAGGTAATAACACTCAATGATAGACTTATTGTTTATGTAGAATTAGACATTTTCTTGAAAATTGACAATGATGTCATTATCAAAGGATGAGTCCATAAAAACTCGTAGAGAACCGTTTTAAAATTGTGATTTTTTTGTATTTGATTTTGACGAAAACTATTAATCCTAAAATCTTTGATTTTGTTACAATGGATGCTACTTTATACTTGAAAATAGTTTTTGTGAAATAGACATGATTATATTACATTTTGATTTTTTTTTGTTGCAATATGCGTTAGTTAATTAAATTTTGGCCCCATGCAAGCCCGCAGGTCTGAGGTGGCGGCGCTTCAAAAGATCGGTGAGAAAACCGAGTGACCTGTGGGTTGTGACAGTCGCTTCTATTCTTCAAAATGGAGGAAAATTCTGATTCCAATTGATTGATGCCTTGATTGCTTCAATTCTGGCTTGTTTATTGGTTTTGCAGCTTTGCTTTGGAAAAAAGTGCAAAACGCGGGCCAACTCAGCCACACCATTTCCAATTTCTTAATAGCTTCAATTCCAATTCCAGTTGCTTTCACGCAGCTGACAAAGGTTTAGCTTCTAGAGTTCCAGGAAATTATTTCCTCAGTCGATTTAGGACTTATTGGTTCAGCTTCATTTTAACACTCCTTGCCGTTCAGACATTGGAAAGCCTTCTTTAACACTGTCATCTCCTTCGAAATATTTCATCGCACACAACAACAAAGAAGAACCTGCGGAAATTGTCAACCTGAGCTGCTGAGCATTTTGCGAGCTTTCACCATACCAACGAAGAAGAACCTCAAAGCCTAACTTTTTCATCTTGGTATTTTCTCTAATCTGAATCTTTTGTTCTATTTTTTCTCCTTCTCGATCTAGTCAGTTCCTAATTTCTATAGATTGATAAAATTTCAGAAATTTAACTTAATTTAGAGAATTTACATTCCTAAACCTCATGTCAAACTCATATTCTTCAACTTAATTGCTATAGATTGGTAAATTTCACCATATAATTGAAGTCATCCACATAGCCGCCTATGTGTTCGCTGAAAGTGTTTCAAGAACACTAACTTTTATATTAACATGTATGTATATATGTATATATTCAAAAGTAAAGCAATTTCGGCTACTTTAACTTTGTATCAATAAATATTTTGATTTATTCTTGGGATGTTTATACATCATCTATTGTTGGGATTTTTTGTTGTTGTTGGTTACATTGTGATTTTTTTTCTTTCGAACACTGATTAGGCAATAATATAGATCCCCGGGACCAAGTTATTATTATTTATTTTTCTCCCTTTATGTTAAGTTTGATTGTCGATTCATTTTTTATTGTATTTTCCAAGATGAGGCAGATTTTATCTTTAGTTAATGCAAGTGAGTACATATATTTTGTGGCCATAATTTTACTTGACCTCATTAATCATTATGTGGAAGTAGATAGCTCAATGGTTGATGCAAGTGATTGCAGATTTTATCTTTAGTTGATGCCTCTGTGATACCAAAGTATTAGATGACCTAAAAATTGAAATATCAAATATCAAATTTTCTTATTTTGTTCCAAACAACGAGTTGATTCATTGTTTGGCAGTTTGTGAGTTTGTGACACATAAAAAAAGTAATAGAGCATACACATGAATGTTAACTGATAGAGCATATACAAGCATATAAAAAGCTGGCAACTTTTACTATAGTGCCCCGTGTCTTACAAGGGAATGCTGCAAATAAGATATAAATATTCATACTCTGTTTTCTCATATTCTATTTTATTCGTTTGCAACTTGTAGCCAAGCATGTAGTTCCACAGTTCATACTATGTTTTCTCATACTTTGTAGTTGCATATATGCTTGATATACTATTTAAGTGGGTAGCTATTTTACATCTTTGACCAAGATAGCTTTTAGTTGCTCTCTATCCTATTACATGATGTGTGCACCACAAGTAAGCAGGTTTTTAGGCATATGAAATTATCGTTCAGAACAAGAAAAGTAAACAAGTAATATACATTCAGCTCTTGTTCCAGAGAGAAGGGTTATTTGGTCATTTGATATTATTCAGAGATCTCGTTCAGCTCACATAGTAAACAGTTTGTTATCTCAGTGTCACTTAATCGAGGTAGACAGCTTAATGCAGACAGACGTCTTAATCCATTCAGGACTTGATGAAAAAAAAAGCAAACAGCCCCTGATCTGATTAATTAAAAGTTGAAGCCATGGTGGCCGTAAACCTCTGTTCTTTGCTTCTATTCTCTGCATTTCTTCGCTTGTTCTTGATCCTCTACGGTGAATGGCAAGACACACACATGGAGGTTCGATACACTGATATTGACTACTTTGTATTTTCTGATGCCGCTGCTCTGATGGCCAAAGGTGATTCCCCCTACAAGAGATCCACCTACCGCTACTCACCGTTTATCGCTTTTCTCCTCATCCCCAATTCCTTCATCCATCCTTCTTGGGGCAAGTTCCTCTTTTCTGCATCAGGTAATATATTACTGACAATCTTTTTCTATCATGGAGCGTTTTCTTTAAATTCTTATGTGTATTGAAATGCTAATTGTTTTGCACGGCAGATCTGCTCGTGGGGTTTCTAATACATAAAATCTTGAAACTAAGAGCAGTGCCGGAGAGACTGGTGTCCTATTCAGTAATGGTCTGGCTATTCAATCCTTTTACCTTTACAATTGGAACTCGAGGAAACTGTGAACCAATTGTTTGTGCCATTCTTCTTTGGATCATTATCTGTCTCATGAAAGGCAAGTCTTATGTTAACTTTTAGTTGAACTCCAAAAAATAGGTTTGATACCCAAGTTCGTGGGCCAACGCCTGCACTTGCTCCTAGAATGCCGGGGGGGAGCTTAAATTGTGGAACCTATGTTATCTAATCGCCGAGTACTTGCCAAGTACTTGCTACTAGGGGTAGGACCTTGCCTATTAGCATTCTTACTCGCTCTATTCCAATTTTTTGAGTAACTCGTACTCAGTAATAACTAATAAGGTTGACTTGCTGAATTACTCGGCAACTAGTAATTATTTTTTTAAGGGTTAAATATGGAAAATTTATACTAAAGTGGGATATTGTGGAATTTATAAATAATTAGTGGACTTTTTAAAAAAGGAGATTTCCCTAAATAGGGGTAAATAGGTTTTGGAATTTCAAAATAGGACTGATTATCTTTTTCTTCCTAAAATAGGAGTAACATGGCAGTATTTACTGTCATCTTTTAGTCATTACTACCAATCATGACAATATTTTTCAATCATGAAAATATAAACACCCTATTTAGGGAAGAATAACATAGCAGTCCTATTTTGGAATTCCAAAATATTCTCTAACACCCATCATGTTTTCTTGATAACAGGCTCACTTGTGCAAGCAGCACTTTGGTTTGGATTTGTTGTCCACGTGAGAATCTATCCTATAATTTATGCACTTCCCATAATTTTGGCTCTTGATCCTCTAAATTTCCAGCCTGATAGTTCCGAGCCCATACTGACAGATTGGAGTTCTATAAAGCCGAGTTCATATTTCAGAAGACGTTCTCTTCGTGCTTTCTTGATAAGCATGTTATCTTGGAGGAGGGTGATGTTTGGATTAATTTCTGGTGCTATGTTCTTTATCTCGACTGGATTTTTCTTCTATCTATACAGATGGGAATTCTTGCACGAAGCTCTGCTATATCATCTCACTCGTACTGACCCAAGACACAATTTTTCAATATACTTCTACCACATATATCTCAACTATGAATATGAGTTCTCAGTCTTGGAAAAGCTAGTCTCTTTTTTTCCTCAGATTATGGTGCAGGTAGCAATCATCTTTTGTTTCGCCCAAGACTTTCCTTTTTGCTTCTTCGTGCAGACAGTTGCATTTGTTGCATTTAACAAGGTTTGTCAATACTGGTTAGTCTTTTAATGTAATGGCTGTTTGGTAGTTTTTTCCCCAGTTTTCACCCCTATCAACCGGATTTTTTAGCTAACACTAAATTATTTCAGTGTTGTGACTTGTGACTGAATTGATATATGATAAAGAAAAAAGTAATGCATAAGATACTTTTCAATCTGAAAGCTAAAAATAATGAAAAAGTTGCACTCCAACCTTAATTATAGATATTCTATTTCTTAACATATTTAAATTCTATATATCAAATAAATATTGTAGATAATTCCTCAAACTCAGTCATTATACCCACATATTTCTCATATTCAGCCATGTTTGGGCTCTTAGTTTTCTTCACTAGTTATGCGCTACTTGTAATAATTGTTCAGTTACTTGCCATTTGCATATAGGTAATTACTGCTCAATATTTTGTATGGTATTTTTGCCTATTACCAATGATTCTGCCATGGAGTAAAATGAAGCTGAAAGGGGAGGGGCTAGGCTGCATTCTTCTGTGGATAGGAGCTCAGATGCATTGGTTGTTCTGGGCATATTTGCTTGAATTCAAAGGAAAGAATGTATTCATTCAACTTTGGATAGCTAGTTTGCTGTTCTTGGCTGCAAATACCGTTGTCCTCACCACCATCATAAGGCAACACTGTTACTCTCCGGTATTCTCCAAGTCTCCACGTGGGGTTTCAAACAAAACCCTGAAACATGAATAGGTGTGGTCCGGCAAACACAGCTTAATCACAAGGGATACATCTTTATCAGATAATATCAATAGCGTTTTTGAGAATACAAAGAACTCAACAACAGATGTAGAGCAACTCAATTTTTTAGAGAGGGGTGGGTCGGGATAAGTTTGATTAGTTGGGGGCTCTATGTGAATGATCCCTCATGTCTGATACCATGGTGCCATGATGCTCTGCTGATAAAGTTGACCGGAGGAAAGAATCCTCATATCTTTATAAAGGCGTACAAAAGCTTTGTTATAGAAGAGCAATGTACACATTTTTTGTTCATGATTCTGAGTATGCATCAACTATCAAGTCAGTTAAGTTACTTGTATGACTGTATCATAGACACACAAATGGAATCCACCAAGATAAATAAAATTCAGAGTTTTAAGAACCATCTGATCTTGAACTTTTTTTTTAGAAGACACCATGTCTTGGCCTTTCGATGGATCATTTTCTCCGTTTTACTTAGTGCAAGTATTGTGTGGATCGATATATCTAGTGAACAGTGTTACAGTGTCACTTAAGGGTCTCATACTCTCAGTCTTATATGTAATTATGTGAGTCTTCAAACGATTTTTATTTTGTTCGTCGACAACCAACAGGGCGCTTTTGTCTTGAAAGATTTTAAAGATTATCTTTATACGTGAGTCATTCACTTCTAGGACACGTTATTTCAGTGGTTATTAAGATTTACGTTTATAAGCAACGCCTAAAATAACCTTATACATATTGACACACAAACATTCATGTACACAAGTATATATTATATTCCCTCCGTCCCATTGGATTTTGCCAACTTTCCTTTTTTTGTTGTCTCAAAAAACTTTGTTATTTTTCTACTAAAGCAATTAATTTGTGGTTCTGCGCATTTCTCTCTCTTCTGCACAAATCTCAACCACACAGTTTTTACTATTCTTATTTCTCACCTACTTTGCACTTGGCAAAGTCCACCGGGACGGAGGTAGTAATACATGAGGGCCACCTCGTACGTGTATGCAAATCCCTAACCCTTACTTTACTCATCCTACCCCCCAAATCCAACCTTACACCCTACCCCTACCTCGTGCCCTATCCATACGCTTACCCCGACTTGGGTATGTTGGGGGTAGTTGGGGTAGGGGTTAATGGGTGGGGGTAGAGGTACAAGCCTACTGATCAGGGTAGGGTACAAGTATGTGGTAGGGATAGGTGTAGGGTGAGGGTGGGGTGGGGTACGCATACGAGTAAGGGAAGGTGTATGGGTTAGGAGGTACGGGGTTATGGGGGTAGGGTGGGACCAGTCGGGGTGGGGTCTAGGTAAGGTAAGGGTTGGTAGGGGTGGGTAGGGGTAGGAGTAGAGTAGAAGTAACAGTAAGGGGTGAGGGCAAGAGTAAATTCCAAAATTGAAAAAGTTTATAGTGTCACTTAATTATTACATGGGGATGATATGCTTAGTAGACTACACGTTAAGCACATGTTTCAATTAGTAAGCTTTTTAAGCAATTTGCGTGTTTACTTCACATGTCTTACTAGCCTAAATATGATTTTAGCAGCGAAGTAAAAACGTCCTTAATTTTGTTTTTAAACGCTCAGTTTTTACCAAGTACTCCCTACTTTATTGATATAAAAATAAACCATTTTTATAAGTTGAAGCAATTTATATAAAGATGAACCATTTTTTATAAGTAGAAGCAAACACAAACGGTATGACCATTTTAGACTAAACAAATGATAGATCAAGTTCGTTAAAAACTGGAGTCGTGTCTACATTTTCAAACAAAAATAGCTCGTCCTATAGACTTATAGAGTAGTAGATCCTTCCGGTCCATACAAAAAGTTATCATCATTTATAGAGTAGTAGATCCTTCCGGTCCATACAAAAAGTTATCATCATTTATCATTCCCAGAACTCTCTCCATCCTAAAAAACTTAGTCAATGTTGACTTATATGTAATTTAATAAAGTAAAAACTATGTAGTTGATATTTGTGCAGGTGAGAGAGAAATAATTGGAGTGGTATAGTATTAGGAGTCCAAAATGTTAAAGGTGACATTTTTTTATCCCTAATTTCGTATAGTGGTGGGTTAAATAGGGTAGTAAAAATGTGAAAGTGGGTGGAAGGGATTAAATATAGAGGAAGATTGGCAGGTCGAAAAAACGGAAAAGAAAAGAAAATGGGGAATGGTGCTGGTGTGGCCCGCGTTTGGCGGAGGGAAATGGAGAACAGAAATTCTTGGTGTACACCTTCTTATACAAACCAGTACACCTTCGTGTCTATGAGAGATTTTTTGTCTGTTAATCTCAGTTCACTGACAAAACCGGTTTGTTTTGTCTGTGAAAAATTCTACAAACAAAACAAGGCAGTTTTTGTCTATCGATTAGGATTTACAGACAAAAAAAATCTCAAAGACATAAGATCTAGTGATAAGAACGTGTACAAAAGGAATTTTTGAAAAGAGAATAAAGCGTGGATGGTTTGCGGTGCGCAGAAGGAATATGGGAGTGGGTACCGGGTAACAACGTCATGGTGATGTTAGTAAACCATTATTTTTCAAAAACTCTTATAACTTTTTTATTTTTTATCCAAAGTTTTCAAAAAATATATTAAAATTCATAAATTTTTATGATCTTTCATATGACACCAATATGTAATATATAATATGGGAAAAAAATCTGAAGTTTTAACAATTGGAGTTTTCTTGAACTCAAAATAATACGAAGTACTAAACACAAATTTTTAATTAATGGATCCTCTATAAATGACTTAATATTCCACAATCGAACTTTACTTGAACTAAATTGAATTTTGGTTAACCGCAAAATGTTTAAAAAATAATGAAATTTATTTATTTTTACATCAAAATGTGTATTTTTTATTTCATAATTATTCATTTATTCAGGAAAAAAATAAAAGGAAAACGTTACCTATAATAATATAATTAATGTTTTACTAAATTAATATGTAAAAAAATATGCAAAGTACATTTTATTGACGGTGTTGGAATACAGAAAAATAAGACTCAAAACACTATTTCCCTATGAACAGAGTCCATTTTTGACATTTTGGCTTCCACATCACTCCAAATGGTCTAAATGGAAATGACAAAGTTTTTTGGAACGGTCAAAAACGGAAAGTTGGTCAAGTTTTGTGGAACAAAGGTAGTATGTTCAATGATCCTCAAATTTGGAAATATAATCTTCCAAGAATATAAATTTGGAAATACAATCAATAAATTTTTTATTCACATTTTGTGGAAGAATTTGATGATTCAAATAAAAATACACAAGATATAAAAGTTTGATACATTTAGAGCCCGTTTGATAACACGAAAATCGTCTATTTTGGCTTATTCTGCTGAAATTTATAAAGTTCTGACTGAAGTGACTACATTGGCTGATTCTGATGATTTAAGAAAAAATAATTTTAAAATATATTTTATTAATGAAATAAAGAAAAAATTATATGTAAAAATAACTAAAATAGTTATCTACAGTAACTTCAACCTTACTTTTTCTGCTTATTACACAATTCAGCGCGTGAAAGCAAAAATTACGTGTTGAGTGAAAAAATTAGCTGGTAAGTCTGCTAAGCTGAAATGGCCAAACAGCCTCTTATTATTATATGTCTTCAATTGGCGCCAATGGCCCAATATGAAAGTTATTTTGAAGAACTATCAATGCGCTAAGCGCTTTTATCATTTGATAATAAAACACATAATAAACCAGTAATTTGAGCATCGGTTTAAGGTCTTAAATGATGCGTTCTTGAAATCATATGATTTATTCCTGAAATCATGTAAACTTTTATATAGGTGTACAATACATCTCTAAACCCTTTTATCCCACTAATACTTCCAAAGCACCTTTATCATTTACACATAAATCTATCGAAAGAACGTCATTACAATGTACAAATAGCTTTTACCTAGCAAACAAAAAGACATGGTTATAATCGAAAAAATAAAAGTTCAAAAAAGTGCAAAAGACAAAAAATAAAAGAAATAAAAAATTATCAGATGACGGATGGTCCGATGGTGAGGATACTTTAGATGTCAACTATAGTTAAGAAAATAAAAAAAAAATTGCACTTTCGTGGATTTCTGATTATAGCGCTCTCAAGTCTCAACCAGGCTGACAAGCTGTGGACTAAAATGCTACATACAAGTAAAACTTTTCCTAACAAAATTTTGCCACAAAAGATATATAAGACAGCCAGGGCTGCCAGGGTGACATCCTTTTTATGAACCAAAATGTTAAAGGCTAGGCGAACTTTTCCTCATACAGTTGTTAGGAAGAGACACTTATGGAGCCATTATTCCTTCAATTGTGTATGCTAATGACTTCGCCCAGTCAGCTTTGAGCAGCAATGTCTGCAGTGTTCTCATAATGTCATAATCTGGGTCAAGTTTCCGTTGCCAACCCTGTCAACACACCGTGGAAAGTGCTATTTAAGTAGGAGAATTGTTCTAGACTAAAAAATCACTCTTTTAAGGCATGTTAAGATCATGGAAAATGTTCCAGAAAGAAAAACAGCAGCGCCACACATGTTTTCTTTTTATGCTGGTTTATCCTAGAAAAAGAAAAGTAAGATTACATATAATTTCTATAATTCAACAATCTTCATTATCCTTTCCTTCCTATATCTTTCCCTAGTATTTTCTTGGACCCACACAGACCCTTATTGACGAACATACCTCCAGGACTAAAGTCGTCACCATCGCAGCACACACATTTCCATCAATGTTTACTTGGTGACGCCTAACTTGTTCAAGCAGATGATGCATGCAGTCGGCAGGGTGGACTAAATCACCTTCTGCAGTCCCCCAAAAATCAAATGACTCTTTCACTTCCTGTTACGAGGAGGATTCAAACACAAAAACTTAATTACAAATAATTAACTTGATCAAACAAAAACCCGCAGCCCACATGCTAAAATTGTGAAACTAGCTTTTTAAATAACTTACTACCAAATTAGTCTTTATTAAACTACGAGTATAAGTTTGGAACTATACCTCTCCCCAAAAGGGTTTAAGTGTCATTAATCATCATTTGATATTATAATTCACTTCATCACACCTTATATCATGTGATTGGAAATTTGCAAAGATACATGGTCCTACAGGTGTCAATTTAGCACGGGCTTCAGGTAAATGCCACAGTAGCTTTTTCTATCCCAGAAACTAAACATAGAATACTAGCTTAGACCAATAGACCCAAACTAAAAGAACTATAAAAAAGGAAGTTTAACCTTAATGAAGGCTTCTGGATTGGGGCAATTCTGGTTCTTTGATAATCTCAAAGTGGCTTCAGCTGCTGAGCGGCCATCTCTGGAAGCGACGGCCTTAAAAAAATCAAGTAAATTTCCCCTGTCATTTTTTGACAGTTCAGCAGTCATCCCAACATCAAGGAAAATGACATGTGGCTTTGTTTTGGAGATACGTCTGCGTGATGACTTGCTCTGAGGTACCCTAACTAGAATATTCCCAGGATGCATATCGGCATGCATAAAGTTGTCTACCTGGAAAAAGAAAACTAATTTAAACATTGTAACACAGATAATAGGGAAAGTAGTGACAGTTCACATTTTTCATATGCAATCAGTGTCTCCTCATTTTTCTTATTTCACTTGATATGTTATTTAACTCAACCCATAACATAAAATTGCTTTGAAGTATGCTCAATTGCTCATATGTTGCATTTGTTTCACAAAATACCCTTGATATATACTGCGTATCAATCTTATAATAGATAACAGGTAGAACTTCTTACAATCTCTCCCTCCCCCAAAAAACCCTCATACAAATAACTGCCAGTATGAAAAGATGACAAGCATGAGAGATTATATTCTAAGCCAAAAAGATGGGGAGAGAAGTTACTCTTAAAATCATTCCTAATCATGATACAAATCATACAATCATACTCGGAATTGATCATATCAAGTCTATCTTTTTACTATTGTATCGCACACTAGACACTCCTATGCAGGTTTAGAGAATAACAAATAGTCTAATTTCATCTAGAAACATATTTTATTAATATGGTATATCCGTATAAATACAAATGCAAAAACAAGCCAAAAGATATTGACGGTTACCCTATGGCTAAAAGATGCAACATATCAAACACAATATGATAACAATACAAAGGAGAAATTTCCATTTGTGCCCCCCAATTATTCTGCCCTCTAGGATGTAGTCCCGCATTATCAATTTGGTATTCAACCACTCACTCGTTTCTCTAGTCAATTCAGAACTGTCAAAAGAGGGTTTTTATGAGAAAATACCAAGCTAAGGCATCACATTTAAGTATAATGGTCCTTAACACCACTCAGAAACCAAAAGAACTACTACATGCATTGAAGTAATACCATACATTTATATGGGAAAAACAAAGAAATATTACCAGAAGCATTTTGAGAAGTGCATGGGTACCAATGTGAGCAAGAGCACTCTTAAGGCGTTCATTCCCCTGCATCCCATCAACATAGTGTGACACACATTCCCCTTGCTCAAAAGTTTCTACTAATACTGCAGGGTGCACGAGTGGGTACACAGGCTTAGGAAAAGACACATCCTTCCATCTCCGAAAATTATAAATGAAACGACTTAAATGAGAAGCTTCCCTTGCAAGGTCTACTTGGGACATCATAAAAACTGCAAATTGCTGGACACTCTCATCCAACCTCAGCCATTTCAGAGCAGGAATGGCCTTTGACATTTTAGCAAACATATTAATGATTTCAAAGTCTCTTTTAATAGATTCGCCGACTCCGGGATGTCTAACCTTAACGGCCACATCAATGGGTTTGATCTCCCTACCATGATATCTATACTTCAGAGAAGCTCGATGCACCTGAGCTATACTCCCAGATGCAACAGGAGTTTCCTCAAAATCATCAAAAATTTCTGAAATCTTACGGCCGAAAGCTTTCTCAATTGCTTTTTTCGTATATGAAAAGGAATGCTCGGGGGCCTTGGTATGAAGCTTTGACAGCTGCGCACATAAATCACTAGAGAACAGATCTGGGCGTGTAGCTGCCCACTGGCCCCACTTTATAAAAGCGGGCCCTGCTCTTTCAAGTGTTCGATGAACAACCTCAAGCCACATTTTGCGGAAGCGGGGTCCAAAAGCATCGGCAAAAGGAGCCATTGTTATGCTTGGTGTGAAGAGTATTGTCAAATAAATCCCTCTAAACAATAAAACAAAGCCTTCAAATATTGAATGAACCAACCCTGTGAAGAAAGCATGGCCATCTTGAGCATGCATATACAGTGTGTTTCTAGGGTGGATAAAATCCATGTCAGGTGTTGCTCGTGCCAATGCAACTCGCCCTCCATATAAAATGGAAAAAAGTCCAGGAACAATCACATACGAGCGGTTTAAGGCCAAGCTAACAGCTTGAGAAATTTTACTTATGGGAAGAGACGTCCACCCCTTATGTGCACCAGTAATATTTGCAGATTTGGACTCAACTTTTTTGAGATTGTTGGACAGACCATTTTTAATGTTGTATGCCATGAATGAGTTATATCCTCTAGCTGAATGTGTACATTGCTGATAAAATCTATAGAGAGGAGAATGTATCCCATCCATAACAAGGATTCCATATTCCCTTTCTCCTTGATTGAGGCTAGACCGACTTTTCTGTAGCACCTTTGCAACTCTTATTATATTATTACCAATTGCCAATAATCTGCATCACAGTTACAGGTCAGAAATACGGGCATAAAGATGCAATATCAAGTCTTAAATATTAATGTAACAGAGAGGAGAGGGGGGGGGGTGCATTAGCATCACAATATCTTGAACAAAATTATGAGATCTATATGCAAATTCATAGAAAATGAATAAATTAATTGATGTAATTATGAACATTATTCATACATAATTAATTTTTCAATGGATAATCAAGAAACCATCCACAAACATTGATCCTTTAAATTTCACTCAAAAGATGTCTCATTCCTCTATGATGATGCTATATTCAATGAGCATTGAAACCCTATCAAGCTATTTACATTAGGGCTAAATGAAAAGCAGTTAAGGTGCTATGTCTTCAATTCTAAGTAACACGGAAATAGTAACAAAGACAGAAACAACAACAGTGCAGTTTCCTTAGCCAATTTTGCCACCAAAACTGAGTGAAGGGATGAACTTACTAATATAGTGGTAGAGTCTGCCTTAAAAACCCATCCATGCTCATTGCTAAAGTATCTGTCAAATGTTCCGAGAGTTGTACAATATTTGGTGGTTTCAAAAAACAAAATCCAAACATGTTGGAATTTTTCCCAGCCCAAAGAGCTAAGGGATGAACTTACTAATATAGTTCCCTTTTCAAATGCCAGATGGTGGTAGTTCTACCACATGCTCCAGACCTGAGACCTCTATATTTGAATATCACATTAGCCAAGGGGCTAGTAGCCCAATGGCCCTCCACAACCTCTCTGTAGCAACCTGGTCTATTTAAGTCTGGTCTGGTCTCAACTGGTGTGGTGGATGTTTGTTCTATGTGTATTTTACAACTTTCGAAGTCTAGTATGGTATATAGTGGTCTGCTTAAGTCGTGTCTCGGACCGAAACCAATCCAATTAAAAACATATGAAGTGTATATCTAAGACACTATAAGGACTTAGTGAGTGATGTTTCACAAATTTACTCCAACTCCAACATTCTAGCTGGAGGGGAGGGGAGGGGAGGGACATCTCTTGTTTGGGGGTTCAATTTTATTGTTTTATTTATTTGACATATGGTCTCCACTTCACACCATTATTCAAAGCTAAAAAAAACTCCTAAATTCACGTGATCATTATCTAGACATTATTCGACAATCTAGCAAGTTGTCAAGTTCAATATGAGAACGGCAGGTAGGAGAGAAAATGACACATTTAAACAAATCTAAATTCAGCTAGAGTACAAGAAATCATTTCAAAAAACAGCAACCGAATAGCAAAGCAAAACAGATACCATATATACAACATGCGAGCTTATCTTTACTAGAATAAAATAGTTGGAAGCAACACAACCCACTGAATTTTAAAAACAATTATATAGAATACACACACACACACACACACACACACAGAGAGAGAGAGAGAGAGTTGTGAGAGCAACCTTGACATGGTCGACAAAGCTTGGAGGTAAGGGTTCTGTAATGGTCAAGCCAAACGTACATAGGAAGAAACAACGGCGAAGCGTCGGCGAGAAGGCATGCTCCGGAGATCTTCAACCAATAAAAAAAAACGAATCTAAATCCCGGTTCTGAGTATAGCTGATCCCGGAGAGCAAACAGATAGGCTAACTACAGACCTAGACTACACGGCGAAGATGAAAATATCCCCTTCTTGTAAGGTCAACTAGATTGCGATGCACGGACAATATAATCAATTCCCTACATAACATAGAAAAAAATAACATAGAAATTGATAAAACTATAAATAGAAATTGCTCTAAATAAGAGCAAAAATATTTTTAAATTCCAAAATAGGAGTATCATGTTTTTTATTCCTTATATAGGAGTAATCTGTCAAATTTGTAAAAAAATGTCATGTTTTAAAGTCTAGTAATGTCAAACTTGGCAGAAATTTACTTCAAGAAATAAAAAACATGATACTCCTATTTTAGAATTTTAAAACTTTTTTACTCTTATTTAGGAAATTCTTTCAACTATAATATATACAAACGCTGAAAGAGAACATAGCTATATAATAATGTGTTATAAGTGAAATACTTTTTCTGTATTTTTAAGTTCCCTACGCTAGGTTTGGACACATCATTTAAGTGGAAAATAGTAGGAGTAATAAATAGTCTAGAAAAAATATGAGAAATTAAATGTGGAAAATTATGAAATAAAAAATAAAAAGTAGAAAAAGTAAAGATAATTGAATATTTAGAAATTACTCCAAATATGAGTAAAACTGTAGCAAAAACCCCAAAATAGGACTTGTTATATTTTTTAAAAAAAATAGGACCATATTACTCCTATTGGAAACATACCTATTTTTTCATTCCATTCTTACACCTCCTGTAAATATGAGTAAAATGTAGTTAAAAGTCATAATTAAATGTTTAATTTATAATAAATTCGAAAAAATATTAAAAAACGTAGAAAAATAGTAAAGCATTAATAAAATATTTATAAAAAAATAAACTTTTTTTAATAAAAAATTAATTAATAAAAAATAGTAAATATCCATAACAAAATATGGATGCCTTTCCCACCGCCTGTAGTGTCTCCGTGCACCACCACCTCTGACCGGTGTAAAAAATGTCATTTTTTCTCAAAATGACAATAAAATGACATACTCCTTGAGAATGCCAAATTTTTCATTGAATCTGCCATAAATATGGCATTCCTAATGCATGTGAAATCCCCCCCCTCCGGTGATGGTGGTGCTGGGGCGGCAGAGGCAGTGGTAATTTTTTTTAGTGTTTTTTAGGTTTTTTAAAAAAAATTGATTTTTAAAATTTTTAAATTTTTTAAATTATACGCCTTTCTCACCGCTTGTACTACCTCACTCCACCACCACCTCTGACCGGAGTAATAATTATATTTAGTTAAATAATTTTATTAATTGTTTAGTATTTTTTACGAATTTTAATTATTTTTTTATTATTTTATTATGATGTAAAACATTTCAATAACAACACGGGGTATATTTGTCCAACACATACGTAATTAGTTCTATCAAAACGTAGTTTACTTTTTTATCCTATTTGTGCAAAGTGATCAACTTTTAGTCCTATATTGACAATTAAACCTTGAATATTTTTAAAGAAAAATCTTACCAAAAAAGAAAGTGTAACAAAATTTTAAATACATCAAAAAAGGAAAGTGAAATAAACCTTAAAGTACGGAGAGTATTTAAGAAGAGTACATGTAAAATGCTTGCAATGTTCCACCAAAAGCGCACAAAATGTAAACATTACAATGAGGGAACAAACTATAAAACATTGTGATCTATTTGTTTATCATTGTCATCACTAATCATTTGAGGTTCATTTAGGTCCCTGAGGATATCTTTAACCTTTGTATACATAGTAAGATATTTTTGTAAACTATTTAACTTTTATTTATTCAAAAATAATTTCCTTCTAAAAAATACAGAGTCAAGTTTATCATTAATTATTATTCATATAATCACAATAATAAGTGACATCTCAAAAGATTAACAGTTTTTATATGAAATACTCATTTCATTCCGTTGAAAGGTTTTAACTTTCTTTATTTAGGTATCTCATTTAAAGATTCTCATTGAACTAATTTATTCTTTTTAATTACACATACTTCGTATATCCAAATTTCTCTTTCATACTCGTTACATGTCAAGTCTCACAATTTTCCATAGTCAACTTATCTCTCTTTAATTGCTTTCACTTTTTATGTTTACTTTTTTTAATTTCCTTTTTCCTCTCTTTTTTACTAAAATTATTATATTTAACCACTTGCCTAAAAATCATGTCATTTACGCATGGGAACTTTCCAACGGGATGGATGAAGTAAAACAGATCCCTCATCATAAATATAAGAGATAATTTCGTAAGTGGGAGTAAAACATAACAAAAGTTCAATAATAGGAGCTCAGTGTTTCCTAGGAGTAAAAGTAAGTCAATAGACAAAACTACCCTTCATGAAAGCTGGATTATTTATTAGTTATTTATTAGCTAATACGGAGCATAAAACAAAATACAAAAATACTTCGTAGAATTTTACACAGATCAATCTGGTCTACATACTACCACACCATTTGGTGCAGGCCAGCCACCATCTCTTCTGCCATTGTCGTCGGCTCCGCCTGCGCTGCCTGCTCCGTCGCTGAGGTCACTCAATCTGACGCTGCTCTCAAGCAAGTAAGAAGGGGATTATGGGGTTTGCAATTCAGGGGATTTGACTTTAGACCCTAAATTTTGGATTGTATTTGTTTTTGAACTCTATCTTTAAAACCATTAATGTATGTACTTCATCAGTTCAAGAATTATGAAGGGTTGGAATGCAAGTCAAATAATTTCACAATGAATCGGAGTGCATACATTGATGATTTTGAAAATAATGTGCAAACTCAAATAGCACTCAAAATATCGAGTGAAAAGTCTATTAGGTATTGGCCCATTAATTCCATAAGCCCATTTTACCTATGTTGTACCCGGCCCCTATTTTCTTCGTTGAATCGTGCCTGCACGATTACTCCCTTTGCGCGATTCTCTCCGCGTCTGATTCTTTCCTTCTTCTGTTGTGTGATTCTGGCAAGACTCACTATCATGGTAAGTTTTCGTCTTTACAATATGTACATCGCCTATATAACTTCTTATGGAGTATATGGCCCGGGAACCCCCGGTCCACAGACTTCTACTACTCCAATAAAGGCCCAATAGGCCCAGGAAGCACAACGGGCCCAAATCACAGCGCCCAGAGTACCAAGCGGCCCACAGTGAGCGCTAGGAGTGCCTTCGGCCCCTGGCCGAAGGCTCTGATTCTCACAGGAGGGTCAAAACAGGAAAACAAAGTTACTCGGAGAAAACGGTGAAAATCAGTAGCCCTCGGCACCTAGAGCCCTCGGCACTAAGGGGGTCCCCGGTACTCAGAGCCCTCGACTAGTCATCTACAGCCGAGGGCACCTTTTCTGACATGATATCCGCTCCACATGTGTATGGATCACCGTACCAAGTACGACGTCACATCCAACAGCCGCATTAAATGCGGCCACATGCGATTGCCAGCGCCAACCAGTTGAGGTGACCCCTCGGCCAATGGATGCTTGACATGTGTCCCTGTCTGGCATTTATTGCTACTATAAATAGCACCCCATTTCCTCATTTGTAAAAGAGAGAAGCAAATACGCTGAATACATTCCCAATATACTCTATCTATCTTTACTTACTTGCTCTGACTTCTCTCTAGTTATTCCCCGTAATAACCCCTCAGATAAGCTACCCCCGGGTACACTATCCATCATTTGGTGCTCTCGTTGAGAGCTCGAACAATCAAGTAAGAAACCCTCCCCTCAACCAAACACAAAATACCTAGCTAAAATGGTGAGAACAACTCGTGCCAACTCCAGGAACGTAGAGGACAGGAACCTGGCCCTCGGCGAGGTCGACATCCCCGAAGCCTCCAACAGGGCTCCCGGGGGTGGCGTCATCGTCGGGTTGGACCAGACGGCTGTCGACCTACGCCAGCAGATTCAATAGAATGCTCCTGATGCCCGCCTCGGCATCGAGGCCAAAAAGAAGGACCGGAGTGAGAATCAAATTAGCCCTCCGGTCATCACAATCGGCGCTCTCCGCCTTCATCCAGACGCTCACCCAGAACCCGGGTGCCTTCGGCACTTGGGTTCCCCTCCAACCTCAGGTCGGGGAAAATATTATGCCTCCCCCTCATCCACACCCCCTCGGGAACCCGGTCCTCCGGATTGGGAACTCCGAGGGGGTCGTGGCCCAAGATACGGCCTCCCATGAAGTCTAGTCCCGGGACCGCCACAACGTAAACAAGGAACAACTCCGGACCTCCGCCCTCGAGAGACTCGGAGGGGCGCAAGTGTAACACTGCCCCCGAGTATTTGTACTGTACCAAATTATGTATTGAACCTTGAGAAATGTATAAAAGCATTTTTACGTGACTGTAAATTTTTATCATTTCTATTACGTGAATAGTAAAATTCATGTGGGGCCCACACCGGATGTGGGGCCGCCCGATATTATCGGGACCACATATTATATTGATCTTGGACTAGATAATATGTATATGGTGATGGATATTCTAATTGGGCCATGGCAATGGCATAGAGTCGACCGGTTGGTCAAACGGGGCCAAATTATCGGTATCGGCGATTTATCAGATAACAGCCCAAAAAGGGGTTCCGGAGATTTCTAAATTAAAGTTGGGGAGTCATATTGATTCTAAGGACCAATAAGGATTGGGAACAAGTGTTATATTTTATTTGACCCGATAAAATAAAATATACTTGAAACAGTCCGGAAAATATAAGTTTCGGGACCGATTGTACACTCGGGTACACAAAGGGTTGACCTCCCACATAAGTGGGGGCCAACCCACGTATTTAGCTCTGCAAGGAAGCAAGGGGAGCCGCACAAGAACATGGGGGAGAGGCATGAAGTGATCTAGGATCAAAACAAATAAATGAAATGGGACCCCTCCCATATTATTTGATGAGAAATGCCAAAAAGGCATTCTCAATCAATCCTCAACCCATAGGCTCGGCCAGACCATCATCCTAGAGTAAAGAAGGTCTGAAAAACTCCATTGTTACCATCCTAACACGCACCAAGAACAAAGGAGGAAGAAGGAGGGGAAAAGAGGAGAAAAGTTGGTTTTGGAGAGGAAAACTTGTGTTTAGCAAGGTAAGGACTCCATTAATCTCATTTCTTGTTCTTCAACACTCTTATATGATTATTCAATCATATTTCACACCCTAGTATGGTTCTACACGTTGTTATGTGTAGAAAGAGGGGTTGGAAGGTGGTTCTAAGTCCAAGAACGGACTTAGAAGCCAAAGTAACCGGTTCGCCGGAAAATAACCTTTTGGAGGTTATTTGTATTACTATGGGTTTTAGGATGATAGAACCTTGTTAGTAACTTGTCTAAGGTATTCAAGGAACTTTCACGGAGTTGAAAAGGTCGCCGGAGTTGTCACCGGAGTTCGTTGAAGTTCGCCAGAGTTTCGCCGGAACTAAATCGGGAAGGCTAGAACTTCATAAGCTTCATTAAGGTGAGAAGACGGCTTTATGATTTATAACTGTTGCGTGAGGCATGAGATTACCTAAAGTAATCAAGGACATGTTTGTGGAATGATTAAAGATAATCAAGTATTTGCTTATGCCATGGTTTTGCATAAAACATAGTTGAAAAGCATGTTACGTAGGTTTGGTGATTAAAAATGTGATAACATATTTTTTGTGATGATCCAGGGATCCAAATGTAATTTTTGGATCAAGGACATCAAGAAGTATATGTGTATAAAATTTCAAGTTAATCGGACTCCGTTTGGGTGGTCAAAAGGGGCGTTGACCGCCAAGTCAACTGCCATACCCGACCGGGTATTGACACATACCCGACCGGGTATTTGCTGAAAAATTGCCCAGGGGGCTACTGTCTCCTATACCCGATCGAGTATACATTGAAAATTAGCTTTTGGGGCTACCGCCTCCTGTACTCGACCGAGTATGGGTAGATACTCGATCGAGTATTGGTTTATGCTCAAAACGGGCAGTTTTGAGCGGGTTAATGTGGGCCGTTCAGGTGGGACCCGCCCACGTTGGTTCCTAAGGATGGTTATATGACTATAGGGCTAGGTATTGTCCATAGTTGAAGGAACGAAAGGTTAGCCATATCCAGGTTAGGGTTTGGTAAGGATTTAGTTTGGGGTTGAGTATCCCCGGGACATTAAATGATCCTGAAACTCGGTTGGGGTTGAGCATCCCCGGGACTATAAATGATCCTGAAACTCGGTTGGGGTTGAGCATCCCCGAGACATTAAATGATCCTGAAACTCGGTTGGGGTTGAGCATCCCCGGGGCTATAAATGATCCTGAAACTCGGTTGGGGTTGAGTATCCCCGGGACTGCAAATGATCCTGAAACTCGGTTGGGGTTGAGTATCCCCGGGACATTAAATGATCCTGAAACTCGGTTGGGGTTGAGTATCCCCGGGATGCTAAATGCTCCCAAAACTCGGTAGGATATTATGTAGAATGTAGCTGGTGAGCTAGGCATTCGGGAAAAGGGTGAGAAAGGTCAGGTAAGAACTTTATCTCTAAAAGACTCTTTGAATGAAATGACCTACGGGTCGAGTATTTTACATATATATATATATATATATATATATATATATATATATATATATATATATATATATATATATATATATATATACCGTATGTATCATCGGATGAATGAGTCACATATATATATGTATCACCCTATTTTTGGGTCTCGTGTCTGAAATATTAGTTATTCTTCATATAGTCTGCTTGTCACTAGTACTTCTATGGAGTACTGACCCCCCCCCCCCCCCACATTTTTCAGGTTGAGGCTATAGTCCTACTACCTGCACCTTTGCCTAGGGTGATTGATCGAGAAGGAATACGTGGTTCATGCTTCCATTCTTATTTCAAATATATAAACTGCTAATGGATTTTTGAACAATATTTTCATTAAAACAGTTGGGGGCCTGCGTGCCCGTGTTTGCCACGTGTGGTTAAGTATCAAACATTTTATTATTTCCGCATTTGTTTGATTATGATATTGATGTTGATTGTATGTGTTTACTAATCGGTTTGGCAATAGAATCAATCGGACGCCTTGTACAACTCAATAGGGATGAACTGTTGTTGTTCTTATCGGGTTGTACGGCAGTTGTCTACGTGGCTCGGATGCGGTCCGGGGCGTGACAATTAAGTGGTATCAGAGCCATCTACTTCTAAACTATATAA
Organism: Cuscuta europaea; assembly: GCA_945859875.1. Taxonomy (NCBI): domain Eukaryota; kingdom Viridiplantae; phylum Streptophyta; class Magnoliopsida; order Solanales; family Convolvulaceae; genus Cuscuta; species Cuscuta europaea. Next base: position 13,889,230 of record CAMAPE010000004.1, read on the forward strand.
TTAACCTCTCAATATGGTTATCCTCAAAAAGTTTTGAATAAAACCATGAGCAACAGTTTTTGTACTTAAGAAACCGTTGGAAACCAAGTTATTGACCTCTTATTGTTAAGACGGTACCCTTTACAGTTTGTTGTCCATAATGTTGGACCAAGGGGTGTCTTTTGTACTAATCCGTCAATTGACATTGAAACGAGTCTAATGACTCATTTCTTATTTCTTTCAGAAATGGAGGGTGGACGCAGGATTACTAGGAGGAACCCGATGGGTCGTGCATCGGGGGCCACCGAGCACGATACACGGGCTGAATCACGGACCTCTAGGGGTAGAGGCCGGGGCCAAGGCTGAGGAGGAGGCCGAGGCAGGGGTCGTGGGCGTTCTAAAACGCCGATGGCAAGTAGCACGCGTGTCAGTTCTGTGCACCCGTCTTGGGCCACCGAACCGGACGATTTCACATATGCCCCAAGCACGGAGCAAGAGGAGACCCCGTACAACGGGGAGGACTTTGAGGAAGAAGATGAGGATGATGATCCTCATTAAGACCGCATGAGTGAGGTACTAGAATGGTACCTTGAGAATAAAGCAAAGAGAGAGCAGCGACGCCAAGCTAGACAGGCTAGGCAAACCATGGGGCAGGGAAGCCGAGGTGCTTCTAGTGCTCCATCGGGGGCATTTGGTGGAGACACGATGGTGCGTATCTCCAAGTACCTCAAGGAGGTCAGGGCCTTGGGGTGCAAATCATTTGATGGCAAGGGCGACATATCTGAGGCCGCCGACTGGATTAAGAAGCTGAATGATGCTTCTAGGGATATGCAAATTGGACTCGACGTGAAGTTGAGGGTTGCCACCAGGCTACTAGAAGGGGTAGCTGCTGTATGGTGGGAAGGCGTGGAAGGAAAATTCCACGGTGAAGTCACTTGGGAGAAATTCGAAGTGGAGTTTTATAATCAGTACTACTCAACTTTTGAAGTCAATCTCAAAAGGAGGGAGTACACGAACCTGAAACAGGAGGATGGTTGCTCGGTGAGGCAATTGGAACAGAGGTTCCGTGACTTGGCACGATTCATCCCAGAATACTCCTTGGATGAAAATCGTATGGCCAATCACTTTTGGGATGCCCTACAGCTGGACATCCGTGACCGGGCTACTTACCAACACAACATGACATTTAGCCAACTCGTTGATCACGGGCTCCTTGGGGAAACCCAATGGAATGAGAGGAAGGCGAGAGACGCCGAGGAGGCGAAGAAGAGGAAATGGGGCAACTCGGGACCCCAAGACCACTCCCGGAGGCATCACGCCGGAGGTGGCAGTACATTCAGGGCGCCAGCACCACCAACGAAAAGGTATAAGGGCCCAGGAGGGCAAGGGCCCAAACCGGGGGGTGTGGGACCACCAAGGTGCGCGAACTGCGGTAAGAACCACGGGGGAAGGTGCAATGAACCACCCCGATGCTTCAAATGCGGTAGCACGAGCCATCTCAAACCCTCTTGTCCAATGCTGAACGGAGGAGGACCATCGGGAGCTATGGGAAGACCTACGACTGGTAGGGGACGTGCGGGGTCGTCTCAGGCCGGCACGGGAAGGGGCGAACCCACGGCTAGCAACGTCGCGTCCGTTAACCAAGGGAGGACCCAAGCACGGGTGTATGTAATGACCGAGGCTGATGCTCGGGCCAACCCGGACTCCATTGCAGGTAATCTCTTGATTTCACACGTATTTGATTGTGTAATTGGGTGAAAAATCTTCAAAAATATGAAGGACCCGATCGGGTACCCCTATAGACCCGACCGGGTATAAGCCACGCTTCGATTTTGAAGTGTGCACCCGTTCGGGCAGCCAAGGCAGGATGCTTCATTTTTGACATTTCGAGCAATACCCGATCGGTTATGGCTATATACTCGATCGGGTATGTGTAGATTTTGAGCTTCGAAGTGCGTACTCGATCGAGCAAGGGTGGCAGGACCGTTCACTTTTGGCAATTCAAGCCATACCCGATCGGGTATGGTTGTATACTCGATCGAGTATGAGTAAAAATTTCGTTCCAAGGTGTGTACTCGATCGAGCGTTGAAGACAGGGAGCTTTTACTTAAGGATTTTGAGTGATACCCGACCGGGTATAGGTATATACCCGACCGGGTATTGACAATGTGCTCGAGTTGAAGCAAGTACTCGACCGAGCAAGGGTAACAGGAGGTCCCTCCCAAAATAGTTCGAGTAATACCCGACCGGGTATGGGGGTCTTACCCGACCGGGTATAGGGTAATTATGGGTTGAATATTTTTTCGTCTGGTCCTTTTCAGTCGGGATGTCGAATAGGGTGTCTTACATGACGTATATATGTAGGAACACTAAAGATCAACGATAGGGATGCGAGAATTCTCATCGATACCGGGGCACAACGTTCATTTGTGAGCGAAGTGTTTGCCAAGGGATTGAACATGCCTTTGGTAGCAATGATGCAACCTTTGCTGGTCTCTACGCCATTGGGAGATGATGTAGAGCGGAAACACTACTATCCCTCGTGTAATGTAGGGATAGGGGAGCACTGTCTAACGGGTGACTTTGTGCCGTTAGATATGCTCGAGTTCGATGTCATACTTGGCATGGATTGGCTCGAAAAACACCATGCGAAGGTAGATTGCTACACCAAGGTGTTAGAACTAAAGGATGGAGAAGGAAATACTCTGTGCTTCGAGGGAGATAGAGGGAAATTCAATCCTTGTATCATATCGGCCATAAGAGCAAGGCGTATGATGAGGAAAGGGTGTCAAGCGTACTTGGCCTATGTCATAGGCAAGGAAGGCAAGGGAAAGAGTCTCACTGAGGTGAGAGTGGTGAGTGAGTACCCAGAAGTTTTCCCTGAAGAACTCCCAGGACTCCCACCAGATCGAGAAATTGAGTTCACTATTGAAGTAGAACCCGGTACGAAACCCATCTCGATTCCTCCATGTCGGATGGCACCAGCTGAACTTCAAGAGTTGAAGGTGCAATTGGAAGAATTACTGGACAGCGGAATCATCAGGCCGAGTCATTCACCGTGGGGAGCACCGGTACTCTTTGTAAAGAAGAAAGATGATACACTTAGAATGTGTATCGATTACCGTCAGTTGAACAAGGTCACGATAAAGAATAAATACCCTTTGCCGAGGATCGATGACTTGTTTGATCAACTACATGGGGCAACCGTGTTGTCTAAGATTGACTTGAGGTCAGGCTACCATCAACTGAAGATCAAGGAGAGTGACATACCCAAAAGTGCATTCCGTACAAGGTATGGTCACTATGAGTTTCTAGTGATGTCGTTCTTACGAACGCCCCCGCGGCATTCATGGACCTCATGAACCGAGTATTTCATCAATACTTAGACCAGTTCGTCATAGTGTTCATTGATGACATTTTGATATACTCCATGAATGAAGAGGAACACGAAAAACATCTAAGGCTTGTGCTTGAAACACTGCGGGAGAATCAACTCTTTGCCAAATTCTCTAAATGTGAATTTTGGCTTGGGGAGATCGGTTTTCTCGGGCATGTGGTATCGGGCTCGGGCATTTCAGTTGATAACTCAAAGATTGAGGCGATCACTGATTGGGAGAGGCCCAAGAACGTGAAGGAGATAAGGAGTTTCCTCGGTTTAGCGGGGTACTACCGCAAATTCGTGGAAAAGTTCTCAGTGATAGCATCTCCACTCACGAAGCTCACTAAAAAGTGGGCTAAGTTTGTGTGGGATGACAAGTGTGAGAAGGGGTTTCTTGAGCTAAAGAAACGTTTGACCGAAGCACCAGTGCTTGCCTTGCCCGTGCAAGGGTTAGGGTATGACATCTATAGCGATGCTAGCATTCAGGGACTGGGATGTGTACCGATGCAATCAGGGAATGTAATTGCTTATGCTTCTCGGCAGTTGAGGAAGCATGAAGTAAACTACCCCACACATGATCTGGAGCTAGGTGATGTGGTATTTGCATTGAAGATTTATAGACACTACCTCTAGGGAGAGTTGTGTCACATTTACACCGACCACAAGAGCCTGAAGTATGTGTTCACTCAGAAAGAGTTGAACATGAGACAAAGAAGATGGATGGAGTTGATCAAGGATTACAACTTGGTCACTGACTATCATCCAGACAAGGCTAATGTAGTAGCCGATGCATTGAGCAGGAAGAGCTCATCATCGGGGGTTTTACTCACATGTTTACGGGCACTGAGGGCACGCGTGGAGGTATCCACGGATGGGGCTATTGGCCAGATTTGAGGTGAGACCCACCTTGTTAGATGAAATCAGAACATGTCAAGGCAATGACGGGGAATGTCAGAAAATCCGGGAACGGATGCTTATGGGGCCCGTCGAGGGTTTCCGTGAGAGAGAAGATGGACGTCTACTATTCAAGGAACGAGTGTGTGTGCCGTCGGACGAGGAGCTCCGAAAGTCTATCCTTGAGGAGGCTCACTCATCTGCGTATGCCATGCACCCGGGCGGTACAAAGATGTACCGGGACTTGAAAGAAAGTTACTGGTGGTCGGGGATGAAGAGAGAGATTGCAGAATACGTGAACCGTTGCCTTACTTGTCAACAGGTTAAGGCAGAGCACCAACACCCAGCAGGGTTACTACAACCACTTACCATTCCAGAATGGAAGTGGGAGCATGTTACCATGGACTTCGTGGTGGGTCTACCACGGACAGTTAGGAACTACGACGCAGTATGGGTGGTAGTCGATAGGCTGACCAAGAGCGCTCATTTCCTACCTATCAACACTACCTATACGCTCGAGCGGTTGGCCAAATTGTACATAGATGAGATTGTGAGACTGCATGGGGTTCCGGTTACTATAGTATCGGATAGAGACCCACGGTTCACATCACGGTTTTGGCCTAAGTTCCAGGAATACATGGGTACGAAATTGAGGTTTAGCACCGCGTTTCATCCTCAAACGGATGGGCAATCTGAACGGGTGATTCAGATCTTGGAGGACATGTTGAGGGCATGTGCCTTGGAGTTCCAAGGGAGCTGGGACAATCAGTTGGCTTTAGTGGAATTCGCCTATAACAACAGTTATCAGGCGAGTATAGGCATGCCTCCATACGAAGCATTGTATGGGAGGAAATGTCAGACACCATTATGTTGGGACGAGGTCGGCGAGGCTAAGCTCGAGGGCACCGAGCTAGTCGAGATCACTAAAGAGAAGATAAAAGTTATACAAGATAGGCTCAAGGCTGCCCAAGACCGGCAGAAGAGCTATGCTGATAAACGTCGGAGGACGTTGGAGTTTGAGGTCGGTGTAAAGGGATCATCAGGTTCCTCAGCCGGGGTAAGCTTAACCCACGTTACATAGGTCCGTTCAAAATCCTTGAAAGGATTGGGGTTGTAGCTTACCGACTTCAGTTGACTCCGGAGTTAGAAAAGATTCATAACGTATTTCATGTTTCTATGCTCAAGAAGTATGTGCGGGACCCGTCACATATTCTTGAGAAACCACCGGTGGAAATCCGAGAAGACCTACACTATACGGTGCAGCCGGTGAAAATCATGGACCGACAGGTAAAGAAGCTAAGGAGCAAAGAGGTGCCGATGGTAAAAGTACTTTGGAAGAGTGATCGTGTCGAGGAGCAAACTTGGGAAGTGGAGACCCTGATGAGGGAACATTATCCATTTCTGTTTGACTAGACACGTGGATTTCGGGGACGAAATACCAAATAAGGGGGGTAGAACTTGTAACACCGCCCCCGAGTATTTGTACTGTACCAAATTATGTATTGAACCTTGAGAAATGTATAAAAGCATTTTTACGTGATTGTAAATTTTTATCATTTCTAATACGTGAATAGTAAAATTCACGTGGGGCCCACACCGGATGTGGGGCCGCCCGATATTATCGGGACCACATATTATATTGATCTTGGACTAGATAATATGTATATGGTGATGGATATTCTAATTGGGCCATGGCAATGGCATAGAGTCGACCGGTTGGTCAAACGGCGCCAAATTATCGGTATCGGCGATTTATCAGATAACAGCCCAAAAAGGGGTTCCGGAGATTTCTAAATTAAAGTTGGGGAGTCATATTGATTCTAAGGACCAATAAGGATTGGGAACACGTGTTATATTTTATTTGACCCGATAAAATAAAATATACTTAAAACAGTCCGGAAAATATAACTTTCGGGACCGATTGTACACTCGGGTACACAAAGGGTTGACCTCCCACATAAGTGGGGTCCAACCCACGTATTTAGCTCTGCAAGGAAGCAAGGGGAGCCGCACAAGAACATGGGGGAGAGGCATGAAATGATCTGGGATCAAAACAAATAAATGAAATGGGACCCCTCCCATATTATTTGATGAGAAATGCCAAAAAGGCATTCTCAATCAATCCTCAACCCATAGGCTCGGCCAGTCCATCATCCTAGAGGAAAGAAGGTCTGAAAAACTCCATTGTTACCATCCTAACACGCACCAAGAACAAAGGAGGAAGAAGGAGGGGAAAAGAGAAGAGAAAAGTTGGTTTTGGAGAGGAAAACTTGTGTTTAGCAAGGTAAGGACTCCATTAATCCCATTTCTTGTTCTTAAATACTCTTATATGATTATTCAATCATATTTCACACCCTAGTATGGTTCTACACGTTGTTATGTGTAGAAAGAGGGGTTGGAAGGTGGTTCTAAGTCCAAGAACGGACTTAGAAGCCAAAGTAACCGGTTCGCCGGAAAATAACCTTTTGGAGGTTATTTGTATTACTATGGGTTTTAGGATGATAGAACCTTGTTAGTAACTTGTATAAGGTATTCAAGGAACTTTCACGGAGTTGAAAAGGTCGCCGGAGTTGTCACCGGAGTTCGTTGAAGTTCGCCGGAGTTTCGCCGGAGCTAAATCGGGAAGGCTAGAACTTCATAAGCTTCATTAAGGTGAGAAGACGGCTTTATGCTTTATAACTTTTGCGTGAGGCATGAGATTACCTAAAGTAATCAAGGACATGTTTGTGGAATGATTAAAGATAATCAAGTATTTGCTTATGCCATGGTTTTGCTTAAAACATAGTTGAAAAGCATGTTACGTAGGTTTGGTGATTAAAAATGTGATAACATATTTTGTGTGATGATACAGGGATCCAAATTTGTATTTTTGGATCAAGGACATCAAGAAGTATATGTGTATGAAATTTCAAGTTAATCGGACTCCGTTTGGGTGGTCAAAAGGGGCGTTGACCTCCAAGTCAATTGCCATACCCGACCGGGTATTGACACATACCCGACCGGGTATTTTCTGAAAAATTGCTCAGGGGGCTACGGTCTCCTATACCCGATCGAGTATAGGTAGATACTCGATCGAGTATACATTGAAAATTAGCTTTGGGGGCTACCGCCTCTTGTACTCGACCGAGTATGGGTAGATACTCGATCGAGTATTGGTTTATGCTCAAAACGGGCAGTTTTGAGCGGGTTAATGTGGGCCGTTCAGGTGGGACCCGCCCACGTTGGTTCCTAAGGATGGTTATATGACTATAGGGCTAGGTATTGTCCATAGTTGAAGGAACGAAAGGTTAGCCATATCCAGGTTAGGGTTTGGTAAGGATTTAGTTTGGGGTTGAGTATCCCCGGGACATTAAATGATCCTGAAACTCGGTTGGGGTTGAGCATCCCCGGGACTATAAATGATCATGAAACTCGGTTGGGGTTGAGCATCCCCGGGACATTAAATGATCCTGAAACTCGGTTGGGGTTGAGCATCCCCGGGACTATAAATGATCCTGAAACTCGGTTGGGGTTGAGTATCCCCGGGACTGCAAATGATCCTGAAACTCGGTTGGGGTTGAGTATCCCCGGGACATTAAATGATCCTGAAACTCGGTTGGGGTTGAGTATCCCCGGGATGCTAAATGCTCCCAAAACTCGGTAGGATATTATGTAGAATGTAGCTGGTGAGCTAGGCATTCGGGAAAAGAGTGAGAAAGGTCAGGTAAGAACTTTATCTCTAAAAGACTCTTTGAATGAAATGACCTACGGGTCGAGTATTTTACACACACACACACATATATATATATATATATATATATATATATATATATATATATATACCGTATGTATCATCGGATGAATGAGTCACATATATATATATATATATGTATCACCCTATTTTTGGGTCTCGTGTCTGAAACATTAGTTATTCTTCATATAGCCTGCTTGTCACTAGTACTTCTATGGAGTACTGAACCCTCCGGGCCCCCCTCACATTTTTCAGGTTGAGGCCAGAGTCCTACTACCTGCACCTTTGCCTAGGGTGATTGATCGAGAAGGAAGACGTGGTTCGTGCTTCCATTCTTATTTCAAATATATAAACTGCTCATGGATTTTTGAACAATATTTTCATTAAAACAGTTGGGGGCCTGCGTGCCCGTGTTTGCCACGTGTGGCTAAGTATCAAACATTTTATTATTTCCGCATTTGTTTGATTATGATATTGATGTTGATTGTATGTGTTTACTAATCGGTTTGGCAATAGAATCAATCGTACGCCTTGTACAACTCAATAGGGATGAACTGTTGTTGTTCTTATCGGGTTGTACGGCGGTTGTCTACGTGGCTCGGATGCGGTCCGGGGCGTGACAGCAAGACCGCCGAGGGGGGAAGGCGTTCTAGAGACCTCAGGAAAGTGGCGGGTTCGTCTGCAGGGCCAATGAAAGGTGTCCCCCTCAGGACAAAGGCAAGACACCTCTCCATGCCAACGACGCTCACCACCAAATCAACCAGGCCCACTCAGCCCGCGTCCATTCGCAGCGGGCGGAGGCCCTCCCGAAGGACCCCCAGGACGAAATCATTGCGGCCCTCCAACGCCGACTTGACGAGATGGAGGCCACCAAGGCCCACGCCACCACTTCTGCCCTCATACAGACCTCAAGTATGAGGCGATGTTGGCCAAGATGGAGGAAATGCAGAAGAAGATAGCCGAGGGCTCCAGGGAACCCACCATACAGCTCCGGACCCGGACGCCATTCACCCCAAGGGTATTGGCGGCCCGGATCCCGGAAAAGTACCGAGGGCAGCCCATCAAGCCCTACGACGGAAAGACTGACCCCCAAGAGCACTACAACATGTATCAGAACAGCATGTCGATGGTGGGGGTATCGGATGAGTATTTGTGCCGCTGATTCCTCTCCACCTTAGAGGGGCCGACTTACGAATGGTTCAATCGATTGCCTGAGGGCTGCATTGACTCATGGCAAGAACTCGCCCAACGATTCTTGACGCAATTTGCGGGAAGGCACCACACAAGAAAACACTTCTCCCACTTGCTGACAGTGAGGCAGAGAAAGGAGGAGACCCTTCGGGACTTCCTGGAGCGCTGGAGAACGGAGGCTGATAAAGTTGATGGCGCTGACGACGGGACCCTCCTGGCCCTCCTCCAAACAGTACTCTGCCCCGGGAACTTCTGAAGGAGCTTCATCATCGAGCCTCCTCACGATTATATAAGGGCCCTACAGCCCACTTTTTCCTATAAATACTCCCCTTGGGAGCCATGTAAAGGGTTCGAAAATAGTTAATACAACCCACTTCTCTCTCTAGCTCTCTCTTCTCTCTAGGAGTTAATACTCCATCAGGAAGATTTACCGGTTATTTTATTTTTATAGTCTTATTTTCGCGTTATGTTTTGCGTTGCGTTTTACTTTGCTCTGTTTTTTGTTGATGTCTTTAGTTGTATATGTCTACGATAATGATTTTCAATTCTGTTAAATATTATGTCATTACATAGATCTATATGATCGGTTATTGCTGTGTGACATCCGTTGAGTGATTAACGATTCATATTGTTTTTTCACGGGTGATTGTCTCTGAGCCTAGACGTATGGTTGATGATGCTAATTGGTTACGAATAATTGTTGGCGGTGTAAATATTTGATGACAAATCAAATACTCCATCTGTTTCACAATCTTTGACACAATTTGACTTGTCAAGAATTAAGAAAAAAATGTTACTGAGGGTAAATTTTACTGTAGAGTACAATGTTTGACACTGTTTGAACACTATTTGGCACCGTTTGAACACTGTTTGACACTATTTTGCACTGTTTTGATAAAGATTTGTTTACCAAATAAGGAAATAAGGAATTAAGTGTGTCATTGATTGTGAAACAGCCAAAAAAGTAAAGTGTGTCAAAGATCGTGAAATGGAGAGAGTACTATCGTATCTATTAGCTCAGGTCAATTCAGACCACACTCCAAAACCAAAACCAAAGGGATGTTTGGAACTAATTCGGACTCTGCTTCTTTTTTAAACCAGAAGCAGAATCAGTTTTCAGAAGCTGTTCACCCCCAGCTTATAAAAAAACTGATTCTAGGAGTAAATTAGAGCACCAGAATCACTTCTACACTTTCACCCAAACACCCCAACTTTTGCACCAGGGAGCAATTTTAAGAATCAATCCAAACACCCCCAAACGAAAGCCTACGGTAAGAGATTGGAATTGGTCTGGGCTGGTTTGATCAAATTCTAGCTGCGAAACACCTGCTCTCGTTCACAACAAAGTTTTTGTTTTTCATTTTTATCACTTTGCTCTCACTTTGCATTGCTCTCACTTTGCATTGCTTCAGTGTCTCACTGCCTAGACTGTGCCTGACCGCTTCTTCTGCTTTCGGAGAAGTCATCGCCGGAACTGCTATAGCCGGCCGCCGACTCCACTCCGACAGGTATACGAAAAATTCAGTTTCCCGCGAATTTCATATGTTTTCGCGCACTTCTATTGGTTTGCAGTTTCCATTTGAAACACAAATGCCAATTCCATGATCACTAAATGTGAATCCAAATGACTTGGAGAGTTGGAGACTGAGATTAGGAAGAGAAGACTTGCTGAATGTTTTCGAGTTTTGATTGTTTTCCGCTTGTATGGAATTCGTGTGTGTAGAGGATGCAAAAGTGAAATATAGCCTTTTTATGATATGCGTTTTAAAGACATCTATGGGTTTGCTGATTTCCACTTGAGACAAATTCCAGCATCATGATCTGCTATTGTTAATTCCAAATGACTTGAAGTATGAGGGGGTGTTTGGATCTGATTCTCAAAACTGATATAGCTCCTTCAGGGAGTAGAAGAAGAAGCTGAAGTGTTTGGGTGAAAGTGAAGAAGCACTTCTGGTGCTCTAATTTACTCTCGGAATAAGCTTTTTTAAAAGCTGAGGGGTATCGACTTCTGAAAACTGATTCTGATTCTGCTTCTGCTTTCAAAAAGAAGCAGAAGCAGAATCAGTTCCAAATAACCCCTGATTGCTCCTTTTTTCCGCTTGTATGATTATTGTTTAATTTGTTATACAACATGTATCATGTACCCTCTAAAAATGGAAAAGTGAACATTGACAACCATACGGGAAAAACCCTTTGCAAAGCACTTCCACATTACGTTATTTCGCTAAATGTTTTGATACAGCTCAAAACTAGAGATTCAAAACAGGCTTCTAGTATTATTGTAGTTATGAATGAGTTAGATGAATAGATCATATGTACTAATGGACCCCTAATATCCCAAGTCTGAGATGTACAAAGGTAGTATAACCTGGACTCCTGGAGGTCGTTGAACATAGGAGTATTGTGGCTGTCCTTCAATCCACAACACCAGAACATTTTCTTGTTTCCCAACAGTGAGCAACACACACAAGTATAGTTTCTTTTTTACTTTCTAATATGCCTTGACAACCTTGCTTACATGATAGTATTTGTGTGGAATTAGCTACTACTTTAGTTTCAAACTAATGCCCATACCTTAATGACTCACAAGTAATAGGTAATTATCTTAAACTGAGGTCTTTCTGGTGTGCTCATGTGAATGTTGTGGTTCCACTATTTGATATTTTGTGCCAATTAGGTAGATATTATATATATGGCGTTCTTATCAAGTTATTCCTTGCTGTGTGTGCACTTCTGCTATTTTCAAATGCATATTTTAAATCCATTTCTAGCAATTGACCTTCGATTTCTCAATATATAGTTTTTCAGGATTTAATTTATGTCTCCTGCAAGAAAATCTAGGAGTGTGAACAAACAATATTGTTATGTAAGCGATGTCTCCCATAACAAAGATGGAGAGGCCCCTAAAAGACACAGTCAACGGGTGAGTTTTGGATCTACTCCCCCACACATATGACATTCATCTTATATTCCTATATATGCCCACTACAGTATACATTAATGTTTTTTGGAAATATTCTTTCCTCATCTATGTCCATTTCCAGCTCTTGTAACTGACCAAGTTTTATGCTTTTATTGAACTAAATAACTTGGACAGTTAGACTCAGAGTGAAATTACGATTCATTCATATTTTTTAGAATAAAGAGATGCGGGCGGGTATAGTGTCCCCTTGTGTCATGGTGGTCCAGCGTTAGAATCCATGTCCTTGGAGTACGCAAGGGAAATGCAGTCTAGATTATGCCCTTCTCTAGACCCCACAATGTGTGGGAGCTTCAACACTATGAATGTCCTTTTTAGAGATACAGACCGGAGTGGAGAAAAATATCCATGGTCTCTGTATCGTAAAACATTGCCTCTATGCTTTTTTACATTAATTTACCGTGTAATTGATTTTATACAATTAATTGGCTCTGTAAATTTAACTGTCGATTATGTATGTGTCTGTGTGTGTAAATAGGTAGATATATGTATGTATGTGTACATATTTGTGTGTATATATGGTACACAAATACTTGATTAACCTCAGAATCATCTTAGTGTACTCATTTCTTGTTTAATTGCAGAAAAAGAAGTTGTCTATGCTAGGCCCTCAGTGGAGTAAGGAAGAGCTGAGTCGTTTCTATGATGCATACCGCGGATACGGTAAAGATTGGAAAAAGGTAAGATCTCAATCTGAATCTTGGTTCTTCAATTTTGTCCTTATAGTTTCATTGCACGAAAATGAGAAACTATGGCCCAAAATACATTCACTTTTTGCGAGTATGAATAGGAATTCGTATAACAGGATTAACAGAATTGCTCATCAGCATTGTTATGGTCTGCCCTTTTTCTTTCTCACACTTAGATGAAACCATGTGTTCAATATGTGATTACTTCAACTGTGTTTGTTATATACTTTTATGTGAATTGCAGGTAGCTTCTGCTGTTAGAAACCGATCAGTTGATATGGTGGAGGCACTTTACTCTATGAATATGGTAAATTTATTTGTTCTTTTTAAATGCGAGTCTGCTACGATTCCCACATTGACTCCTTCAGAAATGAAGGATAGGTACTTAAGCCAATGCCAAACCTCCACTCATGATCTAGCTTCTGGGGTAGAGTAAGGGCAAGACTTAGTTTCCTGATGTTAGAACATATCATTGGCAAAGTTTAAAAAAGAACCTTTAAGCCTTGATGCATTCGGCAGTTTTTAGACGAGGCGTAAGACTCGAAGTGATTTGAGGCGTAAGACTCGAAGTGATTTGAGGCGTAAGACTCGAAGTGATTTGAGGCGTAAGACTCGAAGTGATTTGAGGCGCAAGACTCAAAGTGATTTGAGGCGTAAGAATCGAAGTGATTTGAGGCATAAACCTCAAACATTTCAAAACCACTAACAGTCTAAAACATACGTAGTATTATCAATCATACATAAGTATGGGTCATAAATAAGTTTCATAGACCCCTATGATAAGTTACACTCTTTAGAGAAAAGTAATTAAGATTTTTCGTCTTAAATAAAATCAGAAAAGTTGTTAAATGAGTGAGTTTAATTATCTAGAGAAATCAAATATAGAAAAGCTTAAAGAAGTTCTGTTACATCTGCTGGTATTTTTCAAATAAAAAGAAAAAAATAGCTGGAGTTGTTTGAACCCCACTTGATAGAAGAGAAGAATAGCTACAGTAGCTCAGTACCTTTTTAAGAAATGATCACACTTCTGCTGGAGTGCAAAGTAGTTGTAACCTTGTTGGTTATGCAAACTGTGCAAGTAGAACTGTGTGATGAAAATTGTTAATTTGGGAGAATGTATTTTTGGCTTTTGGTGGTCGTAGTGACTAATTACAACAACAACATCAAAGCCTTATTCCCAAACAATTTTGGGGTCGGCTAACATGAATCGATCCATGAATATCCATTATGAATTTTATTACAAAACAACCAGCCTAAAAAAATCTAAAATTGGAGAGTACAAACATGAGGCATAAGCCTCACAATACGCCTCGATACTTAAGCCTCTCAAAAGCCTCAACTGTGTGAGGCTTAAGCCTCAAGGATTTTTCACCATCTCACACCCTGTGCTGATAAATGTTGATTTGAGTAGTGACTAATTATTGGAAAGTAATAGATGCAGTATGAATTTATAAAAAAATCAACCTATGAAAGAACTTAGAATGGAAGAGTAAAGTACGAGGCTTAAGACTCATGAAACGCCTAGAGGTTTAAAGTTTAAACCTCTCAAACGCCTCAATCATCTGTGGCTTAAGCCTCTGGTCACACAATTGAGGCTTAAGCCTCAAGGCTTTTTCCCCCGCCTCACACACTGAGGAGAGCCTAAAAAACCCCTTTTCTTTGAAAGTCATGGCCATAGAGGGCTACCTATAAGCTGGATTTAAGGCGGCATGCCAGAAAGGGTTTTGTACCTAATACTGATAGATGAGTGAAGCCACCAAAAAAGGAACGGGCTACCACTGGGTCAGTGCTGATAGAATGAACTAATGAAGGCCTCCGTGGATGTCGGCCAATGGGTGTGGACATGTTATGAGTCCCACATTGGCTCCTTAAGAATGGAGTGACATTTAAGTGAAAACCTAAACTCCACTCATAAACTAGCTTTTGTAGCGGAGGAAGGGCTTGACATGATATCCTGATATGAGAGCATATTGGAGTTATAAGTAACAGTGCTCATTTATTCGACCCTTTCTGCTTTATATCTTTATATATATTACTCATTTATGTACTGTTGGTTGGACTAGTGTGCGCTTTTGTGTGTTGTGTCATGTGTGTGTATTATGTGTGTTTGTGTGTGCATATGGACATACCTGTTTACCGATATAATGAATTCAAGCTGGCCCTTCTTATTATAAAGATACTGGCTTTAGGCATATGTTCCTGCTCTCATATGGGTGTTGTACCTTCATATTTTTATATTGTCACTAGCATGTGAGCAGGTATCAGGATGAGGACCACTGTAGCATGTGAGTGTCTATCAAGATGAGAAAGGGACACCTTATAAGATTTACAGATTATATTACCTGAACTGAATAAGGGGTCTCATAATCATTCAGATACCTACACTCTCTGTCTTGTATAAAACCTCACACATCACAGCATGAACTAATATCCAGATTTTAATGTAAAAATGACTAGGCCTTACTGAACTCAAGTTTATGACCTATCTGGAAGAAATTTAATTCAAATTAACAGACTGCTGTTTCTCCAATGATTAATATGAACTGTGAAATTTTGTTTTCAGCATTAATCACAACTATGTTTATTTTTCAAGGGTTAATGAATCAACGTGCACTTGTACATACAGCTCAAAAATCAGTCTTACATTACTTTTGGAAAAAAATCTCAAGAAAGAGTAGGGATATAACCCTCCCTACTTTACTGTTTTCATAACCCACACACTTCTTTACTTTCAGGCTTACTTATCTCTTCCAGAGGGGACTGCTTCTCTTGTTGGGTTGATTGCAATGATGACTGATCACTACTGCAATTTGGTGAGATAAACATAGTTCATGACAAATTGGAGTTCCAAATATTGTATCACTGAATATCATTCTATTTGATGAATCATGTTTTGTTTCCCCCTAACCTGCCCTTTCTCTTTTATTTACAAAATTGTTATTCCTCCATTCAAATAACCTTTTATTAATTAGTAATAACAACAATAAGAAATACAGCAGAACTCTTAGAGGAAAATAAACTCGTCACCGATAAGATCTTTGCATTTGTTTATGAAACAAGATTGAAGATTTTATGTGTTGTCCCCAAATCATAAAGGGGTCTTTCTGAAACTTTGACTTAACCATATTTCCCATAACTGTAATTTATACATGTTACATGAATAAGAATTAGGCAGTTCTTTTCATTTTTTCCTTTTTGGGATGAATTTCTAGCTAGAGCACTCAGATCCTTCAAGAGGCTTCATTAATGTTCACTTGTGGCAATTGAGTTGTTGGGGTGTGGATGGCAGGCTGGAAGTGATAGTGAACAGGAAAGCAATGAGGACGCAGGAACATCTCATAAACCTCAAAAGCGTTCTCGAGGTAAAGTTCAAGCAGTCATATCCAAAGGGGTTGATTTACAGTCTCCCACACCAGCACCAAATTATGGCTGTTTGTCATTATTAAAGAAGAAACGCTCAGGAGGTGCGTGTCTCCTTTCTCTTGAGAACCTCTGAAAGAACATAATTATAAGGTCTATGGCCACTTCATGGTGCTGTACTGCTGTTGTTCTTGTTATTATTTTTATTTATTTTTAGGGGCATATACATGGGCTAAATGGGAATGCTTGAGGACAAGTTTCATACACCTTGATTGCGTCCTTTTGATTCATCATTATCAATGGATTAAATCTTCAGGTGTAAAATACTGTTGGTGATGTTATTTTCTGGAATTATCTTTCAGGAACACGGCCTCGTGTTGTTGGAAAAAGGACACCGCGGTTTCCTGTACCATATTCTCATGAAAATGTTAATGATAGCAATGCTTTTTATTCAAGTAGGCATGACCTGAAAAGGAAGTTTGACACGAATGATGATGATGAAGTTGCTCATGAAATAGCAATAGTTTTAGCTGAAGCTTCACAAAGAGGTGGTTCTCCTCAGATTACTGAGACACCTACCCGTCGAGCTGACAGTGCTTTATCCACTCCTGCACGTAAATCTGAAAAGAGGGTAATAATTCAACTTCTGCCTAATGTTCTTTAGCTTTCTTATGTGTACATTCTCAGAAACAATTCATTCGACTTTTAAACAGCAGTGCAATTTGGAAACGGTCAATTCCAAGATTCTTAGTAGTGAAATGGATGAAGATGAAGAAAGCATGGAAGCAGACACAGGAGAACTACACATGATTAGGACTTCATTGATGAAAACTGGCAGAACAATGCAAAAGAGGAGAAGACTTTCTGGCAAAAAGTCTGAATTTGATGTCAATGGTGTTGACCATTATGATGAAATCAAGGAAGCATGTAGTGGTACAGAAGAAGCTGTAGTAATAGCAAAACATGACATGGATGTTGCTGGTGAAAGAGTTTCAAAGGCTTCGTCCTTTGGTCTAAGAAAGAGGAGCAAAAAGATTCTTTTTCAGAGAGGTGTGACAGTTTATATTTTCCTATAAAAGCTTCTGTATAGTCATATACTTCCTCCGTCCCAAATTGATGTCAATGATGTTGACCATTATGATGAAATCAAGGAAGCATGTAGTGGTACAGAAGAAGCTGTAGTAAGA
Source organism: Cuscuta europaea (assembly GCA_945859875.1). Taxonomy (NCBI): domain Eukaryota; kingdom Viridiplantae; phylum Streptophyta; class Magnoliopsida; order Solanales; family Convolvulaceae; genus Cuscuta; species Cuscuta europaea. The sequence continues at coordinate 13,906,619 of CAMAPE010000004.1, forward strand.
GCAAAACATGACATGGATGTTAACTAATGTTAAAGTTTAATCCTTCATATCGATAATTAATTCAATTTTTTATAACTAAAATTTACATATTCAGAAACTACATTAAAATCTCTTCAATTTTTAATAATTAAAATTTACATATTCAGAAACTGCATTAAAATCTCTTCAAAGTTGACATCCTAATTAAGTGAATAAAATGAAACTATTTGACCAAGAAAAGTCAATTTTGCAAATCAATTTGGGACGGAGGTAGTAATAATTTATGTCTTTTACTATATTTATTCTCGGGATTAGGTTAGAAGTTGGCATGTATAATCTAATCAAGCAAAATGGCCATGACATTAAGTTTTGATGTGGTGAGAATTCTGTGCAAATCTTTTTCCTAGTTGATGCTAGTCCCCAGTTCTCTGTGAAGCATTTATATATGTTGGAAATAGCATTTAAAGCATATGCCTTTTTATATTCCAGACTTTCCAGCAGCTTAACTTTTCATTTTCCTTTATGACTTTCAGTTTTCTTTTGTCCTTTAATGTATCATTTACTTCCCTAATAATGGGAGTCATGATGTATGATCTGAAAAGTGTAATACAAAAAGCTTCTCTTCCTAAATCAACATGGTATGAGAGCCCTGGGTATGGTCTGAAATTCCTTCTGCACGTGGAGGGGACTTTGAGCATATTTTCTGGTGAATCAATCTTCAAGGTGTTCGTCCCTCTCCAGCGAATTCCGGCGGAGAATAATTTCAGTAATTTTAATTTTTTTCATCATGGTCGTAACAAGCAGTAGTGAAGAAACTCCTTTTCCCGTTTACGTCCCAAATCTTTCTGGAAACCCTACTATTACCAATAATAAACTTATTGGATCACAAAATTATCAAGATTGGGCATGTGTTGTGGAACTGTGGTTCATCGGACAAGGAGTGGATGACCATTTGGTCACAGAAGCTGATTCAATTGAGTATCAAAGAGAAGTCTGGAAACGCGTTGATGCCCAACTTTGCAGCATCTTATGGCAGTCTCTCTCACCAAAAATCGTTCCAATGTTCTGCCCTTTCAGGACGTGTATTTCTGTCTGGAAGCAAGCCAAGTCTCTCTATACAAATGACATATCTCGCTTTTATTCAGTTGTTGATGAAATTTTAAAAATAACAAAATCTGGGATGTCAATGGAAACTTTCTTAGGGAAAGTTCAAGGCTTAATGACATAATTTAATACGCTTATGCCAATGGAAGAATCCATTGAAAGACAGCAAGCTCAAAGGGAAAGATTCTGGGTAGTCTTGACACTCTCCAAACTAGGAGCAGGTTTTGAAGAGGTTCAACGCCAGATCTTGAGCGAGAAATATGTTCCGAACATTACTGAAGTTTTTACTAGGCTACTTCGAGGGACCTCAGTCACAGAAGACAACAATGCTAATAACTCTGCCTTTGTTTCTCACTCTCGGGGTGGTCGAGGTAGAGGAAGAGACATTCTTCACGGAAGAGGAGGAGGCCGTGGCAGAGGTATGCAATGTTTTTGTGATTATTGCAACAAGCCAGGACACACACGTGATCAATGTTGGAACCTACGTGGGAAACCAAGCACGGTCAATGTAGCTGAAGTCAATAAGGAAGCTAAATGTTCCCATGTTCTCTCACAGTCTGAGTATGAAGAATTCCAGCAGTTAAAGGCTGCTCGAAGCTCAATTACATCTGACAAAACTCATGTTTCCTTGGCCTCTCTGTCCCATCCTGTTTGGATTTTTGACTCAGGTGCTACCGATCACATTTCTGGTAATCCTTCACTTTTTACATGCTTGACATTTTCCAATTCTCTTCCATCTGTTTCCTTTGGTGATGGGTCAATAGAGGTAAAGTTATAGGAATTGGAAATGCCTCTCCACTCCCTTCTCTCTCATTATCCTCTGTATTGTTTATTCCTAATTGCCCCTCCAACTTGATCTCTGTCCATAAACTCACTTTACATCTTAATTGTGAAATTATATTTTCCACTAAATCTGTGACTGTGCAGGACCGACAATTGAGGAAGATGATTGGCACAGGATATGAATCACAAGGGTTATATCATTTAGCAAACAACAATATTGTTCGCACTGCCACCACTTCTACACAATTGCTTCTTCATAGTCGATTTGGTCATCCTAGCCTAAATAAGCTTCGTCAACTTGTTCCTATAATGTCTAATGTTTCATCAATCGAGTGTGAGTCATGTCAGTTAGGAAAGCAATCGAAAGCTTCCTACAAAAATAGGATAAATAAACGAGCAGTTGCTCCCTTTTCTCTAATTCATACTGATGTATGGGGACCGAGTCGAGTTAAGTCTATCTTTGGACTTCAGTACTTTGTTACATTTATTGATGACTTTTCTCGTTGTACTTGGATCTATTTAATGAAAGATCGGTCTGAACTTTTCAGTATATCTCAAAAATTTGTCAATGAAATAAAAACTCAGTTTGGGGTGGTGATAAAAACCATTCATAGTGACAATGCCAAGGAGTATTTTTCCGAATCCTTCTCTAAATTTCTGGATAGTCATGGGGTCTTTCATGAATCTTCCTGTCCAGACACTCCTCAACAAAATGGAGTGGCTGAACGGAAGAATCGACACCTAGTGGAAACTGCCCGAACCATGCTTATTCATTACAAGGTACCTAAATACCTTTGGGGGGAAGCCATTCTTCACTCTTGTTTTCTCATAAACCGCATGCCTTCTGATATACTACAAGGAAAGACGCCTTACAATGTTTTGTTCCTTGATGAATCTTTGCACAAATTACCTTTAAAGGTGTTGGGTGCACTTGCTTTGTTCGTGATATCACTCCGGGAAGGGATAAAATCTCCCCTAAAGCTATCAAGTGTGTGTTCTTGGGATACTCTTGTCTTCAAAGCGTATGTATACATCTTTTGATGTCACTTTCTTTGAGTCTACTCCATATTTCTCTCATTCTTTACTAATGAGTCTACAGAAATTGTCCCTATACAGCCTTTCAAAGAACATGAACTCGTTCTGCCTGTCCCATACTTTCCTAAACCTGAACCTACATCCCTGACCATCCCTGAAAAAGGAACTCCCAGTGACATTCCAGAGAACCATATTATTGAGTTCCCTTATACCTATCACCGTCGACATCGTTCGAGTAAGCCTTACCATCATCCAACAGAAAAAGAAGATAGTAATCCAAGTGATTTATGTGTTGAGCCATTGTCACCTCAAAGTCAGTCCAAGAGATAAGTAATGATCTTCCTATTGCCAGCATAATTGGTAAAAGATCCACTCGAAATCCTTATCCTATATATAACTTCCTCTCATACAATCATTTGTCACCATCATATTGTGCCTTTATTACACGTCTCTCTTCTGTTTATGTTCCTAAAAGTGTCAAGGAAGCATTGAGTCATCCATGTTGGAAAAAGGCCATGCTTGATGAAATGGAAGCCCTTCACTCGTCAGGGACATGGGAACTTGTGCCTCTACCACCAAATAAACCTGTGGTCTGCTGCAGATGGTTATACATAGTCAAGGTTGGTTCTAATGGCATGATAGACCGGCTAAAAGCCAGGCTTGTAGCCAAAGGATACACACAAGTGTTTGGAATCGGCTATACTGATACATTCTCCCTTGTTGCAAAAATAGCATCAGTTCGCACTTTACTGGCTATTTCATCAATACGACAATGGCCGTTACATCAATTGGATATAAAAAAATGCATTCCTGCATGGAAATCTAAAGGAGGAGGTTTATATGGAACAACCTCCGGGATTCATTGCTTCTGGGGGAGCTGATCTAGTTTGCCGCCTCAAACGCTCATTGTATGGGTTGAAGCAGTCCCCACGTGCTTGGTTTGGACGGTTCAGTGAAGTAGTACAAAAATTAACATGATTCAAAGTAAAGTTGACCATTATGTATTTTACAGAATCCAAAAAGGTCTTAATATCTATCTTGTGGTTTACGTGGATGATATTGTGATCACGGGTGATGACGTAGAGGGAATAAAACTTCTTAAGAAGCATTTATTTCAGCATTTTGAAACAAAAGATCTAGGCAAATTGAGATACTTTCTAGGTATTGAAGTTGCACAGTCAAAACAAGGTGTGTACATATCACAAAGAAAGTATGCTTTAGACATTCTTGAAGAAGCTGGTATGACAAACTGTAAGCCAATTGATACGCCGATGGATCCTAATGACAAGCTTCTATCGGGACAGGGAGAGCCTTTATCAAATCCTGGTAGATATAGAATAGAAGACTTCTCGGAAAACTTCTTTACCTCACTATTACACGTCCTGACATCTCATTTGCTGTAAGTGTTGCAAGTCAGTTTTTACAATCACCGTGTGAGAGCCACTGGAATGCTGTTACTCGCATCTTAAGATACATTAAACAAGCACTAGGTACAGGGTTGTTATTCCAGAATCACGGACACACATAAATTGTGGGCTATACTGACGCAGATTGGGCTGGGTGCCCATGGGATCGAAGATCCACCACAAGTTATTGTATACTTTTGGGTGGAAACTTGATTTCTTGGAAAAGTAAGAAACAAGAAGTGGTGGCACGATCAAGTGCAGAAGCCGAATATCGTGCGATGGCTCTTGGATCATGTGAGCTAATTTGGGTTATGAATCTTCTTTCCGAACTCAATTTCTGCAAATTCAGACCCATGAGGTTGATATGTGATAACCAAGCAGCCCTACACATTGCAACGAATCCAGTTTTTCATGAAAGAACCAAACATATAAAAGTAGACTGTCATTTCGTTAGAGACAAGATCATATCTGGAGACATCATCACTACTTTTGTGAATTCAAAGGATCAATTGGCAGATGTGCTCACTAAGTCTCTTAGAAGACCAAGAATAGATTATATATGTAGCAAGCTTGGAGCCCATGATATATATGCTCCAGCTTGAGGGGGAGTGTTGGAAATAGCATTTAAAGCATATGCCTTTTTATATTCCAGACTTTCCAGCAGCTTAACTTTTCATTTTCCTTTATAACTTTCAGTTTTCTTTTGTCCTTTAATGTATCATTTACTTCCCTATATATATGGGAGTCATGATGTATGATCTCAAAAGTGTAATACAAAAAGCTTCTCTTCCTAAATCAACAATATATTCCAAATTTGTTTCCGGAGTACAAGAGAGTAGTTATTTATATAAATGATGCCAAGTATATATCAAAAGAAATGCTCAAAAGCAGCTCCTTGTACGGTAATTAATACCACATAGTAATTTGTGCTTCATCTAAAAAGTGGCAGTAAAGAGTGTCATATTAATTTTTTGCAGTGTTATAATTTTTTACATTACATGATGTACTCCATCTCTTCTCTAAAAAAAGATCTTGGAAAAAGGAAATCATGTACACAAAATTTGGGGAGTGTATGATGTTATAGGTATTTAAATAATTTTTGCCACAGCTAACTTGTAGTTTTTCTTCATAGATGAAAGCTCTGCCTTTGATGCTCTACAAACTTTGGCAGCTCTATCATTGATGATGCCGACAACAGAAAATGAGAATGGTAAGGATGATCATCACTTCCTTTTTAGTTTCCACGTTCTGTATGAAGGCTGTGACTTGAGATATTTGTCTTCTTCTCTTTCACTGCAAGCTTCTATTTTGACAACCTTATCTTTAGACTTCATGGATATTGATGCCTGCATTGTTTGTTTTTTAAATGACTGCATTTTCCAGTTGTGGAATATGTTTCTTAGTGATAAATGTAATTTACTAAGCTGTTAACCACTTAACCATATTATAAGTAATAGGTTCAAGCACTATAAGCAACCTTTCTGTAATTAGAGAGTTATACTGTCTCCAGAAAGCTACAAGTTTTGGGAGCTGTGTGATATCTTCTGCTAGAATAAACCAACTTTAATTACTAAATGCAAGGTGCATCAGTTTCGCCAGAAGGATGATAAGATGATGCATATTGAAAAACTCATTTTTGTAGCCCCGGTTATTGAATCGTGTTACTCCTGTATAATCTATGAATTCTTCATGAAGTATTTGAGCCATTGATTCTAGCCCTCCAACAAAACTCTTTTCTCAACAATGCAGTTCACACTTTGCGTAATTGTTTTTGTTTTTGTTTTAATTCAGTAGCATTGCAGTTTCACACTATGCGTAATTGTTTTTGTTGTTGTTTTAATTCAGTAGCATTCCCATCATTTAACTTGTATGGTGCATCTGTAACAGTTTTACCCCATCCTCTCGGCACTCAAAACAAAATGGCTCAATAAACAAGCTGTACTTCTTTGTTATGAAACAACAATCAGTCCATGCAATTTTCGACATGATTTTCACCATGGGTCATCCGGAAACAGTCTCTCTGTGCTTTAGCACAGGGGTTAGACTGCGTACATCCGACCCCCCCACCCAATCATAGGTGGGAGCCTTTGCGGCACTGGGGTAATGTTGTTGTTGTTTGTTGTTGGCACTCGGTGTTTACCCCCCCATCCCCACCCCACGCCTTACTTTCTTTTTCTCAGCATTAATGATGCACACCAAAGATGAAAATGATCAAATTGATGAATCTGGGACCTCGGAAGCTCTGCCTACAAACCAACAAAAGGAGAAACGTGGCTCATCTGGGATTAAATCCAAATCCAACCAACCCATTTCAGGACCTCAAATTGCATCTAGTGTAATGCGAAAGCATGGCAAAGCTTCAGTTGATGCAAGTGCTGTTCCTGAAACAAAACACACAAGAAAAGCGCAGAAGATACCAACATCTACGGTAAGCTGATTATATTCCTGTCCCATGTAATCAATATTGGAACAAGTAAATATTTTGGGTCTTCCATTCAGGCACAGAAAGGTGAAGGACATCTCAGTAATGATCTTTCTGAACCTCAAGAAGTTGAGGTAAGCCGTCTTTGCTTTAGTTGACTTTTAATCATTAGCTGATCACTTTTTGTATTTTAAAATCTTAAAAGCTGATCACATTGAAAATTTGAAATATTAGGATTTAATTATCACGCAGCTTCCTGCTTCAATGATACATAATATATGATTTATGAGTTTCATTATAAGCCGTTGCTATTGCAATGAAAATGGACATTGTTTTTGGGATTGATCAAAGAATGAAGTTAAGAAATCTAATATGGGATAAAGACAAAAGAGAGTGTTAGGCTTCAATTGTGAACATAAAGAACCAAATGAGTTATATTGGATCAATCTGTTATTCTGAGAATGACGTGTGATGCCAAATCAGATCTCTTTTTATTAACGTTTGAAGAGAATTGAGTTGTACTGTTATATAGTTTGAGGAGAATGGAGTTTTGTTGACTCTTGTTTAAAGACAAAATGGAGCACTCCATATATATTTTCCTTTTGTACAGAAATGTATGCCATACACAGCAAAAGTTTTACCGTCTGATACTTGATCTCTGATTTTTTTCTCGGGTCCGAGTTGATAATTAATATTTATGAGATATAGAGTTTTATTTAGGCCCGGGACCAGTTCGGTTCTTAGGCAAAACACGTGGAACCATTTAAAAGATCTCATCTTTTAATATCGTTTCGGTTCTTATAAATTATTTGTAGAACCTATATGGAACCGAACCGAACCTTAACGGGTCAGTTCTAGTCATTTTTCGGTTCCTATTTTTTTAAAATCTCCTACAAATCACTGCTAAATTTGTGCCACATAAAGACATTCAACGTCTGAAATTATAAGAAATACAAATATGTTCAAGGTTACCATCATTTCAAACATCAAAAGCTATGGTTCAAACATAAGTACATAATTAATCATAAAATTTAGTAAAGCAAACAAAAAAAGACATTCACTATCATAGGAATCGGTTAAATACTTATCAAGTTATCAACTCTATTAATTAAACAAAATTAGTGAATTTAATATATAAATAAATATTAAAATATACGGAGTATATACTAATAAGTAATAGATAAAAACTTAATTATTATAAGTGGTTCATTAACGGTTCCACATACATATTTTTTATAGGAACCGAGAACCGAACTGTTATTAAAAAAGGAACCAAACCGTTAATAAATAACTAATTAATGTTGGAACCGAACCGGGTCATAACGGTTCGGTCCGTTTCATGATAGGTAACGGAAGAATCCCAGTAGATAATCTTAGTATATTAATGAAGATTGATTGATGGAATACAGAAAATAACGAAAGAAAAGGTTGAGACTCTTCGAGTGGTCTCACACTCCCAAATTCCCAGTCCCGATCCCAAAATTCTGCCTGCTCATCTACTCACCACTCACACTTATTTATTCTATTTCTAATGGGCCAGCCCACTTCTATTTAGTTATAAGGCCTAAACCCTATTATTGAACAAAATTAAAATTACTTAATAAGGCTCTAATTATTGGTAGTGTCCGGTCCCTAACAGTTCGATTTTGCGGTTCTTGGTTCCAAAGTCCTACCCCTAGTTGTATTACTTACTTCCTTCGTCCCTATTTAATCTTCACACTTTCCTTTTTTGGACGTCTATTAAAAAATCTCATTTCCTTATTTGGTAAACAAAACAATGTCAAATAGTGTCCAAACAGTTTCAATTTCTTAATATGTGTGCATTTTGGAGTGGGGAGATTAAATAGGGACGGAGGGAGTATATTTTTGAAATACCCTTATACATTTTGTGATCCTGTGAATACCATAAATTAATACTTCTCCAACAATTACAAGCATAATCAGGACAAATAAGTAAACTTTTATTCCCTCCATGTTTTTTTACAAATTTCCACCAAGCAAGATATTTTCTTTTTTTAGTGCATTTGGTAAAATGTCTTCTATCCTCACATATTGCTTTACTTATTCATGTGTCATGGTTGATTTTTTGGTTTCTTTTTAGAAAAGAAGCCATTTTTTGTGCATGTTTTATTAATCGCAAGTTGTTTATGCAGTGAACCTTTTCATTATCATACATTGAAAACATTTAGTTCTTTTACAATGAACCCATACCAAGATGCAAGTGACTTGTACTCACTTCAAGGTGATCTTTATTTAATTAGTGGATGCAATGGTTAACATTGAACTCAAGGCTATTTGTTTTTACATATTTAACTGTACATTCACTGAATCCAAAAACACTCTAAATTAATAAATATTATGAATTCATACAGGTTTTACTGTAGTGTTGAATATAGATGTCTCTCTAATACATTCGAATAACCATCTCTTATATAGAAGTTTTATTGTACTCTACCATTCCTTTTCTTACAGACAAAAGATGCACTGAAGAAGCCAATCAGCAAGGGTAAAAGATCTTTACAGATTTCATCACCTAAATTGATAAAGACTCTAGATCATTCATCAAGTGCAGATCTAAAAGTAGATGGAAGTGATTCAGCTCAATCAATCGCAGAAGTCCCTCTAGCAAACCAGGGTACATTGCACAGTAAGATTAGAAGTAGGCGTAAGGTGGGGCTCAAGAAGGCACAAAAAGACAAAGATCTGACTTATCCTGACGGTGTATTGGATAACAAAGTGTTCAATGTTAAGGTGTGCCGAATCATTGTCTTTTATGCAGCTGTTACTTTGACATATGATCTGTGTACTTGTTGTTTTAACTTTGAGTTGTTTCTGTTCAACATGGCATGCAGAACAAGCTTTCTAATTGCCTTTCCAAACATTGTGTGCGACAGTGGTGTAAGTATGAATGGTTCTACAATGCAATTGATTATCCTTGGTTTGCTAAAAGGGAGTTTGTGGAATACTTGTATCATGTTGGATTAGGACATGTTCCCAGGCTAACTCGTGTTGAATGGGATGTGATAAGAAGGTATTTGTAGTTCACTGCAAAGATTCAAACTATAAGCTGTATTGTATGGTGGATTACTTTAAGCTTTACATGCCCTTGCAGCTCTCTTGGTAAACCACGGAGATTTTCTGAACAGTTTTTGAAGGAGGAAAAGGAGAAGCTTAATCAATACCGTGAGTTTGTTAGAATGCATTACACTGAAGTACGTGAGGGTACTAGGGTAGGATTACCGACTGATCTTGCAAGGCCAATATCTGTTGGACAACGTGTCATTGCCATACACTCTAAAACAAGAGAACTTCATGATGGAAGTGTGCTAACAGTTGATCATTCTAGGTGCCGGGTTCAGTTTGACCGGCCTGAGCTTGGAGTGGAAATTGTCAAGGTAGTAGTAGTCTGATTATTTTAGAATATACTGTAGCTTGTGTCAATCTTTCAGCAGGCGCTTTTAAGCCTTGAGGTGATTTGCAATTATGAAGCAAGGCAAGAAACTCGAGGATTTTGAAGCGTAAGCGTCAAACTTTATGGTGAATATATATTAACAGTGATATATAAAAATGAATCATTAATAAGTGACATAGACCACTATCATAACTTAATTATATTTAAAGAAACTGTAAGATTCGTTGTCCTAAATAAAATAAAAATGGTTAAACTAACAATTTGAATATAAAGAAAAGATTAATAAAGTCATGTTATTTCCCCCCTCGAAATTTTATTTAAAAATAATCAACTTAAGAATAAACTCAAAATTGATTAAAAACATGACGCTTAAGCCTCACAAAACACCTCAAGGCTTAAGCCTCACAAACCCCTCAATATTTGAGGCTTAAGCCTCGGTGCTTTTTTCACTGCCTCACACTGAGGCAAACCTCACTAAAGCCCTTTTGCTCTATGTTAGAATCTGTGTTTGAATTGCTAAACAATATGTTGAAACTTATTATTCGATATTATCAAAATAATTAAGCAAGCCTTAAACATAGTGAATGGCGCAAATTACGATCACCATTTAACACCATCACCACCAAAGCAATCCCTGGCGTCCATAATACCTGTGACAGCACCATTTCTGTGCCATCACCATCTCCATTTACGCCACTAATTGGCCCATATTTTGAACATCTTTAATTTAAACAAATAGGCCCATATTAATTAGGGCCTTGACCCTAATTAATAATTGGTCAGTTAGGACTTAAGCGACAATATGGAATTTAAAAAAGCTTATTACTCAACCAAGCCAAACATAACTAACGGGCTAACGGCTACCAGGCTACAAGGTACGCAGAAAATGTGCATGCAGCCTAACAGTCATTACAGAGGCTGTGTGTCGACGAAGTGACCACTAGAGGGGGCTGAGAACGAGGAGTGTAATGAATGGTAATGCCTAAATCATAAAGATCGAATTATAAATTCACATTTTTTGGAAGATGTGAACCTTTTTGGTTATTAAGTGAATTAAATTGTGTTTGATTAGGATTATTTTTGGTACTATTTTGACTCGCCTATGTTTTTTTTGGGGAATTTGGTTATTTAACTCTTATTGGTGGTTTAATCTAGAACTATATTGTCTATAGTTCATATTTTTTGTGTAATGTGGCGATGCCATAAATGTGCCATCGCCACTGCAAACTGCCCAATGACATCCATCAGTCTCGCTGAATGTGTCCCCATGAGTAAGGTGGGGGTAATTAATATTTCATATTCAAACTGAGTAGGTTTCTTAACTTATACCTAATATGATGGTGTGGATCCATTTTTTGCACCGTCTTAACGGGGTAAAATTTTGTTTTTCTTAAAGCAGTGGTAGAAGTGCATTTACTAGTGTTTCTATATTCTATAAAGCAATTATTCAGTGTATCTACTTCATTTTAGTGAGTCATCATAATTATACTTAAAATGTTGTTCTTTGATGTGTTACAAACTTGAATCTGGAGTACATTTGTTCTATATGTATAGAAACAATATTTAAAAAAATTCTGGTATTTCTAATCTGGATTCCGCAAACACATTCATTGTCTCTGCAGGTATATACAAGTCATAGGGATAGGAAATAATTAAAAAAGATATAAAGGCAAAGGACCTACTTCACGATTCAACTCTTGAAGCATTGTTTGAGCCCTAAGTAGCACAAAAATAAGTAACATGAAATGTGAAACGGGAAAAACAAAACGCTGGAAACAACATTTAAAAAAATAAGTATACGATATGACTATATGAGACGTGGGGGAAACACATAAATATTAAAAATGCAATACATTTCGAGCAATGCATTGCATTATGAAATATCACAAAGACCATGTTGCAATGAGGAAAATTCCATAAAGTCCACTGAAAAGTAAAAAAAAAAGCACTCTGTTCCGTCAAGATATCCCATCAAATACAAAAGTGTGCCGGTGAAATGGATTTCACCTCAAAGTTTCTGAATCACTCGCTAATTAAGGAATGGATTTCCCAATTCTTTTTAGTTACAGAAAAGGCATCGAAACGATAATTTCAAGTTCCCGAGTTTCTGACAAGTTTTCAATATGGGGAACATGAGCTGTGGCAAGTTTCTGTGCTTCTTAGTTTGCCCCATAAAAGTTTTTCTTCACCTTTTTTAATATTCATCGCAACTTGAATGCACTTTCTACAGTGTAACGCTTAATTACTTCTGAACTATATTTCTTCATTCTCATAATCCCATGTTCATTGTTTACAGTGAATATTAGTTCCATGTAATAATGTAATATCAGTTGATGAATAGCAACATGAGCAGGGTCCATACTAAACCAAACTGAGGGGTAGGAGAGGCCGAGGGAATTGTGTTATTGGGAATTTGTTCTATACTGCTCATCCACTTGTTAACCTAAAATAGATTCGGAGCCCATTTAGTAGGAAAAAACGACTTTTTGTGCTTCTTGGTAGCCAAAAGTGGCTTAGTCTGCCTCTTGGTAGCTAAAAAGGCATTGTTCTGCTTCTCCGTAGCCAAAAGTGCCTTATTTGTCTATGAAGCATGGAAACTTTCCAAGGACCACGTTTCCCCATTTCGGAAACTCGGAAGCGTGTCAGTAACTCAGAAGCTTCAAATCCCCATTGCGGGGCTGTTTCTGTGATTAAGAAGAACTGTGAAACCCGTTTCCCTAAATGTTTAGCATTTCGGAAACTTTGGGTTTCTAATTTTTCTTTTTAATGGGATTCTGCGATGGAATATAGTGTATTTTTTAAAATATATAGTGGTTTTTTATGGTATTTCATAACATAATGTATTGCTAGAAATGTGGTGCATTTTATGATTAATTATGTAGCAATGTTTAATGATTATTACCTCCGTTCCAATGGACTTCGCCAATTTCAAAGTAGGTGAGAAATCATCATCATCATCATTACCCCAGTGTCACAAAAGCTCCCACACCTTCGGTGGGTTAAGGGGGGGTCGGATGTACGCAGTCTTACCCTTGTACTAAAGCATAGAGAGACTTGTTTCCGGATGACCCATAGTGAAAATCGCGTCCAAAATTGCATGGATTGACCGCTGCTTCATAACAAAGAAGCGCACACAGTTTAATAAGCCATTTTGCTTTATTCCATCATATTCCCAAGCCAAAAAATAACGAGTCTTTGGCTCTATTTCAAATGATGGAAATTAAAAGCTCAGTGGTTGAGGTTTGTGCATATGAGAGAAAAATGAGCAGAATCACTAATTAGTTGCTTTAATTGGAAAGTGTCAAAGTTTTTTGGGACAACAAAAAAGGAAAAGTTGGCAAAGTCCAATGGGACGGAGGGAGTATTAAATTTGAACATGTAGAATGTATTTATTATTGGCTTATTAAACTAGTTATATACTTATATGAAAAAGATTGTGTGCATATATATAAATGAAAAACATGTGTATATATAGTTATATCCTTATATTTTTCAATACTTACACGTATCCCCCAAGCCTAGTATCCTATAAGTTTAAAAATCTTGTTTCTCGTGTTTCCCATTTCCTGTTTTGCGTTTCCGTGCTACTTGGTCATCAACTGAGCAGAATAAGTTGAGATTTTTACTCATTTATTTAGACTGATTTAATCAAACACTTTCAGAAAATTCTAGAGATTAAGCCATATAAGCTACATAACACTCACCCATTAGTCCCTTCGTTATAACTTTGAGTTGCTTATTATTTTCTATGCAGTAGTCTTTATATACTTGTAGACTAGAATATTTCACTGTTTTCTTAAAGTACCTATGCACTTTTTGTTGAGATTCTTCATGCTTTGACAGGATATTGATTGCATGCCTCTCAATCCAAATGATAACATGCCTGCGCTGCTTAGTAGGAATAGACATTCTCTGGACAAGTTACTTGAGAACATCAATGAGATCAAGGTTAATGAGCAATCAAATGACAATGTGAAACTGGCATCGGGTGGTAATATGGAGAATGGCGAGTGTTTGCCTTCATCATTCGATGCGCAAGATACCCTATTATTGCAAAAACAGGTTGGTGGCATTTCGTTTGGTTCAAAAGTTACTGACATTAGTTTGCCCTATTCGATCGGATTCTGCTAAATAGAGAAAATATTTCCCTAAACACTTCATTTGTATTAGTGTGAGAGTAAGGGGTTTTCAGTGATGAAAACACTCCTTAACAAGGCTTTGGTCTTGGGTTCAACAGTGAGATCGTATTTCCCCTTTCATTCTTCACTCCCCCAAAAAGTTGGAAAGAAAAATTATATGTCAGGGAAAGTTGGTCACCTCATGGTTTGAGTTTGCACCTATTGTTCTTTTTAACATCCATATCTAGAGTGCCCAAGAGTGGGGATGCAAAGTCTAATAGCAATGACCCACTCTTGAACACTCTGGGTTCAAGTTTAAAGGATAAAACATGGGTTGCAAAGTCAAATGTTAGGGTAAATCACGGGGGGTGCAAAGACCCTTTGTATTATTGTAAAGAGAGCATTTGTTGTGTTTGACTGACTAGTTTTGCTTCAAAGTGAGTTGTTATTAAGAACTGTGGATTGTTGAAGGAAGGAACTAGTGTGATCAGTTAAACAAACCTCTATACCAGGTGGGTGCAGAGATTTCTGACAGACATGCTAAAATTGTGCCTAGTGATACTGTTCAGCAGACGGTATATTCTAAACCCAGTACAATTGCACAAAGCCAAGCAAAAGAAGCTGATGTGCAAGCTCTGGCTAAGCTGATTCGTGCTCTTAACAAAAAGGTTTTACACTCTTTCCATCTACTGCATCCATATCAACTTTGTGTAGTTGATACAGACACGCATAAAAAAGGTTCACATTTGTCATATATTGATATGATTTACTTAAAATGAGCTTTACTTAAACATTCAGGATGCCGTGATTTCTGAGTTGAGGCGCATGAATGACGATGTTTTGGAAAATCAACAGAGTGGTGACTGCACTCTCAAGGACTCGGACCCTTTCCGAAAGCAATATGCTGCTATAATCGTTCAGTTAAATGAAGTAAATGAGCAGGTATGTGGCCCTGCATCTCACTTCACTTAAGAGTAAACTGCAACTAAGCGCGTGTTTGGTTGAGGGAATTCGGAGGGGAGGGGAGGGTTAGTATTTATTTTGTTCTTACACTTGAAGGATGGAAAGGAAAGGAAGATAAAATTATATTGAAATACATTTTTAACTAAAGATATACTTTTTCCTGGTGTAAAAGCCCGTTTAGGATTGCTGAAATTGCTAAAGTGGCTGAAGTTGTGGCTGACATTGCTAAAGTTGCTCAAGTTGCTAAATTAAGAAAAAGCATAAAATACAAATAATCTTTTATTGATAAGATAAACAAAGAAAGTACTCCGTATTTAAAAGCTAAAATGATCAGCTTCAACGATCTCAGCCAAAAAATACAGCTCTAGACCTACCATTTTCATTATTAACCAATTCAATGCGTGCAGTTCAAAATAAATGTTTGGTAAAATTTTGGATGACAAGCGAAAAATGGTTGCTACCAAATGTCCATGAAGAACTAACACAGGAAAATATAGTAAACAAAACCCAGTCTTCCCCTCCCCTCCCCTCCAAAATCTCCCAACTGAACAAGTCCTAAGAGTTGATCATCTATGACAGGTGTCTTCTGCTTTGTGTTGTTTGAGACAGAGGAACACATATCAAGGGAATTTTTCTTTTAGTTGGCCAAAGCCAGTTGCTTGTTTTGGTGATTCTGGTGGTATATTTGACAGCTATACAACTCATATCCATGAGCCTGGATCTCATATCAATGAGATTATTGAAAGTTCAAAAATAAAAGCCAGAACTATGGTAGATGCCGCTGTGCAGGTACATAGGGATGTTGTACGCCTGAATCCCTAAAAGTCATGTTTGTCCTGTGTATAAGTTATTTTGGTTCGATACAACTGTTATAAATCACACTAGTGTGTGTGTGTGTCTATATATATATTGTGTGTGTGTGTGTGTGTGTGTATATATATATATATATATATATATATATATATATATATATATATATATATATATATATATATATATATATATATATATATATATATAGGGCAGCTCGAGTCAGGACTTCCTGACCGGAACCCCCGTGCGGACATCACCGTCAGAGAATCTTCCCAGTGCAATTTTTTGATGAAATATTTTGAGCATGTTCCTCATGAAGTCTAGTTTATTCCCACCAAATTTCAGCTCAAAATTCAATCGGGAAGATAGTTAAATAAATTCTTGAAACATACTGCGCTTTATATTTGTACATAATGCGCAGTATGTTTCAAGAATTTATTTAACTGCCTTCCCGATTGAATCTTGAGCTGCAATTTGGTGTGCATAAACTAGACTTGATGAGAAATATGCTTAAAAAATTTCATCAAAAAATTCCATCGGGAAGGGCTTCTGACGGCAATGTCCGCACGGGGGTTCCAGTCAGGATGTCCTGACTCGAACGGGACTCTCTCTCTCTCTCTCTATATATATATATATATATATATATATATATCAATTTTTTGTGTGAAAAATAATTAAAATACTCCAAACTTAAAAGGGTGTGAGATAAGTACCCCAAACATGCATGTGTAATATATACATCTCAAACCTCATATAAAGAGTTATCTTAGCACCATGACAATATATTTTTTCTTTTTGTGGTGTTAAGTAAATAATTTAAAATACCCTGAGCATTTATGACGTGTAGTTAACATTGTAAGCTTCCATGTGTGAAATAAATAATATTACTTTTGGTCTATGCACTTTCAACACTTTTATTTTGATATTTGTCCACACACGACTTTCATCATTAACATATAATTGATTTTTAGTAAAATTTATACAATAATATTTCAAACTTTTAATCGGAGGCAAATTTAATAATATTATATTTACAAAAATTATTTAATACATTAATAAATACAATGCAGTTAAAGTAGAGCATGCGAATAGTGTAAAAGTTAGAGTAAAGTATGTTAATAGTATAAAACTCAAAGTGGTTCGACTATTTAAGAACGGAAAAATGTGTATATTTTAGGTGCATGACCTCAACACTATTATTGAGGTATGTTGACTAGACTGATGTAGTTTTATAGGCCAATAATTAGGCTTGCATTACTATATAGTGTAGAGTGTTGGACGGTGAAATAATGCCACATTCAAAAGAGTGTGGTTAAGATGCACCTGTTGGGTTGAATTTGTGGACATACTAAAAAAGACAACTTGAGGAATGAGACAATTGAACAAAAAGTGGAATAACACCTGTTGAAGATAAGATGCGAGAGTCTCGGTGGTTCGGTCATGTGTGTAGAAGACCAAATGATGCACCTGTTAGACGAGTTGAGAGGTGGGGAGAAGAGATTGAGAGGTGATGGAGATGAAGACCCAAATAAACATGGATTAGAGGAGCCAGAAGTGATATGCTACTTCTTTGTTTGAATGAGAGTATGACTTTGGGGTGAGAGAAGTGGAGGCAAAATATTCGGGTGGAGGATTGATCGCATTTCAACTTTGGGAAAACGGTCAAATAGACTCTTCAACTATTTCCGATCCATCATTTAAGTGCTTCTACTAAAGAATACATCATATAAGTACTATAAGTACGCTTACTTTTTAAATAGAATCAATCAAGCCATTTTGACCTGGTATGACAGGTTATTTAAAGAAATAATAATTAGGAGTATTGACAAATCTTGTGAAAATTCATTTAAATTTGAAAAATAATGTTATAATAATATAAAATAGATAAATAATTCAAAAAAATGAAAATAAAAAAGTAAAAAGTCAGTTAACTTAAGGAAATAAGTGAAAATGTAAAATATAGAAAATATAAAATGTAACAACCTTTTAAATAGATGTAGAATATGCAATAATTTTAAATTTTAAAAAATATTGACTTTGACATTCTGAACTTTTTCACAATTTTTATCTACATATCTTCAAATTTTAACAATTTTTTATCATTTTTAAATTAAAAAAAACTGCTATTACTTGTCAAAAACTTAATAAATGGCCAAATTGATCAATTTTTCAAAGTAAGTGTACTTATATGATACATTTTTATAGTACTAGGGCTTTAGTGATGGTTTGGAAATAGTAAAAGGGCTTATTTGACCCTTTTCTCTTTCAACTTTTCTACCTTTTTATCTTTTTTCTCTCGTATGCTCTTTATCATTTTATATTTTTTATGCTATCCTTTTTTATCATTTTTATCTTATCTTTTTTATCTTATTATCTTTCTTTTTTAAATTATCTTATCTTTTTATCTTTTTTTCTATTACCTTTTTTAAATCTTTTTTAGCTCCGTTTTCATATGTCAATTCATGTTAGCTGACTCCAAATTCTTTTGGAATTAAGGCTTGATTATTATTGTTGTCTCCGATTATATTTTTTTACTACTAGTCAATTAAATATGTTAATGGTGAAAGTCGTATATTGGAATATATCAATTAAAAGTGTTGCAACTACATAGACTCGATGTAATACAAACTATTATTTAATTCACAGTTGAAAGGTTAAAATGTTAACTGTACCCTCATAAATGCTCAGAGTATTTTAAATTATGTACTGACATCGTAAATTTATATTTGTGAAAGAAAAAATATGTTCATGTTGCTAATATAACTTTTTATTTAAAGTTCGGGGTATATATATTACATATGCAAGTATGGGGTACTTACCTCACCCCTTCAAAGTTTTGGGTATATAAATTAGTTTTCCCTTTTTTGTTGGTTTCTAACCAATGCTTTCGTATGAGGCCTGTCTACTATTTTTCTTTTGGCTATTTATCACAAATGACAAAAAATCAACTTCATTTGATCAACTTTTGTTTGTGACAAAAGCGATTGAAACAAGACTTTTTTTGTGATGGAGGGAGCATATTATTTTGAAATACACCTTTGTTTAAGCTGTCATTCCACGGGCAGCAATCCTTACAAGCCAGTCATATCTTATTGGTTAGGCAATGTCATCATTTAATGGCGTGGAGAACAGTAAAGGGATGTTTGAAGAAGCTATGGATTATCTCAATGATCGGATACCCACTGATGAAGCATGCTTGCTTACGGTAACATTATTTTTTCCTTTGGTTTATTTGATGAACATTTATGCCCTCGGTGTTGATCTCTAACCTGTTCATAGGCACCTGATTGCAAACTGAACAACACTATGCATGCAAACGAGACTGACTTCCCTTCAGAACTTATTACCCAATGTGTTGGTACTCTCCTAATGATTCAGGTAAATCTTGAGGTCTGGCATTTAATTATGTCAGGTTTTTATGAGAAGTAACTTTAAGAACAGTGAAATCTCACTTAAAGGACCCAGATAAGATCATTACAATCTGATGTTGAAGCGCCTCCTGCAAGGGAAAGGTGGCCTAGATCTACCACTATTTGATAAAGGCGCCTCTTGGAGGTTTTTAGTGTTTTTAACGTGAAATCAAACAGAGAAGATTAGTGCTTGGTAATGGACCTATTAAATGAGCTAAATGTAATGGGAAATTCATTTCCATAAAGCTCACATCTGAAGTTTTTTGAGAAATGTCTTTTGAAAGGCTTCTACATACAAAGTGCTCATTACTACTCCTTCCCTCCAAATTTTCTTACTTTATTAATCTAAGATTTATATATCAATATTTGACTTAGATTTTGCGTTTTCACAGAACTTTTTGTTCAATATTTTTTTAACGTTTGATACTAACTAAATATTAGTGGGGAGGGTGGAGTTGATCATCAATCGAACATCGAAGATTAATTCAAACAGCTAATGTTAACAACAAAATTGTCTGGTTTTTCAATGTGTAATAAACTTCTAAATTACAGATGTGTAACGTTGCATGGTTTTTGATAAATGACAGAAGTGTACAGAAAGACAATTTCCTCCAGCTGATGTTGCAAAAATACTGGACTCTGCGGTTGCAAGCTTGCAGCCTAGATCATCTCAGAACTTACCACTTTATGCTGAAATAGAGAAGTGCATGGGGATGGTAAGAAACCAAATACTGGCTATAATACCAACATAAAGCCCATCTGGCAAGAGTTATTTGGCTCAAATAGCTGCATATTTTTTGAAAGGAAAAGCGTTTGGTAACAGCTATTTCAGCAAAGAAGCAAGTCAAAAGTCATTTATTCAGATTACATTACTGATAAGCAGAATAAGTTGATATAGCTTCCAAATAGGGGCGTTGTCACATGCTTGTAAATTCATAGTGTAGATATATTAAAAACAAAATAGTTATAATTGTTGTCTTCAATGGTGACCAGTGACTGGTTAAATTATACACCAGACTTAGAGAATGTGTGCTAAAGCCTGGTCTATGGTGTACCTGATAGGTAGTTTAGGCCTAAACCAACATAGTGGTAATAGTCCTAAACTTGTAATAGAAAATTGAATAGTTTTTATGCGAGGTACTGCAGGTTCACGCGACTGTTCAGGTTCTTTTCATTACTTTGGGAAAAATATTAAATATACCCCAAACTTTGAAGGGGTGTGAGATAAACACCCCAAACTTGCATATGTAATTTAAATATCCCAAACTTTATACAAAAATTTATTTTCGCACCATTGTCATATATTATTTCTTTCAAAAATGTAAATTTATGGGATTAATTGCATAATTTAAAATATTTTAGAATTCATGAAGACATGATTTAAATTATAAACTTTCATTGCGAAATAAAGAATGTTACCCCCAATATACATAATTGCAACACTCCTAATTTGCTATTTTAAATTATGCAATTAAACCCATAAATTTACATTTTAAAAAGAAATAATACATGACAATGGTGCGAAAATAACTTTTTATATAAAGTTTGGGGTATTTAAATTACATATGCAAGTTTGGGGTGTTCATCTCACACCAATGTTCTAAAAGGCGCTAGTCGAGCGCCATCCCAGCGCCTAGGCGGCTAGGCGGGTGCCTAGTCAGAGACATAAAAATTGCATTATTATCTATATTTTTGCATAAATATGATAAGTAATATTGCATTTTTGTGTGAGTAAAATACATATACATACATACACACACACACACACATTAACAAACATGAATGATAGAATTATCACATTTAATCATATGTAGTACTATCATCTGTTCCATAAAAGTTGCAACAGTTTGACTTTCACGTTTGCCAACGCGCAACTTTGATTGTAATTATATTTATTTACGTATTAGTAAACATTAGAAAAAGTAAATATATTGGAAATTTACATTGATACAAATTTATTAATATTTTATACATAATATTTTTATTATATATATTATTAGAAAATTGTAGTCAAAGTAAGGTGTGTGAATACTGCAGAAATTCCAATGTTGCAACTTTTATGGAACGGAGGAAGTATAACATAACAAACATTAACTAACTTCATTATGCTACAAACATATATAGTTTTATCTTAATTTACAACTTCATTTCTTTATATCTATGGCTAAAGTTAAAGTACGTATATCGCTTAAAAAATTAAAATTAAAAAGTAAAGTAATGTTCGGTGAATTTAGACAGGGATGGACTCGGGTCCGGGCCGGGTCTGGGGCGGACCTAGGCCTGGGTGGGCCGACGGTTCAGAAGTGGTGGACCCGGGACCGGCCCGGGTAGGGATGGACCCGGGCTGGTCCGGTTCCGGGCCGGGCTCAGGCGGGCTTTTTTTGCAAATTCATGGGCCCGGAACCGGCCCGGGTTGATACCGGGTCCGGCCCTAACCGGGCCGGGCCCGGTTCAATGTCCTTTTTTTTGCTTTCTTGTTATCCCTGACCCCTCTCACCCCCACCCCCCAAACCTCCCCAAAACACCCAGCCCTAGCCTAGGAAAAGAAAAAAAATTGAAAAAACAAACAAAAAAAAGACCCGGGCCCGACCCGAACTGCCCGGGCTGGTTCGCCCAAAATTGGGCCCGAGCTCGGCTGGCCCGACCCTCCCAAACGGGCTAAAAGCCCGGAACCGGCCAACCGGTCCCGGTCCAGTCTGGGCCCAAACAGTACCGGGCCGGTTCGGTTCCGGGCCGGTTCGACCCAGCCCAGTCCATCCCTAGGCCCGGGTAACCACCGGGGCCGGTCCGGGTTCGGGCCGGGCCGGGCCGGGCCCATTATCAATTTTTTTTCTTTTCCTCTTCCTAATTAACCCCCCTCCCACCCCCAACCCGCAAACCACCCCAAATGGCCCAAAATACCCAGCCCAACATGAAAATTTAAAAAAAATTGAAAAAAAAAATAGTTTTGGCCCGAACCGGGCTTGGGCCCGTCCGGGTCGGGCCTTGTTTTGGTTGACCCAAGCCCGGACCGGAAAACCCACGGGTCGGGGCTACCCGGACCGGTCACTGACCGGGCCACCGGGTTGGGCCGGGCCGGAACAGTACCGGTCCCGGGCCGGTTCCGGGTCGGGCCACCCGACCCGAGTCCATCAATAAATTTAGACGACCTAGGCGGTCGATTAGGCGCTCTAAGCGGACAACTAGACGTCATAGATGGTAGACTAAATCACCTAGATGACAAATCAATTAGTTGAAGCGCTAGACGAAAATCGGGGTGCTTGGTCATCGCCTAGCGCCTAGGCGGGGATTAGTCAGGTGCCTAGAACGATTTTTAGAACAGAGTCTTACACCCCTTTAAAGTTTGAGATATTTTAATTACTTTTTTAAAACTAACTTTCAAACTTGCGTGATATTCATGTGTAGTACGCGTGGTGAAAGTCAATTACATTTTATAAAATCTAACTTGCGTGAAGTTATTTTTGTAACACTTTCACCATTTAAATTATTGCGTGTTATACACGACTTGCCAAAGGTACAAATTCACTAATTTTGGTCTATGCAGGAGTGGAGGACTATGCACAAAGTTTAGCCCCCATATATTAAAAGACTCATTTTCTATGGAGGACTTTTAATTTTACTCTTTGTCCTTGCTGTTATTCGGCACTGCGCTGGCCCAAATCTTACGTGAAAAAATCACGTGTTTGTCCATTGGCTTCAAGTAACTTTCATCAATTGTTTCTAGCTAACCTCATTACCTCACAATACTATCCTCATTATCTCTTCATCACACAGAGATATCTTTTGCTTTGAAACTTCAACCTTTCTGTTTTTTTTATTGATCCAAATTGATCCAAAAGGTGGAATCTCCCACCCCAGGAGCCCCCACCCCGACCTGATAGGATGATGGAGAGGTTAGTCATGGTGACTCAGTCAGCAGAATGACAGTAGGCCCATACACCCGTGCGGGTAAGTACTTATGGTGAATGATTTCTACTTTTCCAGTAGCAAACTCCTGGAAATGATGAAGTATATTAAAAAGAGAAAATGGTCAAATAAAGTCTTACTATTATGGAATCGATATAAGCTCATATATTCAATAAAGTATCATATAAATACGTCTACTTATGAAAAGTAATCAGATGAGTCCTAACGACATGTTGATAATCTTCTAATTCCGATTATAGCTTACATGTCATTATTTTTGCCTTGTATTTCAATCAATCTTAGTTAAATATTCCACATATGCCTTATAATTTATTCTAAGAAGATAGTCAGGCGTATGCTAAAAATCTGGATTATGAGGTTGTCAACAGGTCGTTAGGACTTATACGATTGTTTTTATAAGTAGACGTATTTATATAACACTTTATTGAATATATGACATTATGTGATGATTTTATAACACTCCCTTCATCCCGCTAACAATGAGACAAGAAGGAGTGACACGTAAATCAATAAAAAGTGGTTTATGTGGTTGATATTGAATTGATAAAGTAAGAATAAAGTAAGAATGATTTAGAGTTACACAAATTTTGTCAAATTTGGTATGAGACAATCTTAGTGGGACGGACCGATAAGTTAAAACGGGACAATATAATTTACTCCATATAATAATAATTTGAATGTCACGTTAAATCTAACCATTCGATCAAATACATTTCTAACTTCCAACAACTAATAATTAATCAATGATAAAAACAATTACTCCCTCAATCCCATTTTGTAAACTACTTTTCTTATTCACTTATCAACGTAAATCACTCTTAATCTCTTACTTTATATATCAAATTTTTATCAAATTTGATTCTGGTTTTTGCGACTTTGTAAAGCTTTTAATGTAGTTTCTAAATATGTAATTTTTTTTTCTAAAAATAATTTGAGTACATGTAGAGATCTGTTTGCTTTATCGTCGAGACGGAGGAGCACTAGATAGAGCTAATTCATATTCTCTTGATACCATTTTTGTACTACAGCATATATGTACTACTCCAAAAGTGAATAGTTTCCTTGCTGGCCGGAGTAGCTGATGATGACGTCACGATGATGCATCTTCAGCTCTTCCTCCGCCGTCAAATGGCTACTTGACGACGTCGACGGCGGCGTTGAAAAATCGGGCAATAAGGCGGCAGGTTGGAAGCAGCTGAAATCATTCGCGTCGCTTGGTGAGTAGAGCGTTGACGAATCGGATGGTGGAGGATAGCCGCCCCCGATGGACGGTGGAGGATCATCGTAGTAGCCGCCGTCTTCTTCAACAGTAAGAGGCGGCAAATAATAGTCCTCTCCTCCCGTCAAATTAGATGGCGGTAGTACCTTGTTATAACTTTCCCACTCATTGGGCTGCCAATAATTTTCATCCACGGCAAGGAGCTGGTCCGTATTGGGCTGCTCCGTGACTTGAGCCGGGCTCAGGATTGGGCTAGTTTGGGTCATTGTATAATCTTGTGGATTTTGGAAGCCCAAATTCGTAATCGGGCCTGGGCTTTGAGAAGAAAGTAGAGAAGCAGTACGAGAGCTGAGAAGGTGAGGACTAAGCCCACCTAACAATCTTGAAAGGCTGATCTGTTGAAGAAGAAAGAAGTCAAGAAATCTGGGGGCATGGGTTACAGGATCGATTCCCATTCTGAGCAGCCTTTTCCTGATGTGAGTATTCCAATAATTCTTTATTTCATTGTCCGTTCTTCCCGGCAAGCTTGCAGCTATTGCTGACCACCTATATATAATTATATATATTTGTCAACCTAATCTTAGATATTTTTTTATAATAGTACATATATCTTGAAATTAAAACCTGACAGTTAAATAAATTCTTGAAATATACTGCGCTTTATATTTGTACATCATGCTATGAATTACTATGAACTTAGAATGATTAATGGTCAGACCTTACAAAATTAAAACCTAATTTTGTTTGGGAGTTAGATTTTGAAGGAGAGGAGAAGGGGTAAAAGGGTTTAT
Source organism: Cuscuta europaea (assembly GCA_945859875.1). Taxonomy (NCBI): domain Eukaryota; kingdom Viridiplantae; phylum Streptophyta; class Magnoliopsida; order Solanales; family Convolvulaceae; genus Cuscuta; species Cuscuta europaea. Next base: position 13,932,001 of record CAMAPE010000004.1, read on the forward strand.
AATCTTTCTTTTCATGTTCATGTTAAGGCTCACTTGTTAAGTTACCCCAGATTGGAGAGTTTCGAAAGATAAGTATTTAGATATAACTTTAACTCAATTTATAAAATAAACACATGTTCAATTATTTGAATGTATTACGTACATCTCTGAAATGATTTAAATTATAACTAATCATTCATAGTCTCTCTTTTCAAAGTTGTAATAACCCCCAAATAAGAAGAATTTTCCTTCACTTCTCCTACCCTTATCCTCCCATATGGCTAACTTTCAAAGCTTCCATTTTACTTCTTTCCAAACTTCCCAAACGTATCCTAACAATCGAACATAACTTTTTTCTATGAGGGGAAGTTATAGACTTATAGTACAGTTGTTATATTTGTGTGTATAGTATATGTGTATATGTACATATAATTTAATCAACAGAAAAGTTTGTAAAATTTAAAATAAAAACAAAGATGTTTGTGTAAAAAAGGCGGGGATACAAAACTGTGCATCCATGCATAGAATGATAGAAGTCTTCGATTTGAACAAATCTAATCATGTAGTTTTCTTTTGGACCCATTTTAATTTAAGTATAAAGATAACATCAAGTTCCCAACTCTTATGAAGACTAGTTTCTTACCTTTATAGATTGGCGTGGGTATTCCGAAACATATTTGGAAGGTAAAAAGTTAAAAATTAAACTATTTTGTAAATGTTACATTATTTTTTATCATATTTGGAAGGATAATTTGAAGTTCTAAACGTAGTATAGAGATGGGAGTTTCCAAATTTTAAGAGAAAGGTATTTATTTGACCAAAACATGTGCCACACGTACTTGTTTCCTAAGACACGATGGAGCTGAATTATTGTCTCTTCTTCATCAAAGGAAAACCTTCCTCTCTTAATGTCAGGCCTCAGATAATTTGTCCAACGTAGTCGGCAGCTCTTTCCACACCTTTCCAAACCTATATAATACATTTCGAGGTCGGGCCGGGCCGGGATTATTGACTTAGAAACATACAAATATTTGTGTCATATTGAATTACTATAAAACAATAACACACTATATTATGATCCTATGTACACGTACTATATGCTTGATCGTAACAAGTATAAAGCAACATAATATAAATCTAGAATTACAAACCTATAACATACTCGATCGTGATGGAATAAAGCAAAATGGCTCACTAAACTGTTTGCGCTTCTTTGTCATGAAGCAGCAGTCAGTCCATGCAATTTTGGACGGGATTTTCACTATGGGTCATCCGGAAACGGTCTCTCTGTGCTTAGTACAGGGGTAAGACTGCGTACATCCGACCCCCCTTACCCCACCGTAGGTGGGAGCCTTTGCGGTACTGGGGTAAATGAAAATGGATGGATGAACATACTCGATCGTGCTATTAGATTGATTTCGTAGAATTCAATAGCATATAAATGAAAATCAAATCAAAGTTGAGGTAAAATAATTGAAGTACGTACCAGCATTCTTTGGGAGGGCCCTCCAGTTTCCATGGCCATGTTTATGGATGTAATCAGTGAGCTTTTGGTCTTCATCAGGGGTCCAAGGACCTTTCTTCAGTCCATTCTTTTCACATAATGGTGATCTCCCCATCTTAGATATATTCATATACTATGCAAAAAGCAATCTATGGATTGGTTACTTAATTGGTTTGTGCTTCTGTACTTGATTGGAAACTAATTATGAGGCTTGGAAGTTGGAATGTAATTGCTCATTAATTACTATGGTTTAGTATGTATATGATCTGAATGGGAATTGAAGTAATAGCTTAAGTGGTTAGCTTGGAGAGTGGTATATATAGAGGGAGGGAGAAATGTTGGTTAGTCAAAGGCAGTGGGTCAAAACCGCCCTATGTGTACACTTATTGCAACGTGTCCCTTTTTCCTTTTAGTAGAGAGTATAATAATAATAATAATAATTGTGTAAGGAAATTCAACCCTTTGCTTGTACCCTCCGCCCAGAACCAATTAAAGGCAGCCACAAACGAGGGGATGAAATGTCTTAGGGAGTAAATGAGCCGGGCCGGATGGTACCCGTGCATGCTTTAAATCTCAACAAAACATAACTCGCTCTAGAGACCCATTAATGCTCGGGTTGTTCCAAGGTTAACTTAGGTTATGTAAGATCTGTTCTGTTTAAATCTGGTCTGGTTTGGTTTGGTCTGAATTGGTCTGCTAATTGTCTGATCTCTTTGTATTTTATAAGGGATAATTTGAGTTTGCACCCCATCTTATTGTCGAAATTAGACTTTGCACCCCGTTTTTGAAATCCTTAGTATTTGCACCCTAACCCCGTATGAAAAGACAAGAATGCCCCTCGATCAGAAATATGTTGAAGGCCAACAAAATTGTTAATTGAGGGGCATTTTAGTCTTTTCATACGGGGTTGGGGGTGCAAATACTAAAGATTTCAAAAATGGGGTGCAAAGTCTAATTTAAACAATAAAGTGGGGTGCAAACTCAAAATATCCCATTTTATAACTACGGAAGTCTCGTTTGGTCTGTTTAAGTTTGGTCTGGTCTGTTTAAGTTTGGTCTGATTTGGGACTGAAAATAGTTTAAGTAAAAACATCCTAAGTTTAACTTTTAAGAGAGAATTCCCTAAATAGGAGTAAAAAAGTTTTGAAATTCCAAAATATGAGTTTCATGTTTTTTATTCCTTGAATAGGAGTAAATTTCTGCCAAGTTTGATATTACTAGGTTTTAAAACATGCCATTTTTTTTTCCAAACTTGACATTTAAGAACCTTCATATTGGGGGGAGGAGGTTCGAAGGTTATGTTTCACTCATCATATCTCCCCTTGTTCACAAGTTCCTTCTCCCTCATACTCCCTTTATTTACACACCATTTTCCGCCAATTTCAATCACTCGCCAACTTCATGGCAGCGCCGGATCAAGTTTTTCTCTTCCTCTTCTCCCCCACTCTCTTCTCCTTTGTTATTCTTCCCTTTCTTCTCGGTTGTAGTCTCTGCTCTAATTTACACATTTTTTAATTGTCAAGTGAACAATTTTTTAATATTTATAATAATAAATAAGATCAGTATGGCTTAGTCAAACCGATACTTACACTACAACTGTGTATTCAATTGTTACGTTGTTGCAGTCTCAATCACAAATTCAAGATCGTATGGAGCATTCACAATATTCATGCACTTATACTATATACATACGAAGGGTATAAATGTCATTAATGAGTTAGAGCATTGCATCCAATCAACAATTCATTACATTAATCTAGGTTTACATACACTAAGTTTACTTAAGTCCACTTTACCCGGTCAAAGCATAAAAGTTTATTCTCGAGATAATTCTCCAAATATAAGTAAAACATAGAGAAAGTGTAAAAATAAGAGTATATTTTAAGAATTTACTAAATAGGAATATTTTTGAAGCTTGGACAAAGATGCATCTGCAAGAGCTCTTGTCGGCTGCTGCAACCATAATCCGCTTAAAATTTCCAGAATGCATCAGCCACAAAGCCTCCCGTTGTCACTCCCACCGCCGGACCGCTCGCGCGTCACTAACGAACTGACCAGCCAGGCAGCCACCGACGGGTCGCAAGCTAAGGGAACTAGGAATCAAGTAATCATACGGGGTATTAATTAATTAGATTAGATGTATGAAGGGTAGAACATTAGTGGTTAGTTCTGTTTAGGAAATATTTGGCATGGACTCCTATTTACAGCAATTACTTTTTTATTTCTATTAAGAGCAATTACTTATTTATTATCTCACCTTGAACACTTAATACATGCACGCGCTACCGCTCGAGAGTGTGATCAATTTATAGTGAAATATAAAATAAAAACTGAAGTTGATACAAGGAAAAAGACTGTACATTTAAGATTAATACTTATAATTTGTTTGAGAAAGACCAAGTTTGAACTTTGGATATATTAGGCTCGAAATATGACAAAGAGCATTTACAATAATCTCAAAACAACTTCGAATTATATATTCTTAACATTCTTATATGTTAAGAATATAAGAGTCAGCAATTTAGTGGGAACATGCCCGGTAACAATGTTGTTTGCTACCCCAAATGTCAAGCATCCTTCATTTCTTTTTAGTTGGGCCGGTGCTATTGGTCCAGTCGCTACCCGGTAAGGCCGGTTTATTAATTAATACTACATCCGTCCCGGTGGATTTTGTCAAGTGCAAAGTAGCTGAGAAATAAGAATAGTAAAAATTGTGTGGTTGAGATTCATGCAGAGGAAAAAGAAATGTGCAGAACCACAAATTAGTTGCTTTAATATGAAAGTGACAAAGTTTTTTGGGACAAAAAAAAAGAGAAAGTTGACAAAGTCCAATGGGACGGAGGAAGTATATCTTGGGTTGAGCCCAGGGATGCTTGCCCCAATCTATTCATATCAAGATTGTTTCAGTCAATTTAGTACTATCTCCGTATAAATTTGAAGATCTTATTTCTTATTCACATATGTTGCACAAATGACTCTTAATCTCTTACTTTATACTATATCGAACTTTATCGAATTTGATTTATTTTTTGCGACTTTGTAATGTTTTAATTTAATTTCTGAATATGTAAATTTTATTTTCTAAAAATAGTTTGTGTGTGAATAGAGATCCGTTTGTTTTATCGTAAGTCAAACCTCGTAAACATCGATCAGACCATCAAATTGGGAAGGAGGGAATAATATTTAATCTCTTTTTTTGTTCAAATTAAGTCATAGTCCTATCTTTATCCATCGAAAAGGGTGTTGTAGTAATATAATTACTTAGTATATCCATCATTTTTTCCTAATGATGTCTAAACCCTAGACATGCCAAAGTAAGAAATAGCCTAAACCCTAGACATACCAAAGTAGGAAATAGATACATCGAATGTATTTACAATGCTATGGCATAGATGCAGGTGGCATGCATTAACTTGACTTGCCATATTTGCTGAATGCAGAATGCACAAATGTCACAATCATTTCTTCGAGCTAAGATTCATTGTTTATAGAAAGAATTGCCCTAAATAGGATTAAAACATGGTTAAAATTCCAAAATAAGATTTCATGTTTTATATTCCCTAAATAGGACTAAACATTACCATTATACCCTTATATAATTAAATCCCCAATCCTTTACTCATCAAAGTCAGGTATTCCTCTGTCATCGATCGCAACTCAACTCCATCATCGAAACTCAAGTGCGCACCAGACTACCAGAGCATCTCTTCGTTGGTTTTGCTCCTACCATCGTCGTCTCCCTTCGCCGCCTCCCTTTGTTGCCTCCCTTTGCCGCCGGTATGGCATCTATTGTCACCGTCTGATTTCGTTGATTTCGACCGCCAAATCAATAGTAGGTAATTGGTTCTTTTCCTTCTTATCTCTTCTTCTTCTTCTCCTTGTTCTTCTTCTTCTTTTTCTTTTCTTCCTTTTCTCATCTTCTTCTAGGTCCTCTGTATTTTAATATTTCTGGATTTAAATTTTAATTAATTTAGCAATTTTGAACTTCAGAATGCAGATTCCCAGAAAATGACACTTCTTGAATCTGAGAATGTCAAACTTATTGGTTATTTGAAAAAAATGCCACTTTTATGACAGTATGCTTATAAAGATGACAATCTCAGTTTGACATAAAATGACATTTTCGTATAAAAGATGACATTTTTTACTGTAAAAAGATGACATTTTCTATTGTAAAAAGATGACATTTTCACATTGAAAGTTGTGACATTTTCATAGGAAATTATGCAATCATCCTATAAAAAGATGACATAAAAGTGGCATTCTCAGATCCAAAAAGTGAAATTAATCATTTCTTTCACTGGTTGTTTCATAGAAATTTGACTCTTAATTTGAAATTTCAAAATCAAAAATTTTATTTAGAATTTTGAAAGTAATCAAAGTAATAGACTAAACAAAAAAAAACAGAGAGCCAGGAATAAGATGGAGCAGGAAGAAGAAAGTAGTGAAGAAGGAGGAGAAGGGACTTGCCAATAGCGGAGGTGGTATGGACGAAGGGTGGCAACAACTATGATTCCTGGAGGATGGCTGTCACATCATTGTGGTTCCTGGAGGATGACTACCGCGCATCTCTGCGATACGACGGGAACCTAGAGGGCTAATTTTGTCAAACTGCTAAATTTTAATCCTAAAAACGTCCAAAAAACATGATGGTCCTAATTTTGCATTTTGTCATTGTTTTAGTCCCATTTAGGGAATTTTCTCTTGTTTATATGTTAAGTAGTACCAATTCGAACGCAAGACTCTTAATTAGGATGTTAGATAACTATGCAAATTAGTAATTTAATCGAATATAAGACATGCTTAGGCATCAATAGAACGTAAATAAATAAACTGTAAGGAATAAAAAAGGGCATTTGCCCCCACTCATATATCATGTGAATAACACCTAAATTCCAAATGCTGGATTTGGTCCATATGAAAATAGTTAATTAGTATAAATTTTAGTTTGACAAGCATAACGTCTTGGATATAGGCAACCCAATTTATGAAAGTGAAACGGCTTAGTTTGAGCTAACTTTGTGTACATAAAAGTGAGAATGATTCAAGCGGAACAACTCCTACACATAAATTCTTCCCCATATGGGAGATCCTAAATTCAAGTCACCAAGGAGGTAAACATGGGGTGTTCTCCCAAATGAGGTAAACTCTAGTGACGAGCACTTTGTCACGGTGTGTCAAAATAAATCGATACTAGCACTTATACGTAGTATAGGTGAAGTAGAGTTCATATCCACAGGGAAAGGAATAATTCTCTTTTTATGAAACTATTGATAAATAAAAAAGGGGGAGTTTTGGTATTGAATGATTTAATTAAATTAAAGGGAAAATCACACATTTGACCCCCCAATTATCCACCATATTGAAATCTCAAACCCGTGTTTCAGGTTTTCTAAATTTCACCCCTGAGTTGTCTGAATAATTATAAATGTCACCCCTGCCGTTATAAATTTCACCCCGAGTTGTCTGAATAATTATAAATTTCACCCCCGAGTTGTCCGAATAATTATAACGGCAGGGGTGACATTTATAATTATTCGGACAATTCGGGGGTGAAATTTAGAAAACCTGAAACACGGGTTTGGGATTTCAATATGGTGGATAATTGGGGGTGTCAAATGTGCGATTTTCCCTAAATTAAATTAAAAACTAAGATGAACAACTTATATGAGATTTAATTCAAAGATAAAAAGGACTTGGCATTACTATTTTTCACTTGTTGATATATTTTAGTCGATCATTGCTATATCTATAACTTATTCCTTCTCGAATACTCAATCGAGGAGTATATCCAATTCATCGAGGGTAGTTATTAACAACGACCGTTCACTAATAACCCTTACTATTAGTCAAGTATAGAACACCGCCATATACCGACTTGATAGTAGCTTTTAATCTTTTAACTCCTTGATGAAATCAATTGAGATTGATAACCTCAACACAACAGTTTCAGTTTAACCAACAAAATTAATCCCTCTTAAGTTTATCAACCACGACCGTGCATTAATAAACCGAAGTTACTTACTTGTGAAACCATCAACGATTAACCATCGGTTCGTCGATCGTTTCTAGTAATAATTAATATATGAAACAAAACTAGTTGATCCTTTAAGTAATGTTCAAAATATTAATATGAAATATGAATAGGAATTAATTAATATTCAATGAAGAATATTATTAAAGGACATGAATCCTACTATAATTAATATCAAGATGTTAACTAATTGTCATCTTAGCAATACTCCCCAACATTAATATATAGGAAGAAAATACTATTCTAACTAATGTCGAGATGTTAACTAATTGTCATCTTAGCAACACTCTCCAACATTAATATATAGATAGTATTAAGGAAAGAACTATTAATTAATATTCAAGGAAAGAAGTTAAGAAAATAACTCACAACTTTAATAATCAACATGCTTCAAGAGCAACACCAAGAGTGGAAGTTTAACTCCTCATTTGGAGACTAAACATAGCTAGAAAAATATAAAGAAATGCTATTCTAAACTGAGCTTAAGAGTATGGAAGAAGGGATGATGAAATGTGAAGGAAAATGAGGTTATTTATAGGTGTTTTCAAGACCTATAGTCGGATACCCGGACGGGTATTTTGACATACCCGACCGGGTATTTGCCAAATCAAATATTTTCCCATGTCTTTGTGTTATCTGCACGTTCTTTGGTCCGAAATCACTTCATACCCGACCAGGTATAGGGGATACCTGACCGGGTATTTGCTAGTTTCGCAGTAATTTCCTCTTTCACTTCATACCCGGCCGGGTAAAGGCCATACCCGACCGGGTTTTGCACAAAACTCAGGTTTCTTCATCCTTTTTGCTTCCAAACCTATCCTAAAATTATAGCCGACTACAACTTACAACAAACAATAAAATGCTAGAAATACGATTACAATAAAATGCAAACTAACAACTATAAACTTGCACAAAACTAGTAAATAAACATTACAAACAATAATAAAAATGTATACTTAGACACTAACAACTAGTGCTTGTCAAACACCCCCACACTTGAACCTTTATTCGTATCGAGTAAATTAAAACCTGTCCATGAATTTTTCAAAACCACAAGAGTAGCAGAACAATCATCCAACATTTTCTTCTTCTGTTTTGATTATCTTCTTGCATAAATAGATATTTTTCTCTCATTCTCTCATTTTGCCTAGGAGCCTTTTCAGGTTTTCATCCTAGCCTCTCTTTTTATTTTTCGTTTCTCACAACTCACTCATTTTAGCCACTTTTGCTTAGATTGCCCATATTTTTGGGTTTTCAACCTAACTAGCATTTTTTTTCTTTTATTTTTTGTTTTGTTTTTTTTTTTGAAGAAAAATAATGCAAGTTACAAGGTTAAAAAATGAGTACATACCAAATGAGTTCCTCCCCTACACTTTTTTCGAAACACTGTCCCTAGTGTTCGACACCATGATCGTCGTCGTACCCTCCATAACCACCATCGCCACCAAGACTATGTTCACCGGAGCTAGAAACTCCCAATCGCCCTAATATGAGGGATAATACCACGTCGGGTGTTGTACTAGGTGGGCATGTTGGAGAAGTACCCTTGGTGGTCGAAGATATGTGTTCTTTTTGGTGCTTTTTCGTTTTTTTTGAGTGAATTCCAAAGTTGAGCTTGGGGGGTTAAGGAATTCAGTTTCTAGGGTATTTGGGGGATTTAGTGGGTTTTGTGTGTGTGGGTTTGGAAAGTAGGGTGAGGATAAAAAGAAATGACATTTTGTTTTGAAGGTTTTGGGGTTGGAGAGGATGATGTGGATAAGAAGAATGTGGGGTTAATTTGGATGTTTTGGTTGAGATTGGAGTGGTTTGAAGTTTGGATGATTGTCAATGGAGGTTGAGGGTTTGAGTTTGGGAGATTAGGGAAGAGAATGGGTGTTTTGTGGGCTGATTTTGGGGTTGAAAAATCAAATTGTTTCCATTGATATACTACATACAATTTTGGGGTTGTGTTATAGCCAAGTATTCATGAATGGATACTTTAACTATGAATGGACAATATAACATGTACAATTCTAAAGTATAACTATATATTATATATATAAAGTCTAAATTACGTAGTACTCCCTCCGCCCTGCTAACAACAGGACAAGAGGGAGTGACACACAAATCAATAAAAAGTGGTTTATGTGGTTGATATTGAATTGATAAAGTAATAGTAAAGTAAGAATGTTTTAGAGCCACACAAACTTTGCCAAATTTAGTATGGGTCAATCTTAGTGGGACGGACTGATAAGGTAAAACGGGACAATCATAGCAGGACGGAGGTAGTATTAAACTAATATACTCCATTTTTATTTGAATTGATTTCAGTTCCAGAATCTGCACATAAAATAGAATCTACTAAATCGATTATAACAACTCATATCAATTTGAAAGCAATGTTGTTCGAAATCAGAGTTAAACAATCAAAACAATCAGACCAGACCAAACTAGATCGAACTATAAAATTTGAAAGCAATTTAAAAAATCCTACATCCTAATCGTTTTCAACTTTTATTTTTGATCATTGACTCATTTCATGAATGTGTCAGATACTTTTAGAGAATTTTACCTAGCAAATAAGCATTTGGAAGCCACCCTCCAGGAACAAAAACCTTGTTCCCAACTTATCGACATAAAAAATGAAGGCTAGAGTAGTAAAAACATTAACCCCGCCGGTGATGAACGACGAGATCAGCGCCGCATTATCTCCAAAGCCAATGGTGGTGAACAAAACCAACATGATGACATTGATTCTGGTGGGCTGTTGGGAAAAGGGGATGACGATGGCCATGGTGAGCTGCGGCCGGTACTTCCTCTGCAGCAGGTTCCTCCAAGGATGCTCAACAAGGCTCGAAGCCACACTCGCCGCCACCTTGTCATCGAACTCTTCATCCAAGTTTTTGACCCCCCAAATTTGCTTAATCTTTTTCTTGGCTTCGTCATTGTTGCCCCACTTGATCATGGAGTTTGGGGTCTCTGGAAGGAGTAGAGAGCCGATGGTGATGATGAGGGTAGAGACCATTGCTCTGCCCAAGCTCACTCGCTAGCCCTGGTGGAGTTTGGCGAAGAAGTAGTTCCGCACGTTGGCTACCAAAATTCTGATGGTAATGGAGAGTCGAAAGGCAATGTTGAGTGCTCCTCTGTTCTTGTACGGTGCCATTTATGAAAGGTATAAGGCACAATCTGCACATTTTGACACAACCAATTTTATGGAAAATGATATTTGTAGAGTTACAAATTTTGTATACATTTTGTAAGATGAAGTCACAAACTAAGAACATCTTCAGCTGTTGACTAATTGCCCTTATGGATTGACTAGCCACATAAGCATTGCAGTAAAACTAAAATGTACTTAAATGACTAGCCACATATTATTAATAATGTTATACTTCCTCCGTTTTTAATTACAACAATGTCATTTTTACGTTTCCAACACACAACTTTAGCCATTAATATACTTAATTCCCTATTAGTAAAAAATTTAAAATATAGCATTTTGAAAATTTAAAATGATAGGAATTTAAATATATTTTTTGAAAATAATTTTTTTTATTGCTTGGTAAATAACATGTAGTCAAAGTAGAGCACGTGAATAGTGCAAAATTTCTAATGTTGTAATTATTTAAGAACGGAAGAAGTATTTAATAATTTTCCTTGCGCACACTAGTAGCCCATTTCGGCTAATTAGTGTTTTCAAGTAAAATGAATAACAATGCTCCCATGATAAGCTATTTGTTTAAAATTGCAAAGAAGTCCTCCAAATGAACCGTTTGAGCGAGATACTCTAATACTCTCATACTACCTCTGAGATTCCATCCCAAACTGAGCTAAAGAGGTCAAAGATCATCCAAGGGATCAAGATTGGACCTTAAAAGATCAAGGAAAGTGCAAGGAGACAAGAAAGATTTCGATTTGGAAAAACTACTCATGTACCCGGTCGGGTATTGCCTATACCCGATCGGGTATTTGCTTGATTCGATTGTCCAAATCAAATCCGAGAACAAATGATCGTGGGAGCAAGATTTCGTTAAGATTTGTCACATACCCGATCGGGTATGCCGACATACCCGGTCGAGTATGCCCAGAAAAGTGGCTTTCCGGGAAATTTCCTAAGATACCCGATCGGGTATCCTATATACCTGGTCGGGTATCAGACCCTGCAGCTCCCAAAAGCCTATAAATACTCCCCTTTCCTTCACAATAAAGGAACCAATTAACATATACTTCTTAGCTCAGTTTAGACAAGCTCTTTCTTTATATTTTCTTCATGTTGAGTCTCCAAATGAGGAGCTAAACTCTTCCATCTTGGTTTTGCTACTTTGAAGCTTAATGAATTTGTAAGTTGTGAGTTATTTTCTTTAATCATTTTCCTTGAATATTAATTATTTCCTATTCATATTCCATATTAATATTTTGAGCATTACTTAAAGGATCAACTAGTTTTGTTTCATATATTAATTATTACTAGAATCAATCGATTAATACGCTTGTTATTAATTCGGTTCTTTCAACGGTAGTAAAACTTGGATTATTAATGCATGCGTCTCATGGTTAATAATCGAAGGGGAATTAATTATATTGATTAAACCAATAAACCGCTTGTATTGAGGTTATCAATCTCAATCGTTTTCATCTTAAGTTTATTGCTACTATCGGGCTAATTTACGACGCTTGTTCTATATTAACTCGGTAGTAAGTTTTATTAATGAACGTGTCTCGTTATTAATAACTACCCTCGATGAACTGGATATACTCCTCGATTGAGTATTCGAGAGGAAGATAGTTAAAGATATAACCGGGATCGACGAACATTTCATTAAGTGGATAAAAGCAAAACCAAGTCCTCATCTCTATAAATTAAACTCATATAAGTCGTTTATCTTAGTGTTAATTAAATTCAATCAAATCAAACTTAAAACCCCCCTTGTTACTATTTATATAAAAGAAAAGTATTCCTTTCCCTGTGGATACGAACCTCACTTCACTCTACTACATATTAGTTTTGTATTGATAAATTATTTTGAGTGCACCTCACGACAAGTGCACGTCAAATTTGGCACCGTTGCCGGGGAAAGGCAATTATTTTTCTTTTTATTTTATCTCATAAAAATCAAAAACAAAAAAAAAATATATAAAAAAAATTACCTTTCTATTTTCTGAGCTTACATGAGTATATGGATACCAACGCATCATCCTTAGAGAGTCAAATTTCCGTTTTGGCTTCTCTCATAAAGGAGTTTATCTTAAGCTTAGAAACTCAAAATGCCAAGACCTGCGATATTTGCATGTCTCATATGCATATTGCGGATTTTTGCCCAAAGCTCCAAGAAGAATACCTCGCACAAATTAATTATGTACCTCACATGAGGTATGATCCATTGTCCAACTCTAACATGTCTACGGAGGACATGGTTCGGGCTCTTACTAACAGCGTGATCACCATGCAACAAAACATGGTGCAATTCCAAAATGAGACCAAGTCTAGCATTTTGAACTTGGAATCTCAAGTGAGTCAAATAGCCGGAGCCGTGAGTAGGCTTGAAGCAAGGGATTCGGGAAAACTTTCCTCTCAAATAGAATGTGATCCTAAACAGCAAACTTTTGCAATCACATTGATAAATGAGAAGGAAATGCAAGAGGAGATCCAAAATCCAGAAGAAGTAGAAGAAGAAAGAGACACGGAGCTCGAGCTGGTCAAAGAAGAGGATGAACCGTGTTTCAAGGTCAAATATCTATCCTTATCATTCTTTGAGGTACCCCCAACAGTTCTAAAAACTTCGAGGGAAACTCATAAAATTGAAAAGGATAAAGACATTTTTGAAATCTTCACAAAAATTGAGAGATCAAAACATTTTCCATTGATCATGTTAATCGATAATTTCTTTCCTTCACTCTCACCACATGAATCAATGGAAATTTGGATATTTGATCCTGGAAAGATTTTCGAAGTGAAGAGTCAAAATAATTATCATGATCCAAGCTTGAACTATTGAACACAATGATGGCGTCATGCCGCGACGTTAAACGAGGCGCTTCTTGGGAGGCAATCCAAGCAAAGGTACATATTCTTTTCTCCCTCGTAGTTTTCATTTCAAAAAAAAAAACCAGGGGCACCATACCCGATCGGGTGTCATGTACTACCCGGTCGGGTATAAACAAAAAATATAAAGGGTGAAGCTCGGGTAACCAAATACTCGATCGACTCAGGGGTGGAAAATTATGAAGTACCCGATCGGGTATGTTAACTTTTTCTGGGAATATGTTCGCACCAAAACGCCCGATCGACACTACAAGAAAACCCATCTTTTACCCATACATTCAAGTGTAGGTAAAACTACCATTTTGTGTAGGGAATAATCTTTACTCACACATATTCTAAGTGTAAGCATGTGTGGGTATACAACAGTAGCAAAAAGTTATTGCCCACACATAGATTTATGTGTGGGTAAATATAGTACTTACAGCCACACATGTATGTATAGGTAAAACACAATCAAATGTGTTGCTATTGGTGTTGAACGTGGCAAAATAAGTGACCACGTGGCAAAATAAGTGACCACGTGGCATATGATGTGGAAGTGTTCATGTGTAGGTAAAAATAATAAACGTGTGTAGGTAAGTTGTATATGATTCATCTCCATGTATGTAGATAATTTTTGTGTGTAGTTAAAACTGTATTTACATGTGAATAAACGGTGTATCTAAATGTAACTATTAATATTCATATTTATTTTACTGAATCCAACTATAAAATAAGATACTCATTGATATCACAATACATTTTAAAGTGAATGACACATGATTTAATATATTAAAGAATCCGTAAATGGGAAATGCATAGTAAAGATAAAGTTAAATACTTAAATACTATATATAACCGTTCAATGTGTAATGTTGAATTTCAACAATCGCCATACATAGGCCAACAATCTTAGTCATTAACTAAAAAAGTATCAAGTCTAATATCAATGCCACTACTCAATATCATCACATTTGGGAAGTAGTTCTCAACTCTTCAAAGCCTCGTCGGGAGTTAATCTTTCATAAAAACTGACTATTCCAGTAGTCCCGTTTCTGATAAAGCTATTAACTGCATAATACACACAAATTTATAGTGCCATCCTGCAAGATGAATGAAAGAGGAAACTATTTTTACAAAAACGAAAATAAATTTGCATTCTTTATTCAATTGCTTTGTCTAAAAGAATACCTTAAAGAGATGAAGACCTCAATGTGACATGATTCCTGTGTGTTCACTATCATAAATTGTTGTTCTTTCTGTTACAACATAATCAAACCTTTAAGTGTTGCAGAGAGAGCTGATTAAAGACAAAGAACATAACTTGTAAAGAAATATTTTCTTTCAAATTCTGTACTGTTATTTGTGGTGTATAACATGACTCCTATTTGACTAAAGTGCCAAGTAACATTTAAGAAAAAGTGAGCTTTACCATAGATACATTTTTCTCTCCATGGATATATATTTTAGAAATACAAAAACTAACACCGGTATTTTAGAATCTTTTCCACAAGAGCACTCTCTTTCGTGTTCTAGTTCGTGATTCCTATGAAATAATTTCAATTAATGCCATGGCATAATAATGTGCAATTAAGAACCTGTGAATCTCATTACCTGGAGCTTCGGAATGCAAAAGATGTGAGTCAACTAGTATACAACCATGTTTGTGACTTATCTGCATACAATCAGAAATTAAATTTATCGAACCTGTGTGGTCGTCGAAAGTCCAAAAAAATATTGCATTAGGTTATCATTAATCCTTTTGCAAACATAGAGTGGCTCGTGGAATGGTTCAGCTGGTTTAGACAAGAAAAGGAAGAATTACTTCAGAGTATTGTAATGAACATCATTTTTATAGTTATTATCTTATAGTTTTAAACTGCATAACTGAAAGAGACAAGTAACTGCACTATAAATAGAAAGTCCATTTGCTCAGCCATACTAATGACATGAGATATGATGTCATGGTGCTCCTGTAGGATATAATTAACTAAAACATTTAGCCTTTAATTACCTGCTTAGAATATGACATTGTCCTTTTATTTTTTATAATATCTTTTGTTTTTTTTATCAGGTTTTATTAAAACTTTCTAGTTTAAATATAGGCCAAAACTTTTTAGTCTTAATATAGGCCTATGTGACTAACGATATGTCATATATAGACATAAAGTGAACCAGCCTTCAACATAAGATATGCAGAATAATAAAAATCACATGTTGATTAACACAATAGTTTGATGGCAGTAGCAACACAAGCCTAAAGGTAGCAAACCAAAGGAAAAACTTAAAGTGAAAAGAGCATGTTATAGCCTTTAATATTAGACTTCAACGGGACTAAAGTAGCACTAGGTAATGAAAGCCATATCTTGTTCTAATTGAAGTGCTGGTGCAATCAGCCATTGGCATAATTAATATGAAACTGGTCAAAGCTATTTCTCTAAAATTGGAAGGCAAGTGAGTTGTGTTTGCAAATTAAAGCAAAAAATAACTTAATCAAATAATAAAACAGGTCATACCTCTAGTGATTTGAAACAATAACTACCAAGAATGCTAGTAAATCTCTCAGTAAGGCGCTTTCTAATCACAAGTGATTCTGCAATCAAATTGGGCAGGAGTAAATCGATTATCCGGAAACATTTCCATACATGTGTTCCTCCAAGACCTGCAAACTTCAGCACAAGTTGATAAACACGAATTCATTTTTCTCAATTAAATATTAGATACAATACCTACAAACGGAATGTTAGAGTAATCAGCAGTGCCAAAATTACTTTGATCCTCTAGCTGATGCTTCTGAATTCTGATTGTTTTCAACATGCCCAAAATGATAGCCCTCAACTATGAGATAAAATACTAATTGGATATCATTTTCTGTTGGTGTCTTTTTGTTACTAATGATAATGATGATGATGATCATCATCATAATAGTAACTATTACTCCGTAATAAATAGTTAAAAAACTTGAACCAGTCTAAATGTAATGGTAACATAATAGTAACAATAATAATAAATAGTTAACTAGTGATCAGTACTTACTTGTAATAAAAAGAAAATATAAGTGAATTGTTTTACTTAAATTATTTTAAAGTGAACCGTGTAATTTGAATAAATAGAAAATTAGTCAATTAATAGAGCATAATCATGGAATTGAATTAAAATTTAAAAATTAAAGATACATAAGTTAGACCTTATGATAGCAGAAAGACATATCAATGAGTCGAATACATATAAATTAAAATAAGCAAGAATATATATCTTTGTCTTTCGTGGCCAAGAAGAGAAGATTCCAGGAGACCGGCTACTGGCTGATTACAATCCTCTTTTTCGGGGAAATGATATCTTATCCTCCAAGGCCCAAGGAAAAAACGGTCAGCTTTAGTGAATCTTATTTCAGCAAGGTATGATGATTATCTAGTGGAAAGGTCAGGTTAGGACAGCTGTGACCATAACAATGCACAAAATCACAAAAGCATTTCAGATTAATCGAATTCAGAAATTAAAACCTCAAATGATCGATTTAGGTTTCATCTGCGAATTTTCTTTCAATTACAAATTTAAGGTCTTACCGATGGACTATTAGAGTAACAACAGCGTCAACATTGCTAGGCCTATCAACGGAATTGAGAAAAGGATACACGAAGAGAGAGTGATGGCCGCTCCGCCGCCGGCCCTGCCGAAGAGCATTTGAAAGCGGAGGACGTCACCGCTCCGTCTCCCGCGGAATGGATCGAGAAAGGCAGAACTGTACGGAAAGGAAGTTTTGACGAGTGCATCATCCGCGGAGAGGAATCCTATCCAGCTTAGTCCTCTTCAACCCTCGATTCCACTTGTGTTCCCAACCGATCGTCCATGATTGCCGACTAAAGAAGAAGGAGTAGAGCCATAACCGTCAGAAAGAAATCGAGGACAGAGGTGAAGTTGTAGGGTTATTGGGGGGGTTACGGTGACATGGGTAATTTTATCTTTATTTTTTATACATAGTACTATGCGTATTTTTTTATTCTTGGTTTTTTCCACACTTTTTCAACATGTGTTATTTATGTGTATCTAATAATACAATCATTACTTACACATAAATAAATAAATAACATGTGTAAGTAATTTCACGCATTAAAAATCCACATCAGCTTTCGCTTCACAAGTTGCTTCCCGCTAATACGTAAAAAAATTGAGGGCAATTTTCCCTCTAAATTTTTAACGTGATGAAAAGTTTTTATCCACACATAACTTGTGTAGTTGATGTAGTTTGTTCTATTTAATTAATTACCTACACACTTTCGAATTATGTGTGGCTAAATACCCACACTTAATATGTGTAGTTATTTTAAGTGTGGGTAAAACATCTAATTTTTTGTAGTGCGAGTATACCCTAACTCGATCAGGTAGGACCTCAGATTTTGAAGAAACACAGGCATACCCGATCGGGTATGTCAGGGTACCCGGTCGGGTACACGGTCTTTAAACCCAAATTAGCCACCCAAAACACCCATTTCATCTTCCCCAAACCTCTAATTTCAAAGTTTCTTTCTCCCATTACTCCCTCAAATCTCCACCAAGTCTTTCCAAACCAACGCCAAAATCTTCACCACATTTCCCTCTACACCCCATATCCATCAACACCACATTCCCCCCCCCCCCCCCCCCCCCCCAAAAAAAAAAAACTCAAGTCCAAAAATAATGCCTGACGCCCTCCCCCAAGTCCGAAATTTGGAACTCAAAATTCAAAGCATCAAGCGAAAATGGCACCAAAGAGAACAAGGGGCGAGAGTATTTCATCTAGAGCACCAGGTCAGCCCTCTTATGATGGAGATGAGCACTAGGGACAGTGCTTCGAGCTAAGTGAGGGGGAGTCACTCATCGGTGCGTACTTAAGTTTGATACCTTGTAAACTAGCATTATTTTCTTCGCAAAAAAAAATGAAATGCTAGTTAGGTTGAAAACTCAAAAAAATGGGCAATCTAAGCAAACAAGGCTTACAAAAATGATGAGTGAGTGGAGAGGTGAAAAAAAAAGAGATGCTAGGATGAAAACCTGAAAAGGCTCCTAGGCAAAATGAGAGATATGAGAGATATATATTTGTTTTTACAGGACACCATTTAATCTCTTGAAGATGAAAAGAGGAGATGAGCATAGAAGGCCATGAAACCCAAGAAGATATTATTCTTTGAGCTAAACACTCAATGTAAAACTCATATGTTATCCTTGGTGGTCTTTTGCTTTTTCTGGTTGATTGTTGAACTTTTGAGGACTTGGAAGTGTAAAACATTTGACTTTACTCGAGGATGAGTAAAGAAGCTAAGTGTGGGGGAGTTGATATTCATGTAATTTCCGATTGTACGTTTGTATTTTTAACTAGTTTTTATTAGTTCTAGTTGAGGAAATTACACATTTTTGGTGTAATACTTTATTTTCATATTTATTTGTAATTTGTTTAGATTAGGACTTTTCTGAGCTAAACAGGTCAAAGATCATCCAAGGAATCAAGATTGGACCTTAAAAGATCAAGGAAAGTGCAAGGAGGCAAGAAAGATTTCGATTTGGAAAAAATACTCATGTACCCGGTCAGGTATTGCCTATACCCGATCGGGTATTTACTTGATTCGATTGTCCAAATAAAATCCGAGAACAAATGATCGTGGGAGCAAGATTTCGTTAAGATTTGTCACATACCCGATCGGGTATGCCGACATACCCGGTCGGGAATGCCTAGAAAAGTGGCTTTTCGGGAAATTTCCTAAGATACCCGATCGGGTATCCTATATACCCGGTCGGGTATCAGACCCTGCAGCTCCCAAAAGCCTATAAATACACCTCTTTCCTTCACAATAAAGGAACCAATTAACATATACTTCTTAGCTCAGTTTAGACAAGCTCTTTCTTTATATTTTCTTCATGTTTAGTCTCCAAATGAGGAGCTAAACTCTTCCATCTTGGTTTTGCTACTTTGAAGCTTAATGAATTTGTAAGTTGTGAGTTATTTTCTTTAATCTTCTTCCTTGAATATTAATTATTTCCTATTCATATTCCATATTAATATTTTGAGCATTACTTAAAGGATCAACTAGTTTTGTTTCATATATTAATTATTACTAGAATCAATCGATTAATACGCTTGTTATTAATTCGGTTCTTTCAACGGTAGTAAAACTTGGATTATTAATGCATGCGTCTCATGGTTAATAATCTAAGGGGAATTAATTATATTGATTAAACCAATAAACCGCTTGTGTTGAGGTTATCAATCTCAATCGTTTTCATCTTAAGTTTATTGCTACTATCGGGCTAGTATACGACGCTTGTTCTATATTAACTCGGTAGTAAGTTTTATTAATGAACGCATCTCGTTATTAATAACTACCCTCGATGAACTGGATATACTCCTCGATTGAGTATTCGAGAGGAAGATAGTTAAAGATATAACCGGGATCGACGAACATTTCATTAAGTGGATAAAAGCAAAACCAAGTCCTCATCTCTATAAATTAAACTCATATAAGTCGTTTATCTTAGTGTTAATTAAATTCAATCAAATCAAACTTAAAACCCCCCTTGTTACTATTTATATAAAAGAAAAGTATTCTTTTCCCTGTGGATACGAACCTCACTTCACTATACTACGTATTAGTGTTGTATTGATTAATTATTTTGAGTGCACCTCACAAAAAGTGCACGTCAGAAACCCTTAAAAAACCACCCTTAATTATGGGTGCTAAACAAGCCGTCGAACCACAACCAAACGTGGCTCTGATACCATGTTAAGATTTGGGGTTCTAACCTAAAAGGTCAATCCTATAGGAGGAGTAGTCCAGATCCTAATATATCACTTTATTACTTCAACGGTTAAAATTTATAATATCATAAAAGTTTAAATTTAATAAGTTTCACATAAATATATTAGTTAAAATAATGAGTCAAAGTTGACCATCATTGTCTAGAAAAGTCAATGGTAATTGAATAAAAAGGGGAGGAGGTAGTACAATATATATAATGACACTTTTGATTGAAAACACCACATATGATATGGCTAAATTAGGATTGAGAAGTTTATTTTGGATATATATCAAATTAAAAAAAGACTAGTGCCTAAAAAGTCTGATCTAGTGAGAAAACACCTGTTTGCGTATTTAAAAAGTCTAAAGCGTAGACTAGAAATTGAAACGATTGAGCAGTGCAAATTACGTTTTAGTCCAAGGGCTACAATGCTGAAGTAACGCATGCCATACTCCCAGGAAAAGCTCAAACGACCGTAAACAAAAGTGTACTTGTACCCAAAACCGACACAACTGGGTAGTAGAGAATACCTAGGGGCGCGAGAAAACTCTATGTAAGGAACTCGTCAAAATAGCCATGTAACTTCGGGAGAAGGGGTGCCCCCTCACAAAAGGAAGGGGGGGGGGGGGGGGTAGTGACCAAGTCCATAATACAAGGAGTGCATTCGAATACAAGGGGGTGCTTACTTTACGCATATGTTTCCGAACTCGAATGAGTTATAAGTACCTGCCAACCTTAAAAGCAAATTTTTATAAATGAAAAAATAAGAAAAAGAAAGTGAATTAGACATTATGAAACATAGATCAGGATGCTCATTGTTAGGCTTCTAATACTCAATAGAATAGGTCTTATGCTTATTAGAATTACATAAATGCTCATTTAGAGGAAGCTGCAATTTTCACTTTAATTACAAAAATGCCCCTGATTGTACGGTGCCCACCTTACAACCGGTGATACGATATAGGCATCCAAAAAGAGGCTTTGTGCTTTCACTTGCATAAGCTTTGCATCGTTAGTTCTTATACTCCCCATATATTTAAAACACCATTTGCATGTTTATTTTGACAAAGATCTTATCTAAATAAAACATATTTTGATCTTGTACTTTTACAACTTGTAACTACATTTGAACACTAAAATCTTAGCCTAACATCACAGTAAAATCTAATGAGACTCACATTCCAATTATCTTCTCCTTCATCAAAATACCAAGAGTCCGATCAGGATTACTATATTTTCTTCATATTCAAATTAAATTACTAATAAATCTAATTTTTTCTTTTCTATCAATTTACAAATAAAGATTTGTTAATCTAAAACAAAAGTTAGAGTTTGTATTTTAAAGACAAGTTTTTTTCGAGTTTCACCTTATACTTTTTGAATTCATGTGATTCATAATCTATAAAAATATACACTACACTTCCATATTTGTACACACATAGTTTACATTTTTGTATAACGTGACTTTCACATTTGGCACAAGAAGCTTACACTTTGTATTACTTAAAGAACCAGAATACAAAGGGACAATTTCATGACAGTATGCATAAAGGACCAATACACACAAGGTCTAATTTCATCACAGTATGCCTAATTACCATTTATCATACCAAACCACCATGTAGAACCCACATGCATCACAATAAACATCAATAAAACCATTTTTCATCATTGCTTCCCCCAAAAATCACACAATGGACATAGAGTACGAATTAAACCAGAAACTAAGGTAGGGTATAGAAGAAACTCCCCTAATCTGTGTCCACATCCCACATCCTTATTTCCCATTTTGGCAAAATTATTTTTAGGAACTCTTCCAGCCGGGGACTTCTCCGAATAGGATGCATGTCCACGTCTCTGCGTCAAGCAGATTTGGTTCCACTGTTTCCCCCCACGACATCTGTAGGCTTTTCGCTTACATCCTCGGGAAGCTCGTTTTCACTGTCCGGGATTATGAGGAGGGCATCCTCTTTCGGGGAGTTCTGAGCCATGCACCTCGGATGGAGTACCAATATAGGGTCTGCAAAATCCAACGCCACTGCTTCCTCTGGAAGAAGACCCTCTTCACTGTCAGGGACGATCTCGTGTTCAATATTGTCCATATTCAAAGTATTAGGGTTTAAATCCATAAAAATGTGAGAGAGAGATAGAGGGAGGCGGAAGGGTAGATAGATTTACAGAGGGGAGACGATTGAAGTAAATGAGAGAGGGAGATGGTTGGAATAATTGAGAGAGATGGATGCAGTGACAGAGAAAGAGGAGGCGGTGGGTTAAATGGGAGAGAGGGATGCAGATGGGGTAAATGGGAGATAGAAATGGGATAGGATTTTTAATTGGGGAGGGTAAAATAGGATTTTTAGTATGTGTTCATTTCCTTTTTGAAAAGTTGGAAGAATTAATTGGGACGGCCCAAAAAGTAAAATTGGAAGAAATCACCGACACGGAGGGAGTATTAAAATGAGAAATGGTTGTGAATATGACCAAAAGCATCCGTATGTACTCAAATAGGAGCTAAATGATTTTAACTCCTAAATAAGACTATATAATTTTCATTTGTTCCAAATTTATCCCTAATAGTTAATAGCTCATTCGTGCGGCTTGCCCCTTGTTTCTTTTTATCCTCTTTCTGTCGGATAAACTCACCGACTTCTAGAGCCCAACGAGTTCTTGGCCAAACAACGGATGTGGCACATGGAACCCTAATGAGAGAGCCAGGACAGTCATGTGACAGCGTCAGACCCGAACGGCCAGTCAGCATCCTCCCCTCTTCTTCTCCTTGGCTTCCTCTTCCTGTTTTTCTCTTTTGTTTTGATTTTTTTTTTGCTCAGCGGGGGACCTGATTTTTTGCAGCTTGTTTGCGGCGTGAACCGGACCTTATTTCAATTAATATTTTTAATTTTCTCTTTGCTTCATTTTTTTTTTCGGAATAAGGGTACAAATATTACCTATAGCTTTATGAAATACAAAATTGTGATTACTTTTCCTTTTTTCCAAAAATATGACCAATATATAATTTCACTAATTCATCATTTTTTTCATTGTAATTTATACTCCTATCAAATATTTGCCTCAACCCCCCTCCCCCACACCTGCCCAGTCACAACCGGATTTGTCACGGGAAACCAACGCCGTAATAGTCGTCGGATTTTTTTAATGATTTTTTTTCTTTTTCTCTCTTTTTTTTTCAAAATCACCGGAAAAAGTCACCGGAAAATTATCCAACACTCACAGGGACATGTTTTACGGTGACAGGGATATCCATTAATGACATGAAAATCTGGTAGTGAAATCTATTAGTTACATGGAAATCTGGCAGTGATATGAAAATTTTACGGTGACATCATGTTCCCACAAAAATATGATAATTGTTAGTCACATTTTTGTCCCTATACAAGAGTGATGACTTTTTTGGAAATTGACTTGAATTTAGTCGGAAAATCCTCATTTTCTTCCACATCTATGTTTTGTTTGCATTCTCTACGTACTGGTGTTATTGGAGCTCGTTTTTGTTTACTTTATTATGTTGTTACCCTTTTGCAATTTATTATCTAAATATTTATTTTTTCTTTTACAAATTGTATTTTATTTGTATCCATTCATTATTTAATTTTATTATTTAATTTCAATTTTATTTGTTGTTTCAGATAATGACATTAATTTTCAACAATGGAATTAGTTTATATTTTTGTATCCAATTTTTTTTGCTTTGTTTTCCTTTTCTCTTTCGATTTTTTTTTGTTTTTTGTCTTGATTTTTTCTTTTTTTATTTTATAATACAACGTACGACTACTGTGTATAAACTATATGGAATAACTTAGTCATAAATAATCTCCTTAATGAAATAGTTTATTAAAATTAAATTCTTAAAATGTTAGTATTAGTTTCAATATCTTTGGCATTCATTTCCAATTTCTAACGTGGTTTTTAATATTGTGTAATTAATTACAAATTACAATGGCATAAAAATGTCACAATATTAGTTAATAATGTTACAATGTTAATATTGTAATGTCACGTTGTCACTGACATTGACAATATGATATTTATATTATTACAATGTCATTTTTATGGCATTGTCATTTTTTTGATATTGCGACAATTTTTTGATATTGTGATAGTTTTTCACATTGCCACTTCTTTTACAATGTCATGATAATGTCATTTTATCTCAATATTATAAAGGAAGACAATTTTAAAATATCACAATGTCATGTTTTTAATAATTACTACATACAATGCTAGTAATTTATGTTAACATTCTCACTTTTTGTGACTTGCTGTTTTTTTTACTCAATGGTATTAATTTTCAAACAATGACACCATGTCATTACATTGTCATATAATGGCATTGTATATTACATTTTCATATAATGACATTATAATACATTGTCAATAATGTCACTTTGTATGACATTATATTTACATTTTTAACAATGTTAACTAGAAGAAGGAAATATAATAAACAAATTTGATATCATTATAGGACGTTTCCACCTAAGGTCTGACGGTGGAGTTTGGACGGTTCAAGTTTGATGTTCATTGTTGGAGGTGGCGGAGTAGTTGTTTTTTGTTTCGTAGAGAAAACGTACATCAAGTCGGGGATGTAGGGTATTTTTGTCCCTTCATATGAAACTTAGTCGTATGCATTAATTAGTTAAAAAGTCCGAAGTCCTATTTACTTTCCCTTTATATGTTTTACTCCTATTTATGTCTTTTTCCCTATTAAAATTAATTTTATATCACACAAATAAACATGTATATGCATATATTATGTGTGTATTCAAGTAATTTTTACTGTCTAGCCCACTCTACCTCTCATTTTTACTCCGTCTCTAGTGTTAAATCACATATTTGTAATTGCCCAAAGAAGGCAGAATTTCATTATGATGTAATACTAGAGTCATCTTCACAATACAGGACTAAACCTTCACCCAATATGACACTGTATTAAAGATTGCTAGCCCCCAATAGAAATTGATTGGGCTTGGAAGGGTAGACCATAATACTCGTATAAGTTTGAATTAAATTGAAATACAACTATACCAAATAAATTTGATATAGGTAAAAGTTATAAAAAATGTGCCAATCCAAGCAATGCATCGGAATAGAAGTTTGTCACATAGAGATTAATCACAATACACAAGAGAATAAGAGAGTGCAGTCCATTTTACAAAATTAAGATAAACGGCCTGAGTTTATTTCCATTACTTTTTATCAATACTAAAGTGTTCAAAGGAAAGTTAATGGAAATGCTCTTTTCCTCTATTACAATTAGTTACAATCAGGGGCGGACCCATGAAAGTGATCTTGGGGGGCGAAAATATTTTTTGAAGGGTTCAAAATATTTTTCGGAGAGAGAAAATTATTTTTCTATATATATATATATATATATATATATATACACTACAAAAATTCTTGTTGGGGGGCGGTAACCTCCTGAGTCTGTATTACGGTCCGCCCCTGGTTAAATAAAATGGCAGACACACGCGCTACCAAAAATTTAATGGTTGTTCTCCTGAAATTATGTCCGTAGTATGAAATATATATAAGAGTGTACACATAAAAACATTTAAGTTCTTACAAGGTAACCCGTGGTTTGTTTGATGAGATCTTTTTGTAATTAAAAGACGAAATTCACACCTTTAAGAGACTTGAAAACTTGATGGTTGAAAATTGAGTTATATTTGCATATATTTTCTTTTTAGATAGAGAACATAGAAGAAATAATTGAATATCTATGCATTCACTTGACATCAGCATCTAATAAATGGACATATCACACGCTAAGAGCATCTCCAATGCTACAATGTGCACGGTGCACATGTGGCATGAGAGATAGCCACATAAATATTAGTAAATAAATTCTCTATCTCCTTATTTGAATGTTTTTATGCAATTTTGGTAAGTTTTTCCCCACAATGTCAAGAAGACCGTCTAGATGTTGATTGACATTGCAGGGGAAAATTTACCAAAATTGTATAAAATCATTCAAATAAGGAGAGAGATAATTTATTTGCTAATATTTATGTGGTTATCTTTCATGTCACATGTGCACCGTGCACACTATAGCATTGGAGATGCTCTAAGAAAACAAGAATAAAACTTCACTTGATATATTGTACATGCATACATGAATAGTAATTTCACACTCTTTTATAAGCATCACCACTAGTTCCCATCTCAACGGCACCTTTAGTAGCTGGACAATCAACCTCAGTCATAAACCTAGACCAGAACCAATGCTCCTTCCACACACTCACCATCTCCTCAATGGGAATGTTTTTCGTCTCAGGAATAAAGAAGTACACAAAGATAGTCATGACGACGACAAAGAAGGCGAAGAAGATGAACAGACCAAACTTGAGATGACACAACATTATGAGGAACACTTGAGCCACCAAAAACGTGAAAATCATGTTAACTGAGACGGTGATACTTTGAGCGGCCGATCGGATCTCGAGCGGGAAAATCTCGCTAGGCACCAGCCAGCCGAGAGGCCCCCATGACCAAGCAAATCCTGCAACATATGTGCATATAAATATCACCACCACTATGGCGTACCATTTGGGTAGACTTCCAGGATCTCCATTCACTCCAAACCTCAATGCTATACATATTGCAACAGCAATCTGCACAAAACATTAATCAATTTAAAATGCAAAACTAATCAATCTTTATAGGTGTAATAGCTATGTTGCACGGAAACGTGAAAATCATAAGGAAACGGGAAACGGGAAACGTCAACTTTTGCTCAAAAAACGCTTATTTGGAGAGTTTCCAGAGAGTTTCCGAGAATTTCCGAAACGGGAAACGTACTCTTTCCCAAGAGTTTCCGTGCTACATAGTGTAATAGTTCTACGTTCTTGTATGTATTTATTTGTTATTGAATAGATACTCCATTTTTATTAGTTACACCTAGAATTTTCTACCTCTTAAGAGAAAATGTAGAGGTATGGAACAATCTAAGAGACTAAAGTAATTCGAAAAATATAAACGAAAAAGACAAAGAAGGTGAACACGGTAGAGGTATGGAACAATCTAAGAGACTAAAGTAATTCAAAAAATATAAACGAAAAAGACAAAGAAGGTGAACACGTTAGAGTATATATATTCGCAAAATATTTTGATATAATGATATTTACAATTATGAAAGTGATGCAACTATTAATACATATTCAAAAAAAAATACTTAAATTATTTTGCTTACATATTATTCAAACGCCGGCCCCTAAACACTTTGACAACTTCGTGGACATCTATTTACTCTCTTATTGTAAAATGCACCACAAAGATTTCTTATATCATATGGATCATGTGATTGATTTTCAAATAAGTTCCACATCATAATTATATTTCGCTTGGTATGCGTAAAACTGAGAAAAAGTTAATGTTTTGAAAATTTACATTGATATGAATTTAATACAATTTTATATGAAATGATTTTGATATATATACTTGGAAAGACTATAAAAGTAGGATGTGTATAGTTAAGAAATCAAAAGGTTTCCATTGACATACAATTTTGGGGTTATGTTAAAGTATTCATGGATGGATACTTAAGTATAACTATATCATAAAGCCTAAATTACTTAGTAGTAATTGAACTAATTTTAGTTTCAACATATAAAAAAGAATCTACTAAATCAGATCATGCCAATTCATATTCATATCAAAACAGATTTAAGAAAATTATACTGGATCAAATTAGATCAAATTAGATCAAACTATAAAATTTCAATCCAATTAAAAAAATTCCTATACCTTAATCGTTTCCAACTTTTATGTTTGGTCATTGTATGAATGGGTGAGACACTTTTCATGGAATTTACCTGGCAGATAAGCATTTGGAAGCCACCCTCCAGGAACAAGAACCTTCTTCCCAACTTATCGACATAAAAAATAGAGACCAAAGTAGCAAAAACGTTAACCCCGCCGGTGATGACCGACGACATGAGCGCTGCATTATCTCCAAAGCCAATGGTGGTGAACAAAACAGGGGCATAAAACATGATGACATTGATTCCGGTGAGCTGCTGGAAAAAGGGGATGACGATGGCCATGGTGAGCTGCGGCCTGTACTTCCTCTGCAACAGGTTCCTCCATGGATTCTCAACAAGGCTGGAAGCGTCACTCGCCGCCACCAAGTCTTCGAACTCTTCGTCCACGTTTTCGACCCCCCGAATTCTCTTCAGCTTTTCCTTGGCTTCATCCTTATTTCCCCGCTCGATCATGGAGTTCGGGGTCTCCGGGAGGAGGAGAGAGCCGACGGTGATGATCAGGGCGGGGACCATTGCTCCACCCAAGCTCAGCCGCCAGCCCTGGTGGAGCTTTGCGAAGAAGTAGTTCAGCACGTTGGCAACCAAAATTCCGATGGTAATGGAGAGTTGAAAGCCAATGTTTAGTGCTCCTCTGTACTTGTACGGTGCCATTTCTGAAAGGTATAACGGCACAGCCTGCACATTTTGACACAACCAATTGTTATGGAAATTGATATTTGTATTACAATTTTTGTACACATTTTGATCTATTGCCATTGAACAATCATTCTTAATTTGTGAAATGAAGTCACAAACTAATACTCACACACGACCTCTGAGACTGTTCCAAATTGAAAGTCCCACTTTACTATTCTCGGATCAATTCAATTTACTTCTAATCTCTCTTTATATACTCCCTCTGTTCATTTTTTATTTAGTCAAAGATGTTAAATTTTGACTGATTATTTGGTTATACACAGTGGGAAGTCAAAGTGGAAAGAATTTTCGGAGACGGAAGGAGTAATTGTTTACTAAAAGTCAAATGAAAACCTTATACAGTATATGACGTTCAAAAAGGAAAAATTAGAACTTTAGAGTATGACAAAAAAGGAAAAATTGGCAAATAAGCCGTCGTATTAACAAAAAAGGTCAAATAAGCCTTATATAAGAGATTCTATCCGACTGTTGCCATTTGGGGCAATTCCCGGTGGAATTTTTTGATGATTTTTTTTAGAATCTTATTGATTAAGTCTACCTTACTCATACCAAAGTTCAGCTAACAATTCAATTGGGAAGGCATTCAAATAAATTCTTGAAGATAATTGCGCTTTTAACTGCGCAGTTATCTTCAAGAATTCATTTGAATGTCTTCCCGATTGAAGTTTTAGCTGAAATTTGGTATGAGTAAACTATACTTAATGAATAATATGCTCAAAAAATTGCATAAACAATTTCCACCGGGAACCGCCCCAAATGACAATGGCCGGACGTAACCTCCTATATAAGGGTTTATTTGACTTTTTTGTTAGTACATAAGCTTATTTGCCCCTCTTTCTCAAAAAAAAATATTGTTTTTTTTTAAATTCCTATCTAGTGATGATGCGGTAGCCGTAGTCAAGCGGCAGCTGGTGTCAATTACCGAATTATACGGGGGATAATAAAATATGAACGTATAGTCTATGGTTAGTTTTCACAATGATTATTGGGACATAATTTTTTTTTTCACATATATTGTTACATACTACCTGTAGTCTACTAGTCTATGGACTCATTATTATTGTAGTAATTAAGTTCACACATGAGTTGAAAGTTTTGTTTTAAACAATGCTCATATAGTCACATGGTACGTTTTTCAGAAATTGCTCTAAATAGGAGCAAAAACGTTTTAAAATTTCAAGATAGGAGTATCATATTTTTTTATTCTCTGAATAGGAGTAATCTACCAAATTTGAAAAAAAATGTCATGTTTTAGTGATATTCAAGGAATAAAAAACATGATAGTTCTATTTTGGAATTTCAAATTTTTTTACTCATATTTAGGGAATTGGCTCTACATTTTTTTGCTTGTTTGGTAATATCTAGAAGAGTTAGAATATTAGTTTACTTATTTGTAAAAATGATTTTGTTGTCAATATAAAGATACTCCATCATACTCAGTGGTTGGTAATCGTATTCTTTTTTAGTTAGTTTATTATGATTTTTAATTAAAATGATGTCCTTGCTAGCTAGTACTAATACCACCAATTCAAACTAATACCCAATTAATTAAAAGGGATATTGCACTCACCTTGTTGACTATTCAAGTATTAATCTTAAAACAATTGAATATCAAAGGGTCCCTCTCACTCTTCAATAATAGGAAATTTTTATTATTTGACTATTTCCATATATATATATAAAGTTTTACTTTTTTTGAAACAATATAAAGTTTTACTTTATTTCTTCATATTTCTTTCTTACGTTTTTATTCTCTCTTTCAGTTTCCTACTTTTTTCATTTCATCTCTTTCATACTTTCATTACTTTAACTATCGTCCTCTAGTATTTCCTTAAATGTACGTGAAATGAATTAATGATTAGTCTAAATTATTATATAATTTGAATTGAAGGAAATAATTCTTTTTAAGATATAGAATTCTGAAGTAATCATTCAATTTATAGACCTTACAAATCCACACGTTTTAACACTTTTCCAACTGAATCCTCGGAGTTGCCCGCGGGCCCAACTTTCCAATTTTATAATACTCCGTATTAGATTCAGTTCAGGGGATACTTCAAGTGGGTGGGGCATGCGTGCAATTTGAAATATTGGTGGGGTCTTTTCATAAATTTTCAAACTCTAAAACGCAAATTCAGAAACTTCGTATGGAATCTTCTCATTAAAGTTATAACGCAAATTCAGATTTGAGGTTGCCCTTGCACCCTTTCTTTCAAAAGTACATTTACTCTTGCAAGTTATGAAGTTAAATTTGGTGAAGTTTAACTTAGCACGTGAAATAATAAAATAAAAAACGTGTAATTTAGATTTTTGTAAAATAAAAAAACTACTTTAACAACATGTTATTACGTCATATTTTAAATGAAAATGACAAATTATTTTAAGACAATTGAAAAGGAAAGGTCAAGTTTTCGGGACAAATTAGCTCTATTAAAAGTGAATATTATAGTGAAAAGATCCTTATTTTTATCAGGGAGATTTTTGCAATTTTAGTTCTGCAACTTTCGACTTATATCATTATTGGTCGTGTAACTTTAATCATTTGCAAATTTGGTTCTGTAACTAATACTACGACGGAGTAATTTTTTGCAATTTCAAGACTTTTCCACGACGCCTGTGACATATTTTCCGGTATACTACCGCCAAAAATTGTAATTTTCAGGGGAAAGTACTTAAATCGCAAATATTAATTAGTTTCAGAACTAAATTTGAAAGTGACTAAAGTTACGGGACAAAATTGCTAATTTCCCTTATTATCAAGGAGAAATTAATTTGTACATGTCAATTATACACGTTTTATGTAGCCGGCAATTGTTTATGTATAAAGACAATTTGTTAAGCAATTTTTTAGAAAAGGTTTATGGTAATATTTGTGTGGCATATACACGCCTTAATGTGTGCGCAAAGAGACTCTATTATCAAGTAGTCTTCATAATCTATAAATAAATAAAATCCGTCAGTTTCTGATTAACGTTCAATTTACATTCTCTCATTTAACTATTCGATTAAGACTGAGAGACTCCGCACGGATGGAGTGTCATCCTTCTTTTTAAATAAATAAAATCAAAAGTATAAATATAATAAGGAAATTACCCTAAAACGGGTTAAGTAAAAACAGACTTTTCCCTCCCTAGGCGACAAATTCTCAAGAACTTGGGAATCCCTTTTAAGCAATACACCTAGATTAATTAATCATAATCGAGTGTAATCCCTTTTTATCCTGTATTGACAAATTGCGCCATTTATGTTGACTAACTTGGAAAAAAGGCACCCGAAATCAATCCCGGATCAAAGCGAAACCGCTAATTTCTTCCTTCTTTAAGCGCATTAAATTAAATTAAATTAATTACCTGATTAGCAAATCCGATACCCAAACCGAGCAGAATACGGCCGATGATCAACATGCCGACACTCTGAGCAAAGCCGTTAATGAGAGCTCCGGCGCAGAAGAGGATACCGCCGGCCATCATGGACAATCTCCGGCCAAGTTTTCTGGTCACCGTTGACGCGATCAGCGAAGAAACGAGCGCGGCCAAGTACAGCGACGACGTGAACATGGTCAACGTTTGACTGTCGAATTTGCAGTATTGATTCGTCGATGAATCGCTCTTCTTCTTCCTATAAACAGACGGGAAAAACTTCACCAAGAACGTGTCCATTGATGTCACGCCCCCTATAATCACATTTGTTTCACACAAAATTCAAGAAATCACAAATAAACACATACTTGAGAACAACAAAATGTTGAATGCTCAAGATCAACATGATAGGAGAAATAGTTCACGATCTTATAACTGTTTTAGATATATTTGTGACAATAACACAAAATCATAACTTTCAACATGAAAACTACAAGTTCTCATTGATTTTTACTAGAAAACATAGGGGTCAACTTTCTATGGTCTTGTAGACATGGGAAATAGGTAATGTCATTTTTGAATAGAAAAACAACACTATGAAGAATTTTAAGGAGTTTCTACAATGAAATGTACTACATCTGTAGGTACATCATGCAAATATAACTAATGAAAATTTTTCGACCGATCGATGTACGTATCTATGTATGTACGTATAGACGTGTGGCGTACCGGAAATTCCGATGTCGTAACCGAAAATGAGGCCGCCCATGGCAGCAACAATACAGGTAACAGTGACATAGAGAGTAAGGTTGCCGGGGTATTCTTTGCCATTTCCGGGACCAGGCCCAACTCCACCACCGGCCATTTCTTTCTTTCTGACTTGTGATTTGTGGGTAGAAAAACGTGAAGATTTTGTCTGCTTCAATGTGAATACTGAGAAAGCTAGCCCTTCAAATAGAAAGAAAGAAGATAGAGATCGAAAAGAGGAGAAAGAAGAAAAGTAAAACAAAATTAAAGGCAGAGAGAGGTGGTATCGGTGGATATTGCATATGCGTTTTATAATGGAGTTGACTCCGATATCCGTCCTCCTCTTGGTTAAAATAACGGCCACCTTTTCTTTTAAAAAACTGTTGTTATCCCATGAGCACATATCCTTGTCAATACTTCAATTTTGTTATATCCAAACTTTGACAGGTTTGATCGGAATGGACATTAATAAAGTAGACCCTTCGGGGACATTCGATAAAATTGGAATGGAGATTAATAAAGTAAAAATTTTGTGATTGAGGTTTGTGCAGAGAAGAGAGAATTACCTGGAACCACAAATTCTTTACTTAAATGGGAATGTGACAAAATTAGTGAGACATCTGAAAAAGGAAAGTTGACAAAGTTGTAAGGAACGGAGGTAGTACTATGTACTGCGTATGTTTTTTAAATACTTGTCTTTTAATTTCCCTTTTCAGTCGATATTTATTCCAATCTGTTCCCGTTTTATTACCAAACAAATTTAACATAATAATATCTTTAAAATACGCGCTACCTCTTAAAAGTCACGTTTCACCCTCAATATTAACATATATGACTAAAACAAGGATAAAACTCATAAATGGGACTACACTTTTTATTTCCAAAATAAGACTCGTTCATGCCTATTTTGGGAATTTATAATCAACTTTATCGAATTCCCACACCAGAAAATTGAAAAGTAATAAAGTGTAATATCAAGATCTGAGCTACTTTTCATATTAGGATGACATTTCAGAATGGAACATCAAGTTTTAACATGATAACAGAGCAAAATTAGTTCATAATCATGATGTGAGCCCCTATGAAAAATGATGATAATAAAATGATAATGACGAACCGATTGAAAAAATGAATGACAACACGATTCCAACGAAATGACTGCTTGTGAGGTGGGGTGTTGAAGGGGGTGTTGAAGTCATATCGAAAAATTGAGAAATAATAAAGCGTTTGATTAAAATCTAAACTACTCCTCCTATCTAATTGACCTTTTATATTGAAACTCTCATATCTTAACAACTTATTCTTTTAATAGGGCTAAACAAGTCCAATTTGGGAAATAAAACATACTTAGTCTTTTTTTTAAAATTTTGTGTACGTTTTGGTCATATTCATATAGAAATTTCTTCAAATTGAATCGTACAAGATATCGATCTACTAGTACTCCTTCAAAGTGGATCTTTAATTTTAGAATGAAACTCGGTCCCATTGAGATTATCTCATTTTACCTTTTCGATCCGTCGCACTAAGATTGTCTCATATCAAATTTGGTAAAGTTTGTGTGGCTCTATATCATTCTTACTTTATTCTTACTTTATCAATCACATGAACAACTTTTTATTGATTTGCGTGTCACTTCCTCTTGTCCCATTGTTAGTGGGACGGAGGGAGTATATCAAAACATATATTACATTCAAAAAACTCACGTCCTAGGTAGTGTATAATTATAAATGCAAGTGTAACTCGATTAATAGAAATAAATAGTTGTCTTTACAGCTCATACACACAAGAACAAGAACAATATTGAAAACTTGAAATGGAGCAACAATAATTTAAAAGTAGATAGATGTTAGTTATATGGAGGCTGGAAATTTAAGCCACAGTTACATGCCAGTTTGTGTGTGTGTTTCAATTCCACACTTCTGATCAAATCACGATACAAAGCAGACCAGATTGGATGAAAAAAGCAAAAGCAGGCCGGTTAGATCACGTTACACCGACCAATTCGTATCAAGATGAACAAAATTTATTATGAGTTCAAAAGAATTAGCCGTGAAGGCATTTCTATTTCTATATTGTAGTATATTTTTTTAAACTCTAGGGGGTCTGGGGAGGGGGGCTGGGAGTCTGGAGTAATCAGGGCTGAAACTCAACTCATTGAATTTCAAACCCTTTATATGTCTAGCGGGTTTCGAACTCGAGATCTCTCACTAGGCACGGTAACCTCGTAACCAGCTGAGCTGGAATGTTTGGTTAAATAAAATATGTAGTAATAAATTTAAATATCTACTCTGTCAACAAAGATTTACGCTGCTAATTTCAACCTAACATTATTTAATTTGATATCTTTTCATACGATTGGTAAAATCCCACTTATGTTGATACCAAAATTATTTTAGAAAAAAATATTACAAATTAAATAATTAATTTTAAGAACGACATATTTTGGAGTAAAAATAATAAATTTGGGATTACACTTTGCTAGAAACGTGTGCATAAAATGGAGAGAAACGAGCTATAAATATATCTCAATCGCTAGATTATACATGGTATATAACTATATACTTCGTTCCTTAATCCAGAAAAATATGATCAAAAATGACTTCCAGAATAATGAAGTAAAAATTAAGTGGTTGGATTCATGCATGGCCCGAGTTGACTGACATATAGAGTCATAATGTTAAAAGTTCTATAAATGAAACTTGCGCAGAAGAGAAAATATATTCTCCGTTCTTTGCAACATTGTGATTTTTGCACTATTCATATACCTTACTTTGACGCTATAACTAATAGATATAATCAAACTATTGTGTATTGATGGAGTATATGGCCCGGGAACCCCCGGCCCACAGACTCCTACTACTCCCGCAAAGGCCCAACAGGCCCAAAAGGCCCAACAGGCCTAATTCACAGCGCCCGGAGTACCAAGCAGTCCGCACAACGCACAGGGGTGCCTTCGGCCCCTGGCCGAAGGCTCCAAATTATCACAGAGCGGGTTTCTCAAGCAAACTAAGAAACTGGGAGAAAACGGCGAAAACAGCAGCCCTCGGCACTGTAAGCCCTCGGCACCAGGGGTGCCATCGGGAGGGAGAGCCCTCGGCTACTGCTCTATAGCCGAAGGCATCTCACTCGACAAGATATCCGCTTCACATGCGTACAGATCACCGTACTCTGCACAGACGTCCCATCCAACAGCCGCATTAAATGCGGCCACATGCGGCTGCCAGCGCCAACCAGTTGAGGTGACCCCTCAGCCAATGAGCGCTTGACACGTGTCCCTGCCCGGCATTTATTGCTACTATAAATAGCACCCCATTTCCCCATTTGTAACCACGCTGAAAACGCTCCACCTTTATAATACACTCTCTCTCTCTTACTTGTTTGCTCTGACTTCTCTCTAAGTTATTCCCCGTAATAACCCTTCGGATATATACCCCCGGGTAGACTATCCATCATTTGGTGCTCTCGTTGAGAGGTTGAACAATCGAGTAAGAAACCCTCCCCCTCGACCAAACACAAACACTAGCCCTCTATCAAAATGGTGAGGACAACACGTGCCAACTCAAAGAACGTAGAAGACAAGAACCTGCCCCTCGGCGACGTCAACGCCCCCGAAGCCTCTCACAGGGCTCCCGAGGGCGGTGTCCTCGCTGGGCTGGAACAGGCGGCTGTCGACCTACGCCTTCAGATCCAACAAAACGCCCCCGATGCCCGCCTCGGCATCGAGGCCAAGAAGAAAAACCGGAGCGATGACCAAGTCAGCCCTCCGGTTCTCACCATCGACGTACAATCGGCGCTCTCCGCCTTCATCCAAACGCTCACCCAGAACCCGGGTGCTTTCGGCACCCTGGCTCCAGCTCACCCTCAGATCGGGGAAAACATCATACTTCCCCCTCTGCCACACCCCTTCGGACATCCCACCCCTCGGGTGAGAAATGATGAAGGGGTGGTGGCCCAAGATACATCCTCCCAGGAAGTTCAGTCCCGGGACCGCCATAATGACAACAGGGAAAGGCCCCGGACTTCCGCCCTCAACCGGCTCGGAGGGGGGGTCCAAGACCGCCTCGGGGGGAAAGCACTCCAAAGGCCCCAGGAAAGCGGGGGATCTGTTTCGAGGGCAGACGAGGAGCGTCCCCCTCGGGACAAAGGCAAGGCACCCCTTCATGCCGATGATGCTCGGCACCAAATCAACCAGGCCCACTCGGCCCGGGTTCGTTCGCAGGGGGCGGAGACCCTCCCGAGGGACCCTCAGGACGAGATTATTGCGGCCCTCCAACGCCGGCTTGACGAGATGGAGTCCAACAAAGCTCACGCCACCACCTCCACCCCTCACTCAGACCTCAAATACGAGGCCATGATGGCCAAAATGGAGGAATTACAGAAGAAGGTGGCCGAGGGCTCCGGGGAACCCGTCATACAGCTCCG
The DNA here is from genome assembly GCA_945859875.1 of Cuscuta europaea. Lineage (NCBI taxonomy): Eukaryota > Viridiplantae > Streptophyta > Magnoliopsida > Solanales > Convolvulaceae > Cuscuta > Cuscuta europaea. The sequence goes on from CAMAPE010000004.1 coordinate 13,969,292, forward strand.
GACTCGGACGCCATTCACCCCAAGGGTATTGGCGGCCCGGATCCCGGAGAAATACCGAGGGCAACACATACAGCCCTACAGCGGGAAGACGGACCCCCAGGAACATTACAGCAAGTACCAGAACAGCATGATGATGGTGGGGGCGTCAGACGAATATTTGTGTCGTTGGTTCCTCTCCACCTTAGAGGGACCAGCATACGAATGGTTCAACAGGCTGCCCGAGGGCTGCATTGATTCGTGGCAAGAACTCGCCCAACGATTCTTGACACAATTCGCCGGGAGGCGTCGCACAAGGAAGCACTTCTCCCACCTCTTAACAATACGCCAGAAGAAGGATGAGACCCTTCGGGATTTCCTGGAGCGTTGGAGGACGGAGGCCGACAAGGTCGACGGTGCTGATGACGGGACCCTCCTGGCCCTCCTACAAACCGTCCTCCGCACCGGCAACTTTTCAAGGAGCCTCATCATTGAACCCCCTCGCGATTACATAAGGGTCCTGCAGCGGGGGGACCGGTATGCTGAGGCCGAGGAGGTGGAGAAGTATCACCAGCATCCGGACCAGCAGCCCCCGAGGGCTGACAACAAGCATAACCGAGGACCGGGGGCTCCTCCAAATCGCCCCAAGGTTTCGGGACCCTCTGATGACCGCCCTCGGCAAGGCCAAGCCAAGCCCGGGGGAGGTTATAAGAGCAACCCTAAGACTTGGGCCCAGCCCATTCTCCTGGACCGCCCTCGGACACCACTGACGCACCCCGTCAGCATCATCCTCGATTTTGCCGAGGAGAGGGGCCTCGTCGAGCGCGACTCTCGCGCACCCCCGGAGGTACACGCTATCAACCCTCAGTTCCCCTACTGTCGCTTCCATCGGCACCAGGGGCACAGGACCGATGACTGCCATCAACTGAAGACGGCCATCGAGAGATTAATACAGGCGGGGCACCTGTCCCAGTTTGTCCAGAGCCCTCGGCAGGAGGGACCTTCCCATCAGGGACCTCCCCGAGGGCACCATACGAAGGTAAATGCCTGGGTGAATCCAAACACCATCCCCCTCGGCAAGAAGAGGGAGATCGGAAACTTGGAAGAAGAGGAGGAGGAATACCCCCACTACCAGGAGAAGAAGCGCCACATCCTCATGATCACCGGTGGCAACACAGGGGGTGATTCCACCAGCCAGCGAAAGAAGTGGGCTCAATCGCTTTATATAGGGGAAGTCACTCATATGCCCCCGGTAAAGCGATTAAGGGAGGAACCCATCACCTTCACCAACGCAGATCTCCCTCCTACTGCTTCTCCTCACAGGGATGCCTTGGTAATTCGAACGGAGATCAACGACACCATTATTCACCGAACTTACATTGACACGGGCAGCTCCGTCAATGTAATGTACCTCAGCACCTTCAGAGAGCTGCATCGGGAGAGGGGGTCCCTTCGGCCCATTAAGACCCCTCTTGCCGGCTTCACCGGCGATACTATTGATTCCGAGGGGGTAATAACCCTCCCGGTGATCTTCGGCGACGGGCTCCATAGAGCCCAGCTCGAAGTGGAGTTCGTCGTCGTCAACATTGACTGCGCTCACAACATCATCCTCGGCCGGCCAGCCCTCGAGGACCTCGAAGCTATCATCTCCATGAGGCATCTCTGCCTCAAGTTTCCCGTCGAGGGGGGCATTGGCTACTGCCGGGGGAACCAAAAAATCGCCCGTGCCTGCTATCTTCAGGTCACTAAAAAGGTAAGCAAGACGGAATTCCGTGTTGACACAATCACCGGAGCCGTCGACCAGGAGGACAGAAGGCCGAGGGCTGAACCGGCCGAGGACGTAGAAGACTTTGCGCTCGATCCGGCCCAGCCGGAGAGAGTCGTGAAGATTGGAGCCCAGCTCCCTGAAGATTTGAAGACCGGTATCACCGACGCCCTCCGCGCCTACTCCAATGTCTTTGCATGGGGGCCGGGGGACATGCCGGGAATCAGCCGAAGGGTCATCACCCACCGCCTCTCGGAGGACCCCTCGGCAAAAGCAGTACAACAACGGAGAAGACCCCTCTCCGCCGAGAGGAGGGAGTTTGTGAAGAAGGAGGTCGCCATGCTCCTCTCCATTAAGCACATCAAGGAGGTGAAATATCCCTCGTGGCTGGCGAATGTAGTCCTCGCACAGAAGCCCCCTACCTTCCGCATGTGCGTGGATTACACCGATCTCAACAAAGCGTGCCCTATGGATCCATTCCCTCTACCAAACATTGATCAATTGGTGGATGAGACCGCAGGGTGTGAGATCATGTCCTTCCTCGATGCCTTCCGAGGATACCATCAAATTTTCATGCACGAGGAGGACGCCGAAAAAACTGCCTTCATGACTCCCGAGGGCATCTTCTGCTACCTAGTGATGGCCTTCGGCCTAAAGAACTCGGGGGCCACTTACACCCGGATGGTGGCCCGGGTCTTTCAAGCCGTCCTAGGGCGCACCATGGAGGCCTATGTTGACGACATGATCGTCAAGAGCAAGCAATCTTCCAGTCATGCTGACGACCTCCGGGAAATTTTTTCCATCATGCAAAAATTCAACCTTCGGCTAAACCCGAAGAAGTGCACCTTCGGCGTCCAAGGGGGCAAATTCTTAGGCTACATGGTGAGCCGAAAGGGTATTGAGGCCAATCCCGAGAAGATCCAGGCCATCATCAACATGGAGCCCCCACGCAACGTGAAGGAAGTTCAACGGTTGACGGGCCGCCTGGCAGCCCTCAACCGTTTCCTATCTAAATCGGCAGAGAAGTCTCTACCCGTCTTCCAGATCATGAGGAAGACGGCTGGCTTTCTATGGACTCCAGAATGCCAGGGGGCTTTCGACGAACTAAAAAGCTATCTATCTTCACCCCCTGTGCTCTCCAAACCCAAGGTAGGGGAGACCCTCTACCTCTACCTTGGGGTCAGCCCGGCAGCCATCAGCTCTGTGCTTATCCGGGAGGAAGGCGGCATCCAACATGCCATCTTCTACGTTAGCAAGACCCTAAGGGAGGCCGAGCTCAGGTACTCCCCTGTGGAAAAAACGGTGTTGGCCATCGTTTGGACTGTCAAGAAGTTGGGCCATTACTTTCAGGCTCACCCCGTTCAGGTCCTCACTCATCAACCCCTCGGCGCCCTCATGAGGAGCCCCACCAGCTCCTCCCGCATGGTTAAATGGGCTATCTTCTTGAGCCAGTACAACATTGACATCCGTCCAAGGCCTGCCATCAAGGGCCAAGCCCTAGCGGACTTTGTGACAGAATGTACCGCAAGGGCAGCCACAGACGGGGAGCCTTCGGCTACCTCGGACGACTGGTGGACCCTCTACACTGACGGCTCCTCCGCGACCAAAGCATGCGGGGGAGGGGTGGTCCTCATTACTCCCGAGGGCTTCAGGGCCTACTATGCAATCCGCTTCTCCTTCAAGGTCTCCAACAACGAGGCCGAATATGAGGCCCTCCTATGTGGCCTTCGGCTGGCTGCCAACATGAGGGCTCGGCAGATCCACATCAAATGCGACTCCAAGTTGGTCGTTGGTCAAATCTCCGAAGAATATGAGGCCAAGGAGGGAAGAATGATACAGTACAAGGAGGCGGCCAAGGAGTTGCTTAAGGTATTTGAGGCACACTCTCTCACCCAAATACCGAGGGCTCAGAACTCCGAGGCCGACATATTATCTAAGCTCTCGGCAGACTCCCCCGAGCACATCTCCAAAATTGCCAAAATCGAGGAACTCAGCCTCTCAAGCATCCATGCAAGCCCCGTTATGAACATACAACAGCGTCAGGAGGATTGGATCTCAGATATCACCACCTTCATCTCCACAGGGCAGCTACCCGATAATGAGGCCCGCGCTAAACTGGCAAAGCTGAGGGCTCCCAGCTACACCATCGAAGATAGAAGGCTCTACAAACGATCTTACAATGGCACGCTACTTCGGTGCCTTCATCCAGATGAAGCCGAGATCGCAATGGAGGAAGTGCACAGTGGCACTTGCTCAGCTCACCAGGGACCCTTCTCCATGTCCCGAAGGCTCATTCTCCAGGGCTACTTCTGGCCAACCATGGCCAGGGATTGTGCTGACCTTGCCCGGAGGTGCACCGCATGTCAACATTTCCAGAAAGCCCCCGGTAGGCCAGCGGTCAACTATGCCCCCATCAGCACATCTGTCCCATTTTCTCGATGGGGGATAGACCTTGTGGGCCCTCTGCCGAGGGGTACCTCCAACAACAGATACATCATTGTGGTCGTCGACTATTTTACCAAGTGGGTGGAGGCTGAACCCCTCGCCAGCATCACAGAGGCGAAGTGCCGTCACTTCGTCCTCAAGAACATCCTCACAAGGTTTGGCGTCCCCCAGCAGATCATCTCCGACAATGGAACACAATTTGAGGCAGCCCCCTTCTGTGCCCTTCTGGAGGCATGGGGCATCAAACATACCTTCTCCTCCGTTGCCTACCCTCAAGGCAACGGGCAAGTAGAGAACGCCAACCGGACCTTGCTCGAGGGCCTCAAAAAGAAGCTGGAGGCCGAGGGCGGTGGCTGGGTAGAAGAACTTCACAACATCCTCTGGGCCTACTGCACTACCCCTCGGCGCGCTACAGGTGAAACACCCTTCTCCCTCTGCTACGGTTTTGAAGCCAAAGCTCCTACGGAAGTCACCCTTCCTACCCGAAGGGTGATCCAATATGACCCTGAGGTCAACGACAGCAACATGGCCCTCGACCTGCACCTCATTTCAGAACGCCGGAAGCAGGCCTTCATCCGGGCAGAAAACTACCGAAGGCAAGTCAAAAGCTACATTGACGCCAAAGTTCGAACCCGGGAATTTCAAGTGGGGGACTATGTGCTCCGGAGGAGGGAAGCCAGCCAGCCAACCGAGGGAGGAAAAATGGCACCAAAATTCGAAGGCCCCTACATCATAGCAGCCATCATTAAACCCGGGACTTACAAACTCAAACGCCCCAACGGGAAAGAGGTCCCTAGGCACTGGAATGTACACCATTTAGTTAAATTCTATCAATAATGTAAGAGCGATCGAGCCCTCATAACTAGTGAATGTACTATCCAATGGCCCAAGGCCTCCAATTTCGAAGAATAAAGATACATTCAAGACATCAAGCCCTCATACTGACTACAGGCCCCAGGCCTCACCACAAGAAGAACCCCCTCCGGTACCCAGTGCCGAGGGCGGGCACCATCAACACCTACAACAAACAGTAGAAACACCACGTGTTTTCAGTCAAGACCCCTCGGCACCCAGTGCCGAGGGTACTTCCCCACCTTCAACATCAAAAAAGAAAAGATTAGAACACCAAGTATTCCTACAGAAGACCCTTCGGCACCCAGTGCCGAGGGTACACCTCCCTCATCAAATATCGAAACGAAGAAAAAACACCAAGTGTTTCAAAGAAGACCCCTCGGCACCCAGTGCCAGGGATATGCTCCCCTAGCAGCTTCCAAACATCTATTGGGAAACACCAAGTGTTTCAATTGAAGACCCTTCGGTACCAAGTACCGAGGGTAGACGCCTACATCGACTACAACAAGAGAACACCAAGTGTTCCTACAGAAGACCCCTCGGTACCAAGTATCGGGGGCTACACACCGAAACTAACACCAAGTGTTGTTTCTAAAAGCCGTACCCCACGAGGATGCATATACCGAAGGCGCCACCATCGGTGCCGGCGGCACGTAGTGCCCCCGGCCATTTGCAACTAGTGTGCAAATGAAAACCCTTCCTTGAAACGCTTTCCGCGTCACTACCCCCAGGGTATGACAGGCATGAGAAATGCCCAGGATTCGACTTTCAAAAACGGAACGCTATCCGCGTCATTACCCCCAGGGTATGACAGGCATGAGAAATGCCCAGGATTCGACTTCCAAACCGAAACGCTCCCCGCGCCACCACCCCAAGGGTGTGGCAGGCCACAGACTATGTCTAGCGCCGAGGGGACGACTTTCAAAAATGAGGCGCTTTCCGTGTCATCCCCCAAGGGGAGGCAGGTTACGGACCACTATATCTTGTGCCCAGGAAACGTCCCTCGATCCCCTCGGCACTCGGAAGGTTAACCCGAGGGAGGAGAGCCATTGGTGTATTCTGATGGTCTCCTAATAGGCCCAGCCTCACCAAGAAACCAAGTTTCTTGATGCCTTCCCTTCACCACCAAAAAAAAAAAAAAAAAAAAAGGGTGAAGGGGAGTAGACTCAGCGAGAAATCAAAGAGTACACTCCAACAAAATCACAACATGCCGAGGGCTCCCCACGGGAACGCCTCCGGTAATTGAAGACTCCTATTTCCCGAAGGATACTACTCAAGGAAATATCATCAGGAAACTCCGAGGGCTTCAACAATACATAGGGACTGGACTATCCAAGGTCCACTAAACAGTACTTCAAACAAACACCGAAGGCATCTGTTATGCACAAATACCGAGGGCTCTTTCCCCATGACAAGGGTCAAATTCTACAACTTTTGAAGTGAGTGCCGAGGGCACACACTCCTCATTGGCTTTCTTCAATTTATGCTTAGAAAAATTCTAAGTCCTGAAGGAGCAGCCCCCGGGCACCCGAAGGCTACACCGGGGAGCAGCACTTGCAAAAAATCCTAAGTCCTAAAGATGGAGCCCCCGGCCCAATCAATATTACAGCCAAGGGAATATGGTGGCCGAAGGCCATGCAATACGACAACACTTAAAAAATGTGGAATCAGAGGGCACCTATCACCCGAAGGCACCCAAGGGAAATTTACACTTAGAAGATTTTCTAAGTCCTACATATTTTCCCCCCCAGTCAACTACTCATACACCATGAAGGGATGCCATCTCCCGAAGGCTCCCAAGGGAAACTCTACACTTAGAAGATTTTCTAAGGCCTACATATTTCACCCTCATCTCAAGGGACCTAATTTCCGAAGGCTACCTATCAATCGAGGGCTACGGTACGCAATGAGAAAACGCTCAAGAAAATCTTCTAAGTCCTAGAGAATTAGCCCCCGGCCTATTCAATATTACAGGTGGGGCTCCACAGTAGCCGAAGGCTACATGGCATACTACACTTGCAAAAATATCTAAATCTTGTGCATTGGGCCCTCGATCCAACATTCACACATAAGGAATGGGCGCCATATCCCGAAGGCTCTCAAGGGGGAATCTACACTTAGAGATTTTTCTAAGTCCTAGGAGGTGGGTTACTACAAACGCCCGAAGGCCCTCATGCTGTGCTACACTTAGAAAAAAAATTTAAGTCCTAATTGCTGCCGAACCATCGGTTGCATATCCAGCAGAGGGTGCCCAACTACCGAAGATTCCCAAGGGCTAGCTACAATCAGATAGTATTCTAAATCCTAAGACATACATTCAAAGGAACAAACACATACATTCAAAAATGCTGAAGGCATACATCCAAGAATAAAGGAATCGAAGGGAACAAGTCATATATACAAAGCCCGAAGGCGATCATTCAATCATCAAAAAGAAAGCAAGTGTAATTGCGGTGTTACTATTACAAGCAGGCCGAAGCCGAGGAATAAATAATGTCATCATTACAAATGTATGTTTACGTGATAAAAAGTACATATCAAATCATGTTACTCCCGGGGGCCGCCTCCCCCAATGGCTTCGAGGTCACTTCTGCGTCGGCCTCAGGTTCGTCGCCATCGGCTTCCTTCATGAGCTCAGAGTCCTCTAGGTCTGGCCTCTCGACATCGGGGGGAAGAGGAACGCGGATGTCTGGCTGCAGGGGGGAGCCCGTATGCTGCCGGGTCAAAGTCCTTTGGCTCGATCTTCAAGTGGCGAGCCATCCTCCGATAGATGAGGGCTTGAGTGAAGAACTCGCCCCCATCGTAGTATTGTTTACCCTTTCGGGAAACCCACTCCACGCCAGGCCCATCGCACCACTCGTCGACCGAGGACTCGACGACCGAGGACAGCCATTGCTTGTGCTCCTCGGACCGCCATCCCCCTGCCAAGAACCCCGAGATTGCGTCCTCCCGGGCTCTCTCGACGGCTTCAACCTTCGCGGCCTCGGCTTCCTTGGCAGCCTTCTCCAAGGCCTCAGCTTCGGACCTCTCGGCTTCTGCCCTACCCCGATCCGCGGCCTCCGCTCGCAGGGTCATCTGCCGAAGGCTCTCCTCCAGCGTGGCCATCTGCCGCACAGCGTCTGCATTCTGGCGGATGAGCTCCCGCATCTTGGCCTCCTGCTCGGCCTTGCGAAGGCGCCACTCCTCTAGCCGCCGGGCTTGCTCCCCGAGGGCAATGCAGGTCTACAAAAACAAAGGGGTTAGCAAGGCCAAATATGGTTTCTAAGCTCCAAGTAAAACGGAAAGAAATAGGCGTGAAAGACTTACTGTAAGGGAGGACCGGAGGATCCTGTCCTCGAGGGCTTCGTCTTCATCAGCCCCGAGGGCAACCCTGTCAATCTCGAGGGTGATGCCTCGCAGAAGCGCCCTCGGGTCGGCGGTACCATTCATCACGGCCGTACCAGCCGGGAGGGAAACCATGAGGACCTCGGAAGATGGCCCCTGAACTCCCGACGGCACCTTCGCCACCTGCATGTCCTCATCTGGCCCGGGGGCAGGGCCTTCATCAACAATGATCACCGGGGGGGATTTCTTCCCGGCATCCCCGGTCTTGGGCTTCTTGCCCTCGGGATCTCTGCCCGAGCCCTTCCTTTTGGCGGCAGCATCAGCATCAGCGCTTGGGCCCACCGACGGCCCCTCCGGTTTTTTGAAGAAGTCACCGGCGGGTTTTGGGACACCGGCGTTCGTCCCCCTCGGGCCCTTGGAGGGTTTCTTCTTCTTCAAGTCTGCAAGGCCTCTAACATTCATCATTTTCACTGGGACACCTGCGAAGAAACAAAGGAATGGGGTTAGAATCGAGGGGACGCTGACCGAAGGCACAAAGAACAAAATAAAAAACAAAAAAAAAACAACGAACAGGATAAGCTATGTGCTAAGGGACCTCGTAGACTACCTCCCGTTCCCCCGAAGGCCTCAGCAAAAACGGGGTACTTCTCATCCGCTTCACCAATAAACCGGTATCTGCGAAAGCCGAGGGCGTAGAATCCCTTGTCGGCAGTATAGTCTTTAATGGAGACCTGCTTGGTGCGACCCTCCGGGATTTTTGCTATCACCAGGCCGTCTTTTTCGAGGGTGGCGCTTCCAACCTTCGGATGCCGACGGAAGCGATCCCGAAGTTCCGCCGGGAATGGGTTCTCAGCAACCCTGACATAGCACCAGCGCTCCTTCCAGCCCTTGTTTGACGAAGGCGCCTCCGTAAACAGCTTCCACCTGGCCACCTGCTGCAGGTTGGTGAAGCCCTCCGCATTCGCGTGACCCCCTCGACAGAGGTTGAAGCTCTGGAAGAACAAGTCCAGGCTGGGGGTCACCCCTCAGTCCCTACAGAGATTTAGGAAACCCGCCACGTAGGAATGGCTATTAGGTGTCAGCTGGCAGGGCACCAAGCCGACGAACCTCAGGTACTCCCGGAGGAAGGGGTGCAGCGGGAACCGAAGGCCCATGGATACCGACAGCACGTGTACTGCAATGCACCCTTCGGGCGCCCGAGAGAGCACATCGTCAACTCCCGGCTCGACCACCTCGGCCGAGGGCCCTACATGTAGCTGCGTCACGTAGAGGTCCGCCCTGTCCGCCTTCGACTTTATTTCCAGGGCAGCCGTGTTGAGCCAGGAATACCCCTCCGGCATATCTACGGGCTTCCCCTGATCAGCAGCTATGACCTTCTTCTTAGGGACAGCCGCCTTGGCCTTCTTCTTCCCGGGGGCCACCCGGATGGGAACCGCGTTCAGCGGCTGGGAAGTACTGGCCTCACCTGCACCCCGAGGGGGAAGGACGGCCACAGTGACCTTCGCCCTCTCCTTCTCCTCCTCCTCTTCAGCAACTTGGACGGCGAGGGCCAACTCTTCATCCTCGGCAGTTCGCTCGAATTCCTCCGCCTCGGCCTCAGCCGTCAGATCTTTCTGCACCTCAGTGGCGAGGGCTGCATCACCACAATCCGAGGGCTGATCACTGCTTGACTCCACATCGGAGATGCCTTCGTCCTCCATCGAGGGCGTCCTCGAGATGTCCTGAGAGTCACTCTGGGACGACATTCGCTTTCTTGTTCGAGGGCTCGTAGACGGTAGTGTTTCCTAACTTTTCTATCTCCTAAACTAAGGGCACAGTACAGCTATGCTAGAAGGAGAAAGGCAGGGAGCACTGACCTCGAAAGCTGAGTTTCGGACCGAAGGCTGAACTTTCTCTCTCTAGAAAAATTGACAGAGCTTCGCTAACAAGTTTATCGCACACGGCGGAATGCCTGGCCTTGGGGTATTTATAGGCGCTGGGATCCGGGCTTGGGCCTGGGTTCCGGGCCTCCGGATGGACGCCATCATTACGTGCCGTCGTTTCACCCAACCGGTGACGCCGCCCACGAACAACCAGCCATCACACGCCACGTGTGCCATCCCCCCAACGGCTATATCCTGTCGTTACGTATACCAACGGCTATATTTCCAACGGCTATATTCTGGAAGCCCCCGGGTTTTCTACTTCACTCCACTTCATCAAAGATAGCCTCCGGGTACAATCACTCAGAAGTGCCCCCGGGTTGCGCCCCACACAGCACATAACAGACGCCTTCGGGATCACTCCTTCAGAGACCCAGGGCTTCATATCAGGACACCCCCTCGGGGATTCCCCCTCAACACTGCAAAACTGGGTAGCCCTCGGGGAGTTTCCTCATTGACGGATGGCCCCTGGCACACAGGTAATGGGGGAGCCCTCGGGTATCTTCATCACCAACAAATCAACAAACAGTGGACCCCCCGGTAAACACTTCACTGCTGCCCTCATCTGGCAGGCCCTCGATCTCTGGATTGACGGGCTCCCCTTCGGCGCCACCAGGACATCAACATCGAGCCTTCGGCTAATCAACACAGGAGCCCTCAGAAGAAGAGAGCCCTCGGCATTCCCTTCATTCTCCATTTCGTACCAAGGTTTGACATTTTCGATTCATCATTGGGGGAATTCGGTGCACTCTTTTTCCCTCGTTAGGATTTTTTCCCAAAGGGTTTTTCCTAATGAGGTTTTTAACGAGGCATCCCCCCAAAATGAAACGAAAAGCGTCAGCCTTCGGCCCACAACAGCAACGTAACTACTTTACTCCTTTTCACCACTTTACAAGTGCCTCAAGGAGTGGGGGACTGGAGGAACCCCTCGGGAAAATCATTAAATTACAAAATCTGTGAAATTCCAACAAACAACAAAGCAAGCCCTCAAGTCCCGACATGTGGGTAACTGAGGGACCGCCTTCGGCAGGGACATAAAAGCAACAACTCCTCACCAACTTCAGAGATCACAACGGGACAACATCAAAGGGCAAGCACAAATTACTCCTTTTCCCTCAAGTACCTTTCGGCAAAAGGAGTGAGGGACTCCTGATGGAGTATATGGCCCGGGAACCCCCGGCCCACAGACTCCTACTACTCCCGCAAAGGCCCAACAGGCCCAAAAGGCCCAACAGGCCCAATTCACAGCGCCCGGAGTACCAAGCAGTCCGCACAACGCACAGGGGTGCCTTCGGCCCCTGGCCGAAGGCTCCAAATTATCACAGAGCGGGTTTCTCAAGCAAACTAAGAAACTGGGAGAAAACGGCGAAAACAGCAGCCCTCGGCACTGTAAGCCCTCGGCACCAGGGGTGCCATCGGGAGGGAGAGCCCTCGGCTACTGCTCTATAGCCGAAGGCATCTCACTCGACAAGATATCCGCTTCACATGCGTACAGATCACCGTACTCTGCACAGACGTCCCATCCAACAGCCGCATTAAATGCGGCCACATGCGGCTGCCAGCGCCAACCAGTTGAGGTGACCCCTCAGCCAATGAGCGCTTGACACGTGTCCCTGCCCGGCATTTATTGCTACTATAAATAGCACCCCATTTCCCCATTTGTAACCACGCTGAAAACGCTCCACATTTATAATACACTCTCTCTCTCTTACTTGTTTGCTCTGACTTCTCTCTAAGTTATTCCCCGTAATAACCCTTCGGATATATACCCCCGGGTAGACTATCCATCATGTATAAAATGTTATTAAATTTCTAATGATGTTAATTTCCAAAATATTAAGTTTTCATAATGTTTACTAATATGTAATTAAATATAATTATAATCAAAGTTGTGTGTTGGCAAACATGAAAGTCAAACTGTTGCAACTATTAAAGAACGAAGGATAATATAACTTTAGAAATTGCACTAAATAGGAGTAAAAATACTTTGAAATTTCAAAATATGAGTATCATGTTTTTTATTCCTTGAATATGAGTAATCTGCCAAGTTTGGAAAAAAATGCCATGTTTAAAAGCCTAATAATGCCAAACTTGATATAAATTTACTCCTATTTAGGGAATAAAAAACATGATAGTCCTATTTTGGAATTTCAAAACTTTTTTACTTCTATTTAGAGAATTTACTCATATAACTTTAATTTATCCACATAGTTATCAATTTGAATTAAAATGACAAATTTTTTAGACGTGCACATAAAGAAATTTGGCAAACTTTTGCTAGAGATATGGAGTATTTGATAAGAAATGTAATTGATATGTCTGATTGACGAAATTGAGTTATTAAACGAGCTCATAGTAGTTACTTTAAGGGAAAATTCCCAAATTCTAGTAAAAACGTATTGAAGTACTGTGTTTTTATTTCTTAAAAATGATTAGAGAAATTACTGTCAAATTTGTAAATATTGTTATGATTAAAGGATGGTAATGTCAAAACATTGCAGTAATTACTCTTAGTTATAGAAATAATATAATGGTATTTTGCAGTTCAAAAAAGTATTTTTTTTGTAAAAAAGAACTTATTTATTAATGATAAAACTAACAAAAGATAAAAATATACAATAGCTCGAGGCTTCATTGGGAAGAGACATAGAAACGGATGGCCTCCGAGGACCAAACAAATTCGCTAATCCTGCAATTATGTAGACTAATCTTATAGCACTGTTGAACTTGCTACTCAAAATGCAAATGAAACAAAATATCAACAATTGCGTTTCACCAGCCATCCAAAAGGGAAGATTAATTTGATTAGCAACCAACAAAAGAAACTTAGACGAGTGGAATTTTTCTGAATCATCGATTTGACCAGCCACAAAAATGAGATCCATTTGAACGTCTTCTTATATTTAGATCAATTGCTTTTAGGGATCGAATTTTATCAAGATATATGACTAGAAAAATTATAAACACACCAATTATATGACTAACAAATTTAAACGTGATTATATATGAATAATACTTATATTGAATGGAGAAAAAATAGTATCAAGACACATAATACGTATGCAAAACTCTATTAATTGAAAATAGAAAACTGTTTAGTTTTATATTTTGGAAAAGAAAACTGTTTAGTTATGTTTTAGGATTATCAACCCTTTTAGTCACTCACACTCCTAGTAATTTTTCATTCTTTTACTTAAAAAGTGACACAATTTTATGAGCCCCGCCCATAAATGGGATGGAGGAATAAACTACCAATATTTGCTACTTTCTCAATTGGTAGGTAGGTCTTCTTAGCTGTCAAAACTTTTATTATTACAAACTAAAAATAGATTTCTATTTTTTGTACCAACAAAGAAAATCAAAAATCTGATTTGTAGCACGACTAGTGTATATATATACAGAGTCTAGTGAGAACCATTGCTCAATTGCAAATCACATGTCTAATAGGACATTAAGTTGTTCTAAATGAACCAAAAGCATATCATGATAGATAATTATAAAACCATAATTAAGGACTTTAAATCAATTAAGTAGTCTAATGTTTGTTTGCACAAAAAGCGAGGGAGTACTTTTACAATAGGACCTAATTAAAGGATTTAAAGCTCATGTCAAAAATTCAAATATAATAAATACAGCAAATCATGTACTTATGACCAAATTTATACGATAATACCTGTTTTCTTCTGGTTTTGGCTTATTTAATTACGACTTTGTTGTTCCCGTGTTTTGTCCGTGTTTGACATTATAAGTTCAAAAGAAGACTATTAAGTATCCTACTTATTTGCAAAAAACAAAAGTATCCTACTTCTTTTCCAAGATCATATAACGTTTTTCATGACAATCTTATAAAATACGGAATACATTTTATTGACCAATATAATTCGGGGTTTAAAGTGAAAATTGATTTACATACTTTACACTGTTGTTTTTTTCTTATGTGTATTCAATTCACAACATTTTGTAACACTATTAGCCTCATGGTTTTTTTGTTGACGAATTAAGGTAATTTGAACTTCATTAAAAATGAGATTTCAAGAAGGTAATGTGATCTATAGATTATTCTAAAGTATATGCGGAAGTTGTTTTTTACCGATTTACTTCACTCATGGTGCGTAGTTCATGCACGTAATCTTCTGGTCTTGAATTGGTGAATGAACGTAGACACGTAGTGAATGAAGTATTTATCTTAATACCCCCGTTCCTTTTTAGTTGCAACGGTCAACATTTCACATTTGTCAACGCACGTCTTTGACCGTAATTATATCTTAATTCTATTAGTTAAAAAATATTAAAAATCAGATTTTGAAAATTTGTAATGAGATGAATTGAACAATGTTTTTTAAAAAAAATAATTTTCATAAAATAATAGCATAAAATGTAGTCAAAGTAGAGCATGTGAATAGTGTAAAATTCAACATGTTGCGATTAAAACAGAACGGAAGATAGTATTTATTTAACTTTATTTTATCTTTTTATCTTTTAGCCGACCCCAAATTCTTTTGGGGTTAAGGTTGGGTTGTCGTAGTTATTGTATACATAAAGAACCTAGTGCCTTCAAGTTTTTCATACAAGTCTTTTGGGGTTAAATGAATGGACTTCAGTTTTAGCTAACATATGCATAGGATTTCTTTTTCACAGTTGAATCGTGTGATGTTATTCCGCATTGATGCCCCATGTTTATTTATCTGCTTAACCGTCTGATATATATTTTCGATATTTAGGGTTTGTTAATGTAGCTAATTTTAGAGCCCGTTTGGTAGCACCCAAATTGACCGAATCGGTTGATTCTGCTGAAATTTATGAAGTTCCGGCTGAAGTGGCAGCATTGGCTGATTCTGCTGATTTATGAAAAAGTTATATTTAAAATATTTTTTATTAATAAAATAAAGAAACAATTATATGAAAAATAGCTAAAATGATCATCTACAAAAAACGCTTCAATATCAGAAAAGTAACTTCAACCTTACTTTTTCTTATTACTCATCTCGAGAGTATTATACAAAAAACGTGTATTATACAACGCATCTCGAGAAATCAAAAGTTACGTGTTTGGTGAAAAAGTTGGATGATGAGCCTGATAAATCAAAAAACAATGCCAAAAAGGGCTTTTAATATGGTACTTTACAATGACTCCTAGGATAGCTACTTTGATTTTGTTTCTACAATTGTGTAATATATTCATTTAAAAAAATTATTCACTCTTGGTTGACACATCAGAACTCTTTTGGATAATAACAACTTAACAGGATAGCGTAGAACTAGCTTAGTAGGAAATTCCCTTGGTCTTCTAAAAAAAGATGAAGCTGGCCGGCCAGAATTGAAGGCATTTATAACTATATACTGCTGGTAAACACAACTATGAAGTCAGCCCAATCTAATGAATTCTGGTCAACCTTTCTACGTGATCCCACCACACCCTCTAGTTGTATGTGCCTCCCATTGACTTCAAAACTCGTTCCATTAATATTGAAACATGAGATGATATATGATAAATGTTATTAATTAATGAAAGTGAATATATGTGATTGATATCAATCGAATTGATAAAGTAAATACAAAATAATATTATCCTTCGTATCACATTAATTGCAACATTGGAATATATATATTATTCATGTACTTTACCTTGACTACATTTTATTTATTAATGTATGTGAATTATTTTTTTTTTGAAAAGTATTGTTAAATTCGTCTCATTGCTAAGTTTTATAATTTGATTTTTATTTTATTTTTACTAATACATAATTAAATATAATGACAGTCAAAGTTGTGAGTTGGAAAACGTGAAATGTTGACTGTTGCAACTAAAAAGAGACGGAGGAAGTAATAATTAAGCTAAAAAATACACAAATTTCACCATAGTTGATACGTGATCATCATCTGGGATGGAATGAAAAGGACGAAAAGGAAAGATTTGAAACAATTTTAGCGGAAAGATGGATTATTACATTACATATAGAGTTGAATATGAATACTCCAATAATCTTTACTTGCCTCGACGAATTAAATAGGTTTTGTTAATAGGTCAACATGTAGAGTGATATAATGATGAAATTAAAAATTAAAAATTACATATAATGGAAGCAATATTTTGCTTTAATTAAGTTTAATCAATAGGGTATAATATAGCCTAAACTAGTTTAGCCTAAACTAGTTTAGACATACATGGGCGGAGTTAGGGGGCATATATGGTAATTTAAGCCACGACCCACCTCAAATAAAAAAAAAAAATTGGAATGACAAAATATATGTTAGATTTTTTCAAAAGTATTGTTTGTATGTTAGTTCAAGTTAGCCCTTTTTAGGAGAAACATTGTTAGCCTTTTTAAAAAAAACATGCATGTACTACGTATTTTTGTTTATCTTGCTTAAGATATTTTACCAATAAAATTCTATGACAAGTAAAATGTTTAGTGGATTAAGTAAAAGTATATAGACACAATGCGTGTTATGTTTACGGACATCCTATATATCTTTTCTATGTTTCTTCATTAAATCTATTCATGGCCTAGTAAAAATATCATTATTGTTCTTAGGGATAAGGGTGAGATAGAGCCTCAAACTTGGAAAAAATGTCAAATAAAGCCATATTTAGGATGTTCTGTCCGACCGACGTCATTTGGGGCGGTTCTCGGTGGAATTTTTTGATGAATTTTTTTGAGAATCTTATTTATTAAGTCTGGTTTACTCATATCAAATTTGAACTAAAACTTCAATCGGGAAGGCATACAAATGAATTCTTGAAGATAACTTCGTAGTTAAAAGAGCACTTATCTTCACGAATTCATTTGAATGCCTTTTCGATTGAAGTTTTAGTTCAAATTTGATATGAGTAAACTAGACTTAATGAATAAGATTCTCAAAAAAAATCATCAAAAAATTCCACCTGGAACCGCCCCAAATGGCGCTGGCTGGACAGAGCATCCAAAATATGGCCTTATTTGACAATTGTTTTCAAGTTTGAGACCCTATCTAACCCTTATCCCTTGTTCTTACTATTTATATTTAAACTCATCAGTAAAACTGAATCAAAGCGGTAAAAAATAAAGAAAAAATCCTCGAAATAGGAGTAAAAAAGTTTGAAAATTTCAAAATAGGATTGTCATGTGTTTATTCCAAAAATAGGAGTAATTACTGCCAAATTCGGAAAATACTTTAAACAAGTACTGCGATGTTTGAAGTCTGCCTGATGAAATCATATTGCATCATACCAAAAGACTAGATAGAATAAGGATCAAATGAGAAGAGTACTTATCGTAAGAAGTGAGAATACATCTGGTGCGTTCAATTTAAGATTTGCGCATCAGATTAGCAAAAAAGTGCACGAGAAAGTGCAAAAAATATTTAAAAAGTGATGTTAGACGCGGTGGCATTTCCGTTAAGATGTGCATCAGATCGACAAAAAAAATGCATCAGAAATAGGTAAATGTGTAACTTTTCACGTTAAGATGTTTTGTGATCAAAACTAGATAAGCTCAAACAAGTTAAAAAAAAGTTGAAATATCGGTCATAAGTCTATATATGACGAAATGATGTGTTCAAAATCAGTCTGGCATGAATAGTCAATAGTTATGAAGTTTTTATTATTCGAAAACGTGTGTACGTAACCGCACGATTCCATCATGGCTGATGGCTCATCTCTATCTGATTTCCAGAACACACAAAAAAAGAGTTGTTCATCTCTATCTAACACAAAAACAATTAAGTTCTTGTGATAAAAGACCAATTTACCTCCTTTCATCTCATTGTTTGATGGGTGTTGGAAGTACTCAATGATGGTGTGTCATCATTTTTTTACCAAAACAAGCTAGTACTTTCAACGTTACCTTATTACTCCTTAATTAATTGAGTTTGTAGGGACAAATGACAATACAGAATTAGCGTTGATGATGGATTGATGATAGACTGATAATTTAATTTCTTTCATACGAGTATTGACTAAATTAGTAAATAAAAACAGAAAAATTTATTTGTACACGAAATTCGAACACACATTTGCATGTAGTTGCTTGTGCACAGATAATTGCGCAGAAATGTGAGTCGATTGTGTACAAACTTTGTATACACATAAAATTGTTGAATTAAAAATTGTGATACGTCATCCAAATGGGTGACTTTTTAAAAACTATTATAGTATCTTAATAACTTGTTTTTAAAATTTTTAAGTCAATCTTTTTACAAAATAAGCATGATTTTATTTAATGCGCTAAATTGTGTAATAATTAAAATAAGTAAATTTGAAGTTAATTTTTCTGGCAGAGGTCACTGTTGGGTCATGAATAATTGGGATTGGAGGGGAGCCCAATATGGTAGACAAATGGGTTTTACGGTAACTTGTAAGACCAGAGTTACGGAACATCAAAACCCAGTCAAACTAATAAGGTGCAAAGCAGATGAGATCGCATAAGTCTTGTGGAGAAAGAAAAGGAGTAACTTCCGTAGAGATTGCTCATATTTTGGTGTGTGGTTAAACCCATGCCACCTAAGGAGGATATATTTTTTATTTAAAGAGGGGAGCAAAGGCAAGAAGTGGAGGCTGATTCTAGATAAAAACAACTTATTTATATTCTTGTACTATGAGGAGGATTCATCAATTCAATATTACACTTATAATTGCTAGTTCTTAAATTAATTTCTTGCATGTTCCTTATTTAAAATCGGATTGTATTAGCTTGATTATTGCTCAAACAGTTACTATGGATGATCATTTTAACTATTTTCATATAAATATTTACTTATTTAATTTAATAAAATGTATTTTAAATACAGTGTGTCAATTTTTTCATAAATCAATAGGTTCAATCAATTCTGATAAAATTATTCAATCAATTCAGCCAATTTCAATTTCAATGTTATCGACCAAACCGACTTTTAATGTATTACCTAGTACTTACTAAGATTAATTACCACGTTTATATCCATCAATATGTTTATTGCATGTAGATATCAAGTATAAGTAGACTATCAATTTATTTTGACGCACGACGACACACGACTTGAAAAGTTTAAAACTTGGGATATGAGATGGTTGAATTTAATCTTAAAATCGACCTTTCTTAGCTTTTTATCTATAGTCCCAATTTAAGGTTTCCGGGCACTTGTGGTTTCGACGTCTCAGTTTCTGCTCTTTGGGGAAAGATCGATTTACAGGTCAAATTATAATAACTTCGTTTTTTAATACAAAAAACTCATAATAACACCATTTAGATTCCAGAATTACACAATTCAACTGATTCACTTAGAAAATTATCAATTTCAGCAAATTCCACTTAGCATGTTAAGCCAACCAATGATACAAACAGACTTTAATGTCTTTATTGACATAAAAAATCTATAGTAATGAATTATCATTATGTGACAGGAGACAACTTTAGGTTAAAGTTCTGAAAAGTAATGCATCTAAACTTTTATTTATATGCAAGTAATATTTTAAAAATAAAAAAATAGAGGATATGGACACAATTATAATACTTACTATAATATTATACTCGTCTCAATAATATTAGGACATGAGTAGAATCTGTTGTTATTAAAATAAATGAGTTTATGTGGACAAAGTTAAAAGAAGTAAGAATAATTCAAAACAAGTACTTAAATTTTATAAAATTTGCTATGAGATAATCTTAGTGGACAGACCGATAGGAAATATGAAACAATTTTATTAGAAGAAGAACTAATTATGCTTTTTTAAAGAAAAAAACTTAATTATTATTGATAAGGTTAACAAGAAACATAAGAATCAAAAGCCCAAGCATTACAATCATAGCGTTCAATACTAAACTAGGGTGAGACAAAGAACAAAAACACCATATAAAAGCACTCATGTTCCCTAACCCTGCAACAATGTAGACTCGTACCGCAGTGTGACTACTCATGCTACTCGAAATGAGTCTGGTTTGACCAACCAGCGAAAAGGAATTATTAAACTTGACGGGTTTTCAAGCCACCATAAGCAGTCAAGTGCAGAAATTGTTCCGGTTTCACCAGCCAATGGAAAGAAATCAATCCATTAAATGTCATCTTCCTGGATCGGTTGTGATCCAGGAGGGGGGTGATTGACCTCTATATTGATACGGAAGAAATCCTGATTCATGATTGATAAAGAAGCCAATACAAACCTCTTACCAACACACAAGAACACCCGACCCAAGACGACGAGGAATATACATTTGGCGAGCGACACTTCGCCACCAAAAATAACATCGATCTCTCGACAACGCTAAGAAATAAACGTAAAGGTAGAACTAAAAATACTAATCAAACGAAACCTTTTTCATGATTGGAATGAAAAGAAAAGAAGAAATAAAAGAAAAGAAGAAAAGAAGAGGAGGGGGCAGCTAGGGGTTCCCTTCGCCGCTCCTCTCTCTTCTTCTCACACTATTGAGAACTAATTATGTTTTAAAGTTTATATTTTGTAATCGCCTTTATTTTATTCGTATATAATTAAGTCATTATTTCATTTATATACGTAGTATTAATTAGTCGTTGGATCTAAAATTTATATTCAAAGAATTTCTGAATTGGTATATATTCCATCTGCCAAGTATCTTGTGGACCGATGACATCACTGTGACATTCCCAAAGAGAATGTCACATGTTCAAATCTCATCAAGGACACTTATCAACCCGTCTTGATAAAAAGAATTGGCAAAAAAATTGGTATCTCATGCAAGGACACTTATCAACCCATGGTATTACTTATAAATAAATTATATTATTATAACTTATCACGCATGGTATTACTTATAAATAAATTATATTATTATATACTAGTACAAAAAAAGAAGTAATTTAATTTAATTCCCCAAAGGCAAGTGAGTCCGTTAGTAGTATAAGGGATTCAAAATATTCATCCTTTCCGGGTAATTGCGGATAACATCCATGCATGCAATATGGAAATCTGTCACGCTATTACTGCAAAAGTATAACACGTAATTAATATATGGAATATTTTGATTTTGCACCCCGCCTTTTTGGGTGATATTGGACTTTGCACCCCATTTTTAAAACTCTTAGACTTTGCACCCTATTTCACCTAAAATGTCTTTGAATTTGCACTCATTCAGAAATTTATCTTCACAAAATGATGTAGATAGGGTCATAAGGTGCAAAGTCTAAAAGTTTTGAAAATGGGGTGCAAAGTCCAATATCACCCAAAAAGTGAGGTGCAAACTCAAAATTCCCCCTTAATAATGGGGAATCCTAACACACAAAGCCTTACAAAACGTCAAAATACAATTGACGAGGGGCTTGCGTACATCAAACAAAGCCTTACAACACGTCAAAACACAATTGACGGGGGGCTTACAGAATTTTATGGGAAGAAGTGGGATTTTCATGTACGCTAAACATGAGTATAAACACCATCGATTCTCCGCAATGTTTTGGTCAAAACAACAACAATACACGTACAAGTGACATCATCATGTGAAGCAACAACCACGTCAAAAGTACAAAAACACACAACAGAAGCATATGCTTCAAGAGCATTACAACACAAGCTTCAAAACATAAGGAGACCATACAAATGACATTGACATACGTCATAAATATCCATGTCGACGATATTATTAAAAAAACAAACGAAACGGTGTTTAAAGTTTTTACAGGTTATAGTCACACTCACAGAGTCAAAAGCCTCATTTATACAACGAGAACGAAATCATATTTGCCAACCGAAGTGTCGACATCAACCTGGACGAAGTTTTAACGCGCCATCATTGTCCAGTTGTGATCATTAGCACAAATTTGGAGGAAGAGGATATGGGATCAGCTTTCGTTCTTCTTCGCTTTAGTCAAAGAGAGGGATTAGATCAGAAATTACTTGCACGGAATTAATGAAGTCGTCTCATCAGATGAGTGATCACAGGTTGAAGGAAGCATGTCGTCAGAATAGTGACGAGTTGACAAAAGTGTCTTGTTATACGAATGGCAGGTTGACAACATGTCTCGTCAGGGAGATGACGAGTTGATGGGCAATGACGACAAGTTTAGGCTCTTTCAAATTTCGACAAGTTGATGCTCGACAGCTTGACGTGTATGTTATACGCCTCAACTTCTCGAAACGGGGCAATTGTTGGGCCCAAGAATTTTAATTAGAAATTGGGCCATCGGTTGATAAATGTGTGAACCAGTCCAGAAGATAGCAACATGCGTATTTGATAAAGATAAATGAAGAGTTCAAGAGCAAGTCGAAGGAGATTGTTGCACGTGGAGGAAAAATAGGCATATCATTGCTAAGCTTGGGGACAAAGCCCTTATTCTCTTGCATAGTGGGTGCAGCCACTAAGGCATCGGTTAGAATAGATAGGGATAGTTGATATCCCATGTAGAGAGACACCATTCTAAAAGATATACACACACTGTGATTCATACGTATAATACAAAGAGATTAGCAAAATCCTTTCTGCTTAATGTTTAATTCATTCCAATAGTGTCATATTTTACATCTGATTCTTATTTGCTTGATTCCCATTCAATTCCACATTTAGATTAGTTTAATTTCTGGTTAAAACGGTAGTACAAAAAGGAACTAATTTAATTTCCCAAAGGCAAGTGAGTCCGTTAGTAGGATAAGGGATTCAAAATATTCATCCTTTCTGGGTAATTGCGGATAACGTCGATGCATGCAATATGGAAATCTGTCACGCTATTACTGCAAAAGTATAACGCGTACTTCCTCCGTCTCTTAAAACTTTGTCAACTTTCCTTTTTTGGTTGTCCCACTAACTTTGTCACTTTCCCTTTTAAGTAAAGAATTTGTGGTTCCATTTAATTCTCTCTCCTCTACACAAATCTCAACCACACAGTTTTTACTTTATTAATCCTCGTGCCGGTCAAACTTGGCAAAGTTTTAAGGGACGGAAGGAGTAATTGATACTATCGTATATGGGATATTTTGACTTTACACCCCGATTTTTGGGTGATATTGGACTTTGCACTCCATTTTTAAAACTCTTAGACTTTGCACCCTATTTCACCTAAAATGTCTTTGAATTTGCACCCCATTCAGAAATTTTTCTTCACAAAATGATGTAGATAGGGTCATAGGGTGCAAAGTCTAAAAGTTTTAAAAATAGAGTGTAAAGTCCAATATTACCAAAAAAGTGAGATGCAAACTCAAAAATCCCCTTAATATAATGTGAATCAACTAGGAAATTAAATAGCTAGCTTGGAAGTTGGAACGGTGCAAGTTGAATGACTCGAATAAACTATTATTTAAGAAGCATATGATATACTCCCTACGGCCTATTAGAAAGTCCCTACTTTCCTTTTTTGGACGTCCCATATAAAAGTTCTCATTTCCATTTTAGGAAACAATTAACAATCTTAAGTGAGAAAGTAATTATTAAATATTAAAAATAATACATTTATAACATCACAGGTATCAATAATAACTACATTATAATATATACTTATTAAAATTATTTCTCAAAATATACCTGAATTACTTTATTAAATTATTGCTTAAATAAAGGTATCGTGCAAACCTTCTAACGGCAAGGAGGTGATAATATGCACTCCGTATATGCACTCCGATCCGTACGCATGTCCTCCACCGGCCAACGAACCGACTCTGGGTAGCTTCAAAAGTAATATACTGAGTAACCAATAACGTTCGTGTTTCTTGTGCAAAGCATTCAAGTATACACTTCAATATTAATATTAGGATGCCATCAATTGAGGGGTGGATTTGGAATTTAAATTTTGGGGTTGAATGCTTTTTACCATTAGAAATTTAGAGAGTAATAAATAATTACTCTCTTCCATCCCAAAACAAATTCATGGTTTGACTTCAAGGTTTTTAAGAAAATGGAATTTTTTAGTTTGACTTTCCCATTATATCCCAAAAAGTAGATAAAGTATAGTAGGAGATAGAAAGTGGATGTAAAATAGGTAATAAAGTAAGGGTATAAGGATAACTTTATATTAAAAAGTTGTCAAAAGTGAAAGTGTGAAGTTTTTTTTGAATCTACTCAAAAAAAAGTGTGAATTTGTTTCGGGACCCGAGGGAGTATGTTGTAAGAGTGACTCCGCCACTTCATACAATAAGAACTAGCTAGCTGACCATATGTGTATTATTTAGCAATGTGCTCAGTAATAACTAATGCCCAATATATATAAAGCAATATAAAGTAATAGCACAAGTAAAATGTAAGTTTCTACTCCGTAATATATATGATTTAGAAATTGCTTTAAATAGGAGCAAAAACGTTTTGAAATTCCAAAATAGAAGTATTATGTTTTTTTTTCCTGAATATGAGTAATCTGCCAAGTTTGAAGAAAAATGTCATGTGTTAAAGCTTAGTAATGCCAAACTTGGCAGAAATTTACTCTAAATATTGTATTGGATGTACTTTCTCTTTTCTCAAAATATTGTATTGGATGTACTTTCTCTTTTCTCAAAATATTTGTTCCGTTAAATGCCAACATCTTGATTGAGATGAGTTTTGAATTGTGACATTCTCCTTGAAAGTATCACTGTGATGTCATCCAATTACAAGGTGTTTGACAGTTTTAATTAATTGATACACATTCTTTTGGAGATCGTATTTGAAATTCTAAAACATCAAATTGACAAACTGGATAATTTTTACATGAACTAATCGGTAGATTTTTTCATCTTGGAGCAAAACGATTAACAATTTTTTTATATAAATTCATTAACAATTTCAGAAGTATTTTAAGATGCTTTCATTTATATGACTTACCCTATTTTCGTAACGATTGAAGTTCAGTTTTGTAACGTAGTGAATAAAAGTTCATCCCAAAAAGCGTGATGAACTTGAGATTTGTGAGGTTATCAGGTATGGAATTCATAGTTGGTGTATATTTGGTAGGCATAAGTTACTACTCCCTCCGTCCCGGAAAATTAGTCTCACTTTGACTTGGATCGGAGTTTAAGAAAGTGGGAATAAAGTAGAAATGTATGGTTGTGGTTGAGTAAGAAAAAGGTAAATGAATGTTAGCCACACAAAACTTTCCAAAAAGGGATATGGAACAATTTTTTGGGACGGCCCAAAAAGGAAAATGAGACTTATTTTATGGGACGGAGGGAGTATATTTTAGAATTTGTAATTCAATAGCGGACTCAGAGATTTGTGAAAGCGGGGCACACTAGACACTAAACTTAGTCTATAATAAAAACTCCAAATTTAATAAAAATGGTAAAAAAAAATGAATTAAGTTATACGGAATAGTTAATTACATATTAAATAGTTCGCTAATGTAACTTTGGTATATCAAGACTACGAATTTCATATTCTGAAAATGTTGCATAATAGTTTCATTATCAATGCTTCTAAAAAAATCTATCTCGATGTAGCACACCAAGCAATCTGTAAGATAGTCGTCTCACATCTTATTGCGAAGATTTGTCTTGATGATATTCATTGCAGAGAATGCCCCTTCAACGGTGGTTGTTGCAAGACTTGCAACTCATAATATTAAAGCTAACTCAATCATACGATATACCAGGTGAAAAGAATTGTGAACTTTAAGCTCAACCATCTTTTTACAAACTTCACCAATAGTTTGTACGACAGAAAATAATTCATTTGTTCTCATTTCATATATCCACGCCTAGATTTGCTCTTTCAGCTCCAACAACTAATTGCAATGTGAGCAAAACAATGAATATGCCTTGCGTGTGGATGAAGAGTCTTCAATCCATTAAGCTCACCTCGCATATTAGTTTTTATTTTAATTCAGCTAAAATTTAAATATTTTGTATTAATTTTATTTATATAACTGTAACATTTTAGTATCCTAATTATCAAATATTGGTATGAAGCGGGGGCATTGGTATTTACCTTAAGTGCTACTAGTGAAATTCCGGACCCGAAGCGGGGGCACGTGCCTCCCCTAGCCTCCCCTAGGTCATCCACTGTTTGTATAGTACTATTTAAAAAATCTCTAAAAGTTTCTTGTTGAATGTTTGTCATGACAAATTTTACGAACTTTTTTACAAACAAAAAATCTTTTTGAGATGCTACAGTGGATAAATCAAACAAAACTAAATCTGTCACTTTTTTCTTTTAAGATATTGTAAGTCACTAAAACTAGCAATTGCTTAAAAAAACTCATAAATGTATAATTTCGGTTACTAAAAAGCTTATAAAAGTATATATTTTACATCACAATTCACTCTTTGAAAATTCATACTAGACGGAGAAAACGTTTATGAGAAGAGGCCGAAATAAAAGAAAAAAAGCGGATGACTTGTTATTAGATGACTTGAACTGATTGATGGGTTTTGCAAAATATGTA
Organism: Cuscuta europaea; assembly: GCA_945859875.1. Classification (NCBI taxonomy): domain Eukaryota; kingdom Viridiplantae; phylum Streptophyta; class Magnoliopsida; order Solanales; family Convolvulaceae; genus Cuscuta; species Cuscuta europaea. Next base: position 13,995,845 of record CAMAPE010000004.1, read on the forward strand.
TCTCAATGATACATAGTACTCCCTCCGGCTTTTAAATCTCGACCAAATTTGACCGACATGAGCAATAATAAAGTAAAAATTGTGTAATTGAGATTAATGCAGAGGAAAGAGAATCAAGAGGAATCGCAAATTCTTTAATTAAATCGGAAAATGACAACTAGTAGAACAATAAAAAAATGTTGTATTAAAGGACAAAGATAATATTACCTCCATCCCGTTGGAAGGTTCTCATAGCAAAACGGCACAATTATTTAGACAATAATTAAGTAAAGTACCTAAAGTATATTTTGAGAAATAATTTTAATAGGTATATATTATAATGATGTTAGTATTGATAATTGTGATGTTATAAATGTATTATTTTTAATATTTAATGATTAATTTGTCACTTAAGATTGTTAATTATTTTCTAAAATGGAAATGAAAATCTTTATATGGGACGTCCAAAAAAAAGTGGAAATCTTCTAATGGAACGGAGGGAGTACTACTTTTAGTACAAGGGTTTATGTGACAATTTGTATTGAAAGTGCTTGTTTGACCATTTTGCCCTAATTTAAATCATACGTAGTAGTTGTCTATTTTTTTTGGATGAAAATAGTAGTTGTCTATTTAAATTGATATCAAGCAAACGATGCATCATTAATTTTGCTTAATACTGAGTATACGTTTATTACTAGGGACTATGAACTCATAGTCTATATATATGACAGAAAATACATTTTGGTTTATTGGAGAAACCTTACATACTCAAATTTAACATTTCTTGTTTTCACACACATTGTATCTTAAATGTCTAACACATACATAGTACTTACTCCGTACTATTTAGCCGTGTTCTACAAAGCCTCAATGAATCACATGAACATACAGATGACCATCTTTATAATACGGAGTACTAAAAAAGGTTTGAAGTTTTGAGAGAGCAAAGAAAAGAAAGATGGATAAATTGTGAAAGGTAGTGATTATCAAATCCTTCCCGGGCCAAACCAGCAACATAGACAGGTACAACCGTAGACAAGACATAAAAGAGGGACGAGAGGTATTTAGAGAAAGAGTGGCACTAGGCAGGAAGAACCCCCCACACATCATCTCCCTCTAAACACATGCATCAATTTCTACATGCATCTTGAAAAAATCCCAGTTTTCTGTGATATGAATTATCTCAAAATCATTGTTTATGGGACATGATTTCGGGATAATTGATTCAGTTTGATGGAGGGAGAGGTGGTCAGAACGAGGTCACCAGTGTCCGCAGCTGCCTTGGCCCAAGGTCACTGCTTTGAGATGTGGGTTTGAGGGTGGGAATAGGGGCAAGGGCAGTGTTGTGAATTGTTCAATACCGGTTAAAATTTCCACTGACGTTTTGGGAAATTACTACCGCCAGCAGCACCGTTGTGGGTTTCAAATTCGGTCTGCTAGGGGTATATTTCAGTATTTCACCATGCCAGCTTTGAATTACAGGTTTCTCAAGCTTCCTCAGACTCTTGAAGACATCCAAATGTTAAGAGATCAACTGGAGAGCTATACAAGCGACTATACTATGCAGGTCCTATTTGGCTACTATGTGGTGTACATTTTTATGCAGACATTTATGATGCCTGGCACTATTTTCATGTCTTAACTTGCTGCGGTTGCTGATGCACTCTTTGAAATCTTTAAAGGTGCATCTCTTGTTATGTTTGCTGCTACTTCTGGTGCTTCATCTTGCTTATTCCTATCCTTGGTCGACCCCTGGTTTTATCTCTGTGGCCTGATAAACTGACATTCTTATAGAACCAGGTGGCAAGGAGGAGGAAATGGCTGCTGATCCTTAGAGTTACACCAACACTGCCTAACACGTTTATTAATGTTGCTTCTCATGCCACTAATGTTACTGTTCAGGCTAGAATTGCTCTTAGTGAGTTGCAATCTTTGGGTGACAGGTGACTTGTACAATTTCAACTCCATAGCCACACTGTTTCTTATAGGAGCAGTGAGCATTACCACAACATTAATAGGCAGCAGAAGCAAAGTGTAATAGTGTCGCTTCCATAATAATTCCATCCAAGCATTCCGTGTGCGGCTTCATCTCTGTCCAGATCAACATTTGAACAGATGTAATTGTTCGTTTCGCTTTTAGAAGTCGGTAGATCGGTGTACTGATAAAAACTCGAACCTAGATGGGTCTGTACATGAATTTAAGGGCTGAGTATATGCATTTGATTCTTTATGAAGCTGAAAAAAAGACAGATACAACTGTACAAGGATCAAACTCAACCCTGAGCAAGCTTGCATGGGGGTGGGGACTGGAAAGAGAACAAGCTTTTTTGTACTTTTGAATATGGGGGTGTTTGGAACTAATTCTGATTCTGCTTCTTTTTTAAAGCAGAAGCAGAATCAGAATCAGGTTTCAGAAGCTGGTCACTCCCAGCTTCTAAAAAAACTGATTCTAGGAGTAAATTAGAGCACCAGAATCACTTCTGCACTTTTACCCAAACACTCCAACTTCTGCTCCCTGAGGGAGCAGAAGCCGTTTTAAGAATCAAATCCAAACACCCCCTATATCAACCATCTGCTGCCCTATTTAAAGTCTCAGAGTATTGAAAAATAACTAAATGCAAAACGGAGACCGAAAATGCATACAAAACAGATCTTCTTAAATGTTCAGACATATACCAAAATTCCAAAGTTATTCATGCGGAAAAGGCGATGAACTGCCCAGCAAATCTAACGAACTCCGTTTGGGCCTCTTTCAAAATCACTTCATTTTTTCCTCCTTGAACAGAACATGACAATTAACACGAGGGTCGTACTTGCGAAACTCAAGTTTTGTCTGACTAGTTTGAAGCTTCTTTGTCTTCTTCACCACATAGAAGAATCCTGTTCCTGCTGCTGAAACAAGCTTCACAAACATTGCACCTGCCTTCTTTTTGTCACCCATTTCTTGGGACCTGGTGGCAGGAAAGTACATGGTGAGTATACTATATAAAGTATAAACTCGTCCACAGATGGGGGGAAAATTAAAGAAACAACAACATCCAAGCATTATTCCTAAACTATTTTGGGGTCGGCTAACATCAATCAATTCATGATATCGGAGTCACAAAGGAGAGAAAGAAAGGAAAGTAAAAAGAGAAGATAAAAAAAATAAGGAAAAGGAAAAAATGATGAGAATTAATAAAATGAGGTGGATGACAAATAAGTGCAACAAACAAATAATAGCCAAAATGACAAAGGTTACACGCTGAATGGAGAAATTGAATGTTCCTTAACAGTTCATCTGTTTAATTTATTGCTTTCTTGGACCAGGGGCAATTGCTTTATCTAATATAGGAGGTCATTTGGGTGAGAGAATATTTACTAAACCCATCACTGTCATTATTCTCAAGAGGCTTTTCATTTTCTCCCCTGAGAACCACCACAGGCCTAGGCCTACAACAGCTTGTTCGGTGATTTGAGCATTTAAAGGAGTGAGTTGTACTTATTAAATTTATTAGCATATGTATTTGCTTTCATTTGTTTCGAATGATGCATTCTTATGTGAACTGCATAGGTGCAATCTCTACTTCTATGGAAGAATGACACCCCTACCTGCCCTCTAGTTTCTCCTTCTCTTTCCCCAAAGTCAAGCCTACTAGGTGCTTAATTTTATACCCCCTTCATGCAAAAGTGTCTAGTTCTGTTATGCTATAAGGATGTTGAATTTTGCAGTGGCATTTGAAGTGGTATTCTTTGCAATGCCGTGACTATCTTACTCTCCGATGTAAGAACTCCTTGATTTAGAAAAGCATTCATCGTTCAAATGAATGAACAGATAAAGAACGAAGCTCAAAACACCCTCTAAGCTTGATCTATTCGCTGCTGATAAGATATAAAAAGATATGCAAGAACAAACAAAACAAGATTGCGATAAAATAAGAAGACAGTTAGTAACAATAGACTAACCTCAGGATATTAGAAGAACGGCGTGGCGTCCGACCGGAGATGGAAACGGAGAGAGCAATATAGCGTACGGCCGCCGAGCTCAGATATCAGCGGCAGAGAGAGATAATGGGTACACCCAAGAAATACAAGCGGAAGGGTTAGGTTATTAAGTTACTCCCTCCCTCCACATTTTGAGATTAGGTTAATAAAGTAAAAATTGATGGTTGAAATTTGAGTAAAAGAGATATAATTAATTTTAGCCACATATTTCTTATTTTAAATAGAAATGACAATTCTTTTCGTGACATACAAAAAAAGAATTGGTCAACCTTTTCGGGACAGAAGGATTATTACGGATTATTATCATTATTATTATTACTCCAGATCTTGGGCATCTGATTATGTAATTCGAATGGGATCAAACATTCAAACCAATAACTTTAGATCATTTAGAGCATGTTCGGTAACACTAAAATTGGCTGAATTGGCTGATTCTGCTGAAATTTATGAAGTTCTGTCTGAAGTGACTGTATTTGCTGATTCTGTTGATTCCTGAAAAAATTATATTTAAAATATTTGTTATCAATAAATTAAATAAAAAATTATATGAAAAAATAGCTAAAATGATCTTCTACAGTAACTTCAGCCAAAACAGCCAGAAAAGTAACTTCAACCTTACTGCTTATTTCAAACTTCAACGCGCGAAATCAAAAATTACGTGTTTGGTGAAAAAGTTGACTGATAAGTCTAATAAGCCGAAAAAATGGGTCACCAAACGGGCTCTTAATTGGCAGAGGGTAAATTGTTATTACCTTTTGGGCTTTTGATAACATTGAAATGGATTAAAGGAGTGAATTCGATCGAAACTTATGGACCTTTAACGCAATCGGCCAATTTCACTAATTTTTTGATTTTCCGAAACATTATATTTAAAATATTTTATAATGATGAACAAAGAAACTTTTATGGAAAATAGCCACGGTAATCATATACAATAATTTGGTCAAATCAATCGCAATATAATTTAAAATTTACTTATGTTGATTATTACATAGTGTATAGTGTATACCTTGTTTTTATCGGTGCATTGCACAAAGTCTAAACTAATAAAAAGCTACACAGAACTATTATACATGATTTGTATAATTGGAAATTGTTTCAAAGAATTGTAATTTCGATAATAGTAAAATAATCTTAGAAAATGATTAATATTTAAACTTTTAAATCCACACCTTTGGCGGTAGCTTGTACTATTTTACAAAAACCATAGCAAATATTGTATGAACAAAAATATGTAACAATTAGTTTTCTTTTGGAATGCAAATGTATATCTTGAGTATTTTTCACACAAAACTAATTTACAACATACATCAAAGCATACACAATTACACATACTTTATTCAAATCTAGATAAAAAAAATACTGACAACAATTTAATACATTTATAAATAGGATCTAATGTTGCCCGTTGTTCAATACAAGCAATTTGATGTTTGTCTTTTGGAAATAAACATCAAAGCGATTGCGCAAAAGTACTTGCAATAGTAGTATGTGATGTGTATCTCCAATGTGAAGTCTAAACTCATAAGCCTGCATATTAAGCTTATGGAATCATACTAAATTTCTAATCTCCAAAAATTTCTCGCTTCTCTCTCCTATTATTATTATTAGTATTAATGCTAATTATTAATTATTATAATAATACTAGTATATAAATATATATTAAAACTCAAATAATGCTTGAGTGGTATTCCATTTGTTCTCTCTAATACTCAGAAATTTTAAGAAGCACGTTACGTGCCCATTAGAGAGCACGTAGGCTCACTTAACGGAGATTAAAGCATATCTACGATTCATCTAAGGAGTATAGAGTAGGATAAAATTTTCTACCGGATCATATTTTTAATTTATATCTAGGAACTAAAAGTTCACATCTAATGTTTTGAGGTCATGTGGCCTTCTTGCTAATCTTTTCATATACCCTATTATAAATTAGAACAAATTATTTTAGTCTAATTTCAGTTAATTCTCTCTTTTCTGCACAAATGTAAACCAAATTTTTTTCTTTATTAATTACTGTGCAGTTAAAACTTGGCTAAGTTTTAAGGATGGAGAAAATATTAAATAATTTATGCCGTAAACATATCATAATTTGCATAATAAATATGTACAAATTAAATTTGGAATTAATCGTATTCCCTCTGTGTTTTAAGGTTTGTCACATTTTTTAATGTATAAAAAAGTTTGTTACACTTTCTTATTTGGTAAGTTTTTTCTTTTAAAAATACTCAATTACTTTTACTTTATCTGCTCAACATTTTGGCGTTTTATCTTCTCGTGCATACTTTTCCACTCTCTCATACTTTTTTATACTATTCATTACTCATACTATTTCATCATTAAATAATGTGCCCAAAACTATTGTACTGAACTTTAAAATAGAGAGTGAGTACTAATCTTTACTCATACTATTTCATCATTAAATAATGTGCCCAAAACTATTGTACTGAACTTTTAAATAGAGAGTGAGTACTAATCTTTTAAATTCATAATTCAAAAGATTAAAACGACTCAAATAGGAATTTTCATTTGTGATTGAACTATAATACCCTTAAAGAGTTGGAGCACTGCTGCCCCCCAATTACTGATACATAGTGACCAGTCATATTTTTGTCCAAAAACATAAGTAGTCACATTTTGTACGGGGAAACACGGTTTGTAATATACATGTCATTTATCCTGTTTTTAGAAGAATGCTACTACCTAGACCTGTACAAAACCGGGCCGGGCCGCCCAGCCTGTCCGCACAAATGGGAGGGCTTGGGCATATATATTTACCCACCGGTCCGGCCCGATCCCGGCCCGCAATAAGATATGGGCGTGCTTGGGTTGTGGTGTCCGCCCGTTCGGGCCAATAAGCCCGGCCCGCTACATTTGGTATATATAAATATATATATTTAGGGGTGAGATCACATACAAACCATGCTTAATTTACTAACCTACAAACTCGATAATATGCAACACTTTTAACTTTAATATGCAGTACAAATAATGTAAAGATGCACACTTTGAACTTCAATATGCAATATAAATAATCTAAATATGAAACCGTTATTTTATTGTTTGAATAATATGCAGCACTTTGAACTTCAATATGCAATACAAAAAATGTAAAGATATCATGCATGTGAGGACTAGTTTGTATGTGATCCCACTTCTGCACCTTTACATTATTTGTACTGCATATTAAAGTTCAAAATGGTGCATATTATTGAGTTTGTAGGTTAATATTTTAAGCATGGTTTGTATTTGATCTCTTGTCTATATATTTATATATATACAAATTTATTTATTTATTACTTATACACATGTATATTATATTTACTAATTTTTCTTTATACATATTTATAGTTTATTATGTTTAAATTTAAATTTTATAAAAAGCTCGGCCCGATCCCAGCCCGAACCCATTTTTGTACAGGTCTACTACTACCTCTGTCTCAAAATACTTTGCTATCCATTGAAGTTTGGCCGGATCATGATTTTGATTAGCATAATACGTAGTATTATGCAAGTTATAAATTTTATACTTTATGAATATATTTTTAACTAAAAATCATTTTCATATTAGTTATATATTACTACGTATAAAAAAATAATAAAAAAATATAGCTGGCACGGAGTAGTATATTTTAATATTATGAGGAGCAATTTTCTCCAAATAATACTCCAAGATCTTAATAACTAGGGAGTATGTGGTCACTAAATAAAGATACGTAAGCATTGAATCCTCTAGCGTGGCATATATGTGCTCACTAACGAGCCCATCACATGCCTACAGCCTACTAAAATTTTCGCTCTAATACTTGTCTCGTATTCCATATTGGAATGTTTTTTTTATTACATGTCTCTTTTTTTCTTTTAGTAAGTTTTTCATTTCAAAATACTTATATACCGTCACTTTTATTGCTTTTATCGTTTTTATTATTTTTTACAAAAGCTTCACTTCTATTTTCTACTTTCTCATTTACCCTACACCTTCTATATTATCCTACTATTCTCTTCTTAAAATCGTGAAAATCTGAGTGGACAAATATTAGAGAACGGTGAGAATATTTATTTCCCGTAAATAGTTATAAATGTATAAATGCCACCTTTCAAGCAAAGGGAGTTGCTTTACGCACCCCTAACATTACTTAATGTAACCATGATTAGACAAGTTTACCCTCTTCATTTCCTTAATTAAAATTGTTCCCGTCAAAACCTCCAAATGGTTCCAATACACCGGTACGCTGTTAAATAAATAAATAAATTGCTCCTGTAGTTCTATCTACATTTTGAATTTCGGTACATTAATATTTTTAATCACCTGCAAAACTGATTTTCAATTCAGTAATTTGCTACAACTATATTATTCTTTTTGTAGAATATCATATTTTTTTCATTTGTGCTTTGGTTTTTTTAAAGTCTAATTACAAAAAAATATTTTTCATATTTTATAAATATTGCATAATTTTTTTTAAAAAAAAGCATTTTTATTCTGATCTAGTGTGTTGAAGTCTGGCCCGGTAAACGTCTGATGGATGTATATTTCACTATTGTTTAAGTTCGATCCGGCGTGACTTAATGTGTTTAGGTCGTATTTTTTAAATTTAAAATTCAGAACTGAAAAAATAAGACAAAATAGAAATCTACTTGTGTCCAATTGAAAAAACATTACTATGATTCTTTGGGAAAAGTGTTAACATATATGTCGCAATTTAAAAAATTCATTATTTTTTTTTTGTATCCTTGCACAATGAAATTACATATTTTGTATCATTATAAATGGTTCAAGATTACAATATAACGAATTTAATTTTATTAAGTCTAAAAACAACAACAAAATGTTATTTCAAAAATGTAGCAATGTGTTCGCAATGACACTAAAATTAAGCAAAATTACACATTTAGTCATGTGACTATTATACCACTTCCACTAAATTTGCCAGAATTTTGGTCAGAAGGACGAGGGGTGGTGAGGGGATAATGGTCATGGACTAAATGTGGATAATCTGAAAGTAAGGAACTAAATGTGGAAGTGGTATAATAGTCATGAGACCAAAAGTGAAATTTTTTCCTAAAATTAGTATTTGTGAATGTGAAGTGCTTCATATTTTATACATGTATCACTCTAAAATATGAGTAGTGATTATCAATAGAAATTTAAATCAAGTCTTGAAAGACGTGAGACTTGCTCTTGACACCTTGACATCTTCCACATCTTTTATAGCATTGGAAAGTGTACTTATTTTATATAGTATGGAGTATTATTATATACTCCCTCCGTCCCATAATTTACTTCCAATTTTCTCTTTTCATCTGTCCCAAAAAGAACTTCTCTTTCCCTTTTTAGGAAAAAATTTGTGGTTCAAAACAATTCTTACACATTCTTACACATTTCTCTCTCCTCTGCACAACTCTCTACCACACAATTCTCACTTTCTTAATTTGTGTGTCATTTGTACTATGGAAGTAAATTCTAGGACGGAGGGAATAGCTTTTTATTAGATACATATTAGACGATTGTAAAATTTTTGTAACAGTATTATTATGCTCCACAAATACGTATATAGTATATTTTTTATGATAGCTATAGTTTGTAATTCTAATTATATTAGGGCAAGAAGCATGTTTTAAAAATTCTTGTTCTTTAGAAACAAATTAAACAATACTGAGTAATAATTAAAGACATACGAATATAAAAACTCACTTAGTGCTCCATATCTTTGAATAATTAAAAAATCAGTGAAGTGGTGCGCCGGGTACATAATAAAATTCTCCATAGAGCATACTTGTCCAATCTTGAAACAAAAGCAGTGTGCAGAGCATAATTGAAGGCGCGCGGAGATAGGCCTCAAGCAAATCACATTGAAGGTTACTTGTTTTTATATTATTGCTATATAATTTAAATTCAATCGCAACTTTTACAATAAACATATTACGGAGTGCATTTCGAGAGATCACTATCGGCCCTTAAATATGCATTCATGAGTTTGAAAAGTGTGTATGCTGTAAATAAAGAACATCAATATCCATGTTCTTTATTTACGGTATACACACTTTTCAAACTCATAGATGCATTCAAGAAATTTATATAAAAACTTCTTAACATTTAATTAAGCATTGCTCTTAAACTGCAGGCATCATTTAACATGCTTAAGATGAGTTCAGTCCAATTTAAATCAATCTCAGGGACTAAGATTCAGGTAAAACCACACCATCCTGATCTCAAAGATCTAATTTATAATCAACAAAATGAAATGTAACAGTATATTACAGAAATGCCTATATTGTCTTCACTGAAATGGTTTGGCAACGTTCGATCATCAGAAACATCTTTAGGAAACATAGACAAAGCTTCAAATTTCAACTCCTTTGGTTCGCCGGACAGCCTTGCTCAACTTAGTCACCCCCCTTCAAGCCCCACTTTTTCTTCAAATGATGCCCAGAACAGCACAAAAATCTTTTATGAAGATCACATCTTGTTAAACAATGGTTACCTGGGAAATGGACAAGTGTCTGACCACACTTCATCTTCTCCCAGTTTAAGGAATTGAAAGATCAGCAGCTCTCGGTCATTGTCTCCTTCGACCCGCTTGCTGCATCATGTTTCGGATGAAATTATAGCTGGAAAATAAAAGAAACTCACTGTTAAGTGCTAACAAAATTGCCTAGAATCTCCGTGCAAAAGTTATGGATGAATATGATGAATTATAATAAAAACTAAAAATATACGGAGTAATATACTACTCCCTCCGTCCCGTTGGAATGTTTCCGGTTTGACCTACACACATATTAAGGAAATAAACTTACCAGGGGGTAAATTTTACTGTTTCGACACTGTTTTACACTGGACACTGTTTCACACTGTTTTGCACTGTTTGAACCTGTTTTGATGTAGGATAACTTTCCATTTAGGGAAATGAAAACTTTCCAACGGGACATCCAAAAAAGGAAAACGGGAACATTCCAACAGGACGGAGGGAGTACGTACTAAGAAAGTAAAAAAAGCTACACTTACACGGAAACCCAGACTTTTTTCAGTATTTGCCACTTCAATGGGCGAAGTAAAAAGTTAGCGTTTTGTAAAACAATCAGACAAATAAGTCCAAAAAATATTACCGAACAAGCACGGAGAGTCGGTTGGCCTATGCCGAAATAGACTTTTTCCTACTTATGCTGCTGATTCTATATTCAAGATGAAAAGACAAATTTGCTTTCCTTTTCTTGATTTGCCCTATACAAAAAAACTACTAACTAGTCTTTTAGGTAATTACCCAACCCATCAACCATTTTAACAGAAAAAATCATCACACTTGATTCGATCAATTCGATCATTCAATCAATTCAGTCATTCCAATTATCACGTAACTAATGTAAGAGGCTCCAAACTTGACAAAAAACCACCTATAAGGAAATGTATACGTAGTAATAAGGAAGAGAGACCTGACAAGAGGAACATTCCTTGCTTTCACAGGGTCGTGACAAAAGAGGGGGCATCTCTTCTTCTCCCCGCAACAGACCTATACACATACACCTTCTCTGCAACAATGTCATCATCTGTCATGTCCTTAATTACCTCCACATTCAATCTCGGCATCTCCTTTGCAAGCAGCCGGCACCCATTCATAGTGACTTTGCAAGCTGACATCCAAAGTGACCTCATAGATTCATACTTCTCCAAACCAGACAAAAGTGCTGCATTGCCAAATGGACAGTCCCTTATTTCCAGCTTCCTCAGCTTTGGGCAACCGTTAAGCACACACTGCATCCCCCAATCACTACTGCCCGCAAAGGCCACAGAAAGGGTTTCCAGGTTTTTGGCATATGTGCCGATATACTCAAACGTACGGTCAGTCAACAGCCCGGAAATTGCAAGCCTCTGAAGTTTCTTGCACCCCTTCACCACAGCGCCAAAAGCCTCATCCATGGGCTCATTGGTGAGGTAATCGGGTAGTTGCGGGCTCATAATGCAGACACGGAAGTGAGTGAAGTCGGGGCAGTTTTGGACAACAGTCGCGACGGCAGCATTAGTCATTGTCCTGCAAAAGTAGAGGACGTAATGGAGTTTCGGGCAGCCACGAGACACAGCAACAAATCCAGCCTCAGTTACACCATGAACAATATCCAGATCAAGGTCAGCTGGGAAGACCCGTAATTCTTCCAGCAATGGGCAGCTGTAGCCAACTGCCTCTAGTCCCTTGTCTTCAACTGTGTCAAGCACCTGAATTTTTAAGACAGAAACATGTGAATATTGAATAATTTCAAGATTTCTTTTTCTTACTAATAATATGAATAAGTTGAGGTAAAAAAATAAAAATAGTATATTAAGTTTCGTGAGTTTTATTTTGTTGAAAAGGTTGAATCTGCTCAATTTTCTAAAAGAAAAGTTTTTGAAAACATCCATTTGACCCGTATAAGTCAAACACTACATGTAAGTAATGCAACTCAATCTGTACGCCTTGTAAAGTCAAAAGTAAAGTGGTAGAATATGCTCAAGTGCAAACGTAGTTATAACTCTATTGACTTATCTATTGCCTTTTCTAGAAAACCATTTAAATAGGAAATAGGAATTGGAAACAACTATTGATGTTCTGTTTCGTTCCATGTTTTTTTCTTTTTTTTTTCTGTCCCAAACATATGAACAATGTTTCTAATTTAAAATACATTTCCTCCGGTCCTAAATAAACTTCACACAAATTAAGGAAATAAATTTGACTTTACCGTAGAGTACATTGTTGTGACACTGTTTGACACTGTTTGGCACTGTTTTACACTGTTTTGATGTAGATAATTTGCCAATTAAGGAAGGGAGAAGAAGTGTGAAGTTTATTTTGGACCTACCCAAAATGGAAAGTGTGAAGTTTATTTAGGACCGGAGAGAGTAGTTTTTAATTTTCTGGTCAGTCCTTTTATCTCTTTTCATTTTCCACTTTTTATGGAGACATGCTACTTTTCCTTTCACAACTTTTTCATCTCGGCAAGCTTAAATGTTACGAAGTATTAATTTTGAGACGGAAGGAATATATAAAAATATAGCTAAAAGTGTCAATCTTTGTTATTTCCATTCATTTCAATAGAAAAAGAGTTACATTTGACTATAACTTCTTATTCTCACTATCAGATGATTCAGCGATTGCAATGACAATAAATGGTGTTTGATGAAAATATCGACGGATCAGGCATAACATCCAAAAGTAAAGTAAAGCAAACCAAGCAAAATCTTATTCTGATGAGATGGGGAGAAAGAACCAGATTAGTTTAAGCTTAAAAACATGAAGGAAGGTACAATAATGTTGTAACTGTTGATCTTACCCAGAGGCGGCGTAAGTTAGGGCAATGCTCAAGAAGCTTAGCGAAATCAGCACTCTGAATGAAGGCATCATTCAGGTCCAAGAAAGTGAGATTGAAACAAGCTGGATAGATAATGGGGAAATATAGAGAGTTGACTTCCCATAAACCCGAAAGGGTTTTCAAATGTTTACAATTGCGAAAGGCATTCTCAAGATCAGCACACTGCTGGGGGTTGAGATCTTGGTTGAAAGAGCCAGTGCCAAGCTTCTCCAGACGAGGGGCCCGCACAATGAGGCGCTGCAACTGTTCCAGATTGATGGCCTTGTTAACCTTCAAAACCCTCATGGACTTGCACCTGTTGATGAGTCTCTCGAGTGCATCAAAACTCACTTCGTTGTTGAGGCTTGAATAGTTGAGGACTTCTAAGGACGAAAAGTCTTCAGGAAAGCAACTTAGCCAACTCCCGCCCAGATCGTCCATTGCATTCTCATGTATGTCTAGCTCGGTCAAGTTCCTGCTCCCCCCAAAATTAAAGATGAGATGTTGTGCATCTTAGACCACATCTAAGCTTCTAAAAACAAATAATAGGCAATTCAAATTACTCCGTATATGCTTACATTAATGTTATCTTTTATTTTTCTGGTGTAATAACTTATGCTTATTTGTTTACATGAGAAACTAAATCATTCAGACCAACTGACACGAAACCAAAAAGATTGAGAACTAATTAGTCCAACGGTTGTTTCCACTATGACAAGAAAAATAGACAATCCCTCAAACATTCAAATCAGAGTTGGCCAGGAAAAAATGATTCAAACCAGGTCAATTTAAGCCAAAAACATTTGCACTAGATCATTCTAACAAGAATGACACAATAAAGTCTAGACCAGACAAAATCATAAAAATTTCAGATCATATGATATTTTTAAAAGGAAGAGAGTCTCTATAGACTTCAAAGGACTTTCCCTCTAAAGTCTTCCATCCAAACAAAGCTAAGAAAAAAGAAATATGGTCTCTGGTTGTACTGATTATTAAGAAATGTAAAATAGTGTGGTTAAAATACTGTGAGAAAACCGAATAATATGATACTATGAAGCTGTCACCTTTTCTCCCTAAATAAATTTCACTTATTATAGTTCCCCCGTCCCCCAATTAAATTCTCAGTTAGATCTTAACTATCTTCAAATATAAATTAACATTTGAATAATATATATTAACATTTGAAAAATATATATTTCAATGAAGTGTGTAAAATTATTTTTGTGAAATAAAATAATGTAAATTTTGAATGATTAACCACCAAATTTTATTTACAAAAAGTGCAAACACTATACTGCGATTAATGCTCATACAATCAATTTAACTTCTTCTTAATAGCTAATTTGGTGTAACAAGTTGCCCATTTTCAATCTTAGTTTTTTTACATTTCAGTGCAACCTTTAAAATGGTGTTTAAATATGAAATTATAGTTTGGAACAGTCATTTGAGTGAAATTGAAAAGTGAAATTTTAATTAAGAACAGCCATTTATTGAAAAGTAAATGGTAAAAAATGGTTCCGAACAGTGTTAGACAATGTAGCACGAGCAGAGGGTGCGCCAAGGACAACTCAAATAAAAAGAGTTGATAAGTTTGAATTCAATGGACAGACCAATGAAATTGGTGATATGTGTATCCCTAATAATAATAATAATAAAGTACTAAAGGACAAAGCTATCCACTAACAGGTCAAATGTCACATCCACCAACAGAGAAAAGAAAGAGGAACAGAAGACAGGAGTAACCATTGCATGTGCAATCAACTAAAATTATATTCTTGACATGACACCCATTTTCAATACTTAATTGTCTCTCTTAAATCTTAATTACCCTGTAACTTCTGAACCTCAAGGCGGTAAAGCAAAGTAAAATAAAAAGAACCCAAACCCATCATGGAGAAATCAATGGTAAATCCCACAACAAAGTGCATGAATGAAAGCTCAGAGTAATTAACCTTGAGAATAAATGGTACCACAGTAAGGCAGTAAACAATCTTATCTTAAATCTTAATCATGATATCTTGAAGGACCCACATATACAGCTCACCTCCCATTAATTATTAATCATGTTTTCGGTAAAGGTTATTTTTTTTAATGAAAAGAAACTCTTTTTAGCTAGATCAGTTGCACCAAAACAAGTAAGAATTTTTATGGTAATCAGACGTAATTTATTCAATTCCGTTTCCTGAAATTCAACTAATTCAATTGTCTCACCCAAAATTCCAAATCAAACTGGTTCAAAGTCAAACTTATGCATTATCATCAAATTAAGATAAGCCAATGAACCGATTAATGAGAAATTAATAAAGGGTGTTCATACTTGCAGTGTGTTGCAATGGCTTTAATCCCATCAGTGCTAAATCCATCACAGCTCAACAGGGAGATTGCCTTAAAACCCGGAAACGACGTCGCTAGAAACTGCAGACTCTCATCGGAAACAGTCATCCTCTTCAGCCTCAATTCCTCAAGAAAGGGGTAAGCTTTGGCAAAAACAACCAGCCAAGCGTGAATATCGGCACCCCAGTTCTGGGGAACCAGATTGAAGTCTGAAAATCGAGGTTTTCCCTTCAGTGTGATGCTCTTAATCCTCGGAAACCTCCGGGCGACGATCTCCGGCGACACCGAGTAGCAGTTTCCGATGAAGACCTTCGTCCGGGACCACCTTTCTGCACTGTACCACTCCTTGCACACCAGAGACGCGGCGTTTCTGTCTTTGTGGGATTCCAGGAAAGAGAGGACTTTTTCCAACACCTCGTCTGGGAACTGAGACGAATCGGGCGAGTCAGACGCCCTCGCCGAGCTCTTGAGCCGTTTCGCCCATGGATCCATTTGATCTTCACTGAAAATCAAGAAATGTTCGAATCAAGATTGCAGAAAAGATTGCAACTTTATTATTCTTGAAAATAATAGGCAAAGAAGCCTAATTTAATTTTATCAGCAAAGAAGCCTAATTTGGTATAAATGACAAAGAAAAAGCTAAGTATATTAACAAAAAGCTAAAAGGAGAGACACAAAAGGTTTTGAATTTCCTACCTCTCCGGCGAAGCGGGGGAAGAGGGGAGGGAATCCGCAGAAGGGAGCAAAAGAAAAGATCAATAAGCCACTAGGGGTTTTATAGCAAAAGGGTCATTATCTTATTTTTTAAAAAAATAAAATGAAAAGAAGGATGGCAATAATGATGATTTATGTAAAGCTAAAGCATGAATAAATAAATAAATAAATAAAGCTTACAATGATAATAATCTGGGGAGGGGGAGTCCTCACCTCATCAGCTTAGCCAGGGCTGAAAGCTGACAGACTAGGCAGGGAAGGCAACTAAGCCCTCTTCAAGTGGTGAGGGGATTTGTGTAATCCATCCCACGTGCTGACACGTGGACAAACCACATCATCTAAAGCGCATGTTAGCAGATGCGCCCGTAATAGCGATGGGTCGTTGAAAATTGAAAAGTGAAAAACTGTGAAGACGAGGGAAGGGAGGGAATAGAGCTCCCAAGTCTTTCTCCTGTTTACGTTTGCTTCAGTTCCGTTGGGGTTTTTTTAGGAAAATTGCTTTTGTACACGCCAAGTTTTAAATTGTTAGACATTTATTAAATTGTTTATGTACAGACAATTTGACCGGGACACAGACATTTTGAACGGCGTTTTATGAAAAAAATTGATTTTCACATAGACAAAAGTAAAAAAAAATGTCTGTATCACAGACACTTTATAAAAAATTCAGGTCTAAAATGTCTGTGATACAGATAACTCTTTACATTTTGTATGTATGGAAATCGATTTTCGTCTTAAAACGCCGGTCAAATTGTCTGTCTAGCTGATCAAATTGTCTGTATACAAACAATTTGACAGAGGTGTACACGAAGCCGGACTCTTTCTTTTATTCCTATGCGAAGGAGAGAATCTAAAGCATCTTTGCCCTTTAATTTGTGTCAAATCTCATCACATATTCACATATATTAAGTACCAAGTATTAAGGTAATCATAACCATTTTGATAACTACAAATATTCCGTATTTTTACTTCGCACCTGTTATATCATCCACGTCCCCCCACCAAATGTTGTAATTTGTCAAAAAAAATATGGAGTCCTGCTTTTTTGAATCATACGGAGTACAATTTATGAAGCCTCATTATAGTAATTCATTTTATAGTGGATTTATAGTGAAAGACTATCATATATTCACATGTTCTACTTTGACTGTGTTTTATTTATTAATGTAATAATATTATATTATGAAAAAAATATTGTTAAACTTGTCTCATTGTAAATTTTCATAATCTAATTTTTTTAATTTTTTTACTAATACAAAATCATTTATATTAATGGTCAAAGTTGTGTCTCGACAAGTGTGAAATGTTGACCGTTACATTTATTTAAGCACGGAGGAAGTAATTATCATATAATTAGTAAGTGAATTATTGTAAATATAGTGTTTTATGACTTCACCATAGATAACTCATAAAGTAAAAGATTAAGAAAGAAAAGTTGATTCTCCGTCTCTCCCTCTCTTAATAGATGCCCAAACTTTGAGGACATGTGATCACAATGGGGCTTGAAGGGACATATGATTCTCATAACACCATTAAGGAGCTTGAAGGGAGATTGAAAAACAATTATAATAATCTAGTTAGAGAAGGAGTCATTCATTAACGTTAAAATAACCAATTCACAAAAGACGATCACTAAGCTCACTACAGAAAATGAAAAACTTGGAGCTAGGGTGTAAGACCTGACTAAGAAGCTAAAAAGCACTGAAACTGAAAGAATTGGACTTTTTAGTGTAAACAATTCATTTTACTCAATTAGGGGCTCTCTTTATAATAAGATTAAGGAACTTGAAGATCTGTTAGCTAAAAGGGAACAAACAAATCAGAATATTTTCCTTAATCAACCTAAGGAAACTCGATTCTACAATTTTAAAGAGGCTTAACGATTTCTAATCCCCAGTGTTTGAAAAAGGTCAATTTTGTTCAACTCTATGACATCAAATACATGGGATTAGGGTTGACCAAATTTATGGCCTTCACTTGAGCTAAAGAATCGAATGCCCTCAAAGATCACAATAGAAAAATGAAGTGTAGGACTGAGATTCCTTTTGACTATACGTGCCTTACAAGAGTTACAAAAATAGAGAGATCACGTTGACAGTATCAGTCTATGAAAATCCCTAAAAACAAATTGCAATGATTCATAACCTATTATAACATTTGTTCTATGTTAAGACTAACATCATTGAAATGGAATGTGATTCAAACTTCTAACCTCTTCTTTGAGAGTGTCAAAGTGATGCCATCAGACCACAAGTCACATGACAACCCCTAAAAATAGTTGTAAATTTGAGATGTTTTTTTCTATTTGACTGAAAAAATTTATTATTCTTGTAATATTTATTTTTATTGACATTTTGTTGCAACATATGCTATTTTATATCTTAAAATAAATTTATTTAAATACATATTACTTCAATACATTTTAAATTTTTTTGCAATATACTCTATCTAATTATTCTTGTAATGTACATATAACTTACCCCACCGTAGGTGGGATCTTTTGCGGCACTGGAGTAATGATGATGATGACTCTATTTAATTAAATTTAGGCCCCTGATGTGATCATAAATGAGTAATTGAATGACATGTGGCAATATGATTTATCAACGTAACTCTCAATTGTATAATATATAGATGTGATTAATTCGGACAATCAATTTACATGTAGGGTATATTTGGCACAATTAGTTGAAAAGATACTTTTGTAAGCTTTTTAATAACTGTTAGCTTTTAGTGACTGAAAAGATCTTAAAGAGAAAAGGTGGTAGTTGTTTGATAAAAAGTTGATTGTTTGATTTAGTTCGGTTTGGTATACAAGCTGTTAGGACTAATTGATACTAAAAGTCACAGGTTTTTTCAGATGCTACTCCCCGTAGCATCTCAAAAAAGATCTTTTAATTTTTGAAAAGCTCTTAAAAATTGTCATGCCAAACATTAAACTAGAAGTTTTTTGAAACTTTTTGAACAGTACAAAGGCTATGTTCGTGAAACCATTTCAGCCAATAATAGGCTGAAATATTTAAAATTCAGTCCATTTTAATTAGTGTAGACTTGTTTGGTTGAAGGGCTGAAATGGGCTTGAAGTGGAATTAGTAGTGATGGAGTATATGGCCCAGGGACCCCCGGCCCACATACTTCCTCTACTACAATCAGGCCCCACAGGCCCAAACAGGCCAAGCCCAGCAAAATGGAGCTCTAAGCAACCCACAATACGCAAAGGGGTGCCTTCGGCACCATGGCCAAAGGCTATAAGTGACGGAATCGAGCTCAGAAACATCACAGGAGAACAAGACTTGAAAACCAAGCCTTCGACAACTGCAGCCCTCGGCATGTAGGAGCCCTCGGTTAGAAGAGGCATCACACGAGAACAAGGCTTGAAAACCAAGCCTTCGGCACCTGCAGCCCTCGGCAGGTAGGAGCCCTCGGTTAGAAGAGGCATCACAGGAGAATAAGGCTTGAAAACCGAGCCTTCGGCACCTGCAGCACCTGCAGCACCCTTCAGCCGAAGGCATCCACCTCGACAGAATATCCTCTTCACATGCGCCTGGATCACCGTACCAAGTACAAACGTCACATCCAACCACCGCATTTAATGCGGCCACATGCGAGTGTCAGTGCCACCCCGGTCGAGGTGACCCCTCGACCACCAGAAAACTGACACGTGTCCTTATCTAGCATTTAATACTACTATAAATAGCACTCCTTTCCCCCATTGTAAACCACGCTTAATACATATCGAATATACACTCTCTCTCTTACTTATTTGCTCTGACTTCTCTCTAGTTATTCTCCGCAATAACCCCTCGGATAAGCTACCCCCCAGGTACACTATCCACCATTTGGTGCTCTCGTTGAGAGTTCGAACAATCAAGTAAGAAACCCTCCCCTTCAGCTAAAAACACCTATCAAAATGGGAAGAAACACTTGTGCCCGATCCAAGACTCATGAGGACAGAAACCTGGCCCTCGGCGACGTCGACGCCCTCGAAGGCTCTAACATGGCTCCCGAGGGCGGCGCCCTCGCTGGGTTGGAACAGACGGCTGTCGACCTGTGCCTTCAGCTCCAACATAATGCCCCTGATGCCCGCCTTGGCATCGAGGCCAAAAAGAAGGACCAGAGCGAAAACCAAATGAGCCCTTCGGTTCTCACCATTGACGTACAATCAGCGTTCTCCGCCTTCATCCAAACTCTCACTCGGGGAGAACGCCATTCTCCCCCCTCCTCCGCTCCCCTTCGTGAACCCTATTCTTCGATTAGGGAACAACGAGAGGGTTGTGGCCCAGGACAACGCCTCTCAGGAAGTCCAATCCCGGGACCGCCACGGCGCAAACAAAGAAAGGCCCCGGACCTCCGCCCTCGAGAGACTCGGAGGGGCGCTAGACCACCGAGGGGTCCAAGACCGCCTCGGCGGAAAGGTGCTTCAAAGACCTCAGGAAAGTGGCGGATCCGTCTCTAGGGCAGATGAGAAGCTTCCCCTCGGGATAAAGGCAAAGCACCCCTCCATGCCGACGGCACCCGACATCAAATCAACCAGGCCCGCTCGGCCCATGGCCATTCGCAGGGGGCGGAGGCCCTCCCGAAGGACACCAGGGATGAAATTATTACGGCCCTCCAGCACCGGCTTGATGAAATGGAGGCCCGTCAAGCACATACCGCCGTTGCCGCCCCTCATGCAGATTCTAAATATGAGGCCATGCTGGCCCAAATGGAGGAGATGCAAAGGAAATTTGCCGAAGGCTCCGGGGAACCCGTCATCCAACTCCGAACTAGGACGCCATTTACCCCAAGGGTATTGGCGGCCCAAATCTCGGAAAAGTACCGAGGGCAACTCATCAAGCCCTATGAAGGAAAAACTGACCCCCAGGAGCACTACAACAGGTATCAAAACAACATGATGATGAAGGGGGCATCAGATGAATACTTATGTCGTTGGTTCCTTTCCATCTTAGAGGGACCAGCATACGAATGGTTCAACCGATTGCCCGATGGCAGCATTGACTCTTGGCAAGATCTTGCCCAATGCTTCCTCACCCATTTTGCCGGAAGGAAGTGCGCGAGAAAGCACTTCTCCCACCTCCTCTCCGTCAAGCAACAGTCTGACGAAACACTTCGGTCCTTCATTGACCGGTGGATGAAGGAGACATACGAGGTCGAGGGCGCCGACGAGCGTACCCTCCTCGTCCTCTTCCAGGGGGTTCTCCGCAGCAGCCCCTACGCACGGAGCCTCATCACTGACCCCCCAAGATCATACCTCAGAGCACTCCAGCGGGGGAGCCTATACGCCGACGCCGAAGACCTCCACTCCTTCAAGAAGAACGAGGGCCAGCCCTCGAAGAAGACAAACAACACGCCGGCCCAAATGCGCCCTCGGCCGGAGGCCGAGACCATGGAAGCCACACCCAGCAGGGCCGTAACGAACGCAAATGGCGCCCTCGACTAAACATGCCGAGGACTCCCCTCACGCACCCGGTGAGCACTATCCTCAACTATGCGGAAGAGCAGGACCTTTTTCCAAAGGACCCTCGGTCGGCGAGGGAGATCTATGCCATTCACCAAGGTGGCACTTATTGCCGTTACCACAAAAGCACCTCCCACAATACAGACGATTGTGTCTCGTTAAAGAAGGCTATTGAACTCTTAATTCAACGGGGTGAGCTCCACCAATTCATCAAAAATGCCCCGGGCAAAAACACGTGGAGAACACTGATAAAGAAGAAGGGGACATCGCAACGAAGAAACATGAAATCAGGAGGCTCAGCGACGCCGAGGAGTTCGAGGACCCCCAACCGAAGAAGTGCCACCTCCGCTAATCATGTTCCTCGCCTTCAGCTTTAGTCTCAGCCTTGGTCCCTCGACCTCGAGGCACATTATCATCCCCTTGGCCTAGAGCCCTCGGCCTTGAGCGGTGAATCTTAACAAAGCCGTTGTCAATCAACGCACCCCTTGTGTTCCGCTTATTTCTATGAATTTAAGTAAACTACAACACAATCCAGACATCTTATCGGCCCCTTCGAGGCCAAATGCTCAGGTACGGCCGATGGTGTCTAAAGACGAGGGGCCTGCAAAAGGCCCGCGTTTTTGGAGCGGGACGCTCACCGCGTCGCCGGCGCGCAACGCACGGTGACAGGCCTGAAAGAATGGCTGAGGTGACGAAATCCGCAAACTTGGGGGTAAAACGGCAGTCGTCGGAAACCGACCAAGCCTAGCCCGCGCCGTAAATAGACGACGGGACCCCCCAAGGTCAAGGGACGGTTCAGCGCCGGGGGACTAACAGATGAACCCCCGGACGGATCACTTGGACCCCCTTCCGGTCGAGGCGGGGAAGCAACCCCCTCGGCCGAAGCCTGGAAGAAGGAACACACAGCAGGAGGACTAACATACGACCTCCTGGCACAATCAAGGGACAGCCCAGCGCCGGGGGACTAACAGACGAACCCCCGGACGGATCACTTAGACCCCCTTTCGGCCGAGGCGGGGAATCAACCCCTCGGTCGATGCCTGAAAGAAGGAACATACACCCAGAGGACTCCTGGAACTATCAAGGAAAGGCCCTCGGCCTCAATTCGATTCTACATCACCAATGGCCCTCGACCTCAGCATCAGAACGGCCCTCGGCCTCCACATCACCAACGGCCCTCAGCCTCCACATCACAAAAGCCCTCGGCCTCAACATCAGAACGGCCCTCGGCCTCAGCATGACTCTATGTCACAATGGCCCTCTGCCTCAACATCAGAACGGCCCTCGGCCTCCACATCACCAACGGCCCTCGGCCTCAACATCAGAATGGCCCTCAGCCTTAGCGTGACTCTACGTCACAACAGTTTTTGCCTTAGCGTGATTTCACATCACCAAAGGCCCCCGGCCTCAACGTGATTCTACATCAACAACGGCCCTCGGCCTTAGCGTGATTCCACATCACAACGGCCCTCGACACTAGAATGGCCCTCGGCCTCAGCGTGACTCTACGTCACAACGATTTTGGCCTTAGCGTGATTTCACATCACCAAAGGCCCTCGGTCTCAGCGTGATTCAACATCGCAACGGCCCTCGGCCTCAACATGACTCTATGTCATAACGGTGTTGGCCTTAGCGTGATTTCACATCACTAACGGCCCATCGGCCTTCATCCCCCCGACATCTTTATTTGATGTCGGGGGCCATCACACAGGTCCCTCGGCCTTCATCCCTTCGGCATCTTTATTTGATGCCAGGGGCTATCATACAGGCCCTCGACCTTCATCCCTCCGGCATCTTTATTTGATGTCGGGGGCAATCATACAGGTCCCTCGGCCTTCATTCCTCCGGCATCTTTATTTGATTCTAGGGGCTATCATACAGGCCCTCAGCCTTCATCCCTCCGGCATCTTTATTTGATGCCAGGGGCTATCATACAGGCCCTCGGCCTTCATCTCTCCGACATCTTTATTTGATGTCAGGGGCAATCATACAGGTCCCTCGGCCTTCATCCCTCCGGCATCTTTATTTGATGCTGGGGGCTATCATATAGGCCCTCAGCCTTCATCCCTCCGGCATCCTTATTTGATGCAAGGGGCTATCATACAGGCCCCTCGGCCTAGCCTTCATCCCTCCGGCATCTTTATTTGATGCCAGGGGCTATCATACAGGCCCTCGGCCCTCCTCCCTCCGGCATCTTTATTTGATGTCAGGGGCAATCACACAGGTCCCTCGACCTACATCCCTCCGACATCTTTATTTGATGCCAGGGGCTGTCATACAGGCCCCTCGAACTAACTTTCATCCATCCGGCCTCTTTATTTGATGCCAGGGGCTATCATACGGGCCCTCGGCCTTCATCCCTCCGGCATATTTATTTGATGTCGGGGGCAATCACACAGGCCCCTCGATCTCCATCCCTCCGGCATCTGTATTTGATGCCAGGGGCTCTCACACAGGCCCACCTGGCCTTGCACCCCTCCGTCACCTTTATTTGATAACAGGGGGTCCTTACAAGCTCCTCAGCCTTTTCATTCAGGATCTAAGGCTGGTCTTCGATATCCCCTCAGTAGACGGACACAACCACCGCTCAAAAATCTAGGCCGAAGGGTGCATTCCTTTTGCTTCATTCTGGGGGCATCCGGTGTACTCTTTTTCCCTCATTAGGATTTTTTCCCCACACGGTTTTTTCCTAATGAGGTTTTTAATGAGGCATCTCCCCATTGTGAAACAAAAGGCGTCACCCCTCGGCGGCTCCTGCTGAAGGCATGCATCACTCTACTCCTGTTTCCCTCGAGAAACTCTCGGCAAAAGGAGTGGGGACTGGGGGATTCCCCTCGGCAAAACACGCAAATGTTAAAAATTTTCTATTTCTCAACTACAGCAAGCTGAGGCAAGATCACAACGGCAATCTACTCCCCTCGACATGATGCCTTCGGCTTACAGAATGCCTCCGACCACATAATGCCTTCGGCCACATGATGCCTTCGCCCACATGATGCCTCCGGCCACATGATGCCTCCGGCCACATGATGCCTCCGGCCACATGATGCCTTCAGCCACACAAAGCCTTTAGTCAACAAATGCCCTCGGCAAAGCACACAAATGCAGATCTCTCATTACTTTACAAACTACAACAAAGAAACACATACAACAACACACTTACACTCCCTTCACGAAGCTCTCAGCCCTCGACATATGGGGGATTTGAGAAAATGAGGCACCCAACAGAACAGGGAAGCCTTCGGGGCAATCACCACAGATACTCCTTTTCCCTCAAGTACCTTTCGGCAAAAGGAGTGGGGGACTCCTGATGGAGTATATGGCCCAGGGACCCCCGGCCCACATACTTCCTCTACTACAATCAGGCCCAACAGGCCCAAACAGGCCAAGCCCAGCAAAATGGAGCTCTAAGCAGCCCACAATACGCAAAGGGGTGCCTTCGGCCCCATGGCCAAAGGCTACCAGTGACGGAATCGAGCTCAGAAACATCACAGGAGAACAAGGCTTGAAAACCAAGCCTTCGGCAACTGCAGGCTGCAGCCCTCGGCAGGTAGGAGCCCTCGGTTAGAAGAGGCATCACAGGAGAACAAGGCTTGAAAACCTAGCCTTCGGCAACTGCAGCCCTCGGCAGGTAGGAGCCCTCGGTTAGAAGAGGCATCAAAGGAGAACAAGGCTTGAAAACCGAGCCTTCGGCACCTGCAGCCCTCAGCAGGTAGGAGCCCTCGGTTAGAAGAGCCTTCGGCCCAGCACCCTTCAGCCGAAGGCATCCACCTCGACAGAATATCCTCTTCACATGCGCCTGGATCACCGTACCAAGTACAAACGTCACATCCAACCACCACATTTAATGCGGCCACATGTGAGTGCCAGTGCCACCCTGGTCGAGGTGACCCCTCGACCACCAGAAAACTGACACGTGTCCTTATATAGCATTTATTACTACTATAAATAGCACCCCTTTCCCCCATTGTAAACCACGCTTAATAAATATCGAATATACACTCTCTCTCTTACTTATTTGCTCTGACTTCTCTCTAGTTATTCTCCGCAATAACCCTTCGGATAAGCTACCCCCCGGGTACACTATCCACCAAGTAGGCTGATTTGAAACGTTAGAGACATAAACGTTTACATTCAGCCTCTACTTTCCAGACTTTCCATTCCGAATGTATCCTTCGTTCACGCCATATTTGCATAAGACCTCTTCCACAATCGGTGCTTCTCTCTGATTTCTCTATTTGCTATATACGGAGTAGAAAATTAGGGGGAAAGACTATGATGGAAGCGGGCGACCTTATACGGTTATAGCTGATTGGATTCCGTCGAGCAAGTTGTCATCTTCTTAAAAAAAATCTTGCCAGAAGGAAGAAGCCGATCGTCATCTTCTGTGCACCGGCCGTTGAGTAGTGGTCCAGTGAAATTCGAACTTTAAGAGACAAAGAGAAGTTTCAAGAAAAGGGAGTTGCTGATTCAATCAATTGAATCTAATGTTTTGTTCATCTTCTTCCAGAGTAATCAATTCCCTGAAAGGGAGGTCTAAACGTTTAGGAGAAACAATGGCCACGAGATTGATTTCAAATATAAAAAATCATTATATTAAATATTGTATTCAATTAATAAATCATATGCTCTTTAATGTAATTTCATATTATCCGGATAATTATTCAGCTCTTTTTGCCAAACGGGTCTTCTCCATTCGCTAGCAATTCAGTTTCAGCATATCAAAATTCAGTTCCAGACAATTATATCTGATTTAGACAATAGTACTTAATTCAAACATTAGCCCTCAGCTTCAACTCATTGTGACAAATGTAGCCAAAAGCTACAAGACAGAGACTTATGCGTGCCAAACATAGTCGTAGCCTTATCTGGTAAAAAGCTTAACTTAGTTAAGTCTAAGTTACCCTACCCTCTTTCAAAGTTTAATTTTTAGACAATTAGCTTTTATTATTTTTATGTTAAGTTTACATTTTCTCTCATTACTTTTAATTGTATAGACAAAAAGACTGATTCATTTAAGTAGCATTTTTAATTATTCTAGCAAATTTATCAAGCTCCGTACAATATACAGTCTCTAAATCGATCATACAATACATTTCGATTTCAATTCATTTTTTCAAACATAGCCTAAATCCATATATGGATATCTGTTTTTCAGTATTGAGTTAACCGACAAAATCTTATTTGTGGAGGTCAAGACTATGCTTGAATGACCATTTCAACTCAAAATGAGTTGGAAACTCAGATCTAGAGGCTGTTTTCTGCTTATAAGGTTTTGATAGCCAACTATTTCATCAAATATGTAACTTTTATATTCGTGCGCTGAATTGTGTAATAATAAGAAAAAATAAGGTTGGAATTACTTTTCTGCTTGTATTGGCTGAAGTTACTGTAGGTAACCATTTTGTATTGGCTGAAGGTCGGAGTATAATATTTTCTTTATTTTATTAATAAAATAAATTTTAAAAATAATTTTTCTTCAAGTAGCAGAATCAACCAATGGAGCCACTTCAGTGAGAACTTCATAAATTTCAACAGAATCAGCTGAATCAATCGATTTTCGTGTTACCAATTGGGCTCCTAGACTATTGGTGACTTGTAACCTTGTTTGGATGAAGAGTTGGTCTTGACTGAATAAAAAATTAATCAGCTTATTTGATCTGAACTAATGTAGTATTTCAGTTTGCCCCTTTAAGGATGTTTTTACTTGGACTGTAATTTGCTGGTCTGATCTGGTCTGGTCTGAACTGGTCTGGTCTGGTCTGGTCTGGTTTCTGTGTATTTTTATTATAAAAACATTCTAAGTTAACACAAATTTATGCTGACTTTACTTACCCCCTCTTCGTTCGCAAATTATATCGTGGGATCAGCCCACCTTCCGCATGGTGTGCCGATCCCACTCTTAGGAAAGTTACGTTGTTTTCCTTTTCCCACTTCCTTTGTCTCCAACTTTGTATTTCATTTTCCTTTGCTTTTCTTGTTTTTTTTGTTCAATTCTTTTCTTTTTTCATCAAATTAAAATACTAAAAATTTAATTGCAATCCTACTTTCTTTATCTTCATCTTAAATTATAATTGAATCTATTTTTTATTCTTTATC
This sequence comes from Cuscuta europaea, assembly GCA_945859875.1. NCBI lineage: Eukaryota > Viridiplantae > Streptophyta > Magnoliopsida > Solanales > Convolvulaceae > Cuscuta > Cuscuta europaea. Next base: position 14,023,728 of record CAMAPE010000004.1, read on the forward strand.
AATACATAATAATTCATCTAAAAAAATTCTTTATCTTCATGTTCATAATTTTTTTCTATAATATATTTCTTTATCTCTTTATAAAAAAAATATATTTCTTATCTCTTTGATATGTTTTTAGTTTTTTTTAAGACATAAAATTTGTTTTTTCGATTTAAATTTCATAAAACATGAATTATATTACGTTTTTCATATGTGTGAGTTATGTTTATAGCCAATTTATGGAATTAAATGTGATATTATATGAAGTTACATCTTTTTATAGGCGAATTACATCTTGTTGTCCATGAATTACATCTTCTTATACACGAGTTACATTTAGACTTGCCTCAACAAGCTATATTTTGCATACACCTAATTTAGATTTTTTAGCATGAGTTACATGTTTTCATAACACGAGTTACATCACGAAATAAATCCATCCATTGAAACCAAAAAATAATTTTTTTTTGGAAAAAAATGATTTTTCGGCAAAAAAATTAATATTTGTGGCAAAAAATATTATTTTTCTTTGAAACATTTCTATGACCTTAATACAAAAAACAAAACATACTAACTATTTACGTTAAAAAAATTTAAGCAATTAGACTTCATGTTTTCATTGTTTACATTTGATAGTATATGAAGTGACGTACATCTTCTTATGCGCAGGTTACATCTTTTTATGCGTGAGTTACATCTTTCTTTACACGAGTTACATTTGGACTTACCTTAACAAGTTACATTTTACATTGACCAAAGTTAGATTTTTCATCAACGTGAGTTACATTTTTTATAACATAAGTTACATCGCAACATAAAGCTCTACTATTGAAACAAAAAAATCATTTTTTGACAAATAAGGCAAAAAATGATTTCTTTAGCAAAAAAGCGATTTAAAAAAAATATTTTTTGGCAGAACATATTCACTATTTAAGTAAACACATGCTATTGAAACAAAAAAACGAGTTTTTTGCAAGGGAAAAAAATGGCGGAAAAATGTTTTTTTTTTTTGCAAAAAAATGATTTTTTTGCAAAAAAATGTTTTTTGGCAAAAAAAATCTGTTTTTAAGGGAAAAAATTATTTATGATCTTAATATTAAAAACAAAACATATTCACTATTTACGTAAAGTAATTGAGCAATTAGACTCCTTGTTTCAAGGAAATAAATGTTTTATTTCTTATAGTTCGTATTAGACAAGTTACATTTGGACTTGCTTGTAGTTAGATTTCTGATCAGCGTGAGTTACATTTCTTTACACGCGAGTTACATTACTCTGCTACTGGACACTGGAAAAACAAAAAATAAGTTATTGTTCACGCGTGAACAGTAACACACATATTTTTGTCTGTGGGAGCAGCATGCTCACGGTGGGCTGCTCCCACGGTATAACAACTGCTCTTCGTTCGCTACACAAATTTCATCTTCTTTATATTAAAACATTTACTTTCATTATAATAATTGTATACTCCGTATTTGTTAGTCATTATTTCAATTGTATTGTCAAACAAATATGCTTCATTCATCTCACCTTTCAATTTTGACAATTCATACAGTACTCTCAATCAGATAATAAACTCCAATTTTAGTCTTTTCAGACTTACCAGCTAGTTTTTTCATTAAACGTATAACTTTTTGTTTCGCGCGCTGAATTATGTAATAATAAGAAAAAATAAGGTTGAAGTTACTTTTGAGATTTTATTGGCTAAAGTTACTGTAAAGGACACATATAACTATTTTTTCATATATATTTTTCTTTACTTTATTAATAAAATATATTTTAACTATTTTTTTTTTTTCACAAATCAAATCAGTTTATAAAACAAGGAGACCTTTGGTAGTCTAATATATCTCTCCGAGCGTGATAGGGTTAGTGATTTCATGTGCACCATTCATTCAATCGCCGAAAGGGACACATACCCTTAAAAGCGGATGTCTCCCCAAATTCAAGAATTCCATGTTCCTAATTACTACCACCCATTCCCTTTCTCTCCTTGTCCCCATCCTTAACTAACAACGTCTTTTTTCTTTCAATTTTATGCACATTTCTCAAATGAAAATGGCAATTTTATAGAGGGGCCTCTAGGGATCGAAGTGGAGGGTATGTACCTGGTCCCAACCTTTTCCGGCTATGGCTAAGGATCTGTTTGGATGGAGGATTGGAGGGTTGGTCTATTGATCTATCTTAGAACACTGCAAGGAAAAACATTAATTCCTTGTCACGTATCTGTCCTGGTTTGATGAATAGCAAAACAAACACGAGAATAGTAAAGGGTGAAATTTATTTAGGCAAGAGTGACTACATATAAATGATATAATTAAATGCAATTCTTGAAACAGATTCTTTCGTCTATAAATCCATACTCCATGTCTGGTCATATCATTTTTTTTCCCAAGAAATTCTCTGTTTATTTGTATGTTATTCTAGATAATGCTACTTCTGTTCCGACCTCTATTTAAATAATAATTAAATAAGATAATTCGAGTATATCTTGGAAAAAAAATTGATAACAAACGTATCAAATAACTAAGGAGTACTAATGTATGATGTTATATATCATGTGTACTATTTTTAGTATTTGATGATTAATTTGTCATTGATGAATCTAATTTATTTCCTAAATTATGTTCTCTTTGTTTGTATGGTTTGAAAGCTATTGAATTGAAATGGTTGAACTCTTTGATGGTTAACAAAAGTTAAAATTGTTGAAAAAATGTGTTAAAATTTGCATTAAAATGTCATTTTGAAGTAATATTTTGAGTGGGGTCCACTACCGATTTGGGTCAGGTCAAATTGGTTTCGAATTGTCCTTGTTAAGAGCTACAATTCGATATATGGTACACTCAAAACGAATAACGGGTGAATGAGAAATTGATTCTCGAAGTTCACTCGTTGAAATTGAAAATTTGGGAAAATGATGGGTTTACAACACATGCAACAACACATGCAATCATACACAATCTGCACGTTTTCCTGCAGCTAGAAACAACTCCAACTCCCCGAAAATTTCCTGTGTGTTCTTCTTGTGTTTCCGTTCGTCGGAAGTTTCGTTAGTGTGCTCAAACGTTACTTCGTTAGCCACCGTATCCTGGGATACGATCGTTGCAGCGCTCCTAGCATCGTGGGAGACGACGAATACGTTTTAAGGACACCGTGCGTATCATGACCTCTGGCTAATTTCTGTCCCATCTATTTTTTGTTTTCTTTAAGGAATTTATTAATTAATTTTGTTTAATTAATATTTCTTTGTTTTTCCGAGACACACCCAACAAAAGTGTCTTCAGAAGAGGAGTGAACGTTGAATTTTTAGAATCAGATTCTTGTCTTCACATTACATTTTTTTAAAGTACTACATAAATGAAGTTTAGTTATTTAGAAAAGGGAGAACTATCAAATAAACCCTCGAACTTGCATAAAAAGTGCAAATCAGCCCTTTTATAGGAGGCTCTGTCCGGCCGTCAGCATTTGGGGCGGGTTCTGGTGGAAGTTTTTGATGAAATTTTTTGATCAACTTCTTGACTAAGTCTAGTTTACCCTCACAAAATTTCAGCTAAAAATTCAACCAAGAAGGAAGTCAAATGATTTTCTGAAATATACTGCGCTGTCCAACTGCGCAGGTATCTTCAAAAATTCTTTTGACTTCCTTCTCGATTGAATTTTAGCTGAAATTTGGTATGCGTAAACTAGACTTAATTAATAAGATGCTCAAAAAATTTCATCAAAAAATTCCACCGGGAACCGCCCCAAATGATGACGGCCGGACAGAGCCTCCTATAAAAGGGCTGATTTGCACTTTTTATGTAAGTTCGATGGTTTATTTGATAGTTCTTCCTTTATAAAATTATGACTAATAGTTACTATAGTAACGTACTAGTGTAAAGTCCAGGGAAATGCCCCGGTAGCGCGTCAATTTTAATCAGGTTAAAATGAACAATACCAATAGTTATTGTGAATATTCATGATTCAAAATTGAATATGATGCATTTTTACTATGATTTAATCACAATCAACAATAAATTTGCATTTCTTAAATGAATTTATATTAAATTATTCATCATCATCATATATATCAAGTTTTATGATTGTTGTAGCATTGAGATTGCGGTCATTGCGCTTGCAGCTATTGCGATCATTGCGACACATATTGCGGCCAATGCAGTGTAATTTAATTTTACGTTTGAACGAAATAAAATAAAAAGATATTGTTTGTGTCCTGATACAATCCGACAAATGGCCCCATTGTAGCCACGTTGCAGTTTCGTTGAGTTACTTAGTAGAATTTTCCCGTTAATTAAAATCTCACCTCCATTGTGGCTCGATGTGGTTGGGCTACAAAATGCAACCGCAATATTGCAGCCACAACATATGTTATGACCACAATTAAAAATCATGGTCCATATTTACTTTTCACCAGATTTCGTTACTCCCTCCATCCTTTATGTAAGGCACAAATTACTTTTTGTGTGCCTAAGAAATATTAAAACTTTCTTAGGTGTTTTATTTCTCATTTTTTTCCTAATCACTTCATGCTTTACTTCTTTTTGGATGCATACTACATTTTCTTACTTTTTGCAAGTTAAAAGATACAAAACAACAATTTTATCTTTATTTTTAAATTTGAGCCAATTCGAAATGTATCTTTCAATCGAGGGAATGCGTATGTGTTCTAGGAAACTTGGTTTTCAATTCATTGTAAGCATCTTTTGTAAGAGAATAAATGTTTGTTATTGTGATACTTTAGTCAAGGTTTTAGCTTTACATCACAAAATTAATGTCATTTATGAACTCTTTTGCACATTTAATTATGTACACCGGAATCCATTTAGAGTTTTAAGTATATGGCAGGACATTTGATTAATTATATTGAATTGGAGTTTTCTTAAGGCAATGCTGGTCCATATTGTATTGGACCTTTTCAATTTATTTAAAAAACATAAGATTTGATTAGCATTATTTTGTTCGTTTAATTGATTGGACTTGGACTTTGAATCTTAATTTACTTGATTGTAGTAAATTTGATGTTTTATTGAGAAAATTAAAAATTTAATCCTAAAAGTGGACGTCAATGGTCACTTTATTGATTTCTTTGCGAAAATTCTAATTTCGGATCGAAAAGTCTTTAATGTGAACAATTTTACCAGTTACACATCCAAATCTGCAAGTTAGTAAAGTAACAGGACTACTAAAATATACACTCAAAAGTTACGGAACAAATAACAAATTTGCTCAAAAGTTATGGGGCTAAAACAACATATCTCCCCTTTTTTCTGTCACAAAATTATTTTCAATTTACTTTTCATGGTTAATATAATCATTTTTATTATTTCTCAATAACTTTTAATATAGTTTGTAGATTTCTTTTTTGTAAAAGCAATTTAAAAGGATTATCTTTATGTTTAATCAACCTGGTAAACCATTTTGCAAAACAAATTGAGACAATGAGAATTATTGTTATTCTTGTAGTTTTGCACATCTTTAGCGTAGAATTACATTGATTATGTGATAATGAAGGATGAAAGGAAGAAATGCAAAGATGTGGATAGGTTTCGATCTAATACCAATTTTACACTAAAAATTAAACTATGTAAGATTTGGATTCAATCTTTAAAGATGTAAATATGTGGATATGCTTCAATCTAATACAAATTTTACACTAAAAGCTAAACTATCAGGTAAGATTTGAATTCAATCTTTAATTTCATACTATTTTAATATGTTTGACAAAGTGTAAAGATGCTAGGAACTCTTAATCAAGCATGCTTCTTTACTTTGGCAGATATATACAAATGTTTAATTTTTTGGTTTGCTGTTTAAACACTATTAATTACATATTTATGATCACAATAAAGATTATATAAAACGTGTCTTTTTCCCAAGTGTAGTGACTATAATAAGTAGTAACTTTAGTCATAACACGTGACTTATGTTCATTTTTTTACAATTAAGGGATCATGACATTTTACTCGTAATAAATTTAGTCATATTTTGTTGATAAGTTTTGTTTCAATAATATTTTTTTAAGAAACCTTTTAAATTTTCGTGAGATACATGACCTTTAAGATGGATCCCGTATGTCAAAATATTTTTGACACATCAGACCTTTAAGAAGGGGGTTCTGTATCGATTCAAATAAATTTAAAATTATACATTAGAATATTATGTACTTCCTCCGTCTCATAATTTACTTCCAACTTTCCCTTTTTGTCTATCCCAAAAAGAACTTCTCTTTCCCTTTTTGGCAAAGAATTTGTGGTTCACAGTAATTCTTACACATTCTTACGCATTTCTCTCTCCTCCGCACAACTCTCCACCACACAATTCTCACTTTCCTAATCTGTGTGTCATTTGTACTATGGAAGTAAATTCTGGGACGGATGGAGTATGCGTTTCCATTGTTTAGTAAGTATTAAAAGTATTTGATTATTGTTAAAAATAAACACATTTTATTTTAATTGACTATTTATTAGCTATAGTTTATTAGATATTTATTGTTGTACAAGATTGTAAATGTTGACCGGGTCTTCACGGCATTGACTGGATTGACCCTTTGGGTTCAAGCTGACCCGTGACGATCACTCGATTAGATCGCTTTCCAGTCCAGTTCGGCTCGGATAACATAGATTCAGAAATGGTGCATATGAAGAAAGAATGACGTGTCCATCAATATTATTCCTATTCCTAATACAAAATTAACAAAATTAATTACATTAGTAATTTTGGGGAAGAACGTACATGGAAGGACACTAATCTGAAAATTCATCACAAAACTCGCGATTTGGGGAAAGGTCGATCTCGATCAAATTATCCTCTTCTACAACCACCTTGTTAGGCCTTCGCTCCCAGTCCAGTTTAATCTCTATCATCATCTCCTCCCTCTCATCCCCCTCCCACCCACCGGAATATTCGTTTCGCCACTCTCCGATCTCCGTAAACTCCCCGTCCGACGAAGAACAGTCGGAGTCCGTTTCCGGATAGCACAACGCGAGGGAATCGTACCTCTCAATGGCGGCGCCCAGATCCAGACCTCTCTTCCCGTGCAGAACGCCGTCGTTTTCCCCGTCGTACTCTTCGCGTATCGCCTCTACTGCAGATCTCGCGTTCCGATCTAGAATCAATCCGTCGTGGATCGGGTTCGGATCAGGACCCGGACGGTCCGCATCGGTGCGAGAATCACATGAAGACGATCGTACCAGACCGACCTCGGTTTCGCCGAACCGGGCGGGTCTCCGAGAAGCGATGAGCCGGAGCATGGGAAGGAGGAGAGCGAAGGTCAAAACAAGGAGCGGGGAGAAAAAGGATTCCCAGAAAAGGTGAGGAGAATACAGAAAGATGAGAGTAGAGAAGGCAACAATTGCAGAGAAGAAAGCCATGGGAAAGGGCACTAAGAGTGGAGGAGGATGTAAGTAAAGGAGCCAGTGAGGTTTGTATTATAATACCTCTAATTCTTGGTTAAATCAGTAGTCTCTACTCAGATAGTACCAAATTGGATTATTACCATTTTTCTACTAATCCCATGCATTTCCATGGATACTGTCTGGGCAACTGTTTCTTCCATGTCTTTTTGCTCTAGACACTCTCAATTTGTGTTTTGTCTTATTGCAGATAGAGAGATTTTGTTGCCAGAATTTCGATTTTGGATAGCTGTTTTAGAAGGGAAAGTTTGATCACCTAACCGAGATCATTTATGTCTTATATTAGAAAATTACTCTCATAAAGAAAGAAGTTCACTTTTCCTAAAACCATAGTCCATCGATCTCATAAAATTCTTGTACGTTTCACTTATTGAAGTTTAAAAATTCTTGTACGATTGACTTATTGAAGTTTATAAAAAAATTAGAATAGTCAAAATGTATCTTTGTGGTTAGATAGAAACAGATAAATAAACGTTAGTTAAACAAAAAATTTCAAAATGTAAAATGATATACTCTCTCCGTTCTTTATTATCTGTCCTGTTAATCTTGGGCACGAGTTTTAATAGAAAAATAGTATAGTAAACGTATAGTGTGTAGGGTAAATGATAAAGTAGGAAATGTAATATATTAAAAAGAGTAAAATGGTGATAAAGTGATGATAAATTAGGAAAAAGAGTATATTAAAAAGAGTAAAGTGGTAATAAAGTAGGAAAGAGAAAATAGTTTGTAAAAAGTAAGAGGAGTAAAAGTAATAAAAGTGAGGGTATTTTATCAAAAACTTTCCTAAAATAGAAAGATATACAAATAATAAAAATGAAAGTGAAAACTTAATTTGAGGAAGTGATATGAGAGTAAAAAGGTAAATGAATAATAAAACTTACCAAATACAGAAAGAAGTTCAAATGAGAACTTAATTTTGGAATATCTCAAAAATGAAAGTGAAAACTTAATTTGAGGACAGAAGCCGTGTAGGAGCAAAATATATTCCCTAATTAGTGATTACCACGTCTTATGTCTTATCACTAAACTAAAACATTGTACTACGTATGTAATTATTACGTATCTCTCAGATACACACAGATACGGAGTAGTGATGCATTGGCCTCTCCGAAGCAAGCAAGCAAGCTCAGGTGTAGGGTGTTCCCCAATCAGTACACCAACACCAATAATAAGATTAGTAAATCCAAATATATATTCATTTTAATTGAACTGAATAATTGTTGATTTTCTAGTACGTTGAATTTGAGAAAGTTGTCTGAATATCCTTGCGCTTTATGTAATTGTATTGTATAACCCACTAGAGATTTTATACATTTTAGGAAAAAATTAAATTCTAATGTGCTCAAGATCATTAGCATCCTCGTTGAGAAACTTCCTAATCCATTTTTTTGATAGGGTAAGATTTGAAATTACCAATCCGATACCCGAACAGGTTTACCATTTTTAAACCCGACCCGTCCGAACCTGACTCGTGCTCTGCCTTACACATAGGTGCTTGCTGAAGTATAGATTGCCTTTTGACTGTCTCGTGAGCGACATTTGTCTTTTTTCATAACAACTTTAATTTCAGAATACTCTCATAATCAACCTTTACAATAACTCTAGATATTGAGATCACGAGCTAGCAATAAACCTTATCTTAAAGCTCAATGTTTTGTTCAAGATATTTTTCGAGGGGGGGGGGGGTCACATGTGAAGCAAATGATAATACAATACGTAGTAGTATCGTATTATCTAAGAAGAAGAAATGATAAGGAAGGCGAATGTGGTAAAATGTTTGGATTGACTCATTTTCATCGACGCTGGAATCGATAACGTACTACTTAATTTGATCTCCTCCACAAAGGATGTTTTCTTTTAGATTGAAATTTGTTGGACTGGTCTGTTTAAGTCTGGTCTGGTCTGGTAAACGTCAGGTCTCTGTGTATTTTATAACTATGAAAGTCTGGTCTATTTAAGATTGGTCTGGTAAAGAACTGAAAAACAGTCCAAAAGAAAACATCGTTACGATTCAGGTTAAGAGAAATGATAAATTAAAGAACTAGAACACAAGAATTTACGTGGTTCACACAATCGGGGTGATTGTGCTAGTCCACGGTGAATGAGAGAGCAGTATATTATTATCGACGCGTCAGGGTTTACAAGTACATAAGAGTCGTTTAAATAGGTCTTAGAAAACCTAAACACAAATTAGAGCCACAGGCCTGGAAAAATAAAGCCCGTACAAATTTTTCCCGCATACCCGATCGGGTATCCTCCTATACCCGGTCGGGTATGTATTCCAGAGAGACTTCTGCCACGCTACCCGGTCTGGTAGCTCAGACGGGTATTCTTCCCAGGTCCAAACATCAACATACCCCATCGGGTAAAACACCTTACCTGATCGGGTATCACTTACAGAGAGTTGCCCGACCAGATTCATCTTCATACCCGGTCGGGTAACCCAACATACCTGGTCGGGTATCTGCTTCAGCGTTCAGAACAAGGCTCCATCTTCAACAATCTCCCACTTGGAAGCTTGTTCAACAATTATCTGCCATCCAAGAACATGTATCCTCTGTAAAACTCATGATCTCTCTCTCTCTCATTCACGCCTTCTCATCAAATATCTGGAAGGCCAGTTGAAGCCATGCATAGCTTCAACTTCTCCGTTGTCACTGCCTTGATAAGCATGTCTACTGGATTCTTCGTACCAATGATATTCTTCAAATTTTTGGTACCATCTTCAATCAACTCTCGAATGAAATGATACCGCATCTTGATGTGTTTTGTTCTACTGTGAAACACCGGATTCTTCGCGAGATGGATAGCAATCTGGTTGTTACAATATAGAACACATTCTTCCTACTTCATGCCCAACTCTGAAAGGAAGTTCTTTAACCAAATCAACTCCTTAGCCGCTTCAGCAAGAGCCATATACTCTGCTTCTATGGTTGAAAGAGCCACACTCTTCTGTAGTCTGGACATCCAACTAATCGCCGTACCTCCAATAGTGAACACATACCCCGTAGTGCTCTTCCAGGAATCATAACAGCCCCCCAAATCAGCATAAGCAAATCCTTCTAGGATTACACCATTCCTCCTGAAACAAAGGGCAGTTTCAGAAATGCCTTTCAAGTAGCGCAACAGCCACTTGACTCCTTCCCAATGTTCCTTCCCTGGATTTGACATGAACCTGCTAACGAATCCCACTGCATGAGCAATGTACGTCCTTGTTGACACCATCGCGTACATCAAATTGCCAACGACTGATGCATAAGGAACTTTAGCCATTTCTTCTTTGTCTTCATTGGTCTTTGGAGACTGTTGCTTGGAGAGTATCAAATGACTCCCTAAAGGTGTACTCCTTGGTTTGGCATATGTCATTCTGAACTTCTCAAGGACCTTCTGAATGTACTTCTGCTGTGAATGCTTTGAAGTACCTTGCACCTTGTCTCTGGCTATGCTCATCCCAAGAATCTGTCTCGCCTCTTCTAAATCTTTCATCTCAAATTCTTCGGACAACTTCTTCTTAAGCTTGTTGATCTCCTGCATGTCTGATCTAGCCACCAACATGTCATCAACATACAAAAGAAGAATAATGTATGATGACTTTAATTTATTCAAGTAACAACAATGGTCCATCTTGCATCTACTCTACCCATTCCGCTGCATAAAACTGTCAAACTTCAAGTACCATTATCTAGGAGCTTGCTTCAGTCTGTATAGACTTTTCTTGAGTTTGCACACCAACTTCTCCTTACCACTCACTCGGAAACCTACTGGTTGAGCCATGTAAATGTCTTCTTCAAGGGTGCCATGAAGAAAGGCAGTTTTCACACTCAGCTGCTCTAAATGCAGATTTTCAGCAGCAATGATACCAAGGATCAACCTGATAGTAGTCATCTTCACAACCGGAGAGAAGATTTCATTGTAATCAACCCCCTTCTTCTATTGGAACCCTTTGACAACTAGCCTAACCTTGTATCTTTTTCTCCCATTTGCTTCATCTTTGATTCTGAACACTCACTTGTTCTCCAAAGCTTTCTTTCCCGGTGGTAGCTTGACTAAGGACCAAGTTTGGTTCTTGTCAAATGAATCTAACTCATCCTCCATGAGCTTCTTCCACTGTATGGAATATTTCACTGTCAACGCCACTGAGTAAGATTCTAGTTCTCCATTTTCGGTGAGCAATAACTAATTTGCTGAAGGAGAATATCTGTTAAGAGGTTTTCAATTTCTAGTAGACTGTCTGATATGTGGAGTTGTTGGCTCATGCTCACCTGCCTCTGAACTCCCACTATCTTCATCACTCTCAGTACTTTCTGAAATTCCGGAATCTCATGAGCTCTCACGGCTTCCTGAGCCTCCAACCGTCCCATCAAAACTGACCAGTTGTGCTATGTCATCTTCTGTTATCCCATCAAACACCACTTGCAGTTTGTTTTCTGGTTGCTTGCCTTTGCTTGTATCTGCTGCAAGACCATCTTTATACAGGGCATTCTCGTTGAAGGTGACATCTCTACTTCTGATAACCTTCTTGTTGTGGTTGTCCCAGAACCTGTAGCCCATGTCATCCAACCCGTACCCAATAAAGATACATTTCTTTGCCTTTGCCCCTAGCTTGTCACTATCTGCATCTTTAACTTTGACATAAGAAATACAACCAAAAACTTTCAAGTGAGTAAGAGATACATGTTAACATTTCCTTTCCTCTTCTGGAATTTTGAACCCTATGGGAGATGAAGGTCCTCTGTTGATCAGATACGCTGTTGTGTTCACCGCATCAGCCCAGAACATCTTTGGAAGTCCTGCATGCAACCTTATGCTCCTTGCCCTCTTATTCAGTGTTCTGTTCATACTCTGTGCAGCACCATTTTGCTATGGTGTTTCTGGAACCGCCTTCAGCATCCTGATCCCCTGTTCAACACAATACTCTACATACTTTGTGCTACTGTACTCACCGCCATTGTCACTCTTTAAACACTTAATCTTAAGATTTGTTTCATTCTCAACTGCAGCTTTGAACTTCTTAAAAGTGTTAAAGACATCAGATTTATTCTTAAGAAAATAAACCCATACCTTCCGTGTAGAGTCATCAATGAATGTAACATAGTAGCAGGAACCTCCAATTGAAGAAACTTTTGTGGGTCCGTAAACGTCTGAATGAATCAGCTCCAGCCGCTCAGTCTTGGGTGGTTGTCCTGTCTTCACAAAGGTTGCCTTCTTTTGTTTGCCAAGCACACATGGCTCACAAAACCTCAACTTTGAATTCTTCAAATCTGGGATGTTGCCTTTTGAAGATAGCATCTTCATTTCGTTCTAACTCATGTGCCCAAGTCTTTGGTGCTATAAAGTAGAGACCCCTGTATCTTCAACCGCTGCATTAGCTCCATTTGCGGACACTTCAACCATGTACAGTGTACCATGCTTCTGTCCACGAGCAATAACCAGCTTTCCCTTTGTCACCTTCCATTGCTTGTTGCCAACACTCATGTTATGGCATTCCTCATCAAGCTGTCCCACTAAGATCAACATCTTCTTCAGGTCTGGAATATACCTCACATCTTTCAGCTTCCAGGTTGTGCCCAAAGTGGTACTGAGGACAACTTCCCCAATACCCGTGATCTCCAGAGACTTGTCATCCGCCAAACGAACTCTTCCGCTGTAGGGCCTGAAATTCAGCATCAATTCCCTGCAATGACAGGCATGAAACGATGCACCTGAATCCATGATTCAGGACTCAATTGAATTCTCAACGCTGCAAATTAGAACATCTTCATAGACCTCTGCCACGTTCACCTCCTTCTTGCCTTTGTCTGCAGAGGCTTTTGGGAACTGGTTTCTGAAGTGTCCATTCTCCTTGCAATTCTAACAATTGATGTCCTTCCTGTTTTTGGATTGACCTCTCTTCCTCGACTTTGATCTCCCTCTCCTATTACCTCCTTTGTTGGATTTTCTGCCCCTATCTTCAGTCCTTAACAAACAGTTGGAGCTATCCCCCGTACTCTTCCACCGGATATCCTCACCAAGGATCAAATCACGAATACCTTCAAAGGTAAGCTTAGTGGTTCCGGCCGAATTACTAACTGCTGTGACTGTACCGGACCAACTATCGGGCAAAGTTGATAACAACCGAACCTAACCTGGATATAATTGAATTAAACTCATCGACGTGATCTGTCACGGCTGCACCTTCCTTTATCCTTGTGTTCACCAGATTCATCTTCATACCCGGTCGGGTATCCCAACATACTCGGTCGAGTATCTGCTTTAGCGACCAGAACAAGGCTCCATCTTCAACAAACATCCCATGTCAAGCCAGAGCTAGCTAATAATTATATAATGCATATTCTTAAGATTTATTTACTCTCGTATTATAAGCCAGAGCCCGACCAGCAAGCCTGCCGTCGTATGTTTTACTTCATCCCAAAAATGAATAATGCTTCCCTACCTGCACCCCGCCTTTCGAAGTTCAAACCATGACACACACACACACGCACACGCACGCACGCGCGAGCGCGCACACACACACACACACACACACACACACACACACACACACACATATATATATATATATATATATATATATATATATATATATATATATATATATAGAGAGAGAGAGAGAGAGAGAGAGAGAGAGATGTTCAAGTCCGGAATTCCGGTCCAGAACCTCTGTCCGGATGGCGGCGTTTGGCCACCTTCCCGGTGGAATTTTTCGATGAAATTTTTATGACATGTTCTTCATCAAGTCTAGTTTATCCACAAAACAATCCAGCTGAAAACTCAATCGGGAAGACCGTCAAATCATTTTTTGGAAGTTAACTGCGTTTTATATGTATTTTCCGGCGCAGTTATGTATTAAAGTGTTGATCGAAACGGTTAGGTTGGTTGATTATGTTAAATTATAAAAAATAATTAAAATGGTTACAATGGTCTTATAAAATTAGTTTCAACTTTTATTTAAGATAGATTCTATGGTACCCTTAAGGTATCATACCTTTGTCAACATGGACCAATCAGAATGCTGGAGTTCAATTATTTAAATCTAAATTAAAAATGATATAATAATTTGTATCAATCAAGTGATTGGTACGATATTCCAATTTTTAAATTGGTACATAGTTGTCACCTTGATTTAATTATCATACAAATTCAGGCACCAAATTAAAATGAAATTGACCAACCAGGATCTCCTCAACGGACAACGCATCGCCTAGCCGGAACCCTACCCCATCGGCCATCCCCGCCGCCGTAGAAAATCTATTTAGTGAAGATCTCTGGCTTTTGCGACTATGAACCGTAAACTCGCAGGACTAATCATTGTTGCCATCTCTTTACTGTACGTCAATGGAGTTCTTTCCAAGGCTCGTCGCCCAATCTCTGTGAGAAAATTCACATGTCGTGACTTGTTAATTGTTTTAGAAATTACTGCATTTCACGTAATTTATTATCTGAACTTCTAACCCCATCCATTTTTAATTACTTATACCGTTACAGGAGATGGAGATTCGAGAGAAGAAGCATCATTGCTACGCCAACATCGAAAGGTATTTTACTCAAATCCCTATTTTGGAAGTTTTGAAATTCTGCAAGTGTTTTCTTCTGGTTGTTTCACTATCGGCCATGAGAAGATTATTCGAAAAGAATTTGTTTTCTTATTCATCTCTTTACTGGTACAAACGCTCTTAGGATTTGGTAGTTATTTTTTAAATTGCATAAGCAATTTAAATCTTGCTGACGCTATTCTTTATAGAATTTTTTCCTGTATATCCTTAATATTTCAATGTAGAAAATTAGATTTTTCTTTGTAACTCTACCTGATAAAGAAACTGCCAAGAGCACAAAGTTTGAACATCACTAATTAGTTTTTTTTTTCAAATTGAAAAGTGGTTTATGGGGAGAAAGATGCAAGTCTTCAATGGTAGCAAAGGAGAATTGTGCTCTACAGTGCTTGTCACCAGTTTGTTATGAGCTTGTTTATGAGAGTGATCCAGTAAGAGAAATTCATTTTTAATTGCCTTCATGTTTATGTGCATTGCCAGCCCAATAAGTTTGTTCTGTAACTTAATTTAATGTGAGTTTCTATTATACTGAGTAGCTGGAAGAAGGGGAGAAAGATATTGTCAGGAGTCAAGAATACAAGTATTGCATGCACAGGTATAATTTATACGGTCAACCTTTCTAGCTTTTCATGTTATCCCAAAATATAAATCATGTAAATTCTTGCATTTATATATTCTCCACCTAATATATCTTGATGATACGCTAGATTTGAAGAGGAATGATGGTCTTGAAAGATATACTAATTGGCCACACAATATAAATACTTGTTTTTTATTTCATTTGTTTTTTCGCGGAGGAAGTAATTATTCACTACGAGCACTTATCAAGGTTTTAATACTTATTAAAGCGTGGTGGGAAATTGTGCATGTGAGCCTGAGACAAATCATAAACCTTGAGGCATCTTGAGGCATAAGCCTGAAATTCATATCCCTGTATGGTATACTGCTAGAGTTATGACTGATGAACACATAATATATCATCCAAATCAAAATAACGAAGAAGTTACAAAATTTAGGTGTTATAATCCATTTCTTCTTAGTGGTACACTCTTCTGGTGTGCAGTGGCACTCTTCCTCGTCCAGATTACAAAGTACACATAGAACTCATGAATTACTTCTAGGCTAAAAGAACAGAATATTTTTTTTATGCCCACTAATAGGAACAACTGTAACAAGAATGCCAAGAAAGTTTTGACATTTACTTTACAGAGAGAAAACAGTTATTTGAAGCATATATATGACTGAATATATTTAGTATCTTAGTAGTTGACTTCCCGACACTTTTAGTTTGCTCTATTCCTATGCCTTCTCTGTAGCTTCGGGATGCTACTAAATGCAACATTTTATCAACTCTGTTTGTCGCCTTATGACAGGGTATCTCTTGGAGAGAGTTTAGATGGCATAAGAGGTTCATTCGAGTTCTAGTTTTTGAAGATTGATTTCCAGCCCTTCTCATCCTGGACATAAAGATAACATCACCATGATCTCACTTCTCGGGACATAAAGATACATCACCATGATCTCACTTCTGAGATGGCGGGGAGCAACTTGTAAAATTGATCTAAAACTTAGGGCTTGTTTGGATAATGATAGACTGCTCTTTTTTAGGGATTCGACTACTTTGCTGTGAATTCCCATCGGTCAAACTTCCAAATTGAGCTTTTGAAAAACAACTTTGCTCTTTGGCTGTTTTCCACTAGTGTCAATTTCTGAAACTCCAAGACTGGCAGCGTTTGTTGATAGAAAAGTTCTTACTCACTCTTCACAAATTGCTAATGCTTTTTAACTTCAGAGTTCAAACTTGTGGTAGAATATAGAAATGCCCCATTAATGGTGAAAATGATAAACCACTCAACCCAAAAAGATCAGATTTAAACACATCTCTGTATGCTATAGGTCCATTCCAAAGAAATCCTTAACGCATCTCTATATCAGTTGATATGTACGTATTCCACTATTCCTCATTAAGTGATGCATTACTCTTTTTCAATGTTGCCCGTGATGCCATATAGGAGACGAAAATAGGGCATTCGAGCATGTACTAGCATTAAAAAACTAAGAACCCATTTACAAATATTTAAAACTAGGGTATAAGCATTTAGATTTTCACGTAAAGCAATATTTGAAAACCAAGTAATCTATTACTCCCTCCGTCCCATAAAATAAGTCTCATTTTCCTTTTTGGTCCGTCCCAAAAAATTGTTCCCATTTTCCTTTTTGGAAAGTTTTGTGTGGTTAACATTCATTTACCTTTTTCTTACTCAATCACAACCATACATTTCCACTTTATTCCCACTTTCTTAAACTTCGATCCAAGTCAAAGTGGGACTAATTTTCCGGGACGGAGGGAGTACATTTACTGAACATGAAAATGAATCTTTAAAAAAGTGCCCTAATCAGGAGTAAATATAATTTCAAAACAGGAGCAGTACATTTTTATTCCCTAAATTTGAGTAACTAATCTATTTATATATAAGAAAAAAAGTAGCTCATAAAAATACAGTTTTATTCCTAATAGATCCTATGTGTCAAACTCTCCTCAATTCACTAATTCTTTATAAAAATGACACGTGGCCTTTTTAACTCCAAAAATACAGAACAAAACCAAAGGAAAAGGAAGGGTGAGGCAAGGAGATGTATTTGGTGGGGCCCAAACAATAAAAAACCCCAATTTTCTTTAAAGTGTTATAATTTTTTCATTTTTGCTCCAACTTTTACAAAAACTATTTCAAAATTCA
Organism: Cuscuta europaea; assembly: GCA_945859875.1. Lineage (NCBI taxonomy): Eukaryota > Viridiplantae > Streptophyta > Magnoliopsida > Solanales > Convolvulaceae > Cuscuta > Cuscuta europaea. The sequence continues at coordinate 14,041,410 of CAMAPE010000004.1, forward strand.
TAATTTTTTGTGACCTTTCATTTGAGATCAATATTGAATATATAAAAATATAATTTGCTGACGGTCTCTGTAATTATGTATAAAATAAAATTATATATATTTATATATATTAGGCTATTAAAAATATGGTTTACCCCGAATTATTATGTAACGTGTCTACCTACCAGTGTTAGAGAACATTGTTTACTTATGTCATGTGGCTTCATCTTTTGCATTTTTGTTATTTGCTTTACAAAAAAAACGAATTACAGAGATACAAAATATAAAAATTTGGCCTACTAACATACGTCATCTATCTCAAAAAACTCCAGTCTTTAATATAGTCTTACTTTTAATAACAATATAACGTTATACTCCCATTATTAAAGTGTTATAACCCTTATTCCTTTCTTATTATAATGTCAATCAAAATTCAAAAATTAGCAAATTAGAATGCTAACCACATCGGGTGCTAAAATGCTTATAAATAGAACTTCTAATAGTATGACATTCGTTCTTTTTAAGAGAAGGGACAAATATGAAAAAATCGATTACACATTTTTTGGTTTTTTAAACTGATCTGATCTATTTATGTTTAGCTTGATTGAAGTAATTTTTCTCTCTAAATTTGTTGAAGTTACTATAGGTGATCAGTTTAAGCTGCTTTTCATATAATTCTTTTCTTTATTTTATTAATAAAATATATTTTAAATTAAATTTAACCATAAATCAATAGATTCAACTAATTCAACCACTTCTCTTAGAACTTCATCCATTGAAAAGATTCAACCAATTTCACTGCTACTAAACAATCTCTAAAATTAAAATTAGGCCTTGATAGAGGAAAATCTAAAAATAATAAATTTAATTGAGAAAACTTTCTTAAAGTATTTTATGATTAAGTGCACTCGTTTGATATATAAAAAATGAGCTATGCTTGGGGTACACACTTTTTGTGTACACACTTTTTACACGTCTGTGTAAGGTTTTTTTTTGTCTGTACAGTCAAATACGTTTTGTCTGTACAGACAAAAAACAACCTTACACAAACATGTGTAAAAAGTGTGTACACAAAAAAGTGTGTACCTTTAAAATTTTTCATAAAAAATTAGCAAATAAAAACCTAATTAGTTCTAATAAAATAAAACTTCGAGTTGGTCTATTTAGTTCTTTTTTGAGTTGGTCTAAAGTGAAGACGGTGAGTAATTTGAATTCATCAACGCTACGATTAATAAAAATCTAATGTTATTTTCTTTTTTTTATTCTACTCCCTTCGTTAGACCATTACAAGCATTATTCCTTCATATTATAATGTCACTCGAGAATAAAAAATGTGTAAAAGAAAATGATAATCACATTGCGTGCTAAAAAAGTAAAACTTCTAAATTTAGTTCAATTCATTAGTTCAACATGTTGAAATAATATCTTTATAATATGTTAGTGACTTAAAATTATTTCTTGAATTTGGTTATTACTATGGGCTTCCAATTATGTGCATACGAACGAGACAGATTTACGAAAGTGTTTCAGATGATTCCTAATCTAGCAACTCGAAAAATATTTGAACAAAAAATGTACATCTCTTACTATATAATTGACCATGAAAGAAGCACTATATTAGATTACCAACTAGAATAAGTAGTCAAATCAAACTGAATTTTGAAAATGAAAATAAACTTGCCAATCAAAAGCCCACTCTTCATGATAATAAACCTCCATAGCATAAGCTCTTGCTGTTGAAAAGATATACTGGGTATGCAAAAAAATACTCAAATTGATAACAATCTAAAGGTAGAAAGTAAATGAAAAAGGAATTATGTAATTAATTAATGAAGATGTGGAAGACGAGGAAGTAAAATTGTTATTGGGTGAATCATTACACATTTTTTGGAAGATGTATGAGAATTTTCTCTCATATATAGTGCTTTTAGGTAGAATATAGGTCAGCTAATAATTGAGCAAAATAATTTTTTCTATCATATGAAGTGCTTTGAAATATAAGATAAGTCCGTTTACAATTGAGCGATCAAATTTTATCTCCTATATGTAATGCTTTTAGATATAAGATAAACCGTCTAACAATTGAGTGGAAGAACTTTGTCAGTCATATGTAGTTCGTTTATGTACTCCCTCCGTTCTTTTTTAGTTGCAACGGTCAACATTTCACATTTGTCAACGCACGTCTTTGACTAGGAGTGGACTCGGACCGGGCCAACCGGCCCGGAACCGGACCGGCCCGCTACTGTGCGGGCCCGGCCCGGCCCGGTGAACCGGTTGGTTGACCGGTTCGGGCCACCCGGCCCGATGGGATGGCGGTTCGGGCTCGGGCCCTTCAAAAGGTGAACCGGCCCGGCCGGTTCAAGCCCGGGCCGGACCAATTTATTATTATAATTTTTTTGAATTTTTTTTTAAGTTTTTGGGTTGGGCTGGGTATTTTGGGCCATTTGAGGTGGCTAGGGTTGGTTTGGGGTGAGGGAGGAGGGTTGGGGGTTAACTAGGAAAAGCAAAAAAAAAAATTAGAACCGAGGCCCGGCTCGGCCCGGCCCGGACCCGGGGGTTACCCGGGCCGGTTCCGGGCCTCCCCTTCATGAACCGAGGCCTGGCCGGGCCCGAACTGGAACCGGTCCACCCCTATCTTTGACCGTAATTATATCTTGCAATGGTCAACATTTCACATTCTAGTAGTAAAAAATATTAAAAATCAGTTTTTGAAAATTTGTAATGAGATGAATTGAACAATATTTTTTTAAAAAAATAATTTTCATAAAATAATAACGTAAAACGTAGTCAAAGTAGAGCATGTGAATAGTGTAAAATTCAACATATTGCGATTAAAACGGAATGGAGGATAATATAATATAAGCCGGCTAACAGGTGAGATGAAGTATTTTCTTTGCAACATGTAATGCTTTTTTATATAAGGTAAACCGACTAACAATTGAGTGAAAGAAATTTCTCTCTCATATATAGTGTTTTTAGGTACTACCTCCGTCCCATAAAATTCTCCCCACTTTGACTTGACACGGAGAATAAGAAAGTGGAATAAAGTGGAAATGTATGGTAGTGATTGTGTAAGAAAAAGATGAAATGAATGTGAACCACACAAATTGTCCAAAAATAGTAATTGGGAAGTTTTTTTTGGGACGGCTCAAAAAGGAAGCTGGGAAGAATTTTATGGGACGAAGGGAGTATAAAATTTTAGGTATAAGAAGATTAGATCATAATTAAGGAAGCTAACAATTGAGCGAGAGAAATTTCTCTATCATATATAATGTTATTAGGTACAAGATAAGCCACTTAACAATTGAGTGAGAGAACTTTCTCTCTCATATATAGTGATTTTAGATATTAGAAGATAAGTGTGCTAACAATTGAGCGGAAGAACTTTGTTAGTCATATGTAGTTCTTTTAAGTATAAGATAAGATAAGTCGGCTAACAGGTGAGATGAAGTATTTTCTCTTCAACATGACGTGCTTTTCGATATAAGGTAAGCCGACTAACAATTGAGTGAGAGAAATTTCTCTCGCATATGTAGTGATTTTAGATATTAGAAGATAGGTGTGCTAACAATTGAACGGAAGAACTTTATCTGTCATATGTAGTTCTTTTATGTATAAGATAAGCCGACTAACAGGTGAGATGAAGTGTTTTCTCTGCAACATGTAGTGCATTTTTATATAAGCCGACTGACAATTGAGTGAGAGAAATTTCTCTCTCATATGTAGTGTTTTAGGTATAAAATTTAGGTATAAGAAGATTAGGTCATAATTAAGGAGGCTAACAATTCAGCGAGAGAAATTTCTCTATCATATATAATGTTATTAGGTACAAGATAAGCGCCTAACAATTGAGTGAGAGAAATTTCTCTCTCATATGTAGTGATTTTAAATATTAGAAGATAAGTGTGCTAATAATTGAGCGGAAGAACTTTGTCAGTCATATGTAATTCTTTAAGTATAAGATAAGTCGGCTAACAGGTGAGATGAAGTATTTTCTGTGCAACATGTAGTGTTTTTCGATATAAGCTAAGCTGACTAACAATTGAGTGAGAGAAATTTCTCTCTCATATGTAGTGATTTTAGATGTAAGAAGATAAGTTTTGCTAATAATTGAGCGGGAGAATTTTCTCTTTCATATGTAGTGCTTTTGGGTATTAGAAAATTAGAAGATAAGCTTGCAACAATTGAGTGGGAGAATTGAGTGGGGGATTTTCTCTCTCATATGTAGTGTTTTTAGGTACTATAAGATAAGTTTGCTAAAAATTGAGCAAGATAACTTTTAATCTCATATGTTGTTCTTTTAAGTATATAAGATAAGATAAGATAAGATAAGCCCGCAACAACAAATGAGCGGGATAATTTTCTCTTTCATTTGTATTGGGTATAAGAAGCTAAAAAGATAAGCTTGCTAACAATTGACCAAGAGAAATTTCTTTCTCATATGTAATGTTTTTAGTATAAGGTAAGATAAGTCATCTAACAATTGAGCGGATAATTTTTTCTATAATATATATAATGCTTTTAGATATAAGTTTTTAGATATAACAAAGACTAAGCCATAAGCCGTCTAGCAATTTTCTCTATCATATACATTGCTTTTAGGTATAAGAAAAGTCGGCTAACAATTGAGCGGGATAATTTTCTCTCATATGTAGTTCTTTTAGGTATTAGAAGATAACTTGCTAACAATTGAACAGAATAATTAACAATTTAGCGGAAAAATTATTCTCTCCCATATATAGTATATTTAGAGATAAGGTAAGCAGACTAACAATTGCGCGGAAGAACTTTCTCTCTCACATGTAAGAGTTTTAGGTATAAAAAGTCAAGTTTCCTAATAATTGAGTGGACGAACTTTCTCTCTCATATATAGTTCTTTTTAGGAAAAAGGGGCAAATAAGCCCGCGTACTGACAAAAAAAGGTCAAATAAGTCCTCATATAGGAGACTCTGTCCGGCCGTCGTCATTTGGGACAGTTCCCGGTGGAATGTTTTGATGAATATTTTTGAGAATCTTATTCACTAAGTCTAGTTTACTCATACCAAATTTCAGCTAACAATTCAATTGGGAAGGCATTCAAATAAATTCTTGAAGATAACTGCGTTTTTAACTGCACAGTTATCTTAAAGAATTCATTTGAATGTCTTCCCGATTGAATTTTTATCTAAACTTTGGTATGATTAAACTAGACTTAATGAATAATATGCTCAAAAAATTGCATTAAAAATTTCTACCGGAAACCGCCCCAAATGACGACGGCCGGACATAGCCTCCTATATAAGAGCTTATTTGACATTTTTTGGTTAGTACGTGGGCTTATTTGCCCTTTTTTCCTTCTTTTTAAGTACAGATAGTCTAGCTAACAATTGAGTGGAAAACTTTTCTCACCCATTGGTAGTGATTTTAGGTATAACATGAGCTGACTAACAATTGAACGGGGGAATTCTGTCTCTCATATGTAGTGTTTTTAGATATAATAACAAGATAAACTTACTAATAATTGAGCGGGATAATTTTATTTCTCATATGTAGTGCTTTTAGGTATTATTAGAAGATAAACTTGTCAACAATTGAGAGGTGAATTCTCATATATGTAGTTCTTTTAAGTATGAAATAAGTCAGCTCTAAGCAGTAGAGTTTTTTTCTCATGCGTAGTGTTTTTATGTATAAGTTGTTCCGGCTAACTAGCAATTGAGTGAGAGAATTTTCTCACATGTGTAGTTTTTTTTGTATCAAATAAGCCGATTAAGAATCGGGTAGGATAATATTCCTCTCATATGCTATCACTATTCACTAATTTAACTAATGAGTAGCAAGTTCTTATATAACTAATACGTAGTATTCATTAATTTTAATATTTATTGTATTCACTTTTTTAGAATAGTATTTAATTTTAAAATTAATTTAATCATGAAAATTAAGAAGTAGCAAATTCTAATGAGTGGTGTTTAATTAATTTTTCCGAATATACTCTTCATTGAATATTTATTGTATTAACTTATATATTATTGTATTAGGTTATTGTACTTTTATTTTTCGAAAATGTAGAATCCTAACAATTAAAGTTATTTTTATTTTAATATATAATTAGATAATGAGTGAAAATATGCACCGACTGTTCTTTCCGGTGCGTATGCACGGGTACTATACTAGTGCTTTGGAAAATACTACTCTCTCCGCCTCTTAAAACTTTGTTAAGGTTGACCGTCCGAGAGATTAATAAAGTAAAAATTATGTGGTAGAAGTTTGTGCAAAGGAGAGAGAATTGATTATAACCACAAATTCATTACTTAAAATGGAAAGTGACAAAGTTAGTGAGATATCCAAAAAACAAAAGTTGACAAAGTTTTAAGGTATGAATGAAGTATTAATTATGGAATATGGAAGCATACTCATATTTAAAATCCTGTAATGTCAAATTATGACAACAAAATTCTAGGATGACACCAAGTCACTCATATTTTAAAAACATGGTATTCTTAGTTTGGAACTTTGCATTACTTTTAGTTCTATTTCGAGAATTTTCCGTATAACTTTGTTTCCTATAATTTGATTATTACTAACTTTGTCTCACTATTATTGTTCCGTTGCGGTTTACGATACTTGACCGATGATAAAGCAATTAGATCTCTGTCAGCACTCAAATTACTTTTAGATTTTTTTTACATATTCAGAAACTACATTAAAAGTTTTACAAAATCGCAAAAATCATAATCAAATTTGATAAAAAATTGATATATAAAATAATAGAATAATAGTAATTTGTGTTGACCAAGTGAATAGGCATGTCCGTCTTTTAGAAGGTACAATAGGTGCTTGACACCGGAGCTCACTTTTGTAGGGGCCCTAGGGGGCCTCCAAAATTTTAGAATGTAGTACTACATATGAGTTATATGTTGATTTTTCTAGATGTTATGTATTATTCAAGATTCCAAACGATATACGATAGTACAACTTTTAGATTCTCTAATTTGTGTACTTAAAATATCATAAAAATTATATTTCATTGAACTATCTAGTTTATTTGTTTTTTATTTTTAAATTTTGTATTTCTTCTTGTTTTAGGGGGGCCTCAATTTGTCATTTAGAACCGGGGCCTCCAAATTCATTAGACGACCCTGTGAATAGGTATTGGGACAATAATAGTGGAATGTAGGGAGTACTAGTTAAAGTAAATAAAAAACTTCACTTGTTTATATCATTTCATGATCATTCTATAATTACTTTAGCAAATGGATGTAATGGAGTATATGGCCTAGGACCACCCCGTCCACATACTCCTTCTGCACTATTGCAGGCCCAACTGCCCCAACAGGCTCGAAAGAGACTGACCACCACCGAGTGGGCCGTCAAGTACCATAGCTGACAACAACTCAAGAATGAACTTCCAAGAGAATCGATCCAGAGCATCCCCGTCTTTAGGTGAGCCCTCGGGAAAGAGCCCTCAGTACCCTCGGTCCTCCATCTTCCACGGCCCACTTACTGCATTTTTAATGCTCCATCATGTGTCTGGTACAACGGAGCTCCCCACCATATACTAGCTTATACATGTTCGTGCATTTAATACATTTAGCATTTATGACTAGTATAAATAGTTGTCCCTTGCACTTCATTGATACTATTTGAAAATCTTTAATACTGCTTGCACTTCTCTCTCTAACTTACTGACTTTGTCTTCTATCTACATACCACTAGTGACATGGTATCCCAGTTTAGCTAGCTATCAGGTTGTAAAGTCAATGAAAGTCACACATTTATACTTGAAATAAGATTCGTTTAGTCATATTAAAAGAACAACACTTAAACTTCTTTTTAAAAAGTGAAGAGTCATATTTTTTTAAGAAAAATGGTCATCCTATTTTAAAAATATGTTATGCTTAGTCATGTCTACTATATTTTATTTGTTAAGTTCTTATACACTATTAAAATTGAAATACATATAAAATGTATACAAAATAAATAAATTAGTTGAAATATATTTTATTCAAATAAAATATTATTTTCATTTTATATGTACCTCCAAGGTTGTTTAGGTTGTTAAAATCTAGATTTGAATGGCAAAATCATAATGAAATCACAAAAAACGGACTGAAATCGTTTAAAATCGCGTGAAATCGCAATTACACATCGATTTTACAATCTTAATTTGAAGCCTGTACCGACAAAATCTAGCCCGGGAGAACTCAAGTCAGGGTAGAAGTCTAGAAGACCCATATTTGTAAGAGCATTGAGAGGAGCAAACTTCTCCTCTGTCCTGTGTGGGATATCAAACAAAGTGGAAGAAGTACAGAATTTGAGAAAAGTAAAATCACGCCTCCATTGCCCGCAAGGATTCGAACCCACTTATAAACCTTCCAAGCAGAACATAAATTATGAATCAATGAACTATTATTAATTGGCCTATTAATTTCTACGTAGTACGTAGTATATACTACTACGTGGTACGGAATATATTCTAATTCCTTACAGCTAAGATTTATACTTTTGCCAAGTAATTACTTGTTATGAGCTTATATTAACACAAAATTGTAAAATTTAAACTTATTATTTGACTTAATAATGTTAGATTGTTGATTTCTTTGAACTAATATTTCAAATATTCTTTATTTTTTTATCGTTTATAGAATCTTACGATTTATGATTTGATTTAACGATTCGATTTTTAAATCTATTTACCGATCCGATTCAAAAATAAGATTTTAACAACTGTGTATTTCTATTCCCACTTTTGTGATATTGGAACTTTTGAATGGTCATAACCCCGTTTTATTAAAATATGAACATACCTACAATAGAGCAATTATGTGACAACTTCCGGCGTAGTTATGTTATGGCGGCAGCGCCAATTCTCTTCGCTTTTCTGATCACCCAGCGGGAGAAGGAGATTGGCGGTCCCCCATCTTCTATTATACAAAGATAGGAGAAAAACTGTACAGTGTTCCCGCCCAAACACTGTACAGTAATGGGTCGGATCAATATGATATGGGTCCAGAGACGGGTGGGTGTGTTGAGTGGTGACAGGTAGGAGTGGGCACGGTTGGTTAACCGTATTTCGGTTAATTACCAATTTATGGTTAACCGAAATATCGGTTAATATGTTTATGATATCAGTAACCGTACCATAACGACGGTTAACCGGGTAACAATTAACCATCTCATAGGTTAACCGTTAATCGGTTAACCAAAAAACCGTATATACAAAGTATATGAATAAACTACTAACTAGGTTCGTTTTAATATTGTGGTATGAATAACGCCCTATACTAAATTACGTTACAGACGTAGTAAATTACGTATATGCAGTATTGTGGTTTTCAGAATAACTTTTTTACCAACCGGAAGTTTACTACAATATACTCCGTATAATACTACATACGGAGTACGTGTTACGAAGAATTTATACGGAGTACGTAATATGCTTCAACTGTGATTCAATATGTACTCGTACTGTCTTGTAGTGTATAACTAAAAAAGTTAGATTTGAAACATATGTTTCAGAAAGTTGAGAAAATTTCTTGTAAGATGCAATACCATATTCTTTGAATCTAAAATGAAATTTTAAATATAAAATCCGAAAATAAAATTAAGTATTAAATCTAAGATGCAATACCATATATATACTCCGTAAATTTGTAAATAAATATGGACAAGGAGTTTGATGGAATATATGGCCCGGGAACCCCCGGCCCACAGACTCCTACTACTCCAGCGAAGGCCCAAAAGGCCCAAAAGGCCCAACAGGCCAAAATCACAGCGCCCAGAGTACCAAGCAGTCCGCACTACGCGCCAGGGGTGCCTTCGGCCCCCTGGCCGAAGGCTCCAAATTCTCACAGAACGGGTTTCTCAAGCAAATTAAGAAACTGGGAGAAAACGGCGAAAACAGTAGCCCTCGGCATTGTGAGCCCTCGGCACCAGGGTGCCATCGGGTGGAAGAGCCCTCGGCTACTGCTCTATAGCCGAAGGCATCTCACTCGACAAGATATCCGCCTCACATGCGTACAGATCACCGTACCCCGCATAGACGTCCCATCCAACAGCCGCATTAAATGCGGCCACATGCGGCTGCCAGCGCCAACCAGTTGAGGTGACCCCTCGGCCAATGAGCGCTTGACACGTGTCCCTGCCCGACATTTATTGCTACTATAAATAGCACCCCATTTCCTCATTTGTAACCACGCTGAAAACGGCATTCATACTGAATACACTCTCTCTCCACTTTTACTTACTTGCTCTGACTTCTCTCTAAGTTATTCCCCGTAATAACCCTTCGGATATATACCCCCGGGTAGACTATCCATCATTTGGTGCTCTCGTTGAGAGGTCGAACAATCGAGTAAGAAACCCTCCCCCTCGGCCAAACACAAAACACTAGCCCTCTATCAAAATGGTGAGGACAACACGTGCCAACTCAAAGAACGTAGAAGACAAGAACCTGGCCCTCGGTGACGTTAACGCCCCCGAAGCCTCTCACAGGGCTCCCGAGGGCGGTGTCATTGCTGGGCTGGAACAGGCGGCTGTCGACCTACGCCTTCAGATCCAACAAAATGCCCCCGATGCCCGCCTCGGCATCGAGGCCAAGAAGAAAAACCGGAGCGATGACCAAGTCAGCCCTCCGGTACTCACCATCGACGTGCAATCGGCGCTCTCCGCCTTCATCCAGACGCTCACCCAGAACCCGGGTGCCTTCGGCACCCTGGCTCCAGCTCACCCTCAGATCGGGGAAAATATCATACTTCCCCCTCTGCCACACCCCTTCGGAAATCCCACCCCTCGGGTGAGAAACGACGAAGGGGTGGTGGCCCAAGATACGTCCTCCCAGGAAATTCAGTCCCGGGACCGCCATAATGACAACAGGGAAAGGCCCCGTACTTCCGCCCTCAACCGGCTCGGAGGAGGGCCAGACCGCCGAGGGGTCCAAGACCGCCTCGGGGGGAAAGCACTCCAAAGGCCCCAGGAAAGCGGGGGATCTATTTCGAGGGCAGACGAGGAGCGTCCCCCTCGGGACAAAGGCAAGGCACCCCTTCATGCCAATGATGCTCGACACCAAATCAACCAGGCCCACTCGGCCCGGGTTCGTTCGCAGGGGGCGGAGACCCTCCCGAAGGATCCACGGGACGAGATTATTGCGGCCCTCCAACGCCGGCTTGACGAGATGGAGTCCAACAAAGCTCACGCCACCACCTCCACCCCTCATTCAGATCTCAAATACGAGGCCATGATGGCCAAAATGGAGGAGTTACAGAAAAGGGTGGCCGAGGGCTCCGGGGAACCCGTCATCCAGCTCCGGACTCGGACGCCATTTACCCCAAGGGTATTGGCGGCCCGGATCCCGGAAAAATACCGAGGGCAACACATACAGCCCTACAACGGGAAAACGGACCCCCAGGAACACTACAGCAAATACCAGAACAGCATGATGATGGTGGGGGCGTCAGACGAATATTTGTGTCGATGGTTCCTCTCCACCATAGAGGGACCGGCATACGAATGGTTCAACAGGCTGCCCGAGGGCTGCATTGATTCGTGGCAAGAACTCGCCCAACGATTCTTGACACAATTCGCCGGGAGGCGTCTGATAAGTCCATTTTGTACTTATTTTTCTTATCAATTTTAAGCGATTTTGGATTGGAAAATAGAAAAACAAGGCATGTTTTATATATTTTGGTTCAAGTTTCATGAAATCAGGTAAAAATCACGTCCATGATATGTTTGACGAAATTTCGGGTCAATTAAGCCCAAAATGCGTCACTTTGAGTGAAAAATGATTTCATACCGAAAGAAGCAAGCAGAATTTCAAAGTGGTCCAGAAGAGAAAGTTGAAGAGCACAAAATACAGAACAAGATGGTCAAATAAACTCAAAGGCGGCCTGGCAGGCGGCCAAAAAATGGAGGCCTGAGCGGCCGCCTGCCGTTTTTTTGAAAAATCGATTTTTTGGAAATTTGACCGAACCGGAGAAAAACGGAAGGCGGCCGACACTGGACGGAAGGCGGCCGCCTTCGATGACCGCCTGCGGCACAAAACGACGAAACGAACAACCGGTCGGTGCGATGTGACGGCAGGCGGCCGGAGCAAGGCGGCAGGCGGCCGCCTGTTTGGAGGCCTGCGAGATTTTTGGTGCTATAAATAGCCCGATTTTTGCTGAACTCAAACACACCATTCTTAGCCCGAAACTAGTTCAAAAAGGTCTTCTTCTTCCTCTTCAAAGCTCGGATTTCCACCATTGTTGCACCTTCAACTTCAATCTTTCATATCTTTTTCATTTTAGCTCCAATTTGTAAGTTCTTTATATGTATTTTCATCTTCTCAACGAGTAGAATCTGAATCCGTGCTTTGTTTTCTCGATCTGTTCTTCGAATGTTTCCAGAATATTTATCTAGTATTTCGCATTTTCTTCCATAAATTAAATAAAATAGTTGTTGATGTTGAATTCATTCCAATTAATTATATAGTTGTTCACTAGCCTCAAGGTTGTTATTTATCTGAAGAAAGTTAATTTTCTCGAAGTGAAAGTAATTTTTAATTAATTTCGGTAATTAGGTGTTATTATTGCATAAATTAAATTAATTACACAAAAATAGAAAAAAAATAGTCTCGGCCCTAATTCCAGTTTATTTCAATGTAATATAACCCCTAGTAGTCAACAAAAAATTTAGAACGAATTTAGCCTATTTTTAATTGCCTTTTGTATTTTATAGTTAAAAGTGGGAAAATTATCAATTAGGGTTAAAATTGGATTTTAGGTTTAAAAATTCGTGAAAAAAATCCAAAAAGTAATATTGTAGTTCCAGAAAGTTTATTTTGATAATATCTTATTTTTGTTTAATTTTTGCTATTATACATGTTTAATTTCTTGTTAATGTTTAATTTATTTACCATATTATTGAATGCAAAAATAATGTTTAGTAGCTAAATTTGTTTTGGGCATGAATTGAGTAAAGGAATATGGATTGACTTTTTAGCCGAAAATTAGGGGTTAAAATTAATTAATTGAGCTAGTTATTCAATTTGATGAATTAGTAATTAATAGTTGTTAGCCAATTTCATTAATTAAATTTTGGAAAATTATTTCTAACTTGTCTATGAGATTAGAAAGTAATTTGAGCCAACTTTATTCAAGCACATTAATAAGGCCTAGAAATAGGATAATTTTAATGAAATGGATTTACATCTTGTCTATGAGAAATAAATTCAAATTGCTTAAATAATGAATTTAATTAGTTAATGAATTTGGCTATTTTTATTAATTAAAATTTTGGAGAATTATTTCTGCCTTGTCTATGAGATTAGAATTTAATTCAAGCCAACCATTTTTGAATACATTAATGAAACCTAGAAATAGGATAAATTAATGAAAGTAATTTCTATTCTTGTCTATGAGAAAAGAAATTATTAGTCCAATTGTTGTTTTAATTCCCCTAATTACTAGGTCCAAGAATATATCCATTTCTAATTATTCAATTCATTGCCCTTCTTTGATCAATCCATTTAGAGTTTAATATTTTTCATTTAGTTTAATTTTGAGCCATCATTAGTATTTGCATAATTTAATTACTTTATTTTTCAAAAACTAGTTTAGAAAATCAATCAAAAGTTTTAATTTGGAAAGCTTCCAATAATTTGCGATAACCTGTGACTGAGCTTAAAATCAAGAAACTCCTCCGCCATTCCTCAAGAGACACGATACTCGGGGAAAAACCGAAAGGTTAGACTCCGTTTTACTACAACGCCGCGAAAGCGGTTATCAAATGGCGCCGTTGCCGGGGAATGGCACGGTGAAATCTTGATTTTGATTTTAGCATGGGCGAATTCAAGTTAGGGAGACTTTCTATTTCTTTTTTTGTTTTGTTCTCACATGTTTTCTTGAGATTTCCTCATGGATTACTCAAGTGAACACTTTCATTCTCCACCACCATATCACTATCCATATAATGAACAACAAGTTTTCCAAAATAATCAAAATGAAGGATATTATGAGCAAGGTTATGAGGATAACAATCAATGGTGCGAAAATCCACCTTTGGGATATGGAGATTACCAATTTCAAGATAACTATTTCTACCAAGAGCAAAGCTTTGAATGCTATGATGATTTTTCCTATCAAGGTAATAATCATGATAATTTTAATTATTATGAAAATTACCACGAAGGGCTGGAAAATCATTACCCCGGCACAAACGAGTACTCCTACGAGGTTGACTCTGGAATTTCACCTTATCCTGAACACGAGCTCGAAAAATTAAAATCATCCTTGCACGAGTTTAGGGAAGAATTAAAAAGAGCAAGAATTGAACTAGCATCTCGTGACGAGAGTATCAAGAAATTATGTGAACAAATCATTTATGATAATGAACACAAATTTCAAGAGGAGATATACGAGGAAGGTGCTAAATCTGAGGAGGAGACTGCGGTAACTATGAGCGAGACGGTTGAAACTCTTTGCACTCCTATTTCTTTTGAGTCTCTCATTGCTACTGAGCTAGATCCTGTCCTCATAGAAATTGGTCCTGAAGAACTCAATCTAGAAGTGCCCACAGGAGTTTATGAAGAGACCATATATGAGGAGATACTTTGTGACACCGGCCCTACCCTACCATCTATGGATGATTTCTCACCTAAAGAGTCCTTGAAAGATAACCTTGACGAAGCTGGTGATCCTACACGAGCCCAAGTGCCTGATCAAGTAGTTGATGAAACATGTGATATTGAGGAAACATTCTCCGATGACGCCTTCTTTGACTCTCTACTCAATGATGACGAACATAGTTGTTCTAGGCAAGGATCTGTTTGCCTAGATGATAAATGTGGGGTTAGTGAGTTAGGAAGTTGGGATGCATTCTTAGAGAGTGACACAGAATCTAAACTTTGCGATTTTCATGTTGAGGGCATAAATGAAGAAGAGAAAACTCATCAAGAGGAGTATCAAATCTCTAGTCACGCTACTTTTACCTTGATGACTCCATTTGAGCGGTTGGAGAAACCAGAGGCACCTAATCCTGAAATACTTGTTGATTCTACTAATGAGAGTGATGCAGGATATGTGTTAATTTCATGTTCGAACGATGTGTTCTTTGAAGATTATATCACATTTCGGTGGTCACAAGAGTTCGAAGGTCTACGCCATCTGACGGCATACCTGGAGGATAAGGTGGAGGCACTAATGATGAGTGCTCCACGACTGACTTGCATTACAGAAAGTTCTCTCTCAAACGTCAAGCTAGTGACGTTAAAGAAGCGCTTCTTGGGAGGCAACCCAGGTTTTTCATAACTTTGTTTGTTTGTTTGTTTTGTGTGATTGCAGGTGGTGCTTCAATAAATAAATTGTGAGTTGAACGCTTTGACCCGATTTAAAAAAAAAACTGATCATGGACGATATTTTTAAAACAATTTTATTCCTGTTTTCATTATTCCTCTTCACAAAATCTTTTCAAAACTCAAGTGTGAGGAAAGAACAAAAAAAAATGCCTTTATTTCTAAAACTTTGTGCATTAAAATGAGACCTCGAGGACGAGGTCCAGCTCAAGTGTGAGGAGGTTGTGTTTTACACTCAAATAGTTAAAACCTTGTTTTAGATCAGTCTTTTTACTATTTTTGATATGAAACATTCACCTCTCAATTGTTATCAATCACATAATAGCTTAGAGGATCACCCTTATTATAAGAATTTACTTTTATTATTATTTTTAGAAAACTTGAAATTGTTATGGGTTTTGGTTGCGAATGTAAAGGGCTAATTTTGTTTTAATAGGACATTCATTTTATTCATAAAAAAATACTAGTATTAATAAATCTCTTCAAAACTCATTGTTAAAGGACAATTCCATCTTCGAAAAGGGGCTCTGTTTCATTCGTTAATCATAGTCTGTGAGAATGAAATATGCACCTACCATGGGATAACACCGCCAACAAGAGTGGACAAGAGGAAAAAAAAACATAATTTGTGAATAAGATAAATGTCCAATTTAGAATAATGAAAACCTTGGGATAAGGAATTGATTGGTGGTTTAACATAATCAATAGTTTTTTATTCAGTAATAATAATTTTAAATTCTTGTATTTTGGGTGATTTTTCTAAACTGTTTAAAAATTGAAAATAAAATAAGGGGTTTTTGTTTCTATTTCTGTAATAGCAACTCGATTGTAATACAATAAGTTTTTACCTTTCTGAGTGTGTTTGCAACTGATTCGTCGCTTGGGGACAAGCAACGCTTAAGTGTGAGGAGATTGATAAGTCCATTTTGTACTTATTTTTCTTATCAATTTTAAGCGATTTTGGATTGGAAAATAGAAAAACAAGGCATGTTTTATATATTTTGGTTCAAGTTTCATGAAATCAGGTAAAAATCACGTCCATGATATGTTTGATGAAATTTCGGGTCAATTAAGCCCAAAATGCGTCACTTTGAGTGAAAAATGATTTCATACCGAAAGAAGCAAGCAGAATTTCAAAGTGGTCCAGAAGAGAAAGTTGAAGAGCACAAAATACAGAACAAGATGGTCAAATAAACTCAAAGGCGGCCTGGCAGGCGGCCAAAAAATGGAGGCCTGAGCGGCCGCCTGCCGTTTTTTTGAAAAATCGATTTTTTGGAAATTTGACCGAACCGGAGAAAAACGGAAGGCGGCCGACACTGGACGGAAGGCGGCCGCCTTCGATGACCGCCTGCGGCACAAAACGACGAAACGAACAACCGGTCGGTGCGATGTGACGGCAGGCGGCCGGAGCAAGGCGGCAGGCGGCCGCCTGTTTGGAGGCCTGCGAGATTTTTGGTGCTATAAATAGCCCGATTTTTGCTGAACTCAAACACACCATTCTTAGCCCGAAACTAGTTCAAAAAGGTCTTCTTCTTCCTCTTCAAAGCTCGGATTTCCACCATTGTTGCACCTTCAACTTCAATCTTTCATATCTTTTTCATTTTAGCTCCAATTTGTAAGTTCTTTATATGTATTTTCATCTTCTCAACGAGTAGAATCTGAATCCGTGCTTTGTTTTCTCGATCTGTTCTTCGAATGTTTCCAGAATATTTATCTAGTATTTCGCATTTTCTTCCATAAATTAAATAAAATAGTTGTTGATGTTGAATTCATTCCAATTAATTATATAGTTGTTCACTAGCCTCAAGGTTGTTATTTATCTGAAGAAAGTTAATTTTCTCGAAGTGAAAGTAATTTTTAATTAATTTCGGTAATTAGGTGTTATTATTGCATAAATTAAATTAATTACACAAAAATAGAAAAAAAATAGTCTCGGCCCTAATTCCAGTTTATTTCAATGTAATATAACCCCTAGTAGTCAACAAAAAATTTAGAACGAATTTAGCCTATTTTTAATTGCCTTTTGTATTTTATAGTTAAAAGTGGGAAAATTATCAATTAGGGTTAAAATTGGATTTTAGGTTTAAAAATTCGTGAAAAAAATCCAAAAAGTAATATTGTAGTTCCAGAAAGTTTATTTTGATAATATCTTATTTTTGTTTAATTTTTGCTATTATACATGTTTAATTTCTTGTTAATGTTTAATTTATTTACCATATTATTGAATGCAAAAATAATGTTTAGTAGCTAAATTTGTTTTGGGCATGAATTGAGTAAAGGAATATGGATTGACTTTTTAGCCGAAAATTAGGGGTTAAAATTAATTAATTGAGCTAGTTATTCAATTTGATGAATTAGTAATTAATAGTTGTTAGCCAATTTCATTAATTAAATTTTGGAAAATTATTTCTAACTTGTCTATGAGATTAGAAAGTAATTTGAGCCAACTTTATTCAAGCACATTAATAAGGCCTAGAAATAGGATAATTTTAATGAAATGGATTTACATCTTGTCTATGAGAAATAAATTCAAATTGCTTAAATAATGAATTTAATTAGTTAATGAATTTGGCTATTTTTATTAATTAAAATTTTGGAGAATTATTTCTGCCTTGTCTATGAGATTAGAATTTAATTCAAGCCAACCATTTTTGAATACATTAATGAAACCTAGAAATAGGATAAATTAATGAAAGTAATTTCTATTCTTGTCTATGAGAAAAGAAATTATTAGTCCAATTGTTGTTTTAATTCCCCTAATTACTAGGTCCAAGAATATATCCATTTCTAATTATTCAATTCATTGCCCTTCTTTGATCAATCCATTTAGAGTTTAATATTTTTCATTTAGTTTAATTTTGAGCCATCATTAGTATTTGCATAATTTAATTACTTTATTTTTCAAAAACTAGTTTAGAAAATCAATCAAAAGTTTTAATTTGGAAAGCTTCCAATAATTTGCGATAACCTGTGACTGAGCTTAAAATCAAGAAACTCCTCCGCCATTCCTCAAGAGACACGATACTCGGGGAAAAACCGAAAGGTTAGACTCCGTTTTACTACAACGCCGTGAAAGCGGTTATCAGCGTCGCACAAGGAAGCACTTCTCCCACCTCCTAACAATACGCCAGAAGAAGGATGAGACCCTTCGGGATTTCCTGGAGCGCTGGAGGACGGAGGCCGACAAGGTCGACGGTGCTGATGACGGGACCCTCCTGGCCCTCCTACAAACCGTCCTCCGCAACGGTAACTTTTCAAGGAGCCTCATCATTGAACCCCCCCGCGACTACATAAGGGCTTTGCAGCGGGGGGACCGATATGCTGAGGCCGAGGAGGTGGAGAAGTATCACCAGCATCCGGACCAGCAGCCCCTCGAGGGCTGACAACAAGCATAACCGAGGGCCGGGGGCTCCTCCAAATCGCCCCAAGGCTTCGGGACCCTCTGATGACCGCCCTCGGCAAGGCCAAGCCAAGCCCGGGGGAGGTTATAAGAGCAACCCTAAGACTTGGGCCCAGCCCATTCTCCTGGACCGCCCTCGGACACCATTGACGCACCCCGTCAGCATCATCCTCGATTTTGCCGAGGAGAGGGGCCTCGTTGAGCGCGACTCTCGCGCACCCCCGGAGGTACACGCTATCAACCCTCAGTTCCCCTACTGTCGCTTCCATCGGCACCAGGGGCACAGGACCGATGACTGCCATCAGCTGAAGACGGCCATCGAGAGATTAATACAGGCGGGGCACCTGTCCCAGTTTGTCCAGAGCCCTCGGCAGGAGGGACCTTCTCATCAGGGACCTCCCCGAGGGCACCATACGAAGGTAAATGCCTGGGTAAATCCGAACACCATCCCCCTCGGCAAGAAGAGGGAGATCGGAAACTTGGAAGAAGAGGGGGAGGAGTACCCCCACTACCAGGAGAAGAAACGCCACATCCTCATGATCACCGGTGGCAATACAGGGGGCGATTCCACTAGCCAACGAAAGAAGTGGGCTCAATCGCTTTACGTGGGGGAAGTCACTCATATGCCCCCGGTAAAGCGACTGAGGGAGGAACCCATCACCTTTACCAACGCAGATCTCCCTCCTACTTCTTCTCCTCACAGGGATGCCTTGGTGATTCGGACGGAGATAAACGACACCATCATTCACCGAACTTACGTTGACACGGGCAGCTCCGTCAATGTAATGTACCTCAGCACCTTCAGAGAGCTGCATCTGGAGAGGGGGTCCCTTCGGCCCATTAAGACCCCTCTTGCCGGCTTCACCGGCGACACTATTGATTCCGAGGGGGTAATAACCCTCCCGGTGATCTTCGGTGACGGGCTCCATAGAGCCCAGCTCGAGGTGGAGTTCGTCGTCGTCAACATTGACTGCGCCCACAACATCATCCTCGGCCGGCCAGCCCTCGAGGACCTCGAAGCCATCATCTCCATGAGGCATCTCTGCCTCAAGTTTCCCGCCGAGGGGGGAATTGGCTACTCCCGGGGGAACCAGAAAATTGCCCGCGCCTGCTATCTTCAGGTCACTAAGAAGGTAAGCAAGACGGAATTCCGTGTTGACACCATCACCGGAACCATCGACCAAGAGGAAAGAAGGCCGAGGGCTGAACCGACCGAGGACGTAGAAGACTTTGCGCTCGATCCGGCCCAGCCGGAGAGAGTCGTGAAGATTGGAGCCCAGCTCCCCGAAGACTTGAAGACCGGTATCACCGACGCCCTCCGCGCCTACTCCACTGTCTTTGCATGGGGGCCGGAGGACATGCCGGGAATCAGCCGAAGGGTCATCACCCACCGCCTCTCGGTGGACCCTTCGGCAAAGGCAGTGCAGCAACGAAGAAGACCCCTCTCCGCCGAAAGGAGGGAATTTGTGAAGAAGGAGGTCGCCATGCTCCTCTCTATTAAGCACATCAAGGAGGTGAAATACCCCTCATGGCTAGCGAATGTGGTCTTGGCACAGAAGCCCCCTACCTTCCGCATGTGCGTGGACTACACCGATCTCAACAAGGCGTGCCCTATGGACCCGTTCCCCCTACCAAATATTGATCAACTAGTGGATGAGACCGCAGGGTGTGAGATCATGTCCTTCCTCGATTCCTTCCGAGGGTATCACCAAATTTTTATGCACGAGGAAGACGCCGAAAAAACTGCCTTCATGACTCCCGAGGGCATCTTCTGCTACCTAGTCATGGCCTTCGGCCTAAAGAACTCAGGGGCCACCTACACCCGGATGGTGGCCCGGGTCTTTCAAGCCGTCCTAGGACGCACCATGGAGGCCTATGTTGACGACATGATCGTCAAAAGCAAACAATCTTCCAGCCATGCTGACGACCTCCGGGAAATCTTCGCCATCATGCAAAAATTCAACCTTCGGCTAAACCCGAAGAAGTGCACCTTTGGCGTCCAAGGGTGCAAATTCTTGGGCTACATGGTGAGCCGAAGGGGTATTGAGGCCAATACCGAGAAGATCCAGGCCATCATCAACATGGAGCCCCCACGCAACGTGAAGGAAGTTCAACGGTTGACGGGCCGCCTGGCAGCCCTCAACCGCTTTCTATCTAAATCGGCAGAGAAGTCTCTACCCTTCTTCCAGATCACGAGGAAGACGGCTGGCTTTCTATGGACTCCAGAATGCCAGGGGGCTTTCGACGAGCTCAAACGATATCTATCTTCACCTCCTGTGCTCTCGAAACCTAAGGTAGGGGAGACCCTCTACCTCTACCTTGGGGTTAGCCCGGCGGCCATCAGCTCTGTGCTCATCCGGGAGGAAGACGGCATCCAACATGCCATCTTCTACGTTAGCAAGACCCTAAGGGAGGCCGAGCTCAGGTACTCCCCTGTGGAAAAAACGGTGTTAGCCATCGTTTGGACTGTCAAGAAGTTTGGCCACTACTTTCAGGCTCACCCGGACCTTGCTCGAGGGCCTTCTCCTCCGTTGCCTACCCTCAAGGCAACGGACAAGTAGAGAACGCCAACCGGACCTTGCTCGAGGGCCTCAAAAAGAAGCTGGAGGCTGAGGGTGGTGGCTGGGTGGAAGAACTCCACAACATCCTTTGGGCCTATCGCACCACCCCTCGGCGAGCAACAGGTGAAACACCCTTCTCCCTCTGCTACGGTTTTGAAGCCAAAGCTCCTACGGAAGTCACCCTTCCCACCCGAAGGGTGATCCAATATGACCCCGAGGTCAACGACAACAACATGGCCCTCGACCTCCACCTCATTTCAGAACGCCGGGAGCAGGCCTTCATCCGGGCAGAAAATTACCGAAGGCAAGTCAAAAGCTACATCAACGCCAAAATTCGAACCCGAGAATTTCAAGTGGGGGACTATGTCCTCCGGAGGAGGGAAGCCAGCCAACCAACCGAGGGAGGAAAAATGGCACCAAAATTCGAAGGCCCCTACATCATAGCAGCCATCATCAAACCCGGGACCTACAAGCTCAAACGCCCCAATGGGAAAGAAGTCCCTAGGCACTGGAATGTTCACCATTTAGTTAAATTTTATCAATAATGTAAGAGCGGCCAAGCCCTCATAACTAGTGAATGTACTATCCTATGGCCCAAGGCCTCCAATTTCGAAGAATGAAGATACATTCAAGACATCAAGCCCTCATACTGACTACAGGCCCCAGGCCTCACCACGAGAAGAACCCCCTCCGGCACCAAGTGCCGAGGGCGGGCACCATCAACACCTACAACAAACAGTGAAAACACCAACAACAAGGAACGCCATGTGTTTCATTTCCCTTCGGCACCCAGTGCCGAGGGTACATTCCCACCTTCATCATAAAAAAAAAGGAAAAAATGAGAACACCAAGTGTTCCTACAGAAGACCCTTCGACACCCAGTGCTGAGGGTACACCTCCATCATCAAACATCGAAACAAAGAAAAAACACCAAAATGTTTCAAAGAAGACCCCTCGGCACCCAGTGCCAGGGATATGCTCTCCTATCAACTTCCAAACATCTGTTGGGAATCACCAAGTGTTTCATTTGAAGACCCTTCGGTACCAAGTACCGAGGGTAGACGCCTACATCAACTACGACAAAAGAGAACACCAAGTGTTCCTATAGAAGACCCCTCGGTACCAAGTACCGGGGGCTACACACCGAAACTAACACCAAGTGTTGTTTCTAAAAGCCGTACCCCACGAGGACGCATATACCGAAGGCGCCACCATCGGTGCCGGCGCACGTAGTGCCCCCGACCATTTGCAACTAGTGTGCAAATGAAAACCCTTCCTTGAAACGCTTTCCGCGTCACTACCCCCAGGGTATGACAGGCATGAGAAATGCCTAGGATTCGACTTTCAAAAACGGAACGCTATCCGCGTCACTACCCCCAGGGTATGACAGGCATGAGAAATGCCCAGGATTCGACTTCCAAACCGAAACGCTCCCCGCGCCACCACCCCAAGGGTGTGGCAGGCCACAGACTATGTCTAGCGCCGAGGGGATGACTTTCAAAAATGAGGCGCTTTCCGCGCCATCCCCCAAGGGGAGGCAGGTTACGGACCACCATATCTTGTGCCCAGGAAACATCCCTTGATCCCCTCGGAACTCGGAAGGTTAACCCGAGGGAGGAGAGCCATTGGTGTATTCTGATGGTCTCCTAATAGGCCCAGCCTTACCAAGAAACCAAGTTTCTTGATGCCTTCCCTTCACCACCAACCAAAGAAAAAAAAAAGAGGGGGTGAAGGGGAGTAGACTCAGCGAGAAATCAAAGAGTTCACTCCAACAGATCACAACATGCCGAGGGCTCCCCACGGGAACACCTCCGGTAATTGGAGGCTCCTATTTCCCGAAGGATACTACTCGAACAGATAGCATCAAGAAACGGCTAAGTCCACTGCATGATCACCTCCGGTCACACAAACACCGAAGGCTTCAACAATACGAAGGAACTGGACTATCCAAAGTACACTAAGACGGTACCTTCAAACATATACCGAAGGCCTCTGTTACGCACTAGTACCGAGGGCCCTTTCCCCATGACAAGGGTCAGCTTCTACAACTTTTAAAGCGTATGCCGAGGGCACACACTCCTCATTGGCTTTCTTCACAGCAACAGGATCCAACATCAATCTATGCTTAGAAAAAATTCTAAGTCCTGAATGAGCAGCCCCCGAGCATCTCGCAAAATAATGTAGAGTCAGAAGCCACCTATCACCCGAAGGCTCTACATCCGGAAGCTTGACATCACTTTACACTGGCAAAAAAATTCTAAATCCTAAAGATGGGCCCCCGGCTCAATCAATATTACAGCCAAGGGAATACGATAGCCGAAGGCTATGCGATACAACAACACTTGAAAAAAAATTCTAAGTCCTAAAGATGGGCCCCCGGCTCAGTCAGTATTATAGCCAAAGGAATATGACAGTTGAAGGCTATACATCAAGAAGGGATGCCATCTCCCGAAGGCTCCCAAGGGAAAATCCACACTTAGAATATTTTCTAAGTCCCACATATTTTCCCCCCGGTCAACTACTCATACATCATGGAGGGTGCCATCTCCCGAAGGCTCCCAAGAAAAACTGCACTTAGAAATCTTTCTAAGTCCCACATATTTCACCCTCAACTTATAAAGGGACCCAATAGCCGAAGGCTACCTATCAATCGAAGGCTACAATACACAAGGAATCAACACTGAAGAGAATTTTCTAAGTCCTAAAGAATTGGCCCCCGGCCTAATCAATATTTCAGTTGGGGCTCCACAGTAGCCGAAGGCTACATGACATACTACACTTGCAAAAAATCTCTAAGTCCTGTGCATTGGGCCCTCGGTCCAACATTCACGCATCAGGAAGGGATGCCATATCCCGAAGGCTCTCAAGGGGAAATCTACACTTAGAAATTTTTCTAAGTCCTAGGATTCGGGTTACTACAAACGCCCGAAGGCCTCATGCTGTGCTACACTTAGAAAAAATTTCTAAGTCCTAATTGCTGCTGAACCCTCGGTTGCATATCCATCAGAGGGCGCCCAGCTACCGAAGGCTTCCGGGGGCAAGCCACAATCAGAAAACATTCTAAGTCCTAAAACATACATTCAAGAAGTAGAAGGCATACATTCAAAACATAAGGCGCATTCAAATGTAAAGAGCCCGGGGGCAGCATGCATTCATCAAAAACAAAGTAAGTGTGAAATTTACAAACAGGCCGAAGCCGAAGGATCAATGTTGTTCATTACAAAATATGTTCAAGGATTTCTAAGTACAAAGTCACTCTACAACTACAACAACATCATTCACCAGGGTGCCCTCTGCAGCCGGCCTCGATGATGCCTCCGTTCCGGCCTCGACAGCGTCGTCCTCGGCCTCATTCTTCAACTCCGTGTCCTCAAGGTCGGGCCTCTGAACACCTTCCGGGAGCGACTCACGGACATCAGGCTGCAGGGGAGGAAGGCCATACGCCGAGGGGAAGAAATCCTTTTGCTCAATGCCCAAATGCCGAGCCATCCTCCGGTAAATGAGGGCCTGGGTGAAGAATTCGCCGGCCTCATAATATTCTCTGCCCTTCCGGGCCATCCATTCCCACCCGGGGCCCTCGGCCCGTTCCTCGACGTATGCCTCCACGACCGAGGACAGCCACATCTTGCGTCCCTCGGCCCTCCAGCCCTCGGCGACGAAGGCATCAACGGCTTCCTCCCGAGCCTTGGCGACGGCTAGCGCCTTGGAGTCCTCGGCCTCTTTGGCAGCTCTCCTGACCTCCTCAGCAGCGGCCTCAGCATCGGCCTTGCCCTTCTCTGCAGCCTCCAATCTCAGCTCCATTTGCCGAAGCTCCTCTTCCAGCCTGGCCCCCAGCTTCACCGCCTCCTTATTTTTGAGGATGCATTCCTTCATCTTGGCGTCCTGCTCTGCTTTATGGAGGCGCCATTCTTGAAGCCTCCGGGCATGTTCACCGAGGGCTAGACAAGCCTGCAGACCAACAACCAAAACGGTTAAAGGCAATTGCACAATATAATCAAAGGAGAAAAGGAAGAAAGCCGAGTAAACACTTACAGAAAGGGAGGAGCGAAGAATGTGGTCCTCGAGGGCCGCATCGTTATAGGCCCCGAGGGCAGCCCTATCAGTCTCAGGGGTTATGCCCCTCAAGATGGCCCCGGGTCAACAGCGCCGCTGGCCAGGGATGTCCCCCTCGGGAACGAAACTTGGAGGACCTCAGGCAGCAACCCCTCTGCCCCCGCCGGCGTTTCACCCGACGGCTTCTCCACATGCACCCCAGAGGCGGGGTGCTCATCAGCAATGATGACCGGGGGCTCCTTCTCGGCGATATCCCCCTTCTTCGGCTTTTTGGTAGCCGGGGGGGGACCCCTTGGTCGCCGCCTTCCTCTTGCCGGCAGCAGCATCACCCTCGGCTTTCTTGAAGAGGGCAGTGGCGGGCTTCTGGCTGCCCTGTCCCGACCCCTTCGGGTCCTGTTTCTTCAGGCGAGCGAGGCCCTTCACGTTCACCATGGAGACGGGGATACCTGCAAAAAATATGACAAAGGGTTAGGCCGACGGGTCTAAGCGAAGGGACAATGACATCCAAGCAAAAAGAAAACTAAGTACAGAATTCTAAAGCCCTCAGCTACTACCTCCGGAGGCTCCCTCAAACACTGGGAACTTCTCATCAGTTTCCCCCAGGAACCGGTACCGCCGGAACCCGAGGGTGTAGAGATCTGCTTCTTTGGTGCAATCCTTGATGGAGATATTCTTGTCCCGGCCCTCCGGGATCATGGCCAGAATCCTGCCATCTTTCTCGAGGGCGGCGCTCCTCCTCTTCTCGTGCCTCCTGAAGCGGTCACGCAGCTCCCTCGGGAAGGGACTCTCGGCTAGCTTCACATAGCACCACCGGTCCTTCCACCCCTTGTTCGAGGAGGGCGCCTCAGTGAAATGTTTGAACACGGACACCTGCTGCAGATTGGCGAATCCCTCGGCATTCGCGTGCCCCCCCGACACAGGTTGAAGCTCTGGAAGAAGAGGTCCAGGCTAGGCGTCACCCCCGGGACTTACAAAGCTGAAGGAAGCCAGTGATATAAGAATGGCTGTTCGGGGTCAGCTGGCAGGGAACCAGACCGACGAACCGAAGATACTCCCGGAGGAAGGGGTGCAGGGGGAAGCGGAGCCCCATGGATACTGAGAGGACGTGCACCGCAATGCAGCCCTCGGGAGCCCGGGAGAGAACGTCATCCGGACCCGGTGTCACCACGATGGCCGAGGGGCCCACGTGAAGCTGGGTGACATAGATGTCCGCCGCATCAACCTTCGACTTGATCTCCAATGCGGCGGTGTTGAGATAGGAGTACCCCTCGGGCATATCGAGGGGCTTCCCTTGATCTGCTACGCTGCCCTTCTTCTTGGGAACAGCGGCCTTAGCCTTCTTCTTTCCGGGGGCCACCCGGAGGGGGACCGCATTCAGCGGCCGAGAGGTGCTGGCCTCCCCGGCACCCTGAGGGGGGGGGGGGGGGAGCACAGCAACGGTGACCCTCTCGCTTTCTCTTTGTGCCTCCTCTTCAGCTGCTTGCCAGGCGATGGCCAACTCTTCGTCCTCACATTCTTGCTCAAAGCCCTCGGCCTTCGCCTCAGCTACGAGGGCTTTCTTCAACTCCAGGGCAACGACGGCATCCTGTCCCACCGAGGACTCTGCACTTGAGGACTCCACGTCCGAGAGGACTTCATCCTCCACCGAGGGCGCCCCCGAGATATCTTGAGAATCACTCTGGGACGACATGCTGACTCTAGTTCGAAGGCTCGTAGACGCTAGTGTTTTCTAAATTTTCTATCTCCTAACCTAAGGGCACAGTACAGGTAGCTAAGAAGTGAAGGGAAAGCGGGCACTGACCTTGAAAGCAGAAGTTTTGACCGAAAGCCTTAGTTTCTCTCACTAGAATTTTGGGCAGAGCTTCGCTAAGATAAATGATCGCACAAGGGGATTTGGCTCTGGCCTTGGGGTATTTATAGGCGCCGGAATCCGGGCTTGGGCCCGGAAACCGGGCCTCCGGACGGACCGTCATCATTACACACCGTCGTTTCACCCAACCGGTGACGCCGCCCACGAACAGCCAGCCATCACACGCCACGTGTGCCACCCCCCCAACGGCTATATCCTGTCGTTACATATTCCAACGGCTATATTTCCAACGGCTATATTCTGGAAGCCCCCAGGTTTTCTACTTCACTCCTCTTCATCAAGGATAGCCTCCGGGTACACTCACTCAGAAGTGCCCCCGGGTTGTGCCCCGCACAGCACATAACATCCGCCTTCGGGATCACTCCTTCAGAAACCCGAGGCTTCATATCAGGGCACCCCTCGGGGTTTCCCCCTCAGCACTGCAAAACCGGGTAGCCCCCGGGGAGTGCCTCATTGACGGATGACCCATGGCACACAGGTAATGGGAGCCCTCAGGTATCTTCATCACCAACTAATCAACAAGCAGTGGGCCCCCCGGAAACAACTCCATTGTCGCCCTCATCCAGCAGGCCCTCGATCCCCGAATTGAGGGCCTCCCCTTCGGCGCCACCAGGACATCAACAGCAAGCCTTCGGCTAATCAATACAGGAGCCCTCAGAAGAGAGAGCCTTCGGCATTCCCGTCATTCTCCACTTTGTACCATGGTTTGACATTTTCGATTCATCATTGGGGGAATTCGGTGCACTCTTTTTCCCTCATTAGGATTTTTTCCCAAAGGGTTTTTCCTAATGAGGTTTTTAACGAGGCATCCCCCCAAAATGAAACGAAAAAACAACAGCCTTCGGCCCACAACAGCAACGCAACTACTTTACTCCTTTTCACCACTATTACAAGTGCCTCAAGGAGTGGGGGACTGGAGGACCCCCTCGGGAAAATCATTAAATTACAAAAGATGTAGAAATTCCAACAAACAACAGAGCAAGCCCTCAAGTCCCGACATGTGGGTAACTGAGGGACTGCCTTCGGCAGGGACACAAAAGCAACAACTCCTCACCAACTTCAGAGATCACGACGGGACAACATCAAGGGGCAAGCACAAATTACTCCTTTTCCCTCAAGTACCTTTCGGCAAAAGGAGTGAGGGACTCCTGATGGAATATATGGCCCGGGAACCCCCGGCCCACAGACTCCTACTACTCCAGCGAAGGCCCAAAAGGCCCAAAAGGCCCAAAAGGCCCAAAAGGCCCAAATCACAGCGCCCAGAGTACCAAGCAGTCCGCACTACGCGCCAGGGGTGCCTTCGGCCCCCTGGCCGAAGGCTCCAAATTCTCACAGAATGGGTTTCTCAAGCAAATTAAGAAACTGGGAGAAAACGGCGAAAACAGTAGCCCTCGGCATTGTGAGCCCTCGGCACCAGGGTGCCATCGGGTGGGAGAGCCCTCGGCTACTGCTCTATAGCCGAAGGCATCTCACTCGACAAGATATCCGCCTCACATGCGTACAGATCACCGTACCCCGCATAGACGTCCCATCCAACAGCCGCATTAAATGCGGCCACATGCGGCTGCCAGCGCCAACCAGTTGAGGTGACCCCTCGGCCAATGAGCGCTTGACACGTGTCCCTGCCCGACATTTATTGCTACTATAAATAGCACCCCATTTCCTCATTTGTAACCACGCTGAAAACGGCATTCATACTGAATACACTCTCTCTCCACTTTTACTTACTTGCTCTGACTTCTCTCTAAGTTATTCCCCGTAATAACCCTTCGGATATATACCCCCGGGTAGACTATCCATCAGAGTTAATATTGAATATAATACAGGGAGTTTTATGAACTCATATTGGATAAATAAGCAAAATGTATGTATGAATTTGGGAGCAATATATTAACTTTGGATTAGCGGTTAACCGGCGGTATTTAATTTCAAAACCGTAACCGTATAGTAAAACGTTTTTTCTACCGGTTGGTTAACCGTCCCGCAAGAGTTAAAAAACAAGGTATGGTTAACCAAAACAAACACCAGTTTTTCGGTTATTTACCGCGGTTAATCGGTTACGGTTTTTTTCGCCCACCCCTAGTGACAGGTTATTTGGTCTGCTGCTTGCTTTGAACGGAGGCCCAATGTCCAATGCACCAGTGTGTGGCTCAAGAAATAAAAGTATGTCATTTCGAAAACCGAGGTATAATTATTATTAAAAAAGAACATTGTACCTAAAATCTTGGGAGCCACAAACTAAATCTCCATGCAATCCTTGAGTCACCCAAACATTAAATGCATTATACTTTGTTTGCAAAAATTACAAGATTACATTAAATTTTTGTATTACAAAATCTCAAATTAAAGATTGAGTAGGAAATTTAACCATTGGTTATTACCTAATTGCTTCACATGAGACTTTCATCCAGCCCTATAAATACCCAAGTGGTGGTTTGTCAAACTACACCACAACCAAGCAATTACAAATTATTATTCTGAGTAATGGCATGTTCTTCAACCCAAACAGGGATGTGGTCTTTGATCAAGGACATTGATCACACCAAATCTACTTGGACCCTGAAGGTCCGAGTAGTCAGGGCATACGAGGTGCCTCCTCATTCTAAATGAGGGGAGACACTCGAGATGGTGTTGCATGCAAACAGGTATTGATTCGAATAGCATACATAAAGATTGTGAATAATATGTTTACCTTTTAATCCTTAATTTTTTTTTTCATTATAGGGTCCAGATTCACACAATAATAAAGATACCACAGTTGGACTCTTACAAGTGTATTATTATGGAAAACAAAATCTAAGCCCAGTAGTTTATGGTTCTGGACAATTACCAAACTGTCAAGACTACTAACCCTCCTCCCTACCTGATACAAACTATTTGTTACATGGTAACTCAACCAAGTATTTTGAATTCCAGAGCGAGTATGTACTTCATTTAATTTCTTAGTGCTACTGCTAAATTAAGGTTTAACAAATTTCTACTTACGAAAAAATAGTAAAAAATAATAGTAAAAAATAATTACACAAAGTATCTGTGTCTACCCAAAAAATTCAAAGTGTAATAATTTTGTAATAGTTAAAATATTTATAACAGTAAAAGATTTTGTGAAAGTAAAACAAAAATATCTATAGTTCAGGATTGGTTTTAAACTATTTACAAGGAATTACAGGCCTGAAACAAGGCCTGAACTATTGATGATCTAGTTCGCAGTGTAATCTAGAGAAGTATATGTAATCATGCAACAAAAAATGCAGATAAAAATGTTCAAAGGAAAGTAAAAAAAAAAGAACTTTGCTAGAGGTACCCCATTTGGTACCTCATTTGTACTCACTTCCTATATTTGTGGTTCTCAAAAGTCCAACACATGAAATGAGTTGCTCCATTTTACATATGCACTTATGAAATGGTCTAACACTTGTTTTTTGTTAGTTTATTCGCATATAATTCACATATAATTCATGTAAACGTGCTATTCCCCTATAATTTCACCGTCTATGAATTTTTTGAACGTATGAGCCTATAATCACGTAAAATCATTTATAATATGTTACAAACGTATCAATATTCTAGTTAGTTGTATTTTATAAAATTGCATCGACATGAATGTACGTATGATTCAAACGTTCATGACCCATATATTACTAACAAAGCCCCTGTTACCCACCACTCTTTACTTTTAATTATTATTATAAACATTATGGCAAAAAGCAATCTAGGTGTACTAAAAATCCCATTCGTACAACTGCATTACGCATATTAAAAAATCCCACCCTTCATTTTTATCAAACATGATGATAAATTTTTTCAATGAAAAGTAAAAATAAGACTGCATATCACACATAATACATGCAGTTACAATATGTCAAATAAATGACAGTTTGCACTCATACCATGTATTAAAATAGATAGGGTTATATTTAACCTCCTTTAGCTGCAATAGTAATCTGTTATGGCTCTGATCCAGCAAGATCAACAACATTTATTCAACTTGGCTTTCGACTGGTTAATCCATCGGCCTTGTTCTGTAAGTTAAAATACAAAAATAGGAAAAACTTATGTCATAAGGCTAAAAGAAAAATTATATGGATGATTTGATGGGTATAGGATCTTTAAAAATGTTGCAATAACACATCATATAAAGATCTTAGCAAATTAATAAAATTAAAAAACTATTCAGCATTACCAGTTGTTAGTTGGTTACAATATCGGCCATCCATCTAAAAGAAAAATATCTATTGGACATTTATATAAAATAGCCAATGGCTAGAACATATTTTCATTTTTGTTATCCACATTCCATAATTATACCACATTTTCATATTTCAATTAGTTCACTACTACATGTGTGTCAAAGTCCAAAATCGAACAGTGAACACTAGATTTGAAACATAGTGCCAACTTTTCAGGAAAATACATCATCAAGACGGATGTCATTAGAGATCTTATAATTGTTGCATTAGGATTTCGATCAATTATGACAAATTAAACTTTTATTCATTTCATATGGTTACTTTTTCTAATGAACACATTAAATTGGTTAAACTGGTCAATTGCAAAACCTCAGATGCTAGTTGCTAAAATAAGAGGTATAATAATGTCATCTTTCATGTTATAGGAGAACATGACAACAGATGTTTCATGTTAGACATGAACGTAACAGAAGTATTAAAGTATTGCAACCCAATAAAAAAAGATGTTTCACGCTGTTCACATTAGAAACATACTACTCTATCAGATTGTCAACATAACCACCCGTTACAATATTCCACTACTAGAAAAATAGCTTACAGCGACACTTGTTCAGTGACACTATGATGTCACTAATACATTTACGACACTTACATATCCGTAACTAATGACATTAATACATCAACACATAATAGTGACACTTTGAGCTGAATTTATAATTTAATTTTAGTTTTTAAAATTTCCTAAACCTAACACATTTATACCATCCTTACATTCTACTTCCTTCACCTCCGATCCCCCTCCCCCTTTTCTCTCTTGCTTCCAGACTTATTTTACATCTGCTCACGATTCCCCTTCTTTCCAGACTTATTTTACACCCGTCACAGGCAGGATGAAGACGATGCCGATGCTGCTCCGGACGACTTCGACGAAGACGCCATTGCCGCTGCTCCGGACGACTTCGACGAAGACGCCATCGCCGCTGCTCCTAACGACTTCAACAAAGACGCCGCCGCAGATGCTCGTGACTACTTCAACGAAGACGATGTCGGTGCTGCTCCCGATGACCGCTGCTGCTCCCGATGACCACTGCTGCTCCAGACGACTTCGACTCGAGTTCTTCTTGGATTCACCGATTCTCCGATTCTTCTTGGACTTGGGTTCTCTAATTCGTCACTAATTCGCCAGTTCTCTCAGATTCATCTCTGGCCTGACCAGTTAATCACCAGCTTTCGTATCTCTTTAACTTTCCTTTATAGATTTTTACACTTTCCTTATGCATTCAAGGTTTTTTTTAGTTTGATTTAGCTTCTGAAATTCGTGCCCTAATGATTACAATTTCTGATGTTGTTGACTTCTCATACCATTTTCTATTGGATTTTGAATGTTATTAAATTTATAAAGACCAATTATGATTTTAAAATTAAAATTCAAATAGATTACACTTTCGCTTTGATGTTTATGTATGTGTTTTAATGTCTTTCGTTTATATTTGTTTATTTACCAACTTGTTCTCAAATGGAAATTTGTTCGTGTCTATTTTCCTTAATTTTATATGTAGTGTGTTTTAATTTTGGTTTAGGTTTTGGTACTCTAATCCTGCAGGTTATGCCATTGTTAGCCCTTGTCTCACAAATTGTATTGGAATTTTGTGTTATATAACATATTTAGTGTATCTAAAATTTATTTAGTGTATCAAAGCATAGTATAGATACATGAACGTTTCAACTAACTGTTTTTAAGAAGGCTAATGGCTATCTTATACTCTAAGCAGGGAAAACTATCAAACAGAACACCTGTTTTCCTTGTTCATTTCATTTGGATCTGCTCAGGAACTGCTATCACTTTTTTTCTGTCATCATTGAGGTAAGTATTTTTAAAAAAATCTTTAAATGACCAACCAACTAGTTGTGACTTGTGATTGCTTCTATACAAAAACTAGGGTATTTATGATGTGCAAAAAGTTTTAGGCCATATCTCTATTTATTAGCTTGACTGTTTGATCCTGGGAGTGGTGTTGATTCTCATTAGGATGAGAGTATGCATGTGCCAGTGAACTGCACATAATACTAAACTTACGGGGTACGGTTTCATCCAACCTGCAAATCAAAATGAAGGATTCATGGAAAGCTATTTAGAAGGTATTTTTATACTAAGTATACAATGTTAAACAATTATATCTCAATACACTCATTTCTCTTGCATATATATTATTGATGGGCATATGTTCTTATGATGAAGGAATTTCTAGAGTGGTGCTTTCAAGGTATTTGTAAAAAATCCTAGTAGCGTACACCATTAGTCCCAGACATTCTTCCTGCCCAGTTTAAGAAACTTTTCCAGCGAGTCGTCACTTACCATGTTAGTGATGGGCATCCTGTCACTTACCATATGCAAGAGAAACTAGCTAATCTATTGAATTGATTTTTTAGTGTAGTTTTTTCCATGTGCATCCTGTCAGACCCAATTATGAATGCCATTATGGTATGAGAATAGGTCTGGTCACTTCATGTATCCGGTTATTCATCTAACTGTCCAACCCCAGTGCACAGTAGTCCATCAGCCATGCTGCTGTGCTCTTCAAACTGTATGCATGTGTGCTGCTATTAACTTTGTCAATTACTTTTTTAGTCTTTAAGTGCTAATTCTTTCAGTTTATTTTTAGACTTTAAGTTTATATTATTCTTTCAATAGTACCTGGAACACTGTACCTGGAAGGAGGGCAATAGTACCTGGAACACTGTGGGGAGCTTCATCGGGTGAAGTGGGCTTTAACAGGTGGTCCAGATTTGGGCAATTTCAAATCTGAATGCCCAGATCTCTTTCTTCCTTCCCTTTTTCCAGAATAAAATTTTTTACTTCTCTTCATTGTGGGTCTTCGTATGAAGAAATTTGTAAAACCAGGAAAACGTGAATATTTTCGAACTAGAGCTACAATCATGGTTGCTTCTAGAGCTACATTGGCGATAGTTGATGCTGCTATTGCACTAGAAATCACAAGAATGGTTTCTATGTTTTTGTGATTAATTAGAAGTCAAAATTTTCATTTTAATACAATATTTCCACTTTATGTTAAACCTTTTGATGCTTCCTGATCTTGGATAAGTTGTTTAGGAGGTCGTTTTTTGGAATTATTTTAGAGCATTTGCCATTACAAAGTTAAATATGCAAAGTTAAATATGTCTTATGATCAATATCTCATTAAGGTATGTTGTAATATATAATCAATATTTTATTGTTTGTAGGTTGGAAACTTATTCTTTTTACGCTAAAACAGTAAGGTCATTCTAGTTATGGGTTTTCAGCTTTGGGATTTATAGTTATATTTGAGGTGTCTACTTTTTGCAGCTTCTGGGGGACATGCTTCTGGACAGATCAAATTCTGCTGTGATGACACGTTATGTTAGCTCAAGAGATAACTTGAGGATTCTGATGAATCTTCTCAGGGTAATATGTTGCCTTTGTTTTTATTGCCTCATTTTCATTTTATTCTTCCACCTATCATATCCTTTGATAGAACTCTTGTTTGGTGGTGCATTATGATACATCATTGGTTCCTTTTATCTTCTTTGTATTCAATATTTTAATATTTTGTGGAAATTTTGAAGGAATATGTCTTTCTAGATTAATTAGTCTATTGGTATTGGTGGTCTCACACACTCCATATCTGTCAACCCCATCTCATGTACCAGTAAGATGTGTTTGTTTTCATTTAGAACTTTTATTCATTTCTTAACTTAAACAGATTAAGAAAACCTTCTTTTTTATCTACAAAAGAGATATTTCCATGAATATAGGAATCAGCAAGGCCTAAATCAGCCTGAGTTGCAATCTGTTCAATTGTTATTTTCAAATGTTACCACTCTAGTTTCGCAAAAAGAAATTAAAACATGACACAATTTATGTATTACCTTCCAGTAAAAATGTGGACTATGAACTCTGAGTGAAACTTGAGAAAGATTTTCATGTCTTTTCCTTCAAAGGGAAATATTGTGCCCCCTTCTTCCAAAAAACTGCTCAACAAACATTAGCAACAAAGAAAATGAGTTGTAGTGGAAGGGGTAAGAATCATGTTAAAACATCTCACATCGCAAAAAGTATTAAATTATAACTCAACATAAGGTCTGGATTTATATTATAGCACACTCATTTATTGTTCTTACGTACTACAAAAGTGTCTAAAGTCCAAATCAGCAATTCGACTCTGTTAAGCCTAAAAAGCAGGCACTCTAACTTCAAGATTTGGTTTGCATCCGATGAGAGCCACCATCATATGCTATATAAGGTCATCTCCCATCATTCAAATACATAAGTAAATACTTCCAATTGAGATCAAGTGGCCTAGATTAATGCCCCTATTTTTCTTGCCACTACTAAGAAGATTCCATATCGTCCTTGCCTTTAGATTTTCATTTTCATTTTTGGACATTATCTATGAGTATAAATCTTTGAAAGCCTTTTAAGTGCGTGCATCTTTCAATTTTGGATTATCTAGGCCATAATTTTGTGTCTTTGTTCTAATTGATATTTCAATTGCATGCATGTATAATAACATGAGCAAAGTTTGGTACTACAAAGGCTTGATGATATGCACGGGGAGATGCATTTCAGTTTTTTTTGCTGAATTCAATAGCTGTTTTTTTTTTTGCAAGAATTGTATGTCGGTTTTTTTGTGGGAATATTGCTAGAATTTTGCTACATCTTTTATCCGGCGGTAGGAAATGTAATTGAACAAGAATGTGAAAGTGTTACTGAATATTATATGTTAAATGATGTGTTTTGGGTATCCATTATTTTTTGGATGTTATAATATTTATGAATGAAGTAAACAGTAAATTAGTTTGGACTAAATTCCAGAGATTGTACTCATGAGAAAGTATCATATAAACAAAAACCCACCTAGAAGCTTGAACCTCGGATTTCTAGCAACACTGTGTCCCATCAAAAAGGTACCATCTGCAATTTCAAGCTATCACTGGCACTAATATGTGCTTACCAAGAATTATGCTGCTAGTTAAGACTTGGCGAAACACTTGGTGTTGGAGACATAGGACTATCACACGAAACTGTACTTATATTAGGAAAATCCAAATCATCCAGCCTGTAGAATATTCCCATTTGGACCTTTTCAATTGGTCTTCTTTTGGATTAGTTAATCCCGTTCGGAAGAAAAAACCTATAGGCACAAAAGAGAAGTGTTCATGTAGGCTAGTAACCGTAAACAAAGGGATGATAATCTTTTATTGATACCACTCAGGAGTTATATACGAACTCATAACTTTTGTTCATTTTCTTTGATAATGAAGTACATATTATTTGCAAATTCTGAAAACATGTTAGAAGCCTTCGTACAACCGAGGAATAATCACTCCTTCTAGGGTCCGTTACGATAAAAATCAGTAGGGAATAAAGAAAATTTAAGACAATATACACTCATTAGTTGCACGAATTTAAGTCAAGCCTTTATATCACCTCATCCTATGAATATTCCTCGGTTGTTAGGGTCCCATCGGTCAAGCTCTCTATCGAAATTTAGTATTTGACTAATTATCTAATTGCATTCATGCTCATGTTTGTACTGCTGAATAGGCTGTTAGCGATTGAGACATGAAGATTAAATAATTAGAAAGGAAAAAATATATAACTTCTTGCTTGAGGAAGATAACTTACTGAACAATTTAGTTGCATAACTTCTAAACTATGCTTGGAACGTACTTCTTCTAGTGCCATCACTCCCCATATAACCCCTGCCGAAATCTTCTCTACTGCCTTAAAAGTAGTTAACGGTCAAAGATATGAAAAAAAGAAAAAGATATTATTAACCACTTTATAGTTTTCCAGGCTTGACAAACTTACTCTAAGAACTTGAAGTTCAGATTTCTAGCAAGACTGTGTCCCATCAAGGGGTACCATCAGTAGGTTCAAGCTATCACTGGCACCAATATGTGCTTAGCAAGAATTCTGCTGCTAGGTAAGACTTTGCGAAACATTTAGTATTGGAGACTTCGGACTATATCACGAAACTATACTCAGATTAGGCAAATTCGAATCATCCAGCCAGTAGACTACTCACATTTGGACCTTTTCGATTTGGCTTCTTTTCAATTAGTTTATCGTGTCCAGAAAAAAAAATCAATAGGCACAAAAGAAAAGTGTTCATGTAGGACTAGTAATAGTAAACAAACGGAAGATAATTTCTTATTGATACCAGTCAAGAATTATAACATGGTATAACACTTGTTAATACCCACCACTCTATTTTTAAACAGAAATATTATGACAAGAGGCGCCTAAAGAAAACAAAGGCATAACATATATATACACCTGCATTTATCATGTACCATCTCTCAAGCATCCTGCATTTCCTCATCCAAGAGTGTGCTCTTGATTGCCTTCTCACGATGGGCAAATCTTGGGTTACTAAAAGTCCAAATCTTACAACTACAATGCCCATATAAAATTTTCCCACGTCGAGAAGGAATAGAAAACGAATAATACAATAACAAAGGAAAAACATTAACAAGGTTCAATTTCACCTTTAAAGCAGAGAAATGGTCCAGATCATTGTCAGTTTTGCAACCCTTCTAGTGACTCTTGCCAAAAAACGTCAAACTGGAATTCTTGCGATGAATGTGCCTTGGCTTCCATGATTGTGAATTTCCGCAAGAACCTTTAAGGTCCCGCAGAATCAAGAAACAAAAGGTAATAGAAGCAGACAACACGTATGCCTGAGATTACAGCAACCTGAGCATCTACGAATCTACACAAGATGATAAATATAGCTTAAGAGGCAGGTGTAAGATGTGTACTGAATTGTCAAACAAATCTATCTTATGAAAAAGGATATGTACATGAAATTCCACCCCATTGGTGAATTTGCATACATGTTTCTCAACACAGAAACCAACTATCAGTTATGACAATATATCAATGTCTCATACTTCAGGTAAGATCATAAACAAAAGCACTCATCCAGGTTCCATGTTTCTAGAGTGTCTATGTTTTAATATCAGCTCCTGGAAGACAGTAAGGTATGTGTCATGAAACAGGGCCTGAGCTATTAATGATCTAATTCGCAGTGTAATCTAGAGAAGCACATATATGTTGGTTGGTACCGCCATGTATGTATGTATGTATGTATGTATGTATGTATGTATGTATGTATGTATGTATGTATGTATGTATGTATGTATGTATGTATGTATGTATGTATGTATGTATGTATGTATGTATGTATGTATGTATGTATGTATGTATGTATGTATGTATGTATGTATGGTAAATTTTATTAGATTATTTCCATTATTTTTTATTACTTATTTCATTATAAAATTCTAATGACTATTGCATGTTTGCATAATTGCATTATTTGTATTTACATGTAATTTTCTTGAACTCTTGAAATGGGAGTGTAGACGGCATCCACATATTGATATGGTAATGAAGTCAAATGCTCCCGGGAATAGTCAACTAACCTCTCCTAAAATTCAAAAGGACGTTATTAATGCTTGTGCAACTGAGGTAAGACTAGCTATTATTAATGAGGTTGGTAGCAATTTTTTCTCTTTGTTGATTGATGAGGCTCGAGATAGTTCCATAAAAGAGCAAATGTTTGTGGTTTTAAGGTTTGTTAACAATTGTGGGGAGGTAATTGAGCGATTTTTGGGAGTGGTGCATGTTAGTAACACTTGTGCGCAGACATTGAAAAATGCCATTGATGATTTTTTTGCAAAATATGGTCTTTCGATGTCTAAGGTTCGAGGCCAAGGTTATGATGGGGCTTCCAATATGAGTGGTGCAATTAATGGCTTAAAACAAAAAAATTTGGAGGAAAATAAGCAAGCACATTATGTTCATTGTTTTGCTCACCGCCTTCAATTAGTGATTGTGTCCTCTTTGAAGAGCAATGGAATAGTTGGTAGTTTTTTTGATCATCTCATCATGATTGTAAATGTGGTTGGTGCATCATGTAAGAGAAAAGATGATCTTTTACAAAAGCATTATGAGGATCTTGTAGCCCGTATAGAATGTGGTGAGGTTAGCACGGGGAAGGGGAAAATCAAGAAAAAAGTCTAGCACGACCGGGTGATACTCGTTGGGGTTCCCATTATAAAACAATCATTAGAGTTGTTGATATGTGGGATGCGGTCATTGAGGTGCTTGAAGCTATATTTGATGATGGTGTTGATCTCAAAAGTAAGTCCACTTCTTCTAGTTTGATTGAAAAAATGGCATCCTATGATTTTGTGTTCATTGCGCATTTCATGTTGCAATTATTGGGAAAAACTAATGTGCTTTTAAAGGAATTGCAACAAAAAAATCAAAACATAGGCAGTGTTGTGGATCTTGTCAAGACCGTCAAAACCGATTTGGAGAAATATAGGAATGATTATGGTTGGGATTTGTTGATTGAAGAAGTGACTGCATTTTGTTCAAAGCATGATATTGATGTACCTAATATGAT
Organism: Cuscuta europaea; assembly: GCA_945859875.1. Lineage (NCBI taxonomy): Eukaryota > Viridiplantae > Streptophyta > Magnoliopsida > Solanales > Convolvulaceae > Cuscuta > Cuscuta europaea. The sequence continues at coordinate 14,081,235 of CAMAPE010000004.1, forward strand.
GGATGTAAAGCCAGGACAAGTGAAAAGGCAGAAGACAATTGATGGTAGTCCGAAAACTTATTATCACTATTTTCATGTTGACATTTTTCTCGAGGTACTTTTAAAAGTTTTATTCCTTAGGTAATTGTATTTAAATTTATTTATTTTGTTATTGTAATTAATTACATTTTTTAATATAATGTTAGGTTATTGACCGTCTTATTCAAGAGATGAATAATCGCTTTACCGAGTCAAGTTCAGAGCTACTAATGTGCATAGCATCGTTAAGTCCCAAAGACTCATTCTCCAATTTTGATGTGAAGCGACTACTTCGTCTTGCTAATCTATACTCAGATGATTTTAGTTCAAGAGAAAAATTTGAACTAAATGAACAACTTAGGATGTTCATTACATTTATCAAATCATCTCCACGATTTTCAGGCCTACAAAGTATTGGAGATTTGACAAAAACATTGGTTGAAACAGAGTGTCACACAACTTATAAGTTAGTGTACCGACTCATCCAATTGGCATTGGTTTTACCCGTTACGACCACCACAGTTGAAAGATCTTTCTCGACGATGAAGTTTATCAAGAATGATTTGTGCAACAAGATTGGAGAAGAATACTTGACAGATTGCTTGGTGTGTTACATTGAGAAAGATGTATTTGTTAAAATTGAGAATTAAGTCATAATGAGGCGATTTCAGAGTATGGCACCTCGAAGACAAAGATTGTCGTCTCTCAATGATTGTCCTTCATTTGCCGCGTCAGGTTCTAATCAAAATTAAGGTACTCTTTAAGTAGTTGTTTTATTTTAATTTTATAGTTTTGTTTATTGCTATATTCGTGATGCCTATGATTTTTTTTCTAGACTACTATATCATTTCTTTGTTAATTGTGCCCCTGCGAGTCACGTGTCCTGGTTCCGCCACTGCCCAGGCCAGCCCCTTCTATGTTTGGAGTCTCGAAGATGGAGACCTGCTGAAGTAAGAGAACAGAGTGGATCGATTGACATGGAGAAAGAAAGAAAGTCAGAAGAAAGAAAGTAAAAAGAAAGAAAGAAAACGAAATGCAGAAATGGGGGAGAAGACGGACGGGTCTGTAGGCTAGAGAAGAAAGAACGAGAACACAAAAAAGAAAGAAGAAAGAGAAAGGAGAAAAATAAAAAGAAAAAAAAAAGAAAATAAAAAAAAATATCCATCTGGACATTCCACGTAAGCAGGTTAACCGGAAGACTTGTTCCTTACCGGTTGAACTGCTCAATTGACTGCTTTTTATTAGTTGGAGGGTTCAATTGATCGAATTTAAAGTACGAGGAGTTAATTGACTTTTGTTGTATAGTAGAAGGACCAATTTGACAATTTTCCCAACTTTTAATGTTGGCGATATTCTTGGTATGACCTTTAACTTTATACATTTAACTATTTTTGGTACACCCACATATGTAGTTATATACGGAGTATATACATGTATGTATATAGAATTTGGGAAGGGTTCAAGTACAAAAAGGTCTTCTCATGCAAAGTGAGAATTAATCTTAACTTGTGCATTCATTTTCAGATTTAATGGCTCAAAATGAGCCAAAAATGCACTGAATTTGATAAAAAACGCGGTGGCAATTTCGTAAACAAATCAAAATTTTCTTTCACCGCAAAAAAGTGCAACAGAAACATAAAATAGTGCAACGTGGTGAGGAAAAAATGCAAGTATTCGCACTTTGCAGAGAGCACCTCTTTTTATTTGAACTCTCTCCTATAGAATTTTGTGTGTGTATCTTCCTTTAGGACATGATTGCATGTGTGTTCATTTTATTTATCACTATAATCGAGTATTTTGAATAAATGAAATTACCATTGTTTAAGATACATATACATATATATATATATATATATATATATATATATATATATATATATATATATATATATATATATAGTAATTGGTGTGATTTTTCTATGGGATATGGGATAAATATTTTCAATATTATTGCTTTGCCTATTGTATAATTATTTTATTTATTTATTCAACCCCCCAAATAAAAAACACTCTTATTTGGCATAATGTATATTTCCAAAAAACCTATACAAGATTCTTAAGCGCATACACGAGTTTACACTTTCATTGAAATTTGTGGTGATCGGGTTTGATAAGGAATGATATAATGCATACTTCTATTTTATTATTGCTCAAGTCTGATCAGATCTCATCAGTAGTCTTGTTTGAAGATCCTACTCCCACATATAAAATGGCGTCGTTTAGGTTTAAATTAATAAAATTCGCGTGAACACTACTTTTACTTTTGTCTAATTTTTTTCATGGTGTAAATCATTTGTATTGATATGTAACTCGCGTTATTGTAAAATGTAAATCTAGTGTTTTCAAATGTAACTCATGCGCTGGAGTATGTGACTCGTTTTACTCATTTTTTTGAAAGAGTAACATGTTTTACTCTCTCAACTTGTTATACCACTTCAAATATAGTTTTATAAAATTATTTTTATAAAAATCAATCTATATTTTTTATTTCTATTAAATGATTTTTTATAAAAATAATTTTTCTTTGAATAGAAGGAGCTTATTTTGTTGTGTAACTCACATTATATTGTGGTGTAACTCGCATTATGAAAAATGTAAATCACGTGTAAGTGTGATGTAACTTGCTAAGAAAAGTTGACATGTAACTCACATTCATAGATGTGTAACTTGAGATAAATGGAAATGTAAACCCTTTTAATGAAAATGTAACTTTTCTTAGATACCCATGGATGATCATCCCCTGCATAAACTTGAACAAAAAAATTGAACAAATCTGATATCCCAATCTACTTTTGAAGAAAACTAGCCGTGCCCAAAAGTAGAGAACTACAGAGCATTCTTCACAAAACGAGAACTACAGATCAGAGCACTTGAGACGGGCGAGCAAAATAGAGGTGACCCGATTGGAGCTCTTCTTCGGCGCTGATGGTGGAAACATCGTCAGAGTTGCTGGTCAGTCACTGCCTTTCTGGTTGCACGCAGCACTCGGACGACGCACGACGGTAAAGAGTGTTTTGGTTTCTGGCTTTCTGCTCTAATTGCTCTTCCACGGTAAACTGAGAGGCGTGAGAGCTGCTCTTCGGTGAATGATTTCGCTCTGAATCGGAATTGGATAGGGTACGACTTTGCGAATCAGAAAAAAGCGAGAGACTTTTATTAATAGAAATGACACCGTTTGGGATTGGCACACCATGCACATGGTGGGCCGATCCCACAGTATAATATGAGTGTTTTATGAGGTCTAGTTTGGTCTTGAATCACTCTGACTCTCTGAGTGATAACATCAACAGTCACGATGGTTTATTTGATTTCATTTTTTATTTGGTGTAATGATACGTTGGTAATGTGTATGGAACAGTGTTTAACTACGATCCAACAGAGCACAATGTGGTTAATAGTGAACAAGAAAAAGTATGACTCATGCACAGTGTTTGGGAAGACGCTAAGTTCGGGACATGCAGGGGCGGATCCAGAAAGTCACAATGGGGTGGGCTGGGAAAAAAATTGAAATACACATAGATAATAATAAGTCAAGTCGTCAACACTTACAAATTCATTAAAACATCATTTAAGTTGTGCCCTACGCGACTTCAAAGTATAAAATTCATCAATAATAGAATCTATATCTATATTATTGACAAAGTCTCGTTCAATATAGATCATCAATGAATCTTCAAGAAAATCGTCTCCCATTTTGTTACGAAGTGCCGTCTTCACATGCTTCATTGCTGAAAGTGCTCTTTCCGTAGTAGCAGTAGAAACAGGTAAGGTCAAAACTAGACGAATTAGTCTCGTCAACATAACATAGATTTCTGATTTCCCACTCTCCGTCAAATGTTGACATAACTCAACAAGTGTGGACGCTTCAGATGTTGAAACAATATCATGCTTGTAGTGAATCAACTCATACTCAAGTGAGATAATGTCTTGATCAGTGAAATCTGCAGGATAAAACTTTTTTGCAAATTTACAGATATCCTCACTGTTAAATGAGCTGAAGGAGTTCTTGGGATCCAAAGCAAGACTAAGTTGAAGAAGTTCCATGGATGTATCATTAAAGTGTGTGCCTAACTCAGTCAAAGTAAAATCAATCGCTTCATTGAAGACATCAAAATGATAATGATGTTCTATTGTTGGTTGGAAACGAGAACGCCCAATCTTATATGGATCACCCAAATTTGGAACATCAATATCATTTGAAGAGCAAAAACTCTTCACTTCTTGAAGAAATTCCTCCCAACCAGATGCTCTGAACTCTGCAAGGATAGTTTTAGTAGTACCAACGAATGTAATAGCACTCAAAATATCAAGAGTTTTTTTTTGAAGAACCTGGCAAAGAGCATCAGTTATTCTCAGAAGTTTATGCATCAAATGTAAGACAAACACAAATTCAAAGCTTGCCATTTTTCTATAGGTCCCCAGAACTTCAGCTTTAGATCTTCCATTTGGAGAGTTCTCAACCAAATGTTCAAACACTTTGCAAGTTGCGGCATACATGTTTATCAAACTCTTCATGGAGCTATAGTGAGAACCCCAACGAGTAGATCCGGATCGTTGCAAATTACCAACTTGATTTGCACCACGTTCCAACTCGCGTTCCCCGGTTGCTAATAACTTCTCAATTTCACTTCTTTAAGACACGTGCAACTCCGATACCCGCTTTGGTGAAGAAGTGATAATATTAACAATATTATCCAAATGAGAGAAGAATTCCCAAATTAAGCTAACATCCTTAGCCGCAGAAACCAACGCAAGTTGTAAGCGATGTGCAAAACAATGAATTTAATATGCATAAGGAAAATCTCTACGAAATAATGCCTGAAGGCCATTAAATGAACCTCACATATTACTCCCACCATCATAACCTTGGCCTCTCATTTTTGAAAGTTGGAGATCATGATTACCAAGCACATCACATATTTTACCTTTCAAGGTACTTGCTACAGTGTCACTAACACTTCTGATGGCAAAGAACCGCTCTGTAAGAATTCCTCTGCTGTTCACAAACCGTATAATAATCGCCATCTGCTCCTGTTTAGATATACCTTGTGCTTCATCAACAAGAATGCAGAAACAACTATTTTCAATTTCTTCACGAACCATTTGACGAACTCTATTTGCCATTATATTCAAGATCTCTTTTTGAATGTCGGGAGCAATGTACTGAGCATTTTTAGGAGCATTCTCAAGTACAACTTCATGAACTTTGGTATTCATAGTCGCAAAAGCTTTCACTAGTTCAATAAAATTTCCCCGATTTGATGATGTTACAGATTTATCATGACCTCTAAATGCACAACCTTGAAGTGCCAACCATCGAACAGTTGTAATAGAAGTTTTCAATCGCAAACGATTTTTCTCCTTTTCTTGTTGCGATTGGGCATGAAAAACATTCTTAATATGGCCAGATGGTTGGCTCAAATTTTCAGCTCTTTGAACACACATCATATGAGGTGATTTTTCTGAAATACCAATGTGTTGAAGAAATGCACATTGACTTCCTTGATTTACCCTCTTCCAACTTTGAAATCCTTCGTTAACTAATGCAGAAGTAGTATGCATATGAATGTCACTCAAGAAAAGGAAGCAGAAAAAACAGTAAGCTTTATCAGTCACAGGTGAATACTCTAACCAATTAAACTTGTCAACCCAGTGTTTCTGAAAACTTCGGTTTTGAGCTCCAAACTTTTTCACTGGATAAGCTTCCATTCTCGGTTGATAAGGCCCAACATTTAGATATGCACGTCTAACTTCATCTCGCACATTAACATGGTATTCATGAATTTGTTTTCTTTTTCCCGGATCCCTCTCAATGGAAAAAGATGAAGGCAACTCAAAATTGGAGATAGATTAGATTTCAGGGACTAGGACATGTGAAGGAACCTCATTGACTAGATCTTGCACTATCGTAGGTATAGGTTCAGAACTTCCTTCACCGGTTTGACAATTCACTTTTGAAAAGAATGATGAAATCAACTTCTTTCCCTTCTTGGCAACATGTTCATTATCCATTCTAAAAAAACATTTTCAATATTGGTATAAATTAAAAAACTTATATAAAAAATATATAACAGATTCACTCATTCACTCTAAAATGCACAATTCACATATTCACTCTAAAATTACTGGTATTGTTCAACCTAAAATGCACAATTCACAGATTCACTCTTTCAAAGTTCACAAATTCACAACAGAAGTTCATAACTTCACTGATTCACAATAAAAATTCAACACTTCATCCCTGAAAACAACAAAGAGGTCAGAGGATTTACCTGGTCGGGCAGAGGAAGAGACGGTCCGCGGTCGGGCAGAGGAAGAGGCGGCTGCCGGCTCCGGGCTCCGGCTGACAGGCTCGGCGCGTCACTACTCGCTCGGTCGCTGCTGCCTGCTGTTCACGTCTCCGGCACGGCGGCAACGCAGCACCTGGCACTCTGGTCGACGGTCGTCCCTACTCCCTTGAAGCCTTCGTTGAGTTCGTTCGACTTCGACAGTCGACTGGGGTCTGGGAATCCGCAGGCTGGGAGTGGGAGCGGTAAGGCTTAGGGGAAAGATGTGGGCTGTTTTTTCTGGGCTGGGCTGGGAATTATTTGTGGGGTGGGCTGACATTTAAATTTAGGGTGGGCTGAGAATAAAAAATAAACCAATCCTATTATATAAAAAAATTGGGCTGGGCTAAAGCCCACCCCTGGCCAGGCTACCATCCGCCCATGGGGACATGAAAACTGTGACGAAGGCCAAAAGGTGGATGAGTGAGGATAAAACAAATTAATCTCCGTCAACGTTCAAATTAGTTTTTCTTTAAATGAAATTTATTTATTCAGAAACTACATTAAAACCGCTACAAAGTCTGCAAAAAATAATTCAAAATTCATAAACTTTTGATTCATTAAGTAAAAGATTAAGAGTGATTTATGTTGATCAAGTGAATAGTAAATGTATCTTACAAATTGGGACCGAGGGAGTATGAGTTATTTATTATACTTGTACTGTAAGTTAGTACTACGTATATACTACCTCCGTCCCTTTAAACTTTGCCAAAGTTGACCGGCACGGAGAATAATAAAGTAAAAATTACTACGTATATGGTTGAGATTTGTGCAGAGGAGAGAGAAATAACAGAAACCACAAAATAATTGATTAAAAGGGAAAGTGACAAAGTTTTTTGGGATGTCCCAAATAGAAAAGATGACAAAGTTTTAAGGGACGAAGGGAGTAGTAAACACTCATAAATACTTAGGGTTTCGGTTTTTTATAAATATAATCTATGTTTTTTTTGCAATGGAGCCAAAAATTTACTATTTTTAGGCTTGGGAATATGATGGAATAAAACAAAATGGCTCACTTAACTGCATGCGCTTCTTTGTTATGTAGCAGTAGTCAGTCCATACAATCTCCGACGCGAAGTTCACTACGGGTTATCCGAAAACAATCTCTCTGTGCTTTAGAACATGGGTAAGACTGCATACATCTGACCCTCTCTTACCCCACATGGAGAGCCTTTGCGGCACTGGGGTAATGATAAAGAAGAATCTATGTTTTTATTTTGCCTGAGTGTAGTATCATATCCATATATTCATTACTAGTTTTTTAAGGTGCTTTGCACGGTAGTGATAGTAACCAATTTTCCTATTTATGCTCTATAGATTTTATGTGTTGTTGGTTTTCTTAAATAAAGTCTGCGTACAAAATGAATCCCTACACTGATGGGATACTAATTGATGGGTCAAAAGCAGCTTGAACATCTTCATGCCGCAGACACATATTCAAGAATTTGATCTCATTACTTGCTTCAAAAGTAAAACAAAAAAACAGAACTAGAGTTTCAGAAATTGCAATGACAAAATGTTACAAGGAAATTCAATTGTCGGCTATGAATGAAAGTAACAACATATTTTGAAACCAACAACCCATTCCACCCAAAGTAGAGATAAATACGATACAAAAGAGGGATAATTGGGTGCAAAACAATAGATTAAACAACATGACAAGATTACAATAGGATTGCATACAAAGCAACATATAGGATACTCTTCATTGGCGCAGGTGACTTCACACTAATCCAAAAATACGACAAAGTACATAAAGCGAGAAGAACCTTGACCGTGGTGTATATTGCAGGCATGTGGAACAATATACTCTCTCTGGTTCTGAAAGATTTTTACATTTTCCATTTTTAGCAGTACCGGAAAGATCTTTACACTTCCTTATTTACCTTATTTGACAAATAAATCTACACAAAACAGTGCCAAACAATGCCAAACAGTGTCAAACAGTGCCAAACAGTGTTTATTTCCTTAAAAACTGTGAAGTCAAAGTGTCAAGATCTTTTGGAACCGGAGGTAGTATATAGTTCAATAATTCATACTCCCTCTGTTCCAATGTACTTAGGCATCTTTGACTTTTCCAATCAAAGGTGGTAAACTTTGACCAATTATTTAAACTAATATATTTATGCAAAATTTAATAATTTTATACTTTTATGATAGTATTTAAAAAAAATCATGTCATTTTCATATTATTAATATTTTCTCTATATAAACATATAATCGATCAAAGTTAAACGTCATTTACTTGAAAAGTCAAGTTTGTCTAAGTAAATTGAGACAGAGGTACATAGGTGTAGTAAATTGAGACAGAGGGAGTAGAAATTATTTCACGTTGGGCGTGCATTGGCGTTTGTTTTTGTTGTGACCTGCAAGCAGAAGGTACATAGGTGTTTTGGGTGACGGGATCAATCGTATGGTCATTGTAGGCCTCATATTGCCCATTTTGTGGTTAGCGAGACATTTGGTCCTTTTCAAGGGTGAATGATTATAAGTCTGATATTAGGATTTGTGACTGTATTAAGGGTATTTATCCTGATGATTGTATGTGAGTTTTCAGTATATTAATAGAAGCCTTCTTCATTAAAAAAAACTTAGATCAATGAAAGTATTCAATTAAAAGATTACGCCCAAACTTTTGACTCACATTTTAAGCGATAAACTAAACTTCATCATTGTGATTTATGTTAATTTAACTATGATTTATCATCATGATTTATATTAAATTGTGACATTTGCGTTTATCATCACCCAAGGGGAGCATCATAGACGAAATAATATTGTATTTATTTAATACAATAATAATAAATGACAAAATGTATTTTGTCATACATATAAATTAGGTTGATATCAGTTATCGTCTTAAATTAGTGATATGACATGTCATCAAAACTCAAAAGACATCTCTCCACAATTTAACGTCAAATTTTGACGTCAAATTTAGGTGATAAATAAACTTCATCGTCATGATATATGTTAATTGGTGACAAAAGTAAGATTTAAAATTACTTAAAACGATATTGTCATGATAAATCCTTTTTCACTCACAGATCTTATTTTGGTAGCTATTACTTGATAAAATATGATAGTTTTTGTGCGTCACATAAAATTTTGAACCAAATTTGTGATTTCTTGTACTGCATGCACAAATGTGTGTAACATTATTGGAAGAAAGATATATTTGAATTGAAAAAATGTTATTGAAACCTACATTTTCTGACATTTTCATAATAAAACAAGATAAATACAATACTTTCACTTTGATAACTAGCCCAGTACTATATTGTTGTTGGATACACTACAGGAATTGGGGGAGCAGAAAGGGGATGCTGAGCTTAAATAGTCATGACCGTCAGTCATACTATAATCAGAGCCCTTACAAGTCACTCCTCTTTTGCCATGTTATCTTTATTCAATTTTTAAATAAGCTTGTTTCTTGTCATATTTGATAATAGTGGTACTATTCAAATTCATTTTATTAAAAGATTAAGTATCAGTCGCATAACTATTTTTGTAATAATAGTTTTACTTTTTCATTTCTTAATTTTAATGAGATAGAGGTAATATTGAATGTCCAATTACCATGATGTCCACTTATCCAGTTTTAGTTCCTTTTAGAAAGGTGGGGCCTTGGCCTTCTCTGGCCCTAAGGATGTGTTTGGGAGTTGGGTTTTGGAGGGGAGGGGAAGGTTAATGAGGGTTTATGATCAATTTTTTCATGTTTGAGAGTTTAAGAAAATAGAGAGGTGGTTTTGGAGGGCGTTGTAACCCTTCAAAACCCTCCAAATACTTAATTTTAAGTCCCCCCAATTTGGAGGATTTTGGAGGATAATTAACAAGATGATAATTTAAGCTAAATTAGAAATGAATATCAGCTCAAGAATTTGAATTTGTCATATCTCAAAGTCATTTTAATTATAATTCCTTCAAAAACCCTCTCATTCCAATTTTATTACTCCCAAGTACAAACAAGGGCTTCCTCACCCTCTCCTCCCTTTCCCCTCCAATAATATACCTCCAAAGTCTTTCCCTCCCCTTCTCTCCAAACTCCCAAACACACCCTAAGGTAGATCCGTCCCTGCATCCCTCCTTCCACATAACTATAATGCCTAAACAAAGGAGTATATGTTTTCATTTATTCATTCACATAACCACTTTTGTTGCAAACAATAGTAAGAAGTTGAGGCCAATTATGAATACTGAAATATATTCACATCAAGTTGAATTGTTAGATTTCCAGTAAGTCAACATTCAGAACTCATAAGAGCAAGATTTTAAAAGAATAGCTGGATTGAGATATATTCACTTCCTTCTATTTACTTTCTCCCTTTTTCTCTTATGCTCTACCTATTGTAAGTATTGGTCAACCTGCCCAGAAGCAGTTCATCAGTAGTTCCTGAAACGAGGCTATGATTCCGGGGGCGTCTGAGCGTCTCTCTGTCCTGCGAAATGAAGCAGTTTTTACATATGCTATAACAACAACTCTTGAAGTAAACAATAGTAATAAGTTGAGATCAATTATGAATACTGAAATATATTCACATCAAGTTGTTAGATTTCCAGTAAGTCAACATTCAGAAGGGTATTGTTAGAAGAATAGCTGAATTGAGATGTATTTCACTCCCTTCCATTTACTTTCTCCCTTTTCTCTTATGCTCTACGCCTCTACCCATCGTAAGTATCGGTCAACCTACCGAAAAACAGTTCATCAAGAGTGCATGAAAGGAGGTAGTCTAAGTCTGTCCAATTGTCCAGTGCATTTCCTCCACCAGGTGGCTGCACACACGGATGACCGTATAGTACATTTCTTCCTCTGTGTTGCACTGTGGGAGTAGAGGAGGATGAACCATAGTCATATCCAACACCTTCTTGTCCAGTGGGTTGCTGCTGCATACTGCTGGGGAAATTTCCATGTGGTAATGACACTCTTCGGCCTTGTAGTAAGATAACAGGACACAAAATAAGTTATGTGCATAAATTTCTAAAGGGTCTGTTTGGATGGAGAATTCTAGATGACAAGGCTTAATCTATATCTTGAAAAAGAGAATGATTCTGAATAACGAATGGTGTGTTTGAAATGTCATATGTTCCCCTATTATAATATGCTATTAGTTCAGCAAACCTCATATATATTTCAAGAGTATAGGCCTAGTGCTCCAAGATCCTACATCCAAGCTGATGCTATGGGTTTCTCTGCTTGGATGGAACTTTACTAGAGGGGAAAGTTTTGGAAGGCTGAATCCATTTTCTTACATATATCTAAGATTTTATAAGTACCAAAAGATGAACATAACTATGGGTTTCATCACCTTTTATTTGTTATCTGAAACATTTTACTTATCATTATATATACCAAGCCCTCCAAAGCTTAACCCTGAAAACCCTTAATCCAAACACACCCTTGAAGCAATACTAATGAGAAATAACATGTTGGTCTCAATAGGTCCTAATTATTCAGCACACCACCTACCATATTGAGCTGCAGCAGCAGCGCTCATGTACATTGGTCTCAAGAGGTGTGGTGGAGGATTTGTTGGTGATACCCCATGAGATAAAGAAGAGTTCCGAAAACAGGGCTGGGTGCTTGGGAATGTTGGTGTAGTATATATTACTCCTCCAGGTCCAGGACGTGGAACACCTGCATAAATGTATAACCCAATTACTAGAGAAATCATGCAAAGGCCAAGAGTTTGCAACGGTTGACCACTAAAACACTGGAGTTGTAGTTCAGAAGTAGAAGATCCCACTACAGAGTGATAGTGGGACTGTGAAGAGTTTCTAAAAGAAGACAGAAGATGATAAACCTGTTTTTGATCTTATACTTACTTGTTTTCATTAAATCCAAATACCTTTGTGCCTCTTCCCTTCCCATCTCTGTAAAAATAACCTTAAAACACCACAACATATATTGCAAAAGCATAAGATCATCTTATAAGCATAGACATGGGGGGGGGGGGGGGGGGGGGGGGGGGATGCAAAGATAGTTCATATCACTTGCATTGCCATTTACCTCATCAAAGCACTCATCTGCACAAGGCATGTCTTTGCTCATTGGCAAAGAGAAATTGACTGCAAAGTACAAATCACCACAAAATGATGAAACTACATATAAAAATCAATTCATTTACATAATTATATACATATAGCACTACCTAACAACTCTTGTAATGCATCAGGAAATCTCATCCCCATTTGTTTGAATCTCAAATCAAAACGCAATTTGAGCTCTTCAGGTCTTGGAAAAATCACAACCGCAGACTAAGAAAGTGACACATCATCACCATGACAAATGTTAAGATAATTCCCATTCAAAAACTTTTCCTAATCACAAGAGGACATAAGCAATTTATTTTAGTATAAGAAATTAGAGGAATAGGCATACCTTTTTATAGTTTGAGAATGGTTCCAGTTTCTGCATACGATCAATCTTATACAAATTCCTACGGTCAAGTATAAAATTGCGGGGCAGATTTGAAGCCCTGAGTAAAAGTGTGTTACAGATCGTAACATGCACCTCATTGTAAATATACCCACGTGCCAGACCAGGCACCTAAGGGGATGAGAAAAAAACCATCAGTTTAGGCCAGTGTAGAAGGAAAGGGTTTCTAGGTTAGCATAAACATTTCAATCACCTTTTATTCATTTCTAGAAACATTATAGTTATCAAGATATAGTCTATGCCCTCCAAACCCCTCCATCCAAAAAGGCTCTTGAAGATTGGTGTCTTTAATAAATTTTCATGTTAACGTCAAAACCAATATTATAAAATACCTTCATCTTATTGTGGATTAAACTTGTCCCAATAACAATATAACGCTTCTCAGGTTGCTCCTTAACCAATTTCTCTGCCCAAGTACTCTTGCCTGAAGCAGGTAAACCAACCAGCATTTTAAGTTCACAACCATGAATATTTGAAAATGTTGGGCCTGGCAATGCCTTTCCATCCTCTATAGCAGACGACCATGGCTTATACCCTTCAATGACATCCAATCCATCCTCCACACTGAACTGTAAACTAACCACAACATTTTTCAGTAAAATATGAGGGAAAAAAGCGGAGCCCAAGTTTGGATGAATCTCGAAATGTATTGGAAGTCTCAACCATCTCCTATTCTTTAAGAAACCAATCGATGCATGATTGGAAGTTTCAAGGTCAAGACAGCAGATTATTTCGTCACGAACTCCAAAGCTCTCACCAAAGCAAGAAACTTTTCCAGCATTATAAATATCTCCAGTTGCTTCAAAACAAAAACTGTGCAAGCTTTCTCCAAGGTCTCCAACAGGATCATCTACCCTTGAAACACCAACTCGACATAAATGTTGTTGGTCTTGTGTGTTGTGCACCATGCTTACACGTTGTTCTGAAATGATTTTGCAGCCAAAGCAATACTTCCCTCCAGTTATTCCTGCATTCGCGCGAGCACCAGACCAAAAATAAGCAAACGCTTTTTCATGAAGTGCTGAGCCTTGGAGTCCATTGAGTCCTATGTCAAAATCTGGGGAAAAATAATTTCAATGTGTTAATCACTCAATTTAACATTAAACATGTACAGTATGTACTCGTATTTCAGTCACAGGAAGTCCACCAATTTAATCGAGCAGAGAATCAAGACTCTCAGTTTCTGTTTTACCATGATCGGACACTATGAGTTCTGATCACTGGTTCTTGAATACAAGAAAACAAATTAATCAAAGAACCGTGGTGATCACCACACTTATTCAAGACTTAAGGCAAACAACATAATTAAAATCACAAAACAAATCGTCAAAAGTGGCAACTCAAATCCCCAGAACACAATAAATGAAGTTGAAGACTTGAACCCAACATTCCATATTAAAAAGATGACTCATTATTGGTTCTATCAACAACGTGAAAAAATGTACCGAAACATAAAAAGATTAGCGACCGAAATGTTAATACTTGCCTATCTCACAGTCGGCCGGATTCAGGGTCACCCGCGGAGGAGGATCGGTGAGAGACGGCTGGACATTGGTGGCGGTAAAATCCAGCTTGGGTTTTTTACTACTAGCAACTTCATCCGGGTTTTGGAATTCTCGTTTAGAAGACGCCATTGCTGGGTTTTCTGCACTCATGTAATGGCGATCCTTACAGCATATGGAAGATACAGATAGGAATTGAGTTACTTGGACACTTTCTTTTTAGGAAGACGGTAGTCGATACTCGATAGCACAGACTTTAGTTCCAAGAAATCAATTCAGTGGTTATCTTTATTTAACAGAAAGTGAGAAACATTGTAACGGTAAAATTGTTTGATATTGCAAAAGTTAAATGTGTGAAAGATGTTGATCAGAGGATATTAATGGACGACAGAGATATAAAAGAAAGGTGGAGGTCATACTTTGATACACTATTCAACGGGAACAAAACGCAAGATATCGGCGATTTGTTCATACCAGATTGTATGGTAAACCGTGATTTTGTGAGAAGGATCCAAACAACGGAAGTTAAAGAAGCTCTGAGGAAGATGGGACGGAAAAGAGCAATGGGGCCAGATGGCATACCGATCGAGGTTTGGAGAAGTTTGGGAGAGAGAGGCGTCGAGTGGTTAACAAGTTTCTTCAACATGATTTGGAGAAACAACAAGATGCCAACGAGTTGGAGGAAGAGTACTCTTATCCCCTTATTTAAGAATAAAGGTGATGTACAAGAATGTGCCAACTATCGAGGGATTAAGCTTATGAGTCACACCATGAAACTTTGGGAGCGAGTGATTGAGCAAAGACTTCGAAGGACTGTGAAGATTTCAGAAAATCAATTCGGTTTTATGCCTGGTCGCTCAACAACTGAGGCCATTCACCTTCTTCGACAACTTATGGAGAAGTATAGAGATGCTCATAAGGATCTGCATTTGGTGTTCATTGACTTAGAAAAAGCATATGATAGGGTACCTCGAGAAGTTCTTTGGTGGGCCTTAACTAGGAAAGGCATATCACGCAAGTATATCAGCATCATCATGGATATGTATGAGGATTGTACTACAAGTGTTCGTACTAGTGTAGGGAGGACTGAAGAGTTCCCTATTACTATCGGAGTGCACCAAGGATCGGCCTTGAGTCCTTTCTTATTTGCCATAGTCATGGATGAACTTACGAAGTCAATTCAAGACGATATACCGTGGTGCATGATGTTTGCCGACGATATTGTATTGATTGATGAGACGCAATCAGGTCTTAAAGCAAAGTTGGAAGTATGGCGACAAACATTGGAGAATAAGGGTTTCAAACTAAGTCGGAGCAAGACAGAGTACATGGAGTGCAAGTTTGGTGGAGGTAGAAGTAGTGGTAATAGCGGAATTACTCTGGATGGTAAGGAGATACCGGTCAGCGATATGTTCCATTACTTGGGCTCCATAATTCAGAAGGACGGTGAGTTAGATGGAAATGTATCCCATAGAATCAGAACAGGGTGGATGAAGTGGAAGAGTGCGTCAGGATTTCTATGTGACCGAGGTATGCCGGCTAGACTGAAGGGTAAATTTTATAGGACAGCAATTATGCATGCATTACTGTATGGCGTAGAGTGTTGGGCGGTGAAACAATGTCACATTCATAAGATGAGTGTGACAGAGATGCGCATGCTGCGTTGGATGTGTGGGCATACTAGGAAGGACCGCGTGAGGAATGAGACAATCAGAAAAAGGGTGGGAGTAGCACCTATTGAAGACAAGATGCGGGAGTCGCGCCTACGGTGGTTTGGTCATGTGCGTAGAAGACCGAGTGATGCACCTGTTAGGCGAGTTGAGATGTGTGGACAAGAGGCAGGGAAGAGAGGGAGAGGAAGACCCAAACAGACGTGGGTTAGGGGAGTTCGAAGTGATATGCTTTTTCTGGGGTTGGATGAGGGCATGACTTTGGAGAGAACTAAGTGGAGGGAGGGTATTCACGTGAAGGAGTGATCTTGATAATCTTTTTCCCTCATCTTTTTTTTCCTAGTTTTTTTTATCCTTATATATATATACTAGTTAAGTAACGCGCGTTGCGCGTTCGTGATAATGCCCAAGGTTATTGTAATGATATTAATTTCTCGATTTAGTTTGAGTCAATAAGAGTAATATGAATACAATATCTGAATACATAGTTTGTTATGTATTCATAAAGAATCTTAATCAATAACGTATTTGTAGGCTAAATTATGTGGGGAAATAAAGCAGCCAAAGCCAAAATGACTATAATAACCACAATAGACGTAAGGTTCACATCAAATAGTAGCATGCATCCGTGTTGTTATATGAAAACACACATAACAAAGACAAAATGTTTTGCTTGAAAAATAGTCAAATATTTATTAGGGTCTAATACTCTAATACTTGCTTCATTCTTTTTTAAACGCAACGGTCCACTTTTCACATTTGCCAACACACAAGTTTGATCATTAATATCTTTCATACTTTATTAGTAAAAAAAATTAAAAAAATAGATTTTGAAACTTTAAAATGAGAGGAGTTTAACAATTTTTTTAAATTTAATTTATAATACATTAATAAATAAAACAGAATAAAAGTAGAACATGTGAATAGTGTAAAAAGTTCAATGTTACATTTAAAAGAGAATGGAGGAAGTATATTGAAAGTCACGTGCAGAAAAGCACAAGCTGCACCAACACTGTTCAACAACTTACATGAAAATACAAGCCAAAAAAAAAGAGAAACTTCTTCCAACAAAGGGGAAAATAATGTAAATACCCCAAACTTTGAAAGGGTGTGAAATAAATAACCCAAACTTGCATATGTAATACATATACCCCGAACTTTATATAAAAAGTTGTTTTCACACCATTGCTATATGCTTTTTAGAAATACAAATTTATTGCCATAAGTACGTAATTTAAAATAATCTAAGCTTTATTTGGATGCGGTTAACATTCTTAATTTTCATTTTTGAAATAAATAATATTAATCCGATACAATCTAATTTTAATTGCATCCTCATGATAACTGTATTGTGTGTTTTAAATTACTGTATGTACTTAACCCATAAATTTATATTTTTTAAAAACATATTATTGTGGTGCTAATAATATAACTTTTTATTGTTGTACATAAAACTGAATTCTCAATAGATCAATCGCAAGACTCAATTTGATGGCTCTTCTTATATGGAGTTTGGAGAGGCATACACACAATATCGTTTTGGCAAAAAGAACAAAAAGAACAACAATATTAAAAAATGTTCACCAGAAAGTAATTTTTAATTGAGAACTATTAGAAGATAACACTTGTAGAATAAGCTTATAACTATTAGGAGCAAAGAGAAGGGGTGAGAAAAATGGGATGGTTAAAAAAATACGGAGTAGTAAATGTGTGTTTAATTCAGAGAGGAATTATTATTTTAAAAAATATCTAAAGATTGTTTTGATAATTAATATTATGGTATATTTTTTTATATACTACATTACTACTAATATATACTTCGTATTAATTAATATATAAATATATATATTAAAAATATCACAAAGAACATGTTTTATTTAACCCCAAAAGAGAAGTTGCGGGAAAAATCCATAGCACCAAACAAAAACACAAGATTAGAGAAACGGTGAATACTTATCCATTTCTATCCCCTTACTCTAATTCTCTTCAACCAAACATGGGCTTAGGAACAAAACCGAGGCAGACCAATTAGAGAAACGGCGAATTCCTAGACTGGCATTTCAATCCCTTTCCATTCTTTTTTGTTTACTAAGAAGAGATAATAAATGAGAGAAGATGGATAACATGAATGGCTAACTTTACATTTATGTTTAAAATAACAACCTACACAAGGGGGACACAGAGGGAAAGAAGCCGGGTGCAGAACTTTAGTGGCATCCTATGATTCCTATCTAACCCTAAGGATTCATCGGTTGAAGGCTCTTGTTAATTTGACTAATACAGTTCATATAGGAGGGAGCAACATGACCCCTCGATCAAAGGATTACAGCTCGGCTAATATGCGAATTATGACTTTTGCCTCCATCAAGGGTTGACACCTGATAGCAGCCTCATCTGCGACAGAGCTCATACGAACACCTATGCATTACCATTCTGTCAAGAGGCAAGGCAGAGTGACTTGTCAAGTCCAGCCGGGAAATTATCACCTCTTCGCAATGGAGGACAACATCAATGGCCCCAGCTTGGGCAAGGCAAGCAATAACAAAAGAACAACAGAGAAGAAAAGGACTGGCAGCAGAAGCGAAGCCTCACCCTCGGCTAAACTACACAAACCAGGACAACACCTTGACTCCGCGAGGACAATGTCAATGTCAAACGTCGGGCAAAAATCAGTCAACCGAAGCTTCACCTTGGCTAAGCAGCCCCTCGGTTCCAGGCAATACTCAGAATCATATACTACGTAGTATTTATAGTATGAAAGTATCCAAAGCGACTGATTACGTCTTGTAACGTGCGATGCGCGATCGGGATAATGCTCAATGTGTTTTGTGTAACATAAATCTTTAATTATAAATGTTTGCACCTCAATCGAAGCTTCACCTCGGCTAAGCAGCCCCTCGGTTCCAGGCAGTACTCAGAATCATATACTACGTAGTGTTTATAGTATGAAAGTATCCAAAGCGACTGATTACGTCTTGTAACGCGCGATGTGCGATCTGGATAATTGCTCAATGTGTTTTGTGTAACATAAATCTTTAATTATAAATGTTTGCACCTCATAAATTATCTTTAATTATACCATACCATAATGTCAAACATAAATATATTATAAGGTATTACAATGGTATGCAAAAGGTCTTTTAAGACTGAAGTTTGTATGTTGGCCCATCTGTGAAGCTAGACTAAAATAAAACATAAGTATAATTTTTCTACATTACAGCTGGAATTGAGACCTTTAATTCTCCTAAGCTTACATAATTCTATGAAATCTCCACGTTTCATGTGGCATCTTCTTATAAACCGTAGGATCTGTTCAGTTGAGAACATTGACAACCCTTGTACTCCCCATTAACATCATTTTCTTTGATACTTTGCCTATAGTTACCAAGATTAATTTCTTCCAAACACATACCAACATCCTGGCAAAAAGAACAAGAAAAAGACATTAAATTCAAGTTGCTATACAAAATATCATTCAGTGTAATTAACAGTACTCGGCCATAATCAGTCTTTTCTTCTTCTTTTTTATCCATCCCATTAACATTGGTCAATAGGATAACAACCCTAAACGTTATGGGTGTAGATTATGTTCCTTTATTAACTAACAATTCAGAACACTCGACTGTTTAAAAAGAGGTAAATAAAACAGTGCGCTTTTGAAGATTGTACCAGGTCATGCACCTTTAGAAGATTCTATAGGGTCATTCACTTCCTCACAACCTTACCAAACAATAAAAAACATATTTCTTGCAAGAAATATGCATGGGAGCAAATGAACTTTCCCTCTACATTCATTTTAAAGAGAAGTAAAAAAATGTGTGCTTTTGAAGATTGAATAATGTCATACACCTTTAGAAGATTCTACATGGTCATACACTTCTGAAAGAGTCACCTTGCAAGAAATATGCATGAGAATCTTCAAATGATCAACTTCACCTCTAGTTCATTTTTTGAAATTAGAAATACCATCAAATTAGATCTTAAATAAGTGACTTTCGTCGTACACCATACCATATCCCGAACAGTCATAAGATTTCAACACTATGTAAGTTAGCATAAGCTCTCAAAACGTTTCTTAAAAGGTAGCACCGTATCATAGCCAATGATAAAGCAGGCTTGAGGCTTTTATTTATTTATTTATTTAACTTTACATGAAAAAAGGCTCATACATAAATAAAAAGTAACCCATACTTGTAAAATTTCATACAATTCAATTAACCAGGTGAAATCTTATAGATAAAATCCTCAATTATCATCCTTAAAGAATACGAAGTATATCAGCATATAGCTCATAAACAGAACTATAATTGTATGACAAAGTTATAGACTTCAAGAAGATAATCACATATATAGCTCAATGAATAATAAAGTTAGCCACAAGCTAAGTTTATTACAGAATACAGTCATAGTGATAACTTCATATTTTCACAACCCTAAAAAGTTCATATGGATATTTCAGCAAACATATAGCAATCAAACCAAAAGGAGGGGTAAAATGAAATAAAACAACAACCTCAAATTATAATTAAGTAGATGCCAACAACAACACTTTCTGACATGATGTCAAACAACGGAATGCAGAAACACATAAGCAAGCCGAACAAGGCAAACATACAATTGAGAATAAAGCAAATATATCTCTGAACAAGGCAAAGGAAACATACAATTGAGATTTGAGAATAAAGCAAATATATCTCTGAACAACAATTGAGAATAAAGAAAATATATCTCTGAACAAGGCAAAGGTAACATACAATTGAGATTTGAGAATAAAGCAAATATATCTCTACACTTGTAGAAGAGGATAAAGAACTTACAAAAGGATGAGATGAAATCCAATCTCTGTCCAATACCTGGTGTCAAGCATGTATAGATGGAACACCCAAGAGTGCCAGGACTCATGAGTTTCTAAATGGTCGTTCGACAACCATGGATGCGTCAGCGTGTTTCTGAACAGAAAAAACGCAGAAGATGGAGGGTCCGATCGTCCGGCAGAAGCAATGATGAGTAAAGGAAGGGTTAATAGACAACTATTCCAAATCGGACGTGAGCGTCGGAGAAATACAATCCATCTTGTGTAAACGGCAGGATTCCGTCACTCCTTTGCTTCATATGAATAAACACGGAGCAGTAAACTATGCACTCGGTACAATTATTTAGTGCACATACAGACACCAACACTTTTTTCCTGACGGTTATACCCCTAACATTATTCATCTTTATAGAATTGTAGAGATATATTTATTTATAAGCATTATTTGCAACCTTTTTATTTTATCATTTATATATATATATATATATATATTCATCTTTTTTATATTATCTTTTCATAATAGCTTATCTTTTTATCTTTATTCCTTCTTTTCCTTTTGGTTGTGATATCATGTACCGATTCATGTTAGCTGACCCCAATATCTTTTGGGACTAAGGCTTGGATGTTGTTGTTGTAGTATATAATTATCACTAATGCTATTTGTACACTAATTTCTGAGTAGTATTATTACAAATTTTGAAGAAGATTATTGTTTGATGCAAAAAAATTATAAATTTTTCACCTGAAAAATTGATAAGTTGGATTAAGAGTGAAATATTACATAAATAAACTAGAACGTACAAATTATTACACTCATTATACGTAGTACTTGTATATATTAAGGGCCGGTCTCGGGGAAATGAAGGCTTTGTGCAACAAAAATAATTGAGTCTTCTTTTCAAAGTTTCAACACAAGTTAAAAACCTCTCACTGAAACCACACAGACTCAAACGGGACCCAAAAGTCTAGACTCGAACATAAATCGGTTTAATGAAGGTTTTTTGAGTTATAAAATCGGTTCAAACCGAACCGAACCGATTTTTATTAAGAGGTATTTGTAATTATTTATTTCGTAGAAGAAATAGGTAATATAAAGCTTGTATGTCCTTATTTCAACAATTAGTTGATTTGATCCAGTGGGTTGATGTTTAGAGATCAGCGTGCATGATTTTATTTTCACCTGAATTCGAATCACGCATGCCTCGTTCCTATTCCTTCATTCCTATATATACGCTCCACCTCTAAGTATATACTACAAAAAAAATTGGACCCTTCCAATTTTTTGGGCCCTGTGCAGTTGGACACCCTACACACCGCCAGGTTCAGCCCTGTATGTATCTATATTCCCATTTTTCTCAAATGTTTTGGATGTTCACACTTCACATGAACATCCCTAAGTAGAAGGGATTGGCTACAACACCGTGTCTCCATAGTATAAAGGTATTAACAATTTTCAAAAAAAAAGTAGTTCTATAAAGTTATTAACAAAATCAATCAAACTAGCTTTGAAGAAAATTCCTTAAATTGAGCCAAGCGAAGGTGATACACTTATAAATTAAGTGTGTGAATAAGAACAACAATTAAAATATAACAAATACAACAAAACAGAAGTATTAATGACAGGTCGGGTAACTGTAATTGGCGAGTTGGGTAATTGTAAGTGACGGATTGGGTAACCTTAATTGACCATTTGACCTGTCAGGTAACTGTAACAGGTGGATCGGGTAACCATAATTGATCGGGTCGTATAACAGTAACTGGTCGGGTTAAAATAAATAGAGTGTGATGACTATTATACTCTTGTTAGCTCCGGTTGATCCATAGAGAGATCAACGGTACAATGACCAGTTGCAGTTATCCAATCAATTACAATTACCTAACTCGGCCAGTTACTATTATCCGACCCAGTCAGTTATCGTTACCGAATCCACCAGTTATAGTTATCCGACAGGTCAATTAACATTACCCGATCCGCCACTTACAGTTATCCAACTCGCCGATTACAATTACTCGATCCGCCACTTATGTTTCAAATCTAACTGGAAAGAATTAAGGATTGATCGGAAAAAATTTCCGTATATCTATTAAGCTTCGTGAGCTGAGTTTTTATACAATTGATTACACAAATATCAACCGCTACGTACTAACCGTATTAAAGTTTAACTCCTATACGTAAGTGGGAGTATTAATCTGATAGCAACAACACAACAACTATTTACATGTGATAAGGTTATCAATTAAATAATAAACAATAAAATAGAATAGCAGGTGGACGTGTGCGGTCAATGGCCTGCATGCAAAAGAATAGAACGTCAACACCCCCCTCAAGATGGGGAGCATGGGGGTCATGAATGCCCATCTTGGCAAGAAGATAATGAAATTGAGTAGCTCCCAAAGCTTTAGTGAGTAAATCCGCCAATTGTTCACGAGTAGATTTATAAGATGAAACAATATCACCGGAGCGTACATGATCGCGAATAAAATGACAATCAAGCTCGATGTGCTTGGTGCGCTCATGAAACAATGGGTTAGAGGCAATATGAATGGCGGCTTTATTGTCACAAAATAGTGTCATGGGCGGAAGAGAAATCCGTAAGGAGGAGAAAAGACCTTTTAACCATAGAAGTTCGCAAGTAAGAGTAGCCATGGACCTATACTCAGCTTCAGCAGAGGAGCGTGAGACCGTTGCTTGTTTCTTTGTCCTCCACGAAATTGGAGAACCACCCAATGTCACGAAATAACCTGTAACAGAACGCCGAGTGTTGGGACAACTAGCCCAATCTGAATCACAGTATCCAACAACATAAAGTGGGGAGTTGCGGCGAAAAATAATTCCTTGTCCCGGGTGACCCTTAAGATAACGAAGCACCCGGATAACAGCTTCCCAATGAGCTTGCCGTGGTTGTTGCATAAACTGAGAAAGAATATGAACGGAATAGCTAATGTCCGGCCGAGTGAGGGTGAGATAGATAAGCTTACCAACCAGACGACAATATCGTTCAGGATCCAGATATAACGAACCATCGTCAGATTGGAGCCCATGATTCTGAGACATAGGAAAATCCGCCGGTTTTGCCCCCGTCAAACCTGTCTCATCAAGAATATCCAAAACATATTTCCGTTGGCACAAAAAAATTCCACGCGAGCTACGCGCAATTTCCAGGCCAAGAAAATATTTCATATGGCCCAGGTCTTTGACAGGAAAAATACTAGCCAAATAATGTTTGAAGGAGGATATCATTTCAGAACTAGTACCCGTGATGAGAAGATCATCAACATACACAAGAATGCATAATAAGTGTCCATCACGGTGAAGAGTAAATAATGAATAATCAGCATGAGATTGAGAAAATCCATAAGTGAGTAGAGCGGCTGTCAGTTTGGAAAACCAACAACGCGGTGCTTGTCGAAGACCATAAAGAGAACGAAGTAATTTGCAAACCTGGCCAGGTCGAGGGGATGAATAGCCTGGGGGTAAATGCATGTACACTTCTTCCTGAAGATCACCATGAAGAAAGGCATTGTCCACGTCCATTTGATTAATCTCCCAACCACGGGAGGCAGCAATCGCCATAAGAGTGCGCACCGTGACCATTTTGGCAACAGGGGCAAACGTCTCGTCATAATCAATCCCTTGTACTTGCCGGTTACCACACACGACTAGTCACGCCTTGTACCGATCAATGCTGCCATCACTTTTATATTTTATTTTATACACCCATTTACAAAAAATAGGTTTCTTACCGGGAGGAAGTTCTTGCACCTGCCAAGTCCCTGTTCGTTCTAATGCATCAATCTCACGCTGCATGGCCTCCCGCCAATGTGGGTCACCAACTGCTTCACGAAAAGTGGTTGGTTCTTTGGTGGCCGAGATGGCTGCAAGAAAGGCACGATGGTGTACTGAAAAATGATTGTAATTTACATAACGAGATAAGGGATACGGATTACCTGAGTCAACCGTTGAAGGCAAGTGACCGACGGGTGGTGTGTCTATTTTCATAGTATTCAGTTGCACTACATAGTCTTTGTGCCATATTGGATGCTGCTTAATTCGGGTGCTTCGGCGGTCAGATGTAAGAGAAGTGTTCGTATTCTGATTTGAAGTGGATGATGAGTCATCCAAAGTAGTATTATTGCTAGAATCCCCGTGTACTCCAGTTCCTTTATTAGATATGCTTGGTGAAGTTTCCACATGTGAACTGCCAGTATCATTAGTCCCCTGACCAACTGATTGGGAATTGTGTCCCAAATACAATTCATCCTCCACGTTACCGGGAAAATGAGAGGCGTGGCCCCCACCTTCGGTATTCAAGGTAGCTTCAGTTGGTGATAATTCATCCTTCGTAACCAAATCAGCGTAGGGAAATTTCGTTTCAACAAAGGTTACATCTCGTGAAACAAAATATTGGTTGTTCTCAAGATCATACAATTTCCATCCCTTCTGTGAATAAGCATACCCCAAAAAAACACACCTTATTCCCCGGGAAGCAAATTTGTCTCTGATTTTCCCATGTGAGTGTGTGTAACATAGACAACCGAAAACACGTAGGTGGTCATATTTAGGTGCCTTTTTGTATAATAATTCATACGGACTTTTAAAATCCAAAACTGAATATGGCAATCGATTAATAAGATAGCATGCAGCCAACACACACTCCCCCCAAAAATCAATTGGCAGATGTGCATGAAAACGGAGAGTTCTAGCAATATTCAAAATATGTCTGTGTTTTCGTTCAACTCTCCCGTTCTGTTGTGGAGTGTATACACATGTGGTTTGAAAAAGAATTCCATTGTTCAGAAAATAAGGTTTCAAACACTGAAATTCGGTTCCATTGTCACTCCTAACAATTTTCACCCGTTTTTCAAATTGTCGTTCTATCATTATAATAAATTGTTTAAGAAGTTGTGAGACTTCACTTTTCTCCTTCATAAGAAAAACCCAAACAGCACGTGAGTAATCATCAACAACGGTTAAGAAATATCTAGCTCCACATGATGAGGGAAAACTATAAGGCCCCCACACATCACAATGAATCAATTCAAATATTTCAAGTGCTCTGGAATCACTAATACGGAAAACGTCACGAGTCTTTTTTCCACGCAAACATGCATCACAACTTTTATTCAAAACAGCAGGTATATTATAACTGAAACTAATGACAGAACGTAAAACATTGACTGACGGGTGTCCTAACCGGGAGTGCCACAAATCACTTTGGTCGTCCTTCGTTATTGAGCAAGCACAAACTGGATCCAAACTATGAAAATAGTACACCCCACCACGTTTTTCACCCGCTCCAATCGGCGTCCTCGAAAGTAGGTCCTGTATCACACATACATCATTAGCAAAAATTACACCGCATTTCTGTTCATCAATTAACTGTGCTAAGGAAATAAGATTGCACGTTAATCCAGGGACTAATAACATATTTGTAATTTTAATGGCACAGCTCAACTGCACCTCGCCTTTGCTTGTTGCATATGTAACATCCCCGTTCGGTAAGAAAACAGACATTGGTGAAATATTCCGGATGTTCATCAACAGAGATTCCTGGCCGGTCATATGAAAAGAAGCACCCGAGTCTAATAACCAAGGAAACTTACCCGAGAGCTTACCATGAGGGGACACTACCTTACACTGGTTCATCAATTGGAGAAAACTTCTCCACTGGACATCAGTAAACACAGGTGTGCGTGAAGAATCCCCTGAACCCTTTGGTTCGTCGTTCAAAGGGTTGGCCGTCGTGTGCGTCATTGTTGATTCGTTCATAAAAAAATGGGTCGTGAAAGACGTTCGTGAATAATAGCTAGGTCGTGGATCGTTTAACTGCTCTGACACCAAATTAAGGATTGATCGGAAAAAATTTCCGTATATCTATTAAGCTTCGTGAGCTGAGTTTTTATACAATTGATTACACAAATATCAACCGCTATGTACTAACCGTATTAGAGTTTAACTCCTATACGTAAGTGGGAGTATTAATCTGATAGCAACAACACAACAACTATTTACATGTGATACGGTTATCAATTAAATAATAAACAATAAAATAGAATAGCAGGTGGACGTGTGCGGTCAATGGCCTGCATGCAAAAGAATAGAACGTCAACACCCCCCTCAAGATGGGGAGCATGGGGGTCATGAATGCCCATATTGGCAAGAAGATAATGAAATTGAGTAGCTCCCAAAGCTTAAGTGAGTAAATCCGCCAATTGTTCACGAGTAGATTTATAAGATGGAACAATATCACCGGAGCGCACATGATCGCGAATAAAATGACAATCAAGCTCGATGTGCTTGGTGCGCTCATGAAACACTGGGTTGGAGGCAATATGAATGGTGGCTTTATTGTCACAAAATAGTGTCATGGGCGGAAGAGAAATCCGTAAGGAGGAGAAAAGACCTTTTAACCATAGAAGTTCGCAAGTAAGAGTAGCCATGGACCTATACTCAGCTTCAGCAGAGGAGCGTGAGACCGTTGCTTGTTTCTTTGTCCTCCACGAAATTGGAGAACCACTCAATGTCACGAAATAACCTGTAACAGAACGCCGAGTGTTGGGACAACTAGCCCAATCTGAATCACAGTATCCAACAACATAAAGTGGGGAGTTGCGGCGAAAAATAATTCCTTGTCCCGGGTGACCCTTAAGATAACGAAGCACCCGGATAACAGCTTCCCAATGAGCTTGCCGTGGTTGTTGCATAAACTGAGAAAGAATATGAACGGAATAGCTAATGTCCGGCCGAGTGAGGGTGAGATAGATAAGCTTACCAACCAGACGACGATATCGTTCAGGATCCAGATATAACGGACCATCGTCAGATTGGAGCCCATGGTTCTGAGACATGGGAAAATCCGCCGGTTTTGCCCCCGTCAAACCTGTCTCATCAAGAATATCCAAAACATATTTCCGTTGGCACAAAAAAATTCCACGCGAGCTACGCGCAATTTCCAGGCCAAGAAAATATTTCATATGGCCCAGGTCTTTGACAGGAAAAATACTAGCCAAATAATGTTTGAAGGAGGATATCATTTCAGAACTAGTACCCGTGATGAGAAGATCATCAACATACACAAGAATGCATAATAAGTGTCCATCACGGTGAAGAGTAAATAATGAATAATCAGCATGAGATTGAGAAAATCCATAAGTGAGTAGAGCGGCTGTCAGTTTGGAAAACCAACAACGCGGTGCTTGTCGAAGACCATAAAGAGAACGAAGTAATTTGCAAACCTGGCCAGGTCGAGGGGATGAATAGCCTGGGGGTAAATGCATGTACACTTCTTCCTGAAGATCACCATGAAGAAAGGCATTGTCCACGTCCATTTGATGTGTCTCCCAACCACGGGAGGCAGCAATCGCCATAAGAGTGCGCACCGTGACCATTTTGGCAACGGGAGCAAACGTCTCGTCATAATCAATCCCTTGTACTTGCCGGTTACCACACATGACTAGTCGCGCCTTGTACCGATCAATGCTGCCATCACTTTTATATTTTATTTTATACACCCATTTACAAAAAATAGGTTTCTTACCGGGAGGAAGTTCTTGCACCTGCCAAGTCCCTGTTCGTTCTAATGCATCAATCTCACGCTGCATGGCCTCCCGCCAATGTGGGTCACCAACTGCTTCACGAAAAGTGGTTGGTTCTTTGGTGGCCGAGATGGCTGCAAGAAAGGCACGATGGTGTACTGAAAAATGATTGTAATTTACATAACGAGATAAGGGATACGGATTACCTGAGTCAACCGTTGAAGGCAAGTGACCGACGGGTGGTGTGTCTATTTTCATAGTATTCAGTTGCACTACATAGTCTTTGTGCCATATTGGATGCTGCTTAATTCGGGTGCTTCGGCGGTCAGATGTAAGAGAAGTGTTCGTATTCTGATATGAAGTGGATGATGAGTCATCCAAAGTAGTATTATTGCTAGAATCCCCGTGTACTCCAGTTCCTTTATTAGATATGCTTGGTGAAGTTTCCACATGTGAACTGCCAGTATCATTAGTCTCCTGACCAACTGATTGGGAATTGTGTCCCAAATACAATTCATCCTCCATGTTACCGGGAAAATGAGAGGCGTGGCCCCCACCTTCGGTATTCAAGGTAGCTTCAGTTGGTGATAATTCATCCTTCGTAACCAAATCAGCGTAGGGAAATTTCGTTTCAACAAAGGTTACATCTCGTGAAACAAAATATTGGTTGTTCTCAAGATCATACAATTTCCATCCCTTCTGTGAATAAGCATACCCCAAAAAAACACACCTTATTCCGCGAGAAGCAAATTTGTCTCTGATTTTCCCATGTGAGTGTGTGTAACATAGACAACCGAAAACACGTAGGTGGTCATATTTAGGTGCCTTTTTGTATAATAATTCATACGGACTTTTAAAATCCAAAACTGAAGATGGCAATCGATTAATAAGATAGCATGCAGCCAACACACACTTCCCCCAAAAATCAATTGGCAGATGTGCATGAAAACGGAGAGTTCTAGCAATATTCAAAATATGTCTGTGTTTTCGTTCAACTCTCTCGTTCTGTTGTGGAGTGTATACACATGTGGTTTGAAAAAGAATTCCATTGTTCTGAAAATAAGGTTTCAAACACTGAAATTCGGTTCCATTGTCACTCCTAACAATTTTCACCCGTTTTTCAAATTGTCATTCTATCATTATAATAAATTGTTTAAGAAGTTGTGAGACTTCACTTTTCTCCTTCATCAGAAAAACCCAAACAGCACGTGAGTAATCATCAACAACGGTTAAGAAATATCTAGCTCCACATGATGAGGGAAAACTATAAGGCCCCCACACATCACAATGAATCAATTCAAATATTTCAAGTGCTCTGGAATCACTAATACAGAAAACGTCACGAGTCTTTTTTCCACGCAAACATGCATCACAACTTTAATTCAAAAGAGCAGGTATATTATTACTGAAACTAATGACAGAACGTAAAACTTTGACTGACGGGTGTCCTAACCGGGAGTGCCACAAATCACTTTGGTCCTCCTTTGTTATTGAGCAAGCACAAACTGGATCCAAACTATGAAAATAGTACACCCCACCACGTTTTTCACCCGCTCCAATCGGCGTCCTCGAAAGTAGGTCCTGTATCACACATACATCATTAGCAAAAATTACACCGCATTTCTGTTCATCAATTAACTGTGCTAAGGAAATAAGATTGCACGTTAATCCAGAGACTAATAACATATTTGTAATTTTAATGGCACAGCTCAACTGCACCTCGCCTTTGCTTGTTGCATATGTAACATCCCCGTTCGGTAAGAAAACAGACATTGGTGAAATATTCCGGATGTTCATCAACAGAGATTCCTGGCCGGTCATATGAAAAGAAGCACCCGAGTCTAATAACCAAGGAAACTTACCCGAGAGCTTACCATGAGGGGACACTACCTTACACTGGTTCATCAATTGGAGAAAACTTCTCCACTGGACATCAGTAAACACAGGTGTGCGTGAAGAATCCCCTGAACCCTTTGGTTCGTCGTTCAAAGGGTTGGCCGTCGTGTGCGTCATTGTTGATTCGTTCATAAAAAATGGGTCGTGAAAGACGTTCGTGAATAATAGCTAGGTCGTGGATCGTTTAACTGCTCTGACACCAAATTAAGGATTGATCGGAAAAAATTTCTGTATATCTATTAAGCTTCGTGAGCTGAGTTTTTATACAATTGATTACACAAATATCAACCGCTACGTACTAACCGTATTAGAGTTTAACTCCTATACGTAAGTGGGAGTATTAATCTGATAGCAACAACACAACAACTATTTACATGTGATAAGGTTATCAATTAAATAATAAACAATAAAATAGAATAGCAGGTGGACGTGTGCGGTCAATGGCCTGCATGCAAAAGAATAGGACGTCAACAGAAAGACTAGGAAAAAATGAAACAAATACAACAAGACAAAAGTATTAATTTATAGGGCACATATAGATGTACTACGTACAACATAGTGGACGTTATAAGAAAGTATTTTATGTCCAAAAAATATGCACTTGTGTTATGTATTTACATTAATCTCATACTCCGTATTAATAATGTGGCATGTATCTTGATATCTTGATATTATATAAAGTAACAAAGTTATTAAAACTTTTGGCTCCAATTTTCTCGTCTCAGAATATATACAAATGGAAAAAGATAATTCATACTTAACAAAAAATAATCACCAATGTCACTTTTCAAAAAAATGATCGTGTCAATAATATGTCTAACTGTATGAAACTGCTTCATCATAACTCAAGAGTCATTTAAATATCTTACAACAATTTACATATGCTATTTGACATAATTATTACATATCTAATCATCATAGTTTTATACCGGAGTATCAAGAAGCAGATGCACTAATTTTATCATAACTACTAATACTAAATTTCAGTGTCAGAAGCAGGGGCACTTGCCCCCCAGGACCGGCAAATTATACCGTATGACCGGTATAAGGTGAGAATCGTATACCGGTATACAGACTTTTTATTTTATTTTTTCCTTTTGTTTTTAAAAAACGGTAATAACTTTTTTATTTTTGATCCAATTTTTATAAAATTTATATCAACATTTTATATTTTTCATGATCTTTCAAATGAGACCAATATTGCTTATGTAATTTTAAGAAATTATCGAACTATTGTATTAATGAGTATTGGATTATAAGGAAAATCGAACTAAATTTAATACAGAAAAATAATTGTGTAAATCACAATTTATCTTAAAATTGTGTATATAAAAAATTTATTGTAATATGTATTTATACATGTGAGTTACATATATTTGTGCGTAAAGTTACATACTTTTACACATAAATTTACATATATATACACACGAGTTGCATTTACCCTGCCCGAACGCGAGTTACATATTTTTACACGTAAAGTTACATATTTATACACGCGAGTTACATATTTATACACACGAGTTATATTTGACCTGTTTGAACGCGAGTTACATATTTTTACACGTAAAGTTACATATTTTTACACGTAAAGTTACATATTTATAAACGCGAGTTACATATTTATACACACGAGTTGTATTTGACCTGTCTGAACGTGAGTTACATATTTTTACACGTAAAGTTTCATATTTTTACACGTAGAGTTACATATTTATACACACGCGTTGCATTTGGCTTGACTGGACATGAGTTACATATTTCTACACGTAAAATTACATATTTTACATAGGTTAATATAATAGTTCGATAATATGTTAAAATTACATAGGCAATATTGGTCTCATTTGAAAGATCGTGAAAAATAAAAAATGTTGATATAAATTTTATAAAAATCAGATCAAAAATAACAAAATTATTACCATTTTTTTTTAAAAAAGAGAAGTAAAAAAATAATAAAACCGTATACCGATCATACGGTGATCACCGTATACCGATCATACGGTATAACAACTGCCGAGGACCCGTAAGTCCTCTACTTGTAAAAACCACTTTGGTTATAAAAAATAGTACGGGGTACTAGGTAATGTTTGAGATCAATTATGATTACTGAAACTTATACAAACATCAAGTTGTTAGATTTCAAGAGGACATAATATAAGGGGTACTAACCCATATTTTAGACATTTTTTACATTTTTTTACGCGATGTCTTTCTTCTTCCATCTTTCTTTTGACATACTCTCTCCCTCCCTTAAAACTTTGTCATCTTTCTTTTTGGACGTCCCAAAAATCTTTGTCACTTTCCCTTTTAATCAATTATTTTGTATTTACTGTTATTTCTCTCTCTTCTACACAAACCTCAACCACACAAATTTAACTTTATTATTCACCGTGTCGGTCAACTTTGGCAAAGTTTTAAGGGATGGAGGAAGTACATAGTCATTTTACTACGTATT
Organism: Cuscuta europaea; assembly: GCA_945859875.1. Classification (NCBI taxonomy): domain Eukaryota; kingdom Viridiplantae; phylum Streptophyta; class Magnoliopsida; order Solanales; family Convolvulaceae; genus Cuscuta; species Cuscuta europaea. The sequence goes on from CAMAPE010000004.1 coordinate 14,113,887, forward strand.
ATTCTATATTCTACAGTATACACTACTACAAATTCTAGGAGAGCACGGATTCCAATTTCCAATCTTCAATCTACACTATCACTGTGCAAAGAATCTAACATCATACGTAGTACGACTATGGAGTATTAACTCCGGAATCGGTATGAATATCTCCCCACACATGGATCTTTGCTAGTTCATATTTTCTCATAATAATTTCACTTTTACGTTATCTTAGAATAATTTTACTTATACACCTCATATTCTTTCATTGGATCCTGACATGTTGATGACCTACTATACCAGATTTTTTACCATTTCTTTGGAAAATTTATATAAATAATTTCACATTTCACAAATCTGTTCAAAACGATCATATTTTTCATTTTTTCTTTTTTCTCCATAAAATTTTTCTTTCTTTATTTTCATCCCTAGACATTTTTTTTATCCTTTTGTTCTTATTCCTTTTCCATTTTTATTTTCTATTTCTCACTCTATTAGGAGATGTTTTTTTTGTAAAATTTCTCTTCACAATAGCTCTTTTTTGTCGTTTTCATTTTCCTTTTATATTTTTATTTCATTTCCCATTTTATGTTTTTTTTTCTTAATCATTCTCTTCTTATTAAAGACCTTTTTCTCACTCTACTTTTTGTTATATTTTCTTTTTATTTTCACTTTTCCACTTTTCTCTTCTTGTTAATTTTTTTATGTTTTTTATTCTTTCTTCTTGTTAGCTTAATTCCACCATCAATATGTTTTTTCTCCTCTCCTCATTATCCTATTTTTCTAAGTAAACACACCCATTGATTTCATCAATTGCGGAAAAATTCTATGTGAATAAATGATTATAGAAAATAAAATATTTGAGAAATGTAAAAAAAAATAAAACATTCGGGAAAATATAATTTTTAATTTCTTTCATTTTCGCGAATGTTTTATTTTTATTTTAATTAAATTTTTCCCTAATCCTTTTGTCCCATAGAGTTTTTCACATAGTTCATGGAATTAATGGTTGGACTTACTTAGAAAATACGATAATGTAGAATGGAGAAAAAAATACTTTTTCCCAATTTTATTGGATGTCCCCGAAGGGATAGAAAGGAGAAAAAATATATTGATGGTGGAATTAAGATAACAAGAAGAAAGAAGAAAAAAGTGAAAAAGTGAAAATAAAAAGAAAACATAACAAAAAGTAAAGTGAGAGAAAGATCTTTAATAAGAAGAGAATGATTAAGAAGAAAAACATAAAAAAAAGATAAAAAGCCTCCTAATAGAGTAAGAAATAAATAATAAAAATCGAAAAAAATAAGAACAAAAGGATAAAAAAAGGAATAAAAAGTGTTTAGGGATGAATTTGGGAATTATGGTTATATGTGTATCATACATTAAAATCGTTAGTCTTATTTTTCTTTTTCTTTTTTGGTGAAAATAAACTAATTTAATTTGTGTATATAATTTTGGAATATTTAATAGGAGGTTTTAGAATATACTTCGTATAATTCAATTTTAATTAATAACTTCTTTTATTTAACAATTTAAAAATATATTTAGGACTTTTCATTCATATTGTTTTTATGAAACTTTGGAAAATATCGACTCATATTAAATAATTTAATTACATTACAATAGATTTTCGTAATTGGACCATCTAATTATATATTCTAAATCTAAATGCACGAATTGGGTTATTTTTATTTTTAGGTACATAAAACAAAAGGAAAAAGGAATACTTATAGCTTTCAAATGTGAAATATCTTTAGTGGGTGTCCAATAATAATCAGAAAAACGTTAAATTTGATGCATTTGAAATTCCATGGGATACACATGTAATCATAATGTCCAGTACATTTGAAACCTTAGTGTCCAATATGAGATTACAATAGTGTCCAATTTGACCATTATCCAATTAAATTTTTTAAATGGTTCAATTGACTGATTCTGTTAAATTATGAAAAAATTATGTTTAAAGTATATTTTGTTAATAAAATAAAGTAAATATATATAGAAGTAGTTAAATTGATCCTCTAGAATAACTTCAACCAATCTCGTGATAAAGTAACTTCAACCTTAATTACTTATTTAGACGACACAACACAACGCGAAATACAAAATTATGTGTTTTATGAAAAAATTGATCAATAAAAATGATAAGCCAAAAAAATGGTAACTAAACGGGGTCCTATACCCGCACTGGTAGCTAAGTTGGTTCAATGATGTAAAATTTGGAACAATGATCAAGGTTCGAAACCTGTAGCGACCACGTGGAGGTTACAACTCCTGCGTGCTGGGCTAGACCTCTGGTGCACACGGGTAAAAAGCCTACCATCATTTGGCTGACTGAGTCAAAAAAAAATTAATGTAAAAAATTTTGTGTATTTTTTTTTTTTGAAATATATTCTTTGTATCGGCCCAGTCCGATTCAGTGCCCAGACCTTTTGGAACAACTAAACGGGCTCCTATATATCAGTATTAGCACTCAACTTCTATATATCTCTCAAACAAATTAAAGAGTAATACTGTGAGACTCTCAAGAGTGCTCTCTATATGGACCTAATATTACAATTCATATACGTAGTACCTGTTTAACGCTCATCAATTTATAATTCGTTTTTTTGATAATCGAGGAGTCGGGGCTTAAGCTCCCATAATCCTGGAACCTATGAACTAGGCTCTAAAGTGACTAGACAGTTAAGTCTGGATCTAATCACAGTCAACCTCATCAGTACTGGCTCCAAATGACGAATCCAGTAGGACTTACATCACCTTTCAGGCTGCTCCTCCCACCACACGAACCCGCTACCTTCATTGTCATCATCTTCCTTCTCAACCGCTGAGCAACTCCGTGAAGGTAGGGAGAATCATTGGGAGCAAGACCTCCCTCATCTCCCTTGGTGGAAATTGAACCCAAGACCTCCCACAAAGGAGAGACTTGGGGATGGATGGTCATCCATTAGACTACATCCATCTTCCCTCAATTTATAATTAGAAATACTATCGTAGTAAACTTCCCAATATAACTCAAATGAGTGCCCAACATTTTTACACTTCGTCTAACATTTGAAGAGTAGTAATTAATAAAATCAAAGATAACATAATGGTGTTTGTCGTTCATCTCTCAGACTGCAATATGATTGAGATCATCTCAATTAGAAAACATAATTGATCATTACATGCAAGATTGATCACTTATTGTGATATGTTCGTCAACACTACTCAAACCAATTTATTATTTATGAGCTACTTTTATACGATGAGAATGTACCATTAATACAATATATGCTCATCATTTTTAAGATTTCACCAATTAATCACCAATTCAAAGTAAACAAATAAATAAAAATTATTTAATAAGATTTCAATTCACCCATTTGATTGTCTCAATTCAACTAAAAGCCAATTGTTTTGAACATTATTTTAAAATTTATTATTTTAACTTTGTGATCTTTGAATAATTAACATATCACCTACGAGTGTCCTGTTAAGGGCCCAAGAAGAAGGTCAAACACCAAGGGCCAGGGGACGTACGTGATCCATCATCAACCAGTACCAAGGCCCATGGGTCAGGGGACGTACGTACTCCATCATCAGCCAGTATCAAGGCTCAAGAGTCAGGGGACGTACATCGCCCGTCATCAGCCAGTACCAAGACCCAAGGGTCAGGGGACGTACATAGTCCATCATCAGCCAGTACCAAGACCCAAGGGCCAGGGGACGCACATTGTTCATCATCAGGAGGTATCCAGACCCAGGATCCCTACGAGGTACTCGGGGATGGATGTCCCCACTTCTTAATAGGGGACCGAGGGCGGTCCAAGGATACGTCAGGGATAGTTGCCCTAACCGAGGACGAACATCCTCTCTCCCATTGGAAAAGAAGCGGAATCATAGCAGGAGACATCGGCCAAGCCCTTGGGGACGAGCGTCCCTATCCAATGGTGGGAAACCAAGATTCTGGCGGGAAGCGCATTTAATGTAGAAGATTTGGTTGTTGGGATCATGGCGCCCATAACCTGCCACGTCGACAGATCCAACTTCCCATTGACGGTATAAATAGTGACATTTATTTCACTGTAAAAGGGTTCACAATTTGACATTCTAGCATTACAGCAGCAATAGCAGTTCATAGTATAGCACAATACGTTCGGCCCTTCGGCTTGTAATAGTTCGAGTGAGTGAATACAGTTGTTTGGCCCATTTCCTGCTTGTTTCTTCACCTTATTTGTCCATCACCCATTCGAAACTCCCAGGTTACGTGTTGGGCCTGCGAGTTGAGGGAATAAACCTCAACAAACTTATATCAAATTGATGCGCTATTGGGGCAATGCCCCGGGCTTTACACTAGTACTGTCACGCCCCGGACCTAGCCGGACACGTCAACAACCCGCCGCACAGTACGAATAGTCAACCGCAGTCCAACTCATCCATACTATACAAGGCGTCATGAATATCATTCACACATAGTACATCCATAAACAAACATAATGTAAATCATTCATTTAAAACAGCGGAAACAACATTACAAGTGTACAAGCCACACTTGGCAAACATGGGTATACAAACCCCCGAAATGTATATTCAGAAAATAATATCCATGAGCATTATTCATATTGTTTTCAAAACAAGAACGGAAGAAGCACGAACCAAGTCTTCTTCTCAGAAACTTCCCGAAACAACGGCTGATAGTAGCAACCTTCAAGTTCTACCTGAAACTGTGAGGTGGCCTCCCCCGTGAAGGGGAGGTCAGTACTTGGAAGCATTTGACAAGTACAATGACAACTATACTAAGTATAATCGAAGTTTAAATCTCTGAGACCCTCAATCTGGAGCATTAATACATTATAGTTAATCCGTTCATTTAGTATCAATTCATCATTATTTACTACGGTCTAGAGCTCAGCTCATAATCACCGTTATCTACTACGGTCTAGAACCCCGCTCATAATCACCGTCATCTACCACGGTCTAGAGCCCAACTCATAATCACCGTCATCTACTACGGTCTAGAGCCCAGCTCATAATCACCGTTATCTACATCGGTCCCGAGCCCGGCTCATAATCACCGATTCTTTATAATTCTCATTCTTAGGATCTAATTCATCCATTTCTCAACTAACATTTCCAACTAATATTTCAATGCTAGTTATTTATTTATTTCAATATAATTCTTCCTTCATGCATGATTGGCCTAAATATCAAGTATCACTTTCATACCTTCATGGCTTCTCTTCATGGTATCAAAGTATACTATCTCAAATGAAATTCATGATTGGTACAACCATCATACACACATATTCATAACATCTAAACATACACAATTTATTCATAAATTTGTGTATCATGCATACTATACTTATAATCAATAGTAGTTTTATCTAGGCATTATTAACCATTAACAACCCATGCACATCACATTGTATTCACTTAGGAAATCCCATGAGATTAACCCAAAGATGATAAGCAACATATTCGGTCATCCTCACCTTAGTTAAGCTCAAGCACGTTCTACGCTTCTCGATTGAACTTTGACTAATTTCGGCGAACTTTGACCAACTCCGGCGAACTTTGACCAACTCCGACGAAACTCCGGCGAAGCTCAAAAATACTTTAAATCAAGTTCCTAACAAGGTTTTATCATCACAAAACCCATATCAACACAAATAACCTATAAAAGGTTATTTTCCGGCAAACCGGTCGATTTGGCTTCTATGTCCGTTCTTGGACATAAAACCACTTTCCAACCCATAAATCCATACTTAGAACATGGAGAACCATCCAAAGGGTTCTTCATATAATAAATATGCCTCATGGTAGAAGAAGAATAAAGGGAAAGCTATGGCAAGGTGATTACCTCAATTTCCACACTTTCCTACACCTTTTTCCTTCTCCAAGCACTCCTCCTTGGATCCTCTATCTTGAGCTCGAATTTGGGTGTGAAAATGGTGAATTTCAGAGCTCCTCCTTGCTATCTTAGGGTGTTGGTACGAGTGGGTGGAGGTGGTGAGGTGAGAGGGGTGGTTTTTGTCTCATTTAGACAAATGAGTGAAGGGAGGGGGTCTACCAAATGTCAATGGGTGTCTCCCCCATACTATCAATTGTTATTCAGCCAACTTAGCCCTCATCCAGCCCTCAAAGGTTGACAAATTCGTGGGGTGGCCCCCACCCATGTGGGAGGTCATCCTAATTTGTCCCAAAGTGTACAATTTGCCTCGAAAGTTGTATTTTCCGGACTGTTTTAGATATATTTTATTTTATCAGGTTAAATAAATATATTACGTGTTCTTAATAATTATAACATTTAGAATGAATATGCATTCCCCAACTTTAATTTATAAATCTCCAAAATCCACTTTCGGGCTTTTATTTGATAAATTTATCGATACCGGTATTTGGGCCTCTATTGACCGATCGGTCAACTCTGGGCCTTTCCATGGCCCAAATGAAGTATCCACCATCTATAAATATTTTCTAGACCCAGATGAATATAATATGTGGTCCCGATAATATCGGGCGGTTCCCACTCCCGATGTGGGCCCCACGTGCATTTTACTATTCACGCGAAAAAATTAATACAAATTCACAACCTCGTAAATTCACTAAAAATTTCATAGAGTTCAATGAATTATTCGCTTAAAGATAAATACATTTGGGGACGGTGTTACAAGTTCACCCCCCCTTATTTGGAATTTCGTCCCCGAAATCCGCGTGTCTAATCGAAAAGGAAAGGGTACTGCTCCCTCATTGAGACCTCAGTCTCCCAGGTTTCTTCTTCGACTCGATCACTCCTCCAAAGGACTTTTACCATAGGAATCTCCTTGTTCCTCAGTTTCTTTACCTGTTGACCCACAATCTTCACCGATTCCACCGCATATTGTAGGTCTTCACGAATCTCTACCGGTGGTTTCTCAAGGATATGAGACGGATCTCGCACGTATTTCTTGAGCATCGATACATGGAACACGTCATGTATCTTTTCAAGTTCTGGCGTCAATTTGATACGGTAAGCCACGGCCCCTATCCTTTCAAGGATTTCAAATGGGCCAATGTATCGGGGGTTAAGCTTTCCCCTCGATATAAATCTGATGATACCTTTCCAAGGAGAAATCCTTAGAAAGACCTTATCACCGACCTCAAACTCCAATGGCCTGCGTCGTTTGTCAGCATAACTCTTTTGCCGATCTTGGGCAGCCTTGAGTCTATCCTGAATGACTTTCACCTTAGCCTTGGTGATTTCGACAAGTTCAATCCCCTCGAGCTTGGCTTCGCCAACGTCGTCCCAACACAACGGTGTTCTACATTTCCTCCCATACAATGCCTCGTATGGAGGCATGCCAATACTCGCCTGATAACTGTTGTTATAGGCGAACTCGACCAGAGTCAAATGCTTGTCCCAACTCCCTTGGAACTCCAGAGCACATGCCCTAAGCATATCTTCCAGAATCTGTATCACCCTCTCGGATTGCCCATCCGTCTGTGGGTGAAAGGTTGTGCTAAACTTTAGCTTCGTACCCAAAGATGCTTGAAATTTTGGCCAAAATCGGGATGTGAAACGTGGATCCCTATCCGAGACAATGGATATCGAAACTCCATGCAGTCTCACAATCTCCTCCGTGTATAGCTTTGCCAATCTTTCAAGAGGATAAGTAATGTTGATAGGCAAAAAGTGTGCACTCTTGGTGAGCCTATCAACCACTACCCATACTGCATCATAGTTGTTCACTGTTCGTGGTAGCCCTACCACGAAGTCCATGGTCACGTGCTCCCACTTCCATTCTGAAATGGTAAGTGGTTGCAAAAGTCCCGCCGGGTGCTGATGTTCCGCTTTGACTTGTTGGCAAGTAAGGCACCGACTCACGTACTCTGCGATGTCCCTCTTCATACCCGACCACCAGTAACTTTCCTTCAAAATAGTTTCCGTCTCATAAAATCCCTCCGTCTCATAAAATAGTTTCCGCATTGACTTGGATCGGACTTTAAGAAAGTGAGAATAAAGTGAAAATGTATTGTTATGATTGTGTAAGAAAAAAGTAAATTAATGTGAGTCACACAAAACTTTCCAAAAGGGGAAATGAGAACTACTTTTTGGGATGACCCAAAAAGGAAACCGAGAACTATTTTTCGGAATAAAGGAGTACTTTCTTACCGATTAATTTAATTTGAAAACTAAAATATTGTACTCAACTTTTGTTAAACGTACCCTGTTATTGGTTCTACTTCGATAAATTTCTCTTTCAGTATCACTAAAAATTTAAATTAAAATAATCAACCTCATCACAAATCAATCCTAAACAAACAAATGTAAACATCATTTTGAGAGTATATAGGTAAAGGACAAAGTAATAGATACATATAGGATCTAAGGAGAAGTGTGGCATAGAGGAGGTTGAAGGAAATTATTTAAAGGTAGAAGAAGGTAGGGGTGGTATAAAAAATCAGAGTTTAGAAAGAGATACTCCACTTAGCTTCTTACTGGAGAAGTAACTAGCAGCTGATCACAACACCTGCACCTGAACCTGAAGGAATCTTACAGATGATGGCAGCCTACTATCCCAACAATCTCACCACTGACCACATTCAACAGGTCTCCATCCATTGCTGAACTCATTTTGTGCTTCTTCTTCTGCATGCCCCTGCCCCTGCCCCTGCCCCTTTTCATTCTTAACTCATTTCTTTGTTTTTATTTCATTTTCCTCCATTCCAATCAGAGTTTCTTCATCACTTCTCCATCTTTCTTTTCTCTTCTCCATTCTCTGTTACTTCTGCGCTCTGCCTCTTCTGACCTGTCTGCCCTTTTGGCTCTGATCTTATTATTGATTTGATTATCCTATATCTATTTATAGAGTAATGCGCTGAACTTGAAATGTATACATATAAGTTGCCTTTTGCTTCATGTTTCATACATAAATAATTTTCTCATCTTTATCTTTATATATTCTTTTAACTTTATTAGTCTTCATCCCCACATACATGGTCCTCTTCTTGTAGGGATTATCTGCAGTCTGCAGATAACTTTTTCTTTTTAATTTGCTGGTTCACATAAACTTTAATTTCTGTCCAAGAAAATACTGAAGTTGGGGACTCACATATGTCTATTTTGGAAACTGGTAATGTTCTTTTAAGCATTTCAATTCAGGCCATGCACCATCTTATCTACAATTATTTTCATCCATATACAAAAAAGGAGCATGGGTTTGAGATAAAATTTGATAATTTTGTCATTTTAAGAAACTTTATTCAACCCCTCTAGAATCTTATCTTATGCATCATGATAAGACTGATGAAAAAAAGATTACATTCCATCTAGATTCGATTTTTATGTGTTATAGTGATGTTTTATGTGGTATGAACCAATTTAATTATCCGAGGGGTTTTGAAGTTTATGACTAGATTAATTTCTACACAGGCCCTTCTTCGGTAAATGGTTTCATGATTTAGTCTTGAAATCAAACAAGTCAATTTATTTGTGGCGAATAATTGTCTTTTTGGGTGCCTATGTTTCACGGAATGGTTTATGTATTAGAGCATCTTCGATTCTAAAACGTTAACGGTGCATACGTGGCATGAGAGATAATCAATGAAAAAACAAAAAATAAAATATCTCTCTCCTGATTTAAAGAATCTTATATCATTTTGGTAAGTTTTTCTTCACAATGTCAAGCACAATGTCTAGATGTAGACATTGTGGTTGACATTGCACGGAAAAGCTTACCAAAAACACATAAGACCGTGGAAAGACGGTGAGAGAAATGTCATAAAATCAATCTTTTGTGTTTATCCCTCTCATGACACATGTGCACCGTGCACATTGTACCATTGGAGATGCTCTTACGGAGTAATATCTACGATATTGCTTGCAAATATAAAAAGACAAAATTCCTTAAATAGCATTAAAATATACTCCCTCCATTCTTCAATTGATGGCCTTATAGGCATTGACACAAGTTTCAATATGAAAATAATAATGATAGTGTAAAACGTGTAGTGCGTTATGTTTGAATGAAAAAATATGAAAGAGAATGAAAAAGGAGAATGAGGATATATAGATATACTTTGTCCATCCCGAAATAATTGTCCTGCTTTCTTTTTTGATCCGTCCCGAAATAATTGTCTTCTTTCCTTATTTGGTAAACAAATCTATACAAAACAGTATCAAACAGTGCAAAACAGCGCCAAACAGTGTCGGTACAGTGCCAAACAGTGTCGCTACAGTGCCAAACAAAGTCGCTACAATGTGAAGTCAACTTCAATTTTTTAATCTGTGTGAAGGTCAAACCAGGACGATTATTTCGAGACGGAGGTAGTATTTAATAAAAAAAAACTTTCTAAGAATGAAAAGAGAGACAAATATCAAATAACATCGGAAAATAGAAAGGGAGATGTACTAGAGAACATAGAAGGTAGAAAAATGCTCAAATAAGAACAGCGGAAGTTTTAGACTATTAAGGGTATATAAAGCCTTATTTTGAATATAAATTATTAGTCTTAATTGTGCAATTTATATGAGTTTTAGTCCTATTTAGATCGATCAATTTCTAATACCCCTTAAAATGAGTGCAATTCATAAAAAAATCTTCATATTTATCCTAAAATTATGACTCATTAAATGCTACTAAGAATGTTTTTACTTGGACTGTAATTCATCCCTGACCAGATCAGACCAGATCAGACCAGACCAGATCAGACCAGACTAGTTCAGACCAGATCAGACCAGACCAATTCAGACCAGACCAAACCAGACTTGGATAGTTATAAAAATACAAAGAGACCAGACCCGACCAGATCAGATCAGACCGGATCAGACCAGACCAGCAAATTACCGTCCTAGTAAAAACATCCTAAAGGAATAAAAATAGTTAAGGCACAAGTTTAAGGGTCGACGTATTACAAACTTTGTTGCTTACGTTTTTAAAGGTCTTAGATACGGAGTACATAATTAATTTCAGCAGATCTTAATATACTGTTCATTTTGGTTCAGTACTTGGATGAGAATAAATCTTTGATTCTGAAGATTGTGGAGAGTCAAAACTCCGGTAAACACGCAGAGACGGCTGAGTAAGTATATACTCCTTTGATTTATTATTATTATTATTATTATTATATTATTATTATTATCTGCTTCATACTCCGTAATAATTACAAATGGATTATTTCCCTTTTGTGAAAAAACAAGTTTGTGGTTTTTATTATTTAGTCTGACATATATTGATCAAAATCTGACAATAATTAAACAATTCTTTGGGTAAAAAATAACTATATACACAATAATATGTACGAAGTATGATCCTATTATGTTTTTATTGAATTGATGCGTGCGTGACGGATGAATAATTTGTTATGAACTCCGTTTTTTGTGTGACAATGTTCTAAATCATACGTAGTACTCCTTATTTCTTTATCAATCGAATTATTATATTTAATTATGTATTAGTAAACATTATAAAATTTTGATATTTTGGAAATTCACATTGATAGAAATTTAATAACATTTCATGCGTAATAATTTGATTGTGTATATTAGTATGTAGAAAATCGTGGTTAAAGTAAGATCTTTAAATAGTGCAAAAATAAATGTTGCAAAAATTAAAGAAAGAAAAGTATAACTTAGGATATCTCTTTGCGACAGAAACGAAGCGAGACTTCAAAGAAACCTAATGTATCTGGCTGCAATTGCCGATTCACAACCACAACTTCCCATGATGCATTCCCAGGTAAAATTCCACATAACTTTATTCTTTCTTTTCAGGTCCGTCTCAATATAATTTTTTCTCCTTTTTCGATAAAGAATTTTGTCACACTATTTAATTTTAATTTTCCTCACTTTTTTCTCCTACAAACCATTTAAGGTTCCACATTTTTCACTTTCTTTTCCAAAGTCAAAACAAGAGTTTTATTGAGGTGGAGGGAGTAATGAACATTTTTTGTTTTGTTGAAATGAAATTCGGTGGTGGGGATATATGAAAAACAAAAGATGCAATATTAAATACATTTGAATATTTGATGATTATTTGAGATTCCAAAGTAAATGAATAGCGACAAAATGACACACTGATCTAGATTCGATATAAAACGCACGGCGGTATATGTTTACCTTTGGAGGGGCCTAGCCAATGCCCAAAGTCCGTATAACATGTAAAATCCATAAAACTTTCATGTATACTAGGTGATTAATTAATTCCACACATAACACTATTTAACAGTATAAAAATTACTACCTCTGTCTGAAATTGATTTACAAATTTGTCTTTTCTTGGTCAAACACTATCGTTTTGTTCGCTTAATTAGGATGTCAATTGTTAATTATATTCTAATTTGGAGTTTACAAATTTGAAGAGATTTTAAAATAGTTTATGAATATGTAAACACTTCCTAAGATATTGAACATGCACATAATTTGTAAAGAGGCCTAGATTATACACAAATATTAAACACTTGTTTTATCCGACATTTAAATTTGTTCTAAGATATACAAATGCCACATTTTATGTTTGAGTTTGTCCTCGTGTTAGGGTAGTATTTCATACTACCTCCGTCCCTTAAAACTTTGTCAAAGTTGACCGGCACGAAGAATAATAATGTAAAAATTGTGTGGTTGAGATTTGTGTAGAGGAGAGAGAAATAACTGAATCCACAAAATAATTGATTAAAAGGGAAAGTGACAAAGTTTTTTGGGACGTCCAAAAAAAGAAAGATGACAAAATTTTAAAGGACGGAGGGAGTACCTTAGAATGAAATTTTGTGGTCTAGTGTAGTTAGGTAGATGTATGACGTTTATGTGTATTTTACAACTATCAAAGTCCTGTATGATCTAGTACTTCAAATGGAAATGATGCATTATGTTAGTGTGGGAATGTGTTTATGAAGGAAATTTTACAAAGTCTATAACAAATACTCCTTCCGTCTCATAATTTACTTCCAACTTTCCCTTTTCGTCTGTCCCAAAAAGAACTTCCCTTTCCCTTTTTGGCAAATAGTTTGTGGTTCACAACAATTCTTACACGTTCTTACACATTTCTCTCTCCTCTGCACAACTCTCCACCACACAATTCTCACTTTCTTAATCCGTGTGTCATTTGTACTATGGAAGTAAATTCTGGGACGGAAGGAGTACATGTTAATTCCTACACATCATTTCATCCTTGAAATTGTAAATGCATCTCCGGGCAGTACGCTATGGAGGCTGGGAGTGGGATGGCGCAGCAGTCTGGAGCGCACTACCTGCAGCAGGCACAGCAAGCACAGCAAATGGCGTCACAATCCCTCATGGCAGCGCGCTATTCTATGATGTACGGGCAGCAGCAACAGGCGGCATTGTATGGGCAGCTCGGGATGAGTTCTGGAAGTGGGTTCCAGATACTGCAGAGCGAGGCAGCTGCACCTGTGCACGGCGGAAGTGGCAGCGGGAGTTTTGGTGATTTCGGATTGGGCAGTGGATTTAAGCAGCAGGAGATGCACGGTGGTTGCGAGGGCGGGGAGAGGAGCTAGGGAGCTCTAGTGAGTGGTGGTGGTGGTGGACGGTGGTGAAACTACTTGAGAGTATTAATTATATTAATGATGGATGTAGTTTATGTAATCTCATGCATGTTTTTGACTTTTTTGGATGCAAATCTGAAATGCATGTGGAGATGATCAGCTAGCTTAGCTTGATGCAGCTGGTAGAGAGTAGTTAAATTTTATATGTACATGTTTAGGTCATTGTAGCTAGATTCTAATACAGTACTACTTCTGTGTTTCTTCCTTCATCTTCAATTCTCTCATCACTTGCAGTCTTTTCAACCTAATTGCATCTTTAACCTAACTGCATGCATTAGGTAGGTTCTAAATAAATGATTGTACCAGTGGGCGTAGCTCAACTGATAGCAAGGGAGTGTCACAAGGGTTAGGACCCAGGTTCGAATCCCGACAATTGCGATGAGGGGTTACTATGCTAAAAATGCTTAGAGCCTCTGCAAGTAACGGGGACAGAACCTCACTCCCTATCTGTCAGATTGGGATTATAGTCAAATTTACATCCTCCAACGTACCGTCCGATCGAAGTTGGAGGCCCTCAAGGATGGGGTTTCATCCTTTTTTTTAAATAAATGTTTGTGTTCACCATGCATCCTGACTCAATATCACCACTCACCGGCTATGTTTACTTGCAAGGTAACATACCATAGTTATTCTTCAAATTAATGTTTACTTAATTAGTTCCATCCCATGTATTTTAAACTTTTTGCGTATTTATACTCAAGAAATGCAATAGAACTTTAAATCTCAAATTCTAAATGATACGCAGTACTTACTCCATTCTTTGAAAGTTGCAACATTTGGGTTCCACTATTCACAACCCTTATTTTGACTACGATTTTTTTTAATAATATATAATCAAACTATTATGTATAAAATATATTATTAAGATTTTATTAATCTAAAATTTCAAAATATTAACTTTTTTTAATGTTTACTAATACATAATTTAATATAATTACAGTTAAAGCTAGGGATGGACCCGGGCCGGGCCGGTTCCGGTTCGAGCCTTTTTTTGGGAATGGGTGCACCGGACCGACCCGGGTAGGCGGCGGTTCCGGGCCGGACCGGGCCGGTTCCGGTTCATTTTTTTTTTTGATTTCTTATTTATTTCACCCCCACCCCCCATCCCCCCATCCCCCAAACCCCTCGGAAATACCCAGCCGAGCCCAACTAAACCCAGCCCAAATCGATACGGGATTATACTCAACCCTACTCTCAGGTGGCATCCAAACATATTTAAACATAATTAATCGAATTTAATTCATCTTAGGTGTAAATGAATCATAGACATCAAATAGATCCCTAATGTGTAAGAGGCAAATGGGCGAACAGATTCAAAAGAATTGTTTTATGTTTAAACAATTATTATTTATTGTTGCACATATGTGTTCAACGTATAACAAATCAAACTTAAAAAGATATCACTTTCTAGGACAGACAAAACTCGGATACAACTCGAAGACGATTCGAACTCGAAGTAAAGTCAAGTGAAGCAATGTTTTGTAATTTGATAGAAATTCGACATAAACTCGAATGTGGCTTTTCTTTATCAAGCACGACTCGAACTTGAGACTGACTTGCTCAGTTAGCCAAGCATGCCGCAGGGCGCAGGCCATATCAACACCAGATACGCAAAAGATGGAGAGTGATCGCAAAATCCATTCCTTTATGAATTATTTTATCAACCAACACAAAATACTCTCAAAAGTGGAGACTAACTACAGGTACAAACAATCTCAAAAGTCATTACGGAGTATTATTAATGGTGTACAACGTAATATTTAGTATGTTGTAAAAACCACTTTGGTTATAAAAAATAGTACGGGGTACTACGTAATATTTGAGATGAATTATGAATAATGAAACATATACACACACATGAAGTTGTTAGATTTCAAGCAAGTCAACATTCAGAAGAGTGAGGTTTCAAAAGAATAGCCACATTGAGATATATTCACTCCCTTCTATTTACTTCGTCCCTTTTTCTCTTATGCTCTATCCATTGTATGTATTGGTCAACCTATCCAGAAGCTGTTCATCAGTAGTGCCTGAAAAGAGGCTAGGATTCCGGTGGCATCTCTCTGTCCGGTGCATATCCTCCGCCAGGTGGTTGCACAGATGAAGTCCCAGGATCTGGTGGTAAGATAACAGAACACAGGATAAGTCATGTGCATCAATTTCTCACAGCCCGTTTGGATGAAGGATTTTTTATGTAAAGCTTAATCTATATCTTGAAAAAAAGAATGATGCTAAAGAATGAATGAAGTGTGTTTGAAATGTTATATGATCCCCTATTATGTTATTGATCAGCGAACCTTATATATATTTCAGGAATCTAAAATATAGACCTAGTGCTCCCAAATTCTACATCCAAACTCACACTAAGGGTCTGCTTGATTGGAAGTTTACTAGAAGAAAATGTTTTGGAAGGCTATATCTATATTTTTAGATATTTAAGGCTACATCATATACGACTATAGAACATTTCATCACCTTTTATTTGTTTTCTGAATAATTCTATTGATCATGATATACGCTACCACTCCAAAGCTAAACACTGAATACCTTTCATCCAAACACATCCTTGAATTGAAGCAATACAAATAACATGTTGGTCTCAATAGGTCTTGTTTATTCACATTGCCACCTACCATATCGAGGTGCAGGTGCAGGATTCATATCAATTGCTTCTTCTGATCTTGAATGTGGTGCAAGATTTGTTGGTAGTCCCGAATGTATATGTGCCTTCATTGCATCCAAACACCTTTGTGCCTCTTCCCTTCCCAGCTCTAGAAACATAACCTTAAAACACGATAGCATATACCACAAACAACATAAGATCACCTGATGAGCATACACATAAGGTGGCCAAAAGATAGTGATGAGGGGGGAGGGAGGCATGAGACAAGGGTTTATATCGCTTGCACCACAATTTACCTCATCAAAGTATTCATCTGCACAAGGCATGTCTTTGCTCGTTGGTAAAGAGAAATTGACTGCAAATTACAAATCACATCAGAGTGATGCAACAACATATGGAACATCAACTTATTACATAATTATATACATATAGCACTACCTATCATCTCATTCATTGGAATCATTGGTACTTTACTAACTTTATCACCTTCCGACCACTTTTCTTGGAGTTGTTTATCACAACGCATTTGGAGCTCTTGAAATGTTGGAAAAAACACGACAGCGATCTAGTAAAATGACACAAAACCAGCATGACAAATGTCAAGAATACTCCCATTAATAAGCTTTTCGTAATCAATATAAATGTATACTAATAAAAAGAATTACAGTACGCAAACCTTTTTATGGTTTGAGAATTGCTCCAGTTTGCTCGTACGATCAATCTTATTCAGATTTCTTTCATCAAGTATAAAATTACGGGGAAGCTTTGAAGCTCTGGGTAAAAGTGTGTTACTGATCTCATCAAACCGCTCACCATAGTTATACTTGTTTGTTATAGCATGTGCCTAAGGGGATGACAAAAAAAAAACTTCAGTTAAGGCCAGTGTGGATGGGAGGGATTTGTTGGTCAGCATAAACATTTCAATCACCTTTTGTTCATTTCTAGAAATATTATACTACGTATGTATCAAGATACACTCTAAGCCATCCAAACCCCTCTATTCTCTTGAAGATCGGTGTCTTTAACATATTGTCATATTAATGTTGAAACCGATATTATAAAATACCTTTATTTTATCGTAGATTAAACCTGTCCCAAGAACAATATAACGCTTCTCGGGGTGCTCCTTCACCCATTCATCTGCCCAAGTACTCTTTCCTGAAGCGGGTAAACCCACCAGCATCCTAAGTTCACAATCATCAATATCTGAGAAACTTGGTCCTGGCAATGCTTTTCCATCCTCTATAGCAGACGCCCATGGCTTATACCCGTTAACCACTTCCAATCCATCCTCCACACTGAACTGTAAGCGAACCACAACATTTTTCAGTACAATATGAGGGAAAAAAGCAGACTGCTGATCTGGATGTTCAATTAGATGATCCTCTATATTTCCTGCCACTCCCAACCATTCCCCATTCTTGGAGAAACTGACGAGTGGATGATCGGAAGTTTCAAGGTCAAGGCAACAGGTTATTGTGTCACCAACCTCAAAACTCTCACCATAGTAATCAACCCTACAACCATAGTAAGAACTCCTTCCACCAGTGTAAGTCTTTCCAGTTGCCCAGTAAAAAAAACTATGCAAGCTTTCTCCAAGGTTTCCAACAGGATCATCTCCCCTTGACACGCCAACTGCACATAAATTGTTTCGGAACGGTGGGGTGTCCACTAGGTGTATAGGCTGATCTGAAATGATTTTGCATCCAAAACAGTACTTCCCTCCAGTTATTCCTACATTCGCGCGAGCACCAGACCAACACCAAGCAAACACATTTTGATAAAGTGCTGAGCCTTGGAGTCCATTGCATCCTATATCAAAATCTGGGATGGGGGATTGCAATGTGTTAAGTAGTCAATTTAACATGAAACATGTACAGTATGCCAGTATGAGTTCTAATTCCTAGTTCTTGAAAGAAAGCAAAAGAAGTAAATGTGAAAGATAACTCAAGGTACACTTATTCAAGATTTAAGGCAACATGATACAATTCAAGATTTGGCATCTCGTTCTTATTTCTTGAAGCCAACATAACTTATTGAAAAGATAACTCCATTATATGTATTCCAAAAAAAATGTAATGAGACATAATAAGATTAGCGACAGAGATGTTAAGGCTTGCCTATTTCGCAGTCGGCCGGATTAAGGGTCACCCGTGGCGGAGGGGCGGTGAAAGACGGCTGGACTCCGGTGACAGTAACGCCCAGCTCTGGTTTTTCACGGCCAGCACCTTCATTTGTTGGTTGGAGTTCTCGTTCAGAAGACGCCATTGTAGGGTCCTCCCCACTCAGGTAATGGTGATCCTTACAGCGTATGGAAGAAACAGAGAGACAACTGAGTTAGTCTTACGCTTTCTTTGAAGGAAGACGATAGCACCGACTTTAGTTTCAAGAAATCAGTGCAGCGGTTATATTTATAAACAGAAAGTTAGAAAGGATTGTAATTTGAATTTTGTTTCCTTCGTATACACGGAGTAAGGATGCTTCAAATACAAATACCTCTTCCCATCAAAGCGAGAATGAATCTCGTGCATTCATTTCCACATCTAATGACTCAAAACGAGCCAAAAATGCACAAAATTCGACCAAAATCGCGGTGGCAATTTCGTAAATATGTTGCACTTTTTCGTTACCGTGAAAAAGTGCAATAGAAACACGCAAAAGGGAAAGCGAAACATGCAAAAGTGCATATCTTCGCACTTTGCACGGGAAGAGGTCTTTTTATTTGAACTTTTCCCTACGGAGTAGTTTGATTTTTTTTATATAGTTATACTAGTAGATTATATTTGTTGTAGTCTAAGAAAGTCAGTCAAAATGTCTTTAAAAAAATCACCTTAGTTTGAGGTAAGCAGGGCCGGTCCCGAGAAAACGGAGACCTGTGCAAGAATAATATTTGAGCCTTTTTTTTCAAGTTGCAACACAAGCAAATTATCTTAAAATACAAGTTACTAATAAATGTAATTATTAAAATGAAAATAGTCATTAATTACTTATGATTTATTTAAAAAGAGATATTCTTCGATTATATTTAGATGCAAAGTCATCTACAAAATTTGCAATATCAATCTCTTCGAGTGTTTCAAATTCTATGGTGAAAACATGAATGACTATACTAGTGTATAATTATAATTTATTGAGCTCAAGTTACCTTGATTTTCAGATTTTCTTACTTCATTAATGTTTATACTCATTACCAGTGAGTGTAACGCGCGTTGCACGATTTGGATGATGCCCAATGATTTTTGGATACGATAATGTACAAGAGTTACTAATATTAAATCCTTACATTTTAGAGTAACGTCGTTTTATTCTGGAGCAAAATGTGCAAATGCATATGACATGCACATCAGGCACATGTATGGAAAAGTATTGATTTATAATAATAAAAATAAGGCACATGTATGAAAAACTTGGATGAATAGACTTGGAAAAATTGGATAAAAAGTAATATACATTTGCTTACATCTTTAGTTTTTCAAGTTTTCCATACATGCGCCTTAAAAGTTTTCCATCAAACTTTTATTTTTACATTAGAATGTTTGACTCTATTATAGTAACTAATACTTCGTAATAGTTTGCATCTTAAGTTTGGAGGCGAGTTATTCTAATTGTGAAACATATAAGCCATACAAGTTCATATGTACTCATACTAATGTTTTCACACCATTTTGACCATTTATCAAAATATTTAACTCAGTTCTTTGCCTAGCTATGATTTGCACGACTTGCACTTAAAAAAATTGAAATCTAACCTAGCAACTGTTGGAAAAATGTGTTAAAATTGCATTAAATGATCCTTTTGGGGCAATTATTTGAGTGGGGTCCACTTCCGATTTGGGTCGGGTCAAAGTGGTTTCGGATTGTCCTTGTTAAGGGCTACAATTCGATATATGGTACACTCAAAACGGATAACGGGTGAATGAGAAATTGATTCTCGAAGTTCACTCGTTGAAATGGAAAAACTGGGAAAATGGTGAGTTTCTAGTGTGTTTTATCCCACACCGAAAAACTCAAGGGATTTTCACCCCCTTATAAAGGGAAGCCTCTTTTAAGGAGTTAAGATTCCTAAAGGGAAAGGCTCTCTCCTACGCGCAGGGGGGGGGGGGGGGGTGCCGATCAAATCCTGAAACGGAGAAGAAAAACCGCGACTCGTGTGCGCGGGCGACCTGCAGACACGAATGTCGTCCAAAAACCTGTCATTCAAAGATACGGTCATTCAAAGATACGGTCATTGAAGTCCAACGTTCAGGTCCATTTAACACACAACAAATCCTCCTATAAATAGCTGGCAGGTGCTTTGCAACAAACACACGGTTTGAGACAACGCACAATACATTCCTCACGTATTTCCTCTGTGTTCATACTTGGTTCTCGTTCGCTGGAACTCTTGTTTGTGTGCTCAAACATTAGTTCGTAGTCATAGTATCCTGGGAAACGATTGTTGCAACGCTCCTAGCACCGTGGGAGGCAACAAATATGTTTTAAGGAAATCGTATGTAGCACGAGCTTTGACTAATTCTGCTTCATCTCCTTTCTTGTTTTTCTCTAGTCATTTTATTTAATTAATTTATTTTAATTAATTTTCTTTATTTTCCGAAACACACCCTACAATCTTAAAACATAATCGTTGATTGTTCTACTCCGGTGAACAATCTTAAAACGTATTTGTTGATTGTTCTACTCCGGTAAACAGCAACAACGTAAGATAATTGAAGTCGTCCACTCTACAAGATGTATGTAAGATAATAAATGATATTAGTGTTCGTGATGTATAGTAAGCTGATCTGGAATAGCTACAATCTCATGTTCCCACACACTCAATTCCATAATCTTAAATAGCTACTATTGCAATTGTTATAAAGATATGTTCAAACTTTATTAGCAATATCTTACGTGTTTGGTAGTATTTGTTAGATTTAGCTTTGCTCACATTTATGCATATATTTAGATTAGTTTAGATCTTCATATACTCTTAAATTATCAAAACTGTGGTCTAATAATTGTGTGTATCATTTAAATTATGTTTTATAATATTTCTTCTGGATGTAAAATGTTATTTACATCAAGAATAGGGGGCATCCCCCCTTGCATCACATTCATAACAAAACCAAACATCCTGGTCTGCATTATAGCATATGCTTTACTGCAGAACAAATGTACCAATCATCAAAATATGATTATACTTGTTGGATAAAATCAAATAGTACTTGATAGACAAGAATATTTATTTGCAAAAAAAAAAAAATCAGGCAGCAAAATGCTTACACTTCTACACATAATGACCTCCCACATCACACATTAGACGTCGAGTGTTCAAAAACCATCGGCATATAGAAAAACATGTAATGACGGTTTACCTGAGAGCTGCCTTAAAAGGAAAGGCAGCACTTTTTCATAACTACAAAAGTGGTCTCATTACCAACTTTCCAATCTGGGTATATCATTCCACACAGAGCCTACCTAACAGCTTGCATCATTACTCTTGCTCTCCCAAATAACTTTAAACACATATAAGCAGAGCTCAGAAGCTAAGTGTAGAGTTGGTTCTTTTTTAGCTTCGTCTGGTGCCCAACATTTTGCCACGCTTCCTTTTCACTTTTAAAAAAGGTGATCTACTGAACCATATGAGACTCACAAAAATAGCATATTTTATCCATATTGGTATACATAAGATTATCATAAGTAGGGATTCTAAAATAGATTTTTGGAGGATTTTTGCTCATCCATATCATATTCATCCAAGGTTTGCTATGGATTATTGGTTTGTTATGTCATGCCCCGGACCGCATCCGAGCCACGTAGACAACCGGCGTACAACCCGATAAGAACAACAACAGTTCATCCCTATTGAATTGTACAAGGCGTCCGATTGATTCTATTGCCAAACCGATTAGTAAACACATACAATCAACATCAATATCATAATCAAACAAATGCGGAAATAATAATATGTTTGATACTTAGCCACACGTGGCAAACACGGGCACGCAGGCCCCCAACTGTTTTAAGGAAAACATTGTTCAAAAATCCATGAGCAGTTTATAAATTTCAAATACGAATGGAAGCAAGAACCACGTCTTCCTCCTTGGACGATCACCCTAGGCAAAGGTGCAGGTAGTAGGACTCTAGCCTTAACCTGAAAAAATGTGAGGGCCCTCGGAGGAGTCATTACTCCATAGAAGTACTAGTGACAAGCAAGCTATATGAAGAATAACTAATGTTTCAGACACGAGACCCAAAAATAGGGTGATACATATATATAGATGTCTCTCATCCGCCCGATGATACATACTGTATATATACTCGTAAAATACTCAACCCGTAGGTTATTTACTTTAAAGAGTCTTTTAGAGATAATGTTCTTACTTGACTTTTCTCACTCTTTTCCCGGTTGCTTAGCTCACAAGCTATAGTCTACCTTCGATTCATACTACCAAGTGTTTTAGGATCATTTACCGTCCAAGACACTCAACCCAACCTGGAGTATTTAGGATCATTTACCGTCCAAGGGTACTCGACCCCACCTGGAGTATTCTGGATCATTTACTGTCCAAGGGTACTCGACCCCACCTGGAGTATTCTGGATCATTTACCGTCCAAGGGTACTCGAACCCACCTGGAGTATTCTGGATCATTTACCTTCCAAGGGTACTCGACCCCACCTGGAGTATTCTGGATCATTTACCGTCCAAGGGTACTCAACCCCACCTGGACTATTCTGGATCATTTATCGTCCAAGGGTACTCAATCCCCACTCTATTCTCTACCAAATTCTAACCTGGATATGGCTTACCTTTCATTCCCTTAACTATGGGCAATACCTAGCCCTATAGTCATATAAACATCCTTAGTAATCAACGTTGATGGGTCCCACCTGAACGACCCACGTTAACCTACTCAAAAACTGCCTGTTTTGAGTATAACCCAATACTCGACCGAGTACCCATCTATACTCGGTCGAGTACAGGAGACAGTAGCCCGTAAGGCTAATTTTCAATGTATACTCGATCGAGTATCTACCCATACTCGATCGGGTATAGGAGGCAGTAGCCCCCTGGGGCAAATTTTCAGCAAATACCCGGTCGGGTACTTGTCAATACCCGGTCGGGTATGGCAGTTGTCTTGGCGGTCAACGCCCGTTTGACCACCCAAACGGAGTCCAATTAACGTGAAATTTTACACACATGTACTTCTTGACGTCCTCAATCCAAAAATACCATTTTGGATCCATGGAACATCGCACATAATAATTTATCACATTTTTATTCATCAAACGTAAATAACATGCTTTTCAACTATGTTTTATATATAATCATGGCATAAGCAAATACTCGATTATCCTTAATCATTCCATAAAACATATTTTTGATTACTTTAAGTAATCTCATGCCTCATGCAAAAGTTATAAATCATAAAGCCGTCTTCTCACCTTAATGAAGCTTATGAAGTTCTAGCCTTCCCGATTTAGCTCCGACGAAACTCCGGCGAACATCAACGAACTCCGGCGACCCTTTCAACTCCGTGAAAGTTCCTTGAATACCTTAGACAAGTTACTAACAAGTTTTTATCATCATAAAACCCATAGTAATACATATAACCTCAAAAAGGTTATTTTCCGGCGAACCGATCACTTTGGCTTCTAAGCCCGTTCTTGGACTTAGAACTACCTTCCAACCCCTCTTTCTACACATCCAAACGTGCAGAACAATACTAGGGTGGATAACATATGATTATATAATCATAATAGAAGATTAAGGAAATGGAATGTGGTTAATGGAGTCATTACCTTGGGCACCTCAAATTTTCCTTCCTAACTTCCCCTTTTCTCTTCCCTTTTCCCTTCCTTCTTCCTCCCCTTGCTTTGTGCGGAAATGGTGGATGAAAAATGGTGATTTGCAGAGCTCCTCTCACCAAGAATGGATGTGGCCTGGTCGAGCATATGGGTTGAGGACTGATTGAGAATGCCTTTTTGGCATTTCTCACCAAATAATATGGGAGGGGTCCCATTTCCTTTATTTGTTTTGATCCCAAATCACTTCATGCCTCTCCCCCATGTTTTTGTGCGGATCTCCCTCATCTTGTGAAAGGCTAAAACGTGGGTTGGCCCCCACTTATGTGGGAGGTCAATCATTTGTGTCCCCGGGTGTACAATCGGTCCCTAAAGTTGTATTTTCCGGACTTTTTTAATTATATTTTATTTCGTCGGATCAAATAAAATATAACACTTGTTCTCAATCCTTATTGGACCTTATAATGACTATGAATTCCTCAACTTTAATTTAGAAGTCTCCGAAATCCCTTTTCGGGCTGTTATCTGATAAATTGCCGATATTGATAATTTGGCCCCGTTTGACCAACCGGTCAACCCTATGCCATTGCCATGGCCCAATTAGGATATCCACCACCATATACATATTATCTAGGCCCAGATTAATATAATATGTGATCCCGACAGTACCGGGCGGCCCCCACTTCCGGTGTGGGTCCCACGTGAATTTTACTATTCACGTAAAAGAAATGATAAAAATTTACAATCACGTAAAAATGCTTTTATACATTTCTCAGGGTTCAATACATAATTTGATAAAGTACAAATACTTGGAGGCGGTGTTACATGTTAGGAGTTAGGACACATGTTTGTTTATAGAGTCATTCTGTCCTTGCAAAGACACCAGATTGTCGCTAATTTTAATTTTAGGCAGTCTACTAAGAAACGGGGAGACCGTGTTCAATCCCACATTTTAATATTATACTCCGTATAAGTTTGGATGTGCATAGATAAGTGAAGGAGTGATTTAATTAATAATGGCTATGGACACTGATATGATAGAAATTTAGTATTTCATGTTTCCCAAGAAGTTGTTCATATTTCCTAATCTTTGTAATTTGAAAAGGTTTTCTCATTTTCTTTCAAGGAAAGAAATTTATGAGCTATATTCATTCTTATTTTTTCACCACATAGTTTCATTGTATAAAAACAATGTAAAAAGCATATGGCCACGCGGGGAGAACATTAGAAGATGAAGGGGAACTGATTGATTCATGAGCGCTCCCTGGAAACAAATGTTAGGTAAATTTTATTTTGTACCTAATACTAATAGTCCACTGAGGTTGAGACTATCTTTTCATGTGTAGTTGTTGAGGTGGTGTATAACCATCTATCCATCTTCATCTTTATAGTGATTCAAAAGATATGGCATATTTATGAAAGGAGAGCTAAAATCCCTAAAACGAATGGAAATTAAGAATAGTTTGTTACTTTGTTCTAAACTAAGAGACTTGGAGACTGGGTACCCAAAAACAAAATTTAGAAACCTTCTAATAAGAAAAGGAAAATTAACCTATTTTAAATTATAACTGTGAGTTGTTAAGTAAAGAAAAAGATAAACACACACTGATTAATGGGACACGATGAAAGCCAATGCAAATTCAGGATAAGGTAAAAAAATAAGAACCTTATCGAAATCATTCTTTTACGTTCTCTTTATCTACTTTTCAAAAAGACAGTTTTGTTTTCTTAGGCGTAGGTGTTTAAAAGCTAACTTTCCCCGGGCAAAAAATCACGTGTCTTGCATATAGTGTGAGTTTGGTGGATGAAAGTATGGTCTTCATGTATATGCAGGGTTATTATCGGTTGTAACTTGTAACTATCATTGATACAAATGGTTATTTGCTAGAAATGAGATTAGTTTCAGTCGTATTGGTCAATTTAGAGCTTGGGGTTGTTTAGAAAACGTAATAACAAACAATTCAATTTTCCTACGTATACATACTTATCTTTTCCCACCATTCTTTCCATCCACAAAAAAAATTACTCATTTGTTTTCCTAGCTATAATGTCCATGAGCTGCACTTAAAAACAAACATCTGAAATGTGACTCTAATAGGCTAGTAGTCTTCACCTTATTTATTGAGAATCCTTGCAAGAAAATTCTATATTTAAAATTGTTTCAGAATATATTTTTGATGTCTAATTTTAGCTATGGAGTCTACTTTTAAATAAATTTCTAACATTGCTGAAGTTTCTTAGAGGTAGTAAGAGCAATAGTATGAATTATAAGACTTTCTTTAAAGATATAGTAGCAAGAGGAAAGTAAGTGATGTTGTCTGCTAAACAAGTTGTGTATAAGAATATAAGTGAGACCAGTGTGTGGCATATATAGTAGTAAACCTTTCTGGCATAGCTTAGATAAGTTTGGATATGCTTAGATAAGTGCAGAGGTGCTCTTATGTAACTGCTCCTATGGAACTAAATCTATAATTAGTATTTCATATGAAGCTTTAATCATTAAGGACAAAGGACATATACAGACAGATGAGGTATTTAGAATAAAAAGTAACTCCAACCTACCAGTCTTTGTCTTGTTTTCCTCTACTACAATCGATGCATCGTCTGTGAGGCTTTCTCAACCTTTTATATACTTTAATTATAATTAAGTGGGGATAATCACCCTGCACCATCATATGCTATTTTAGTTGTTTTCTCTTCTGATACAAGATTCTTTTTCATTCACTGTGTTTTATACATACCAATGGAACCTGGATTTTGTTTTTGTAATGATCTCATCCATGCCTAATTTTTATCTCTTTTTAAATTTGCTCATTTGGTATATGATGCATTTAAAAGTTAAATCATGCCTTGAATTATTATTATTATACCCTGTGCACACACTGGTTTCTATAGCATTAGAAAATATTCAGCTGGTATCATTTGCGTGAAACAACCTTAATTTTAGTGAATTTTTCATTCTTAAATAAGCAGATGTTTTTCTTAAATAGGATACTCGTTGCACTACATGAAACTAGTCAGCTGCTAGAATCACGGGATGACAAAATGCATTCTGAATTAGCATATAAGGTATTGACATTTGGCTTGTTTAGCTTTAATTGTAAGAATACATTTAAACATCACAATATAGTCTTTATTATGATGAAATAAAGCAAAATGGCTCACTAAACTGTCTGTGCTTCTTTACTATGAAGCAGCAATCAGTCCATGTATTTTTCGACGCGATTCTCACTATGGGTCATTCGGAAACAGTCTCTCTGTGCTTTAGTACAGGGGTAAAACTGCGTACATCTGACCCCCCTTACCCCACCGTAGGTGGGAGCCTTTGCGGCACTGGGGTAATGATGATGATGATATTGAGAGCAAGTATTACACATTGAAAAACTTTAAAGAAGTCAAATCAGTTCATTACATATCAAACATTTGGTCTTACTTTAATCAGTCTTGTCAAAGAAGTGAAATATGAGATAAGTTATTCAGAAGGGGAAAAAGAATAGGAAATGAGTAGACATTTTGAGACATGAAAATGAGAGGGGAAGCTAATTTGGAGAAGAGGACATAATATTCTTTCTAGTAAATAACTTGAAGCTGCATTAAAACATGAAAACATTTTTATGAGATTTCATTGGCCTAAAGCTACATATCTGTTCTGCCAAATCTCACACGGAGTATGAAAGTGTATGTACTCTTCAATTATGCATTTATGCCAATCAGATATCTAGGACAGTGGTAAAACTTGAAGATATATCTTCCCCCAATTTCAATGGCAATCTCTTTGTATTAACCAAGAACTTTTTTTTCTCCCTATAAAACTTGAAATTTCTCCCCTAGTCGACATAATGTGTATTAAGGGAAAGAAAAAGTAAAATTCATCTCACAAGTACACAGAGTGTCTTACTTTATTTATTTCACTTAGATATTTGTCAAACTAAATGCCATCAACAAGAGAAAATTTTGCCACATGGATTTATGCAAAAAAGTATAGATGTAACAACAATGTATCATAAAGCTATCCTTTCAACAATGTCTAGTTTTTTCTTATTTCCTGTTTAAGCGTGCTAAAACTACTCCTAATATCAGTCAAGACAAATTTCTGTTGGAACTATGTTCGCATGGCCTACATCAGCATGATTCTATTTCACTCCACACTTCCACAGTCATTTTCACTCTAACCCTACTCAATCCTAAAGTAACAATTTATCGTTCGATAATCACACATTAATTAAGCATTGTCAATTCACTGTGTTTTCCTTGGGTCGTCTACTAATCCCTCCCAATCGCTACACCCAGACAGTCACCGAGCAAACCCCTTGAAGCTTAAGTCACTGACACACAAATAATAGTTTTTGTTCTTTTAGTTCTTATGTTATTGGAAGTTGGAACACCAAGAACTTTAATTGCAACAATCACTTTTTTTTCAGCTAATGGGCTTATTAATTAGTTTTCAGCTAATCCCCTTAAGATGTGAAGGTTGTAATGGGTGGGTGCGTGAGGTTATACTAACGGGATGATAAACGGTGTTGAGTACAACGGGTGTAAAGGAAACATGAGGTACAAGGAATTAAACATTTAGTGCATATCGATTCAGCATATAATTACCACCAACAAAAATTTAATGCCTAAAATAGGTTTACCCTCATTCATGTTTATTATTTTGTATGTGTAAAGATAATAATTTTAATAAAATTTTGTAAGAGTTTTCTAACTCTTGGTTTTTTTACTGGGATTAAAGAAAAGCTTCGATGACTTAGTTCACAATTTGATTTCACTATTTTTTAGGGAAAATGTGAAAGTAGCTTAAGAATAAAAATATACGGAGTATCTTTTTAGCTTTCAAAAATGTGACAAAAGAAGTTCTAAATCTGGAAACTTCTATATGTATATTACTATAAAACTCCTAATGTCAGGTGACAATAACCCGACTCCAATGCCACAGTCACCCTACTACCAGTGATTACGGTGCTTAGTGATCTATAACTCGATCCCCACCCGTCACTTAAGTGACTCATCGTCCAGTGACTCGTGTTATGCTCATTTTATTAGTGACATATAATCCATTGATACTCATGTTATGCTCATTTTTTAAATGTCATATTAATGCATATTTCAAAAGTATCATATTACATTAGATTCGCATATTGAAGTAGTTCATTGTTAGGCTTCTAATGCTCATTGTGTATGCTCATTTGATAGAGATATTATGCTCATTTTTAAAATGACATATCAATGCATATTTCAAAAGTATCATACTACATTAAATTCGCATATTGAAGTTTATAGAAGTTGACCGTAGATTAATTTAATGATAAGTTTTTATAAAAGATAAAATAAGAAAAAGAAAGTGAATTGAAATATATGAAATTAATATCACAATACTCATTATTCGACTCTTAATTCTCAGTAGAATACGTCTGATGCTCATTACAAGTGTATTAATGCTCATCTAACGAAAACCGCGATTTTTCATTGAAATTTCGAAAATGCCACCGTTTTTTAGTTGTGATATCAGCTTTCTTGTAATAATAACATGGTGCTCATTATTACACTATTAATGCTCAGATAGCAGAAACCGCGATTCTCACATTATATTACAAAAATGTCATCGGGTGTATGGTGCTCACCGTACAGCCGGTTGTACGGTGGACGGACTCCAGCCTTTCTACACCCGAACGTCCGTCTTCACAGTGTTGAGTTTTTTTTGACATGTCATCGGGCTGTGCTTGAAGACTACCTGCATTGGAAGCATAATTTAATAATGACATGGCAGACTTTACTCACACTAGACAGGGCATGACTGCGGGTGCAGATGCTTTTAGTAATTTGAAATTATATTTTTATGTGTTAACAGATTTAATTATGAAACACATTAATAGTTAAATTGTTTTCTTGATGATTATCTGACAACATACCAGAATTGCACCGATGTAATACTCTCAATTATTGTCACATCGATTCTTCTAAGAACTTCTAGAATCGAATCGATATAGGATTAATGGTTCAAGAACTGAACGGATCTCACATCTACATTTTTGAATTCGTGATTTTAGAAGTCAATAAGAATGAACATAAATTTGAATATGGCTAGACTTTTATAGACTTTTAAAAATCTACATTGAATACGTCTAGAGTTTTGTAGACATTTAAAAGTTAACATTCAATACACCTAAACTATTAAAATCAACGAACTTTTAAAATTTTGTCACTAATTCCTAATATGATACACCACCCCCCTAAAGGTATTAAGAAAGTATGCTAGTGCCAAAAAAAGTCTAACAAAATGTCTTTACAGAAATCACCTTAGTTTGAGATAAGAGGAGGTTGTTTAGTTATAAAATTATGTAGTTATCAACTACATGGCTGCACAAGAATAACCCGAACCCGGATAACCCGCCCGACCCAACCCTACACGATCATGTTTAATCGGGTATTTGATTTCAAAAAAATATTCATGGGTTAAATATGTTTGAACTCGCACCTAATGGGTAGGGTTGAATTATAATCTCAAACCCAATAGTAGCCGACCCGACCGAAAGTTCATTTTACTATTATTATGCTTCAATGTTTTTTTTTTGGATAATTTCAATTTACGATCAATGTGCTCTATCTAGGACTTAATGATATTGGAATTATAATTAAACATTTACCATTTTGACTAGGTGATTGTTATATATTTACGTTTCCTTCTAAATGAACTTCCTTTACGAAAGGATTTTTTCATACTATTACCCAATGTTTTTACTTATAAAAGATACGAGTACTTGTATTTGTTTGTGTGTTTTGGAAACAAGTTAATCGAGTTTCAAATTGGTTACATTGATTTCCCACATGAAAGATGCAACTCGAAATGATTGCCAACGTATTTTGCATACCGTGGGTTGGTTAATAGCCAACCCAAACAAATTGGGTAGGCCCAAAAAATATAGCAAACCCGACCCAACCCGCGCGATGTGCAGCCCTAATCAAATCAAATTAGCAATGTTTTTTTTTGTGTGAAAACCAAATTGGCAAAGTGTTAGAACTTAGAATAAATAAGAACACAAAAATTATTAAATATGGTACGAGAGTCAAACCTCGACAATGAAAAAAGACAAAATTAGTGGGACTGAGTAATTATTTAGAGACATTTATAGATGCATAAAACACCGTTAAAGTTATAAGAAAGTAACTTATATCTACAAAATATTCACCTACTTCTATATTAATAATGTGGGGTGTATTGTAAAATTTTAATTACTTTAATTATCTAAATAGGATCACCATCATCATTACGAGGTATCATTATGTGCTGAACTTCTGATGTGCATCATGATATCATGGATATATAGTGCCAATATGGGAATATGATGTTCTTTTGTCATCAAAATGGCAGCTATGTATTGTACGATAATCACTAAATCAGGGCCGGGCCTAGAAAAAACGGAGGCCGTGTACAAGAAAACAAGTTAGACTTTTTTTGTCTTCTAATAAATTAGGCCACTATCTATCAATATGATAAAATGAAAATAGTAATAAACTATTAAAAAAATTGTCAAAATAAAAGTTACTACATATTAACTAACAATTATAAACTCAAATAACAAAGTTTATTTACTTATAAAGTATAATAGTGAAACAATTACAAATTTAACAACCTAATAGTTCAATAATATAAATTTGTAAAACTCAATTATAGAAATAGCATCTAAATACCTTATTGTTGTTGCACAGTGAGTTCTAATTGTTAAAAATGAGAGGGAGCAAGTGACTATTTGTTAAGCATGTCATTCTTTGGCAGAATGACTAAACCCTAATACTCAATATTACACAATATATTGAGCCTTTATTTTTTTGGACCCTGTGCCAATGCACTTGCACCACATGGTCAGGGCCGCCCTGCAGGGCCGGCTATTGTGGGAGTTAGCCTAGACAAATGTCTAGGGCCTCCAAATAGTATGGGGCCTCCAATTTTTAAATAATCAATAGTATATATATTTATTTAATTAGAATTAGAATTCCAAATATGAAATAAGGTTATACAGCACTAAGCAAGAGGGGAAAGCAGGTCTGTTTAATTCGGGAGTATTTTACCTTCTGTTTAATAGACTTATGTAAGATCTCACATCTGGAATACTTCTTTACCTTTTTAGATTTGTTTTAAGTATTTTGGCTTTTAAAGTTCATAGTATATTTTCATTCAAAAAAAGTTTATAGTACATTTCATATTATGAAATTATTGATTTATTCATTTGGGTTTCAAGATATAATAATAATAATAATAATAATTATTATTATTATTATTATTATTATTATTATTGATTTAGGTGTTTACTTCTTCACAAATCACACTTGTTTTGTTTGTTCATTTTGAATTTGAGCTTTTTCATCCCAAATGATTTCATTATGTTTACCTAATTATGCTATAAAAAGTGTAAAATTGTGTGTCTAGGACTCATGATTGTTCGGTGATTTTGTATAAGAAGTTAAACTAAGCGGTTAGAAAATTACTTTGTACTACGTAATAGTAGTATATTTGTTGATCTGTGATAAAGAAAAACGAGATTGATAAGAACTATGACTTTATTGTATAGAAAACTAAATTGATTTAAATAAATTACATTTCTATATGATATGTCATCCGTTCCGCTAAAATTGTCTCATCTTTCCAAATCGGTCAGTTCCACTAAGATAGTCTCATATCAAATTTAGTAAAATTCGTGTGACCCTAAATCATTCTTACTTTATCAATTCAATATCAACCACATAAACCCACTTTTATTGGTATGTGTGTCTCTCTCTTATACCATTGTTAGTGGGACGGAGGGAATAATATATTTTTAGGTTTAAGCTCATTTATATATTTTTTCTAATCATTTCAAGAAAGGAATTAGAGAATAAAGTTCATTAGATTATATCTCATCAACCATAGCCAAAGATAGACTAGCTAACTGGTTGACTATATTATTGATAAAGATTTTTTTTTTTAGATAGTTTTGATTGTTAATATGTTCATACTAATTTTACTCTTCAAAACACAAAAAGAATACACAATTAGAATTCCCGTGTATTTTTTATATTTATTTAAGATTGTTTACATTCAACGAAATACTCTCTCACATACATGATATATATGGCACATTTAATTTGTGTATTTTGGCTTTTATTTGTTTCATGTTACTCTTTATATTATACGGAGTATTAATAAGGAAATGCATTGTAATATGTTTTCAAAATTAAATATTTTTTATTGTCTAGGGCCTCAAAGTTGTTCTAGACGGCCTGCGGCCCTGCACTAAATCACTAGTTCTAATTTGCAAATATTGATCTTGTTCTAATTAGAACCATCTATTTAAATACTACTTATATACATGGGCGGATCTATGTAGGGCCTAGGGTGGGCTCTAGCCCAGCCCAACCCAATTGTTTTTGTTAGTATAGAAAGAGATTTAATTTTCAGCCCACCCAAAAATTAAAACTCAGCCCACCCCAAGTCTACAAGGAAGTGTTCTAAGAAGCTCTAAAACCAAAAGGCTGCCCAAACTTTGTTTAAAGCCCATAGTCATGGGAACAAATGATCCCGAGAACAAATGATCCCGGTGCGTAATGATAGAGCTTGGTGTGATTGCACCAAGAAGTGATTTATATATAGGACACTCAGGAGGGTGAACCATCCTTGCAGTCGGTGTGGGATAAATTGAGGAGCAAAACTTTACATACGGAGTATTAAACAATTGTATGTAGTTGGTGTTTGGAGCCAGCTGCAAATTATGCAATCCCATCTCACCCACTCACTCACACCATCAATGAAAGCACTTTATATTACAAGTTTACAATATTATTTTACAACATAAATTTTATGATTAATATTATATTATTATTATAATACTGTTATTATTATATGAATATTACTATTATTTGACCCAAGTCACCATGAGTAACTTTTATAAGCATTTAAATTTAAACATAATTATAATCATTAAAATAACTAAGTTACTCTTTATCAACTATCCTTATTTGGTCATATACTATTTCTATTATTATTATTATTATTATTATTAAAATTATTATTATTATTATTATTATTATTATTAAAATTATAATAGTTTTATTAGTGCATTAGTTTTATTCAATAGTTATGTAATTCTATTTGATTATTAATTTAATTTATGCTCAAACTCGGCTTGAATAAAATAGATATATGAACTCTATTTTTTTAGTGTTCAAATATATTTAAAAAATTGCAATGAAAATGTTTAAATTTTAAGATAAATAAAATTTATTTCTATAATTTACGAGTTATTGATAGACTTGAGTTCGGATCAAACTGAATACCACTATGCTCGAACTCAGCTTGAACAACTATTCGAACTCAAAATCTAGCTCGTGTTCGAGTTAAAAAAAGCTTCTTAAACTCAGATCACTAAATTAAATTCGAAATCACGCTCGAATTCGCGTAGCTCGAAAAAAACTCAATTCGATTACGGCCCTAAGCAGCCTAACCTAAACTTTTTGTTTGCAATAACAATTTTTTTCCTGCTAAGCCCACCCCACTCTTCATTCCTGGATCCGCCCCTGCTTATATACAACTATACAAGTATGTAAGAGTTCACTCCAGGGAGATTAAATATGGCAACAAACGAGATATAGTGTTTTGGAGAATAGTCCTTACCCTCCAACTGAAGACAGTTTTCGAGTTTCTCAGTAGATTACTTAGTCCGAGTCATCCCATTTGAACGGGTGCTTATACCGTAGAATCGGTGCATGGTGAGCACCATGCACCTTTTGTTATTTTTTATTTCTCCTTTTTTTTAAATTTTTAATAATTTTTTTTTGATCCGATTTTTATAAAATTTATATTAAAATTTTTTATTTTTCATGATCTTTCAAATGAGACCAATATTGCATATGTAATATTAACAAATTAACATTTGCGTGTAAAATATACTCCCTCCGTCCCCCAATTAAGTTCCCGGTTTAACTTCACACATATTAAGAAAATAAATTTGACTTTACTATGAAGTGCACTGTTTTGCACTGTTCAAACACTATTTGGACACTGTTTTGCACTGTTTGACACTGTTTTGATGTAGATAATTTTCCAAATAAAGAAAGTAAGGAAGTGTGAACTTAATTTAGGGACTGTCCAAAAAGGAAAGTGGTAACTTAATTGCGGGACGGGGGTAGTATGTAAATTTATGTGTTAAAATATGTAACTCACGTTCAGTCAGGCCAAATGCAACTCGTGTGTATAAATATGTAACTCTACGTGTAAAAATATGTAACTTTACGTGTAAAAATATGTAACTTTACGTAAAAAAATATGTAACTCGCGTTCAGACAGGTCAAATGCAACTCGTGTGTATAAATATGTAACTCGCGTGTATAGATATGTAACTTTAAGTGTAAAAATATGTAACTTTACGTGTAAAAATATGTAACTCGCGTTCAGGCAGACCAAATGCAACCCGTGTGTATAAATATGTAACTTTACGTGTAAATACATGTAACTTTACATATAAAAGTATGTAACTCACATGTATAAATACATAATATAATAACTTTTTTATATACACAATTTTAAGATGAATTGTGATTTACACGATTATTTTTCTATATTAAATTTAGTTCGATTTTCCTTATAATCCAATAATCATTTATATAATAGTTTCATAATTTGTTAAAATTACATAAGCAATATTGGTCTCATTTGATAGATCATGAAAAAAAAAATGATATACATTTATAAAAATCGGATATCAAATAAAAAAGTTATTACAATTTTTAACAATAAAAGAAATAAAAAATAATGAAATGAAGTCACTGCATGTTGCATCGTTTTGAATGAAGCCACTGCACTGCATGCTGTGTCGTTTTGCAAACGGGCGCACCATCCTCATGGTGCGCCGGTTGCACGGTATAAATTGCGCATTTGAACTTTGAAGGAAAATAGCAAAGCTGGTTGCAAATCATTTTTTGGATTTAAATAACCATAATGGGCAGTCATTTTGATTGGATTAGGGAACTTGTCTACTTTCTTCCCTGAGCCTTTGTTTCACTTGATCTTTGCTCTCTAATTTCCTTACTTCATTAATGTTTGTACTCGTTCTAATAATTTTAATAAAAGCCGGTTCAACTGTTAGTCTCTTAGGATGTTTTTACTTGGATCGTAATTTGCTGGTCTGGTATGGTCTGTTTTGGTCTGGTCTGGTCTTGTCTGAAATTTTATTTTTTATTTTTTTGCATAAAGATTTTATTTTATATATATATTTTGTAATCCATAAATAATTATATTTTTTTCATTTATAATTAAAAATAATAATATTCCTTCCAAATTATCGAAAATTGTTATCGTTTTACTTGGTCTGATTTCAATCCCATGCCGAAGCAGATCAGACCAGACCATATCAGACTAGACCAAAACAGAACATACCATATCGAACCAGAATAATAATAATAATTATAATAATAATAATAATAATAATAACAATAATAATAATAACAATAATAATAATAATAACAATAATAATAGTAATAATAGTAGTAGTAATAATAATAATAATAATAATAATAATAATAATAATAATAATAATAATAATAATAATAATAATAATTGATGGATAGTCTACCCGGGGGGTATATATCCGAGGGGTTATTGCTGGGAATAACTTAGAGAGAAGTCAGAGCAAGTAAATGTAGAGAGAGAGTGTGTATTATAAATGTGGAGCGTTTTCAGCGTGGTTACAAATGGGAAAATGAGGTGCTATTTATAGTAGCAATAAATGTCGGGCAGGGACACGTGTCAAGCGCCCATTGGCCGAGAGGTCACCTCAAATGGTTGGCGTAGGCAGCCGCATGTGGCCGCATTTAATGCGGCTGTTGGATGGGACGTCTGTACAGGGTACGGTGATCTGTACGCATGTGAGGCGGATATCATGTCGGGAGAGGTGCCTTCGGCTATAGGGCAGCAGCCGAGGGCTCCTCAAACTGATGGCACCCTGGTGCCGAGGGCTCCTGGTGCCGAGGGCTACTGTTTCTGCCGTTTTCTCCCAGTTTCTTAGTTTTCTTGAGAACCCCGTCCTGTAAGAGTTTAGAGCCTTCGGCCAGGGGGCCGAAGGCACCCCTGGCGCGTAGTGCGGGCTGCTTGGTACTCTGGGTGCTGTGATTTGGGCCTGTTGAGCCTTCTGGACCTGTTGGGCCTTTGCTGGAGTAGTAGGAGTCTGTGGGCCGGGGGTTCCCGGGCCATATACTCCATCAGGAGTCCCTCACTCCTTTTGCCGAAAGGTATTTGAGGGAAAAGGAGTAATTTGTGCTTGCCCTTTGATGTTGTCCTGTCGTAATCTCTGAAGTTGGTGAGGAGTTGTTGTTTTCATGTCCCTGCCGAAGGCAGTCCCTCAGTTACCCACATGTCGAGACTTGAGGGCTTGCTTTGTTGTTTGTTGGAATTTCACTAATTTTGTAATTTAATGTTTTTCCCGAGGGGGTTCCCCAGTCCCCCACTCCTTGAGACACTTGTAAAGTGGTGAAAAGGAGTAAAGTAGTTGCGTTGCTGTTGTGGGCCGAAGGCTGACGCTTTTCGTTTCATTTTGGGGGGATGCCTCGTTAAAAACCTCATTAGAAAAAACCCTGTGGGAAAAAATCCTAATGAGGGAAAAAGAGTGCACCGAATTCCCCCAATGATGAATCGAAAATGTGAAACCTTGGTCAAAAATGGAGAATAAAGGTAATGTCGAAGGCTCTTCTTCTGAGGGCTCATGTGTTGATTGGCCGAATGCTTGATGTTGATGTCCTGGGGGCGCCAAAGGGGAGCCCCTCAATCTGGGATCGAGGGCCTGATGGATGAGGGCAGCAGTGGAGTTGTTACCGGGGGGTCCATTGTTTGTTGATTAGTTGGTGATGAAGATACCCGAGGGCTCTCATTACCTGTGTGCCGTAGGCTATCCGTCAATGAGGCAACTCCCCGGGGGCTGCCCGGTTTTACAGTGCTGAGGGGGAATCCCCGAGGGGTGCCCTGATATGAAGCCTTAGGTTTCTGAAAGTGTGATCCCGAAGGCGTCTGTTATGTGCTGTGTGGGGCACAACCCGGGGGCGCGTCTGGGTAAGTGCACCCGGAGGCTCTGCTTGATGAAGTGGAGTGGAGTAGAAAACCCGGGGGCTTCCAGAATATAGCCGTTGGAAATATAGCCGTTGGAATATGTAACGTCAGGATATAGCCGTTGGGGGGGTACACGTGGCGTGTGATGGCTGGCTGTCCGTGGGCGGCATCACTGGTTGGGCGAAGACGCGGTGCGTAATGATGGCGTCCATCCGGAGGCCCAGTTTTCGGGCCCAAGCCCGGACTCTGGAGTCTATAAATACCCCGGAGCCAGAGTCATTTCTTCTTGCGCGATCACCTGTCCTAGCGAAGCTCTGCCGGAATTTTTCTAGAGAGAGAAAATCACCCTCGATCATAGCAACCTTCAGAGGTCAGTTCTCCCTTCGTTCCTCACCGTTTTTCGTTAGCTTTTGCTCCCTGGCCTTAGGTTAGGTGTCATAGCCTTGTAGAGAACCCTCGATTTAGGAATCTTAGCCTAAGTACACCAAGGATGTCGTCCCAAAGCGACTCGCAGAATATCTCGAGGGAGCCCTCGGTTGAGGACGAGGTTGCTTCCGATGTTGAGTCAAGTAGCAGTGCGCCCTCAGTTGCTGATGACGAAGCCGTGGCCTTGGAGTTGCAGAAGGCCCTTGCTGCTGAAGTGGAAGCCGAGGGCTTCGAACAGGAGTGCGAAGATGAAGAATTAGCCCTCGCGTATCAGGTGGCGGAGGACGAAGCCCAAAAGGAGGCGATGACGGTTACTGTTGCTGTGCCACCCCCTCGGACTGACTGCGGTGAGCCTAGTACCTCCAGGCCGTTGGACCCGACGCCTCTGAGAATAGCCCCCGGTAAAAAGAAGATGAAGTCAAAGAGGGCTGCCCCCAAGAAGAAGGGTGTTGCCGCTGGTGCTGGGGGGCCTGTTGAAATGCCAGAGGGGTATACCTGGCTAAACACCGAGGCCCTCGATATCGAGTCGAAGGCGGACAGGGCTGATTTGTACGTCACGCAGCTGCACGTTGGGCCCTCGGCCGTAGTGGTGGAGCCAGGCGTCGATGATCTGCTGTCCCGGGCACCCGAGGGATGCATTGCCGTCCACATCCTGTCGGTGTCAATGGGCCTCTGGTTCCCCCTGCACCCATTTCTCCGGGAGTACCTCAGGTTCATTGGACTCATCCCTTGCCAACTTACCCCCAACAGCCATTCATATATTGCTGGCTTTCTGCACCTGTGCCGAACGAGGGGTGTTACCCCAAGCTTGGACCTCTTCTTCCAAAGCTTCAACTTGTGCCGAGGGGGGCACGCGAATGCCGAGGGCTTCGCCAATTTGCAGCAGGTGGCGAAGTTCAAGTTGTTCACCGAGGCGCCCTCGTCCAACAAGGGCTGGAAAGACAGATGGTGCTATGTCCGGTTGGCCGAGAACCCCTTCCCGGGGGAGCTACGGGACCGCTTTCGGCGCCACGAGAAGGTGGGGAGTATCGCCCTAGAGAAGGATGGCCTGAAACTCGCCAAGATCCCGGAGGGCAAGAAGAAGGTCGTGACGATCAAAGAATGCACTTTTGAGGATGACTTCCATGCCCTCGGGTTCCAACGGTACCGGTTCATCGGGGAAACAGACAAGAAGTATCCCGTCTTCGCTGAGGCCTTCGGGGGAGCAGGAGGTAGTCTACGAGGGCCCTTAGTCTTGTACTTAGGCATTCTCATTTTGCACCCCGATAGTTGTTTGTGGTATGAATCCTTCGGGTTAATATTCTCTTTGCATTGTTTTGCAGGTATTGAGGCTCTCTTCGCAATGAAAAAGAAGAAGGAGAGGGCGCAGGCCCAGAAGAAGGAGAAGAAGGAGCCCTCGGGTCAAAAGCCCATTGATGAGGTTTTCCCGAAGGAGGCTGCGGAGCCTTCAGTTGCTGCTGCTCCTGCTACTGTGGCCGGAGGGCCGAAGGCCGAGGTGGCCGCCAAGAAGAAAAAGGGAGGCAAGGGGGTGGAGCCCCCGATCAAGAAACAGAAGGTTGCCAGGGGCGCCGTTGAAAAGGCGGCCCCCCTCATAATAATTGATGATCAGCCCTCCGCTGACCCCCCGGCCCTTGACACTTCGATGGCTCAAACAGACCTTCCCCCGGGGAACCTGCCTCGGGAGATTATTCAGCTCTCCCTCGCTCCGGGGGCATCTGTGTTGCACGGTTCAGTTGAGCCGATGTCTTTCCTGAGGGGGATTACCTCGATGATGGATAAGGAAGCCCTCTCCACCTATGACGATGACGCCCTCGAAGGCAAGGCCCTTCGATCAGCTCTGGCTGTAAGTGTTTTTACATTGACTTTATCTTAACACTTAGTATAATCCCAATGCCCGTCTGAACCCTCTGTCCGTTATTCAACAGGCGTGTATAACCTTCGGTGAGCAGGCCCGAAGGCGCGAGGAGTGGTGTCGTCATAAGGCCGAGCTAGAGAAGTCCGTGAAGGAGCTGATCCACGACAAGGACGCTGCCCTCCGGGAGGTGTGCAAGCTGGAGGACGCCCTTCGGCAAGCGGAGCTGCGGCTGAAGGAGGCCAGAGATGACGGGAAGGCCGAGGGCAGGGCAGAGGCCGAGAGGGTTGCGGCCGAGGAGAGAAAGCAAGCGGCTGAGGACGCCGAAAAGGCCAATGCTGAAGCTGTTGTCAAAGCCCGAGAAGAGGCCATCGCTGGGTTCACCTCCGAGGGCTGGAAGGCCGAGGGCCAGAGCGAGTGGGTGGCCTCTGTGGTGAAGGCCTCGATCGAGGAGTGGGTGAGGGGCCCCGGGCTCGACTGGATGAACGAGAGGGGTGACACCTACTATCAAGCCGGCGAGTTCTTCACCCAGCACCTGGTTTACCGAAGGCTCGCCCGGCATTTTGGCACCTCCCTTGATGAGTTCAACCCCTCATTGTATGGCCTCCCCCCCGTTGCAGCCAGACGTGAGGGTCCCCCTCCCTGAGGGAGAAGAGCGCCCAGTGATTCATGATTCCATGATGATGGGCGTCGATGATGATGCCGAGGACGCCACCGGGAAGGAGGTTACCTCGAAGCCATCGGAGGAGGCGGCCCCCGGGAATGATGTTGTTGACTTGTAATATGCACTTAGTAAACATTTATTTGTAAAGGTGACACTATTGATCCTTCGGCTTCGGCCTGTTTGTAACATTTACTCGTAATTACATTTGCTCCTTTTTCGATGATTGAATGAATGCCTTCGGGCTTTGTATATATGGCTTTTTTTTCAATTCATTTCTTCTTGAATGTATGCCTTCGTCTCGTTTTGGATGTATGCCTTTGCTCCTTTGAAGGTATGTTTTAAGACTTAGAATATTTTCTGATTGTAGCTTGCCTTTGGAAGCCTTCGGTAGTTGGGCACCCTCTGCTGGATATACAACCGAGGGTCCAGCAATAATTAGGACTCAGAATATTTTCTGATTGTAGCTTGCCCTTGGATGCCCTCGGCTGGTAGCCTCCTTCCTGATGTGTGAATATTGGACCGAGGGCCCAATGTACAGGACTTAGAAAATTTTTGCAAGTGTAGCATGTCATGTAGCCTTCGGTCACTGTGAAGCCCCAACTGAAATGTTGATTAGGCCGGGGGCCAATTCTTTAGGACTTAGAAAATTTTCCTCAGTGTTGATTCCTTGTGTACTATAGCCTTTGATTGATAGGTAGCCTTCGGCTATTGGGTCCCTTTATAAGTTGAGGGTGAAATATGTAGGACTTAGAAAGATTTCTAAGTGCAGGTTTTCCCTTGGGAGCCTCCGGGAGATCGCATCCCTTCTTGATGTATGAGTAGTTGACCGGGGGAAAAACATGTAGGACTTAGAAAGATTTCTAAGTGCAGGTTTTCCCTTCGGAGCCTTCGGGAGATGGCATCCCTTCTTGATGTATGAGTAGTTGACTGGGGAAAAACATGTAGGACTTAGAAAATTTTCTAAGTGTAGATTTTCCCTTGGGAACCTTCGGGTGATAGGTGCCCCTTGGTTGGCTTTTGAAGATTTGTAAGAGATGCCTTCGGTTGTCTGGTGACATATTAACCTCCGGTTGCTGTCATTTTCCAAAAGTGTGGACTTAGGAAAAGTGTGGAATCCTGTTGTTGTGAAGAAAGCCAATGAGGAGTGTGTGCCCTCGGCATACTCTTTGAAAAGTTGTAGAGTCTGACTTAGCCAGTTGTGTCCCTTGTAATGGGGTAGGGGCCCTCTGTACTTCGTTTTGTTTGAATTACTGTTTAGTGGACTTTGGATAGTCTGGTCCCTTTGTATTTTCGGAGCCTTCGGTGCCTGTGTGACCGGAGGTGACCTAGCAGTGGACTTAGCTGTTTTTTGATGATATTCGTTTGAGTAGTATCCTTCGGGAAATAGGAGCCTTCAATTACCGGAGGTGTTCCCGTGGGGAGCCCTCGGTATGTTGTGACCTGTTGGAGTGTACTCTTTGATTTCTCGCTGAGTCTACTCCCCTTCACCCCCTCTTCTTTTTTTTTTTTGGTTGGTGGTGAAGGGAAGGCATCAAGAAACTTGGTTTCTTGGTAAGGCTGGGCCTATCAGGAGACCATCAGAATACACCAATGACTCTCCTCCCTCGGGTTAACCTTCCGAGTTCCGAGGGGATCGAGGGTCGTTTCCTGGGCACAAGATATGGTGGTCTGTAACCTGCCTCCCCTTGGGGAATGGCGCGGAAAGCGCCTCATTTTTGAAAGTCGTCCCCTCGGCGCTAGACATAGTCTGTGGCCCGCCACACCCTTGGGGTGGTGGCGCAGGGAGCGTTTCGGTTTGGAAGTCGAATCCTGGGCATTTCTCGTGCCTGTCATACCCTTGGGGTAATGACGCGGATAGCGTTCCGTTTTTGAAAGTCGAATCCTGGGCATTTCCCATGCCTGTCATACCCTGGGGGTAGTGACGCGGAAAGCGTTTCAAGGAAGGGTTTTCATTTGCACACTAGTTGCAAATGGCCGGGGGCACTACGTGCTGTCGGCACCGATGGTGGCGCCTTCGGTATATGCGTATTCGTGGGGTACGGCTTTTAGAAACAACACTTGGTGTTAGTTTCGATGTGTAGCCCCCGGTACTTGGTACCGAGGGGTCTTCAAATGAAACACTTGGTGTTTTGATTGGAGTGTTTGGTGCCGGAGGGCCCTCGGAGGAAACATTTGGTGTTTCCCAACAGATGTTTGGAAGCTGATAGGAGAGCATATCCCTGGCACTGGGTGCCGAGGGGTCTTCTTTGAAACATTTGGTGTTTTTCTTCGTTGTGATGTTGATGATGGAGGTGTACCCTCGGCACTGGGTGCCGAAGGGTCAAGTGTTCCTATCTTTTCTTTTTTGATGTTGAAGGTGGGGGTGTACCCTCGGCACTGGGTGCCGAAGGGAAATGGCGTTCCTTGTTGTTGGTGATAGGAGTTCCCTCCCCCACATGATTTGGTCGCGGAGGAGCCGTCGGTGTAGAGGGTCCACCAGTCGTCCGAAGTAGCCGAGGGCTCCCCGTCCGTGGCTGCCCTTGCGGTACACTCCGTCACAAAGTCCGTGGCTGCCCTTGCGGTACACGCCGAAGGGAAATGGCGTTCCTTTTTTGATCTGCCGAGCCCTCATGTTGGCAGCAAGCCGAAGGCCACATAGGAGGGCCTCATATTCGGCCTCGTTGTTGGAGGCTTTGAAGGAGAAGCGGATTGCATAATACGCTCTGAAGCCCTCGGGAGTAATGAGGACTACCCCTCCCCCACATGATTTGGTCGCGGAGGAGCCGTCGGTGTAGAGGGTCCACCAGTCGTCCGAAGTAGCCGAGGGCTCCCCGTCCGTGGCTGCCCTTGCGGTACACTCCGTCACAAAGTCCGCCAGGGCTTGGCCCTTGATGGCAGGCCTTGGACGGATGTCAATGTTGTACTGGCTCAAGAAGATAGCCCATTTCACCATGCGGGAGGAGCTGGTGGGGCTCCTCATGAGAGCGCCGAGGGGTTGATGAGTGAGGACCTGAACCGGGTGAGCCTGGAAATAGTGGCCCAACTTTTTTACGGTCCAAACGATGGCTAACACCGTTTTTTCCACAGGAGAGTACCTAAGCTCGGCCTCCCTTAGGGTCTTGCTAACGTAGAAGATGGCATGTTGGATGTCGTCTTCCTCCCGGATGAGCACAGAGCTGATGGCCGCCGGGCTGACCCCAAGGTAGAGATAGAGGGTCTCCCCTACCTTTGGTTTTGAGAGCAGAGGGGGTGAAGATAGATATCGCTTGAGTTCGTCGAAAGCCCCCTGGCATTCCGGAGTCCATAGAAAGCCAGCCGTCTTCCTCATGATCTGGAAGAAGGGTAGAGATTTCTCCGCTGATTTAGATAGAAAGCGGTTGAGGGCTGCCAGGCGGCCCGTCAACCGTTGAACTTCCTTCACATTGCGTGGGGGATCCATGTTGATGATGGCCTGGATCTTCTCGGGATTGGCCTCAATACCCCTTCGGCTCACCATGTAGCCCAAGAACTTGCCCCCTTGGACGCCGAAGGTGCATTTTCTTCGGGTTTAGCCGAAGGTTGAACTTTTGCATGATGGCGAAGATTTCCCGGAGGTCGTCAGCATGGCTGGAAGATTGTTTGCTCTTGACGATCATGTCGTCGACATAGGCCTCCATGGTGCGCCCTAGGACGGCTTGAAAGACCCGGGCCACCATCCGGGTGTAAGTGGCCCCCGAGTTCTTTAGGCCGAAGGCCATTACTAGGTAGCAGAAGATGCCCTCGGGAGTCATGAAGGCAGTTTTTTCGGCGTCTTCTTTGTGCATGAAAATTTGGTGATACCCTCGGAAGGCATCGAGGAAGGACATGATCTCACACCCTGCGGTCTCATCCACCAGTTGATCAATATTTGGTAGAGGGAATGGATCCATAGGGCACGCCTTGTTGAGATCGGTGTAGTCCACGCACATGCGGAAGGTAGGGGGCTTCTGTGCGAGGACTACATTCGCTAGCCATGAGGGATATTTCACCTCCTTG
The DNA here is from genome assembly GCA_945859875.1 of Cuscuta europaea. NCBI lineage: Eukaryota > Viridiplantae > Streptophyta > Magnoliopsida > Solanales > Convolvulaceae > Cuscuta > Cuscuta europaea. The sequence continues at coordinate 14,158,802 of CAMAPE010000004.1, forward strand.
ATGTGCTTAATGGAGAGGAGCATGGCGACCTCCTTTTTCACAAATTCCCTCCTTTCGGCGGAGAGGGGTCTTCTTCGTTGTTGTACTGCTTTTGCCGAGGGGTCCACCGAGAGGCGGTGGGTGATGACCCTTCGGCTGATTCCCGGCATGTCCTCCGGCCCCCATGCAAAGACAGTGGAGTAGGCGCGGAGGGCGTCGGTGATACCGGTCTTCAAATCTTCAGGGAGCTGGGCTCCAATCTTCACGACTCTCTCCGGCTGGGCCGGATCGAGCGCAAAGTCTTCTACGTCCTCGGCTGGTTCAGCCCTCGGCCTCTTTTCTTCCTGGTCGATGGTTCCGGTGATGGTGTCAACACAGAATTCCGTCTTACTTACCTTCTTAGTGACTTGAAAATAGCAGGCGCGGGCGATTTTCTGGTTCCCCCGGGAGTAGCCAATGCCCCCCTCGGCGGGAAACTTGAGGCAGAGGTGCCTCATGGAGATGATGGCCTCGAGATCAATAGTGTCGCCGGTGAAGCCGGCAAGAGGGGTCTTAATGGGCCGAAGGGACCCCTCTCCAGATGCAGCTCTCTGAAGGTGCTGAGGTACATTACATTGACGGAGCTGCCCGTGTCAATGTAAGTTCGGTGAATGATGGTGTCGTTTATTTCAGTCCGAATCACCAAGGCATCCCTGTGAGGAGAAGATGTAGGAGGGAGATCTGCGTTGGTGAAGGTGATGGGTTCCTCCCTCAGTCGCTTTACCGGGGGCATATGAGTGACTTCCCCCACGTAAAGCGATTGAGCCCACTTCTTTCGCTGGCTGGTGGAATCGCCCCTTGTATTGCCACCGGTGATCATGAGGATGTGGCGTTTTTTCTCCTGGTAGTGGGGGTACTCCTCCTCCTCTTCTTCCAAGTTTCCGATCTCTCTCTTCTTGCCGAGGGGGATGGTGTTCGGGTTCACCCAGGCGTTTACCTTCGTGTGGTGCCCTCGGGGAGGTCCCTGATGAGAAGGCCCCTCCTGCCGAGGGCTCTGAACAAATTGGGACAGGTGCCCCGCCTGTAACAATCTCTCGATGGCCGTCTTCAGCTGATGGCAGTCATCGGTTTTGTGCCCCTGGTGTCGATGGAAACGACAGTAGAGGAACTGAGGGTTGATAACATGTACCTCCATGGGTGCGCGAGAATCGCGTTCAACGAGGCCCCTCTCCTCGGCAAAATCGAGGATGATGCTGACGGGGTGCGTCAATGGTGTCCGAGGGCGGTCCAGGAGAATGGGCTGTGCCCAAGTCTTAGGGCTGCTCTTCTAACCTCCCCCGGGTTTGGCTTGGCCTTGCCGAGGGCGGTCATCAGAGGGTCCTGAAGCCTTGGGATGATTTGGAGGAGCCCCCGGCCCTCGGTTATGCTTGTTGTCAGCCCTCGGGGGCTGCTGATCCGGATGCTGGTGGTATTTCTCCACCTCCTCGGCCTCAGCATATCGGCCCCCCCGCTGCAAAGCCCTTACGTAGTCGCAAGGGGGGGGGGGGGGTTCAATGATGAGGCTCCTTGAAAAGTTGCCGGTGCGGAGGACGGTTTGTAGGAGGGCCAGGAGGGTCCCGTCATCAGCGCCGTCGACCTTGTCGGCCTCCGTCCTCCAGTGCTCCAGGAAGTCCCGAAGGGTCTCATCCCTCTTCTGGCGTATGGTTAGGAGGTGGGAGAAGTGCTTCCTTGTGCGACGCCTCCCGGCAAATTGTGTCAAGAATCGCTGGGCAAGTTCTTGCCATGAATCGATGCAGCCCTCGGGCAGCCTGTTGAACCATTCGTATGCCGGCCCCTCTAAGGTGGAGAGGAACCAACGACACAAATATTCGTCTGACGCCCCTACCATCATCATACTGTTCTGGTATTTGCTGTAGTGTTCCTGGGGGTCCGTTTTCCCGCTGTACGGCTGTATGTGTTGCCCTCGGTATTTTTCCGGGATCCGGGCCGCCAATACCCTTGGGGTAAATGGCATCCGAGTCCGGAGCTGGATGACGGGTTCCCCGGAGCCCTCGGCCACCTTCTTCTGTAATTCCTCCATTTTGGCCATCATGGCCTCGTATTTGAGGTCTGAGTGAGGGGTGGAGGTGGTGGCGTGAGCTTTGTTGGACTCCATTTCGTCAAGCCGGCGCTAGAGGGCCGCAATAATCTCGTCCCGGGGATCCTTCGGGAGGGTCTCCGTCCCCTGCGAACGAACCCGGGCTGAGTGGGCCTGGTTGATCTGGTGGCGAGCGTCATTGGCATGAAGGGGTGCCTTGCCTTTGTCCCGAGGGGGACGCTCCTCGTCTGCCCTCGAGACGGACCCCCCGCTTTCCTGGGGCCTTTGGAGTGCTTTCCCTCCGAGGCGGTCTTGGACCCCTCGGCGGTCTGGCCCTCCTCCGAGCCGGTTGAGGGCGGAAGTGCGGGGCCTTTCTCTGTTGTCATTGTGGCGGTCCCGGGACTGAACTTCCTGGGAGGACGTATCCTGGGCCACTACCCCTTCTTCGTTCCCCACCCGAGGGGTGGGATCTCCGAAGGGGTGTGGCAGAGGGGGAAGTATGATGTTTTCCCCCAACTGGGGGTGAGCCGGAGCCAGGGTGCCGAAGGCACCCGGGTTTTGAGTGAGCGTTTGGATGAAAGCGGAGAGCGCCGATTGCACGTCGATGGTGAGAACCGGAGGGCTGACTTGGTCATCGCTCCGGTTTTTCTTCTTGGCCTCGATGTCGAGGCGGGCGTCAGGGGCATTCTGTTGGATCTGAAGGCGTAGATCGACAGCCGCCTGTTCCAGCCCAACGATGACACCGCCCTCGGGAGCCCTGTGAGAGGCTTCAGGGGCGTTGACGTCGCCGAGGGCCAGGTTCTTGTCTTCCACGTTTTTGGAGTTGGCACGTGTTGTTCTCACCATTTTTGGTAGAGGGCTAGTGTTTGGCGAAGGGGGAGGGTTTCTTACTCGATTGTTCGACCTCTCAACGAGAGCACCAAATGATGGATAGTCTACCCGGGGGGTATATATCCGAGGGGTTATTGCTGGGAATAACTTAGAGAGAAGTCAGAGCAAGTAAATGTAGAGAAAGAGAGTGTATTATAAATGTGGAGCGTTTTCAGAGTGATTACAAATGGGGAAATGGGGTGCTATTTATAGTAGCAATAAATGCCGGGCAGGGACACGTGTCAAGCGCCCATTGGCCGAGAGGTCACCTCAAATGGTTGGCGTAGGCAGCCGCATGTGGCCGCATTTAATGCGGCTGTTGGATGGGACGTCTGTACAGGGTACGGTGATCTGTACGCATGTGAGGCGGATATCATGTTGGGAGAGGTGCCTTCGGCTATAGGGCAGCAGCCGAGGGCTCCTCAAACTGATGGCACCCTGGTGCCGAGGGCTACTGTTTTTGCCGTTTTCTCCCAGTTTCTTAGTTTGCTTGAGAACCCCGTCCTGTAAGAGTTTAGAGCCTTCGGCCAGGGGGCCGAAGGCACCCCTGGCGCGTAGTGCGGGCTGCTTGGTACTCTGGGTGCTGTGATTTGGGCCTGTTGAGCCTTCTGGGCCTGTTGCGCCTTTGCTGGAGTAGTAGGAGTCTGTGGGCCGGGGGTTCCCGGGCCATATACTCCATCAATAATAATAATAATAATAAATAATTAGGGGCGTGCACTATCCGGTTTAAACTGGAAAACCGGACCGAACCGGATCGGAAAAATCAGAACCGGATCGAACCGGAATGATATCTGGTTCGGTTCGGTACAGTTCGGTCCGATTTGGAGCTCGGCTCCCCACTTGTTCCTAGTCATCCTTCTCTTTTCTTATCCTAATAAAGTGTCATTTCTATAATAATAATAATAATAATAATAATAATAATAAAATATGATCTGGTCTAGTCTGTTTTTGTCTGGTCTGGTCTGGTCTGGTCTGGTCTGGTTTGGTTTGGTCTGGAACGAACTACAGTCCAAGTAAAAACAACCTTACCCCATCGTTCTGGGTGGTTTTCTAAAATAAAAAAATCTCCGTCCATCAGCTTATTTCAAAGTTTGACCTCACCCATTTTTAGGAAAAATATTGGGGTCTTGATATGTATCGGCAGGATGTATATATTACCCCTTTCCGTTCTTCTAAGATTGTCTCATATTTCATTTTGGATACGTCTCATTAAGGTTGTCTCATACCAAATTTGGTGAAGTGTGTGTGGTTATAGATCATTCTTATTTTATTCTTACTTTATCAATTCAATATCATTCACATAAACCTAACTTTCTCAATAACCGCATCACCTCCTCATGTCCCAATGTTAGTGGGACAGAGGTAATACTTCCTTTATAGTTTTTGGTAAAAAAAGAAGTAGTTTTTGGTAAAAAAGAGATCTTTATAGTATTAGGAGTACTTTAGTACTCCTAATACTTCCTTTCCCACGTATATATTACCCCTTTCCGTTCTTCTAAGATTGTCTCATATTTCATTTTGGATATGTCTCATTAAGGTTGTCTCATACCAAATTTGGTGAAGTGTGTGTGGTTATAGATCATTCTTATTTTATTCTTACTTTATCAATTCAATATCATTCACATAAACCTAATTTTCTCAATAACTGCATCACCTCCTCATGTTCCAATGTTAGTGGGACAAAGGTAATACTTCCTTTATAGTTTTTGGTAAAAAAGAAGTAGTTTTTGGTAAAAAAGAGATCTTTATAGTTTCCAAAAATGTGACTATAATGTGATTAAAATGTTCTATATGTATATTACGGAGTACTAAAGTACTCCTAATACTTCCTTTCCCATGTATATATTACCCCTTTCCGTTCTTCTAAGATTGTCTCATATTTCATTTTGGATACGTCTCATTAAGGTTGTCTCATACCAAATTTGGTGAAGTGTGTGTGGTTATAGATCATTCTTATTTTATTCTTACTTTATCAATTCAATATCATTCACATAAACCTAATTTTCTCAATAACCGCATCACCTCCTCATGTTCCTTTATAGTTTTTGGTAAAAAAAGAAGTAATTGTTTGTAAAAAAGAGATCTTTATAGTTTCCAAAAATTGTGGGATTAGTCTAAAATTAAACTAGTCCCAACGCCACAGTCACCTACTACTAGTGACTCCAGGGCCCAGTGATCCACCACCATCCTCTTTTAATATCAACCTTTCATTTTTTTCTTGTTCAAAAAATTTATCACTTTCTTATTAAAGTAATTAGTTTTATGGTTTTCCATCATAAACATTGAACCCCACAATTTTTTCTTTTCTTAAGAGGAAATTTCTCAGGATATAACTAAAACATATTGAGTTTCCCTAAATATGATTATCTACTTTTTTAGGCATTTGTATGTCTGAAACGAGGGAACGAGAACTAGCAAACATCGTCGCTTCAATGGCGACGATGAGTGAACATATACAGAGCATCCGCGATCAGCCCCGGGGAAGATCACGATCAAAACACAACCATCGTTCGCGATCACCCAGTAGCCCAGAGCAAACGAGAGGTAATTCGATGCACTCTCAAGCTCACACTCGTCGCATTCATACGGGTAGAAAGGTAGACCTACATTTATTTAATGGCGAATGTGCTTACAACTGGATTGTGAGGATGGAACGCTATTACCGATTGAACCAGATAGATGAGGAAGATAAGGTGGAAGTCTCTGTAGTTGCAATGGAGGATCGGGCCTTCAACTGGTTTCAATGGTGGGAACACCAAGCGGAGGAGAGAACCTGGGAAATTCTGAAGGGTGCTGTGATCCGAAGGTTCCAACCAGATATATTACAGAATCCGTACGGGCCCATGCTGAGTTTGAGACAAACAGATACCGTAAAGGAATACAGGGAGGAGTTTGAGATGATCATAGCTCCCCAGAAAAATGTAGACAGAGGTATTCTGAGAGGTATCTTCATTAATGGCCTCAAGGAGGATGTTAAGGTCGAACTAAAACTATACAACTCCAAGTCCTTATCTGCCATCATGGATGGGGCTTTGCTGATTGAACAGAGGAATGAAGCTATCTATTTGAAGAGTAAGGGGGGAGGAATTAAGGCAAAAGGTGGGAATACCTGGTCCAATAATGGAGGAAAAAAATACTACGGATAACAAAGGGAAACAACCCTGGTACACCCCTGGAGGGGTAAGAGTGACTGAAATCAACCCCTCAAGGATAAAGCGAGTAGGACCCCAACTGTCTCAAGAGGAATACCAAGACAGGAGTAGGAGAGGACTTTGTTTCAAATGTGGGGAAAGGTGGAGTAAGGAACACTCATGTAAGTTGAAGAATTATAAGCTAATTTTAGTAGAAGATTCAGAGGGTGAGGAGGACCAAGAAAAGGGTGAGGAAGATGAGATTAATATGGAGTCTAAAACCATGCAACTTTATGTGATGAGTAGGGAAGGGATACCTTCAATGAGATCTTTTAAAGTGCCAGACAATCTGAAATGGGACCAGGAAGAAGTACCAGTAGAAGTATTAATTGATAGTGGGGCGACCCATAATTTCATATCACAAAGTTTGGTGAAAAAATGGGGAATACCATATCAGAACATTTCTGGGTACAAGGTTCAGATCGGAAATGGGGATAACATCACAAATAATGGAAGATGTGAAGGATTGGACTTAAGTTTGCAGGACACTATTATAAACCAAAAATTTTATGTACTGGAGTTACAGGAACTGACCTGGTGCTGAGTATGGAATGAATGACTGGTTTGAGGGAGGGAGTATCATTTAATGTATCGATTTCCTCCTAGAATATTAGTTCCTAATTACCTTTATTCAATCTTTAACTAACATAAAGATGATCTTTAAAAAAAACTAACATAAAGATGTTGTTTTTATAAACTTTAACTAAGTTTGTACTAATATCAAAATTTGATAGGAAAAGCTTAACCTTTATGCGCCCTTATAAAGGAACCATTCCCCAAACCCTCAAAGGATGTCCTCTAAAAATAAAGCTCAATTATTATTTTACATGGTCTATTAACATTTTTGTTACCATAGGAATATATTGGATGTAATAGTTACGGAGTATTATTTAATATTATGAGTACTATGGTTATACTTTTGGTAGCGTGATCTCGTAGTATTAATAATAATATATCACACAATTATACATGGCTTTCATTTAAATACTCTGTACTAACTTTTTATTATAATCCTAATGCCGATTGCGGCTGTTTTAACAGGTGGGTACATTTTTTACTCCGTATATAACAACTCTTTTCATAAGGGTTACCTTGTGTTTATAAATATAAAGAATTGCATAAATATAACTTCTCGACTTTTAAGAGACATAAATGTGACAAAAAATTGAATGGACAAAAAAGTGAGCAGGGCAAATCTCCCACGTCTCCCGTCTCTTCTTCTCCAACGCTTCCCTTGCGTCTCACTCTCACCCGCGCAAAATTTTTTCTTCTCTTCTTCTCCTCTGCGATTTTCTGCCTTCCCCTCCACTAATGTCGCCACAATGGCCGCACATCGCTTCCCATCGCCTCTCCGGCCACTCCTTCGCATTGTTGCGCCTCTCTCAGATCCGGGGATGGCGGCGGCTAGGGTTCGATCAGCGACGAGTGGTCGGGGCTGGGATGTTGGAGGTCGGGCTGAGAAGGGTTGGATCGGGGTTGTGTCATTCAAAGCTGTAGCTAGATCTGGGGAGTGGGATGGGGCTGGGACAGGGTAGAGGATCATGGGGGCGGGGGTGGGCTGTCGGAGGTGGGGAGGGGAGGGGTTGATCGGGGCTGGAACTAGGGGAGTGGTCTGGGGGTGGGACAAGGGGCGAGTCTCATGGTGCCGACCGCCGGAGCTTAGAGGCGGGTTGTGGTAGTGGGATGCCGCAGTTGCAGGGGCTAGGGTGGGTTGTGGTGGTGGGATGAGGCTGTTGCAGGAGGTTGAGCTTGGGGCAGGGAAGGACTAGGCATGGTTTTGGGGAAGTTGTGGTGGGCAGGGGCAGACCCACCCTAGGGCTAGGGGGTGCCCGTGACCCTGCAGTGATTATATATATATATATATATATATATATATATATATATATATATATATATATATATATATTATTAATTCTTATTAACTTGAGTCCCTGCAGCCCAATCCCAATTCCTTCTTTCCCTTGTCTGCTCGGTCCAATCTTGTTTCCCACTCCCAGGCCCGCAGCCTAATCAATTCCCGTTCCCCCCTTTGGCCCTTTCCCAATTCCCGTTCCCCCCTTTCGTCCTTTCCCACATCCCAATTCCCGTTCCCCCCTTTCGGCCTTTCCCGACCCCTGCACGTGAGAGGCGAGACGCCGAGACGCGACCACGCTGGCACGCCCAGTCGCCCACTGCGGCACCACCCACCACCCACCGCCCACGCCAGGAACTCCCCGTCGGCTGTCTGCCTGTCTCCCACAGTCCCACGAAGCTGACGAAGGCAGCCAGGTGGCCCAGGCACTCAGGCAGGCAAGGCAGCGTGCTGCGAGCGCCGACTGCCGTCTGCCTAGCAGCGACTACTTCGTCTTGCTAAACTATACCCAGATGATTTTAGTTCAAGAGAAAAATTTGAACTAAATGAACAACTTAGGATGTTCATTACATTTGTCAAATCATCTCTACGATTTTCAGGCCTACAAAGTATTGGAGATTTGGCAAAAACATTGGTTGAAACAGAGTGGCACACAACTTATAAGTTAGTGTACCGACTCATCCAATTGGCATTGGTTTTACCCGTTACAACCGCCACAGTTGAAAGATCTTTCTCAACGATGAAGTTTATCAAGAATGATTTGCACAACAAGATTGGAGAAAAATACTTGACAGATTGCTTGGTGTGTTACATTGAGAAAGATGTATTTGTTAAAATTGAGAATAAAGTCATAATGAGGCGATTTCAGAGTATTGCACCTCGAAGACAAAGATTGCCGCCTCTCAATGATTGTCCTTCATTTGCCGCGTCAGGTTCTAATCAAAATTAAGGTACTCTTTAAGTAGTTGTTTTATTTAAATTTTATAGTTTTGTTTATTGCTATATTCGTGATGTCTATGATTTTTTTTCTAGACTAGTATATCATTTCTTTGTTAATTGTGCCCCTGCGAGTCACGTGTCCTGGTTCCGCCACTGGTGGCGGGGGCTGGATAGGGGCTGGAGGTTGGGGCTAAGGGGGGCTGGCTCGTGGTGGTGACTGGCGGTGACACCATCGGCAGCCGAGTCAATGCGACGGTGGCAAGGAGATGGAGATTGGTTGGCAATGTTGTTGGTCACTGGGCGGCGGTAGTGGCCGGGTAGGTGACTGGGGAGTCAAGCCGGGGGTGGGGTAGTGGTTGGCGGCTGTGGTCCAAGGTGATGGTCGGCAGCGGTGATAGGGCGGGTAGGCTAGTGACAAGGGTTGTGAGGGGCCGGGGAAGAATGGGGCAAAGTGACCGGAGTCGTCGTGTCACTATGCGCGGTGTCACCGGTGGCGGTAGATGTCATTTTCACCCGAAAAAGTAGTTGACAACGGCATAGTGACATGGTTAACGGGCACAATGACACGTTTGACGGCGGAAGTGACATGAAAACAGTAATGACATTTAAAAGTGACACGAACACCGACAATGACATTCAAAAGTGACATAGAATCGGTGACATAAAAATTTAACAGTGACATAAAAATCTGGCAGACAATGTTTTTCCAAATATATGACCCTTTGGTCGCATTTATGTCCTTTTGTAAAACTGGTCACAATTTTGGAAATTGACTTTAATTTAGTAATATTCAAGGCAAAAGCCCTTATAAATATGCCGGACCGTGTGAAATTGCGATTGACCGAAAAATTAATTTTTTCAATCTTCTCTTGCCTTACTAAATACTAATATATGCAGCGTTACGTTAGTATTGAAGTGTTTAGACCACTTATATATACAAATCACTTATTCAATGTTATTTTATCTCATACACCATACATCATACACTTCTTTTTATCTCAAAAGTTCTATCTTGTAATCTGGTTACTGTGATAAGGGTGGATAAGAAACTTCTAGGAAAACGTATTTTATACGTGACTAGAAGTGATAATGTGATATACGGTTTTGCCATATTTTACACCCTTATATTTAACTATTTTTATCCGCCAGTTCTAACATAAATAATGTTACTTTTTCATTTCTTCATATTTATAATAAGAACGAGTCAACGAGATAGAGGTAATTTTCATTGTCAGAGTTAGGGTAGTGTCCACTCTCCATTGATCCAAAAAAGGTGGAATCTCTCACCCCAGGAGTCCCCCACCCCGACCCGACAGAATGGTGGGGATGTTAGTCACGGTGACTCAGTCAGCAGAATGGCAGTAGGCCCATACACCAGTGCGCACCAGAGGTCCAGCCTTATTTCAGGTAGTGTCCACTCTCCAGTTATCCGGTATTGGAAAGGATCGGATCCTGTTTTTTTACAATGGGCAGCCTCACAATGAAATAAACACAGATTCCAAATAAACTACTCCCTCCGTCCCGGAATTATCTTCATACTTTCCTTTTTGGTCTGTCCCAAATTTATCTCCTCTTTCCCTTTTTAGCAAAGAATTTGTGGTTCACAACCATTCTTACACATTCTTACACATTTCTCTTTCCTCTGCACAACTCTCCACCACACATTTCGCACTATCTTAATCTGTGTGTCATTTGTACTTCAGGAGATAAATATGGGACGGAGGGAGTAAAAGCTACTAAGATGAGCCCAGCATCCGGTAGGCCTTATCAACAGAAATAAAAGAAAGTATTAGAGAAAAAGGTATTAAAAAGCCATTCCTTTTATTTATTATTTCATCACCAACTCACCCAAAATACTCTCAAGAGTGGAGGGAGACTAATATTTACATCTTACTCTTCTCTTATGGAAAGAGAAGAAACAACAACCCATCCCTCCTTCCACATGACTATAATGAGGAGTATAATTATCCATTCATTCTATTTCTCCCCAGCTAGCTACTTGTACAAACACACTCCAAGCTCAGCCAGCCCAATCCTTCAATGAATGAATTGAAGAATAAACTACCTTGCTTCTCAACATCTATCCTCATAATTAATGTACAAAACTAACATACCATTTGTATAACAAACATTGGCATGTACAGGACCTGCTTATTCTCTTCACTAACTACCTATAACTCCGCTTCTTCCATCTCCATAAATAAATCCCCCCTTCTCCTCGGCCAATTGTCTTCCCCGTTCGTCGCGAAGAACTCTACTGATAATTCCGCCAGCTTTTTCCCGTTTAACCAAGATGTTGGTACCCTAAATTGCCTCAAAGGTGCATTTGGGGCTTCCACTTCATCCACCACATCAGTCCATTTTGATTTCTCAGTGCAGTTTCTGTTCTTGAAGCCAACAGTTTTCCTTGGTGTGCTATACTCGAAATGCCACTTCTTACCAACTAATGTCTGTTTGTCATCACATTTTCAAAACCATTAAAACAAAAGAAGTGGAGAATACACTAAAAACAGTCACAGGAATGGATTTAGTAGTTTCCAAACATAGCCACACATACCGCTTCTCGAATTCCCTTGGACACATGAAACAGTCTCTTCAAATCATCATGTTCCACTCCACATACTATTCTGATCTGCAAATGCATTTTATTTTACCGAACTCGACTTTTCTTTATCAAGCACGACTCGATCTACCCAGACTTGAGCTTGACTCGCTTTGAGTCGCTCATTTAGCCAAGCATGCCACAGCCAAGCTTGATTCACATCAAATACACACACACACAAATTGGAGAAAAGGGTTGAAAAAGCCATTCCTTTATTAATTATTTCATCATCAACTCCTATAAAATACTTTCAAGAGTGGAGACTAATATTTACATCTTAGCTGCCTCTTATGGAGAGAGATGTGACTATAATGCCTTACCAAGGAGTATAATTTTCATTCATTTATTAATTCATTGTATTTCTCCCCACTAGCTACTTGTACAAACACCCCCGCCCCCCAAGCTCGGCCAGCCCTTCTCGCTCCTTTAGAGAATGGATTGAAGATGAAATTAGCTTGCTTCTCATTTCTCAACATCTAACATCATAATTAATGTACAATGACTACCATACCATTTGTGCAACAAAGAATAGTATGTACATCGACTACCATACCTCTGCTTCTTCCATTTCCATAAACAATTTCCCCCTTCTCCTTTATTTTCTAAATATCCATGTCAAACACCGATGTTTCTTGTATTTTAACGGTCATTAGTAATGGTGTACAAATGAAGTTTTTGAAATTTTAGCTATTTAGCATTGTGAATAACTTTTTTTCAGGTTTTACATATGTTGTAAAAACTACTTTGGTTATAAAAATAGTGCAGAGTTGGAGTACTAATTAGTACTATGTAATATGTTGAGACGAACTATGAATACTGAAATATATACACATCAAAAGTTGTTAGATTTCGAGTAAGACAACATTCAGAAGAGTAAGATTTCAAAAGAATAGCCGCATTGACATATATTCACTCCCTTCTATATACTTCGTCCCTTTTTCTCTTATGCTCTATCCATTGTATGTATTGGTTAATCTATCTAGAAGCTGTTCATCAGTAGTGCCTGAAACGAAGCTAGGATTCTGGTGGTGCGTATCTCTGTTCAGTGCATATCCTCCGCCAGGTCATTGCACGGATGAAGACCCAGGGTCTGGTAGTAAGAAACAGGACACAGGATAAGTCATACACATCAATTTCTCATGGCCCATTTGGATGGAGGATTTTGAATGAGAAAGCTTAATCTATATCTTCAAAAAAGAATGATGCCAAAGAATGAATAAAGTGTGTTTGAAATGTTATATGTTCCCCTATTATGTTATTGTTCAGCGAATCTTATATATTTCAGGAATATAGACCTAGTGCTCCTAAATCCTACATCCAAACTCACAAGAAAGGGTCTGTTTGGAACTTGGAAGGAAGCTTACTAGAAGAGAAGGTTTTGGAAAGCTAAATCTATATTTTTAGATACTTAAAGCTACATCATATGTGACTATAGAACATGTCATCCAAACATATTTAATAACATGTTGGACTCAATAGGTCTTGATAATTCACATGCCACCTACCATATTGAGCTGCAGGGTTTATGTAAATTGCTTCTTCTGGTCTTGGGTGTGGTGCAAGATTTGTTGGTTGTCCTGAATGTATATGTGCTTTCATTAAATCCAAACACCTTTGTGCCTCTTCCCTTCCCTGCTCTGGAAATATAACCTTAAAACACAACAGCATATACCGCAAACAACATAAGATCACCTGATGAGCATACACATAAGGTGGTCAAAAGATAGTGGTGAGGGGGGGGGGGAGCATGAGACGAGAGTATATCGCTTGCACCACAATTTACCTCATCAAAGTATTCATCTGTACAAGGCATGTCTTTGCTCGTTGGTAAAGAGAAATTGACTGCAAATTACAAATCACATCTGAGTGATGCAACTACATATGGAATATCAACTTATTACATAATTATATACATATAACACTACCTATCATCTCATCTACTGGTTCTTCACAAACTTCATTACCTTTCGACCTCATTTCTTGGAATTGTTTATCACTACGCATTTTGAGCTCTTTAAGTGCTGGAAAAATGACGACAGCGATCTAATAAAATGTCACATAACCAGCATGACAAATGTCAAGAATGCTCCCACTCACAAGCTTTGACTAATCAAATATAACTTTATACTAATAGAAGGAATTAGAGGAATAAGTGTACCTTTTTATGCTTCGAGAATGACTTCAGTTCGCACTTTCGATCAATCTTATTCAGATTCATTTTGTCGAGTATAAAATTACGGGGAAGCTTTGAAGCCCTGGATAAAAGAGTGTTAAAGATCTCACCTAACATCTCACCGTAACCATACTTGCGGGTCAGACCAGGCACCTAAGGGGATGAGTAAAAAACATCAGTTAAGGCCAGTGTGGATGGGAGGGGTTTGTAGGTTAGCAATATACACTTCAATGACCTTTTATCAATTCAAAAAAATTACATTTAGTACTTATCAAGGTAAAGTCTAAGACCTCCAAACCCCTCCATCCAAAAAGGCTCTTTAAGATTGGCATCTTAAATAAATTTTCATATTAATGTGAAAACTGATATTATAAAATACCTTCATTTTGTCAAGCATTAAACTTTTCCCAATCACAATATAACGCTTGCCGGGATAGTCCTTCACCCTTTTCTCTGCCCAAGTACTCTTGCCTGAAGCGGGTAAACCCACCAGCATTATAAATTCATAACAATGAACATCTGAGAATGTTGGGCCAGAAAATGCTTTTTCATCTTCTAATGCAGACGCCCATGGCTTATACCCTTCAACGACATCTAGTCCATCCTCCACACTGAACTGTAATCTAACCACAACATTTTTCAGTAAAATATGAGGGAAAAAAGCGGATCGCCAGTTTGGATGATCCTCAAATTGTTTTGCCACTCCCAACCATTTGCTATTCTTGAAGAAACCGATTGATGCATTATTGGAATTTTCAAGGTCAAGGCAGCAGATTATTTTATCACCAACTCCAAAACTCTCACCATATTCAGAACAGCTTCCAGCAGTATAGGTATCTCCAGTTGCTTCAAAACAAAAACTATGCAAGCTTTCTCCAAGGTCCCCAACAGGATCATCTTCCCATGAAACACCAATTCGACATAAATGTTGTCCGTCTTGTGTGTTGTACACCATGCTTACAGGTTGATCTGAAATGACTTTGCAGCCAAAGCAATACTTCCCTCCAGTTATTCCAACATTCGCGCGAGCACCAGACCAACACCAAGCAAACGCATTTCGATAAAGTGCTGAGCCTTGGAGTCCATTGTTTTCTATATCAAAATCTGGAGGGGGGGGGGGGGGTGATTGCAGTGCGTTAAGTAGTCAATTTAACATGAAACGTGTACAGTATTTATTTCAATAAGAGGAAGTCTAACGAGTTGGTCGACCAGAGAAACAAGACTCTCAATTTCTATTTTACCATGATCAGACAGTATGAGTTCTGCTTACTGGTTCATCAAGGAAAGCAAAGAAAATAATCTAATAGCCGTAGTGATGGACAGACTTATTCAAGATTCAAGGCAAAATGCCAATAATTAAAATCGCTGGACTAATCGTTCAAAGTTGCAAATCGAAACCCTAGAACACAATAAAGAAACTTCTTTTGCACTATATTCTTGAAGCCAACATACCTTATTAAAAAGATCACTCTGTATTATTTATTCCATCAACAAATGGAAAAAAGTACAGAAACGTTATAAGAATAGCGAAAGAAATGTTGATACTTGCCTAACTCGCAGTCGGCCGGATTAAGGGCCACCGGTGGCAAATGGGCGGTGAGAGACGGCTGGACATGGGCGGCGGTAGCATCCAACTTGGGTATTTGACTATCAACAACTTCATCCGTGGTTGGGGATTTTCGTTTAGAAGACGCCATTGTAGGGTTTTCTCCACTTAACTAACGTTGATCCTTACAGCATATGGAAGATACAGAGAGATAATTGAGTTACTTTCAAGCTTTCTTTTCAGGAAGGCGAACTTTCTTTAGGAAGACGATTGTACCGACTTTAGTTATATGAAGTCTGTTTAGTTGTTACCTTTAGTAACAGAAAGTTGGAAAAAAATGTAACGGTAAGATTGTTTGATATAGTTATTGTTAAAATATACTCCGTACTAGTATGAGATAAGTTGTAGCTAGAGGTATCAACAAAACCCATCAAAATAAGGTATTTTGAATACTTTCCTATAGGATATTGCACTGAACATATACTACCTTTGTTCCCTCTAAAAAAATAATTGGATTGGGTGGCTAATTGCATTAGCACCAGGAAAGATGATCACGGCAGCATGTTTGTGATGGCTCCATGGGGGGCATTTGGCATGTGAGAAATGCTGAAGTTTGGGAGCAGAAACGACCTATACCAGCGAGCTGCATTGCGGCAGAGGCAAAGGATATGTTGGAGGGGTGGCGCAACCGCGCAGGGCCCAGGAGGGTCCTCATAAGGCGGCACAACAGCGGGGTAGCTCAAGGGGCTGGTGTTGGAGGGGTGGCGCAACCGCGCAGATCATTTAAAGTTGAATACGGATGCCGCGGTTAAATCCTGGGGAAGGCAGTGGCTTGGGTTGGGTAGTTTGTGACAATGCTGGTTCCTTTGTAGCACGAGGGGTAAGCGGAGGGCCTCAAGGATGTTCTCCGTCGATGGCAAAAGCTATGTCAATAAGGGAGGCACTCAGTTGGCTAAAAAAAGTTGGATGCAATGGGATTTTATTTAAAATCTATAAAAGCTTAAAGTACAGAGTAGTGAGACTATTATTTCTTGTGATTCTAAAATGGGTTTTGCCTAAACTATTACTCCCTCCGTTCCTAAATAAACTTCCAACTTTCCTTTTTGGTCCGTTCCAATTAAATTTCCACTTTCCCTTTTTGGTAAAGAATTTGTGGTTCACAACATTTCTTACATATTTCTCTCTCCTCTGCACAACTCTCCACCACACAATATCCACTTTTCTTAAATTGTGTGCCAAAGTGGGTTGGAAGATAAAATAGGAACGGAGGTAGTACTAAAAATGGATAGGTAGAACAAAAAGTGACCTTTTTTAAATTTTTCCAGAGATGTGACCAATAAGTTTTAAACTCACTAAATTATCCTTAATTTGCAGTTACTTTATTTTATAGTTACATGAACCAACACAGTGACATCCACCGCAGTGACCTCATCACAGTGTCGCCACCACCGCCGCTTGGGGACCGTCGCCAACTGGTGACCATCACCGGCCACAGTGACACCTCCGCATAGTGACGTTTATGTAGTGATACCACCACAGCGACTTCGGCCATAGTTACTCCACTCAGTGACCAACATTGTCCGGCAAGTAACCACCACCGTAGCAAAACATCGCTGCCGCCTACCGCCGCCGCCGAATCGACTCTCCAGCCACCTAGCCCACCTCTTCAACGCCTCCAGCCACCTCCCCAGCCACTCCTAGCCCCCAACCACCTCCCCAGCGGCCAAAGCAATGTACTCCGTTCATTTCAAAATTATTATGCAAATTTGAATTGGAAAGAGACAATATTGTCATATCATCACTCCTATTTAGATTCCTTAGATGGAATCCAATCATTTTCTCCCTCACCCCAAGGCGCCAACACCTCTCAATTTAGAGGCCGTTTGATGTCGCCAAAATCTCGAGAAAATGTAATATCTCTTTTATCATCATTTCTTCTTCCTTATTTGATCTTCATTTCATCACTTGCGTTGGAATTCCTGGGTTCACCAGCATGAGACTGATTGTCCCCTTACAAGGCGTAGTTCAAGGAAGAGGAGGCTTAATCTTCGGCTCGCTAATCCCTTGTGCTCTCTTCTACTTTCTTCAGTTCTACATTAAACGACACCGTTCGATTCCATCTTCATCTGCTTCGAATCCTCCATCGCCGTCCGACTCGTCCACCGACCTGGTTGAACTACCACGGACATCTTCGCGGCTCAACTTGTCCGGTCGCGGGTCAATCGGGCGGACCCACATCTCCTCCCGCGCTAGCTCAATTGCAAAGCCCAACGATTCTGCTTACTATATTGGATTAGAGAGGTTCCAGGAGGATCCGTATGATGAAATCGATAACCCAGACGGGATTATAAATCTCGGATTAACTGAGAATAGGGTATCGTATTACTACTACCTACACTCATCGTCCAGTTCGTTCATTTTCAGCTCATTTTTAAGTTTTAGTATTGAAATTCAATGGTTTTCTGCTATTTTCCTTCTTTTACCGTTCAAAGTTATCGCTGGATTTGATTGAGAAGTGGCTTTCGAACAACTTCTGCGATTCTGCACTTGGAAGTATTGGTTTGAATATCAGCGGAATTTCTTCCTATCAGCCGTTTGATGGACTGTGGGAGCTGAAACTGGTAATTTATATAATTAAAAAAATGAAAAAAAAAAAAAGCTCAAAGCGTTCTCGTCAATGATCTTGGATCCTTTAGCTAACAAATTTTATCATGTTGTTTCTGCTTCAAATTTCACAAATTATGATCTTTAGAGAATACAATTGTGACGGAATCTTTAATCCTTTCAGGCCATGGCAGATTTCATGTCTGAGGCAATGGGAAGAGCAGTTTCATTTAACCCATCGCGAATAGTATTAACCTCTGGTGCAACTCCTGCCATTGAGATGTTATTCTTTTGCTTAGCGGATCCGGGGAGTGCTTTCCTCGTTCCTACACCCTATTACCCTGGGTACTACTAATACCTACGCATTTCTGTTTAGATTCAATTTTATTGTAATAAATCTTAGTTCATTCGTCCCATTTTATGCGTCATATTTCTTTTTCAAGTTAAAGTTAAATCCTTTTTGAAATTAAAGTTTACACATTTAGATACCACTAATATTTTCACTGATCTGCAAAACTAAATTCAGGTATGTTTAAATTTGTTACACAAAGAAATTTTTCAGGTTGACCTAATGAATATTAAAAGTTACCATTTAAATGAGACAGAGTATACTAGTATAATATTTGAACTCTTCCTTTTAAAAAAGAAATAATGATTGTTCATGTAAAGAACCATAAACCTTAAATAGATGATCAATTTGCAGGTTTGATAGGGATGTCAGATGGAGAACTGCTGTGGAACTTATTCCTGTACATTGTCGTAGTTCAGATGACTTTACACTGAGCATGGCTGCTCTTGACCAAGCATTTAACAATGCCAGAAAGCGGGGTCAAAAAGTCCGTGGAATACTCCTTTCCAACCCTTCCAATCCTGTTGGCAACTTCATGACTAGAGAATTGCTATACAATCTATTAGATTTTGCCAGAGAGAAAAATATCCATATAATCTCTGATGAAATATTTGCTGGCTCTAATTACGGTAACAAAGAGTTTGTAAGCATGGCTGAAATTCTAGAAGAAGAAGAAGACTCCGACAGAGATAGGGTTCATATCATATATGGACTATCTAAAGATTTTAGCCTTCCGGGTTTTCGGGTCGGCTTAATATATTCCTTTAACGAGAATGTTCTAGCTGCTTCTAGAAGGTTATCTAGGTTTTCGTCAGTTTCTGTTCTAACACAGAGATTACTAGTCTCAATGCTGTCAGACACTGGATTTATCCGGGATTACCTAAAGGAAAACAGAGAGAGGTTGCGAAGAATGTATAAATTGTTTATTGCGCAGTTAGATGAACTGGGGATTGAATACATGAAGAGCAACGCAGGTTTGCATTGTTGGGTGAACATGAGTACATTAATCAATCCTTACAATGAAAAGGGGGAAATTGAGTTATGGGAAAAGCTATTAAGTGTGGCTAAGATTAATGTGACTCCTGGATCTGCTTGCCATTGCATCGAACATGGATGGTTCAGGTTTTGCTTTACAACGTTACAAGAGAAGGATGTTCCTTTAGTTGCAGAAAGGATAAGGAGAGTAATTGTAAGCTGTAGACCTCCAGCTTAAATTATTTTAGGTTTATTTTCTATTTTTAATTGAAAATTATATTTTTTATGCCAGCTTTTATAGTTTATCATTTATTCCTGTATTGATGATGTAGACAGGATGGGTACAAGCTTGGTAGTTCTTAACATTTCATTGCACAATAGAATCTGGAATGTGTTCAATGGTTTCTTTTAATGCTTTAAAGGTCTATAAGGTAAACTCCTACGAAGTATTCCACTCTTGGCCCCTGACTGTACTTTTCCATTTTTGGCCCTTTCTGTTCATGTATTCGAATGATGGGTGACCAGAAGTACCATAACTGGCAAGAAGCATTAGTTGTGCCCCCAAAAGTGCAAATAATTTAAAGTCAGATCTAATAGGAAATGGGGTATTTTTCATTTACAATGCACATATAACCAGTTTTTGGTGCTCAGTAAACTGAGCCATGTTTCAGACTATTTGAAGAAGAGCTTTAGCTCCCTCTTCCATTTGGTGTGCAATTCTTCAATTCTTCTTCGAACTCCAAGCACACAGCATCCAAGAGCACTCCCTGTGAGTTTCTGTTTCTGCCACAAAGGAGGGTAGTATGTAATAAAAATGTTCTATTCTATATTGTAATTTGTAATACTCCATATTGTATTGGTACTTTCCTTGTGGACATATATACATATAATTTATATGATTACGATAAAGGCATAAAGCAATATGCAAGTCTGTTTGTTTGTATTTTTATCGTGTAGGATAATAAGCTGTTGTGTAAAACTTTTAGGGTCCGTTTTGAAGGGAAGAAATGTTGGGGGGAACTGTGAGTATAAATTTATCGATAAGTTAAATATTTGTTCAAACTCATTTTATTTATGTATATCTATTACATAAGAGTATAAGACTAAGAAATCTAAGTTCCGCACTCCAGTCATGTTTGGTGGATCAAGTAAAATTCTAATTGGGAACCAATGCCAAGGAATGTTAACTTTTAAGTTTAGCTTTACACTAAAACGTAATAGAAATTAAATGTGACTGTTTGTTGAATTTTTTTTAGAATTTAATACGGAGTACAAAAGGGTTTGTGAAGTCATCTAAAATAAATCTATGGTGTTTGAATTTTTCCTTTATTTGCCGTCAAAATTGTCTGTCTTTCTGATTTTAGGTATTTTTGGTCCTGTTTCTTAACATTTTACGGGATCAAGACAGACCCTTATAAAAAACTCTAGTGTCAAAACTAAGACATGCATGAGAAATGAAAGAGTAGATTACCATTGGCACTCTGTTTCTGCATTTGGTTAGCTTTTCTCTGGTAGCTTCTTCGTCGGCTCATCGTCATCAGCTCTTCTAGTGTTAGTAATGGCTTGCTCGCTATGATGACGAAATTACCCTTAGACTGTGGCTGGACCTGGATGCTTGAAAGGGGTGTTCCTGGTTTGTCCTCCCACTGAAAGGGAATTGAAGGTATGAGCTTATCTGGGGGAACAAACTTGGGGGTATTTGAGGGTTTACATTTAGCAGATTTCCAATCCTTGTTTGCTATGCCAGGTCTTCCTTCCCAAACAAATGGAACAGAAATTTGGTCCCTTTCTGTCATCTTTGTGATCTCAAATTCTCAATGGCTCATGGTTTGATGAAGGAAAGCTTGCATAAATAAGAAAAGAAACTGTGAACCATAGTGAGTTAGAAGCTTCTCCACCTAATTTTCGAACGATTTAACGTTCGAAAATGAGGTCAAAATGGTTGTCTTGTTCTAAATTGGGATATTAATTGGATAAGGATGTTTTTTTTATCCAATCCAAGAAGAAGACATCAATTCATAGCAACTTTCGGTGTTCTTGTAATTGTCATGTACCTCTTAGTCGGGACAGAGATAGTAATATATTCTCCTTAATAAATAGACTAATATCTATCCTATTATTACTATATGTATATCCACAACATCAAGCATATTTTATCCGTAACAAATTCACATTTTCCTTTTTGGGTAGGTTCAATATAAAATTCACACTTCTTCTTTTGGCAACTTTTTACTATAAAGTTACCCTTATACCCTTACTTTATCACATACTTTACCCCCATTTTCTCTCTCTCCACTACACTTTATCTACTTTGTTGGAGGTCACAATAGGAAAGTCAAAACAAAAAATTCCACTTTCTTAAAAATCATGAAGTCAAACTATGAATTTGTTTTGGGACGGGAGTATGGGACTCACGGGAGGGAGTAATTTTTACAAGGATGTTGAATTTTGTACGGCAACCTATCGTTATTTGGATAATTTATATGGACATGGCTTAGCCTATAAATTTGCAAAACAAAATTCATGGGTAAAAACTAAACATACGGTATCATTATAATCATTGTAAAAACAGTATAAATATAACCACAATGTTAAATCGAGTATCAGTTAAGTCAATTAACTACTCTTAGTTCATATTAAAACATGCACATTTGTTCCTTATTTTAGTTGTCATACATATCTTATCACATTTGTGTTGCACACGTTTAAGTGATAATTAGTGTCTTGACAATACACAAAAATGATCAGGTCAAAACTACTGGAAATCTGAACAATGAGATTATAGATACTTATTGAAATGGATTAAAATGTAAGAAACCTGACCAAAAGTTCAAACTTTTAGACAAATGTTAAATGTAACCGAGAACAATTGTCTATGCATTATTTTCTTTCTCACTCCATACTATAAATCATGTTTAGTTAATACTTAGTAATCCAAGGGGTTCAATCCTTTTGGTTATTAGTTTTCCCGGTGCCCCAAGCTATTTTGGATATGATTGTTTCCATTTGTAGGATCTTTCTATGGGATGACAAACACTCAAAAGTGGCTTGGGATGATATTTGCTTACCAAAAGACGATGGTGGGGTTGGCATTCACAATGCAAAGGTATGGAACGAAGCTCTACTCACACAGAGCCTTTGGGATGTACACCAAAAGAAAGATACCCTATGGGTAAGGTGGATAAATGGTGTATATCTTAAGGATAGAAGTGTGTGAAATTTTCCCCACACAACCCTGGCTCTCAACTAATGAAGAAACTTAGTCTCATTCGAACTAAGATACTTGGACGTTTTAACAACCTTAATGAGACCATTATGTGGTTGAATAGCCGATGTATTAATGGAAAACTTGTGTCTTTGAAGGTTTATGGAAGATAAGCAGGTTTCCTTTTCGAGTGCTTGGCGTGAGGCAAACTGGGTCGCACACTTCATTGCGGATCAAGCTTCGGCCCAATTCCAACATTTCTCTCAGCCCGAATTGCTTCCGGTCTGTGCAAAGAATGCTTATTATATGGATCTCTTCGGGATTCCTTCTCTTCACATTATGCGTTAATTTTTTATATTAATACTTTATTTTGTTGTATGAATTTTGGCCTTGTAGTACTTCTCTATTTTAATATTCTGGCAAATGTTCTTCGGCATTTGTCTCACTGATTTTGGTGGTTTGTCTTCCGGACTAAAAAAAAAGTTTATGATCTATTGAGGACCGGGGGGGGGGGGGGGGGGGGGGGTTATTAGGACTTGGATGAGCTTCATTTGGAAGTACTATATCCCACCCAAATTTTATTTTAATGTTTGGTTAGCTTTTCGAAACCGGTTACCTACAAAGGATAACCTCAGTTACCTTTATATTGTTAGTAGATGTGATCTTTGCAATGGTGGGTTGAAATCTACCCCACACCTATGTTTCCTTTGTCCATTTGTAGCTAAGGTATGAATAAGCATAAGGAATAGATTGGATTGGAGCATCAAATGACTACCCTAGCTATCTCGGTTAAATGGATCTTGAAGAAGCTAAGCATAAGGGAGCAACTTTGAAGGCTAAGGCGGTTCCCCTTGCATTTTGTTCTACCATTTATTGGATTTGGCATGCTAGAAACTCTAACCGATTTGATGATGCCAACAAAAAGGAAGAAGAAATTGTGGCAAAGATTAAACATGTGGTGTATAAAATACTCTTTAGTATTTACCCACATGAGATGATTGAATTCTAACTCAAGTGGAATCCAAGTATTTTTTGTATGCCACGGGCTAGCTCATAGAATTAATTGGGACATTGTGTGTGCATCTTTCATCACTACATGAATATTTTTTTTACTTTTGGGCGCCATACTGTTTTGGGCAGTAACATAGATTAGATGGCAAAACCTTTTCTTGGAGGGGGGGGGGGGGGGGATATTAGATTTTGTACACATGTATTTGTTACCTTTTTCTTGGGTGTTAATATATATTTACATTTCATCCAAAAAAAGAAACATCCAAATGTTACCCCTAGACAAAGACAATCAATGTGTTAAGGAACACATATTCTAAATAGTTTTGCCTTGTTAGATTCGTTGAACTGGACTTCATCAATAAACTTGACACTAAACCAATTTGCAATACAAAATGCTATCAAATTAGGGACAACAACTTAATTAGTGAAGAATGACCAAATTAGAGACGATAAATTTACCTTGAGAAATTTATCAAAAAACTTATTTAGGGAAGGACCTCCTTTGCAATAAACATGTTTTGTTAAACAAATATGGCGTGGATTCAACTACTAACCAGATGGTGCCAACTATGGAGCATCCTCTAACGTAAATGCACCACAAAAATTTCCTTAAAACATTCGGAGTATTTGATATTTTTGGGAGAGAAATGTGTGAGTTGGAATAATTTACGAATGACATCCCGCCAACTGTCTAATGCACTAAAGGAGTTCCCAAGGTGCATGCACCATAAAATTTTCCAACAAAAAATAGTTTCGTGACACATAATATGCTACATTACACGTTGCCTTCCATTTTTCGGCTACGATTGTTCAACGGAGTTAATTATGAAAAGGAAACAAATATTAATATTTCTGAATGTCCAAAAAGTATCGAATGGTCCTGGTGCAAAATTTTAAATCATTGATGGCATATTACTGTTGACCAAAGGAGTCAATATGCTTTGGATGATCCTATTTTGTCACGACACATTTTGTATGATTTGCTTGGATTTTTCCAACCTCGATTGATTGTGAATTAAACATAGACGTTGTTGCGCCTAAGGGTTTACCAAAAGAAGGAGTCAATATGCTAGATTATCAATTTTCAAAAAACATGAGCTACATGTTGTAACATGACCGGCCTATTTAAAGTTTCCAATTTCAAATTTATATTAATACTTGATGGAGTTTAATTCCAAAAATGAGAGATTAATCTACGACAGCGGATAACATTTAGGCAGTGTAAGACAGTATTATTATTCCGGAATGCAGATCCCTTTTAAGGTATGTACATGAAATATTTATAGAACTTCAGGTTCTAGTATTCTAAGAGGAAATGGACACATTTAATGAATTTAATCATAATAAGAGTCTTGTAACGTGTCGAACGTTGTGCAATCATTGTTCCTATGGGTCCACGTTTATTTTGTTATTCTCTGTTGTTGCCAGATAGCTATGCTCAAATGATAGCTTTCCACGTAAGTCCTAGGATGAGTCTGACATCACTAAAATCTTGCCCATGCTCGAGGTTTGCTATCCAGACTGGCCTGATTGTGGGTTCCTTTCGCGGGTCGGTATTACGCCCGACAACTAATATTATTCATTAGTCCCGAGTAATGGGCTTCATTTTATTTCGTGCATGGGCGATGGTTGCGATCCATGGTACCATCAATACTGATTAAAGACATGAACTTTATAACTCGTGACCTTTAGATTTGTACCGTTATGTGTTATACTGCTTTTTTTCAATTCCGAGAACAAATGAAAAGGTATCAAATATGTAATTAAGAGATCTCAAAAAACATACTTTCAATTGAAGCTAATAATAAATAAATTACATCAAACTTATAAATATTACAAACAAGCTAAGGGCCCCATTGAGGTCCCCAAAAAGCTAATTAAATTACAATTTATATAAGTAAATGTGAAATTAAGGGATGTACAATAAGTAAATGTGAATATGAGTAAAAGCGTAGTATAAAATACGCTTATTTAATTTATATAATAAATGAAATTGAAAAGTTAAAACTTTTTAATTTGTAAAGGGATGTACACTTGTAATTATATCCTCACATTGACTGATTTCTTTTTATGATGCACACACTGCCTGACTTTTAAAACGTTAAAATGCTAAACAGTGGTAAAATAGCATTTGAGGAAACTCAAACAAAATTTGGGTCAATGATTAAATGGACGGCTGACACTAAACATCGGTAAAATAAAACTTCAGAAAACTCAAAGAAAACTTGGGTGAACGATTAAATAGTAAATACTACTAGTAGTAAGATATTGTTAGGGGCACGGTAGATCATCTAAATCCTCTCAGTTCGGTCGCTCGGGGTAAACCCTAAATTCTTCTGCTGATGGGATGATGATGCCACCTTTCAATGAAAGGCTTCTGAAGCTACCACTGCCAAAGATGGAGCATCATATGCTGATAAGAGGCAATGTCACTTTTAAAGAGATCAGGTGGCCTACCAGGTTTATAGGCAAAGCTGAAGAACAGGGACACTGTAAATATCACAATTCTTCTATTTCATTCCATTCGATTTTCACTGTTCATTATTTTCCCTTTTTTGCGCAAGTGGTGTGTGCATTTATCACTTCCATTTGATTTTCATTGTTCATTATTTTCACTTTTTTGGGAAGTGGTGTGTGCATTTATTACTTCCATTCGATTTGCACTGTTTATTATTTTCACATTTGTTTGGCCGATAGTGTGTGCATTTATCACTTCCATTCGATTTGCATTGTTCATTACTTTCACATTTTTTTGGCAGGTGGTGTGTGCATTTACTATGCCATTGCTACCCACAATGAATGCAATATTCAGAATGGAATGTGCCTGTTATGGTCATCTTAAGGGTGCACACATCGTGTCTGTTTAGCATCTTATTGACACTTTTTCTGAGGAAGATAAAGAATATTAAGCTGTCCCACACCGGTTGTGTATAGAAATACAAACCAACATATAAAGCCTTGGGCTACTACTTCTAACAAGTTGACCATTTAGGATGAAACCTCAAGTCTTAATATGGTATCAGATCAAATTAAGCTCCAACAAGTAATTAGATCCTAGTAAGCCTCAACAACGAGCACACGGACTGCAAGATTGGTCTGGTCCAACGAGCCACCATCTTGCGGAGGCGTATTAAGCTGTCTCAGATCTGTTGCGTATAGAAAGACAAACCAACATATAAAGCTTTGGGCTACTTCTTCTAACATATTGACCTTTTAGGATGGAACCCCAAGTCTTAAGGTTGACCTTTTAGGATGGAATGCTAAGTCTTAATATGGTATTAGAGCAAATTAAGCTCCAACGAGTAGTTAGATCTTGGTAAGCCTCAACAACGAGCACACGGACTACAAGATTGGTCTGCTCCACTAGCCACCATCTTACGGGGGAGTATTAAGTTGTCACACATTGGTTGCGTATAAAAATACAAACCCACCTATAAAGCCTTGGGCTACTCCTTTAACAAATTGATCTTTTAGGATGGAACCTCAAGTCTTAATAAAGAAGAAGACAGCAATCTTTTCTATGACTTTCTAGCTTCTTTCGGTCTTTTTTCAAAAGAGAGATACTCTAGATTAGACGACGACCAAGGTTTATGGAAGAGTAGTTAATTCTTCCATTAACCTTGCTTCTTCATTTATGCTAATTCGCATAACCCTTACTCCATTTAACCCTTACTCTTCGGTCAGCCTCTCTGTCTCCCTCTTAAGCAACGCCGCCAGCCAAACCTAACATGGGGGCAACTTACTGCCAGCTTCAGGACATTTAACAAAGCTCTCAACTCTATCCTTCCATAGTCATCTCCCGAGGGATCACATACAAGTATTGAAGTATAACATAATTACTTTTACCTAAAGATAGAATCATTTTAAACTATATCAACATTCAGCAGGCAACAAACCTTCAACATGCAGTTCACATAAGGGATGCACATAATGACCTAATACAGTAATACATGTTGTAATATTTATATTGTCAATTCATAATTTCGTATATATAACAACCAACAGTCAGCAACAGATTCAAAAGGAATATTATTTTTTATAATTCATTAAAAAGAAGTAGCAATAAGCAATATGTTGTGAGTTGTGAGAGTATTATAATTTAAAAATAATAGCAAGAACCAAGAAGCATCAGAAATTTGACAAAACTTTTAAAAACGAATTTTGAATAGGTTTTTGAAAGCAAGAGACAAGAAATAGCATCCTGCTAATAATTCGAGCAGATGTGTTTAGACTATATAATTCGAGTATATGCTCATATGTCCAAGCTTTCAAAAACAAATAACATAGACTTGCAAAAAAAAGGAACGTGCAGAAGGGATTCAAACCTAGAGCAATCCCTAACAAAGCGCTAAATTCTTTTCGTGTAGATATATATAATTGTTTTTTGAAAAATCAGAGGCCTAAATTTGTAAAGGCACATCCTCAAGACATTAAATCATAGCTACTTACATGTTTATGGATGGCCTTGGGACTCCATCCCTGTAAGGGTATCTCTCTTCTGAAAAAAGACCGAAAGGAGCTCGAAAGTCATAGAAAAGATTGATGTCTTCTTCTTTATTAAGACTTGAGGTTCCATCCTAAAAGGTCAACTTGTTAGAAGGAGTAGTCCAAGGCTTTATATGTTGGTTTGTATTTTTATATGCAACCGGTGTGGGACAGCTTAATACTCCCCCGCAAGATGGTGGTTAGTTGGAGCAGACCAATCTTGCAGTCCGTGTGCTCGTTGTTGAGGCTTACAAGGATCTAACTACTCGTTGGAGCTTAATTTGCTCTGATACCATATTAAGACTTAGGGTTCCATCCTAAAAGGTCAAACTTAAGACTTGGGGTTCCATCCTAAAAGGTCAACTTGTTAGAAGGAGTAGCCCAAGACTTTATAGGTGGGTTTGTATTTTTATACGCAACCGGTGTGGGACAACTTTTTAATCTCCCGCAAGATGGTGGCTAGTGGAGCAGATCAATCTTGTAGTCTGTGTGCTCGTTGTTGAGGCTTACCAGGATCTAACTACTTGTTAGAGCCTAATTTGCTCTGATACCATATTAAGACTCAGCGTTCCATCCTAAAATGTCAAGTTGTTAGAAAGAGTAGCCCAAAGCTTTATATGTTGGTTTGTATTTCTATACACAACCGGTGTGGGACAACTTAATATTCTTCATCTTCCTCAGAAAAAGTGTCAATAAGATGCTAAACAGACACGATGGTGCACCCTTAAGATGACCATGAAGGGCACATTCCATTCTGAATAGTGCATTCATTGTGGCAGCAATGGCATAGTAAATGCACACACCACCTGAAAATAATATAATGAACAGTGCAAATTGAATGGAAGTGATAAATGCACATACCATCGGCCAAACAAATATGGAGATAATAAATAGTGCAAATCAAATGGAAGAAATAAATGCACACACCACTTGCCAAAAAAATGAAAATAATGAACAGTGAATCAAATGGAAGTGATAAATGCAGACACCACTTTTCAAAAAAAAGTGAAAATAATGAACAGTGAAAATCGAATGGAATGGAATAGAAGAATTGTGATATTTACGGCGTCCTTGTTCTGCGGTTTTGCCTATAAATCTGGTAGGCCACCTGACCTCTTTAAAAGTGGCATTGCTTCTTATCAGCATATGATGCCCCATCTTTTGCAGTGGTAGCTTCAGAAGCCTTCCATTGAAAGGTGGCATCATCATCCCAGGAGCAGAAGAAGTTAGGGTTTACCCCGACCGGCCGACCTTAGAGGATTTAGATGATCTACCGTGCCACTAACAATATCTTACTACTACTAGTATTTACTTACTATTTAATCGTTCACCCAAGTTCTCTTTGAGTTTTCTGAAATTTTATTTTACCGTGGTTTAGTGTCAACCGTCCATTTAATTGTTCACCCAAATTTTCTGAGTTTTCTCAAATACTATTTTAGCGCTGTTTAGTATTTTAACGTTTTAAAATTCAGCCAATGTGTGTTTCAAAAAAAGAAATCAGCCAATGTGAAGTTATAATTACAAGTGTACATCCCTTTACAAATTAAAAAGTTTTAACTTTTCAATTTCATTTATTATATAAACTAAATAAGCGTATTTTATACAGTAAAAACTAAAATTTTCAGGAAGATTGCTCTATCGTATCTTAATTTCACATTTAGTTATATACATTGTAATTTAATTAGCTTTTTTGGGACCTCAATGGGGCCCTTAGCTTGTTTGTAATATTTATAAGTTTGATGTAATTTATTATTAGCTTCAATTGAAAGTATGTTTTTCAAGATGTCTTATTTACATATTTGATACCTTTTCAATTGTTCTCGGAATTGAAAAAAAAAATAGCATAACACATAAGGGTACAAATCTAAAGATCACGGGTTATAAAGTTCATGTCTTTAATCAGTATTGATGGTACCATGGATCGCAAGCATCGCCCATGAACGAATTAAAATGAAGCGCATTACTCGGGAGTAATAATTAATAATAGTTATCGGGCCTAATTCCGACCCGCGAAAGGAACTCACATCTAGGCCAGTCTGGATAGCAAACCTCGAGCCTAGGCGGGATTTTAGTGAGGTCAGACTCATCCTAGGACTTACGTGGCAAGCTATCATTTGAGCATAGCTATTTGACAACAACAGAGAATAACTAAAGATACGTGGACCCATAGGAACAATGATTGCACAACGTTCGACACTTTACAAGACTCTTATTATGATTAAATTCATTATATGTATCAGTTTCCTCTTAGAATACTAGAACCTAAAGTTCTATAAATATTTCATGTACATACCCTAAAAGGGATCTGCATTCCGGAATAATAATACTGTCTTACGCTGCCTAAATTTTATCCGCTCTCGTAGATTAATCTCTCGTAAATTTGAAATTGGAAACTTTAAATAGGCCAATCGTGTTAAATTGCACCAGGACCTTTCGATACTTTTCGACATTCAGAAATTTTAATATTTGTTTCCTTTTCATAATTGACTCGGTTGAACAATCGTAGCCGAAAAATGGAAGTCAACGTGTGATGTAGCATATTATGTGTCACCAAACTATTTTTTGTTGGAAATTTGTATGGTGCATGCACGTTGGAAACTCCTTTAGTGCATTAGACAGTTGGTAGGATGTCATTCGTAAATTATTACAACTCACACATTTATCTCCCAAAAATATCAAATATTCCGAATGTTTTAAGGAAACATTTGTACTGCATTTACGTTAGAGGATGCTTTGGTGCATACCATAGTTGGAACCATCCGATTAATAGTTTAACCCATGTCATATTTTTTAACAAAACAGGTTTATTGCAAAGGAGGTCCTTCCCCAAACAAGTTTTTTGATAAGCCGTGTAAAGCAGGTAGAGACACGATAGCGACAAAAGATAGATATTTGGGCGTCTATGAAAGAGAAGAAATTTGGGAAAATAGGGGCGATAGAATCGAAAGGCCGGAATTGACACCGACAAGTTCATATCATCGTCCTGGCAGCAGCTCAATCCACTTCGGAACAACTCAAATAAATTTATCGTCTCTAATTTGGTCATTCTTCACTAATTAAGTTGTTATCCCTAATTTGATAGCATTTTGTATTGCAAATTGGTTTAGTGTCAAGTTTATTGATGAAGTCCAGTTCAACGAATCTAACAAGGCAAAACTATTTAGAATAATTGTTCCTTAACACAGTGATTGTCTTTGTCTAGGGGCAACATTTGGGTATTTCTTTTTTTTGGGATGAAATGTAAATATATATATTAACACCCAAGGAAAAGGTAACAAATACATGTGTACAAAATCTAATATCCCCCCCCCCAACACCCCCCCTCCCCCTCGAGAAAAGGTTTTTCCATCTCATCTATGTTACGGCCCAAAACAGTATGGCGCCCAAAAGTAAAAAAATATTCAAGTAGTGCTGAAAGATGCACACACAATCAGAACCGTGCCTTGTTTGAGGCTAATGAGGCATGGGCCTCAGGGCCCCAAATTTTTTCAAAATTTAGGGGTCCAAAATTTTAAGATTTTTATTATATATATGTATTTAGTTTTTGAAATAATTGCTTTGTTTTAATTTTGTCTGCTCCTGCTCTTCAAAACCCAAATAGCCGGCCAACAAGGTGGAATGGTGACAATGGATGATCCTTGTGTTTTGAAAATTGGGTTTGAACTTAGAGGATTTCATTTTTTAGATATTTAGAATTTAAATTTTACATAGGATATGGTTTCTAGTTTACTGATAAGAATTACTATCCCCGTCCCGCTATGATTGTCCCGTTTTACCTTAGCGGTCCGTCGCACTAAGATTGTCTCATACCAAATTTGGTAAAGTTTGTGTGACTCTAAATCATTCTTACTTTATTTTTACTTTATCAATTCAATATCAACCACATAAACCACTTTTTATTGATTTGCGTGTCACTCCCTCTTGTCCCATTGTTAGCGGGACGGAGGAAGTATTATTTTGTACATCCGTAAAACTACTGTCAGTATATATTACGTATATGATTCCAATAAATTATGGAGTAATTTGAGTTTGCATCACATTTTATTGTCCAAATTAGATTTGCACCTCGTTTAATTTTTAAACAACTGTGTATTTGCATCCCAACCCCGTATGAAAAGACAAAAATATCCCTCTGTTAACAATTATGTTCACCTTCAACTTTCTCCTGAACGAGGGGCGTTTTTGTCTTCTCATACGGGCTTGGGTGCAAATACAATTTTTTAAAAAAATGTGGTGCAAAATTCAATTTAGACAATAAAATGGGGTGCAAATTCAAATTACTCCACAAATTATTCCACAAATTATTCCAAAAGAGGAAAGAGAAATCTCATATTGAGTCATTAATCTAAAAGAAAACTAAAAATATTAAAATGTATTTGATTTTGAATAAAATAGACACACCAGAGAAAACATTCAAAGATAAAAAAAATACATGAGCAAACAAAAGCTAAAATTCGTGTGGTGGATTATTTGATGATACCTCTTGTGCTAGTGCAGAAATATGTTTTCGATTGAGAAGGAATATATTGAACACCTAGATTATGTAAACTTAATTCATACTTTTGAGGCTGCAAATAGTTGTTTTTAATATATTTAGTATTGTTATATTATAATGTAATTTTTTTTATCTAATTAGTTATTGTTTGATGTTTAATCTTTTGCTTCAAAATAACTTATTCTACACAATGTTACAATTTATAGGGCCCTTTCATAAATTTCGACTCAGACTCGAGTTTAGCTAGGATCGGCACTGCACACAATGTCCCAATTAATTCTATGAGCTGGCCTGTGGCATACAAAAAATACTTGGATTCCACTTGAATTAGAATTCAATCATCTCATGTGAGTAAATACTAAAGAGTATTTTATACACCACATGTTTAATCATTGCCACAATTGCTTCTTCCTTTTTGTTGGCATCATCAAATCGGTTAGAGTTTCTAGCATGCCAAATCCAATAAATGGTAGAACAAAATGCAAGCCGAACTGCCTTAGCTTTCAAAGTTGCTCCCTTATGCTTCTTCAAGATCCATTTAACTGAGATAGCTAGGGTAGTCATCTGATGCTCCAATCCAATCTAATTCCTTATGCTCATCCATACTTTAGCTACAAATGGACAAAAGTAAAATAGGTGTGGGGTAGATTTCAACCCACCATTGCAAAGATCACATCTATTAACAATATAAAGGTAACCGAGTTTATCCTGTGTAGGTAATCGGTTTCGAAAAGCTAACCAAACATTAAAATAAAATTTGGGTGGGATATAGTATTTCCAAATGAAACTCATCCAAGTCCTAATAACCCCCCCCCCCCCCCCCCCCCCCCCCCGCCGCCGCCGCCCCCTTGTCCTCAATAGATCATAAACCTTCGGAGACACAAGTTTCCCATTAATACATCGGTTGTTCAACCACATAATGGTCTCATTAAGGTAGTTAAAACGTCCAAGTATCTTAGTCCAAATGAGACTAAGTTTCTTCATTAATTAAGAGCCACGGTTGTGTGGGGAAAATTCCAAACACTTCTACCTTTATGATGTACACCATTTACCCACCTTACCCATATGGTATCTTTCTTTTGGTGTACATCTCAAAGAGTCCGTGTGAGTAGAGCTTTGTTCCATACCTTTGCATTGTGAATGTCAACCCCACCATCGTCTTTCGGTAAGCAAATATCATCCCAAGCCACTTTTGAGTGTTTGCCACCCCATAAAAAGATCCTACAAATGGAAACAATCATATCCAAAATAGTATGGGGCACCAGGAAAACTAATAACCAAAAGGATTGAACCTCTTGGATTACCGATTACCGACCTTATTAGTTCAAGTTTTCTGGCATAGGATATAGTCTTTTGTATTCCATGCATGCAAAAAATCTGAAACCATATCAAGTAGTGGTGCATATTGAGGTATTCCTATGTATTTAACCGAGAAGACACCTTGCCCAAAATCCACAAGATCAAGAATATTATTTAACTCATGTTCCTCCACACCTCCCAAAAATATATTTGATTTTTCATGGTTTACCCTAAGGTCGGATGCATCCCCAAAATTCTTGAGAGCATTCACCAAAATCTCAATAGAATAGGTGTCACCTCTCGAGAAGAGTATTAGGTCATCCGCATATGCCAAATGGATAATACCAAGGGATGAGCATTGTGGGTGAAAGTTGAAGTTTGGTCCATTAGTTCGAATTTTAATAAGTGTAGAGAAATATTCATGGCAAAGCACAAAAACATGGGTGACATCAGGTCACTTTGTCTTATGCCCCTCTTCCCTTTAAAAATCCATACAAATTAAACTTCCATTCAAAGATATAGAAAAAGATGCAGTCGTGACATATGCCATAATCCAACCAATAAATGTAGTAGGAAAATCCAAGCCTTTAAGAACATCCTCTAGGAACTCCCAAGAGATCGTATCATAGGCCTTACGCAAATCCACCTTAATCATACAACGAGGTGAGATTCATTTCCTGGCGTATCCTCTAACAAGTTCTTGTGCTAAGAAAATGTTATCAAACATTAGGCGGACATCAACGAAAGCACCTTGTGCTTGATCCACGAGGGTTGGGAGATACGGTGCAAGTCTAGAGGCTATGATTTTTGCAATGACCTTGTACATCACATTAGTGCACGAGATGGGTCTATAATCCGAAACCCTTGGAGAGTGGCTAGTCTTTGGGAAAAGAACAATAATCGTATGGTTAATTTGTTTAAGAAATTTACCCGTAGAAAATAACTCCCTCACGGATTTGATCATTTCGTCCCCAACAACTTTTCAATTTGATCTAAAAAATGTTGAAGAGTACCCATCCGGCCCGGGGGCCTTATCGTTACGAATCTAAAGAAGGGTCGTCTTGGTTTCCATATCAGAGATTGGTTTGATAAGGCCATTTTGATTATTGGGGTCAATTTGGGGACCGGTACTCATAGTTTCATCTATAGTAACACAACCAACATGAGTACCAAATAAGTTAGTAAAAAAGCTCACAATTTCGTGGCTGACTTGGTCTAATGAGGTGGTGAGGGATCCATCTTCCAATGTAAAGGATGCTATGGCATTCCTTGCTGCATTCCTCTTCACTATGGCATGGAAGCATTTGGTTCCTTTGTCCGCCTCAAATATATGTGTAACCTTGGCCTTTTGTTGGAAGAAAAGTGTCTCAGCTTCACCTAAAAAATAGCCTTCTTTTTCGTGTCTTCAGTCTCTTTTTTAATAGCTTCATCAAGAGGAGAGGTAAGTGAAAGATTAAGCAATCTATTATAATCCTCCTTTGCCATTTTTTCTCTCATGGAAATGTGACCAAATTCCAATTTGCTTAGTTGCTTTAAAGGCCCCTTGAGGAGTTTAAGCTTCCTTACAAATTAAATGAGAATTGAGTCATACCATTACATAAAAATTCCTATTTTCATCAACAATTGTAGCAAACCTTGGATGTTTAATCCACATATTATAAAATTTAAAAGGTCTAGGTCGTGTGTTAGAGTTTTGGAGTATTGATACAACGAAAGCCGTGTGATCAAACTCCACTTCCATAGTATGGAAGGGAACTCTACAATCAATGCCAAATAAGCTCCAAGCCTCATTCATAAGTACACGATCCAGTTTGGCCCAAAGTTCTCCTCTATTCCAAGTAAAAAATTCCCCTGTAGAGGGAGCATCTTGAATGCTTGTAGCAATTTTAAAATCATTCAAATCTTGCATCATATATGCAGTAGGGAGGTTGGACTCCAACCTTTCATTTGGGGAACAAACACAATTAAAATCTCCCGATACAAGCCAAGAATCATCAATTTGGTTTCTTGTTTGTGTTAGGTACTCCCAAAGAGATTTTCTATCCAAGACCGTGTATAAGGGATATACAAACGTCACATATTTAATATGTTGTGTTACCTTTCACTTTCAATAACCCCACAATTAACAAAATTAGGCTTCCACATAATGGCCATTCGTCCACCATCAATCCTATCAAAATTTGTGACAAAATTTCATGCATGCCACTTATTACGAACATAGTTATTAAAAGCCTCTTTAGACATCTTGGTTTCCAAAAAAACAATACAAATTAATACTATTTAATTTAATAAAACTAGAGATAGTATTATGTTTGGAGGTTTTGTTCAAACCTCTCACATTTGGGTATTTCTTAACTGCAGGTTTAGTTGACTACAAGGGTAAGTTAGAGGACAAAAAAAGCCAATAGGCAAACCAGGAACTCCATATGTTTATCCGTATATACTCTTGCAATTTTTGTGTGGCTTTTACATAAGATCAAATCTCAACAGTTCATAGATTCTGCAAACTTACCAAAGGTCCTAGAAAGTTAATTTCCTGTGATTGGTTTTACCTCTCAAAGTGAAAAGGAGAGTAACTGAATAAATATGATCAACAAGAACTAATTGTGGCCATATTACAATTGTTGCTTAGTACTATCTCTATTACTTTTTTAGAGACTGAAAAATAGGCTATTAACACATAGCAGTGTGATTTTCTATTTGTCTGAGCATGTTTTTGCTACAATGGTCAGTGTAATAGGAGTTTTATAATCTTTTTCTTAACATTTGGGCGTAAAAAAAATGTATTAAGAGTTTAAGTGAAATTGCGGTGGTCTTGGGTAATAAGTATACATTTTGGTCATATTATAAATAAGAGAAAGGTTCCAGAAAAGAGAAGAAGAAGGTCATACATATTTCTTACATCAAATAGCAATTAAAATAGTATTTATACTACTCATGGGACCACAAAAAGTCTCAAAAAATGATGTACTGTATATGTGTGTATGTATAAATAAATATTTATAATCAGTCAAAAATATAGTAAAATTCTAAGTTTTGACCCCTCCGTCACTAGGTAGGAAGGAGCTATACAAGGCTCTTGCAGTCCGGCCCAGTCCTATTCTAGTCTAATTACTCTAATAAATTCTTTTTATATTTACATCTTTGTTAAAGTTTATAGGGAAAACTGTCAAATAGTTCCTCGAACTTTCATAAAAAAGTCAATTAAGTCCTTCTATAGGAGACTCTGTCCGGTCGTCGCGATTTGGGGCGGTTCCCGGTGGAATTATTTGATGAAAGTGTTTGAGCATCTTATTCGTCAAGTCTAGTTTACTCATACCAAATTTCAGCTAAAAATTTAATCGGGAGCGCATTCAAATTAATTCGAGAACGCAAAAATGCGCAGTATCTTAAAGAATTAATTTGAATGTGGTCCCGAATGAACTTTTAGCTGAAATTTGGTATGAGTAAACTAGACTTGGTGAATAAGATGCTCAAAAAAATTAATCAAAAAATTACACCGGGAACTGCCCCAAATCGCGACGGCCGGACAGAATCTCCCATAGAAGGACTTAATTGACCTTTTTATGAAAGTTCGAGGACCTATTTGACAGTTTTCCCAAGTTTATATGTTATATCATTGTTGCTTATTGTACACACCTTTTTGTATTCACCGGTACACACCTTTGTGAGTAGGCTATTTTTTGTCTGTGAGTAGCCTGTTTGCAGACAAAACATGTTTTGTCTTTGAACAGGTTATTCATAGACATAAAAAACCTATTCACAAACATGTTTGTCGTTGAGCACAAAAAAGTGTGTACAAACGGATTTTTCCTTTTAATATATGCAATGCCAAATCATACGAGTTTTTTAAATTGTGTATTTCACATGCATAATTGTGTGAAACGTATTGATATAAGAAATAAGTCAGATAAATTTGAATTGCAAAAACAAAGAATTTTTTTATGTACAACACTTGCATTTTCTGGTATTTTCATACGGAGTTAAAATTAGATAAAAGCATACTTTCACTTTCTAAACTAACGTAGACTATGTGCTGGCCACACTCCTGCAATTGGGAGGAATCAAATAAGCATTTCCCAAAACTTAATGGTTCGTATCTGATAACTGCGCAAAAGGCAACAATGCTATACCATGACAGACAATCATACTATAATAAGAATCACAGTAAAGTTGGTTCAGTGGTGGAAAATTTGGAGCTCTGCGTGTGAAGGTTACACCTCCTGCGTGTTGGGCTGGACCTCTGGTGTGCACGGGTATAAAACCTACCATTATTGGGTCGACTGAGTCACCGTGACTTACTCACTTACATGCTCCCAAAAATTCTGTCGAGTCGAGGTGTGGGGGCTCATGAGATGAGAGATTCTACCTTTTTTTGGAACAATAATAAGAATCAAAATTTAGAACCCTTTCTAGTCACCCCTTTTGCCCAATTACCTTTCCAAAAATACTTGATGTACACACTTTTTAGGTGTACACACTTCTCTACACGCGTAGGCTTTTTGTAAACAAGTTTTAGGTGTACGCACTTTTACACATGTTTGTGTAGGCTTTTTTTGTCTGTGTAGGCGTTTTAGGTGCACACCTATATCCAATCCTTCCTAAACAAACCTATATTCAATCTTTAACTATATTCAATCCTTCCTAC
This sequence comes from Cuscuta europaea, assembly GCA_945859875.1. NCBI lineage: Eukaryota > Viridiplantae > Streptophyta > Magnoliopsida > Solanales > Convolvulaceae > Cuscuta > Cuscuta europaea. The sequence goes on from CAMAPE010000004.1 coordinate 14,197,081, forward strand.
ACAAACTTAGTCCAACTGTTACCTATATCCAAGTTGGACTAAACAAACTTAGTCCAACTGTTACCTATATCCAATCTTTAACTAGATTTGGATACTGCTTTTATAATCTTTAACTAAGTTTGTACTAATATAATTCAATATCAAAAATTGATAGTGAAAGCTTAAGTCTTAAACTTTATACAGCCTTATCATGGGACTATTCCTAGAACCCTCACCTTGAGGGTGCCTTTTAATAATGTTACTTTCTCATTTCTTAATATTAATGAGAATGAGATAGAGGTAATTTATCGTCATTTGTGAAGTTAGGGTAATGTCCATTATCCAGGATTGGAGAGAATCGGATCCTCTTTTTACAATGGTAACCTCACAATGAAATAAATACAGATTCCAAATAAATTAAAAGCTACTCCTTTTTACAATGGAGTACTAAATAAGATGAGCCAAGCATGCGGCAGGCCTTATCAACATCAAATTCAGAAATAAAAGAAGAAAATATTGGAGAAAAAGGTATGAAAAGCCATTCCTTTCATTAATTATTTCATCATCAACTCACCCAAAATACTAATATTTACATCTCAGCCTTCTCTTATGGAAAGAGAAGAAGCAACAATCCATCTATCCTTCCACATAACTATAATGAGGAGTATAATTATCCATTCATTCTATTTCTCCCCAGCTAGCTACTTGTACAAACAAACCCCAAGCTCAGCCAACCCAATCCTTCAATGAATGAATTGAAGAATAAACTACCTTGCTTCTCAACATCTATCCTCATAATTAATGTACAGAAACTAACATACCATTTGTACAACAAACATTGGCATGTACAGGACCTGCTTATTCTCTTCACTAACTACCTATAACTCTGCTTCTTCCATTTCCATAAATAAATCCCCTCTTCTCCTCGGCCAATTGTCGTCCCCATTCGTTGCGAAGAGCTCAACTGATAAATCCGCAAGCTTTTTCCCGTTTAACCGAGATTTCGGTACCCTAAATTGCCTGAAAGGTGCATTTGGGGCTTCCACTTCATCCACCACATCACTCCATTTTGATTTCTCAGTGCAGTTTCTGTTCTTGAAGCCAACAGTTTTCCTTGGTGTGCTATACTCGAAATGCCATTTCTTAGCAATTAAGGTCTGTTTGTCATCACAATTTCAAAACCATTAAAACAAAAAGGTGGAGAATACACTAAAAACAGTCACAGGAATGGATTTAGTAGTTTCCAAATTCCAAACATAGACACACTTACGGCTTCTCGAATTCCCTTTGACACATGAAACAGTCTCTTCAAATCATCATGTTCCACCCCACAGACTATTTTGATCTGCAATTGCATTTCATTTCACAGAATTAAACTCAACTAACTTGTGCTGGGAATGAAACATACTCCGTATAATATATAGACAGCTAAAATTGAGATCTGAAAATATGTACCAGAACATCCTGCGGCAAAGAATCAAGAACAGACTTTTGACAAGCAGGAAATGAAACCTCGGAACAATGTCTCTTTGGAGGGGAGGAGTCGGTGGTGGAAATGAAATCTTCATTATGGTCGTCTTCTTCCATTATAGCAGCAGCAGCAATTGGCAAGGCAACTCTTTTCCTCCCAAACGAGCGGCTCCTCACCAACCCTAACCCCAACCCTTCACCCTTTTTCCACCTAGCCATTGCTGTGTACACCTTTCTTTCAGAAAGCCCCAAAATCAGATTTTTTTCACTACCCAAACAGCCAACAAAACCCAATCTTCCGGCCAGAGAGCCAAAAATCTAAAAAGAATCCAAATTTATCCAACAGAGAAGGAAAGAATTGAGAACCCTAATTTTAAGGGAAGGAATAAATAGAGATTGGGTAACTGGTCTGAGTAAAGAAGGGGACTGGAGAAGAAAATGGTTGTGTCTAGCTCCGTTTGCTCCTAAGAATGAGAACCGTCTTCCAAGATTGGACTATCTTCGCTTTGCGGAAAAGTCTGCATTTTTTCACTATATATAGAGGGAGCCTCGGAATTATCAATATTCACCTTATTTTCCCCATTTTGGTTATATTAAACGATAAATAACAAATTGAATGAAGAGTTCTACTTCTACAGTGGTTTCTTTACGCTTCTAGTAGACCCCACGACTCACGAGTAACTGTGCTTGAACCGCGTCTCCGAAACCACAATAATTAATTTTCTTTACGGCAGTTTCTCTGATTTTAAAACGCAGAGAAAAAAATGGCAAATAAATTGAGTAAAATTCAGAAAATTATACTTTGAAATCCAAATATTGTACGACGTGTTAAATAGATTTTGGGCTTGTTTGGTTTGATGTTTGAAAGAGGATGATGGAGGAAAGGATAGATTTTTATGTTATTGTTATTATTATTACTACGAATTAGTTATGATTATCTTCAATTAAATCAATAATTGCTATACTACGCGTTAAAGTCAAGTAACCCTTAAATGGTTTATAATTTAGAGCACATTTAGTAGCATGAAAATCGGTTGTTTTGGTTGATTTTGCTGAAATTTATGAAGTTATGGCTGAAGTGCCTGCATTGGTTGATTCTAGTCATTTGAGAATTAAAATATATTTTATCAATAAAATAAAGAAAAAATTATATGTAAAAATAGTTAAAATGATCGTCTACAGTAACTTCAGTCAATACAGCCAGAAAAGTAACTCTAACCTTACTTTTTCTGCTTATTACACAATTCAGCGCGTGAAAGCAAAAATTACGTCTTTGGTGAAAAAGTTGACTAATAAGCCAAAAAAAGTGTTACCAAACGGGCTCTTAATCAAGACATAAAAATTATTTCTATATGTAATTAACTTGGTATTTTAATAAATTTGATGGACAGTGTACTCAGGGGGTAGCTTGTCCGAGATGTTATTTCGAGGAATAACCTAGAGAGAAGTCAGAGCAGTAAGTAAGAGAAAGAGTGTGTATTTGAATAGAAAGTTGTGTGTCCATTACAATGGAAAGTGGCTGCTATTTATAGTAGTCATAAATGTTAGGCAGAGACATGTGTCAAGCATCTGACGGCCGAGGGTCTCCTCAATCGAGGTGACACCGTCACACCGGCACTCGCGTGTGCACCGCATTAAATGTGGTGGTTGGGTGTGACGTACGTTGTACTTAACGTGGTTATTCAGCGCATGTGGGAGAGCAGATCTTGTCGACAAGAGTGCCTTCGACTATATGTGACGAAGGCTCCACATACCGGGGACATTATGTGTCGAAGGTTGTATGTGCCGAAGGCTTGGTTTTCAAGTCTTGTTCTCATGTGATGTTTATTGACTTGGTTTCATGAACGCAAAGCCTTTGGGCAGGGGCGGATGTATGCTTGGCCAGGGGTGGGCTTCAGCCCAGCCCAACTTTTTTTAATAGTATTGGTACATTTTCAATTCTCAGCCCAGCCTAAATTTAATTGTCAGCCCACCCCACAAATAATTCTCATCCCAGCTCACAGAAACAAACAACCCATAGCCTCCCTTACGCTTACCACTTACGGCTTACCTGACTTACGCGAAGGGATGGACGGAACTCACGGAAGTCACCGAACCGCGAACGACCGAGCGGGCGAGGAAGGCGATGGCGCGACGCCCCGACGGAAGTGCTCCGCACCGAAGCATTGAACGCCGAAGTGTCGAACGGAACGCCTCTGCGGGGTGCGGCTCTGCCTGACTGCCTCCAGACTCCCTCTTTGGGCCTTTGGCTCTGTCGTCTGTCGTTTCTCGACCAGTTCTCCAGCCGTCCAGCGTCCAGCGAGTAATATGCGAGGTTCATGGAATGGCCTTCAGGCATTATTTCGTAGAGATTGTCCTTATGTATATTACATTCATTGTTTTGCACATCGCTTACAACTTGCGTTGGTTTCTGCGGCTAAGGATGTGAGCTTAATTTGGGAATTCTTCTCTCACTTGGATAATATTGTTAATATTATCACTTCTTCACCAAAGCGGGTATCGGAGTTGCATGTGTCTCAAAGAAGTGAAATTGAGAAGTTATTAGCAACCAGGGAGCGCGAGTTGGGACGTGGTACAAATCAAGTTGGTAATTTGCAACGATCGGGATCTACTCGTTGGGGTTCTCACTATAGATCCGTGATGAGTTTGATAGACATGTATGCCGCAACTTGCAAAGTGTTTGAACATTTGGTTGAGAACTCTCCAAATGGAAGATCTAAAGGTGAAGTTCTTGGAACCTACAGAAAAATGGCAAGCTTTGAATTCGTGTTTGTCTTACACTTGATTCATAAACTTCTGAGAATAATTGATGATCTTTGCTAGGTTCTTCAAAAAAACTCTTGATATTTTGAGTGCTATTACATTCGTTGGTACTACTAAAACTATCCTTTGAGAGTTAAGAGCATCTGGTTGGGAGGAATTTCTTAAAGAATGCAAGAGTTTTTGTTCTTCAAATGATATTGATGTTCCAAATTTGGGTGATCCATATAAGATTGGGCGTTCTCGTTCCCAACCAACAATTGAACATCATTATCATTTTGATGTCTTCAATGAAGCAATTGATTTTACTTTGACTGAGTTAAGCACGCGCTTTAATGATACATCCATGGAACTTCTTCAACTTAGTCTTGCTTTGGATCCCAAGAACTCCTTCAGCTCATTTAACAGTGAGGATATCTGTAAACTTGCAAAAAAGTTTTATCCTGCAGATTTCACTGATCAAGACATTGTCTCACTTGAGTATGAGTTGATTCACTACAAGCATGATATTGTTTCAACATCTGAAGCGTCCACACTTGTTGAGTTATGTCAACATTTGACGGAGAGTGGGAAATCAGAAATCTATGTTATGTTGACGAGACTAATTCGTCTAGTTTTGACCTTACCTATTTCTACTGCTACTACGGAAAGAGCATTTTCAGCAATGAAGCATGTGAAGACGGCACTTCGTAACAAAATGGGAGATGAGTTTCTTGAAGATTCATTGATGATCTACATTGAACGAGACTTTGTCAATAATATAGATGTAGATTCTATTATTGATGAATTTTATACTTTGAAGTCACGTAGGGCACAACTTAAATGATGGTTTAATGAATTTTTAAGTGTTGACAACTTTACATATTATTATGTATGTGTATTTCAATTTTTTCCCTAGTCCACCCTATTATGAATTTCTGGATCCACCCCTGCCTTTGGGCATGAGGCCAAAGGCACACCTTGTGTATTATGAGCTGCCTGGAGTCCTGTTCGCTGGGCTTGGCCCATTTGGACCTGTTGGGCCTGATCGTAATAGTGGAAGTATGTGGGCCGAGGGTTCCTGAGCCATATACTCCATCAGGAGTCCCCCACTCCTTTTGTCGAGAGCTTCTCGAAGGAAATATGAGTAAATGTTGTGAAGTTGCTCATGACTGCTTTGTTGTAGTTTGTAGAGTAGTGAAACATTTGTGTTTGTGTGTTTTGCCGAGGGCCGCCCTCCAATCCCCCACATTTTGGGACTGAATGCTTTTGTTGGTTCCTTGAGAAAACTTTTAACTTTTTGTGATTTTCCTGGAGGGGTTCTACAGTCCCCCACTCCTTGAGGCACATGTAATGGGGTGAAAAGGAGTAGAGTAATGCTTGTCTTCAGTGGGGAGCCGACGGCTGACGCCTTTTGCTTCATTTTGGGGAGATGCCTCGTTAAAAACCTCATTAGGAAAAACCCTGTGGAAAAAAATCCTTATGAGGGAAAAAGAGTGCACTGGATGCCCCCAAAATGAAGTAAAAAGGTGAACCCTTCGGTCCAAGGTGAAGGATAAAGCTGAGGTCGAGGACCATTCATGATCTGTGGAAAGTAGCCGCGAGAAGCTGAGGGCTGCTTGTGACCTGAGGGCGCCATACTGAGAGGTTGAAGGCCGCCTATGACTGAGTGCCGTTGGTGATCCGAGGGCGGGACCGTTGTGGATGAATGCAAGTGATTGTTCCGATGTTGGCCGAGGGAAGCCCCCAATCCCACACGCCTTCGTGCTGAGGATTACCTCTGGATGGAGGGTTCTGAAGGTGACAGCCAAGGGCTATCCTGTTTCTGTTTGAGGGGTGTCAACTGAGGGCATCCCAGTGTTTCAAAAATAGCCGTTGGGATATGACCGTTGGAGAAGGTGTCCACGTGGTGCTTGCTGGCTGGCCTGTATTGGGTGGGCGGCACCGATTGGTTGAGACCGCGGTTAGGGGTGACGGGCCTTTAACTGGAAGCCCAGTTCTCGGCCCAAACTCTAGACGGGGAGGCTATAAATACCCCTGGCCTCATATCCGTCGTGAGATTTGTTGTAGCGATGCTCTACCAAAATTTTTCTAGAGAGAGAAAGCGCTTAAGTTGATCAACCCAAGTTTCTGAGGTCAGTTCTTCCTCTTTTCTTCACACTTCTTGCATAATCTGCTTAGCCAGCCTTTGATTTAGTGTTAGTCCTTTAGGACCCTGCTTTCCCTCTACTTCTTTCTTCAACAATCCCGAAGGATGTCATCAGCCAGCGATTCACAAGACATTTCCCGAGAGCCTTCGGTGCAATCCGAGACTTGGTCAGATGAGGGATCAGCAAGTTGGGAGGCCTCATCGCATGACGATTCTGCCATAGCATAAGAGGTGCAAAAGGACCTCGTTGCCGAAGCCGAGGCTGAGGATTTTGAGCAAGTTGTGGAGGATGAGGAGCTTGCCCTCGCCGTGCAAATTGCTGAGGAGGAGGAGGAGGAGGAGAGGCAGAAGGTCACCATCACTGTCCTTTCCCCACGTCATGCAGGTGAGGCAAGTAGTTCCCGGCCTCTCGACCCGAACCTTCTCGGGGTGGCCTCGGGTAAGAAAAAGAGGAAGGAGAGGGCCGCACCAAAGAAAAAGCAGGCCGTCGTTGATGCTGGAAAGCCGGTGGGCATCCCCAAAGGCTATTCATTTCTGAACACCGCGGCCCTGGATGTGAAGACGAGGGCGACTGATGCTGAGTACCAAGCAACGCAGTTCTTCGTACTTCGTAGGCCCCTCGGCACGCGTGGTGGATCCGGGTCCAGATGACGTTTTGTTGCGTGCACCCGAGGGATGTTTTGTCGTCCACATTCTGTCGGTGGAATTGGGGCTCCCATTTCCACTCCACCCCTTCTTGTTGGATTATCTAAGGTTCATGAAGCTGGCCCCGTGTCAGCTCACACCCAACAACCACTCTTACGTGGCCGGCTTGTCGGAACCAGGAGGTCCAACCCACCTTGGACCAGTTCTTCCTTTCTTTCAATCTCTATCGGGGGGCATTCAAACGCCGGAGGCTTTGCCAACTTGCAGTAAGTCCCAGAATCCAGGCTGTTCGATGATGTTCCTTCATCCCACAAAGGATGGAAGGATAAATTCTGTTACATCCGCTTGGCGGAGAATCCCTTCCCTGTCCCTCTTCGTGATAGCTTCCGGAGGCACCTGAAGGTAGAGGGCGCTGCTCTCGAGAAGAACGGGAGGAAGCTTGCCAAAAAACGGAGGGTTTGATAAGCACGTGACGATCAAAGATGCCACCCTCCCGGATGAGCTGTATGATCTGAACTTCCCCCAATGTCGGGTGATGGTAGAGAAGGACGAAAGATACTCCCCATAGATTGTGTTTATGAGAGTGCCGGAGGTGATTCCCGAGGGCTCTAGTATTTTGTACTTAGCAATTTTTTTATTGTTTCATTTCTGTTGTTGGCTTTGTGGTTGATCCCCTCAGTATAATTATTTCCCTTGTCTCGCAGGTGCTAACATGGATGTGAAATCTTTCGCAGACGTGAAGAAGAAATTGGCCAAGGAGCCAAAGAAGAAGGAGATGGGGACCCATAAGCCCTCGATGAAATCTTTAAGAGGGATGAGGAGCCCTCACTGGCTATTCCTGCTGTTGTTGATGGCGCAGAAGCCGGAGGTGACCAAGTCGCGGCTGCAAAGAGAAAGGTGGTCGGCAAAGCCGTTGTGCCCGCCGGCAAGAAGCTGAGGAAGGGGGTGCCGAGAAGAAGGCTACCCCCGTCGTGGTTGTGGATGAGCACTCCTCGTCTGACCCCCTCCAAGCCCCCCACGGAACTGATGGGTGAGGTGGCCTTGCCCCGGGAAAAGAATTGTTATCTTTTCCTTCTCGCAATAGAAGTGACACCAGAGTGTTTGTTGTCATCTTGTAATCACCGTTGTTAAATAGTTACACTATTAGGCATTGAACATGATATTATTTCATCAATCATAATATTTTTTAATTATGATAATAGTGATTCTTATTTCAGTAAGAAAAACATAACACTCTAATTTTAAATGTCAAAACCTATTTACCTTCATTTGGCTCAATTTCTCTTTACAATTTGAACATTCCAATTGCAAATCATAATAATACTAGTAGAATATGAGCCCGTTTGGTAGCATAAAAATCGGCTGATTTGGCTTATTCTGCTGAAATTTATGAAGTTCTGACTGAAATGGCTGCATTGGCTAATTCTGATGATTTAAGAAAAAATATTTTTAAAATATTGTTTATTTATAAAGTAAAGAAAAAATTATATGTAAAGATAGCTAAAATGGTCATCTACAGTAACTTCAGCCAATACAACAAGAAAAGTAATTCAACCTTACCTTTTCTGCTTATTACACAATTCAGCGCGCAAAAGCAAAAGTTACGTATTTAATGAAAAAGTTGGTTGATAAGCCTGATAAGCCGAAAAACAGTGCTACCAAAAGACCAATGTATCTTTTACTAGCTAGAACTTTCCGGTGGCAGCTAGGTTTGGTTGTAAGTCGGTTGAAAAGGAGAGGTAGCAACTAGCCGTTTTGGGGGACACGTGGCGTATAAAAGAGTGGACGGAACTAGTGACAGTTGGTCGGTCGAACTGCTGCAGCTGGTTGTTTATAAGCTTAGCAATTCATAATAACTAACCGTGTGAAAGACACAAAAAACGTGTTTTCGTTTAGCTGAAAACTGTTACTTCCATTTTTTGGTGTTCTTTATTAGTTGTCTTTTTTTCACTTTTGGTAAGTTTTTTCAATAAATATACTCATTTACTCTCATTCTATTTTCTACTTTTTCATTCTCTTTCATATTTTTACTTTTACACACAACTCACTACACCTTTTATCGTACCCCTATTAATTCCTTCTTAAATCTTATGTCAAAGGCTATACTCCCATCTATTAGAGAACGAAGGGAGTATTTTATTTGACATTCTTTTAATTAGATTGGTTAACTTTCTAAGTAGATCAGATCAAACTAGATATGTCTTACGTTTAACAATAGTAAAATATACATAAAACGAACGAACATCTATCAGACCTAAATAACCTAGACCACTTTCATTAAATTAGAATAAAAAAATTCAGCCTAATTAAAAAAGGTGACAACTCCGGTACCCATTTAAAAATGGGGTACCGTACCTATCATTCACTTAAGTGGTTCACATCATTATATCATTTTTAATTTAGATTTAAATAATTCAACTTCAACACTGTCATTGGTCCATGTGGACAAATGTATGATACCTTATGGGTACCATAGAATCTACCATTAAAAAATTCCATCTTCAATCGAGTCGGTAATCGGATTTGAGGCTCTTAATTAGGTGGGTTTATCAATAATGAGAATTGATTGAGAACAACGGTCTGTGGCCGGCACCGCAGAAGTTGTGTTGTACCAAAGTAATGAAGGATATCAATCGTCTCGTTAAGATTGTCCGATTTTTCTTTTCGATTCATCACATTAAGATTGTCTCACATAAATTTGGTAATATTTGTGTGGTTCTAGATCATTCTTATTTTATTTTTACTTTATCAATTCCATATTAATCACATAAGCTCATTTTTCTTATAACGGAGATACCTTTTCATGTTCCGATGTTTATGAAACGGAGTAGTAATATTTAGCTTTGAAAGGTTAATATAAAGTGTATTCAAATAGAAATTTTTGTTTAATTTTTGCCTTTTTATTTTACAAAATCTTGTTGATTTGCAATTTTAGTCCTGTAACTTTCGGCTGTTATCGTTTTTGGTCCTGTAACTTGAAACACTTGCAAATTTGGTCTTGTAACTAATAAATCTTTGTAATTTAAGGACTTCCTCACCGGAAAGTACACTTTCCGACTGAAAAGTCCAACGCCGGCGACATCTTTTCCGGTATGCTATTGCCGGAAAGTGTACTTTTCAGGGGGAAAGTCCTTAAATCATAAATATTAATTAGTTAGAGGACCGAATTTGCAAGTGATTAAAGTTATGGGACTAATAATGATAACGGTCGAAAGTTACGGGATGAATATTGCAAATTTCCCTTTATCAAATGTTATAAATAACCTTTACTTTTAAAATTCACTAGTATAGTACTCGTGCATACGCACGGGAAATAGCAGTTGGTGCATATATTTGTACTCATGATCTAATTACAAATTAATATATAAATATTTCCCGCTTAATAATTAGCAAGATTATCTTCTTACATCTAAAAGCACCACATATGAGAGAGATAACTCTCCCGCTCAATTGTTAGCTTACATATCTATTTATAGCTAAAAGCAGTATATATTGGAGAGAAAATTTTCTTGCACAATTGTTAGTTGGATTATCATACTTAAAAGAACTACATATGAGAAAGAAAGTTTGTCCGCTCAATTGTTAGCAAGTTTATGTTCTTATTTTCATATATCTAAAATCGCAACATATGAGAGAGAAAATTATCTTATTCAATTTCCTCACTCAATTGTTAGCAAACTTATATGAGAGAAAATTTGTCTCGCTCAATTGTTAGACGTCTTATCTCATATGAGAGAAAATTTGTCCCGCTCAATTGTTAGACGTCTTTTAAAATTTTATAGCTAAAAGTACTACATATGAGAGAAAAATCGCTACAGATGAGATAAGACGTCTAACAATTGAGCGGGACAAATTTAGCAAGGTTATCTTCTCATACCTAGAAACACTATATATTAGAGAAAAACTTCTATGTTAGCAAACTTATATGAGAGAAAAATCGCTACATATGAGATAAGACGTCTAACAATTGAGCGGGACAAATTTAGAAAGGTTATCTTCTCATACCTAGAAACACTATATATTAGAGAAAAACTTCTTACACTCCGTTATTAGCAAGTTTATCTTCTTTTACCTAAAACCACTATATATGGGAGATAAAATTCTCTCGATCAATTGTTAGTTGACTTATCTTATACTTAAAAGCACTACATATGAAAGAGAGAGAGAGTTTTCCCGCTCAATTATTAGCCAATTTATCTTCAAATAATACCTAAAAGCATTATATATGAGAGAGAAAATTTTCCCTCTAAATTTGTCCGCTCAATTGTTAGCAAGCTTATCTTCTAATACATTGAAGCACTACATGTGAGAGATAAAATTCTCCCGCTCAATTATTAGCAAGCTTATTTTCTTATACATAAAACCACTACATATGAGAGACAAAATTCTTCTGCTCAATTGTTAGCTGGCTTATCTTATACTTAAAAGAACTCCATATGAGAGAGTTTTCCCGCTCAATACCTTATAAAAGCACTACATATGAGAGAAAATTTTCTCGCTCAATTTCTCTTCTCAATTGTTAGCAAGGTTATCTTCTCATACCTAGAAACACTATATATTAGAGAAAAACTTCTTACACTCAGTTATTAGCAAGTTTATCTTCTTTTACCTAAAACCACTATATATGGGAGATAAAATTATCTCGATCAATTGTTAGTCGACTTATCTTGTAACTAAAGTACTACATAATTTCAAATGAAAAATGAGCATATAAGCTTTTTTGTATTATATAAGGGCTAGTTTATTATTATTATTATAGTCACTAAATGTTAGCAAACTTGTTTTCTAATACATAAAAGCAATATACATGAGAGAGATAATTCTGTTTTGTGGCTTTAGTTTTTAGTTTGGGAGGAAGCAAACAGGCTAATTTGGCTCATAATAGCTTTGAATATCTCTCATGGTCAGTGATTAGTCTTGCTCATTATTGGGCAGTCTATTCTATGTCTAATCAGATAGTGAGGTTGCCTATTGGCTATAAGGAGTCTAGAGGGAATGTTTGGATAGCCCGAATATAGGATGTTTAGTTGTTTGATTTTTGAATTTAATATAGGCATTTTCTAGCAAAAAAAATATATTTTAGTTTTATACTCCGTATCAAAGTAACCATAAGGAAGAACCTCTCCAATATATAGATATTTGTAAATAAAAAAAATTGTCTATGAACTTTTATAGTGACTTTGATATAATTTTAAACATAACTATAGAATCTAAAAATAATTCATACTTTAGTCAATATCATTATTTTAGTCATATAATGAGAATTATTTCTTTAATTAATAAGGAATAGCCCGTATCGAGGTTGGAAAAATAACAGGTTACTTAATACACTTTCAGATTTTTTTAAATTTTCTATATGCAATATTGTTCTCATATGAAAAATCATAAAAAGTTAAGGAATTTTGATATATGTTTTGTAGAAATTACAACAAAAATTAAAAAAGTTATAACGCTATGATGAAGAAATTAGGGTTCTTATATCTTGGGCCCCGGCAATTGTATGACTTTATATTTCTCACTGCTAATATCTCGTATGACTCTCATTTGAGCAACTTCATCACACCACGTTACATTTTGAAATTATTGATCTATTTTACATTGACAATACTATCATATGTTGAACATCTTTTTCGTTTAGAATGCCATTTAGAGTTTGTTTGGTAACACATAAAAAGGATGAATCTATTGAAATTGATGAAATTCTTGCTGAAAGCGCTGAACAGGCGGAATATACTGAATTATGGGAAATTTAAATTTAAACATATTTTATTGATAAAGTAAATAAACATTTGTCAAAAAAGTAGCTAAAATTTTCGTTTATAATAACTTCATTCACTTCAGGAAAAAATTAACTTCAACCTTTCTTATTTTGATGATTACACAATTAAGCTCTCGATATCAAAATTGACTGATAAGATTGATAAATTCAAAAATAGGGTCACAGAGCAACACATAATTTTAAATGAAAAATGAGCATATAAGCATGAAAAATGTGGTTATCATTTTCTTTTGCTAATTTTTGAATTTCGGATGACTTTATAATAAGGAAGGAATAAGGTTTACAACACTTTAATTATGGGAGTATAATGTTATATTTTTTATTAGAAGTAAGAGTATATTAAAGGCTGGAGTTTCGTTAAGATAAATGAGGTATATTAGTAGGCCGAATTTTTATATTTTCTATCTCCATAAATCATTTTTTGTAAAGCAAATAACAAAAATGCAAAAGATTAAGCCACGTGACATAAGTAGAGCAATGTTCTCTATCACGTGTAGGTAGACATGTTACATAATAATTGAGGATAAAATTGTAGTTTTAATAGCGTACTACTTTCTTATATATAGATATATACTACCTCCGTCCCAAATTGATGATCCTAGTTTATGTTCATATTCTCTTGGTCAACACAAATCATTTTTAACCATTTACTTTTTATATAAAAATTTTATGAAATTTGATTCAGGTTTTTGCAAGTTTGTAAAACTTTTAATGTGGTTTCTGAATATGTAAATTTTATTTGCTACAAATAATTTGAGTGCGGACAGAAATTCATTTGATTTATCATCGGTCAAACCTCATAAACCGCAGCATGACCATCAAATTGGGACGGATGGAGTATAATTTTATTTTATACATAATTATAAAGACCGTTAAAAATTATGTTTTTATATATTCAATATTGATCTCAAATGAAGATAAAAAAAATTATGAATTTTGATATATTTTTTATAAAAAATGGAGCGAAAATGAAAAAGTTATAACACTTTAATCAAAATTGGGGTTTTTTATAGTTTGGGCCCACCAAATACATCTCCTACAAAAATTGGGGTTTTGCTTCCGTTACAAAAAAAAAAACTCTAAACCTTTGAGAGAAAGAAGCAGCCACGTGGCAGTAGGAAATGAGAGGAGAAAATTATGGACAGAGTGCCACGTAAGATTAATGAAGGGTGTAACGATCTTTTGAGGAGCTATTTCTTTTCTTATATATAAATACATATTGATCTCGAATGAAGATAAAAAAATTTTGAATTTTGATATATATTTTTAAAAAAATGGAGCAAAAATGAAAAAGTTATAACACTTTAAATAAAATTGGGGTTTTTTATAGTTTGGGCCCACTAAATACATCTCCTACAAAAATGGGGGTTTTGCTTCGGTTAAAAAAAACCTCTAAACCTTGAGAGAGAAAAGCAGCCACGTGGCAGTAGGAAATGAGAGGAAAAAATTATGAACAGAGTGTCACGTAAGATTAATGAAGGATGTAACGATCTTTTGAGGAGCTATTTCTTTTCTTATACTCCCTCCGTTCCTAAATAAACTTTCAACTTTCCTTTTTCGTCCATTCCAATTAAAACTTCCACTTTCCCTTTTTGGTAAAGAATTTGAGGTTCACAACATTTGTTACACATTTCTCTCTCCTCTGCACAACTCTCCACCACACAATATCCACTATCTTAAACTTTGTGCCAAAAACATTTGGAAGTTAAAATGGGAACGGAGGTAGTATATAAATAGACTTATACTCAGTATATAATTGTGCCCTATTTGTTTAATTTAAAACATAATTTCGCTACTCTTAAACTACGGTTGTTCATCTGATTTCCTTCATTTCTATTATAAATAAATACGAATTCCGTATTATGAGTGAAAGATACGCATATTGAGTATGATAAGCTAATTTAAGGCTCCTAATTTATTAAATTCCCCATTTACTTACCATATTTTTATGGTAGATTCTATGGTACTCATCATAAGGTACCATACTTTCGTCCACATGGACCAATCGGAATGTTGCAGATGAATTATTTATATCTAAATTAAAAATGATATAATCATTTGGACCAATCAAGTGAATGATAGGTACGATACCCCATTTTTTAAATGGGTACCGGAGTTGTCACCTATTTTTATATGGGAATTGAGTCCCGTTTACTCAAATATAGTATTTGCTTCTCGTTTTATCCCACTATTTATTTGACTTTATAGTTTATACCGTATCTTTTTATTTTTACTTTTGACTCCAACAGGATATATAGTCAAATACGAATATAATAATTTACGTTCCGTATCCAGTGATCGTTCTGGTCTTTGCATATCAATTTTTACTCTAACTTTTTACTTTGCACACCATTCAAAGGTGCAATGAAAACTAATTTCCGACTATTTTCTCCATCGTACCAGGAAAATCCAGGCATACGATGATAATTTCCCCTGATGACTTGGTGATTTGCCTGGTTTATAATATTATAGTCAATTCAGAATTTACAAACATTCACTACCAAATACGATTAACTACAGTACATATATATTCCATTTCACATATCCGGTTTGTCAAATTAAAGATGTCACTAATAAATTATATTCCGTACAATCTAGATTTGATTTATCCACTTGTAAGTTAATAATTTGACTTTGAACTTTGCACACTATTTTTACAAACTTTGACTTTGCACTCCATCATATAATATTTTACGGAGTATGACGAAAAAATTCTGTATGAGGTGCAAATTCAAAACATTTTTAAGTGAAATGAAATGTAAAGTCAAAGTTTTTTGGAATGGAATGTAAAGTCCAATAACACTCAAAAGTGGAGTGTAAAATCAAATTCCTCCTAATAATTTCCTAGTATTAATAATAAATATTTGACCAAACACGTATATTTAAAAAAGTGTGCTCTTACAATCCCTTAATTTCAAAATAATTGTAATTTTTAACATAGTTTAGAATATGTTTGTGGGTGTCCTTTACACTTTACAAAGTTATTTGGAACACTTTCTTAAAATATACTACGTACATAGTATGTAACTTCTTTAAATGGGGATTCTTTTTGGAATAAGAAAATAAGATAGTAAATTTAAAACGATCCAAAAAGGAAAAGCAAGAGAATATGTTTTATAACGAGTAAAGCATAAAATGAGTATTGATTATAGTAATACTTGTAGTTATAAGAAAAACGAGTATGTTTTATCTTACTTTAATTTGTTTTTAGTTATGTACTCTCTCATATGTTTTTAATCAGAATGAAATATCTGGTCTGCTCTAGTCTGATTTAAATTGTTATGTTTAAGTCTAGTTTGGTATAATTGATCTGATCTGATAAGGTAAATGTTTGTCCATTGTATGTGTTTTATACTGATTATTTGTACAATTTTAGTACTACCTCCGTTCATATTATAACTTCCAAATAGGTTTGACACACAATTTAAGATAGTGAGTATTGTGTGGTGGAGAGTTGTTAAGAGGAGAGAGAAATGTGTAAGAAATGTTGTGAATCACAAATTCTTTACCAAAAATGAAAAATGGAAATTTTAATTGGAACAGATGAAAAAGGAAAGTTGAAAGTTATAATAGGAACGGAGGGAGTATAATTTGATGAATTCTAATCACGTATAATCTGTTTAGGTCTAATCGGTGAGATGATCCGATTATATCTAATTTGGGAGTGAAGCCACTCGAATCCTCAATCAAAAACATCATTCTAATCATACACACATTTTTCGTCTATACTATACTCCCTTCGTCTCACAAAATAGTTCACAGTTTTCTTTTTGGGTCGTCCCAAAAAATAATTCTCATTTCCCTTTTTTGAAAGTTTTGTATGACTATTATACTCTCTTCATCCCTTATAACTTTGTCAACTTTCTTTTTTTTGATGTCCCACTAATTTTGTCACTTTCTCTTTTAATTAAAGAATTTGTGATTCCAGTTAATTCTATCTCCTCTGCACAAACCTCAACCACACAGTTTTTACTTTATTAGAGACGGAGGGATTATATTTTTACTTTTTGCTTACTTAAGCACAATCATACATTTGCACTTTATTATTACTTTTTTTGTTACGACCGCTATAATAACAGTTGCTAAAAAAACTCAAAAACATAATAAGATGGTACGCTTTAATGGAGTGGGGTAGTCCGCTTTATACGCTCTTTATTCCGTGGTGTGAAACTGTGAATTGGGAAGGCAGTCTAAATCAGCGGCGGGCGAAGGGGAGACTGAAGATGGCGGCTTTTACTCGGTACGAAATTACGCGGTTGCTGTTTGACGTCAACGACTAGTGAGCAGGCCGTGTTTGACTATGTAGTTGATTGCGCCGTAGATCCTCTCGACAAATCGGCATTTGGAATTTCACGTTTTACAAAAAAAACGGTTTGATGGATTATATTTTTAATTTAGGAAAAATAGGTAATATTAATCTCAATTATACACGGTCCGCTTTTAATAATTCTTAATATAGATTATTTCCCTATAGTCCCAACTTTGGGCCCCATTTTCTTAAAACACTCCGCGACCGGTTAAAATTAGTTATAACCGGCTAAGTAAACACGTGCAACGCATCCCTCTTATCTTCTTCGTCGTCCACCGATTAAACTCATCCCTCTTAGCTTCTTCGTCGTCCACCGAAATGAAAGGAGTACAGAGTCAAGAAAATAGAACGGTGAACTCTTCTTCCTCTCCTCTTTTCAACCGTGACCCAAGAAATCAACCAACGGGATACGACGGCGAAATGAGTTCGATTTATGGATCATCTTCATGGGGTAGAAGGACCGAAAGCACTGGTTTTTCAAATCAGTGCTACCACAGACTATTTTGTGGACCTAGAATGGTGAAAAACGGGCCAAATACTAGGAGACAATTTAATGGGTGTGCATTATGGCCTGTAAGTTATTTAGTACTCCTAAGAATCTCTCTTTTACCCGCTAATCAGAACTTCCGTAACTTATTTTGTGAATTAATTGATGAGTTATTTTGTTGATTGCTAGAAAGAAGATTGTCATTATTTTCAATGGGTTGATGAAGGAAATCGTCCTTGCAAAGAAGACAACATAAATGATAAGGAAATGTTGTTGGAGCATCTTTTTAGCAACAGAAATGAAGGACAAAAAGCATTAGAGGAGAAGATTGTTAGGTTGAAATTGAAGAAAAAGATGGTGGAAGCTAAAAATCAGAAAATGCAGCTACTCATTAGCAAAAATTTGAAGTCCCAAAAAATGACATTCATTGTTGTTGTTGCCTGTTGGATCTCGTTTTGCATTGTGTTATACTATAAGTAATTTGGGGGTGTGGATGTTTTGAGAGTTCTAGATATGTGTATTAGCTGTATTGTGATGTAATGTGTAGCGGATGTTTTGATGGATTGGTCATTGGATAATACTTCTGAGAGGGATTAGAGTTTTCTCGGATAACTTTGTTGCATTGTAATGTGTAGTGGTTGTTTTGATGCATTTGGTTTTGTTCTGGTGTAATGTTTATGTAATGAAAATGTGTTATTGTTTTGACATGAATTGTTTGACATGAATTGTTTGTACAATAACCATATCTTAATGTACATGCAAATTGTGGTTCCGAACTTGGAAGTAAAAATGAGACTTAGAAGTATGTTTTGATAAGTTCACAATAATGAACTTTTGGGAAACAACATCTGGTTTCAAACTAACTTGGAAGTAAATATGAGAACCATATATCTGGGAACAAACCACATATCATTGAACATGAACAACCCACAGACTTAGAAGTCTGTTTACATAAAAGTTCAAAATATTGAACATTACAAAGGTTCCAAATACTACCAACTCTTCAAGCAAGTTGATAAAAAAGGTCTAACAAACACACCAAGTTAAGTCATTACAAAGCTTTGAAATACAACAAAGTCTAGAATCACAAAACATCAAGTTCTTCTCTGCAACTTATTACATAATAACAATACTAAACATCAACTTCTTCTCTGCAACTTTGGACTGCAACTTTGGACAACAATCTAAGGAAATGAAGGACCAACTGAAGGCTCTGATAGATTACTTGGACCAGCTTGGCCGGGAGGGTGTAAACACAAAAAATATAATAACATTATCAGAATAATAACTCATAAAAGTAATGCAATAATGAGTTACAAAAGCTAAAAAATACTTACATTAGTCCAAGTGTTGCCTTCTCCATCAACAAGGACTCCAAAGCCTACAGGAATTTGACCCTTACCTCTGCCTCTTCCAAATCTCCCTCTCCCTCTTGTTGTGTTACTTCCTCCTCTTGCTTGAATAAGTCTTCCTCCTCTCCCTATTCTTGAAGGTTGTGCAGTGGTTTGATAAGTGCTTTGTTGTGATTCTGCATTTTGGATAGCTTTCTTGGGCCTGTCCCTGCTTTTCTTTTGTACAGGTTGAGCTTCCTTGTTTTTATCCGAGCATTTTCTCTTGTTATGATCTTTGGACTTGCACACACTACAGGACATCTCAACACCATGTTTTGTTAATTTTCCTGGCTTCTTAGGGTTTTCATGGGGAGACTTCATTCTATTTTTCCTAGGTCTACCTGGCCCAATCTTAATAGGTGGAGGGTCTATTGGCATATCAACCTTGGACCAATGTCTCTCTCCAGTTAGGGGTGCAATACCCCCTGAGTACATTTTCAGATAAGTGTCCTTGGTGTAGCAGGTATGCACATAGTTCTCAGGAGTCTCATTCATGAAGAAAATGCAAGAAATGGCATGACAACATGGTATTCCACTCAAGTCCCACTTCCTACAAGTGCAGGTTCTAGCCTCTAAATTTACTGTCAAACAATCTAATCTGTGGCACACTTGGAATAAAACCTGGCTAGATGGTAAAGGGGTACAATTGGCAGCCTCATCTTTTTCTTTCTCAAGCCTGGCCTTAATTCTAGGACACAACATACCAGTATTTTTTCCCATCTGCTGTCTTTTAAGAACTATCCTTTGCATTAAAGCACCCCTAATATCCTCAAGCATGAAAATTATATGTTTTGCTCTAACATTTATTATATAACCATTAAATGTTTCTGCCATATTACTAACAATGACATCACATTTAGTGTTTATTCTAACAAATGCTCTACAAAAACATGATGGGTTCAATGATCTAAATGAACTCACTGCAGCCGGGTTAACCCTTTTCATTTCTTCCAAAGCTTCTTCCAAATCAGCTTCATTGTATGCTTTTGCAGCTTTCCAAAAGAGCATTTTCATCTCATCACCCTTGTGATTTTTATGCCAGTGTGCAAATACATGTCTGACACAGTGCCTATGCTCAGCCAAAGGGAATTCTTTAGCCACCCCCCTCAATATGGACTGCCAAATAAGACATAAACAGTTACAAAAACAAATAAGAGCTAAGAACAAAATAGATGGATATAAAACAGTTTCATCAAATGACCTGGTGTTCATCTGAAATGAATGTGAGATCAGCACCAGCTAGAGTGTCTACATTCTTCTTCAGTTCACCTAAGAACCATTCCCAGCTTGAGTTGTTCTCCCCTTCCAGTACTGTCCAAGCTACTGGAAACATTTGGTCATTTGAATCTCTTCCTATGGCAGACAAAAGCATCCCACCTAAGAATGTTTTGATGAAACATCCATCTATACACAGAACATATCTACCTCCACTCAACCATCCATCTTTTAACCCTTTGAAGCACACAAAGAACCTCTGAAATGTAGGAGGGAAGCTTTTTATAGTAGGGTCAGTGAACAACTTGAAATGGCTGTGGTGGTTAGCATTACTAAGAGCTTCCAAATACCTACCAAGCTTATTGTAGTGTTCTGTCATACTACCATGAAGTTTTCTGTGAGCATGATACTTCACCTTGTATACAAAGTCCCTCTTCACAAGAACTTCGTAAGCTCTCCTAATTGTTTCCATGATTTCCTTTGCAGGCCAATGAGGTCTGGACTTAAAAACTTCCAAGAATTGTGTTGCTACCCAGGGTGCCTTCAGTTGTCTATTTTTTTTTCATATTTCTGTTACAAGTGTGCTCTCCAATCACACTTTTTACAACAAAGCATGCCCTCCTACTGCCCCAACTAGCATACAACCTAAATGGACAGCCTTCCACACATTTTGCACCTATTCTCTGTTGCCTTTCCTTATGGCTTACATGTATCTTCAAATTTCTTCCTTGGGCAATGGCAAATCTAGCAACAACATCTTTAAACTTGTCCCTATTTTCAAATTTCATTCCAACCTTCCAGGTCAGCAATTTAAAGTCTGTATTTTCATCCACTAAAGCCACTCTACCTCTCTTGGTTCTTGAAACAGTGTCATCTCCATCACTCTCAACAGGTGTGTGAATGTCATCACTTGATTCCTCATAGTCACTAACACATTGACTCTTAAGAATGCCATCTTCTTCATGTACTGTGTTTGAAGGGGTACTTTTTTCACCTACATTTCCCTCACCTGCTTCTTTTTGAAGTTCTTTGGCTATCTTCACAATCTTAGAATTCTAACCATTCACTCTTCTTCTTGACTCTCTAAATTCCTCATCACTGGTGTCCTCATCAGATCCAAAAAGTGGAACCTCTAACTCCTCACCATCTTCTTCTCCCAGATAATCTGAAAAGGCTGCACCTTCATCATGTTCTTCCTCATCATGATCTTCTTCATCCTGTGGTGCATCTTTACTATTTGAAGTTTGTGCTTGTGAACCAGAGGTTTGTGGTGCCTTCCTTGTAATTGGTTCAGTTCCACTCACAGCAGCTGAACTTCTTGAACTCCCTTTTACCCCATCACTAACCCCTTTTTCAGTAGCCCCCCCTTCATTTTCCCCACCACCTTCAAGTTGTAGCACCAAGTATGGTGAGCTTAGTCCATGTCTTATATAGCAGTCAATGATCTTATATTTCATAGCTACTTTGTACATTTCCCTGACCTCATCATCAAGCTTAACTCTTCTCAAACCGTTCTGCAGACTTTGACCAGGAATCAAGTAATAAATGTCATCAATACTGCTGTATTTTCCACATCTACCAGCTAACTCTTCTAACCAAAACCAGCACAACTCATCAGCATCAATTTCAAAACATTTGTATTCACCATCTACGTACTCCAACTTTTTCAGATTGTTATTCTTAAAGATACCTCCATGCCACATCTTAATTGTAATGACAGTTGAACTATCCATCTCAATTCGTACCTAAAAACATGATATGCAGTTCACTACTCAACATAAAAATTCAACACACTGATATAACCCTAAATAACACTGACATTTCATGAATCAACATAAAAGTTCAGGTCTTTACCTTGGACTGTGAGAACCGTGCACAAGACAGTCTGGGTAACTGGAGTTATTCTGATTTCTTCACCTACTTACCGGCGACTACGACGACGGTGCAACACAGTCAAGGTGCCAACGATTCCTCCAAGTTCATGTTCTACGGCTGTGATGGTAGGGAGAGGAGCAAATATGTTTGGTATGCGAATGGAGTAATGACATGGCTGTTAGGATGTTTAACACTTTAATTTACTGATACTACTGGTCTTCGGTGTAGCGGAGTGTTTTAAGAAAATGGGGCCCAAAGTTGGGACTATAGGGAAATAATCTATATTAAGGATTATTAAAAGCGGACCGGGTATAGTTGGGATTAATATTACCTATTTTTCCTTTAATTTATCAGTTAAATTTTATAGAGATCACTTTTTTTGTATGATGTATGTCCCCCAGGCAGGATAAAAGAGGAGGGTGATGTGGTACAACAGTATCATATAGTCATATCACATGATATGAATTAAAATATAGAATTGTATTAGAGTATAGCTTTGGAGAAAGCAAAGTGGAGAGCGTACATATGTGGACGATTACTGCATTTTCTACCTTTCCTCTTTTTTTTTCTTTTATTGTTTATCTTCTTTATCTTTTTATATTCTTATGTTATTCTTATTTTCTATCGTATTTATGCTCTTTAATTTTTTATCTTTTATCTTTCTTATATTGTTATCTTATACTCCCTCCGGTCCCAAATAAAATTCACACTTTCCTTTTTGGGTAGGTCCAAAATAAATTTCACACTTCTTCTCATTTCCTTAATTGGAAAATTATCTACATCAAAACAGTGCAAAACAGTGTCAAATAGTGCCAAACAGTGTCAAACAATGTCAAATAGTGTCACAACAGTGTACTCTATAGTAAAGTCAAATTTATTTCATTAATTTGTGTGAAGTCAAAGTGTGAATTTCATTTGGGACCGGAGGGAATATTTATTTATCTTTATTTTAAACATTTTATCTTACTTTTTTCTTCTCTTTCTTATATGTGTTCTATGTGTTGGAAAAATGTGTTAAAAATTGCATTAAATGGTGATTTGGGGCAATTATTTGAGTGGGGTCCACTTCCGATTTGGGTCGGGTCAAAGTGGTTTCGGATTGTCCTTGTTAAGGGCTACAATTCGATATATGGTACGCTCAAAACGGATAACGGGTGAATGAGAAATTGATTCTCAAAGTTCACTCGTTAAAATGGAAAAACTAGGAAAATGATGGGTTTCTAGTGTGTTTTATCCCACACCAGAAAACTTAAGAGATTTTCACCCCCTTATAAAGGGAAGCCTCTTTTAAGGAGTTAAGATTCCTAAAGGTAAATGCTCTCTCTTACGCGCAAGGGGGGGATGCCGGTCAAATCCCGAAACGGAGAAGAAAAACCGCGACTCGTGTGCACGGGCGACCTGCAAACACAAATGTCGTCCGAAAACCTATCATTCAAAGATACGGTTTATGGACAATTCAATGCCCAATGGACCGGTCATTAATGTCCAACGTTCAGGTCCATTAACACCTCATTTAACACAAAACAAATCCTCCTATAAATAGCTGGCAGGTGGTTTGCAACGAGCTCTGGCTAAAATACGTTTTAAGGACATCGTGCGTAGCACGAGCTCTGGCTAAAATCTGCTCCATCTTATTTTCTGTTTTCTTTTAGCTATTTTATTTATTAATTAATTTTATTTAATTAATATTTCTTCGTTTTTCCGAAACAAACCCAACACTATGTTTGACATCGATATCATAGATCGATTCATGTTAGCTGACCCCAAATTCTTTTGGGATCAAGGCTTGGATATTGTTGTTGTATCAGTTAAATTTTATCAAGTATTATATATATATATATATATATATATATATATATATATATATATATTATTTTACACGTTGAATTTTGTAATGTCAAAGTAAATGAGATTGAAGTTGCTTTTATGACAGAATTGATTAAGATTACTATAAAAATGAATTTATCTATATTCATAAGGAGTATAATTATTGAATTGTTTATCTTCTTAAAAAATTACCCAGTAGTCCATCCGTCCCGCAAAGAACTTCTCGATTTGACCTACACACATATTAAGGAAATAAACTTCTCAGGGGGTAAATTTTACTGTTTTGACACTGTTTGGCACTGTTTGACACTATTTTGAACTGTTTGACACTGTTCTGATGTAGCTAACTTCCCATTTAAGGAAAGGGGAACTTCTTTTTGGGACTGTTAAAAAAGGAAAACGGGAAGTTCTTTGCGGCACGGGGGAGTATAAGTTTTCCCAAACTCAGTAGATTCAATCATTGCAATTGCATCGGTCGGAATTTTATCAACTCTATCATATTTCATCAATTTCTCAAAATGTTCCACAACTTAATGATGCGAAGTAGGAAGTATTACGTTTTTGTTTTTGGATGTACGAGACACTAAATGAAATGAAGATAAATCCAGCTAGTACACTGCTACTGTATAATTTTTCAGTTTGAAATGAAGTTTTCGATTGAGATTACAATGTTTGACAGGTAGTAAGGGTGTTAATTATAACCAAATGACAATCTTTAAATGTGACACCTAAAAAGGAGGTGAAAGTATTTACCTTGAAGGCTTGAACAAATTAAAGAGAGAATATATTTAACAGAAACTTAAGAAGGTTTTCACAAATTTATGAGGATCATCTACTGTCTCGGAGGCTAGCTCAAGTGATTGCGCAATTAATGCTTCGACGCACCTCAAATGGCAGTGTGGAAGTTAACTTTTTGTGTGGAAGTCGGTGGTGTTTGACCAATTAATGACGTTTCTCCCCGAGGCTGTGATAGGAACCTAAGGATACACGCAATCAATTAGTTAAGAGCGTCTTTTTTGTGCATGTTGTTGTTTAGATGACAGTGGGAACCTAGCTAGTTAAGTTAGCTTCTTGTTAGGAACTCGTTGATGTTTGACCAATTAGTGATGATTCTCCCGAGTGTGTTGGCAACCTGAAGACACACGCAATCAATCGGCTAAGAGCAACTTATTGTTCAAGTGACTCGGATTACACCTCTCAAATGCTGAGAAGGGAGAGGATGGTAATGAAGGTAGCGGGTTCGTGTGGTGGGAGGAGCAGCCTGAAAGGTGATGTAAGTCATGCTGGATTCGTCCTTTGGAGCCAGTACTGACGAGGCTGACTGTGATCAGATCCGGATTTAACTGTCTAGGGACTTTGGAGGGTAGTTCATAGACTCCAGGATTATGAGAGCGTAAGCCCCGACACCTGGATTATAAAAAAACAGAAACCACGGCCCATTACCTATATACTCGATCAACTAACAGCTCTAATTCTTCTAAATATAGATACTCCTTCCGGTCCTAAATAAACTTCACACTTTCCTTTTTTGGTAGGTCCAAAATAAACTTCACACTTCTTCTCTCTTCCTTATTTAGCAAATTATCTACTACCTCCGTTCCCATTTTAACTTCCAAATGTTTTTGGCACAAAGTTT
The DNA here is from genome assembly GCA_945859875.1 of Cuscuta europaea. Classification (NCBI taxonomy): domain Eukaryota; kingdom Viridiplantae; phylum Streptophyta; class Magnoliopsida; order Solanales; family Convolvulaceae; genus Cuscuta; species Cuscuta europaea. The sequence goes on from CAMAPE010000004.1 coordinate 14,222,582, forward strand.
AAGATAGTGGATATTGTGTGGTGGAGAGTTGTGCAGAGGAGAGAGAAATGTGTAAGAAATGTTGTGAACCAAAAATTCTTTACCAAAAAGGGAAAGTGGAAGTTTTAATTGAAACGAACGAAAAAGGAAAGTTGGAAGTTTATTTAGGAACGGAGGGAGTATATCAAAACAGTGCAAAACAGTGCCAAATAGTGTCAAACAATGTCACAACAGTGTACTCTACAGTAAAGTCAAATTTAATTCCTTAATTTGTGTGAAGTTAAAGTGTGAAGTTTATTTAGGACGGAGTAAATGATAACTTTTGTACACTACATACCTTTTTTTTACCATCGATAATATCGGTAAAATACACCGTACGGTCGGCTGTACGGTGCTCACCGTACAGCTGTTTTTTTTTTTTGTAATTAAACCTCCGCGATTCAGCCCTACAACTCGCGATTCAGCCCTGCAACTCGCGATTCAGCCCTGCAACTCACCAACGAAGACGACGAAGGACGGCAGATCGAAAGTCTGGTGCAACTCACGAACGCAGATCGCCGATAGCCAAGCTTCCAAGTGCAACTCACGAGTCACGACTGAGATTCTTAGCCGACGCAGAGACGGCTCTACCCCTGCGAGCGATTCCTATTCTTCACACTCTATTTTTCCGTCTCTGCTAATTACTGGCCTGGTACATGGGCTGCCACATTTTTTATACAAAATGAAATTATGAGCATAGTAGACATTTCGAATGAGTTTTATGATTGCTCATTTTGTAATTTATGTATACTCATTTGATATTTGCTTAATACTCGTTTTAAATGAAATGAGTTTTATGTTAAACTCAAATGAGTATAACGCCAAAAAAGAATGAGCACACACAAATGAACCTTTTAGTTATTTGATACTAACTTGTAAGTTATGTATGCTCATTTTAAAATGTTGAACATTTCAAATGTATTGTATTAAACGAAAAAATAATAAACCAAAAGTGATATATAAGGTTTGAAGCAGAGATCACTGATTCTCACTGTTAGGCTCCTAATACTCAAAAGAACAGGATTGATGTTCATCAAAGTTGCATAAATGCTCATTTAGGAGAATCCGCGATTTTCACAAAATTTACAACTTTGCCACCGCCTGTACAGTGATCACTGTACAGCCGATTGTACAGTATACACGTTCGATAATATCATTCATAAATTAAATTAAAAAGTTGTTAAAAATCTATCACACTTCCGATTGGACTAGGACCGTAAATTGGGTCTAAATCTACACTTAGGAATCAGCCAACAAGTAGGTAAAAATGTTAAACGGAAGTTATTTGATAAGGACTATAGCTGTCATTCTTAATATTGGTCATGTGCGAAATAAGTAATCCTGGAAATTAATTAATTACTCCGTATATAAAATCATATTTGACTGAAGTATAAAATTTGGTACAAAAACTTTAGCTCAGTTTCTATCACATCACTTATTTATATCACCAGCATTTTATGTTTTAGATTTGACCTTGTTGATGATGTTTCTTTAAATATACTCCCTCCGTTCCAAAAACAACTTCTCACTTTCCTTAAATGGATGTCCCAAAATTAACTTCACACTTCTTCTGTCTTCCTTATTTGGCAAATTATCTTCATCAAAACAGTGTCAAACAATGCCAAACAGTGATAAACAGTGTCCAAACAATAAAATTTACCCCCAAATAAATTTATTTCCTTAATATATGTGCTAGTCAAACTGTGAAGTTGTTTTTTGGACGGAGGGAGTAAGATAGTTTCTGTTCTCTTGAGTTCAAATTATTATAGTGTTAATTTGACATATTATCCACAACTTAAAAGCAATTAAGGAATACCGTTAATTGAAGAAAAAAAATACACAGTGATGCTGACAATATCGTCATTGGAATTCGTATCATTCAATCAAGCACGACCCGCCCAAACGAGATTTCGAGTCAATTTACTTATTTACCATACAACAATTTTGCCATTTTTATTTTAATTTTGAACAATTCGTTTTATATATTATCATTCTTTATAAAATCATTGTCGATTCTTTTATGTTCGATTCCGTTTAATTCATATTTAGAATAGTTTATTTCTAGCATAAATACACACCAATTTGTAAACATCGTATATCCGGTTATATTTTTTGTCTAAGTCACAAATATTCTTAAGACGAATTGTTTGTTAGTAATCCCAACAAATATATGAAGATTGTACAAACATGGCATGTATATACACAATGAACTTCAAAACATCATTAGGAGAAAAAATTGTTAAAAGACTTAATAAATATTAAATGCATGAGTTGATTTAAAAACTTGGAAATGCATAGCTTTCATAAAAAGAATTGACAAAATATAATGGTGGTCATTCGACATTTAAATTTTGAATGTTCAATGTTACTACTCCTCTGTCCCTAAATAAACACTATACTTTCTTTTTGGGGTGGTTCACGAAAAAAGTTTGTTTTTCTTATTTGATAAGTAAAACGGTGCAAAACAGTGTGAAACAATATCAAACAGTGTCATTTTATTAAATTATGTGTAATTCAAAGAGGCATTTCTAAATAAGAACGGAAGAAGTATACCATAAAGGTTTGGAATAATACTCCGTAGTATTTGCTCGTGCAAAAATTCTAAACGTTTTTCTTCAAAAGAAACATCCAAAAGTAGGGAATGTTATATAAATAAAGTAAAATAAACTCCTCCATTAAGTCTCAAACCAAATCGATGAGACTAGATCATACTTAAACAGTAAGATTACACAAATTTAGAAAAATAGATCTAAATGACTTTTATTTGACCAGGCTTGAATAGATCTAACATGCCTCGAGCATAAAATTGCAATGTATGTGAAAACATGACATGTACATTCTCAAATATTTTGTTGTTCACGTGCACAAGAATGCTTCAATTCTTTCTCAAAGTAACTTTTCGATTTCTGTATTCGCGTATCCCAAGATAAACTTCTCATTTCATAAAAGGTTACTTGTAATATTATGTATTAAAATCATCTTTACCTTTTACTTGGATTTATCATAATGTAGGAAACATTATTGGAAAGTCAACTTCCTACATTAACTTGGACACAGTATGAAAATGTGCAACTCAAAATGAGAACTTATTTTTGAGGACTTATTTAAATTTAGGTTTCCATTTATGCATGAGATAATCGACATTAATTGTACCGCACAATTCTGATCTCATTCGTTAAAAAATTGATAGCTTGTTTAAATTGAAGATTGTGGTCGACAAAATCCGAAGACATGGATGTATATATGCTCGTGGGTAGCGTACAAGAGTCAGTGAAGACAAGATTCAGAGTCAGCTCACCCTATCCTCACCTACTCTTATATGGTTTGGTTTGGCAGTAAAAGTACTACACCAGAAAGATATGGCAACGAGTGTGTGCTAGTGAAGTGACACTCCGTTAGTAAGATGAGATGGTGGGCAGAGATGCCAATTTTGGTAAATACTTAGTAATTTTTAAGGGGTGGACGTAGCTGAACCGGTAGATAGAGTGTGTCACAAATGATAAGTCTCGAGTTCGTATCTCGGCAACTGCGATGAAAGGTCATTATGCTAAAAATACATAAGGTCTGTCAAAATACGTTTTATCTGTACGGACAAAAAAAAAAGCAACACAGATATGTGTAAAAGTGTGTACACAAAAAAGTGTGTACACAAAAAAGTGTGTACAAAAAATATTTTTGAATAATTTTAGTGTTTTGTTATGGTCTACACATTTTTGAACGTATTTGGCACACTTATCTTTGTCTTCATACAATTTTCAAAATTTCTTAATTCTTTTAGAAAAATTATCTATGTACATAAGCAAAATAGGGGTGGACAAAAATGTGACACAAAATAGATTTCTCATAATTTTATTTTATAGGTTTTCCATGTGATATAAATTGATTGAATAGTAAGAAGTAAGACATTTTTTTATATACAATGGTAGTCAATAGTCAGGGAATTGAATCAAGTTGTTCATGCGCTTTAGAGATATTGGGATACTTATGACTTGTGAGCGCTTCGACTTGTATTGTTAGCCATCTCCACTAGCGGAGCTAGAGGCTTGTTAGGCCCGGGCCACTACAACTTTAAAAAAAGTTTAATTATTAGTGTGAAAAAAATCATGTAAAAAATTATCCAAAAAACAATCTTTCCAACAGTTCAGTCCGATCTAGTGCTCTTACTATACCCATAATCATGTATCAAATGATTTGTATGTTTTAATATTCCAAAACATTGTACTCCTATTTTGGAAACCCAGGTCATAAGTTATTACATGGTGAATATTGTCTAATTTTAGTCATTATGAGCCCGTTTGGTAGCACGAAAATGGGCTGTTTTGGCTGATTCTGCTGAAATTTATGAAGTTCTGGATGAAGTGGCTGCATTGGCTGATTCTGCTGATACAAGAAAAAAATATTTTTAAAATATATTTTATTAATAAAATAAAGAAAAAAATATATGTAAAAATAGCTAAAATGATCATCTACAGTAACTTCAGCCAATACAGCCAGAAAAGTAACTCCAACCTTACTTTTTCGGCTGATTACGCAATTCAGCGTGCGAAAGCAAAGTTTACGTGTTTGGTAAAAAAGTTGGCTGATAAGCCTGATAAGTCGAAAATGAGGGTTGCCAAACGGCCTCTATATAGGACGCATTTGCAAGAGATTGAGTTACAATCCAGCCAGGAAATTATAAGCGACAGAATGATATTCCTTTCGTTTATCTTCATATTTTCTGTTTTTGTCTGTTCTCAAATTAATTTCATTTTCTTATTATGATAAATAAATATGTTTCATACTTCCTCCATCTTTATGTCAAATTTGACCGGCACGAAGATTAATAAAGTAAAATTTTGTGATTAAGGTTTGTACGGAGGAGAACTAACTCGAACCATGAATTCTTTATTTAAAATAAAAAATGACAAAGTTAGTGGAACAAGCAAAAATGAAAAGATGACAAAATTTTAAAGAACGAAAATATATTTGCAACAGTCAACCTTGACACATTTGCCAACGCACACATTTGACCGTAAGTATATTTTAATCTCTATTAATAAAAAATTATTAAAAATCAGATTTTGAAAATTTGTAATGAGATGAATTGAAAATGTTTTTTTAAAAAATAATTTCCATAAAATAATAGTGTAAAATGTAGTCAAAGTAGATCATGTGAACAGTGCAAAAAGTCAATATGTTGCAATTAAAAAAAATGGAGGATAGTATTTGTATAATCTCAATTACACAATTCTCACTATCTTAATCTACGATTCTACGTGAAAAGTTAAAAAGGATACGTTTTAGACTAGTACATGCGTGCTAACATGTATAAAATATGAGTTTGAATGGGGTCTAAAATGCAAGTTTGGCAAGCATACGTTTTCTTTTAGCTTTTGTACTAAATAAAGAGGACTATAATATTTTTAGTTATATGTCTGATATTTTGAGGTTGTTTAATATTTAAGATTTTTAGAAGCTGCTATGAGTAATTGCTGAGATAAATCTTTCACGTTTGTATTAATCAAGTAAAGGTGTAAAATTTAATTCCTAAATATTTAATTCACGATACATGCGTCCCTGCTACTCTGCTTCCATTAGGATTTTACTTCTTATTGGCATTAGGGATTTGAGGAAATTTTGGGTTGAGACTTTCTGTCTTTGTGCTTTTGGGCATTTGCACTTCGACTTTTAGGTACTTTTAACATTTAATAATTTTTGGCAATTGACAATGGGTAATTATGTATAAATTTATGGATTTATCCGATATCCATGATTTAGTTTATTTATTTATTTGTGCAAAAAAATAGACTGATTATACTATGGGTATTATATAAAATTGTCGTACACAGCCCTAACAGTCTGTTCCCTTAAATAAAATTTTGGTTTCTAAAAACTAATGATTACAAAAACATCTGTTTTTAAAAGCTAACAATTACAAGAAAAATGTCAAAAAGTCATGTCCTAAGTCTTGCGTATTTGAATTAAATTCTTCAAACAACTAAAAATAAATTGTCACAAGTAGAAGTCAAAATAAGGCGATTTTCCTAAATATAAATAGTGTGTTGTTCCTAACTATGAATATCATGTTTTCCATAGGTATGAGAAGTAGTTTCTTCCCAAAATAATAGTTTCATACAACGATCACTATCATGTCTTAATGTCTAATAATATCATAATATAACAATGTAGTTCAACATAACACTTCTTCAGTTCAATAAAAGACATAATAATTTTAAGGCTGGCCCTAAAGAGAGGGCTACATACATGGAGGCATTCTGGGCCTAAAAAGACATTGCATCAAATTGAATGCATGATATAAGATTGTATAGTTGCACAAAATTTTGATAGAATAATGGCTGATAATGTGAGAGATTTGATAATCTAGTCCTACTATTTATGTTTGCACCACCGGCCTTTGAACTAAACTTAGAGCTAATAGACGCAACTGAACCAAAAGCGATTTAACTCAATGATCCTAAAATAGACGCAACTGAACCAAAAGCGATCGAAATCCCTCATCGCCCGTCCTAATCTTCTAAAGGAAACAAGAAAACACACAAGCATAGCAAAGTCTGACTCAAAAAACTTACAATAATAAAAAAATATCAACTAGAATTAAAGAAACCTCCAAAAACAATGAGGAGCTTGAAACGGCGGTTTGATAGGCAGAGAAACCTCAAAGACCAAGACGGGCCTTGTATCCAGAGCCCACCTCTATCTCGTTTTTTATGGATCCAGAGTTTTGCTTGCCTTTCCGAACACCAGGCCATCCTCCCCGGTGTCTTTGATCGATACACCTCTCCCTGACAGTCAGAATAAGGCCAAGACATCCCTCAAATGAAGAAGCCTTATTTCCTTTTCCATGAGAAGGGTGCCAAGCATAGTCGGGCGAAGGTCTGCATTGCCGCCGCCCATAGTCCCTCTTCTTCCACCAACAACCAAGCCTGCCCCCTCCTCTTCAAGCAGACAAGCATCAATTGGCCGCCCTAATGTTCCAGAGTTCCCAGTAGGCAACCTGTCCCTACTTCCTCCAATCTCTCTCCCATCCTCAACCACAAGCTTTAACCAAATCAAGGACGAAAAGAAGCGGGGTGCTTGGAACCCAATTAACTTGTTTGTTAGCAGCCTTTTTTGCTAGCAATATACAGACTCTTCATGCTTCCAAAGTGGGTTCTTCAAAATAATTTATGAATGGAAACAGGAAACAATCTTGCAACCCAACACTACCAAAACTATTCCCTGATGAAATGCTAATAGAAAACCAGAGCTTATTGAAATAGGAACGCAACCAAAGAACTCGAATTAACAGCTACTCCATAAATACTTTCACAACCAACAGAAAAAATCAAGAAATCAACAAAACACATATCACTACACGAGAAGCACAACCCAACCGGCCGCTACATCCTATGCCGAGGCAAAGGCGGCGGAAAAACTTCAAACCCTACGAGAGGGTACCCATCCGCTGTATGTATTCAGCTTGTCAATTACAATTTAATACAAGTAAAAAGTCTAGAATAGGGGGGGGGGGGGGGGGGGGGGGGGGGATTTTCTGATAATCCCATCTTTAGCAAATTATATGATACAATTGCTTGTAGTCTTCTACTGTGTAACTGTGTTCATGATACTTAGCGATGAAGATTTTCATATACATAAGGAATCTAAGATCAATCGTCTCCTTCATTTTTATTTATGATAAACTTTTAGCATCAATCCTCTTTTTATGTGAATGTAGAAGAAGTGAAGAGGCCTCATCAAGATTCTTCATTGAAGGAGAAGCTATACCCAACACCCATTACTCTACTCTCAAACTTCCATTTCAAAATGTTTTTTTTTCTAATTACTTCCTACCCCCCACCCCACCCCCAAACCCCTCCAAAACACCCAACCCATTTACCTTTTAAAAATATGAAAAACTAAAAAAAAAAATTGAACCGAACTGGGTCCGAACCGGCCTGTGATTTGGGAGGCCCGTGAACCGTCCCTCTACAGTGCCGGGCCGGTTGGCCCGAACCGTTCAACGAACCGTGCACCAGGCCGGTCCGGGCCGGAACAGTGCCGGTTCAGCCGGTTCTGGTTCGGTTCACCCAGCCTGAGTCTAGTGTTGGACTCAAGTCGGGCCACCCGGCCCGTGGACCGGACCAGCCCGCTACTGTGCAAGACCGGGACCTGTCCGGTTCTCAGGTCCGGGTCGAGCCTAGGCCCGGGGGTAAGGCGGGTCTGGGCTCGGGTCTCACATTTGGCGAACCGGTCCGGCCGGGTCCGGCCCGGTCCCGGGCCAAAATTAATTTTTTTTTCATTTTTGGGGTTCCACCCGGGTTGGGCTTGATGGTTAGGATGGGTTTGGGGGGGTTTGGTAGGGTGGGGGTGAGGGGGGTTAAGAAAGCAAAAAAAAAAACGGAGGCCCGGACCGGACCCGGTGGCTACCCGGGCCGGTCCCGGGTCCACCATTCCTGAATCGCTGGCCCGCCCGGGACTAAGAGATGTGAAGACGTGGAGCTTGGGTGTCTATGATGGAGGGAGAAGAATTTGAACAGATTTAAGAGTTTGAAGTTATTGAATTGTGCTTTGTGAAGAACTATCATTCTTTTACAATCGCATGCACTTTATGAATCGTATACTCCGTATGTATTGTATTACTGTACAATTATATCAAGCACAACTAATGTTTATTTGAATGTGTTAAAAGTCTAAAATCGAAAGAAAGCAATTTTAAAACTATGCATCTCGCCGAGTGGAAGGAAAGCAAATGTTAAAAAATGGTATGTTTGATTATATTTGCCTCAGAATTGCATATACGAATGAAATATGATTAATGTTGATAACTTTTGACACATGCTTCGATTGGTAGTATTATACTATTGAAGAGTAAATAAAATTAAAGTTGAATAAATATAAAAAACAATTCATTCTGTTGAGGGATTATTTTGTTCTGCTCAACATTTTATTTTCTGCTACATACTTTTCTTGTTTTTCCCTAACATTTTTTACCCTGATTCCATAGTGTTTCATTCCAATGAACAAGCTGGTAAATGATGTGAGATTCAAAAAGAAAAACATTGTAAAATATATGTGTGGAAATAATAAACATAAATTAAAAGAAACCCTTACAAGTTACAACCCAACAGATAAATGGATTATGATTTTGCTGATGAACAGCAAGATGAGTGAGGCAAAGAGACTTGTGATGGTGTGTTTTTTCATGGTTGCTGGTGAAGCCTATCCAGCTCTTGTTGGCCCACTAGAACACCTTCAGGATGCTCATCTTCAATGTCTAAATCAGCATTACTACTTGCAGTGCTTCTCTCGGTGGATGAATAGAAACTCCACACGGAGACACAGTTTTCATTTTCTGCAAAACAAAATAAAGAAATATAGCAATTGTAACAAAAAAAGTCAGTTTTTATATACCATGGGGGTTTAAAGGAAATACCGGTCAGGACCAAATCCTCAGAAGAATCGTCAAAATCTAAAAATCTTCGGTTCCCAGATGAAGTTGCAGCCATTGGCAGAAAAGGATGGTAGGAGAAACCATTAATAGTATCTGCAAAGGAAATCAAGATTTCCAAAAATCTTAGGAGAAAATATTGACAGGCAAAATTTCTTCTTTTTTACAAACAGAAATGAAGTGAAAAACCTGATGCAGCCTGAAAGCTTGATACCCAATGTCCTGTTTGTAGATCATAAATATGAACAGAACCGTCCTGGAAGAGCAAATGCATAAACACAAATTAGCCTAAAATTATTTATAGCATTGAGTGTCTCTGCGACATTGTTCAAATTTTGATGTACGTTGATACCTGCCCACCAGTTCCAAGGTGGTGACCGTGGGGTTCAACATCAAAATATATTCTCTGGTTGGTAGTTTCAGATGATCTGTACAGCCTGTTCACATGTTGCAGACAGGGATAGTGAAAATTAAAGTTCTTCTAAGCAATTGTATTGAATGTAATAAATGAAGTCAAGAGTGGTTTTAATCACAAGTCAACATGAAGCAGATGGTGAATAAGGTTCATGTATCAATGACACAGTGACCAAAATCCATTCAAGCCAAACAAAGAACAACCATAGCAGTTACCCAAGTTGAATTAGATCTAATGGAAAGATGTAGCCTTCCTAAAATCAACATGAATTAAAATACTACAGTATACAACATTCAGAATATAATTTTTTTTAAAACACGCATGGAAATGGTTTTTCTCCAATGTACTACTAATTACTCTTCGAGGAAAGTCTTCAATAAAATGTTTGTCAAATATCCTTAACTTTTTGTGTCAATAATTTGTGTGGTCTGGGCACAATAAATTAGATTTGGATCATTCTCACTTATTTTGATAATAACCATTTAATAGTGAAACAAATTACTGCAAATAAAGATGGAACTAACCAGTGCTCATCATTATTATGGACTATGGAGTGTATAACAATTACTACTTCCATCCCCAAAAATGAGTTTTATTTGGCCAATGTACAACATCTAAATATAGTAAGGTACAGCTATTAATAATCAAAACTTTAGCTATGTTTAAATTTATCTGTTGCTGTTGTTGTTTAAATTTATCTGTTGGTTTAATAAAACTTAACATCTGTAACTTAATTGGAACACTTTATATATATATATATATATATATATATATATATATATAAACAAAACTGGCTTTTTTGTTTAAATGAGACTCTTTTTAGGACAAAAGTAAGTCTTCAAAGGGAACTCTTTGTTTATTGGACAGAGGGAGCATATCAATCGAGACATTAAAAATATTACTTCTATGCTTGAAGAGTTGAAGGAAGCATTTTCTTTTGTCAATTAAACACATCAACTCTACACACTTTCAGCAACTAAATAAGCATTGAACACTTATGATGACACTATTCAACTAACAAGTCATCCCATAAGGACAATGAGTATCCAAGAAAACAGTAGGACTTACTTGTAAACAACTTCAACAGTATTCCGGATGTCCCAGCAGAGAATATAAGGATCCTATACCCAACATAGAATAGCTTTGTTGGAATACTTCAAGATAGGTACATGACGCAACATGCACAGTTTCAGTATTACCTTACGCCCTCCAGTGTACAAGTAGTTTCCATCTTTTGAAAATTGCACCTGAAAGAGTGTATATTGCTTACTTTACTTTCAAAAGTATATGTACATGAGTTGTGACTAAAAAACGATGGCCAAGTCCGGACTTACTTGAGTGACGCCACCTTCTTGGCCATGCAATAAATATAGCAATTCCATGTTATCTTCTCTATACAATGCAGTGCTTTGGCTATATGAACCAGTAGCTAGCAATCCATTCTGGCTAGGAGAGAACGCAATTGAGGATATGATGCCTGTCATAAAATTGAAATTTTTGTCACTACGAAGAACACAATAAGTAAAAGACTTGGAAAAGAAAATATTGTGAGCATTCTTGCAAAACTCCCAGGTAGACCCATTTAATCCCTGCCTAGGCCCCACCTAATTGTACCTCTACTCCTTGGGGAGCAGAAGTAGCAGCAGATCCAAACCTAATTGTACTCAGGGTCAGGCCAATTTCAAAATCCCTGAGTGGGTGAGTGCAATAAATGTTGTATGAAATAGGACATGGAAACATATAGTAAGCGCAAGGTTCATAAAGCTAAAAGGAAAAACAATATTTAGAATTGAAATCCTCTAAGACCATATTTTGAATAGCACTCGTTTTAATTAGTCGAAATCATGATAAAATGTGTCTTATATATAATACCTTTGTCCCATCGGACATTGCCAACTTAAAGTTATGTGTGGAATCATTTTCATTTTCATTTTCATTTACCCCAGTGCCGCAATTCGCAAAGGCTCCCACCTACGGTGGAGTAAGGGGGGGTCGGATGTACGCAGTCTTACCCCTGTACTAAAGCAGGGAGAGACTGTTTCCGGATGACCCATAGTGAAAATCCCGTCCAAAATTGCATCGACGGGAATAAGGAATAAGGAAAGTAAATAATTTGTGGTTGAATTTGTGCAGAGAGAGAAATAAACACAACCACAAACTAATTATTTTGAATGGAAAGTGAAAAAAGTTTTGGTACAAAAAAGGGCAAAGTCCAATGGGATAGAGGGATGTGGTACACAAGATTTGAACTAATATATTTATGACCAACTTACATCTAATTTTTTTCTTCAAAGTCTTTATAATTTGATCATGACCAAAAAAATACCTGATTGCCCTTCCTTTTTACCATCACAAGTGGAATGGTGTCCATAATCTCTTCCAGGTCGGTGAATATCAAATACTCGAAGAGATTTGTTGTATCCTGCAAATATCCTGGAAAGGATAAATAACAAAAACACTTTGACTTTTTTTAACTACAATAAACAAAAACAAATAACAGTAACCAGCAGCATCGACAATCAATACTACGAATTTTCTCATTGAATAAGATAAGGCACCATGAATAGACTTTATCATCTTAAGGCACCATGAATAGACTTTATCATCTGTAAAACATAGTTTTCAACTGTTTAACAAATCAAAACTGAAATAGTGAAAGCTTACTTAGTCCCTGAAGGGTTGAAAGCAATTGAAAAGGCAGCTGTAATTTCATCCACTGCATTATAAGCACGATATGTGCACCGTAGCTGCAAATTACAAGTGAATATCAACCATTGATGACAAAACATCATTAACTTTGTCAACACCTTGAATGATGATTATATCACACACCTGTCCAGAAAAAGCATCCCACAGATGAATAGGATGGTCACGAGTAGAAGTAGCAAAAACACATGTATCTGGACCTGAATCACATTAACCAAATTTATATTACATCAGCAGGACCTGCTATTGACTTCATCAGATGAATTTACTAACTAATTATTTAACAGTAACTGACATACTTGCAGACGACATGCAAGGGTACCAGCAGTAGTCATAAACAGATTCTCCTTCACTAATCACTACACTTGCTGAATAGGAATCTGCATATTGTTGGTCGTACTGTCAATGTATAGAGTTAACTTCAGTCAAGTTTTATGTCAATGCAGCACAGATTTAATAATCAGACCATTCATGCAATATGTTACTTAGAAGGGCAATAACATAAGAAGACAAATCTAGAGGTCCAAAGAGACTGCCTATCAGAAAAAGCTTACCGCTTTCTTCAGCTGCTGAGCTGTCAGCTATAAGGTATCCACTTTCGTCATAGGGTCTAAAGAAAGGAGGGGATTAATGAGTGAGAGCAATTTCATATCATATCATAAATGCAAATGCCTGATATACACAATTTACAAGTCTTGCTATTCATTTCATAAACCACCTCTAAGATTGTTCAATTTTTATTTTAAACTTTTTTCAGTGAAAGTTATTCAAGAAGGTAAAGTAAAAAATCTATCTTTTAAGAAGGGAAGTGCTAGCTTACAGTGAGAATATACTAAGAGTGTTGTCGTCAGAGCAAGTGAGGAAGCAAGAACCATCAGGTGACCTACAAACAAGCAGAATACGTAGAAAAAGTAATCGAATTTTCAATTGAACAAACACATATCCATGGGTATTGGGTAGAAATGCATACCATTTGACTCCCTTTAAAAACTTGTTAGGGTTTGAAGGGGTTCGGAATTGGTTGAAAAAATGATAACTGCGATAGGGCGGAAGAGCGTAGTTGATGACCGGCCAAGATTGGGAGGGTCCGTCCAATTGAGTATCAGTGATTTCGCCCGCTTCAGTTTCGATGTTGAGCTGCCGCTCTGCTGCTTCTACTTCTACAGCCATTATTTCTCTATAGAAGTCTCTCAACCCTTCTCCTTAGCCCCACTTTCCTCCACGAACTTTGAAATGTTAGCGCCAAAAATGAGATTTTTTTTTCTTGTTGTTGTTGCTCTGCACACATTCGACGATAGAGTGCCTTTTGTTCATATAAGTTTTGACTAGCCATGTGCAACACGGGCCGGCAGGCCCATATAAATGGGCGGGACTGGACATGTATAAGTGCCCACTTGGCCGGCCCGAGCCTGGCCCGTAAAAAATATGGGCAGGATTGTGTTATATTGTAGTAAAAAAGCCTGACCCGGAAAATTAATAATATATGTAGTACACATTACTAGTATTAATTTATATAATACGTATTATATATTTATATCTATACTCATACGTACACAATGAACCTCATTAGTTACGGAGTACTTCGTATTACTTACTCTTTATTTCCCATTAGTGAACCCTACATTTTATTACCCATCATATTAATGGCCTCAAAGAAGATCTAATTAACCTTACCCCCATTTGATCGGCAGAGTAGCAGTTGAGTAGCCAAACAAAAAACATACTAGATTACTAGAGCAGATCAATTGTTCAAAATAGTTTGTGTACATCATGAAGGCATATTTATATTAGTTTGTTCATTAATTACTTTTAAAATGGTGTGATATTATTTTAAAAATCCTGTCAACATTTTTATAAAATTTAAACAATGGTAAACTTTCCCGGGCCGGGCGGCCCGGTGGACTATCAGGCCCGCTACTATGGGCGGACTTGAACATGGGAGGTGGCCCATTTGATCCGGGTCGGCCCGGGCCCGAGCACATAAATGGACAGAGTTTTAGATAAAGCCCGACCCGAAACCGACTCAAACTCATGTTTGTACAGGTCTAGTTTTGACGCAGGTTTGGGTGTGTGTTTTGGAGGGTAAGAAGTTGTTCTCTTCGTCTAAATCTTAATACTTATTCCTTATTCTTATTTTATTCATATCAGGTCAGATCAGAAAGATTCAGATTCAGATCAGATCAGATCAGAAACATTCAGATCAGATCAGAAACATTCAGATCAGATCAGAAGCATTCAGATCAGATCAGAAGCATGCAGATCAGATCAGAAGCATTCAGATCAGATCAGAAGCATTCAGATCAGATCAGATTAGTTTAGAAATATTCATACCAAATTGGAAGCATTATATTATTATGTATTATATATATTACTATTACTATTACTATTATTACTATTATTATTGTTATTTATTATTATTATCATTATTATTATTATTAATATAATTACTATTATTATTACTATTATATAATATTATATATTACTATTATGTTTTACGGAGTAATTTTTAGTATTGATTTTTTAATAAATGCTAAAATTGAGTACTCTGTACCAATCCATCTAATCTAAATATATAATATTTTCACCATTCGAAAGATGTTTCACTGTACTAAAGCCCCGATGGTGGATACTACATAGGATTCCGTTAATGGAAATTCAATATCAACTTGTGATTATGGTATTAACTTTCGCACTGCATAACTTTATCCGTCTTTACGAGTTGGATATTCCAATTTCAAGTGCAATCACCATTGAGCCAAGTAGTGACACTAGCATGTTTAATCCAGAACGCAAACAAGAAATGGAAAAAGTGCAAGCACAAATAGCTGCTGAAATTTGGCGCTCAATTCGACGTTAAATGAATATGGCACTAAGTACATTTATATTTTTTGTTTTTTTGCAATTGAGTTGAATAAGAACAAACTCATGTGTTTGTCATTTCTACGTTACTCTCATTATGTGCAAGAATTTTATATTGCTTCGTTTATTGTCAAATATTTATAATATTGTTAAAAAGGTTATTAATATCACTACTACTACCTATTATTATTATTATTATTATTATTACTATTATTATTACTATTATTATTACTATTATTATTACTATTATTATTACTACTACTACTACTATTATTGTTATTATTATTATTATTATTATTATTGTTACAGAGTATTATTTTTATTATACTTATTAAATAATAATAATAATAATAGTTATTATTACTATTATAATTATTATTGTTATGGTTATTATTCTTATTATTATATACCAATTTAGAAAGTTAAGATCAGATCAGAAGGATTCAGATCAAATCAGAATCAAAAACATTCGGATCAGACTAGACCGATTCAGATCAGATCAGAAACATTCAGATCAGACAGATTCAGATCAGATCAGATCAGAAAGATTCATATCAGATCAGATCAGATCAGAAAAATCAGATCAGATCAGATCAGAACTTAAAAAATTCAGATCAGAAACATTCAGATCAGGTGAAGAGAACAACTTCTAAGGTTCTACTATGGGTAGGGTTTGACTTTTCAATTAATAAATATTTTTTAAAATAAAATGACCAAATAAGCCATGTTAAGTTACTCATAACGTGTTAACTTTCACTTGTAAAATAGATTATATTGTTTGGCTAGATGTGTAATTAATTTTTAAATTGCACGCAAAGTCTTTACTTCATAAAAATCATGTAAAGTATTTTACCACACACCCCACGTAAAATACTTTACATAGTACAGTTTGCATGGTAAAGCAATACTTTACACTGTGAAATGTTTAGAAAAAAGGCTACAATTTGCATTAAATAATCAAAGCAAACAACATACACATTTTATGTTCTCACACTTCGCATGCAAAGTAATTCATTTACATCCTACCAAACGCCCTATTAAGTTAATAATAAGACATATAAATTAAATACAATGGCTGCTTAAACAATTGCTTACATATATATTATATTTAATATTATACATTATATAAACAATACTTTGTATTATGTGTATTATACACATAATATTATATTACATTATATTATATTATATTACATTATATTATATTATATTATATTATATTATATTATATTATATTATATTATATTATATTATATTATATTATATTATATTATATTATATTATATTATATTATATTATATTATATTATATTATATTATATTATATTATATTATATTATATTATATTATATTATATTATATTATATTATATTATATTATATTATATTATATTATATTATATTATATTATATTATATTATATTATATTATATTATATTATATTATATTATATTATATTATATTATATTATATGATATTATATGATATTATAATATTATATTACATTATATTACATTATATTATATTATATTATATTATATTACATTATATTACATTATATTACATTATACTGTATTATACTGTATTATACTGTATTATACTGTATTATACTGTATTATACTGTATTATACTGTATTATACTGTATTATACTGTATTATACTGTATTATACTGTATTATACTGTATGATACTGTATGATACTGTATTATACTGTATGATACTGTATTATACTGTATGATACTGTATTATACTATATTATACTATATTATATTATACTATATTATACTATATTATATTATATTATATTATACTATATTATACTATATTATACTATATTATATTATATTATATTATATTATATTATACTATATTATATTATATTATATTATATTATATTATATTATATTATATTATATTATATTATATTATATTATATTATATTATATTATATTATATTATATTATATTATATTATATTATATTATATTATATTATATTATATTATATTATATTATATTATATTTTATTATATTATATTATATTTTATTATATTATATTACTTCCTCCGTCCCTCATTGAATTGCAAACTTTGATTGGCACAAGGATTAAGGGAGAACAATAAATGATGTCTGGTTTTTACACTTTTGTCCATCTTCTTAAAAGTAGATGTCTTTATGTTAATGAAAAAAAGTAAATGTAAGGGTAAATTTGTCACTTTATTTTTATCTACATACCTAAAATAGAAAGTGGAAAATCATTTTGGAACAACCAAAATAGAAAATTTTGCAAATCAAATTGGGACGGAGTGAGTATATTATATTATATTATATTATATTATATTATATTATATTATATTATATTATATTATATTATATTATATTATATTATATTATATTATATTATATTATATTATATTATATTATATTATATTATATTATATTATATTATATTATATTATATTATATTATATTATATTATATTATATTATATTATATTATATTATATTATATTATATTATATTATATTATATTATATTATATTATATTATATTATATTATATTATATTATATTATATTATATTATATTATATTATATTATATTATATTATATTATATTATATTATATTACATTATATTACATTAGATTACATTAGATTATATTACATTATATTACATTAGATTACATTAGATTATATTACATTATATTATATTACATTATATTATATTACATTATATTATATTACATTATATTATATTACATTATATTATATTACATTATATTATATTACATTATATTATATTATATTATATTATATTATATTATATTATATTATATTATATTATATTATATTATATTATATTATATTATATTATATTATATTATATTATATTATATTATATTATATTATATTATATTATATTATATTATATTATATTATATTATATTATATTATATTATATTATATTATATTATATTATATTATATTATATTATATTATATTATATTATATTATATTATATTATATTATATTATATTATATTATATTATATTATATTATATTATATTATATTATATTATATTATATTATATTATATTATATTATATTATATTATATTATATTATATTATATTATATTATATTATATTATATTATATTATATTATATTATATTATATTATATTGTATTGTATTATATTATATTGTATTATATTATATTATACTCCCTCTGTCCCCATATAATTGTCCCATTTTTTCATTTTTGGATGTCCCTCTATTATTGTCTCATACTCGCTCTGTTTCACAATCTTTGACACAGTTTTGACTTGTCAAGAATTAAGGAAAAATGTCACTGAAGGGTAAATTTTACTGTAGAGTACACTGTTTGGCACCGTTTGAACACTGTTTGGCATTGTTTGAACACTGTTTTGCACTGTTTTGGTAAAGATTTGTTTACCAAATAAGGAAATAAGGAAGTGTGCCATTGATTGTGAAACAGCCAAAAAAGGAAAGTGTGTCAAAGATTATGAAACGGATGGAGTATCATATTTGGTAACATTTATGTGGCTCTAATTCATTCTTACTTTATTCCCATTTTATCAACTCATTATTAACCACACAGTTCTACTTTTCTTAAAAATTACATTACTCTCTTCCGTCCCAATATTAGGAGGACGGAGGTAGTATTATGTTATGTTGTGTTATCTTATGTTATGTTATACTACCTCCGTCCCTTAAAACTTTGCCAAAGTTGACCGACACGGAAAATAATAAAGTAAAAATTGTGTGGTTGAGGTTTGTATAGAAGAGAGATAAATAACAGAAACCACAAAATAATTGATTAAAAGGGAAAGTGACAAAGTTTTTTGGGACATCCCAAAAAGGAAAGACGACAAAGTTTTAAGGGACGGAGGGAGTATATATTATGTTATGTTATATACATGTGTTATATGAATGTGCGTATGTATAAGATTGTTTTGAACATTTTAATATTAAACAATATTTTAAATCGTGTGAAGTGCATGTGTGCTTTTAGCATGCGCACTACTTATTTAATGCACCGTTTACTAACACATGCCTGAGTAAGGACTGCTTATAACCGGTGAAGTAGATATGTCCTTAAGGCATCTATAGTTTTCAATAATTTTAATGAAAATGTCTGAAAGAATACAACCGATTGATGTCTTGAATTCTTAAGAATCGTCGATCTATGCTGGTAGTGTGACTAGGATGAGTGGGCGATTGGGGAGAGAGGGGATGCCTTGTCGTCGTTCTCTATATGACTAAGCTGAAGGTGACATTGCTATAGGAGATTCTTGGTAGGAGTGTGACCCAACTCGACTATTCTTTTATTGTTGTGTTAGTTCTGTTCTATGGCGGTTCTTGTCCGGGTCCCAATGCTCTCTTACGTTTTATTCTCCCTCGGTGTGGGGAACTGCTTTGGTGATCCGGCTACCCAAAATATGTAAGCCGCTACTACCATTGAAGTCAAGCAACGAGAAATATTGCAGGTTGCTAAGTGCTGCCTCTCCAATAACCAATCATTGTGGGTCGTACAGTCAATAATGCTAAACAATGTGTGGTAATTGGCAAATTGAATAGCCCAAAGAGTGACCTCATTAATCATACATGTTAAACCTTAAATCCAGAATGCTAACTCCTAAACCCTATGAGTATTTTAGACTAAATATATTACACTCTCTACACTAAAGACTACTTAAGTAATAGCTAAAACATATGCAGTACTCTTTTAGGAAGGGAAACAAATTATTCTCTATGGATGAAATATATCTTTTTTAATAGTTGGAGCTAAAGTGTTTCTCAAGTATGTACTTCTTAATACACTAGTTAGGTAAAGTATTTAAGAATAATGAAAAAAGGAACAAAAACATTTATTTAATACACTACTCTTATCTCATTTTATGTACAAAAAAATTCTCAATTCAAAAAGTCTTATAGTTTAGCAAAATGAATCTCAATTATAGTTCATTACTAGTGTAGCGTTCGGGGCATACCCTGATAATGGTGTTACTTTTATATAGATTTAGATGAAAAATATTGATAGCGAATATGAATTATTTATAGGATCATAGGTTCGAATAGACTCGATATCTATTATAAATTAATCTAAACTGATTATAAATTCATATTAGAAATTCCTTCCAAATGAATGTTCGTGTGAGACTTGTCTCGGGCCGTCGCCGCCGTCCGGCCGGCTGGACAGGTCGGGTCGGGTTATGGGTACAGGTGGGTACTCGCATGGCTTTAAGACTTAAACATTATTTTTTTGTACAAATTATTTTCGGATAAAAGCAAATTTAAGAGAAGGGTCGCTACCTTTTCTTAACAGGCACCTTTTGGGATTGTGTCTCCTGGCCAGAGCATTATAAATCCCATTACGAGGCCTGCGTTTTTCAATCGAGTAGAAGTCTGAAAATGCTCCAAGCTTTCTTCATCTTCCTCATCCAAATTCCACCACTTTAGTGCATCATTTGGTTCGTCGGAGTCCTTCGGGAACGGAAAACCGTTTGATCATGGGAGATAATTGCTAGCGGGTAAATTTGTCTTAAGAAGACAACACGCATTTGTTGGGCTCAGTTCAATCATCTACAATTCCGTACGCTTCTCGTTCTTCATAATTATTTATTTAATTATTTATTTTGTAGATTTTAGAGATACGCAAACAACAATCAATACAAAAACTGAAAGATAAATTAACTATTAAAAGGTAAAAATTATTGATATAGGAATTAGATGATTGAAAATTATCAGTTAGAGATCTTAAGTATGAAAGTATCATATGTTTTTATTTTTCCATTTTTTATTTATTTTGTTGGTAAACTTTTATGATTTTTTCCACAGAAGTTTATTATTTTAGTAAGGTTAAAAAAATAAAAAAGTATGTTTGCACCCGATTCCTTCATAAACTTTTGAACTTATAGAGTACATATGTAATTTTTTTGAAGGGTGCAAAATCAATTTACTCCAAAACCATGTAATTTTATATTTTTTAAAATCATCAAAGTTCTTGTTGGAAAAATAGAAGTATTTCAAATGAATAAAATATACTACATATAAAATTATTATCTTATATATTATCTCATAACACTACTTTATTAATCAAGTTTATATTTTCCTATACTCCATTATTAAATAATGAATTGAGCTCTTCAAAATAATTACGTTAAGCACTTATTATGGGAAACATTAACATCCTTAATGTTTAATGACATTTTCAATGAGTGTAATGGAATTGATGGTGTGCTCCAACGTTTAGAAACTTTAATGTATACGAACGTTATTCTATCTGGGCAGCAAGTTCGGTTTCTTTTTTTTTTTTTTTGAAAGTTTATTCAACGAATTTGCTGGGCATATACGTGTATATATACACGTTTGCATGGAGGTGAAACAGATACAGAATCGGCCTAAAAATTTCACCTATTATTGTTTTTATACTAGAGAGAATACATTACTAGCGAAATAGCAAATAATTTTTGAGCTAAAACATCCCTTCTATTTTTACTCTGCTGGATTAATAATTTTCTACTCTCGTTGTTCTGTTACCGGCTTACGCCGAAGAGCTCGTTTCATCTTGGGGAAAGGTTTTCACTAGTCGGAAATACTTTCTTGAGGACAGCGTTTACGCGACTCGAGCTATATTATTTTCTAACGTTTTTTGCAGGTTTATCCGGCCAATTTCCACCAACAATCTCAAGAAAGTATGGCGTCGGATACACCTGCTCAAATCATTTCCATTCCCGACACACCAAACGGAGCTGCAAATTCTTCCGCCCAGCCAGACTCACACGTCAACATGCAGCCCGTTCATGCGAAGCCATTTCCCGATATTTCCAAGATTGAAGTATTTTCTGGGGCAAATTTCAAAAGATGGCAAGAACGTTTGTTCTCAACACTTGACATGCATGGTGTTGCTGATGCTCTCACCCACGCCATGCCCGACGACAAATCTCCCGAAGGCATCAAACTCCTTCAACAATGGACCTACTCGAATAAGGTTTGCCGTCACACTATTCTGAGTACTTTATCTAACGAGCTCTTTGATGTTTATTGCACGAAAAAAGTGGCCAAGGAAATATGGGATTCTATGATTGCCAAGTACACAGCCGAGGACACCGTCAAACAAAAATTTGTGATAGGAAACTATTACAAATGGGAAATGAAAGACGACAAGGACATAAAGGCACAAATTCATGAATATCAAACGCTTTTGGAGGACCTCAAAGGCGTGCAGATCGAGCTGCCCGAACCTTTTGTTGCCGGGATCCTCATTGAAAAATTGCCCGAGTCATGGAAGGACTACAAGCGCGACCTCAAGCACAAATTTGGACCCATGTCATTAAATGAAGTGATCACACACATTATCATTGAAGACACCAATAGGAGGGAGGGCTCCAAGGCTCAAATCATGCAATACACCTCCAACGCCAACCTAGTGGAGACTCAAAACAAAAGGAGGTATAATAATAATAATGAAGATAATAACAAGCCCAATTACAATAAGCCTAAATCTAACACCAGCTTTAAAAAGGAAAAACATTGTTATGTGTGTGGAAAACCGGGACATTTTGCAGCACAATGTAGGAAACGGGCAACTATGAGAAACAACAAACCACCTAGACCAAGTGCAAACTTGGTTCAAAATGATGATGTCATTGCGGCGGTTGTTTCTCAAACTTGTTTGGTGTCCGATGTGAATGAATGGGTGGTAGATTCTGGGGCTACCAAGCACATTTGTAAAAACAAAAGTGCTTTTTCCTCCTATACTCCTATAGGGGATGGTGAAGAACAAGTGTATCTTGGTGACTCTCACACAACCAAGGTGCATGGTAAGGGAAAAGTTGTTCTTAAGCTCACATCGGGGAAAACGTTGTCCTTGAATGATGTGCTTCATGTGCCTGAAATTCGCACTAATTTAGTCTCGGTTTCACTTTTGGGGAAAGCTGGAGTTAAGGTGTCCTTTGAATCGGACAAAATTGTGATGACTAAAAATAATGTCTTTGTGGGAAAAGGCTATTGTAATCATGGACTGTTTGTTCTCAATGTTTCTGAAATAATGAATTGAATGTCTTTTGCTTATTTGATCGACTCCTATAATGTGTGACATACTAGATTAATATATGAAAATGATTCTTATATCTAATTGTTAAATGTTTGAGGTTTGATTTCTAGTATAATATATATATACATACATATACACACACACACACACACACACACACACATATATATATATATATATATATATATATATATATATATATAATGACTCTAGAAAATTGTGATGTTTGTGTTCTATCATAATTTTCATTGTGATGTTTGTGATCAATCTAAACCAAAAAAAAAAAAAAATGAGGTGGAGAGAATATAATTTTATTTCGGGATTTTAAGTGGCATTCAAATTGTGTTGATCTTTATATCTGTTGATTCCGCGATACGTACTATATGAAACTCCTAAATATTCTAAGATTGATATTTAGTGATATGGGAGCACCTCTAGAAAATTGTGATATATTTGATGTTTTATATAAATTTTATTAGAGCATCTACACTGTGTTTAGAGGTGGCAAAAGTTCTTTGTCACATTAATTGGTGATTTTTTGAGATAAACTAAATTTTATCTTATTTAAATTTAAAGGGCGAGTCTTATTTGATAAAATCATTGTGTACAAATAAAGGTTGAGATATAAATTATCTCTCTATGAAGTCTAGAATGGTTATGCACCTGTTTTGAAATATTTAAAATTGTGGGGGTGCTTAGTTTAATTTTTATTATCTATATCTTTGAGTGAAAATGAGCTTTATAACTCTTTGCTACTTTTGCATAAACTTAAACAGTGGAGCACATATATATTTTTTCTTAAATTGAAGATATGGTGTGCTAATGTGCATCCAAATTATTGGATGTTTATTACATTTTATAAATTTTACTAGGCCCGACATAGTTTGTGTTGTCGGAAGATTGAGCCGATATACTCATGACCCAAGTAGGGATCATTGGACTGCGTTGAGGCGGTTATTGAGATATTTGAGACGTACCATTAATTATGGTATTTTTTTTGAGATTATCCGTTGTAATCTATTGATACAACGATGATATGTTTTATTGAGAAATATTCATTATTCTAGAGCGGTACAATGATGTTATATGAGAATTATCCATTGTACTATAATGATGCAATGATGGTATATATGTTATTGATAATTATCCGATGTACTAGAGGGTCACATTGATGGTATATTTTGTTGAGAGTTATCCGTTGTATTGCCGGGATACAACGACGGCATCTGAGTATACTCAAATGAGATAAATTAAAATAGTGGATATCCATTCACCCTTAAAAGTGGTGCAATGATGTTTGACAATGGAATTATTTCCATTAATTTTGTGAAGTCAGAAGGAATTAGCTACTCCTTTGACAGAATCCCTAGGGTGAAAAATGATAACCGAAACATCGAAGGAAATGGGACTAGTGTCACTTTGAAACAAATGGGGATGGGAACCCAACTTGTGTGATTGGAGATCCCATGAAGCAAGTTCAAATGGGTAATAACAAGTCTTCCATTTAGTTCTGCTAGCCTAACTAAATTTGTCCATTTCCATGATGTGAGATATAGGCTAGAAACCGCATTCTCTGTGAGGGTGAGCTAAAAGCTCTTAATGATTATCATAGCCCTGAATTTTAGGGTGGTGTGCAAAAGCGGTACACACTTGATGATATCACCTATATGAGTGTGAGGTGGGGCCGCCTCCATGAAGCATGACAAAACTTCTAGAGCACTCATGAACACCAAGCACGCGCATGGCCTTACGGCGCACAACGGCGTAATAACGAGAAATTGTGCAGGGTGAGACACGATCGTTAAGACCCTGATTTACCAACAGTAGCTTGTTGGTTTCAAGAAACTATAGGTTTCACCATAAGCTCGGTTTATTAAGACTTAATCGTCTCGGTTTGGTTTCAAGTCTACGGACACCAAACTTAAAGTCTCATTCCTTTAATCCAGCAGAAATTTTCTAAATTATTTTTCTAACCTAATATTCATTTGAAATATGTGGGGGATTGTTGGAAAAATAGAAGTATTTCAAATGAATAAAATATACTACATATAAAATTATTATCTTATATATTATCTCATAACACTACTTT
Source organism: Cuscuta europaea (assembly GCA_945859875.1). Taxonomy (NCBI): domain Eukaryota; kingdom Viridiplantae; phylum Streptophyta; class Magnoliopsida; order Solanales; family Convolvulaceae; genus Cuscuta; species Cuscuta europaea. Next base: position 14,248,169 of record CAMAPE010000004.1, read on the forward strand.
ATTAATCAAGTTTATATTTTCCTATACTCCATTATTAAATAATGAATTGAGCTCTTCAAAATAATTACGTTAAGCACTTATTATGGGAAACATTAACATCCTTAATGTTTAATGACATTTTCAATGAGTGTAATGGAATTGATGGTGTGCTCCAACGTTTAGAAACTTTAATGTATACGAACGTTATTCTATCTGGGCAGCAAGTTCGGTTTCTTTTTTTTTTTTTTTGAAAGTTTATTCAACGAATTTGCTGGGCATATACGTGTATATATACACGTTTGCATGGAGGTGAAACAGATATAGAATCGGCCTAAAAATTTCACCTATTATTGTTTTTATACTAGAGAGAATGCATTACTAGCGAAATAGTAAATAATTTTTGAGCTAAAACATCCCTTCTATTTTTACTCTGCTGGATTAATAATTTTCTACTCTCGTTGTTCTGTTACCGGCTTACGCCGAAGAGCTCGTTTCATCTTGGGGAAAGGTTTTCACTAGTCGGAAATACTTTCTTGAGGACAGCGTTTACGCGACTCGAGCTATATTATTTTCTAACGTTTTTTGCAGGTTTATCCGGCCAATTTCCACCAACAGTTCTTTCCACCTCTACCTTGAAACATTGAGGTGACTTGAACTTTTCATTGTGGGAGGGGACTTGGAATAGAGGAATATGTTGGAGCCAAACTATTACTTCCTAGTTTCATCCTACATACTCTGCATGAGTTATTTAATTACTAACAGTTCAATTCATAATCATTGTTAGTGATTTGATTCAGAATTTTTTATATTAAAGATATGTCATTTGAATCGTTAAAGTATTGTTTTTAAAAAACAGTAATAATGGTACTAACCATCATCAACATCGCCAACAACATAATAAGTGACACTTGGACAACAAAATAATTTAAATGTAAATAGAGAAAGTAGAAGTAATAATTTATACACTAGATTAAATACATTAAACTCAATTTTTACAAATTAAGCTTTGTTCCATCAAAGAAATTGTACAGGTGTATAAGTGGCCTAACAAAATGGAGTTGTTTGTATATATTTTTTGTTTTACGATCTTCAAGATGATTGTGATTACTTACATGCAAAATGTAACAATGTATATATACATATAAGATACACATGCTAATTTAGTGTGTGTTTTCAATTTTTAAGTACATGATCTAGATGTTTTATCATTGCTACCGTGCGATCTACAACCTATCTTGTTACGCACAATTACATTTCATAGTTTATTTGTGAATAAAATTGATTTTTCTCATTCTATTTAGGGTTCACCTGATTTAGTTTTAACTTGTGTTTGAAATGATTATAACTTTATATAATTGCATACTTTGTAATTTGAACCTTTGACATTATGTGATAGAAAGTAAATTACTATCTCACCCTTATTGTGAATTACTCTCTCCGGCCTGAATTAATTGTTTTGTTTTCCTTATTGAGATGCCCCAAAATAATAGATATTCCTCTTTTGACAATAATATGTAACTAATATCAATTCACATTTTCTCTAGTCAAATTTCAATTACACTTTTAACTTTTCAACTACTTTATTAAAACCTGATATTTGTAAACACTATATGATATAGGGATGTGGAGGGGGAGAGAAAATTAAGAACCACAAATTAATTATTTAAAAGTAAGGGTGATAAACTTTATAGGGCAATAAAAAATTGTTGTCATGGTTTTTTTGAAAGGAAATTGTTGTCATAGTTGTTGATAACCGCTTACGCGGCGTTGTAGTAAAACGGAGTCTAACTTTTCGTTTTTTCCCCGAGTATCGTGTCTCTTGAGAAATGACGGAGGAGTTTCTTGATTTTAAATCCAGTCACAGGTTATCGCAAATTATTGGAAGCTTTCCAAATTAAAACTTTTGATTGATTTTCTAAACTAATTTTTGAAAAGGAAAGTAAATTAAATTATGCAAAATACTAATAATGGCTCAAAATAAACTAAATGAAAAATATAATATTAAACTCTAAATGGATTGATCAAAGAAGGGCAATGAATTGAATTATAAAATATGGGTACATCCTTTTAGACTGGACCTAATAATTAGGAGTAAATAAAGATTGGACTAGTAATTTCTTTTCTCATTGACAAGATTTAAGTTACTTTCACTAATTTATCCTATTTCTAGGCTTCATTAATGTGTTTAAAATGGTTGGCCTAAATTATATTCTAATTTCATAGACAAGATAGATATAACTTCCCGCATTTTAGCTAACAAAATGGTCAACTTCATTAATTAATTATATTTCTCATATTAAACAATTGAATTTATTCCTCATAGACAAAGATTAAATTCTATCCATTAATTTATCCTATCTCTAGGCTTCATTAATGTGCTCATTATGTTTGGCTTAAACTATTTATAATCTCATAGACAATTTATAAATAATCTTCCAAAGTTTAATTAATGAAATGACCAAATCTATTAAGTAATCAATTTAATCATTTTAAACAACTAGTCCATAAAATTAGTTAAACTCCTAATTTTCGGTCAAACAAGGTCAACCCATATTCTTTAATTCAACTCATGCCCAATAGTAAATTAACTACAACAACTCATTACTAGTTTTAACGCTTTACATATAAAATAAGATATGATCATAAATCATAACAAAATAAAATATTAAAGTGAATACTTCCAACATCTAAACTTTTGTTTCTATCACAAATAAACATCATTTATACTAGGTATTGAGTTTATCTAAGTAGGAGATTAATATAACAACAAGAACTATTTTTCTTGAATAAATATGGAAAATACGAAATTCTTAAAATTAATGCAGAGAATGTATCACTAACATTTTGAAAAAAACAACATATTCAGAATCTACACGATGAGAAGATGAATTTTCATATAAAGAACTTACAAATTGGAGCCAAAATGAGAAAGATATGAAAGATTGAAGTTGAAGGTCCAACAATGGTGGAAATCCGAGCTTTGAGGAGGAAGAAGACACCCTTTTTGATCTGACTTGGGTGTGAGATGGTGTGTTTTGAGTTGGGGATGGAAGATGGCTTTTATAGCCGGAGTTTTGTGGAAGGCGGTCTGAAGGGCGGCCGCCCTCCGGCCATGGTCGACAGCCTTCCATCAAATCACCGACAAAGCTGCGTGCACGCGTCAAATCCGCCAAAGGGCGGCCGCCTCTTTAGCCGCCTCCCGTCTTGTCTCAGCGACCGGCAGCTCAAAAGTCACACCGCGCCGCAGGCGGCCACGGAGGGCGTCCGCCTTCCGGCCCTTGTCGACAGCCTTCCATTATTTTGTCGCCATGCAAAGCCCTGTGTGCTGAAACTGTTAAAACTTGTAGGCGCCCAGAAAGGCGGCCGCCTTATCGACCGCCTCACGTCAAATGGAAAAGTTGTCTTCATCGAAGTTGTAGATCTCTTTCTTGGCTAACTACTGGTTTTTTATTTACATTCATTGGATTTGTAGTTTATGAGATATGACCAAAACGGTGAGCATGTATCACTTTCCATCGCAACTGCAAATGTCTGACTTCTTTGAGCAATATGTCCATTATACGATTGTTATTTGGTTCTGTCTTCTTCATAAGAGTTGTAGAGAAAGAAGATGTCAATGTAATGCAACTCGTATCACGAACGTTGAGCAATCATGCACAAAGTTATGATCAAAATACGAACATGTGTCTCTATGCATCGTCCATTTTCATCAAAAGTGGCCATATAGGCGACTTCCTCTTGATTTTGAACTTCCTTTCATGATTTTTTCATCTCGTGGACTCTTCTTTTTGAAAAATTGGTCAAAATATCTTTCAAACTTCCGTAGCAATTCATTTGTTGGGAAAAAATGCCACTTTCTTCACGCAATTGACCTGAAATTTCGCCAAACATATTATGAATGCGGTTTTCACCTGATTTCATGAAACTTGAACCAAAATATCTAAAACATGCCTTATTTTTCTTTTTTCTATCTGAAAATCGCTCAACTATGATGAGAAAAATAAGTACAAAAATGGACTTATCAGTTGTAAAGTATAGATGAAATATATGTTAATTCTTGCTTTAGAAAAACATATTTTTACAATCCATAAAGTAAGAATCCAACCATTTAGGCTTGGTTTGATTCCATAAAAGTTCTTGATTTTTTATAGGAACTTAAATTTTTTACTCCGTAGTTAATTTTGTATATCGATTCTACCCATCTTTGACAAGAAAACCTCTGATATAGGGAGAATGCTTCGTAGAGTTCTCATTACCAAAAACTCTTATAAATAGGGATAAAGTAGGGTTTACAAGTACGAGCCAATAGACTCATAATACATAATTCACATAGAAAGTCCTTAATACATATTCTATTCAAACGATAGCATGCAACATAGAATTTACTTAATCAAACTCCTAATTTTTCATTTAACGCAAGTGGTTATTGGTATTTGCTCCAATTTTTAATGTTCCAAAAGATAGGGGTTCATATACAATTCCCCATGAAATAAAGGTTTCCCGTCATAACCTAATTTTTTTTTCTGCTCTAAATAACGCCCAGAAATTGCCCGCCATCGATTCTAAAATTCTAAAAATGCTGCAAAAGAGAACAGACTAGAAACAGAGACTGAGAATGGAGACACGTGAAACAGAAAAAGCGCTTCCATTTCAGCTTCAATTCGACAAGCCCATTGCTTCACAGGTATACACCCCTTTCAATACAATGCACGCAAGTTTAATTTTTTTTTGTAGCCTTTGTTTCTTTTTATTCTTCTTCTTCTCAAATCCTGGTTCACAGATAAGGCTAGCTCAATGGAACCCAGAAAAGGATCTTCTTGCAATGGTTACAGAGGAATCTAAGCTGCTTCTTCATCGTTTCAATTGGCAGAGACTCTGGACTATATCTCCTGGTACACACCCTACACTATACTGTTTCCTTTTTTATATTTCAGTAATAAGAATTATTTAATACTACCTCCGTTCTTAAATAAATTCAACACTTTGACTTTTACACTATTCACATGTTCTACTTTGACTACGTTTTATTTATTAATGTAATAATATTATTTTATGAAAAAAATATTGTTAAACTTGTCCCATTGTAAATTTTCATAATCTAATTTTTTAATTTTTTTTACTAATACAAAATCATTTATATTAATGGTCAAAGTTGTGTCTCGGCAAGTGTTAAATATTGACAGTTTCATTTATTTAAGAACGGAGGAAGTAGTTTGTGCTGTTAGCAATTCTGCAGTTATCATTGACTAATTGACTACTCGATTTTTGTTGTTGCAAATGGAGTGTTAATGTTTCTCACACTCCATTTCAGTGATGTTTCATCTTGTAAGGAGGAAAAATAAGAACTTACAAATAATTTTCATACTGTTGTTTAATAGTGTCCAGAGTTGGTTTCTTACAGAATTATTTGCTTTATATATAGGAAAGATCATTACATCCCTATGCTGGCGCCCAGATGGAAAAGAAATAGCCATTGGGCTTGAAGATGGAACCATTTCATTGCATGATGTGGAAGTAAGCTGCTATTCTAGAAATTTTGTTTTTTTTATTTAATTTCGAAATTTATCACACTCTAAAGTCATTCATTCATGCTCAAAGCACAGTGACAGTTTTATGTACGTTGTCCTTCTTGGTGAAACTTTCTTATGAAGCCATAATGAGATTAAATTTCATAGACATTTTTATCTGAATAGTTTTCCCGCTTCTATGAGAAAATCATGATACAGCGATGAGTTGAGATAGCTTCTTAGTCATGTTCTATTAGGAAATTTCATTTTTGGTTTATCTTTTGCACTTGGTATATTTGCACATTGGCAAATTTTCAAAATGGGTAGAGGCTAAGTTTTGCTAGAGAGATGAGTTACAGAACAAACATGATTATCTTACCAGTCAGATTGATTTCTTTTATGCTGTCATAACCTCATCCTAAATTTATTCTTATAAGTACAATGGCAGTTATAAACACTCATCTTCCTTGATTCATCACACATTGTGTGTCTTATGGTAAGCAGAATGGAAAACTTCTGAGAAGCGTAAAGTCCCACACAATTGCTGTTTTATGTCTCAATTGGGAGGAAGATGAAAAAAAGGTTGGTTCACTTCTTTTCTCTTTACTGATGACTATATGGTTAACTCTTGCACAATATAAAAAATGACTCCCAAATCCTCACTAATTTCCTATTTTCCTTTTATCGAACAGTTTTGCTCAGAATCTCATTTTATCCATTCTTTATGTACAATATTCGTCTTCTAAATTCTGTCTTGTTTTCTTCTTTGCCCATTTTACCATTATAATCACACGGAATTCAGGATGAGACCAGTAACATATCAAATTATGAAGACCGCACCTCACGTTTCTTTCCACCTCCCCCAAGAGTTCCCAGGATGCCTGGACTTGTACCAACGGATAGTAGTTTCATGGATGAGGCTGAAGATACATACAGAGAGCTATCAAATTCTTCATATCAGCGATATAACATCTTATGCAGTGGGGACAAAGATGGAAACATTTGTTTCAGTATTTTTGGCATTTTCCCAATTGGGAAAATTGTAAGTTAATCATTAGAATAGGGGCAACTAATATTTCACAAAGTGTGTTACAAGTTCTCCTAGCTAATTTGCCAACTACATATATGGGCATTCATTTGGAAATAGCATCTAATGTATTTTTCCTCTTTGTGGATGTGATATTTAACGCCGCTCAAGAATCTACACGATCTTATTGTCGATGGTGTGTTTCCGGGGATCCATGTGAATAAACGACTCTTGAATGCTTCCATTTGTGATGTAAGATACTAAGTTCTGTTTGATTGTTTTATTTTTCATTGCACATTTCTTCTACTCTATTATTATAATTAAATTTCTTTTAGTTCTGTAGTTTTAAGGAAAATTTTCATTATGTTCTCAATCTGGACATGTAATGTTTTTATGTTTTCATCTTATATGAAACAGAAACTGGAGAAGGGGGGCTCGTTACAAAACCACTACAAACAAAAGTTTATTATTCTGGCAAAACATACGATTAAAGAACCCTTTTATGGCACACATCCTAATAAAATGAAAGATACATGTAATGCTTTCATAAAATTATAATCCTCCGTCTAACTATGATAGGGTCAGTGGCATGAAAATTAATTATATATTGTCATTTAATAGTCTACAATTTTTTAACACTATAAAACCTTGCAACAAATCATAGTGCAAAGTTACATCACTTTTCCTTCATATCACATCCTTAATAGATCGGAAAATGAGATGAAATTCCAGAACCGTCATCAACATAGGTTTTTCACACTTGCATGGAAAATATCATGATATAGCAATGAATTGAGATAGATGTTATAATCATGTCCTATTACATTATTGATATTTTAAAATCAACAATTCAACATGCAAATAATGGAACACGACTGATGCTTGAAAATCTAGAAAATTCTTGTATTGCAATTTGCAAAAAGCCACTTCCTTGACCTGATTGAAGGATGTGTTGCATCTCGACTAAAAGCTAAAGTTGATAGTTGGACATCTCAGGAACACTACTTTTTTCCTCTCATTTCACAGGTTGCTATGTCAAAAGATCTTTGTCATTTGGTAGTCATGTGCAACGGAGACCTCTCCACAACTAGTGTTGAAGTTGGGGCAAAGCAGATGCCTAGTCACCTGTTAACTGGGTTCCATTGCCTTGTTCTTGACACTTCAATTTTCTCCAAAAGGTAACCCCCAATCAGCATATGTTTGTGAAAGTTTCTGTCATTTTCCAACCAATGGAATTACATTCAGCATATTAACTTCGTGTACTGAACGCATTCCTCTTGAAATCTATGTATTTAGTTACATTTGATGAGAATAAGGATGTTTTCACTTGAACTGAATTTATTTTGGTCTGGTCTGGTCCGAACTGGCCTGGTTTGGTCTGGTAGATGTCTGGTCTTTGTGTATTTTACAATTGCCAAAGTTTGGTCTGGTCTGAACTGGTCTAGTCTGGGGTTGAAATAAGTCCAAGTAAAAACATCCTAATAGTATAATACATAGCACCTTTTATTGATATGACTTTTGACTTCACACTCTCTAAATACTATTACAATTGTTATAGAGAAAATAATGGGATAAATCCAATAGGAATAGGAAATCTAATGAAAACAGGAAACTACAACTTTGCCAAAAGAACAATTACTATAAAGACAACTTTCTACTCTTTTAACACAATTTCTTTTGTTGTACCTTGGAAACTGGTTTTAGGAAAAATGAGCTTTATCAGGTGGCTCAACAGGCTTCTAACATTGACGATTTAGGTGAAGTTATTCGGGCATCACTATCGGTCATGTCTAAGCAGTGGTCTGATGCCATGCACACTTTTAATGGAAAGTTCAATGCTTTATCCTCCCTAATTCTTGACCATGGTAATCTATAAATTTTTGAAGGCTAAACAAATTTGATGACCTTTTTACTTACTTACTATCCATTTTTTTTCTTGCCACTTCTTCAAAGGAGTCGAGTCCAGTCCTCGAGAGGAGTTTCTGAGCCTTTTAGGTGGTGCAAGAACAAGTCCAGCCATCCATCAATTTTTAGTCAACTCACTTGGTGAAGCGGTAACCCCCTCTTGCTTAAAAGTTTGACAGAGTGTTGATTAATAGTCATCCATACTTTACCTTGTAATCGTTTTCAGGGCATTAAGAGGGTAGCAAAGGCGATTAATTTTGCTGGAAAAGAGCTTCAACTGGTAGTGCATGATCATCTACAGGTGCCTCTAACCTTTCTTCTACCTTGTAGTGTTATATTGTGCCAAAGTAATATTCTCTGGATTATAACTAAATTTGGCATGCATTTTCAAGACACAACAGCTTTCAAGAGTTATTTGAAGCCTTAGCTCACATGAATCTAATAGGTCTAACTTGAAGCTTTAACTGCTAAGTCACTTTCTTCCTGCTCAGAAATCAATGTTAGTGCTTTTGTTGCCATCTTATTATAGTTTTCGCTATTGATTGTGCAAGATTTGGTTATAAGCAAAAAAAAAATATAATCATGCTTTCTTTTGGCAAGATTTGGAAGGTAGCTTACCTTCCAAATGAGACATATGTTTAGTAATTTCCACATGTGTTAACTTTTCTTAGTTTGTTGCATCTTTCAAGTTTCAAAACAGTTTTCTAGTGGTGCCAATGAAGCTATTTATTTAACTCTAAAGCACTTGTTTCCAGCCTGCTGCAGAAATTATTGGATTTAGAATCGGAGAACTTCAAGCCCTTTCCAAATGGCGTGCTCGTTTTCAAGGTATTGGTTTGGATGAGAAGTTAATGGATAATGCGACAGAAAATACTGGAATGTTTCTTATACAAGTTGAACGGTTCATGAGGGTTTTGTCTACTGTCATCCAGCAGGTATGGCTTGGTTTATGGTAGTTCTGCTCTTGTCTTTAAATTAATATTGTTACCATTCTAATCGTCTTTACTTCAGTTCTCAAACTTTTTCAGTTGGCTTCTGAAATCTGTGAAGATTCTGATGTCTGAACAAAGTGATCAGCTCCAGCCATTCAGCAGGTTTGGAATCCATTATTTTTAATGTGCGCTTCCTTCTCACCTCTTGGCCAATTTTCTGGATGATTTTGAAAATGGTTTTCAAAATTCTTTATTTCTTTGTTGAAATCTTTCGAATGATGTTTAGCAGTGAGCTTGTCATTATATTCCTCAAGTTTCTCTATGACCAAGATCCTATCAAACAGTTGCTAGAATTGCCTGAAGGTGATCATGCCATAGAAGTAGACTTGTAAGTTGTGCTTTCACCCGATTCAAACTTCAACATAAGATAATGGTTTTAATATTTTAAGCTATACACATAATTTCTTCCTTAAAGTCACATTTATTATGGGCTGGTTGGAAAATGTATTCCAACAAAGAACTGTTTTTTTGCATCAGGGAAACATTGCAAAGAATTAAAGAGCTGTCACATTTTGGTGGATTCTTAGATACTGGATTCTTGAAAAGGACGTTAGCGGAAGAGTTTCAACGCATGGAGTATTGGTACACCACTCTTTTAGCTTTCTGTTCTCGTTAAATGTTCCTCTTATCATTTCGGTCAAATCACCCATCACTGCCTCTCCTTGAGTGCTTCGTATTCAACCCTTTTCAAATTATGCAATTAACTCCGTAACAGTTGTGCAGAACTGCAAATAAACATGTACTCGCCTGATATGTGTGAAGGCATTTTATTGGATACATCATGTGCATTTCTGTTCCCTGGTTCAGTGGTTTTAGTAGTTTAATTTCATGAAGTGCAATTTGCAGTTTCCAGGAGGCTTTTCAGATGCCTTTTGCTACTATTTCCAAGAAAATACAATGTAAGGATCTGCTCCCTCTTTTTCCTATGGCTGCTTCAAAATTCGAGTCCCCCATAATCCCGGCATCCATATCATATTACAAGGTACTTCTACTTCCTGTATTTACTTACAGACTATCTAAGAGCCCATTTGGTAAAGCTTAAATAACTTGAGGTGGTTGATTCCAGTGAAGTTGCTGAAGGTGTAGTGGAAATAGTTGAATCTTTTGAATTATCTTAAAAAATGTTTAAATATAGATCATCAACTAAATAAAGACAATAATCTAAAATTAAAAGTAGAAGTGTTTGGTAAAAAACACTTCCATTAGCCCAACGCCCAGCCATTGCATGAAATGAGTTAGTGATTGGTAAGAAAACGCCCTTACAAGGTTGATAAGACAAAAATGACGCCTATCAAACGGGCTATAGTATACTATGTAGACTTCATGAAGTGCACCCCTTCAATTGTGCTTTAGGCTGTTATCCGGGTTATATCGAGCAACCAAAATATGTTATTATCACTGCTTTCTATTGCACAGGAAGATTTGCATGAGGTTTCTGATTGTGAAACAAGTCAACATACGCTTATTGACTACATTTCATTCAGAGTACCTTATTCTTCCAGCTCAAGTATATCAAATTGTGTTGGCATAGTGAGGGGGGCCATACTTGATATGGGCAATTCGGACAATGTGCATGCTTCATTAGAAGCTTCCTTCTTATGCATTCCTGATGGCTACCACTGTGTGGATTTATCATTATATAAGGTAAAATATTTCTTTACACCATTGTTGATCTTCCTGTATGAAGGCAACAATGCAACTTAACATTTCTACCATTTAAAACAGGATGCCCAACTTGTTTTATTGTTAGAAGAAAAAAATAGCACTGGTTCTGAGATATGTGGAAATGCTTCTATGATGATGATTCTCCAAGCTGCGGACATCCCATTTATATCTATTTCAAGAAGATCTTTAAGTCTGAATTCATGGAAGCTTCTTGAACTTAAGGTAAAAAATTACTGTTCTGTGATACGTGCAGTAAAACATACTGCTGGGATGGATAGATAATCATAGATAGATGTGTTTTTTCTTGTTGCGTTCTTAGTCTTACCCTAACAAAGGTAATTGTGTATAGCTGTGATTAGCTGTCCTCTTAGGACTTGAAAGATGGGGGGAGAGTAACACTAAGGAACATTGTAGGGAAAGAGGAGAAACACTAAGAAACGTGGTTTTTAGTATTCGGCTTGACCTTGGAAAATATGATTAGATTCCTTGCCTTTTGTAATATATATATATATATATATATATATATATATATAGGGGATGGTTCAAATGAAAAGTGGTCTTCCCGTGCAAAGTGCAAAGTTTGCACTTTTTCATGTTTCGCTTTCACTTTTTGTTGTTTGCGTTGCACTTTTTGGCCATTTTGATTTTGGCCAAATTCGGCCAAAATGACGGTGGCAGTTTTGTAAATAAACCAATTTTTTTGAGCTATCGCGAAAAAGTGCAACGAAAACATGAAAAAGTGCAAGCGAAACATGAAAAAGTGTAAACTTTTCACTTTGCACGTTAAGACCTCTTTTTATTTGAACCATCCCCTATATATATATATATATATATATATATATATATATATATATATATATATATATATATATATATATATATATATATATATATATATATAGAAGTGATCCTGTCCAGCAGCTCCCTGTCCGAACACCGTCCGAACATCGCCATTTGGGGCACTTCCCGGTGGAATTTTTTTATGGAATTTTTTGTGCATGTTCCTCATCAAGTCTAGTTTATCCATACCAAATTTCAGCTCAAAATTAGATCGGGGAGGCAGTCAATATAAAACGCAGTCAACTTCAAAAAATGATTTGACTGCCTCCCCGATCGAATTTTGAGCTGAAATTTGGTATGAATAAACTAGACTTGATGAGGAACATGCTCAAAAAACTTCATCAAAAAATTCCACCGGGAAGTTCCTCAAATGGTGATGTTCGGACGGTGTTCGGACCGGGGGCTGCTGGACGGGATCATTCCTCTCTCTATACACACACACACACACATAGATGAATCTTCATGTTAGGCCGGCCTGACCGGGACAACCGTTCAGACGAGCCTGTTTGAGGACCTTCCCGGTGGAATTGTAACTCTTAGGCCTTCCTTACATGAACATTACCCTATATATATATAGAGAGAGACGTTTTCATGTCAGGCCGGCCTGACGGGAACTGCTGTCCGACCGAGCCTTTTTGAGGACCTTCCCGGTGGAATTTTTGAGCATGTTCTTCATCAACTCTAGTTTATGCCCACCAAATTTCAGCTAAAAATTCAATCGCGAATGCAGCCAAATGATTTTTTTAAGAAACACTGCACTGTTTATATATATTAACTGCACAGTGTTCTTAAATAATTTATTTGACTGCCTTCTCGATTGAAGTTTAGCTTAAATTTGGTGGGTATAAACTAGACTTGATGAAGAACATGCTCAAAAAATTTTATAAAAAATTCAACCTGGAAGGCCCTCAAACAGGTTCGGTCGGACAGCGGTTCCCGTCAGACTAGGCTTGACACGAAAACGTCTCTCTCTCTATATATATATTATATATATATATATTATATATATAGGGTAATGTCCATGTAAGGAAGGCCTAAGAGTTGCAATTCTTAGGCCTCTTTCATTTGAGGTGCTTCTCGGTCGAATTTTTTGATGAAATTTTGTGAGCATGTTATCCATCAAGTGTAGATTATGTCCACCAAATTTCAGAATAAAATTCAATCGGGAAGTTAGTTACATAAATTATTGAAAAAACTGCATGTTTTAGGCCTAAAAAACTGTGCAATTTTCAAAAATTTATTTAACTAACTTTCCGATTGAATTTTAGTCTAAGATTTGATGGACATAGTCTACACTTCACGGAGAACATGCTCACCAAATTTCATCAAAAAATTCGACCTGGAAGCAGCTCAAATGAAAGAGGCCTAAAATTGTACTGCCTCCGTCCCGCAAAGAAGTTCCTAGTTTGACCTACACACATATTTATGTAAGGTAGAGTTTGGTTTTGACCTTCCAAGTATACACTTACTTTATGTCAAATCAAACAAAAAGTGGGTAAAAAGGGTAGTTGTGACTTTTTGGTTAAAAGTGGTTTCCTTTTGTAGAAATGAGAACTTTTTGGGACATCCATAAAAGGAAAGTGGGAACTTCTTTGCAGGACGGAGGTAGTAACTTTTAGGCGTACCTTACACGAACATTTTCATATATATATATATATATATATAGAGAGAGAGAGAGAGAGAGAGAGAGAGAGAGATGCTCCTGTCCAGCAGTTCGAACAGGAGCCTCCGTCTGAATGCCTCCGTTTGGGGCGTTTCCCAGTGATTTTTTTATCAAACTTTTGAGCATGTTCCTCATCAAGTCTAGTTTATTTACAAAAAAATTCAGCTCAAAATTCGATCGAGAAAGCAGTCACATATTTTTTTGAAGTTGACTGCGTTTTCGATGTATAATTTTGCGCAGTTAACTTCAAAAATTTATTTGACTACTTTACCGATCGAATTTTGAGCAGAAATATTTTGTGGATAAAGTAGACTTGATGAGGAACATGTTCAAAAAATTTCATAAAAAATTCCACCGGGAACTGCCCCAAACGGCAGCGTTCAGACGGCTGCTCCTGTCCGAACTGCTGGACAGGAGCATTTCTCTCTCTATATATATAGTTTGAGGAAGCGTTCTAGCTTAATTGGTCGTCGACTTACTCTCCCTTGTGGGAGGTCCCAGGTTCAATACTCCATGGAGGGAGTTTGAGCCCAGTTTACCCAAGGCCCCCAGCCTCTTCCCATTTCCCCCGGGGTATATATACCCCGGGGGAAATGGGAAGAGGCTGGGGGCCTTGGGTAAACTGGGCTCAAACTCCCTCCATGGAGTATTGAACCAGTATATGTATGTATATATAGAGGACAATTCATGTCCTGCCGGCCTGACAGGAACTTTGAGGCCTTTCTTGGTGGAATTTTTTGATGAAATTTTTGAGCATGTTCTTCATCAAATCTAGTTTATCCATACTAAATTTCAGCTAAAATTCAATCAGGAAGGCAATCAAATGTGTAATTTATATATACTCCCTTTGTCCCTTGAAACTTTGCTAACTTTTCTTTTTTGGATGTCCCACTAACTTTGACACTTTCCCTTTTAAGTAAATAATTTGAGGTTCCAGATAATTCTCTCTCATCTGCACAAATCTCAACCACACATTTTTTACTTTATTAGTCTTCGTGCCGGTCAAACTTGGTAAAGTTTTAAGGGATGAAGGTAGTATATATAAAGCGCAGTGTTCCTAAAAAAATTATTTAACTGCCTTCTCGATTGAATTTTTAGCTGAAATTTGGTTTGTGTAAACTAGACTTGATGAAGAAGATGCTCTAAAAAAATCATCAAAAAATTCCACCAGGAAGGGCCCAAAATGGCCACGGCCGGACGGTGGTTCCCATCAGGCCGGCTGGACAGGAACGCCACTCTCTATATATGTATGTATATATATGTGTGTGTGTCTATATATATATATATATATATATATTATATATAGTTTGAGACTTTGACCATATATCTAATGCATAGTATTAATTATTTGAACTAACCAATTTTTTATTTATCCATAAATTTCCTGTCTTCCATTTTTCACCTATATTTCCTCCCCTTTCTTTCCTTAGTATATTCCAGATCCCAAACAGACCCTGTTGTGGAGCCATGTTTAACGTTTTACTCGTCATTATCACATGGCCTTCTGTTTACTCTTTTTGTTTGTAGGACTGTTTCATGCAGCTTACACTGCAAAGTGAAAAGGTTCGAGGAATACCTCACCCTGTTATACCACCCCTGGCAGTAAGTGGTGAGTGATGTATACTGATTTTCCTTTTAGGATTACTATATTTTTAGGCACCGTTTAGCAATTATCTGTTTTGCATTAGTTGTAGTTGATGACATTAGATTTTTGAAGTTAGTTGTTTGTATTAATCGTTTTGACAAAGGTTTACTTATGAATTACTTTAGCTATTTATTCATAAGTGTTTGGTAATAATAATTAGTTGTTAGTTACTTAGTTGTTTGAAAGTATACAGAGTTTTTTTAGCTGATTCGTTCATGTTTCATTAACAGCTTCAAGAGGGGTGGCTTGTGTTTTTGCTGCAAGAAAACGTGCTCTGGTTTACATCCTGGATGAAGATGAGGAGGAAGACAATGAAGATGAGGAGGGAGAGTGAAGAGGCCATAGTGTGATTCCATGTAAAGTTTATGTATTCTTTTCTTTCACTTGTCCTTGTGTAAAAACCATACTGAAAAATGTTTATACTCAATTTGAAAGTGATGTAATTCTTTAACCTTTGTCCTATAAACCGCAAAAGTTAAGAAAATGCACATATTTTAGTGAGAGGAATAGGAATTCAGTTTCAGCAATACTTGGGCCTGGTTTGATAAAGTACTGCATGTTCAAATAGGTTTTCCATCCATCACCAACTTCCTAAACTTTGCTTGTTCAGGGGGGTGTTACTTGAGACTTGATGGATTTAATGGTTCAATTAGTAAGTTATGTTTACTTACGACTTAAATGAAAACACGGCATGTTTATTCAGTCAAAAGCTGTCTGAATCATAAGTTTTCTTATGGCATTCCTGTTCATTAAGACGCTTAATAAGACGTTTATTCAACCTATTTTTAAACTGGCCATGTAACAGATCACAGATGTATGTTAAAATAAAAAAATGTTATGTTCAAATGAAAAAAAATGTATGTTAAAATGAAATTACTTGTCCACAATATAACCTAACAATAATATTAAATGGACTATTTTATTCAATTTAGATTGTTTCTTTAACACAAAATAAATAGTCTAGATATGATTTAATAGAAAATGTAAACAGCTCTTGAGTAGGTTATTGATGAATTGGTTAAACTTGTCAACTTTTTTTTTAAATAAACACATACATATGTTGAGACTGGAGTACATATTAGTCACAACTTGAACAATATGTAAACCAATTATATAAGCCGGCTCTTGTGTGCATCAAGTGTTTTTTTTCTTTCCATCAAGGGAAAAGACTTCAAGGTCTAAAACTAAGCTAATTCCATTTCCTAAAAAAAACAGGAAGATAACTTAAGCATGTAACTAACAACAATACAAAAATGACAAATAGAGTCATCTTTTTAACATAGACTATATGTTTACGAAAAAACATACGTAGTATCATCTAAGCTTACAAAATTGCAAAGCGAGATTCATCTATACAAAATTCTTACACATGCTTCAGTTTATTAGTATTTATGTAATACATATAAATAAACAAATAAACATAAATTTTTAAAGTTTGAACCGGTGCTCTCTTTCAACATTTTCTTTCCTTCAAAAGATCTCATCTATTTTCTGTCTAGCATTTTCTGCATTCCAAGAGGACCCAGAGAGAGAGAGAGAGAGAGAGAGAGTTCAAGGATATTGAATTGTGAATTTGTGATGAGAATGTCCTTTGTTATTTTTGGTGATGGCAGAGAGCAATCTCTGTACAATGTGCCTTCATCAACACTAAGCAGCAAAGTGGAACTAAGTAAGAACAACTTATCAACACACACACACACACATCTATTGATCTGTGTATCTAACTACCAAAAACTATTTTCTTCATCATCATCCAGTTCAATAATTTGCGCTTTCCACCTCCTCCTCTCAGCAGCTTTCTTTCTAATGAAGATTCCCCATCTCAATGCTGCTTTAAGCTTCAGCCACCCCACAACAGCTTTTCCCAAAGGCGATGATGATGATGATGATGATGATGAACATGACCTCCGATGATCTTCGCCAAACCGATAGGTCGATGAAAGCATATTGGGTGATGACATCATCACAGTGTATTTTGATGATGATGCATAAGGATCAGGGTTGTTGCGACACTCTTCTTCTCTGACATCCTCATCATTATGATTACTGGTAGTAGAAGCGTGAGTATGGTGGCCACCCATGTTGAAAGTACGGAGGAGATGTTGCATGTCTTCATTTTCAAGCATCTCATGACTCCTTAACCTTAATTCTTCCTCTGTCAAGAAGTTATTATGATCACAAGGGAAGTTTAATGTGGCAGTTGGAGTCAGAAAATTCTTTAAGGTTGAAGGCAGTTGAGGTGTAAGAGCCATCGTAGTCAGTGGTGGCGTACATATCATAGACTGATTCACAAAAGGAACATTTATGCGACTCATGTTCTGGTGAAAGCCGTGAGACTGCATTGCGACTTTCCCACTCAAACTTTCATTGTACCCTGATGAAATAGAGGAAATAAAATGTTCAAAGAGCTTGTTGTGGAGCATAGAACATACTTTTTTATTCAAATAAACCGTCAGAATTTGGTAGATGTCACTTAACTAGACCATAAGGCACTTGGGCAGGTCAAACCATATAAAAAGATTGAATCAAATTTGTTAGCCAGTTGCCTAGTTCAACCTAAGGTCTGGTTGCACATTGAACTGCCTTCCCTCCAAAACTAAAACTCGAAATGTGACTCATAGGCCGCTCAGGATGGACTCAAGACACACAAGGAGATATACATAGTGCGTCAAAACCTGCTTTGATACCACAATTAGTTCAGAATTAGATAGGGGTTACTCGACTAGGCCACAAGGCATTCGGGCCAAAGCACACTACAAACTCAAATCCATTCTTTTAGATAGTTCAGCACAATATTTTATTAATTAATCATTCTCTATTTAGTTTTAGGATGTGCAACACTAACATAAACTATTAGTAATACTTAATACATAGTAGTAGAATACTAGCTTAGAATAAGATCTTGTTTGAAACTTCACCTCCAACGTTTGGTGGTTCCAGGGCCACAGACGGCTGACATGAAGACGGGAGAGTTGGTAGACAAAGGCGATTAGGGAGAGAGTGTGAGAGGTTGTGCGAGGCAAGTAGGGGGTCATTTGGAGAAGAAACTGAACTCTTATCGAGGCTTAAGAGCGATTTGCCATCATATTCAACCACATGCATCCAATTATCATAGGCCTTCTTCACTAAGCTGTCCACATACACCTGCCAAGAAATGGATTCACTAATAGTCAAGCTTACGTTCTAAGAGTTGTAATACTATGTCTGGAATGCTGAAATGGTAGGGAAAGAGAAAAAAGCTAAGGAAAATAGCTTTGTTATGTTTTGTATAGCGTTAAAAATATAAAGGATAATTAAGTTTGATTAAGTTTTACTTATTTGTTTATTTAAATTTCAGATTTCTCCATCTTTACAGTTAAGATATAAAAATAAAAATGAGTGTGAGCATATATTTAAAAAATGGAATTCAACTATTTTTAACCCATTCCTCATTTCTATGCTTCCAAATTCCCCTCTATTTTTCCATGCTTTCTTTCCCTTACATTTTTCAGAGTTCCAAATAAACCCTGATGATGGCGGAAGATGGAAGGAGAAATGTGATGCAAATACTTCAGAATGAGAAGAAACATTGCTTGCGGTATAAGTTTGAAGCAAACCTTTTGATTATCGGAAAGAGAATCAATAGAATTATAGTGTCCGCCAGCAATCAGTCCGCAAAATTCATAGATATGGTTAAATAGAACCCCGATATTCCTCGTATCGTCGGGATAATATACATAGAGTTTACCGCTTAGAACACATGTCTTTGCATGCTCCACAAGAGTTTCCCACATCTTGTTTGACATCCCACTTCCCATTATCTGAGTTAATATTATGAATGAAATAATAATAATAATAATAATAAGTAAAAATCAATTACATGCCAAATTTAAAGTTTCTCAACAGAAAAAACTCACTGTTTGTGTCCCATAAAAGAGTTGCATTTCTCCAAGGCACAACCTTTAATGTCAGTAAGGTACAACTATTGGAGAACATCAATTCTACCTACTCTAAATATATTTTTCAGTTATACTAAATTTCCATTTTGTGATTTTTCCTTCTGAAAATTTGCCATAAGTGAATTAAAAATAGCTTATTTTGCTTCTTTCTTTCTGTGCAAGAAGGAAGTATTACTATCCATGCTAACTCTTACATATAAAGTCTTGACTACACATTATATTAGGTTAACCTTATGGATTAAAGCCCAAGTCTTAGTAATACTTACATGTCGAAGATGTTGTGTGTCTTTGATAGCAAGTCGTAGAAAGTCTTCCACCGTATATATCCCGTATTTGTTTAGCCTCTTGTGAAAAGATCCATCCTTGCCTATCTTTTCCAACCTCCAAACTTCATCATTCAATGAAGGAGGGTAATGTTTCTTGTACACTGCAAATACGAAAAAAGAAACACCATTATAGTTAATTAATATTAATGTTACATACTAAAGTTTAACTTACAAAGGTGCAAAATACACACATTCTCCTCTGTGATCTTTGACAGTAAAGGCCTCGGTTTTTGCCTCTCGAATCCGAATGCCCTCACAATGCCAACCTGGTGAAGCCTTCACACCTAATCTGAACTTTCTACTCCTTATCCAGCTAGAGTTGTCAGTGAAAGTCAATTCACCAATGGTGCCTACCCCTTCCTTTAAGGTCACTTGCAGGTCCCCAGTAAGAAGTGGCCTCTTCCCTTCACGTTCTTTCACTATGTGAGACTCAAACTCTTCTTGGCTCCACCCTTCATCATCTTCGTAGTTGAAATCTCCTTCTAGGGCAACAATGTCCAGTTTGGCTGAGGATTCTGGACCTGATGTCACAACACATCCAGTTTCACCATCAAGCAGAACAACATGAATGGCCGAACCTTGTTCTCCCTCTACTTTTCCTCCTGTGAAGAGGGGTAGGGACAGTTTGGACCTAAAGTGGAGTTTTAAGCTTCTAACACCTCGCCCTTCTATTCTTTCTGGAGAAACCCTGTTCAGCAAGCCATAATAAACTCAGTACTAAATTGGAAAGAAGTACGATAAAGCTGCTGTTGTCATCAACCTGACCAAATATATTTTACTATAAAGTTATATATTTTATTGCAGCTTTTTACCAAACTATACCTATACCTAAGTACAAGCAGCAAAGCCCTCTAACCGGTAGCATTCATAGCAAAATAAATGTATACTCCGTTTTTAAATTTAGGACAGTTTTAGTATCACCTAAAAATGTAAATATGGGCCAATTCAACACCTAGTTTGAATGGAGGGAGTCCAACCATTTAACCAATATAGCTTCCTTATAGAAAATTAAAGAGTCATTCAAAGAGGGGGAGATAAAAGCCATGTCCAGAAAATCTGAAATAGTTTTTGAGTTGAACTATTGAAGCCTACTTGGACTTGTGTTTGGCATGGCCCAACTTTGCTAAAGCGCGCTCCACTTCTTCACTGACCTGGTGCATACATTATAAAAGCAAATGTAGTGATTAGTGAATTATTTAGCTCAAGAAGAGTTCTATTCTTCCTTTCCGTAAATATATGATCTATACATGCACGTTGGAATAATACTTAAGATTCTAATTTAATTATGGGATAGCACAGGTTTCATCATAATACATAAACCATTGGAGAAACAAAGATATGTATGAACAAAACTGAATTGTTCAATGGTTGATCTAAATTTCGTCAAGTTGTAATCTCATAATAAGCACACAGATTTCAGGATGGCCATGTAATCTTACGACTCTGCGAAGAATTGGCTCCAGTGATGAGCAAAGTTTTTGCATACTGTCAACCTTCAGAGCTTCAACAACCGCACTGCATTAAGCACATCATCTTCAGCAACAATTCAAGTTTAACGACTCATGATACTTTATGGGATAAACGCCTCATTGCTTTATGGTGCGTTTGGAACTAGGGAAATGCTATGGCATGGAAAATGGAGAGGAAATTATAGAAGAAATTTCGAAGGAAATGAAGTGTTGAAGACAAAGGTTCAAACTGAATAAACTTATGTTTATTATTTGTTCGAATTTACTTCTATTATGAATACTGAGCATCTAAACATATGTTTTGAAAATCCAGAAATATTAATCTTATTATACTTTTTGGGGGTTTCTCTAAAATATTAATGATATACAAACTATAGGCAAAAAAAGTGACTTTAGAGAATACAATGAGTATACCATCAATGCAGTATAAAATTGAAAATAACCATGGTCATTATAGTAAATATTATGGTTACTGTGTGTTAAAAGTCCTATTTTTATCCATTATCTTTATATTAGTCATTGGTCGTTATTTCATACGGAGTATATTTTACCTTGCATTTTCCAAGGTAAAACAAAAAACATAAGAAAATAACTTAGCATTTTCCTTTACCTCATTTTCCTAGATCCAAACATAGCCTTAAGGTGCACTCAAGAATTAAGCAAAATATTATAACTATCAGGAAACAAGGGCAGGTTTGGATTTTAGATCCAAATGAATTGAAGAAAGTCAGGCAATATATATTCTATATAACAATCTCTGTAAATCTTCTTTAAGAGAACATCTATCTTGACTGAAGATCAGGGTTAACATACACAAGCTTGAATCTAATGAAAGAGTTCAGTCCATATAATTGTCAACAGTTTACAGTGTCAAATTCTAGAGTGCAAAGAAAGCAAATTTCATCTTGCTCCAGCAACTCAAGAAGACAAAAGAAACCGAAATCAAGAAAACCCAAAAAAGTGAACCTTTTGTTTTTAGTGAACTTTATGAGTTGAAAACAGAAGTTACCTGGCAAGAGCAGGGCGTTTTTTAGCAGGCTGAGATTCTTCGGTGCAACCCGGATTAAGAACCCGTTTTTCCCGAACCATACTGGAAGATCTTTCCATGTACCTTGTCTGCATTTTCCCGGAAAGAATTAACACTCCCTCAAACAACTCTTTTTCAGTTAACGGCACCTCAAAGTAAATAAATAAATAAATTGATGAAAGATTCCCATCGGATGATAAAAGACTGAGAGAGCGGAAAGGAAGAAGGGAGGAAAGCGGGAAACGAAATTGAAAGTGCAGAGAAGAGGTTTGGTGCTTTCCAGGCGACTTCATCCGTTGCATCCTCATACTTTCTTGCCTTTGCGGTCGGTCTTCACTCTCCAGTGGCCCCGCCCGCTACAGTTAAACAAAATATTTGTATGTAACTGTTTTTTCCATCAAAACTTATTTGTTTCATTAATTATTCTTAGATACCCCATTTTGGGTAACTCATTTGTTCCTCTATTTGTCTGATTCACAAAAGATATGTGTTTGTAAATGAGATAATTAATTTATGAAGATCTTTTGTGAACCATACAAAGAGTATTTATTAAGAATTTTGTGTGCATCATTTGTACACATTTTTATACCAGTCATTTATACATGTTTTTATGCATGTCCTCCATTTTGATTGTGTGCACATATAGTTGGTCTAAAAATATGTAAAAAAGAATGGAAAACGTTTGGAAGTTTTCTGCATATACAAAGGGAAGTGTGCATGAAGAATAATTGATGTATTGAAGATATAATTGTGATAGTCGGAATCGTGTTCCTTCTTGAGTTGAATTATCAATTTAACACTTGAAAGATAGATGAATTATCAATCCGTGACCCGAAAGATAAAATGTATCAGTATAAGACTAGAATGATAGAAAATTATCAATTTGGGACCTAACTTTTCATAGGTTTTGATTTATTTAAATTTTTATTAATTCCATTGCTAATTTTTGATAAAATTTTCTTCACAAAAGTTTCTTAGTTTAATATAATTAAATAATGTTTAAAGATTTTGAAATAAACATAAAAATATAATTCATGAAAACTTAGGTCCTATATTGATAGTTTTCAATCATTCAAGATTTCAAGTCCTAATCTGGTAGTTTTTCATCATTCGGATCCTATATCGACACATTTCATCTTTCAAGTCTCGAAGTGATAATTCGTCTATCTTTCAGGTCCTAGACTAATAAAATTCCATTTTAAAAATAACCTTCAAAATATATCTTGTTAATAGAATTAAAATAAAAGAGATATATAAGCATCTTTGAAACTCCACTTATTTCAACTGAAATTGGCATCACCTTTTCTCACTATTGATCAAATAAACACCCGATGGATGATATTCCATATCAATATAAGCTCTAGAGAGAAGAACTCAAGATGAAGAAAATAATGTGTGCATAAGATAATGAATGTCTCCTTCTCTCCTTTACAAGACCAAGTTATATATATAAAGGCCCTAATGACCTGGAGAATGTCATGGGTTGGGAATAATCTAGCGAACTAGACCCAATACGAGAAATACATCATCTCGGGTAATCCGATCTAGGATAGTATATATCCATCAACACCAAATAAGAAAAAAACAGTATTCTAAAGCAGATGTGTAAATGATATTCAACAATACTTCTTCCATTCCATAAAAAAGTTCTCAACTGACATACACGTATATTTATGCAAGACAAAGTTTTGTTTTGACTTCCTAAATATACACTTAATTTATGTTAAATCAAACAAAAGGCATATAAATAGTAAGGTTAATGGTGACATTATATTTCCTATTAATTTTTATTTTATGAAAATGAGAACTTTGTTTTGGAACATACACAAAAAGGTGGGAACTTCTTTTTTGAATGAATGCATTACTATTAAGACTATATATGCACCCATGCACCGTCAATAAATTTAATTATCAACCCCGTCAATATAAACACAGTTAATCGATCCCGTCAATAAAGTTTTTCCCAATATTATGACACTGTCAATAAAATTTACTCTGCACACACACATATATATATCGTGTTCATAAAACATTACTTAAATTGTTATTATTATTTTTCACGCACCACACACCGTCAATTACACGATTCAAGTGTTCAAGGCAACTTGGGGGACATGTATAACAATGAGGTTCAAGGGCGTCTTTTTTTGCAAGGAACAAACAAGAGAATAAAAAAAGGAACCCCAACCCAAAATACAACAAGAAATCCCTTCCCATAAAAACCCTTTTAGCTTAGATAGGTTTTCAAATCTCCAAACGTGATTGGGATCTAGTCCTCATAAGATGCGATTGTTGATTTCTTTTCTTGTACGTGTTTTTCTGAGTATTCAAATTTTGTGTAGGCAAGGAGTTCTCTGACGTAACTAACAAGGCTTTATGACATATATCCTGATTTGAATCAGAATCCCAAAGATCTTAAATTTTCGAGTCCTCTTGTCATTCTCCGAGACATGACCAAGAAATTCATCCTTCGAAATGAGTTGACCGGATCACCAAAAACTCCCTCATGTACTAAATCTACGGAGTGAACCTTCAAGTCTCTTATCATGTTGTGATCACCAGTAGCTTCACCTTCAACAATTAGTCCGATGTTTAAGTTTTCTCGATTACCCAAAATAGAGCCAAGATGAGACTTCATGATTAAGGAGGAATCTAATCATGAAATATGTATTAAATCTACATAATGAACCTTCAAGTCTCTTATCAGTAGTCTCATGATTAGAAATAAATTTATCTCCCTTAATTCTATGGCTACCTTGACATTCAAGAGATAACATGAGACTTCATGTCCTCCTCAATTGGGGCAATTAGCCCCCCAACACTCTTAGATCACTTAGTCTTCTCGTCATATCATCACTATTTATTCAACTAACATATAAGAGCATTTGAGGTCACTTTCCTACTATAAAACATTTCTATCTAAGCATCGAAGGGCCTTTATTGAAACAGTCCTACAACAATTTATGTTTCCTCTTTTATAGGAATACTCACTCGAATAAGCATTCATGTGTCCAAAGCCTGTTGCTTTCTTGTTTACTAGAATAAATGATTGAAGATTTTAGAAAAGTGTTACTCGTCCTTATCTTGCAATGAGAGCTATCTATTTTGAACTTAAGTTTATTGGAATTAAAATTTAGAATAGAGGAGATAGAGATGAGCTAGCCATTCTTGTGAGGTTTTGATCTTAATAGGTTGTATTTGGAGGGATGATGGACTCAAATTTGGACTACAATTTACATGTGTTCAAAGAAAAATCTTTCATTTGACTCCCAAACATTAATATCAGTTTCATATTACATAAAGGCAAGGCATGAACTTTGCGAGATCAACTCTATTAAAAAAGTAGTACAGTTTAATACATCTACTCAACTTTTACTAGTCAAAGTTGACACCATATAAATACCTCACTTTTCATAAAAATAACCAAATAGCAACATTCTGTACAATAATGATGTGTATGAAATAAGTGATTATAAAAAGTATCATACTAGTAAGTTAAAATTTATGTTGATGCCATTTCGACTAAAAGTTCGCCCCAAAGCTACATCACATTTTGTTTCATATGTAAGTCATACTGTTGTGAATCTATTCAAGTGTTGGAGACCACACAAACTATGCCTCATTTCACATACTTTCACCAAAAGACTCAATGTGCATAGATTTAAAGAAAATGTCACATAATTTACCAAATGAGTGTCTAAATTGTAGGGTTGGTCTGACCCTAGACTTAATGAACTATTCATAAGAGTTTAATGAGATGAACACTATAGTTACTCCGATGATCATCAATCACACGGATACCAACTTTTAGCTGAGGTTAAGATAGTCACCTAAGCAATTCATTTTCCTATTGACACCTTCAATGCAAACGCCTTATAGTTCTCTAAATAGTTTGTCTAACGGTATATAAATACAGATGTAGATTAGCACTCTTAATATCAAATATTAATAATAATAGACCTAATGACATCACAATTATCAATGACCTCATTAGATTGCTCTAAATATGAGTAAAAACGTTTGTAAATTCCAAACTAGAACTTTCAAATTTTTATTCTCTAAATAAGTGTAATTACTTCCATATTTTGGCATTACAAAACTTTAAACATGACAATATATTCTAAACTTGACAACAATTACTTTTATTTAGGAATAAAAACAGTAATTAGGCCGACATTAATGTATGGCGTAGAGTGTTGGGCGGTGAAGCAATGCCACATTCAAAAGATGAGTGTGACAGAGATGCATATGTTGCGTTGGATGTGTGGACATACCAGAAAAGACCGCTTGAGGAATGAAGTAATCAGACAAAAGGTGGGAGTAGCACCTATAGAAGATAAGATGCAGGAGTCTCGTTTGCGGTGGTTTGGACATGTGCATAGAAGACCGAGTGATGCACCTGTTAGACGACTTGAGGGGTGGGGAGAAGAGTCAGAGAAGAGAGGGAGAGGAAGACCCAAACAGACTTCGATTAGAGTAATCAGAACTGATATGCATCTTATTGGATTGGATGAGAGTATGGCTTTGGAGAGAGCAAAGTGAAGGGCGCACATCCATGCGGACGATTGATGTCTTGTATACCTTTCCTCTCTTGTTTCTTTTATCGTTTATCTTCCTTATCTTTTTATATTCTTATGTTATTTTTATCTTCTAGCTTTTTATGCTCTTTTATTTATTTTTCTTTTATCTTGGTTATATTCTTGTGTTATTGTTATCTTATATTTATGTATCTTTATTTTATTCATTTTATCTTACTTTTTTTTTCCTTTTCTTGTCCGCCTTCTCTTTTTGGCACCGATATCATAGATCGATCCATGTTAGCCGACCCTAGGGCTGTTAACGAACCGAGCTTTTATCGCACTATTTGAGTTCGAGCTCGGTTTCGAGCCTAATGAGCCGAGCTTAACGAGCTTTCGAACTCGAACCCGAGTTGAGTTTCTAGTTCGAAAACTTAATCGAGCCGAGCTCGAACATAGTAGTATTTGGCTCGGTTCGAACTCGAGTCTATCGAACACATGAAATTATAAATATAATTTATATATATGTTAAAATTTAAATATAATTAGTTGATTTTATGGATTTAAATATGATTATTAACGAATCGAATACTTGTCGAATCATTCGAGCACGAGCCTATTAACGAGCATCACCTAAAATTTTAAGTCCGGGCATATTTATCGAGCTGATCGAGCACTCGGTTCGAACATCGAACGCCTATCGAGCCAAACACGAGCCTCATTTGTAAAGCTCGTCGAGCTCCGAGCTCGAACCCGAGCATCACTAATTCCTTATCGAGCCGAACTCGAGCTTTAGGTGTTCGGGCTCGGCTCGGCTCGTTAACAACCCTAGCCGACCCCAAATTCTTTTGGGATTATGACTTGGATGTTGTTGTTGTTGTAGGAAATAAAAATAGTCATATTTTAAAATTCCAAAACTTTTTTACTGCTATTTCGAGAATTTTCCATATTATATATCAACAAAATTACATCACAAATATACTTAAATAACCTCATTTAGTTGTAATCTAAATAACTGTTATATTTTTCAATTAAAAACTTAAGTTGAAATGCATGTAGTGCGATACTAAAGAACTCATTTAGAGCCTATTTGGTAACACTGAAATTGGTTGAACTCGTTGAAATTTATGAAATTCTAGCTAAAGGGACTGAGTTTATTGAATATGCTTAATTATGAAAAAGTTATACTCCACATTTAAAATATATTCTTCCCCTTCTTTAATAACTGTCTCGTATTCATTTTTTAGTTGTTTTTTATTCCCTATCTCTTTCCCTTTTAGTAAGTTTTTCATATCAAATATCTTTATATCCTCACTTTTATTACACTTATCTTTTTTACATTTACAAACTAATTTCAATTTTAAACTTCCTACTTTTTCATTACTTTTCTATTCTCAATATACTCTATTTCTCACTTTTTCATTTACCTCACTCTCAATATTACACATGTGATTTTCTTCTTAAAAACTGTGAAAAATAAAAAAGGACACTTATTAGAGAACGAGCCACGGAGGGAGTATTTTATTAAGAAAAATAATATATTAAAAATAGCTAAAATTATCGTATACTCCCTCCGTTCCGAAAAGGTCGATCAAATTTCTTTTTTTGGATATCTCAAAAAGACTTGTTAATTTTCATTTAAAGTAAGAAATATGTGGCTAAAATTAATTCTAGCTAATTAATTTCAATCACACCATTTTTACCGACCTTTTCGCTTTCCTTTTCCCGGAGGAGTAAGTCAATTTTAGCTTTCCTTTTCCTGGAGGAGTAAGTCAATTTTAGCTAATTAATCTAATTCTTAGGGGCTTCAAAAGAAGCGTGGCACCTGCGTCATAAATCCATTGTCGTCATGTTCTATTTTGGGGTCAAGTTAGCCGGCGCAAGCACGCAAATGTCGAACCTTTCTTCTTCCATGGTCCCACGAGAAGTCGTGAATGACCGAAATGCTGTTCAATCTTGCTGGAACCCACAATATAACCTCCTCGCAGATAACAACCCACAGCTTGTTTGAGTTGCCGAACAATCCAAGGCAAAGCCCAGAAGATATCTACACCCATTTGTAAAATCCGATTTGGATTAGACGTCGATCAAATGGAGACCGGGGAGACGATTCCATCGGACCGAGTCACTATCGATGGAACCGTGACTAGTGTGGCACTCACAGAAGGTGGCCAGCTACGATGGTCCGGCCGCTGCCTGGATGTGGGGAAGGAGGTCCTCGGGGTCTCTGTTGAAGGTTCACAAATCAAAATCAGGTCTGTGTTGGAAAGGGGAGCTGGAATCTGCTGTGGCGGTCACGCATCAGCTCTTCTCAGAAGAACATTTACTTTCGAGCCGTTTTCTGAGGAATCTCTCAGGCTTTGGAGTCATAAACTGCAAGGTTTTATAGATTCTCTGGGTAAATATCGGAACATTCTTATTTTTTGCTTATAGAAAGAGTAGTTTATAGATTCTCTGGGTGAAATTACTATGGGTGAAGTTACTATAGAAATGCTATTTTTCACTTAATTTTTTCTTAATAATATATATATATATATATATATATATATATATATATATATATATATATACACATATATATATATATATATATATATTATAATTTAGCAGATTATTTGATAATGTTCTTCTTCTTTTCTTTTTCCCCTTCCTTATTTAATGTTCTTTTTAGATAATGATATTCTTTATTTAATAATACTCTCTCGGTTAATTTTGTCAAAGTTGATTGACACGGAGAATAATAAAGTAAAAACAACCTAGTTGAATTTTGTGCAAAGTTAGTGAGACAAGTGTTGTCAAAGTCATAAGAAAGTCATAAGGAACGAATGAAGTAATATTTATCAAATAATCTGCTTTACTTATGACCAAATAGATACTCCGTATTATTTTAGAATAACTAAATATGATGATCATACTTTGAGAAAGTGGCTACCTTATATTAAATGTTGGTGAGACAAGCATATAAATTGTTGTTTTTCAAATTTATTTGTATCCATTGTTTCTTACCTTCTTTCATTCTTAGTTTTCACTATTCTTATTATTCTCATTTTAGTGTTTTTTCCATGGTTGGGTTTGTGTGATAATCAGGCCGACCAAGAAGACTGTTTATATTTGTCAATCCATATGGAGGAAAGAAATCTGCCTCTAAGATTTTTCTTGATGAGGTAAAACCATTGCTTGAGGATGCAAATGTTGTATATGAAGTGCAAGGTTTGAAGCACTAGACTTACTTATTTATTATGTATCTCCAAAATCTTTGTGTTCCTTTGATAACTCATAAATTCTTATTTACCCTCACACCTCTTTTATAATCAACTTTAATTGTATAAATTCAGAAACTAAATATCAGCTTCATGCCAAAGAAGTTGTTCATAACTTGGACCTTTCAATGTATGATGGAGTTGTTTGCGTTAGTGGAGATGGAGTTTTGGTTGAGGTTAGTTAGTCTTATAATTATTTCTTATAAAGAAGAGAAACATAGCAGTGATCTTCATGCTCATGTGTTGCAACTTTTATTAGGTAGTTAATGGACTGCTTGAAAGGGAGGACTGGAAGACTGCAATAAAGATGTCTCTTGGAGTTATACCTGCAGGTTTTTTTCATTATTTTCCATCATGTGACTTTTATCTTAATTTCTTTCCAAGAAGCAGTTTGGGAGACTGTAATAGCTCTTTTACAAGTAATAACTTTTGTCCTCTAATTTTCAACCAACATATAAATTGTTAAGGTTGGTATTTCATAAGTACTTTTACTATATGCATATTACTTTTTACTTTTTTAAATCTAAATCAAACACAAATACTTTTAATTTATATTTAAAACTTAAAACGTTTCTCTTTACTATTAAAAAGTATTGCCATCTCAGGAGAGATGCGCTTGCGCAAGTTTTTGTGATGTTACTTTTCTATGGTGGTGATCTTTATAGTAATGATAGAGACTCAAACAAAACAGCAGAAAGCAGTAGTATATTGATGAAGATCACAGAGTTACAAGTGCGGAAATCATAAGAAAGAAAGGGAAGAAACAAATAGTTGGGATTCTTCGAGAGGTCCCGCTCTCCCAGCCCAATTCTACAGAATTCCAGCCTCCCCTCTCCCTCTTCCATTCCTTCTATTTATTCTTTTCCAATGAGGCTTCCCTCAATCTATCTAATTACTTGGCCCAACCCACTATTACATTTTATTAAAATATTCAGTATTATTTCTAGAATATCTCATGCCATAAGCCCACAAGTCCAGGTCCCTATCATCACTCCCCCCTTTGACAACCACCTTATCCTCAAGGTGGGGGAGTAAGAACAGCTATGCCATCCAGCTTCATCCTCGCGCCTCTTCCTTCCCAGTACCTCACTGTTTGCTGGACAAGGAGCTTCCATACTTGAATCTTCCTCGCCGTGTACCTTAGTCTTTACCATATTTCATGTTACCTTACTTATATATTGAATGGTACGTGTATACTGTACTTACATAAGTAAATAAGTTAATAAGGTAAATACCCATTTCATATATGTCAAAAGGTATTACACACTTATACTCACTTATTTAGAAATTGTATGTACAGCCGATCCTGCCCATTTATGCACCTATGGGTGATATACTATATTGGGCTTATACTCGAGACAAATCGTAAACTATACATATTTAAAATATCTAATAACAATCATAAAATAAAGACAAAAATCACTTTACTATTATTTAAATTACATATTTGGGCAAAAGTAACAACACAAATATTACTAAAAAGAAAAAACATTGCTTAAAACGTTCCTCGTTGAACAATGTGAAGCAAAATCATCATAATCACTTAAAACGAATAAAAAGTATTAAAAGCTAAATAGATGTGAAGACTAAAGAGACATGTTTTTTATTGATTCAACAACAATTGTGTTGCTTTAAAAACTACAACTGGTTCTGCTTAAAATTAATGTACATTATTTTTTAAAACTTGGCTTCATTTAATACATTTTACTTATGTTCTATTTTTTGCAAATTGCCAACAAAAATTAAACATTAGGTCTAACTAATTGAACTTAAAAATAAAAAAAGAAGCCTACTCACACTATATATGCAGAAAAAAATTGGGCCTGTTTTTTTCGCTCTATATTTTAGTGCCTAGGGCGATTCCATAGTACTTTTTTAAATAAGTGAGTATAAGTGAGTAAAAATTTGGACCTATATGATAATTTAATTTCCGGACATATCATATGACTCTTCTTTAGTACATACAATTTCCACTTTTATTATACGTCCATAGTACGTGTGGAGTCAAATTTTATACATTTCATCTTACCATAAACATATGATGCATGTGATCACACCATTTATTACCATGATTTGGGTATACGTAATTTAGGTAAATTTTTTATCGGTGATACTACTTTCCGACCTATCTATATTCAATTTAATAACTAATCTTACTATTCCAAAAAAACTAATCTTACTAATTTTATAAAGACTAACGAAAGTACATGGGCGGGATTTGTTTCTACTTTCCGCTTTAATTCCCCATAATAATGTCCTTAATTTGGGTGGCAAATTTCCCTCCAATTGTTGCCCCAACTTTGTTACTTTATATTATATAATATATAATAATAATAAAGATTACCTTTTGAGTGAGAATTTTCCTTCCAATAATTGTGGCAATTTTGTAGTTCATAATATATAAAGATAATTAACATTGGTGTCATATGAAAGATAATAAAAAGTTATGAATTTTGTTTTTTTGTATCAATCAGAGTACAAATGAAAAAAATTATAGCACTTAAAAAAATAGATGTTTTTAAATTGTTTTTTTATGTATATTCAATATTGGTGTCATATGAAAAATAATAATAAGAAGTTATGAATTTTGATATGTTTTTGTAACATTTGGAGTACAAATAAAAAAGTTACAACTCTTTAAAAAAATTATGGGATTTTATTTCTCTTCTTTGTTTTTTTGTAAAATTTTCTCTTCTATGTTACGTATTGGAGTACTTTTTTATGAACCTGCAATTGCCACTTTTTATTCGTTAATGCTTAGTTAATACATTACCAAATTTATTTTTATCATTAATTCACCATCATGTCTTCATTTTGGCCGGGATTTTTCCCTCCAGCTGTGGTCTCAACACCGTTACTTTATATTATTTAAAGATATTCAGTATTATTTCTAGAATATCTCACGCCGTAAGCCCATAAGTCCAGGTCCCTATCAAGTAATGTTAGAATTCTTTGCACACAGGCACCGGAAATGGCATGGCGAAGTCTCTTCTTGATTCAGTTGGAGATTCTTGCACTGCTTCTAATGCAACACTTTCTATTATTCGAGGTAGTAGGATTTTGTACGTGTCACTTCTATTTGTTTATCTATTTTTTGAGAGGTTTTTTTAATTTTCATGTTTTGAATACAACAGGTCATAAAAGAGCGCTAGATGTAGCTACCATTTCACAGGGGCAGACCAAGTTTTTCAGTGTACTGATGCTTGCTTGGGGTATCTACAATTTACACATATCTGCTTAGGCTGTTCTTTATTTCATTCTTGCTGTTCAATATTTTGAGCTATAATAGTAATTATAATAAATAAATGTAAACTTGAATGTTTTCCAGGACTTATAGCTGACGTTGACATCGAGTCCGAGAAGTACAGGTGGATGGGCAGCACTCGGATAGATGTCTACGTAAGTTTCCTAAATGACATCTCTCATTTGGACTATAAAGTTGTTCAAGTATAGGTATTGCAATATAGATGTCATTGTTTTAGTAGTATTATACTACGTAATTTCTTATTCCTATTCGGTTTAAGGTTTATGTTTCCTGTTCTTACAGTGTTTAAAATTCATTATCTCTATATAAGCATTGTATTGGCTTCTAATACACAACGTTCTCGTATGAGTATCTTTTTTAAAAAGAATTAACATTTAATACTGTTTGTTCAGGCTCTTCAACGGGTATTATGTCTTAGAAGATATAATGGTAGTGTAAGGTTTGTGCCAGCACCTGGACATGAAGGTCACGGAGAGCCCATTGAACCTGTGGAATTTTATTTGAGTGATGGCGGCCCAAAAGGTGGCTATTATGGACCCAATGTTGATTTTCAAAATTCAAATTGGAGGAAGATCAATGGGCCTTTCATCTCAGTCTGGCTTCACAATGTACCCTGGGGTGGTGAAAATACTATGGCTGCACCTGATGCCAAGGTAGGCTTTAGTTTGTTCCATAGTAACTTTTCCATGAACTATATCTCCTTTCAAAAGTAATAACTAGTGACAGAAGCAATATTATACTCCATATTTAACAATTTATACCTTCAAATTTATTGGTTCCTTCTCTGATAATCCCAACATTGTAATACAGTTTTCCGATGGATATTTGGACATGGTGTTGATCAAGGATTGCCCAAAGTTAGCGTTGCTATCATTGCTGACTGAATTAAACAACGGAGGCCATGTCAAATCCCCTCATGTGTTGTACTTTAAGGTAAAAAAAATTATATTTGCTAATGCCCGGCTGCACTCTCAATTGACAGCACATTATGCAGACTCATTAGGCCTTGTTTGGATGATTCCCTGGAATCCCATAGTTCAATAGTTGGTTGAGCGCATTTGGTCTTTTCCATATTTTGCCTCTCGCCTCATAGAAATGGATTATCTGGTTTTGAAGGAAAATAAGGCCACTTATTGCGGAAACTGAAAAATTGTTTGTTTGGTTTGGTGAAGGTGGGAAGTCATACGGTTATACCCCACATCTGTATTGACCGGGGAAATGGGAAGTTAACTCTTTTTAGTTGATGCACAAACCCAGGCATTATATGGTGACATTGCAATTTGCAAGTGCAGAATAATCTACATTTTATTGAAGAAAATGCTTTCTTGATTTGAAATTGGAACATAATCTACATTTCATTTATTGGTTGCATTAATAATAGGTAAAAGAATTTGTTTTGGAGCCGGGTCCAAGAGCAGAGGATCCATTCACGGATGGGATCATTGACGTCGATGGCGAGGTTCTTGCTAGAGGTAGAAGAACATACAAATGTGAAGAGAAAACCTTAATGACTTATGACAAGCTTCATATTAGAATGGATCAAGGGTTGGCTACTATTTTTTCTCCTATTTAGTATTTCTTGTTGTGGTTACTGGGCTAGCTTTTTTCATTCTTTCACGATTTATTATTTGTCTGCAAATTTGTGAAACACTTATTTCCAAAAGATGGTAACTGCGTACAAATGAATATCACACTTCATAAAAAATTACTTCCTCAAACACATCATGAAGTATTACCCATAATGCTACAATGCTACCTCTTCCTTTGTCGATTCAGTGGTTCAGACTAAGAGCTTGTCCGTATTAGAAACCCAATATGGTCAAACATACTTGAAGGTTTGACATCTAGATTTGTTTCTGAGGTAGATGCACGAGATACACAGAATTATAGCTAGGCCTTCCGATGTTCTAAAGTTTGCGATATCGTACATATTTATAGCTGGTTCATCCTACATTGTGAGGCAAGTAACATGAACTGTTTGCCTTCATCATGTTCTGCAGGAGTGTTTGGATACCTTGCCACAAGGTTCTTTCAACAAATTAAAGGAACAATATATGACTCTTTTAATGGAAACATGTGGGCTAAGATGACAATAACAACACCATTCATTTTTTGCAGGGACTCTCACTAAAAATTGAGTTATTTGGTGATGTCACCTTAACTCATATGACTCCATAAAAAGTCATATATGACTCCTTAGAACTACTCACGTATCTCTTATTGGAAACACTTGGGGACCAAAATTAATGTAATAAAAAGAACACTCAATATAAAACCAAAAGAATAACCACGAGAGAATTTTAGCTACTTTTGGATCATTTGAATGACCATTGACAGGGCCTTGGTAATCCTTTGACCACGAGAATGACAAAGGATTTGTACCTCCCCATGTTACGTTAGTGTATGAGTTCTTTTACAACACCACCTTTGATTATCATATCCTGCATCATATGATTGACCCTTGTGTTACAAGCTTCTCTTCTAGTTTAATTTGTATTGCCTCCGTCCCTGAATTATCTTCAAACTTTCCTTTTTCGTCCGTCCCAAAATTATCTCCTCCTTCTCTTTTTGGCTAAGAATTTGTGTTTCACAATCATTCTTACACATTCTTACACATTTCTCTCTCCTCTGCACAACTCTCCACCACACAAAACTCACTATCTTAATTAGTGTGCCCAGCCGAAATGGGAGAAAAAACAGGGACGGAGGGAGTAGTTTGTTATTTAGTTGTTCTTTGAGAAAATTACCTTCAATATTACTAAAAGATATGTGTTTTCTAATATTAGGAGTGGACTCGGGCTGGGCCAACCGGCCCGGAACTGGACCGGCCCGCTACTGTGCGGGCCCGGTGAACTGGTTGGTTGCCCGGTTCGGGCCACCCGGCCTGGTGGGATGGTGGTTCGGGCTCGGGCCCTTCAAAAGGTGAACCGGCCCGGTCGGTTCAGGCCCGGGCCAGGCCAATTTATTTAATTTTTTTTGAATTTTTTAAGTTTTTGGGTTGGACTGGGTATTTTGGGCCATTTGAGGTGGTTAGGGTTGGTTTGGGGGTGAGGGGGAGGGTTGGGGGTTAACTAGGAAAAGCAAAAAAAAAATAGAACCGAGGCCCGACCCAGCCCGGCCCGGACCCGGGGGTTACCCGGGCCGGTTTCAGGCCTCCCCTTCATGAACCGAGGCCCGGCCGGGCCCAGGCCCGGCCGGGCCCAGGCCCGAACCGGGCCCGAACCGGAACCGGTCCACCTCTATCTAATATACTACATATATTTTCACCCAAAGTGACGCATATCACCACCGTTCATGCCCATCTATTTTAATGTGTCTTCCTATTTGTTAGCCACATGCCCACATTCATCTACACGGAAATCCAATATTTCATTATCAATGAAGTTATATGGTAGGGTAATTTCATAAGTAGTCATATATTTAGAAAAAACGTGTATGTTAAACAACTTATACTTCAGTTTGAAATTGATGAGAATTGGTACGATTTGAAATTGGTACGGTTTGTAAAAAGAGGACTTAATTATTTTTCACTTTAAAAAAAGACTAATTTTTTATTTTTTGTTCAACTTTTTCAAAAAAATATGTTAAAACTAATAAATTTTTATGATATATGATATGACATCAGTATTGTAATTATATAGTTTTGAAAAGAATTGTTAGTTTCACAAAAATATGAAACACAAAATTTTAAATCACGGTGTCTCAACAAATAACTAAACTTTACATGAACTCATTTTATTTTTTGGGAAAAGTACGAAAAAGGTACTTGTGGTTGAACCCGTTTTCAGATAGGGTCATGTGTTTCATTGTTTATCAAAGTGGTTCATGTGTTTGAATTCCGTTATCACAAGAGAGTCACGCCGTTAAAAACGCCTGAAAAAGACCGTTAAAAGTAACTCCGATTTTCAAAAGTGGCTAAAAAATTAAAAGAAAAATACCGGAAGGTGCGCCTCAATAAGATGACCGCTAGGCCATCTTTCTTTTTTGTTTTCAGCCACCCTTGTCATCGGAAAGTCCATCAGAAAAGTGATATTAACGAAATCATTTTTAAAAAATGATTCAAACAGATCTGAAAAATCCAAAGGCAAAGGTGGTTTGGAGGTCATCTTGACGAGGCGCACATTTTGGTATTTTTTTTTCGGGCGCTTTTGAAAATCGGAGTTACTTTTAATGGTCCTTTTCATACATTTTTAACGGCGTGACCTTCTTGTGATAACGGAATTCAAACACATGAACTACTTTGATAAAGAATGAAACACGTGACCTTATCTGAAAACGGGCCCAACCACAATTACCTTTTCCGTACTTTTCCCTTATTTTTTTATTAAAATTGAAAAACGAAAAAAAAAACTAATGTCATTTTTTATTTGTTAACACCGAGATGTGTATTTTTTACTTTCATAACTCTTCGGATATAAAATCAAAGAAAAATATTACTTATAATACCTCTTATATGGGGCAACAGGGCGAGATGGATTTAATGATAAGTTTTTTAGAAAACACTAGCACTTTGTGGAAACTGATATGGTGAAGGCCGTACAAGATTTTTCTAGGGGTCCCCATCCCTCCTAGGGTGGCTAGCAGTCTGGTGGTACTTATTCCTAAAATTGATAACCCAACTACGTTTGGATATTTTAGACCTGTTTGCTTATTATCCAATTTTATATGCAAGGTATGTACAAAGTGTTGACTGACAGATTGTATAAAATCCTTCCTAAGCTCATATCTCCGGAACAAATTGGGTTCATGAAGAACAAGGATATTTTCTAACCACATCCTTATTGCTCAGGAAATTTCCATTGACAAGAAGATCAGGGGTTCTAATGTGGTTGTTCAATTAGACATGCCAAAAGCTTTTGATAAACTATCATGGGATTTCCTATTTGGTGTTTTAAACAGATTTGGCTTCTCGCAAAGATTTATTCAGTTTGTATTAAGTAATCTTCAGTCCATTTACCTCTTTGTGTTAGTTAATGGGGTCCCATCTGATTTTTTAAGCCCAAGAGGGGTGTTAAGCAAGGTGATCCACTCTCACCTTACCTTTTTATCTTGGCCTCTGAGGCATTCTCCAGGGGTATTAAGTGGCACATGGAAACAATATCTATTAAACCTTATTGGATGAGAAATTTCAACACCCAATCGAAATTTGTTATTGTATAATATTAACTGTTTGGTGGAGTTACAATAGAAAATATTTGAGTACTTACTCTTAGTGGTTACCCCATTTTTATTATCACAATGCATACATTGAAAATGGACACCTCCAACCGAGTTAATTGTTTTATTGCAGCTATTGCATCTGATGTAAAAATGAATGAATCTGTTTTTAGAAAATTGAAGTTGCCCTCGATCCAAACAAATTCTTGCCTGTGATTCAAAGTAAAACAAAGTTACTTCTTTGATTTTTTTAACAAATGAACTCAGTGCAGTTGCTCTTTTGGAAGTTATGATTACCTTATCCAGGGTTTCACATCACAAACACACAACTTGGTCTGCATATGAGGTTGTCAAAATCTAACAAGTGAGTTCACGTAGAGTTGTTCATTGTTCATTTTCTGAATAGCTCGTGGATTTGTAACTCCTATCAATTAATATATATCAATATGTTTCGCTTCTAAACAAATTTTTCTGGTATTCCATACCTAAAGTCTTAAACACGTCTTCATAAAATTACTGATAGTGTATGAAGTGTGTTTACCATTCCTTCAGAGCAGAGCATGTTGACCATTGGGCTTCAGCTCTATATATACATGTGTCGTATCCTGTTGATAGTGATAACCCTACAATTAAAACCAATGTATCTAATTTATAAACTAAAAAAGTAATACTCTGGAGAAAGGTTAGAAACCTCCAAAAAAATAAAATAAAAGTGAGTACATTTTATGGTTCACCTTATTATAAAGCGACTTATGTAGGATTTATATTATCATTAGATTTATTTAAATGTTTGTTACCCCTTCATTAACTTTGACTTCAAAATGTGGTAAGAGAATCAAACTTGACCCTCTTGGGGAATAGAGTAAAAATGAGTATGCTAAATGTATTCGCTAGAACAAAAAATCCATTTTAACAAATGGTTCATTGTGGTGATTGGTTTACATTTTTGAGAAGCTTGGTATGATGATTCCTCAATGTTCAAAAAGAGTTTGCTAATATAAGGAAAAGAAAATTATTCCAAATTTGTATCCCAACTAAACTGCCATTTGAATTTGAGAGGCACTAATCGTAGTAGAGCTGAGAATAGCACAAAATAAGAAACGGTCTCTCCAACCGGCATTCAATACTTGAGATCGGTAGCTAATACCAAATGAACGAGCAATTATTAATAGCTTAGCAAAAACATTATTCTGCTAAGAAAGAGCTCAACGAATCAAACAAAAAGTAGTCCCGTCCTTCTCCTTTCCTCTAGTGCGGAAAGAATTCCACAGATGCGGGATAGGGGTCAACGTAGATAAGATTAGGCTGAGCGCAGCCATCCAGGGGTGGACCCAAGAAAGTCATCTTGGGGGACGAAAATATATATACACTAAATTTTTTGTTGTTGGGGTGCGGTAGCCCTCCTGGGTCTCTACTACGGTCCGCCCCTGCAGCCATCAGAAAGACATCGAGTTAACAAAGACCAAAACTAACTGCTCGCTCAATGCGTAGAACCCTTTGGAATGGGATCAAAGCCCGACGAATCCATAACAGCTTCACTTGTCTATCCGCCAGCATCATAAAGCTGATACCGAGGCATTTCATATTTGAACCGGTTCGAATTCATATTTGCTTTTAAAACAGATTACTTACTTATAATTTCC
Organism: Cuscuta europaea; assembly: GCA_945859875.1. Classification (NCBI taxonomy): domain Eukaryota; kingdom Viridiplantae; phylum Streptophyta; class Magnoliopsida; order Solanales; family Convolvulaceae; genus Cuscuta; species Cuscuta europaea. The sequence continues at coordinate 14,287,994 of CAMAPE010000004.1, forward strand.
ATCTTATTTGTGGAGCTATAGAAGCAAGAAAAGGATGTAGTAAGTATTTCGAAATTTTCTTGCACATCTATATTATCTTCCGTATCAACATCTTGAATCAATGCCCTTCAATTGATTGACCAAAGAAATTTATAATGTTCATTGGGACATAAAAGTTTGCATAGACCACAGAGACCAGTCCATTAGAGAAAAGACGGATCTTGTAGAGATCTACCCAATTTAAACACTTTGATTTTTGGATTTCAAAGGGAATTGTGAAACATAAGATTTGTGTAGTGGCTTGTTTTGAGTGGAATATGTGATACATGTTAAACTATTTTACTTGGAGCCTACAACAAAGGTTTTAGTGGAGTCTCATTTAATTGATTCTAACTTGAGAAGAAGGTGTTTGTTTTGAATAAGGGAATTCAGATTTTTTTGAAGTTTTTGGAGAAAGTTATAAAAGCAGAATCTCTAATCACACATGTAGAGCAACAAGTTACTTTGATATGAGTTAGTTTGGAGTTCACAAAAAGAGCAGTTTAAAGCACAAGCACTTTTTTTATGTGAAGACATATTGAGTAAGTTACAATAATAATAAAACAAAACTCCATTTTTCTTAGTTCCAATTTCAGTAAGTGACTAAGGGAATAATTTTAAAGGAGAGGAGCACGAAAGCTTGTTTTAACCGTATGAGAAACTTAGTTTAGAACATCTTGGAAACCAAAATAAATGCACACACTTTGAAATTGTGACTCCAAAGAATTATTAAGAATGATTTTTTTTAGTTTAGAGAAATTGTTAACAACTTTGAGTACTTGTTTTGTGATTACTTTTTATTTCCGCTGAAGCTAGTAATTCGGCTATTTGTTATTTGTGGCAAATTTTGTATGACAAGTTAGTTAATGTAATTTGCATGTAGTAAAACTTTATATAAAAGAAACAATTTACATTACCACTTATAATAAGATGAACATGTTCAGAAGATCAAATGTGGAGACAAGATACTGCATTTTTCATTTGCTACTGTGAATAACAACACCCGTTTAAAAAGAATCAACATTTTCTTTTTAAATTTAAAAGCCATTATTTAATGAACTGAGTAGATATTTTATTCAAAAGTATGTATATTTTTTCTGTGTATGGTGGGAAATATTAGCATTAGTATTCGAAAGAATGTGTATGCAAAACAAAGATGAAACATTTTAGGACTGCAAGTGAACATACGAGTTTTTCTTCAAGGGTTAAGTGTGTTTGTAATCCAAGAGATCAATGTACATGTACAACTGAATTCTGCATTCTCAACAGTGGTTAAGGAATATTGTTGAACATGTGATGGACATTCATGAAATGCCTGGTAAGAACGATTTGTTTACAAAAATTGTGAACAAGGAAGTTTGGGAAAGGAGCCCATATTAGTTAGAAGCATGTACACATGTAGGTTTCAATAGTGACAACCGAATTAGCAATAAAAAAAAAAGAATCTATGACAAGCCGATTAAGAAAGTAAAGAGATTGATTTGAAATAAGTACTTGAACGATCGAAAGGGTAGCACGGCAAAAGATGAATGAGATGCAAGTGTCCATGGCGTAGCCTAGAATATATACGAACTATACAACAAAGGAATGGACGCCAAGAAACCGTAAGGTTATGTATAACCTATAGACGACACGTTTGACAAATATGGACGACAACTAATATAGAAATGGACGGAAAAAGGACCATGTTAACATTAAATGTCCCTTATTATATTAGCAAAGACAGTGTATTTTATTGACGTTGTTTGAATGCGGAAAAAATGATATTAACAAAGTCTATACACTGTTTTCATATCGACGAATTTTATATTTAAGGTCAGATTGCGTAGTGATGCAGATTGTCTTATTAACTGTTTCAACTTCCCCTTTTTTAGTTGTCCCAAAAACTTCGATTCTTTCTCTTTTATTCAATTAATTAATTTGTAGTTCATATAATCTCTCTCATTTGCACAACTCTTAAGCACAAAATTTTTACTTTATTATTTCTCATACCGGTGGCCAAGTTTTAAGAAACGACGGAAATCATATTTTTTAGACAACATTACAATTTAGAACTCATTTGATAAAATTGAATTTGCTCAAATTGAACAAATTCTGACGGAAAAGACTAAATTGCTGAATGTGCTTAATTATAGGAAACATATATTCAAAATACTCCGTATATTTTATGAATAAAACAAAGAAAACATATGATGAAATATAAGAATAATGTCATCTATAGTAACTTCAACAAAATCATTTAGAAAAATAAATCTAACATTATTTATTTTGATTATTACATAATTCAGTGCTCAAAATTTAAAGTTATGTGTTTGGTAAAACAATTGATTGATAAGTTGAAAAATAGGAGTTACACAACGAGCTCATAATATGTTTTTACTTGGACTGATTTTGGTCTCAGATCGGACCAAAATAAACCAAACCAAACTTAAACAGATCAGACTAAGCCAAATTATTCTTAAACATATCAAATTAGACCAGATTTAGACAGTTATGAAATTCATGTAAACCACACATTTATCGGACCAGAGTAAACCCAATCGGTTCATACAACACCTAATGACCCTATCCACCTGATGACCAGATAATAAACACGCAGTCCTGTTCTTTGTAATTACGCCATGACCATGTCTTTCGTTCTTTGTAATTTTAATAAAAATTTTAGAAAGCTCCAACGAGAGTACAGATACGTATAAATACACGCATGCTTACTGACACACGCTCTATCCCTCCTCCAATGGCTACGTGCCAGCCATCAGCCCCTCCTCCACTCCCCCCCCACTATCCGCCTGCGCTTAGGGTTTTAGACGAAGACGATTTCTGAGTCAACTCGGACTTGTATATTTTCACTCACTTCTAGATATATAGCTCAGGCTCAGAGTGATTTTTTCCCTTCCACTTATTCTGGTTGGTCCTTTGGCCGCTGCATAAACTGTTTAGGGTTGGTGAGTGGGGTCTGTGATGGCGTCATCTTCTAAGCAGCAGCAGCCCATGGTATGCTTCAATTCGAACTGCAAAGAGGTTCCGAAGCGGCAGAGGAAAGGCTGGCGCCGCCGCACCGGCGAGTTCGCTGACCTCTGTGAACGTTGCGCGTAAGGACTTTTTTGGACTTGTTGGAAGTGTTGCCAGTTCACATTTTACTGTCTAATTACTCTCTTCTGTGAATGCCTGTGAGGGTTCGTTTTTGGCTACTCGGGTGCCTGTTCTGAGTGTGCAAGAGTTCTTACCTTTCACATTCTCTCTACTTACTACTTGCACATAAAAAATTTGATATACATATAGACATGGTTGAATTATGCCCCATTGGTGGTTGGCATAGAGTTTCAAAGAATGCTGTTAATATGCAAGGCCAGGTCGTTTTCAACAAGGGATTTTAACCATGTGTCTTAACTAGGGACTTGGGTGTTTTATTTATTTATTTATTTATTTATAAAAAGGGGTTAAATAACCTCTTTCTGTTTTAAAAGATATTTCACCCAAAACCCTGTATAATTTGAATTATGGCGTCCTTATCTGTTGTTTAATGTTTACTTGCGCCTTTTCATTGGCTAATGTCCTTGAATGTCTCAAAGAATTCTTTTTATTTTTATTTTTCTAAATCAGAAGATGGAAGTTTTGGAAGAACTACTCTTTCTACTAGTTTGATACTGTGTTTTTGAACATTGGGGACCCCAATAGAAGTTTGACATATGAACTGAGTGAAGAACTTAGTTATGGTAGCAGACCATTTGTCAATGCAGAATTGCATAAAGTTGTATGCTGTTCACCTATATCAGTAATATCACTAATGTTTTTGTTATTTTGTTGTGTCTTAACTCTCAATAGCAGTGATTTCTATTTCGGACTCTGGGTTCTCTAGTTTAGCAATTTGAATATGGCACACTGATGTGTGACTAAGACCTTAGTTTTTTGAAGACGGAGCTACCTTGCACTGTTTTTTGCCATTGTTTCACATAAATTATAATCTGAATAAAATAAATTATAATGTTAAAAATTAAGCAGAGTCAAACGTTTGTCAGAGAGAGTTTCAAATCTTGTTCGAATTTTCTCATCAAATTTATTTCCAATTAAGGCTTGGATGTTGTTGTTGTTGTAAGACATAGCTAGACGAAGTATGACACAATTTTCACAATGTCATCTTGAATTTCTAAATTTTCTCACACTAATAGTTATTTTATGTGAACTAGTTCTGCTTATGAAGATGGCAAGTTCTGCGAAACGTTTCATTCTAGTGCTTCTGGTTGGAGGGCTTGTGAATCTTGTGGGAAGGTGCGCTCAAGTTGAATTCTTCTCTGGCTTAGCAATCTATAAAATGATTAAAGTCTATTGAATATCTAAAATATGTTTTTTCTTGTATTGGACATGAGGTTAAGCTTTGATGAAGTCCTAAAGCATGACATTCATTGTGCAGAAAATACATTGTGGATGCATAGTATCTTTCCATACATTTGTACTTTTGGATGCAGGAGGAATTGAATGCATAACGTGTGCAAGGAAGAGTTTTATTTTGGTAAGGTTCTTCACATTCTGTTTCATTTGTTTCTGTATGATTTGTTATTTGAGTATTAGTATAATTGCTTTCTACATCAAACACTTGGTGTCCATGTGTATACTTAACTATACCCAATTTGGTGTATTACTGCTAAAGTTCTTGCCTTGTTGTCAATCTGCTTTTATTTCAAGGCTTGAATATTTAAACCAAAACATAGTCAAATTTCTATATTCTAAAGCAACACCAAAATCATGTGGCCATACTAGATTATTTTATAAGCTATGGTTGGAACATGGTTTTCAATATTCATTCTTGCCCGTTATTTACTAATAACTAGTGTACTAAAAATGAGTTATGCTTTTAAAGATTCCCTAAAAGGAAAAAATCATAAATACATATACACTGTACATATGTATCGTTTTAAGTGGTGCAGTCACCATCCACCAATTTACGTCTTCAGTTTCTACCTCACCTGGATACCCACACTCCCCACTTACACGTTCTTTTGTTTATAGAACATGTTGTTTGATAAATTTTACCTGTATTTCAGACACCAAATCCTGCATGGCCACCTCCTTCACATTTTCCTCCTCTGCAAACTGAAGGAACTAAAGAGTCTAGAAGTTGGACTCCAATAGCTGGTTCTGGTCGGGTTCCATGGCGTCAAGCTCCGAGTTTGTTCAACGGCGGACTCATTCAGCCCGAGTTGCAGCCGAAAACGCCATATATTGATCTGACTGGTAGCACTGACGGATTTCACTTAACTGATTATACGAGAAAAGAGGACACTTCTGGAATTCCCCTAAACAAAAGCCTGAAGAGTTGTGTGCCAGGAAAACCTGAAAATGAGACTACCGGTATTGGTTTCCATTATACATGCATTTTTTTTTTAAAATAAAAACTTTGAATCCGTTTACGTAGAAATGTTTGGAGATTAAGGCTCATTTAATAAAATAATGATTGCCTTGCAGGTTTTGGTTGTGCTGGACCGCCCAACCCTTTTGCAAGTTGCCCCGACCGAACAAGCGTCCCAAAGAATGATTTTTGTTCTCCAAACTTTCGGTTCACAATTGGACCTACAACCAGAAATGAAGTAAGTAATCCTAGCAAGATCTTCACGGCACACACTCAACCAACAACAATTTCATCTCCCGTGGGGAGGCAGTCATGCAGTCAGAACAGCGTGGATTCTTCTGGAGAGGCTCAAACATGCAGCGTGAAGTATCGAGGAGATGTGGGAGGGAAGCACCATCTACTTCCTCGGTACTGGCCTCAGATTACTGATAAAGAACTGCACCAAATTTCTGGAGAGTATCCTTTAAGGAAAGCCAAGTTTTTTTTTCAAGCTGTAACAATAGTATTATAAAAATATACTTGAAAGTGTCGTATTTTTTGTCTATCCCGATGCTCCAGTGACTCATATTTATTCTTGGCATTGATATGACTGCAAGAATGCAGTTCAGCTTTGTGCTCGTAACCTTAACTTTGTGTTAGCATGAACTCGGTGATTACTCCTCTGTTTGAGAAGATGCTTAGTGCTAGCGATGCTGGCAAAATAGGGCGTTTGGTACTACCTAAGAAATGTGCTGAGGTAATTTCGTAGTGCTTAGCTGTCATTATTAACTCAATGCTTCTACTAGCTGTTGTGATAACTAAAAAACTCTGTTGCATTTTATGGTTTTTATTCTCACTGGTCCATTGATTTAATACCGACCATTTGTGTTTGGTTAGTAGTTATATTCCACTACATGCAAAACAGAATCGCATGAAAACATACACTATTTGTGATGTTGATGATGTTTTATCATGTGACAGGCTTATTTTCCACCAATACCTCATCCAGAGGGATTACCACTGAAGGTGCAAGACCTAAAAGGGAATGAGTGGGTATTTCAATTTCGTTTTTGGCCCAATAATAACAGCAGAATGTATGTTTTGGAAGGGGTCACTGCTTGCATGCAATCAATGCAGCTGCAAGCTGGTGATATAGGTAATTAATCGGATAAATAATGATTCTAAATCTACAGGGGACCCTCAGGACAAACATATGTGTTGTGTATTCATGCTTGATTTATGTTATTACAGTTCTAGTTTTCTACTGTTGTCTCTGTTGCAATTTATTTTGGTTGTCTGTATTTTCTTTAGGGTGGATCTTGGATGGATAGATTTTTATTGGATATTGCAATCCTACTGCCGTCAATTTTATAGTAGCATTCTCTTTTTCAGTGACATTCAGTAGGATAGAGCCAGAAGGAAAGTTAATTATGGGGTGCAGAAAATTAACATCTACGCCTTCAGTGGACCAGGTATGTTCCATTGCTTTCTACAAAATAGAATATAATTAACTCGTGTTAGCAGAGGTGATGATGGAACTCATTGATAAGAATTTATACCACCAAGGTATATTAAATTAGATTTTATTTTTTCACGCTAAAGTTTTTAATATTACTTTTTCACAGGGTCTTGGAACATCTAATACTCCAATTGGAGTGGCTAATAATGGCAGCGCTGGCACTAATAGTGTAAAACCTGGGGAAATCTTGACAAAGTGCTTTGGTAAAGGAAATTCAGCATCACCTGCTATTCTGATTAACAATCAAGCCTGTAGTTTGGATTCCAGAAACAATAACTTTCCTGAACTTAATGAGTCAACTTGCATAATAGCTTCGGAGGTGGTAGAAAGCAAATCTCCTGTTCGCCGTAAGAGAAAGAATAATACCATTTCAAATCCTAAAAGCAAGCAAGTGAGAATTAACAGTGAGCAGTTAATAGAACTAAATCTCACAGTAGTGCAAGCTCAACAATTGTTGCGGCCATCTCCAAATAATGCCCCAACTGTCATTGTGATTGAAGGCTATGAGTTTGAAGAATATGAGGTGACTATATTCATATACAACAGTGCAGTAATCTTGACAAATCTTGATACCTGCTTCTAGCTCATTGAGGAAACTAACATGTAAAATTTTGTTTCGCTCTCCAGCATGATGCACCAATTATAGGAAGGCCTACTATTCCCTGCACAGGCAGTATGGGGTTAGTGTTTGTCCATCTATAGTGGTTATTAACAGCTTCACAAAGTAGCGAATGGCTTTTGAGTCTTTATCATATATTCTCTCTATCTCAGTGAGAAGTTCCAGTGGGCTCAATGTGAGGATTGTTATAAATGGCGCAAGATCTCTGCTGATGCTCTTCTTCAAGCAAGATGGACCTGTTCTCAAAATCTAAGGGATCCTGACAGGTATGTCATGTACCTCTTCCTCACCGCAATCATCTTTTCTGACACGTGAGCTTATTTTTTTATCTCTGACTCTCTGTTGTATGAAATGGATCCCTTATCTTATTTGTGAAGTGTTTTTTATTTCTGGCATTAGATCTGTGTGCTCTGCAGCTGAGGAGTTAACCGCAGAGTGCTTGGCAGGCTTAATTCCTTCCACTGTTAAGGGTACAAACACTCTCTATCTCCTTCCAGTATACACTATTACTCAATATATCCGTGACTATGCTATTTTGACTTACTCTAGCTCTCACACATACTCCTGTTATTCTTTATTTGTCATATAGGGTTTTCAGAGACATTAAAAGTAAAACAGCAGAATTGTGAATAGTATAGAAAAAACGTGAAAGAAAGTGAAAAACAGGAGAGAGTTGATGATGCATGAAAGAGAAGATGAAATAGTAGAAACGAGAATGAGAAAAAGCAGGAAAAAATAGGAAGGGAAAGATGACAAAAGAAGGTAAAAGTTGCCAAAAAGAGAAATCAAACAAGTGATAAAAAACATCCCAAAAGGAACAAAGAACAAATAACATAACAGAAGTATTTGGTTTCAAATAAGAGGGGTATTTTAGCCGATTCCATAAATTTAGACCCAAAGAGGAATCCATTTTTATCCTCAAATATGTGCCCAATAAATGGAGTTTAAAATTTGCATAGTTGAGGACCAGATTGAATTCAAAAGGAAATTAAGGGAAAATGAAGTAATACACAGTAGCTTTTAGTCAAGGGACTAAATTGGGCATTAGCTCTTTGTCGGGAACAGTTGTGAATAAACAGATTTTTGTCTGGGGGTTTTCATGCAGCAGCTGCTAAAAAGAGAAAGAAGGCATCTTCAAGACATGATGATATAAAGTCACCAGACACTACTACTAGTACAATTATAGTAGAAGCAATCGGCACTGCCCTTGAAAATCTAGTCTTACATGAATATGGGGAAGGTGGTGGTGTGTCATCATCCCAGCCACCCACCACGAAGCACCCTCGTCACAGACCGGGCTGTACCTGCATTGTCTGCATCCAGCCCCCAAGCGGAAAGGGCCCCAAGCACAAGCAACACTGTGATTGTAATCTGTGCAAGTCTGCAAAACGGCGTTTCAACACTATGATGCTGAAAAAGGGTAAAAAGCCATCAGAGAAAGAAGATGCAGGACCTACAGAGGCTGAGTGCAACTCACAATCTAGTGATAGTTTTCGTGGTGATGACAAGATAGCAAACGAGAAGAAATCATATCCGCCACTTAAGGGCGGGATTGATCTGAATATGAAACCGGACCGGGAGAGGGATGATTTTTCACCCTTCCAATGCGATTCTCCTTCTGGTGGTGGTGTTGGGGTGATGAGTTTGCTACAAGATGCTGCAGATAGACTCGTATGGCATCACGGGTTGCCAGGTATCAAGGATTCTTCATCAGTTGTTGCTCATCATCATCATCATCATCATCAGGTGATAAATTTGAATGGTTGCGGTCCACCTTCAGATGGAAGCCGCGGTCAAACAATATCTGATGTGGACCATCATATGGTGCCTGATAACCTTTCTCCGGTGATGCATGCCGAGAAGTAGTTAGCTGAGTTGATATTTTTGGTGTATATTCTATGGCATCATCACCATCCATTTTTTGGCTTATGTAAATAAAAATGAGTAGTAAATGTGTAATGAGTTTTCCTAACATAGAGTAACCGTAATGCCCCTCTTGTATGGGGTATGGGCCGTATGGCCGTATCAGGATGTGAGTTCTGCTTAGCTTGTATATTGTCCTTAGCTGTCTTCGAAGAATAATTTCTTCAACACATCATCCTTCACAATTAAGTCATAAATCTCTATTATATATTCCACATATTATACTTGTGGTTTATATTTGTAAATGTAAAAACGTAAGTCCTTAACAATTAAAGTGTGTTGGGGTCAGCACAACACTTGCCATACTGGGCGTTGGGATTGTTCACTAATTGGTTCGATCGTTCACAAAAGCCGGAGCTATGGGCTAATGGGCAGGGGCGCAGGGCCCTATGGCCTATGCTGTATCCATGTAATGAATAGGACCGGAACAGCAAAATACATCCTACAACCGGTTGTACCGTGCGCATGGTACAACCAGGCTTTTTGTTCGCTGTGTACATAGTGTCTAACGTAGTGTCTTACATTATGATATGTTTACATTATGATATCTTTTAAAATGAGCTTAAAACAATATCAAATGAGCATAAACAACTTACAAAATGAGTATCAAAATATTAAAAACTCATTCATTTTGGGAGGTATACTCATTTGAGTTCAAAATAAAACTCATTTCTAATATGCTCAATATTCATTTGTGTATGTTCATTTTGTTTAGACGTGTACTCATTTGAGTTTAATATAAAGCTCATTTGAGATCAATAGTAGGGGTGGACTCGGGCCGGGCCAACCGGCCCGGAACCGGACCGGTCCGCTACTGTGTGGGCCCGGACCGGCCGGTGAACTGGTTGGTTGACCGATCCGGGCCACCTGGCCTAGTGGGATGGCGGTTCGGGCTCGGGCCCTTCAAAAGGTGAACCGGCCCGGTCGGTTCGGGCCCGGGCCGGGCCAATTTATTTATTTATTTATTTTGATTTTTTTTAAGTTTTTGGGTTGGGCTGGGTATTTTAGGCTATTTGAGGTGGTTAGTGTTGGTTTGGGGGTGAGGGGAGAGGGTTGGGGGTTAACTAGGGAAAGCCAAAAAACAAAAAAATAGAATCGAGGCCCGGCCGGGCCCAAACCGGAACCGGTCCACTCCTAATCAATAGCAACAAAGATTCCCTAGCAACGAATTAGACTCTGGTTGTAATATTATACTTTTGAAATATGCATAAATATGACATTATAAAATGAGTATTGCACTAATATCAAATGAGTATACCTGAATTATGAAATGAGTATTCAAAAAAATCAAAAAACTCATTTAAAATGTGTACTATGCTTAGAATTTCTTTTGTGTATGCCCATGTCTGTACAAATACGTATAACATAGGATTCTCCTAAGTATGTTCAATTAGAACTCATTTTACGCTCATTTTTTAAATGTCATATCAATGCATATTTCAAAAGTATCATATTATATTAGATTCGCACATTGAAGTTCATAAGAGTTGATTATAAATAAAATTTAACAAGTTTTTATACAAGAAAAAATAAGAAAAAGAAAGTGAATTCAAAAATACAAAGCAGAGATCACGATGCTCATTTTTAGACTTCTAATGCTCAACAAAATATGTCTGATGCTCACTAAAATTGCGTTAATGCTCATTTAGCAGAAGACACGAATTTCATTTAATTTACAAAGATGCCACTGGCTCAACGTACCGCATGCTCTATGGTATACGCTTTCGACCGGAACAGAAATGGATGAGTAATTTGCCAATACGGATTAATCGGGTTACTTATTTAGAGCATCAGGTACTCCAAAATGGCATTGAGTGGGATAGGACTTGACCGTTTCCAGTCTTGCTTATCATTTCAAGTAGGGCACAGAACTGGTCGAGAGTTGATATCGGAATTGAACTTGGTCCAAAAGGTGGAATCTCTCAACCCCAGGAGCCCCCCATATCGGAATGGGACAGGAACTAGCTTTGGACCACAATTGGACCTTACTCAAGAATTCTGACCTGATCTTGGCTACGGAGGGGGGGGGGGGGGGGGGGGTCGAGAACTAGCCAGTCTAGAACTGAAATCAAAATGGTCTGGAACGAGTGGTGGACTGGGCCGGAATCAGGCTGGGCTTCGGGTTCGGTAAAACCAGTCCCAGTACCGACCAGTTATATACCAGGACCGGGTCGGGCTCCCCGATCGGGCTCGGGTCATGTCCGATCGGGCCGGGCTTAATATTTTTTTTTAGCTAATTCAATTCACAAATGCTACAAAAAAGTTGAATGTATACTATTGAAATATGAAGTACAATTGATAATATGTACTCCGTAGTATTTAATAGTCTCTTTTAAAAAAGCAGGAAAATATACTTTGCGCCCCCTTGACTATTTAATTAGAAGTTGTCACTTGAAAACACTAATTTTAGTCTTTTTAAGCCAAAAGTCGAGAAGCGTTTGTTTAAAGCATTTGCAAACACTCCCTAAGTGTCTAAGACTATCAAACCATCGTGGCATAAAAGACACATTGATTGGTTCTGGTTTGATTCTTGCCTTGAATCGACCGGGTGTGTTCGGTCAGCCTCCCTTGTGGAGGGTGTTCAGTTGGCTATGTCGTGACTGACCCTTTAGTGTTTGCGTACAAGTTCTCGTAAAAGCCTATTTGATATGTCCTAGAGATGGCTCGATCGGTCTTTCTCCATGTGATTGGGATCGATCGATAACGTGTTTTGAGAACGAGTTCCTTGATCATTTTTGTGGGGCTATGTCTTTATCCGAGACCCAAAGTGTGTGACTAAGTATAAACTCATGTATACTCTTCGTGAGCAAGTAAAACTATGACTCCAATGTGATTCTTTTTTAAAAAAGAGAACTCAAGGCTATTGAATATAAAGCCAAGCTTAAGATGTCTTTTAAAGATGCAATGCAATAGTCGTTTTGCACTAAGTTTTGAAAAGCTACTGGACGAAAAGGCAGCTACTTGATCACTAAGAAGAGGAAAAGTGGGAGCCACTAAGCACATTTTGTTCAACCTCTAGGGCCACAATGACAAATAAGGTTTGAAAAATTATAAAGATTTTTGTGTACACACTTTTTACACATGTCTGTGTAAGGTTTTTTTTTGTCTGTACAGACAAAACATATTTTACAAAATACGTTTTGTCTGTACCGACAAAAAAAAACCTTACACAGACATGTGTAAAAAGTGTGTACACAAAAAGTGTGTACCCCAAACAAATTCAATAAGGTTTTGCCTTTTACTTGAACCAAGCTCACTCAAACTTCTTTTTTTCTAGTACTACAAAGATTTCAAAGTGGGAGTTTCCCTTTTTATTCAAAAAAGAGGGAAGTAATTATGTGGCTTGATTACCAAGTAGGAATCTTGCAACCACTTGTCACTTTTGGCCATCTAGCTGGCTGGGGTAACCCTTATTAAAAAGAAAAGATGTACATACATATATATATATATATATATATATATATATATATATATTATATTTTGTGAAAGGAAAAACACAATTTTAGCAGCCGTACTGTTAATGACTAATCCAGAATTCTTTAGATAAAAACGTTTAAATAAAAAAGACAATTACATCACTGCCGTTTAAGTTTGACTCATAAGTCGTCTACCAATATTTAATAGTGACAAAAAAATACACCGACTGGTGATGGATTCCTCCTACCTTAAATAACTATCTCCCAGAAACTACTACGTACTCCATCCGTTCATATTAAATTGCCTTCCCATCCAAAACAAAACGGAAAAACAAATTTATCTACTTATATTACATATAATATTCAACGTCAATATTGGAGGCAGATAATTAAGTTTTGCTTTATTTGGTAATTTTATACGATGTTGATTAGTTTACAATTTTACACTCTTGACCCATCTAACCATTTCCGTTTAGCACAATTAGCGGAAAATATACTTTTATGAACATTTTAGTAATTTTAAACTTTTAATGATCGAAAGATCTTAAAAGAAAAATGTTGTTATTTGATAAAAAATTGATTGTTTAGATTACTTCTGTTTGGTATGACAAATTGTTATGAGTAATTAATGCTAACACCAAGATTTTTCTCATATGCTACTTGATGGATAGTGTACCCGGGGGTAGCTATCCGAAGGGTTATTACGGGGAATAACTTAGAGAGAAGTCGGAGCAAGTAAGTAAAAGTAGAGAGAGAGTGTATTCAGTATGAATGCCGTTTTCAGCGTGGTTACAAATGGGGAAATGGGGTGCTATTTATAGTAGCAATAAATGCCGGACAGGGACACGTGTCAAGCGCTTATTGGCCGAGGAGTCACCTCAACTGGTTGGCGCTGGCAGCCGCATGTGGCCGCATTTAATGCGGCTGTTGGATGGGACGTCTGTGCGGGGTACGGTGATCTGTACGCATGTGAGGCGGATATCTTGTCGAGTGAGATGCCTTCGGCTATAGAGCAGTAGCCGAGGGCTCTTCCACCCGATGGCACCCTGGTGCCGAGGGCTCACAGTGCCGAGGGCTACTGTTTTCGCCGTTTTCTCCCAGTTTCTTAATTTGCTTGAGAAACCCGTTATGTGAGAATTTGGAGCCTTCGGCCAGGGGGCCGAAGGCACCCCTGGCGCGCAGTGCGGACTGCCTGGTACTCTGGGCGCTGTGATTTGGGCCTGTTGGGCCTTTTGGGCCTTTTGGGCCTTCGCTGGAGTAGTAGGAGTCTGTGGGCCGGGGGTTCCCGGGCCATATACTCCATCAGGAGTCCCTCACTCCTTTTGCCGAAAGGTACTTGAGGGAAAAGGAGTAATTTGTGCTTGCCCTTTGATGTTGTCCCGTCGTGATCTCTGAAGTTGGTGAGGAGTTGTTGCTTTTATGTCCCTGCCGAAGGCAGTCCCTCAGTTACCCACATGTCGGGACTTGAGGGCTTGCTTTGTTGTTTGTTGGAGTTTCTACATCTTTTGTAATTTAATGATTTTCCTGAGGGGGTCCTCCAGTCCCCCACTCCTTGAGGCACTTGTAAAGTGGTGAAAAGGAGTAAAGTAGTTACGTTGTTGTTGTGGGCCGAAGGCTGACGCTTTTCGTTTCATTTTGGGGGGATGCCTCGTTAAAAACCTCATTAGGAAAAACCCTTTGGGAAAAACTCCTAATGAGGGAAAAAGAGTGCACCGAATTCCCCCAATGATGAATCGAAAATGTCAAACCTTGGTATAAAGTGGAGAATGACGGGAATGCCGAAGGCTCTCTCTTCTGAGGGCTCCTGTGTTGATTAGCCGAAGGCTTGCTGTTGATGTCCTGGTGGCGCCGAAGGGGAGCCCCTCAATTCGGGGATCGAGGGCCTGCTGGATGAGGGCGACAATGGAGTTGTTACCGGGGGGTCCACTGTTTGTTGGTTAGTTGGTGATGGAGATACCCGAGGGCTCCCATTACCTGTGTGCCATGGGCCATCCGTCAATGAGGCACTCCCCGGGGGCTACCTGGTTTTGCAGTGCTGAGGGGGAATCCCCGAGGGGCGCCCTGATATGAAGTCTCGGGTTCTGAAGGAGTGATCCCGAAGGCGACTGTTATGTGCTGTGCGGGGCACAACCCGGGGGCACTTCTGAGTGAGTGTACCCGGAGGCTATCCTTGATGAAGAGGAGTGAAGTAGAAAACCCGGGGGCTTCCAGAATATAGCCGTTGGAAATATAGCCGTTGGAATATGTAACGACAGGATATAGCTGTTGGGGGGTGGCACACGTGGCGTGTGATGGCTGGCTGTTCGTGGGCGGCGTCACCGGTTGGGTGAAACGACGGTGTGTAATGATGACGGTCCGTCCGGAGGCCCGGAATCCAGGCCCAAGCCCGGATTCCATTGCCTATAAATACCCCAAGGCCAGAGCCATTCCCGCTGTGCGAACTCAGTTGTCTTAGCGAAGCTCTGCCAAAAAATCTAGTGAGAGAAACTCAGGCCTTCGGTCAGAACTTCTGCTTTCAAGGTCAGTGCCCGCTTTCCCTTCACCTCTTAGCTACCTGTACTGTGCCCTTAGGTTAGGAGATAGAAAATTTAGAAACGCTAGCGTGCACGAGCCTTCGAACTAGAGTCAGCATGTCGTCCCAGAGTGATTCTCAAGATATCTCGGGGCCGCCCTCGGTGGAGGATGAAGTCCTCTCGGACGTGGAGTCCTCAAGTGCAGAGTCCTCGGTGGGACAGGATGCCGTCATTGCCCTGGAGTTGCAGAAAGCCCTCGTAGCTGAGGCGGAGGCCGAGGGCTTTGAGCAAGAATGTGAGGACGAAGAGTTGGCCATCGCCTGGCAAGCAGCTGAAGAGGAGGCACAAAGAGAAAGCGAGAGGGTCACCGTTGCTGTGCTCCCCCCTCGGGGTGCCGGGGAGGCCAGTACCTCTCGGCCGCTGAATGCGGTCCCCCTCCGGGTGGCCCCCGGAAAGAAGAAGGCCAAGGCCGATGTTCCCAAGAAGAAGGGCAGCGTAGCAGATCAAGGGAAGCCCCTCGATATGCCCGAGGGGTACTCCTATCTCAACACCGCCGCATTGGAGATCAAGTCGAAGGTTGATGCGGCGGACATCTATGTCACCCAGCTTCACGTGGGCCCCTCGGCCATCGTGGTGACACCGGGTCCGGATGACGTTCTCTCCCGGGCTCCCGAGGGCTGCATTGCGGTGCACGTCCTCTCAGTATCCATGGGGCTCCGCTTCCCCCTGCACCCCTTCCTCCGGGAGTATCTTCGGTTCGTCGGTCTGGTTCCCTGCCAGCTGACCCCGAACAGCCATTCTTATATCACTGGCTTCCTTCAGCTCTGTAAGTCCCGGGGGGTGATGCCTAGCCTGGACCTCTTCTTCCAGAGCTTCAACCTGTGCGGGGGGGGGGGGGGGGGGGGGGGCACGCGAATGCCGAGGGATTCGCCAATCTGCAGCAGGTGTCCGTGTTCAAACTCTTCACCGAGGCGCCCTCCTCGAACAAGGGGTGGAAGGACCGGTGGTGCTATGTGAAGCTAGCCGAGAGCCCCTTCCCGAGGGAGCTGCGTGACCGCTTCAGGAGGCACGAGAAGAGGAGGAGCGCTGCCCTCGAGAAAGATGGCAGGATTCTGGCCATGATCCCGGAGGGCCGGGACAAGAATATCTCCATCAAGGATTGCACCAAAGAAGCAGATCTCTACACCCTCGGGTTCCGGCGGTACCGGTTCCTGGGGGAAACTGATGAGAAGTTCCCAGTGTTTGAGGAAGCCTCCGGAGGTAGTAGCTGAGGGCATTCTCACCCTCATCTTAGCACGTTTGTTCATTTGTTTTGTTAATCCTTTATGCCACTTAGTAGTGACCCCTCGATCCTAACCCCTCATTTTTTGCAGGTGTTCCAGTAAGTATGATGAACGTCAAAGGCCTCGCCCGATTCAAGAACAAACCGGCCAAGGATCCGAAGGGGCCGGAAGCAGGTGGCCAAAAGCCCGTCGGTGCGCCTCCCAAAAAGTCCGAGGGCGATGCTGCTGCGGCTAAGAGAAAGCCGTCGGCAAAGGAGCCCCCCCAAGCCCCCAAAAAGTTAAAGAAGGGGGATGCCGCGAAGGATGACCCCCCGGTGGTGATTATAGATGACCCTCCGGAGATGCCGACGGCGCAGGTGCCGAGGGGGGTCCGGGAGCCATCTCTCGAGGTCCTCACGCTCTCCCTTCCGGCTGGCACAACCGTGTTGAATGGCACGGCTGACCCGAGGGCGCTCCTGAGGGGTATAACCCTCGATATCGACATGGCAGCTCTCGGGGCCGATGATGATCAAGCCCTTGAAGACAGGATCCTCCGGTCTTCCCTCACGGTGAGTTCACTGTAGATTGTCTTTTTGTTTCCCACTTGGAACTAAGAAATCACGTTTGGCCCTGACAACCCGCTTATCTTTGCAGACTTGCGTTGCCCTCGGGGAGCAGTTCCGACGGTTGGAGGAATGGCGCCTCCACAAAGCCAGGCAAGACGCCAAGATGAAGGAGCTGATCCTTAGGGACTCCCAGGCCACGAAGCTGATGGCCCAGCTTGAGGAGGACCTCCGGCTTGCGAGGGCGGAGGCCGAGAGGCTCAGGGAGGAGAAGGCAGAAGCTGAGGCGGCCGCTGCGGAGGCCGCAAGGAGAGCAGACGAGGAGGCCGAGGCCATCAAGGCGAAGGCTGTCGCCACAGCCCGGGAGGAGGCCATCTCCGGGTTCCTGGACTGGGGGGTGGAAGACCGAGGGGCACAAGGCATGGTTGTCTTCGGTTGTTGAGGCCTCGGTTGATGAATGGTCCGAGGGCCCGGGGGAGGAGTGGATGGCCCGGAAGGGTAAGCAGTATTATGATGGGGGTGAGTTCTTCACTCAAGCCCTCATCTACCGGAGGATGGCCCGCCATCTGAAGGTTGAGCCGAAGGACTTTGACCCGGCGGCGTACGGGCTCCCCCCTCTGCAGCCAGATATCCGTGTTCCTCTCCCCCCTGATGTCGAGAGGCCAGACCTGGAGTATTCCGAGCTCCGAAGGGAAGCCGAGGGCGACGATCCTGAGGCCGATGCAGAAGTTACCTCGAAGCCATCGGGGGAGGCGGCCCCCGGGAATGACATGATTTGATATGTACTCTGTAATTTGAACAGTTTTGTAATAGCCTCGGCCTAACATTGTAATAACTATATCTACTCTTCGTTGTGATGAATGATTGAATGCCTTCGGGCTTTGTATATATAAATTGTTTTCTCCAATTCCTTTCTTCTTGAATGTATGCCTCCGTTTTCCTTGAGTGTATGCCTTCGGTATTTTTGAATGTATGTCTAGGACTTAGAATATTTTTCGATTGTAGCTTGCCCTTGGAAGCCTTCGGTAGTTGGGCACCCTCTGCTGGATATGCAACCGAGGGTTCAGCAGCAATTAGGACTTAGAAAATTTTTCTAAGTGTAGCACACCATAGGGCCTTCGGGTGTTTGCAGTAACCCAAATCCTAGGACTTAGAAAAATTTCTAAGTGTAGATTTCCCCTTGAGAGCCTTCGGGAGGTGGCATCCCTCCATGATGTATGAGTAGCTGACCGAGGGGGAAAATATGCAGGACTTAGAAAATATTCTAAGTGTAAAATCTCCCTTGGGAGCCTTCGGGAGATGGCATCCCTCCTTGATGTATGAATGTTGGACCGAGGGCCCAACGCACAGGACTTAGAGATTTTTTGCAAGTGTAGTATGTCATGTAGCCTTCGGCTACTGTGGAGCCCCAACTGAAATATTGAATAGGCCGGGGGCTAATTCTTTGGGACTTAGAAAATTTTCTTGAGTGTTGATTCCTTGTGTACTGTAGCCCTCGATTGATAGGTAACCTTCGGCAATTAGGTCCCTTGAGATGAGGGTGAAATATGTAGGACTCAAAAAATCTTCTAAGTGTAGAGTTTCCCTTGGGAGCCTTCGGGAGGTGGCATCCCTCCATGATGTATGGCCTTCGACTGTCATATTCCTCTAGCTGCAATACTGACTGAGCCGGGGGCCCATCTTTAGGACATAGAATTTTTTTGTTTGCAAGTGTTGTTGTATCGCATAGCCTTCGGCTATTGTATTCCCCTGGCTGTAATGTTGATTGAGCCGGAGGCCCAATTTTAGGACTTGGAATTTTTCAAGTGTTGTTTCTTTGTGTAGCCTTCGGGTGATAGGTGCCATCTGACTCTGCATTACTTTGCGAGATGCCTGGGGGCTACTAATTTAGGACTTAGAATATTTTCTAAGCGTAAATTGGTGTTGAGCTTCCGGATGTAGATCCCTTGTGTTGTATGAGTCTCTGGCCGAGGGCCGAATATGTGTGGAATCCTGTTGTTGTGAAGAATGCCAACGATGAGTGTGTGCCCTCGGTATAATTTTAAAAGGTGTAGATTTCGACCCTTGTTGGAGCCTTCGGTGCCTGTGTGACCGGAGGTGACCAGACAGTGGACTTAGCCGTTTCCTGATGATATTTGTTTGAGTAGTATCCTTCGGGACATAGGAGCCTTCAGTTACCGGAGGTGTTCCCGTGGGGAGCCCTCGGCTTGTTGTGATCTGTTGGGGTGTACTCTTTGATTTCTCGCTGAGTCTACTCCCCTTCACCCCCTCTTTTTTTTTTTTTTTTTTTTTTTTTTTGGTTGGTGGTGAAGGGAAGGCATCAAGAAACTTGGTTTCTTGGTAAGGCTGGGCCTATTAGGAGACCATCAGAATACACCAATGGCTCTCCTCCCTCGGGTTAACCTTCCGAGTTCCGAGGGGATCGAGGGACGTTTCCTGGGCACAAGATATGGTGGTCCGTAACCTGCCTCCCCTTGGGGGATGGCGCGGAAAGCGCCTCATTTTTGAAAGTCGTCCCCTCGGCGCTAGACATAGTCCGTGGCCTGCCACACCCTTGGGGTGGTGGCGCGGGGAGCGTTTCGGTTTGGAAGTCGAATCCTGGGCATTTCTCATGCCTGTCATACCCTGGGGGTAGTGACGCGGATAGCGTTCCGTTTTTGAAAGTCGAATCCTGGGCATTTCTCATGCCTGTCATACCCTGGGGGTAGTGACGCGGAAAGCATTTCAAGGAAGGGTTTTCATTTGCACACTAGTTGCAAATGGCCGGGGGCACTACGTGCCGCCGGCACCGATGGTGGCGCCTTCGGTATATGCGTCCTCGTGGGGTACGACTTTCAGAAACAACACTTGGTGTTAGTTTCAATGTGTAGCCCCCGGTACTTGGTACCGAGGGGTCTTCTGTAGGAACACTTGGTGTTCTCTTTTGTCGTAGTTGATGTAGGCGTCTACCCTCGGTACTTGGTACCGAAGGGTCTTCAAATGAAACACTCGGTGTTTCCCAACAGATGTTTGGAAGTTGATAGGAGAGCATATCCCTGGCACTGGGTGCCGAGGGGTCTTCTTTGAAACATTTTGGTGTTTTTTTTTTCTTCGTTTCGACGTTTGGTGATGGAGGTGTACCCTCGGCACTGGGTGCCGAAGGGTCTTCTGTAGGAACACTTGGTGTTCTCATCTTTTCTTTTTTGATGTTGAAGGTGGGGATGTACCCTCAGCACTGGGTGCCGAAGGGAAATGAAACACATTGTGTTCCTTGTTGTTGGTGATAGGAGTTCCTTCCCTCGGCACTTGGTACCGAGGGGTCTTGACTGAAAACACGTGGTGTTTTCACTGATGTTGTAGGTGTTGATGGCGTCCGCCCTCGGCACTTGGTGCCGGAGGGGTTTTTTCTCGTGGTGAGGCCTGGGGCCTGTAGTCAGTATGAGGGCTTGATGTCTTGAATGTATCTTCATTCTTCGAAATTGGAGGCCTTGGGTCATAGTACATTCACTAGTTATGAGGGCTTGGCCGCTCTTACATTATTGATAAAATTTAACTAAATGGTGTACATTCCAGTGCCTAGGGACTTCTTTCCCATTGGGGCGTTTGAGCTTGTAGGTCCCGGATTTGATGATGGCTGCTATGATGTAGGGGCCTTCGAATTTTGGTGCCATTTTTCCCCCCTCGGTTGGTTGGCTGGCTTCCCTCCTCCGGAGGACATAGTCCCCCACTTGAAATTCTCGGGTTCGAACTTTGGCGTCGATGTAGCTTTTAACTTGCCTTCGGTAGTTTTCTGCCCGGATGAAGGCCTGCTCCCGGCGTTCTGAAATGAGGTGGAGGTCGAGGGCCATGTTGCTGTTGTTGACCTTGGGGTCATATTGGATCACCCTTTGGGTGGGAAGGGTGACTTCCGTAGGGGCTTTGGCTTCAAAACCGTAGCAGAGGGAGAAGGGTGTTTCACCTGTTGCTCGCCGAGGGGTGGTGCGATAGGCCCAAAGGATGTTGTGGAGTTCTTCCACCCAGCCACCACCCTCGGCCTCCAGCTTCTTTTTGAGGCCCTCGAGCAAGGTCCGGTTGGCGTTCTCTACTTGCCCGTTGCCTTGAGGGTAGGCAACGGAGGAGAAGGTGTGTTTGATGCCCCATGCCTCCAGAAGGGCACAAAAGGGGGCTGCCTCAAATTGTGTCCCATTGTCGGAGATGATCTGCTGGGGGACGCCAAACCTTGTGAGGATGTTCTTGAGGACGAAGTGACGGCACTTCGCCTCTGTGATGCTGGCGAGGGGTTCAGCCTCCACCCACTTGGTAAAGTAGTCGACGGCCACAATGATGTACCTGTTGTTGGAGGTACCCCTCGGCAGAGGACCCACAAGGTCTATCCCCCATCGAGAAAAAGGGACAGATGTGCTGATGGGGGCATAGTTGACCGCTGGCCTGCCGGGGGCTCTCTGGAAATGTTGACATGCGGTGCACCTCCGGGCAAGGTCAGCACAATCCCTGGCCATGGTTGGCCAGAAGTAGCCCTGGAGAACGAGCCTTCGGGACATGGAGAAGGGTCCTTGGTGAGCTGAGCAAGTGCCACTGTGCACTTCCTCCATTGCGACCTCGGCTTCATCTGGATGAAGGCACCGAAGTAGCGTGCCATTGTAAGATCGTTTGTAGAGCCTTCCATCTTCGATGGTGTAGCTGGGAGCCCTCAGCTTTGCCAGTTTAGCGCGGGCCTCATTCTCGGGTAGCTGCCCTGTGGAGATGAAGGCGGCGATATCTGAGATCCAATCCTCCTGACGTTGTTGTATGTTCATAAAGGGGCTTGCATGGATGCTTGAGAGGCTGAGTTCCTCGATTTTGGCAATTTTGGAGATGTGCTCGGGGGAGTCGGCCGAGAGCTTAGATAATATGTCGGCCTCGGAGTTCTGAGCCCTCGGTATTTGAGTGAGAGAGTGTGCCTCAAATACCTTAAGCAACTCCTTGGCCTCTTCCTTGTACTGTTTCATTCTCCCCTCCTTGGCCTCATATTCTTCGGAGATTTGGCCAACGACCAACTTGGAGTCGCATTTGATGTGGATCTGCCGAGCCCTCATGTTGGCAGCCAGCCGAAGGCCACATAGGAGAGCCTCATATTCGGCCTCAATGTTGGAGACCTTGAAGGAGAAGCGGATTGCATAGTAGGCCCTGAAGCCCTCGGGAGTAATGAGGACTACCCCTCCCCCGCATGCTTTGGTCGCGGAGGAGCCATCAGTGTAGAGGGTCCACCAGTCGTCCGAGGTAGCCGAGGGCTCCCCGTCCGTGGCTGCCCTTGCGGTACATTCCGTCACAAAGTCCGCCAGGGCTTGGCCCTTGATGGCAGGCCTTGGACGGATGTCAATGTTGTACTGGCTCAAGAAGATAGCCCATTTCACCATGCGGGAGGAGCTGGTGGGGCTCCTCATGAGGGCGCCGAGGGGTTGATGGGTGAGGACCTGAACCGGGTGAGCCTGAAAGTAGTGGCCAAACTTCTTGACAGTCCAAACGATGGCTAACACCGTTTTTTCCACAGGGGAGTACCTGAGCTCGGCCTCCCTTAGGGTCTTGCTAACGTAGAAGATGGCATGTTGGATGCCGTCTTCCTCCCGGATGAGCACAGAGCTGATGGCCGCCGGGCTAACCCCAAGGTAGAGGTAGAGGGTCTCCCCTACCTTGGGTTTAGAGAGCACAGGAGGTGAAGATAGATATCGTTTGAGCTCGTCGAAAGCCCCCTGGCATTCTGGAGTCCATAGAAAGCTAGCCGTCTTCCTCATGATCTGGAAGAAGGGTAGAGACTTCTCCGCCGATTTAGATAGAAAGCGGTTGAGGGCTGCCAGGCGGCCCGTCAACCGTTGAACTTCCTTCACGTTGCGTGGGAGCTCCATGTTGATGATGGCCTGGATCTTCTCGGGATTGGCCTCAATACCCCTTCGGCTCACCATATAGCCCAAGAATTTGCCCCCTTGGACGCCAAAGGTGCACTTCTTCGGGTTTAGCCGAAGGTTGAATTTTTGCATGATGGCGAAGATTTCCCGGAGGTCGTCAGCATGGTTGGAAGATTGTTTGCTTTTGACGATCATGTCGTCAACATAGGCCTCCATGGTGCGCCCTAGGACGGCTTGAAAGACCCGGGCCACCATCCGGGTGTAGGTGGCCCCTGAGTTCTTTAGGCCGAAGGCCATGACTAGGTAGCAGAAGATGCCCTCGGGAGTCATGAAGGCAGTTTTTTCGGCGTCCTCCTCGTGCATGAAAATTTGATGGTACCCTCGGAAGGCATCGAGGAAGGACATGATCTCACACCCTGCGGTCTCATCCACCAATTGATCAATGTTTGGTAGAGGGAATGGATCCATAGGGCATGCTTTGTTGAGATCAGTGTAGTCCACGCACATGCGGAAGGTAGGGGGCTTCTGTGCGAGGACTACATTCGCCAGCCATGAGGGATATTTCACCTCCTTGATGTGCTTAATGGAGAGGAGCATGGCGACCTCCTTCTTCACAAATTCCCTCCTCTCGGCAGAGAGGGGTCTTCTTCGTTGTTGCACCGCTTTTGCCGAGGGGTCCACCGAGAGGCGGTGGGTGATGACCCTTCGGCTAATTCCCGGCATGTCCTCCGGCCCCCATGCAAAGACAGTGGAGTAGGCGCGGAGGGCGTCGGTGATACCGGTCTTCAAATCTTCAGGGAGCTGGGCTCCAATCTTCACGACTCTCTCCGGCTGGGCCGGATCGAGCGCAAAGTCTTCTACGTCCTCGGCCGGTTCATCCCTCGGCCTTCTTTCCTATTGGTCGACGGTTCCGGTGATGGTGTCAACACGGAATTCCGTCTTGCTTACCTTCTTAGTGACCTGAAGATAGCAGGCGCGGGCAATTTTCTGGTTCCCCCGGGAGTAGCTAATGCCCCCCTCGGCGGGAAACTTGAGGCAGAGATGCCTCATGGAGATGATGGCTTCGAGGTCCTCGAGGGCTGGCCGGCCGAGGATGATGTTGTGGGCGCAGTCAATGTTGACGACGACGAACTCCACCTCGAGCTGGGCTCTATGGAGCCCGTCGCCAAAGATCACCGGGAGGGTTATTACCCCCTCGGAATCAATAGTGTCGCCGGTGAATCCGGCAAGAGGGGTCTTAATGGGCCGAAGGGACCCCCTCTCCAGATGCAACTCTCTGAAGGTGCTGAGGTACATTACATTGACGGAGCTGCCCGTGTCAACGTAAGTTCGGTGAATGATGGTGTCGTTTATCTCCGTCCGAATCACCAAGGCATCCCTGTGAGGAGAAGAAGTAGGAGGGAGATCTGCGTTGGTAAAGGTGATGGGTTCCTCCCTCAGTCGCTTTACCGGGGGCATATGAGTGACTTCCCCCACGTAAAGCGATTGAGCCCACTTCTTTCGTTGGCTGGTGGAATCGCCCCCTGTATTGCCACCAGTGATCATGAGGATGTGGCGTTTCTTCTCCTGGTAGTGGGGGTACTCCTCCTCCTCTTCTTCCAAGTTTCCGATCTCCCTCTTCTTGTCGAGGGGGATGGTGTTCGGATTTACCCAGGCATTTACCTTCGTATGGTGCCCTCGGGGAGGTCCCTGATGAGAAGGTCCCTCCTGCCGAGGGCTCTGGACAAACTGGGACAGGTGCCCCGCCTGTATTAATCTCTCGATGGCCGTCTTCAGCTGATGGCAGTCATCGGTCCTGTGCCCCTGGTGCCGATGGAAGCGACAGTAGGGGAACTGAGGGTTGATAGCGTGTACCTCCGGGGGTGCGCGAGAGTCGCGCTCAACGAGGCCCCTCTCCTCGGCAAAATCGAGGATGATGCTGACGGGGTGCGTTAATGGTGTCCGAGGGCGGTCCAGGAGAATGGGCTGGGCCCAAGTCTTAGGGTTGCTCTTATAACCTGCCCCGGGCTTGGCTTGGCCTTGCCGAGGGCGGTCATCAGAGGGTCCCGAAGCCTTGGGGCGATTTGGAGGAGCCCCCGGCCCTCGGTTATGCTTGTTGTCAGCCCTCGGGGGCTGCTGGTCCGGATGCTGGTGATACTTCTCCACCTCCTCGGCCTCAGCATATCGGTCCCCCCGCTGCAAAGCCCTTATGTAGTCGCGGGGGGGTTCAATGATGAGGCTCCTTGAAAAGTTACCGGTGCGGAGGACGGTTTGTAGGAGGGCCAGGAGGGTCCCGTCATCAGCACCGTCGACCTTGTCGGCCTCCGTCCTCCAGCGCTCCAGGAAATCCCGAAGGGTCTCATCCTTCTTCTGGCGTATTGTTAGGAGGTGGGAGAAGTGCTTCCTTGTGCGACGCCTCCCGGCGAATTGTGTCAAGAACCGCTGGGCGAGTTCTTGCCATGAATCAATACAGCCCTCGGGCAGCCTGTTGAACCATTCGTATGCCGGTCCCTCTAAGGTGGAGAGGAACCATCGACACAAATATTCGTCTGACGCCCCCACCATCATCATGCAGTTCTGGTATTTGCTGTAGTGTTCCTGGGGGTCCGTTTTCCCGTTGTAGGGCTGTATGTGTTGCCCTCGGTATTTTTCCGGGATCCGGGCCGCCAATACCCTTGGGGTAAACGGCGTCCGAGTCCGGAGCTGGATGACGGGTTCCCCGGAGCCCTCGACCACCTTCTTCTGTAACTCCTCCATTTTGGCCATCATGGCCTCGTATTTGAGATCTGAATGAGGGGTGGAGGTGGTGGCGTGAGCTTTGTTGGACTCCATCTCGTCAAGCCGGCGTTGGAGGGCCGCAATAATCTCGTCCCGGGATCCTTCGGGAGGGTCTCCGCCCCCTGCGAACGAACCCGGGCCGAGTGGGCCTGGTTGATTTGGTGCCGAGCATCATCGGCATGAAGGGGTGCCTTGCCTTTGTCCTGAGGGGGACGCTCCTCGTCTGCCCTCGAAATAGATCCCCCGCTTTCCTGGGGCCTTTGGAGTGCTTTCCCCCCGAGGCGGTCTTGGACCCCTCGGCGGTCTGGCCCTCCTCCGAGCCGGTTGAGGGCGGAAGTACGGGGCCTTTCCCTGTTGTCATTATGGCGGTCCCGGGACTGAACTTCCTGGGAGGACGTATCTTGGGCCACCACCCCTTCGTCGTTTCTCACCCGAGGGGTGGGATTTCCGAAGGGGTGTGGCAGAGGGGGAAGTATGATATTTTCCCCGATCTGAGGGTGAGCTGGAGCCAGGGTGCCGAAGGCACCCGGGTTCTGGGTGAGCGTCTGGATGAAGGCGGAGAGCGCCGATAGCACGTCGATGGTGAGAACCGGAGGGCTGACTTGGTCATCGCTCCGGTTTTTCTTCTTGGCCTCGATACCGAGGCGGGCATCGGGGGCATATTGCTGGATCTGAAGGCGTAGGTCGACAGCCGCCTGTTCCAGCCCAGCGATGACACCGCCCTCGGGAGCCCTGTGAGAGGCTTCGGGGGCGTTGACGTCACCGAGGGCCAGGTTCTTGTCTTCTACGTTCTTTGAGCTGGCACGTGTTGTCCTCACCATTTTGATAGAGGGCTAGTGTTTTGTGTTTGGTCGAGGGGGAGGGTTTCTTACTCGATTGTTCAACCTCTCAATGAGAGCACCAAATGATGGATAGTGTACCCGGGGGGTAGCTATCCGAAGGGTTATTACGGGGAATAACTTAGAGAGAAGTCGGAGCAAGTAAGTAAAAGTAGAGAGAGAGTGTATTCAGTATGAATGCCGTTTTCAGCGTGGTTACAAATGGGGAAATGGGGTGCTATTTATAGTAGCAATAAGTGCCGGGCAGGGACACGTGTCAAGCGCTTATTGGCCGAGGGGTCACCTCAACTGGTTGGCGCTGGCAGCCGCATGTGGCCGCATTTAATGCGGCTGTTGGATGGGACGTCTGTGCGGGGTACGGTGATCTGTACGCATGTGAGGCGGATATCTTGTCGAGTGAGATGCCTTCGGCTATAGAGCAGCAGCCGAGGGCTCTTCCACGCGATGGCACCCTGGTGCCGAGGGCTCACAATGTCGAGGGCTACTGTTTTCGCCGTTTTCTCCCAGTTTCTTAATTTGCTTGAGAAACCCGTTCTGTGAGAATTTGGAGCCTTCGGCCAGGGGGCCGAAGGCACCCCTGGCGCGTAGTGCGGACTGCCTGGTACTCTGGGCGCTGTGATTTGGGCCTTTTGGGCCTTTTGGGCCTTCGCTGGAGTAGTAGGAGTCTGTGGGCCGGGGGTTCTCGGGCCATATACTCCATCACTACTCACTAAAACTTCTCAAAAAGGTCTTTTATTTTTAAAAAGCTCTTAAGTATTATTATGTCAAACATGACAATAATACAAAATTTAGAAGATAGAGATTTATCCTTCCAAAATATGCACCAATAATAACATAGTTATTATTTGAGAGATATGAGGGGAGTCATTCATAGTTTCATATGCTACATCTTAAAGATTACCATAATACTCCTCATATATATGAGTAAGAGAGATATGTATGATAACACAAATGCTAAAGCTACCTCATTTTATACCCCATTTTGCACCCATATGTTTGTGGTTCACAAAAGCACTTCATTAAAATGGAGCAATTAATTTAATTGAGTTGGATTTTTGTGAGCCATAAACATAGGCCGGGTGAGGTACAAAATGAGGTACAAAATGGGGTAGCTCTAGCATTCCTCATATGATAAATACTCAAAAGGGACCTCTGCAATTACTGAAGACAGAATCACACTCTCTATCTGATCTGTCAGATTGTGATTATAGTCCAATTGACATCCTTCCAACATACCGTCCAGTCGGTGTTAGAGGCCCTCATGGATGATGTGTCATTCTTTTTTTTATAAATACTCAAAAGGTTGAGACTAAAACATAAGTACGTAGTAATAATTACGGAGTACTTTCAAACTTGACTTATATTTTTATTCCTTTTGTTTTATATATTAGACTACTCTCCGTATAAGATACAACTTTTAAGATAACATTTCAAAATTTAATATGACATTTGATAAAATTAAGCTCAAACGAGTAATGGATCATATACGACTCAAAACAAGCACAAATCTAATTAAAACTTTGAGGAGTAATGGATCATATACGACTCAAAACAAGCACAAATCTAATTAAAACTTTGAGGGTTTGAGCTATTTCAAATTGGCATTTTAAGATAAAGTTTCAGTCTTAATATTCTCTCTTTGATTACAGGTAAAGTAGATTAATACAGTACTACATACGCACTGAAAAATGTGTCGATGTTAAGTAACACTATCGTATATCGGGAAAAACCATTTGTACGTTCTAATCATATTATCACAAATAACATAGCTCGGTCTACATTACAAATAACATTGCCAAATGAAAACATAATACATACTTCAAATTAAGCAATGTTCATATATTCAATTTCACAAAACAAACCACCTTACACAAATCTAACATTCCACTTATAAAATACTAGTACAAAATAATAAAGATTTTTTTATACAATCAATAATAGCCCTTGTTTTTTAAAAGGCCGGGGCTGAGAAGAAAGAGTTAATTTTTGGCTAAGCATTTTCTAAAAGATTTTTTTTAAAGATAAAAGGAAAGAAGGCCAAAAATGGAAAAGCAAAAGAAATGACACCTAGTTGGCCCCACGGTTAATCATCTCCTTGTACTGCTGTAACGACTCCTGCCTTTGTATCCTCATCTCCTCGTTGAACTTCTTGATGAACGCTTCAACTCGGCGGTTCAACTCGTCTTGACTCAGAGAAGGCTCTTTCCGCAGAATCATCATTCCCGGGTTTCGCGACACCGGCCGCTTACCAGAAGCGTCACCGTCTGCTGCGATGGCGGCGTCTCCGCGGCTCAAGTTCTGGTGGTTCTCAAGGGGATCAGATTTTTTTAGGCGCCTCGTCAGCGGCGCATGACGCCCTTCCGTTATCGTCTTCCACGTGCTCTCCAGCGTCTCCAGCTGCTTCTTCTGCCTCGCCACCCTCAAACCTCTCCCACCTTCAACAGAATCAACACAAACGTCGTAACAAACTTCGAAATTAATTAGTTACTCACTGAATCAATATACTAGAAAAATATTTTGATATATGAGACTTTTTCTGCGCGATTTCGTAATGACATCATTGTTCACGGCGAATTGCGAGAAATTAAATCGGATCGACTTTAAAGTTTATTTGAAAAAATGAGACATGAGTAAGAATTTTTGAATATACCTTCCGGGGTGGATCTCACTGACTGTTTACCGCGGTGAGCAAAGCGTGAAGACACAAGGGGCTTTTCCGCCGCCGCCGACAGAAACATCTCGGTTCCAGATTCCGTCGGCGGATCCATGGCGGAATTAGTAAAGGTAGCTTCTTCGTCCTCCACCGCCTCATCATTCTCAATAATGGCTCCATCGTCGGCTAACTTTTCGTCATTCAAACACACCATAGCACCGTCAACCACCGCAGCCGGCTTCAGCTCCGGCACCTCCAATTGGCCGCCAAACGCCGCCAAAAACGATTCGTCGACAACGGATTTCACCTCCGGATGAGCAAAGGATGCCAAATCAGCTGGCGGAGGCGTGGTGGCCGTGAACAACTTAGGTAATCCGCCGGAGAGTTGCTTCTCATGGCGATCGTGCTGGAAACGAGAGGAGAACACAAGGGAGAGGATGATTCCGTTGATGATGAAGTAAATGTACGGAGGCTTGAGCCAGGCCAAAATCGTTGGGAGATCAAAGAGCAGTGGCAGAAAGGACCTCATTGCCATGAGAATATACACCGTACCAGCAAAGATTAGCAGAGTTTTTACGACAGTTGCCGCGGATATCGCCATTTTCGACTGGTAAATGAAGTGAGGTTTTCTGGAGAGAATTTACTTAACGGGTCGGACATGAATTATGGGAGCTTTCACATGGACCTTGAGGATATATATAGTTGCGAACGTTATGGTGTGTGGGAGACGCGGTTTGCGGGGCACGATTGAATCCGGGCCGTGGGATGGGTCGCCTGAACTTCAGCAGCTGGCCCACCCGAATGGGAACTACTTAGTACATTTATGCAGGTACTATATCTTGTCATTTTGTGCTGTTACCTCCCTATATTTTACGTAGTAAATATTTATACCTGTAGTTATTAAAAATTGTTGACTTCGATTAATTTATTAGAAATAACAAATAGTAAAATTATTACTGAATTGTAAAATTATGTTGACTTCCAATTTTAATTCGAAAATTACTAGAAGAATACGCATGGATGAACTTTATGAAATAAACAAATGGATGTTGATTATGAAAGAAAGAAATTAAAGAAAACATTTAGAAAAAAACAGAAATGATGACATATATATAATATATGTATAATGGAATACTAAAATAAAGATAATATAAAAAAATGAAACTTTTATCTGTAATGACTATATTAATAATTTTTAGTTATTGTAATTATATTCATTTTTATAGTATAGTTCATGATATAGCATTCATAGCAAGATTAATTAGCAGCATTTTGTCTGTGAGTTTAATTGCCCTAATACTTCATTATCAACATCCATTTGTTTTTAAATTGTGTTGATTAAATTGTGTTCACAGAATCACAACGCGTGTCACACAAAAAGTAGCTGCTATAGTACTATACTTAATTCATATAATAAGATATTGAGAAAGAATATAAAGTTGATATGAATTGGCCATTACAACTAAATAAACTGTTCCAAAAAATACTACCCCGTCCCAAAATATTTTGTCATTTTCAAAATATTGTCAAAATCATGATTCAAATTTTATGAAGTGGCAAAATTTTTTGGGACGGAAGTAGTAATAATCAGCCATTACATGCAAGTTGACGTGTTGGCTTTAAGATTATAATTACTCTTAAGAAACAAATACACACACATTTAGTTATTGAAATTGCTCAATTTGATATAATAGTTTCTTTGTTTTAATAATAAAATATGTTTTAAATGTAATTTATTTATTACTCAACAATTCCATCCTATTCAGCAGTTTCAGATAGAATTTCACCAAATTCTGAATTTTGATCTATTCACCACCAAAATTTATATATTTGATATATACTAGAACTCATGCTCACATTGGAGACAGATCTTCCAACCTCGATCTGTTGACTCCATTCATCCATGGAAGGTAGTAGAGTGGACGGACGTTTGCAGGAATTAAAAGCTGCAACAGGCTTAAGACATTTGTGTATTAACTCACAGAATCACAACGCATGTCACACAAAAAGTAGCTACTATAGTACTATACTTAATTCGATTAATAAATGGAATCTAAAGTTGATATGAATGGGCCATTAAAATAAAATAAACTATTACGAAAAAATACTATCCCCGTCCTGAAAAACTTTGTCATTTTCAAAACTTTGTCAAAATCATGATTCAAATTGTATGAAGTGTCAAAGTCTTTTGGGATGGAAGTAGTAATAATTAGCCATTACATGCAAGTTGATGTGTTGGGTTTTAAGACTAAAATTGTTCTTAAGAAACAAATACACACACACATTACACACACATTATACACACACACATACATATAACAACTGAAGTAAGGTTTTATTCTATAACAGATAATTTTTGTGTTGATTTTTCAATCTTTATGTTTTTTAACTCCACAATTACGGCGCAACCATTTAATTATCTAGTTTGTTGTAATTTATTTAGATTACACTCACTCCGTATTATTATTGTTTGGACATATTTTTGGCAAGTTTTCCTTTTAAAAATACTTAACGATCCTTACATTTTTTACTTTTTACAAATAACTGAATATTTCATAATCGAACTTTACTTGAACTAAGTTCATTTTTGTTAACCGAAAACATAAAAAAAAAACTAATGAAATTTATTTATTTTTACATCGAAATGTGTATTTTTTATTTCACAATTATTTAGGGAAAATATTAAACGGAAAACATTACTTATAAAAATTAATTAATGTTTTACTAAATTGATATGTAAAAAAATATGTTTAGTGTATTTTATTGATGTGCAAGGATACAGGAAAAAACAGTATTGACAAAGTCGAAACACTGTTTTCATATGGATGAAGTCCAAATTTAACAATTTGGATTCTAAACATCAACCGTGAAATTAAGTAGTTTAGTTGACCGTTGGGATTGAAGCTCTGGCGCATGATTGGGGAAGACCAGACCAGACGGCGGCTGAACCTTAACGGCGCACAAATGGGTGGTGGGCACCACCACACCACTGCCGACCAATCCCTTCATCTCTCTATCTGCCCAATCATTTTCACTTTTTCTACGGAGTATGAGAAAACACAAAGGGAAAGGCAAGTTGGTCTTTTCGGAGCTATCCATTCAACTATTAGTGCCCAACTACCTTGGTCCAAAAAAGGTGGAATCTCCCACTTCAGGAGCCTCCCATACCTCGATCCGACAGAATTTTTGGGAGGATGTTAATCACGGTGACTCAGTCAGCCCAATGATGGTAGACCTTTTTCCCGTGCGCAGCAGAGGTACAGCCTTATTTCAGGTCTGTGACCTCCACACGACCGTTGCGGGTTTCGAACCTTGGTCACTTGGTCCAAATTTCCCACCATTGAACCAACTGAGCTACCCGTGCGGGTTTAGTGCCCAACTACCGGCCATAGCATGAGACTCAATTGGAAGAAAATATGAAAATTTGTATGAATTTTTTCAACATACCTTAATTATTCATTAAAGAAAAAAAATGATGTTAGAAGTATTTTGCCCTATCGATAAAATATGAATTAATTAAACTAGAATATGTATACTCTTCCGTCTCGAAAAGATTCATCAAATTGACTTTTCTTGATCAATGACAATCAACTTTGACCAATGATATTTTTTAATATAAAATTATTTTGAATATAAAATTTATATCAAAATGTTCCTTATGCAAAACATTTTCATAAAAATATAAAATTTATAAGTCATACATAAATATAAAAATCAAAATCATTGTCCAAAGTTTGTCATCATTGACTTAGAAAAGTCAATATCACAAACATTTTCGGGACGGAGGTGTATATATCACATGCCCCTCCAATCAAGTTGGACTTTTGAAGTGAAATATCAAATAGGAAGAGCTTCTAGGGTTGCCGACTCGAGCGATGCCTAGCTTTTTGTTCGGCGGTGCTTTGCTCAGGCGAGTACGGCGCTGAGAAGGCGAGACGGTCTTTGTGATTAGCTGCAGGAGGTAGGGATGGCAACGGTGCGGATCGGGGACGGTTTTACATATAACCGTAACCGCCCCGTTGGGTAATTTCCCCGCCTCGTAACCGTCCCATTACCCAACGGGTATTTTTTTACCCAAACCATAACGCTCCAACGGGTAACGGGTAAAACTTCGGGTAACCGCGGGTAACCGCTTTATTAATTGAGTCATTAAATTTTGATATAAAAAATTATATTTTAAAAGGTGTGAAGAATGACGAAAAAATAATACACAATGGTAAGAAAATCTGATAATAATCAAACAAGACTATTAATAGTACATCTATTATCTATATATACACAATGGTAAGAAAAAAATCTCATCTTTTAATAGTTGTGAGACAAATAATAGATAAAAATATAACTACAAATAAACGGGGCGGGTATGGGGCGGGTAATGGGGCGGGCATGTATAAAACCGTAATCGCCCCATTACCCGTAAAAACAAAACGGGTATTGCCCACCCCATACCCGTTACCCGGTCAATGCGGTTTTCCCCGTTTTGACCGGGGCAGTTCGGTGCGGGTATCCATCGGTTCGGTCACAATTGTCATCTCTAGGAGGAGGAGATCACATGGAGGATTTTGGTATGGAAGAGTCAATGAGCATCTTATCGTGGAATTGCAGAGGACTGTACAAGAAGGTGACGATTGGGGCAGAAGAAGAAGAATTGGATCTAGATGAAGCTGATGTTGAGAGTGTGGCGGATGAGCGGCGGGCGCGTCCCCCTCCTGAGCCACCACCATGGAGTGCAAGCAAATCTAGGGTTTGGAAGAAGATGGGTGAACTCTATTTTAATTGCATTTTATTCAGTTTGTGTTTTTCTGTCGAATTGCATGTTGTTTTTGACGTGTTCTTTTTTCCTAGTAGAGAAATTCTTAAATTTAGATTAGGTGATGAGAAGTCCGGTTTGCCAGTCATTGGCTCAGTTATGCCCATTACAGGATCAGCGAATGTTATTGCTTGTACAGAGGTGATAGATTCTCTGTCTGGTTCAAGGTCGGACGGCAGACATAAAGCTTTTTATCGTTTTGTTTACTCCTTTTTCCTTGATTGTATTATCAGCCATGTGACGAATGTTATTTTGATTTAATATATTAGTTGGATTTGATAATAAAAAAAAGTGAAATATCAAATATTGATAAGATATCAAAATCAAATCGATGTATACTCATGATGTGAGTCTCTATAAAAAAAGATGATGATCATGAAAAAATAATGATAACTATGACGAATCATCACAATTCAATAACTTATGTAGCAGGGAGTACCATATAAAATATGAAATTTCTCCACTTATCAAGTTGACAGAATGAAACTCCAAATTTTAACAATTAATACGTACGGAGTATTAGATAAAGTTATGGATATAGAGACTGAAAAATCAGTCTTTGTTTTTATATTATTTACTTATTTTAATGCTAATATTTATAATATTTCATTCACAAAAGTGTATGAAAGTAATAAGATTAAACAATATTGAAAAAACAAGATACTTTACGTCTTAAGTTAAACAATAAAAATCAAGATACTTTAAATCAAGATTAAACAATATAATATTGAAAAACAATATTGAAAGTAACCTAAAGTAAACATAAAGTATGATTGATTTAAAACCACACAAATTTTATCAAATTGTATATGAGACAATCTTAATGGAACAGATCGAAAATGAAAGACGGAACAATTTTAGCAGGACGGATGAAGTATGTTGTTAACCGCGTTTATGATAAAAATAATATATGTTTCTTGGTTATATCGGACGATAATGGAAATATTTTCTCGAAGACATACTCATAACTCTATTACACCAGGTAATTTTAGTTTAGACATATAAGTCTTAATTAGCTTTTTAAGATAATTTGTTGACATAAAATTATCTTATGTTGACATAAAATTATCTATGTTGACATAAAATTTGTTGTATTGTTAAGTAGTAGTTCCCTGGTTTGATTTTTCTTCAATTAGAGATGGTCCAACCTGCCCAGCCACACTTGCCATACCCAAGGATAAATAATGCCATTAACTTTATAATACCTTAATAATTCAAGTAGGTTGGAAGGAATAAAATTCTCCAATTTTCAACTTTATATAAATTCACCTATACAGCTCCTGTGTTTTATGTCACATATTTCCCATCTTTTCTCTTCTCATCTACTATAAAAATTGCCTTTCCTTTGTTTTCTAAGCTACCAAACGCATTTTTAATGTTTCTTATGAAATATTACTTCTAAAATGATTTTTCCTGACCAAAAAAGTACTAGATATGATGTTGGAGTGAGATTGGAGATGAGTGTGTGGTGAAGAGAAAATGAAGGCAAAGGTTTCATGTTGAAAAGAGACAGACAGCGCTTGTGTTGGGCAAAGAGTTGTTGACAGCCAATGCCTAGAGGTGCTGATTGATGTTCAGTTTCAACTTGGTATGTTGTTTGGTGGGGGCTATTAATAAAAGCTTAACTTGTTTGTAACATTTTCTAGTGATGTGCATGGATTGAATATTCATGCTTGTTTGTAGTAGCTGCTGTTGTCTATAACAAAACATCAGCTTTTCAAATGCAATGAAAAATAGCTGATGACTAAAGCATTTTATCACTTAACATGTGTATATTATTTTAATGCATATATAAATATATGTGCATATATAATATTTAAATTCCAGCCCAACCAGTGGGAACTGAAATATTCCTAGTTTTGGACTGGACCTGACTGAAATCAGAATCACAAAAAACCTTGAACCAAAGACTGGACCGATATGTAACTGGTCCTGGTCTGGTCTAGATTGACCCGGTCTAGTTTGGTCTGATTTTCTAGTTTGGGCCTGATTATGCTTAGCCGTAGTTAGAGCCTTAGAGGAGATCTTAATGTATACACAGTATACCCCGTGCTATACACAATATATCAAGTCCTAGCATTATACTCCCTCAGTCCATCAAAACTCTGTCAAATTTGATTGACATGAAGAATAATAGAGTAAGAACTGTATAGTTGAGATTTGTGCAGAGGAAAGAGAAATAATAGGAACCACAGGTTAATTGATTAAAAGGGGAAGTGATAAAGTTTTTAAAATAACCAAAAAGAAAATACAGCAAAGTTATCGGGGACAGAGAAGTTATATTGTTTTGTACTTTTATATGCATCAGTGTGAGACGATTTAAAGTGCTAAACTCTATAGTTGGTGTGTCATAAGAATGAAAAAACTCAATTGATTAGGAGAAACTAGTTTGGCATGTTGCACTCGCCCAGGTAGCTCAAGGTAACGAGTGAGATAGTTGAATTTAGACTTGGACTCGGGCCGGGTCGGGCCTGGGCCGGGCCGGTGGTTCTGAATAGCTGGACCCAGGATCGGCCCGGGTAGCCACTGGGTCCGGTCCGGGTCTGGGTCGGGCCTCGGGTTTGGTTAATTTTTTTTTTGCTTACCTACCCATCCCTGACCCCCCACCCCCCTTACCCCCAAAACCCCTCCTAAACATCAAGCCCAACCCGGGTGGAGCCAAACAAATGAAAAAAATAAAAAAAAATCAATTTGGCCCGAACCGGGCTCGGCCGGGCTCGGCCTTGTTTTGGGTTACCCGAGCCCGGACCGGAAACCCATCGGGTCGGGCCTACCCGGACCGGTCACTGACCGGGCCACCGGTTCGGGCCGGTCCGGAACAGTACCGGTCCTGGGCCAGTTCCGGGTCAGGCCACCCGGCCCGAGTCCAAGTCTAGTTGAATTGAAGTCTCAGATTCAATTTGTGACAATAGCGGCGTGAGATTTTCATCCAATGTGATGACTATTTATGGTCGGTCCTCTTTTGATCCGGAATACTCTTAAACGAGTTTGATCGCACGACGGTTCCTGTGAAGCCGTACTGGCAGGAACACCACTCATGTAACATAGCTCATTAAAGACAATAGGTGAAAGTGTGAAATGGAACCTTATAGTCTAGTCAGCATTAAAGCACACATAAGGATGCTTTTACTTGACTGTTTTCAGTCCCAGATCAAACCAGACAAAACTAGATTTAAACAGATCAGACTTCATAGTTAAAAAATATACAGAGACCAGACTTTACCAGACCAGATCAGTTCAAATCAAACCAGACCAAACTTAAACAGATCAGATCAGACCAGACTAGCAAATTACTGCCCAAGTAAAAACATCGAATAACTTTGCCACTCAGTTCAACCTGCAATCAGGCGCCATTTTAGGATTTACATATTGACAATGGTTTGCGAGATTTACACATCGAGAATTGTTACAATAAAATGTTTATTTAACATTTTTTTTATGTAACATCCACACCATCTGAACGTTCCCTTTTCTATTGTTTATATACTCACTGCTCGTCACTAATTAGTTTTCTTGAATCCCATTTTAAAAGTGAAAAAGGTTTGTACCATAGTTGTGTATTACAAGTGCGTCAGTCATTGAGATCGATCAACTAAAATTGGAAACAATGTCAAACTATTATATGTATTAAAAATTGGTTATCTATATTCTATATAATCGGAATAGGTGATGCACTAAGTAATTGAAATTTTGATCAGAATTTTTATTTTATCTTTTGAAATCCAATTTCTTTATTTAATATTTTAAGTATATAAAAATTGTTTCCTTTATGGTTTTGTTATAATTATAATAATTCATCCTATGAAGAAGTATAGTTTGCATTTTCTTGGAATAAACACGGCATAGTATCATCATACAGTCATAATACAGGCCGTGATGATTTGCCCCGAATGAATTTAATTGATTTTACAATATATAAAAGGAGAAAATTGTCAAATAGCTCCTCGAACTTTCATAAAAACGTCAATTAAGTCCTTCTATAGAAGGTTCTGTCCGGTCGTCGCGATTTGGAGCAGTTTCCGGTGGAATTTTTTAATGAAATTTTTGACTTTTTTATGAAAGTTCGAAGACCTATTTAACAGTTTTCCTCGTATAAAACATTTCTTCTTAGGCCTAACAAACTTATACTCCCTCTGTCCCGGTAGGAGGTTCCCGTGCCAAAATGGCACGATTATTTAGGTAAGTTGTTAAATAAAGTAATTTGGGATAAAAAAAGAGGTAAGAGAAAAATTAAGTAAAAGTAAACATGGAGTGTTGTCAGACAAGTGGGGGAGCAAATTGGAAGACATGACATCTCAAGTACGGAGTAATACGCAGACTTCAATTTTACAATTCACATTTCATTATCAGTAAACATGTGAGTACTTCAATTTTACTCAAGAAAATGCAGACAAGCATGTCATTATAGAGCAAGACAACGCAAGACCACATATAAGTGGTGATGATGTTGATTTTAAAGCTGCTGCTACTTCGGATGGATTTAACATTGAACTAACATGTCAGTCTCCTAATTCACCTGATCTTAATGTGTTGGATTTAGGTTTTTTTAGAGCTATTCAGTCATTACAAACAGAATCACCAACAAAAACAGTAGATGAATTGGTGAATGCCGTAGAAAGAGCATATGATATGCTATCAGCCAACACACTTAACAATGTGTTCATCAGTTTGCAAGCTTGTATGATTGAGATAATGAAGATAAGGGGGCATAACAATTATCGTCTTCCCCATTTGGGAAAACAGTCCTTAATAATGTGAGGACTTCTATCGGACCAACTAAGTGCAGACATAAGCCTTGTGCTTGATTGCTTGCAGTTTCTAAACTCGAGTGGACATGTACCTAGTTGTGAGGAACTAATGGTAGATTTGGGCTGCATCTCACAGACTAATTATCTGACAGCCTAATTAGGAACTAATGGCAGATTTGGGCTGCAAGGTTACTAAGTTCGGAATATATAAAGTGCACATGTTTTGACTATATATGAAGTGCAGAACCTCCAGGTGATTTTTGAAGACTTAATCACACATTTTTTAAGACTAGGCTTGACTTTTTCAGTTAATCTCACTAGCGTGATTAAATTTGTAAATGTAGTGTGCTACCTAACAAGAGATTATTTGTAGGGTGCTCTTGAAGTTTGCACAGAGGACTGTGTGGTATTACAAGCAGGGGGAGTAGCAGATTTTTGAGGACCTGGAGGACTTGTTGTATAAGTGTATATTTTTTGTGTTGGCAGTATCATACTTGTAGTTTTTCTAACTATATTGATTAAAACCTATGTGAAATCTATATATGGCAAACATCATATAGCAGCAAAGCAAGTCACTGAAAAGCTACTTGTTCTGCTTTATCTAGCTTACTTGAAGACAAGGACAAGCAATGTAAGCAGAATAAGTCATGTAAAGACGGGTTATATTGTGCTAAACAACACACACAATAGAAAGGTAATGGAAACCTCAAAGAGGATTTTATTAGCAAGCAAATCAACACATAGCTGCTCATCGTCAAATGAATTTACACTTTAAAGCAAAAACTTTAAAAGTAATAAAGCAGGACTAAACTTTATGGTGCTAGGTTTTTTGTGGTGAAAATTTTGGGTTGGGAGGAGAGGAAGAAATGGCGTATGAAGAAATGGCGTATGAAGAAATGGCGGATGAAGAAGATGGCAGAAAATTAATTCGGTGGTTGGAAAGGGTAGGTGGAAGGATAGATGGGGACATGATAGGTGTAATTAAGGTGGTTGGGTTGTTTTAATTTATTAAGTAATGAATAGAGGTGTAATTAAAGAGGCTAAATAATTTCCTAAAATGGAATGGGAACCTTCTAGCGGGACGTCCAAATAGGGAAAGTGGGAACCTTCTAGCGAGACGAAGGGAGTACTACGTAAATTCTAGTTGGATACGTAGCGATGAGTTCATAAACTCAGCTCATTGGGCCTAAGTGAATTCGTGGCAGTGGCATAGCCAAGGGGTACAAGTCAGGCTGATCCACCACTCAGATTTTTTTATAAAATTTTACGGGGTTTCTATCCACGAAAAAATCTATTGTTACACACTTTGTTGTACACACTCTTACACACTCATGTCTGTGAGACGTTTTTTTTGTCTGTCCAGACAAAACGTATTTCACAAATACGTTTTGTCTGGGACATACAAAAAACGCCTCAAAAACATGAGTGTGTGTAATAGTGCGTACACAAATTGTGTACCCCAATTTGTTTATTAACAAAGATATTTTTCAGTTTTTCGTTCTCTGATTTTCTGTTTTCATTTTCCAGTTTTTCTATCTTCATTTTTCTGTTTTAACTTTTTAGTATTTCATTTTCAAATCTGAAAATAAGTTCATCAATTTTTTTCACCCGGTTCTGTGATTGACCAAATGACCGAAAGTATGGTCCCAGTTCAGAACCGAACCTAGTATAACCCAAGTAGGGTACCAAGTCCCACGCATAGGAAAGTCGGGACCGAAAATGGCATGGCCCGGTCAATCTCAACGGTTAGTTTGACGAATTCTTTCCCATTTCCCTACTGATGGAAAACTCAACGACTACATGGAACCTAACATGGCGACTGTTCATGTAGGGAAATGAAACCAAGCCCGTGATGCTTGTTTGAGTCCATAAATGGCCTTACGCAAGCGACATATATGATTAGGAAACTGAGGATGAGTGAAACCACGAGGCTGACGCATATACACCTCTTCGGTTAGATGACCATGTAAGAAGGCATTTTTAACATCAAGTTGTCTAATGACCAACCAAAAGAAACAGCCAGAGTAAGGATGACACGAACTGTAGTAGGTTTAATGACAGGACTAAAGGTTTCAGAAAAGTCAATACCTGCGTGTTGATTAAATCCTTGAGCTACTAATCGAGCTTTATGACGTTCTACGGACCCATCAGAATGATATTTTCTTTTATAGATCCACTTACAACCAACTATATTCTTAGTATTGTCAAAGGGCACCAGTTCCCAAGTATGGTTGTTAATTAGCGCATTAAATTCATCAGCCATCGCTTCCCGCCATTTTAAGTGTTTATTTGCCTCAGTAAAACAAGTAGGATCTGCGGAAGTAACAATTGTACTCAAAGTAAAAATCGTTTTGGTTTAAAAATACCTGCTTTAGCCCGGGTTTGCATGGGATGATTATTTACTACAGTAGTGGGCGCACCCGAGGTAGATGAGGCGGAAGGGGTTTTGGTTGGAGGGGAATAAGAGGATGTAAAAATGTCTGGTGTGATCCTATCGACAGAGCTAAGAGAAGATGAGGACGAAGGTGTCGAAGGAGTGGAACAAGGCGTTGGATTGGGTGACTGAGAGGCAGACATGCGAGGGTTCGAATGTAGTGGAGATGCAAGGGATGGCTGGTTGGGTGGTTCACGTCGGGATGAAGACAGTGCAGGCGGTGGAGAGGGAATATAGGTGAGATGCATGGGAAAAGGGGTGGAGGAGTTTGGTGGAGGAGTCTGAGTTCGTTTGGGTGACTGAAAGGGATAAGTATCCTCATGGAACCTAACATGGCGACTGATATAGACACGACCTGTGTTAGGATCAAAACAACGATAGCCCTTATATCCTGATGCATTGCCAAGAAAAACACATTGAACAGAACGAGGTGACAGTTTGTTAGCCGACGTGGCCGAAAAATTTGGATAGCAGGCAGAGCCAAAAACACGCATTAAAGAGTAGTCCGGAACACGTTGAAAAAAATTTTGGTATGGAGAAAGACCCTGTAAGCTAGGGGAAGGTAATCTATTTATAATATATGCAGCGGTAAAAATTGCATCAACCCAGAACTGACTTGGAACAGAGGCTTCAAGCAGCATTGTTCGAGTGAGCTCAAGGAGATGACGATGCTTCCTTTCAGCAACCCCGTTTTGTTGGGGAGTATCAGGACAAGATTTTTGAAAATAAATACCATTAACGGAGAAAAATTGCTGCATATTATGATTAACAAACTCACCACCACCATCACTCTGAAAAATTTTAATTTTCTGATTAAAGAGATTTTCAACTAAAGCCTTAAAATTTTTAAAGTGGAGAAAAACCTCACTCTTGTGGCGCATGGGAAAAATCCAAGTATAACGGAAAAAATCATTAATAAAGCATACATAATACTTGAAGCCCAAATTTGAACAAATAGGAGATCGCCACACATCAAAGTGAATAATTTCTAAAGGAAAAGAGGAAATATGACTAGCATCCATAAAGGGTAATCGTTGTGATTTGCCTAAACAACAAGCAACACACTCATGAGTAAAAGGAGAATGACTACATAAAAATCTTTTTCGTTTAAGGAATTGTAAAATATTGTCACCACAGTGACCTAGTCTACGGTGCCACACAGGGCCATAAGCTAAAACGGAAGCTAAAACTAATGATGGAGAAGACGGCAAAGTGATAGGATAAAGTGGTCCACTACTGGTAGCTCGCAGAAGAATCGCCCCCGAGGCTTTGTCCTTAATAAAAAAAAGATTTTTTATCAAAAACAACAGTACAATTATTATCCGCACAAAGTCTTTGAATGGAAATTAAAGTGTATTTTAATTGAGGCACATGATAAACAGACTTTAATGTGAGAGGACGACCAGAAGAAGGTAAGGCAACATCACCAACATGACATATGGGAAGATGGGCACCATTAGCAACACTAACAGAATTATAGCCATTGTAGGGGGATTTATTAATTAAATTACCTTCGGATGCAGTCATGTGAGCAGAAGCTCCCGAATCAGGATACCATAAAGCAGGATTAGTTTCCCCAGGAGTAGTCAACAAGGCAGGAGCAGAGGGTTGTGTGAAACGAGAGGAACAAGTGATAGCAGAGTGACCTGCAGAAAAACAAATTTGACAGACAACAGGATGCGGAACAGACCCAAGAATACCTCCATCTGATGGTAAGCCAGCAGAACTCATGTTAGTAGCACAAACAGGTAAGGCATTAATATTATAAGTTGACATAGCAGAATTACAAAAAACAGTACCCGTAGATGTCACACCCCCTGCATGTGGAATCGGCTGAACACCCCCCCGGGTGATAAATGGGCTGACCCTGCGGCGGATACCAGTACCCCTGCGGGCCGTACTGTGCTGGGTACTGTCCACGTCCACGCCCACGGCCACCGCGACCTCTGCCACAGCCGCGGCCTCTCCCGCGCTGCTGTTGGCCTGGTTGGCGTGACTGCTGCGGTCCACCATTGGAAGACGCTGGCTGCCGCGGTGCTCCCTGCTGTGCGTGCGGTTGTCCAGAAGGTGGAGTGAGCGCACCAAAGGCCTGATGAATCGAGGAGTACTCCTGGGAGCGTAAATATAGGACCCGCTGCTCTTGTTCCAAAAGGTGGTTGCGAAGGGTCTCAAAAGGGAAATTTTGGGGAAATAATGAAACGGTGGTGAATAAAGATTCATATTCAGGTCCTAAACCCATAATGGTAGTTTTCAGCACTTTCCGAGGTGGAACCGGACAATTGATTGTAGCAAGATCATCCACTAAAATTTTAATTTCCCTTAAATAATTGTCCATTGACTGATCAGGTTTCTTTTTAAGTTGGGACAATAACCGCTTTAATTCCATAGATCTGGCTAAACTGGCAGACATGAATCTAGACTCTAACCGTTCCCAAATCTCACAAAAATGTTTTGAATCCCTAAAATCAATCAAAACATCCCGCGAAAGAGTAGCAAATAACCATGACCGGATGGTTTGATCAATGTGGAGCCAAACAAGTGGACCAAAAACCGAGACTTAATCGCCGGGTCGTTGACGAGATTGGCCCGAGAATGCTTGGTTGTCGATCAGACCGAACACATATCGTCGAGTCATTGGCCGAACAGGATGGGGCCCTCCGGGTAGTTGACGAGATAGGGACCGCCAAGTCATTGACCAGATCGGGACTGCCCAGTCGTCGACCGGACCGAACAGGTACCGCCAGGTCATGGACCGGACCAGGCAGGGACCGTCGGGTCATATCTCGGGCGTGACATGGCCCGCCGGGTCATGGACCGGGCCGGACTGGGGGCCCCGAGTCGTGGATTAGACCGCACATGACCGTCCGCTCGTGGATCGGACTAGACAGGGACCGCCGAGCCGTCAACTGGACCGGAAAGGGACCGTCGGGTCATTGACCGGACCAAATATCGACTATCGGATCGTTGATCGGATCGGATTGGAACTGACACCGCAGCGAGACTGGATCTACCACTAGGCGTAAGTATGCAAATTCATTGAAGCATCCACATTTTCCAGATTTTGAAAACTATTAAAAGTCACTTCTCCAATTTATTAAGGAAATCAACGATATATCCCATTTTTTGGTTTTGGAAAACGATTTGGTAAGCATATTTTTCTGTTTTTCTTTCTCCAGTTTTCAACAAATTTTTTTGGTAAACACGTTTTCCGTTTTCTATTTTCCAGTTTTCCAATTTTCTGAAAAACTGGAAAATATCTCTGTTACCTGATTCCCAAGTGTTTTTATTAATTTATCTCATGTTTGTGAGTTACCAGAGAAAGAAGGGCGAGAGGTGTCTGCGTCACTCGGAGGCGAAGAAAATAGTGAAACCAGGGCCAGAGAAACAAATTTATGGCATCTTCATCCACAAGGAAACCAGGGAAACCCTGCCTGCACTTCGTGGCAGCGGCTCAAACAAGGAAGGTGTATCATCTCTAATTTTTTCACTAATGTTAAGGTTCTTATCCATAATTTGATTTGCATTTTGGATTATGAAAAAGTCTAAGTCGATGGGCTTGATTGGCATTGTTGTCCCATTTATTGATCTAATTTTATATTGCTCTAATTAAAGCCGAAAGATATACTCCTTCCACCCTAAAAAGCTTTTATAAAAAACAAGTGAAGTATGAATACACTAAGGTAGTGCCG
The DNA here is from genome assembly GCA_945859875.1 of Cuscuta europaea. Taxonomy (NCBI): domain Eukaryota; kingdom Viridiplantae; phylum Streptophyta; class Magnoliopsida; order Solanales; family Convolvulaceae; genus Cuscuta; species Cuscuta europaea. The sequence goes on from CAMAPE010000004.1 coordinate 14,332,944, forward strand.
CAGCATATATTATGCTCATAAACAGGAATTTTTAAAGACTGTTTTTGACCTTGGTAATCTGAATTCTGAAGCTGAAATCATTGATCAATATCACTCCAAATTCCAGTTATTTGTTTTACTATTGTTAATGTCATATGATATAGGATTATAGGTTGTATAATGAACAAAGTAAGAGTAGTTATACTTTTTCTAAATTACTAATGATGTTAATTTTGAAATTGAAAACTGAAACCACCTTTTGTGGTTCACACAATTATGCCTTTAGTTAATTACAAACAAACAATAACCAGTAAGCACATTATGATGCTGATTTGGCCCTAAAATGAAGGTAATTATTCCAGGGCTTAAAATATCGTCATAACAATGAGTAAAACTCAATTTCTAAGTGAACGTTTTCCTAGTCAAATACCCAAACAGTGCTTCAATAATGTCTTATCTCCAGCTTTCTTTACATTATAGGGGACTTCATAGATACCTCTAAACTCATATCGTAGTTTAGTATTTTTTATTGAACCAAGTATTATTGAAATAACACGTTTTTTCAACTAGCATGTTTTTTCAGCTTTCTTTGCAATAGCATGTTTTTTCAACTAGTTTAGTGTTAATTTGATTGAACCAAGTATTGATTTTATTATGACTATATAATAGCATCAGTTTGTTTCCATTTCATAAATTATGATTGCTCTTATTTTCAACTTGTTGCATTTTCCAAACTGAAAAGCAAGCAGTAGGAAAGGAGTTAAAATGAAAAATACTAATACTTGTTGTGAGTATTTCATAGGATCCAAAGTTGAATACATTCAATTTTAATTATGAACTAATCACACTTTTAAATTACTATTAAGTATTAAATTATGCATCACCATATATTAAATTAATTGTTGGAGTTTGAATTATTGTTATGGGAATAACAATAAAGGATTTATTGTTCTAAAAATAAAGGATTTTTCAGATAAACTACGGATGATATGTTTTAATGTTTTGATTTTATCGACCGGTGTAGGAAGGAGGATGCAGATTCCTCCTTCCTAAAAGCCTTCAGAGTTGTGAAAGAAGATAGTGAAATTTAAGGAAAACCTTCAGAGTTGGGATTGGAGGAGGTCAAAAAGCCAATTTTTGAATAAAGAGACGAAATGGTGTATCCGTATATGTTTGTCGTGTTGTTAGAAGTTAAAAGTTGCACTGCTATCTGAATTTAAAGAAATGGGGAATTGTATAGCTATGATGATATATGCAGACATGCAGTAGTAGGAAAGCTGCAAATTATGGTGCACTTGGCATTCTAGGATTCATAGCACTTTGACACTTTGTAATGGATTGAAGTATTGTGAAGTTAAATTTGGCTGTGTAAAATTCAAGGCTTATGTATATATATAGGCTAAAGGGTCAAATTGTAGCACCGTCCCCAAACATATTTACTTTTAGTAAATTATGTAATAAACCTTGAAAGATGATATATGAATTTACGTAATTGTTAAATTTCATTATTTCTTTTACGTGAATAGTAAATTGCGTGTGGGGCCCACAGCGGGAACGGGGACCGCCCGATAATTCCCGAACCACATATTATATTCATCTTGGTCTAAGATGACATTTATATGGTTGTGAATATTTTATTTGGGCCATAGGAAAGGCATGGAGTTGACCGGTGGTCAAACGAGGCCCAATTATCGGTATTGGTAATTTAACGGATGACAGCCCGAAATAAGTTTCGGAGACTCCTAAATTAATGTTGGGGAATGTACATCTATTCTAAAGGCCCATAATTATTAGGAACACGTGATATATTTTATTTGGGCCGATAAAATAAAATATAATTAAAACGGACCGAGAAATACAACTTTCGGGACCGATTGTACACACCGAGACATAACGGGATGACCTCCCACCTAAGTGGGGGCCACCCCACGTTCCTATAGACTCCAGCAGACAAGGGGGGAGCTGGAGGAGACCATGGAAAGTGTGTGTGTGCGGAGTCATTAAGTGAAGGGATGGCATGAGTCAAAATTGACATTTTTAGGACCCTACTCATGCATCATTTTGCTTGATTGAGTAGAGGTACCTCCCCCCTTCCCATTCCACTCATTCAGCCAACACAAGAGGAGAGAGAAGGACTCCAGGAAGCTATCTCAGCAGGCCATAGTTGGAGGAAGCTAGGAGGAAGAAATACTAGGAGAAAACTAGCTAAGAGGAAGGTAAGAACTCATCTACCCTCTTTTAACTAGTTTTATCATGTATGATTTGTAAGAAATCATATGGTGGATTAAACATGATGTTCTACACATTTAAAAGTGTGGAATATTGTTATAAAGTGGTGGTAATTAACTTAGAAGGGTTGGCAAATCGATAGGAGTCGAAACCGCCGGAAACCGCCACTCCAAAGAAGCTGTTCGTAGCTGCAGACTACGAAAGCCGCCCGGCTTTCGTGAAAGCCGCCCGGCTTTTGCCCAGGCAGTCCAGTTTTTCCTTTTTTGTCGGTTTAAAACGAGGATTTATCGGGGAGCTCAACAAAGGCAACTATTTCAGCACATCATAAGGTGAGGATGGCTGACTATATTGCTTATAATTAGTGAGTTAATTTCATGAGATTACCGAAGGTAATTAAATGTGTTTTTATGGATTATTAATGATTAATAATGCCTAAAAAATGAAAAGACTAAATGTCTAAGGAAAAAGGAGTATGATATACAAATTTAAGAGTAAATTGTGTATGATCATGTGTTATGAATAGGTTGACTTGAAAGTGGAATTAATTACGAAACGTATGTTGAAATATACTTTCTCTTCATATTTGAATATATGAGTGATTAAAAGTGATATTTTGGATATTGAGATAAGTGACATTTTCAAAGGAAAATCAGTTGGAATTGTCTATATGACTATGAGTTGAGAACTTGGTTTAATGGTATGAATTTGACTAGTATTAAGATACTAGTTGGACATTAAAATGAAATGTTGTTAAGATTGATCCTAAGAGTGGATTGTGAAATGTTATGCCTTAAGTAGTCCTAAGAGATGCTTTAAGGTAGGAAAGTATGAACTCTAAGTTATACTAGGGGTAGGCCTTAAGGGATACCCAAGATAAAGTAAGTAATAAATTGATCCTAGATATAGGATTGGCCTACGGGTGTGTTCGTTAGTCCTTGTGGATAGCCGGTTGAATTATGGAAATAAGTAAGGACCATGGCCCTTCCCGACTCTAGAGAGCGTGAAGGTTGCTACCATTGCTCGTTGCTTCGGGAGGATCAAGGGAAGAAGACGTGGTTCGTGCTTCTTCCGTTCTGTTTTAAAAACAATTGCGTTAATCCTCATGGATACTATTTTCTGAATAATTACTTTGGGGGCTTGTATGCCTAGTTATGCCAAATGTGGCTTGAACAATTGTATTAATGCTTCCGCTGTTTTAATTGCATGTTTTACATTATGGTTGTTTATGGATGTACTATGTGTGAATGATATTCATGACGCCTTGTATAGTATGGATGAGTTGGACTGCGGTTGACTATTCGTACCGTACGGCGGGTTGTTGACGTGTCCGGCTAGGTCCGGGGCGTGACAATTTAATTGGTATCAGAGCCTTAGTCCGTAAACATCATAATGAAGCTTCAAAATTCTTTTTGATAATGAAATTGAAAACCATGAGCATAAAGTTTTGTACTTATAGAACTTTTGGTACTTGAGTTGGAATGTCTCTAATTGTTAAGATGGTACCCTTAACAATTGGCATGGCGGTGATTTGAGCCAAAGGATGTCTTTAAGTGCCTATCCGTCAATTGACATTTGATACGAGTCTAATGACTCATTCTCAATTTCTTTCAGAAATGAAACGTACCGGTAAAGTTACTCGACGGAACCCGACTGGCCAAGCACCGGGAGGATCCCAACGTGGCAGTCGGGGAGGATCGAGGGTGTCTAGGAGACAAGGCCGTGCAGGCCACTCGCTGACCGTGAGTGACAGTCATGTGGAAACTATAGACGAGCACTATGAGTCCGAGGAGGATTCAACTTACCAACCGGGAACTGAGACGGTTGAGACCCCATATGATGCGGAATACGATGATGCTAGCGACGAGAGCGATGATAATGAAGCTCTCGAACGGATTGAGGAATTGCTCCGGCAATACCACCAAGATCGCCAAAGGCGTCGGGCAAGGCGTGCTTTGGAAGGGGCTTCAAGGAGAGGAAGACGCGTGACTCCTACGGAGGTCATAGAATCCCGAGGACGGGGAGGTGCTGAGGTCCCTATAATAAGGATCTCAAAGTACCTCAAGGAGGCAAGAGACTTGGGATGTAAACCGTTTGACGGAACGGGGGACATCTCCGTGGCGGCTGAGTGGATCAAAAGATTCAACGAGGCGGCCCTCGACATGCAACTACCACCCCACATGAAGTTGAGAGTAGCCACGAGGCTACTAGAGGGCATGGCGTCCACATGGTGGGATGGAACAAAAGGGAAGTACGGCGAGGCCGTCACTTGGGAGAATTTCCGACAGGAGTTCTTCAGCCAATACTATTCCGACTTCGAGGTGAACTTGAAGAGGAGGGAGTACACGAATTTGACCCAAGGAGGTGAATGTACGGTGAAGGAACTTGAGCACAAATTCAAAAAGCTTGCTGAGTTCATACCGGAGTACATTTGTGATGAAAATCGGATGGTGAACCATTTCTGGGATGCCTTGGACCTTGACATACGCGAGAGGGCAACACAATTGCCTAATATGACGTTTAGCCAAGTGGTTGAACAAGGCTTGAAGGGGGAGAAAGAGTGGGAGGAAAGAAAATGAAGGAATGCCGAGGAGGCGAATAAAAGAAAATGGGAGAACCATGGCCCTCAAGGTTCTAACAAGAAGGGGAACCACGGGGGAGGCGGATCTTTCAAAACCCCTGCACCACCGGTAAGGGGAAATCAATGCCCGAGCGGGCAAAGCTCTGCGTCACAAGGCTCAGGCGTGAAGAAGTGCAGCAATTGCAAGAAGAACCATTTTGGCAAGTGCCGCGACCCCCCGAGGTGTTATCAATGCGGGGAGGTCGGGCATTTGAAGGTGAGTTTCCCACAACTTGGGCGAGCCATGGGAGCCGTACCAAGTAGTGGAACGACTGTGAGCAGGAACCGAACCGGAGCACCAAATGCTAGCGGTGGGCACGGTGGGGCGAGTGCAAGCAACGCGCCATCCGTAAATCAAGGAAGGACCCAAGCTCGGGTCTATGCTATGACGGAGGCGGATGCTCGTGCCAACCCGGACTCCGTTGCGGGTAATTCCTTAAACTCACGTATTAATCTATTATGAACAATAGGAGTGTGGAACTTGTAAATTTATAACCCCGACGAGTTTGGTCGGGTTTGGGGAGAAAAAGGGGAGGAGGATCCTCGCCCTGGGCGAATGCCGCCCGGCGTTGACGAAAGCCGCCCGACTTTCGTCTTGATTATTGGGAAAAATACTACGGCAACGAATGCCGGCCGGCTTCCACCGAGAACCGCCCGTCTTTCATATATAATAAATCAACAATTTTTTCTCGCAAACGAAAACCGGCCGGCTTTCACAGAAACCGGCCGGCGTTTGGAAAATTTGGTCCAGAATAATCTGCGGCGCTCAAAGTCGCCCGGCTTTGGTGAAAGCCACCCGGCTTTCGTTAGGCCTGGGGATTCCTGCGCTGCTGAAACCCGGCCGGGTTTCGTAGAAACTGGGCGACCTTGAAATCCATTCAATGAATAAAACTACGGCGACGAAAACCGGCCGGCTTTCGTGAAAGCCGCCCGGCTTTCGTGATTTATGTACAGGAAATTATTCTCGCAGACGAAATCCGGCCGGATTTCGTGAAAAGCGGCCGGCTTTCACTTGGTTTGGTCCTAGAACGGTCCTAAAGGTCAGAAACCGGGAAATTTCGGAAGGGTGTCGAACGGACTCCACCCGAACCACAACCAACATACTCTACGACTTAAGAAATGATCCTATTAATTAGATAGTGTGCCTTACATTACTTATGAATGTAGGAACACTAAAGATAAACGGGAGAGACGCAAGGATCCTTATTGATACCGGGGCGCAATGATCATTTGTGAGTGAGGCGTTCGCCAGCGGATTCAACGGACCACTTGTACCGATGACTCAAACTCTATTGACCGAGGCACCAGTACTCGCACTACCCAAACAGGGTGTGGGGTACGATGTCTACAGCGACACAAGCATCCAAGGGCTTGGATGTGTCTTGATGCAGAATGGGAGGGTAATTGCCTATGCTTCACGACAGTTGAAGAAGCATGAGGTAAATTATCCCACTCATGACTTAGAGCTGGGGGCGGTGGTGTTCGCATTGAAGATTTGGAGACATTATCTCTACGGGGAAACATGCCATATATACACCGACCACAAAAGCCTGAAATACGTGTTTACTCAGAAGGAGTTAAACATGAGACAGAGACGGTGGATGGAGCTGATAAAGGACTACCATCTAGTTATCGAGTACCACCCCGGTAAAGCCAACGTGGTAGCGGATGCCTTGAGCCGAAAGAACTCATCTGGGGCATTATTGACTAGTTTGAGGGCATTGAGAGCCCAATTATAGGTATCTAGCGATGGTGCCTTATTAGCGAGATTTGAGGTGAGACCTACATTACTTGATGAAATCAAGAAGGGTCAAGAGACCGATGAAGAACTTATGAAGATCCGTGAACGCATGCTAGCGGGACCGGTTGAGGATTTCAGGGAAAGAGACGATGGTCTCTTATTATTTCGTGACCGAGTGTGTGTACCGTTGGATGATGAGCTCCGAAAGTCCATCTTAGAGGAGGCTCATTCATCGGCGTATGCCATGCACCCGGGAGGCACGAAAATGTACCGTGATTTGAAGGAAAGTTACTGGTGGTCCGGTATGAAGAGGGAAATAGCCGAGTACATCAGTAGGTGTCTTACTTGTCAGCAAGTTAAGGCAGAACATCAGCATCCAGCTGGGTTACTACAGCCACTTTCCATTCCTGAATGGAAGTGGGAGCACGTAACTATGGATTTCGTGGTGGGACTGCCACGAACGGTTAAGAACTATGATGCCGTATGAGTTGTGGTCGATAGGCTCACGAAGAGTACACACTTTCTACCTATCAACACTACCTATGCACTGGAGAGGTTAGCCAAGTTGTATGTGGACGAGATCGTGAGGCTACATGGGGTTCCTATAACCATTGTATCTGATAGAGATCCGCGATTCACATCACGATTTTGGCCGAAGTTCCAAGAATCTATGGGGACAAAGTTGAAATTCAGTACAGCTTTTCATCCACAAACGGATGGGCAATCTGAGCGGGTTATACAGATATTAGAGGATATGCTGAGAGCTTGTGCATTGGAGTTCCAAGGGAGTTGGGATAACCATTTGGCACTTGTAGAGTTTGCCTATAACAACAGTTATCAGGCGAGTATAGGCATGCCTCCATACGAGGCATTGTATGGGAGGAGATGTCGTACACCCTTGTGTTGGGATGAGGTTGGGATGGCCAAACTCGAGAGCACGGAACTGGTAGAAATCACCAAGTCAAAGGTGAAAATGATTCGTGACAGACTTAAGGCGGCACAGGATAGACAGAAGAGCTATGCCGATAAGCGCCGAAGAGCCTTAGAGTTTAAGGTTGGAGATGAGGTATTTTTGAAGGTTTCACCTTAGAAAGGAATCATCCGATTTCAGAGCCGAGAGAAACTTAACCCGCGCTACATAGGGCCGTTTGTGATTCTTGAAAGAATTGGGGCCGTAGCGTACCGATTACAGGTGACCCCGGAATTGGAGAAAATACATAATGTATTCCACGTGTCTATGCTTAAAAAGTATATTCCGGATCCATCTCATGTACTAGAAAAACCACCCGTGGAAATACGAGAAGACTTGAACTACGCCGTGCAACCGGTAAGGATACTTGATAGGCAAGTAAAGAAGATAAGAAGCAAGAAAGTTCCAATGGTTAAAATCCTTTGGAAGAGTGACCGAGTCGAAGAAGAAACCTGGGAGACTGAAGCCTCGATGAAGGAACAATATGCATTTCTGTTTGAATAATCGTTGTGAATTTCGGGGACAAAATTCCCGTTAAGGGGGGGTGAACTTGTAGCACCGTCCCCAAGCATATTTACTTTTAGTAAATTATGTAATAAACCTTGAAAGATGATTTATGAATTTACGTAATTGTTAAATTTCATTATTTCTTTTACGTGAATAGTAAATTGCATGTGGGGCCCACAGCGGGAACGGGGACCGCCCGATAATTCCCGAACCACATATTATATTCATCTTGGTCTAAGATGACATTTATATGGTTGTGAATATTTTATTTGGGCCATAGGAAAGGCACGGAGTTGACCGGTGGTCAAACGAGACCCAATTACCGGTATTGGTAATTTAACGGATGACAGCCCGAAATAAGTTTTGGAGACTCCTAAATTAATGTTGGGGAATGTACATCTATTCTAAAGGCCCATAATTATTAGGAACACGTGATATATTTTATTTGGGCCGATAAAATAAAATATAATTAAAACGGACCGAGAAATACAACTTTCGGGACCGATTGTACACACCGAGACATAACGGGATGACCTCCCACCTAAGTGGGGGCCACCCCACGTTCCTATAGACTCCAGCAGACAAGGGGGGAGCTGGAGGAGACCATGGAAAGTGTGTGTGTGCGGAGTCATTAAGTGAAGGGATGGCATGAGTCAAAATTGCCATTTTTAGGACCCTACTCATGCATCATTTTGCTTGATTGAGTAGAGGTACCTCCCCCCTTCCCATTCCACTCATTCAGCCAACACAAGAGGAGAGAGAAGGACTCCAGGAAGCTATCTCAGCAGGCCATAGTTGGAGGAAGCTAGGAGGAAGAAATCCTAGGAGAAAACTAGCTAAGAGGAAGGTAATAACTCATCTACCCTCTTTTAAATAGTTTTATCATGTATGATTTGTAAGAAATCATATGGTGGATTAAACATGATGTTCTACACGTTTAAAAGTGTGGAATATTGTTATAAAGTGGTGGTAATTAACTTAGAAGGGTTGGCAAATCGATAGGAATCGAAACCGCCAGAAACCGCCACTCCAAAGGAGCTGTTCGTAGCTGCAGACTACGAAAGCCGCCCGGCTTTTGCCCAGGCAGTCCAGTTTTGCCTTTTTGTCGGTTTAAAACGAGGATTTATCGGGGAGCTCAACAAAGGCAACTATTTCAGCACATCATAAGGTGAGGATGGCTGACTATATTGCTTATAATTAGTGAGTTAATTTCATGAGATTACCGAAGGTAATTAAATGTGTTTTTATGGATTATTAATGATTAATAATGCCTAAAAAATGAAAAGACTAAATGTCTAAGGAAAAAGGAGTATGATATACAAATTTAAGAGTAAATTGTGTATGATCATGTGTTATGAATAGGTTGACTTGAAAGTGGAATTAATTACGAAACGTATGTTGAAATATACTTTCTCTTCATATTTGAATATATGAGTGATTAAAAGTGATATTTTGGATATTGAGATAAGTGACATTTTCAAAGGAAAATCAGTTGGAATTGTCTATATGACTATGAGTTGAGAACTTGGTTTAATGGTATGAATTTGACTAGTATTAAGATACTAGTTGGACATTAAAATGAAATGTTGTTAAGATTGATCCTAAGAGTGGATTGTGAAATGTTATGCCTTAAGTAGTCCTAAGAGATGCTTTAAGGTAGGAAAGTATGAACTCTAAGTTATACTAGGGGTAGGCCTTAAGGGATACCCAAGATAAAGTAAGTAATAAATTGATCCTAGATATAGGATTGGCCTACGGGTGTGTTCGTTAGTCCTTGTGGATAGCCGGTTGAATTATGGAAATAAGTAAGGACCATGGCCCTTCCCAACTCTAGAGAGCGGGGTTGGATAGCATGGACTTACATCGTGATCACGGGTTAGGGTGGAATCTGAATCGAAGACCTAAATAGGTTCCGGTAGCGGTAACACATAAGATAGGACCTCGAAGGGCCTTACCTTCCTACGGGATGATGGGTATGAGTCCAGGGGCGGGATGTTGGAGTCCGAACCGGGAGCCTCATGAGGTCTCGGACAGCGGTAGCAAGTCCCGTAGAAATAATAAGACCCAAGGGTTGGGTTGTGCAAATGATAAATGAAAAGGAATATATAAGAAGGGCCGTGTGCCGGTAAATAAATGAATTTACTTATTATAAAGATAATAAGTGGGAAATATAAATTATTATTTATATTATGGTATCACCCTATTTTGAGGGTCTTGGAAATTAAAACGTTGATTATACTTAGTATAGTTGCTATTGTATTTGTCAAATGCTTCCAAGTACTGACCTCCCCTTCACGGGGGAGGCCACCTCACAGTTTCAGGTAGAACGTGAAGGTTGCTACCATTGCCCGTTGCTTCAGGAGGATCAAGGGAAGAAGACGTGGTTCGTGCTTCTTCCGTTCTGTTTTAAAAACAATTGCGTTAATGCTCATGGATACTATTTTCTGAATAATTACATTGGGGGCTTGTATGCCTAGTTATGCCAAATGTGGCTTGAACAATTGTATTAATGTTTCCGCTGTTTTAATTGCATGTTTTACATTATGGTTGTTTATGGATGTACTATGTGTGAATGATATTCATGACGCCTTGTATAGTATGGATGAGTTGGACTGCGGTTGACTATTCGTACCGTACGGTGGGTTGTTGACGTGTCCGGCTAGGTCCGGGGCGTGACACAAATAGGTCCATGTACTGGTCGTGTAAGCTCAATTCAGTATCTGAACTAAAAAAAGGTTCAATTCACACCCCGAACCAACAAAAAATGGTTCAAATGTCATTTTTTACAGGTAAACAACCGATTACTTTTTTAATTTTTTAATTGTTTCTGTTTTTTATGTTCGATTTATTGCAATTTTGACACTTTTTAATAGTTCATGGGTGCGAATTGGACCTTTTTTACCGGTTCCTTAACCTTAAAAAATGAAATTTGAACCCCTTTTTTGCCAGTTCAGGGTGTGAATTGGACCTTTTTTTAATTCAGGGACTGAAATGAGCCTACAGGATCGGTTCAGGGACCTATTTGACTCTTTAGCCTATATATATGGATCTGTCTAAATATTTGTCCAAATTATGTGTTTAGATAGCGGAAGTATGTTACAAATGACCAGTGAGGCATGATCATGTATTTGACAATGTTATGTGTATAATAATTATCAAATTTCTTTGAAATATGTTGTCAATACATCTATGCATTGCATGTGAAAGACATGACCTGTTGGAGTGACTCCCACAGAAAAAGACCTGGTCTTTTGAGTGGGTATATCAAGGTCTTTTAAGTGCTTCCATCGGTATGACTCAACTTTAGCAGTTCAATGTCCTATACTTAAACTAGCAGCTAATACACTAGATAATATTAACACATGAGACAAATTTAAGAGGAATCAGATTGACATTACACAAAGTCAATTTATCCAGACAAAAATTGCCATCCAAAACATTGCTATAGGCACTCCAAACTGTTCCAAAACCAAGACTTAATAAGTACATATCAGACATGCACTAGAGTATAAACATATAACAAAAAAACACACCCAAATGTTTTACAATGACATCGTTACTACTAAACTCCTGGGGGGAGGGTTGCACTAGAGCCTGCTACATAAGGTGGCGTTGAAACTGTCATCAATTGGATTGGTAGACACATTTTTGCTCTCCTTTTCTCTTTGAAACTGTCATCGACAGTTCGCTAGACTCAAAGTGTGTATCTGAGGCCTTCTTTGGGCATTTTGCTTTATTATGTCCTGCCTCGTTAGATATAGAACACGTCATCACTCTGCCTTTCCTGGAGATTGTTGTTTTTCCTTTTCTAGACGATGGCTCTTCATTGCTTCACACCTTTTTTCTTGGGTCTTCCAGACAACTTTTCTGAAAAAATGGGAAATACATTTTATGTTGTTTTGATGTAGTAGGATATCTCATGTTCAAATTAGTCCTTAAAGTATACCAAACATCAAAAGAGTTCCTGATTTTGTAAGAAACTGCATAATTTCCACATATTCAACGCCCCAAACATATAAAAGTGAATTCAAATTTAAATGCAAAGTAGGAGATAGGAAACTATTTTTCACGTCAAGGATTACACGTAAAATAAAGATGTATCAATCTTGTTCTAAATCATTCTCTACTAAACACGACCAAAGAACTCAAATTTGAGATAGTAAAGTAACTTACTTGCCCAACATAGTTACCAAATTTGTCATCATAACACAATATGCATCCAATTTAAGAGCTGGAAAACAACTAAGTTACCATTTATTTGGGCTTGCAATAGATCATATAATAATAGCAATGATAAGGAGAACGTACCTGATCCATTTCTAGATACGAAATCGATCACCGTCTGATTTTGTTGATCCTAATTCCTAACAAAGAGTCAAAGATCAATATGATTAAAACAAGAAGGTTAAATTTTAAGTTCAGTAACTTTTGTCCATACACAAAGAAACTGCCACATTGTCCTCCCCCCCCCCCCCCCCCCCCCGGTCTTCAAACACTCCATCAGTAAGAACTTCTTTTTCCCTTAGATGGTTCACTCCTACATCAACAACACAAGAAAATACTTTTCCATCCAAAATCTCTTCACCAGTTTTTTATTCTTCTTATTCGTCACTTTAATTTGCTCTCTATTATTGCATGTTTTAACAATGACAGGAAGGAACACAAAATATAACCTAATTATCATAAGTAAGCACATTGATCCCATATGTCGATTGTAAATCAGAGGACCTTGTGTTAGCCACTCTAAGAATATATGATCTTTTAACAAGAATCTTGGTGCTCCTATGCTAAGATGACATAATAAAATCTTTTATTAGATAAGAGATGATCATGTAAGAACAAATGTTAAAAGATCTTGGTATAGCAGATGACTATAATACTTCGATTTATTCACTAAATGAGGAAATTGCAAACAGGGTGGAGTTGTAAACAATCCGAATGAGAGTACATGCAATTGCTTTTGTTGAAATTGAGGCGGAGATGTGCCGTGATTAGTTTTCTTATTGAAAATTTACAAATCATCTTCTTTCTAATTCAACTCTTATTTTTGTAGAGTGAAAAGAAAACAGGCACAATATAAATTAATGGTTTTTTTATTGAAGAAATTATAGTATATAAATGTGAAGTGATAAAGCACAACCACAAGGGATGATACCTGAAAATCTGAAATTGATCAATTGTCTTCCTCAAAAAATCTGGCAAAGAAGATAATTCTCTTCCTCATTCAATACAATGAATAGAATGAAGTTGATGTCACAGGCCTAGATTAGATTGGTGAAGGAGGTGTTTGGATTGAACAACCACACTTCCGGTGGAGTTTCCGATCCGCTGGAGGAGTTGACACATAAAAAATGAGCACATTAGGGAGGTGGAGTACCAGACATGTGAAAAAGGGTACATTTGCAGGGTTCACTGTGTAATTTTTTAATCTTTTTAATGAAGTTGTTGACCTAGACTATATGTCCAATAGGATTTAGCCATTTGTATGATGCACCACAACATTCCATAACGTGAATGCACATGAGAGCTCCCCTACGAAGTATATGAAGCCTGTCAACTGTGCTATTTGCAAGTTTTAATTCGGTCGATTCTAATTGAAGATTTTAATAGTACAAGAGTGAATTAAAGAACTCAAATTGATACAGGCCAAGAACCTGTTTAACCGTAGAGTCATTCTTTTGTAATTTTTGAAGACATATTTGACAAATTGTTTGACAAGTAAATTAGATGCAAATATCCCGTCTGTAGCAATAAAATATGATTACATATATATGATAAAAATAAAGATTGTTTACAAAAATGTGACTAATTACTAGAGTAGTAATGAAATCATAGTAACTTAAGTTCAATTTTTAAACATAGGTTACTATGATACTACATTGTAGTTGAAGAATTCAATTTCCAGGACATATCCAAGTACAAGCAAATTGAAGAATCCAATTGCAACAACCATGAAGCTTCCTCCATGTGCAAGCAATAACCATGAAGCTTCATCCATGTGCTAGAATGACAAAGGGAGCTTCCTCAAAGTTTCCTCATGTTTAATCTCACCTTCCTCCCACCTTCATAGTACCTAGTTTTGGTGCTATAAATAGAGAGCTTGGAGAGTCTTTCTATCATCAAGTAAATTAGAATAGATCATCATAGCACAACCAAGAAGAGTTGTGAATATCCTTGAGAGATATGTGAGGTGTTGTTTTGAGAGTTTTTAATTAGAGCTTGTATGTCTCTTCTTTCTATTCTTGAAAGAAATAGAAGTGTTTTTCTCTCATATTAGCACGATCCTGTTATTCCCAACAAGTGGTATCAGAGCCTGGCTGAGCTTTTGGTATTTTTTCCCCAGAATTTTCTGATAAAATTCTACTGTCTGAAAATTCGTGTTTTTCAGTTTTGCTCGGAATTTCAATCTGAATACACCGTTAGATTCGTCTCGTCGAGACGAGAAAAACTGGTATTTTTGGTAATTTTTAGGCCACCGGAAGCCACCACACGCGCCGCCTACGCGCCGGTGGCGAGGAGCTCGCTGACGTCATCCCTGACGTCATTCTGCACGCAGGCCAGAGGTTGAAGACAGCTGACGTCATCGCTGACGTCATCAGCCAGTCAGAGATGTGTCAGCGACACATCAGCGTCACGAGTGCACATCTGCCACATCATCAGCTCACTGCCATCTTCCACCAGCGCCCAGTCAGCTGCCACGTCAACGCCCAGTTAGCGCCACGTCATCTGCCACGTCACCGGTCAGTTTTTAAATTTTGTAAAATTGCAGTTAGGTCCCTCAATTTTTGGAAAATTATAATTTCCACCTATAATTTTTCGGAAATTGTATTTTGACCCCGAAAGTGTCTACCCACCATTTTTGGCCGTTTCAGACGCAACGGTGTTGCCCGTTTTTCAAAATTCTGCTCCGATTTTTCTCAAACAGAATATTTAAATTATTTAGAAGGTGAAAATGACCTTTGACGAGTCAACTTCATCTTCCGGAGCTATGATTATGTTCACGGCTACCAACTACACGCTATGGAAACCTCGGATGGAAGATTTCCTTAGCTGTAAAGACCTTTTTGATCCAATAGAGATGAAAGGTATTAATCCTGACCCACCCAAATCAATAGAGTGGAAGAAAATAAATAGAAAAACTATTGGTCAAATCCGTCAATCGATTGATCATAGTGTCTTCCACCACGTTGCATAAGAAACCGACGCTTATGCCCTTTGGAAGAAGCTAGAAGATATGTACCAGGCCAAGACCGCCAGGAATAAGGCCCTACTGATGAGGCGTCTTGTCAATATGAAGCTCAAAAGTGGAACTTCTGTTGCCGAACATACTAGTCAGTTTCAGAGTCTGGTAAATCAACTATCTTGTGTAGAAATGCCACTTGCAGATGAAATGCAATCTCTACTACTTCTTAGTTCCCTTCCTGATAGTTGGGAGACACTAGTTGTTACTCTCAGCAACTCAGCCCCAGATGGCAAACTTACCATGTATGTGGTCAAGGATGCATTGTTCAATGAGGAGGCAAGGAGGAAAGACATGAGCACAGATCAGACTCATGCTCTTGTGACGGAGAATCGAGGAAGATCACAAGGAAAGCAACAAAGAAACAGTAGAGGAAAGTGGCAAAGCAGAGGCAAAAGTCGGGGGAGATCATCAGATGGCCGGAAACCTTCTTATACCTGCCACCATTGCGGTATAGAGGGTCACATGAAGAAGAATTGCTACAAATTGCTAGAGGAGCGAGGAAAGAGCAATTCTCAAGCGAAGAACAAGGGTGGTGAAGCGCTCATCACAATCTCAGGTGATGTGGCGTATTGTACTAGCAATGATGAAACATGCTTGCACGTCTCAAGAGAGGAAACTGAATGGGTGGTAGATACTGCAGCATCCTACCATGTTACTCCCCACAAGTACTACTTCACAACTTACAAAGCTGGAGACTTTGGAGCAGTAAAGATGGGCAATTCCAGTTCCTCTAGAATAGCTGGAATTGGTGATATACAAATAAAGACGAGTACTGGGAGCACAATCAGTTTGAAGGATGTCAGACATGTCCCAGACCTTCGGCTCAATCTCCTATCTGTGGTATGTCTTGACGAACAGGGGTATGACAACCACTTTAACAGGGGCACCTGGAAAATGTCAAAGGGCGTTTTGACAATCGCTCGAGGACATGTTTGTGGCACATTGTACAAAACCCATTTGAGGATTGTTATGGATAGCCTCAACATTGCAGAGGAGACTTCTCAGAATCTGTGGCATCTGAGGCTCGGCCACATCGGTGAGAAAGGGTTGACTACCTTGATGAAGAAGAACCTTATCAACATTGACAAGAATTCTGCACCGGGTCCTTGCAGTCATTGTCTATTTGGTAAGCAACATAGAGTATCATTTAGTTCTACTTCAACTAAAAGAACGGAGTTGTTAAGTTTGGTACACTCCGATGTCTGTGGTCCTTTCGAGGTAGAATCAATCGGTGGAAGCAGATATTTTCTGACTTTTATCGATGATGCTTCTCGGAAAGTGTGGGTGTATTTCCTGACGACGAAGGATCGGGTCTTTGAGAGCTTCAAGACATTTCACGTCTTGGTGGAACGTGAAACAGGAAAGAAGTTGAAATGTCTCCGATCTGATAATGGAGGCGAATATACATCCAAGGCGTTCGATGCATATTGCAGAGAATATGGCATTCGACATGAGAAGTCAGTACCACGCACCCCTCAGCACAACGATGTTGCTGAAAGAATGAACCGAACTATCATGGAGCGTGTCCGGAGCATGCTAAATGTGGCTAAACTTCCAAAGTCATTTTGGGGAGAAGCAGTCAACACCGCATGCTATCTTATCAACCGATCACCTTCAGTACCACTGAACTTTGAAGTTCCAGAGAGGCTATGGACAGGTAAGGATCCTACATACTCACATCTTAGAGTTTTTGGTTGTTCATCATATGCACATGTATCCAAAGAGCTCAGACAGAAGCTCGATGCAAGAACTATCCCATGCATTTTCGTTGGCTATGGAAATGAAGAGTTTGGATACAGGTTATGGGATCCTAAGGAGAAAAAGGTGTTCAGAAGCAGGGACGTTGTGTTCCATGAAGATTTGACAATAGAAGACATTGAAAAATCCACATTGTCTCGGAAGTCAAATGAGGGTGTTCAAGTTTCAAATGAAGCACCTGAATTGTTCTTGAGAAACAATGACGAAGTGCATGAAAACAACTGAGAAGCAGAAGAGGATGAGGAGACAGAAGAGAGTACAGAGCAAGGGGAGTCACAACCCACCTCGCCAGACACAGATGATGGTAGCTCTTCTGAGATGGTTCCAACTGTTCGTAGATCTGAACGAGGCCATATACCATCGAAAAGGTACACATCATCTGAATATCTTTTGTTAACTGAAGATGGAGAACCAGAGAGTTTTCAAGAAGCTGTGTCTCATAAGGATAAAGAAAAATGGCTAATAGCAATGCAGGATGAGTTAGAATCTCTGCAGAAAAATCAAACTTATGAGATTGTAGAACTTCCTAAAGGGAAGAAGGCACTGAGGAACAAATGGGTGTTCAAGCTGAAGAAGGATGCAAGCGGACAAGTGGTGAAACACAAAGCTCGGTTGGTTGTCAAAGGATTCCAACAGAAGAAGGGAATTGACTTTGATGAGATCTTTGCACCAGTTGTCAAGATGACCTCAATCCGAGTTATACTTGGCTTGGCAGCAAGTATGAACTTGGAGCTTGAACAGATGGATGTGAAGACAGCATTTCTTCACGGAGATTTGAAAGAAGAAATCTATATGCAGCAGCCGGAAGGTTTTGAGAGCTCAAATGATAACTTTGTGTGTAAGTTATCTAAAAGTTTGTATGGCTTGAAGCAGGCACCAAGGCAGTGGAATAAGAAGTTTGACTCATGCATGAAGAGTCAAGGCTACAAGAAGACTACTGCAGATGAGTGTGTATACATCAAGAAACTCCCAGACGGTACTTTCATTGCTCTTCTACTATATGTAGACGACATGTTGATCGTTGGGAAAGATGCAGTGATGATAAACCAGCTGAAGAAAGAACTCTCTAAGTCTTTTGATATGAAAGACTTAGGACCGGCTCAACAGATTCTTGGGATGCAGATCACTCGAGACAGGAAGAATCGCAAGTTATGGCTTTCTCAAGAGAAGTACATTGAACGAGTACTTGAGAGATTCAACATGAATGATGCCAAACCAGTTAGTGTTCCACTTGCGAATCACTTCAAGTTGAGCAAAAGAACATGCCTTACATCCAAGGAAGAGATCGGGGAGATGTTAGCAATTCCATATTCTTCGGCAGTTGGGAGTTTGATGTACGCCATGGTATGCACAAGGCCAGACATCGCACAAGCAGTGGGTACAGTAAGTCGTTTTCTCTCTAACCCTGGGAAGGAGCATTGGGAGGCAGTCAAATGGATTCTCAGATACTTGAAAGGTACCACGAAGTTATGTCTTTGTTACGGAGGAGCTGATCCAAACTTGGAAGGCTACACAGATATTGATAGTAGAAAGTCTACTACAGGATATATCTACACTTTTGCAGGGGGAGCTGTTTCTTGGCAATCAAGATTGCAGAAGTGTGTCGCTTTATCTACAACAGAAGCAGTATACATTGTTGCCGCTGAAGCAGGTAAGGAAATGTTGTGGCTAAAGCGCTTTCTCCAAGAACTTGGGATCCACCAGAAAGAGTACCAGGTACATTGTGACAGTCAGAGTGCTCTAGACTTGAGCAAGAACTCTATGTACCATTCTCGTACAAAACATATTGATATTCGGTATCATTGGATACGGGAGACGATTGATCAACAACTGTTGAGACTAGTGAAGATCAATACAAAGGAGAATCCATCAGACATGCTGACAAAGGTGGTGACACGAGATAAGCTAGAGCTATGCAGAGACATAGTCGGGATGCTTGTTTTGAATATGCCTGGAAGGGGATAATTGAAGAATTCAATTTCCAGGACATATCCAAGTACAAGCAAATTGAAGAATCCAATTGCAACAACCATGAAGTTTCCTCCATGTGCAAGCAACAACCATGAAGCTTCATCCATGTGCTAGAATGACAAAGGGAGCTTCCTCAAAGTTTCCTCATGTTTAATCCCACCTTCCTCCCACCTTCATAGTACCTAGTTTTGGTGCTATAAATAGAGAGCTTGGAGAGTCTTTCTATCATCAAGTAAATTAGAATAGATCATCATAGCACAACCAAGAAGAGTTGTGAATATCCTTGAGAGATATGTGAGGTGTTGTTTTGAGAGTTTTTAATTAGAGCTTGTATGTCTCTTCTTTCTATTCTTGAAAGTAATAGAAGTGTTTTTCTCTCATATTAGCACGATCCTGTTATTCCCAACAGTAGTAACTATTAGTCACATTTATGTAAATAGATTTTATTTTAGTAATCTTTTTGAAAAAAAACCTTAAAATATTATTCTTCTTATCCTGCTTAGAAGCAAAATATGTAGATTTTGACTTTTTGGACGAAATAGTTTTTACTTAATAGTAACACATACCAGTTTATGCCCAACATCTGTATTAAAACTAAAAGTTTTACTTTCAATACCTGGATTTTGGATAAGAAACCCTAGGAACCGTAACAAGTGAAGGGTGAACATTTCCAACCCGGAACGAAAAATGATGAGATTAGCAATTTGATGCTTTTTGAATTGGAAGGGAAAGTAAGAAGTGATATATAAATTTCCTACTGATCTTTACTTGAGAACTGCTTCGAAAGTTCTACCTTTTCTTTACGAATTGTTTCTGTACACACAACTAGGGGCTTGTATAAAATCGTATAAATGAAGTGTACAAACAGATTTTTTCCTAACTTGTGCAAGGCGTTTCATCATTATCACTATCAGAACCTTAATCCCAACTAGATGGGTTCAGTGGCACTAAATTTAAACCAGATTCCCTTCGTGTCGCAATTTTAATAACAAGGAATATAAAATGTAATTAGCAAAGAACTATATTCAAGAAAACCTTGACAAAGGGGTATGACATGTCGTTCTGCACAGCATTCAAGGATATCTCTGTGACAGGACTGAAATCTTTAATAAGTTCTTCAATCCCGGGATCAAATTTATTTTTACTTCGTGTGATGGTGGAGGAAACATTCTTCTTCATAAGTGGTGTTTGTCCTGCACCTGAAGGTACTTGGACAGTCAATGTTAAAAGTTAAAACCAAGATTTCAGAATGTCAGCGCAATTATTTTATCGCAAATTTACATTCAGTTTCCTCTGGAAGTACAGATGCTTTCTTGATATTTTCTTTAGTCTCCTCCTTGAAGAGCATATCAAAAAGTTGAGTAGCATAATCAACTCTAGGTGCTGAGAAGACTGGTTGGATATCATTTCTAGTGTTTGGCTTCTTGGACTCATAGGATGGCAATTTTATACCTTTAATGATGTTTGGTTTGGGATCAAGGATTGATACTCCTGAAAAACTGGAACTTGGATTTTCCATATCAGTGTCAAACGTAATCCAGTTTAGCTTTTCCTTTTTAACATCCAAGGAAGATGGTTTTAGGTTTTCATCAGCTTCTAGCTTAGGCTCCAGTCTATCAACTTTTCTTGGAACCCATCTTTTTTCCACATACCTAACAAATTCATTCAGTATTATGCACAAAATGGGAAAAAGGAGAAGCCATAATCTAGCAAACTTGACACTGGAGCTACCAAATACCAATGAGTCTGATGTCATACTTTGCACAAATAAACTTTTCAATCCCAACTCTGTTATACTTTGGTGGCAGTTCAGCTTCCCAATAGCAATTTGATTTATCATTTCCAGTTGCTGAAATTAAGAATTATATCATGCTATTTATGGGTTTATTCACTATACGAATATTTGTGTAAAGTTATTACCAATTGGTCTTACATACATTTGATAAATGCAACCTGCTCCGGAAGCCATGTATCTAAAGTGACAGACCTCACCTGGTAACAGAAGATGCATAAACTTTTAAGCAATATCCCATAAGTAATTAGTAACCGCTGAAGCGCAAACTAGTAATTCAACTTTGATAAACCTCAACAACTAGCACACTAAAATAAAGACTAGTTTGGTCCAACCAGATGCCTTCTTGAGGGGCAAGCCATTTTCACACTAGTTAAGGAGTGTTTGGACAAACATAAAACAGCTAAAAGAAGTGTTTTCAAAAGACGTTTCTGCTTAAATTGACCACTTTAAAACAAAAATATTAAAGTAGGAGGAGTATGAGGAGTGTTTTAAACTGCCTTTCGCCTTTTCATTATACAAAAAGTACTTTTTCACAAACACTTTAACCTGTACTTTTTAAAAATCACTTCTCTTTTCAAACAATATCAACTTTTACTAGGAAATTCCACGTCATAATATAAACTATGGAGTAATAAACATGACTTTATGAGTTTGATCCATGTATTAGGATTGAGTTCATTCTTTCGGTGTCGTTTGATCCTTGTAAATTATGACACACAATAGAGTGACCTCGATACAAATACGAATTGTTATCAAATTTTAAAAACTTGAAAGTCATTGATGAAGTAGAACCATGAGAAGAAAAGGGATGGACCTTTGAGAGATGTACTCCGAGGCCTCTGTGAATGCCAGAACAACGCAAGCAAATGAAGATTCCGAGGTTCACACTAGCCCATCTGGGACCTCTGTACATTTATTGAAGGCATATAAATCATATAAATGTGACCTTTATTAAGAACTCTTTTTTCCATTGAAGGTGTATAAGCTAACTAATCACGTACTTGCTCTTGCAATCAGCACATTCCTTGTTCTCTGGCAATTTAAGTAGCCCCTCAAGTGTCTGTGAGAATTATAAGGATGCATGAATTATTGTATTTTTTACTGTCTCCAAACAAACATGAAGCATAGTAAAATGTCAAGTTCAGTATAGTTTGAAGAATTGAAGGAGATTGCTATCAGCTCCAATCGTAAGTTCAAAAGTGTTAGAACCGGAGGATAAAATTAGTAAAATATAAGGGTGTAGAAATATGGCTGGACCGGATATCACTTCTAGTCACGTAAAATACGCTTTCCTAAAAGTTTACTATCTACCCTTATCACAGTAACCGGGTTACAAGATAGAACTTTTGGGATAAAAAGAAGATGTATGGTGTATTTTAGTTACCGATAAAATAACACCGAACAAGTGATTGTATATTAAGTAGTCTAAGTACTTTAATTCTATCGCTGCAGACAATAAAATAAAGTAAAGGCAAGTACACAATTTGATCGATCTATGCTGCCTTAACAATTCAACATGATCCATATTTATAATTTAAATGGTGTCTTTTCTAAAAGATGTAATTATCGTTTCATTAAAATTGAAACATTACGAAAGTGCACAGCCGGCTGGTCATAAAGAAAAAGACACGATCCTTCATTTGTAATAAACATATACATATGTAAATTTGCACATGTGCATATATTAAGTACGTAACATTTATTATTATAAATAAAATTAGGACCACTATTACTTATAAGTAATAATAATAATAATAATAATAATAATAATAAATGTTCCCATGTAAATCTATAATAATAATATTTCAAAAATTCTCATTATTTAATTAAAAATATTACTTAAGGATCACACATGTTGAACACTTGAGCTATATTTCTCAATAAATTCCAACAAAAAGTGTGTTTAGTATGGCTTTTATCTTAATACAAATACATTTAAGATAACAGAAATCAGAGTTTGGGCTGGTTTTAGAAGGAAAGGTGGTTTTACTTCTACTCCAAAAAGGTCAATTTTGAACTTTTGGACTAGGGGTAATATTGTTCGATCATGCTTCGTGTACACGTTTATTGTACACGCCATTTTACACGCCCGTCGAATTGTATGACGTGTAAAACTTGGCGTGTACAAACCACATTTTCCAATATTGTTTAACTCTCCATCCAGTAACTCCACTGATTATAAATAAATGCAATAAGAAATAATTTAAAATATATAGTAAAAGAAGACAAAAAGTAATCTTCCACCAATTCAATTAATAAATTACATCCTTTCAATAAAATTGAGGTTCGGAATTTCAATGCGTAATCAATTGGGTGATTGGTTAGAGGAAAAGTAATGAAAAGAAAAGAAAAAACTAAAAAAATCAAAGGAAGAAGAGTAGCGCTGACCTTGGCGTGCTTTGAATCAAGCTCTTTGGAAACACTAGCCTTGCCGTTCATAGTTTAAGCCCACCCAAAGTTAGATTGCAGAAGATTCTCTCTGTTAATCAATAGAGATAGGAAAAGAAAAGGAGGCGATGGAATAAAGAATGATGATTGATCTGCGTTGCGGGAAGATTCAGACTCTGAAAACAACTTCTCAAGTTCTGAACCATAACGCGGGGCCGCCCGCCACTAGTTTGAATTCGTATAATACTACAAAAAAAACTATTAACATGCCTTTTGAAAATAAACTTATGAAGCAAGACTATTTGTGACATTTCTAATTACATAAATGTACTTTTTATTGGAATGAGTACTTGTTAGTATGATGTTAGTCATGTTACATTATATTTTGATTATACTCCAGATATAAGTGATTTATTTGATCATGATTGTTTATTTTACATAAAATTGAACTGGCGGTCTTAAATGTTTCATGTCTTAAAAGCATTAAGATTAAGAGACAGTTTACTTGTGACTTATGGACTCAATGAGAAAGACGGCTTACTCGTTTAGTCATTAAAGTCATGTTTACTTTAAATTTAATTGCAAACACGAATTCTTCAATCCGTCAAAAAACTGACTTAATCATTAAGCTGTGAAAAGAAACTCATTTCCATTAAGACACATTAAGACGTTTATTCAGTCAGTTTTTTTATACCTAATATGGAATAGATATATGTTTTTTAACAAGGCGGCTTAAATTGATATCAAAGCATTCAACAAGAGAACAAGAAGATAAAATGACCACTTCCAATCACAAACCCTCGAACCAGACTTAGAGCCAATCACCCAGAAAAAACAATATGGCTCGTTGATCATGTAATGGATCTAAATGAGCCTAACGTGGTTAGAGTAAACCCATCATCGCCCCAACCTAATGAAAGAGTCTGACAAAAGTAAGCGTATATGACAAACAAAACATGTAGTTCGAAGTAAAAGCACAAACAAAATAAAACAGAAATGGAAATAGTCATACAAACCCTAGTCGCACAATTATTCATTGTCAATATAACTTATTAATAATATTAAACTGATTAATTTACTCTATTCTGATGGTTTATTCAGCACACAAAATAAACAGTTTCATACACAAACATCACTTAATACAAACAAACGTCTTAATCCATACATGACTTAATAGAAAAAAGTAAACAACCCCTAAGAGCCCTTTTCACCAGGATTTTCAACTGGTCAGTTTTATCTGTTAACTTTTCACCAAACACGATACTTTTGATTTTGATAGCTTGAATAGTGTAATAATAAAAATAAGTGAGATTAAAGATGATTTTCTGCCTGAAATACAAGACCATTTTAGCTACTTTTGATATAATTTTTTTCTTTATTTTATGAATAAAATAAAAGTATATTTTAAATATTTTTATAATGCGATATATTCAACCAATTGAGCAACTTTCGGAACTCATCAATTTTAACAAAACCATCTCTTTTAACCAACTCCAATGTTAAACTCACTCTAAGCCTTAAACCTAAAGCCTACATGAAGCATGGGAGGCTTAAGGTGTCAAAGAACTTTTAGATTTCTATTAATAATCATCATTATATGTTCCCCAAAGTTAAAATTAAAATAATCTCTACAAAGTTTCAAGCATTTTTGAGTATAAATATTTCGATTGAAAATATTTAGTATTCACACATACCTGGAATTTGCGCGGTTTAATTAGTATTCAATTAATTTGAGTAGGGGTGAGATTGGTCCAGTCTGGGTCGGATTTTTGCTAAACCCGGAAATTACCCAGAAGGTCTCGGGTTATGAAAATTAAGGACCGGAACAAAGCCCATTGTGTTTGGTCCGAGTCGGGTTTTTGATAGACCGGGTTCGGTTGGCCCGGTTAAAGCCCGAATGTGAAATCGTATCATTGTCTTTTTTATATTTTAAAACCTGTTTTTAAATAAAACTAATCAAAAACACAAGCCGCAAATAATAACACAAATATTAGTCTCCAAAATCACCAACAATTCAAATTCAAAGAAGATAATTATCTTAATGTTTTGTTTAAGATGCATATAAATAAATAATATAGGTTTTCTAAAAATATTACGAAATAAAACTTGTGGATAAAAAGTGACTAAATTTGCTTTAATAAATATATTTCCATGGTCATTATGGTAAACAAATTGAACATATTTTTAGTCACTAAAAGTTACTAGATCATGTTTTCATCCACCGTGATTATAACCATATATTAGGAATTATTTATATATTATATTTGTATAATATATTGATTTTATATTAAAGCTAATTGTTTCGGTTTTTTATCGATCCGGGCTGGGTTATAGATTTTAGGGCCCGCTTATGAGCCCGAACTTTCGGGTTCGGTCCAGATTTTTTTATTCGGGCCGGTTAAATAGGAAAAACCCCGAATCGGGAATATCATTCGGGCCGGGCTAGAGTCGGTTTCCGGGTTTCGGTTCGGTTTTTCCTACCCCTAGATTTGAGTATAAATATTTAGATTGAAAATATGTTTTATTTTTTATATTAATGTGCGGTCATAAATTTGCATTTGAAACCGGGGCTCCAAATTTATTAGAAAGTCATGCTCGCCTAGTATTTGACCCGATAATGTCCGGCTATCTATACACATTTTTTTATTTTTCATATTTAGCTCAATCTGCCTCTTTAAAGACCCTGTTTGTTTTTTGGCGGATTCAGAGCAAACCGCAGCAAAATGTAACGTTTTCATTCGGAGAAAACGACGGATTGAAGCCAATCCGCCATTAACCAAAGGTAGCCTTTATTGGAATCTATGGTTGCAAAAGTCTTTTAGACTTGCCCTGGTTGCAAAGGTACCCTCCTTAGTCCTTAATCACCCCCTGTTCCTGCACATATGCGTATCGTAGATGCTCTTATCGATTCCAATTTCCATTAAAGTATAAATCTGGTATTTATATCTGCATAGTGCGGTGCTTTTGTGAGTTTGATTGTCTATTTAGCTTGAAATTGAGGTATGGTGGAGATAGGGTTTAAAACACTTCTATCCCTAACTTGACCTGGTTTTTTAGGAATCCAAATTAAGGGGTTTCGGGTCATATTTGGATATTTTAGATCTATCTTTGTAAGAAAGTATGCTTCACGAGGCACACTATAAATGCTATGGAAGCATTTGGTTAGCTTCCAACATACATGTATGAATGTATGATTCTGGACTACCCATTTGAATTTAGTTTGTTCCAGAATTTGCTTGGTATGTTTTATTTAAGGTTATGAGAGGACCTGATGCAGCTATATCATTATTCTATGTTTGCATTGGTGGTTTCTTTGAAGCACAAATAACAAGAATCGGGCAGAGTGGACTCGAGTGATATTTACTTCGAAGGTCTTTCTCTTATAGTTATACCTAATGTAAGATTCAAACTTTTCCTTACAGCTCACCATTCCTTCTCAAATTTCCTGTCTGCCCCTAAGTCAGAGGGGCTTCTACCGGACCCCGAGAACTTAAAAGTTAAACACGCTTTGTTGAATACATGACCATATATTTCATCAGGAACTCAAAGAAATAGATGGGCTTTGTTGTTCAAGTATGCCAGCTTCTCTTTATCAACCTCAAATGCTCTCCTTTCTTATTTTGAGCTCCTCATTATGACTCTCTTCATCGACCTAGTGTTATCTTTTAAGTAGTTTAGCATTTATTTGTCTCATTGTTGTGATTATTTAAAGTAGGAAAATGGCTTTTGAGCAGATTAAACCAAAGTTTAGTGTCTCTGCGTTTCACTGTCTAAAATAAATAAGATGAGGAACTGTCTAATCCTGGTAATTATTTTAGTGTGTGTACAAAATGATCTATAAAAGCATTCTCCTTATTTCCCAATATGACACTTTGGCCCCTATAAATGTTTCAAGATCTAGCTAGACTACTGGATCTTCGGTTTGAAATCTTTAAACCTGACCTAAATGTGTTCTGTATTGATTTGAAACAGTCTGAACATCCAATATTGAGACATCAACCTCTTTCTTTCATCATCATTCGTTGTCATTACCCAGTGCCGCAAAGGCTCCCACCTTCAGTGGGGTAGGGGGGGGGGGGTTGGATGTACGTAGACTTACCCCTGTTTTTGAAGTGCGCATAGATTGTTTCCGGATGACCCATAGTGAAAATTGCGTTGAAAATTGCATGGACTGATTGTTGCTTTATACAAAGAAGCGCATATAGTTTAGTGAGCTATTTTGCTTCATTTATCAACCTCTTTCTTTCATTCTTATAATTTTTGAAACAGTGAATATCCTATATAAATAGGCTAATGAGAGATTTATTGTGCCCTTGCATATCTCTTTGGCTGTTTCTGCAATGTACTATCGCTCATATTGACTATAATCAGTTTTTATTATTCTCTCTTTTCAGTGTTCCTGCTGTTACACAAACAAGAGAAAGAGACAACACATGAAAAAATGAAACTTTTTGACGCACATTGTCATCTCCAAGATCCAAAGATCCTTCACATGCTTCCACAAATAATTAGGAGCGCCCTTGACAGAGGAGTGGTTCATTTTGCAGTGAATGGTGTGTCGGAGAAGGATTGGCAAACCGTCAAGGAGATGAGCATAGACTACCCCAGTGTGGTTCCAAATTTTGGGCTCCACCCTTGGTTCATCACTGGTAGGAGTCCTAATTGGCTAGGTACACTAAAGGATCACTTAGAGGCGACACCCGAAGCTGCAGTTGGCGAGATTGGTTTGGACAAAGGATCATTCGGTAAGAAAATTGATTTTTCCGATCAGGTCGAAGTCTTCCGCCAGCAACTCCATCTTGCAAAAGACTTCAAAAGACCTGTTTCCATACATTGTGTTCGTGCTTATGGGGATCTTCTCGATATCCTTAAATCTGTGGGTCCCTTCCCTTGTGGAATCGTTCTTCATTCTTTCCTCGGTTCTGCCGAAATGGTCCCTGAATTTGCGAAGCTAGGTGCTTACTTCTCATTCTCTGGGTTTTTGATGTCATTGAAAGAGAACAAGGCAAAGAAGATGATAAGATCAGTTCCTATGGATAGGATTTTGTTAGAGACCGATGCACCCGATGGGTTTCCCCAAACGGGCTATCCAGAAGATGCTTTGGTTTTAGTAGGAGAAGGCGAACAAAGGCTAAACCACCCGGGTAACATTAATGTCATACTTGACTATGTGGCGGCTTTACTTGATATGAGCAGTGATCAACTTGCAGAAGCAAGCTTTTCAAATGCACTAAAGCTGTTTTCATTTGAAGGTTCAAAACTGATGCTGTAAGGTTGTACTGATTTAGTTAGTCTTCAATTTGTATACAAACTATTTGTAACACTCTAGGTTCTGTGTGTTGAATAAAAATATGCTAGTTTGAAATGATGATAATATACAGTGTGGATGACATGATCAGTGCAGAGAATACAAGGAAAATAAATCATGATGTGTGGTGCTGTGACCATGTAGGACTTAATATTAAAGTAGATTCTCACTCAATTAAAGAGTTTCCTAGACACATATTGGACATTTGTATTATAGGAGAGTTGCACATCTGGAGATAGAGCTCTATCTGAAATTGCTGAAGTGACTCAAGTGAGTTACTGAGTTATGTGATTAAAGTAATTTAAAACCATTATTATATAGGTATGGACTCGGGCCGGGTGGCCCGACCCGGAACCGGCCCGGGACCGGTACTGTTCCGGCCCGGCCCGGCCCGGTGGCCCGGTCAGTGACCGGTCCGGGTAGGCCCGGCCCGTGGGTTTTCCGGTCCGGGCTCGGGTCACCCAAAACAAGGCCCGACCCGGCCGGGCCCGGGCCCGGTTCGGGCCAAAAACATTTTTTTTTTTTTTTGCAATTTTTTTTAAAGTTTTGGGTTGGGCTGGGTATTTTGGGCCATTTGGGGTGGTTTGGGGGTTGGGGGTGGGAGGGGGGTTACTTAGGAAGAGGAAAACAAAAAAAAAAATTATAATGGGCCCGGCCCGGCCCGGCCCGGACCCGGTGGTTACCCGGGCCGGTCCCGGGTCCACCATTTCTGACCTGCCGGCCCGCCCGGGCCTAGGCCCGACCCGGACCCGGCCCGGACCCGAGTCCAACCCTATTATTATATAGTCAACATTATCCTTAGTGTAATACGTAGTACTAGTATTTATTAATCAGCATTATCCTTAACAAAGTGTTTGGGTAAAATTATTAAATTAAAATTTGATAAAAGGGATGTGTATAGGATAGGAACCCGTTGATACTTAATATCCTAATTCCAAAAAATATTCATCTAAATTATGGGAGGCGTAAAAGAAAGGAAGACTTTAAGGAATGGGTACTATCTCTAAGCTCTTGATAAATTGCTTATAAAAGAATGTAAGAAAATAAAAAAACAAAATGATAGATGCTTTATTTATAAATGCGCAAGGAGAATTTATTTTAGATGAAGATTTTAAAATATTTCGTTGAACACTTTTATTATTATAATATAAAACTTTAATAATGAATTGTTATGCTTTACATAGTTACATTACATTCGTACGTTTATATAGAGGTCAAAGGCTATTTTAAAATAGCCTGTGTAGAAACATGAAAAATAAAGTATTATTGGGGTATAAAATTTAAAAATGTAGGGTTGAGCAAGAGTTTTATTGGGACAAAATATATATTAGATCCTAGATGTATCAATTTAGATCGGCCCAATTCAGTATCATTCTATACTCAAAATTCAAAAACGTTCTCATATCTGTTTCAAATGGTACGATTTCAGTTTGGGATGACTTAAATTTTGGTAAATACTTATTATTCGATTTCATATCATTACGAGCACTCGCAGGCTGATAGGTATTGATTCGGTTTGATTTTATGTCGTCTCCTACATTTTGGGGCGGACATTATTACCACTATTTAATTAAAGTATATTTTCACATCATTTTGGACACTTTCTTTACTCTCGCTATTCTCCTATGTGAGAACAAAAACCGTACATGTGTAGGAGTGATGCCCCAAAGAGCATATGCCGCACCCCCTTTAATGCCTATTGTATACTCCGTATGACTTTTCAAATAGAGGTTCAAGTCCCCCTTACGCCAAGAATTGTGCGGCAATTCTTGTATTCCCTTTAGTCTTTAGATCCTTTTTTCTTTTATTGAAGGTAATTTCTTCTGCGTGTGTATTGTGTGTTCTCTAAGAAAAACCACCACTCATTGCTCAATAATGAGAGGGGCAAGATTTGTCCAGTACTCCAAAACACTCTAATCTGGAGTTTTAAAAAGGTGACAACTCTCGTACTTTTCTAAAAAATGAGATACCATACCTATCATTCATTTGATTGGATCACATTACTTTATCATTTTTAATTTAGATTTAAATAATTCAACTGCTACATTTTCATTGGTCCATGTAGACAAAGGTATGGTACCTTAAGGGTACCATAGAATCTACCTTTAAAAAAGGTGACAACTCCTATACTCATTTAAAAAATGGGGTACCGTACCTGCCACTCATTTAATTGGTTCAAATCATTACATCATTTTTAATTTAGATTTAAATAATTCAACTACATCATTCTGATTGGTACATATGGACAAAGGTACGGACCTTAAGGGTACCATAGAATCTACCTTTAAAAAAATCACCGTGTTAGGGAGGTTTTCTCTAACACTTTTAAACACTTACTAACACTACATTTAAAAAAAATCTCCCAAACAAGTGTTAAGACCAACACCCTTTTCAACACTTCCATTACTAACATCTTTCAACACCACATCCAAACAGGCCACTAGGTACAATTGTAGGAGGTATTTAGTGACGAATATAGCAGACGGTGACTGTATAATTTGACGAGGTCATTGGTAGGTATCCTGATAAAAAAAGAAGAAAATCTCTAAATAGGATAAAAAAACGTTTATGAATACTAAAATGAAACTACTAAATTTTTATTCTCTAAATTAAAGTAATTACTGTCATGTTATGACGCCAATAATATCATTGGCCATGTTTGGCAAATAAAAGGGACACGCACTATGCTCTCAATGGGTGGGTGATTACTTAACTCAAAGTAAATCAATGTGGCATGCCGTCCTATTTGTTACACATTGCTTGCCTTAACAAGCTATCTAGCTGCTTAATTAACACGGGGAGAACCGCCCTGTACAAAACGTGCACACAATGAGAATCCTTTTTTAATTATTTATGCATAGTTCCTCTATATATATTGTAATGGATGTACCCGACAATATGGGGGCAGCTCTTTCTCTCTAAAACCAGCTTTCCAAATTAAAAACCCAATAATAAATCATCAACTCAATCTTAACAAGAAAATAAAAAATGTCAAGATTTAGTTCGTCATTGGCTTGTATAATTTGCTTCCTCTTTCTTGGTTTCATTGGTGAGCTTGCAGGAGTTGAGGCATGGAGTAAGGAGGGGCATATGATGACATGTCGCCTTGCACAGGTATATCCATTATTTATTTATTTATTTACTTCAAATTATATTATATTCAGTTCAATCTTATATAGAAGAAAAACTAGTACACAAAAAGTGTACACTTTTTATGTGCACACGTATTCTTTAGTTTCCTGTATACACAATCGATTCGTTTTAAAAAAATCATCAATTATCTATGTAAATAGGCGTGCATACAAAAAGTATTCACTCTTAAAAGTAACTTTATATAGAACTATTACAAAGCTCGCTCTTACATGCTTCATCTTTCCCACTTTTTATTGTGTCTAAACTTTATTACTCATTTCCTCTAATAAAACTAATGTGTGATCTGTGATTTATGTCATTTATCCATTCAAATAATCTTGATCACATACATATAGCTTGTGTTATTTAATAGCTTGTGTTCAATTACTTTTACTTGTGTCACTTTCTTTTATGAAAATTTACTATTACTTCACTTCCTTTCGTCCATCGATAAATTTTCTTACTTCTTAATTAATTACATCCAAAAGATATTGATTATTTTGTGTTTTATTTTATACCTAATGAAAGATGTTTTTAGTTAGATGGTTTCAATCCTTGCTCAAACTAGATCACTTAGACAAGCTCAGACGACTACTGAATTAGATCAGATTTAAACAAATCACACCATTCAATTCATAAAATATCAGTCCAAATAAATAGATCATACCAAGTAAGAGTAATTGAACGTCTCTCGGAGTTGTGAGGATGATTCTTTTTTGGGAAAGTTTTCGAAATAGGACTAAAACAGCTTCAAAATTCCAAAATAGGACTGTCATATATTTTATTCCCAAAATAGGACTAATTACTGTCATGTTTAGAAAACACTGTCATGTTTGAAGTCTGGTACTGTCAAAACATGGCAGTAATTAGTCCTATTTTGAGAATAAAACATGTCAACCCTATTTTGAAATTTTCAAACTGTTTTAGTCATATTTCGGATAATATCTCTTCTTTTTTTGGATAAATCGGAAAAGACAAAATCAACAAAAGAATTAAAATCTAGTAGTTTCTAACCCAATCTTATCTTCCCAAAGTAGATGCTTAATCCAAGTAAGAGCCTCATGTCATATAGTCAAAATATTCGTATGATATGAGGGTGAATTTTGATGACAAAATAAAAGTTGAGAAAAGTTCCTATGAATTGTTTGAGAAAAACCGAATAACAGAGTAAGTAACAACTTTGAAGGGTCTTCTGAATAATGAGGCAGCTCATACAGTGAGGATGTTATTGCCGGAATACGTTGACGGCGACTTGTCGGAGCTGTGTGTATGGCCGGACCAAGTGAGGCACTGGTACAAATACCGGTGGACTAGCCCACTTCATTTCATCGATACTCCCGATCAAGCTTGCAACTTTAATTATCAAAGTAAGCTAACATATCTGTCTACTTTTTCTTCTAATCAATTAAAAAAATGCTTGTTTGATTTCGTAATTGGAACTCATGTCAAATACGTTTTGTCTGGAATAAACATAAAAAAACATCTCATAAACATGAGTGCGTAAGAGTGTGTACACAAAGTGTGTACCCCAAGTCTGATTCAACCGAAAAAACTGTCGGTATACATAATTTGTACACATTTTGTGTACACTCCTCCTAACTGGCTGTGTATACGGACGATTAGTTCAAAAATTGACTATGTACACAGACAACTAAGTGGAGATTTTCTATAGAAAAGTTCATAGGAAAGTGGGTGTACACAAAATGTGCATTGGAGCCACAGGCCAGATCAAGAAACTTGTAAATTCTATAGGAAAATTCATAAATTGAGAAAATTATTATTGACAGGGCACAATGTGCATGAGTGCAAGCGAGTACAATCACAAAATTGCAATTAATAATGAATATTTTCATAAATTACGAGAACAAAGTAGCAACATCTTTTAGAGCCTTTATGTAATTTAAGGGAAAAAATATCAATGTTAGTAGTACTCAACTTTGAAGTTTAAAAAACAGAGGAATCATATATGAGATTAATTGGAAGAGCTGTGTGGTTCGATCGGCTAGTTACCCTATTAGATTTAACATCTTTTATTAGAGCCTTCCGGTAGTTTAAGAACAAAATACTTTTCATATTCAATTTCTTAAATGTAATGATGAATGGGGGAAAACTCAAATTTTATAACTTAACGACAAATAAGACTTTGTACCTTATTTTAAAGAGAAAATTACTGTGGGTATGACTAAAACAACATGAGTTTCTCAATCTATGATTTAACTAGTTTTATTCCCAAAATAATATTTAAATTTCTATTTTTTAATTAATTTCGTAATTAATAAATAAATAAATTAATTTCATGGTCTAATATACCCTTTAGAATATCCTATAAAACGCTGATCTTCTACTCATTGAGTTTTAGTCATATCCTAGTAAATTTCCCTTTTTAAAAAGTTAGGAGTAAAAAAGTTTTGAAATTCTGAAATAGGAGTATCATGTTTTTTGTTCCCAAAATAGGATTAAATTTCTGCCAAGTTTGGCATTACTAGACTTTTAAACATGATATTTTTTTCCAAACTTGGCAGATTACTCCTATTCAAGGAGGTAATTTCGAAAAAGTTAATTAATGTAGATCCCATAGATTTTTTACAAGCAGGATGGGGTGCACACATTTATTTTTCTAAAAGTGCAATTTAAAATAAATATTGTTCAAAATATCGGGTGTAAAGTCACATTCCCCATATGAATAAAAAAATATATTATGTTTTTGAAGGAGACTGCCATGACCAACATGGAATGATGGATATGTGTGTTGCCGGGGCAATCCAAAACTTCACAAATCAGCTTTCTCACTACAGAGAAGGAACATCCGATCGTCGATGTAAGAAATTAAACACCATATGTTAGTATGATGATTTTTTTTACTCCGAGGGGGTCTGGGGAGGGGACTGGGAGCCTGCAGATATCGAACTCAAGACTTCTCACTAGGCGTAATCTCGCAATCAGCTGAGCTAGAAAAATAGCAAAGCCACTAATTTTATTTTGTTTGGTTTTCTAATAACTTATTAATTAGATCTTTAATTTGTGTGATAACAGATAATATGACGGAGGCTTTGCTATTTTTGGCACACTTTATGGGAGATATCCATCAGGTTGAATACATGCTATGTACCTATGAAATTTATTTTGATCATTTTCCAGAATTTAATTCATGTTATTTCTCTCTTGTCTAAATAATACAATAAACAATACAGAGTAATAAAATATGAGTTTTTTTCTAAAATATTACTAATAAAAATGTATCTAAAGTTACTATAGTGTTACTATGTGTTACATTTATAGTCAATGTAACATTTGAATATAGTTACAAGCACTAAAGTTATTATAGTCACATTTTTATTCATCACTTTTATTTTGATTATATATTTGGATTTATTTTATAGAATATACTGTATTTCTTCTATGGCACAGCCGCTACATGTTGGGTTTACAACAGATGAAGGAGGAAACACAATAGATTTGCGTTGGTTTAGGCATAAATCAAACTTGCACCACGTAAGTTTTCTTGTTTCTTAATTAACTAGTTGATGATCTAATAAAATGCATTTCATTAATGTTTGACTAATTATTTTACATGAAATATTAGAAAAACAAGATTGCCAATCATCAATACAGTATAATCAATAAGAACTGGAAAATGATTTTGAATTCACATTTTTTTGTGAAAACGTATCGATTACTACGTGTATATTTGGTAGACATAAGTTATTACCTTCTAATATTTGTACTTTTACGTATTTAAAAAGTTTTTAAAACCTTTTAATTGTATGTTTAGCATGACAATTTTTAAGAGTTTATTTTTTCAAAATAAAATATCTTTGTTTGAAAAACTATTCTCAATAGTATGCGTGCATGTTTCGTACGCATAAGGATGTTTTTACTTGGAATGTAATTTGTTGGTCTGGTCTGATTTCTTTTAGTATGGTCTGATCTGTTCTGGTCTGAATTGGTCTGGTCTGGTTTAGTAAACGTCTGGTCTCTTGTATTTTATAACTATGGAAGTCAAGTCTGGTCTAGTCTGTTTAAATCTTGTCTGATCTGATTAGGTCTGTTTAAGTATGGTCTAGTCTGGTCTATTTAAGTCTGGTCTGGGACTGAAAAAAGTCCAAGTAAAAACATCATTAGTCCTCACCTACTAGTGTATCAAACCATTCAAACATAGCATACCCACTGCATAATTTTTATTGTTAAGCAGGTGTGGGACAGAGAAATTATACTCACCGCAGCAAAGGACTATTACAACAATGATGTAAACCTTTTCCGAGAAGATATAGAAAAAAACTTCACCCACGTAAGTCATTTGTTAATTATCATAAGGCTATCTTATTTACGTATGGATCAGAGTACCAATCTTATGGTCAGGGCGGAGACAGGAAAGGGTCAACCTTGACCCTCACATAGCTCAAATTTAAAAAATGTTTTAATTTTTAGTGTAAAAAATTTCGAGCAAAAAATATTCCAAAAAATATCTTTGTATCAGCCCACTCCGACCCAGTGTCCTGGCTCAACCCCTGCTTATGGTAGAGAATAGTGGCTAACCTATATTGACAATGGGGTGTTTGGAAAATGACTCATTTAAGCATTTTCAATAAGAGAAAACGTTGTTTGGTAAATAGTTGTTTTGTCCTAACGTTTTTGGACAAAACTGCTGAAATGGACTAGTCTATGGTTTGAATGTGTGGTATACTATTAATTATGTCTATTTTACTAATTTCTAAATCTGATTGTGTGTGTCTTACAAAGCTTTTTAAAACCTTCTTTACCGGTGGGCGTAGCTCAACTGGTAGCAAGGGAGTGCCACAAGGGTTAGGTTCCGGGTTCGAATCCCGGCAACTGCGATGAGGGGTTACTATGCTAAAAATGCATAGGGCCTCTACAAGTACCAGGGACAGAGCCCCACTCTCTATCTGTCAGATTGGGATTATAGTCCAATTTACATTCTCTCAACGTACCGTCCGAGCGGGATTGGGGGCCCCTCAGGGACACCCATCCTTTTTTTTAAACCTTCTCTTATGCGTCTTGAATGAAAATTAAGGTTGACTGAAAAGTGGTTTTAAAAGTTTGTGTATTACCCATTGCTATAATGCATTAACAAAAGTAAGGTTGACTGAAAAGTGGTTTTAAAAGTTTGTGTATTACCCATTGCTATAATGCATTAACAATTGCTTGCAAATAAGCAATTAAGCTAATATGAGTTGAACTGATACGAATCATACGATTGAGTTAAACTTTCATTGTTAAGAAACTAATAACGTAATTATTAAAATGACTGCATGCTTAATTTACAAATGCGATTTTAGCTCTACGCTTTCATATGTATATATATGGTCAGGGCATATGGACGGATGAGATTGAGTCGTGGAAGGAATGCGATGATCAGGTCTCTTGCGTGAATAAGTGAGTTATCCCTATTATATTATGTCTCTCAATTTTGATTTAATTTAAAATTGCTCTATCTTTGAACAAGTTTGATCCATCAATTTAGCATTCCATAAATCCAAGGAAAAGTTTTTTGCTCCCATTTTAGCTCCAAGAGCTAGACTTTATCAATTAAGACTAACAATTGGAAAACTCTAATTACCCTCGAGGTACTCGGTATATATTGTGTACACGTACCCTATTTAGCACTGTTTAGTAGTTCAAATATAAATAATCATGAAATAATGACATGGATCAATCATATACATTCTAGGTACAACATACTCCGTATCGTTTATTAGTTAGAAAATGTAGCATTCGCTCATTTAGTAGTCATCCTCAAATGTTTATTTTCTCAGCATAATCCCTATTCTATTTTATGTTTAATGACGAAGCACACTCAAAGTTTTATGAGGAAGACATGAAATTTTTTCATCACATAAGTCATAAGAATTATTGATAGTCAAATATCTTGTCGTCTGATCGATGAGATTACTATGACATCCCTGCTAGGGGAGGTTACGGGTTCGAATGTCAACCCAATTCAAAAATATTAGCCCTAAATATAGAATAATTATTATATTATTATAATGTGTTATAAAATATAAAATTCCAACAAATTAAGTGTTGATAGATCGAGTCACACTTTTCGTTGGGACTAATTAGGATGTAATTACATGCGATCCATGATGATGCATTTGTAGGTATGCTGCAGAAAGTATAAACATGGCTTGCAAATGGGGTTATAAAAACGTTGAGGCTGGTGAAACTTTGTCGGGTACAAAATATTTTGTTGATACTTAAGTCTCTAATTTTAATTATTAGTGTACGTTTTGGTGAATATGGATGTTAATTAATGGGAAAATTCAGTTCTTAAAATAGAAGTAATTATCAAGTAAAAGATAACAAATTTTCTCAAGAGCTCACAATATATATAGGTGTACTTAGATCATCTTCAATGCTACAATGTGAATGGTACACATGTGGCATAAGAGATAATCGCATAAATATTAGTAAATAAATTATCTCTCTTCTTATTAGGGAATTTTTTCCTATACAAAAAAACACGGGATTGACAAAGATTTTTGGCAGGGATTTCCTGAAATTGGAATGGATTTTGGCAAGGATATGCCAAATCTGTGCCAAAAATAGTTTGGCACGAGCTATTTGGCACGAAATTATCGGAAAATCTGTGCCAAATCCGTGTCATTCCCGTTATTTTTTTGTAGTGTTCATTCAATTCTACCATCTATTCTTTAACTATAACCAAATTTGTTATGGAAAAAACATTATTACTTCTATTGTTTAAAAAAAGGGTCATGCTAGACGTACGCAAGATGTGTGAACATTGTCTGTGTACACAGACAATTGAGTATCAAATTCTGTCTTTTTCTAAATGAATCGTCTGTGTACACATGCAACTATGGGGATTTTGTGTACAATTTGTGTACACTAAGCATTTTCCTAAAAAAAATCATATTTGTTACTCCATGAATTTCTTTTAAAAGAAATTGCTACAAATATTATTCCTTTCAAAAAACTATTAATTAATTACCATTAAATAATTATACACGTGGAATGCATGATGCAGATGATTACTTCAACTCAAGGCTTCCAATCGTGACCAGACGTATAGCTCAGGGCGCAGTCCGATTGGCTGCTACTCTGAACCGGATTTTTGGAGACTCTAACTAATTAATGAATAATAATAATAATAATACGATAATAATATAATGTTGTTAATAAGATCTATTCTTAAATTATATACTCCCTCCGTCTCAAAAAGAAGACCGAATTTGACTTTTCTTAATCAATGATATCAAAGTTTAGACAATGATTTTAAGTACTCCGTATTATATTTCTGTGTAAATTATAAATTTTTACACTTTTATGAAAGTTTTTTAATAAAAAATATGCTCATATAATTTTTCATATTTTAAATAATTTTTTGTTAAAAAATATCAATGGTCAAATTTGACCTCCATTGATCAAGAAAAATCAATGTGGCCAATCTCTCTGGGACGAGTATATAATTAGTAGATAGGTCGTCATAGCTTCTTGCTTGTACGTATGCTCCATCGCAGCTCCTTGTAGTATTATTTAGTTAATTATCTAAACTTTCCATTTTAATTAGGGTTTCATGTAACTTCACGTTCTCTCACTTCTCTGCATGTTGAATTTGAAAACATCATTTTTTCAGCTTATCAAGCTTATCAGTCAACTTTTTCACTTTATTTATTTTTTATAATCCAGTCACTTTAGCCAGAATTTCATAAATTTCAGTAGAATCAGTCAATTCAGCTGATTTCGATGTTACCAAGCGGGCTCTTAATGTTAATTAATGAAGTGCGGCTCAATTAAATTGAGTTGTGTTTATAATACATCATTTATTCTCGTTCTCTATTGTGTATTTGTGTATGTATATGTGTATGTGCTATTATATATACTCATATCAATTTTCCGACCTATTGCTCAATGCTTTAATTTGTACTCCATCCATCCCATAGTTTGATATATATATGTGAATTTGATGCAAGCTTTAAAAAAATAAAGGATAAGGTAAATGTTTTTTATCATAACAGAGCGACTGTTATTTTAAAATTGAGAACACATACAAGACAACCATTTAGACAGAAATTACTGATCAATCATGAACCCTAGGAGTAAACTTAGAGTGAGCCACCTCATACAAAAGCTACATGACTCGTTAAACTTGAAACGAGCAAATTTTAGGCCTAAATGATCGGAATCAAAACAGTGCCTATCAAAATAACTCCAAAAATCCAAACATCCAAACCAAATTCACTCGGACTAAAACAGAAAGAAGTGCTACTAAAGAGAAAATAATACTGAAATAAAATCTTTCCACAAAGTTCTTGCTGGTATGGAGGTAGTCCCGGAAGAGGACGAGCTCTTAAATTTTTAATACTGAGAAATCCTGCGTCTGCTGCTGTCAGGGATGCTCGTTTCTAAGTCTAGCCGTAAGATTGATATTGCTAGTTAGTTATAGATAGTTGTTGTCGATGTCGATTTCTTTGAATTAATTGTAATAATTTGAATCCTAATAATATTAATAGGAAATTTCTATGGTGCCTGTGTTAATTTATGCGGCACCGGTACCCAACTGCTTTTAGTGTAGTTCAAAATTTTTTAGGTAGTACTTCCTCCGTTCTTAAATAAATGCAACGGTCAACATTTCACACTTGCTGATATCCAACTTTGACCATTAATATAAATGATTTTGTATTAGTAAAAAATCATAGGTAAGTAGATGCACATTGGAGTTCAAATTCACACGCATCTTGGTTTTACTAGTCATCTAAGTAGATGCACAGGTACACTCTTAAATACTACTACCTCCGTCCCAAAATGATGGTGCTGTATTTCCTTTTTGGGATGTCCCAAAATGATTGTCATGTTTCTTGAAAGAAAGATGTGGTCCATATTATTTGACTTTATCATATTCAAATCTCAACCACAACTTTCACCTTTTCAATCACTTTATTAAGACTTGTGTCCAAAATAAATGAGACCATCAAATTGAGACTAAGTCGTACTCCGTAATACATTCTCGCCGCTAGAACCGAGAGATACAAGAACGGCCTTGAGTCTGGTTTCTTATGTCCCTGATTTCATGTCCAAACTTGTCCCAACTCCCAAAGTATCCATGCACAGTGCTTTTTTCTAGTTATATTCTATGGTACCCGTAGGGTACCATATTTTTGTGCACATGGATCAATTAGAGTGTTGCAATTGAATTATTTAAATTTAAATTAAAAATGATATAATGATGTGGACCACTCAAATGAATGATAGGTACAGTAACCCATTTTTTAAATGGGTACCGGAGTTGTCACTTTTTTTCTATTTTACTTTGATTTCCTATAAAATCAAATTGAGGAACGCGTTGACTAATTTATTATATTTCCAATAGTATTTCACTTTCATCTTTGGGTCACGACCAAATGAACTTTCTCATTTCGAAAATAATAAAAGAAGTAATCTTTTCTTCCATAACCTCCCCTATTTCCAGCTTTCTCATTAAAGTTATGAGACCTTAAAAAGCTTTCTATCAAAAACAAATCAGAAACCTATCTCGGAACATGAAGCCTGTCACAAATTTGTGGTTTCTTCAACAATAATTAAATACCACATTTATTGATGTACGAAAAATGAAACAGAGGGGTTGAACTTCTGGTTTTGCCACTTCTATATAAACAAAGGCTTCAGAAAAACAAATCATTATACCAAACAAAAATGGGATTCCAAGCAGCGATCACAGCGGCAGCTTTCTTGCTAATCATCATCACCCCCGCTTCCATCCTCGCAATCCGGCCGGCTCAGCTGGAACCGGAATCAATAACCTCCGCCGCCGGCATTGACGAGCCGCAGGCCATACCGGACTATGGAGTCGGGTCGGTTATTTCCGGAACCGGTTTTGAAATACCCGGGGCAGGTGCCGCCGGAGCTTTTGGGTACGGAGTCGGAGGCCCGAATGGAGGGTCGTCAGCCGGAGGTGGCGTGGTGAATGAACCCTTTCAGTGTCCAGAGCCTAGCCGATGTCTCCCAAAGCAGATGACCTGTCCGCAGAACTGTTTCCAGTCGTTTAGCCACAGCGGGAAGGGATACGGCTTTGGCGGCGGCGGCGGCGGATGCAATTTCGACTGCCACGCTTGTACGGCCACTTGTTCGTCTAAGTAATTATGCAAAGCCCGCGCGCGGTGGCTCGCATATATCTATCTTAAATGTTAAATTAAATATACTCATATATAATATATTTTCACTATGGAATAAGGAGTGATTTAACGAGTTAATTTCATTAGAAATTATTTTGCCAACCTATTAGATCAAATATAAAATGATATTGAACCCAGATTTATGGGTTGGTGGAGTAACTTGAGGTGAAGTTAATTCCAGTAGATCTTGATTCCTGATGGAATTTGTATGTGTCACTTGTGTTATGCCGTCAATATATTAATCACATTATTATATACAAGTATAATTTTTGGTGAGTTAATTCAATTTAGATTCTTGGTTGTTTAATTTGTCTTCCTGGGTTCTCGTAACAATGCATTTTATCGCCCATTGATTATAAAAAATTTTAGAGCCCGTTCGGGCTGAAGTGATTGGTATTGGCTGATTCTGCTGATTTAAGGAAAATAATTTAAAATGTATTTTATTAATAAAATAAAGAAAAAATTATATGTAAAAATAGCTAAAATGATCATCTATAGTAACATCAGGCAATACAACCAGAAAAGTCACTGCAACCTTACATTTTATGCTTATTACACAATTCAGCACGCGAAAGCAAAAGTTACGTGTTTGGTGAAAAAGTTGACTGATAAGCCTGATAAGCCGAAAAAAGTGCTGCCAAATGGCCTCTTAATCTACATTATTAGTTTTCTGGTCAATGACCAACACTTATATAGTTAGATGATGATATTTGTGTGTTTGCATGTGTGTTGAAGTTTTTATATGATTATATCAGTTCAGACTATGGGAGTATCATCGGTTCAATCTCATTTTATCCCAAAAATCAAGGTATTATATGATTATATCAGACTACGGGAATATCATCGGTTCAATCTCAAATTATCCCAAAAATTAAGGTAATGACCATTTTATCCCAATTTTTTTACTTATTAGGTCTTATAAACTCACATCTTCACTTCTAATACTTTATACGGAGTATTGGAAAATGGAACGATGCTTGATAAAAAATAATGATTTTGATGATCCAAGGGTTCAAACAAATGGTTACTACTAATTAGGGATGGACCGGTTCCGATTCGGGCCCGGCCGGGCCTCGGTTCATGAAGGGGAGGCCCGGAACCGGCCCGGGTAACCCCCGGGTCCGGGCCGGGCCTCGGTTCTAATTTTTTTTTTGACTTTTCCTAGTTAACCCCCAACCCTCCCCCTCACCCCCAAACCAACCCTAACCACCTCAAATGGCCCAAAATACCCAGCCCAACCCAAAAACTTAAAAAAAATCAAAAATAAAAATAAAAAATTGGCCCGGCCCGGGCCCGAACCGGCCGGGCCGGTTCACCTTTTGAAGGGCCCGAGCCCGAACCGCCATCCCACCGGGCCGGGTGGCCCAAACCGGCCAACCAACCGGTTCACCGGGCTGTGTCGGGCCCGCACAGCAGCGGGCCGGTCCAGTTCTGGGCCGGTTGGCCCGACCCGAGTCCACTCCTACTACTAATGAGCAAACCAAATTGGATC
Organism: Cuscuta europaea; assembly: GCA_945859875.1. NCBI lineage: Eukaryota > Viridiplantae > Streptophyta > Magnoliopsida > Solanales > Convolvulaceae > Cuscuta > Cuscuta europaea. The sequence goes on from CAMAPE010000004.1 coordinate 14,376,225, forward strand.
ATTGGTTAAACATTTTGCCAAAATGAAATTAAACTGACAGGATTTTCATCAATCCAGCGGTCCAGCCTATATGAGATTACCTTTACACACACTCCCTCAGTTGGGCCGGGCCCCAGGCTGGGATTGGTGATTTGGGCTGCAGGCCCGGTACCGGCCCGGGTTTAGACCGGGCCCGGGCCAGGCTGGGTCGGGTATTTTTTTAATTACCCTTTTCACATTCATCCCTACCCCCGCCCCTCAAACCCCGCCAAAACACCCAGCCCAACCACCTAGCAGCAGCCCAATGCGAAAAAAATGGGCCCGGACTGGCCGGGCCGGTCCACCATTTATGGATCCCGTAGCCCGCCCCTAATAGCCCGGTTCAGACCTCAAGTCTCAGTTGGCCGGGCCGGGCCTGCATAGTACCGGGTCGGGCCGGGCCGGGCCGATCCTGTACAGTAGCGGGCTGGGCCGGGCCAGTCCCGCACAGTGGCGGACTGAACCGGCCCAGTCCATGCATACTCCCTCTCAATAGGTGTGCATAGTTTAGGGATGACATTCATCATCTCTTGGTCGTCCCACCCCTAAATCTTAAGCTCTAAACAATAATTACTTCGCTTGATATTAACAAAAACATAATATTAATTGATAAAAATCAAGTAATAATAATAACTTTATTAATATTAGACCAGGCCCGGTATTTTTTCTAATTACCCTTTTCGCATTCATTCCTACCCCCACCCCTCAAACCCCGCCAAAACACCGAGCCCAACCTACCTAGCAGTAGCCCAATGCGAAAAAAAACAAAAAAAAATGGGCCCGGACTGGCCGGGCCAATCCACCATTTATGGATCCCGTAGCCCGCCCTTAATAGCCCGGTTCGGACCTCCAGTCCCGGTCCTGGTCAGCCGGGCCGGGCCGGTCCTGCACAGTAGCGGGCCGGGCCGGGCTGAACCGGCCCAGTCCATGCATACTCCCTCTCAATAGGTGTGCATAGTTTAGGGATGATGACATTCATCATCTCTTGGTCGCCCCACCCCTAAATCTTAAGCCCTAAACAATAATCAGTTCGCTTGATATTAACAAAAACATAATATTAATAGATAAAAATCAAGTAATAATAATAACTTTATTAACGGTAAAAAATTAATAATTACAAACAGTATATATATACAGTATGATGGGCCTAATATGGTCATATGGTGTTTGCATACACACAGTAAATGTACTTGAGATAGATAGATTTGATCATATATCACCACCAATGGGTTGAGAGTGTATCAAGGTTGGGGGTAGATTTGTGTTTGTATGGGTCCACCCACTTCTTGTCTTCTTTCACTGCTTCCTCCCATCTCTCCTTGAATATTTGCAGCTCATATGTTGATTGCCTTCTAATCTGATATTCATCCAAAGTTAATGCATAGTAATGTATACATTGAAAAAGATTAACCAAAATAAGAGTCCAGAATTAAATTATCCTGATCAAGTTCTCTACCTTAACTCTCATATCCATTCCACGAACCTGTATTTTTTCCGAAAATCAGGATGAATTAATTAGTATAGGTATGTCAGTATGTGGCTGGCAAACACAAACATGTATGAAGAAACACAATACTACACCTTTGGGGACGGTTGAGGACTTGAAGCCTGCAGCAGGAAAAACAAACATTTTAACTTAATAACAATAGATGTGAATGAGTTAGACTGCATAGTAGAGTTAGCTACCTTATTAGGGGGCGAGCCGCCTAACGATTGAATGCCGAGGTGTACTACATATTCACTGTCAACTATGCCCACCTTCTTTGCCCGGTCACCCTACAGAGAAACTCCCATAGCAAAATAATATTAGCACTTTAGCAGGGAGCCAAGGATCAATTCATTTGGAATATATTTACTCGCTTGGTCTGGACTAGTCTAGCCTTGTCTTTTAAGTCCATCCTAGATTGGTCTATTTAAGTTTGATTTGCTCTGGTATAATGTGTATTTTATTATTATTCACAATCAGTATGGCTTGGTCTGTTTCAATATGATCTGCTTCGTTTAAAATTGTCGTAATATTATTTTGATCTTATGTGTCTGGGACTAAAATAAGTGACCAAATCCTAAGTTATCAACCACTTTTAGCTTAACGCATGACTATATGATCTCTAGTTAGCCTTTTTAAGGGAAAAATGTGGATCATATCTCAATTTGGGTCGAGTATTAACCTTGCATCAGGGCCAGCTGGCCAGGCTTCCCTCTATTGTTCCAATTTTACAGAATGTCCTCGAAGGGATAGTTAGTCTTGAAATCTTTTCAAAATAAGGTCGAGTGTAACTCAACATTAAAAGCTCTTATAAAAGTGATGTGGGCAAGTTTGGCCAAGTATTAGATTGATTTCCTATTATATTGTTTTAGGACTCTTGTCTTTTGGCGCACAGTGGAACCCGTGACAACTCTTTGCTGAGGGAGGGAGCCCATTAATATTTCAGGCACCATAGATTCATATTTTTTCTTCCTTCTCATATTCATCACCCTTGGACTAGATCCTGTATAGAGAGGTATTTATCTGATGTGGGACACTTTTTTAGATTCAACAAAAACAATCATCTTACACAAGTAAGCAGAGAATTAAGTAAAAATCATACCTGAGCGCAATAACCTAATTTCATGTCCATTCCCCATCCATGAACAAGATCATTCTGACAGACAATCGATCATTGAATTAAATATTTTATATAGCTCGTGCAGGGAAAAAATGAAATGGATTATACCCGTAGTATGTTTTGGAACTAAGCATATATAAAAGGGACATTCTCATTCTTTATTTTTCAATTACCTGTATAAGATGCCATACACAACGCCATGCGTACCTTGAAAAGACTGGAGCCATTCCTTCCACAAACCTGTAAACTAAAAGTGATAAATGCATTTTTCATGATATTAGAGATAGAGAGCCGGGAAAAAATAATTAGTTCAATAGTCTGATAGAGTTGGGAAATATTTTCTTTTTCCTAAACACAAAGAAATAAATTAGGCGGGACGGAGGACTTGAATGAGTTGAATGACTATATTCATATAAATGCCCAGCATAAGAAACCCAAAGGGAGCATTTGGATCGTGGAAAGTGCTAGTGAAAAAACAATAAAAATGCAAGTTAAAATTGTTTTTTCTCTATGTTTGGTTTTACTTTTCTCATTGTAAATGAATACGGGATATGATTAGTTTTTTTTTGAATACTTATATATGGAGTATGATATTTCATACTCTGTATTAAAAACTTAAATAAATAAATAAATAAATAAATAAATAAATAAATAAATAAATAAATAAATAAATAAATAAATAAATAAATAAATAATGAGTCCAATCAAATATCCTTCAGTTCTCTTTTTTCATTTACCCCTGATTTTCTTTCCTTCAAAGTTAATATCTGTCAAGTTACAAATGGATCCAAAATATATTTTTTGACAGACACAATGTGTGACAATGTGTGACAGTCATTTTATATATCTAAGATAGCTTACCCACTGCAAGGAGGGCCTTCACTTTCATCTGAACATTTTTTACTACCTTTACCCTGATTTACTCTTCTGCATAAAACAATGCTAACAAGAAATAAGAATTCATTGAAGATCCCAAAAATAAAACTCTAAAGCAAATGGTATGATAAAGCTAACCTGTGAAACCTGTTTGTTCTGCTTCTTACTGTAATCCTATGATGTATGCCGGGCGAATTAGGGTCTAGAGCTGGCTGAGATATCTCTAGTCCTTCCGATTTTACAATTTCTAGGTATCTGCACATATGCAGGGAGTATTTTTTTAGGAAATTTTCTGTTAACAATGAGTAAATTGATTATGCACTTATGTGTGATGAATCATAACCGATAAATCATAACCTTGCAGGATGAAAATTCTGCACGCCTAAATCTTCATCCCATAGAAATATGTAGTCATAAATAGATACAATATCAGGATGCAGAAAACGCTTAGCAAACCACCTGATAATATATAAAGCAAAAAACAATCAGTGACCTTAAGTCTCAGTTTGGGTAGAGGGATTTGGAGGAGTACGGAACGGAAGGTTTTGGGAGAAAAAAAATTGAGAACCAACATAATATGTGACCTTTTAACATTTAGTTCATCATTCATTAGTTTGTAGAAACATTCTATTATCAAGATGACTAAGCCCTTCAAAACCTCATCATCCACCCAAACCAACCCTAAGATATAACCAAGTGAAAAACCCAACATGAACTAACTTGTCAGGTGAACAAAACATAAATGATTTGCATAAAAAAGATTATTTTTCAGTTCATAGGATCTTATTACCACTTTGTTTGATGAAGAGCAACTACATGAACGGCTTCCTTACTCCATGCAAGATCCCGCCACCCATCCACATTACCATCATAATGGAATAAAACAATTGTGAAATTCTCCGAGAGAAACTGATAATAGAAATGTTGTTAGAAAAAGGAATATAGACGACACATGATAGTGAATCCTTTTGAAGTAGTGAAGTAAAAACATACTGAACTAGCAGAAGAATACCTTTTGAATAATTTCATCAACATTATCCTTCTGTTCAATGCCAACTGGCATTGCCAACAAGTTATGATATCCTTTAACACTAACCTGGACCATGGAAAGACAAAAGGATCAAATACTCAAATGTGATGTACCAATTACTAAAGAGTGTGTTTAGTGACTTGCTTTCAACAATTAAGTGATTTAAAAAGTGCACTTAATTTTTAAGAAGATGTATGACCTTTGACTTTGAAATGTGCATACCCATGAGAGGCTTTAGCTCGAGATCTGATGAAGCCTCAACAATGCCATGTGGCAAACTACTTGAACTTCCATGGGCCACATGAGCTTCCTGCCAAAATGCATGAAATCCATCTCAGAGCGCTGATGGATGGGATAGATAATACATTTAGTGACCTGTTTAAGAAATTTTTGTATCTCCATGTACAATTGATAGATGTGCTACTCTGTATTACATACTCCGTAATATTCTGTGGGGGAAAAACTATATAAAACAGCTACCTCTGAAAAGTAGAGTGGATCAAATTTTGATTCCATCTGGTAACAACAAAAAAAGAAGACGTTATTAAGGACCATACCTTCTTCTTCTTCCAAGAGTGTAAGGTTTTCTATTTATATGAACCACTGTTTTATACACTACAAACTAATGAATTGTTTTTGCATAGGCATATAAAAACAGGCGAAGGATCTCCAAGATGGAAGTTGTAGAGCAAAACCAAACTTTTACAGTCCCATGTAGGTTAAATAAAAAGAAAATGATGGGTTGGTAAAACGTACTGGCGATTTGGCGAACTAACTAAACGATTGGGTTCACTCATTTAGTGTGTTTTGGGTCCAAGTGCCTTATGACCCAATTAACCAACACCAACCCAATCCTGAATTCTATCACTCAAACAATATACTTGTGGCTCTTGCACATACAAAGAAACTTGAACTTAATATAAGCAAGCATGTCACCCTTAACCATACCTCTTCTTGTTGGTACTGAAAAATAGTGGTCCTATAGACAACAAGCAACATCAGTATACAAAGAAAGCCCAAAATGTGCATCTGCTTCATCTTCAATCCACATATTCCCTGCAACACCATTTCCTCACTTTTAGAATACAATTTAAACGCAATCGCTAACCCAGAGTTTCTAAAGCTGAAATTTTGGAGTCTTTCAAAAAAAAAAAAAAATTAGAGGATGATAATTCCTATCAGCTTACTTTTAATGGAATCATAAAAAAAGACCCAAAATAGGTGCCAAAATCAGCATAAAAACTGACCCAATACAGTTCCCTTACAGCGTGTATATTACGTTGCTATCTCACTTTGTGAAAGAATTGTACTGGAAGTTAGCAGAGAATATATGAGAACTTCTTATTAGTCACAAAGATGCCAGACAATTCAATATCACCTTCGTTTTCATGCAGTCCACAGGAAAGGAGAAACCACTTGCCCCACTCTTAGCCTCTTTTTGATAGGGATACTTCCATGATTAAATTTGTAGCTATCAAACATGAAAATCCAGTTAAGAAGGATACTAGGCAAAAAGTATATTATAACACAAATCATTATCTCACACAAAGTTCACTAAATAACCCAGAAATTCAATTGCAGGAAGAAAAAGAAAAAGTAGCATATACGGAGTATGGATTTTTTTTTTTGTTAAAAAACAAACCTTTGAAGCAAGAATTGGCACTTCAAAACCCGCCGACGTCAAGGAACATACATTCAGGAGTCGAATCAAAAGCCAGGCCCGGCACAGAGTTCAGCGGCTGCAAATAAGGATTCTTGACAGCTGAATTGAACAGGGGAGAGCGTGATAGCTTAAACGACAATGCACGTATGCCGTGAGAAGAAAAGAATCGAACTTTTGCTTAGGGTCACGGTCTTGAAAAGAAGGATGAAAGAGTCCTTTACAGACTAAACTGCAGGGTGGCGTAAGCGCCAGCTTTATAATTTAGGAAGAGGAAAACGACACAGGGGGGTTAGTTACTCAGATATAGAGTTTCTGAGTAAAAAAATCTTTGTCCCATAAAGAGAAAGAAGGATGAAAGAGTCTTTTCCATTTTGAATTTCTTCGATTATCATTCAATATTTATTCTTTCATAAAAAAAATCTTTGTTCCATAATGATATGAAAAAAGAATGTCACTTCATCCTTGAGAGCCCGGCTGAACAGCTAAATTGTTTTTAATCACAAATTGATAGAATTCGAATCCAAGACTTACCTTATTATGATATCTTGCATAGTGTCTCTCAGTTGAGTTATGTCACCGGACACCGACTCAAAGTTGAATAATACTCTTTAATATTGTAGGTGCAGAGTGCAGTTGGTTAGTATCAAAATTATTTAGTTCTTTTTAATTTATTAGTACAAAAATCTACCGAATTGATTTTTAATTAAAATTAATCACTTTCTTGTTTATATCATTTATACCATTGTAGCTATAAATGATTACAACCAAAACTATAATTTTCATTGATAAAAATAATCTTTCTCATGTTGATAGCAAGTACGAAGTTTGTAGTAGTAGTATATCATAGATTCATAGCTGCATCTAATTATTATCGAAATTCTTAAAACCATTAATAATATTTTTTCCATATTTAAGGGAGAATAGTATGTATAATGAATAGTGTAGAAAAAATAGAAAAAAAAGGTGAAAAAGTTGAAACGAAAGGATAAGAAGTAAAAAAGTAAAAGTAATTAGGTATTTTTGAAGAAAAATTTATTAAAAATGGAAAGTGTACCAAATTTTTCAATACATTCTAAATAGAAAAATGTAACAAACTTTAAAATACGGATAGAGAGTATCATAGTTGTAATTCATTCATAACAAAATTGCACTTTGTACTAAGTAATTTTTAATATTACTTCAATGATAAAATAATATCCATATTGATCATTAACAAAAATATCCATAATGCGTATTTAATTAATTAAACAATTAGTAATATTCAAAAAATTAATTAAACAATTATTTCCATATTAGTATTTTGCCCTATCTATGATCAGAAAAGAGAATTCAAAACTTTTATTAACTCCCCTAATTTATAAACTACAAAGATATGCTTGCAAGATAATATATACTCCCTCCGTCCCTAAATAAAAAGAGTTGATTATCTAAATAGGCCAAAAAAGTGGCGTAAAGTATAAATAGGACTGCATGTTTTTAATTTCCCCTAGTAGAACTATTTATGTGTGTTTAGACAAATATACCCTTGTAGCTTTTGAAATGTCTTAATTAATAATAAAATCATAAAAAAAAAACATAAAAAACAATAAAAACTTAAAAAAACATTAAAAAATTATAAAATATTTATAAAATAAAAAATTAAAAAAAAAATAAAAAAAATAAAAAAATTAAAAAAAAAAGAATTAAAAAAATGTAAAAAATCGCCGCAGCCTTTGGCCCTCTGCCACCCCAGCACCACCACCTTCCATCACCGATTGGAAATCTGTCAACATTTTTAGCAATGCCATAATAATAGCACATTCAATGAGAATTTCGGCATTATGATGAGTAATAATGCCATTTTATTTGCATTTTCAGAAAATAATGGCATTTTTTACTAGAAATTGCAGAATTTTCACCGATCAGAGGTATCCATATTTTTTTGGGTGTTTACAATTTTTTTTTAATTTATTTTAAAAAACAATCTGCCAACAATTTTACTAATTCCATAATAATTGCAGATTCAACGAGAATTTTGGCATTATGAAGAGTAATAATGCCATTTTCTTGGCATTTTCAGGGGGGAAATGATTTTTTTTTTTAAAAATGGCATAATTTTTACCGATCGAAGGTGGTGGCGCTGGAAGGTGGTGGGAAAAGTATCCATATTTTTTATGGGGTTTTACTATTTTTTATTATTTTTAAAAATAAAACTAAAAAAAATATTTTTTTTATTTTTTATTTTAAAAAGATTTTATTATTATTATTTTTTTGTACGGTTTTTTAAAAAAAATGTGATTTTTTATTATTTTTAAGATTTTATTATGAATTATAACATTTCATTATGAAATACTACCCTTAGGGGCATTTCTGGTAGGAATCAATTATTTAGTTCTATTTGGGATGGTTAAAAATGTAGTGGTCTTATTTGTGCATTTTAGGTTATTTTTAGTCCTATATAGAGCAATTACTACCTTCATTCCTATTATAACTTCCAAATAGGTTTGACACACAATTTAAGATAGTGGGTACTGTGTGGTGGAGAGTTGTGAAGAGGAGAGAGAAATGTGTAAGAAATGTTGTGAACCACAAATTCTTTACCAAAAAAGGAAAGTGAAAGTTCTAATTGGAACGGACTAAAAAGGAAAGTTGGAAGTTATAATAGGAACGGAGGGAGTACTAAAATAAAAACATATGTTTCCTTTTCGGGTCGTTCCTAAATAAAAGTCCTCTTTCCTTTTTTGACAAACAAAACAGTGTCAAACAGTGTCCAAACAGTACCAACCAACCCACTTTCTTAAAATATGTGGGAAATAAATGAATACTTTTATATAGGGACGGAAGGAGTCGAAGACCGGATCATCAAATTACTTTTTTATGCTCACAAAAGTGATAATATATGATGACATACTTAGTTACTTACTATGTCATTTATGGTAAAAATTACATATGATTAGTACTAATAATAATACGTAATAATTAGACATATACACTTTTTTCATCAAAAAAATATGCATAGAGCAATACTTTAATGTTGTAAACTGCTAACTAATTTTTGTCAAAAAAACTGCTAAGTTATTAAATTTTGTCAACATACACACGCAATGTAGTGATGAATGGTGATTAATCTCTGGTCTGTAAATAATCCCGTATCAAATTTGATAATGTGCGTATGATTCTAATCTTCACCAATTTATTTTAATTTTACCAATTCAATATTAATCACACAAAATCATTTTTCTAGGGAATCGCATCATACAAGTGTTAGCGGGCCAGAGATTAATCACCATTATTCATCGCTTAAATAAGAGCGATGCTTGATGTACACATATTTTGTACATATAGACGTTAGATCATAAAAATGGTGAGTTCAATCAAATTACACACAGTCTTGACATTGGAAAGAATAGCTCAATTGCTAGATTAAACTACATATATGATATATGGACAAGTCTGTCCTTTCTATCTTAGTGTGCTGATACTGCACACAAACATTTACTTGTAATATGAAACTACTTGGGTGTCATTAAAATTAAAATTACATACAATCTTCATTCTCATTTAGTTGCAACATGCCGATATCGATGATTTTGCACTATTCACATGCTCTACAATGACTACATTCTATTTATTAATGTATTATCAATTTTTTTTTTGAAAAATATTGTAAAATTCCTCTCATTTAAATTTTCAAAATCTGAATTTTTTAGAGAGAAGAATTCCAAATACATTCCAAGTACATACTCTGGTATAATAAACACAAGGAGTGCATAAATATAAACAAATATTATTTCAAATATATATATATACACACATATATATAAGGTGCAGATCAAATAAAAAGAGGTCTTAACGTGTAAAATGCAAAATTTTCACTTTTACAACGTTGTGGTGCCTTTTTTTGTTCAGTTAATGCAATTTTTCACATTTGCAGAAAATGCACTTTTTAAAAAATACAACGGTGGCAGTTTAGTAAATAAACGAACTTTCTTACAAAATGTGAAAAAGTGCAGTAACGGAATAGAAACGTGCACCACAACGTTGCAAAAGTGAAAATTTTGCATTTTACACGCACTACAAAAAAGTTACAGGATTGGCACGGAATTTGGCACGGAATTACCGATTTTTCGTGTCAAATAGCTCGTGCAAAAGTGTTTTTGATACGGAATTTGGCATATCCCTGCCAAATCCTTCTTCATTTTTTTTCAAATCTCTACCAAAATTCTTGTCAATTCCATTTTTTTGTAGTGACGTTAATACCCTTTTATTTGAAGCGCACCATATATATATATAAACTAATTTTACTTACTTTATACTTAAATTAGCATAAGTTGTGACTTTGTTCTATGTGCTATTATATCTATGTACCCAAGGTTGTTTGCAGTTGTTGTCATGCCACTTTCAACAATGCCAAATCTGCCATTTTTATGATGTTGTATTATATTGCTTCACTCTCTACGATCTTATCAATTTTCAGACTTGGCGGTGATTCATTTCCCTTGGCTTGTTTTTTTGTCCTTTTTCTATTTTTAGAAATTTTGTGGGGTCGAGTAAATTAATTTGCGCCCAGGTTTTCAGTACGTGGCGTAAAATGTTTGAAATTCTGTGGCGTGATGAATCACATATGACAAGATTATGCATATCACAAATTAAAAATTATTCTATTGTTAAACTAATACTCCCTCCGTTCCCAAAAATACTTCCCACTTTCCTTTTTGGGTTGTTCCCAAAAATACTTCTCACTTTCCCATTTTGGACAATTTGTGTGGTTCACATTCATTTTACATTTTTCTTACACAACCACAACCATACATTTCCACTTTATTCCATTTTCTTAATAAGCGTGCAAATTAACTATAGTAAGTCAAACCAGGAAGAATTTTTAGGAAGGGAGGAAGTAATAATTTTTACTGAACAAATTAGATATTGTCACGGCAAACGAAGTTTATGATAATGAATATCTACATGTATTAATTATTAAGTGAATGATTTTTTTTGAGTAAAATCAACGTAAAAGTCTTAGGACAGGAGCATGAGCATTATATATCACCCACTAAATAGGTTTACTTAAATTACTGTCATATTTTGATATTATTGAGTTTTAAATACGTATGATAGCAATATAGCAATGTCATAATTAGATTCATTTTGCAAACATAGCAATACTTAGCCATGGATCCGGTCCGGTCCGACCGGCCCAGGAACCGACCCGGCCCGCTACTATGCGGGACCGGCCCGACCCGGGTGACCGGTACCGGGCTTAGGCCCGGCCCGAGGAGGTAACCGGAGGCGGTTCCGGGACTCCAAAAGGGTGAACCGGCCCGGCCGGTCCGGGCTCGGTTCGGGGTTTTTTTTGGTGTTTTGGGTTTGGGCTGGGTTTAGGTGGGCTGGGCTGGGTGTTTCCGAGGGGTTGGGGGTGGGGGAATGAGGTGTGGGAGTTGAAATAAATAAGAAAACACAAAAACAAAAACAAAATTAAACCGGAACCGGCCCGGCCCGGAACTAGTAGACTCCCGGGCCGGTCTCGGGCCTTACCCAAAACCATCCAAGCCCGGCCGGGCCCGGTCCACCCCTATCAATACTACTCTAATGACATAAAAACAAAACGTACTAGTTCTATTTTGAAATTCTAAAATTTATTTACTTCTATTTAAGGTAATTCTTTATTATGAAATCATTAAGTTGGAATGTTGGATGCATGTATGGTGCAATACCCTCATTTGGGTGTGAGCTGTTGAGGAGTTTAGGGTGTTTTTATTGGGTTTGAAATTTTCTGGTCTGTTCTGATCTGATCTAGTTTGTTTATGTCTGATGTAGTCATGTCTGGTTTGATCTGATCTGGTCTAATACATGTCTAATCTTTGTATATTTTGAAATTGTCGAAGTCTAGTTTTATATGTTAAAGTGTGGTCTGTTCTGATCGATTTAGGGTTAATCTGGTCTGATCTATTGAGATCTAATCTGATCTGATATTGTCTGTTTGGGACTGAAATAAATTCCATTTAAAACATTCTTAATGATGCGGGCTTAAAGTTGAACAAAATACTGAAGTGAAAAATTAAGGCCTAGCGTTGTTTGCTCTCTTTTTTTTTGAAACGAAATTATATAGAGCTCGGGTTTTTCAAAAATACTACAACATCTATCTCTTAAAACTTTGAGAACTTTTCTTTTTTGACTATCTCACTAAATATGCAAATTTCTTTTTTTATTTAAAGAATTTGTGGTTGGGGTTAATTGTCTCTCCTCTGCACAAAGCTGAACCGCACAGTTTTTATTTTATTGATACATGTGTCGGTCAAACTTGACAAAGTCCTAAAGGGCGGATGAATTATTGATTCAATTTCTCCATTCAAAAATGCCAATTAAAACTTTAGGAATAACTTGATTTGTTTAAATAATTGAAATAACTTAAAATTAAAAGTTGTTTATAAAAATGTGACCTCTTAAGGGAGTGTATACAAATGTTTTTGCTTTAAAAAAAGCACTTTAAAAGTGATTTTAGGAAAAGTGATCAAAAGTAAAAGTTGGTAGTGTTTGAGAAACAATTGATTTTGAAAAATAAAAATTGACAGTGTTGGTAAAATATGTGGTTTTTGTGTAATAGAAAAAATAAAAAACTGATTCTACCTTTTCGCTTTCAGGTGTTTAATTTAAGGAGAAAATGTCATATGAAAACACTCTTTTCAGCTTTTTCAAGCTAGAAGCTCAAATCACTTTTTTTAAATTTTTTGCAAACACACCCTAAATGTAGTGACCATTCATAAACTCAAAGAGAAAACAAAAGAATTTCTATTTTGAGTTTCTATATTATTTTAGAAGTTCAAAAAATCTTATATTTTTTAGAATTTGGAATGATTTATTCTTTGTTATAATATTGAGAATCAAGGTTGATGCCCTTTTTGCTATTTCTACTATCAGAATAAACAAAGAAACTCAAGCATTAGAATTATTGCCTAAGAATGGATCAGAGTATGCAAATAACGTTTATAATATTCTCATTTTCACGTTTGTTAATTCACAACTTTAAGTCTTTGACCGTCATTGTATTTAATTAGACATGTGAATAGTGTAAGACTATACTTCGTAGTAGATTATGTGAATAGTACTACGTACTCTTTGTACAATTTTCATACCAAAATGGTCCTAAAATAGAGAATGAACCTCAACACTCCTTGTTTGAATTCGAAGGGCCGAAGAGAACATAATACTCTTTAATACAGTATATGAGAGTTCGGCAAGGAGTTATTTCAATTTGCAATAGGGGCTGGTGTAGGGATGGACTAAACCGGCCCGGCCCGGCCCGGAACCGCTACTGTGCGGGCCCGACCTGGACCGGGACCGGTTGGCCGGTTTCGGGCTTTTAGCCCGTTTGGGCGGGTCGGGCGGGCCGGGCTCGGGCCCAGTTTTGGGCGACCCGGCCCGGGCGGTTTGGGCCGGGCCCGGGTCATTTTTTTTTGTTTTTTCATTTTTTTTTCTTTTCCTAGGGTAGAGTTGGGTGTTTTAGGGAGGTTTGGGGTGGGGGTGAGGGGGGGAGGGGGTCGGGGGATAACAAGAAAGCAAAAAAAAATAGACATTGAACCGGGCCCGGCCCGGCCCGGCCCGGTTAGGCCCGGACCCAGTATCAACCCGGGCCGGTTCCGGGCCCAAGTATTTGCAAAAAAAGCCCACCCGGGCCCGGCCCGGAACCATAACCGGACCAGCCCGGGTCCATCCCTAGGCTGGTGGAATGTGTTGGCTTTTTTTATACCATGGCTCACCCTAGCTTGCCAAAGAGGCGTCATTGTCCTTAGATGTTGCTCTGCCTTGAGCTACAAGCCCATTAATGCTTTTAATACCTTCTGCTAAATGTACACTACTCATATAAATGATATAACTTAGATTAATTTGGCTTGTCTTAACTCAAAAAGGTATCATGGTTTTGCACTTTTGCTATTTAAGTTGCTTTATTTTCATATAGAATCCTTGTGTCATTCCATCTTAATGTTTATCGTCGTTAGGTATGGACTCGGGCCGGGTGGCCCGACCCGGAACCGGCCCGGGACCGGTACTGTTCCGGCCCGGCCCGGCCCGACCCGGTGGCCCGGTCAGTGACCGGTCCGGGTAGGCCCGGCCCTTGGGTTTTCCGGTCCGGGCTCGGGTCACCCAAAACAAGGCCCGACCCGGCCGGGCCCGAGCCCGGTTCGGGCCAAAAACATTTTTTTTTCAAATGTTTTTTAAATTTTTGGGTTGGGCTGGGTATTTTGGGCCATTTGGGGTGGTTTGGGGGTTGGGGGTGGGAGGGGGGTTAATTAGGAAGAGGAAAACAAAAAAAAAATTATAATGGGCCCGGCCCGGACCGGACCGGACCCGGTGGTTACCCGGGCCGGTCCCGGGTCCACCATTTCTGACCCGCCGGCCCGGACCCGGCCCGGACCCGAGTCCAACCCTAATCGTCGTACACTCTTAGAACCCAGACCAACAATGTTTTTGGTCTCCAATCAGGGTCGGATTAACACCAATACATACTTTTCATCCCTATCATTAAGTTTGTTTTATACCATATTTGATTGTACACGTGTGTCTCTAATTCATTTTACTTTATTTGAACTTTACGAATTTAATACTAATCACATAATTATATCTTCTTAATAATTGCACCACTATCTTATGTCACAATCTTAGTGGAACATGGGAATTGGGAAGTATATATAAGTAACATAGGTACAGTTTAAAATTATTACTTAATCATCCCACTAGGTTATATTCTATTGAACGGATAGCTATTTTTGAACAAAGCAAATTCAGCTCATACACGGTCTCATGCCTCTTGATTTCATTTTGTGAAGTAATCAGTTGTGATTATACTTATTGGCAAGACCGCAAGACAGATAATACAATATTGTATGTAACACCTGGACTCCACGGAGAGTGGAAAGTTCGACAACAATCGACGATGGAGCAAACATGTGAGGTGAGGGACTGAGGGACGAGTGCAAAGCACTAGAGAAGGAAGAATTCGAGCGTGCACAAAGGATCTGTTGGCTATTCAGGTTTAGGAGCATTGAAGTCAATTTGATAAATTTTTAGTCTCTTTTTAGTCTAAACGAAATTTCATCCTATTTATGTCTTATCAAAAGTTGGAAGCTATATTTTTGTCATTCTTTCCAAGACAAAAATCAATATTACGCTTTTTTGGGGTCTGAAAGTTTTTAACATTTTAAACATGTGACTTTAGGAATGGAGAAACAATTATGGTGACAACCGTGAAGCTAACTTGGGTTACTTGACCTAAATATCATATTATTAATTTTTTTGTATAACTATTTAATAATTAATATGGACGAATAGCCAGTCTTTACATACAATAGAATTTGACCCTGAAAGCGCTGCTGGTACATTTAGGTTAACTAATTATATTTTATACAGAGTATATATAGTTAAACAACTGAGGTACAAGTATACAATATCATTGAAATTTGCTTGATGCTATGACATACAAAGATAGTGCCCCCAAATTCCTGCAGCCACGATCCAGGAGCTCATTACCAGGTGGTGTTAATTTCTGCAAAAAACGGCCCATCGCATGCTCTTTAGCTGGCAGCTTATATGGTAGGCTCTGGCTAACCCATAAGCAGTTTTGGACTTTGGTAGCAAAAGATGGAAACCATATGGACAAAAACTGATGGGGATATACTGATATCTCCAGATGGTGGGTAGCATATGCTGTGCATATATACTATCATCATTGCTGAAGAACAAGATTTAGCTGATGTGCAGATTTTGCCAGCAAGCCTCCTCTCCTGCATAACATTTTGTTTAACTCAACATAGCACACAATGAGACAAATCTTATGCAAAATAATCCCTTTGAAAAATAGATTAAAACTTCAGCAGATCAATAATTCTGATGTAAATAACCGGTGTTTCACAAGTGTCTTAATCTTTTATACGTAGTATATGTTTAATATAGACTTTTTCATAATGAATGTATATAAGTTTCTTAAGTTTCATAAGCGTCTTAATCTTTTAATAATGCATGCATATAACATATAAGTTTCTTAATCTTGAAAAATGTGTTGTATTCACAATAATAGAATACAGAATGTTTCTTTCATTATGATTCTACTAATGTTTTGTGGCTTATTTCACATGACTGCATCAGGTACAATTACCCATACCATCCATAGGGAAAAATAAAACGACTCACATCAATAAATCCAGAACTGATACTCTGTACCTAAATTAGCTACATACATTAATTTTTTCGTCCGTCCCAAACTTATTGCTCATTTCTTTTTATGGATACCAATATGAGGTTCACAGTTTTTCTCTCTACTCTAATTAGATTTCAACAATAAACATTTCACGTTCTTAAAATGTGGGCCAAACCAAATTGTGGGCAACAAATAAGGGATGGAGGGAGTACAATTTAGATGTCAGTTTTGAGAACTTTCCAACCTGCAACATGCCCTGCAAGTTTTGAACACATAATGCTTCTGCGTAGATAACGCAAGAAAAGAGACTTACTGCATAAGTGACGGTATACTGTTTTCGATAATCTGGAGATGCCCTAAGCACTGTCTGCAGCATTCAATTCTGTCAATACCAAAACTAAAATCCTTAGAAGATGAACATTTAAAAGGAAGCACGTGAAAAGTGTGTAATATTAACATACCTCTCCTCTGCATGAAGATCAACACCTACAGATGGACGTGCTGAAACAGCGGATCGAACTACTGGACCAAAGATTGCCACAAGCTTCAATAGTATCTCAAGAGAAACATTTGCATGCCTGCAAAAAGAGGAACAGCACAGCTTATGTGAGTTTAAGTGGAACATCACAATAGAAAATCACTCGAGCAGCATCTTGCGATGCTCATCTCATACAGTGTTCAATACTAGTTACCTTTCAACTTTGCTATCTAGTAAGCTCAACAGGACCGGAAGTAAGGAAGAAAACAACTCTAAGGTAATAATCTCCATTCTTTCAATGAGAACACTGACTACATCTGCTTGTACCTGGACAAAAAGATATTTAGTATGAAACATATTAACTTTATTGACAAATTGAAACTGTTGATATCAATTTAACCAAACATTATTATCATTCTTCACCAACTACCCACAGATTGATTAGGCAATTTCTTCAAGGCATTTATTGCACCCTTCATGTCATTCTGCTGCCAAAAATGTCGAACTACCTACAAGGTAATCAGAAAAATTATTCCCGAATTTCCATGAAAGCATTCACATGACAAGACTCTAGACTACACAACTTCCGAATGCAGAGATAGATAAAATATAAAAACGGAGACACCAAATCTGAGGACCATCAAGAACACATAAAAGCAGTACATGCAAGAAAGTTATTAGTAACATAGCAAATAATAATAATAGCAATTAACAAACAATTATGAGTTATTGACAAAAAATTACCTGCAACTTTGTTAGCCGCGATCTCAATGTACTTAAAATGATGTCATGACTCTGCATCAGATTCTCAATGATGCCAATATCACTCGCAGTTGTTTCAGCCCCTCCAACAATTTGTGTATTAGAAATCTGCATATACTCATTTAGCACTTAAAATACATAGTAAATTTATACCACTAAAATATTACATAAGACGCTAGAAATGAAGCACAAAATCCTACCAGCAAAGGAATTTCTTTTGCTTCCTCAGTATTAGAATGAGTAACTGTATCAGAAGTATGGGCATCACCAGCTCCCAACCTTTCTCTTATATCAACCCTCTCATCCTATTAACAAAGCTCACAATACAAGAGACATGTCAATGCTAGCTAAAAGAAATCGAGAGTAACTAAGACAACAGATTTTTCAGAGGCTTGATAATAAAAGAAAACTAAAAGAAAGCACAAAAACAATACCAGGGAAGGTGGGTTTGCTTCCTCAGCTTTAGAACGAGTGTCTGAATGAGGGATCTGGGAAGCATCAGCTGTCCGAATTCGACTTCCATCAAAATTTTCAACCTACAAATAAAGGTCAATAAAAAGAACATGAATGCAAAGACTTGCACCATTAGTAGTTCAAATATTGTTTGGATTGGGTTCGTCTATATTTAATATTCTATGTAAGACTTTAAGGTGGTAACAGAAGGATATCTTTAATGCACAAACATAACCATACATGTGAAGGATGATTAGGAGGTGGTCTTGATTCCTCAGGTTTGGAAAGAGGATCAATGTCAGTAGTTTGGGCATCTTCACTTTTCACCCTTACTTTTTTGTCAACTCTCTCAACCTAAATGAAAGGCAAATTATAAAAAAATTGTCAAACTGGAGTGCTACCATGAATACAGAAAGTAACTTTCTGCAACCCTTGGTTTTGCTTCTACATTTAGGAAAATGTTAAATATGATAACGAATTAATACTGTAAAAAAGCAAAGTAGTTTACCTGTAAAGAGGAGGTTTTTGCTTCTTCGGGTTCTGAAGAAAGAACTGTGCCATGGTAGCGTGCATCATCAACTTGTGGTATCTCCCTCTTCTCAAATCTTTCAACCAGACTACGTGTCCTTCCTGGTGCCACAGCCACTGCCAATAATATAGCATGATTATAATATAATAAATGCAAATGGATTGGAGGTCCATAAAAATGATAGAGCTTCACAGAAAAAAGTACTCCATATACCAAGTACAAACCATAATAATTAATAGTATATGAACTTCTTCATATACCAAGCACGAACCATAATAATTCTTCCATAAACAGTGTATACAGAATTCTAGTCTGCTACTCCCTCTATCCCAAATAAATTGTCATGATAAAGAAATACACATTATTACTATTATTTAATCCACAATGGCCATTAATATAATTGAATGGACAATAACTGCCTTTACTGACTGTAGACCTCTTATATTTTTAAAAAAAGTAAGGAGGGTTACTGTCGTAAATAAACCTCTAAACCCATTCAACTTATTATACTTGACAAATTTATAGGACATCCATAAATAAGTAAGTAGGATAGGTTCTGACTTTTGAGGGATTGCAAGCGTGTATTCGGAAGATTCATTACTTATTAGGCAAGTGCGGTAAAACAACATATGAACTCTAGCAGTTTTTGGAAGCAATATTAATGCTCATCTGTAGGCAATAATTGCCTGGTGGTGAGGGAAAGGCATACATATTGTCCACTTAGTGATAATCATAAAATTAAAAGGGGTCAAGATTCCACGAGACCAAGCCGATAGATACTACATAGATAAACATGCAAAACGTCAGAAAAGCATGATGACAAATATAACGAAATCACCTGTCCCCTCACCTGCGGTTGCTGATTGAAATATCGGTTTCTCTGACTTATCTTCATCATTCTTAACAGATGAGTCTTTTTCCTTTAAGACATTCTGAATTGACTCTGGTTTAATTGTTTTCTCCACATCAAAATTGTTAGCTGGCCTCCTTGATTGAGACCGCCTAATGGACATACTGGGACTGGCCCTGGTAGTCGAAATGACTTCCCTCCTAGAACTGGCCAGGTCTTTTCCATCTAGAATATCATGAGGAACAAGAACTGGGGCAATGAAAGAATTATTGCTTCCAGACTCTTTGGTTTTTCTGTTTGACACTTTAAGAGAACTCCGCTTCTGAGTGCATAGATGATCACTCTCCTTACAATCAGGTTGGGGAATAACTTCAGGAGAATGAGAAGAACCATCCTTCTTGGTGGTGACAGGATCTTCACCTTCAAAATGTAACATTCAATATTAGCAATAGGTAAAAGATATGTAGTATAATATAGAAATCATACCAAATATGTATATGAAAATGCTTCCTGAAATTGCAGATTTAAGGAACAAAATCAAGCCAGGAAAAGTAACTTCCTTCAAAAGTAAACCACCACACTATGCATTCTTTGCATAGTCCAAATCACGTTTTCGGTTAAAATCCACATGAGAGACAATGGATCCTACGAGATTTTAAGTTTCAGCATTTGGCATCTAAATCCATAATATTCATTGTTGCATCACTCTACCTTGATAGAGTTAACCATGATTGCAAATCATTTTTGCTAAAATATTCCATTTACTCTTGCAGATATTAATGGAATAAAAAAATTGGTTGATCAATAGTGCTTAAGGTAAGAAAATCTTAGAACTTGATGATAAAATCCACATCAATGACTGTGTATGCGCATGGGTGGGAGCGGATAAACAATTTCCGGATGTTGGTTTCTTTTCTGTACTCTTATTTTCTTTTTAACAACTTACTGTCAACATATATGTTCTTTATCTCTTTGGAATCATAATCAGGAGATGAGCAACGGATACTTGAATTTGAACTTCTATTGCCGCCCAATATTTGCACCGCATTCTCCTTTTGTTCGTGCATCTGCTTCAAGTTGCTATTCTGCCTGGTGTTCATACAAGAACTATAGGGTTCAATGACCTGACATGAAAAGAAATAAAAACAAGAAAAAACATTATAGAAGGGACGATATAGGGATAAACCAATGTGGAAAGTAAGACAAATAAATATAAAAGTTAAAATTGGGTTATTATACATTCACATTATTAAGGTATGTACCGAAGTATCTGCTACCCAAATCCCAACAGAGTTCTGGTAATATGTACCGCCCAAAAGTTTTCCATCGTGAATGCAGAGATCACCAAGTGTTGACCATTCCATATCAATAGAATCATGGCAAAGTACAGGCTCCCATGAATAAACCTACAGTTCAAAAAAAGTGAACAATGTAAGTCCTGCCATTTTTCAATGCAAGGATGATTATTTCATTAGTGGTAAGGGTTGACCTTCAAACTATCATCTAGTCCACAAAATAAAGTCCTTCCATCGGGATGAAAGGCCATTGACCTTACTCCTGTAGCCTGTAAGACAAACAAACCCATGGAACATGTTCAAAGCTCTGGGTATATTGATCAAATTAAAATATTGACCAGAACTGAAGGTGGAATGCCACAGGCTTCTAAATATTTCAAGCTCAACAAGCAAGTTTTCACATCACTTTCAATGCAAGCTATAGAAAGGGAAAAAAAGTATTACCTCATACAATCGTGACAATATCATGTTCGTCAACCAATAAGTACTACTTTCCTAAATAGATTTCTTAACCAATAAGAAGATGTTTGGAGTCTAATGGTCCAAAGTACAAATAACAGAAAAACTAAAAGTACGGCTAGTGTAATACCAGAAAAGGAAGGAAAAAAAAGAAACATTGCTCATACTTCAATGCAAGCTAGAGAAAAGAAAAATGCTTGCCTCAGCGGCTCAGCTCATTGAACCCGAGTTAAATTGAATCTGCCAATTGGCTAACAAAGCACAGATTGAACAATCATAAAAGGAATAAGTTGTCCTTGCATGAACTTTGAGAATAGAAATCTCATTACACACAATTAAAATTATTAAAAAGAATGAAGTTTAATTAATGGCTTTATTAGTTATATGGACTTCCCATATTTGTTTGCATCTAATTGCATATATTTGCATCCATTTCTGTTTTGGAGTATTTTGTTGTTGTATGACATCCTTATCAACAGTTTGCATTAGATTCTATATGGTTATATGAAGAAATATCATATTGAGAAGGTGATACCACAAAACTGTACTCTGGGAATCGGGAAAGATCCTTTCTTTTACAGATGCAAATGTATACTACCTAGGATTTTAGGTCTTTAGTGATATTTACAAATTGAAAAGGAAAAGGAAAAGGAAAAGTCAATGTCTTAGATGTTCATGCCACCAATATCAAAAGTTAGCAAAAAAGGGATAACTTATTTTAGAGCAAGTAACCAATCACTCAATTTGAGTGACCTCACAGAGATCAACAATAACTTTTAGAGATGATTTTACGAATGATTCCGAAAGGAAAAAATATGAGGATATAAACTTTTACATGCTTTCTGTCTTGAAAGAAGGAATAATATGCACTGTATTGCTCATAATAACATACAACAAGATCTCTATACATAGGCACCACTTAAAGAACAGCCCAAGGCAAACATGTTTGCAATAGGGTGGCTTAACGGCCACACATTATCTAATCAAGGGCTTGACAGCCCCAATGCCTCAAGGAATACAACAAACCTTATATACTTCAGTAATTTTTACGTCAAAACTTCAGTTCCTTTTTTCTTTTTTCCTTTCCATTTTTCATGACTAAATTAAAACTTTAAATTTTAAAAACAACAGTAATCAGGGTAAAAGGAAGGGATGACATACCTCACGCCTCACAGATCCAATCATTTCAAAAGTTTCCAAATCCCAAAACTTTACAGTTTGGTCTGCTGAGCCTGGATAAAAAGTAGAGCACGAGTTTGAAAGCATATAAGGGACAAAATGCTCATGAAGGAAGTAAAATATACATCTTTATTTTTAAGCATATCCACTGAAGCCAGATATTTATATATGAGAAGATTGGTAACAATGAATGAAATAGATCCACAAGTTCCATGCCACTGCAAGACATATGTGAGCTAAGATAACTTGCTAACCCTACTTCTCTCAATGCAATTTCTAATTGGCAATTTTAATTGCACTACCTTCATCGCTGATGTTCAAGTCTCAACTAAAGAGAATATAGTGTGATGGGAAAAGTATAAAAAAAATCAAAATATTTAAAGAAAATATAGACTAATTGTACTTCACTGTAAATTTATAAATATAGACCTATAAAGGGATTTTCAGCACACCTGTTGCCAGAAGAAACTCAAGAGGATGGAAATCTATGGATCGAATATGCCCTTCATGTTTGAAATCATGTAAAAGTTTTCCAGCTGTTAGATCCCATACCTGGAAAACGCTAAAAGGGTTCATGCTATAGTGAAAGCAAAGACAAATGATTGTATGTTCCAAAGTGAGCATAAAAGAGTACCTTAACAACATTGTCATATCCACCAGAAACTACCCATCGACCATCTGGGGTGAATCGTATGGTGCTAATTGCTCGTGTGTGACCCTTATATGCGTGTATGCATTCTTTCTTTCTTATATCCCACATCTTTAGGTAAGTGTCCACAGACCCAGAAGCAAAAAATTCACCGAACGGATAAAATTCAACAGCAGTGCAATATGATTTGTGTCCACTAAGAGTGCGAATAGCTACATTTAAAAAATAATAGAAAGATTAGAAATTTCATTTTTATAGCACTCCTAGTGTGTTTTGTAAGCCACATATAAATACAGAGAGAAAATTAATCTGGTTTCAACAGATACAGTCAGAAACAAGGAAGTTGTTGGAACTACAATAAAAACAATTAAGGTCTATGCTTTGGGATAGTAAGTCGTTTGAAATGCATGTTAATTAAGTGAGCTATATCTCTTTGAGATGCAAAACGTGCAACTCCTCATCTACTCCACTTAGTAAGCTAATTGAAAAGCAAACTTACTTCTAGTATCCTCCAGATCCCACATCTTTATTAAACCAGACGAAGCTCCAGCGGCCACTAAAAGCTCTGCTGAATCAAAAGCTACAGACTCTATTGGACGTGTGTGGCCAGATAAAGTCTGCAAAGTTTGCAATGATGATTACATACTCAGGAGCACAGTTGAAAATATTATGATCTGTCATCACAGCAATCAGATTCAAGAACTTACAGAGGAGGGGGTTGGTTTGCCGATTGACCATACATGCACACTATGATCATCACCCCCAGTAATGAACATCCGGCATGTCTTCTTACCAAACCTTAAACAATTCACATTCCCGGAATGTGCCACAAACTCCTCTATATTGATTCCAGTCAAGAACCTCAAATGAACATTTAACTTTTTGTTTGATGCATTAAACAATAATGCTCCTAAAAGTATCTCTGTTGTGACAGTGATGAAAAAAAGAAAGCTAGAGGATTTATAAGTCCAGATTTATATTAATCGCTCTTCTGCAGTTCTCCTCCGCTCAATTGCAATAGTCAGGAAAATGAAAAGAAAAAAAAGTAGAAATTATTTTAACAATGTTAAATTCCAGCTCCTTCTAGGTTCCTTGAAAGCGCAGCAGTAGCCGCAAAATAACTTCTTTCCCACTTTGCATCAATCTAAGCCTTTAAGGTATCTAACTGATTTGGTCGTTTAAGCTCAGATACCATTTTCATCAACAATTCAAGATATAAAAACACCACATTCCCGTCATTACATCTCCAGCTTTACCAAACAACCAAGATCCAGCATTATTCACTAGGAAAAAATCTCATATAGCCATGTAGATAGTACTCGGTAAAACATTAAACAGATCAAATGTGAAAATAGACTAAAACCTTAGTAAACATAACTTCAGCAAACTTAAGAAAGTTGGGAAGGATACGCAATTTATATCCACGTTTCGCCATCCGAAAGAAACAACTAAATTGACAGGAGAGTCAGGATTGGAATGATCGAGCACCGACGAAGTCGTGCTCCACCTCTGCGGAGTAGAAATCCGCCGGAAAAGCTAAGAAATGTATACTTGATCGAGCTTTGATAGCTTAAAAGCAAGTTGGAATTTGGAAATGGAAATTTCACAACGACCGCACCTGGAGTCCTGCAGGGGCTTGCAGTATGAAAGCAATTTTGCTTTGTTTTTTGCTTTTTAAAACTAGTCGGTAGACTTCGTACGAATGTGCCTTGACAATCGAGTTCCCATTTCGGATTATTATTACAGTTATTTTGAAAATAATTACTTCATATTTTTACCTTTTTAATGTGGTACTCCCTATTTTTAACACGGAGTAATAAATTGTAAAATTATATATATATTTTGAAACAATAAAATTATATTTTTTTTAAAAATACTGCCAACTTCATCTCATAATAAAACTCAATAATATGAATTTCTATACATTTTTGTTACCAATTAATTAATTATATTAGTGATTAAAGTTATGGATTGAGAAAACTAAGTACCCGTTTGGTGGCCATGATTTTAGGCTTTTCAGACTTATAAGCCAATTTTTTCACCAAACACATAACTTTTGGTTTTACGGGTTGAATTGTGTAATAATAAGAAAAAGTAAGGTCGTTGTTACTTTTCTGACTGTATTGATTGAAGTTACTATAGAAGGCTATTTTAGCTATTTTTTCATATAATTTTTTCTTTATTTTATTAATCAAATGTATTTTAAATTATTATTTTTCACAAATCAGCAGAATCAGCCAATACAATCACACCAACCAGAACTTCAAAAATTTCAGCAGAATCAGCCAATACAGCCAACTTGGCTATTACCAAACGGGCTCTAAATAAGACTGAATGGGCTTTATGCCTTTATTTATCTTTGTATGATATTGATTGGGTGGTAAATTACTATCCGAGCAATTTAAAAAAAAAAATAACCACTTAACCAAATGATGTATTTTTTACGATAAAAAAACACCATTTTTTCACAAAATGAAAAATGGTGATATTATTACTTAACAAGGCATCAAAAATATATCTTTTTCGTTTCCAAAACAATTATGCATGTATGTGAGTTATGCAATATGTTTACTATAAGTCTATAAGAAATAATCTTAACAATTACCTATCAAATTTTGAACAAAAAAATGTTATCAAAAAAGTTGAAACTTTTAGTTTCTTCATTTTTATGAACATTTTTAAAAGATTTTATAAGATTATTAATATCATTCAGTTAATGTCTGATTGAATTAAATTAAATTTTTTCGCTTTTTAGTTATTACTAGTTTAGCCCTAGTGACAATTACTCTTTTTATTTACTAACGATCGAATTGGCCGGCGTAGTAGAACTAAATGAGCATAATCATTTTTACATTATTTTTAAGCTAATATAATTAACAATTAATATTAATTATCATAGTTGTGTTGTAAACAATAATTGTAGCCGGATTCATTATACATGAACACAATATAGTACTCTCTATGTATGCTTTATATTTTTAACTAACAAAATTTCATTTTTCTAATTTTATTTTGATATGTCTCCAAATTAGTTCTGCATTTTATGTTTCTAACATTTTGTAATTATTTTCTTAAAAAACATTTGTAATTATTTTATTTATATTTATTGACTCTATATATAATGAGGTGAAAATCAAGTAGAAATGTAATTGTTTTATTATAACTTATAACTATTAATCACATCCATACATGACATCACATTCGTATTAAATATGGAGTTATTAAATACTTCATCAAATATAATTTTTTCACTTTTTTGACCAAATATATATTTATTTGATTTTCCAGTATCATTATCATATAAATATCATTGTTTTATAAATAGATAAACAATGTGAAGGGTTAAAAGGAAGCGGCTTACTTTCATATTAATTAGGGCATCCTCATTGGGAGGATTATTACAAGATTAAATTGGTGACATGGTAGTTTTTTTAGAGAATTATCAATGAGTGACAGATTATTTAATAGGATTATTTGCTACAATAATCTGGGATCAAAATATGAATCCAGATTATTTTAAGATTATTTGAAAAGTATATGTAATAGAGATAAATGCGGGACAGAGAAAAAATAGATTATTTGAAGATGATGATTGAGAGACATAAACTAATTTTGAGATTATTTTATAATTAATTACATAACAATATTTAAATGGTAAGAATCATATAAAAAATTGATTATTAGAGATCATGAATGGAGATGCTCTTAAAAGCAATATATAACTAAGTATAGTTGTATAGTTGATAGTGGTAGTTAGGTGCATATAATTGTTGTAAATGATGATCTTTTTGAGTTTGTTGTAACGATCTGAATCGTGATATAATATAAGCGATTTTTCTTAGGTGTTTTACTTGTACAAGTAAGCCGCTTACTTGTTTAGGTGTTTTACCCATGATCCTTTTCTTCACATTTTGGCCATTCCTCATACTAATTGTATATTCTATTTTTTACTGTGGGATTCGGAGGTGCACCCAATGATTGAAATCTCGGAATTACATTTTGAAATGAATAATTGAATTGATTTCAAACAATAATTATATTCCCCATTATGACCAAGCTCACTGCCCCTCACATGTGAATGAATACTTAAAGTAGCTTAATAAAATGCGGCAATCACCACTTAGTTAATTTTATATTTTAATTCTACTTTAGAGTGCACTGTACCATTAAATATACTCCCTCCATCCCGTTGGAATGTTCCTATTTTCCTTTTTTGTATGTCCCGTTGGAAAGTTCTCATTTCCCTAAATGGAAAGTTATCCTACATCAAAACAGGGTCAAACAGTGCAAAACAGTGTCAAACAGTGTCGAAACAGTGTCGAAACAGTGTCAAAACAGTAAAATTTACCCCCTGGTAAGTTTATTTCCTTAATATGTGTGTAGGTCAAACCGGGAACATTCCAACGGGACGGATGGGTAAAAAAACATCATTCTATTGATCTGCAATATAGTGCTTTTTGTTTTCAAAAATTTATTAAAATAAAAACCAAATAAGGATATATTTAATTGGACTTCAATTTTCTAGTCAGAACTGATAAATGTCTAGTTTGTGTATATTTTATAGGGGTTTTGCCCTCAATCTCTCTAAACTAAAGCTAATTTTCAAAAATGTGATCACATTCATATTTGGACAAAAAATTGATTATGAAGGTCATATACATGTCATTCTCGGATTTTATGTCACTATCCAATTTTATTGTTACTGTCAAATGTCACTGTCACCACAGTCAGTGTCACTGTAGCCACTACTTGTGTCACTGTACGTAGCCATCGCTCGTGTAATTGTAGCCGCTCCCCGTGTCACCAGAACCACCGCCCATGTTACTGTAGCCGTCGCTCGTGTCACTGTAGTTGCCGCCCGTGCCACTACAGATGTCGTTTGTGTTACTGTAGCCACTGTGACACCTCCATAGTGATAGTGACACATAATTACTCCGGTCACCACACTTCAAGTTAGTTACCACCGCCTCCCCACCAGCGACCACCACTCCCCAGTCCCCGCACAACCAGCCCTTGGACCACTGCCGCTACTCCACCCCCACAATACTGTCATTGTCCCCCATTCCTCAGCCCTGCACCACCGCTAGTGCCCCATCCCACACCACCAGTCAGTTTCGCATCGTCGCTGCACAACCCCAACTCACTCCCAACCTTCTCAGTTCCCTCTCCGGCCTTCCCAACCCCCTCCCTGACCTTCCAGCCTCTGCACCGCTACTATCCCAACCCAGCCTCCAACTAGTTCCCCAACTCCCTGCCCCTTTTCCTGTGACCTCCAGCTTCCTTGCCATTTCTGGGATCCCTACCCAGCCCATCCCCTTCCTTGCCATATTTCCAGAATCAATCAATGTTTCCTATCATCATTAATTAGAGAGAACCCTTTAGTTTAATTGTTTTTTGCAGTAGTTAATTTTCCAATCAAATACAATCTCGCACCATTGCATTTATTTTATTTTTATCGCTGAATTTAGTTAAAACTTAATTCCCCTTTGTCCGTCCCTGTGGAGACGATACTCGTACTTGCATCCTATATTACTACATATTTTAAGTGCGAGAAAACTCACATCAATACCTCACTTTGCTTTGTCTATGCAGATATGCAATTTATTTAAAAATGTAAAAGTTGTCTATTCACACAAACAAGTTTACGAGAAGGTACAAAAAGTGTACACCAAGAAAGCCCTTTGGTATACTTTAAAATGAATGAAATGACATAATATGATGAAATAGAGGGGAAAAAAGAAAGTAAAAAAGGAAAAAAAGAAAATAAAAATAGAAAAAAAGAAAAAAAAAGTTATGTTGTGTTTGAATTATCTAGATAGTCATAATTTTCTCGAATTTGGAAGATTTATATTGGATGTATTTATATTTGATAAAGTTTTTAATATATGTATTCCGAAAATGACAAATAAATCAATTTTAATAATTTGGAGAACTGCCAAATAAGCCCTCGAACTTTCATAAAAAGTGCAAATAAGTCCTTTTATAGGAGGCTCTTTCCGGTCGTCGCCGTTTGGGGCGGTTTCCGGTGGATTTTTTTGATGAAGTTTTTTGAACATCTTCTTCATTAAGTCTAGTTTACTCATACCAAATTTCTTCTAAAAATTCAATCAGGAAGGCAGTTAAATGAACTTTTGAAGAAAAATGTGAAGTTAGACAGCGCAGTATATTTCAGAAAATCATTTGACTATATTATCGATTTAATTTTCAGCTGAAATTTGGTATGAGTAAACTAGACTTCATGAAGAAGATCCTCAAAAAATGTCATCAGAAAAATCCACCAGAAACCGCCCCAAATGGCGACAGCCGGACAAAGTCTCCTCTAAAAGGGCTTATTTGCACTTTTTATGAAAGTTCGAGGGCTTATTTGATCGTTCTTCTTAATAATTTCAACTAAAACTTACTGCATGCCCTATGTCTGTTCCTCTTTCCAATTCTAACTTATAATAGTTCATAGTTGTCATCTTAAATCAACATTTGATAATAGTTCGAGTATATTTTGAGAAATTATTTTTAATAGGTATATAATATAATGGAGTAGTGTTCATAATTGTGATTTTATAAATGTATAATTTTTAATATTTAATGATTAATTTATCATTTAAGATTATTAATTGTTTCCTAAAATGTAAATGAGAACTTTTAAATTAGATGTTCAAAAAGGAAAGTAAGAACTTTTCAATGGAACGGAGGAAAGATTAAATAAGGAAAAGGCAGATGAATATAATGTTAGTCACAAAATTTATTCCGTAAAGGAAAACAGGAGATTTTGTGGAATATTCCGAAAGGTAAATGGAAAGATTTTTTTGGAACCACAAAATAACATACTAGGTATTATAGTACGTCTCGTTTAACATGCATTATTATTGCATCTCGAAGTCAATTGGTGGATTAACATTTAACAAACAATGAAACATGGAGTATATAGGATTGAGTCTTTGATTGATTGAGTCTTTAAATTAAATGTGATTGTAGACACACATTTAATTTAAATGATGTACGTTTAAATTAAATGTACGTTTAATTTATACAGAGACATGTACGTTTAAGATGTATGCTTGAAAATATATACGGAGTTGCATATACAATAGAATCATAACCATAGATACAATCTTAATCGAAATATAAACATTTGCCTTATACATTATGGGACTAGTGAGATGTATATTTTACATTCTCGGAGAGTGTCAGAATTGGAGATACCATTGTTTCTAGTATACTCTACAGTTTTGCTAGGAGTACTCCAAAATGTATCTCATTTTTACCCTAACCCCTAATTTGTGATCATAAATGGGCTAATTCATTTAAGTGATGTCCCACTTAAATGAATTGCTCAATTTATGCCCACACATTAGGGGGTGGGGTAAAAATGGAGTATACTTTGGGGTACCTTTAGCATTTGTGTATACTCCATACTTGTTTTTATAAGGATTGGAAATGTCTTGCCTTATGTCGTACCATAATAATTAGGCTAAAGGGTCAAATAGGCCCATGTACCTTTCCAGATTGTTCAATTTGCCTCCCGAACTAAAAAAAGCTTCAATTGGCACCCTGAACTCCATAAAAAGATTCAAATTTTACTTTTTGCAGGTCACAAGCCGGTCACCGCCACATCACCCGGTAGGGTGCCAATAGGGGTGGACTCGGGCCGGGCCAACCGGCCCGGAACCGGACCGGCCCGCCACTGTGCGGGCCCGGACCGGCCCGGGAACTGGTTCGTTGGGCGGTTCGGGCCACCCGGCCCGGTGGATTCTCGGTTCGGGCTCGGGCCCTTCAAAAGGTGAACCGGCCCGGCCGGTTCGGGCCCGGGCCGGGCCAATTTTAATTTTTTTTTTTGATTTTTTTTTTAGTTTTTGGGTTGGGCTGGTTATTTTGGGCCATTTGAGGTGATTAGGGTTGGTTTGGGGGTGAGAGGGAGGGGTGGGGGTTAACTAAGAAAAGCCAAAAAAAAAAATATACCCGAGGCTCGGCCCGGCCCGGCCCGGACCCGGATGTTACCCGGACCGGTTCCGGGCCTCCCCTTCTTGAACCGAGGCCCGGCCGGGCCCAGGCCCGAACCGGGCCCGAACCGGCCCAAGTCCACTTCTAGGTGCCAACTTAGGGGGTCAAATAAGCCCCTGAACCCGACTGAAATGTTCAATTTACCCCCTCAACCCTTAAAATTTTTTTGACATTTTTTTGGGTTGAGGGGGTAAATTGAACGATTCGATCGGGTTCAGGGGCTTATTTGACCCCCTAAGTTGCCACGTCACATGCACAGTTGGCACCCTACCGGGTGATGTGGCGGTCACCGGCTTGTGACCTGCAAAAAGTAAAATTTGAGACTTTTTATGGAGTTCAGGGTGCCAATTGAAGCTTTTTTGAGTTCGAGGGGCAAATTGAACAATCCGAAAAGGTACAGGGACCTATTTGATCTTTTAGCCTTTTTTATTTCGCACGCTGAATTGTGTAATAATAAGAAAAGGTAAAGTTGGAGTTACTTTTCTGGCTATATTGGCTGAAGTTAATGTAGAGGACCATTTAAGCTATATTTACATACTCCCTCCGTCCCGAAATTATCTTCATTCTTTCTTTTTCGGTCCGTCCCAAATTTATCTCATCTTTCCCTTTTTAATAAAGAATATGTGGTTCACAACCATTCTTACACATTTCTTTCTCCTCTGCACAACTCTCCACCACACAAATCCCACTATCTTAATCCTCGTGCCCAGTCAAAACCGGAGTTAATTATGGGACAGAGGGAGTATAATTTTTTCTTTATGTTATTAATAAAAAATATTTTAAACATAATTTTTTAATAAATCATCAGAATCGGCCAATTACCACTTCAATCAGAATTTCATAAATTCCAGCCTATTCAGCCGATTTTGGTATTACCAAACAGGCTCTTAGATTTTTATTCCAATCAACAAAATATGGAAACAAATAAGCATCAACTTTGGCGTTTACAATAAGCTTTTATGTATACACCATGGACTCTGGAACTCCATTTTTGCAATAAGCTTTTATGTCTCCTATTCGCTGAACAGAAATAAATTTTCACCCCTAAGTGAGGATACCATATTTGCAATGCATTTGAAATTTTGAATATATGATTGGTCTATATAACTATTTACCATTTATTTATATTTAAATTACATAATTGTTTATCATTTCTAATTGGCTCGGGTTGTAATAGATTGTATATATTATTAAACTGTCTCACACCGTTTACGTATAGAAATACAAACTAACATATAAAGCCTTGGGCTATTCCTCCTAACAGGTTGACCTTTTAGGATGGAACCCCAAGTCTTAATATGGTATCAAAGCAAATTAAGCTCCAACGAGTAATTAGATCCTGGTAAGCCTCAACAACGAGCACACGAACTACAAGATTGGTCTGCTCCAAGGAGCCACCATCTTGCGGGAGCGTATTAAACTGTCCCAGACCCGTTACGTATAGAAATACAAATCAACATATAAAGTCTTGAGCTACTCCTCCTAACAAGTTGGCCTTTTGAGATGAAATCACAAGTCTTAATACAGGGTGTGTTTGGAACAACTAGCTGAAAAGATACTTTTATAAGCTTTTTAGTAACGGTTACTTTTAGTGACTGAAAAAATCTTAAAAGAAAAAGGTAGCAGCTATTTGATAAAAAAATCGACTGTTTAATTTAGCTCTGTTTGGTATAAAAGCTGTTAGGACTAATTAATGCTAGAAACTACAGACTTATCTGAGATGCTACTCACTGTAGCATCTGAAAAAAGATCTTTTATTTTTATAAAAGCTCTTAAAAGTTGGCATGTCAAACATACAACTAGAAGCTTTTAAGAACTTTTTAAATATTCAAAAGCTAGAAGGCAGGGACTTATGAGTGCCAAACATAGTCATATTATAATCTCATATTATTACTACTCTAGCTTTAATATGATTTCTCAATGTCAATCTTTAACTATTATATATCTAATATATGTTTATAAACTTTATAATACATTGATATTTCAAAAAGATATACCAAAAAAATCACCTAATAGTATTTTCTTGCCATAATTTAATATGATTTGCATAATTAATGATTTAGGGTGTGTTTGGATCTGATTCTTAAAATTACTTTTGCTCCTTCAAGAAGCAGAAGTAGAAGTTGGAGTGTTTGGGTGAAAGTGCAGAAGCGATTTTGGTGCTCTAATTTACTCCTAGATTCAGTTTTTTTAGAAGCTAGGGGTGACCAGCTTCTGAAAATTGATTCTGATTCTGCTTCTGCTTTAAAAAAGAAGCAGAAGCAGAATCAGTTCCAAACACCCCCTTAAGTTAACAAGTTATAATCTGAAAAAACAAAATATAAATACTTATTTTTATTCAACAAAAATAGTGAATCATAACTTAGCAAGCGATGAAGCGATTAAACATCATTTACTCTTAGACTCTGTGCTGGATATCAGTTACGGGTTGGATTTTTTTCTTATTTTGCTTCCACTTACATGCCTACTTACATGCATGCATGCACACATCCATACATCCATACATACATACGTGATACATTGATACATATATGTACATTTTTTGTTCTTCCAAGAACTCAAGAAACACAATGCACATTTAGACTATTAAAAACCAGACGTTTTCATTCGGTGCCTGAAAACTACAGATCTGAGTCAGTGAATGCGTGTAGCACCAGAAATATGACATTCCCCAACTCTCATCCCTCACATCTTCTTTGATCTTTCTCAATGGTCTCCTCCTTACATCACCTGTAGCAGACTCTGTACTATTTCAGACATAGGCGGCCTGAACTCTGGCTCTGCCTGTACCATTCAAACACCAGAGGATATTTTATGAAGCAATCATGCAAAAAGATTCATCCAATTCATGCACACACAGAACTCATGCAAATGTATTATACATTTATACTTATGTGTTCTGACCTGAATACACAAAGAAATTATGTCAGCAAACCGAGATAAAGACTTAGATGGATATTTGCCAGCTAGAGAAGGATCGGCCATTCTCGATA
Source organism: Cuscuta europaea (assembly GCA_945859875.1). Classification (NCBI taxonomy): domain Eukaryota; kingdom Viridiplantae; phylum Streptophyta; class Magnoliopsida; order Solanales; family Convolvulaceae; genus Cuscuta; species Cuscuta europaea. Next base: position 14,410,234 of record CAMAPE010000004.1, read on the forward strand.
ATGCATCTATGTCATGAAGCTTTGTCACAGCCCATCTGACCAGAAATTGTTCGCCTTGAGGTCGTGACCTGAGATTCGAGTTTTACAAAGTTCATGTAAGTTGTTTTGTTAAAACTTGGTGTTGACTAATATTTCTTTTAGAAGTAAGAATCCCAACTGTTAAATGAATGCTCACCCGTCGTAGGATTTTCTCCCTGTGAGTAGTTCCAGTAGAACAACACCGAAGCTGTAAATATCACTCTGACAAGTATAGCTTCCTAGTTCAAGTTCTGGTGCTCCATAGCCACAACCTTGCAGCTGACATGTCATACTTCATGATTTAATTTAAGCGAGCAACAAATGTTTTTTTCTTCAACTTCTATTTTAACTGTGACAAAATTTGTGTGTGTGTTTTGTTACCTACTGCTTTCGCATGAATACTTAAACCTGTGTGTATGGAACATGGAAAATCCTACCGAAAGAAAATAGAGATGACAACATAAGGGAAATTCCGAAAGAAGAGAATGTGGGGGGGAGGGGATAAAACACTGGTTCAAGCTCAATAAAGTAATTTATATAATATTTTTCAAACTAATTTTAATTTACTTTTTTATTTTATAAAAACTAAGAAGAGTTTTAAAAACATTAGTCATATTTTATTTGCTTTTGCATTTCCCTGGAGAAATTTAACACAAGAAAATAATTTCTGTAGCTTTTTTTTCATTTCCATAATTCCATTGGATTTGCCGGGATTCATATACATACACAAAAAGGGTGGACAAAAGAATAAAATAGACTCTCCAGCATCTACACCAAAGTCAAAGTTAACAGCCCCCCTCCCACAAAAATAACAAGAAACATGCAGGAACTATTACTAATCATAATCTTATAATGTATTACCACAGCCATGGATTTGGATGGCACGAGTGTAGCCAAACCACAGTCTGAAATGCGCACAGTAAGCTTTAAGTCTAAAAGGACATTAGCAGATCGAAAATTCCGGTGCAAAGTTGGATGGTGGCAGACCTCATGCATATACCTTTGTTGTAAAACAAAAATGGTCAGTTTACATGTTAGAAGCTTGAAATGAGGTGCTTTAATTTATTTATTTCTTAATATAATGGACACTGCAATGGAAATGTATAGATTCTATACTAGTATAAAACTCACTCTAGTGCTCTGGCAGCTTGAAGAGCAATTCGTACTCGAACATTCCATGAAAGTTGTCTATGGATCTCCTCATCCACGTGTAATGCTTCATAAAGGCTTCCATTATCGCAATACTCATATACTAGTAGCCGTTGACCGTGTTCTATAGAATAGCCCATAAGTTGAACGATGTTATCATGTTTAAGTCCTGATATGCTAGAGATCAGCTTTAGAAGTTCTTCATCACTTTGACACTTTGTCACATCATTATCCAATTTTTTGACTGCCAACAGCTGCAAACCAGAATTTCATTGAAAAATGGACCAAGAGACATAGTAAAGATATTGGCAACAACAGTAAGAATGATTGTGGCAAATAATGATGAAGTCCCTGAAATTGGTGATATAGTAAAACAACAATAAAAAAACAGAAAAAATGCTGTTATACAAACTAAAATTATCATTTTCAGCAAACTTGAGCAAAACCAAACTTCTGCCCTGCACTTTTTTCCTTACTAAAAAGTTCAAAACGTGTATTCAAAAAATCAAGCTGATAAACAAAAAAAGGTGACTACCAAACAATCACTAATTCTGTCAATAAACTACATACTGATACACATATTATGAATATATATATATATATATATATATATATATATATATATATATATATATATATATATATATATATATATATATATATATATATATATTTACCTTTCCAGTAGGTAGGTGGCCTTTGTACACTGAACCAAGCATGCCTTTTCCAATAAGATTATACTGAGAAAAACTATTTGTATATTGTTGGAGATCTGCAACTTTGTAACAACTTTCAGAGCTCATGTTTGAGCTGGAAAGGTTCGTTGTGGCTATAGGAGGAATCTTTGCATTTTGAATACTCCTTTCAGAAGGGAGTGTCAAGTAGGGAGGTGGGGGCTGTGGTAGGATGTCCAACTGAGAATCATCATCCTTCTCAGACCATGAAGACTTAATCCTATTATGTTTTGTCCATCCACTCTCAGTCAATGCCACCGACATGTGACTATTATTCCCCTGATCCTTTGCACCCGGTGTTTCATTTCTTGTAACTGCTCTTGGCATTCACAGTCTAGATGTGTTATTTATCAGAAAAGAAAGAGGGGCCTTATTAAACCAGATTAAGAGCCTGTTTGGACCTTGGAAAATACTAGGGAAAACAAAAGGAAGAAAAACAAAGATGCAAAAGACAATTGTGGAGGGACATAAAAGATAGGCTACAACTGAATGAGTTCATTTAGATATTCGTTGATAGTCATTTCATTAATCTATGTCTCATAAAAAACTAAGAAAGCTCGCATGTAAAAAGTTTTGAAAAACTTATCAAATTTAGTTCCCTTTTGCATTTTTCAAAGTAAAATCAAACATAAGAGAATAATTTTGTTTACTTTATTTCCTATTTCCCAAGTATTTTTGTCAACCCAAACATACCCATAATAGTATTTGCAAACACTCTCACCTTTTTGTGCCTGGCTATCTGGTTTCTGCATATATTGGTCAATTATGGGGGTTTTCCAGCTGGGTAAGGCGTGAAATGCTTTGTGGCCCTTATTTCGTGATCTCTTGCAAAAGTTTGACAAAGCTAAAAGGCATACACATAGAAGCACGAAAAGTATAACCAACCCTCCAATTACAATTTTGCTAATGCTTTTGTGTTCACCGTGACTCTTTTCCCCAATGGAAAGCTGTGGTGGGAATAAGACTTCACCATATGCGACATTTGGAGATATTTGAGGGGCTCCCATAGGTGATGGTGATGGTGATGGTGATGGTGAGGATGGTGATGTAGGTTCTGGAGAAGGTTGTAAGGTGGGTGGTGAAGGGATGACAGTAGTGTTGAAGGGGTTTCCATCTTTACTACAAAATGAAGCAGGTATTGATTGCATCATGATTGTGAATAAAAACAAGTTAAAAGGTGAAAAACAGCATGTTATTGATTTTCACCTGAAGTTTTGTATGCTCTTCAACTTCTCAGGTATTGGCCCAAAGAACAGATTATTCTCGATATTCCTGTGAAAGAAAGAAAAAACAAGAACAGATTATTCCTGATGTTCCTGTAGAAAAACAAAAAACAAACATCATTGTTAAGTCATCCCATGCCGGCATATAAGTTTTAATATGTCATTGAGAAAAACATTACGCATCTTCTCAAATAGAACCACCACTATTTTTTCTCAAAAATGACTCAGCTCCTAAAAGTTGAACTTCAATTATTTTTATTCTTTTGTTAGAACTAAATAAGTCGAGAATAAAACATAATTAGTTGTATTAGTGAACTTTGTTTCCCCCCCCCCCCCCTACTTTGAGCAATTTCTTTATATTAGAGTTTGCTAAGCTCCAACAAATAACAAGACCTGACATCTAAATGATATTCTTTTATTAGAACTAAATAAGTCGAGAATACAGCATAATTAGTTTTATTTGTGAACTTCGTTTTTTCTCATACTTTGAGCAGTTTCTTTATATTAGAGTTTACTAAGCTCCAACAAGAAACAAGACCTGACATCTAAATGATACTTCGTATTTTATAATAAGGTAGGCTTAATTCAATATATGGTGTCTCCTTTGAGGGTGAGTTACGTAGAACTTAATAGACTGTGTCTCCTACCAATTTGACAATTTATGATAGTACATCAAGTAATAATATAGGTTATCATTTATCAAAGCCAATATTAAATTATCTCACACAGCCTAAATATTAAGAACAATTCTGCTCTCGAGTTGACCTTAGAATGAAGCTACACTTATAATAGATGTTAATTATCATCCGCATGGAGATGTTTTCCATGCATAATAGATGATTAAAAACAAATTAATGAATTTTGATATAAATTGAAACACTTAGAAACATTTTTTGAGCAAGGGGAATAGAAGAGTACAAATTGATTAGTGGAAGGCCTTGTAGAACATCAAGAAAACCAGACAACTGATTGTTATGCAAATCCCTGGAAAAGGTAAACACAAAAAATCAGAAGTGTAATATAATAATCCCACATTTCCAACTCAAGAACTTCCAGCTAAGGTAAGGCAAGGCCACCTTACCTTTAGAAGAGTACTTTTAGAAAGTACAAAGAACTAATGAGAATGATAACATACAAGGTGGTAAGAGAAGGCAAATTCTTCATTGAAGGAGGAAGTTGACCACTTAAGTTGTTACCAGACAAATTCCTGCAACATAACTAAAGCTCAAAGCCTTGTACCACTAAAGGAAAAGGTGAGGGTGAAAATAAAGATTCATACAAGTCAGTCATTAGTCCCAATGTGGATATTGTGTCCGGAATGCTCCCTATTAACTGATTACCTGCAAGTGAACTATATACAAAATATTAGTGAAATTAACAATATGAATAGTAGTAGTAGTAGTAACAACAACAACAACAACAATGCTAACACAGTGATGGAATGAGGATCTAGGGTTTCTTATTAAACAAAATAGCAGATCATTTATATTACATACAATGTCTGGATAGTAGTAGGCAAACTGGATGGAATGCTGCCTCCAATATGGTTGTTGCTCAGATCCCTGATTCAGTTTGTAAGAAAAAACTGTAAGGGCCCATATGGATGAAGCGTTTTGGGGGGATTTTGGAGAGGAAGCCTTTGGATTAGCCTATATTACAAATATTTATGATCAATAAAAAGCATGTTAAAATGTGAAGGTTTGGTCCCTCAAGTAAAGTTTTCAAGCTCTTAATGTGACCCCTAAAACTATATTTCTGGCTCTGCCACCAGATAAATAATGTCATTCTAAAAACAAATAAAAGCTATTGATATTCAGGCATTTCAAGCTTATCTTTCATTTACTAATCCCTCAAGATCTTACTTTCCAAAAGCCTTGCTGATTCCTATGATGCCTGGAAACTCGGGAAGGAGTGCTTCGCTTAGGAAACTCGTCAAAACACTTATTAAAGATGATGTTTACAGTTTCACATTTCCTATGTTTCCTGCGTTCCCATGCAACATAATAAGATTTATAAATGATGATTAATGATGATGTTTATAGTTTCACATTTCCTATGTTTCCCTCGTTCCCATGCAACATAATAAGATTTATAAATGGTGATAGTATTTCAAAAACAATGTGGAACTATCATAAATAAAAACACTCTCCTGCCACATTGTACTCCCCCCCCCCCCCCCCCCCTCCTGGACCCAAACATAAGAACAACAATAATGAGCCATTGATCCGTACAATTCTATGAGTGAAGTGAAATTTCCCAAATTCTGGCTCAATTCACCGGTCAAATTCGTACCACTGAGAATTCTGTCCCATATAAAACAACACCAGAACAAAATCAATGGTTAAACTCTGCAAATTAAAACCGATTGATGGAAATTTGAGCATTCAATCATTCTTACATCCCAGTTATATTGTAGAACACACATTGGACGCCTTGCCATTTGTTTGGTTCCTCGCATGGGTCTACCTCAGTTATACTCCAACCGGAAAGAGGCGGATAACCCAAAGCAGTGTATAAATCAGAAATCGCTTCAACTGGAACAGAAAACATGAAAGGAACAATCTTTGGAATCAATGTGCGAATAGTAGAAATGCTTCTGAGAGTGCAGCAAAAAAAAAGATTGTAATTATTCTGCAACAAGCAAATGAACCAAAAAAGAGAACTTTTTTACTAATGAAAAAAAGACTTACCATCTCTGGAGTCAGTATATGTAGTAATCCCCAAGCATGGACAAGTTGAAGCTGCAAAAATGGCCAAAACCAAGAAAGCTCGAATTCTCATACAAATTTCTCTATTCATCCTGCCCATCATCGGCAATGGCATCGGAAAAGCGTCCTCAAAGGCTCAAAATCACTTATTGGGCACTCTAAGTTAAAATAAAATAAAGGAAAAGAAAATTAGGTAAAGCACAATATAAATTTACTCAGTGAAGAACGAATGCAGAAGACAGGTTTTGTACAGAATGAGCACTAGAATAGAATAGTGAAGTCGTTTCAGTCAAACTTAAGAAGGGCCCCCATTATTTAGATTTCAAAAAAGAGTTATTCGAGACTAACGGGCAGATTCCATATTGAAATAACTAGTACAGTACCTCATATGAGAGACAGTTAGAAGCATATTGTACTCATGATCTAATTACTAATTAATATATAAATATTTTCCGCTTAATAATTAACAAGATTATCTTCTTATATCTAAAAACACCACATATGAGAGAGAACTCTCTCGCTCAATTGTTAGCTTGCATATCTACTTATATCTAAAAGTAGTACATATGGGAGAGAAAATTCTCTTGCTCAATTGTTACTTGGATTTTCATACTTAAAAGACTTACATATGAGAAAGAAAGTTTGTCCGCTCAAATGTTAGCAAGTTTATCTTCTTGTCTTCATATATCTAAAATTGCTATATATGAGAGAGAAAATTATCTTGTTCAATTTCCCCGCTCAATTGTTAGCAAACTTATATTGTAATATGTAGAAGCACTACATGCGAGAGAGAAAATTCTCTCTCGCTCAATTATTAGATAAAGTTCTCATGCTCAATTGTTAGTGAGTTTATTTTATCTTGTACTTAAAAGCACTACATTTGAGAGAGAGGGAGAGAGAGTTTTCCCGCTCAATTATTAGCAAATTTATCTTATAATATGATTATTAAAACCTAAAAGCATTACATATCAGAGAGAAAATTTTCCCACTCAATTTGTCTGTTCAATTGTTAGCAAGTTTATCTTCTTATCCATTGAAGCACTACATGTGAGAGAGAAAATTCTTCCACTCAATTATTAGCAAGCTTATTTTCTTATACATAAAACCACTACATATGAGAGAGAAAAATTTTCTGCTCAATTGTTAGTCGGCTTATCTTATACTTAAAAGAACTACATATGAGAAAGTTTTCCCTCTCAATACCTAAAAGCACTACATATGAGAGAAAATTTTCCCGCTCAATTTCTCTGCTCAATTGTTAGCAAGATTATCTTCTCATACCTAGAAACATTATATATTAGAGAGAAAATTCTTGCGCTCAGTTATTAGCAAGTTTATCTTCTTTTACCTAAAACCACTATATGTGGGAGATAAAATTCTCCCGATCAATTGTTAGTCGGCTTATCTTGTAACTAAAAGTACTACGTAATTTCAAATGAAAAATGAGCATATAACCTTTTTTGTATTATATAAGGGCTAGTTTTTTTTATTATTATAGTCACTAAATGTTAGCAAACTTATCTTCTAATACCTAAAAGCAGTACATATGAGAGAGAGAAATCTGTTTTGTGGCTTTAGTTTTTAGTTTGGGAGGAAGCAAGCAGGCTAATTTGGCCGATAATATCTTTAAATCTCTCGCATGGTCAGCGATTAGTCTTGATCATTATTGGGCAGTCTATTTTATATATAATCAGAGAGTGAGGTTGCCTATTGGCTATAAGGAGTCTAGAGAAAATGTTTGGGTAGCCAGAATATAGGATGTTTAGTTGTTTGATTTTTGAATTTAATATAAACATTTCCCAGCAAAAAAAAATATATTTTAGTTTTATACTCCGTATCAAAGTAACTATAAAGAAGAACCTCTCCGATATATTGATATTTGTGAAAAAAATTAAATTGTCTATGAACTTTTATAGTGACTTTGATATAATTTTAAACATAATTATAGTAACTAAAATTAATAAGTCATACTTTTAGTCAGTATACTTATTTTAGTCATATATTGAGAATTATTTCTTTAATTAATAAGGAATAGCCCGTAACGTGGTTGGAAAATTAACATGTTACTTAATACACTTTCAGATTTTTTAAATTTTCTATATGCAATATTTTTCTCATATGAAAAATCATAAAAAGTTAGGAATTTTGATATATGTTTTGTAGAAATTTCAACAAAAATTAAAAAAGTTATAACGCTATGATGAAGAAATTGGGGTTTTTATATCTTGGCCTCCGCCAATTGTATGACTTTATATTTCTCACTGCTAATATCCCGTATGTCTCTCATTTGAACAACTTCATCACACCATGTGACATTTAAAATCATTGATCTAATTTACATTGACAATACTATCATATGTTTAGCATCTTTTTCATTAAGAATGTCATTTAGAATTTGTGTGGTAACACATAAAATGGATGAATCTATTGAAATTGATGACATTCTTGTCGAAACCGCTGAACTGGCTGAATATACTGAATTATGGGAAAAATAAATTTGAATATATTTTATTGATAAAGTAAATAAAAATTTGTCAAAAAAAGTAGCTAAAATTTTCGTTTATAATAGCTTCATTCAATTCAGGCAAAAAATTAAAAATAGGGTTACAAACAACACATAATTTAAAATGAAAAATGAGCATATGAGCATTTTTGTATATATATAAGGGCTGGGTTTTTTTATATTCACTAAATTTCAATAAATCATATTTTTATCCATTATCCTTTTTTGTTTTTGAAAATCTACTTTTATTCAAAGTGTTATAACCTTTTCATTTTAACTCTAACTTTAACAAAATATATTAAAATTCATAATTCTTGTGATGTTTCATATGATAGTAATATTGCTTTTTTTTTTGAAGATTTATCAAACAACTTCCTATTTTTCAACAACGATATCAATCATCACGTATTAAGTAAAGAATTAATCTATAACTATGACTTAATCTCAATTGTTAGAAGACTTATCTTATACCTAAAAGCACTACATATGTTATCAAAAAAAATCTCGCTCTATAGTTAGCCACCTTATGACCTAATCTCTTATACATAAAATCTTATACCTAAAAGACTACATATGAGAGAAAATTCTCCTCTCATTGTTAACCGGCTTACCTTATACCTAAAAGCACTACATATGAGAGAGAAAATTATCCCGCTCAATTATTAGATGGCTTGTCTTATACATAAAAGGATTATATATGATAGAGAAAATTTTTATTCTCAATTGTTAGCTAAACTATCTTATACCTAAAAACATTAGTTATGAGAGAGAAATCTCTCGCTCAATTGTTAGACAACTTATGGCTTAATCTTTTTCATATCTAAAATCTTATTCCTAAAAGCATTGCATATGAGAGAAAAAATTCTCCCGCTCAATTGTTAACTGGTTTATCTTACCTTATCTCCTTAGCTTCATATAACTAAAAGCGATACAAATTAATAAAAGAGAATATTATCATACTCAATTTTTAGCCAGCTTATCTTAATCTTAAACTTAAAAGACCTACATATGAGAGAGAAAATTATTCCGCTTAATTGTCAAGAAGCTTATCTTCTAATACCTAAAACTCTAAAAACACTACATATGAGAGAAAAATTTCCCTCTTCGGTTCCTCCACTCAATTGTTAGCAAGCCTATCTTCTAATACCTAAAGCACTAAATATGAGAGAGAAAATTCTTCCTCTCAACTATTAGCAGGCTTATCTTTTACTTGAAATTAAAGAACTACAAATGAGAGAAATTTTTCCCACTAAATTGTTAGGTGGTTTATCTTCTTATACCTAAAAGCACGATATATGATAGAAAACATTCTCCCGCTCAATTGTTAACTGCCTTATGACATAATCTTCTTATACCTAAAATCTTATACCTAAAATTACTACATATGAGAGAGAAAATTTCCCCACTCATTTTAATCGGCTTATCTTACCTCTGAAAGCATTACATAATTAGGGAAATTAAAAAAAATTGGCCGCTCAATTGTTAGCCAGTTTATCTTATCTTGTCTTATACTTCAAAACACTAAATATTAGAGAGAGAAATATTCTGCTCAATTATTAGCTGGCTTATCTTATACCTAATAGCACTATTAATGAGAGAAAATTCTCCCACATCTTCCACAAATGTGTAATGATTCACCCATTTATAATTTTTCCCTCGTCTTCCACATCTTCATTCCTTAATTACATAATTGTGATTATGTAAATTCAGTTTTTCAATTTTGAAAACAATTATGTTTACTAAAAGTTAATAAGGCATATGTTTATCAATTATCCATATTTTGTTCATCTATTTATATATAAGAAAACAAATAGCTCATTAAAAGACAATTTTGCCCTTAACTAAACTTACGTGTCTCTCAATCCTATTTTTTCTCCATTGCTATTGTAATGCTGCGTGGCTTCACCATCTTTCAAACACTTATTATGGAGTGTTTTCTTTCATGCCACTTCACTTCATCATTGAAAGACAAATAAAACCCCATAATATTTTAAAGTCTAATATCTTTTTTATTTGTATTCTAATTATCACAAAAATATATCAAATTTTATAATTTTTTATTAGATTTCATTTGACACCAATATTGTATATATAAAAATAAAAAGTAATTTAGCACTTTAAAAAAACTTATTTTTTACTCCGTATAATGTTAAAAATCCTATTTTTATTATCTTTAATATGACATCAATATTGAATATAAAAAAATCTATTAATTTATGTAGTTTAGAATCGTTTTTTTTTGTGCACAACTATTAGTCTAGAGTGAACTGTGATGTATTTTTTATCAATTGTCTTCAGTATCAGTAATAATCCTTGAAAATAACAATTTGATATGTTCTCTTTTTTTAAAGAAAAATGTCACAAAGTTTAAAATAATGTCAATATTATCAACTGTTATATCACTTTATTGCAAAAAACTTTCACTTTGCCTTTTTGGTAAAGAATTTATGGTTCACGTCAATTCTTACACATTCTTACACATTTCTTTCTCCTCAACACAACCCATCACCACACAATGCCCACTATCTTAATCCTCGTGTCATTTGTACTATGGAAGAATAATTAGTGACGGAGGGAGTAATTTAATTTCATTTGTATATGAAATATTGGTATCATATGCACGATATTAAAAAAGGTATAATTTTGATTTTTTTTTGTAATAATCGAGGTACAAAATGTTCCATATTAAATAAAGAAAATAATTCATGACTTAAAAAGTATATCAAAATTCATTATTTTTAACAATCTTTCAAATGACATCAATATATAAAATTTAAAAAATATATGAAGGTTTATTAAACAATCTTCCTATTTTCCAACCTCAATACAGACTATTCTGTATTAAATAAATAAATGATTCCTAATATTATGTATAAATAAATAAAATTAATACTCTAAACAATATATGTTCTTTAAAGTGAAACTCCGTGTAACTTTTTTTATTTATACTCCGATTGTTACAAAACGTATATCACAATTCACGATTAATAAATTTGCATTATCATTCATACGAAATTATATTTTAAAATATATTGTATTGATTAATAAAATAAAGCAACAGTTATATGAAAAAGTATCTAAATGTGTACATTTTTATAGTCAATTCATCTAGAAAAGTTTCTATGTGTACATTTTTATAGTCAATTTGATATAATTCTAAACACATTTATAGTTACTAAAACTCAATAAGTTTATATTTTTATCAATTAGACTTAATTTGATCATATATTATGAATTACTACTTCTGTCCCTTAAAATTTTGTCAAGCTTGACCGGCACGGAGAATAATAAAGTGAAATTTTTTGTGGTTGAGGTTTGTGCAATGAAGAAATTAAAGAAACAACAGTAACCACACAATAATTGATTAAAAGGGAAAACGACAAAGTTTTGGGACGTCCCAAAAATAAAAGATGACAAAGTTTTAAGAGACATGGGGAATATTTATTCATTTAATACAAAATAATTTGTATCGAGGTTTGAATATTGAAAGGTTGATTAACAAACCTTCAAATGTTTTTTTAAAATTTTATATATGCAATATTGGTATCAAATGAAACATCGTAAAAAATTATGAATTTTGATATATCTTTTATAAAAATTAGAGAAAAAATGAAAAAGTTATAACAGTTTGAAGGAAATGGTATTTTTTTGTATAATGGGACCCATATGAATAGATGCCACGTTTCCAATAATACAAAGTAGTATCAATGCTTAAGTTTCTTTGGATTAGTGTTCCGTTCTAATCCTTCAATTTGCCACATGACATTTGTATAACAAATGAGTGAATTGTGGAATGAATGACACATGAATCTTTTTGAGGACAAAAATGTATTTTAATAAGCTATTTGTTTTCTTATATATAAATAGATAGATACTAATTACATAAATATAATAACATGGAGAATTTCCTATATAAGAGTAAAGAAGTTTTTGAATTCTAAAATGAGAAATCATGTTTTTTACTCCTTGAAAATTTCTGCCAAGTTTGGCATTACTAGGCTTCAAACCATGACATTTTTTTCCAAACTTGGCAGATTACTCATATTCAGGGAATAAAAAACTTGATACATATATTTTGGAATTTCAAAACGTTTTTGCTCCTATTTAGAACAATTTCTACAAATAATATAAAAAAATAGTCGCAATAAATTATTACAAACTATTGACTAAAATACATGTCATTTAACAAAATGTGTTCTTGAATTTAGTATATTACTAATTTAAGTTTTAGTAACTTATTTTCAATTTTTACACAAAAGTGACTATTACACTATATTGTACTCCCTCAGTCCCGTTAACAATGAGACAAGAGGAAGGGACACGCAAATCAATAAAAATTGGTTTATATGGTTGATATTGAATTGATAAAGTAAGAATAAAGTAAGAATTATTTAGAGGCACATAAACTTTGCCAAATTTGGTATGGGACAATCTTATTGGGACGGACCGATAAGGTAAAACGGGACAATCATAGCGGGACGGAGGTAGTAATACTTCGTGACTTTTAGCCATTTGGTCATGTTTTTATAAATAACTTTTATTTCAAAAATATTGTTTAAAAATCTTCTAATAATAATAAAGGAAAAGGGTCAGATAGGGCCTCGAACTTACAAAAAAATGTCAAATAAGGCCATATATACGAGGTTCTGTCCAGCCGACGCCATTTTGGGCGGTTGAAATTTTCAATGAAACTTTTTAAGCATCTTATTCATTAAGTCTAGTTGACTCATTCTAATTTTCAGCTAAAACTTCAATCGGGAAGGCATTCAAATAAATTCTTGAAGATAAGTGCGCAGTTAAAAGCGTAGTTATCTTCAGGAATTTATTTGCATGTCTTCCCGATTGAAGTTTTAGCTGAAATTTGGTATGAGTAAACTAGACTTAATGAATAAGATTTTCACAAAATTTCATCGAAATAATCTACCGGGAACCGCCCCAAATGACATTGGCCGGACAGAACCTCCTATATAAGGCCTTATTTGACATTTTTTGTAAGTTCGAGGCCCTGTCTGACCCTTTTCTCTAATAATAATAATCATAATTAATTACAAATGTATGACTAAAAATTGATAGAGTATATGGGTCCAGATCCATGGTCCACGTACTCTTGGGCCTCTCGACCAAACACAGCCCAGAATGAAGAAATACACCTATACTCCGTACTACTCACCTCTTTGATAGTCAGGTATATCCCCTCAAATCCATCACCTAGGACCAGACTTATTTAATGGGTCCCAAACAAAATTGCTCAGAAACCAAAAGAACATCAGATCTGAGGTGCACCAACACCTCGAACAACATCACCTCGATCAATAGGAAACACCTGACCAGAAGTCGGTTAAAGAATGACACAATCACACTCTGCCACGCATCAGGGCTCTCGAAAAGATCTACATTTTACAGGAACAACTTGGGTAAATCAACGCAATACTTTGTGAGTTTATTAGTATGATGTACAAGTATATAACTTTATTCACCAATAATGAAAAGTATTAGAATAATCATTATATAAATCATTAAGACAAGGATTTTAGGTAGTTAGAGCAACTAAAAAGTTATCAAAGTTGTTATAAAAGTCATCTGGTCATTTCATAGGCGTTAATAAAAATTTCTCCTCTATCATTGTAATGGTTACAATAGACTTTTCACGTGAGATTTCTCTGTTGTGGGAGAGCTGTATAACTTTATTAAGCTGTATAACTCTATCATACGCCAAATATGATCTTTTTCAACAGACTAGAACAGTTAAAAAAAATTATTTTCAACAGTTTCGAGATGCGTCAAAGTGGGTATTAAAAAAAGAGTCAAAAATTTACTCGACTCACTTCACTTGTTGATGTCAAATTTTGAAAAACTACTCCTTTGAACTGTCAATAATTTAACGACAAGAAATATAAGTCGAGAGTAGTTAGAGTATATTATTATATCACTACAAAAAAACACGCCGTTTGTCACGGATTTTGTCACAGACGGTAGTTCAAAAAATCCGTGACAAATGATTTTTTGTCACGGATTTGTCACGGATCCCATCCGTGACACCAGGGGCGTGATAACGTTTTGTCACGGAAATTAATCCGTGAGATTGTTTGTCACGGATTTGTCACGGCCACGGTCCGTGACAAAACACTTCACCGGAATCCCATCGCCTTTCATTTGTCACGGACGCATCCGTGAATAAATGTTTTTATTTTTCAAAAAAAATAATTACTTGTCACGGAAATATCCGTGACAAATTAAAAAAAGGTTTTTCAAAATAGAGTGGGCGGGTATTTGAAACGGTCCGGAAAATTCAAATTTTAAATTTTGAAATAGAGTGGGCGGGTATTTGAAACGGTCCGTGACAAAATATTTTGAAAAAAAATTGAAAATTTTAAAATAGAGTGGGCGGGAGCTTTAAAATTTTCAAAAAATTCAAAATTTTGAATTTGTCACGGATCCCATCCGTGACAAAACATTTTTTTAAAAAAAAAAATACGTTAATTTAGCGTTTTATGTATTTAAAATAAAATGAATTTATATTTTGTCACGGAACAGTCCGTGACAAAAGTTTAAATTTTTTAAAATTTTTTTTTAAAAATTCAGCGCATTTTTAAAAGTTTATTTCAAAAGTTTATTTAATAAAAATAACCATTAAAATTTAGGCGCTTTTTCAAAAAGTTAAACTTAATAATAAATAGTTAAACAATAATCATAATAAATCATTGTTTATAATAAATAATTAAACAATCATCATTAATCACCATTACACATTAGGTATCATAATAAATAATAATCTAATCAAACCATCATTATAAAACACAAATAAACTATTATTTAAACACAATCAAACCATTACACATTAATATTCATACATTAACACATCAAAATTTTAAAATCCTTAAAATGTTAATCAACTAATTATTACAAACCATCAATGGTCATCATAATCAGCATCAGCATCATCAGGTTCGTCACGATGATCGGGTTGCCTTCCGTGGCCACGGCTGCCACCACGATGACCGCCTCGACTGCCACTGCGGCTGCCAGCACGGCTGCTGCCACGGTAAGCTTGAGCTCCGGGAGTCGGGATATCGTCATAATATCCATATGGAAAGTTGTTGGAGATGTGGCTATAATTAGCAAAACCCCTACTACCCATACTGCCCATATTGCCCATATTGCCCGCGAAGGGAACTTGTGGGGTCATCTCGGGGTGCTGTATGTGCATGGATGGACGGTAGGTGGCGTTGAAAATACGCATTTGGCATTCCATCTCTTCCAACCTTTCTCTTGTTCTTCTTTGCTCTTCATCCCGTATCCGAGTTTCTTCATCCCGCCTTCGAGCCTCGGCTTCACGTTCCTCCAATAGTTTCTCGAGGCGGGTAACCCGATCATCATATGCCGAATGAGAAGATGAGCTAGCTCCTTTGGTCTTCTCGAGGATCCGTACGCCTTCAGAACCCATAAACGGCACCCGGCCCTTGTAAACTCCGGTTGCCGCCAAGATGGCTTCATCATCTTGATTTTCATCAAGTTCGTCATCAGAATCAGCTAGCTCATCAACTCTCTTCCCCCGCTCTTCCTCATATTTTTTCTACAAGTTCAAAAATTTATTATATAAGAGATCTAAAAAAATCGAAATTTATTGAATTATGTTTCATTATTTACTTCAATTTCATAAAGGCGGGGAGGCGGCATGGCACCCTTCTTAGTCCAGCAATGTGCCATGAGTTTCAATGGCGTGACCCGTTTTTTCACGGGTCCAGATCCTTCCTACACGGATTTCAAAGTTAATAAAAATATATATATACATAATGGTATGGAATGGAAATAATTTTAACTAAATAGAGTTTACCAGATCTTTTTTATGTTGACTTTGGGGTTTGCGGCCCCCGTGCCATTGAACTTCCTTGGCTTTCTCGGAAGCCCGGTTTGCCTTGCCCATTTCGCTTCTCAGCAAAAATGAGGCATCCGTAGCCCAGTGGCGGCAAAGCATCTCCCACACATCATCGCCAAGGAACTTTGGCTTTTTACCCGTAGACCGGGCGGTCCTAAAAGTGGGTCTCAACCACCCAGAAATCCTAGAATTGTATTCTTTGAGAATCGCTTGGTCTAGGGCAAAATGCCAACGATGGGAAGCCTTCATGAAAAACATTGATATATCATCATTTCTTAAATTTAAGTTACTAAAATGTAACAAAAATATTTATTTTTACCTTGAACAACCGCCACCATAGTTCACGAGTGGCCGCCGGAACCTCACCATAAGTCGACCACGGCCCGGTGAAATGACCACAAACAATAGCCTTGATTCTATTCAAGACCTCGGAATCGCTTCAAAAAATTGATAATTGATAAAAACAATTGTATTAATTCTTAGATAAAGAGATTATACTATTTTATATTAGAGAATGTTAGTTTTTTATTACCTATGGATCGATTGAGGTGTCACCTCAAGCGAACCGGGATTGTGGCGCTCTTCTTGAGTGGGGGGGGGGGGGGGGGGCATATATTGCACGAGATGAAGGAGGTGCATGAGATGATGCCCCCTCCCCATGCACGCTTATATGAGCGTCTGATTGTTCGGAGGGAGGAGTTTGGACATGTCCGTCAAGAGCTTGTCCTTCGTCGGGATTGATATCATCATTGATATCACGATCAGCATTTGAGGCCCGTCGTGAATTCTGACGCCCACGACGAGCAATGGCTGAAAGGCGGCGTTCGTGCTCACTCATCTAAAATTATTGAGAAATAATATATAGAACATATTAAACTGGTGTTTAATATGAGAGGTCAAATGATATTATTTTTATGTTATGGAATTTAATTGTGTTAGATATTATTTTATCAAACCTTATAAAATCAGTTTATGGGGTTTTTGTGTAATATGATATTTTAAACTTAATGAGTTTCCCTATTTGGTTATCAAACTTTGAAATATAGAACACATTAAACTTGAGTTTAATATGAGGGGTAGAATGTGTTTTTTGTATGATTTTTATGTTATTGAATTTCATGATGTTAGGTATTATTTTATGGTGTTTTTGTGTGGTATGAAACTTTGATAAATATAACATATTAAACTTGAGTTTAATATGAGGGGTCGAACAAGTTTTTTGGATGATTTTTATGTTATGGAGGTAACTTGTGTTGTGTATATTTTTTATGAAACCTTATATAAAATCAATTGATCAAACTTTTTAATTTAAACTAATAAAATCAGTTTTTCCCTATTAAATTATAAATCATCGAAAATCAGTTTTTTGCATTAATTTAGAAAAATACAATTTATTACATCTTGTATTTGGTATTATTTATAAAAAACAGTTTTCTAAAATCAGTTTATGAAGTTTTTGTGTGGTATAATGGTTTAAACTTATTAGTTTCCTATTTATTCATCAAACTTTGAAATATAGAACATATTAAACTTGAGTTTATTATGAGGGGTAGAATGAGTTTTTTGTATGATTTTTATGTTATTGAATTTAATTGTGTTACGTATTTATCAATCTTTGAAATATAGAACATATTAAACTTGAGTTTAATATGAGGGGTAGAATGAGTTTTTTGTATGATTTTTATGTTATTGAATTTAATTGTGTATGGTATTAATTTATAAAAAAACAGTGACCTGATTTTTAAAATCTATAAAATCAATTTTTTCAAAAAAAATTTAAAAATCAGTTTCATTTTTTGTTTATTCATGAAACCCATAAAATCAATTTTTCATGAAAC
Organism: Cuscuta europaea; assembly: GCA_945859875.1. Lineage (NCBI taxonomy): Eukaryota > Viridiplantae > Streptophyta > Magnoliopsida > Solanales > Convolvulaceae > Cuscuta > Cuscuta europaea. The sequence goes on from CAMAPE010000004.1 coordinate 14,428,283, forward strand.
ATATGAAATCATTTTCGTATTATATAAACAAAAACAGTTTGTTTGGTTTTTTATTTCTATTTTAATATATAAAATACATTTTTTTACTTCATTTCTGTTTTATGTTATTTATGAAACAACGTTTTATTTAAAATAAAATATTATAATATCCGAAATTTTTTAAAAATCAGTTAAATAATCCAAAATTTTTTAAAGTGTTTTATAATATTAAAAAAATAATATAATATCCGAAATATTATAAAAAAAAAATTAACAGTTTCATTATTTTGTTGGGTTAGACATGTTAAATAAAATTTCCCAGAAATCTGTCATGCAAAATAAAATTTGTAAACAAACAAATGTTCTTATTAAACAAATCATCGTTTATAAATGAAATTATGACTAACCTTTCAAATCTGTACATCCAACGATAGAAGACGGGCCCTCCATTCAAAGCCTCATACGGAAGATGTATTAGAAGATGTTCCATTACATCAAAAAATGATGGGGGCAGTATCTTTTCCAGATTACACATCAGAATAGGAACAGTGTCTTCTAGTCTCCTCAGGGATTCGGCATCCAAAACGGCGGAACATATCGACTGAAACAATTGACTGATTTCGGTAATACAGCCCCAGACGTCTGCAGGAAGCATCTCTTTCAGTGCAATCGGTAGAAGTCGTTGCATGATTACATGAGCATCATGAGTTTTCATGCTCGACGTCATTGTTTGTTTGTCCAAGTCCACGCATCTTGACAAGTTAGAACAATAGCCATCTGGAAAGTTCAGAGAAACAAGCCACTCTAATATTGATTCCCTTTGTGGGGCTGTGAGTTGGTAGACTGCTCTTGGAATTTTTTTACCCACGTATTCTAGATCGACGGCGAGTTCGGGTCTGTCGCACCAAATTGTCATGTCTTTTCTAGATGCAAGACCATCTTTGGTTTTGTGGGTAAAATCCATAACCGTGTTAAATATATTGTCAAAGACGTTCTTCTCAACGTGCATGACATCTAAATTGTTACGAATGAGAAGGTCCTTCCAATACGGCATCTCCCAAAATATACTCCTCTTTGTCCACTTATGGGTATCACAATACCCATTTGGCTCCCCGTGGGGTTGCTGCACGGCCGTAGGAAAACGTCGAACCCGGTTAAAAACTTGTTCACCTGTAAGTCTCGGAGGAGGGGGATCTCGTACCACTCTTCCGGCAATAAAAGACTTCTTGTCCTTTCGATATCGATGGTTCATAGGCAGAAACTTGCGGTGACAATCAAAGTAACTTGGTTTCCCGCTAAATTTGAGCCAATTGGCCTCTGATTGATCCATACATATCGGACATCCCATAAGACCGTGTGTGCTCCATCCTGAAAGCATACCATAAGCAGGGAAGTCGCTAATGGTCCAAATGATGGCAGCTTTCATGATAAACATCTGATCTCTCGAAACATCATAAGTTGGTGTCCCAATGGCCCAAAGTTCTTTCATCTCCTCGATCAGGGGTTGGAGATAGATGTCTATCCTTTTTTTAAGATCCGAGGGACCTGGACAAATTAAAGTTAAAAAGATGAAATGACTTTTCATGCACATGTCGGGAGGAAGATTATAAGGAGTTAACATGACTGGCCAACATGAAAATTTCTTCCCAAACTTTCCAAAAGCAGCAAATCCGTCTGAACACAATCCCAGTCGCACATTCCGTGGCTCCATTGCAAACTGAGGATGACAACGGTCAAAGTGTCTCCAAGCTTCACAGTCGGAAGGGTGAGACATCAAACTCTCTTTGGTTTCGTGCTCAACATGCCACGTCATGTGTTTCGCAGTAGCATTTGAAGCATACATCCTCTGCAGGCGTGGAGCTAGAGGGAGGTAAAACAATTTAGACAATGCAGACCTTTTTCGTGGTTTTTTTCGTCTATGAGGAACAGGCTTGTATCTCTCTCCACCACAGAACTTGCAGGTCTCAAGTGCCACATCATCCTTCCAGAACAACATACATCCTTCTGGGCACGCATCAATTTCTATACAAGGAAGCCCCAACTGAGACATTAATTGTTTCATTTTGTAATATGAATCAGGAAGATTATGGTCACGCGGTAACATTCCTCCAAATGACTGCAATAACCTAGACATGCAAGATTCAGGAAGATTGTATTCAGATTTAATGTTCATCAACTCTGTAACGGCGGATAGCTGAGAGTATCCCTCACAATCAGCATACAGAGGCTGATCAGCAGCTTTTAAAACATCTTGAAATCTTTCAGCTAAGTCTTCAATATGAGGAACATGAGAATTCGGATACTCATCCGCAGCAGACTGATAAAAGGTCTGATCTTCATCCGCATCGGGTTGATACGAGGTCGAAGCTTCGGGAAGATCGTTAAATGGCTGTGGTGGGTTAAACTGCATCGTTGAAGCACCGTATACATCATATGCCATTCTTTGATCCCACGTCATTTGATCATAGTCTCCCCATCCACTCATCTCGGTAGGGACGTTACGAGATGAACCCACTGTTTGCGGTAAAAGTGATGGATCGAAAGGTTCGCCATGAGAAGTCCAATTATAATAATTGGCAACGAAACCTTTTTCGTACAAATCCCACACAACTTGGTCGACATCTTTAAATTGAAGATTTTTACACTTTGTACATGGACATCTGATTTTATCTCCATCCATATAATTCTTCTGTTCTTGTGCAAATTTAATAAAATCTTCAACACCATTCAAAAATTCACTGCGTATTCCATAGTTATCGCGATGTTTTTGGTACATCCAACTTCTGTTTTGTCTATACATTATGCCTGTATATATATTATAATCAAAATAATATATAAGTACATTAATATTATTAATTAACTAAAAGCAGTACATTATTTAATTTGTGGCATTAATTATTTGAATTAACCAACTTTAATTTGTGACATTAACTAAAAGCGTTGATTTACTAATATTTAACTAATAGTAATATGTTAATGGCATTGATCGTTTTAATTATTAACTACTAAAGTTTGAATCCTAACTGAAATCACTACAAATCCTAAATTATGTATTAACAATAATTAACTAATAAACAAATTAAACCTAATCATCATCATTGATCAATTAATTAACTAATATTTAAATCTAACTAATATTATCAACTCAAATTCCTCAATGTTTTAACTTAATTAATTAGTTAATTAATTTACATTTAACTAATATTATTGTTAAATATTATCTCATTAATAATTCACAATAATAATTCACAATAATAATTCACAATAATAATTCACACTAAACTAAATAAAAATAAAGTTTCAACCCGGCCTAGCTATATATATTATGCATCCCATTAACAATAATTAACTAATTTAACTTATTAATTAGTTAATTTCCATTTAACTAATATTGTTAAATATCATTAATTCACAATAATATATAATTCACACTTAACTAATAAAGTTTGAATCCTAACTTAAATAACTACAAATCCTAAATTATGCATTAACAATAATTAACTAATTAATAAACAAATTAAACCTAATCATCATCATTGATCAATTGACTAATATTTAAATCTAACTAATATTATCAACTCATCAAATTCTAAACCCATTTCCTCAATGTTTTAACTTAATTAATTAGTTAATTTCCATTTAACTAATATTGTGAATTATTATTGTGAATTCACAAAAATAATTCACAATAATAATTCACACTAAACTAAATAAAAATAAAGTTTCAACCCTAGCTATATATATTATGCATCCCATTAACAATAATTAACTAATTTAACTTATTAATTAGTTAATTTCCATTTAACTAATATTGTTAAATATAATTAATTCACAATAATATATAATTCACACTTAACTAATAAAGTTTGAATCCTAACTTAAATCACTACAAATCCTAAATTATGCATTAACAATAATTAACTAATTAATAAACAAATTAAACCTAATCATGCATTATCATCATTGATCAATTAACTAATATTTAAATCTAACTAATATTATCAACTCATCAAATTCTAAACCCATTTCCTCAATGTTTTAACTTAATTAATTAGTTAATTAATTTACATTTAACTAATATTATTGTTAAATATTATCTCATTAATAATTCACAATAATAATTCACACTAAACTAAATAATAATAAAGTTTCAATCCTAGCTAGCTATATTAATTATGCATCCCATTAACAATAATTGCTAATAAATAATAATTGGTGATAATTAATAACCTAATAATTAAGCTAGCTAACTAATTAATTAAATCACTACAAGTCACTAATTAATTAATCTATAATAAGCTAGCTAATACTTAAATCATCACTACACATCCTAAATTATTATGCATTAATAATAACAATAATTTAACTAATTAATATTTATATTTAAATTTAACTAATTAAATTACGTTAATAGTTTAATAATATATTGTTAATAATATGAAAATTAACATGACCTCACTCAATTACGTTAATAGTTTAAATAAATGAACAATAACTAACCTCACTAATTAATTATTAAGCTAATAATTAATTATTACTATATAAAGAAAAAAGAATCCTAACCTCACTAATAATAATTAATTAATTAAGCTAATAATTAATTTATCACACAATTAAAAGAAATTAATTAAAATGACATACCTTATCAGCATAAACTCGGAAAATGATGAACTGACGGATTACATCATTCAATCTTTAAACCGATACTACATCACTCGAATCTACGAATTTTTGAACTGATTGTTGTTCTTGCAATTGTAATGGACGATGGAGTTGGGTTATATAAAAAAATTTGTCACGGATTTGTCACGGATTTATCCGTGACAAATCTTTTTCTGTACCGCATTATTAAAGGTTACCGCTGGAAAATCAATAATTGAGTTTTTTTTAAATTTGTCACGGATTTGTCACGGATTTATCCGTGACAAATCTTTTCCCATACCGTATTATTAAAGGTTACCGCTGGAAAATCAATAATTGAGTTTTTTTGAAATTTGTCACGGATTTGTCACGGATCTGTCCGTGACAAATGCCCGGAAGCAAAAAAGTATTCACCGGAGTAAAAAACCGGTCGCCGGAGTAAATTTGTCACGGACCAAATCCGTGACAAAATATTGTCACGGATTTTGTCACGGATAAATCCGTGACAAATAATTTTCGTGACAAATCCCAGAATTCCGTGACAAAGCCCGTGACAAATTTGTCACAGCCGGAATCCGTGACAAAAATCCGTGACAAACGGCGTGTTTTTTTGTAGTGTATATACATTTTTGTTGTACTAATCAACATATATTTTAATTTTATTTTATTATGCACACTGGTTATAGCGACAATTATAATAAATTGTAAAAGAATAAAATAAAGTGACAAATTCATTCATCTTCAGAAAACTCAATTAAAATTGAGTAAAGTCTAGAATGTTTTGAACATCAAGTGTCATTAACACATATAGTCCAAATTGACATTTTAACTAATATTCGAGTTGCTAGTCTTAATTCTGAAATGTAAATAAGCAAACCAAAAATGAAGAACGAAAGTAGCACTAAACATTAATTGATCCTATTGAAATGAACATTTACTTTTGGTCAATTGATGAGTTCTCCAATCAATATGTCTTCAAACTTCTCATCCCTGTCATATAGGTACTCACTATCATCAAAGATCTCATCAATAATGATACTATAAGCTTCCTCATTTGGTGGAGCTTCCATATTTAAGCGACCATAAGCAATAACTTTTCTCCTTAAGTTTTCCAAAAAACATGTCATTGTCGTTAGGCCAGATTTGCCTCACTGAAATAGTGAAATGTAATCATTAAAAACATTAATTGCTAAGCATACGCAGTCGCCAAAGGAGGAATCTGAAAGAAAGATAGCCTGAAAAATGTTGAGATTGATCAACAATATAATTCTATCTAAAAAATCTAACTAAAGGAAAGCCTTGCAATTCTGTTTAACATATAATGATGCTCTACTGAATGAGCTAGAATAGATAGAACAACAAACCATAGGCATCAATGGAAAAACAAAGAACTTCCTACATAAATGATACCTACATAATTACTCATGTAGAGGGAGTGAATTAAACCCCAACCTGTGGAAATGATGCATAGCAAAGAGACTAGTTTTAATACAAATAGTCATTTCTATTTCTATCAGTTCTATGTTTCAATAAAATTTAATATTTCTCCTACTTTATTTTACTTCAACCACGCATCATTTTTAATCTCTTTTTTTCTATTTCATTTTTCTTTCCACAATTTCTTTTATTTCCTACCAAGCTAACACTATCTAAATTGTGTAAGAAATGTTATGACCTCTGCAATTTTAAAAAATTGTATTTCATCTTAAAGAATTCGAGCCGTGTTCTACTCAATTGTTGTACTTTTTACGATTACAATCTCTATAAAAATGTTTATGTTTTTAAAGTGAAAAGTTTTATTAGAAAAGGGAGGATGAAAGTGTATGAATAACAAAAACATCTTCTGTATAGGTTTAGAGAACAAAGAAACAAACCTAAAAGCTAAAAGCTTGTAAAAGAGCATGAGCAGCCAAGAACAAACCAAGAAGTTTATCTGAGAAGTATCACGAAACTCTTGTGATTGTGGAGATTTTGTTGCATTACTTTGGACCAGTTGCTTCGATGTGGCTACTTCTTCTCTAAGTATTATTATTTCATTGTTAATCACTTCATGTTGTTGCTTTTCTTTACGAACAATTTCTCTAGAAGGACCTGAAGCACGTATCTCAGTCTTTGTAACACCTCCACGCATACCATGTACATAGCCCTTTCCATTAGGCCCACATACCTAAAACAAAAATGCATCTTCCATTGATGTACATCATCATAAGAGAAATGCAGGATTGTAATACTATATACAATAATAACACAAACCATCGCAACAACATCATGATCCACATCTTTTTGTCCCAAATATGGATCATCGGCTGCAAGCCTTCTAATTTGATCCTATAAGACACCAACAAGATATACTCACTCATACAAGCCTAGCTAAATGAACTTTCATTATCATTTTTATACAAGTACTACACTTACCAAGCCTTCACTCGTGCTCATGGAGGTAGAACCAACCTTTCCAACATGTGTGACCACATACAATTCAGTTCTATTGATGTCCCCAGTAAGACATTCCATTTTCTATAAACACACAACAATAGAAAAGGATGTGCCAAATTCCATAACACAATATAACTGAGTCAAGACAATATCAAATTTATGAGAAGTATATTAGTTACCATTTTGTGAGCTATCCTTACACATCCAGTCCTACCCGATGAATGTAGTCACTTAGAGCATCCCTTTGCTTTTCTGTCCTTTTCACACTGACCCTTGTCTGTTTTCGTAAAGCAACACACAATGAACTCTTGGTCTGTTTTTTTATCGACATCTGTTTTATACTTGTCATACTTCTTACAAAGTGATGATTTCCAATTTTTCAAGCGATGTTTGCTTTTCTTATCACTTTTTTCCTATACACTTCTGGCACGGAATACTCATACTACAATATTAATGAGAGAAGATATGTTACATAAGTTAAGAAATACAGAAAATACTTCAACCAATCTACTTACAGTAACATTGTTCCATATGATATTCATGATAATAGAACTCACATCCTTTCATGATTTGATTGCAGATGAACAATGTGTCTTCACCATTTTTTCAACCGTAGTTGAAAACGTCTATGATCCAAGACCTAGAGGCTGCCCATATTCGTTGATCACGACATCCTTTTTTGTACCTAACAAAAGAATCAATTTTTAAATAATTAATGTATAATAACATATGAAGCACAGATACTTCACTATAGTATTTTACTAGTGTAACCCCCGGGGCATGCCCGGTAGTGTTAATTTGATATGGATCAGGTGACAACTACTAATAACATTGTGAACTATTCATAGGATATGATCGAAATTTTGCCTATAATCGATTTCTTTTACTCCCTCCGTCCCTTTATATTTATACACGGTAATGTTGATCGTATGAAAATGATATGAAAATTTTATTCGTTAAAAATACTATCATAAAAGTATAAATTTATTAAGTTTCACATAAATATATTAATTAAAAAAATGGATCAAAGTTTATCATCTTTGACTGAAAAAGTCAAAGATGGCGAAATAAAGAGGAAAGGGGGTAGTATGAACTAACCACCACCATGGAATACGGGTGAGGAATCACAATCTTTTAGAGTTGAAGTTGTGGTTATATTGTGATTTATGTGCTTATTGTTGTACTACGTAATAGCAATTAATTATTTATAAAGCTAATTATATGATGCAGGATAATAATAATAATAATAATAATAACAATAATAATAATAATAATAAAACTTTCTCTCTCTACTTTCTCTCTCTTCGCTCCGGCGATCACGGCGGATTGTTGAGTTGCAGAGGGGGAGATCGAAATCCCCTCCTGTTTCTCTTGATTCTTCATGATTCTTGGTTCTTTCCAGCCGTTTCTCTTCTCAAGCTTGCTTCGTTTTGCTTTTCGTCGTTTTCTTGGTGAACCAGACTTCTAATTAGTTGAGTTATTTCCCGACGCGCCGTTTGGGATTTAATCCAACCAATTTTGGGTCTGTTTCTTCTCTCGATTATGTCTGGCAAGGGTTTGAATCTGGTTGGGGAGGATGATTCTGCGGATGGCTTGTTTTCTCCTGGTTCGATTTCTGGGGTTGATCCGGTCCCTAATTCTCAAATTGGGGCCAATAAACCTGGGGCCAAAGTCATTCATTGTCCATTTCGTTGTTTTGACAATTGTACTGACGGGGTTAATGGCAGGGGATTGAAGTTTACTTCGTTTTACAAACATCTTGAGGATTTCCATTTTGTTCGTGGTGCAGGTCATGAAATCTGTAGGGGTAGAATGTGCAATGATCCAGATGTCTGGGCAGCCTGGGAATCAGTCCTACAAGAGATGAAATGTTGGCTGTGTACTGAATGTATGAAGCTTCATTCTTGGAGTAAAGGTTGCAGTAGATATGATATTGAAGCACCTCTAAAATTGGGAGTCCTGGATTTCCTTATTCATGGGTTGGACAAGCCTTTACTTAAATGTGCAGAACAGGTTGAAACTTCTTGTAATTCTCTTCACCTTAATGTAGAACTACTTGACCTTGTTTTCTGTACACAGACCTATACTACTAGGCATATCCCCTCTCAATGTAGACTTGCATTTTCCAGAGCTTTTCAATTCACTATGGATAGAGTTCTTCTTAACCCTATGGATATTGCAAGTTGGGTCAGATTGCTTCTTTTTCCTATCTGCATATTGAGGGTTTATTCCCCTAAATCTAGTGCTGAGCAAAGGTCTGGGAATAGGAGAAAAATGCAGGTTAAGGCTATTCATCAAGCTCTACACAAATGGGGGACAGGTGATGGATGCCTTGACCTTGTCCAGGATTTGTTGGATGAACACAAGGTTCACTCTAGGTCACCTGCTAAAGCTGTGAAGGATCAGGCTAATGTCAACATTCAGCTCTGCAAAAGGAAGCTTGCATCAGGGGCTTATACTGCTGCTATTAGAATTTTGACTTCTAATGGGGTTGCTCCATATAATGAAAACACCCTAGTAGTTCTCCAATCCAAACACCCTTTTGCCGCTCCCCCTGTTATATCTTCTGGTATTATGAGTGAGCAACCTCTTATTGCAGACTCAGAAATGGTGTTTAGTAGACTTCGTAGTTTCCCTAAGGGCACTAGCTGTGGTAGGGATGGGCTTCATGCCCAACACATGATTGATGCTCTTACAGGCCCTGCAGCTGCTATTGCAAATGAAGTTCTTAACTCTATTACTTCTATTATCAATCTCTTATTGTCAGGAAACTGCCCCTCACAGCTAGGGGGTTTCATTGCTAGTGCTCCCTTGACTCCTTTGCTGAAACCTGATGGAGGTATTAGGCCTATTGCTGTTGGTACTATTTGGAGAAGGCTTGTGTCTAAGGTGGCTGCATCTATGGTTAACAAGAAGATGGCATCTTTGTTGGGTAATTTTCAATTTGGTGTGGGTATTAAATGTGGTGGGGAAGCTATCTTACACTGTCAACCGATTGGTTTATGAAATTGGCAAAGATGACTCCAAATCTATGCTTTTGGTTGATTTCCAGAATGCTTTCAATATGGTTGATAGGTCTGTAATGCTTCAGGAAGTCCTTAAACAATGCCCAAGCATTTATCATTGGGTTCGTTTTTGTTATTGCTCTCCTGCTAGATTGTATTATAATACCCATATTCTTGCTTCCTCACAAGGAGTGCAGCAAGGTGACCCACTTGGACCCCTTTTGTTTGCTCTCACTTTACACCCTCTTGTTGTTAAGATTTCACAATCTTGTCAGCTTGATCTCCAGGCTTGGTATTTGGATGATGGCACTTTAATTGGGGATACTCTTGAAATTTCTAAGGCCTTTTATATTATCCAAAAGGAGGGCAAGGGTAGGGGTCTGGTTTTAAATGTTGAGAAGACTGAAGTTTATTGGCCTACTCCTGATCCTCGCAGGTTACATAGAGGTGTCTTCCCAGGTAATATTAGCAATCCTGATGCAGGGGTTAAGTTGCTTGGTGCTCCAGTCAGTTTGAATCCAGTTTTTTCTGAGGAGATGGTCCTTGCTAGAACTCATAAAGCTCTTAACCTTATGAAAGCTGTAAGTTCTATTAAAGACCCTCAATGTGAGTTGCTTCTTTTAAGAAATTGTATTGGAGTTTCTAAGCTGTACTTTACCATGAGAACCACATGCCCTGAATATGTTCTACCTGCTCAGTCTCTTTTTGATGATTTCCTATACAAGTATTTGCACAACCTGATTATAGGAGAAGGTGCTGGTTTTGGCCCCTTGCAGTATAGATTGTCTACCTTGCCTATTCATGATGGTGGTTTGGGGATCTATTGTATTCAGGACACTCTTGTTTATTGTTATTTGGCTTCTCAAATACAAACCAAGAATTTGCAATCTTAGATTCTTTGTAATTCCTCTCTTCCTGGTGTTTTTCCACCCTTGCAACAGGCTCTGACTATCTTTAACCAAAGTTGTGGTCTTCTTGATACTCAAGAACTTACTGATATTGCCCCACACCCTATGAAAAAGTTGGCTTTACAGTATTTTTCTTGTGTTATTAAGAACTTGGCTTCCAACTTTAATATGAGTTGCAGAGACATTGCTTTGTGGAAGTGTAATAAACTGAATCATGCTTTAGATTTCCTACTTGCTATCCCTGCAGAAGGATTAGGACGAACCATTTGTCCTAGGCAGTTTACTGCTATCTTATCTTACAGGCTTGGCATTCCTCTTTTCCAAGAGGGAACTTCTTGTTCTTGCTGCTTTGGTAAAATGGACATTTGGGGGGATCATGCAGTCCATTTTTCCAGTTTGATTGGACCCAAATACAGACATAATCTGGTGAGGGATACTATTGCAGATATGTGTTTCAGAGCTGGTATTGCACACAAGGTAGAGGCTTCCCTGGGTTTCCTAACGCAGCAAGGGTCCAGTGCTAAACCTGCAGATATTCTTTTGTATGGATGGGACAATGGTACTGATACATGTTTAGATGTCACGGTTGTATCACCCTTTGCTGGAGATGTGGATTTGAATCACTTCAAAACTGGCCTTGCACTTACCAGAGTTGTTGATAGGAAACAACATAAATACTCAGAGATTTGCAAACTAATGGGCACAGTTTTGGCACCTTAGGTTTTTCAACCTTGGGGGAAATTGGATCTGAAGCTGTTTTGTTTCTTAATAGGATCAAGAGTCATATTTCTAGGCATGACTCTACCTTAAATGTGGGTAATTTTCTTTTTATTAGGGTTGGTTTAGCTATTCAAAAGGGTATTGGAGCGCAACTTGTTGCTAGGCTCCCTACTTGTCATTTGTAATTTCCAACCTTGTTTATCCTAATAAAATGCCCCTTGTCATAATAATAATAATAATAATAATAATAATAATAATAATAATAATAATAATAATAATAATAATAAGAAGAAGAAGAAGAAGAAGAAGAAGAAGAAGAAGAAGAAGTGTTGAATTGAATTTGGGAATATGTGGAGTTTGCGATTTTACATTATTTAGGATATTCACGAGTATTATTGGTGTTCTACGATTAGAGTCCCGTTCACGTGAACTAAAGTTTCATTATTTAAAAATTTGGTCTTGAAATAGAGCCTCACTCAAATGTGTAAGATTAAATTTGTATGATTAGAGTCCTATATATTACGTGTATTTGAGCCTCATTATTTAAAGAACTTGATGTTGTACGATTAATTTGGAAACTGAATTGATATGCTATATATTCCGAGAATTGTACTCCATTAATATGGTCGATATTAAGAAGTTGTTTTATTCGTCTGATATGAATATTTATGATTTAAAATTTTTAAGATCTTTGTGATCTGATCCGATTTTTTTCTGATATGGTCTGATAATCATGTATGATCCCGCAATATGAATCTTTCTGATCTGAGTTGAATTTTTCATATCTGATCTGAGTTTTTCTGATTTTGATCCGATCTGAATCATTCCGATTTTGATCAAAATATTTTTTGTGTGATTGAGTGTTTATTAGTATTATTAAGTTATTATTATGATTGTCATTGTCATTGTTATTATCATCATATTTATAATTATAATTATCATTGATAATAACCATAGTAATAACATATGATGTTAAATGAATAACAATAACATACAAATAATGATTATAATAATAATAACATTATAATAATATCAATGAAAGCAACTGATGGTACTATGGGCCTGACCCATAGCCCAGATATAGAAACGAATACTTAATTCCGATCCAGCCCAGACAAAGGATTAATGAGGAAGCCATAAAAGCCTAAACAGGGGATCCAAATCCACCACGAGACTGGACACGCTTGAGCCGACCTGGACAGCAGGCGTCAGGCCCAGTGGTCAGCCTGTGGAGGTCGGACTCTCCCTAAGGCTCAAGAACGAGTCGCAAGGGCCCGAACAGGGGGATCCAGGTCCATCATGAGATCAACCACACCTGAGCCAACCTGGACAGCAGGCGCCAGGCTCAGCGGAAATCCCTTGGAGGTCATACTCTTCCTAGGGATTACGTGTCAATAGTTCCATAACGGATGAGCATAAGTGGCATCAGAAGAGTCATGAGCACAAAGGAGGCATTAAAGAAGAGTTATCGCAGGAACGTTACAAGAGTCCTACTATATTTAGAGTGATTAATTACAATAGTTAAGTCTTCTATTAATTGTACCATACAACACCTATAAATACTCTTGTACATCTCTTATAAAAAGAAGACCTTTCCAGATTAATAATATTGTTATTACTTTCTTTCCTACGATCAATGAATATTTGATAGATCAAGCTCTTGTTGCTAGAATTATATTCCACCAGCAACCTATAATAATAACCTACAAAAATATTTAGATTGGATCGGAATCAAAAATAACCTTTCTGATTTGATATGAGTGTTTCTAGTCAGATCTAAATTATTTGGAATTAATCTGATCTGAATTGAACTTTTTAGACTAATCAGATTTATCTTTTTGTTTGATCTGGTCTGAATAAACCAAAAATAAGTAATATCAGGTAAACAATAAGAACATGCATAAGAGTATCAGAATAGCTTCTAAGGATATGCTATTTACAATTTTTATCTTAATTTTTATCTAGACTTTTCCATTAGCCATTCCATCTCTATTACAAACTAACAAAATGTTTTAATGTGTGGAGTCTACATAATGTAAAGTGTTAGTGTTGGGATAATGGGATCGACATAGATCGGCCCATTACCCTCGGTCTTTTCTCGATCGTCTGTGTTTATGAGAAGACGCTCGTCCTCAGAGTACCGCTGCCCAGCACAGATCTGGGCTTCGGCCTGCAAATTTACGAGAACCGCACGGATGACGCGTCTAACGTTATTCAGGTCCATCAGGGCGCTCGGCCCTTGTTATGGCGGGAAACCAAGATAATGGCGGGAACCAAGATTTGGTGGTTCACAAAATTCATATCAGAAACGTTCAAGCAGGGGGGAGAACACCTTCTGATACGAACTACGAAGTACTTTTTTCACTTTTTCATGAATTGCAAATATTCTAATAATAATGGTGATGTTAAGCGAAAGAAAACTGGGCCAACTAGTGCCGCTTCAAAATACGAATCAATAAATATCGTCAGTCGTTTTGCACAAAATGTATCACTAATATGACCTGATAGCAGATAGCTCATCAACAAAATATTTCGACATTACTTGAAGTTCTCATCAAATGTTTGTATTTGGTGATACCGGTCTTTTCACGCTTTGTATGCTGAATTATTTTTGTACTTTTCTTTTCAATCCGTCCCAAATTTATCTCTTCTTTCCCTTTTTAGTAAAGAATTTGTGGTTCACAATCACTATTACACATTCTTACACATTTCTCTTTCCTCTGCACAACTCTCCACTATATATTTTTCACTATCTTAATATGTCTGCCAATTATACTTGTGAAGATAAATATGGGACGGAGGGAGTAGCAAAAGTACTACGTATAAGGCATCGCACAATTGAAAATATAGAGAATCATAGAAAAACAAATGAAATGTATATACTAGTATATAATTTCACTATATTTCCTCAAATAAAAGATGTTAGCTTTAAATGAAAGTTCAAAGCAAATTAAATTGCAAGAACAGGACTATAAGATTCAAAACTTCAAATATGAGCGAGTAATATTTCCTACTCATGTTCAACTTTTTTCATACTTTATACTCCGTAGAAAATACTCTTAAATATTAAATATTGATATTTTTATATTTGCGAACATAACTCGCTTAGGTGTTCGAAACTAAAATTCGTTTGACAAACTAATATTGGCTGAGTCGACTGAACCTGCTGAAAATTGATAAAGTTTTGACTAAATTGATTGAATTGACTGAATCTGTTGAATTATGAACTAATTATACTGAGTATTTAAACTATACTTCGTCTTTGATTAATAAAATAAATAAAGGAGTGTACGTGCGTACGAGTGTATGAGTCCATTGTCATTCTGTTGACTGAGTCACCGTGACTAACCTTCCCACCATCCTGTCGGATCGGGGTGGGGGTTCCTGAGGTGGGAGATTCCGCCTTTTGGAATAAAGGATTGAATAATGAGGAATTGAGGGAATAATTAGAAAATGTACTGCAGATGTGATGGGAAGATTTGCATTGCAGTTTGAATATGTTGATTCGTTCCTCTAATCCACACCCACCCGTGAAAGGCACTTAATGTTGGACACTGATTTCCGAGTACGGTGGTCGGTGGATATGATCTGTTTTTTTCCTTTATTACTTCCCGTCAAATAAAGTTGGTACTACGTCTCTTGGTCCAACGGGATGCTGAGGATCAAGAGACTAGACTTGTGAAGACAGAGTAATCAAAGTAGTTATAACATGCTTATACATAATAAGACAACATAGCTACGTAGATTATAACAGAAAATTGTCCATTTCTTTCCATCTCCACCAAATTCTCTCACAATCTTTTCTTATCCAAAGTTACACACAAAAGAAATGCACAAAAACCATCACTGGAAAAGGGTTTTTAAAATATTACTAAAATTAATTACAAAAATGATACTCTGAAATTAAAAGTCATTAGAGTGTATCATCATTATCGCTTGAGTGTAAAAGTTGAAAAGGAGTTACTATGATTAAAATTATTACTATAATCACTCGGAGCCGACCCTGAGGGTGTGTAGGGTGTCCAACCGCACAGGGCCCAATTTTTTTTGTAGTAATATACTATTACCTTCGTCCCAAATTGATTTGCAAATTTAACTTTTCTTGGTCAAACAATTTCATTTTATTTGCTTAATTAGGATGTCAATCTGATATGCGTCTTCTTGGATTGGATGAGAGTATGACTTTGGAGAGCAAAGTGGAGAGCGCACATCGAATCCATGTGGACGATTGATGTCTTGTCTACCTTTCCTCTCTTGTTTATTTTATCGTTTATCTTCCTTATCTTTTTATATTCTTATGTTATTTTTATCTTCTAGCTTTTTTATGTTCTTTTATTTATTTTTCTTTTATCTTGGTTATATTCATGTGTTATTATTGTCTTATATTTATGTATCTTTATTTTATTCATTTTATCTTACTTTTTTTTCCTTTTCTTGTCCGCCTTCTCTTTTTGGCATCGATATCATAGATCGGTTCATGTTAGCCGACCCCAAATTCTTTTGGGATTAAGGCTTGGATGTTGTTGTAATTAGGATGTCAATTTTTAATAATATTCTAATTTGGAATTTACAACTTTGAAGAGATATTAATATAGTTTCTGAATATATAAATTTTAATTATTAAAAATGGAATTAATTATCGATAGAAAGCATTGACTTTTTTTATTGGTTGACAAAAAAATGTTGACTTTGCAAAACAATTTGGGACGGATGGAGTAGTATTACTTAGAGCTGGAGCGTATATATAGGAACGAAGGAGTACTAAATCCTCCGTTTTCACCGGTGTGAGAATCTTAAGCTTTAGAAACTAAAAAGATAAGAAGTGAGACATGCGGGATTCGAACCTAGGTGAAAATAAAATCATGCACGCTGAATCTCTAAACATCAACTCACTAGACCGAATCAACTATCGTAACATATTCAATGACTAGTTTTTAGTATCCATCATCTACTAGTGACTTGTGACTCTGAAATAACTGTAGTAACTCTTGTTCAATTACTTGTACACTGTGATTAGTCATATTTTTGTTCAAAAACATAATTGGTCATATTCTTGTCCAGAGAAACTCTATTAGTAATATAAATGTCACTTTTTCAATAAAACTTAAACTCTTATTTAGAAACTCATCATATGTTTTACTCCTATTTAAGTAATTACTAAATTGATATTGGATAGTCATATCAACATGTATATATTATACTCCGTATAGAGTATATATTTGAGAAAACAACATACTCCCTCCGATTCTTAAACAACTTCTCACTTTCCTTTTCGGGATGTCCCGAAATTAACTTCACACTTCTTCTTATTTCCTTATTTGGCAAATTATCTACATCAAAACAATGCAAAACAGTGTCAAACAATGTCAAACAGTACCAAACAGTGTCAAACCGTGCACTTCACAGTAAAGTCTGATTTATTCTTAATCTGTGTGAAGTCAAATTGTGAAACTCTTTGAGAACCGGAATTAACTTCACACTCAGGGAGTAGTATTTTCCAGTAACCCGTTGTATTTATTTACTCATTTTTGTAGTTTAAAATGACTCCATCCATAGTCAAGTCTTCCATGCTTCCGGCACATGCATATTTCTTCCCACAATCGAAAGGATATTTGTATGCCCTTCTAGTCTCGCCCACCACCACTCCACAGTCCACACACAACCCCTCTCCTCCCGTAAAGAACCCCCGTCTCCCCCGCCCGGCCTCCCCAATAAACCCTGAAAGCGCAAACCCGTATTAATTCTACTCCTGAAATTGCTCAATTCCCGATATGGGCAACTGCTGTGTAAGCTCCGGCGTCAAATTGCCTCCACATTCTCAATCGGCGGCAAACTCCAACCGGAGAGCCTCCTCTCTCAGCCACCCGCTGCCGGAGGAGGAGACCGTCAAGGAGGTTCTCTCTGAAACTCAAAACCTCTCCAAGCCCACATTCCGCATCGACGACGGGCCCTGTAAACATCCACCAGTCACCCAAGATCAGGAGAAGCGCCAAGACGACGTCGTTCCCAAGAATCCCGCCGCCGCCGCAGCGGATTTGAAGTCCGGGGATCTATCCGAGGATTTCTCCGCCTCTGAGATCTGCAGCACTATCAGCGAGAGCGTTCCCATCATCACGGTAACGGAAAAATTGGATCTTGGGGATGAAGTCCGGCAGAGGTCCCCGGCGAAAGTGCGGAATCGGCCATTTCCTGAAGAGGCGAGAAGGGCGAGGTCGGCTGGTAGGTCGCCGTCGAGAATATCCCAACCGTCTCCGGCCAAAATCAGAGCAGGAGTAGGGCGGGATTCTCCCGGCCGTTCCCCGGCAAACGTGAAAAGGACTAACAACTATGAAAGAGTTGGACGAAGGTCGGTTTCTCCTGCGACGAGGACGGAAGACGGTGGTCCAAGAACTGGTCCGGGCTGGACCCCATCAATGAGAAAATCTGGGAAGTCACCGGGTCGGGTCAGATCAGATATCAGTGACAAGACCCGAATGTTGGGTAAAAGCTTTACCAGTAAAAACAATAAGGCCGACAGTAAAGAAAAGATGAAAACAACAGATACTAATGAATTGCTGGAAAATCCGCTGGTATCTCTGGAATGCTTCATTTTCTTATAAATAAAGTTTGACAACTTGAACTTATTTAAGCATAAAATGGGGCTTTTGGCCCTTTCTTTTGGGGTAAAGTTTATACCCAAAATGTAATGTGTTTGTTACAGGGAAAGATAAAATGTAATTATGTATATTGTAGACTTCCCAAGTGTTAATAAAAAATGGCACACAATTATTAACTACATATTGTAATGTGATTGATATTGGGAAAGATCAGTTCTCAGGTGGACATGAAGTTATTTATTAGAAGTGTGTACCTAATTATTACGTACTAGATGTACTGATGTATACAAAACCAGTTCTATTTATTTAGAAAAATGTGTGGTGTACACCTTCTATGTACACCTTTTGTGTACAGACGTCTGTCTCCAGCAGACGAGTTGTCTGTCCACAGACAAGTCATGTGTACACCATGCAAAGTTGATTTATTTATACATATCATATCTCCCTCTCATTCAACTTTAATGACTTTACTATTTTTGTAATGGATATAATTATATGGTGAAATTCATTTCAATAATTCGTTTTTTGACACAAGTAATTCAAACTTGTAAGATTGTGCACATAAATAGATTAAGTGAAATGGGGCTAATAGTTTGATCTTTTTGATATTGCTTTCATCTAAGTCCACATCTTGGGTACCATAGTACCATACATCTTCTCTTCGTGCTCCAACTTCCCCATCTCACACACTCTTCTTCTACTCCTATTTGAATTGATTTTTCTCATCTTAATCAAAAATTTTAATTTTATCTTCCTCCCACCCTCATACAAAAATACCTAACACACTCTTCTCCTCTTGAATCCGTTTTTTCTCATCTTAATAAAAATATTTAATAATCGCCACCCTTTGTTCATTATTTTGAAACCACGAGATACAATTGAGACATGATAATTAAGACAGGGTGCAGTGTTTGGGGGCTAGAGACTATAGGATTAGTTCATATTTGTGGGAGAATGAAAAGCTTAAAAAAGAGTGGGACAAAATGCCACTTGGGAACAATTTTTTTGGGTGAAATCTGTGAACTTAGAATAAATAAAAAAATACATTAGAGGCTGATGGTAGAAGGGGTAGAAAAAAAAGGCTACGTGCCATGTTTTATCTTGGGTTTTCATTGCCATTGTGCATCCATTTTGGGTGTTTGGATGAAACACTTTGGTCTTTTCGAGGGTGTTTGGCAAATGGCTGTTAGCTATTAGCTGTTGGCTGTTGGATGATTGATAACGTATTCTTTTGCCTGTTTTAATTAGCCGATCATATTAGCGGTTTGTAAAACAGTTTTTGGTTAAATGTCATTTATAATTAGTTGAAAACTTATTAAATGACTTTTGAGGACATAATTTTTTTTGTTAATGTTAGGAACCGGTCTTCATAAGCTATATAATAAAATCTCCGTTTTTGAATACTTATAGTTATAAACCTACCTCGTATTAAATTTTATAAGAATTGACATCATCAAGATAAAGAGATAAATCCAACTATAAGAAACATATCGTATGTCTCTGATCTTTACAATTTTGTTGGTGGGCTTGCACACACGAGTGCACTAGCTAGTAGCTAGGTCTTAACTTTATCAATATATCTAGGTTAAATAGGTTTTTGGTCCCTTCATATATGACACATTTTATTTTAGATCTTTGTAATTTTTGTTTTTCATCCCTGCAATATGCACTATTTTGGTTCATCTCTAATTTTGAAATCACTGTACTTACAAAAAAAATTATTTTCGGTTACATAAATCTACTAGAAATACTTGCAATTTTATAATTTTTTTGAGGCTATTATGAGTGTTAAAATAATGTAAAACCAAGTATACACATTTTAGAAATATCTATTAAAAACCTTCTTAAAAATAAAATTAAATATTTGTTTAATAACATGACAAAGAATCAGAGAAAATCTATTAATCAGGGTGAATTTGAGGTCAAGTGGAGGTCGTTATCATCGGTGATGGACTAAAAAGAAAATCAACGTAAACGGCAGGGACGAAAAACAAAAAAAAAATCAATTTTGTAGGGATCTAAAACAAAATGTACTGTATTTCCAGGGACCAAAAACATATTTAAACCGGTGCTTAACTTTTACAGTAATACGCGGAAAAATAAGAGAAGAAGAGGTATGTCACGGTATGTGTGTGAAACAGAATAAACCAAAAGAGTATTAATGTGAAGAAGAGGTATATACAGGGATATCGCAGACGGAAATATGCAGATCTTCGTGAAGACCCTGACAGGGAAGACGATCGCCCTCGAGGTCGAATCATCGGACACAATCGACAATGTGAAGACCAAGATCCAGGACAAGGAAGGCACCCCGCCGGACCAGCGGCGGCTCATCTTCGCCGGGAAGCAGCTCGAGGACGGCCGCGCCTTGGCCGATTACAATATCTAGAAGGAGTCAACCCTCCACCTTGTCCTCCGCCTCCGTGGTGGTGCGAAGAAGCGTAAGAAGAAGACCTACGCTAAGCCAAAGAATATGGTAATGTTTATATATCAACAATATGGATTTAAATAAATTAACAAGAAATTGCAGATTTTGGTGGATGAATTCTTCACGGGAACACAAAATTGATTTTAAATTACATCTACTTTATTTGCAATTATGTAAGGAACAGGTTCAAATACATCCGTGTACAATGATCATATAAACCCATTTAGTCTATAAAAGCAATCAATTTGGTCATTTTACTGGAAACAACCCTCTGCACCAGGTTAATTGCATTTTTGTTTTGTTTTTTATCCTTTTCATTTTCTTTTCTCTTTACTTTTCTTCATTTTTCTGACTTCTCTTCCCAATCTGAGGCTTCCAAGCTTCCACTTTTTGCTTCAATATAATATCTCTTTAGTTTCTTTGGTTATTTCTTTTGCCCATTGTTGCTAGAGTCTTTAGGATTGATTAGTTCATATTTGTGGGAGAACGATTCATCTCCTTGCTGCAAGCCACTCACAATGACGTTTGAACCCAAACATGATGGAAGTGGTGCGTGCTGAAATTGTCAAACTGCTGGATACAGGTATCATTTACCCCATCTCTGATAGTCAATGGGTAAGCCCGATTCATGTTGTCCCCAAAACGGGGGATGACTGTCACGAAAAATGAAAGGGGCAAACTTCTACCCAGTCGAACTGTTACCAGGTGGCGAATGGTAATTGATTATCGCAAACTGAATGAAGCCACCCGGAAGGACCATTTTCTCCTCCCCTTCATCGATCAATTAATAGAGAGGTTGGCAGGCCATAGTCATTATTGTTTTCTGGATGGCATGAGTGGATACTTCCAAATCCATGTCAACCCAGGAGACCAAGACAAAACTACGTTCACATGCCCTTTTGGGACCTTTACTTCACATGCCCATGGAACCAGCCGGGAGGGCCTCCTTCCTAGCTGCCGTGTCTGCTCAACTTGCTGGGACACATACTCCGATCCCTTCGGGATCCATCTGTGCTGGTACGTCTCCCTTCGTATCGTCCTGAGGACGCTTCCAAGTCTCTAGGGGTGATGTGACTCAAGCGTATGTGCTCCGCTTCCTGCGACATCAACCTCCAGAATCCCTGAGCCAAGTGTCAATAGCACGAGTGGTCTCCTAGAGTGCGTGCACCCCAACAACAAGCGATGTCAGGTCCCTGTGCGGAGCATGACCTGGTTCACCTTTGAGGTGATTATGGGTAGATGGCCTGTTACGACTGTAATCCAGTGTACCCCTCAAGTATCCATAATTGGAAACTTGATTCTAGAGATTTTCTGTGGATATCACCACCTAGCTCCTCACACAATGGATGTCAGGCAGTTCAAAGTGCTCTGTGTGAATGGAAAGTTGTATCTGGCATCATGTTCCCGCGGCAGTGCTACACAACATGTCTGCGCTGATGATTATTGATAAGCACAATAATTACTTATGTTTTACATAAGTGATTATAATTATCTGTACAAAAATTAAAGCAAAAACAGGTAGATTAATAGGGTTGTAAACGAATCAAATAATTTGTGCTCAATTCGCGATTCGAATTCATATAAGACGATTCGAATTCGGAAATTTCAAATACAAATACAAATAAGAATATTAAATTTGATTCGAGTTATTATCAAATACAAATAAGAATATCAGTGTATTCGATTCGAATATTAATCAAATATATTTGATTAATAATAATGGTAATATTAATGTCAATATTAGTAATAACAATATAGCAATACCCTCAAAGTGTAACTCATATATACACTTTTGCATACAAATTACAAGCCTATTTGCAATAAATCAGAATATATACAAATACAAATCAATTTTTTTTGTTCAAATGTCTTTCAAATACAATACAAATAATTATGTATTCAATTTGAAGAATAAAATTAGAGTTGTTTGACTTTGATATATACAATTATCAACTTATTTCACACATTATAAGTATAATTTCTAATATGTGTGTGTGTGTTAGTGTTTATTTAAAAAAGTTTAAAATGGATTTAAATTTATTAATCATAAAAGTAATTCACTTTAGTATATTGTGTACCATCTAAAAATGCATCGATCCATTAAATTTAAATTCAAAAAACACATATTAAGTCATAGCATGCATTTACAACATAAAAAATATGGAGTATAAAAGTTATTTTAGAGTGATATTTGACTAAAATTTAACTTATGCTCAAATCGATTCGATATTCGTATTTGATTCGTTAACTATTCGTATTGTTAAACAAATACAAATACAAATCGAAATTAATATTCATTTCATATTTGAATTCGAATTCGTATTCGAAAAAATTAAACAAATACAAATACAAAATCTCATTATTCGACTCGATTCGGTTCGTATACAACCCTAGGTAAATATTCCCGAATGAGCGGAAACATGCAATGCAGTTTGGAACAACAAAAATAGGGTCAAAAGCCAAAAGGGGTCGAAAACCGACACTTCTAGATAAATTTCGGGCATCAAAAGAGAAAAAAGAAGCTAAGTACAAATTTGGGCGTAGGAACCGGTGCCGGTCATCACACATCCGGCGCCGGTCGTTTGGTTTTTTTTTTCAAAAGTGACCTGTTTCCAATCGGCGCGGAGCGACCGGTGCATTTTTGCACACGACCGGCGCCAGACACCCCATAACCGGCGCCGGATGTTCCGATTTCTGCTACAAACACAGCTACGTGCAAAAGATTTCTTGATGGGAAACTTCATCTTCTTCATATTTGATCAGATATCTCCTCCATACCTGTTTGTTGGGCTTGAATAGACTAAAAGATGTCATTCTTTAGCCTATATAAAGCCCTCAATTCATCATACAAATACATTCCATTCCATAGATTAATTCTTAGCTTTTATATTTTTGTTCTTGGTATTTTCTTCAAATTCTTGAGGAGGGAAGTTCATCCTCCGAAATCATTGGTGTTTAGGTATTATTTCCTTTGTAATTTCATGTTCCATTACATTTATTATTGTATTGTGATTAATATGAGCATTAGAGGCTAATTTCTTAGCTAAGGCTAGGGATGAACTTCTATGCCCACTAGGTGTTTGATAAAAGTTCTAAACCAATAAATTGTGATTTATCCTTTATATACTGATTGTTTATGACTATGGTGTACAACATAGAAGTATGTTAAATTTAGTTTATACCTGCAATTAACGTTGAAGTCTAAACTATGAACATTAAAGGATAAACATATATAGTACCGAGAATAGAAATATATCCGGTCTTATATGATACGGGTGTGATGTCTTGATATTCAACGGGGTTTTCGGTAGATGAATGTAAGCCGTAACGGGACTTACACGTAACGAAAACCACGCTCTCGCTGCCTTAACCGGAGTTGAGAAAATATTAGCGACATCGTATTCATAATTATTGGCAAAGAACTAATATTCAACCCTATTAAAGCATTTAGTGATTCCCGAAGCCTTAGTTGTTGTTATCATTTATCTTAAACTTAAAATTAGTTAACGATTATCTTCTTAAGCAAAAAGTGAAAAGCCAAAAATATAAAGCAGAAATCAAAATCCCTGCACTTTACTCATTTCTTCATTTAAAGTTATCTACTCACGGACTAAATTAAACAACGTTTCCTTGTGGATTCGACCCGGTATTTTACCAGAATTTATTACTATATCGGCACTTGTACACTTGAAAGTTTAGTCCGGTCAAGTTTTTGGCGCCGTTGCCGGGGAAACGGTCTTGTTTAATAAAGTCCAAACAATAATAAAAAATATCAATCAATCAAAAATCCTGAATTTTCCATTTCACATTGCTTTTCACTTGTTCTTGTGGTATTCTTTTTTTTGTGTGTGTGTAGCCTATGCTTTGTGTTTGAATGCATTTGAGAAGTCAAGGTTCTAAACATCTTGAACCTGTTGATCTTGAAATAGAAAGAACTTTCAAACACAACCGGAGGGAAAGAAAAGAAACAAAGATGATGCCAACACTCAACGAAAGGAAGAGGCCCGTGGTTGCCGCCACTCCCTCATGTATTGTCCTAAGCGAGGCGGCAAGGGACTATGAAATGAAGAATAGCTACTTCAATGCTATGCCTCAATTTCATGGTCATCCGGGGGAGAATCCACTTAACTTCATCACCGAGTTCTATGGATTCATCCAACAAATTCCTAGGCATGGTCTCTCCGAGGATGATCTCAAACTCAAAAGCTTTCCCTACACTTTGAAAGGGGCGGCAAGGGGATGGTTCTTGGAGCAAACACCAGCGAGTTTTACAACGTGGGAAGGTATCTATAATGCTTTCATTTCTAAGTATTACACACCCACAATGACTCAAGAGCTAAGGCAACGAATCTTCAAATTCAAACAACAAGTTGGAGAACTATATCAAGATGCATGGAGGCGTTTCAAAGCCTTGTTGAAGGAATGCCCACACCACCGGATTCCCCTAGATCTTCAAATTGACACATTCTACAATGGTTTGAACTCTTCATGCCAAGCCATTGTAGATAACCGTACGGAGGGGTATATTGGCAACAAAACTGAAACGGAGGCATTCAGGATCCTCGAATCCATTGCTTCAAACCCTCAATTACAAGGAGGAGATATCAAAGTAGCTGGTGTTAGTGAAGTGTTTATAGCTCATGAATTGGACAAACGGTTTGCTGACTTTCAACAAGCCATGCACAAAGATCTTCAAGCTTCAATTCACACAGTTCTACAAACCGTGATCGGAGGGGCTAATCAAGTGGCCAATGTGGAGAGTATATCACAACCGGAAGGTAATTCACCTCAAACTATTGAAGATGTGAATTATATGAATTCATATGGGAATAGGGGGAATCAAGGGCGCAACAACTATTCCAACAATCAACAAAGGTTTAACCAAGGTAATTCTTGGAAACCACAAGTAGGTCTGTCTAACCCCCCGCCCGGATTTCCACAAGGGCAAACCATGGAGGAAATGATGAAAACCCTCACTCAAAATGTTGTGGCTAGTGTAAAAGCCCAAAATGAGGAGAATCATAGTAGAGTGGAGGCATCCATTGGGAATCTCCATTCACAATTCACAAAGCTTGACCTCCGGTTTGAAGATCAAAACCGGAAACTTCACCAACGCATGGAGAACATAGAACAATACACCAAGTCATCCATTTACAATTTGGAGGTACAAATTGGGCAAATTGCCCAAGGAAAAAGCACTAGAGAGCAAGGGCGGTTCCCCACAACAACGGAATTCAACCCAAAAGAAAATGTCATGGCCATAACAACAAGAAGTGGAAAACAAACGGAGGATCCTAAATCGCCGGAGAATGCACCAATATCACAAGAGGAGGAAGATTTGGAGGAACATATATCACCATCTCCAACAATGGCGAATTATGTTCCTCCTATCCCATATTCACAAAGATTGAGGAAGAAGGATGATGATAAACAATACAAGAAGTTTCTTGATATTTTTACCAAGCTAAGCATCAACATACCATTCGCAGAGGCTATTGCGGAAATTTCTTCTTATGCCAAATTTCTAAAGGGGATTCTCTCAAACAAGAAGAAACTAGCGGAATTTGCAACCGTGGCACTAACGGAGGAGTGTAGTGCAATCCTTCAAAATAAGCTCCCTCCAAAATCGAAGGATCCCGGAAGCTTCACCGTCCCATGTTCTATTGGCAAAATTGGAGAGGTAAAATCTCTTTGTGATCTCGGAGCTAGTATAAATCTTATGCCTCATTCTCTGTTTAAAAATCTTGGTGTGGGGGAACTTCAATCTACAACGGTTGCTCTTCAGTTGGAGGATAGAACAATCCGTTATCCATTGGGTGTTATGGAGGATGTTCTAGTCAAAGTGGGAAAATTCTATTTTCCGGTGGATTTTCTCATTTTGGAAATGGAAGAAATGGAAATTCCAATTATTCTTGCAAGATCATTCTTAGCTACCGTTGTCGCCCTCATTGATGTGAAGAACGGAGTTGTTAAAATCTGGGTGGGAGAAGATGAACAAGAATTCCATGTTTGGGATTCATTAAAGAAACATCATGATATCTCCTCGTGTTTTAGTATTGACATCATTGATACTATAACTCAGGAGATGTTTGAAAGAGAGCTTCACAAAGATTCTCTTGAAGCATGTCTTACACTAGGACACACCGAAGAAGAGAAAAATTCTGAAATTTTCCAACAAATGATGTTCTTGCAAGGTGAAACCATTCATAGACCTTACCGACAAAGATTTGAAGATCTTGGGCAAAGGAAGTCCATCCTCCAACCATCAAGTCAAACTCCTCCAAAGCCTACTCTCAAACCTCTACCGGTACATCTCAAATATGCATTCCTCGGCAATGACTCTACGTATCCGGTGGTAATTTCCTCTACTCTTTCTCCTTTACAAGAAGAGAAATTACTCCGGGTATTGAGAGCTCACACATCATCAATAGCTTGGTCTTTGGCGGATATCAAGGGTATAAGCCCATCTCTATGCGTGCATAGGATCCTCATGGAGGAAAATCACAAACCAACAGTAGAACATCAAAGGAGGCTCAATCCAAATATGAAGGAGGTGGTCAAGGAGGAAGTTCTCAAACTCCTTGACTATGGTATCATCTATCCCATATCCGATAGTAACTATGTGAGTCCCGTGCAAGTAGTCCCGAAGAAGGAGGAATCACCGTCATATCCAATAGTAAGAACGAATTAATTCCTACTAGAATGGTCACCGGGTGGAGGATGTGCATTGACTACCGAAAACTGAATGCTAAGGCTAGGGATAAACTTCTATGCCCATTAGGTGTTTGATAAAAGTTCTAAACCAATAAATTGTGATTTATCCTTTATATATTTGATGGAGTATATGGGTCTGAGCCCCAGGACCCACATACTCGGAAGAACAGAGCACAAGACAACAGAGTGGCGCCCTCGTCGGCCGAGGCGCCCTCGTCGGCCGAGGCGCCCCCGTCGGCCGAGAGGAAGCCAACTCAGATTACGGTCCTGAGTCTAAGGGACTCGGGTCCCTCGTCGGCCGTGCCCTCGTCGGTCGTGCCCTCGTCGGCCACGAAGACCTCCCAGAGTCGGATCCTATACTTACTCATTTGTACAGCCCATTAGTGGCTTTGTATTCGGCCCAGTAGCGGTCCAGTTGTAAATGGGCCCCCCCAAGCCCAAGGCTTGGGAGCCCAACCCTAATTTTCTCTATAAATACTCCCCTTGGGAGTAGTTATAGGGGTGACAAAATCATTCTATTGAAGCATATTATTGCACTTCTCTCTCTAGCTCTCACTTCTCTCTAGAATCTAAGAGATATACTCTATCATTTGGTGCTCTCGTTGAGAGCTAGAACAATCAAGTTAGCACCCTTCGTCGCTACCAAGCACAGCTAACCACTGATCATGGGGAGAACTAAGTCAAACCGCAACCTCGTCAGCAAAGTCATCCCTGAGGACCAAGAGCCCAGGGAGCATGATGAGGACGCAACGGCCGACCAGGTCGGCGGAGGGGACCTCTTCCAGGAGGCCTTCAACCTCACGACGGACCTCCGCAACCAACTCAACGGCGGGGTCCCCGACGCCCGCCTCGGCCTGGAAAAGAAACGAGCTGAGAAAGCGGACCACGCCTCGGCCCAGCCTATGGCCGCGGCCTCTCCGTCCGTGGATCCTCAGGTCCAGGCCGCACTGTCGGCTATCATCGCCAGCTTGGCTCAGAATCCCACCGTCCTCAGCGCACTCTTGCCAAGGACCGGGGGAAACGTCACTCCACCTCCTCATCCCCAACCACTGGCCGACCAGATAGGCAATAATGAGGGGGTTGTGGCCTAGGACACGGTGTCGTCCCACTCCCACCCTGCTTCCCCTCTTCGGCCCGGGCAGACCCCAGCGCGTGGAAAAGCCTCTGCCTTCAATAGGCTAGGTGACACGCGTCGTCGTCCGGTTTCGGAGAGGATGGCGGGACGGATTGGTGATCCTCGTCCTGGCTCGCCAAGGGAAAGCTTGGGGTCTGTGTCCCGGACAGCGGACCAGCCCCGCCCGGACAAGGGCAAGGGAAAGTTGCACGAAGATGACGTGCGTCACCAGATCAACGCGACTCACAACGAGCGCACGAGGAACCAGCCGGGCGGCGCTACGGCCACCAGGGACCCCCGAAACGAGGTCATCGCCCAGCTGGAAAGGAGGTTGGCTCAGATGGAGGCCAAGCAGTCGGCCAACATCCCTACGGCCGGCGCCTCCAACGACCCCGGCCTCAACGCGCTCATGAACAAAGTCAGCGCCCTGGAGAGGGAGCTGGCCGAAGGGCGGGGTGACCCCATCATCCAGGTCAGGACTAGGACCCCTTTCACCAACAGGGTCCTCTCGACCCCCATCCCTGAGAAATATAGGGGGAACGCCATCAAGTCCTACGATGGCCGATCAGACCCCCAGGAACACTTCAGCCGTTATCAAAACAACATGCTGATGGTGAACGCGTCCGACGAATACCTCTGCCGTTGGTTCCTCTCTACTCTCGAGGGGCCAGCGTACGAGTGGTTCAACGGGCTGCCAGAAGGAAGCATCGACTCATGGCAGGATCTCGCCCAGCGCTTCCTCACTCACTTTGCCGGGAGGAAGCGCACGAAGAAGTATTTCACCCACCTCCTCTCCGTCAAACAGCAGCACGAGGAGTCCCTCCGGTCATTCATCGACCGGTGGACGAGGGAGACCGAGGAGGTCGAGGGGGCCGATGAGCGCACCCTCCTCGCCTTGTACCAGGGAGCCCTCTGCAGCTCCCCGTATGCCAGGAGTCTCATCACCGACCCCCCAAGGTCGTACGCCAAGGCGCTCCAACGCGGAGGCTTGTATGCCGACGCCGACGAGCTCCACAACCACAAGAGAGAGGGGGGCCATCCCCCCAAGAAGACAAATCCTTCGTCGGCCCCGGGTCCGTCCCCGGCCGGCTAGGGTGCCCAGGGCCGCCACGGCTCTGGTGGACAAAGTAAGAAAGACCGCCACTGGCGGCCGAGGCTGGAACGGCCGGGGGTAACCCTCACCCACCCGGTTGGCACCATCCTCGATTATGCCGAGAAGCACGGCCTCATCGAGCAGGCTCCTCGGCCGGCCGAGGAGATCCTTGCCATCCAGCAGGGCGGCACATACTGCCGGTTCCACAAGAACTCGTCGCACAACACCGACGATTGCATCACATTGAAGAAGGCCATCGAGCGCCTTATCCGCCAGGGGGAACTCTCCCAGTTTGTCAAAGGTGGCCCACGGAAAAACACTTGGGTAAACACCGGCAAACGTGGGGGCGAACCCTCTGCGAAGAAGCGCGAGATTGGTAGGCTCAGCGACGACGAGGACTTCGAGGAGCCTCCGCCGAAGAAGAATCACATCCACCTCATCGTAGGCGGGAACACTGGGGGGGACTCCGCCACTCAGAGGAAGAAATGGGCCCAATCCCTTTACATTGGAGAGGTGTCCCACGTTCCCCCCCAGCCGAAGAAGCAGCGAACGGAGGCGATCACCTTCACCGACAAGGATCTGCCTCCGGGTACGGAGTCACACAGGGACGCCCTCGTCATCCGATGTGAGATCGGTGACTCCATCATCCACCGCACTTACATCGATACGGGGAGCTCCGTCAACGTGATGTACCTAGACACCTTCAAGCAGCTGAAGCTGGACAGAGCTCTGCTGAAGCCGATCAAGACCCCGTTATCCGGCTTCACCGGGGACTCTATCGACGCCGAGGGCACGGTAGTCCTCCCCGTGGAAGTCGGTGACGGCCCCCACCATGCCAAAATTGACATGGAGTTCATGGTGGTCAACCTCCAGTGCGCCCACAACCTGATCTTGGGCCGGCCAGC
Source organism: Cuscuta europaea (assembly GCA_945859875.1). Classification (NCBI taxonomy): domain Eukaryota; kingdom Viridiplantae; phylum Streptophyta; class Magnoliopsida; order Solanales; family Convolvulaceae; genus Cuscuta; species Cuscuta europaea. The sequence goes on from CAMAPE010000004.1 coordinate 14,458,822, forward strand.
GCTGGAGGACTTGGAGGCCATCATTTCCATGAAGCACCTATGCTTGAAGTTTCCCACCAATGACGGCATCGGCTACGCCAGAGGAAACCAGAAGATAGCCAGAGCTTGCTACCTCAAGCTGATGAGGCCGGCCGAAAGGGAAGGACAGCGGATAGACACCATCACGGCCGCCGTCGCCATGGACGAGGAGAGGCCACACGCGGAGCCGGCCGAGGAGGTCGAGGAAATCCCTCTGGATACCTCCCGGCCGGAGCGGGTTCTCAGGGTCGGAAAGCAACTCCCCCAGGACCAACGAGACGCCATCCTCCTCGTCCTACGGTCATATGCCGTTGTCTTCGCATGGGGCCCGGACGATATGCCCGACATCAGCCGCCAGGTGATCACTCACCGGCTGACCGTCGATCCGGCCTCCGCGCCCGTCAAACAGAAGCGGCGCTACTTGTCCGCTGACAGGCGGGACTTCGTCAAAGGGGAGGTCGCCATGCTCCTATCGATCAAACATATCAAAGAGGTGAAGTACCCAACATGGTTGGCCAACGTCGTCCTCGCACAAAAACCGCCGACGTTCAGGATGTGTGTTGACTACACTGACCTGAACAAGGCGTGCCCCATGGACCCGTTCCCTCTCCCCAACATTGATCAGTTGGTGGACGAGACGGCGGGGTGCGAGTTGATGTCGTTCCTCGACGCTTTCAGAGGGTACCACCAGATCTCCATGCACGAAGATGACGCCGAGCAGACGGCATTCATGACCCCAGAGGGAATATTTTGCTACCTCGTCATGGCCTTCGGACTCAAAAACTCCGGCGCCACCTATACTAGGATGGTGGCCAAAATCTTCAGAGCGGTCCTTGGCCGGACGATGGAGGCATACGTCGACGACATGATCGTCAAGAGCAGGCAGGCCACCTCCCACGCCGACGACCTCCGGGAAATCTTCGAAATCATGAAGGAATTCAGGCTCCGCATTAACCCCAAGAAGTGCGCCTTCGGCGTCCAAGGCGGCAAGTTCCTAGGCTACATGGTCAGCCGGAGAGGCATCAAGATAAACCCGGAGAAGACGCAAGCCATCATCAACATGGAGCCGCCCCGCAACGTCAAGGAGGTACAGAGACTGACGGGGCGCCTGACGGCCTTAAACCGGTTCCTCTCCAGGTCAGCTGAGAGGGCACTCCCCTTCTTCCAGATCATGCGCAAGGCAACCAGTTTCAGGTGGACGACGGAGTGCCAAGAAGCATTCGACGAATTGAAAAGGTACCTGTCGTCCCCACCCATACTCTCCAAGCCAAAAGCCGGCGAAACCCTCTTCCTGTACTTAGGGGTGAGCACGTCGGCCATCAGCTCCGTGCTCATCCGTGAGGACGAAGGGGTGCAGAAGGCCATCTTCTACATCAGCAAGACACTTAGGGAGGCCGAGCTCAGGTACTCCCCCATTGAGAAGACGGTGCTGGCCATCGTCCACACCGTGAAGAAGCTGGGGCACTATTTCCAAGCCCACACCGTCCATGTGCTGACCCAGCAGCCTCTCGGCGCGCTCATGAGGAGCCCCACTAGCTCCTCGAGGATGGTGAAATGGGCGATCTTCCTCAGCCAGTTTCAAATTGAGATCAAGCCAAGGCCATCTATCAAAGGGCAAGCCTTGGCCGACTTCGTCATTGAATGCACAGCAAGGGAGACGGCCGTCGCCAACCCCGGGCCGGAGCCAGGCAAAACGTGGACCCTGTTCACTGACGGCTCGTCGGCCGCGAAATCATGCGGCGGCGGCGTCGTCCTCATATCCCCTGAAGGATTCAGAGCCTACTATGCCATCCGCTTCAACTTCAGGGTATCCAACAACGAAGCCGAGTATGAGGCCCTCCTCAGCGGTCTCAGACTCGCCGCCGGCCTCAAAGCCAAGCACCTCAGAATCAAGTGCGATTCCAAACTGGTAGTGGGCCAGGTGGAGGGATCGTACGAAGCAAAGGAAGGCCGGATGAAGCAGTACAAGCAAGCGGCGGAGGAATTGCTGAAAGCGTTTGAAACCCACGAGATCACTCAGATCCCCAGGGCCGAGAACGCCGAAGCCGACATCCTCTCCAAGCTCAGCTCGGACACCCCGGAGCACATCTCCCAGTTGGCCAAGATTGAGGAGTTGAGCATGTCCAGTATCCATGCCAGCCCCGTCTTGTGCGTCCACCAGCGACCAGAAGACTGGATCTCCGACATCACCACCTTCATCACAACGGGGGAGTTGCCCCCGGACGAGGAGAGGGCCAAACTCGCCAAACTCAGGGCCCCAAGCTACACCATAGAAGATGGCAAACTCTACAAACGGTCCTACAATGGCACTCTCCTCCGATGCCTGCACCAGGACGAGGCCGATACCGCCATGGAAGAAGTTCACTGCGGCGTCTGCTCCTCGCACCAGGGTCCCTTCAGCATGTCCCGGCGTCTCGTCGTCCAGGGCTTCTTCTGGCCGACGATGGCACGGGACTGCGCTGACCTGGCCAGGAAGTGCACCACATGCCAGGTACTCCAGAAGGCCCCTGGTCGGCCAGCTGTCAACTATGCCCCTGTCAGCACCGCAATTCCATTCTCCAGATGGGGGATTGACCTGGTCGGCCCCCTGCCCAGAGCCGCTGGGAATAACCGCTACATCATCGTCGCCGTTGACTACTTCACCAAGTGGGTCGAGGCGGAACCCTTGGCCAGCATCACGGGGGCCAGATGCCAAAGGTTTGTTTACAAGAACATCATTACACGCTTTGGCGTCCCCCAGGAGATTATATCAGGCAACGGCACCCAATTCGAGGCAGCCCCTTTCCAGGAGCTCCTCCGGGAGTTTGGGGTGAGGCACCGTTTCTCCTCCGTTGCCTATCCTCAGGGCAACGGGCAGGTCGAGAACGCCAACAGAACAATAATGGAGGGGCTGAAGAAGAACCTCCAGGCCGCAGGAGGTAGTTGGGTCGACGAGCTCCCCAACATCCTGTGGTGCTATAGAACCACGCCGAGAAGGGCGACAAGCGAAACACCTTTCGCCCTGTGCTACGGCTTTGAGGCGAAGGCGCCCACGGAGGTAGCCATCCCCAGCCGACGAGTGGAGCAATATGAGCCTGACACCAACGAAGAGAACATGAAGATTGACCTACACCTGGTTGATGAGAGGCGTGAGCAAGCTTACGTCCGAGCAGAGAACTACCGGCGTCAAGTAAAATCATACTATGACGCCAAGGTACGTTCCCGGGAATTTCAGGTGGGGGACTACGTCCTCCGCCGAAGGGAAGCACGCCAGCCGACAGAGGGTGGCAAGCTAGCATTGAAGTACGAAGGGCCCTACATCGTCAGTGCCGTGGTCAAACCCGGCACCTACAAACTTAAACGACCGAATGGGTCCAATGTACCACGAACATGGAATGTACATCATCTGGTGAAGTTTTATCAGTAATCCGAAGGAGGTGTAGACGGCGAAGCCCTCACCCCTTAACGGGTTACTGATTGAACGCCACCCTCGGCCTCGAGCCACTTATGAATAAAATCATGTTCTGATTTTCTCTGGAATTTAAAGTAAAACATTAGCAGGTGCCCTCGTCGGCCACCTTAGAGCGAAAGGCTCAGGTCTGGCCGACATGGCCCCTTGTATTTGCAGCCTACGAGCGACAAGCTCAGGCACTCCATTGTACTTTGTATCAGCGAAGGGCCCAGGCCTAGCTGAGAGAGCACATCGTCCTGGCCCCGTAAGCCTAGAAGTGAAACACTCAGGTATGGCCGACGATGTCCCCAGGACGAGGGGCCCGCAAACGGCCCACGTCTTGAAACGGGAAGCTCACCGCGTCGTCCACGCGCCAGATCGCAGGACGACAGGCCTGAAATCATGGCCGAGGTGACAAAATCCCAAAACTCAGGGATGGGCAACGACAGCCGTTGGAAACCGACCAAAAGTCTAGCCCGCGTCATAAATAGGCGACGGGACCCGCCCTGAGATCACGGACGTTATAAACGAAGTCCGAACCGGCCGAAGGACGAGCACACCCTTCGGCCGAATCCTGAAAGAAGGATACCCCCGAAACAAAAAAAAAATATACATGAGGGAAAAAGAGGGAAGCCGACGGTCGCGCACACTTGCCGGCCTCGAGCAATGAAAAAATAAAATCCCCACAATTCAGGCCCACTTTGGCCAAGTACATATCAGTTAAACACAAGTGTAGTACCACTGACAGGCAACATGGACGACACGTCCACACACTACAACGGAACAATCAAGGCCGATACACACGCCTTTAAAAACCCTAACCACATCGGTTGGGTGACACGCGAGAGGTGACCTTCATCGGCCATGGACCTTTGAGGCATCAACGTTCGGTATAAAACTGCATCGCAATCCTGAGGATGACCAGGACGAAGCGGGCACTTATCACACCCGCGAAAGGATCAAGTAATCAAGAAACAACCTCTACTTGCCACAGCACCTCGGACGGCCGACGCAGGCACTGGAACCATAGCTAGCCGACGAATACAGGACCATCTCCTTGGACAAGCTATTCCTTATCCAGCACCCTCGTCGGCCACAAGCCAGACCTTGGCCGGCAGTGGCACCGCGAAGACGTAAACACCTGACATTTCTACTCAGGAAATTATCTAAGTACTCAAATGAAGGAATTCTAGCCGAAGCGGGTACCAGCATACTCCAAAGCCGTCAACCACCTACACCTCTACATGTGTATTTGTGAAAAATTCAAAGTCCACAAGACTATGGTGAAGGTGCCCTTATCGGCCAGAACACAGGGATACAAGCCGACAACGACCCTGGATAAAACACCTGGGATGAATCCAAGGCCAGGACGATAAGGACGCCAACGCCTGGACGGAACGGACACTGCGGTCAGGGCTAAAAAGGGAAGCACCCAAAAGGAATCAAAAACACTTGGGAAATTTTGTGAAAAAATCCTAAGTGTTAAGATAGCAAAGGAACACCGGTCAAGCCGACCAGGCCACCAGGCCGAAAGGAAAGCACCTAAGTGGATCCCAAAACACTTAGAAAAATTTTGAAAAATTCCTAAGTGTTATGAAACTACGTCCAAGCCGATCAAGCCACTAGGCCGTAAAGACAGGAGCTACATGGACACAAAAACACTTGAAAAATTCCTAAGTGTTGACAGTAAAAGCAAAGAGGCATAGGCCGACCAGACTACTGGACGGGAAGGCCAACCTCACGGACGTAGCGGACACTCGCGGGTGACCCAAGTTATGACTTGATACTTAGACAATTTACAGAATTGAAAGGACAAAGCAAACAAGCACACAAAGGATTCAAGGCCGAAAAGGACAGCAAAAATTCCTTCAATTGATAACTTCATTACAATTGGGGGGCACTACGGCCATTACATAATTGGGCAACAAATGAAAAGCTAACTACAATAGGGACTAGCCGATCAAGCCTCCGGGGCTGCCTCTTCAACCTCGTCGGCCCCCTCCTCATCGGCCTCAGCTTCCTGGCCGGCAGCGGCGCTGGTGGCATCATCCAAGAAATCGAACTCAGTATAGTCCGGCTCGCCGAGGCCGGAGCTTTCTATGGGGGACTCCCGCTCCGACAGCGGAAGCGTGGCCTGCCCTTCGGGATCCTTCATCAGCTTTGGGAGCTTCAGGTTCCGTCTAGCCCATCCAGCCGTGTAATTCATGGCCTTCAACGCCCGGGATAGCCGCCGGTACAGGAGCCTTTGCATCCGCTCCTGGCCCAGGTTGTAGTAAACAGACATCTCCTGACTGAAATACTCCCGGCCGGCAGGGGAGTTCATCCCCCAATTCTCCAGCCTGGCGGCCACCACCTCGTAGCACCAGGGGAGCCTCTCATCGGCCTTCCACCCTTCGGCCAAGAACTTCTCAACGGCCTCATCAGCAGCCCTCACGACGGCGGCCTCGGCCTCAGCTTTCGCCTTGGCGGCCTCCTCGCTCCTGCGCTTCTCGGCCTCAAGCGCTCTACGGGACTCTGCGAGCTCCCTTTTGCTCTCTTCGAGCTGGACCAGGGCAACGTCCCTGGCCGCGACGGCCTCATCAGCTTTGGCCTGCAGCGCCTTGGCATCCTCCCGAAGCCGGTCAAGGCAAGCTACCGCCTCGTCGGCCGAGGCAGCCTTCTGCTCCAGTGCTTGCAGGCGGACTATCTCCCAGTACTGCCTCTTATGGCTTTCCATAAGCATGAAGGCACTCTGCATAAGAAAAACAAAGGTCAGGCAAAAACTCTACATAGACGAAGAGACAAGAATATAAAGACAATCACTTACTTGGACGAGGAGATCCATGCCGCCCTCATAAATCTTCGGGTCCTCGAGCTTCTTCAGATGAACCCGATCTTTGGCCGGCATGGCCTTGGCAAGGACGACGTGGACGGGGACGAGCTCATTAAACACGCCCCCGCCGACGGGGTACTCTATCACTTTCTGATAGGTGTCACCGGCGATCTCCTTGCCGGCCCTCTTCGTCCGTGGTTCCTGGACGAGAGGCAGCGCTGGGGCGGCATCACCAGCAACAGTAAGGTCCACGACGGGACCACCATCGCCCACGCTGGGGACAGCAAGCGTACCGGCCTCACTGGCCGGAGAAGGGGAAGGAGCCCTCTTCGTCTTCTTAGAGACGCTCACACCGGCCTCGGTCAACTTTTTCTGGCCGTCAGTGGCCGGTCTCTTTTTCTTGGATGGGGCAGGCTTTGGGGCCGCATCTGCAGTAGCCCCGCTCACACCGGCCGCGGCACGCCTGGCCGCTTCGGCCGCCTTAGCAGCAATCTCCTCGGCCGCTTTGGCCTTTGCAATAGCCATCATGGAACGGCGGTCCATGACAAAATCTACAAGGGAAAAGCACAAACAGATTAGTAAGGCAAAGGACAAAACTTAAAGACAGAAAGCCGAAGAAAATTACCATCGGCCTCAGCAGGAATGCCCAAATCCGGGCCATCGGCCTCCTCAAAGGTGGTGGTCATCCTCGGCCAAAGTTGGAGGTCATCCTCCTTATCTCCGTACAAGTGATATCTGAAGAAGCCGAGGGCCGTCATCTTGTATTCAGTGACGTAATCTTTCACGCTCCTCGGCCCCCCTTCCAGGAAAGCCTCCACCTGAGCGTCCAAAATAGAGCTCTTCGGCGGGTCATGAAGATTGAACCTCCCGGTATGGCCGAGGGAGGGGAACTCGGTGCCACTCTCACCAATGGACACAAACACGAACTTGCTCTTCCACCCATGAATGGACGTAGGCAAATCCGTGAAGCTCCTCTTCCTCGGCAGCTGTTGAAGAGTAGCATAGGCCGCACAGTTCTTGTGGCTTCCTCGGCCGATTTGGTACAAGTTCATGAATAAGGCCGTGGTCGGCCTGTAGCCCAACTCCTCACACCGAAGCAAGAAGCCCACTATCAAGGAATAACTGTTCGGCGTCAGCAAGGCCGGAGGAAGCCCCACCATGTCCAGATACTCGGTGACGAAAGGGTGAAGGGGGAACCTCAACCCCTTAGCAAAACTCATCGGGTACACTCCGAAGTATCCCGGTGGCGGAAGTAGAACATGGTCCGTCGGCCTGGGTGCCCTAACCCGCCCGAACGGCCCCACGTACATCTGGGCGACAAGATAGTCGGCCTCACTGCTCTCCGGCTTAATCAGGAATATGTTGGTGAGGTCCAAATAGGAGAGGCCCGGCCCATTCTTCGGCCTCCTCACCCTCTTCGGCTTAGCGTCGCCCTTCACGGCAGATACCGGCCTCGGGCACGGAACGGCAGCAGAAGTGGACGCCCCGTCCACCGCTCGGGACGCACCTACGTCCTCACCCTCTGAAGAGGAGGCGGACTCCTCGTCCTCGATCTCCTCGTCCATCAGCTCTCCGGATTTGTAGGGGCTCAAACGCTCTATCTCCTCTTCAAACTCCTCGAGCACCTCGTAGTCAAGGGACCTCGTGGAGGGCTGGTCGTCGTAGGGGTAGTAGTCCTCGTTCAAGCTCTTCATTACTACTTTTACGGACTTAAGGAGAACAACTTACGATCTAAAGGTGTTTAAACGCCTAACACTAGATCAACTACTTACGGAGCAAAATATGAAAAGTGAGGAAGATCGTGATGAACACTAACCTCAAACAACGAAGAACAGGCTTGGGAGTTTCTCTCTAGAAAATCGGCCAGCACTTCGACAAATTCAGAATGCAAATGTGATTCTTCGTCGGAGGGGAAGGGGTATTTATAGACCCCCCTCACCAACGGTCACTACACGTGGCACTCACCCAATGGCCACATCAACGGCCACCACTGGGGGGCCACCACGTCACTAACGGGCCAGGACCAACCCATATCAACGGCCCACTTGCAAATCAGACTCTACGGCCTACACACGCTCAACGGCTTCACAACTGCCAGCAAGCGCCCACAACGTCCCATCTGCTTGCCAATATCACAAATGCCAGACAACAAGCGGACGGCAACGGCCAGGAACGCGACGGCCACAGAACAAAGGGGACAAATAGCCCACAGCCTTCGGCTCCACGTAATAACCCTTGATGATAACTCTCTACAAGCGATCTGCGCACAAGGGTTCTCCCACAGGGTTACCTTGGCCAGAAAATCGCCATGAGAGTTGGATTCAGGGGGACTACGGCGAGACCGCTTCGGCTAGGGACTCAAGCAACTCCTTCACCCCTCACACTCTTCGGCCTGAAGCAGTGGGGGACTGGGGGACTACACCGGCCTCAACGAAACAAAGGTATAAACAAGGTAACCACAAAACATGGCCACATCATCCATACAGCACAACAGAACTTCATCGGCCAAAGGCCCATAACGTCACTAGAAACGGCCAACAAGCCACTAGAGGCAAGGACACTCATCGTCCTCCGCCAACGATTAATCTTGACGGGCCCTTCGGCCAAGAACACGAAGGCCAACCAGCAACGGCCAAAAGGAGTGCGCAGACACCCTCATCGGCCACCCAAAGGAAAGGACGCCGTCGTCCTCGAAACAAGGTTCAACCTCAGTGGCCTCACCGGCCCAAATGTAAACTTCAAACTACCAACGTCCAAATAAGGGAAAGCGCGCCTTCAACGGACACCATAGAAGCAGGACACTCATCGTCCCCAAACGAACAAATTAAGGAAACAACGGCCTCCCCGCCACAGCGAGGAACAGGTAACGGCCAAGGCACAGAACAGGATCACCAAAGAGAAAACAACGCCAACGCCGCAACGGCTAAACGCCTGGAAATGCCCGCATCGGCCAAAAGCAACAAAGCACAGAGATCTACTCTCCTTCACTTCGTCTACGTCTCAGCTTAGAGAGTGGGGGACTCCTGATGGAGTATATGGGTCTGAGCCCCAGGACCCACATACTCGGAAGAACAGAGCACAAGACAACAGAGTGGCGCCCTCGTCGGCCGAGGCGCCCTCGTCGGCCGAGGCGCCCCCGTCGGCCGAGAGGAAGCCAACTCAGATTACGGTCCTGAGTCTAAGGGACTCGGGTCCCTCGTCGGCCGTGCCCTCGTCGGCCGTGCCCTCGTCGGCCGTGCCCTCGTCGGCCACGAAGACCTCCCAGAGTCGGATCCTATACTTACTCATTTGTACAACCCATTAGTGGCTTTGTATTCGGCCCAGTAGCGGTCCAGTTGTAAATGGGCCCCCCAAGCCCAAGGCTTGGGAGCCCAACCCTAATTTTCTCTATAAATACTCCCCTTGGGAGTAGTTATAGGGGTGACAAAATCATTCTATTGAAGCATATTATTGCACTTCTCTCTCTAGCTCTCACTTCTCTCTAGAATCTAAGAGATATACTCTATCAATATTGATTGTTTATGACTATGGTGTACAACATAGAAGTATGTTAAATTTAGTTTATACTTGCAATTAACGTTGAAGTCTAAACTATGAACATTAAAGGATAAACATATATAGTAACGAGAATAGAAATATATTCGGTCTTATATGATACAGGTGTGATGTCTTGATATTCAACAGGGTTTTCGGTAGATGAATGTAAGCCGTAACGGGACTTACATGTAACGAAAACCACACTCTTGCTGCCTTAACCGGAGTTGAGAATATATTAGCAACATCGTATTCATAATATTCAACCCTATTAAAGCATTTAAGTGATTTCCGAAGCCTTAGTTATCGTTATTATTCATCTTAAACGCACAAATTAGTTAAACGATTATCTTCTTAAACAAAAAGTGAAAAGCCAAAAATATCAAACACAAATCAAAATCCCTGCACTTTACTCATTTCTTCATTTAAAGTTATCTACTCTCGGACTTGAATTAAACAACATTTCCTTGTGGATTCGACCCAGTATTTTACTGGAATTTATTACTATATCGGCACTTGTACACTTGCAAGTTTAGCCCGGTCAGATTTATGTTTCCGATCGAGAGTTCATCGCTTAAAAAAAGTGGAAATGTGAATTGCTAATGTAATGATAAAATACTTAATAGAGTAGATGTGTGAGCCATTCATAAGCAACGGTCGTCACTCGAGGAATGACTAAGACCTGTCTTCGTGCCCAACTTTGTAAGGGCTTTGTGCCTGAGCTCGGTCAGGGCTTTGTGCCTTAGCTAGGTGTAATACTTGAGATTTAATTTAAACGGGTTAATAGTACTACTCATACCAACAAGGTGCATCTCCTTTTAAGGGAGCTCATTAGCTAAGAACTCCAAAGTTAAGCGTGCTTGCACGGGAGTAGTCTTGAGATGGGTGACCCCCTGGGAAGTTTCTCAGGGCGTGCATGAGTGAGGACAAAGTGCGCGGAAAAGGCTAGTGGCGGTTTGTGAGGACAGTACTAGAGATTAGAAATAACTACCTCGGGGCCAATGGGACCGAGGTGTTACAAATGGTATCAGAGCAACCGTGCGATAGTGTGCTGATCCGTTGGATATCGGGCGGGCACTTAGCAGGGGAAAAGGTTTTGGGATATGATTGAGATTGATTTATGGGCGCAACGAGGACGTTGCGTTCCTAAGTGGGGGTGATTGTAATACTTGAGATTTAATTTAAATGGATTAATAGTATTACTCATACCAACAAGGTGCATCTCCTTTTAATGGAGCTCATTAGCCAAGAACTCCAAAGTTAAGCGTGCTTGCACGGGAGTAGTCTTGGGATGGGTGACCCTTGGGAAGTTTCTCAGGGCGCGCACGAGTGAGGACAAAGTGCGCGGAAAAGGCTAGTGGCGGTTTGTGAGGATAGTACTAGAGGTTAGAAGTAACTACCTCGGGACCTATGGGACCGGGGTGTTACACTGGGTCAGGGCTTTAAATCCTAGTGATGGGTCTCAAGTCACAGTCTACTAGGCATTTGATCATAATTGTGTGATAGTTTTACATTTGCCCGACAAAAAGAAATTATTTAATTAAATATAAATAATATGAAAATTAAAGAGTATTTATCTTTTGATGGGCTGAAATTAGAAGAAATCGGGCCTTCGTAGAAATTGGGTCCTTAATTCCTTATTGCACAGCCCCACCCATATTTTGACCTAGTCCTTTGTCTGCTTTCTCATTTGGCAAGAGGACAGCCTTGCCTAGGACGACCAAGCCCCCAAAGGCTTGTCCATGGGAGGAGTCCAGCAGTGACGATAGTGATGGGGAGGCCCTGATACATTACCAGTGGCGGCGAAGCTTCCTCAGACGGAGACTGACGCCTTCCTCCTATGGACCTGGCGGCGGAGCAAAAGGCGACTGGGAGCGACTCGCTAGAGCTCCGGTAGCACCGGCGAAGCTTCCCCAGCCCCGCTTTCGACTAATACACCCTTCAAGTTGGGCCAGCAGGGGAGTTCAGATCTGTTACTCCTAGAGATTTTAGCTGCCATTAATGGCGGACGTTTGAGGTCAAGCTTGAGCAACTGAGTGAAATGACTGGAGACGGTAACCGTGGCCTAGGTTCCGACGTTTTGAGCAGAGACGGAGGCCAATGCGGTGGTGGAGCGACCAGGCGCGACGCCGGTAAGATTGTGACGGAGGAGATCGTACTTGGTACAGTGAGCTGCAAAAGACGAAACAGGCGGCTCTGGCTCAGTCCATGGAACGGGTGGCGAGCTTCTGCCGGCTGTAAGCCACTGCTATTGGCATGTGGCGGGCGACATCTGGAGCCTGGCGCACAGCGGCGGATGGTCCTTGCTGCTCCGATCTCCAGGATGTAACTCAGATTCCATTTTTTTGTTTAATTTCCATAACATTTTCTTGTTGAATTCTTGTGATTTGGGTGGATTTTTTGTTATTTTTGGGAGGTTTTCTCACTTGATTCTGTTCAAACCTTCTCAACGAGTGCACCATTTGATGGATAATCGATATCCATATTGTATTAACTAGGAGAGATGAACTAGAAAGGAGGGGATGAGTGTATTGTATATGAATATGGAAGTTGTGACTTATATTCACAAGCCTCCTATAAGGATTATATATAGGAAAATCCGGATCTGGACCTCTAATATGGGCCAACAGACCCGATTACATAAATGGACTAATAGTATAAAAAACTAATCTAGTACATACAATTAATATGTAAACTATACAGTAATACAAATGTTGTCTGCTGGTGTACGTGAATCGCTGTCCAGGCCCAATAGTCGGCAGGCCGAGGGGTCGGGGTCTATATACTCCATAAATAAGAAATCAAGCTAACTTTCCAAAAACGCACTTAGGTTATTAAAAGATGTAGTACCCAAATGGGTGTAATATATGGGGTAAATGAATAGGGCAATAAAGGTAATAGACATGAATTCAATAAAGTTATGATTTGAAGGTAAAGAGTAAATGAAATATAAAAATTTATTAGAGGTAAAAAAATGAAGTAGGAACTTTACTTTGGGACATCTCAAAAAGAGAAGGTCAAACTCGATTTGGGAAAGGATGGAGTACATGAGTATGTTATGAGACAACAAAGCATCCATTGAACCCTCAAATCTTATCATACCACTATAGCCCACTTGATAATCCCTCAAATCTGTCATACCACTAGCCCACTTGATAATCATTATTTTCTACTTATCAATCTTTTCAGTTATTTTTTTAATTAAAAATTGATTTTGGATCGTGCACGCTAAGTTATGCAATAATCAAATTAAATAAGGTTATAGTTAATTTTCTAACTGAATAGGCTAACTGAATTGTTGTAGATGACCATTTAAACTATTTTTTACTTTAATTTATTTAGAAAATATGTTCAAATATAATTTATTCATAATTCAGCAAATTCATTCCATAGCGACTTCAGTCGGTATTTCATCAACTTCAACCGATATTTCATCAATTTCAACTGATTCATACCATCTCACTGTCATATGTCAAACTTTCATTTATTTTTTCCATAGATATATATCCTAATCCTATGTTCTTCCTCCCTTCTTACTACTAACTAGTGGCCCTATCATCAAAGTTAATCCACCGTCAACTAGGCATGGCAAATTGGCAATAGGTCGGGGCGGGGCGGGGCGGGTACTGCAAGATTCGGATCCACCCCGTGACTTCACTAGGTGGACCCACCTCGCCCCTGACCCGCAGGGGTTCAAACTTGTTGACCCATGACCCGTCCCATGCGAGACGGGTCCGCCCCGCCCCGTCCTATCCTTATTAGGTAGTATGCATTTTTGTTTGTGTGAAATTGTTACCACTTGAATCTACATAAAGTTTATCTCTAAATAATTATTAAAAAAAATAATATATTAGATCAAAGTCACAATACACTAAAGATTTGAAAAATTAAGAAAAACACACCTAGACTTTAATATATATTTATATTAATTAAAATGCTATATATAAAAGACATTGATAATTTGTCATTCATCTCATTTAAATATAAATATTAATATATTATAAGACCAAATAATTTATGATTTATTATATGCACACACATATGTATGTAGAAATATATTTGTCGTAAAATTAAAAAAGTATGCATACTTATATATTGAGCGGGGCAGGGTGGGGCGGGGCAGAGCGGCACGGGTTAATACCCGGACCCGCCCCATTGTATGGGCGGGGCGGACCCGCTCCAAATATCTCGGGTCAGGGCGGACCAATTTTTTTTTACATGCCTACCGTCAACCCTCTTCTTAATACCTCTTCTAAACCATAAATCAATGTAATTATGTCACCTTTACTAGTGTATACATTCTTCTAAACTGTAAACAATTACTTAATAAGTATGTCTCATAAATGAGAAAATTGTGCAAAATAGGACCAAATCATACAAAGTTTACATTATTAGGACCTACTTAGTTTTTTTCCCATCCGTGTGCTCTATTTAGTTCTAGTTTTAGGAACCTTAATTTTTTTCCCCTTTTCTACCCTCCACCCTTGCATCGACTTCGCAGGCCTCCACCTTCGACCGTAGCTTCTCTCCTGCGATGGAACGCATGCCTCCACCTTCGACCACAGATGCCCTCCCGCTCGATGCCTCGCCTCTCCTCCAGATCTCCGCCTCGCCTCGCCTCGCCGTCCAGATCTCCGCCTCGCCTCGCCGTCCAGATCTCTGCCTTGCCTCACCGTCCAAGTTACAGTTCAACTCCGCCGTCGCAGTCGTACTCGAGCAGATCACACTTGGATTTGAATAAATTATTTTATCAGAATTTATTATTTATTTATTGTCTACTTATTGTCTATTTATTGTATATTTAATGTCTGATATTTCCTAAAGGTAAGGGTATTGCGATCAATGAAGGTGTAGTTGAGTCTTACGCGAATCTTCGGTCTTAGTTTTAAAAAATCCGTACGTTTTGTCAGGGGCGGATCTGGGCCAGGGCCAGGGAGGGCCTATGCCCATGCTCAAAAAAATATAATTACTACTATTTAGGGGTGGATTCGGTTCGGGCCACTCGGCCCGTGACCCAGCCCGGCCCGGTACTGTGCTGGCCCAGTACTATTTATTATGTATATATTAATATATAGTGTTTCATTAGTTATGGTAAAATAGCAGCTAATGCGGATTAATGGACAATATTAACGTTGGTCTGATCGAAGTATACTGAGCATCTAACAAAAAGAGTTGGGTTCGATTCTCCTGGACACCACATTTTTTTAAAACACTATCCAAATTTTGTAAGACCAGTGTTTAATGTTTTATATTTTTCAGTCCAAAATTTCTTTGCCCTTTTGAAGAAGAGACAGGTTATTTCTTTTAAAAAATTAATAGTTCAAATCATTGGAATTTTTAATATTAGCGTGAAAAACTAATTAGGTCAATTTATTGGGCTTTTGGTTATTGGCCTGAAAAATTGATTAATTCAAATCATTTGGCTTTTGAATATTGACTTAAAAATTTAAGTAGTTCGATTAATTAAAATTTTGAATATTAGTCTGAAAAATTAATTAGTTTAATATTGATCTGAAAAATAAACAAGTTCAATTGATTGTACTTGATGGGTGAAATTTAATTAGTTTACTATTTAACCTTTTTTTACATAGAGCACAGACTATGGAGTCAAAAGGAAATTGATTTTCGAGAAATCAACTTGAAAATTGGTACTGAACATTCCAGTAACCTAGCCAATTTCGATTCGGTATCTATGACTCTTTTAGGATGATTATTTTGTCGGTTCTGTAATATTTTTTTTGTTTGACTTTGCTGTAATATTATTTAACTACATTTTGTCATTTTGACATTTTTTTTGCAATATACGTTATGTAGATTTTGGCCCCACCTCAATGCAAATGCTAGATCCGCCCCTGCGTTTTGCTCCTATTTGTTGAAATCTCCCTCTCATAAATATGATCAAACTTGATTATCGTTGATTAAGAAAAGCGTAAATGATCAAATTTTATGAAAGGAAAAGAATACAAATAAGTCACACGATTTTTTTTAAACAGTACGTTGTTCCCAAATAAGAGTAAAATTCACGAATTTCACAATTTTAGATACAACACAAGCATGATTCCATTGAACTAATATGATCAGGGATGGATTTAAGGGGGCGCACGGGGTGCGACCGCCCCCCTTGGACTTTCAAAATTTTCTACTATATATGTAATGTTTTTGTAAAATTTTGATACTTTAATTTGATTCGCCCCCCTTAATTTTTTTGTTGAACATTGCCCCCCTTAAATTTTAGTTTTTAAAATTGATATATAGTCTTACATAATGTAATACTTAATCGGAGATTAAAAAAAGGAACATCTAAAATAATTTACATAACTTAAATAAACAATAGAAGAGCTCATTATTTGAGATTCAGGATACTTATTATATAAAAATTCTTAGTTTTGTAATGTTTAATTATCTTTATTCGATAACTAGTAAACAATTTTGAAAAATATATATCAAACGATATTAAATACCAGACACTCTAGCTAC
The DNA here is from genome assembly GCA_945859875.1 of Cuscuta europaea. Taxonomy (NCBI): domain Eukaryota; kingdom Viridiplantae; phylum Streptophyta; class Magnoliopsida; order Solanales; family Convolvulaceae; genus Cuscuta; species Cuscuta europaea. The sequence continues at coordinate 14,475,093 of CAMAPE010000004.1, forward strand.
AAAGTTTTTATATCATGTGAAGTAATCCAAATTATAAATGTTTATTGACATTAAATTACACTATTCATTTACTTCTTACATTCTAAAAAGACTTTATTGCATAGATAATAAACTTTAATTATTTTAGCATTAATACAAATATAATATGCACTATATATATGAATTATCAATATAATATTATTATAAAAATAATAATATCATACATACTATTGTAATATTAAAAGAACTGCTTGTGACTTATGAACACCCTCAATGATAGACAAAAATTGTAATTCAAAAATCAATTCTTTATTTCTATAAGACTCATGTAGTTAAACAATGTTGAAATTATTTTAAAAGTAATCGTGAATGTGAACCTTATAAACTCTTTATATTTAAATAAAATGTAATATATCCTTTTTTATTTTTGTATTATTTTCCATTGATTTGTCATTTCTTATGCTTTAATGTATCAATACTTTTTTCTAGAGCACTCCAATTATAAAATTAAAGTTATTTTGTCATTGTCTAAACTTAGAATGTAATATATAGATTTAAATGTCGTCAAGTATGTATTAATGATTGTTTTTTGAATAAAAATAGCCGCAGAGCTTTACACTAGTGAAAAAATTCGCCCCGCTACACTAGAAAAAAAATTCACCCCGCTACACTAATGGATTTTTTATCTCCTACACTAACGAAAATTTTCGCCCCCCTTGACTCGAAATCCCGGATCCGTCCCTGAATATGATACCGAGTACTTGTAAATAAATTTGTTTATAATATGGAGAACTACCAAATAAGCTCTCGAACTTTCATAAAAAGTGTAAATAATTTCTTTTATAGGAGGCTCTGTCCGGCCGTCGCCATTTGGGGCGGTTAACGGTGGAATTTTTTAATGAAATTTTTTGAGCATCTTCTTCATTAAGTCTAGTTTACTCATACCAAATTTTTGCTAAAAATTCAATCGGAAAGGCAGTCAAATGAATTTTTGAAGATAACTGCGCAGTTAGGCACCGCAGTATATTTCAATCTGAAATTTGGTATGGATAAACTAGATTTAATGAAGAAGATGCTCAAAAAATTTCATCAAAAAATTCCACCGAAAACTGCCCCAAATGTTGACAGCCGGACAAAACTTCCTGTAAAAGAGCTAATTTCCACTTTTATGAAAATTCGAAAGCTTATTTGATAGTTCTTCCTTTATAATATATTCCCTATCTTAATTGCAAAAAATATATTCCCTATGTTAATAGTCTTAATACCTCCCGCGTATTGCGCCCAATGAACTAAATCTGAGTCATGGGGTGAGTGGAACTTTTTGTATATCCGCTATGGTTTTGGCCCTTCGGGCAATAAGCAACCCGAAATAATAATAAAAAAACGTTCAAAAGGACTAGAGTCGGTCACGCCCGTACCGACATTGCATAAACTGGACCTTATTACACTACCTTCCGTATGGGTTGGCGTTCAAAACCTTTAAAGTGATCTGTTTTTACTTTGATTGTTTTCCGTCTTTATAAAATGGGAGTATTACTCGAAGTAAGATTAAAATAGTTTGAAAATTCCAAAATAGAACTGTTGTGTTTTTATTCTCAAAATAAGATTAATTATTGTCATGTTTTGACAGTGCCAAACTTCAAACATTGCAGTATTTTCTAAACATGACAGTAATTAGTCCTATTTTGAGAATAAAAAACATGACAGTCCTATTTTGGAATTTTCGAACTGTTTTAGTCCTATTTCGGGAACTTTCCCGGAAATGAAATAGAGCAATCCCAATTCAATTACAATATGGAACTGTGTCTACCTCTAAACTCCAATATCACTTTACAAGTTGCCACATGAAAAATTAATGGGGTATGGGGGATGTAGGTGAAATTCATCGGTCACATTTATAGGCAAATGGGCAGCTGGTTTATAAAGTTCATGGAGATTAAAATAGTTTGTAATCGTACACGATAAAGACTTCAAAATTGCTCTCATCACACCTAAAACACGACAAACTAAAAGAAAGTGTCATTTTCAATTCATAGCTACTATGTCTGTCTCATATGTAAAGGTGTTTATATTCAATTTTGATGAAATAATTTAGACTTCATAATAGGGTAAGTCTTTTCCCATCTTATTCATACGGAAGTCAGTATATATATACAGTTTAGGATTGGTTAAACAAAGCCCTTGACCCAACTAAACTAATAAAGTATTAAAAGAGGTAATTACAATTAATTACAGGCTCATTAGCGTAGCTAATACCCCCCCTCAAGTTGGAGCATGCGGATTAAAAATGCCCAACTTGGAAAGAAGATGATGAAATTGCCCACGACCAAGAGCTTTGGTGAAAATGTCGGCCAATTGATCATGAGTAGAGACATGCTGAGCAGTGATCAAACCAGCCTGGAGTGCGTCACGGACATAATGGCAATCTACCTCAATATGTTTAGTACGTTCATGAAAGACCGGGTTGTGTGCAATGTGAAGAGCGGAGCGGCTGTCACAAAATAATGACATAGGCCGAGAATGAATAACGCCAAGTGTAAAAAGAAGACCCTGAAGCCATTTCAATTCGGCTGTAACAGCCGCCATGGAGCGATATTCTGCTTCAGTAGAAGAGCGAGTGACAGTGTGTTGTTTCTTAGTCTTCCAAGAGACTGGGGATCCTCCAAGAAAAACTATCCAGCCGGTGAGAGAACGCCTAGTGAGGGGGCAGCTAGCCCAGTCTGAGTCACACCAACCCGTAAGGAGCAGATCAGAAGAAGCACGGAGAAGAATGCCTTGTCCAGGTGATCCTTTGAGATAACGAACAACACGTAGGGCCGCATGCCAGTGCTCCTGACGTGGTGCCTGCATAAACTGAGAAAGAATGTGGACGGCATATGCCAAATCTGGTCGAGTAAAAGATAAATAAATGAGACGTCCAACAAGACGACGATAAGACTCGAGACGAGGTAATAACTCTCCTGTGGCGAGAGCTAAAGAGTGATTCTGTTCCATGGGAAAAAGAAGAGGGTTTCGCCCCAAGAAGACCTGCCTCAGAAATAATGTCCAAAATGTACTTGCGCTGACATAGAAAAATACCATCAGCGCTGCGAGCCACCTCAATGCCTAGAAAATACTGAAGAACGCCCAGGTCCTTCATGTGAAAGCATGTGTGCAAATAATGTTTAAACTGAGACAAGGCGGAAGCATCATTGCCAGCAATAATCAAATCATCAACATAAATCAAAACATGCAAGCGGACCTCTCCCCGATGATAAGTAAATAGGGAATAATCGGAGTAAGACTGAAGAAAACCATAATTCTTCAAGGACAATGCCAATTTAGCAAACCAACATCTGGGGGCTTGGCGTAGCCCATACAAGGATTTTCTTAGACGACAGACAAGACCAGGCCGAGAGAGAGAAAACCCAGGCGGAGGTTTCATGTAAACCTCCTCAGCTAAATCCCCATGAAGAAAGGCATTATGACATCCATTTGGTGCAGCTCCCAATTCTTAGCTGCAGCCGCAGCTAAAAAAATACGGACGGTGACCATTTTGGCCACAGGGGCAAAGGTCTCAGTATAATCAATACCTTCCTTCTGGTGATTCCCAAAAACAACCAACCGTTCTTTGAGCCGTTCAATGCTCCCGTCTGAGAGATATTTGATTTTATAAACCCATTTGCAGCCAAGCGCCCGTTTTCCAGTAGGTAATGTAGTCATATCCCAAGTATGATTATTTTCAAGTGCTCGAATCTCACTTTCCATGGCCTCTCGCCACCCAGGGTCGGTCATTGCCTCTCGGAAGGAACATGGTTCATGGCCTACAAAAATAGCTCCAAGAAATTGCCGATAACGAGTAGAAAACTTATCACAATTCACATAATGAGCTATAGGATAAGGCGTACCTGAGGAACTAACCGGAGCGGGTGACGACGGAGATGGGCTTATCGTCCGAATATGATGAGTAACAAAATCTTGGAGGAGCACAGATGGACGTTTCGATCGTAAACCTCGACCAAGTGCAGGTTGTGGCATGGACGAAGTCTCGGCCGTAGATGTCACCAGGGAAGAAGTATCATTTATAACATCGGAATCTGGAGGTGCTACTTGGGCAGGAGAAATTTGGTCCGGATCAATAATAATTTGTGGTTGAAAGCTCATGTCTACGGCAATTTCAGTAGAAGCATCGGACCCCACTGGAAAGGGGAAAATATCCTCGTGAAATTTAACATCACGCGATACAAAAATATCTCCGGTAGAGTAATCATATAATTTCCAACCCTTTTTCCCTGCTGGATAGCCAATAAATACGCATCGCCGGCTACGTGGAGCAAATTTATCACCGCGGGATTTTAGGTTATAAGCATAGCTGAGACACCCAAAAACCCGCAAGTGATGAAAATCCGGTGGCTTCCCGTTAAGAATTTCATGCGGAGTTTTGCCACCCAAGAGTCCAGACGGTGTACGGTTAATGAGATGCATTGCAGTTAATACGCATTCACCCCACAAAGAAATAGGAATATTTGCTTGAAACATTAAGGCACGAGCCACATTTAATATGTGGCGGTGCTTACGTTCAACCCTGCCGTTTTGTTGGGGTGTGTCTACACAGGAGGTCTGAAAAAGAATTCCGTGCTGTTCAAAATAAGGTAACATACATCTGAATTCTGTCCCATTATCACTGCGAATAGTTTTTACTGACACCTCATATTGTTTTTCAACCATAGTGATAAATAAAGGGAAATAACGACCCACTTCCTTTTTGTCACGTAACAAATATACCCACACAGCACGTGAGTAATCATCGACCAAAGTCATGAAATAAATAGCATCACAAGTAGACGGGGTTTTGTAAGGACCCCACAAATCACAGTGTATTAATTCCAAAATACGACTCGCTTTATTGCTACTAAGAGGAAAAGAGTCACGCACTTGCTTTGCCTGTGGACATACCTCACAAGCTTTATTCAACTTTTTCTTAGCAGAACTAGTACTAATAGCAGGTAATAATTTAACTACTCTGTCAGAAGGGTGACCTAAACGGCGGTGCCACAACTCAAAATCTGATAGTTCTGATGTGATGATAGCATGCAGAGCAGGTACCCCACGGAAATAATATAGCCCATCTCGCCGTTCACCGGCTCCAATCAGGTTCCTCGAGCGTAGGTCCTGTATAGCACAAAGTGAATTAGTGAAAGTAACAATACAAGAAGCTTGATCAATTAACTGTGAGACAGATATAAGGTGACAGGTCAATCCGGGAACAAATAAAACATGATCAAGAACCAAAAATGAAGAGAGGTGCACACGCCCCTCCAAAATAGCGGCAACCGTTCGTCCATCCGGCAAACCGACCGGACATGGGTGAATACTAGTTCGTTGAGTGAGACACGTGAGGTCACCAGTTACGTGGTGCGATGCTCCGGTGTCAATAATCCACTCCAATTTAGATGACTTACCCGACATTCTATTTTCAGCACTACCGTTAGAGCTAATAAAATTCAGCAGCGCCTGGACTTGCTCCCTGCTTAGCTCATTTAGCCTGTTTGTCACGTTACTGGAAGAGGAGGTGTCCACTCCTTGAGTGGCTGCAGCAGAAGACACAGCATGTGTCCGAACCCCCCCTCCACGGCTAGTCATCGGCCCTTTTGTGCGATTTCTTTCTTCCCACCAATCGGGATAGCCGTGCAGTTTAAAGCACACATCTATTTCGTGTCCTTTTTGTTTACAATGGGAGCACAACAGTTTCTTTTTGTCTGGCTTATCAGTCCGTCCCATGGCAGTGCGTGCAGGTGTAAGGGCAAAAGCATGAATGTCTGCTGCCGGTGCCTTCCCTCGAGCAATTGCACGCGAGTTTTCCTCCTGAAGGAAAGCCTGGTGAGCTCTGTTAATGTCCGGCAATGGCGTATGTGATAACAGATTTGAACGGACTGTACCATAAGCCTCGTCATCGATTCCAATCAAAAACTGGTGGAACTGTTCTTCCTCGCGGTCTGCCGCAAATTTACCAACGACATTACACGTACAACGTCCACACGTGCACGTGTGGAGAGGTTTCAGTCTATATAGTTCATCATAAAGACTCATTAGAGTCGTATAATAGGTGTCCACCGTCATGTTGGCGGACTGTCTGCAAGCAGTGATTGAAGCTCTCAATTGTTGCAGCCGTGGACCATTGGCGACGCTGAATCGTTTTTCCATGTACACCCACAAGGACCGAGCTTCATCATGGAAAGGAATGGAGGATGCAACAGCTGGTTCCATACTCCGTAATATCCACGAAACAATCATGGAATTAACCGTATTCCAATCGAGATGTTTAGAAACCTCTGCCGGCTTCGTTATTGTTCCGTCTACAAAGCCGCTTTTCCGGCAAGCTTTGAGAGATAAAGCAAACGCGCGAGACCAGGCAACGTAGTTATCCCCTCGAAATGTAACATGTGTGATGAGGTTCCCAGGTTGGTCACTGGATCCCAGGTAGTACGGCGAGCTCGGATCTCCCATCTCCGCTGAAAACAGAGCACACTGGTGTTCTGTGCGGACGTTTGCGAGAGAGAAGACGGCTGCGCAGACTGTTTATGGCTCTGATACCATATTCAATTTTGATGAAATAATTTAGACTTCATAATAGGGTAAATCTTTTCCCCTTGATCTTATTCATACGGAAGTCAGTATATGTATACAGTTTAGGATTGGCTAAACAAAGCCCTTGACCCAACTAAACTAATAAAGTATTAAAAGAGGTAATTACAATTAATTACAGGCCCATTAGCGTAGCTAATAGTTTACAAGAGTAATGTGCAATGAAGAGGTTATTTGAACCGATCTTAAACAGTTGGACTGAATTTACTAGGGTACGTACTAGGGCTGCAGGGTTCATTGTGATTAGGGTGATAATTTCACTTATATGTGCAAAATCTACAATCCCACATGAACATGTGAACAAAACCTGCAAAATGCAAATGATTATGATGATGGATGAATTAGATGATGAATCGAATCGGGTACCGATGAATATATATTCAATCCATCACATGCCCGGTCATCACTAGGGGTGGGGAAATATATCGAAATTTCGGTATACCGGTCATACCATACCAAAAAATACCGAATTTATCGAAATTTTCGGTATACCGAAAAGTTCGGTACGGTATGATACTATACCGGGTCACTTCGGTACGGTAAAGGTATGGACTTTTTAAAATTTTCGATATTTCGGTATATACCGAAATACCGTTAATTTTCGGTATGGTACGGTATATACCGAAATACCGAAATACCGAAATAGAATTTGGAAATTTTTAGGGCCAAATCCATTAAATGAAATTATTAAAATACCAAGGCCCAAAATTAAAATAACCTATCTTATAATACTACGGCCCTTCTCCAGTTCTCCCAAGTAGAGACCTAAATCCCTAATCAATAAATCAACGTAGAGTCAAACAGCTTCTCTTCTCTTCAACGAGTGACAGAGCTGCGGACTATTGAGCATTGACGATGGAGATGCGGACGAGTGACGGAGTACTCAAGAACGACAGAAGACTTCGAGCTGGAGCTGCGGACGAGTGATGAAGACGCCATTGACGAAGCACGGAGTAGCGGACGACCGTCATTATTTGCTAAAGCTTATCCATCCTGATAATATGAACAATCCGGTCTATGCTCATTTATATTTATAAACAAATGATAAAGTATATTGATAAAATATTTACGCAGCGGACGACTGTTTATAAAATATTTATAAACAAATGATAAAATATATTGATAAAATATTTACCAAAGTAGAAAAGTCTCTTGTTGTTTTCTACTTCTGAAAATAGAAAACTGGTTAACTGAACAATAAAAACCAAAGTATAAATTAGTCTCCTAGCCATGCCCTTTTTGTAAGTTTATTATTATTATTCCCCTATTTTTTGATGTTATATTTACTAGACATGACTTTGAATTATTATTTACCGTTATATTTAGCAAATTGTTTTCTTCCTATTAGTGTTTTGTCAACATTGTCTAAAATGACACTTTAAAGCTTTGTCTCTTCCTTGTACATTCAATCACTATCTTAGTTCAATGGGAATCACAGAAACATTTCACAGGTGATTTCTTGATTGTTTGGATTTTCAGTTCAATTCAATTGCTTTCCCATTCATGGGAACATTTTTCATTTCATTGGTATTGTAAAAATCTATTGTCAAAGACCAAAGTCATGATTTAGCTTGATTTTATACTCTAAAGCTTAGTGATATATTGGTCTTTAACTAATAAGTTTTGATTTATGCCGTGATCACATTCTCAAAACCACCTCCTTTATTTTTCCTCTTTTTTGTGTATATTTGAGTTGAGATTCATTTGAGTTGAATTTATATTAAAGTTGGTGATTTAATTCTAACTCGAGATGAAGAAGATGAAATCTTTACAATGAGGAAAAATCTGCCAATATGCTTCCCTATAAAAGAACTTGGAACACTTCAAAATTCTTGATTTAAAAAATCGTGGTTGAATTTTCGGTATAAAACGGTATGGGTTACATACCGTACCGAATTTTCGGTATACCGAAAGTTTTGGTATGGTAACGGTATGACATTTACCAATACCGGATTTTCGGTACGGTATACGGTATGGCGTTGAAATTTCGGTATACCATACCGAACCAGAAATGTGATAACTTAATTGGGGGACAGAGGGATTATGTGATAGGGAGTTGATGATGCATTATCATAGTCTACAAGTGACTACAAGTTCTACATGTCTAAGGAAACACACATTTGAAGGCTACTCTTCCATAAGGGGAGGTTCTCGGTTCTAAAGTACATGAAAGCAATTTCAACTCTATTTATCGCATACCCCCCTAACCTTATCTCACGAGAGATTCACGAGGCTTACATTTTTGTCTTGAAGTTTTACAAATATACAAATAATGCAACGTAACACAACTCTTCATTTTTCACCTTTATTTTACGTTGAATATTAGTTCTAATTTATAGTTGCATGATGAGGATTAAAATTTAAATCATACTCCCTCCGTTTCTAAAAATTCTTCCTGGTTTGACTTGACACGCTTATTAAGAAAGTGGAATAAAGTGGAAATGTATGGTTGTGGTTGTGTAAGAAAAAGGTAAAATGAATGTGAGTCACACAAATTATTCAAAATGAGAAAGTGGGAAGTATTTTTGGGAACAACCCAAAAAGGAAAGTGGGAAGTATTTTTGGGAACGGAGGGAGTATTATTTAAGTTGTAAAACTACATAAATGTGATACAAAAAGTAGTCATATACACTATAATAGTGGAAGTTATCAGTCAATTTATACTAAATATGACATAAGTTAGTTAAAAGGAACGGATAACATAATTTATATGAACACACACATTCGGCTATTTTTAGACTAATGAATGCATACTTAGATTATAAAATTGTTGTTCTTGACAACAGATTTAAAGAAATCTGAAAAATATAAAAATATCAAATGTATTATGTTTAAACGGTTAAGTTTTTTTTTGTGTTCTTAAAATCTAGAAATGGTCATGTTACTCATTTCAAACAGTACATTTTATCGATTCGGAATAAAAAAATTTATAGAATCGTTTAAATAACCAGTTTTAAGCTCGATATTATTACCGGTTGCATTGCATAGTGCATGTAAGTGTGCATAAGAGATTGAATATAGTCTAGGCATGTGATGGGATATTAAGGTCCAGACCATACATACCGGCCCAGAATATCCCTAGGGCCCAGACGCAAGGAGAAGCCCAGAGGGAGTCATAAGCCCCGAACGGAAGTTCAACACATCCCTAAGGCCCAGAACACAAAGGGTATTCCAGAAGAAGTCATTGGGGTCGAACGGCAGTCAAGTAACTAAAAAAAAGGCCCGTTCGGCACCTTCCGAACGGGGTGTAATTGGCACTTGGGTAATCGGTTTACTCCCGAGTCAGATGCTTAGTGGATTACAATCCCGAACGGGGATTCGGACAAGTGGCAGGCTACATGTAATGCTGAGATATGGGGATCGCAAGTGGGAACATGGGTGCACAATTGGCATGGAAAGCAACCAATCATCTTGAAGCAGTCCATACCCCTCACCTACCCCCTTTCTAGTATAAATAGCAGCATTTAATTCATTGTGAGGAGTTAGATTTCGCTGACTCACAAGTTTATATTGCATTCTAGCTCTTGTATTAGTCTTTGGACCGTAACTACCGTTCGACCATTTCCGTGCAATCATCATTAATGCGTTAATACAAGCAATACTATTTGCGTGAAACTATCAATTTTTATATTTCTTTTATACACGTTACTATAGAAATCCAACCCTAAATCCAAGGTTAGTGTTGGGTCATCGGGTCATTCGGGACTTAACCTCAATAGCATGCATAACGTAAAAAATGAATATGGATTACGTGAAGTGTAAACAAGGAACAACGGAAGCATTTCTAGAAAATGGAATAAAGAAAAAATGAAAAATTGAAATAAGTATTGGAAAATAGAGTAATTACCATGCGTAAGGAAATTAAATATGCACAAGAAAAATTGGAAATAGTTTATAAATGGTATGACCGTATGAGTATGTGCAAGTGTAAATGGAGTTGATCTCTAGAAGGAGGAAGCTAGTTTGATTTATTAAAATCAGTAGGACAAAAGAATGACCCGATGAATTAAAAGGTATTTATTCTTGATGTCTAAATATAAAGATAAAACAGGGATTTGATCGACAATAAAGAGTTATTTAACGAATTAATTGATGTCTTTAAAAATAATTTAACGAGTTATCGGTCGATTCTAAACAGCAATCTAACCAAATATCATTTTATAAATAGCTAATCTATCAGCTAATCAAAACAACCAACAGAATCCAATTACCGGCTAATGGCCAATTGCCAAACACCCCTCATATAATGAGAAAAATAAGAATGAAGTGTCCGATGAACTTTTTTACGGAGTATTTAATACAGAGTAAGAATGAACTGTCGGATGTATATAGGAGACTGTCTTCCTCAATCCTCATCACCGTCTATACGTTGGACAATTAATTCCAACCCGCACGAGCCACGGGTAGCTCAGTTGGTCGAGTGGTGGGAGATTTGGAACAATGGATCAAGGTTCGAATCCCCGCAGCGATCGGGTGGAGGTCACAGAACCTGAAATAAGGCTGGGCCTCTGGTGCGCACGGGTGTATGGGCCTACTGCCATTCTGATGACTGAGTCACCGTGACTAACCTCCCCACCATCCTGTCGGGTCGGGGTAGGGGCTCCTGGGGTGGGAGATTCCATCTTTTGGAACAATGGACAATTAATTCCATTTACATGCCGTACACCATACTCGTACCATTTATAAACTACTGCCCAAGTTTTTCCTATAAATATTTTGAGCCCGTTTGGTAATATCAAAATCGGTTGAATCAGCTGATTCTTTTGAAATTCCTGAAATTCTGTCTAAAGTAGCTGAACTGCCTAATCCTGCTGATTTTTGAAAAAATTATATTTAAAATATACATTATTAATAAAATGAAGAAAAGATTATATGTAAAAATAGCTAAAATGGTCTCCTAAATTAACTTCAGCTGATATAACTTCAGTCTTGTTTTTTCTTATTATTGCACAATTCCATATTGACCACTGGGAAAATAAAAATACAGATGCTATATGGTCTGGCAGGTCTGCGCTATGAATACTCCAGTCATTGTTTTAAAAGGCTTTGTTTTCAGGCTTACTCCACACCCGTTTTTTTTTTGCGCAAGGTTTGGAGCAGAAGACCAACATGACGAGCAAAGAGATAAGGGAGGCGGGTAGAACCGTAGAATAGGATTTTGGATAAAAATCAAAACGCCAACACCCTAAATGCTAGGTTTATTAGCTTTCTTAGTTTTGCCTGTTTGGGATAAAAGTAAGTGAAAAAACCAATTAACCAAACACTTCTATTAACTACTCCCTCCGTCCCGCTAACAATGGGACAAGAGGGAGTGACACGCAAATTAATAAAAAATGGTTTATGTGGTTGATATTGAATTGATAAAGTAAGAATAAAGTAAGGATGACTTAGAGTTACGCAAACTTTATCAAATTTGGTGTGGGACAATCTCAGTGGAACGGACCGATAAAGTAAAATGTGACAATCATAGTGGGACGGAGGTAATATTTATTTGGTCAAAAGCCAAATAATAATCAAATCAACCAAAAAATGACTGATAGGCTCTTAACCAAACACCGCATGATGTTTTCAATACTTTGCATGTTTGAATCGGCCCTAGTGAATTCTAGTTTGTTCGGTTGATTTTATAATTAGCCTCAATCCATTAACCGTGTCATCTATGATTTGGTCTTTTTATTCAATTTGGATTGGTTCGCATTCTATTGATTTATCGGTTTAATTTACCGATATTTTTCACCCTTACATACGATATGTATATATGTGTTGTAACGGGGGTGTAGGTGTAGGCGTGTAGCTCATCTGGTAGGAAGAGATTGTCACAAAAGAAAGATCACGTGTTCAACTCCAAGCATTAGACTTGGGATGTTTTCTTTTGAACTATTTTCAGTCCCGGATCAGACCACACTTTCATAGTTATAAAATACACAGAGAAGAGATTTACTTGGGCAGACCAGATCAGACCAACAAATTTATATCCAAAAGAAAACTACCTTAACATGAAACTCTATTCCCTTTCAATCAATTATCATATGATCAAAGTTCAACATACACTTTTTTAGATAATTGTTCTGTCGATTCTGGAGGGCATCATGTATGACGTGTCATCCTTTTTGTATGTGTTGTATAATGAACTAAAACCCAATATCAATGTTACACAACGTATGTTTTTTGAAAGAAATGTTACATAATGTTAAAAATTGGCAAATGAAACAAAAAGTGAGGTTTCTGATTTTTAGAGCTTTATTATGAAATTCAAAACAGGAAAAGAAACAGAACTCAGAAAGTAAAAAAGAAACTTAATGTAAAAGAGAATGGTAATACAACACTACCATAAAATGGTGATCTAAGCTAGGTTAGGTATTAGCGGATTACTTGTTCTGAACTACCGTAATTAATTAATTAATAAGACATACGGATTAATAAACAAGCATTTAATTAACTAAACAATAAGTCAAGAACAATCTGCAATTCTTTTTTTGTAGCTTTCTGGCTATGCCTCTAACCAAAGAACAAAGACCAATGTTGCAGTAGTGGCAGCAACAGTTTTAGAAGAAGAACAGAAGGCATGGTGATGAAATACCGCCTTTGCCCTCTCCTCATCCCCAAACCCATCATCAAAGTTGAGTGCATAACTCCAAGGGTCGTATTGGAATTTCACGTGCCGCCGCCGGCCGCCTCCTCCGCACCAGTTCTTGACTGCCTTCTTCACGGCGGCTCTCATTCTCCGCAGAAAGCAGCATTGCTTCTTCTTCGTCCTTTCCGTACCTATAAAGCTCAGTAAACATCCACCCATGGTATATTCAATATATTCTTAGTAGTGTGAGAATAAAAAATATTTTTGTGTTGTGATTGCTGTGGAGGACTCTGTGAGCTCTGTTATATACAATGCGATTTAGAAGAAAGAGGAGGGCAGTTTTAGGAAAGAAAAGAGGAAAAGAAAAAACATGTACTCCACTTTATCTATGGTGTTTAGGCATGTTCCCCTTTTATGGGTTATTCTTATTTTAATCGAACTTTATTAGAAAGAAAACAAATTTGAAATTAGGCTCCACATGAAAAATTCATTGATAAATGTTAAGAAGTATGTTTTAAACAAGAAAATGTATTGGGAGACTTTAAAAATTGAAATGAATTGTGACAAAAAATAAGAATAAATTGCACTTTTAATTGAGTTTTTTTCCGAATTAATGTTAATTAATTAATTAATTACGAAAATAATGCTGGAAAAAAAATATTTACCGATCTGCTGCTGGGTTTAACCATGGTCAGGGAAAGTCGCCTAACGGTTGGGGGACTTATAAGTCGCCAAACGGTTTGGCGACTTATAAGTCGCCTAACCGTTGGACGACTTATAAGTCGCCCAACCGTTGGGCGACATTCCCTTTAGAATTTTATAATATAATAATATAATAATCTAATAAGAATATTTAAATAATATGAGTTTTTTTCGAATTGGTTTTTGAATATTTAAATAATAGGAGTTATTTAAATAATAGGAGTTTTTTTCCGACTTAAATAATATAATAATCTAATAATAATATTTAAATAATCTATTGTAACCAGTTAGTTGAAGTTTTTGCTTTTATTTTGGAAATTCCGTCTTATTTAAGCTCGAGAGAACAATAATTGTGACCAACAACTACTGTCATCTAATATTCATACTCGAACACATCAAGACAACATACAATGGGACGCCCAATGTGGATATACTCTCATGACCAAATCTGGAGGAGTAGCAAAAATCCTCCAAGCTCTGTGCTCCCTCTATGGCAGCCGCGACACAGCTGTCTGTAGAGATAGGCTAGCGTGGCACTACCCCAGCTGAACTGTGCTGCTACATCAAACCTCTCTATCAATGGCAAGTGCAGCACCTGAACCTCATTTCCGCTCTTGTCAGCAAAAATGGAGGCTCCCATCATCATCAAGATATATGCCCGCGCATGCTGCTCAATCATCACCTCATCAGCGTCCGGATGAAGCACCTGGAAGTGCTCCCTCAACCATGGCATCCTCAGGGATGACCCCTGAAGGTCAGTCCGAAGAACGGGGCGAACACCTAACAAGCGCTCACACTCATCTACCCACTGTCGACAAGCAATGCCTGTAACAGCTCTCTCATGAACCTGTAGCCCAGTAAGTACAACAACATCTCCCAAGGTCACTGTCACCTCACCAACAGGGAGGTGAAATGTGTGTGTCTCGTGTCTCCAACGCTCAAGAAGAGCAGTGAGTAGCGCTCTATCGAGAGGGACAGTAGCCACCAATCTGTGCAGACCATAAAAACCCGCAGCACGAACATATGCAAGTACTCTGTCGTCCACGTGCATATGCGACAAACCGCGCAGGTGCTCGCGGCACCTATCCACCTGAACATCGAGGCCAAGCCACACATCCTCACTCCTGTGCGAGGCCTGCAATGTCAGGACAGAACGATCACTCGGCCCAGGATCCGCTGTCACATCCATGCCTACTAACAATTAAAATCGTATTAGTTAAGAGGTAAGTCACCCAACCGTTGGGCGACTTACTCCTATCACGGTTAAACCCAGCAGTAGATCCGTAAATACTTTTAACCCAACGCTTGAGTTTATAGATCCGTAAATACTTACGTAGATCCGTAATTAATTAATTAACATTAATTCGAAAAAAACTCCTTTTAATTATACCAATGTTATATCAATGTCACATTGAGTCTATATATTTGACTCTGTCCAATTTTTATAAAAATTTATTGTACCTTGATCACTTGTCGTGCTTCCAGTTGAATCTCCAATGCTTAAAATTAATCTTATAGGATATTCAAAATTTGATTTCTTTATACAAATACACTTTTCTATTAAGCAATTTTTACTTAGCATCGCTTTCTCTAATTTTTTCTTTTTTTTCTTCTTTATCCTTTTTAGATTCAATCATTGTAATTACACCTTGAAATTAAATTAAATTTAAAAAATTATTATAATTGATATTTTTCGTCTCACAGAATCAAAAAATTATATCACTAACACTCAATAGATAACAATCAACAATTAATAAATCAAACAATCAACTATGAATGAAAACAATTAATAAACTAATTAAATAATCATATCAGACTAATCTACTTCCAAGTTTATTTTTTTTAAGTTTATGAGCATATATTTCATCAAGTTTAGTTTATGTGCACAAAATTTCAGTTTAAAATTCAATCATTAAGTTATAGAAATAAATTATTGAAAAATACTCGCCAAAAAATGCATAAAAACAGTCTTTTTCAATAATTTATTTGACTGACTTATAGATTAAATTTTGTTAGGATCGTATCCGTCTCCGGCTCAGGTCTCCAACCACTCTAGACTAAACTCACAGACACCCTCTAGGGCTAGGCCACAACATCTCCCATGTTTACTCACTCTTCTTCACTCCACAAAGGAACTCTCACACAAGGAAAGGAAGAAGGAAGACACTGCTCTCTGGGATTATTTTCGCAGGCTTATCTCAAAGGGGCAAACAAAAGGACTACAAATAGGCTGCCAAGGAAAGTCACGGGTGAGGCTAATCAACAGGGTGTCACAGGCTGCCAGACAGGAGGTGCAGCGGACAACAACAAAAAAAGGGGGGGCTCACATATTGTATGTCAACAGGCACCAATGAGTGATTTCAACTAAGGGAATCAAAGTGGGAGTAAACATGGGGTGCAAGCCTTAATAATAAAGTGGAAGGGAGGCCTTGGTAGGACCAATACCTCCAACAAATTTTAAAATGATTTTTTTGACATTATCTACGCTTCATAAAGAACATGTTCATAAACTTTAATCCAAAAAATCTACCTGGAAGCACCTCGAAAAATTTCCCTAGGAAAATTATTAGTTTATGACTGAAAACTCATCATACTCACATTTATTATAAAGAACTAAACTTGGACCTAGTGTTAGGGCTGCCCCCCTGCCTCCCTAGGCCCGCCCCCGAGTCTTCAAGACTTTAACACATGCATCCTCCTGTTAGAACACTAATTCTAACAATAATATGAATGAATGACCTATTTAGGGTTATGTGTCACTATGGGAGATGGAACGTAATGAGAATCAACGTGTGTCACAAAGTGATTTATTGAGATCTCAATGAAAATTAGAGTGTGTTCTTCTGAACGATAAAGAGGTGTTTGAAATTGATTTTGTTTCTACTTCATTTTTTAAAATTAGAAGCATAATCAAAATCAGTTTTTCAAAAATCGATCTACCCAACCTCTAAAAAGGCTACTCTTAGGACAAATTCGGAGTACTCAGAAGTACTTCTACAATTTCATTCAAACACTCTAATACGGAGTATATGTTTCTGTTCATCGAAAAAGCAGAAACGCTTCGAGAAGTAGATCTAAACACCCTAAAATGTACATTTCGCAATTTACTTGGAAACAATTTTGATGGATTGTAAGTGTGTTCTCAAATTGAATCGGCCCTAGTGAATTCTGGTTTGTTCGGTTGATTTTATAATTAGCCTCAATCCATTAACCGTGTCATCTATGATTTGGTCTTTTTATTCAATTTGGATTGGTTCGCATTCTATTGATTTATCGGTTTAATTTACCGATATTTTTCACCCTTACACACGATATGTATATATGTGTTGTAACGGGGTGTAACTCATCTGGTAGAAAGAGATTTGTCACAAAGGAAAGATCACGTGTTCAACTCCAAGCATTAGACTTGGGATGTTTTCTTTTGAACTGTTTTCAGTCCCAGATCAGACCACATTTTCATAGTTATAAAATACACAGAGAAGAGATTTACTTGGACAGATCAGATCAGACCAACAAATTTATATCCAAAAGAAAACAACCTTAACATGAAACTCTATTCCCTTTCAATCAATTATCATATGATCAAAGTTCAACATACACTTTTTAGATAATTGTTTTGTGGATTCCGGAGGACATCATGTATGACGTGTCATCCTTTTTGTATGTGTTGTATAATGAACTAAAACCCAATATCAATGTTACACAACGTATGTTTTTTGAAAGAAATGTTACATAATGTTAAAAATTGGCAAATGAAACAAAAAGTGAGGTTTCTGATTTTTAGAGCTTTATTATGAAATTCAAAACAGGAAAAGAAACAGAACTCAGAAAGTAAAAAAGAAACTTAATGTAAAAGAGAATGGTAATACAATACTACCATAAAATGGTGATCTAAGCTAGGTTAGGTATTAGCGGATTACTTGTTCTGAACTACCGTAATTAATTAATTAATAAGACATACGGATTAATAAACAAGCATTTAATTAACTAAACAATAAGTCAAGAACAATCTGCAATTCTTTTTTTGTAGCTTTCTGGCTATGCCTCTAACCAAAGAACAAAGACCAATGTTGCAGTAGTGGCAGCAACAGTTTTAGTAGAAGAACAGAAGGCATGGTGATGAAATACCGCCTTTGCCCTCTCCTCATCCCCAAACCCATCATCAAAGTTGAGTGCATAACTCCAAGGGTCGTATTGGAATTTCACGTGCCGCCGCCGGCCGCCTCCTCCGCACCAGTTCTTGACTGCCTTCTTCACGGCGGCTCTCATTCTCCGCAGAAAGCAGCATTGCTTCTTCTTCGTCCTTTCCTTACCTATAAAGCTCAGTAAACATCCACTCATGGTATATTCAATATATTCTTAGTAGTGTGAGAATAAAAAATATTTTTGTGTTGTGATTGTTGTGGAGGACTCTGTGAGCTCTGTTATATACAATGCGATTTAGAAGAAAGAGGAGGGCAGTTTTAGGAAAGAAAAGAGGAAAAGAAAAAACATGTACTTTATCTATGGTGTTTAGGCATGTTCCCTTTTTGACTTAGTTCCCCTTTTCTGAGTTATTCTTATTTTAATCCAACTTTATTAGAAAGAAAACAAATTTGAAATTAGGCTCCACATCAAAAATTCATTGATAAATGTTACGAAGTATGTTTTAAACAAGAAAATGTATTGGGAGACTTTAAAAATTAAAATGAAATGTGACAAAAATAAGAATAAATTGCACTTTTAATTACACCAATGTTATATCAATGTCACATTGAGTCTATATTTGACTCTGCCCATTTTTTCATAAAAAGTTACTGTACCATGATCACTCGTCGTGCTTTCAGTTGAATCTCCAATGCTTAAAATTAATCTTATAGGATATTCAGAATTTGACTTCTTTATACAAATTCTTTTCTATTAAGCAATTTTTACTTAGCATCGCTTTTTTTAATTTTTTGCGAAATTTCCCTGAGAAATTTATTAGTTTATGGCTGAAAACTCATCATACTCACGCTTATTATAAAGAACTAAACTTGGGTCTAGGGATAGGGCTGTCCCTGCCTTCCTAGGGCCGCCACAGAGTCTTCAAGACTTTAACACATGCATCCTCCTATTAGAACACTAATTCGAACAATAATATGAATGAATGACCTATTTAGGGTTATGTGTCACTATGGGAGATCGAACGTAATGAGAATCAACGTGTGTCACAAAGTGATTTATTGAGATCTCAATGAAGATTAGAGTGTGTTCTTCTGAACGATAAAGAGGTGTTTGAAATTGATTTTGCTTCTACTTCATTTTTTAAAATTAGAAGCATAATCAAAATCAGTTTTTCAAACATCGATCTACCCAACTTCTAAAAAGGCTACTCTTAGGACAAATCCGGAGTACTCAGAAATACTTCTACAATTTCATCCAAACACTCTAATACGGAGTATATGTTTCTGTTCATCGAAAAAGCAGAAACGCTTCAAGAAGTAGATCTAAACACCCTAAAATGTACATTTCTCAATTTACTTGCAAACAATTTTGATGGATTGCAAGTGTGTTCTCAAAAAATAGTCACCTATCAATCCTCTAAACAATTTACCTTTAATCTTAAAAAAGGAATAGGATGTTAATCTTAAATATTACTCTGTATTAGTCAACCAAGGAGGGAGGAGAGAGGAGGAAAATTAAAGTTGAAAGGCTTTTAGGTCTTCTATAAAGGAGCTGTCCCTTTGTTCGCTGCACAGCTGCAGGACCTTACAGTGTAAAGATTTTATTTTTTTGATGCATTGGGAGACTCAAATTCTATGAGACGAAGGCGGGTATAGGAGGGTAGGGAAATAGGCATGGGCGGGTAAAGGCGGAGTGGGAGTAGTCCGTCGCATCGCCATCAACCTTACTGTCAAAATTCTAAAAGTGATCACCTATTCTTTAACTCTACTGTTGTCTTGGGAAGATTGGGTGGATTCGGTTCCATCTCTTTTCCTTTTGTAGTTTTTCAAAGCCACACTCGAGCTGGGAAGATTCCTTATCTAACCGATCGGATGGAACTGACTACTGATTAGTGAAATCAATAGATGAAGTGGGTTAAGCCGATTTTAATTTTAATTTTACCAAATGGACTCTAAGTTGTGTGAGATGATGAGTAACATACAAAGTACTCCATAGTTATATTATGTGCATGTTTGGTAGACATTAGTCATTATCTTCTAGCTTTTGTACTATTTAAAAGTCGTTAAAAGCTTCTATAAAAGCTTCTATTTGTAGGTTTGCTAGGACAATTTTTTGAGCTTTTTATGAAATAAAATATCTTTTTTGAGATCCTACGGTGGGTAGCATCTGAGAGAAAGTCAGTAGTTTTAGCATTAACTAGTCACGACAATTTGTTATATATACCGAAAAGAACTAAATCAAACATACAATTTTTTATCGAACAACTACAACATTTTTTAAGACCTTTTAGTCACTAAAAGTTAACGATTATTAAAAAATGCATAAAAAATATCTTTTCAGCTAATTGTGTCAAACATACCTTACTCTTTCCTCCTAGTGTTTTTGTTCCATGAAATTTGTGAAAATGTGACCTAAATTATATTTTATTAATAAAACAAAGAAAAAATATATGAATATAGTCTTCTTCAGCAATTTCAAACAATTTAACTAGAGAAGTAATTTTGATTTTACTTATTTTGATTATTACACTATTCTGCTCACAAATCAACAATTACAAATTAAAAAAAAAAATTGATAAGACGGATACATTAAAAATGAGATTATCAAACATGCTTCTAATGGAAGTTGCATATTGGTAAGTACGGAGTACTTTTTTGTTTCCTTTTGTTAAATGACGAATGAACCTAACTCTCATATTTAGAGCCTGTTTTGTGAAACTTTTTTCGGCTTATGAGGTTTATTGGCCGATTTTTTCATCAAACACGTAACTTTTGATATTACGCGTTGAATGGTGTAATAATAAGAAAAAGTAGGGTTGGAGTTACTTTTTTGGTTGTATTGGTTGAAGTTACTGTAGAGGGTCATTACGCGTTCATATAATTTTTTATTTTATTTATTAATAACAAATATATATTTTAAATATAATTTTTCCATAAATCAGCATAATCAACCAATACAGTCACTTCAGTCAGAACTTCATAAATTTCTATAGAATCAGCCAATTCAGTCAATTTCAGTGTTACCCAACGAGCTCTAAGTGTAATAACTCGTAAACCATTTGAGAAAGACACATAAATCAGTGTTTAGAATTGATTCAGGTTCTAGTTTTTAAATCAGAAGTAGAATCATAATCAGTTTTTTATTTTGAAACCATCATAATCAGTTTTTTAGAAGTTGGTTTTTCTGAACTCTAACATTTGCTTCTAGAGGCAATTTGAATTTTGAATCGCCTAGAAATAGAAGTAGATTTTTCGCCTAAAAATTGAATTCAGTCAATTTTTCTGAACTCTAACATCCAAACACTTTGATATCTAAAGAAGTAGAAGGAATTTTCAGAAGTAGATTCAAGGGGTGTTCGAATCTACTTCTAGAAACTGCTTCTGCTTCTTCGGCAAGCAAAAGAGAATATTGGAGTGTCTAGGTGAAAAGGTAGAAGTATTCTGAATGTTCCAAATTACTCATAGTCCTAGAATCAATTTTTTTTGAAGTGAGATGAGACCAGTTTCTCAAAAATTGATTCAACTTCTCCTTTTATTTTGAAGAAGAATAGAAACGGAATAAATTTCAAATCCCCCTTAAACACCATTTTGAATAAGCTCTTCATGATTGGTTAAATCGAAAAAGTAGGAGATGAAGAATTGAAATGTCAAATCTCAAACAATATTTCACGAGTTCTAGGTATTTGGTCATGGTGAAGAACCTGTGTGATTTGACTTTTTCTTGAAATAGGCAAAATATTGTTTCTTTCACTTCTCTTAGGAAAGATGACACCCCATCTCTGAAGGTCCCAACATCGATCGGATAGTTAGATTGGAGGATATAAATTGAACTTTAATAAAAAATTGACATATAAAAAGTGAGGTTCTGGCTATTTCTTTCATTTCTAAATTAACTTCAATAATACTTTTACTTTCTCACTTCACATACCATTGGTAAGAAATTTTCTATAATGGAGGAAATGACTCTTATACAAACTGTTAAGCTCAATCATTCCTTGGAAGGGAATTGACCAGAAACAATAATTTCGTTAAAAACGCCAAGTAAAATAGGTAGACGTGTGTTTTGCCCCAAAACAAATTTTTTTCTCAACATGACTAAAAAATACTCCCTCCGTTCCGCTAAGATTGTCCCGCTTTACCTTTTCGGAAAGTCTCACTAAGATTGTCTCATACCAAATTTGGTAAAGATTATGTGGTTCTAAATCATTCTTACTTTATTCTTACTTTATCAATTTAATACCAACCACACAAATCCACTTTTCTTAATAATCGTGTCACCTTCTCTTGTCCCTATCTTAGTGGGACGGAGGTAGTACATCATTTTACCCAAACATACTTTGAAACTGGTGTTTCTACATGTTTTGTGTAAACATCACTTTACACGTACAGACAATTCGGCTGACGTGTACAAAAGACCATGCACGCGAAGCATGATTGAACATACTTAGCAGTTAGTTGATCCACCACCGCCCTTTTGCAGTTTTGCTAATCCATCTTACCCAAACAGAACGGTTCTAGCAACTGTGGGAATAAAGGGCAATGGGCTAAAATTATTGCATAGTTTATAGGATGAATTAACATTTTGTGGGTGTGGAATGGAATGAATTGGCAACAAACACCTCCCGTGACACATCAAATCAAAGAGCCTATTTTCTTGAAACTCATTTGTCTCCCAAGAAAAGGCATCTGGGCAAGAGACATTTTTGAGGTTATTATCATCGCTACGTAGAGAGTTCCATTAAATTACCTCTAATTCATCTTGTCTCATTTGCTATTTGCCAAAGCTGCCTTTGCCTTTTACACATTCCCATTAAATTCCATTTAATTTGTCCCCATCCATCTTGAGCTCTCCCTTTCTCTTTACACCAAATGTCTACCATCCACAATAGTATACTTCCTCCGTTTCTTTTTAGTTGCAACAGTCAACATTTCACGTTTGACAACGCACAACTTTGACCGTCGTTATATTTAATTCTGTATTAGTAAAAATAAAATAAAAATTAGATTATAAAACTTAGTAATGAGACGAATTTAACAACAATTTTCAAAAAAAATAATTCACATACATTAATAAATAAAATGTAGTCAAAGTAAAGTACATGAATAGTGTATATATTCCAATGTTGCAATTAATGAGATACGGAGGATAGTATATATTAGTATGCAAAGTGCCATTATTGTCAAGTGATAAACTACTCGGTGTACGTTGTTTATACATGCTTTAAAAAATGTGGTTAGGATTCACTATACGCACCGTTTAATCATAGTCTCCCGAAACCCGCCTCAAATCCTTGAGATGTAAATTCGAGTTGCTCGGAAAATCGGTAAGGTTTCCGGTGCTATCTATGTACACCACCGTGTACAAGAAGATGCTTTTGCGTGTATCTTCAAGTCCCAAGCACAGCTCCACAAAGAATCACAACTTATTGATCAAAATCATCGGGTCCTCAACAAAAATTTAACTTACACGTACAATTTGAGATAAAGGTCAAATTGAACACATGTTTATATGAGAATCTCATATTGTTCACTAAAGTTTCAAATGAATCAAATCAGACACTATAGTTACGTGTGAATCTCATATTAGCCACTAAGGTTTCATACATAATTCATAGTTTATGGACACTTAGTTACGATTCTCTTCTTCCTTAAATAAAATTTGTTAGTCTTATTTTCCTTTCATTTTTGGTGAAAATAAACTAATTTAATTTGTGTGTATAATTTTGGAATATTCAATTTGAGGATTTAGATTATATAATTCGCTTATAATTAATAACTTCTTATATTTAACAAGTTAAAAATATATTTAGGTCTTTTCATTCATATGATTTTTATGAAACTTTGAGACATATCAATTTATTTAACAATATTAAAGAATTCAATTACATTATAATAGATTTTCTTATTCGGAACATCTAATTATGTATTTAAAATCTAAATATATGAATTAAGTTATTTTTTTGGGTACATAAAACAAAGGAAATAAGGAATACTTGTAGCCTTCAAATGTGAAAAATCTTTAGTGGGTGTCCAAAAATGATCAAAAAAGCGTTAAATTTGATCCATTTGAAACTTTAGTGTCCAATATGAGATACACATGTAATCATAGTGTCTAATTGAAACCTTAGTGTTCAATATGAGATTCACATGTAACAATATTGTCCAATTTGACCCTTATTCTTCCACAATTTTGTTTGAGATGAGAAGAAACGTTGATTGCGCGGCCACTCGATCGGGCTGGACAATAGTGGGGTGTATAAATGGGCTAAACAGACTCCTAACAAGCTACCCTTAATCATGAATGTTGAATATGTTGTCAAACTTGACTCTGATATTATGTTAAGATACGAGGTTCCATCTTAAAATACCAACATGATAGGATGAGGAGCCTGAATCTAAATATAGCGCTTAATTTTTTTAGAGATATCCGGTGTTGGACAACAATAGAGAGATCAGACTCCTTGAGTAGAACATGCCAATCTGAAGTCAAGCTACGCAATCCACAACTTATTATTAACCATTCCGCATCTCCAAAACTGTGAAGAACATTAAGCACATATTCCAAATCAACATCTTCACCTTCAATATTAAGACGTTCAACGGTCCAAGGTGAGGGAAAGTATTGTTTTATTATCCCTTGAAACCTGTTGATGAACCATCCTGGTAACGTCACCCTTTGAACTTGGGTTATTGAAAAGTAATGTCTGCTCAAAATGGTCTTGAAAGACATTTCTCCGACAAGATCTTTTGCATTATTAAACCCAACCTTCAAGTCTCTTAGGAATGTATTTCACTACTCGAAAAAATTACATTTGTTGCTGATGAATAGTGTACCCGGGGGTAGCTTATCCGAGGGGTTATTACGGGGAATAATAAGAGAGAAGTCAGAGCAAGTAAGTATAGAGAGAAAGTATATTTAGAAAGTATGCAGCGTTTTCAGCGTGGTTACAAATGGGGAAATGGGGTGCTATTTATAGTAGCAATAAATGCCGGACAGGGACACGTGTCAAGCGTTCATTGGCCGAGGGGTCACCTCAATCGGTTGGTGCTGGCAACCGCATGTGACCGCATTTAATGCGGCTGTTGGATGGGACGTTGTACAGGGTACGGTGATCTGTACGCATGTGCGCGGATATCATGTCGGGAAAGGTGCCCTCAGCTGTAGAGGACTAGCCGAGGGCTCTGAGTACCGGGGACCCCCTTGGTGCCGAGGGCTACTGGTTTTCGCTGTTTTTCCCAGCAACCTTGTTTTCCTGTCTTGGCCCTTCTGTGAGAATTAGAGCCTTCGGCCAGGGGGCCGAAGGCACCCATGGTGCGCATTGTGGGCTGCTTGGTGCCTCGGGCGCCGTGATTTGGGCCTGTTGTGCTTCCTGGGCCTATTGGGCCTTTATTGGAGTAGTAGGAGTCTGTGGGCCGGGGGTTCCCGGGCCATATACTCCATGAGTTGCGGTTATTTTTAGACATTTGCTGCGGTTATGAACCGCAGCAATTGAGGGGGCAGCAATTGTATGAATTCACATTTACTGCGGTTTAGAATCGCAACAAATAAATCAGTTTTTTTAATTGCTGCGGGTATCTCGGAACCGCAGCAAATAGTTGAAAATTTTTCAACTTATTTGATGCGTGTAAGTAGAACCGCAGCAAATGTGAATTTTTAAATGTGACCATTACACCTAAATTTTCTTTAATACCAAAAAATGCACAACTAATATCCATTATAGTCCCAAAAAAGACCCTGTCCATATCAAATTCACTAGTCTTTCATATCATTTAACGAAGTGCCAATAATGCTACTTGTTGAGAACAAAAATCACCACACATCCAATACGATAAAAAATTTAATTAAAAAAAATACTTGCATTACATGTTTAGCTAGTATAAAGTTTACAAAATGTTATCACAAACATAGATGGCCCATACGTCTCGAACGTCACCGATTTCATCAATTGGCAACGGCTCATCTCTTGAAGTGTTCTTGTACACCTAAAAGTAATAAGATTTTTCAAGTTCTAGTTAATTAAAATATTTGTTAGCATAAAAAAATCAAAAACTAGCTAATATTTGTAGGAGTGAAAAATGTTCAACTAAGTAAACTTGGTCAGCCAACAACACGTTAATAAACAGTTCAATAAAATACAATCCCGTCTTTGTTTCGCTGCTCTCCATGCCACCTCAAATATTTTGCATTTGTCTTCATCGAAAAAAGACGCTTCAACCTCGGTATTATGGGAAGATACCACAACACTTTTGCCGGTGGTCCTTTCTTATCACTCTTTGAGTCAACGCCATCATGTTTGTACTGTGACTTACCACAACACGGACACTTGTTCAACATGTGGTATTCATTTCCGTACAAGACACAATCATTCGGACATGCATCAATCTTTTGGTACTTTAAACCCAAAGGGCACATGAGCTTCTTCGCATAATAATTTGACTTTGGCATTTCATTCCCGTCAAGAAGCATGTCATGTAATACTTCCAACAAGGATCTGAAACTTGTGTCACTCCAATTATTCTTGGCTTTCACATTATAAAGTGTTATCACGGCAGAAAGCTTTGTGTACTTTGTACATCCAGGATATAATGGTTTTTCTGCTGCTTGTGACAAACTTTCGAAAATACGTGGTCGTCCACTACAATAGTCTTTGGGTCCACCTATCATCTCGTCCATATGATCTACTTCGTCACTCGGATCATCATCATCATCACCTTCACTTTCACCTTCACCTTCACCTTCACCTTCACCTTCATTGTCTTCATTATTCACACCCTCAACCTCAGAACGTGTCATATCATTTGCATCTGTTATATCTTCTGTATATACTCCTTTCTCACCATGCCATATCCATACATAGTATGTTTGTCTAAATCCACGACGAATTAAATGTTCTCTGATTGCCTCTATTGACCTGAATGAATTTACGTTGGCACAATCCACACAAGGACAATATAACTCATCACAACCGGTCAATGCTCTGTATTCTAAACAACGTTTACAAAACTCAGTCATCCCATTCATAAATTCCAATGTGTTGCGTTTATCGTACATCCAGCTTCGACTCATCTTCACAAATAAAACAGATTTTTTTTTGTAAAATCATACTCCGTATTAGTCAATTTGCACAAAGAGAGTCGTTTTTTATTATCATAGTGTCGACCAGTTTTTGTAATCATTCTAGGATAGACTGGATTTATACCAAACCAGATCAATTCAGACCATACAAGATCAGGCTTAAACAAATTAAGACAGAACATTCAAGCCATTGCTACAAACGCGAGGTTACGGATTATAGAAATCGCTCTAAATAGGAGCAAAAACGTTTTGAAATTCCAAAATAGGAGTATCATGTTTTTTATTCCCTGGATAAGAGTAATCTCCCAAGTTTGGAAAAAATGCCATGAATAGGTCATGTAATCTGCCAAACTTGGCAAAAATTTAATCTTATTCAAGGAATAAAAAACATGATACTCCTATTTTGAAATTTCGAAACTTTTTTACTCCTATTTAGGGAATTCTTCCTAAGGATTATAGTTTGGGGCATAAAGATTCAAAACAGAAAGAAACGCCCAAAATAAAAAAGATGTCATCAAGTTCATAAATTAGGCAGGTTTAAATAAATAGATGACATAAATTCAGACTTCAATAAAATGGACACTGATCCTAACTTGCTTTCCCGGAACACCATTGAAATGAAAGGTTTGGTCAACAATATAGACAATTAGTGGAGTATTTATCTCTATTAATTCACTACTTCTGGATTTCTAATGTACGATAGTATGAATGATGATGACTAGTTAGAGAGGCCGTCAAATATATATATATTTGGGGTATAACCATTTATAAAATTAAACTTGAAAGGACAATACAACTAAAGCATATATGCTAAGAATTAATGTATATAGCATTTAATTATTTCTGCACTTCTCACGGTAGAGACAAAAGTTTAGCAAAGTGCTTTGTAACTTTGATGATATTTTCAGAATGTGACCTTTTGTTTCTTTTTCAAAGTTTGAAGATTTCTTGTATCCCCTTGTGAGAGAGCGGGCGAGGCGGCTGGCAGGTGGAACGCACGGCTCGACGTCGCTGATGGAACGCAGGAAGGAGGCGTTGCTCGACGTCGTTGATGGAAGGGTTTGAGAGCTGCGATTTTTTTGATGAGAGCTGCGATTGTTTTTTATGGAAGGGTTTGACGGAACGCAGGGTTCAAGCGATGCTATCAGCTATCCCCTTTTTTTCTAAACTTGTTGCTACGTTTCTCAGATCCCCGCACCAAATAGATTTAAAATTAATTTTTAAACACATTTTGCTGCGGTTCGTTTGTACACGCATCAAATACTCAGTTGTTTTCTGATTAATTGTTGCGGTTCGAGCATATACACATCAAATAGTGAGGTATTTTCTAATTAATTGTGGCGGGACACCTATAACCGTAGCAAATGGGGAGCCGCAAATGACAAAAATTCTAGTAGTGTTTCATCCGGAAAACACCTCTCATACATGTCACCTATTTAATGTAAAACTAAAAGATTTGGGCATGAAATTCCTATAACTGTATTACAAGCAGAACTCCATGAAATACCTCAATCTTTTTATCCGACTCTATTTCACAGCAACATTTGCTTGATGATTACAACCCACTAAGCATAACTCTTTTAAAGATGAACATAGATAAACACATTTATCAACAAGGTATAATTCATTGTTTCCATCCATATACTCGAATGTCACACACGGCTCTTCAACCCCATTTAACTTGGCAAAAGGGACCACACTAGAAAGCTATAAAAAACAATAAAACGTTGGCCTACTCCTCATATCAGGTTGAGCTTTTAGAATGGGACATCAAGTCGTAACATGGTATCATAGCCATATCGATTCATAATCATGGTGGGCTTCATATGAAAAAATGATGACAATTATAAAATGACAATGAAGAAACGATGAAAAATTGAATGACGGCACGATCCAGAAAAAATGTCTGGTCGTGAGGAGGGGTGTTGTCTCACACCGGATATCTCTAAATTAATTAAACGCTATATTAAGATTCAGGTTCCTCCTCCTATCAGCAGGTTTATCTTTTGGGATGGAACCCGAGTCTTAACGGCAACCTAAGTCTTGCTTTAGAAAAATAAATGGAGAATCGTATAAATAGTTTTGTAACTCCACCACAATAACCACTTTACTATGCGCATCATATACCAATTTCTAATACGGTACCATTTTTCTTTTCCAAGCAGTTCAGCACTACGGGAGATCTTTCTTTTTTCTCTATATTTGTAATGTCTTTATCTTTCTTTTTTATTTTTTCTCAAAATACTAAAATTTGACTTCTTCTTCCCCCCCCCTCCCCCCTCCCCCTCCTCCCCCTCCTCCCCCTATAAGTTATATTTTCCATCTAAGCGAGTTACATTTTTCATAACACGAGTTACATCACAAAATAAACCTCTATGATTGAAGTGAACAGAAAAACATTCTTTTTGCAAGAAAGAAGTTTTTTTGGCAAAAAATGATTTGTTGGTTAAAATGATTTTTTAAATCATTTTTAGGGCATTAATATTAAAAAGATGTGTTAACTATTTACGTAAATTAATTGAGCAATTAGACTCTATTTTCATTGTTTACATTGAAATCAATGTTTTATTTATTATACTCCGTAGTAGACAAGTTATATTTTGACTGACTTGTAGTTACATTTCTCATCAATGTGAGTTACATATTTTTACACGCGAGTTATATCACCCTGCTACTGAACCAAGAAAAAACAATTGTTCACGCGTGTTTAGATCGGAGAGTATCATGCTCACCAGGGGCTGCTCTCACGATATAACAATCTGCATGGTCTTAGTAAAGAGTAGTCATTCACCCCCCTGTGCAGGCAAACTGTGAAACCCTTTTTGAGGAAGCGGTCCAGCTCAGCTGGTCACCGAATCACTCTCTTTTGTGGTAGATCCCGATTTCAATATTCAATGGAGTGAGTTCGATCCCAGTTTGCCCAAGGCTCCCAAGCCCACTTCCCTGACCCCTCATGGGGTAAAAACAATCATAGTGATACAAGTTTAAGATGATATTCGAAGTTATAAGTAATTCAGGGTGAGAGGTGGAGTATGAGATTAGCAATGGGCACTGGGATAGTAGTTATAAGTTTGATTTTCCTAGTTTTTTTTAGTTTTCATAACATGTACAACTTTATAGTTTTTATAATGAGGAAATAGAGAATTTTTATAAAGATTTAATTAATGATTTTTTTAAAAAACTGCTAGTAATATTGTTTTAAATTTTCTAATTTGTACACTTTATACACTATAAATTTTATATCTCGTTGAGCTATCTAATCTATTTGTATATCATGAAATTTAATTACATTATTATATACAGAGTTATCAGTACTATTTTTTCTTGATTTACGGAGCCTCAATTCGCCATGTCCAGGATAATACTCCCTCCGTCCCACCGGACATGTCATTTTTTTCTCAAAAAAACATTGCCACTTTTTAAAGCAATGAATTCGTGGCTTTGTTCATTTTTCTCTCTCCTCTGTACAAATTTTAATCACACAATATTTTACTATTTTAATTTCCCACCCAACATCAACTTGGCAAAGTTGAGTGAGACGTAGTTAATATTATTTTTTACAACAGGGCCTCCTCTAAAAGAAGACGACACCTCATCCCTGAGTATCCCCAGAACCGTACGGACAGTTATCTAGTAGAATATTGTTAGTATATATGTCCTAGCAACAATCACTTTTTAGAGATATATGTACTTGATCACATTCAGTTTTATATATTTGATATATACGGTATTACACATTGATGATTAAGTATTTTGATTGTCAATATCTTATTCATAATTGTGTTCCCTTGGACTTATTTTGTCAATAAGTAAGTGGGAGCTTATATGATATCACATAAGGTCCTAAAATAGCCCCAATCAATGATCATCAAGAATGGGATATTGATGATATGCGATAAGATTGGTATGTGGACTGCATCATACTTTTAGAAAGTATAGTTGATCTCACAACTATGAGTTCATGTAATTCATGATGGTCACATAGATATTTTAGAGAATATTGGCATACCCACCGAGAAACCATTTGATAAGTTCTATTCATGTGTCTATGGGATTATCGGCGTATAGAGTAGTGTAATAGTCCTCCGACTTGAGGTCAATACTTACTACATGTGCGGAGTGATGTACTTTGACCATGACCAACGCTTGCACTCCAATCGGGGTAGATACGGCATGTGTTGGGTGCATCACGAAGCACATGGAGTAGTAGTTGAGCCAAGAAAGGATTCATTCCTCATAATAGATTAAGAGAGAACATTCTACTTCTCATATCTAGATGGATCATAAAGTCATTGGCCAATGCAAAGATATATTCGTTTTGGATATCGAATATGATCGTTATGGATCATCTAGAAAGATTGAGAGACAGACTGAGTTATTGGGATAGACACTATATCATGTTCTAGACTTAGTTGAATGTTCGCTGAATGAAAAGACCGTATCACTATGAGCTCTATATTACAGGGAGTTTGAATAGTCCTCGCAAACGTCCTTATATATTGAGTTTGTCTGGTAAATCGTCTAGGGATTCTACTAAGACCTTAATTTGATTAGTGCTTAATATATAAGGCCCTATGGGTCACACAACAAGTGATTATACCTTCCGATTGAATTGTTAGAAGAAATTAAATATTATTAATTGGATTAAATAATATTTAATTAGTAATACTGAAAATGGATTAAATATTAATTAGATTAAACATATTTAATTCATGAAGTTGAAGGAGAGTTCTATTTGATAGAATTAATTAAGAAGAATAAATTAGATTTATTTTACTTAATTAAATGTCTTTATAATTAAATAAAGTTAGTAAATTCTTGAGTTTAATTTGGAATTAAAATATATTCAAGAAATTACAAATAAATGTAATAATAATAATAAATAATATATGTTATGAGAATAAGGGTGGCAGCAGCCCCCTATTCTCCATAACATATGTACGTATTATTTATATAATTATTATTTATTATTATATCTTTATTTAATTAATTATTGTGTATTAATCCTATGAGGACTGCAACTCATTAATGAGAAAGATTTTCATTGTGATTGGGAAACTAGTTTAGAACTAGTATAAATACACCCTCCTCCTTCATAATTTATAGACCAGTTTTCAGATTCAGTATTACCAGTTTATTTCCCCGCGAAGAGATTTCCTAGCCTTTCTCTTAAGGGGATCTAACCGTTCTTTCGGAAAGGAGAATTCACGTGGATACCAAAGGTCAAGGATTATCACCGCTAGGCTGGAAGATCTGTAAGTTCTAACTCAGATCTGTTATTATTATCATATTCGTTATTTTATCATAATCAGGGAAGATCTGTTTGGGAAAATTTTAAACTTCCGCTGCCGTACTTTCGAGGTACGTTACATCAATTTCCTAACAAATATAAGATAAGCTTTTGATTTCACTGTGATGGAAAGAGAGTTGAGTTCTACGGTTCTACTCCAAACCATTGTTTGGAGTTGAACCAGAAAGATCATCCTTGTGATACTCTCTTCCTATCAGGTTAGTTACGCCCCCAATAGCAACCAAGGCCTCCTCACAAATCTATTAAATGGGCGCTGCAGTATTTTAAGCTTATTTAGTGTGATATATACTCCCATATAACATACTCCGTAGTAGATTATCAGGTACACATAGGGGTACAAATGAGCCGAGCCGCTCGTGAGCTGCTCGGTCAAAGCTTGGATCGAGTTCGGTAAAACTCGAGCTCGAGCCGAGCTCAAGCCGGCTCGTTAAGCAGTCGAGCCATAAACGAGCCTACTCATTTTAGGCTCGCTAGCTCGCGAGCCGGCTCACGAGCCTAGTTTTATATGTGTGTATATTTATATATTTAATATATATATAATATTAATATAATTTTCCATCATTTGCAATGGAGTCAAAGATTCATTATTTTTTGGTTTGAGATTATGATGGAATAAAGCAAAATGGATCACTAAACTGTCTGCGCTTCTTTGTTATGAAGCAGCAGTCAGTCCATGCAATTTTGGACGAGAATTTCACTATGGGTCATTCGGAAACAGTCTCTCTGTGCTTTAGTACAGGGGTAAGACTGCGTACATCCGACCCCCCTTACCCCACCGTAGGTGGGAGCCTTTGTGGCACTGGGGTAAATGAAAATGAAATGAAATGATATAATATTAATATAAACTAATATATATATATATATATTAGTATATATAATATATATAATATAAATTAATATATATAATACCGATTGGTAAATGTATATGAGGATCAAGGAGATATTATATTTTTCGTTCCTGTAACTCTAGTTTCAGTTAAATCATCATGGGTTGATCATTTTTTATTTATTTTGGACAACATTTACTCTACTTTTGGTTGTTGGGCATGTAAATTTCAGTTTGCAAATACTAAGCACAAATATTCAAAGATTGTTTGATACTTGAGCTCGAGTTCGAACCTGAACTTTCGAGCTAATTGAACTTGTAACATTTGAGTTGACAAACCAAAATTATCGAGCCGAGTCGAGCCGAATCGAGCCATGTCAATATTTGTGAGTCGAGCTCGAGCCTGGATTTTTTTAAGCTCGTTCGAGCCGAGCTCGAGCCAATACAATATATTTCGAGCTCGAGCTCGAGCCTACATAAACTCGGGCTCGGCTCGGCTCGGCTCGTTTGCACCCCTAGGTAAGCACATGAACAAGTCAAGTTTAAAAATTGGTTATAATGCGTGATTTACAATGGTTGTAATTTATCAAAAGTGGAAGTCGTACACTAGTCAAATAATTTCTTTAATTTTTTCGGGATGCATGCAGTAAAAGTACGGAGTAAGACCGAGTATGTAAAAGTTCACGGGGACAATGGCTTACATATACTCTACACTATTTTTCATCAAAGAAGCAAAAGTATCTGCACAGTATATTATTGGGCCGCTCTTGAATGTATTGGGCAATGTCAGTCTCATGGACTGTTTGTGAACACTATCCATCTTATCAAAAGGAAAGTATTAATATGGATTCGTTCGGATAAAATTTAGTAATTGCATTGATTTGGGTAGTCTAAAATGTCCAATTATTTTTTTTATGAATTAAATCTTTAGCAAAATGGACCGGTCCTATTAATTCTCTATTTTGAACCCATTATTAAATAGTGGCCCAATAAATAAGAGATAGGATCCAACTTCTGAAGAGGATAACGAATCTAGTTAAGAAATTCGTCCAAATGCATGGAGAATAGCTATAAATCTTGTTAAGAAAGTTGTCCAGATGCATTGCATGTTTGCATGTGTTGATTTTCCTAGTTATTAAAATGAAAGTAAATAGAGCCCAAAGCCCATTTCAATTGAGGCTCGAGGGTATGGACGAATTTGAAAAACCCTAAAGCATAGCTCATCCCCTCCACACCTATAAAAAGGGGTCTCAGTTGAGAGAAATGGAGGAGAGAACCTCGAGACAAAGAAAACCTGCCAAGAAGCTCAGAAAACTCCGAAAGGCTCTGGAGATTTCTGAAGAAGAGATCAAGCCACGAATTTTATCAAGAGTATATGAATAATCCTTTGTCATTTCTTCATTTCTTGATAAAATAAGTCCAAAAGTTGAAGAACGTTCGAAGATCTGACGATCGATGCCTTGAAAATTTGAAGATCTGAATTACGAGGCTTTGAAGATTCGAAGATATTAAAAACACGTCTTTAAAGTTTTGAAGATATTCATATGAAGATTGAATCTAGATTCAAGTGAAGATCAATCCATATGTCCCGAGAAGTCCTCTAATTTAATATCAAGCCATAAAACGGTGCTTTTGTTGAAGATTAAGCTACTTGAAAATTGGAGACCAAGCTTTTAAAAATTTGAAATATAAAGCACGAAATTTTGAAGATTTGAAGATCCGAAAAACGAAGTTTCGAAGATGTGAAGATGTACAGAACAAAGATTCGAAGATCTCAAGAACAATAGTTTGAATATCTAAAGAACGTTCGAATCTTTGAAGAATTGAAGATTTAATTTGTTTAATTATATTTACCTAAATTGCAAGTGAAAAATCAGATGATTCATATTTAAAGATTGAACCCAATATTCTCATATGTTACTATTTGTGATCAATTTTAAGTAAATGGCTAAAATTTGTTTCACAACACTATTTACATATCAATTGATTCAGTGGCACTTAAAAGAAGCTATTTTAAATGCTGATTTTGCTGATTATGGAAAAAGTAAATATATTTATTAATAAAACTACTATAGTACCCATGTGATAGAGTATATCTAGAGAGAAGTGAGAGCTAGAGAGAGAAGTGCAATAATATGCTTCAATAGAATGAATTTGTCACACCCTATAACTACTCCCAAGGGGAGTATTTATAGAGAAAATACGGGCTGGGCTCCCAAGCCTTGGGCTTGGGAGGCCCATTTACAACTAGACCGCTACTGGGCCGAATACAAAGCCACTAATGGGCTGTACAAATGAGCAAGTGTAGAATCCGGTTCTGTGAGGTCTTCGTGGCCGATGAGGGCGTGGCCGACGAGGGCGCGGCCGACGAGGGCACCCGGGTTTCTTGGGCTCAGGACCATAATCTGGGTTGGCACCTTTTCGGCCGCCGAGGTCCCTTGGCCGACGAGGGCGCCACCCCTGTGCTTTCTGTTCTTCTGAGTATGTGGGTCCGGGGGCTCAGACCCATATACTCTATCAGGAGTCCCCCACTCTCTAAGCTGAGACGCAGACGAAGTGAAGGAGAGTAGATTCCCGTGCATCGATGCTTTTGGCCGATGCGGGCATTCCCAGGCCGTTAGCTGTTGCGGCGTTAGCGCTGTTTCCATTTTGGCGTTCTTGTTCTGTGCTTGGCCGTTACCTGTTCCTCGCTGTGGACGGGAAGGCCGTTGTTTCCTTGGTGTGGTCATTTGGGGACGATGAGTGTCCTGCTCGATGTTGGCCGTTGAAGGCGCGTTTTCCCTTTCTTGGACGCTGGTGGTTGAGATTTACATTTGGGCCGATGAGGCTGTTGAGGTTGAACCTTGCTTCGAGGACGACAGTGTCCTTTCCTTTGGGTGGCCGGTAAGGGTGCTTGCGCACTCCTTTTGGCCGTAGCTGGCTGGCTTTCGTGTTCCTGGCCGAAGAGCCCATCATGATTAACTGTTGGCGGAGGACGATGAGTGTCCTTGCCTTAGGTGGCCAGTTGGCCGTTGCTGATGACGTTGTATGCCTTTGGCCGTTGTGATACATGGACGTTGTGGCCATGCTTTGTGGTTACATTCGTGTTTGTGTTTTTCCTTTTGTTTCGTTGAGGCCGATGTAGTCCCCCAATCCCCCACTGCTTCAGGCCGAAGAGAGTGAGGGGTGAAGGAGTTGCTTGAGTCCCTGGCCGAAGCGGCCTCTCCGTAGTGCCCCTGAATCCAACCCTCATGGCGATTTTCTGGCCAAGGTAACCCTGTGGGAGAACCCTTGTGCGCAGATCGCTTGTAAAGAGTTATCATCAAGGGTCGTTACGAGGAGCCGATGGCTGTGGGTTCTTTGTTCCTTTGGTTCTGTGGCCGTTACGGGCGTTTATTACCTTCCTGGTCGTTGTCATCTCCCTATTGTTGGCATTTGTGAACTTGGCAAGCAAATAGGCCGTTATGGGCGCTAGCTGGCACTTGTGAAGCCGGCAAGCGTATAGGCCGTAGAGTCTGTGTTGCCAGTGGGCTCTTGATATGCAGGTTGGGCCTGGCCCTTTGGTGACGTGGTGGCCTCCCATTGGTGGCCGTTGATGTGGCCATTGGGAGGGTGCCACGTGTAGTGACCGTTGGGTGGGGGGTTCTATAAATACCCCTCCCCCTCCGACGAGAAACCTTATTTGCATTCTGAGTTGTCGAAGTGCTGGCCAAATTTCTAGAGAGATAAACTCCCAAACTCGTTCTTCGTGTTCTTCGTGTTCAAGGTTAGTGTTCATCGCAATCTTCTGTACTTTGCATACTTTGCTTCCTAGGCTAGTGATCTAATGTTAGGCGCTTGAACACCCTTAGATCCTAAGTTATTCCCCTTAGGCTCGTAGTAGTTGTTATGATGAATAGCTTGAACGAAGACTACTATCCGTACGACGATCAGCCCTCCACTAGGTCACTCGACTATGAGGTGCTTGAGGAGTTCGAGGAGGAGATACAACACTTAAGTCCTTAAAAGTCCGGAGAGCCGGTGGACGACGAAGTTGAGGACGAGGAGTCCGCCTCGTCTTCAAAAGGTGAGGACGCAGGTGCATCCCGAGTGGTGGACGGGGCGTCCACTTCCGCTGTTATTCCATGCCCG
Organism: Cuscuta europaea; assembly: GCA_945859875.1. Lineage (NCBI taxonomy): Eukaryota > Viridiplantae > Streptophyta > Magnoliopsida > Solanales > Convolvulaceae > Cuscuta > Cuscuta europaea. The sequence goes on from CAMAPE010000004.1 coordinate 14,512,440, forward strand.
AGACCGGTGTCTGCCGTGAAGGGAGCAGATAAGCCGAAGAGAATAAGGAGGCCGAAGAGTGGGCCGGTCGTCTCCTACCTGGTGTCTGCCGTGAAGGAAGCATATTATAATTTGTTCTTTTGCCTTGCTAATCTGTTCGTTTTCCTTTGTGTAGATTTTGCCATGGATCGCCGTTCAATCATGGCTATTGCCAAGGCCAAGGCGGTCGAGGAGTTGGCTGCAAAGGCGGCCGAGGCGGCCAGACGTGCCGCGGCCGAGGGAGGCGGGGCTACTGCTGGTGCAGCCCCAAAGCCTGCTCAGTCCAAAAAGAAGAGGCCTCCCACTGACGGCCAGAAGAAATTGACCGAGGCCGGCCTGAACGTCACTAAGAAGACGAAGAGGGCACCGTCTCCTTCCCAGGCTACTGAGGCCGGCACTCTGACCGTCCCCAGTGTGGACGATAGTGGTCCTGTTGTGGACCTCACTGCTGCTCCTAGCGATGCTGCCCAATCGCTCCCTCTCGTCCAGGAGCCACGGACGAAGAGGGCCGGCAAGCAGATTGCCGGTGCCACCTACCAGAAGATGGTGGAATACCCCGTCGGCGGGGGTGTTTTTGATGACGTCGTCCTCGGCCACGATGTTCTGGCCCAGGCCATGCCGGCCAAAGATAGGGCCTACCTGAAGAGGCTCGGGGACGTGAAGGTGTACGAGGGCGGGATGGACCTCCTCGTCCAAGTAAGTTCCCCTCCTTTTGTTTGTCGTTTTTCTCGTCGTCCGGGTGGAATCATTTGCCTGAGTTTTGTTTGTCTTTTTTATGCAGGGTGCCTTTATGCTCATGGAGAGCCATAAGAGGCAGTACCGGGAGATAGCTCGTCTGAAAGAGCTTGAACAGAAAGCTGCCTCGGCCGATGAGGCGGTCGCTTGCTTGGATCGACTCCGGGAGGATGCCAAAGCCTTGCAACAGAGGGCCGACGAGGCCGCTGCAGCCAGGGACGATGCCCTGGCCAAACTCGAGGAGAGCCAAAGGGCGCTTGAGGCCGAGCGGCGCAAAAACGATGAAGCCGTGAAGGCAAAAGCTGAGGCCGAGGCTGCCGCTGTGAAGGCCGCTGATGAGGCCGTTAAGCAGTTCCTGGCCGAGGGGTGGAAGGCCGATGAGCGGCTCTCCTGGTGCTATGAGGTGGTGGCCGCTAAGCTTGAAGATTGGGGGATGAACTCCCCCGCCGGCCAGGAGTATTTTAGCAGGGAGATGGCCGTGTACTATAACATGGGCCAGGAGCGGATGCAGAGGCTCCTGTGTCGGCGGCTATCTCGTTCTCTTAAGGCCATGAATTATACTTCTGGGTGGGCTAGACGGAACTTGAAGCTTCCCAAGCTGATGAAAGATCCCGAAGAGCAGGCCAAGCTTCCTCTGTCGGAGTGGGAGTCCCCCATCGAGAGTTCCGGTGATGAAGGGGTGAAGGGGAAACCTCAGCCCCTTGGCAAAACTCATCGGGTATACTCCAAAGTATCCCGGTGGCGGATGAAGAACATGGTCCGTCGGCCTGGGTGCCCTAACCCGCCCGAACGGCCCCACGTACATCTGGGCAACCAAGTAGTCAGCCGCGCTGCTCTCCGGCTTGATCAGGAAGATGTTTGTGAGATCCAGGTAGGAGACGCCCGGCCCACTCTTCGGACTCTTTATTCTCTTCGGCTTATCTGCTCCCTTCACGGCAGACACCGGTCTCGAGCATGGAATAACAGCGGAAGTGGACGCCCCGTCCACCACTCGGGACGCACCTGCGTCCTCACCTTTTGAAGACGAGGCGGACTCCTCGTCCTCAACTTCGTCGTCCACCGGCTCTCCGGACTTGTAAGCACTTAAGTGTTGTATCTCCTCCTCGAACTCCTCAAGCACCTCATAGTCGAGTGACCTAGTGGAGGGCTGGTCGTCGTACGGATAGTAGTCTTCGTTCAAGCTCTTCATCATAACAACTACTACGAGCCTAAGGGGAATAACTTAGGATCTAAGGGTGTTCAAGCGCCTAACACTAGATCATTAGCCTAGGAAGCAAAGTATGCAAAGTACAGAAGATTGCGATGAACACTAACCTTGAACACGAAGAACACGAAGAACGAGCTTGGGAGTTTATCTCTCTAGAAATTTGGCCAGCACTTCGACAACTCAGAATGCAAATAAGGTTTCTCGTCGGAGGGGGAGGGGTATTTATAGAACCCCCCACCCAACGGTCACTACACGTGGCACCCTCCCAATGGCCACATCAACGGCCACCAATGGGAGGCCACCACGTCACCAAAGGGCCAGGCCCAACCTGCATATCAAGAGCCCACTGGCAACACAGACTCTACGGCCTATACGCTTGCCGGCTTCACAAGTGCCAGCTAGCGCCCACAACGGCCTATTTGATTGCCAAGTTCACAAATGCCAACAATAGGGAGATGAAAACGGCCAGGAACGTAATAAACGCCCGTAACGGCCACAGAACCAAAGGAACAAAGAACCCACAGCCATCGGCTCCTCGTAACGACCCTTGATGATAACTCTTTACAAGCGATCTGCGCACAAGGGTTCTCCCACAGGGTTACCTTGGCCAGAAAATCGCCATGAGGGTTGGATTCAGGGGCACTACGGAGAGGCCGCTTCGGCCAGGGACTCAAGCAACTCCTTCACCCCTCACTCTCTTCGGCCTGAAGCAGTAGGGGACTGGGGGACTACATCGGCCTCAACAAAACAAAAGGAAAAACACAAACACGAATGTAACCACAAAGCATGGCCACAACGTCCATGTATCACAACGGCCAAAGGCATACAACGTCATCAGCAACGGCCAACTGGCCACCTAAGGCAAGGACACTCATCGTCCTCCGCCAACAGTTAATCATGATGGGCTCTTCGGCCAGGAACACGAAAGCCAGCCAGCTACGGCCAAAAGGAGTGCGCAAGCACCCTTACCGGCCACCCAAAAGAAAGGACATTGTCGTCCTCGAAGCAAGGTTCAACCTCAACAGCCTCATCGGCCCAAATGTAAATCTCAACCACCAGCGTCCAAGAAAGGGAAAACGCGCCTTCAACGGCCAACATCGAGCAGGACACTCATCGTCCCCAAACGACCGCACCAAGGAAACAACGGCCATCCCGTCCACAACGAGGAACAGGTAACGGCCACGCACAGAACAAGAACGCCAAAATGGAAACAGCGCCAATGCCGCAACAGCTAACGGCCTGGGAATGCCCGCATCAGCCAAAAGCACCGAAGCACGAGAATCTACTCTCCTTCACTTCGTCTGCGTCTCAGCTTAGAGAGTGGGGGACTCCTGATGGAGTATATGGGTCTGAGCCCCCGGACCCACATACTCAGAAGAACAGAAAGCACAGGGGTGGAGCCCTCGTCGGCCAAGGGACCCCCGGCGGCCGAAAAGGTGCCAACCCAGATTATGGTCCTGAGCCCCAGAAACCCGGGTCCCCTCGTCGGCCGCGCCCTCGTCGGTCGCGCCCTCGTCAGCCACGAAGACCTCACAGAACCGGATTCTACACTTGCTCATTTGTACAGCCCATTAGTGGCTTTGTATTCGGCCCAGTAGCGGTCCAGTTGTAAATGGGCCTCCCAAGCCCAAGGCTTGGGAGCCCAGCCCGTATTTTCTCTATAAATACTCCCCTTGGGAGTAGTTATAGGGTGTGACAAATTCATTCTATTGAAGCATATTATTGCACTTCTCTCTCTAGCTCTCTAGGAGTCCGCCTCGTCTTCAAAAGGTGAGGACGCAGGTGCGTCCCGAGTGGTGGACGGGGCGTCCACTTCCGCTGTTATTCCATGCCCGAGACCGGTGTCTGCCGTGAAGGGAGCAGATAAGATGAAGAGAATAAAGAGTCCGAAGAGTGGGCCGGGCGTCTCCTACCTGGATCTCACAAACATCTTCCTGATCAAGCCGGAGAGCAGCGCGGCCGACTACTTGGTTGCCCAGATGTACGTGGGGCCGTTCGGGCGGGTTAGGGCACCCAGGCCGACGGACCATGTTCTTCATCCGCCACCGGGATACTTTGGAGTATACCCGATGAGTTTCGCCAAGGGGCTGAGGTTTCCCCTTCACCCCTTCATCACCGAATACCTTGACATGGTGGGGCTCCCTCCGGCCTTGCTGACGCCGAACAGCTACTCTTTGATGGTGGGGTTTTTGCTCCGCTGTGAGGAGCTGGGCTACAGGCCGACAACGGCTCTGTTCATGAATCTGTATCAGATAGGCCGAGGAAGCCACAAAAATTGTGCAGCCTATGCTACTCTTCAACAGCTGCCGAAGAAGAGGAGCTTCACGGACTTGCTTTCGTCCATTCATGGGTGGAAGAGCAAGTTCGTTTTTGTATCCCTTGGTGAGAATGGCACCGAGTTTCCCTCTCTCGGCCATACCGGAAGGTTCAATCTACATGACCCGCCGAGGAGTTCTATCCTGGACGCTCATGTGGAGGCGTTCCTGGAAGGGGGGCCGAGGAGCGTGAAGGACTATATCACCGAGTACAAGATGACCGCCCTCGGCTTCTTAAGATACCATGTATATGGCGACAAGGAGGACGATATCCAACTTTGGCCGAGGATGACGACTACTTTCGAAGAGGCCGACGGCCCGGATTTGGGCATTCCTGCTGAGGCCGATGGTAATTATTTCTTCGACTTTCTTCCTTTATAATTTGTTCTTTTGCCTTGCTAATCTGTTCGTTTTCCTTTGTGTAGATTTTGCCATGGATCGCCGTTCAATCATGGCTATTGCCAAGGCCAAGGCGGCCGAGGAGTTGGCTGCAAAGGCGGCCGAGGCGGCCAGACGTGCCGCGGCCGAGGGAGGCGGGGCTACTGCTGGTGCGGCCCCAAAGCCTGCTCAGTCCAAAAAGAAGAGGCCTCCCACTGACGGTCAGAAGAAATTGACCGAGGCCGGCCTGAACGTCACTAAGAAGACGAAGAGGGCACCGTCTCCTTCCCAGGCTACTGAGGCCGGCACTCTGCCCAATCGCTCCCTCTCGTCCAGGAGCCACGGACGAAGAGGGCCGGCAAGGAGATTGCCGGTGCCACCTACCAGAAGATGGTGGAATACCCCGTCGGCGGGGGTGTTTTTGATGACGTCGTCCTCGGCCACGATGTGCTGGCCCAGGCCATGTCGGCCAAAGATAGGGCCTACCTGAAGAGGCTCGGGGACGTGAAGGTGTACGAGGGCGGGATGGACCTCCTCGTCCAAGTAAGTTCCCCTCCTTTTGTTTGTCGTTTTTCTCGTCGTCCGGGTGGAATCATTTGCCTGAGTTTTGTTTGTATTTTTTATGCAGAGTGCCTTTATGCTCATGGAGAGCCATAAGAGGCATTACCGGGAGATAGCTCGTCTGAAAGAGCTTGAGCAGAAAGCTGCCTCGGCCGATGAGGCGGTCGCTTGCTTGGATCGGCTTCGGGAGGATTCCAAAGCCTTGCAACAGAGGGCCGACGAGGCCGCTGCAGCCAGGGACGATGCCCTGGCCAAACTCGAGGAGAGCCAAAGGGCGCTTGAGGCCGAGCGGCGCAAAAACGATGAAGTCGTGAAGGCAAAAGCTGAGGCCGAGGCTGCCGCTGTGAAGGCCGCTGATGAGGCCGTTAAGCAGTTCCTGGCCGAGGGGTGGAAGGCCGATGAGCGGCTCTCCTGGTGCTATGAGGTGGTGGCCGCTAAGCTTGAAGATTGGGGGATGAACTCCCCCGCCGGCCAGGAGTATTTTAGCAGGGAGATGGCCGTGTACTATAACATGGGCCAGGAGCGGATGCAGAGGCTCCTGTGTCGACGGCTATCTCGTGCTCTTAAGGCCATGAATTATACTTCTGGGTTGGCTAGACGGAACTTGAAGCTTCCCAAGCTGATGAAAGATCCCGAAGAGCAGGCCAAGCTTCGTCTGTCGGAGCGGGAGTCCCCCATTGAGAGTTCCGGCCTCGGCGAGCCGGATTACACGGAGTTTGACTTCCTGGACGATGCCACCAGTTCTGCGGCTGCCGCTGGCCAGGAGACTGAGGCCGAGGAGGGAGCCGAGGACGTCGAAGAGCCAGCCGAGGATGCAGGCGCCCAAGAGGCTTGATCGGCTACTCCCCGCTCCCTTGTAATTAGTTTTTTATTTTTGCCCAATTGATGTAATGGCCGAAGCGTCCCCCATTGTACTGAATTGCTTATGAATGAAAATTTTGCTGTCCTGCTCGGCTTTGAATTTCTTGTATGTTTATTGCCCTTTGCCATTTCAATTCTGAAATTTGTCTAAGTATAAAAGTTACAACTTGGGTCACCCGCGAGTGTCTGCTACGTCCGTGAGGTAGTCCATCCTGTCCGGTGGCCTGGTCGGCCTGGCCGTCGTTTCTTTACTATCATAATACTTAGGATTTATTCAAAAATTTCCTAAGTGTTTTGGGTCCACTTAGTTGCTTTCTTTCCGGTCTGGTGGCTTGGTCGGCTTGTCCGGTGTTTCTTTGCTGTCGTAACACTTAGGATTTATTCAGAAATTTCCTAAGTGTTTTGGGTCCACTCAAGTGCTTTCCTTTCCGTCCCTGACCGTGGTGTCCGCTCCATCCTGGCGTTGTCCCATTCTTCTTTTTTGTTAGAATGTTTCTAAGTGTCTAACTTCAAGTGAATGGGTGTTCTCACCGTCCTGGTATTGGATCTATCCTCATTATTGACCAATGCCTTGGAGATTTCCTAAGTGTTGAACCAACGTCGTTGTCGGCCCAGTGTTTTTCGTGGCCGTCGTGTTCCCTTGTTTCTGAGCTGATCATGAAGGTCGGCCTGGATCCTTGTGTTGTGGCCGATAAGGGCACCTTGAACTTACTTTTTTGGACTTAGAATTTTTTCTAAGTACATATGCAAGGCGTAGGTAGCTAACGGCCTTGGAGTGTACAGGTACCCGCTTCGTCTAGAGTTCCTCCATTTAAGTACTTGGAGATTTTTCTAAGTATAAATGTGAGACATAGTTCCTTCTTTGCGGTACCGCTGCCGGCTAAGAGATGGCCCTACCCTCATCGGCCAAGGTCTGGCTTGTGGCCGATGAGGGTGCCCCTTGCTTTCCCAAAGAGATGGCCCTACCTTCATCGGCTAAGACATAGTTCCTTCTTGAGGAACTTTTTTCTTCAGAATTTCCTCTAAGTGTTTGGTAAACACTTGGGCAAATCCCCAAAGAACTTTCACCTGACCAACGGCTTGGGTTCCAGTGCCTGTATCGGCCATCCGGGATGTTGTGGCAAGTAGAGATTCTTGATTGCTTGATTCTTCCGTGTGATAAGTGCCTGCTTCATCCTGGTCATCCTCAGGATTGTGATCCTTCATTCCATACCAAGCGTTGGTGCTTCATGGGGCTATGGCCGATGAAGGTTACCTCTCGCGTGTCACCCAACCGATTCGGTTAGGGTTTTGTAGGCGTATGCTTCGGCCTTGACCATTCTCTTGTGGTGTGTGGACGTATCGTCCATGTCACCTGTTAGTGGTACTACACAGGTGTTCAACTGATATGTACTTGGCCTAGTTGGGCCTGAATTGTGGGGATTTTATTTTTTCATTGCTCGAGGCCGGCTAGTGCGCATGGCCGTCGGCCTCCCTCTTTTTCCTTTATATTATTTTTTTTTTTGTTTCCGTTTCCTTTTTCAGGGAGTATCCTTCTTTCAGGCTTCGGCCGAAGGGTGTGCTCGTCCTTCGGCCGGTTCGGACTTCGTTTGTAACGTCCGTGATCTCAGGGCAGGTCCCATCGCCTATTTATGACGCGGGCTAGACTTTTGGTCGGTTTCCAACGGCTGTCGTTGCCCATCCCTGAGTTTTGGGATTTTGTCACCTCGGCCATGATTTCAGGCCTGTCGTCCTACGATCTGGCGTGATGACGACGCGGTAAGCTTCCCGTTTCAAGACGTGGGCCGTTTGCGGGCCCCTCGTCCTGGGGACATCGTCGGCCATACCTGAGCGTTTCACTTCTAGGCTTACGGGGCTAGGACAATGTGCTCTCTCAGCTAGGCCTGAGCCCTTCGCTGATACAAAATACAATGGAACGCCTGATCTTGTCGATCGTAGGCTGCAAGTGCAAGGGGCCCCGTCGGCCATGCCTGAGCCTTTTGCTCTAAGGTGGCCGATGAGGGCACCTGCTAATGTTTTTACTTTAAATTCCAGAGAAAAATCAAGAGGAACATGATTTTATTCATAAGTGGCTCGAGGCCGAGGGTGGCGTTCAATCAATAACCCGTTAAGGGGTGAGGGCTTCGCCGTCTGCACCTCCTTCGGATTACTGATAAAACTTCACCAGATGGTGTACATTCCACGTTCGTGGTACATTGGACCCATTCGGGCGTTTAAGCTTGTAGGTGTCGGGTTTGACCACGGCACTGACGATGTAGGGCCCTTCGTACTTCAATGCTAGCTTGCCACCCTCTGTCGGCTGGCTTGCTTCCCTTCGGCGGAGGACGTAGTCCCCCACCTGAAATTCCCGGGAACGTACCTTGGCGTCATAGTATGATTTTACTTGACGCCGGTAGTTCTCTGCTCGGACGTAAGCTTGCTCACGCCTCTCATCGACCAGGTGCAGGTCAATCTTCATGCTTTCTTCGTTGGCGTCAGGCTCGTATTGTTCCACCCGTCGGCTGGGGATGGCAACTTCCGTGGGCGCCTTTGCCTCAAAGCCGTAGCATAGGGCGAAAGGCGTTTCACCTGTCGCCCTCCTCGGCGTGGTTCTGTAGCACCATAGGATGTTGGGGAGCTCGTCGACCCAACTACCTCCTGCGGCCTGGAGTTTCTTCTTCAGCCCCTCCATGATTGTTCTGTTGGCGTTCTCGACCTGCCCGTTGCCCTGAGGGTAGGCAACGGAGGAGAAACGATGCTTCGCCCCAAACTCCCGGAGGAGCTCCTGGAAAGGGGCTGCCTCGAATTGGGTGTCGTTGTCTGATATAATCTCCTGGGGGACGCCGAAGCGTGTGATGATGTTCTTGTAAACAAATTTTTGGCAACTGGCCCCTGTGATGCTGGCAAGGGGTTCCGCCTCGACCCACTTGGTGAAGTAGTCGACGGCGACGATGATGTAGCGGTTGTTCCCGGCGGCTCTGGGCAGGGGGCCGACCAGGTCAATCCCCCATCTAGAGAATGGAATTGCGGTGCTGACGGGGGCGTAGTTGACGGCTGGCCGACCAGGGGCCTTCTGGAGCACCTGGCACGTGGTACACCTCCTGGCCAGGTCCGCACAGTCTCGGGCCATCGTCGGCCCGAAGAAGCTCTGGACGACGAGGCGTCGGGACATGCTAAAAGGGCCCTGGTGCGAGGAGCAGACGCCACAATGAACTTCTTCCATGGCCATGTCGGCCTCGTCCTGGTGCAGGCATCGGAGGAGAGTGCCATTATAGGATCGTTTGTAGAGTCTGCCATCTTCGATGGTGTAGCTTGGGGCCCTGAGTTTCGCAAGTTTGGCCCTCTCCTCGTCCGGGGGCAGCTCCCCCGTCGTGATGAAGGTGACGATGTCGGAGATCCAGTCCTCGGGTCGCTGTTGGACGCACAAGACGGGGCTGGCATGGATGCTGGACATGCTCAACTCCTCGATCTTGGCCAACCGGGAGATGTGCTCCGGGGTGTCCGAGCTGAGTTTGGAGAGGATGTCGGCCTCGGCGTTCTCGGCTCTTGGGATCTGTGTGATCTCGTGGGTTTCGAACGCCTTCAGCAGCTCCTCCGCTGCTTGTTTGTACTGCTTCATCCGGCCTTCCTTTGCTTCGTACGATCCCTCCACCTGGCCCACTACCAGTTTGGAGTCGCACTTGATTTTGAGGTGCTTGGCCTTGAGGCCGGCGGTGAGTCTGAGACCGCTGAGGAGAGCCTCATACTCGGCTTCATTGTTGGATACTCTGAAGTTGAAGCGGATGGCATAGTAAGCTCTGAATCCTTCGGGGGATATGAGGACGACGCCGCCACCGCATGATTTCGCGGCCGACGAGCCGTCAGTGAATAGGATACATGTATCGTCCGGCTCCGGCCCGGGGTTGGCGACAGCCGTCTCCCTTGCTGTGCATTCAGTGACGAAGTCGGCCAAGGCTTGCCCTTTGATAGACGGCATTGGCTTGATCTCAATTTGAAATTGGCTGAGGAAGATTGCCCATTTCACCATCCTGGAGGAACTGGTGGGGCTCCTCATAAGTGCGCCGAGAGGCTGCTGGGTCAGTACATGGACGGCGTGGGCCTGGAAGTAGTGTCCCAGCTTCTTCACCATATGGACGATGGCCAGCACCGTCTTCTCAATGGGGGAGTACCTGAGCTCGGCCTCCCTGAGTGTCTTGCTGATGTAGAAGATGGCCTTTTGCACCCCTTCGTCCTCACGGATGAGCACGAAGATGATGGCCGACGTGCTCACCCCTAAATACAAGAAGAGGGTTTCGTCGGCTTTGGCCTTGGAGAGCACGGGCGGGGACGATAGGTACCTCTTCAACTCTTTGAACGCTTCCTGGCATTCCGTCGTCCACTTGAAGCTGTTGGCTTTGCGCATGATCTGAAAGAATGGGAGTGATCTTTCGGCTGACTTGGAGAGGAAACGGTTCAGGGCCGCCAGGCGCCCCGTCAGTCGTTGTACTTCCTTGACGTTGCGGGACGGCTCCATGTTGATGATAGCCTGTGTCTTCTCCGGGTTTATCTCGATGCCTCTCCGGCTGACCATGTAGCCGAGGAATTTGCCGCCCTGGACGCTGAAGGCGCACTTCTTGGGGTTGAGGCGGAGCCTGAACTCCTTCATAATTTCAAAGATTTCCCGGAGGTCGTCGGCGTGGGAGGAGGCCTGCCTGCTCTTGACGATCATGTCGTCGACGTGTGCCTCCATCGTCCGGCCAAGGACCGCTCTGAAGATCTTGGCCACCATCCTAGTATAGGTGGCGCCGGAGTTTTTTAGTCCGAAGGCCATGACGAGGTAGCAAAAGATTCCCTCTGGGGTCATGAATGCCGTCTTCTCAGCGTCATCTTCATGCATGGAGATTTGGTGGTACCCTCTGAAAGCGTCAAGGAACGACATCAACTCGCACCCCGCCGTCTCGTCCACCAGCTGATCAATGTTGGGGAGAGGGAACGGGTCCATGGGGCACGCCTTGTTCAGGTCAGTGTAATCAACACACATCCTGAATGTTGGCGGTTTCTGGGCGAGGACGACGTTGGCCAACCACGTCGGGTACTTCACCTCTTTAATGTGTTTGATTGAGAGGAGCATGGCGACCTCCCCTTTGACGAAGTCCCGCCTATCGGCGGACAAGTAGTGCCGCTTCTGTTTGACGGGCGTGGAGGCCGGATCGACGGTCAGCCGGTGAGTGATCACCTGGCGGCTGATGCCTGGCATGTCGTCTGGGCCCCACGCGAAGACAACGGCATATGACCGCAGGACGAGGAGGATGGCGTCTCGTTGGTCCTGGGGGAGTTGCTTCCCGACTCTGAGAACCCGCTCCGGCCGGGAGTTATCCAGAGGGATTTCCTCGACCTCCTCGGCCGGCTCAGCATGCGGCCTCTCCTCGTCCTTGGCAACGGCTGCCGTGATGGTGTCTATCCTCTGGCCTTCCCTCTCGGCCGACCTTGTTAGCTTGAGGTAGCATGCTCTGGCTATCCTCTGGTTTCCTCTGGCATAGCCGATGCCGTCATTTGTGGGGAACTTAAGTCACAAGTGCTTCATGAAGATGATGGCCTCCAAGTCCTCCAGCGCTGGTCGGCCCAAGATCAGGTTGTGGGCGCACTGGAGGTTGACCACCATGAACTCCATGTCAATTCTGGCGCGGTGGGGGCCGTCACCGACCTCCACGGGGAGGACTATCGTGCCCTCGGCGTCGATAGAGTCCCCGGTGAAGCCGGATAACGGTGTCTTGATCGGCTTCAGCAGGGCTCTGTCCAGCTTCAGCTGCCTGAAGGTATCCAGGTACATCACGTTGACGGAGCTCCCCGTATCGATGTAAGTGCGGTGGATGATGGAGTCACCGATCTCACACCGGATGACGAGGGCGTCCCTGTGTGATTCTGTACCCGGAGGCAAATCCTTGTCGGTGAAGGTGATCGCCTCCGTCCGCTGCTTCTTCGGCTGGGGGGGAACGTGGGACACCTCCCCAATGTAGAGGGATTGGGCCCATTTCTTTCTCTGAGTGGCGGAGTCCCCCCCAGTGTTCCCACCTACGATGAGGTGAATGTGATTCTTCTTTGGCGGGGGCTCTTCGAAGTCCTCGTCGTCGCTGAGCCTACCAATCTCCCGCTTCTTCGCAGAGGGTTCGCCCCCATGTTTGCCGGTGTTTACCCATGTGTTCTTGTGTGGGCCACCTTTAACAAACTGGGAGAGTTCCCCCTGGCGAATAAGACGCTCGATGGCCTTCTTCAGCGTAATGCAATCGTCGGTGTTGTGTGACGAGTTCTTGTGGAACCGGCAGAATGTGCCGCCCTGCTGGATGGCAAGGACCTCCTCGGCCGGCCGAGGAGCCTGCTCGATGAGGCCATGTTTCTCGGCATAGTCGAGGATGATGCCGACCGGGTGAGTGAGGGCAAGCTCCGGCCGTTCCAACCTCGGCCGCCAGTGGCGGTCTTTCTTATTCTATCCACCAGAGCCGTGACGGCCATAGGCACCCTGACCGGCCGGGGACGGACCCAAGGCCGGCGAAGGATTTGTCTTCTTGGGGGGATGGCCCCCCTCTTTTTTGTGATTGTGGAGCTCGTCGGCGTACAAGCCTCCGTGCTGGAGCGCCTTGGCGTACGACCTTGGGGGGTCGGTGATGAGGCTCCTAGCGTACGGGGAGCTGCGGAGGGCTCCCTGATACAAGGCGAGGAGGGTGCGCTCGTCGGCCCCCTCGACTTCTTCGGTCTCCCTCGTTCACCGATCGATGAATGACCGGAGGGACTCATCATGCTGCTGCTTGACGGAGAGGAGGTGGGTGAAATACTTCTTCGCACGCTTCCTCCCGGCAAAGTGGGTGAGGAAGCGTTGGGCAAGATCCTACCATGAGTCGATGCTCCCTTCGGGGAGTGCGTTGAACCACTCGTACGCTGGCCCCTCGAGGGTAGAGAGGAACCAACGGCAGAGGTACTCGTCGGACGCGTTCACCATCAGCATGTTATTCTGATAACGGCTGAAGTGTTCCTGGGGGTCTGATCGGCCGTCGTAGGACTTGATGGCGTTTCCCCTGTACTTCTCCGGGATGGGGCCGAGAGGACCCTGTTGGTGAAAGGGGTCCTGGTCCTGACCTGGATGATGGGGTCACCTCGCCCCTCGGCCAACTCCCTCTCCAGGGCGCTAACCTTGTTCATGAGCGCGTTGAGGCCGGGGTCGTTGGAGGCGCCGGCCGTAGGGATGTTGGCCGACTGCTTGGCCTCCATCTGAGCCAGCCTCCTCTCCAGCTGGGCAATGACTTCATCCCGGGGGTCCCTGGCGGCCGCAGCGGCGCCCGGCTGGTTCCTCATGCGCTCGTCGTGAGCCGCATTGATCCGGTGGCGCACGTCGTCTTTGTGTAACTTCCCCTTGCCCTTGTCCGGGCGGGGCTGGTCCGCTGTCCGGGACACAGACCCCAAGCTTTCCCTTGGCGAGCCAGGATGAGGCTCACCAATCCGTCCTGCCATCCTCTCCGAAACCGGACGACGGCGCGTGTCACCTAGCCTGTTGAAGGCAGAGGCTTTTCCACGCGCTGGGGTCTGCCCAGGCCAAAGAGGGGAAGCCGGGTGGGAGTGGGACGACGCCGTGTCCTGGGCCATCACCCCCTCATTGTTGCCTATCTGGACGGCCAACGGTTGGGGCTGAGCAGGTGGAGTGACGTTCCCCCCGGTCCCTGGCAAGAGTGTGCTGAGGACGGTGGGGTTCTGAGCCAGGCTGGCGATGATGATCGACAACGCGGCCTGGACCTGTGGATCCACGGACGGAGGGGTCGCGACCATAGGCTGGGCCGGGGCGTGGTCCGTCTTCTCCTCCGTTGCCTACCCTCAGGGCAACGGGCAGGTCGAGAACGCCAACAGAACAATCATGGAGGGGCTGAAGAAGAAACTCCAGGCCGCAGGAGGTAGTTGGGTCGACGAGCTCCCCAACATCCTATGGTGCTACAGAACCACGCCGAGGAGGGCGACAGGTGAAACGCCTTTCGCCCTATGCTACGGCTTTGAGGCAAAGGCGCCCACGGAAGTTGCCATCCCCAGCCGACGGGTGGAACAATACGAGCCTGACGCCAACGAAGAAAGCATGAAGATTGACCTGCACCTGGTCGATGAGAGGCGTGAGCAAGCTTACGTCCGAGCAGAGAACTACCGGCGTCAAGTAAAATCATTCTATGACGCCAAGGTACATTCCCGGGAATTTCAGGTGGGGGACTACGTCCTCCGCCGAAGGGAAGCAAGCCAGCCGACAGAGGGTGGCAAGCTAGCATTGAAGTACGAAGGGCCCTACATCAGCAGTGTCGTGGTCAAACCCGGCACCTACAAGCTTAAACGCCCGAATGGGTCCAATGTACCACGAACGTGGAATGTACACCATCTGGTGAAGTTTTATCAGTAATCCGAAGGAGGTGCAGACGGCGAAGCCCTCACCCCTTAACGGGTTATTGATTGAACGCCACCCTCGGCCTCGAGCCACTTATGAATAAAATCATGTTCCTCTTGATTTTTCTCTGGAATTTAAAGTAAAAACATTAGCAGGTGCCCTCATCGGCCACCTTAGAGCAAAAGGCTCAGGCATGGCCGACGGGGCCCCTTGCACTTGCAGCCTACGATCGACAAGATCAGGCGTTCCATTGTATTTTGTATCAGCGAAGGGCTCAGGCCTAGCTGAGAGAGCACATCGTCCTGGCCCCGTAAGCCTAAAAGTGAAACGCTCAGGTATGGCCGACGATGTCCCCAGGACGAGGGGCCCGCAAACGGCCCACGTCTTGAAACGGGAAGCTTACCGCGTCGTCCACGCGCCAGATCGCAGGACGACAGGCCTGAAATCATGGCCGAGGTGACAAAATCCCAAAACTCAGGGATGGGCAACGACAGCCGTTGGAAACCGACCAAAAGTCTAGCCCGCGTCATAAATAGGCGACGGGACCCGCCCTGAGATCACGGACGTTACAAACGAAGTCCGATCCGGCCGAAGGACGAGCACACCCTTCGGCCGAAGCCTGAAAGAAGGATACTCCCCGAAAAAGGGGACGGAAACAAAAAAAAAATAATATAAAGGAAAAAGAGGGAGGCCGACGGCCGTGCGCACTAGCCGGCCTCGAGCAATGAAAAAATAAAATCCCCACAATTCAGGCCCAACTAGGCCAAGTACATATCAGTTGAACACCTGTGTAGTACCACTAACAGGTGACATGGACAATACGTCCACACACCACAAGAGAATGGTCAAGGCCGAAGCATACGCCTACAAAACCCTAACCGAATCGGTTGGGTGACACGCGAGAGGTAACCTTCATCGGCCACAGCCCCATGAAGCACCAACGCTTGGTATGGAATGAAGGATCACAATCCTGAGGATGACCAGGACGAAGCGGGCACTTATCACACGGAAGAATTAAGCAATCAACAATCTCTACTTGCCACAGCATCCCGGATGGCCGATACAGGCACTGGAACCCAGGCCGTTGGTCAGGCGAAAGTTCTTTGGGGATTTGCCCAAGTGTTTACCAAACACTTAGAGGAAATTCTGAAGAAAAAAGTTCCTCAAGAAGGAACTATGTCTTAGTCGATGAAGGTAGGGCCATCTCTTTGGGAAAGCAAGGGGCACCCTCATCGGCCACAAGTCAGACCTTGGCCGATGAGGGTAGGGCCATCTCTTAGCCGGCAGCAGTACCGCAAAGAAGGAACTATGTCTCAAATTTATACTTAGAAAAATCTCTAAGTACTTAAATGGAGGAACTCTAGACGAAGCGGGTACCTGTACACTCCAAGGCCGTTAGCTACCTACGCCTTGCATATGTACTTAGAAAAAATTCTAAGTCCAAAAAAGTAAGTTCAAGGTGCCCTTATCGGCCACAACACAAGGATCCAGGCCGACCTTCATGATCAGTTCAGAAACAAGGGAACACGACGGCCACGAAAAACACTGGGCCGACAACGACGTTGGTTCAACACTTAGGAAATCTCCAAGTCATTGGTCAATAATGAGGATAGATCCAATACCAGGACGGTGAGAACACCCATTCACTTGAAGTTAGACACTTAGAAAAATTCTAACAAAAAAGAAGAATGGGACAACGTCAGGACGGAGCGGACACCACGGTCAGGGACGGAAAGGAAAGCACTTGAGTGGACCCAAAACACTTAGGAAATTTCTGAATAAATCCTAAGTGTTACGACAGCAAAGAAACACCGGACAGGCCGACCAAGCCACCAGACCGGAAAGAAAGCAACTAAGTGGACCCAAAACACTTAGGAAATTTTTGAATAAATCCTAAGTGTGATGATAGTAAAGAAACGACGGCCAGGCCGACCAGGCCACCGGACGGGATGGACTATGTAACACCCCCAAATTTCCCACCCAAAAATACATTTAAATAATGATTTATTGGAAAATATTATTAACTTTATTTGAAAACATCACAAAATGTGCAGCGGAAAATTCAAAGGGAAATAAATATTTTCATAAAGGGTGAGCATCACGAGAGAAATCCGTGGTGTTGGTTTTCCACGTCCCTTAAAATGTGGAGGATGGTTAGGTCTACTACTACGCAATTTTTGGTTTGTGTTGGTTTGAGGTGAATTGTCGGTCGGTAGAAAACATCCCGGCTTTTGAGTAGTAGTGGTAGTAGTAGCTCCTAATCATTCAGGTTTTGAGGTGGGGTAGTTGGTAGAAAACATCCCGGCTACCCGGATCGACTTACTAACCCGGAGGGCTTGGAATACCTTTAGGGGGTGTGCACACTTAAAGTAGTTGTTTCCGTTTCCAAGGAGCAGTTGTGGTACCGGCAATAGTTCCGGGGTGGCCGTATATAACAACGGACCACCGGGCTCAACCAAAGTGTTGAACACCGCCCTTCTAAATTACTAGGAAGTTAGATACAAAGTGATTTTGGGAGAAATTCAAAAGAGGAGAATTTTGGTGTTTCATGTATTTTGGAATTATTATGGTTTACGAGTTAATTATGTGATTGGGATTTTATATAGATATTGTTTACTTATGGTTTATGGTTTGTAAAGTGTTGAAAAATATTTTATGAGGTTGTACGAATTTTATATATATTATTTATTATTATTTTGAAAGGTTAGGTGGAACTTACTTAGCATTATTGCTAATGTTTGTTTTCTTTTATTTTTCTTTCTGTACATGATTTTGTACAGGTGTTGAGTTGATCGATGTTGAAGTTGATTTCGAGAGAGAGCTTTCGCTAGAAAACATTATTAGTAAATTATTGTAAATTTCTTTTTCAATAACTTTAATCAGTGAGCTTTTGATTTTGAAGTTTAAGTTGTTTTAGCCTGTGCACTCGGTTAAGAGAGAATCGAGTGTGGCGGTAGCACCCCTATTTCCCTTTGAATTTTCCGCTGCACATTTTGTGATGTTTTCAAATAAAGTTAATAATATTTTCCAATAAATCATTATTTAAATGTATTTTTGGGTGGGAAATTTGGGGGTGTTACAAGTTGGTATCAGAGCAACCTTGCGATAGTGTGTTGACCCGTTGGATATCGGGCGGGCACTTAGCGGGGCAAGATTCTGGGGTTTGATTGAGATAGTTAAGGGCGCAACGAGGACGTTGCGATCCTAAGTGGGGGTGATTGTAATACCCAAGATTAATTTAAGAGGATTGATAGTACCACTCATACCAACAAGATGCATCTCCTTTTAAGCGAGCTCATCACCAAGAACTCCAAAGTTAAGCGTGCTTGCATGGGAGTAGTCTTGGGATGGGTGACCCCTTGGGAAGTTTCTCAGGGCGTGCACGAGTGAGTACAAAGTGGGGCGGGGTAACTACCTTGGGCCCTGTGGGGCGGGGTGTTACAGGGCCTTAAGTTTTCCGAAGGGACTAGAACACGAGGTAATAGGTCGTAGGGAGAAATTCTGTCACAAAGACGAAAACAGTCTAAGCTGGTTGGTGCATAATTTAGCCTTGCGCTCGTCCAACTAACTGGGAATTTCTCCTTGTGCTGAAACTTCGTTGTTCGGAACGCGGTGAGGATATAATGTGAGATTTTCAAGTTATTGATTTATATGATTGAGTAGTGAAATTTATGTAGTTGTTTGCTCGTGTGAAATATATGAATTTTGATGACATCTTTGAATGTCTATATGTGTTAGAGCTTAGTATGGACCTAGTGAAGAACTTTGCGGTTCAAATAGTGTAGGGACTTTTTGAATGCCTTAGTATTTAAGAGAGTTGTGAGAAAAGAAGTTAAGTGGTCAAAATAGTGAAAGTGTTGTGGTCTAACCACTTGTCTGAGAGCGCCACTTGGAGACGGAGGATGATATGCGCAGATGCTACCGTGAGTAATTTTAGTAATAGTTTTAGTTACGAACTCGTAACCTCTCTTTAAGGCGAATAGAATGTGATACTTTAGAATTTTGTCATTTAACTTTAGTTTATGTTTCGGGGCGAAACATCTTTTAAGGAGGGTAGAATGTGACACTTCAAAAATTTAAATAAAAATAAAAATAATTTTTTTTATCAGATAAAATATTACGAAAATAACATTTTTATTATTAATTGAGTCAGACAAAAATTCAACAGTTGTAACATCCTAATCAGATAAAAAAAATTCCAAGTTCACGATTTTTTTTATCAGATAAAAATGGCCCGATAAAAGAAGTTACATTTTAGTATAAAATTAATTTTTATAACTATTTTAGATTGTATAATATACAAAGTATAAACTAAATAATTAAATTAATCATAATACACACACACACACACACACACACACACACACACACACACACACATATATATATATATATATATATACTCCTATAAACTAAGTACTTATATAATATAAAATCCTACGTAACTACGTAATAATAGTATATTTGATATATACTTCTACTACATATAAATAGCTTCGTATATATATATATTACTACTATTAATAGAAACCTACGTATAACCTAGTATATAACTAAAAATAATAAGTATACTCCTACTATAATACTTATACATAATAATACTCCCAGTATTATACTTTTTGGCCGGCAACTTCACAGAACAAAATTAAATTCAACTCCAACTCCAACTCTAACATCCCAGCCTAAAACCCTCATCTTTCCCTATAAATAATAGGCCAGAACCTACGTTTTCTTCATCCCAAAAAACTAAGAAATATACAAATATACGTATATATATATATATATATATATATTTTTGCGACCCAGCGTTTTAGCCAGAACCAAGCCTTGAAAATACTTCCCAAACCTTCCCCTTCGTGATACGAATCCAACGGAAAAAGAATCATCGAAATCGGTCGTGAAACGAGGGAGAAAAGCCTCGCCGGAGTTTCGCCGGAGAAAAAACATTTCGACGGAAAACGGAGAAGAAGGAGGAGCTGCCGCCGCCGCCGTACCACCTCTGACCTTCGCCGCCCTGCTACCACCATTTTCGGCCGTTCGCTCGTCCAAACGGAGTAAGTTCTCCCCCCCCCCCCCCCCCCCCCCCCCCCCCCCTGTTTTTCCCGTTTTCCGGCGAGGTAGTGAGGAAGATGACTGCCAGAATTTTTTTTGGGCCTTTTTCTGGATTGGGCCAGAAAATAAAATTTGGCCCAGTTCGGCCCAGTTGCAATAAAAATTAAAAATAAAATAGTAAATAAAATAAATAAAATGTGGAAAAATATAAATTAAATACCTAGTATAAATATACATATTCGGACCAACCAGAATTGAAAAATAAATTTTTTAGCTATTTTTAATGGATTTAATGGTAATTGGGCCAGTTTATACACATTTAGTAAATAATTAACTAAATAGCGAAAATAATTATGAAATAAATATTGGAGTAAACTAGGATAAGTATATGACTAATTAGGACCTTATGGACCATTTATAATTAATAAATATTAAGGTTTAGTATATTTAATTGTAATTAAACCGATTAATAGATATATGAAATTAAAGGAATAATTATGGAAAATAATTATAAAATAAATATCTGGACAACCTAGGTCGAATATAGACCCAAAATATATTTATGGACGGTTACTAATTTATAAAGTCGATTCTTAGTCTATTTAATTTAATTGGGCCATATAAAACTAGTTGAGTAATTAAATAAGGAAATAAAAAGGGGGGGGGAAAGGATAAATGATTGAAATAGAATAAGTGACTAATTATATTATCTTAATTAAAAAGGTGAATACTTAGAGACCCAAATTGAAGAAGAGAATTAGGAGCATCGGGACTTAAAGTAAGTTTCACGTCAACCGATATTGGTTCTCTTTCTTCGTGATTTCTTTTACATATTTTTGTGTGCATATTTGAGAATTGAATTTATGTGTGCTGAATTTGAATATCATTATATAAAAGGATTGTATTTGAGATATTAGTTTGTTGATATGAGTTATTTTGGAAGATTTTGTAATAGTACGTAATTTGTTATCTTTGTGGGAGTTTAATGAAAAAGGAAATTCTTGAAGTATAAACTTTGATTGATTTTGAGAAAACAAAGAGAAATAAATATTTTCATAAAGGGTGAGCATCACGAGAGAAATCCGTGGTGTTGGTTTTCCACGTCCCTTAAAATGTGGAGGATGGTTAGGTCTACTACTACGCAATTTTTGGTTTGTGTTGGTTTGAGGTGAATTGTCGGTCGGTAGAAAACATCCCGGCTTTTGAGTAGTAGTGGTAGTAGTAGCTCCTAATCATTCAGGTTTTGAGGTGGGGTAGTTGGTAGAAAACATCCCGGCTACCCGGATCGACTTACTAACCCGGAGGGCTTGGAATACCTTTAGGGGGTGTGCACACTTAAAGTAGTTGTTTCCGTTTCCAAGGAGCAGTTGTGGTGCCGGCAATAGTTCCGGGGTGGCCGTATATAACAACGGACCACCGGGCTCAACCAAAGTGTTGAACACCGCCCTTCTAAATTACTAGGAAGTTAGATACAAAGTGATTTTGGGAGAAATTCAAAAGAGGAGAATTTTGGTGTTTCATGTATTTTGGAATTATTATGGTTTACGAGTTAATTATGTGATTGGGATTTTATATAGATATTGTTTACTTATGATTTATGGTTTGTAAAGTGTTGAAAAATATTTTATGAGGTTGTACGAATTTTATATATATTATTTATTATTATTTTGAAAGGTTAGGTGGAACTTACTTAGCATTATTGCTAATGTTTGTTTTCTTTTATTTTTCTTTCTGTACATGATTTTGTACAGGTGTTGAGTTGATCGATGTTGAAGTTGATTTCGAGAGAGAGCTTTCGCTAGAAAACATTATTAGTAAATTATTGTAAATTTCTTTTTCAATAACTTTAATCAGTGAGCTTTTGATTTTGAAGTTTAAGTTGTTTTAGCCTGTGCACTCGGTTAAGAGAGAATCGAGTGTGGCGGTAGCACCCCTATTTCCCTTTGAATTTTCCGCTGCATATTTTGTGATGTTTTCAAATAAAGTTAATAATATTTTCCAATAAATCATTATTTAAATGTATTTTTGGGTGGGAAATTTGGGGGTGTTACAGACTACCTCACGGACGTAGCAGACACTCGCGGGTGACCCAAGTTGTAACTTTTATACTTAGATAAATTTCAGAATTGAAATGGCAAAGGGCAATAAACATACAAGAAATTCAAAGCCGAGCAGGACAGCAAAATTTTCATTCATAAGCAATTCAGTACAATGGGGGGCGCTTCGGCCATTACATCAATTGGGCAAAAATAAAAAACTAATTACAAGGGAGCGGGGAGTAGCCGATCAAGCCTCTTGGGCGCCTGCATCCTCAGCTGGCTCTTCGACGTCCTCGGCTCCCTCCTCGGCCTCAGTCTCCTGGCCAGCGGCAGCCGCAGAACTGGTGGCATCGTCCAGGAAGTCAAACTCCGTGTAATCCGGCTCGCCGAGGCCGGAACTCTCGATGGGGGACTCCCGCTCCGACAGAGGAAGCTTGGCCTGCTCTTCGGGATCTTTCATCAGCTTGGGAAGCTTCAAGTTCCGTCTAGCCCACCGAGAAGTATAATTCATGGCCTTAAGAGCACGAGATAGCTGCCGACACAGGAGCCTCTGCATCCGCTCCTGGTGTCACGCCCCGGACCTACCCGGACACGTCAACAACCCGCCGTACAGTACGAATAGTCAACCGCAGTCCGACTCATCCATACTATACAAGGCGTCTTGAATACCATTCACACATAGTACATCCATAAACAAACATAATGTAAAACATTTATTAAAGCAACGAAAACAATTGATACAAGTGTTCAAGCCACACTTGGCATAATTGGGAGTGCAAGCCCCCAAAGTAATTATTCAGAAAATACTATCCATGAGCATTATTCATATTGTTTTCAAGACAAGAACGGAAGAAGCACGAACCAAGTCTTCTTCTCAGAAACTTCCCGAACAGCGGCTGGTAGTAGCAACCTTCAAGTTCTACCTGAAACTGTGAGGTGGCCTCCCCCGTGAAGGGGAGATCAGTACTTGGAAGCATTTGACAAGTACAATGACAACTATACTAAGTATAACCGAAGTTTAAATCTCTGAGGCCCTCAATCTAGAGCATTATTACATTATAGTTAATCCGTTCATTTAGTATTAATTTATCATTATTTACTACGGTCTAGAGCCCAGCTCATAATCACCGTTATCTACTACGGTCTAGAGCCCCGCTCATAATCACCGTCATCTACCACGGTCTAGAGCCCAACTCATAATCACCGTCATCTACTACGGTCTAGAGCCCAGCTCATAATCACCGTCATCTACTACGGTCTAGAGCCCAGCTCATAATCACCGTTATCTACATCGGTCCCGAGCCCGACTCATAATCACCGATTCTTTATAGTTTACATTCTTAGGATCTAATTCATCCATTTCTCAACTAACATTTCCAACTAATATTTCAATGCTAGTTATTTATTTATTTCAATATAATTCTTCCTTCATGCATGATTGGCCTTAATATCAAGTATCACTTTCATACCTTCACGGGTTCTCCTCATGGTATCAAAGTATACTATCTCAAATGAAATTCATGGTTGGTACAACCATCATACACACATATTCATAACATCTAAACATACACAATTTATTCATAAATTTGTGTATCATGCATACTATACTTATAATCAATAGTAGTTTTATTTAGGCATTATTAACCATTAACAACCCATGCACATCACATTTGTATTCACTTAGGAAATCCCATGAAATTAACCCAAAGATTATAAGTAACATAGTCGGTCATCCTCACCTTAATTAAGCTTAAGCGCGTTCTACGTTCCTCGATTGAACTTTGACCAACTCCGGCGAACTTTGACCAACTCCGGCGAACTTTGACCAACTCCGACGAAACTCCGGCGAAGCTCAAATATACTTTAAATCAAGTTCCTAACAAGGTTTTATCATCACAAAACCCATATCAACACAAATAACCTATAAAAGGTTATTTTCCGGCAAACCGGTCGATTTGGCTTCTAAGTCCGTTTTTGGACTTAGAATCACTTTCCAACCCATAAATCCATACTTAGAGAATGGAGGACCATCCCAAGGGTTCTTCATATAATAAATATGCCTCAAGGTAGAAGAAGAATAAAGGGAAAGCTATGGCAAGGTGATTACCTCAATTTTCCACACTTTCCTACACCTTTCTCCTTCTCCAAACACTCCTCCTTGGACCCTCCACCTTGAGCTCGAATTTGGGTGTGAAAATGGTGAATTTCAGAGCTCCTCCTTGCTATACTTGGGTGTTGCCACGAGTGGGTGGAGGTGGTGAGGTGAGAGGGGTGGTTTTTGTCTCATTTAGACAAATGAGTGAAGGGAGGGGGTCTACTACATGTCAAAGGTGTCTCCCCCATCCTTTCAATTGTTATTCAGCCTTTTATGGACTACTACAATTTGTCCCAAAGTGTACAATTTGCCCCGCAAGTTGTATTTTATGGACTGTTTTAAGTATATTTTATTTTATCGGGTCAAATAAAATATAACACTTGTTCCCAATCCTTATGGGACCCTAGAATCAATATGCATTCCCCAACCTTAATTTAGAATTCTCCGAAATCCCTTTTTGGACTGTTATCTGATAAATTTGCCGATACCGATAATTTGGCCTTGTTTGACCAACTGGTCAACCCTGTGCCATTGCTATGGACCAATTAGGATATCCACCACCATATACACATTTTCTAGGCACAGATTGATCTAATATGTGGTCCCGATAGTATCGGGCGGTCCCCACTCCCGATGCGGGCCCCACGTGCATTTTACTATTCACGCGAAAAAAATTAATACGAATTCACAACCTCGTAAATTCACTAGAAATTTCATAGGTTTAATAAATTATTCGCTTAAAGATAAATACATTTGGGGACGGTGTTACAAGTTCACCCCCCCTTATTTGGGATTTCGTCCCCGAAATCCGCGTGTCTAATCGAAATGGAGAGGGTACTGCTCCCTCATTGAGACTTCAGTCTCCCAGGTTTCTTCTTCGACTCGATCACTCCTCCAAAGGACCTTTACCATAGGAATCTCCTTGTTCCTCAGTTCCTTTACCTGTTGACCCACAATCTTCACCGGTTCGACCGCATATTGTAGGTCCTCACGTATCTCTACCGGTGGTTTCTCAAGGATATGAGACGGATCTCGCACGTATTTCTTGAGCATCGATACATGGAACACGTCGTGTATCTTCTCAAGTTCTGGCGTCAATTTGATACGGTAAGCCACGGCCCCTATCCTTTCAAGGATTTCAAATGGGCCAATGTATCGGGGGTTAAGCTTTCCCCTCGATATAAATCTGATGATACCTTTCCAAGGAGAAATCCTTAGAAAAACCTTATCACCGACCTCAAACTCCAATGGCCTGCGTCTTTTTCGGCATAACTCTTTTGCCGATCTTGGGCAGCCTTGAGTCTATCCTGAATGACTTTCACCTTAGCCTTGGTGATTTCGACAAGTTCAATCCCCTCGAGTTTGGCTTCGCCAACCTCGTCCCAACACAACGGTGTTCTACATTTCCTCCCATACACGGCCTCGTATGGAGGCATGCCAATACTCGCCTGATAACTGTTGTTATAGGCGAACTCGACCAGAGCCAAATGCTTGTCCCAACTCCCTTGGAACTCCAGAGCACATGCCCTAAGCATATCTTCCAGAATCTGTATCACCCTCTCGGATTGCCCATCCGTCTGTGGGTGAAAGGCTGTGCTAAACTTTAGCTTCGTACCCAAAGATGCTTGAAATTTTGTCCAAAATCGGGAAGTGAAACGTGGGTCCCTATCCGAGACAATGGATATCGGAACTCCATGCAGTCTCACAATCTCCTCCGTGTATAGCTTTGCCAATCTTTCAAGAGGATAAGTAATGTTGATAGGCAAAAAGTGTGCACTCTTGGTGAGCCTATCAACCACTACCCATACTGCATCATAGTTGTTCACGGTTCGTGGTAGCCCCACCACGAAGTCCATGGTCACGTGCTCCCACTTCCATTCTGGAATGGTAAGTGGTTGCAAAAGTCCCGCCGGGTGCTGATGTTCCGCCTTGACTTGTTGGCAAGTAAGGCACCGACTCACGTACTCTGCGATGTCCCTCTTCATACCCGACCACCAGTAACTTTCCTTCAAGTCCCGGTACATTTTAGTACCTCCTGGATGCATGGCATACGCCGAAGAATGAGCCTCCTCCAGTATAGACTTTTGGAGCTCCTCATTCCTTGGTATGCATACACGGCCTTTAAACAATAAAAGACCATCATCACGTACCCGAAAGTTCTCAACAGGTCCCTCAAGGATCTGTTCACGGATCTTCTGACATTCTTCATCAGGGGCCTGACATCTACTGATCTCACTCAGCAATGTAGGCCTAACCTCGAATCTAGCAATGAGGACCCCACTCGTGGACACCTCCACTTGTGCCCTTAATGAGCGTAGACACGCGAGTAACGTCCCCGATGTACTCTTTCTGCTCAGTGCATCGGCTACTACATTGGCCTTCCCGGGATGATAGTCGATGATCAAGTCATAGTCCTTGATCAACTCCATCCATCTCCTTTGTCTCATATTCAACTCTTTTTGAGTGAATACATACTTCAAGCTTTTATGATCGGTGAAAATGTGACACGTCTCCCTGATACGTTCGTAATTTCCATGTCTATGTTTATGTTTTTAATTAGTTTTGCTTGACTTTTACTTTGGAAATTACACATTTTTGGTGTAATAGATTAGATTGTTAAATTCTTGTAAATAGGTTAGATTAGACATATTCTGAGCTTAAGCAGGTTTTGGTCACCCAAAGTACAGTTGGTGAACCCAAAAAGTGAAGAGAAGGTGCAAAAGTTCAAAAACAAAAGAAGATCCTGAATTTTGGTCTATACTCGGTCGAGTATTAGCTATACGCGATCGGGTATTAGGTTGGAACTTCAAATCGGATCAGATCCGAAGACAAAGGAACATGCAGGGAATATTTTGGCCACGATTCTATGTCTATACCCGATCGGGTAGACCGACATACCCGGTCGGGTATGCCTTTAAATTGCAAACGAAGATCGGTCGAGTATAGCCCGAATACCACATTCTAAGCATACTCGACCGGGTATTCATATATACTCGATCGGGTATACACTTAGAAACTAGCCTGAAACCGGTCGAGTATAGCCCGAATACCACTTTCTAAGCATACTCGACCGGGTATTCATATATACTCGATCGGGTATACACTTAGAAAATAGCCTGAAACCGGTCGAGTATGCCTCGGATCGGGTGTTACACACATACTCGATCGGGTACCATGTATATACCCGATCGAGTACCCGAATCCCATCCCAAAAACCTATAAATACACCTCCTTTCCTTCACAAAAAGATATCCAATCTCTTGTACATCTAAGCTCAGTATAGAATAGCTCTTTCTTTATATTTTTCATCATGTTTAGTCTCCAAATGAGGAGCTAAACTCTTCCATCTTGGTTTTGCTACTTTGAAGCTTAATGAATTTGTAAGTTGTGAGTTATTTCCTTTAATCTTCTTCCTTGAATATTAATTCTTTCTTTCAAAATACTATCTCTATACCAAAGTTGGGGAGTGTTACTAAGATGACAATTAGTTAACATCTTGACATTGGTTATAGTAATAGCTATTTCTTCCTCTATGATAATATTGGGGAGTGTTACTAAGATGACAATTAGTTAACATCTTGATATTAATCATAGTAGGATTCATATATTTTAATATTCTTTCTTGAGTATTGATTAATTCCTATTCATATTTCATGTTAATATCTTAAACATTACTTAAAGTATCAACTAGTATTGTTTCTCTTATTAATTATTACTAGAATCAATCGGTTAATACGCTTGTTATTAATCCGGTTCTTTCAACGGTAGTAAACTTGGAATATTAATGCATGCATCTCATGGTTAATATGCCAAGGGGAATTAATTATATTGATTAAACCAATAAACCGCTTGTGTTGAGGTTATCAATCTCAATCGTTTTCATCTTAAGTTTATTGCTACTATCAAGTTAATATACGGCGCTTGTTCTATATTGACTCGATAGTAAGTTTTATTAATGAACGCATCTCGTTATTAATAACTACCCTCGATGAACTGGATATACTCCTCGATTGAGTATTCGAGAGGAAGATAGTTAAAGATATAACCGGGATCGACGAACATTTTATTAAGTGGATAAAAGCAAAACCAAGTCCCCATCTCATTGAATTAAACTCATATAGGTCGTTTATCTTAGTGTTATTAAACCAAACAAATCTAAACCCCCCTTGTTATTATTTATATAAAAGAAAAGTATTCCTTTCCCTGTGGATACGAACCTTACTACACTATACTACGTATTAGTGTTGTATTGATTATTTATTTTGTGTGCACCTAACGACGAGTGCACGTCAAATTTGGCGCCGTTGCCGGGGAAGGGCAATAAATTTTTCTTTTATTTCATATCAAGAAAAATCAAAAAAATATATATATACCAAACAAAAAAAAAATATAAAGAGTTCTTATTTCTTCTATTTCTGAGCTTAGTGGAGTTTATGGTTAAACATCGCTCCATAAACAAAATCATATATCAAACAAACCCAGAAATAGAACAAACTTTCGAGCGGTTGAAAAGTAAATTTTCTAATACCGACTCGGAGGAATCATCTATCAGAGATTCATCCAGCGCTAGTTCTCATTCTAGCGAGACCGAAGAGTCAATAACCATGGCTCTTGAGACAAGAACACTACGGGAGCTCACTGCTCCAAATCTCAATCAACAACCGTTATGTATTACCTTCCCTACACTCGATGAAGGTAATACATTTGAGTTAAAATCTGGGCTCATACATCTACTGCCATCCTTTCATGGCTTAAGAGGAGAAGATCCGAACAAACACCTTTCTGAGTTCCATATTGTGTGCACAAGCATGTGCCCCAGCGGTGTCTCGGAAGAACAAATCAAATTGAGGGCTTTTCCATTCTCCCTCAAAGACACTGCAAAGGATTGGCTATTCTATCTTCCTTCGGGAAGTATAGACACATGGGCAGCAATGAAAAAATGCTTCTTGGATAGGTACTATCCCGCCTCAATCTCATCTTCTTTAAAAAAACAAATAAGCAACATTGAGCAAAAAGAAGATGAAACATTGTATGAATATTGGGAGCGCTTCAAAAAGTTGTGTGCTAGTTGCCCATATCATGGGTACACCGAGCAAGACCTCATCCTCTATTTTTATGATGGTCTTGCGGATCAAGATAGGCGCATGGTGAATGCGGCTTGTGGAGGGGGAATTGTTAACAAAACCCCTTCTCAAGCAAGGAATCTCATCTCTGAATTGGCCGAGAACTCCAGACATTATAGTGGGCGATCCTCAACTCGAAGGGTTGCCGCAGCAGAATCCAACACCTCGTTGGAAGGCCAAGTTGCCAGTTTGACTTCTCTTGTCAAAGAACTTCTTCTGAAACCTAACACTCAGGAGGTCAAAGCTTGTGGCATTTGCACATCAACCGGGCACCCCACTGATTCATGCCCATCCCTCCAAGAAGAACAAGTCAACGCCTTGGGTTTCCAAGGCCACCAACAGAAGAGGTATGATCCATTCTCAAATTCTTACAACCCTGGATTGCGGGATCATCCTAACTTGAGGTATGGAAACCCTCAACAATCCAACTCATCTTCTCAATCTGGTATGTCAACTGATTACATGATCCGGACTTTGACCTCAAGCATGGTCACCATGCAACAAAACATGGGACAATTTCAACAAACCATGGTACAATTTCAACATGAGACAAAGTCAAGCATTAACAATTTGGAAACTCAAGTTGGTCAAATTGCAAATGCCGTGAACCAACTTCAAACAAAGGACTCGAGTAAACTCCCATCCCAAACGGAGCAAAACCCGAGACAACATGTGAATGCTATAACGTTGAGAAGTGGTGCCACGTTGAGAGAGGCAGAAGAGAATGATGAAGAGACTGAGGGTGTGGACCCTGGAAAAGTAGTCCCACCGGAGGAGGAAAACAAAGAAACCAAGCTTCCCCCACCTTCATCATATGAACAAGAAATCCCGTTTCCTGAGGCGCTGAAGGAGACAAAGAAGCTAGAAAAAGATGCCGACATCTATGAAACCTTCGCAAAATGTGAGGTAAACATTCCACTTCTGAACTTCATGAAAAATGTCCCTCGTTTTGCTAAATTCTTAAAAGAATTATGCAAAACAAAAAGAAAAGATAAATTGAAAGGGAAACAAGAGGTTAGAGTTAGTGAACACGTCTCGGCCATTTTTCAGAGGAAACTCCCCGAAAAATGTAACGACCCAGGCATGTTCACTATCCCTTGCAAAATAGGAAACACCACATTTCCTAAGGCCTTGTTGGATTTAGGAGCATCAATAAATGTCATCCCCTATTCTGTTTACAAAACTCTACAACTTGGCCCACTACATCAAACAGGTGTAGTGATTCAATTGGCAGATCATTCTAGTACTTACCCAAAGGGTGTAGTAGAAGATGTGCTAATAGAAGTAGAAAATATGGTCTTTCCTGTTGACTTCTATGTCCTTGAAATGGGAACTGATGACCAAACAACACCCATCCTTTTGGGTAGACCCTTCATGAAGACCGCAAAAACGAAAATTGACGTTTCTAGTGGTTCACTAACTTTAGAGTTCGATGATCAAAAAGTGGAGTTCAACATCTTGGACTCTAAGAAAAAAGAAATGCAAAATCCAACTCTGTGTTCTTTACATGTTGTTGAACCACAAGAACCGCTGTTTTTCAAAGAAGCGGATAAAATCAGATGTCTTTTGAGAAAGAAACCCCGGCCTTACTGGAAAAGGCCGAAAAATAAAAATGAAAAATGGCCAAATAGGGCCTTGAAAAGTGAAACAAGGGATACTCATGATCCCACATAAAACAAAACCAAAAAAAAATGAATAACGTCGTGCCACGACGTTAACTAAGGCGCTACTTGGGAGGCAACCCAAGTTTATCTTAATTTTTTTATTTAAGTGTGTTTAATTCATTTTTTTTTCAAGTATTTAGAATTCATTTTTTTTTCTAATTATTTGAAAGATCAGCAAGGGAGGGCACTAATCATGGGTTTTTGAAAAAAAAGAAATAAAAAAAATTTTTGCAGGTTTTTGAACATCTGGGGACATACCCGATCGAGTATAACCTTATACTCGGTCGGGTATGAGCAAAAAGAAAAGGGACCGGGCACTACTCGATCGAGGGAGCATTCAAAATTTGAAAAATAAGCAATACCCGATCGGGTATCACTATACACCCGGTCGGGTATCGCTAGAAATGCTAAAATTGAAGGGGACTGATTCCCACACTCGACCGAGTACACGCTTCAAAAATGGAAAAAAAGCACATACCCGATCGAGTATGGAGGAATACTCGACCGGGTACAGGAGACAGGCTGCTCAAAAAGTTCATTTTCTAAGCATACTCGACCGGGTAACCCCACCCTACCCGATCGAGTACAGGAGGCAGGCCGCTCAAAAACTACACTTTCCAGCCATACCCGACCGAGTACCAGAACATACTCGATCGGGTATACGGGTCTTATAACCCCAAATCAGCCCCAAAACACTTCATCTTCCCCAAATTCCCTACCCTATCTCGAACAAAAAACGCCCAAACCCCATTTTTACACCTTCTCTCTACCATATCTCCTCCAAATCTTCACCAAATCCACCCATTCCAACGCCAAAACACTCCCCTCATCCTCCTCTACACATTCATACCCAACAATCCCATTCTCCCCCAACTTTCAGAGGTCCGAAAAACCCTACCCCCACCATTCCAATTTCGGTTTTCTAAGGCCAAATTCATCCCAAATGGCTCCAAGGAAAGAGAAAGGGCAAAGCTCAAGCACTAGGGCAACCGTCCCGGGCTACGAGGACATCCTTTTCGTGGACAACGAACAACGCACACGCTTCATGTCCACAATTCAAAGGCAAGTCAAACCTTCCCGCTTTTTATGCCTTGATGCTCTAAAGGAATTAGGAGTATACACAATAATGAAGAAATTTTTTCATGAGTTGCATATGGATAAAATTTTCAAAATGAAATACAACTCAAATGAAAAAATTATCTATGAATTCCTAAGTTCGGTGCACTTTGAGAACAATGAGGAGGACTTTAGGGATGATAAACTCAGGTTTCGATTGTTTAATCACAATCACACCATCACGAAACTTGAGTTTGCCGAACACTTTGGTATTCCGGTCCCGTACCAAAAGTCCATATCCGACAATACCGCCTTCGGCCACACCCTATGGACCAAGATGACCGGGGAGACCAAATTTAGCTCCTCCCAACTATACATTAGTCATGTCCAACATCCAGTCCTACGCCTCTTTTTGAAATTCCTTGCCAA
Source organism: Cuscuta europaea (assembly GCA_945859875.1). Taxonomy (NCBI): domain Eukaryota; kingdom Viridiplantae; phylum Streptophyta; class Magnoliopsida; order Solanales; family Convolvulaceae; genus Cuscuta; species Cuscuta europaea. Next base: position 14,544,341 of record CAMAPE010000004.1, read on the forward strand.
CTCCTTGCTTGGACGTCCCAACAACCATCATACAAGGATGGGGGATGTATGCCTCATCTCGGTTGCCTTATTCCGTATCCACATGGATTTCAACCTCTGTAATCTCATGTGGGCTCATCTAAAGAAGGAAAGTGTGGCAAAGGGTGCTATCGTAGTGGGCGGGGTGATTATGCACTTGGCCACAAAGTTCGGGTATACGGATGACTCTCCTATACCCGACTACTGTTTAATGAACATATCTTGGCTAGGCCACTCGGGTTGTACTTCTTTTTCACACACCGTTTATGGTGAAGAAAGGCCCAAAAATATGTACAACTGGCACATCCACCCCAAACCCCTCAAATACTTCCTCTTGCCCAACCCAGAACTCCCCCAACTCCACTTCAAAACAGGCAGGCCGGATCAACATTACCTCTTCCCAAACGCCCTCCCACCACATCTTCAAGAACCGGAACAGGAACTCCACCAAAACCAACCCGATGACGAGCCCTACGAGCAACTCCATAGCCATCCAACCATGAGCCATGATTTCCCAGAACAAAGCCAAAACCCTCCACCACCCGGCTTCTTTCAACAACTTCTGGAGGGTCAACAAAAACTTCTAACGGGAATAGCTCAAATGGACAACCGGCTCAACCGATTAGAGGAAGAGCAAAGAGCCGGTTTTCAAAGATTGGAGGATGAGCAAAGGGCCGGTTTTCAACGTTTGGAGGAGCTCCGGGAGGCCGATAGACACCGGTATGAGGAAGACCAACATAGGTTCTACGGGCCTATGTACTCGTTTATGGCACAGCAGGGATCCTTCCATACCATGGCGAACCCTCCTCCACCACCCTCATGGTATGACCCCACTCATTGGGGTAACTTTGGAGGATCTGGCTCCGGTGGTGGAGGGTATGACGGCGGAGATGGCGGGGACACTTACATGGGAGATGGTGGCCAAGGGAGCGGCTTTGGAGGGAGCTACTACGGAGGAGAAGGCGGGCACTAGGGACAGTGCGTGATTCAAGTGCGGGGGAGACACTCATGATGGTATGTAATTCTCATTTGTACCTAGCACTATGCATGTAATTCTTTTGAACTTTTACACTCAAAAAAAAATTAAAGAAAAAAAAAATAATAAACAAAAGAAAATAAATGCTAGTTAGGTTGAAAACCCAACAACATGGGCAATCTAAGCAAAAAAGGCTTATAAAAAAAAATGAGTGAGTTGGAGAGAATGGAAAATGAAAAGAGGTGCTAGGATGAAAACCTGAAAAGGCTCCTAGGCAAAATGAGAGATATGAGAGAAATGTTTGTTCTTGCAGGCACTCATTGTATCCTTATGAAGAATATGAAGATTCAAGATAAAGAAGAAGAGAGGAGGAGAAAAGAAGACAACACTAGGAGGCCATTAAACCCAAGATGCTCTTTTGTGATTTGAGTTTAAAACTCATTTTTCTTTGTAATCCTTGGTGGTCTTTGTGTTTGTATTATATTTTTGTTGAACTGTGGAACTTTTGGACAAACATTGACACTTGTAAACATTTGATCTTACTCGAGACGAGTAAAGGTTTAAGTGTGGGGGAGTTGATACGTTCGTAATTTCCATGTCTATGTTTATGTTTTTAATTAGTTTTGCTTGACTTTTACTTTGGAAATTACACACTTTTGGTGTAATAGATTAGATTGTTAAATTCTTGTAAATAGGTTAGATTAGACATATTCTGAGCTTAAGCAGGTTTTGGTCACCCAAAGTACAGTTGGTGAACCCAAAAAGTGAAGAGAAGGTGCAAAAGTTCAAAAACAAAAGAAGATCCTGAATTTTGGTCTATACTCGGTCGAATATTAGCTATACTCGATCGGGTATTAGGTTGGAACTTCAAATCGGATCAGATCCGAAGACAAAGGAACATGCAGGGAAGATTTTGGCCACGATTCTATGTCTATACCCGATCGGGTAGACCGACATACCCGGTCGGGTATGCCTTTAAATTGCAAACGAAGATCGGTCGAGTATAGCCCGAATACCACTTTCTAAGCATATTCGACCGGGTATTCATATATACTCGATCGGGTATACACTTAGAAACTAGCCTGAAACCGGTCGAGTATAGCCCGAATACCACTTTCTAAGCATACTCGACCGGATATTCATATATACTCGATCGGGTATACACTTAGAAAATTGCCTGAAACCGGTCGAGTATGCCTCGGATCGGGTGTTACACACATACTCGATCGGGTACCATGTATATACCCGATCGAGTACCCGAATCCCATCCCAAAAACCTATAAATACACCTCCTTTCCTTCACAAAAAGATATCCAATCTCTTGTACATCTAAGCTCAGTATAGAATAGCTCTTTCTTTATATTTTTCATCATGTTTAGTCTCCAAATGAGGAGCTAAACTCTTCCATCTTGGTTTTGCTACTTTGAAGCTTAATGAATTTGTAAGTTGTGAGTTATTTCCTTTAATCTTCTTCCTTGAATATTAATTCTTTCTTTCAAAATACTATCTCTATACCAAAGTTGGGGAGTGTTACTAAGATGACAATTAGTTAACATCTTGACATTGGTTATAGTAATAGCTATTTCTTCCTCTATGATAATATTGGGGAGTGTTACTAAGATGACAATTAGTTAACATCTTGATATTAATCATAGTAGGATTCATATATTTTAATATTCTTTCTTGAGTATTGATTAATTCCTATTCATATTTCATGTTAATATCTTAAACATTACTTAAAGTATCAACTAGTATTGTTTCTCATATTAATTATTACTAGAATCAATCGGTTAATACGCTTGTTATTAATCCGGTTCTTTCAACGGTAGTAAACTTGGAATATTAATGCATGCATCTCATGGTTAATATGCCAAGGGGAATTAATTATATTGATTAAACCAATAAACCGCTTGTGTTGAGGTTATCAATCTCAATCGTTTTCATCTTAAGTTTATACGGCGCTTGTTCTATATTGACTCGATAGTAAGTTTTATTAATGAACGCATCTCGTTATTAATAACTACCCTCGATGAACTGGATATACTCCTCGATTGAGTATTCGAGAGGAAGATAGTTAAAGATATAACCGGGATCGACGAACATTTTATTAAGTGGATAAAAGCAAAACCAAGTCCCCATCTCATTGAATTAAACTCATATAGGTCGTTTATCTTAGTGTTATTAAACCAAACAAATCTAAACCCTCCTTGTTATTATTTATATAAAAGAAAAGTATTCCTTTCCCTGTGGATACGAACCTTACTACACTATACTACGTATTAGTGTTGTATTGATTATTTATTTTGAGTGCACCTAACGACGAGTGCACGTCACTCCCCATAGAGATAATGCCGCCAAATCTTCAGTGCAAACACTACCGCTCCCAACTCTAGATCGTGGGTAGGGTAGTTTGCCTCGTGTTTCTTCAATTGCCTTGAAGCATAGGCAATCACCCGATCGTTTTGCATTAGAACACATCCAAGCCCTTGGATGCTAGCGTCACTGTATATGTCGTACCCTATCCCTTGTGTGGGTAGAGCGAGGACTGGTGCTTCTGTAAGCCGTTTCTTTAGTTCGAGAAACCCTTTCTCACAATTGTCGTCCCATATGAACTTGGCCCCTTTCTTTGTGAGCTTTGTCAATGGAGATGCCAATACAGAAAATTTTTCAACAAACTTACGATAATATCCTGCTATGCCGAGGAAGCTACGTATTTCTTTCACGTTTTTGGGTCTCTCCCAATTCATAATGGCTTCTATCTTGGCTTTATCCACCGCAATGCCCGAACCTGACACGACATGCCCGAGGAACCCGATCTCTTTGAGCCAAAACTCGCATTTAGAGAACTTGGCAAAGAGTTGTTTTTCCCTTAGCCGTTCAAGTACAAGTCTCAAATGATCTTCATGCTCCCCCTCACTCTTGGAGTATATCAAAATATCGTCAATGAATACTATCACGAATTGATCTAAGTATTCACTGAACACACGGTTCATCATGTCCATGAATGCCGTCGGGGCGTTGGTTAGCCCGAACGACATAACTAGGAACTCGAAATGACCATACCTTGTGCGGAATGCACTCTTCGGTATGTCATCTTCCTTTATTTTCAGTTGGTGGTACCCCGACCTCAAGTCAATCTTCGAAAACACCGTCGCCCCTCGGAGCTGATCAAACAAGTCATCAATTCTAGGTAAGGGATACCTATTCTTGATTGTGACCTTGTTCAGTTGACGATATTCAATGCACATTCGAAGTGTTCCATCTTTCTTTTTCACGAAAAGGACCGGTGCTCCCCACGGAGAGTGACTCGGCCTTATGAAACCGTTATCCAATAGCTCTTGCAATTGGGTTTTCAACTCGTTAAGTTCAGCGGGTGCCATTCTGTATGGCGGTATAGAGATTGGTTTGGTGCCGGGTTCGACCTCGATCACGAACTCAATCTCCCTATCAGGTGGAAGTCTCGGCAAGTCTTTTGGGAAGACATCCGGATACTTGCACACAACTCTCACATCATTGATGTCTAACTCTTCTTTGGTTTTGTCCACCACATACGCTAGGTATGCGTGGCACCCCTTTCTCATCATATTCCTTGCTCTCACGGCGGATATGATACAACAGTTTGATTTGCCTCTATCTCCCTCGAAGCGTAAGGTCAACCCTTCGCCGCTTTCGAGTTCAAGAACCTTCGTGTAGCAATCGACCCTAGCATGATGTTCCTTAAGCCAATCCATTCCTAGGATTGCATCGAACTCGATCATACTCAGCGGTACGAAGTCACACGTCAAGGTTTGGCCCTCCACTTCCACCTCACACAATGGATAGTGGCTATCTCTTTCGATATCATCCCCTAGAGGCGTGGACACCAATAGGGTTTGAGTCATCGGTACAAGTGGTCCGTTGAATCCGCTGGCGAACGCCTCACTCACAAATGATCGTTGCGCCCCGGTGTCAATAAGGATTCTTGCGTCTCTCCCGTTTATCTTTAGTGTTCCTACATTCATAAGTAATGTAAGACACACTATCTAATTAATAGGTTCGTTTCTTAAGTCGTAGAGTATGTTGGTTGTGTTTCGGGTGGGGTCCGTTCGATACCCTTCCGAAATTTCCCGGTTTCTAACCTTTAGGACCGTTTTAGGACCAATCCAGGTGAAAGCCGGCCGCTTTTCACGAAAGCCGGCCGGGTTTCGTCTGCGAGAAAAAATTTCCAGAATAATATCATGAAAGCCGGGCGGCTTTCACGAAAGCCGGTCGGTTTTCGTCGCCGTAGTTTTATTCTTCGAATGGATTTCAAGTCGGCCGGTTTCTACGAAACCCGGCCGGGTTTCAGCAGCGCAGGAATCCCCAGGCTTAACGAAAGCCGAGCGGCTTCCATGAAAGCCGGGCGGCTTTCAGCTGCGAGAAATTTCCAGGTGAGGTGTTTACGAAAGCCGGCCGGTCTTCACCAAAAGCCAGCCGGTTTGTGGTTGCGAGAATTTTCTTTAATTTAATCTTGACGAAAGCCGGGCGGTTCTCGGTGGAAGCCGGCCGGAATTCGTTGCCGTGGTATTATCCCAATTAAATCAAGACGAAAGCCGGGCGGCTTTCGTCAAAGCCGGGCGGTTTTCACCCAGGGCGAGGATTCTCCTCCCTTTTTCCTTTCAAACCCGACCAAACTCGTCGGGGTTATAATTTTACAAGTTCCACACTCCTATTGTTTACGAAAATTAATACGTGAGTTTAAGGAATTACCCGCAACGGAGTCCGGGTTGGCACGAGCATCCGCCTCCGTCATAGCATAAACTCTTGCTTGAGTTCTTCCTTGATTCACGGACGGCGCATTGCTCGTGCTCGCTCCCCCTGGCCCACACTAGCATGAGATGCTCAGGCCCGGTTCCTACTTGCCGTGGTAGCGCCGCTTGGTCCTGACCCCCGGTTCCCACCAAGTTGAGGGCAGTTTGGCTTAATATGCCCTGTACTCCCGCATTGGTAGCACCGTGGTGGATCACGACACTTACCGGTGTGGTTCCTGTTGCAATTCCTGCACCTGGGCGTCGTTGGGGCTTGTGAGCCCGAGTAGTGCCCGCTCGTGGCCGGGTTTCCCTTGGATGGTGCTGCCGGTGCCCTGGACGATCCACCTCCCCCATGGTTCCCCTTCTTGTTAGGACCTTGGGGGCCATGGCTTTCCCACTTTCTTTTCTTAGCCTCTTCGGCATCTCTCTTCTTCCTCTCCTCCCATTGCTTTTCTCCTTTCAACCCTTGGGCGACCACTTGGCTGAAAGTCATGTTGGGCAATTGAGTTGCCCTGTCGCGTATCTCCAAATCCAAGGCCTCCCAAAAATGATTCACCATTCGGTTTTCATCACAAGCATACTCCGGTATGTGATCAGCAAGGTCTCTGAACTTGTTCTCAAGTTCTTTCACCGTCATGTTACCACCTTGGGTTAGGAGAGTGTATTCCCTTACCTTGGCGTTTACTTCGAAGTCAGAGTAGTACTGGGCAAAGAATTCTTGTCGGAAATCCTCCCATGTAACAGTTCCGCCATACTTACCCTTGGTTCCTGACGTGCACTCGTCGTTAGGTGCACTCAAAATAATTAATCAATACAACACTAATACGTAGTATAGTGTAGTAAGGTTCGTATCCACAGGGAAAGGAATACTTTTCTTTTAAATAAATAGTAACAAAAGGGGGGTTTAGATTTGTTTGCTTTAAAAAAAACTAAGATAAACAACCTATATGAGTTTAATTCAATGAGATGGGGACTTGGTTTTGCTTTTATCCACTTAATAAAATGTTCGTCGATCCCGGTTATATCTTTAACTATCTTCCTCTCGAATACTCAATCGAGGAGTATATCCAGTTCATCGAGGGTAGTTATTAATAACGAGATGTGTTCATTAATAAAACTTACTATCGAGTCAATATAGAACAAGCGCCGTATATTAACTTGATAGTAGCAATAAACTTAAGATGAAAACGATTGAGATTGATAACCTCAACACAAGCGGTTTATTGGTTTAATCAATATAATCAATTCCCCTTGGCATATTAACCATGAGATGCATGCATCAATATTCCAAGTGTACTACCGTTGAAAGAACCGGATTAATAACAAGCGTATTAACCGATTGATTCTAGTAATAATTAATATGAGAAACAATACTAGTTGATACTTTAAGTAATGTTTAAGATATTAACATGAAATATGAATAGGAATTAATTAATACTCAAGGAAGAATATTAAAATATAAGAATCCTACTATGATTAATATCAAGATGTTAACTAATTGTCATCTTAGTAACACTCCCCAATATTATCATAGAGGAAGAAATAGTTATTACTATAACCAATGTCAAGATGTTAACTAATTGTCATCTTAGTAACACTCCCCAACTTTGATATAGAGATAGTATTTTGAAAGAAAGAATTAATATTCAAGGAAGAAGATTAAAGGAAATAACTCACAACTTACAAATTCATTAAGCTTCAAAGTAGCAAAACCAAGATGAAAGAGTTTAGCTTCTCATTTGTAGACTAAACATGATGAAAATATAAAGAAAGAGCTATTCTATACTGAGCTTAGATGTACAAAGGAATTGGATATCTTTTTGTGAAGGAAAGGAGGTGTATTTATAGGTTTTTGGGATGGGATTCGGGTATTCGATCGGGTATATACATGGTACCCGATCGAGTATGTGTGTAACACCCGATCCGAGGTATACTCGACCGGTTTCAGGGTATTTTCTAAGAGTATACCCGATCGAGTATATATGCATACCGGTCGAGTATGCTTAGAAAATGGTATTCGATCCATACTCGACCGAAATTCTTTTGAAATTCAAAGGCATACCCGATCGGGTATGTCGGTCTACCCGATCGGGTATAGACACAAAATCGTGGTTGAAATCTTCCCTGCATGTTCCCTTGTCTTCGGATCTGATCCGATTTGAAGTTCCAACCTAATACCCGATCGAGTATAGCTAATACTCGACCGAGTATAGACAAAAATTCAGGATCTTCTTTTGTCTTTGAACTTTTGCACCTTCTCTTCACTTTTTGGGTTCACCAACTGTACTTTGAGTGACCAAAACCTGCTTAAGCTCAGAATATATCTAATCTAACCTATTTACAAGAATTTAACAATCTAATCTATTACACCAAAAGTGTGTAATTTCCAAAGTAAAAGTCAAGCAAAACTAATTAAAAACATAAACATAGATATGGAAATTACGAACGTATCAGTTCCATCCCACCATTTGGATGCCAACCCTTCGAGTAACCTTACCGCGATTCTCAGTTTAAAATCGGGGGTGAGCTGCATGTCAAGGGCTGCCTCGTTCAGCCTCTTGATCCACTGTGCGGCAACCGAGATGTCTCCCGTCCCATCGAACGGTTTGCACCCTAAGTCCCTCGCCTCTTTGATGTATTTGGAGATCCTTATGGCTGGACCTCCATCGCCCCGACTTCCATGCGCTTCCACATGGGTTCTCGAATCGCAATAGCTCCTCCCTCTTGTAGCCCCGCCCGAAAGTTGCCCTGCACGGTGCCTTCGGCGTGCCCTCCTTTCTTCGCGCTCCCGATGATACTGTTGGAGCTGCGCTTCGATCCTGGCCAAGGAGCCACTTTCCTCCTCATCACTCATATCATCATCACTCCCTTCGTACGGGGTCTCAACTGGCTCAGTCCCCGGCTAGTAGGTTGAGTCCTCATAGGACCAATAGGTCTCACTTTCGGTATCGACGTGGCCATCGCTCACGGTTTGACGTTGGCCTCCATGGCCCCTTCCTCTTGATCCCCTAGAGGACCCCCGGCTACCGCGCTCGGACCCACCCGGTGCACGGTCCAACGGGTTCCTTCTAGTGATCCTTCCAACTGGTTCCATTTCTGAAAGAAATTAGAATGAGTCATTAGACTCGTATCGAATGTCAAATGACGGATAGGTACTTAAAGACATCCTTCGGCTCAAATCACCGCCATACCAATTGTTAAGGGTACCATCTTAACAATTAGAGGCATTGCAACTCAAGTACCAAAAGTTCTATAAGTACAAAACCTTATGCTCATGGTTTTCAAATTCATTTTCAAAAAGAAATTTTGAAGCTTCATTATGATGTTTACGGACTAAGTCTCTGATACCAATTAAATTGTCACGCCCCGGACCTACCCGGACACGTCAACAACCCGCCGTACAGTACGAATAGTCAACCGCAGTCCGACTCATCCATACTATACAAGGCGTCTTGAATACCATTCACACATAGTACATCCATAAACAAACATAATGTAAAACATTTATTAAAGCAGCGGAAACAATTGATACAAGTGTTCAAGCCACACTTGGCATAATTGGGCATGCAAGCCCCCAAAGTAATTATTCAGAAAATACCATCCATGAGCATTATTCATATTGTTTTCAAGACAAGAACGGAAGAAGAACGAACCAAGTCTTCTTCTCAGAAACTTCCCGAACAGCGGCTGGTAGTAGCAACCTTCAAGTTCTACATGAAACTGTGAGGCGGCCTCCCCCGTGAAGGGGAGGTCAGTACTTGGAAGCATTTGACAAGTACAATGACAACTATACTAAGTATAATCGAAGTTTAAATCTCTGAGGCCCTCAATCTAGAGCATTATTACATTATAGTTAATCCGTTCATTTAGTATTAATTTATCATTATTTACTACGGTCTAGAGCCCAGCTAATAATCACCGTTATCTACTACGGTCTAGAGCCCCGCTCATAATCACCGTCATCTACCACGGTCTAGAGCCCAGCTCATAATCACCGTCATCTACTACGGTCTAGAGCCCAGCTCATAATCACCGCCATCTACTACGGTCTAGAGCCCAGCTCATAATCACCGTTATCTACATCGGTCCCGAGCCCGACTCATAATCACCGATTCTTTATAGTTTACATTCTTAGGATCTAATTCCTCCATTTCTCAACTAACATTTCCAACTAATATTTCAATGCTAGTTATTTATTTATTTCAATATAATTTTTCCTTCATGCATGATTGGCCTTAATATCAAGTATCACTTTCATACCTTCACGGCTTCTCCTCATGGTATCAAAGTATACTATCTCAAATGAAATTCATGGTTGGTACAACCATCATACACACATATTCATAACATCTAAACATACACAATTTATTCATAAATTTGTGTATCATGCATACTATACTTATAATCAATAGTAGTTTTATTTAGGCATTATTAACCATTAACAACCCATGCACATCAAATTTGTATTCACTTAGGAAATCCCATGAAATTAACCCAAAGATTATAAGTAACATAGTCGGTCATCCTCACCTTAATTAAGCTTAAGCGCGTTCTACGTTCCTCGATTGAACTTTGACCAACTCCGGCGAACTTTGACCAACTCCGGCGAACTTTGACCAACTCCGACGAAACTCCGGCGAAGCTCAAATATACTTTAAATCAAGTTCCTAACAAGGTTTTATCATCACAAAACCCATATCAACACAAATAACCTATAAAAGGTTATTTTCCGGCAAACCGGTCGATTTGGCTTCTAAGTCCGTTTTTGGACTTAGAATCACTTTCCAACCCATAAATCCATACTTAGAGCATGGAGGACCATCCCAAGGGTTCTTCATATAATAAATATGCCTCAAGGTAGAAGAAGAATAAATGGAAAGCTATGGCAAGGTGATTACCTCAATTTTCCACACTTTCCTACACCTTTCTCCTTCTCCAAACACTCCTCCTTGGACCCTCCACCTTGAGCTCGAATTTGGGTGTGAAAATGGTGAATTTCAGAGCTCCTCCTTGCTATACTTGGGTGTTGCCACGAGTGGGTGGAGGTGGTGAGGTGAGAGAGGTGAAGGGAGGGGGTCTACTACATGTCAAAGGTGTCTCCCCCATCCTTTCAATTGTTATTCAGCCAACTTGGCACTCATCCAGCCCTCAAGGGTTGACAAATTCGTGGGGTGGCCCCCACCCTTGTGGGAGGTCATCCTAATTTGTCCCAAAGTGTACAATTTGCCCCGAAAGTTGTATTTTCCGGACTGTTTTAAGTATATTTTATTTTATCGGGTCAAATAAAATATAACACTTGTTCCCAATCCTTATGGGACCCTAGAATCAATATGCATTCCCCAACCTTAATTTAGAAGTCTCTGAAATCCCTTTTTGGGCTGTTATCTGATAAATTTGCCGATACCGATAATTTGGCCGTGTTTGACCAACCGGTCAACCCTGTGCCATTGCTATGGACCAATTAGGATATCCACCACCATATACATATTTTCTAGGCCCAGATGGATCTAATATGTGGTCCCGATAGTATCGGGCGGTCCCCACTCCCGATGCGGGCCCCACGTGCATTTTACTATTCACGCGAAAAAAATTAATACGAATTCACAACCTCGTAAATTCACTAGAAATTTCATAGGTTCAATAAATTATTCTCTTACAAATAAATACATTTGGGGACGGTGTTACACCTGGCCCATGTTATAGTACACGACCATCTCCCTGCTAAAATACTCCTGGCCGGCGGGGGAGTTCATCCCCCAATCTTCAAGCTTAGCGGCCACCACCTCATAGCACCAGGAGAGCCGCTCATCGGCCGAGGCAGCTTTCTGCTCAAGCTCTTTCAGACGAGCTATCTCCCGGTACTGCCTCTTATGGCTCTCCATGAGCATAAAGGCACCCTGCATAAAAAAGACAAACAAAACTCTGGCAAATGATTCCACCCGGACGACGAGAAAAACGACAAACAAAAGGAGGGGAACTTACTTGGACGAGGAGGTCCATCCCGCCCTCGTACACCTTCACGTCCCCGAGCCTCTTCAGGTAGGCCCTATCTTTGGCCGGCATGGCCTGGGCCAGCACATCGTGGCCGAGGACGACGTCATCAAAAACACCCCCGCCGACGGGGTATTCCACCATCTTCTGGTAGGTTGCACCGGCAATCTCCTTGTCGGCCCTCTTCGTCCGTGGCTCCTGGACGAGAGGGAGCGATTGGGCAGCATCGCTAGGAGCAGCAGTGAGGTCCACAACAGGACCACTATCGTCCACACTGGGGACGGTCAGAGTGCCGACCTCAGTAGCCTGGGAAGGAGACGGTGCCCTCTTCGTCTTCTTAGTGACGTTCAGGCCGGCCTCGGTCAATTTCTTCTGGCCGTCAGTGGGAGGCCTCTTCTTTTTGGACTGAGCAGGCTTTGGGGCCGCACCAGCAGTAGGAGACGCCCGACCCACTCTTCGGCCTCCTTATTCTCTTCGGCTTATCTGCTCCCTTCACGGCAGACACCGGTCTCGGGCATGGAATAACAGCGGAAGTGGACGCCCCGTCCACCACTCGGGACGCACCTGCGTCCTCACCTTTTGAAGACGAGGCGGACTCCTCGTCCTCAACTTCGTCGTCCACTGGCTCTCCGGACTTGTAAGGACTTAAGTGTTGTATCTCCTCCTCGAACTCCTCAAGCACCTCATAGTCGAGTGACCAAGTGGAGGGCTGATCGTCGTACGGATAGTAGTCTTCGTTCAAGCTCTTCATCATAACAACTACTACGAGCCTGAGGGGAATAACTTAGGATCTAAGGGTGTTCAAGCGCCTAACACTAGATCACTAGCCTAGGAAGCAAAGTATGCAAAGTACAGAAGATTGCGATGAACACTAACCTTGAACACGAAGAACACGAAGAACGAGCTTGGGAGTTTATCTCTCTAGAAATTTGGCCAGCACTTCGACAACTCATAATGCAAATAAGGTTTCTCGTCGGAGGGGGAGGGGTATTTATAGAACCCCCCACCCAACGGTCACTACACATGGCACCCTCCCAATGGCCACATCAACGGCCACCAATGGGAGGCCACCACGTCACCAAAGGGCCAGGCCCAACCTGCATATCAAGAGCCCACTGGCAACACAGACTCTACGGCCTATACGCTTGCTGGCTTCACAAGTGCCAGCTAGCGCCCACAACGGCCTATTTGCTTGCCAAGTTCACAAATGCCAACAATAGGGAGATGACAACGGCCAGGAACGTAATAAACGCCCGTAACGGCCACAGAACCAAAGGAACAAAGAACCCACAGCCATCGGCTCCTCGTAACGACCCTTGATGATAACTCTTTACAAGCGATCTGCGCACAAGGGTTCTCCCACAGGGTTACCTTGGCTAGAAAATCGCCATGAGGGTTGGATTCAGGGGCACTACGGAGAGGCCGCTTCGGCCAGGGACTCAAGCAACTCCTTCACCCCTCACTCTCTTCGGCCTGAAGCAGTGGGGGACTGGGGGACTACATCGGCTTCAACGAAACAAAAGGAAAAACACAAACACGAATGTAACCACAAAGCATGGCCACAACGTCCATGTATCACAACGGCCAAAGGCATACAACGTCATCAGCAACGGCCAACTGGCCACCTAAGGCAAGGACACTCATCGTCCTCCGCCAACAGTTAATCATGATGGGCTCTTCGGCCAGGAACACGAAAGCCAGCCAGCTACGGCCAAAAGGAGTGCGCAAGCACCCTTACCGGCCACCCAAAGGAAAGGACACTGTCGTCCTCGAAGCAAGGTTCAACCTCAACAGCCTCATCGGCCCAAATGTAAATCTCAACCACCAGCGTCCAAGAAAGGGAAAACGCGCCTTCAACGGCCAACATCGAGCAGGACACTCATCGTCCCCAAACGACCGCACCAAGGAAACAACGGCCTTCCCGTCCACAGCGAGGAACAGGTAACGGCCAAGCACAGAACAAGAACGCCAAAATGGAAACAGCGCCAACGCCGCAACAGCTAACGGCCTGGGAATGCCCGCATCGGCCAAAAGCACTGAAGCACGGGAATCTACTCTCATTCACTTCGTCTGCGTCTCAACTTAGAGAGTGGGGGACTCCTGATGGAGTATATGGGTCTGAGCCCCCGGACCCACATACTCAGAAGAACAGAAAGCACAGGGGTGGCGCCCTCGTCGGCCAAGGGACCCCCGGCGGCCGAAAAGGTGCCAACCCGGATTATGGTCCTGAGCCCAAGAAACCCGGGTGCCCTCGTCGGCCGCGCCCTCGTCGGCCACGCCCTCGTCGGCCACGAAGACCTCACAGAACCGGATTCTACACTTGCTCATTTGTACAGCCCATTAGTGGCTTTGTATTCGGCCCAGTAACGGTCCAGTTGTAAATGGGCCTCCCAAGCCCAAGGCTTGGGAGCCCAGCCCGTATTTTCTCTATAAATACTCCCCTTGGGAGTAGTTATAGGGTGTGACAAATTCATTCTATTGAAGCATATTATTGCACTTCTCTCTCTAGCTCTCACTTCTCTCTAGATATACTCACCTTTTGAAGACGAGGCGGACTCCTCATCCTCAACTTCGTCGTCCACCGGCTCTCCGGACTTGTAAGGACTTAAGTGTTGTATCTCCTCCTCGAACTCCTCAAGCACCTCATAGTCGAGTGACCTTGTGGAGGGCTGGTCGTCGTACGGATAGTAGTCTTCGTTCAAGCTCTTCATCATAACAACTACTACGAGCCTAAGGGGAATAACTTAGGATCTAAGGGTGTTCAAGCGCCTAACACTAGATCACTAGCCTAGGAAGCAAAGTATGCAAAGTACAGAAGATTGCGATGAACACTAACCTTGAACACGAAGAACGAGCTTGGGAGTTTATCTCTCTAGAAATTTGGCCAGCACTTCGACAACTCAGAATGCAAATAAGGTTTCTCGTCGGAGGGGGAGGGGTATTTATAGAACCCCCCACCCAACGGTCACTACACGTGGCACCCTCCCAATGGCCACATCAACGGCCACCAATGGGAGGCCACCACGTCACCAAAGGGCCAGGCCCAACCTGCATATCAAGAGCCCACTGGCAACAAAGACTCTACGGCCTATACGCTTGCCGGCTTCACAAGTGCCAGCTAGCGCCCACAACGGCCTATTTGCTTGCCAAGTTCACAAATGCCAACAATAGGGAGATGACAACGGCCACAACGTCCATGTATCACAAAGCAAGGTTCAACCTCAACAGCCTCATCGGCCCAAATGTAAATCTCAACCACCAGCGTCCAAGAAAGGGAAAACGCGCCTTCAACGGCCAACATCGAGCAGGACACTCATCGTCCCCAAACGACCGCACCAAGGAAACAACGACCTTCCCGTCCATAGCGAGGAACAGGTAACGGCCAAGCACATAACAAGAACGCCAAAATGGAAACAGCGCCAACGCCGCAACAGCTAACGGCCTGGGAATGCTCGCATCGGCCAAAAGCACGGGAATCTACTCTCCTTCACTTCGTCTGCATCTCAGCTTAGAGAGTGGGGGACTCCTGATGGAGTATATGGGTCTGAGCCCCCGGACCCACATACTCAGAAGAACAGAAAGCACAGGGGTGGCGCCCTCGTCGGCCAAGGGACCCCCGGCGGCCGAAAAGGTGCCAACCCAGATTATGGTCCTGAGCCCAAGAAACCCAGGTGCCCTCGTCGGCCGCGCCCTCGTCGACCACGCCCTCGTCAGCCACGAAGACCTCACAGAACCGGATTCTACACTTGCTCATTTGTACAGCCCATTAGTGGCTTTGTATTCGGCCCAGTAGCGGTCCAGTTGTAAATGGGCCTCCCAAGCCCAAGGCTTGGAAGCCCAGCCCGTATTTTCTCTATAAATACTCCCCTTGGAAGTAGTTATATGGTGTGACAAGTTCATTCTATTGAAGCATATTATTGCACTTCTCTCTCTAGCTCTCACTTCTCTCTAGATATACTCTATCATTTGGTGCTTTCATTGAGAGCTAGAACAATCAAGTTAGCACCCTTCGTCGCTACCAAGCACAGCTAACCACTGATCATGGGAAGAACTAAATCAAACCGCAACCTCGTCAGCAAGGCCATCCCTGAGGACCAAGAGCCCAGGGAGCACGATGAGGACGCCACGGCCGACCAGGTCGGGGGGGACGTCTTCCAGGAGGCCTTCAACCTCACGACAGACCTCCACAACCAACTCAACGGCGGAGCCCCTGACGCCCGCCTCGGCTTAGACAAGAAACGGGCTGAGAAGACGGACCACACCCCGGCCCAGCCTATGGCCGCGGCCCCTCCGTCCGTGGATCCACAGGTCCAGGCCGCGCTGTCGGTCATCATTGCCAGCCTGGCTCAGAACCCCATCGTCCTCAGCGCACTCTTGCCAGGGACCGGGGGGAACGTCACTCCACCTCCTCAGCCCCAACCGTTGGCCGTCCAGATAGGCAACAATGAGGGGGTGATGGCCCAGGACACGGCGTCGTCCCACTCCCACCCGGCTTCCCCTCTTCGGCCTGGGCAGACCCCAGCGCGTGGAAAAGCCTCTGCCTTCAACAGGCTAGGTGACACGCGCCGTCGTCCGGTTTCGGAGAGGACGGCAGGACGGATTGGTGAGCCTCGTCCTGGCTCGCCAAGGGAAAGCTTGGGGTCTGTGTCCCGGACAGTGGACCAGCCCCGCCCGGACAAGGGCAAGGGGAAGTTACACGAAGACGACGTGCGCCACCGGATCAATGCGGCTCACGACGAGCGCATGAGGAACCAGCCGGGCGCCACTGCGGCCGCCAGGGACCCCCGGGATGAAGTCATTGCCCAGCTGGAGAGGAGGCTGGCTCAGATGGAGGCCAAGCAGTCGGCCAACATCCCTACGGCCGGCGCCTCCAACGACCCCGGCCTCAACGCGCTCATGAACAAGGTTAGCGCCCTGGAGAGGGAGCTGGCCGAGGGGCGAGGTGACCCCATCATCCAGGTCAGGACCAGGACCCCTTTCACCAACAGGGTCCTCTCGGCCCCCATCCCGGAGAAGTACAGGGGAAACGCCATCAAGTCCTACGACGGCCGATCAGACCCCCAGGAACACTTCATCCGTTATCAGAATAACATGCTGATGGTGAACGCGTCCGACGAGTACCTCTGTCGTTGGTTCCTCTCTACCCTCGAGGGGCCAGCGTACGAGTGGTTCAACGCACTCCCCAAAGGGAGCATCGACTCATGGCAGGATCTTGCCCAACGCTTCCTCACCCACTTTGCCGGGAGGAAGCGTGCGAAGAAGTATTTCACCCACCTCCTCTCCGTCAAGCAGCAGCATGATGAGTCCCTCCGGTCATTCATCGATCGGTGGACGAGGGAGACCAAAGAAGTCGAGGGGGCCGACGAGCGCACCCTCCTCGCCTTGTATCAGGGAGCCCTCCGCAGCTCCCCGTACGCTAGGAGCCTCATCACCGACCCCCCAAGGTCGTACGCCAAGGCGCTCCAGCGCGGAGGCTTGTACGCCGACGCCGACGAGCTCCACAATCACAAAAAAGAGGGGGGCCATCCCCCCAAGAAGACAAATCCTTCGCCGGCCTCGGGCCCGTCCCCGGCCGGCCAGGGTGCCCAAGGCCGTCACGACTCTGGTGGACAGAATAAGAAAGACCGCCACTGGCGGGTGAGGTTGGAACGTCCGGGGCTTGCCCTCACTCACCCGGTCGGCATCATCCTCGACTATGCCGAGAAACATGGCCTCATCGAGCAGGCTCCTCGGCCGGCCGAGGAGGTCCTTGCCATCCAGCAGGGCGGCACATACTGCCGGTTCCACAAGAACTCGTCGCACAACACCGACGATTGCATTACGCTGAAGAAGGCCATCGAGCGTCTTATTCGCCAGGGGGAACTCTCCCAGTTTGTTAAAGGTGGCCCACGCAAGAACACATGGGTAAACACCGGCAAACATGGGGGCGAACCCTCTGCGAATAAGCGGGAGATTGGTAGGCTCAGCAACGACGAGGACTTCGAAGAGCCCCCGCCAAAGAAGAATCACATTCACCTCATCGTAGGTGGGAACACTGGGGGGGACTCCGCCACTCAGAGAAAGAAATGGGCTCAATCCCTCTACATTGGGAAGGTGTCCCACGTTCCCCCCCAGCCGAAGAAGCAGCGGACGGAGGCGATCACCTTCACCGACAAGGATTTGCCTCCGGGTACGGAATCACACAGGGACGCCCTCGTCATCCGGTGTGAGATCGGTGACTCCATCATCCACCGCACTTACATCGATACGGGGAGCTCCGTCAACATGATGTACCTGGATACCTTCAGGCAGCTGAAGCTGGACAGAGCCCTGCTGAAGCCGATCAAGACACCATTATCCGGCTTCACCGGGGACTCTATCGACGCCGAGGGTACGATAGTCCTCCCCGTGGAGGTCGGTGACGGCCCCCACCGCGCCATAATTGACATGGAGTTCATGGTGGTCAACCTCCAGTGCGCCCACAACCTGATCTTGGGCCGACCAGCGCTGGAGGACTTGGAGGCCATCATCTCCATGAAGCACTTGTGCCTTAAGTTCCCCACCAATGACGGCATCGGCTATGCCAGAGGAAACCAGAGGATAGCCAGAGCATGCTACCTCAAGCTAACAAGGCCGGCCGAGAGGGAAGGCCAGAGGATAGACACCATCACGGCAGCCGTTGCCAAGGACGAGGAGAGGCCGCATGCTGAGCCGGCCGAGGAGGTCGAGGAAATCCCTCTGGATACCTCCCGGCCGGAGCGGGTTCTCAGAGTCGGGAAGCAACTCCCCCAGGACCAACGAGACGCTATCCTCCTCGTCCTGCGGTCATACGCCGTTGTCTTTGCGTGGGGCCCGGACGACATGCCAGGCATCAGCCGCCAGGTGATCACTCACCGGCTGACCGTCGATCCGGCCTCCACGCTCGTCAAACAGAAGCGGCGCTACTTGTCCGCCGATAGGTGGGACTTCGTCAAAGGGGAGGTCGCCATGCTCCTCTCAATCAAACACATTAAAGAGGTGAAGTACCCGACGTGGTTGGCCAACGTCGTCCTCGCCCAGAAACCGCCAACATTCAGGATGTGTGTTGATTACACTGACCTGAACAAGGCGTGCCCCATGGACCCGTTCCCTCTCCCCAACATTGATCAGCTGGTGGACGAGACGGCGGGGTGCGAGTTGATGTCGTTCCTTGACGCTTTCAGAGGGTACCACCAAATCTCCATGCATGAAGATGACGCTGAGAAGACGGCATTCATGACCCCAGAAGGAATCTTTTGCTACCTCATCATGGCCTTCGGACTAAAAAACTCCGACGCCACCTATACTAGGATGGTGGCCAAGATCTTCAGAGCGGTCCTTGGCCGGACGATGGAGGCATACGTTGACGACATGATCGTCAAGAGCAGGCAGGCCTCCTCCCACGCCGACGACCTCCGGGAAATCTTTGAAATTATGAATGAGTTCAAGCTCCGCCTCAACCCCAAGAAGTGCGCCTTCGGCGTCCAGGGCGGCAAATTCCTCGGCTACATGGTCAGCCGGAGAGGCATCGAGATAAACCCGGAGAAGACACAGGCTATCATCAACATGGAGCCGCCCCGCAACGTCAAGGAAGTACAGCGACTGACGGGGCGCCTGGCGGCCCTGAACCGTTTCCTCTCCAAGTCAGCCGAAAGATCACTCCCATTCTTTCAGATCATGCGCAAAGCCAACAGCTTCAAGTGGACGACGAAGTGCCAGGAAGCGTTCGAAGAGTTGAAGAGGTACCTATCGTCCCCGCCCGTGCTCTCCAAGCCCAAAGCCGGCGAAACCCTCTTCTTGTATTTAGGGGTGAGCACGTCGGCCATCAGCTCTGTGCTCATCCGTGAGGACGAAGGGGTGCAAAAGGCCATCTTCTACATCAGCAAGACACTCAGGGAGGCCGAGCCCAGGTACTCCCCCATTGAGAAGACGGTGCTGGCCATCGTCCTTACGGTGAAGAATCTGGGACACTACTTCCAGGCCCACGCCGTCCATGTACTGACCCAGCAGCCTCTCGGCGCACTTATGAGGAGCCCCACCAGCTCCTCCAGGATGGTGAAATGGGCAATCTTCCTCAGCCAATTTCAAATTGAGATCAAGCCAAGGCCGTCTATCAAAGGGCAAGCCTTGGCCGACTTCGTCACTGAATGCACAGCAAGGGAGACGACCGTCGCCAACCCCGGGACGGAGCCGGACGATACATGGATCCTATTCACTGACGGCTCGTCGGCCGCGAAATCATGCGGTGGCGTCGTCGTCCTCATATCCCTCGAAGGATTCAGAGCTTACTATGCCATCCGCTTCAACTTCAGAGTATCCAACAATGAAGCCGAGTATGAGGCCCTCCTCAGCGGTCTCAGACTCGCCGCCGGCCTCAAGGCCAAGCACCTCAAAATCAAATGCGACTCCAAACTGGTAGTGGGCCAGGTGGAGGGATCGTACGAAGCAAAGGAAGGCCGGATGAAGCAGTACAAACAAGCAGCGGAGGAGCTGCTGAAGGCGTTCGAAACCCACGAGATCACACAGATCCCAAGGGCCGAGAACGCCGAGGCCGACATCCTCTCCAAACTCAGCTCGGACACCCCGGAGCACATCTCCCGGTTGGCCAAGATCGAGGAGTTGAGCATGTTCAGCATCCATTCCAGCCTCGTCTTGTGCGTCCAACAGCGACCCGAGGACTGGATCTCCGACATCGTCACCTTCATCACGACGGGGGAGCTACCCCCGGACGAGGAGAGGGCCAAACTTGCCAAACTCAGGGCCCCAAGCTACACCATCGAAGATGGCAGACTCTACAAACGATCCTATAATGGCACTCTCCTCCGATGCCTGCACCAGGACGAGGCCGACATGGCCATGGAAGAAGTTCATTGTGGCGTCTCCTCCTCGCACCAGGGTCCTTTCAGCATGTCCCGACGCCTCGTCGTCCAGGGCTTCTTCTGGCCGACGATGGCGCGAGACTGTGCGGACCTGGCCAGGAGGTGTACCACGTGCCAGGTGCTCCAGAAGGCCCCTGGTAGGCCAGCCGTCAACTACGCCCCCGTCAGCACCACAATTCCATTCTCTAGATGGGGGATTGACCTGGTCGCCCCCCTGCCCAGAGCCGCCGGGAACAACCGCTACATCATCGTCGCCGTCGACTACTTCACCAAGTGGGTCGAGGCGGAACCCCTTGCCAGCATCACAGGGGCCAGATGCCAAAAATTTGTTTACAAGAACATCATCACACGCTTCGGCGTCCCCCAGGAGATTATATCGGACAACGGCACCCAATTCGAGGCAGCTTCTTTCCAGGAGCTCCTCCGGGAGTTTGGGGTGAAGCATCGTTTCTCCTCCGTTGCCTACCCTCAGGGCAACGGGCAGGTCGAGAAAGCCAAGTCCAAAAAAGTAAGTTCAAGGTGCCCTTATCGGCCACAACACAAGGATCCAGGCCGACCTTCATGATCAGCTCAGAAACAAGGGAACACGACGGCCACGAAAAACACTGGGCCGACAACGACGTTGGTTCAACACTTAGGAAATCTCCAAGGCATTGGTCAATAATGAGGATAGATCCAATACCAGGACGGTGAGAACACCCATTCACTTGAAGTTAGACACTTAGAAAAATTCTAACAAAAAAGAAGAATGGGACAACGCCAGGACGGAGCGGACACCACGGTCAGGGACGGAAAGGAAAGCACTTGAGTGGACCCAAAACACTTAGGAAATTTCTGAATAAATCCTAAGTGTTACGACACCAAAGAAACACCGGACAGGCCGACCAAGCCACCAGACCGGAAAGAAAGCAACTAAGTGGACCCAAAACACTTAGGAAATTTTTGAATAAATCCTAAGTGTTATGATAGTAAAGAAACGACGGCCAGACCGACCAGGCCACCGGACAGGATGGACTACCTCACGGACGTAGCAGACACTCGCGGGTGACCCAAGTTGTAACTTTTATACTTAGACAAATTTCAGAATTGAAATGGCAAAGGGCAATAAACATACAAGAAATTCAAAGCCGAGCAGGACAGCGAAATTTTCATTCATAAGCAATTCAGTACAATGGGGGGCGCTTCGGCCATTACATCAATTGGGCAAAAATAAAAAACTAATTACAAGGGAGCGGGGAGTAGCCGATCAAGCCTCTTGGGCGCCTGCATCCTCGGCTGGCTCTTCGACGTCCTCGGCTCCCTCCTCGGCCTCAGTCTCCTGGCCAGCGGCAGCCGCAGAACTGGTGGCATCGTCCAGGAAGTCAAACTCCGTGTAATCCGGCTCGCCAAGGCCGGAACTCTCGATGGGGGACTCCCGCTCCGACAGAGGAAGCTTGGCCTGCTCTTCGGGATCTTTCATCAGCTTGGGAAGCTTCAAGTTCCGTCTAGCCCACCCAGAAGTATAATTCATGGCCTTAAGAGCACGAGATAGCCGCCGACACAGGAGCCTCTGCATCTGCTCTTGGCCCATGTTATAGTACACGGCCATCTCCCTGCTAAAATACTCCTGGCCGGCGGGGGAGTTCATCCCCCAATCTTCAAGCTTAGCGGCCACCACCTCATAGCACCAGGAGAGCCGCTCATCGGCCTTCCACCCCTCGGCCAGGAACTGCTTAACGGCCTCATCAGCGGCCTTCACAGCGGCAGCCTCGGCCTCAGCTTTTGCCTTCACGGCTTCATCGTTTTTGCGCCGCTCGGCCTCAAGCGCCCTTTGGCTCTCCTCGAGTTTGTCCAGGGCATCGTCCCTGGCTGCAGCGGCCTCGTCGGCCCTCTGTTGCAAGGCTTTGGCATCCTCCCGGAGCCGATCCAAGCAAGCGACCGCCTCATCGGCCGAGGCAGCTTTCTGCTCAAGCTCTTTCAGACGAGCTATCTCCCGGTACTGCCTCTTATGGCTCTCCATGAGCATAAAGGCACCCTGCATAAAAAAGACAAACAAAACTCGGGCAAATTATTCCACCCGGACGACGAGAAAAACGACAAACAAAAGGAGGGGAACTTACTTGGACGAGGAGGTCCATCCCGCCCTCGTACACCTTCACGTCCCCGAGCCTCTTCAGGTAGGCCCTATCTTTGGCCGGCATGGCTTGGGCCAGCACATCGTGGCCGAGGACGACGTCATCAAAAACACCCCCGCCGACGGGGTATTCCACCATCTTCTGGTAGGTGGCACCGGCAATCTCCTTGCCGACCCTCTTCGTCCGTGGCTCCTGGACGAGAGGGAGCGATTGGGCAGCATCGCTAGGAGCAGCAGTGAGGTCCACAACAGGACCACTATCGTCCACACTGGGGACGGTCAGAGTGCCGGCCTCAGTAGCCTGGGAAGGAGACGGTGCCCTCTTCGTCTTCTTAGTGACGTTCAGACCGGCCTCGGTCAATTTCTTCTGGCCGTCAGTGGGAGGCCTCTTCTTTTTGGACTGAGCAGGCTTTGGGGCCGCACCAGCAGTAGCCCCGCCTCCCTCGGCCGCAGCACGTCTGGCCGCCTCGGCCGCCTTTGCAGCCAACTCCTTGGCCGCCTTGGCCTTGGCAATAGCCATGATTGAACGGCGATCCATGGCAAAATCTACACAAAGGAAAACGAACAGATTAGCAAGGCAAAAGAACAAATTATAAAGGAAGAAAGCCAGAGAAATATTTACCATCGGCCTCAGCAGAAATGCCCAAATCCGGGCCGTCGGCCTCTTCGAAAGTAGTCGTCATCCTCGGCCAAAGTTGGATATCGTCCTCCTTGTCGCCATATACATGGTATCTTAAGATGCCAAGGGCGGTCATCTTGTACTCGGTGATATAGTCCTTCACGCTCCTCGGCCCCCCTTCCAAGAACGCCTCCACCTGAGCGTCCAGGATAGAACTCCTCGGCGGGTCATGTAGATTGAACCTTCCGGTATGGCCGAGAGAGGGAAATTCGGTGCCATTCTCACCAAGGGATACAAAAATGAACTTGCTCTTCCACCCATGAATGGACGAAGGCAAGTCCGTGAAGCTCCTCTTCTTCGGCAGCTGTTGTAGAGTAGCATAGGCCGCACAATTTTTGTGGCTTCCTCGGCCTATCTGATACAGATTCATGAACAGAGCCGTTGTCGGCCTGTAGCCCAGCTCCTCACAGCGGAGCAAAAACCCCACCATCAAAGAGTAGCTGTTCGGCGTCAGCAAGGCCGGAGGGAGCCCCACCATGTCAAGGTATTCGGTGATGAAGGGGTGAAGGGGAAACCTCAGCCCCTTGGCGAAACTCATCGGGTATACTCCAAAGTATCCCGGTGGCGGATGAAGAACATGGTCCGTCGGCCTGGGTGCCCTAACCCGCCCGAACGGCCCCACGTACATCTGGGCAACCAAGTAGTCGGCCGCGCTGCTCTCCGGCTTGATCAGGAAGATGTTTGTGAGATCCAGGTAGGAGACGCCCGGCCCACTCTTCGGCCTCCTTATTCTCTTCGGCTTATCTGCTCCCTTCACGGCAGACACCGGTCTCGGACATGGAATAACAGCGGAAGTGGACGCCCCGTCCACCACTCGGGACGCACCTGCGTCCTCACCTTTTGAAGACGAGGCGGACTCCTCGTCCTCAACTTCGTCGTCCACCGGCTCTCCGGACTTGTAAGGACTTAAGTGTTGTATCTCCTCCTTGAACTCCTCAAGCACCTCATAGTCGAGTGACCTAGTGGAGGGCTGGTCGTCGTACGGATAGTAGTCTTCGTTCAAGCTCTTCATCATAACAACTACTACGAGCCTGAGGGGAATAACTTAGGATCTAAGGGTGTTCAAGCGCCTAACACTAGATCACTAGCCTAGGAAGCAAAGTATGCAAAGTACAGAAGATTGCGATGAACACTAACCTTGAACACGAAGAACACGAAGAACGAGCTGGGGAGTTTATCTCTCTAGAAATTTGGCCAGCACTTCGACAACTCAGAATGCAAATAAGGTTTCTCGTCGGAGGGGGAGGGGTATTTATAGAACCCCCCACCCAACGGTCACTACACGTGGCACCCTCCCAATGGCCACATCAACGGCCACCAATGGGAGGCCACCACGTCACCAAAGGGCCAGGCCCAACCTGCATATCAAGAGCCCACTGGCAACACAGACTCTACGGCCTATACGCTTGCCGGCTTCACAAGTGCCAGCTAGCGCCCACAACGGCCTATTTGCTTGCCAAGTTCACAAATGCCAACAATAGGGAGATGACAACGGCCAGGAACGTAATAAACGCCCGTAACGGCCACAGAACCAAAGGAACAAAGAACCCACAGCCATCGGCTCCTCGTAACGACCCTTGATGATAACTCTTTACAAGCGATCTGCGCACAAGGGTTCTCCCACAGGGTTACCTTGGCCAGAAAATCGCCATGAGGGTTGGATTCAGGGGCACTACGGAGAGGCCGCTTCGGCCAGGGACTCAAGCAACTCCTTCACCCCTCACTCTCTTCGGCCTGAAGCAGTGGGGGACTGGGGGACTACATCGGCCTCAACGAAACAAAAGGAAAAACACAAACACGAATGTAACCACAAAGCATGGCCACAACGTCCATGTATCACAACGGCCAAAGGCATACAACGTCATCAGCAACGGCCAACTGGCCACCTAAGGCAAGGACACTCATCGTCCTCCGCCAACAGTTAATCATGATGGGCTCTTCGGCCAGGAACACGAAAGCCAGCCAGCTACGGCCAAAAGGAGTGCGCAAGCACCCTTACCGGCCACCCAAAGGAAAGGACACTGTCATCCTCGAAGCAAGGTTCAACCTCAACAGCCTCATCGGCCCAAATGTAAATCTCAACCACCAGCGTCCAAGAAAGGGAAAACGCGCCTTCAACGGCCAACATCGAGCAGGACACTCATCGTCCCCAAACGACCGCACCAAGGAAACAACGACCTTCCCGTCCACAGCGAGGAACAGGTAACGGCCAAGCACAGAACAAGAACGCCAAAATGGAAACAGCGCCAACGCCGCAACAGCTAACGGCCTGGGAATGCCCGCATCGGCCAAAAGCACCGAAGCACGGGAATCTACTCTCCTTCACTTCGTCTGCATCTCAGCTTAGAGAGTGGGGGACTCCTGATGGAGTATATGGGTCTGAGCCCCCGGACCCACATACTCAGAAGAACAGAAAGCACAGGGGTGGCGCCCTCGTCGGCCAAGGGACCCCCGGCGGCCGAAAAGGTGCCAACCCAGATTATGGTCCTGAGCCCAAGAAACTCGGGTGCCCTCGTTGGCCGCGCCCTCGTCGGCCACGAAGACCTCACAGAACCGGATTCTACACTTGCTCATTTGTACAGCCCATTAGTGGCTTTGTATTCGGCCCAGTAGCGGTCCAGTTGTAAATGGGCCTCCCAAGCCCAAGGCTTGGGAGCCCAGCCCGTATTTTCTCTATAAATACTCCCCTTGGGAGTAATTATAGGGTGTGACAAATTCATTCTATTGAAGCATATTATTGCACTTCTCTCTCTAGCTCTCACTTCTCTCTAGATATACTCTATCATTTCGTTGGGGTCCCTTGGCCGCTAAGCTTGAAGATTGGGGGATGAACTCCCCCGCCGGCCAGGAGTATTTTAGCAGGGAGATGGCTGTGTACTATAACATGGGCCAGGAGCGGATGCAGAGGCTCCTGTGTCGGCGGCTATCTCGTGCTCTTAAGGCCATGAATTATACTTCTGGGTGAGCTAGACGGAACTTGAAGCTTCCCAAGCTGATGAAAGATCCCGAAGAGCAGGCCAAGCTTCCTCTGTCGGAGCGGGAGTCCCCCATCGAGAGTTCCGGCCTCGGCGAGCCGGATTACACGGAGTTTGACTTCCTGGACGATGCCACCAGTTCTGCGGCTGCCGCTGGCCAGGAGACTGAGGCCGAGGAGGGAGCTGAGGACGTCGAAGAGCCAGCCGAGGATGCAGGCGCCCAAGAGGCTTGATCGGCTACTCCCCGCTCCCATGTAATTAGTTTTTTATTTTTGCCCAATTGATGTAATGGCCGAAGCGCCCCCCATTATACTGAATTGCTTATGAATGAAAATTTTGCTGTCCTGCTCGGCTTTGAATTTCTTGTATGTTTATTGCCCTTTGCCATTTCAATTCTGAAATTTGTCTAAGTATAAAAGGGGACGATGAGGCCGATGGTAATTATTTCTTCGGCTTTCTTCCTTTATAATTTGTTCTTTTGCCTTGCTAATCTGTTCGTTTTCCTTTGTGTAGATTTTGCCATGGATCGCCGTTCAATCATGGCTATTGCCAAGGCCAAGGCGGCCGAGGAGTTGGCTGCAAAGGCAGCCGAGGCGGCCAGACGTGCCGCGGCCTAGGGAGGCGGGGCTACTGCTGGTGCGGCCCCAAAGCCTGCTCAGTCCAAAAAGAAGAGGCCTCCCACTGACGGCCAGAAGAAATTGACCGAGGCCGGCCTGAACGTCACTAAGAAGATGAAGAGGGAACCGTCTCCTTCCCAGGCTACTGAGGCCGGCACTCTGACCGTCCCCAGTGTGGACGATAGTGGTCCTGTTGTGGACCTCACTGCTGCTCCTAGCGATGCTGCCCAATCGCTCCCTCTCGTCCAGGAGCCACGGACGAAGAGGGCCGGCAAGGAGATTGCCGGTGCCACCTACCAGAAGATGGTGGAATACCCCGTCGGCGGGGGTGTTTTTGATGACGTCGTCCTCGGCCACGATGTGCTGGCCCAGGCCATGCCGGCCAAAGATAGGGCCTACCTGAAGAGGCTCGGGGACGTGAAGGTGTACGAGGGCGGGATGGACCTCCTCGTCCAAGTAAGTTCCCCTCCTTTTGTTTGTCGTTTTTCTCGTCGTCCGGGTGGAATCATTTGCCTGAGTTTTGTTTGTCTTTTTTATGCAGGGTTCCTTTATGCTCATGGAGAGCCATAAGAGGCAGTACCGGGAGATAGCTCGTCTGAAAGAGCTTGAGCATAAAGCTGCCTCGGCCGATGAGGCGGTCGCTTGCTTGGATCGGCTCCGGGAGGATGCCAAAGCCTTGCAACAGAGGGCCGACGAGGCCGCTGCAGCCAGGGACGATGCCTTAGCCAAATTCGAGGAGAGCCAAAGGGTGCTTGAGGCCGAGCGGCGCAAAAACGATGAAGCCGTGAAGGCAAAAGCTGAGGCTGAGGCTGCCGCTGTGAAGGCCGCTGATGAGACCGTTAAGCCGTTCCTGGCCGAGGGGTGGAAGGCCGATGAGTGGCTCTCCTGGTGCTATGAGGTGGTGGCTGCTAAGCTTGAAGATTGGGGGATGAACTCCCCCGCCGGCTAGGAGTATTTTAGCAAGGAGATGGCCGTGTACTATAACATGGGCCAGGAGCGGATGCAGAGGCTCCTGTGTCGGCGGCTATCTCGTGCTCTTAAGGCCATGAATTATACTTCTGGGTGGGCTAGACGGAACTTGAAGCTTCCCAAGCTGATGAAAGATCCCGAAGAGCAGGCCAAGCTTCCTCTGTCGGAGCGGGAGTCCCCCATCGAGAGTTCCGGCCTTGGCGAGCCGGATTACACGGAGTTTGACTTCCTGGACGATGCCACCAGTTCTGCGGCTGCCGCTGGCCAGGAGACTGAGGCCGAGGAGGGAGCCGAGGACGTCGAAGAGCCAGCCGAGGATGCAGGCGCCCAAGAGGCTTGATCGGCTACTCCCCGCTCCCTTGTAATTAGTTTTTTATTTTTGCCCAA
Organism: Cuscuta europaea; assembly: GCA_945859875.1. Lineage (NCBI taxonomy): Eukaryota > Viridiplantae > Streptophyta > Magnoliopsida > Solanales > Convolvulaceae > Cuscuta > Cuscuta europaea. Next base: position 14,572,711 of record CAMAPE010000004.1, read on the forward strand.
TTGATGTAATGGCCGAAGCGCCCCCCATTGTACTGAATTGCTTATGAATGAAAATTTCGCTGTCCTGCTCGGCTTTGAATTTCTTGTATGTTTATTGTCCTTTGCCATTTCAATTCTGAAATTTGTCTAAGTATAAAAGTTACAACTTGGGTCACCCGCGAGTGTCTGCTACGTCCGTGAGGTAGTCCATCCTGTCCGGTGGCCTGGTCGGCCTGGCCGTCGTTTCTTTACTATCATCACACTTAGGATTTATTCAAAAATTTCCTAAGTGTTTTGGGTCCACTTAGTTGCTTTCTTTCCGGTCTGGTGGCTTGGTCGGCCTGTCCGGTGTTTCTTTGCTGTCGTAACACTTAGGATTTATTCAGAAATTTCCTAAGTGTTTTGGGTCCACTCAAGTGCTTTCCTTTCCGTCCCTGACCGTGGTGTCCGATCCGTCCTGGCGTTGTCCCATTCTTCTTTTTTGTTAGAATTTTTCTAAGTGTCTAACTTCAAGTGAATGGGTGTTCTCACCGTCCTGGTATTGGATCTATCCTCATTATTGACCAATGCCTTAGAGATTTTCTAAGTGTTGAACCAACGTCGTTGTCGGCCCAGTGTTTTTCGTGGCCGTCGTGTTCCCTTGTTTCTGAGCTGATCATGAAGGTCGGCCTTGATCCTTGTGTTGTGGCCGATAAGGGCACCTTGAACTTACTTTTTTGGACTTGGAATTTTTTCTAAGTACATATGCAAGGCGTAGGTAGCTAACGGCCTTGGAGTGTACAGGTACCCGCTTCGTCTAGAGTTCCTCCATTTAAGTACTTAGAGATTTTTCTAAGTATAAATGTGAGCATAGTTCCTTCTTTGCGGTACCGCTGCCGGCTGAGAGATGGCCCTACCCTCATCGGCCAAGGTCTGGCTTGTGGCCGATGAGGGTGCCCCTTGCTTTCCCAAAGAGATGGCCCTACCTTCATCGGCTAAGACATAGTTCCTTCTTGAGGAACTTTTTTCTTCAGAATTTCCTCTAAGTGTTTGGTAAACACTTGGGCAAATCCCCAAAGAACTTTCGCCTGACCAACGGCCTGGGTTCCAGTGCCTGTATCGGCCATCCGGGATGCTGTGGCAAGTAGAGATTGTTGATTGCTTGATTCTTCCGTGTGATAAGTGCCCGCTTCGTCCTGGTCATCATCAGGATTGTGATCCTTCATTCCATACCAAGCGTTGGTGCTTCATGGGGCTGTGGCCGATGAAGGTTACCTCTCGCGTGTCACCCAACCGATTCGGTTAGGGTTTTGTAGGCGTATGCTTCGGCCTTGACCATTCTCTTGTGGTGTGTGGACGTATCGTCCATGTCACCTATTAGTGGTACTACACAGGTGTTCAACTGATATGTACTTGGCCTAGTTGGGCCTGAATTGTGGGGATTTTATTTTTTCATTGCTCGAGGCCGGCTAGTGCGCACGGCCGTCGGCCTCCCTCTTTTTCCTTTATATTTTTTTTTTGTTTCCGTCCCCTTTTTCGGGGAGTATCCTTCTTTCAGGCTTCGGCCGAAGGGTGTGCTCGTCCTTCGGCCGGTTCGGACTTCGTTTGTAACGTCCGTGATCTCAGGGCGGGTCCCGTCGCCTATTTATGACGCGGGCTAGACTTTTGGTCGGTTTCCAACGGCTGTCGTTGCCCATCCCTGAGTTTTGGGATTTTGTCACCTCGGCCATGATTTCAGGCCTGTCGTCCTGCGATCTGGCGCGTGGACGACGCGGTAAGCTTCCCGTTTCAAGACGTGGGCCGTTTGCGGGCCCCTCGTCCTGGGGACATCGTCGGCCATACCTGAGCGTTTCACTTCTAGGCTTACGGGGCTAGGACGATGTGCTCTCTCAGCTAGGCCTGAGCCCTTCGCTGATACAAAATACAATGGAACGCCTGATCTTGTCGATCGTAGGCTGCAAGTGCAAGGGGCCCCGTCGGCCATGCCTGAGCCTTTTGCTCTAAGGTGGTCGATGAGGGCACCTGCTAATGTTTTTACTTTAAATTCCAGAGAAAAATCAAGAGGAACATGATTTTATTCATAAGTGGCTCGAGGCCGAGGGTGGCGTTCAATCAATAACCCGTTAAGGGGTGAGGGCTTCGCCGTCTGCACCTCCTTCGGATTACTGATAAAACTTCACCAGATGGTGTACATTCCACGTTCGTGGTACATTGGACCCATTCGGGCGTTTAAGCTTGTAGGTGCCGGGTTTGACCACGGCACTGACGATGTAGGGCCCTTCGTACTTCAATGCTAGCTTGCCACCCTCTGTCGGCTGGCTTGCTTCCCTTCGGCGGAGGACGTAGTCCCCCACTTGAAATTCCCGGGAACGTACCTTGGCGTCATAGTATGATTTTACTTGACGCCAGTAGTTCTCTGCTCGGACGTAAGCTTGCTCACGCCTCTCATCGACCAGGTGCAGGTCAATCTTCATGCTTTCTTCGTTGGCGTCAGGCTCGTATTGTTCCACCCGTCGGCTGGGGATGGCAACTTCCGTGGGCGCCTTTGCCTCAAAGCCGTAGCATAGGGCGAAAGGCGTTTCACCTGTCGCCCTCCTCGGCGTGGTTCTGTAGCACCATAGGATGTTGGGGAGCTCGTCGACCCAACTACCTCCTGCGGCCTGGAGTTTCTTCTTCAGCCCCTCCATGATTGTTCTGTTGGCGTTCTCGACCTGCCCGTTGCCCTGAGGGTAGGCAACGGAGGAGAAACGATGTTTCACCCCAAACTCCCGGAGGAGCTCCTGGAAAGGGGCTGCCTCGAATTGGATGCCGTTGTCTGATATAATCTCCTGGGGGACGCCGAAGCGTGTGATGATGTTCTTGTAAACAAATTTTTGGCATCTGGCCCTTGTGATGCTGGCAAGGGGTTCCGCCTCGACCCACTTGGCGAAGTAGTCGACAGCGACGATGATGTAGCGGTTGTTCCCGGCGGCTCTGGGCAGGGGGCCGACCAGGTCAATCCCCCATCTAGAGAATGGAATTGCGGTGCTGACGGGGGCGTAGTTGACGGCTGGCCGACCAGGGGCCTTCTGGAGCACCTGGCACGTGGTACACCTCCTGGCCAGGTCCGCACAGTCTCGCGCTATCGTCGGCCAGAAGAAGCCCTGGACGACGAGGCGTCGGGACATGCTAAAAGGGTCCTGGTGCGAGGAGCAAACGCCACAATGAACTTCTTCAATGGCCATGTCGGCCTCGTCCTGGTGCAGGCATCGGAGGAGAGTGCCATTATAGGATCGTTTGTAGAGTCTGCCATCTTCGATGGTGTAGCTTGGGGCCCTGAGTTTGGCAAGTTTGGCCCTCTCCTCGTCCGGGGGCAGCTCCCCCGTCGTGATGAAGGTGACGATGTCGGAGATCCAGTCCTCGGGTCGTTGTTGGACGCACAAGACGGGGCTGGCATGGATGCTGAACATGCTCAACTCCTCGATCTTGGCCAACTGGGAGATGTGCTCCGGGGTGTCCGAGCTGAGTTTGGAGAGGATGTCGGCCTCGGCGTTCTCGGCCCTTGGGATCTGTGTGATCTCATGGGTTTCGAACGCCTTCAGCAGCTCCTCCGCTGCTTGTTTGTACTGCTTCATCCGGCCTTCCTTTGCTTCGTACGATCCCTCCACCTGGCCCACTACCAGTTTGGAGTCGCACTTGATTTTGAGGTGCTTGGCCTTGAGGCCGGCGGCGAGTCTGAGACCGCTGAGGAGGGCCTCATACTCGGCTTCATTGTTGGATACTCTGAAGTTGAAGCGGATGGCATAGTAAGCTTTGAATCCTTCGGGGGATATGAGGACGATGCCGCCACCGCATGATTTCGCGGCCGACGAGCCGTCAGTGAATAGGATCCATGTATCGTCCGGCTCCGACCCGGGGTTGGCGACGGCCGTCTCCCTTGCTGTGCATTCAGTGACGAAGTCGGCCAAGGCTTGCCCTTTGATAGACGGCCTTGGCTTGATCTCAATTTGAAATTGGCTGAGGAAGATTGCACATTTCACCATCCTGGAGGAGCTGGTGGGGCTCCTCATAAGTGCGCCGAGAGGCTGCGGGTCAGTACATGGACTGCGTGGGCCTGGAAGTAGTGTCCCAGCTTCTTCACCTTATGGACGATGGCCAGCACCGACTTCTCAATGGGGGAGTACCTGAGCTCGGCCTCCCTGAGTGTCTTGCTGATGTAGAAGATGGCCTTTTGCACCCCTTCGTCCTCACGGATGAGCACAGAGCTGATGGCCGACGTGCTCACCCCTAAATACAAGAAGAGGGTTTCGCCGGCTTTGGGCTTGGAGAGCACGGGCGGGGACGAAACGTACCTCTTCAACTCTTCGAACGCTTCCTGGCACTCCGTCGTCCACTTGAAGCTGTTGGCTTTGCGCATGATCTGAAAGAATGGGAGTGATCTTTCGGCTGACTTGGAGAGGAAATGGTTGAGGGCCGCCAGGCGCCCCGTCAGTCGCTGTAGTTCCTTGACGTTGCGGGGCGGCTCCATGTTGATGATAGCCTGTGTCTTCTCCGGGTTTATCTCGATGCCTCTCCGGCTGACCATGTAGCCGAGGAATTTGCCGCCCTGGACGCCGAAGGCGCACTTCTTGGGGTTGAGGCGGAGCCTGAACTCCTTCATAATTTCAAAGATTTCCCGGAGGTCGTCGGCGTGGGAGGAGGCCTGCCTGCTCTTGACGATCATGTCGTCGACGTATGCCTCCATCGTCCGGCCAAGGACCGCTCTGAAGATCTTGGCCACCATCCTAGTATAGGTGGCGCCGGAGTTTTTTTGTCCGAAGGCCATGACGAGGTAGCAAAAGATCCCTCTGGGGTCATAAATGCCGTCTTCTCAGCGTCATCTTCATGCATGGAGATTTGGCGGTACCCTCTGAAAGCGTCAAGGAACGACATCAACTCGCACCCCGCCGTCTCGTCCACCAGCTGATCAATGTTGGGGAGAGGGAACGGGTCCATGGGGCACGCCTTGTTCAGGTCAGTGTAATCAACACACATCCTGAATGTTGGCGGTTTCTGGGCGAGGACGACGTTGGCCAACCACGTCGGGTACTTCACCTCTTTAATGTGTTTGATTGAGAGGAGCATGGCGACCTCCCCTTTGACGAAGTCCCGCCTGTCGGCGGACAAGTAGCGCCGCTTCTGTTTGACGGGCGTGGAGGCCGGATCAACGGTCAGCCGGTGAGTGATCACCTGGCGGCTGATGCCTGACATGTCGTCCGGGCCCCACGCGAAGACAACGGCGTATGACCGCAGGACGAGGAGGATGGCGTCTCGTTGGTCCTGGGGGAGTTGCTTCCCGACTCTGAGAACCCGCTCCGGTCGGGAGGTATCCAGAGGGATTTCCTCGACCTCCTCGGCCGGCTCAGCATGCGGCCTCTCCTCGTCCTTGGCAACGGCTGCCGTGATGGTGTCTATCCTCTGGCCTTCCCTCTCGGTCGACCTTGTTAGCTTGAGGTAGCATGCTCTGGCTATCCTCTGGTTTCCTCTGGCATAGCCGATGCCGTCATTGGTGGGGAACTTAAGGCACAAGTGCTTCATGGAGATGATGGCCTCCAAGTCCTCCAGCGCTGGTCGGCCCAAGATCAGGTTGTGGGCGCACTGGAGGTTGACCACCATGAACTCCATGTCAATTCTGGCGCGGTGGGGGCCGTCACCGACCTCCACGGGGAGGACTATCGTGCCCTCGGCGTCGATAGAGTCCCCGGTGAAGCCGGATAACGGTGTCTTGATCGGCTTCAGCAGGGCTCTGTCCAGCTTCAGCTGTCTGAAGGTATCCAGGTACATCACGTTGACGGAGCTCCCCGTATCGTTGTAAGTGCGGTGGATGATGGAGTCACCGATCTCACACCGGATGACGAGGGCGTCCCTGTGTGATTCCGTACCCGGAGGCAAATCCTTGTCGGTGAAGGTGATCGCCTCCGTCCGCTGCTTCTTCGGCTGGGGGGGAACGTGGGACACCTCCCCAATGTAGAGGGATTGGGCCCATTTCTTTTTCTGAGTGGCGGAGTCCCCCCCAGTGTTCCCACCTACGATGAGGTGAATGTGATTCTTCTTTGGCGGGGGCTTTTCGAAGTCCTCGTCGTCGCTGAGCCTACCAATCTCCCACTTCTTCGCAGAGGGTTCGCCCGCATGTTTGCCGGTGTTTACCCATGTGTTCTTGCGTGGGCCACCTTTAACAAACTGGGAGAGTTCCCCCTGACGAATAAGACGCTCGATGGCCTTCTTCAGCGTAATGCAATCGTCGGTGTTGTGCGACGAGTTCTTGTGGAACCGGCAGTATGTGTCGCGCTGCTGGATGGCAAGGACCTCCTCGGCCGGCCGAGGAGCCTGCTCGATGAGGCCATGTTTCTCGGCATAGTCGAGGATGATGCCGACCGGGTGAGTGAGGGCAAGCCCCAGCCGTTCCAACCTCGGCCGCCAGTGGCGGTCTTTCTTATTCTTTCCACCAGAGCCGTGACGGCCCTGGGCACCCTGGCCGGCCGGGGACGGACCCGAGGCCGGCGAAGGATTTGTCTTCTTGGGGGGATGGCCCCCCTCTTTTTTGTGATTGTGGAGCTCGTCGGCGTCGGCGTACAAGCCTCCGCGCTGGAGCGCCTTGGCGTACGACCTTGGGGGTCGGTGATGAGGCTCCTAGCGTACGGGGAGCTACGGAGGGCTCCCTGATACAAGGCGAGGAGGGTGCGCTCGTCGGCCCCCTCGACTTCTTCGGTCTCCCTCGTCCACCGATCGATGAATGACCGGAGGGACTCATCATGCTGCTGCTTGACGGAGAGGAGGTGGGTGAAATACTTCTTCGCACGCTTCCTCCCGGCAAAGTGGGTGAGGAAGCGTTGGGCAAGATCCTGCCATGAGTCGATGCTCCCTTCGGGGAGTGCGTTGAACCACTCGTACGCTGGCCCTCGAGGGTAGAGAGGAACCAACGGCAGAGGTACTCGTCGGACGCGTTCACCATCAGCATGTTATTCTGATAACGGCTGAAGTGTTCCTGGGGGTCTGATCGGCCGTCGTAGGACTTGATGGCGTTTCCCCTGTACTTCTCCGGGATGGGGGCCGAGAGGACCCTGTTGGTGAAAGGGGTCCTGGTCCTGACCTGGATGATGGGGTCACCTCGCCCCTCGGCCAGCTCCCTCTCCAGGGCGCTAACCTTGTTCATGAGCGCGTTGAGGCCGGGGTCGTTGGAGGCGCCGGCCGTAGGGATGTTGGCCGACTGCTTGGCCTCCATCTGAACCAGCCTCCTCTCCAGCTGGGCAATGACTTCATCCCGGGGGTCCCTGGCGGCCGCAGCGGCGCCCGGATGGTTCGTCATGCGCTCGTCGTGAGCCGCATTGATCCGGTGGTGCACGTCGTCTTCGTGTAACTTCCCCTTGCCCTTGTCCAGGCGGGGCTGGTCCGCTGTCCGGGACACAGACCCCAAGCTTTCCCTTGGCGAGCCAGGACGAGGCTCACCAATCCGTCCTGCCATCCTCTCCGAAACCGGACGACGGCGCGTGTCACCTAGCCTGTTGAAGGCAGAGGCTTTTTCACGCGCCGGGGTCTGCCCAGGCCGAAGAGGGGAAGCCGGGTGGGAGTGGGACGACGCCGTGTCCTGGGCCATCACCCCCTCATTGTTGCCTATCTGGACGGCCAACGGTTGGGGCTGAGGAGGTGAAGTGACGTTCCCCCCGGTCCCTGGCAAGAGTGCGCTGAGGACGGTGGGGTTCTGAGCCAGACTGGCGATGATGACCGACAGCGCGGCCTGGACCTGTGGATCCACGGACGGAGGGGCCGCGGCCATAGGCTGGGCCGGGGCGTGGTCCGTCTTCTCAACCCGTTTCTTGTCCAAGCCGAGGCGGGCGTCAGGGGCTTCGCCGTTGAGTTGGTTGCGGAGGTCTGTCGTGAGGTTGAAGGCCTCCTGGAAGACGTCCCCCCCGCCGACCTGGTCGGCCGTGGCGTCCTCATCGTGCTCCCTGGGCTCTTGGTCCTCAGGGATGGCCTTGCTGACGAGGTTGCGGTTTGATTTAGTTCTTCCCATGATCAGTGGTTAGCTGTGCTTGGTAGCGACGAAGGGTGCTAACTTGATTGTTCTAGCTCTCAATGAAAGCACCAAATGATAGAGTATATCTAGAGAGAAGTGAGAGCTAGAGAGAGAAGTGCAATAATATGCTTCAATAGAATGAGCAAGTGTAGAATCCGGTTTTGTGAGGTCTTCATGGCCGACGAGGGCGTGGCCGACGAGGGCGCGGCCGACGAGGGCACCCGGGTTTCTTGGGCTCAGGACCATAATCTGGGTTGGCACCTTTTCGGCCGCCGGGGGTCCCTTGGCCGACGAGGGCGCCACCCCTGTGCTTTCTGTTCTTCTGAGTATGTGGGTCCGGGGGCTCAGACCCATATACTCCATCACCATGCATACACACGGGAAAGAGCAGCTGCTGCATTAATTTTGAATCATGATCTAAATAAATATTAAAATAAAATTTACTTCTTAGGATTGAAGATTTTCAAAAAATAAGAGTACAATAAGCTAATACTATAAAGTATAAGCCATACATAAACATTCGATGAAGAGTATATTAGGGAAAATTAACTGACACCACTCATTAGAATTTGCTACTTATTAATTTCGTGATTAACTTTAATTAAAGTTGAATACTTGATGGATAGTGTACCCGGGGGGTAGCTTATCCGAGGGGTTATTATCGTGAATAATCTAAAGAGAAGTCAGAGCAATAAGTAAGAGAGAGAAAGTGTATTCGAATATCTGAACTTGTGTCCTTTACAATGGAGAATGACTTGCTATTTATAGTAGTAATAAATAATAGGCAAGGACACATGTCGAAAATCTGACAGCCGAGGGTCACCTCAATCGGGGTGGCACCGACATTTGCATGTGCACCGCATTAAATGCGGTGGGTGGATGTGATGCCGCATTAAATGCGGCTGTTGCTTGTCTTCAAAGGGAATCTTCGATGATTGCGCTGTAGTCGAGGGCTCTATGTAGCTGAGGGCTAACCTTATGCCGAAGGCGTGTATGAGCCGAAGGCTCCGGATTTCCGCCGTCATCTCCCAGTAGGTTTGTATGCCTGAAATCAGCTGTCCTGTGAGATTTTGGAGCCCTCGGCCATGGGGCCGAAGGCATCCGTATGTGCTTTGTGGGCTTCTTGACACTTGGGCCGCTGTGCTTTGGGGCTCTTGTGCTTCTTGGGCCTGTTGGGCATGTGTTAGAGTAGTAGGAGTCTGTAGGCCGGGGGTCCCTGATCCATATACTCCATCAATTCTATTCTAAAAAAGTGAGTACAATAAATGAGACATAAAATTTAGGTGAATACAATAAATATTAAAATGAACGATATTAGTTAAATAAAAATTTGTTACTCATTAGTTAAATTAGTGCATGCTAACATATGAGAGAGAGATTTTTTTTTGCTAAATTGTTAGTTGGCTTAACTTATACCTAAAAGAACTAAATATGAGAGAAAACTATCTCGCTCCATTGTTAGCCGGCTTATCTTATCTTATATTTAAAAGAACTACATACATATGAGAAAACCCTCTCTCAATCTTCTTATACCTAAAATCACTACATATCTTATCTTCTTGATACCTAAAAGCATTATATATGAGAGAGAAAATTATCCCGCTCAATTGTTAGGAAGCTTATCTTCTTATCTTCATCTTTATATATCTAAAAGCACTACATATGAGAGAGAAAAGTATTCCGCTCAATTGTGAGCCGACTTATCTTATACGGAATACTTAAAATAACTACATATGAGAGAGAAAGTTATCCCGATCAGTTGTTAGTAAACGTGTCTTCTAATTTTCTAATCTAATCTAATACCTAAAAGCACTACATTTCTAATACCTAAAAACACTACATATGAAAGAGAAAATTCCCCCACTCAACATTTAACAAGTTTATCTTCTTATACCTAAAACCACTACATATGAGTGATAAAATGCTCCTGCTCAATTGTTAATCGTCTTATCCTCTAATCTTCTAATACCTAAAAGCTTTACATATGAGAGAAAAAACTCTCTGCTCAATTATTAGAAACCTTGTCTTCTTATATCTAAAAGCACTACACATGAGAGAGCAAATTCTTCCGCTCAATTGTTAGATAGTTTATCTTATACCTAAAAGCACTATATATGGGAGGAAAAATTATCCCGCTCAATTGTTAGCCGGGTTATCTTATACCTAGAAGCACTACATATGGGAGAGAAAATTCTCCCGCTCAATTGTTAGCCAGATTGTCATACCCAAAAGAATTACATATGAGAGAGAAAGTTACTCCGCTCAATTGTTAGGAAGTTTAACTTCTTATTTTCATATACGTAAAAACAATTACATATGAGAGAGAAAATTATCCTGCTCAATTCTGAGCCGACTTATCTTATATGGAATACTTAAAAGAACTACATATAAGAAAAAAATTTATTCGGTCAATTGTCAGTAAACTTATCTTCTAATAATACCTAAAAGAACTACATATGAGAGACAGAGAGCAAAATCTCCCGCTCAATTTCCCTGCTGAATTTCCCCGCTTAATTGTTAGCAAGCTTATATGCTAATACCTGAAAGCACTACATATGAGAGATAAAATTCTCCCGCCCAATTATTAGACAACTTGTCTTATCTTCTTATACTTAAGAAAACTACATATGAGAGAGAAAGTTCTCTCTCTCAATTGTTAGCAAGCTTATCTTCTACTCTATAGTAATACTAAAAAACATTTCTTGTGAGAGAGAAAATGTTCTGACCTAATTGTTAGTCAGCTTATTTTATACCTAAAAGCACAATATATGATAGAGAAAGTTCGCTCGCTCAATTGTTAGTTTGATTATCTTCTTATACTTAAAAAGAACTACATACAAGAGAGAAAGTTCTCCCGCTCAGTAGTATAATACTTAAAAGCACTACATATGGGAGTGAAAGGAATATATCATGAATTGATTTTAGGTAATTACTCAAAATCTACTAAATTAAGTAACAATAGTGTTTATATTGATAATTCTCCCTATAAATTAATTTAGAGCTCGTTTCGTAACCATGTTTTTTTGGCTTATTAGCTATTTTTTCACCAAATGTTTAACAATCAAAATATGTAAGGTTGAAGTTACTTTTTTTTTTATTGAATTAGCTGAAATTACTATAGACGACCAATTAATTAGTTATATTTTCATACAATTTTTTTTTGTATTTTATTAATAAATAATTTAATATTCTCCATCACCTTATAACAGTTCCTATATAGTTCATAATAAATAATTCAATTTTTTCATCACCGCAAAACATTTAATGCTTTGATGATGATGTTAAATAATATATTGATTATAACATGAATACTAAAGTAAAACATGTAGGATTGAAATTTATACATAGGAGAAAGAAATAATATGAATCACAAACTAATTGATTAAAAAATATTGTGAAGATTTTGAAAAAATTGAAAAAGAAAATATGACAAAATACTAAGGTATAGAGGAGGGAGTATAACTTTTTTGACATAAAACAATCCAAGATTCACTTTTTAATGATACGATATATGATTCCATATAATATAATGTTTTTTTGAAACAATGACACTAATATTACTCCCTAAGTTTCACGTTCCAAAAATATTACTACTTTATATTTTTCCAAAACAGTGACCATTTATTCCCTTGTACGGTGTCGCTCCTCTATGTCTTCTCAATCGAGCATCGAACCAGCAATGCAGACTTTTGAAAAACTTTGAAACCTCCCTCCATCTTCCTTGAAACCATCTCACCACCTCCACAGTCGGCCATTGCAACTCCATCTCCTCCAGGTCATACCGGCTACACCTTCTAGTAGTCTTGTGTGCCGACATCTGACATGGCCGCTCCTGTTGACATCCGATGTCGCCGCCCCTTTCAGCCTCGAAGTCGCCGCCCACTTCTATTCTTCTTCTACTTATTCATTCTTTTTGAATCACGATCGTGCATTAATAACCCGGAGTTACTTACTTGTGAAACCATCTGATGGAGTATATGACCCGGGAACCCCCCCCGGCCCACAGACTCCTACTACACCAATAAAGGCCCAACCGGCCCAAGAAGCACAACAGGCCCAAATTACGGCGCCCCAAGCACTTAGCAGCCCACAGCGCACACTGGGGAGCTTTCGGCCCCCTGGCCGAAGGCTCAAACCTCTCACAGAACGGGTTTTTCAAGCAAACTAATAAACTAGGAGAAAACGGCAAAAAACAGGAGCCCTCGGCACCTAGAGCCCTCGGCACTAGTGTGCCCTCGGCAACAGAGAGCCTTCGGCACTAGTGTGCCCGAAGGCACCTCACTCGACAAGATCTTCCCTCCACGCGCATCTGGGTCACCGTACCAAGTACAACGTCCCATCCAACAACCGCATTAAATGCGGCTACATGCGGTTGCCAGCGCCAACCAGTTGAGGTGACCTCTCGGCCAATGGACGCTTGACACGTGTCCCTGTCCGACATTTATTGCTACTATAAATAGCACCCCATTTCCCCATTTGTAACCACGCTGAAAACGCTCCACACTTTACAATATACTTTCTCTCTCTATACTTACTTGCTCTGACTTCTCTCTTATTATTCCCCGTAATAACCCCTCGGATAAGCTACCCCCCGGGTACACTATCCATCACCATCAATGATTAATCATCGGTTCATTGACTGTTTCAAGTAGTAATTAATGTCAAGATGTAAACTAATTGTCATCTTAGAATAAGGGAAGAATTGATATTCAAGGCAAGAAGTAAGAAAATAACTTAGAACTTTAACATTCAACAAGCTTCAAGAGAAAAACCAAGAGATGAGAGTTTAGCTCCTCATTTGGAAACTAAATAATGCTAGAAAAATATAAATTAAATACTATTCTAAGTTGAGTTTAAGTATATGGAAGAAGGGATATCAAAATGGGAAGAAAAAGAGGTGTATTTATAGGTGTTTTTGTGAGGTTGGGTCTGATACCCGACCGGGTATCTAAGACAGTAGCCACGAAAGTGCTGAGATCTAGTCATACCCGACCGAGTATGTCAATATACCCTGACGGGTATATGACCAAATCTGATTTTCCACTTTCTCTTGCATTATTTGATCTTGTAAATCTCCAGGTCAAGTTATAACTGAGCGGGTATTGAAAATACCCGATTGGGTATGACACCAAATCACATTTTTTGCATGACTTCTTGCTACCTTGCACCTTCCTTTGATTTTGTAAGATCCATTCCACGATCCTTTGTTGATCCTTGATTTTTTCTTGCACAAGATGATCCTAAATTTACTAAATTACAACAAACTAGAAAAATAAAATGATTGCACAGTAAATGTGCAATTACCACAACAACACACCGTAAAAACTAATTAAAAGTAGAAATATAAACACTCAAAAATCAATGCAATCAAGTAGTTTGTTTACACATACAAAAATGTTACACACAAACATTGATTGACGTACTTTTTTTGCAGAAATGTCAGGATGATTGCACGGGAACCAATGTCAATATTTGTATGTAAATCAGGATGATTTACATACAAAAATCAATGCACGGGAATACAATATTTGTTTGTGTACATAAACATTTGTTTCGGCGTAACCTAACCCTGACTTTTTATAACAATTTTTTGTCTGTGTACATAGACACAGAAAGAAAACCAGTGTTTGTATAGGTACATATGTTGTCTATGACAAAATTTTATAAAATATTACTACCTACGCCCCCTAATATTAGGACGGAAGGGAGTGATGTGGTTTTTAAGAAAAATAGAATTATGTAATTAATAATGAGTTGATAAAGTGAAAATAAAATAAGAATGAATTAGAACAAACACAAATGTTATCAAATATGATATGAGACAATAATAGAGGGATATCCAAAAATGAAAAAATGGAACAATTATAGAGAGACGGAGGGAGTACTAGTTTTTTTAGTTCCATCTTTCATTACAAACAATATTTATATATCACACATACAAAAATTCCAACGGCTCTAATTTTACGGCGACTTTCTGGTGAGTTTCTGATTATTTTCAAACAAAAAGAAAATAATGAAGATGATGGTGGTGATGATGATGGGAGATGATAGTGAAGATGGAGTCTGAATAAAAGATAAAAAGAAAGAAAAAAGGAGAAGGAAAGGGAAAGAAGAAGAAGATGATGGAGGAGGAAGAAGAAAGAAGAAACAATGGCACAAATATGACTTGTAGAGTTTGAAGAGACAAAAATATGACCAATTTTGACATTGACAAAAACTGACCTGTTTAAAATTAAAAAATTAATTTCGCTCGACGCTCTATGTCCTCTACGCTACCATCTCCTTCGAGAATGAGCTGCGAGCCTGCGATGAAGATGGAATCCTCTGCGCTACCATCTCCTTCGAGAATGAGCTGCGAGCCTGCGACGAAGATGGCGGTCGGCATCCTTCTTCTTCACGAAGATGATGAGAAATAGGGTTGCAACTCCTCCTTTCTTCTCTCTGTTTCTCGAGCTTCGAATTCAGACGCGCAAGACCTCTGCAACTATGGCTAATGAGATCGATGACGACCGATGGCAAACAAGAAGACTGGTCACTGGCCTTTGCTGGCGCCCAAGGTTGTTGTCACAGGCTCACAACTCTGTTGCGCGGGAGATGTGGACAGATCTGAGATTGGGCTGGAGCTCTTGGGTGAGCTAGGGTGTAGCTGGCGGCGGTGTGGGTGGGGTGATGTAGGGGCGGGTGTACTGGTTTAGCTAGGTGGGATAGAGGTGCTATGAAGGTTGGAAATTAGAGCAGGGGCTTGGATGCGGCTTTGTTGGGTGGGACATTTCTTGATGAGGGTAGGTTGTGGCTAGGGAGGGGGGGGGGGGGGGGGGCTAAGTAGTTGTGGGGGTGGGGGAGAGTCGGGGTAGGGGCAGTAGGTGTCCCATCCATAGCGGTGGCGGGTGGCGGTTTCACTGAACGGACAGTCATCGGAAAAAGTCGTCGGAAAAGTCGTCGGAAAATTCCCGACGACATAGTGACATGGTTAACTGGACAGTGACACGTTTGATGGTGATACTGACATATGAAAGTGACTTGAAAGCCGACAGTGACATTCAATAGTTACATAAAATCACAGTGACATAAACTCGACAGTGACATAACGTTAGACAGTGACATCTGTTAGTCACATTTTTGTCCTTTTAGAAAAATGATCACTTTTTAGAAATTTGGCTTTAATTTAGTAATATTGAAGGGATGATTTTGTCACCCTATTTAGTAAATCAGGGTGTACCTCTATCATTTTGTTAGTATTTAGTATGACACAAACAACATATATGGATGACACAAACAAAGATTTCATCGGATATTCATATGACTTTTCATCGATTTTCGGGCGACTCTTAAATTTCATTTGGGTTTTTTTCGGTGACATTTCTTGATGATTTTAACTCCGGTAAGACGCAAGATGATGAAGTAGATAAGAAAGAAGATGAGACGAAGATGAAGGTGATGAAGATGGAGAATGACTTAAGAAATAGATATGCAGGGTGACTCAAAAATAAAAATGAATAAGACCGGAAATGGTGAAAAACAAAGATGGAAGAAGATAACGGTATGAACCAAAAAAGAAGGAGAGAGTTTTGGAATAAAAAATGATACCCGAGTATATGAAAGGATGTACCAATAGCAAAATTCAAGAAAAAGTTAAAGAAAGTGAAAGAAGAGATCTTTTTCTTTAATTTCTTTCGCCATTTGGTTTCCCTAGCCACCCGGTTAAATATCAAGCCGTTGGACTGACCAATTACCAAAGCAATCGAAGCCGCGTGTTTGGAAATGCAAGGGAGCCAGCAGAATACACACTTTCAATTCAATGCATGCCCTTCTCTTTTCTTTTCAGATCTCACATCTTCACACATGCTCACCCATCCATCGCTTTTTTCAGAAAGCAGAGTAAATCATTCAATTCTGTATATGATATATAAGTGTATTCTCAGCGACGAATGACTCTTTAGAAGTTGACCACAAGTGTTAATACTATTGGAAGCTTAGTTTTATATATTTTGCTGGATGTGTGGATTGGTTTGAAGTACGATGATGGTGGCGGATGAGAGTGCTATGCATCTGTCACCGGAGAAATTGCCGGAGTCCGGTGGTGGAGAAACAGCAACCTCGGATGTTCCGGGTGACATAGGTTTCGATATGGAAATGCTTTGGAGCTCGGTTCCGGAGGAAGATTCTGCATTAGAACAGGTATGCTTACTTTGCCTGCTTAGTAAGTTTGATCATTACTTGTGTTCATGTCTATATCGCATTTGTAGTATTCTTGGCACATAAAGGGTATTATTAGATTCAATCTGTAGGGTCTTCATATACGTGTGCAATTCATGAAAATTGTGGAACATCAACTTAATGCTAAAGAATACCGAATCTGATAGCATACAGGTATTCTCATCAGGCTTGTATACATTTGTATCATGTTAATGCTCCATTGAAGAAGAAAATATTGAGTTAGTTTGTAGGTTCCAGGTCTCAGACTCCAACTTGGTCACATTTAACAAAACAAGGAATATGTGGTCCCCTCCCTCAAAGGAAAAAACATGTTTTTGGGATGCATAAAGGGGATTCACTACCTACTGTTTTCTCGGAATGCAAAACTTCTAAGGTTCTGCTTGAAAACTTCAATACTGGTGTAACTTGAGATGTGGAGGATTTAGACAGACAACTCACCATGATGCGGCTAATTTAAGTCGTAAAAAGAATGATTCTAGTTATGCACAAATTCATTTTTTTAATGAAATGTGTGCTTCAGTGTTAATAATAAATACTCCGTACAATTTGGGTACTATATACTTCGTGTTTTGATAAATACGCGGTGAATCATGAACAATCTACTCATCCTTTTTTGTCCATAAAAGCCAAATTATCCATGACCAAAGCTTTCACTTATTCCAAATCCATCAATTTTCATATTACGTCCTACATGCAGAGATGATTAAGCCATGATATAATGAAATTTTAGGAGGCGTATTTGCCAACAGATATTAAACCATTAATAAATAGGATAAGTCCATTGTGTCCGGTAGATTAAGATGCACTTATAAGGTGTGACTCAATAAACATAACAACGGATGGAATCCAGGATCACTACTCATCCTTATGATACAATTAGATGTGATCCATTATTATTAACTTTTTAATGGATGTGTCATATATTCATATCGATTTACATTTGGACGGGCTGGATTGATGGTAGACAAATAGACTCTTTTGCCACCCACCTTTTCTTATAATAGCAGTTAGCTGCTTTACTCTGCCCCTTTTTTTCTGTTGTGCGATAACTTGTATTATTCTCTGGTGCTGCATCTTTTATTATTGAATATCTGAATTTTAATTTCAGGCGGTGCCACAGGACCTGTCACAGAATTTCATGCAACATGGTATGTCAGCTGCAGTATATCTAAGTTCTTCCATTATTCCATTATCCTCTTGCAGTGTGTATGTTATGCATGACTTTGTTGTTGTTGTGGTCTTCATTTTGACCCTTTTTTCACTTTATCTCGGTGTAACTCTGAGCCTTCAGATTCTCGGGCTGATGTTTTGGATAATCCACATTGCTCGATAGGAGAGATCTGTAATCTTAAGCTCCCCGATGCATAGTTGCAATGGGAGACTGACTGAGTGCATTCCGATTCTAGGCCATGGTCAGTTCAGTTTAGATAACAATAAAGCTTCTCATGGTGCTACATGTTATATCCATAGTGACAGTAAGGAACCCTTTTGTGGGATACATTAAATTTTCAAGTACTTCAAATCAAATTGATGATAATCATAATAAGTCAATAGTTTAGATTCTAATTGAATGTGTCAAAATAGATTATATCTTTAGGCTTGCTAATTTTAAATTGTATGTTGAATCTCTTGGGGCTTCTCTCATTCATTACTCTCAAATCATAATTAGTGATGATTCATGCTTGGATTTATTTACTTTTTTATGGAATGATAGGTGACTCAGTTTTTACTCTGTTATTTTAGGGTTTTCTCATGGCTACATGATAGCCGAAAGTAACATGAAAGCGTCAGTAACTTCTAATATACTGGAATTAGGAATGCCCCTTTTTGATGGATTTCATTCTCAGTGCAGTTCGATGCAGTATTCTGATTCTCTAGATAATATGTTCATGTCTTCATACATATTGTCACCAGATAGCCCACCCTTTCCTTTTTCTAGTGAGCTGAATTTAGAGATTGGGTCTTGCTATGATGATCATTCGCTCAGTGTAAAAAGTGAAGAATGTCAGCCTTCAACTTGGTATACTAACTTAGCCAGCATTCTTGATGATGAAGATTTGATTCAGAGAACATATGACGTGCCTCAAGATGGTGCATACATAAGTACGAGAATAGAGACTAATTTTAAGCCAGCCTCTGAGGCTTGGACAGACACTCCATATTTGTTCTCCGGAATCTCTGCAAAGCAAGAAGCATGTGCAGATGACAGACCAGATTTTAGCATTGACATGAAACCATTTAATAAGGATGGCACTGTCACTTCAAATGAACCACTAAATCCCTCTTGTTTGCTTCTGCCACCTTCCAACTCAAGCAGAACTCATTTGGTTTATAGAACGGATGACTGTGAATGCACATCACATGAATCTGGGGATCCTGACAATTATTCTGATCTGTTTCACACCTCTACTATGGAAAAGCCCCATCTGTATAATAATGACCGCACTCTGAGTGGTAATTTTGGAGACAGATGTGATCCGGTTCCATCAACATTAAATAAACAGGAGTTAGAATGTGCTAAACCAGAGAACATACATGGTTTGCAAAAATCTACCAACTTGTCTTTGTTACCAACCACCTACCAATCAGCTCAAAGCTCATTTGCTCAAAGAACTTCTGCTGCTAGTGATGATGGCGATAACTGCATTCAGGAGGATGTAAGTGGACCAACCAGACCAATTTCAAGTGTGTCTAATGGCAAGTCTCATGTTAACATGCAGTATCCTACAATTAGCGAACCTTCAACTCATGCCAGGGTAGGACACAAGAGGTTCAAGCCAAATAAGGAGCAATTTGTTTTTCGAACTGCCTTACTGGTGCGTATTCCTGTAATCATGTTTTAACTCTCTGATTCTCTTATACTTTTGCAGTCGCATTCACAATAAGGTGCAAATGAAGTATCCATTTTGGAAAATGTCATTTGGATGTTAGGACATTTTAGTGTGCAAGAATCCATACTTCATGTATGGATGCATATCATTGCACAATGAAATGCTGCCTTCTAACCATCATGCTTGATCTGTGCATAAGCTGTACTCCCTCTGCCCCCAAATTAGCTTCCCGTGTGCTTTTGAGTTTTGACAGGCTTCTTAAGAAAATTGAATTACGTTGTTAAGATTGAAATGATAGAAACATTATCAATTACACATTTTTTCTTTCGTTAAGTACTTGGATAGATAATTCTGCGGTGGATGAAATAGGAAAGTGAGAATAGTGAGATGTTCTTGAGGGACAGAGGTAGTACCCCATTTTATTTTTGCCTGTGTAGAAGCTTGGATGAAATGGCTCACTAAACTGTCTGCGCTTCTTTGTTATGAAGCAGCAGTCAGTCAATGCAATTTTGGACGGGATTTTCACTATGGGTCATCCGGAAACAGTCTCTCTGGGCTTTAGTACAGGGGTAAGACTGCGTACATCCGACCCCCCTTACCCCACCGTAGGCGGGAGCCTTTGCGGCACTGGGGTAAATGAAAATGATGATGATAGAAGCTTGGGCTAGTTTCATTTCATTTTACTTGAACATCTGTCTACATCTTCTGCAGGACCTTTCCCAGCCAAGATCTGAAGATGAACCCCCAGATGGTGTTCTGGCTGTTCCTCTTTTGCGACACCAGGTTCAGTGACTTTATTTTAGTTGCATGATGATAATGGTTGGCAAAAAGCTGTTATTCTCAACTCTAAGCCTTTTCCATACTAAAACACTGTCTTTGCTCCTTTGAACCATGTATGAGATGTTTAAACAAGTTGTGGTTGTGAGAAAGCCAATCATTCATTATGTAAACAAGCAGAAAATGAGATGCTTTTTGGTTGACAGTCATATGAGAAAATGCAGCCATGCTAACATGTTCAATTGGCAACCAAATGGCACAGATCCAGCTAGACAATAGTCAAATTCATATTCAGTAGAAAATATGATAAAAGATACCTCTATTTCTGTGAATTCTAAGTCATTCTAACATACATTCATGTTCATCATCTTCTTCATTCTTGTTGCTGCTATGTTTGAATAATAAATTGATACTACTCATTTCGTGCAATATAGTTGGGATTAAGGTGGTGGCGGTGATGATGATCTGCTAATCACACAGCTACCATCAGAAAAGTCTTATTTTCACTCACCCGGTCAACCAATAAGCTACACAATATTGCCAACTATGAAGTTATATGACTATAATCTGTACAAGAGGAACTTAGCAATCCTAGATTCCTAGTTCTGATGCATCAGTGTGCCAGCGTGCATATCTTATTTCTGTATATTTCATTTGCTCTATAGTTTGCACTTTCTCTATTAACTATTGTTTCTTCTTCCCTAAATAGATAACTGGGAAGGATGTCTCCACTTTGTTCTTGACATTGTATGCTGAATGTAATTTTGAAATTTTAAATGTTCATGCTATGAGCAGCGGATTGCTCTATCATGGATGGTCAAGAGGGAAACCAACCCACGCTGTTCTGGTGGGATTCTTGCAGATGATCAGGTGTCTTTTGGCAGATCGATCACATATGCTGTCCATCAAATTGTTGAAATATGAAATAGAGCTCTATTAACTATTTTATTTTTATTTTTAGGGGCTTGGTAAAACGATATCAACTATTGCTCTTATACTCAAAGAAAGGTCTCCATCTCTTTGGGCCTCTGCTGCCATTACAAAACCAACTGAGGCGGAGATGCTGAATTTGGACGACGATGATGATGTTACTACAAGTTCTTCTGAGGCTACTATGTCAATTAAAAACCCACATGTAGTGAACACATGCTCTGCCCCAGTTGCTAAACCATTTATACATACAAAAGGTAGGGCAGCTGCTGGCACCCTTATTGTATGCCCAACAAGTGTCCTGCGGCAATGGTCTGATGAGTTGCATCATAAGGTAGCCAACATAGCTAATCTTACGGTTCTAGTATACCATGGATGCAATAGAACAAAAGACCCTTTTGAACTAGCAAACTATGATGTTGTTCTTACAACATATTCAATTGTAAGTATGGAAGTTCCTAAACAACCTCTTGATGATGAGGATGATGATGACAGACGAAAGCATACCCCAGATTCAATAAATGGTTCATCTTTTAAAAAGAGGAAACGCCCTCAAAGCTCTGAAAAGAAATCATCAAAGGACAAGAAAGGAACATATGGTGAGTTGATTGATAATCTTGCTCGCCCCCTTGGCCGGGTTGCTTGGTTTAGGGTTGTATTAGATGAGGCTCAAAGCATAAAAAATTATAAAACTCAAGTGGCAAGAGCTTGTTGGGGTCTACGGGCTAAACGTAGGTGGTGTCTATCCGGTACGCCCATTCAAAATGCAATTGATGACCTATATAGCTACTTCAGATTTCTTAGATTTGAGCCATATTCTTCATATAAACAATTTTGCTCTTCACTCAAAGTGCCCATTCAAAGAAATCCATCAAGGGGGTACATAAAACTTCAAGCGGTGCTTAAAGCTGTGATGCTACGTCGAACTAAAGGTAACCATGGATATCTTTTTATTATTCATCAAACTTATGAGATGTTTCTTTATACTGAATTGTATTGGAACCGTTTCAAAATTGTTCATTGTCCTAGATACCTTTCAATGTAACTTCTTTGATAGCTTACGTTTCTACCCGCCTATCCCCCAATTCACCCCTTACTGATTGTGGTTGTTAGAAGAATCTTGGTACCGTGGTATAGTTGTTGTCTAGTGACCTCAAAGTCATGGGTCCGAGACGCGGGAATAGTCTCAGCCTCTCAGGTAAGGCTGTCTATGTTAATGTCCCAGGCCTTCTTCGGACCCTGTACATGCCGGAGCTCTTGTGCCACATTGCCTTCAAAAAAATAATTGTGTTCTTCCCATAAAAACTTAAATTCGTAGTCACGGGTTTTTTCAATGTATTTTAATTGTATCCC
Organism: Cuscuta europaea; assembly: GCA_945859875.1. Lineage (NCBI taxonomy): Eukaryota > Viridiplantae > Streptophyta > Magnoliopsida > Solanales > Convolvulaceae > Cuscuta > Cuscuta europaea. The sequence continues at coordinate 14,594,809 of CAMAPE010000004.1, forward strand.
TCTTCAATTGGTAGTGAAGGTGCTTGCAAAATTAACATGAGATTTAAGAAGGGAAAATATGGAAATATTTAATTCATTTTTGGGTACAGTAGTTTCTTAAATCCATTTCATTGCTCTATAATTTTTTTGATCAGTGAACTACAAACGAGTATATATTTACAATTAACCCCTGTTTGTCTTCCTTTGACTATGTACTTGACAAGCCAAGTGTCTTACTGTGACAATTTACATTGTCTTTGACTATTATCATCTTTTAACCAATGGAACTCTTTTACTTTCTCATATAAAAATAAATGGTTAATCTGTTAGTTTGGCCTTGATATAGTCTTCTTATCTTTCATCATGGATCGATCTATTTCGATGCCAGTATATAACACTGATTTTGAATAACGTGCCATCTACATCTGCATTTTAGAGGGGAAGAAGTTTCATTCACTATATTTTACAGCAGGGTTTGTTTAACTGAAGTGTTAGTCTCCAGTATGATGCTTGAGTGTCTGATGTAATGTGTTGGTAATAATGCAATATCTTATACAGGAACATATATTGATGGAGAGCCAGTTATCACCCTTCCGCCTAAGAGAATAGAGTTGAAAAAGGTTGAATTTACACAATGGGAGAGGGATTTTTATTGCAGACTTGAGGCTGAGTCACGTGCACAATTTGCAGTATGTTAATATAATCTCCTATGTTGTATACTTGTATTTATATATATGTTTAGATTATTTATTCTGCTGGGTTCTGATATTTTCAACCTCTGGGTTTTTGCATCATGCTAGAAATATGCAGCTGCTGGAACGGTAAAGCAGAATTATGTTAACATATTGCTGATGCTTCTGCGTCTCCGTCAAGCTTGTGACCACCCTTATCTTGTTGAGAGATCCAATAAGAGTTCAGTTTGGAGAACCTCACTTGAAATGGTGAAGAAACTATCCCAAGAAAAACGATATTCACTTCTGACTTGTTTGGAGGCTTCTTTAGCAATTTGTAGCATATGCAGTGTAAGTGATCATATACATTTCTTTCATTCATTTTTTGCTCTCTTTTTAAATTTCATATTTTCATAGTTCTATTATGAGGAATTTGGTAGGACTGGTAGGTTATCTCTATTAAAAGTATGACACTACCGCTATATTTGTAAGATGTGTAGAATTTGGGCTCTGTCTGCTAGTGTGCTGGAGTGATGGTATCATTGAATTTGCGATCTTGAAATCTTTTCGTGAGTTTTTTGCATTTGGTATGCCTATTTTATTTGAATAACGGTGATACAATAGAAGGGAGCCTTGACGCACCAGTTACGGTGTTGCCCTGTGATTGAGACTTGAGAGGTCACGAGCTCAAGTCTTGAGAGTGGCCTCTTATCAAAATGACTAGGGAAGGCTTGCCCCTATACGCCCTTGTGGCGAGACCCTTTCCCAAACCCTCGCCTTGCGGAGATTCCAATGTGCAAAGGGCCACCTGCATGGTTTTAAATTGCAGTTGCGGTCATTGCGGTTGTGGCTAATGCGGCCGCTGCGATGCTTATTGCGGCGTTTAATATTTTCAAATTTGCACAAAATAGGATTAAAATGATTTTTTGCATTCTTTAACAAATCTTCTATATAAGCATTATTTGTATCCTTTTTATTTTATCATTTTTATGTATATTCATCTCTTTTTATATTATCGTTTTATAATAGCTTATCTTTTTTATCTTTATTTCCTTTCTTTTCCTTTTGGTGGTGATATCATGTATCTATTCATGTTATCCGACCCCAATATCTTTTGGGACTAAGACTTTGATGTTGTTGTTGTTTAACAAATCTTCTATATATTAATTATATTTAATTATTTAAATTAATGGTTGATAAACATGAGAGTTCACGAAATATGAGTAAAAATGTTTTGAAATTAAATAACAAGTTTGCCGTTTTTTATTCCCTGAACAGAGTAATTATTGTCAAACATAGAAATTATTGTCACAGAGTTTGGCCTCTCTCCTGTGCACAAACCTCAACCACACAGTTTTTACTTTATTATTCTTCGTGCCGGTCAACTTTGGCAAAGTTTTAAGGGACGGAGGTAGTATATTTTTCACTCTGTCCCTTAGATACCAGTTCTTTATATCCGCAACTGAAACATATTTTGTAATCTCTTAATATCCATAATAAGTCTTATTTTATAGCCATAAACCTTTTTAGGGGGTGTTTGTATCTGATTCTTAAAACTGCTTCTGCTCCTTCAGGGAGCAGAAGCAGAAGTTGGAGTGTTTGGGTGAAAATGAAGAAATGATTCTGGTGCTCTAATTTACTCCTAGAATTAGTTTTTTTAGAAGCTGTACCAGCTTCTGAAAACTGATTCTGCTTCTGCTTTAAAAAAGAAGCAGAAGCAGAATCAGTTCCAAACACCCCCTTAAGTTATTAATTACTTAGAATAATAATTTTAAATTTAATTAGAGTGGATTAAATTTAAATTTTAAATTTAATTAATTATAGATGTATATTTTATAAATTTTAATGGTCATGAAGTTATTTAAGTAATTTATTATTAAGGGTGGATTAAAAGAATTTTAAATACGGAGTATAACTTAATATAGATATATGTTTTATAAATATTACATATGAGCTTTGATTCTAAGATCTTACGAGTTACGATCCCCGAGTTACGATCTACCAGTCCTCATCCGATCCGTGCTAGGATCTCGAGTTTAACAACCTTCGGTATAATTATACCAAAACATGACAATAGTGTGTACAATAATTACTCCTATTTAGAGACAATAATACAAACATCTCAAACGTTTGTACTTTAATTCATTTTAGGGTAATTTCTCCTGATAAAATTAATCAAGGCTAACTAGACAACTAAACAAGGACTAACTGCATTACAAATAATCGAGGCTGTGAAACATTAAATAATGTGTACGCAGGCTGCCTAGGCATAACCGTGTAAGTTACACGCTTACCAAATCAAACATTAAAATAAAGTGCACAATGTCGATGCAGAAGGGATGAAGTTATTCCCAATCTTAGGATGTTTTCTTTTGGATTTTTTCCAATCCCAGACCAGATCAAACCAGACCAGGCTTAAACAGACCATATTAGATTTAAATAGATCAGACCAGACCAAACTAGACTTAAAAAGATCATACCAGACATTTAACAGATCAGGCCAGTTCAGACCAAACTTAAACAGACCAGACTAGATCAGACAAACCAATAAATTTTAGTTCAAAAGAAAACATCCTTATGCACGACACCGGAAATTTGGACAACCCAATAAACACCCACACGATCGGAAAAGTTGACGGTATCAAGCTAGGCAATGATGCTGGTGATGTGGCCCTGTTGCGGCCGGATGCAGCCCGTTGCGGCCCTGTTGCGCTTTAATTGCGGTTAGGTTGCGGGTTTGCTCTGAATCGAATTCCCGCCGGTATGGGGTGCTGATGCAGTTGCGCCGTCACCCGCGACCTCAATATTGCTATTTAGAACCATTCATGTCCCTTGTCAAAATGACTAGGGAAGGCTTTGCCCCTATACATTCTTGTGGTGGGACCCTTCCCTGAGTCCTCGCCTTGCGGGAATTCTAATGTGCATAGGGCTGCCTTTTTTAATGGTGATACAATAGGAACTGACATCACATTTTTATACTCTTTTCCTGTTAACTTCATGGAAAACAAAATCCAAAATAAAATAAAATTGTTTGAATAATGATGTATATTGATGAGAACTGCACTGACAATCCTATAGGATCCACCTGAAGATGCCGTTGTGACAGTCTGTGGACATGTCTTTTGCAACCAGTGCATTTGTGAGCATTTAACCGGTGACAACACTCATTGTCCTACAACAGATTGCAATACTGAACTGAGTGTTTCTTCACTATTCTCCAAAACTATGTTAATGGGTTCTGCATCTGATCAGCACAGTCATTCAAACAGTACTACTGATAACACCGACTCAGATCCAGGCCAAACACCTCAGCTCTATTCTTTTGGCTGCTCATATGATTCATCGAAAATTAAGGCTGTTCTTGGGGTTCTCCAGTCTTTGTCTAAACCACAGGATTGCCCCACCATGCTCAACTCCACTGATCATGAAGAAGATGAAGGGAGTCGTAATCAAACAAGTAAAATAGCTGGAGAGAAAGCGCTTGTATTTTCCCAGTGGACAGGAATGTTAGATTTGCTTGAAGATTGTTTGAAAAGGTCATCTATCCAGTACAGGAGGCTGGATGGAACTATGTCTGTTGTTGCTAGAGATAAAGCTGTAAAAGATTTCAAAACAGTTCCAGAGGTTTGTTTGTGCATTCTTCTTCATCTTCTTGTGAGGAAGAGCCTATCCGCATAACTCGTTATACATGTTTTTCTCATCAGGGCCCCTTTCATTTAAGCACTCGAAGTGTTTTCTGTTTCTCTGAAAAGCACCAATCTGTTGCTTTCTTAAGCAGGAAATTAAACATGGGGTTTTACTGTTAAAATTGCATTCTTTTGTCATTATCCTGCCAACTGAGTTTCCTTATTCCTTGAAAATATGTCATCTCTAATGAGTTGTAAGAGTGAAAATGAATATTTTAAGCAGGTTTCTGTGATGATTATGTCTCTAAAAGCAGCAAGCCTGGGACTGAACATGGTTGCCGCCTGCCACGTCATCCTCCTAGACCTGTGGTGGAACCCAACAACCGAAGATCAAGCCATTGACAGAGCACATAGGATCGGACAGAGTCGTTCTGTCACAGTTTTGCGGTTGACTGTAAAGGATACTGTTGAAGACCGTATTTTGGCTCTTCAGGTATGTCTTCTTGTGCTTACAATTTCTTAGGGTTAGTTTGGATGGATAATATTCTTATAGAGCTAGCCTCTTTAGTTCTATCATGATATAAAGAGAATGTTACCATAAATGAATAAAATGTCCTTCAAATTTGATACGAACCCATATTCTGATACAACAAGATTGACTAACCGGCTAAGCCTTTCCCACCAAAACAGTCCACCTAAAAATATGCTCAGGTTCTCTGTTTTAATGGAGGGCTGAGTTTATATCATCTATTATTTTATTATCTATATCAAAACATCTTTTAGAAATTGCTCTAAATAGGAGCAAAAACGTTTTGAAATTCCAAAATAGGAGTATCATGTTTTTTATTCCCTGAATAGGAGTAATCTGCCAAGTTTGGAAAAAAATGCCATGTTTAAATTCTAGTAATGCCAAACTTGGCAGAAATTTACTATTTTGGAATTTCAAAACTTTTTTACTCCTATTTAGGGAATTCCAAAAATGCCATGTTTAAATTCTAGTAATTCCTTGAATAGGAATAAAAAACATGATAGTCCTATTTTGGAATTTCAAAACTTTTTTACTCCTATTTAGGGAATTCTCCTATAATATATGTATGCATGTATGGTTGTATGAGGTGAGAGTACAATTCAAGCAAGGGGGGCCTATAGTAGTGCGGCCAGACCAACTTCAGTCTTGGCCTAAAAACAACTTAACCACTTAAGATTAACTTGTCGCTAGACATGGACTTCCTTTTGTGTATATGTTTTGTGAAAAAGAATCATTGACATGATATAACCCGGTTGAAATTAATACTTGGTGCTAATTAGCACAAAGATCTGGATTATTGAATTAACTTTTTCCTAAAACAACGTTCCGGTCAGGAAAGATAACTCTATGAGCCCGTTTGGTAACATTGAAATCGGCTGGATCGGCTGATTCTGCTGAAATTTATGAAGTTTTGGCTGAAGTGGTTGTATTGGCTGATTCTGCTGATTTTTGAAAAAATTAAATCTAGAATATATTTTATTAATAAAATAAAAAAAATTATATGTAAAAATAGCTAAAATGATCCTCTACAGTAACTTCAGCCGATACAGCCAGAAAAGTAACTTCAACCTTACTTTTTCTTATTACTACTCATTTTAGCGCGTGAAATCAAAAGTTATGTGTTTGGTGAAAAAGTTGATTGATAAGTCTGATAAGCTGAAAAACAGGGTTATCAAACGGGCTCTATAATTGTATAGACTTAGCCCTACAATGAAACTGGCTCCCCTTAGATGGGGTGGATGTGGTAGGTCCAGCATGCGTGGATACAATGTTTTGTTTTTCATCTCAGGAAAAGAAGAGGAAAATGGTTGCGTCTGCATTTGGGGAGGATAAGAATGGCAGTCGAGAGACTCGTCTTACTGTGGAGGACTTGGAATACTTATTCTGTCACTAATCCGCTCCTATTTGGGTTTTTAACATTTAAACTTCTTTATTCATCTCATTTGATCCTATAACACCATCTCATTACTACAACTACGACTCATACTGTTGGTTTTTCTAACCCGGAGCGCCCACCAGATTTCGTCAGAGTATATATATATATATAATTATATAAGTGGAAGGTAGTATATATATTATTATTCTGTTTGGTCTGTACCCAAGGACTAACACATTCTTATCCTTCTAACCGTTTTTCATCACATTCTTATAGACCAGAGATGGGGAATGGAAGTTTTGCAGAAAACAGTTTAAGTTGTAGATCCTGATGTATATGGTTAGTCTTTTCTATAGTAGGCTCTAACCCAGCGGTCCACATGTTTCTGTGTAAATTCCGAATTGTGATTGTGGGAACACCCATGGATATGAATCATATGATGCTCATTAATACTTAGTAAAATTTATTATTACAATTATAATTATTGCGGTTGTTATTATCATTATTATTGCGGTGAAATTCATAAGAATAATCCTCACTTTCGGGACATCTAGAATAATAATCCATAAATCCATAATCCACGGTTCATACAAATAATCCGAACTAACAATAATGTTCACTTTCGGGACATCTAGTGTTTGTTTAACGCTCTCAATTCTTACTCTCACTTTCTCCTTCCTTGCTCTTTTTCTCGGGGTGGATTTAGGCATGGATTGGCCCGGCCCGGCCGACCGGGACCAAGATCGGGGGACGGAACCGGGGATAGGGGGCGGGTTACAGGCTGCTGAAAAGGTGGACCGGCCCGGTCAGTTTGAGATCGATTCGGGCCCATTTGTTTTTTAAAAAGTTTCCATTTTAAGGGCTGCTAGGCGGGTGGAGTTGGGTTGTTTGGGGGGGTGGGGGTGGAGTGTTGGGGGGTTGGAATAAATTATAAAAACAAATTTAAAAAAACCTAGACCTGACCCGAGCCCAGCCTGGTTCCGGTACAAACCCGGGCCAGTATTGAGCCTGCAACCCAAAAACCCAGGACCACCCAATCTTCTCCCGGGTCCTTGCCATCCCTAGGTGAATTCAAACTAATATTCATTTAATCTCAACACAATTTTTATCGTATGTGGTTCTCTATAAATTAGAAGATAAAAGTGTTACTCAAGATGAAGGGGAAAGTAGAGTAGGAGTTGAGACTTGAGAGTATTAAACATGTATTAGTTTGTATTTATTCAAACTAATTCTTGTGGACGTCATTGCTAGTTCAGATTAATTTTATGAACACCCTTTGTATGGATTGTTATTATAAAAGCACAAAATTTAGTGACAATTTTTATGAACACCTGGCCTAGTGATTGGGTCACGGGTCAACCCGGTCAACGTCGGGAAAACCTGGTCAACATTTACAATATTTTATAGTAGTAGTACTTAACATATAATAATGTAAATCAAAATAAAAGTTACTAAGTAATTAGTTTTCACAATATTGAAATAATGTTAATACTTAGTAAACAATGAAAAACACACATTATTTTTTAAAATACTTATAATCCTATTTAAGTCTGTAGTGTTACTTGAAATTTATTTTCTAATTTTACACATAATTTTGAAATGATTTCTTTTCTAGAATAAATACGTACTACCTCCGTCCCGGAATTATCTTCTTATTTGATTGGGCATGGATTTTAAGATAGTGAGAAATGTGTGGTGGAGAGTTGTGCAGAGGAAAGAGAAATGTGTAAGAATGATTGTGAACCACAAATTCTTTGTCAAAAAAGAAAAGAGGGGATAAATTTGGGACGGAGCGAAAAGGAAAAAATGAAGATAATTCCGGGACGGAGGGAGTATTCAAATATATCACATACATTTTTATAAAAATAAATACGAACAGAACTACACTTATTTAAAACAATCTTATAAATATTGTGTGGGTATGTTTCTCTTTTATTTGTAATGTTATTTACACTCTAGTAAACTCACCCGTGCGATGCACGGTTCGAGATTTTTTCTTTCAAATTTATGTGTGCTTAGTAATTCAATTTACGTTATCAATTGATTATATCATCTATCTTCATGTAATACATATATACATCAAATAATTAAACGAAACACACTTATAATATTATGGTCAAAATGAGATTACTAAGCATTACTTAAAAGATCAAAAAATCCAACAAATACGTTTTCACCCGAAAAATTGTAAATATGCATTGAAATCGATGTGCTCACAATACTAAAGCATTACTTCCGGCTACTTCTTATTGACCTCTATCCATGCGGTGAACATACTGTCCTTAACTGAACATGCCCGAACCACTGAATCTAGAGGCTGATCATCACGAAAGACAACACTTTGTGCTTCCGGCCAATGGAAGCTCAAAGGTTCAACTGCCGGGGTCTTATATTGAATTTCAAACCCAAATATGTGCCAAGCAGCCTCGCACACAGAAATGTATCTACACTCATAGTACATCTGTATCTCATCGACTGATCGTGCATCACACGGTTAACGTTTGAAGTTGTTAATAGGAAGGCTTAGGAATCAAAACATGTTAGCTCGCACTAACTTATGTCAGAATGATTTGTTTTAGTAAAATGTTTTGCTAGTAATTCACCTTGCGATGCGCAAATGATTTTGCCATCTTTTTTTCATTTTCAAAGGATTATATAAATTAATGACTATGTAATAAGGTGACTATAAATTTACATGAATTGCATTTTTAGACGAATTGTCTCTCTAAATAGGTAAAATAAGGGAGTAAAATATGTGAAAATGTGTTATGTCATTCTTGAATTATACTTAATCTAAATTTGTGGGAAAATGTTCGAATATGTGCTTCTACTATTTGTACTATCCAAGTATGGTCTTGTCTGGTTTGTTTAAGTTTGGTTTGGTCTAAGACTGAAATAAATGTAAGTATAAACATCTCAAGTAATATGGTGACAATGCATCATTCATTCATTCATCATCATTACCCCAGTCCTGCAAAGGCTCCCACCTACGGTGGGGTAAGGGGGGGGGGGGTCGGATGTGTTAGGAAATTGATGTAACGTACCTTGAAAGTACTGCAGCGGAAGTTTAAAATTTTCCCAAACAGATTTTCCCTGATTATGACAAAACAATGAATATAACAATGATAATAGATCTGAGTTAGAACTTACAGATCTTCCAGCCTAGCGGTGATAATCCTTGACCTTAGGTATCCACGTGATTTCTTCTTTCCGAAATAACGGTTAGATCTCCCTAAAAGAAAGGTTAGGAAATCTCTTCGCAGGGAAATAAACTGGTAATACTGAATCTGAAGACTGATCTGTCAATTATGAAGGAGGAGGATGTACTTATACTAGTTCTAAACTAGTTTCACAATCACAATGAAAGTCTTTTTAATTAATGAGTTCTAATCCTGCTAGGACCAATACTCCTAATTAATTAAATAAGTAGATAAAACAAAACAAAATAATAATCTATTATAATGTAATAGCAAAAGGAAACTTGTGGAGGAAGTTACCGCCAAAAGAGTTGCAGTTAAAGGTCGTGTACGTGCGCATCAATGAAATAGTTCATTTCAGCATAAAAGTAATTAAAAGAAGTTTCCTGACAATGTTTATTCCTAAGCTGTAGATGCCTTTTAAAATTCCAATACAGGTTGTTATAGTGTTCGCAATAAAGACTCGAAACATGCAATAATTGAAGTATTTAATTGTTGTTACTTCATTTTCCAAGAACATTTATAAATACGTAGAAGAGGAAGAGTTACTCTTGATAATTTAACGTCTGGCTCAAGAATCAATCTAAAATGTTAAATCTGTCTATAAATATGAGGCTCTCTTCGCTCCTAGCTCATCCAAAATCATGTGGCTATTTCCAAAAGATGTACTACGTACATGAATATATGACATACGAAGCCACTTGGAGATCTAAAGATTATATCTATAATGATCATTGTTGGTGTATTAAAAGGTCAGAAAACAAGTATTATAGTCTTATAGCACCGTTGTTTTTCTTATATGATCAGATGATAAGTATTATTTGTGCTATTAGATATTAAAAGCTTAAGTTTTTTAGATATGAAAATTAAACTGTATTATTGTGTATCCAAAACTCTTCTGTTTATTATACTGTGATATCAACTTCAAAAATATCAAAACTGAGAGTTTCAAAACCATAGAAGAGTAGCACATCATCTATTCAGACAGAGGAAAACTAAATGACATTGTAAATTGTTTTCACATTGTTCGTCAAAGCAAGCTAGCTACAAGAGAAAATGTTTGATTATTATTAACATTTCTTATGTATGTAAGATTTCTCTTATAAGTCTTGAAGTCTAATCTCTTCATATATGATATCTCGATTTCGTTTACAAACATCCATTGTATATCGTTATTGGAAATGAATTTACTCAAATTATGACCAGCTCAACAATTTCAGAAAATGACTAATCCAATATATACGAAGTATGTTGTTAGGAAGTTCTTCGACTCTTTTTCTTGGATAAGGTAATATTTCATAAGAATTTCCAATGGACTTACTTAGTAGTAAGTCTGATTCAAGAAAGTTAATTAAAAAAAGAATCAATCTGTCTTAAACCAACCAAATGACATAATTTCTCCTTCCTATAAAACTTGGTCACATATATACACCTTTCTTAATCAATGATGATCAAGTTTGACCATATCTTTTAATACGAAATTATTTCATATAAATGGAAATCATATGAAAATTTACTTTGTTAAAAGTATTTTCATAAATGTATAAAAATTATAGATTTCACATAACTAAATAAGTAAATCATTATGAATTTACTTATTTATTTGATGGGATATATAAATACCGTGATATGACCAAAACTAATCAAGTTTCCGAAAATATGACCAGAGTTGTTTTTGGTCGTGCGTATGACTAAAAGAAATTAAGAATTTTTAACTGGTTGAAAATGACTGCATTGATGGACAAAAAAACCCTCCTAAATAAATGTACTTCTTCCGTGCGGTATCGGTGTGACCTATTATGCATATAGTATAAGTATTGGTTTTATTATTGCGATATGATTTATGATTTTTAATGTCAACCCATGTACCATACGTAATCAAGGTTGCATGTTATTCCCTTACAGAGTTGAATGGTTACATTAAATCAAGGAATTTGACAGTAGAGTAGCATAACGGCAGACGTAAAAGTAGAAAATGCATATTTCTAATGTGAACACTAACACACCTTTATATAAAAAATGGCTACATTAAAATGACTAGTTATGACTAAAATACCTTTATTTAAAAATGTGTATTTTATATTATTTTTGTCCAATTAAAAGTATTTTATACTGAAGTTACTTCACAACATTACTGCATGACATTACTTCACTTTCGGTAACATATCATTGCACTTCCACCAACATTAGTTCTCTTCTCATTCACTTTAGGAATTTATTTATTGTTCTTTTTTTAAGTTTTTTAAAATTTAATAATTTCAGTATTTTACATCTAATTAATTATATTGCATTTCACACAGATGATACTACATAATCAATGCACTTTTCGTCAATGTTATGACACGATCTATTGCATTCGATTCACTGCACAATACACTTCGTCAATGCATTCCTTTATTGCCATGTACAACATTACATAATGTCATATTCATTTCTCATACTCAACTAGATTTATCCTCACTGCCTATGTTTACTGCCCATATTTAATGCCCACAAACCCTAATTTCAATAAACCATAATTTCAAAAATAGAAAAGAAGAAGAAGATGATGATGAATGAGAATGGAGGAGAAGGCTGGGCAGCTGTGGCAAGATTGGGACGGAAGTACGCGGTTAGGCGGCGGATGTAGGTTGTCGTATGGAGGAATCGGCTGGGCGGCAACACGCAAGGATCGGGATGGCGGCGGCGCACATGGATTGGGACGGCGGCGGCACCCATTGATCGGGACAGTTGTGGCGTGCATGTCTAGGGACCGCAGTGGGACAGGCGCGCGGCTGGGCGTCGGCGGCGAGCAAGCGTGCGGCTGGGCATCGGCAGCGAGCAAGCGTGCGGCTGGGCGTCGGCGGCGAGCAAGCGCGTGGCAAGACAATGGGGCGGGCAAGCGTGCGGCTGGACGGCTGTGGCACAACTAGATGATGGCAGCTGGACGGTGGTTGCATGACTCGACGATGGCAGCAGACAAGCTTCTTCTGCGTCTACCCTTCTGCTTATGATCGTAGGTTTTGATCAATTTTTAGGATTGGGCGGTGGAATACTATACGGAGTAATAGGTAGTAATTATATACTTAGGAGTAAGAGTTTGGTTGGGTGGTTACAAAGAATTTTTACAGATAAATTTTTACACGTAAATGTTTACATTAAAAATATAGGCAATTTTAAAATTTGGGCTGTGCCGGGGCCCAGTTGGCCACCCCTCCACCTCCGCCCCTGACTGCACACGGATGGATTAAGAAAATGAAAAATGTATTGCCTAATTATGTACAAAGGAGAGAAAAAATGAAAATAAACAGTGTGAAAAACAAATTATTTAACATAAAAAAAGCTGAATTTTTATTGGAATAATCAAAAAGGGAAGAGTGAACATAATACTTAAAAGAAGGAGTAACATTATATTTGCTACCATAATATTTGCATAATTTTTATTTGGTCTCCTTAAAACTTCTCCTACATCTACAAGGAAACACTACTTTATTAATTAAGCTTCATCTTTATTGATGGTGTGAAACAAATTTTAAGTATTTACTTAACATTGATCGCAAATAATAATATGTGAGAATATTGGGTACAATCTCTAAATATGAATCCTCTGATTCTTCACGTGCAATTTGACATAAATATAATTAAAGAAATTAATTCAAAATTAAATCTTTAATTCTTCAAATATTCGAACGTTCGTCAGATCTTCAAATCTTCGAACCTTCGTTCTTCGTATCTTCAAACCTTCAAAGTTTTGTTCTTTGAATCTTCGAATCTTCGTTCTTTGAATCTTCAAATATTCTTGAATTAAGAATTCAGCTTGAAGGGCCTCCGGTTTTCAAGTGGCTTGATCTTCAACAAAAGGGCCGTTTTATGGCTTGATCTTCTGTTTAAGGGTCTCCCGGGATATGTGGCTTGATCTTCAATTGAATCTTGATTCAATCTTAATATGAATATCTTCAAATCTTCAAAGTTTCGTTCTTCATATCTTCAAATCTTCAAAGTCTTGTTCTTCAGATCTTCGAATCTTCAAACTTCGTTCTTCAGATCTTCGAACGTTCTTCAACTTTTGGATTTATTTTATTAAGAATCAACGAAATCACGAAGGATTATTCGTATATTCTTAACAAAAATCGTGGCTTGATCTATTCCTCTTCTTCGGGATCGTTCAGAGCCTTAAGGGAGTTCTTGAGAGCTTTTCTGCAACGTTTCTTCGTCTGAAAATTCTCTTCCTCTTTCCTCTCAACTGAGACCCCTATTTATAGGTGTGGATGTGGTGAAAATATGCTTTTAGGGTTGTCAAATTCGTCCATATCTCATGGGCCCTAATTAAAATGGGCTTTGGACTCTATTTGCTTGCATTTAATAGCTAGAAAAATCGGCACTTGTTTGATGTATCTGGACAGCCTTTTTAACAAGGTTCGCGGCCATTTTCCATGCATACGAATGGATTTCTTAACCATATTCATTGCTCTCTTTATCAATTGGATCATGACTCTTATTCATTGGGCTACTATTTAATAATGGGCTCAAAATAAAGAAATTATAGGACCGGTCCATTCTTTTAAAGATTTAATTTATAATTAAATTAATTGGATATTTAAATGACCCAAGTTAATTCAATTATTATATTTTATCCGAATGGGTCCATATTAATATTTCTATAAGGCCCAACAACCATCACGAGCAGCCCAACAGAATCGAACTTTGACCCAATAAATTCAAAAGAGGCCCAATAAATTTTACATGTCCACATATGGTTTGGAGGTGATCATTGGTATTGTTTAATATTATTTTTCTTTTAATAGATTTTTATATTTTCATATTCATTTAGTCTTGCTTTAATTTCAGAACCATTATATACAAAAAATAATTTTTATCCGTGCATCGCACGGGTGAATTACTAGTAAAAATAATAATAATTGAGATGTGGCTGCATGCCACTTTCTAATTATTATATATTAATATTTATTTTATTTACTTTTCTTTTAATTCCAAATTACAAAAGAAAATATCTACTTTATTTAATAATAAATACATCTTATTTAAGTATGATAAATGTAATTTATCTTACTTAGTTAATTCTATCAAATAGAACTCTCATTCAACTTCATGAATTAAATATGTTTAATCTAATTAATATTTAATTCATTTTCAGTATTACGAATTAAATATTATTTAATCCAATTAATAATATTTAATTCCTTCTAACAATTCAATCGGAAGGTATAATAATCACTTGTTGTGTGACCCATAAGGTCTTATATATTAAGCACTAATATAATTAAGCTCTTAGCGAATCCCTAGACGGAGACAAACTTAATATATAAGGACGTTTGCGAGGACTATACAAACTCCCTTTAATATAGAGCTCATAGTGATACAATCCTTTCATTCAGCGAACATTCAACTAAGTCTAGAACATGATATTGTGTCTATTCCAATAACTTAATTTCTGTCTCTCAATCTTTCTAAATGATCCATAATGATCATATTCGATATCCAAGACGAATATATCTTTGCATTGGCTAATGACTTTATGATCCATCTAGATATGAAAAGTAAAATGTTCTCTCTTAATCTATTATGAGGAATGAATCCTTTCTTGGCTCAACTACTACTCCATGTGCTTCGTGATGCACCCAACACATGCCGTATCTACCCCGATTGGAGTGCAAGCGTTGGTCATGATCAAAGTACATCACTCCGCACATGTACATAATACGTAATGACCTCAAGTCGGAGGACTATTACACTTCTCTATACGCCGATAATCCCATAGACACATGAATGGAACTTATCAAATGGTTTCTCGGTGGGTATGCCAATATGTTGGAGATATTTAATTGTGAATCAAGTTGGTCATAGATTAGCTTTATATTTAATCCTTGTATTTAAATAGTGCATAAATTAGATAGAAATCAGGCCAAGTGTTAAGCCCATTTAAACAGGCCAAAAGCCTGGTACGCCTAACCTAAACCTCGCCTATAAAAAGGGAGCCGAGGTTTAGGAATAGGCTGAACGTCGTACTTATTATTTCATAGCCTTACGCTTATCATTCTGCTGTACGTTCCACGGTTTATCAAAGAAGGTTTTACAGTGATTCATTCTGTTCCATCTTTACGTTTAATCTTCCTTTGTTAGATCGATTATTCATTGCTGTTAAAGAAACAGGGACTAACAATTGGTATCAGAGCCGATCGAGAACGATCAGAAGAACTCCTGCAGAATACTCTGTTTTTGTTAACGTAGTTCATTCTGTCGATTTTTTGCTCTGTAATTTTGTTTCTTGTTCAAAAGTTGTAAAAGTTACACCTTTGGAATCGCCTTTTCAAAGCGAACAAAGGGTATACTTCAGTTTGTGTTTTACGCAATTTTGGATTTCGAGATATCTCGAGCTAGGCATCTCGACATCCTACTTCTTCACAGGTTCTGCTACGTTTTTCGAGCTGAAAACTTTACCAGAAGATCTCGACATTCAACTCTACAGGAAACTATCTTCAGATTTTGTTTATCTGATTTTTACAGGTTGCAGGATTTCGACATTTAGGATTTCGACATCTAGGATTTCGAAATCTTGATTTCGAGAAAAGGACTCGACATCTGGTCTCGACATTTGACTCATCAGATTAAGATTTCGAGAGATTAACTTCTCGATATTTCAAATCTCGAGATCAGCATCTCGAAATTTGAAATCTCGAGATCCCTAATCTCGAGATCCTTAATCTCGAGCCCAAATCTCGATACCGGGCCTCCTTTATCGAAATCTGAGATTTCGATATTCAGATCTCGACATCTGATTTTTCGAGATTCTGCCTCTGAAAATCTTTTGATCAATTTTCTCGAACGGTCAGTTTAGTACAACAATGGGTTCAGAATACAATGCACAAGGGAACAGCAGTACCCCTCCTAGCCTCAGGAAGGGAGAATATCAAATGTGGAGGAACAGATTTCTAAACTTCCTCGAGCACAAAGAGAACTCTTCTGCAATGCTCGAATCTCTGCTTGAAGGACCAGCTGAACTCTTGATTTCAGTTGGTGGAGATCCAGAGAACAATCCTCCTATTTTTCCAGAAATAAGGAGAAAAGTGCCGTCTGAATACACAGAAGCCGACAAGCTCAGACTTCGTGGTGATCTTATGGCCAAAACGTACCTCCTTCAAGCAATACCGAACGAGGTTTATGTTCTCATAGATAGCATGCAGACAGCTAAGGAGATGTGGGATGAAATTGAGAAGCTGTTACAAGGCACAAGCATCAGTCTCAAAACAAAGAAGACTACGATTCTCATCGCTTATGACTCCTTCAAAGCAGGTCCAGGAGAACCATTGAATGAGACTTACAACAGACTTGTTCAACTGGTAAATGAACTCAGAAAGATCAAAGTATTCAGGTCCAATCTGGAACTGAATATTAGATTTTTATCTAGCCTACATCCTGCATGGGAAAAGACAGTGAAGGATGTCAGATCTCGGATAGATTTGGACGAAATTGACCTCTACACACTCTATGAACATCTGAAACAATTTGTCAACGAGGTTGCCTGTGCTGAAGATCATCACACCACAAATCCCTTAGCTCTTGTAATGGATGCTCAGCCAAGAAGGACAACCACTTCACTAAAGAAGAAAAAGAAGAAGGTGGTGGTTGAATCAGATGATGAAGAGAGTGAAGATGACAAATCTGATCTAGAGGCTGAGCTAGCAGACTTACAGAAAAAGATGGCAATGCTTGCCAAGAGATTTGCTAAGAAGAACAGCTCCTCCAACAGGCTAAGAACTTCCTCCTCAAACTACAAGCAGAAGAACCATGATCAAGGATCTTCTAGAAAGACATCATCGGCAGAAGAAGTTCCTAAATGCTATAATTGCGGCAAACCAGGACATGTGATCAAAGACTGCCGCCTCCCAAAGAAGAAAGATGCTAACTTCTACAAGCAGAAGATGCTGTGGAATAAGCAGAAAATGCTGATGGTGCAGAAAGAAGAAGAAACCTCTGCCATGATTGCTGAGAATGAAAACTGGGCAGAAGATTCTTCTGAGGAGGAGGAAGAGGAAGACAACTATGCTCTTATGGCAAGTGTGGAGGGAGATGAAATAAAGGGTGATGCTGCGATCCCCGAAAGCAAGTGCTCAACAAGCTCTGTAAGTACCTCCCATACTTCTTTAAATAATCAAATGCAGTCCTTACTTGAAAAGGACAATCTAATCAAAGAACTAAAGGAGAGACTAGACAATAATCATAGAGTTCTGAAACAGAATCTAGACCAAAAGTCTTCCTTAAGTATTCAACTTGAAATTGCAAAAGAGCAAGTCAAAAAAGTGTCCTCAGATTTTGAAAGCTTTGAACTAAAGATAGCTGAATTAACTAAGAAATTTGAGGACAGTGAACGGGAAAAAAGCACAGCAAAGGCTGAATGCGATTTTTTGCATAACAAAAGAAGAACGCTTTTAAATAAAGTAAAAGAACTAGAAGATCTAGCTGCTAGAAGAGGTCAATCTGAACAAACTGTTTTTCTGCTTAACATTAAACAAAAGGATGACCGATTCTACAATGCTAAAACAGGACTGAGCATAACTAACCCACGTAATCTTAAGAAAGTTAATTGTCTTCAAATCTATAACAAAGATTACATGGGACTAGGGTTTGGTGAGAAAATGTATTTTCGAAGTGATGAAGATTATGCTGAAGCAGAAGAAGAAAAGAGAAAGAAACCAAAACCTGCGATTTCTTGTGATTATCCCTCTGTAAATGAAAAACAACTTTCAGAAGAAAAACCTACTTCCTGCTTTAGTGAATGCCTAGATCCTTATGCTAAAGATATTCCTCACATAGGACACCCTCTAGACCCTCCCCCAAGAGTTGGTATTGCTAAAACTGGTGAGGAACCATGTATTTTTCCCATGGCTCAAAAGCTCAAAAACCTACAGAAAACTCTTGATAACGAGAGAGAGAGAGATTTGAAACTGAAAAGAAAGGTTTTGAGCGTAACTGGCAGGAACTTCTCCAAAAATGTAATGATTTGAGTGAACAGTTTCATGCTAAAACAGACCCTTCTACGACCAAGCCTGACAGCTCACACACCTCACATGAGAAAAACAATGCTTTTAAAGGTTCGTCCACTCATCTCTCTTCTCCTTTGTTTACAGGGAATGAAGTGAATAAAGAAGGAGAAGAGAAGAATGAGTGGAGGAAAAAGAGGAAGGAAATCGCAGATGGCAAAAAGAAAGTTTTTGAGAAAAGTGCCAGCCCTAGATCTAGTTCAATATTTTACTCAAAAGTTAATTGTAATTCTGTCTCTACAAAGCAAACTTCTAACAGTTCAGTCTTGAGTCCCAAGCTGAATATTTCTGAGACATCTTCTAGACAAAGTTCTATTTATAATACAAGTATTGCTTATGGTTATTCTGTTCCAGATCCCCATAATTATGAATGTGATATGAATGTTGTTAAATCTAAGCCTTCCAGAAAGCTTAAACCTGAAAAAGAAACGAAGAAAGGAACTTCTAAGGGAACGTTTTGTATTCCAGATATGAAATATGCCCTTAGAGTTCATTCTAGGAAACATGTTAATCGGCTTTCTAAGGAGGAGATTTTCAAAACCAAATCAAGAAACAACCGTTCAATCACAAAGCACCTGTCTACTCTCCTCCTGAACCTAAAACGAAAAGATGGGTCCCCAAGATAAGACCCGTCAAAGCTGAAACGGAAAGGTGGGTCCCCAAGATGAGACCTACCAAACCTGAATCGAATAGGTGGGTCCCCAAACGAAGACCCATCCAAACTAAAACTGAAAGGTGGGTTTCCAATCGTAGACCCATCATAACTGAAACTGATAGATGGGGTCCAAATCGAAGACCCATCATAACTGAAACTGATAGGTGGGGTCCAATTCGAAGACCCATCATAACTGCAACTGAAAGGTGGGTCCCCAAACTTAGACCCACACGGACTAAAATGGAAAGGTGGGTTCACAACATCAGACCCACCAAAATGGAAAGTGCTAGGTGGACTCCAAAAACCAGACACACTGCAAAAGCAGATCTGGCAATTGGAAAGCCCATCGAAGATAGATCTTTTATTGAAAGAGCAGCTGACCTTGGATCACTGCTCAAAGCAAGTTTTAAAAAGGTGTTTCTTGATAATAAGGAAGGACCCACTCCAAGTTGGGTACCTAATCCTATTTGATTGTTTTGCAGGACGGTCATGTGTGGCACTTGGACTCAGGATGCTCAACCCACATGACCGGAATAAAGCACCTTTTGAGCAACTACACCAACTGCTACGGAGGAAATGTCAGATTCGGGAATGACGCTTCATCTCCTATCCTTGGGTATGGGGACGTCATCTGTGCCAGCGTTACAATAAAAGATGTTTCATTCGTCAAAGGGCTCAAACACAACTTACTGAGCATTGGACAATTCTGTGACAGTGGGATGGAAGTGAGGTTCTTTGCAAAACAATGCTGTGTTCTTGACAGCACAGGGAATACATTATTAACGTGTTACAGAACATCAAATCTGTACACTATTGATCTGAAAAGCGTCCAATCCACCACTTCCATCTGTCTGCTGTCCAAAGCCTCAACTGAACAGAACAACCTATGGCACAGACGTCTCTCCCATCTGAACTTCAAACATCTATCAACTTTGTCCTCCAAGAAACTTGTCAAGGGGCTTCCTCTGCTAAAGTCTTCCGCTGAAAATCATTGTAGTGCCTGCAAAATGGGCAAAATGACGCGAAGCTCCCACAAGTCAAAATCTGAACCTTCATCTACTCATCAGTTGCAGCTAATACACATGGATCTATGTGGACCTATGAGAGTTCAAAGCATCAACGGTCGCAAATACACTCTGGTGATCGTTGATGACTTCTCTAGGTATACATGGACAAAATTTCTACGATCAAAAGACGAAGCTGCGGAAAACATTATGACCTTTATCAGAACGATCCAGAAACTGCTACAGCACAGTGTTCGAATTGTCAGAACTGACAATGGTACCGAGTTCAAAAATCAGACTCTCACTGAGTTCTATGAATCACTCGGTATCACTCAGCAATTTGCAGCAGCTAAAACTCCCCAGCAGAACGGAGTTGTTGAGAGAAAGAACAGAACCCTTGTTGAAGCAGCACGCACCATGTTAATCCAATCAAGACTGCCTCACTTCATGTGGGCAGAGGCAATCAATACCGCGTGCTTCACTCAGAACAGAACCTTCATCCACAAGCGCTTCGACAAGACTCCATATGAGATCATATTCAACAAAACTCCTGATATTTCTTTCCTCAAGGTTTTTGGCTGCAAGTGCTTCATACTCAATGATCGGACAGAGAGAAGTAAGCTGGATCCCAAAGCCAGAGAAGGCGTGTTCATTGGCTACTCACTGCAATCCAAAGCTTACAGAGTTTATCTCAGAGACAAGCGGACTGTCATCGAGAGTGTAAACGTTACATTCTATGAAATGGCAGACTTTGCTATTGAACATCTCCAGACCGATCCATCCACTGCTGTACCAGTAGCTTCTGATAAAGCTGAACCAAACACCGAACACGACGATGTGATTCTCGACTCTCTCTTCAGAAACTTTTACGAGAACTCACAATCTCCACCTCCTGCATACACTCCAGAGTCAACATCAACTCCAACAGCAGAGATTCCGCTCCTCATAGGACCAGATGACGTACCATCCACACCCTCAACCCCTCAAACCAATCCCAGAGGTGTGGATGATCACGGCTTTGCCTTAAGTCCGGAATCATCTCCACTACACACCACAGCTGCCCCAGAGCCTTCAAATTCATATCAGGACTCAGATCAACCAATAATTACTCCAACTCCTCTAGCTCATGAGAGGAAGTGGACAAGAGCACATCCTGTTGAACAGATAATAGGTGATCCAAGTCAAGGTGTGCGAACGAGATCAGCAACAACAAATGAATGTCACTATGCATGCTTTCTAAGCAAGAATGAACCGTCCAAAGTCTCAGAGGCACTCGCTGATCCAGATTGGGTGATTGCCATGCAAGATGAGCTCAATCAATTTGACAGACTAGATGTATGGACACTCGTGCCTAAACCCCCTCAGAAAACCATCATTGGCACAAAATGGGTGTTCAAGAACAAGAAGGACGAAGAAGGCATAGTGATAAGGAACAGGGCACGACTAGTCGCTAAAGGATATAATCAGCAAGAGGGCATAGACTATGATGAAACATTTGCACCCGTAGCAAGAATTGAAGCAATCCGCCTTTTTCTTACGTACGCGGCCCACAAGAAGTTTACTGTCTTTCAAATGGATGTCAAGACTGCCTTTCTAAATGGAGTCTTGGAAGAAGAAGTCTATGTCGCTCAACCCGAAGGATTCGTAGATCCCAGATATCCCGACCATGTGTACAAGCTAAAGAAAGCTCTGTATGGGTTAAAACAGGCACCAAGAGCTTGGTATGATGCATTAACCGAATTTCTGATTGACTCAGGTTTCTCAAAAGGGAAGATTGATACCACACTTTTCATCAAGCGACAGAAGTCTGACATCATCCTGATTCAGATCTATGTTGATGACATTATCTTCGCCTCCTCAAATCCACGCCTGTGCAAACACTTTGAGAAACTGATGAAAACCAAGTTCGAGATGAGCATGATGGGAGAACTGAATTTCTTCCTAGGCCTGCAAGTAAGACAACTCTCTGACGGCATTTTCATCAATCAGTCAAAGTATATACTGGAAATGCTTAAGAGATTCAACATTGATGGCAAATCTTCCATGACGACCCCCATGTCCCCAACCAACAAACTGGACTCAGACTCCTCCGGGAAGCCAGTTGATGCTACAAACTACAGGGCTATCATTGGATCTTTGCTATATCTCACATCAAGCAGGCCTGACATTGTCTTCTCCACATGCTTATGTGCACGCTTTCAGGCAAATCCGAAGGAATCCCATCTGACCGCTGTTCGAAGAATTCTGAGATATCTCAAAGGCACTGTGAATCTAGGTCTTTGGTATCCCAAGCACTCAGGTTTTGACCTAGTCGGATATTCGGATGCTGACTTTGCTGGTTGCCGGATGGACCGCAAAAGCACATCGGGGGCAGTCCAATTCTTGGGCGATAAGTTAGTCTGCTGGTCTTCCAAGAAACAGAACTGTGTGTCAACATCTACGGCCGAGGCAGAATACGTCGCGGCTGCTAGCTGTTGTTCACAAATATTATGGATGAAGACCCAGCTAAAGGACTACGGTTACACACTCCGCCATATCCCGATCTACAGTGACTCTCAAAGCGCCATAGCCATCACCAGCAACCCAGTTCATCACTCCCGCACCAAACACATCGACCTGCGCTATCATTTCATCAAGGATCATGTGGAGAAAGGAGACATTGACATGTATTTTGTAAGCTCAGAGCTTCAACTGGCTGACTTGTTCACTAAGGCATGGGATGAAAAACGATTCCAGTTCCTAGTCTCCAAGTTGGGCATGTTGAACCTCGAGCCCGTTTAATTATGTTTCCACTGATCTAAAAAATGTGTGTGTGTGTGTGGGACCTGTAAAAAGTGTGTGTGTGTGGGATTTGTAAATAGTGTGTGTGCGTTGCATATGTTGAGGGGGAGAAAACCAGAAAAATAACAAAAAATAGTGTGTGTGCGTTGCATGTGTTGAGTGGGTGAAAAATCAAAAAGAACAAAAAATAGTGTGTGTGCGTTGCATTTGTACATATTGTTCGTTGCATTTTTTGAGGGGGAGAAAATTTTCACTGTTTGAGGGGGAGCTAATTTTCACTGATTAAGGGGGAGCTCTAAGTTTTTTTACTGTTTGGGCCTCGAAAATCTTTTAAAAGGGCACTGTGTGTCAGCCCAATCATCCGGGCTCAACTTTACGAAGGAGGTCCATATTTTTCTCGCGTATAAAAGCCTCGCAAAAGCCCTTCTCCTTCTTTCACTCTGATTTTCTTAAAGGCAAAAACTTTCTCGCAAAGGCAGAGCTCTCAGACCTTTCTTATTCTTCCCAACCTTACGATCTCGTATCCCCTTCTCTCTTTTCTTCTTCTCGACATTCCTAAGAAGGTAGTTACTCTTTGCTTGCGTTCAAAAACCAAAAGCGAACGATCGATCTCGAAAACCAGAAAACGAATGGTTGATTTCGCGAAAAACCCTTGAAATTTCTCAAAATCAACATCAAATTAGTTTTTTTCGTATTGAATGTATGTCGAAAACGTTTGTTATCCTTTTGGTATATCAATGTTTATGTTTTTGCAGGTGGTTTCATCTCTTCTCGAAATCGTCGGTTCATCTTCTCGAAATCAAGATCTCGAGATGGGCATCTCGACATCTTGATCTCGAGATGGGCATCTCGACATCTTGATCTCGAGATTTGAATCTCGAAATCAAGATCTCGAGATCTGCATCTCGATATCTTGATCTCGAGATTTGAATCTCGAAATCAAGATCTCGAGATCCTCATCTCGATATCTTGATCTCGAGATTTGAATCTCGAAATCAAGATCTCGAGATTTGAATCTCGAAATCATGATCTCGAGATTTGAATCTCGAAATCAAGATCTCGAGATTTGAATCTCGAAATCATGATCTCGAGATTCAGATCTCGAAATTTGGACTTAGAATTTTTTTTCCAAAAACTCCACCTGCATAAACCTATCTGACAACTAAATCAAACTCTTTTAATCAAATCAAACTGTTGAATTTCATATGCTGACCCCCTGCTTCTACAGTTTAAAATGGCAGGAAACACTACAGCACAGATCGATGATGCCATCTACTCCAAAGGGAAATGGATCAAGGTACTGGACAACAATTTCCAGCTAGATCTGGCAGTCTTCAAGTGCCAGAACCCAATCATTCCGGCCATAATGAAAGGTCACTATCTCTGGCCTGCACTTCACAACGCCAAACCAGTGCCAGAGATATACCTACAACAATTTTGGGGTCACATGCATACTGATTCATTGAAGGATCGTTCCAAGATCAAGACCAAGTTGAACGACATGCGGGTGATTCTGACACCATCCACTCTACGGACTACTCTATCGCTGCCGATACATGACGAATACGATGCACTGCCGTCCATCCCTGATCTGCTCAAAGACGTGGCATCCCTTGGCTACACATCACTACTGCCACAGCTCTCAAATTTCAACGGTGCATATCTCCGTCACCCGTGGAAAAATCTCTTCGGGCTAGTGAACAAGTGTCTGTCACCGAAGCATGCCGGGTTTGACAAATGCAACAAGCAGATCCTGCTAATCTTTCATGGCATCGCGTTCAACAAGAACTACGATTTGGCTCAGCTCTTCTACTCAGAGCTAATGGACCTGGTCAAGGCCAAAGAAAAGAATAGGCCAGGTACCATTCCGTACGCTAGGTGGCTTGGGTTGATCATCAACGACCTCATGACAGAGCATTCAACAATACCAAGACGCAGTTTAGATCCTCACTTCACAGCACCGAAGCTACAGTACTTCAAAGCAGACAAGAATCCTTCCTATGGTCTGAAGTTACCTGGATTTCTGCTACAGCTGGTAAAATCTTCAAATCCAGCAGTCCAACAATACAAAGAAGCCACCGAGAAAACCGTCCCTATGGTTCAGCAAAACCCAGCTGGACCTACCCAAGGGACAAAGCCGAGTGTAAGTAAGGGTCCTAAGAGAGCCCAAAAGCCACAGAAACCAGTGGCCGGTTTGCCCAATGAAGGGAAGTCTGACGACTCTCTAGAGACGAGTCAGGCGGCTGAGGGCACCGAAAAAGACGCTGAGGATACGGCCAATGAATCGTCAAGTGAAGCCCAAACGAATACTGACGACGAGGCTTCTGAGAGCGTAGGCACGGAGAGTGAAAAATCTGACTCGGATGATGACGATGATGACAACGACAGTGATGATGTGGAGCTCACATATGCCCTTATCAGAAAAGGAAAGCTGCCCGTCGAATCTCCAAAGAAGAGAAGAATCACTGCTGAAGACGCAACACCAATCATAGCTCGCAGACCTCAAGTCTTCACCATAAAAGAAACAGCTAAACCAAGAGCTGATCCGAGCGAGACTAATTGCTCAAAGGATGATTACGACGAGGCAGCTCACTCCATCAAGACATCAATCAACCAGGAAGAAGTTGTCATCCGAGAGACCAGGGCTAAGGTAAAAAATGACAAGGTTGCTAAGACCAAGCCCCAGCCCCGAGCGAAAAAGAGTCTGTTTGATAAGGCAGACGAGCACATCTTTGTGGGCTGCGACTCCTTTATCCAGATAAGCCGAGCCGAATCCCTAAGCACAGGAGCCGATCTTTTCGGTTCCCGAGTAGAAGTCGCAGCATCTGGCTCAACTGCGCATGCACAGCCCTCTCCCAGCCACTCAATTGCCTCTCAAAAGGCTGTTGTTTCAAAAGAACGGGACTCAACCCCCTCGCTGGTTCCTTCTGAATCAGTTGAGCATACAATTGACCTATCTCCCGAGGTCAAAACCCCTTCTTCTCTCACATCGAGTCTAGGTGTCACATTTCCCACATTTTCTTCCTTTTCTAGGACACCTACACTATTCACTGCACATACAGGTGCACTCACCCTGAACGCAACAACCAGAGCGCAAGCTATGACGGTTGGAAGCCCTGCTACGCCCATAATGATTCCATCATTAAATGCAGGCCACACATCAGCAATCTTCACTGATGCTGTGTCAACAGTTACAACCCCCGTAACTGGTCACCCTACCTTTGAAGACGTAAACGTTCTACTAAATCGCTTCCTAGATTCCACCATTAAACCATGGGTGCAAGATGCAATGACCGCTCTAGCACAGGAATTTAGGAACACCCAAGCGGTTCGGTCTGAACATACACCACCCCAACCTTCCCCTGAACCGTTCATCTCCCATACACAACCCATATCTTCCACCCCTCTATCCCACAAATCCATAAACCAAATTCCCATCCCTTCTATTTCTCGGGGAACCCAGAATACAGAACCAGTATTCTCCCCACACCCGACCACACCCTCCACCGATCTCTCCTCCCTATCCTTTGACACACTAGCTTCGGCTTTGCTGAACAATCTCTTAAATACCCCAGAAGAAAACCTCACTCTTCATCAGCAAGCCATACTAGAAGCTCTTCTTTCCTCACCTGAAACCAAGAGTACTTGCAAGGAGAGTCCTCGTGGTCGCAAACGTTCCCATGAGGACCCCGATGATTCGGATCCTCATGAGGGGAAGAACAAGCGACCTCGATCACTTGAGCAAACTGCTCTACCAAGCCAAACTCCACAGCCAATTCAACCTGAAACCTCAACAAACCAACAACCACCATCCACAACCAAACTATCTAGCGTGGTCGAGCTAGAAATAACATCCCGAGGCGTATCTCCCAGAGATACCAATCAAGGAGGGGATGGAAGTCCTGATGATGTTACCACTGGTACATCTTCTCCATCAGGCCATCAGTTGGAACCCAGTTCTAAGCTGATGTCAACGGGCAATCCTAGTGAACCCGGTAGTGCTACACAGGAACAATCACCGCCTATACAAAGAACTCCATATATTTCCCCAGGCAAAGACATCCATGATGCACTGGAAGAGGCGGTGATATACGACAAATGGCCGAGAAAATGGACAGAATGGGATGATCTCCGGGTTGAAGCCGAGCAAGAAGACATGCAAAGAAACTGGTGGCTACGAGAGCTGATCAACAAATGCTCTGAAGATATTATACGGCTCGAGGACGATGAACGCAAGGAAGGGGAGAACTACAAGGAATCCCAGAAAGCTCTTGAATCGGTCGTAAGACAATCAGCGGGAAGACTTCCCAAGACAGAGAAACCCTGGGACAACGTTCGAATCAAAGCCCCCTTCCAAGAAGAAATCAGAGAGCATATCTGGCGTAGACCAGACAAAGTCAAGCCACTGAACGAACTGAAGCTAAGAGGCCTTACTCACTTGAAAGGAAAGCAGGCTGGAGGTCATCTGCATATGTTGCTGCAAAGGTCAACTGGTACACAGAGAGAACTAATGGAACAAGATCTGAAGTCGAATATTCTCCCGATTCATCAAATTCTACAAGTGAAGGCTGAAGACTATCATGGAGTAACATTCTACACTTTCAGACTTCAACGCACCGATGGGAGCGAATTCACTTGTCAAGAGAACGACTTCATCATGCTAAAACCGGATGACATCTACCAAATGCTCATGGCCTACAGATACCTTCCAGTCAGGCAGAGCATAGTATACAGCGAAGGCCTCGCAGCTATCAAGAGATTCATGCTTAGACAGATCAGAGTACACTCTTCACATGACCTACAGATGGCTATTGAATGCAATCTGAAGAAGACAAATCTGACAAAGCCAAAATTGTATGGTCCAGAACTTGAAGATTTCCCAGCCTACCACATCTTCTTCAAACCGCCAGCAGTCACCTATCTGAACCACAAGAACGAAAAGCGTCTGATGGTAGTCAGTGAAATCGAGAAGTACTGCGACGGAACACTGAAGATAATCAGAGAGCAGATTCTACAGATGAAGGCAAAGCTGGAAGAAAATCTTCAAGAGGCATCGTCTTATGTTCAAAAGGAACACTCTACTGTAGAGACAATTTTATAGGCCATTGACGATCGCCTCGAAAAGAGAAATATGCTAAGACAGTATGAACATGCACTTGGATTGAGAAAGCACTACTTCAAATCACAGAAGCAATAAGAAAATGGCACTTGATCACAAAGGGGGAGATTGTTGGAGATATTTAATTGTGAATCAAGTTGGTCATAGATTAGCTTTATATTTAATCCTTGTATTTAAATAGTGCATAAATTAGATAGAAATCAGGCCACGTGTTAGGCCCATTTAAACAGGCCAAAAGCCTGGTACGCCTAACCTAAACCTCGCCTATAAAAAGGGAGCCGAGGTTTAGGAATAGGCTGAACGTCGTACTTATTATTTCATAGCCTTACGCTTATCATTCTGCTGTACGTTCCACGGTTTATCAAAGAAGGTTTTACGGTGATTCATTCTGTTCCATCTTTACGTTTAATCTTCCTTTGTTAGATCGATTATTCATTGCTGTTAAAGAAACAGGGACTAACACAATATTCTCTAAAATATCTATGTGACCATCATGAATTACAGGAATTCATAGTTGTGAGATCAACTATACTTTCTAAAAGTATGATGCAGTCCACATACCAATCTTATCGCATATCGTCAATATCCCATTCTCGATGATCATTGATTGGGGCTATTGACAACATAAGTCCAAGGGAACACAATTATGAATAAGATATTGACAGTCGAAATACTTAATCATCAATGTGTAATACCGTATATATCAAATATATAAAAATGAATGTGATCAAATACATATATCTCTAAAAGGTGACTGTCGCTAGAACATATATGCTAACATGATGTACGCAGTTTTACCCCTATACTAAAGCACAGAGAGAGTATTTCTGGATGACCCGTGGTGAAAATCGCACCATAAATTGCATGAGCTGACTGTTGCTTAATAACAAAGAAGCGCGAACAAATTTAGTGAGCCATTTTTCTTTATTCCATCATATTCACAAGTAAAAAAATAGTGAATCTTTGGCTCCATTGCAAATGCAGATAATATATATGTTGACAATGCATTTATACGAATTGCATTTTTTACACAAATTATCCGAGTAAAATTGACAAATATGTGAAAATATGTGAAAGTGTGTTGGATATTATTTGAAGCTCATCCATTGTGATCATTTGAAGCCTCCATTATTACTCCATAAAATCCCTCTTTAGAGCTAACCCTTCATTTCTACCAAACCTCCCTTACGTTCCAAATCAATCAATCAGCTATAACTTCCAGCACTCCATTTCTTCCGTTTCAAATTAATCGGCCAGCCATTTCTTCCCAGCATTCCATTAATTTCGTTCAAAATCAATCGGCAGGCTATCTTTCCAACTAATCACTCCTCAAACCTCAGAGCCGGTCAAGTTTATATCACTCTACACCGATTCTCTGCCACCCTAATCGCCCGCCACACCGCCAACCTGCGGTAGTCCTCCTCCGCCTGGAAAGCATCGTCCGCCACTCTAATCTCATTAAGAACGGTAAGAATACTTTACCCGATAGAACTCTCACGCCAGCTCCAGCTATCCTAAGAGAAACTTCGGAGGGAACCAGCTACTAGACGGTTCGATTAGTCTTTCGCCCCTATACCCAAGTCAGACGAACGATTTGCACGTCAGTATCACTGCGGGCCTCCACCAGAGTTTCCTCTGGCTTCGCCCCGCTCAGGCATAGTTCACCATCTTTCGGGTCCCGACAGGTATGCTCACACTCGAACCCTTCTCAAAAGATCAAGGTCGGTCGACGGTGCACCCCCAGAGGGGATCCCACCAATCAGCTTCCTTACGCCTTACGGGTTTTATTGCCCGTTGACTCGCACACATGTCAGACTCCTTGGTCCGTGTTTCAAGACGGGTCAAATGGAGAGTCCACGGGTCAGCAACCGGAGCGCGCAGGTGCCGAAGCACGCCAAGGGCGCACGCTGCTTCCCACGATCCGGGGGACGGTATTCCTAAGGCAAATCAAATGCCAAGGCTTCGGCCGCCACCCGAATCCTCGCTGGTCCACACCCCGAGTTGATCTGCAGACCGGCTCATCACCGTTCCACATCCAACCGGGGCACATCGCCGGTCTCCATCCGCTTCCCTCCCGACAATTTCAAGCACTCTTTGACTCTCTTTTCAAAGTCCTTTTCATCTTTTCCTCGCGGTACTTGTTCGCTATCGGACTCTCGCCTATATTTAGCCTTGGACGGAATTCACCACCCGATTTGGGCTGCATTCCCAAACAACCCGACTCTTAGACAACGCTTCGTGGTGCGGCAGGGTCCGGGCACAACGGGGCTCTCACCCTCTCTAGTGCCCATTTCCAGGGGACTTGGGCCCGGTCCGCCGCTGAGGACGCTTCTCCAGACTACAATTCGAACGACGTGGCCATCCGATTCTAAGGCTGGGCTCTTCCCGGTTCGCTCGCCGTTTCTAAGGGAATCCTTGTAAGTTTCTTCTCCTCCGCTTATTGATATGCTTAAACTCAGCGGGTAGTCCCGCCTGACCTGGGATCGCACTTCGTAAGCCAAATCACTTTGACTCGAAAGGGTCTGATATCCGCAAACGATTGAACGTGGAACGACGTTTGCACTCTAGGCACAACCACCAATCGCCAAAACGTCCATCAACAGTATCAAGCATTTGGTCCCACCGCACCATACAATAGGCACGGGAGGACATGATCCGCTCCTCCCCAAATCTAGAAGGGAGCGACACGTCACGTGACACCCAGGCAGACGTGCCCTAAGCCTGATGGCCTTGGGCGCAACTTGCGTTCAAAGACTCGATGGTTCACGGGATTCAGCAATTCACACCAAGTATCGCATTTCGCTACGTTCTTCATCAATGCGAGAGCCGAGATATCCGCTGCCGTGAGTCATATTGTTTATAAAGATGCTAACAATGCCCGCAGAACCGCGAACGGAGTAGGGCAAGGCAGCAATCTCAATTTAGTAATCCTTGGCGCATACCGCGCCGGGGGTTTGTTGTTCATCATGGTCGCACCCAAAAGCACAACCACAACGAAATTGCATTGGTATTTTGGCACAAGTTCTCAAGTCAAACTGCTTGGCAGGTTTCGGCAATGATCCTTCCGCAGGTTCACCTACGGAAACCTTGTTACGACTTCTCCTTCCTCTAAATGATAAGGTTCAGTGGACTTCTCGCAACGTCGAAGGCAGCGAACCGCCCACGTCGCCACGATCCGAGCACTTCACCGGATCATTCAATCGGTAGGAACGACAGATTATTAATTTGTTATTTAAAATTGTTAATTGTTACCTAAAATGGAAATTAAATTAGAACCTTTATATGAAACGTTCGAAAAAGTAAAAAGAGAATTTTTTTATGAGACGGAAAAACTAATATTTTGGAAAAAAATTAATAAGGTTATAGATTGAGAAAGTGAATGAGTTTTATCACCACCACCACCACCATTACTATTATTGTTGTTGTTGTTATTAAGAACTGAGTTGTGTCATTACCATCATGCATGCATTTTTGTCGTCCATTCCGCCAACAATGTTCAATGATTAGTTCAGCTTCCTGAAATGTAATGCTGGATTTAAATTATATGCCTAATCGTTACATATCAATCTTATTTTTGGTCAAAATTTTCACCAAATACATAATTTTTTATTTCACACGCTCATTACAAAAATATCATACGAAGTATTATGCAAGGATATATTTTGGCTCAGGATGTGGCTACATATCCCATGTATACACAGGCAATTGCATATTTTTTTAAACGAATTGTCTGTGTACATGCACAACCAATTGTACACGAATCCCCTGATTGTTGCGTACACAGACCGTTCGTTAAATAAAAGTTTGATTTGCCTAAGTACACGGGATGCATACATTTCAGAATTAAAAAAAGTACAGAAATAATTATATTGTGAATCAGTTGGGAGAATGTTCTAAACACATGGATCATTTATTTGATGTTGCATGAATAATATATACTCCACATGGGTCACAATTGGCTACGTAGTAAATACAATGCAATAAAGTCATGTTATATTAGTCATTTTACCCCACTTTATTAATATTTGAACCCAAAAAGTGTAGGATCATCAATTTGGAACGGATGGAATAATAAAATAAATAGTCTCATATAAAAATATCACCTAATTCAAAAAAACATTTCAGAATAGACTAAGACCTCAATCAATATAGGGTTTGAAGTGACTAGTCAAATTTTCCAGGGGAAAATTCATAAAAACAAAACCCTAGTGAAATTTCTTGGCGATTCCAAAAACAACCGCCGATAGATGCGATTGGGTAGTTAGGTAGGAAGTAGAATTTAAAAAGTATATTAATTAAATAAAGGTAAGAACATTTTAAAAATATACTCAGTAAAAACTAATCTTATTTTTGTCTTTTAAAGATGTAGAAGCACTATTTTTACCATTTTTGCTAGAATAAAACAGTAAAGGACCCAACTTGGAATAAAAAATAGTTTACCTAGAGTGAAAACTAGGACCGACGCTAAGGACTAAAACACTAAATTATGTCACGCTGTTCCTTTCTACAATCTACAATCTACATACATGAAAAAACGCATTGGTTCCGTATAGGTGCACGATGACAATATATTAAAAGCAATGAATAGAAAGCTCAAAAGCGGTCCCATGGTCTAGCGGTTAGGACATTGGACTCTGAATCCAGTAACCCGAGTTCAAGTCTCGGTGGGACCTTTTTTTCTACAATTTTTTCTCACTATACTTGCGCATATGCAACGCCTTCTTCAAAGCAGTTTTGTACTGTGTTTTTGGTTCCCAATCTCTTATTTTTCACTTTCTTATAACATGGTTACCAAAAATTCATGTCAAATCAAATCTTATCTCTATTACTCCGTATTTGCCAGCATTTCAGGAGGAAACATTGAAGAATTATAATTTGTACGGAGTATAATTTAGGATAGTAATATACTCAGCACAAATTCGTTCCAAACAACAACAATACAGAGAGATTGTTTTAGAGGCATCTTTGATCAAGCCAATTCAAGATATCAGTTCGGACGATCTGGACATTTTCATCGGTCTCCCCGAACAACAACGAATGCATCATCCCCTCATAAATCTTGATGCTTTTGTCCTTGCTTCTTGCCATCTCATACAATTCCCTGCTCACTTCCGGATCCGTGACCACATCGTCTTTCCCATGAAACACAATGAACGGAAAAGCAACATCGCATATTTTGCTGCTAACATAATCAGTAACCCTCAACAGCTCCACCACTGTTCCCAACCTTGGTCTCCCTCTATACCTGTTAAGAGGGAGTGTTTGTTATAGAAGATTATTAAGACAACCAAATTGATTTGATTCAGTCGTTTAGTAACTCGTTACGATGGGAAGTTCTTGCTTACAAATGTAAGTAGACAACACATTGAATGAAGTTATTTCCCATTCAAAAAGCTTTCAGCTTTGGTTCCTTGAATATAACATGGAGAAAATATATTGAGCATGCCAACATGTTCACTACGGAGCACGATGGCGTGATGAATGGTCAGTATTCATTCATCTAAAATTTGTATAGATATCTTAGGCATTCATAACACCAACATGCTCCGTATTGAGTACATTGGCGTGCTCCATATATTTTCTCATATAACAATCCAATATCCATTTTCGAACCATGTCTTTCATTATTTTCACCTTTTGTTGCGCGGCAATGGATATTTGTCGCTTTTGGTCATTTTTGTCCACTAATCCAATGAAAATCGATAAGTACTACAGAAACTGACTGGATAAGTGGCTGAAGGGACGAGAAGCGACAACAGATCTATAATAGGACCAATGTGGACTCATAGGAGTAAAAGTTGAATATTTTATTTTTCCTACAGAGCAAGCATACTTTTACCGCAGGTAAAGTGAAGTTATCAAGAATAACTACTGGACCATTTTATTTCTTTGTCATTTTGGGGCTATATTGATTATATTGGGCCTTAGTTGTATTTTGTATTAGGTTTATATACTCCCTATACATTGTAAATCAGAAGCTAAGCGTTCATTCCAAATTGTAATCTTCTTCTGCAACTTTCTCTCCGTAATCAACTTTCATTCATCTTCTTTGATCTTGGAGCACAAACCTTCACAGAAGTGTTCTTTTAATTTCAACCAAAAAAGAATGAAAGGGAGTTGATGCTAAAGTGGTTCCCTTGATCAAAAGGCCGCTATCTATGCAAAGCTTAGGCCATGTTTGGTCAATTGGTCGCATACTTGCATTGATTAGTTTAGCACGCTTATTCTGCCTATGAACTCTTTATTTGGTTGAAGTTTACATTACCTACTGCTTCGGACAATTCAGCTCAAAATATATACCAAAAGACCCTTATATGATCAGATTGATTGACTTCTGCCTACTTAGGAAGAAAGTAAAAGAGTCTACCTGTGCGGATTCATCCGGGCAATGATTTTCTTCTCCGGGACTTTAACAGACTTGTCAAGCAAATCAGCAGTAGGCACCATTGGGAGAGTGGGTGCAAAAATGGAAAGGGCAGTCAAGATTTGAGGGATGGGCCAAGAAGGTCTGACCTTTTCAGAGATTCTACACATGGGAGCTATTAAGATGGCACCATTACTGAACCGGTCGGGGTTCTTGAGGTGGATCAGCAGACAAATAGCTCCTCCCATGGACTCGCCGAACAAGAATTGGGGAAGGTCCTGGAATTGGGGGTTCTGGAGGGTGATGGAATTGAAGAATGAGAGACAGTCCTCTATAACAAGATCCAGATTGGGTACATACCCCTTGAGGCCCTGGGACTGGCCATGACCTTCCAGATCAAGGGCAAAGCAAGCATACCCATTCTGGGCTAGGAAGATTGGGGTTGCCTGAAATGTCCAGCTGATGTCATTCCCGTACCCATGGACCATAAATATGACGCCACGTGGCGATCGGTTGCAGGTCTCTGTGGGTACCCATGATCTGGTGAATAGGGTCAAGCCTCTAGGGGAGTGGAAGAAAGACTTGGACGAATTGATACCTTGAAGAGCATAGTAGTCTTCCTCTGGGATGCCTCCCCAATAATATGGTTGGTGTTGGGTTTCCATAGCGGGTTTCTCCCCGCCGAGAAATATGACAGGAAGGGTGTCTAGAGCATCTCCACCAATGCTAAAACTTTAATTTGGTTAAGTGGCACAAGAAATAATCAATTAAAAAAATAATAAATAGAATATCTTTCTCTTTATTTGAAGAATCTTACATCATTTTGATAAATTTTTCTTCACAATGTCAAACACAATGTCTAGATGTAGATATTGTGGTTGACATTGCAAACAAAAACTTACAAAAAACACATAAGACCGTAGAAAGAATGAGAGAAAATGTCATAAAATCAATATTTTGTGTCTATCTCTCTCATGCCACATGTGCACCGTGCAGATTGTAGCATTGGAGATGTTCTTAGACGATCAACAATTCCACATTCCTGCATCTTAAAAGTATATTTTTTAGCAGAGCTACATATCCGACCTACTCTGGAGACAGAGATCATTGGAGCACAGGATGGTGACAAAGAGTGTGCCAAGCTATTAGAGCTTACCTCCAAGGGAGAGAGACCGGAATTCACTGTTCGGGCCAACAAGGGTTTATACCACCATAATAAATTGGTGGTTCCATAAGGAGAGATGTGAGATAACGAGTCCTTCGAGAAGCACATGTGGCCAAGTACTCCATGCATCCAGGAAGTAATAAAATGTACCAAGATTTGAGGAGAGAATATTGGTGGTCAGGGAATAAGAGGGACATAACCGAGTATACAACACGGTGTCTAACATGTCAGCAAGTTAAAGCGAACATCAAGTTCCAGCTGGGTTGCTACAGCCCATCGCAATACCACAGTGGAAGTGGGAATGCATCACCATGGATTTTGTGACAGGCTTACCATTAACTCCAAAGAAACACGATGCATTATGGGTTATAGTCGATCGTCTCACCAAATCGGCTCACTTTTTACTTGTCAGGAGAGACTTCCCACTTCACAAGGTTAGCCGAGCCGTATATTCACGAGATCGTTAGATTACATGGAGTGCCATTATCCATTGTATCTGATAGAGATCCCCGATTTACATCTAAATTTTGGGGCAGTTTGCAAACAACACTTGGATCCAAACTTCATTTTAGTACAACTTTGCATCCACAAACAGATGGTCAATCGGAGATGGTTATACAAATCCTTTAAGACATGATGAGGGGATGCATAATAGATTTTGAAGGAAGTTGGGAAAAGTATCTACCACTAATGGAGTTTGCCTATAACAATAGTGATCAGGCTAGCATTAAAATGGCACCATATGAAGCTCTATATGGTAGGAAATGCAGAACTCCAATATGTTGGACTGAGTTGAGAGAAAAGAAGATAATTAGGCCTGACTTAATACTTGAAACAGAAGAAAAGGTGAGATTGATACAGCCATACAGGACAAACTTAAAGCCGCATCAGATAGGTAGAAATCATATGCCGACCTAAAGAGGTGAGAAATAGAATATGCAGTGGGTGAACGTGTATTCCTAAAGGTATCACCATGGAGGAAAGTTTTACGTTTTGGTAAAAAGGGAAAGTTGAGTCCAAGATTTATTGGGCCTTATGAAGTAATTGAGCGAATTGGTCCGGTAGCTTGCAGACTAGCGTTACCCCTAGAGTTGAGCCAAAGACATGACATGTTTCATGTGTCCATGTTGAGAAGGTACCGCTCTCACCCCTCACATGTATTGACACCTGGAGCCGTAGAAGTTGACAAGGATTTGACATATGAGGAGGAACCAGTTCAAATCTTATGCCGAGATGTAAAGGTCTTGAGGAACAAAAGAGTTCCCCTAGTTAAAGTTCTTTGGAAGCATCATGGCTCAGAAGAAGCCACTTGGGAAGCTGAAGAAACAATGCTTGCTCAATATCCCCACCTATTCCATGACACGACTCAAGGTAAATTTCGGGTCTAAATTTTATTAAAGGGGGAAAGAAATGTAACACCCTAAAATAAGGCCTAACTATTTATGGAAAATTTTAAAACACATTTCATCTTCATTTTAAGATAGGAATACTTTTGAATAGTTAAAATTTATGATGAATTAAATAAATAAGTAAATAAATAAAACACAACTTAAATAATAGAAACTATTGAAAAATTTAAAGTGTGTGATATTAATAAAGTATTAGAACTAAAGTGATGTTTAATAACTTAAATAGTCTTTAAGCACAACATATATACATATATACGTGTATACTTCACCCCAATAGCTAAGTTACGTTAGAGTAAGTGGGTCCCATCTCCACTCAAATTCACTAAAGCATTATCTTCTATTATACAAAGCCAAGAGAAAATCTGTACAGTGTTCCCGCCCAAACACTGTACAGTAACGGGTCGGGTCGAATTACCCATGGGTGTAGAAACGGGTATGCAGTAGCCCAGTGGCAGGTTTCAAACAGGCTCAGTACTCAAGGCTGGCAGTTCGGCTGAGTGGCTCTTTTATGAATTAAAAATTCCAAAAACTGTACTTATGAATCTTGAGCCTAAAAAATTATTTAATGAGTTGTACGAAACTATACTGGCCCAGTATCCAATGTTGGCAGTTCGGCTGAGGTTCAGTTTTATAAATTAAAAAATTCTAGATTTTGTACTTATAAATGTTGAGCCACAAAAAACATTTAATGAGTTGTACTATAATATAAATAATTTTCGTATCTCTCCCCACTAATTCGAAAGAAATGCTTCTGTAATGATTTTAAAAGGGAAGTAATTTGTACTTCAAATCTTAGATTCTAAAAAAAATTCTAAACCAATTCTTGAGCGACACAAACATTTAATGCACTGTACTATCTTTAAGTTGGAGGGTGTGTTTATCCCTTGGCTAATACCCCATTGGCTCAAACAATGCCCGAACCAGCCACTATAAATACCCAAGAGGAGGGTTTTGTAAACACACCACAAACAAGTAATTCTCGAATTCAACTCTAATCTAAACAATGGCAAGTTTATCGTCAACAGGGATGTGGTCCATGATCAAGGACATTGATCACACCAAGAGTACCTGGGCATTGACGGTTAGGATCGTAAGGGCTTATGAGGTGCCTTCTCACTCAAGAGGAGGGGAGACGCTCGAGATAGTTTGCATGACGCCGAGGTACAATTTATACTTCTAACAAACGATTTGTTTAATAATTATAGTACATTCATTGTGAACATTTGAATGTGTAAAATAGGGTGATCGGATTCATGCAACAATCAAGAGACCACAAGTTGCTATGTACAAGACAATGATAAAAGAGCATAAGATATATGCTATAAGAAACTTCTTAGTTCTTGACAATTACCAAACGGTAAAGATCACAAATCATCCCTATGTTATTCAGTTCATCTCCAAAACCTAATTCAGGGAAGACACGAAGACAAAATTGCCTATGATGGTCTACCATTTCCAACCATTTGATATGCTGCACGCCCAAAGGGTTATCAACGACAAAACTCTCATCGGTGAGTAAAATCAGATTATATACCTAAGTAGCTTAAGCAACTGTGCTAACAACAGTTTATACGATTATTTCAGATATCATTGGGAAAGTTATCAACAAAAACAGAAAGGCTAATGGAACTAACTGTGGCTGACCCAGAGTAATTTTTGTTTAATTCACAATGGTTTTGGTACAAGAATAATTTTTATGCTAAAGGCTAAAAACTTCTTAAAACGACAGGGGTAACAAACTGGGATGTGTCCTGTGGAACAAATACATAAACCAGTATCAGGATTATGTTAATGAGCACGCTGGAGTTCCTGTTTTGTGACATTTCAACTGTGTAGACCAAAGAGATATCAAGGTATTCAAACATTTAACTTTTCTAATTGGCCAATCGAGTTGCATAACTATGTTATTTATACGCAGGCACCCTAAGTGTGGCTTCATCCTTTGATGTGTCCAAACTCATTATCAATGGAAACACATCTGAATTCCTAGAGTTCCAAAGCAAGTACGATTAAATTTTTGTTTTTAATCTAATAATTGTAAGATAATAATAAACGGTTTTATACAAACAACTTATATTGCGCATAGAACAATGCACAGATTTCCAGCTGATGGTGATGACACAATAACTCAAACATGCAACACAAACTGCTCACAGAGTGAAGGGGGTAGGGATGTGCTTAGTGGTCATGCTGGCATAACCACTATGCAGGATTTGATGAATGCGACTGGGGTAGTTATTAATCTAAGAGCTTTTGTTGTAAACAATGTTCCTAATTGATTGTTATCATTATGTGTTAAAAACTTTTTGAATGAACAGGAGGAGATTTACTGGGTGCTTGGTGAGATCGTTTCTATAGATAATACTCGGGAGTGGTGCTACCTAAGCTGCCCAACATGTCACAAAAAGTTGGTACCGGAGGAGGAGAGGTTCAGGTGTTCGACTTGCAGTGTGACACTATCGGATGGAGTCTACAGGTACTATAATATCACCGAATTTCCACAAAGATCTATTGTTAACGGGGTAATTGTATTGGTTTACACTACATTCTTTTTTTAATATGAATTTCAAATAAACTAAAACCGGGCATGGATATATTAATGAAGGTATAAGGTCAGCGTGTGTATCATGGACAACACCGGGCATGGAAATTTCATTCTATGGGATAGGGAGTGCATAGAGATTCTGGGGAAAACTTCTGCAACCCTAATGACAGAAATCGAGAAGGTAACATCAATAATTTGGAAGGATTGGTTATGTTAGTTAATATTTCAAGGGGAGGGGCATTTTATTTAAATAAGTAACTTGGCAATGAATCAGAAAACGGGGGATCCAACACGTTTTCCAGAAGATGTTGAAAGTTTGATTGACAAAAAGGGAATATTTAAAATACAACTAAAGAAGAGAGGTGAAGAGAATGCCTACAAAGGTGGGATTTCTCTTGGAGTTGTTAGTATGATTCAGGATCCTATTGTGCTGGCAATGTATGAAGGAAAGACAGAGCAAATAGCAACAAATGAAAGCAATGAGTGTACCCCGGAGAAGGTATTTGCAAAAACTTTGTATATTCACTAAAAGTTTAGATTAAAAGATTATTCCTAAAAGTGATTTTTTTCATTTCAGATTGGTTCATGTGAAAATTTGGGAGAAAGCAATGACTCTATAAGAGAGAAGTCTACTGTGACTAAGGCCAAGGGGAAACGGATTTCTGCTGAGAAGGAGGTTAAATGCTCATCAACCTAACAGGCTTATAATATTTTGAGTGAAGAAATTCTGAAAATTGACTTTGTTTTTAATGCTACTAGGTTACTGCCGCAATTGAGCTCCCAGACACGCCCACCGCTTCGAAACAAAGGGAGGTTGTTGTTGAATTGAATGAGGAGATCAAAAGAAATCTCAATGATGAGTTTTCAAGCAATGGGAATGGAAAGAAGCTGAAGATCAAAATCAAACAGGAACCACTTTAGGAATGGAGTGACAGAGAAGTGAAGATAACTTTTTGTGTTATTTGTTGTTACATCTAATGTGGTGTTGGTTTTTGATGGAAAACTCTATGAAGTGGCAGTATTTTGGAAGTGTAGGAACACTATGTGTGACAAACTTCATATAACTTTTGTGGTGTGCTGTTCTGATTATGTTATGTTATGGAAGAATTACACCTTGATTCTCTATATGTTGTATGGACATATACTTCTTGATCTATTGCAGGTTTTCAAGAAAGGACAGAAAGACTACACTTTTGAGGGATCAGGGATGTATATTCACATAAATCCTGGTGTGTATTATAAAATCATCTTAAATTATTACTGACACACTTATAAATGATTTGCAGGTTGAAAATGTTCTAAGCGTGAGCGGACACCTAATTGAAGTGCAAGAATTTCTACCTACAGAGTGTATTGTAGAAGATTAGAAAAGTGATATCTGTAACTATGTTTGTTCTTGAATGAGAAGCGTATGAATTTGATGAAAAATGTGTATTCAATTGATTTCAAATCCAATAAATGTGCAAGTCATTATAAAAGTTGTATACTTTCCAAAAAAAAAACAAGTTGTATTTTCCTATGATTAACACTAAGGGATTCGTGCTCTAAATTTCAAAAGCTCACTCAATTTCTAAGTAACAGACAGACTACAAACAAATTACAGTTTAAATTAGGGTAAATAAAGAACGAGGTTAATAAGTATGTCGTACCTGATCGTTAGGTATGGTTGATAAAACCTACAACCCTAATTTTTACTAAATAATATTACAGACCTTTTTGAATGTTTACATAAATGGCAACCTTCTAAGGTCCCAGAACTATTTCTATTACATATTTCTAAATGGAAAAGAATGAAATATTCTTCAATTTGATACAAGCCTGCAAGAATTAAGGTGTAAAAGAGTCCATTATAAACAACTAACTAATTGTAATTATTGTGCTTCAATAATCAGCAGTTTACTAATAAAGATTTAAACCAAGTTGTTGATTTGAATCAATCTGTTTAAAATCAGCAACTTTGTATTAAAAACAATTACATGGTAATTGTAAAACATCAATGTAATTAACATTTTTATCATCATTTGACAGAGTAAACAAATGAGTGAAGAAAAAAAAATTTAGCAAAGGAATTAATACAGTTTAAATTTGCATGGAGGAAAATTTGATCTAAACAAAAAAAGAGTGTTTTAAAACTAAAATACACATCCATTTTTTAATTATAGAAAATATTAATAATTTTAAATCAGTCAAATTTAAAATAAAAAATAATATTGGAAAGACATCACATAAGCAAATATGTTAATCAGAGGCAGTTTGCCTGTATATACGTCACTTATGTATGATGGATGTTGCTACAATGTAATATGAGAGAAGTAAAACGATCTTTAAAAACTCTTAACAGGAAATGATATTTTCGAAAATGCATGAAGTGACGAATAAATGCATTGAATGTTTTTACATGCATGCACAATTATATTCATTCAATTAACACTAAAAATGCAGCATAGGAATTTTTTTACAATGAATTTTCAAGGGAATATTTCACCTAAACAAAAATAATGTACTTTGAAACTAAAATACCTTTCATTTTTTAATTATTAAAAAAATTATATGATCAATAAAAAATAATTGAAAAAATTAAATGTATTTTAAAACTACTAAAATCATTTAATCAGTCAATTTTCAGAAATAATAATATTAAATAAAACAATTAATATCACATAAGCAAATATGTTAATTAATTTGCCATTAATGAATATACATCAGTTATGAATGATGGATGTTGCTAAAGTGTAATTAATGAGAGATGTAATACGATCTTTAAAAAGTGGTAACAGGAAACAATTATTTCAGAAATGCATGAAGTGAGGAATAAATGCATTGAATGTTTTAAAATGTAATAATTAAATGCATTCAATTAATACTTAAATGCATTCAACATAGAAAATAGGTAGAAATAATCAAAACAATAATTTGTATATAAAATATATACAAAACAATTCGCTCAAAATAACATTGAAGTGCAGCTACCATACACACTTAAATATAGAGTCCATGTACACCAACACCTAATTAAACAATTTT
Source organism: Cuscuta europaea (assembly GCA_945859875.1). Lineage (NCBI taxonomy): Eukaryota > Viridiplantae > Streptophyta > Magnoliopsida > Solanales > Convolvulaceae > Cuscuta > Cuscuta europaea. The sequence goes on from CAMAPE010000004.1 coordinate 14,637,290, forward strand.
GTATAACAGAAGATATATATGTTTTCGTATTTGAATTATTGGGAAAAGAATTTGCACACCATGTACTTTAAGCAGTAATGCTACAAAAAAAGGTTATAAAAATTTTGTTTTGTAGGGAAAAGATATATGCAAACATAGATTTGTATTAGGTAAGCTGTGGAGTACATGGTTCTATTTCAGTTTTTGAGCATTGGAATTTCGGCCAACATTAGGTAGCCAAGGTATTTTTGGTTTCAATTACCATGGTTTTCCACGGGCCTTATCTTATATGTCAAAAAGACCATCATAATTTATGTTGAATCTGTTATTAAATAAAACATTCTTAAAAAAATAAATATGTAAAAGTGAATGATTTTGTCAAAGTAAATGTAATATATACGGTGTATAGATTTGTAACACTTAAAGATGTCTCACACCAAAACCTGCGCATGATAATGTGTACTTTACAATGTTGCAGATGGTGTGGCTCAAGGAAGTCATTAATGGGTTGTACTACGTATATTAAAAGATTTCAAACATTAATTGCAGGTCATCATTACACATCACTACTACTGTTTAAGAAAATATGAAGGACATATTTCTTCAGCCAGAGAGGGGCAAACATTTATTGTAAAGTAGCGGATATCCTTACTTAAAAAAATAGTAGAGCAGCGGATATCCAATACTAGGATGGCTGTAGGTCTGCTCGAATTAAATGAAGATGTACAACAAGTTTTATAATAAATCTAAAAAAGGTTACTTACCAGAGGACAATAACCAAGTTTGTAATCTGAGTGCATATATATAATCGTAAATGCATTAACTCCATGCTCAGAAAGTCATTTATGAGCTGTATCATAAATTCTAACCACTGCAGGTGTGAGAAGGCTGAAGTATAAACTCCAACTTGTGCAGTTCTTCTCCAAAAAAGATATGTTTAAAAATGTGAACATCTATAATGATGCATGTACTTATCAATTCTAGATACATTCATAAAAGAAATTTGTTGAACATTCATAAAATCAGTTTTTATACTTTTAATTATAAAAAAAATTAATAACAAATTTGAACTTTGCAATTTAAGATGAGGAGCTGTTCATGTTCAAAATGTTCTACTCCAAAATGTCATACATGTGGAAGAATGACTGGACTCTTTTGGTTGGAACCATGCTTTTGGTGTAATGCCAATTTTAGTCACTTTTACTGCATGAACCCTGTTAATAAGAAAAAGTATACTGGAAATTTCTTATGCAAAGAATGTCAAGAGTGGCTAGATGCAGGCCCTGTAATTCCTAGAAGATCAGGTCAGACTATAACAGCCAACCAGAAGTACTTCAATGAAAAAATGTGTGTTGGGATGAGTTTTGGTTGGCTTAAAATGGCATGACTAAGGTACTGCATTGACATGGAATGACTATATGCTTGTGGTTTGTTTTGAATATGGAAGATTGGCAAAGTGTTTTGTATTTTGAAAATAGTGTGGCATGTATTATATGATGTAATCTTAAGCCATGTTTAGTGTAGTATGTAATGATTGAAATGAAATGCAATGCTTAAGTTGTATGCATATGCGTTGATGAAGAATGTAATTCAAGAATGCTTTGATGAATGTTTTAGTTCCTACATTTGACATATGCTTCAAATACAATATGGTTGGAAACTGTATGAAAAGAAGAGATGCAAATAACATTATTTTAGTATGATGGATGATCTGGGGTTACATATTTTCAGGCCAACGGACTGACAGACCACACAGTTCCAAAGGCCAACTTGGTGGCTTGCAGGGTATCTGACAGTCCTATGGGATGGGCCATAACAACAAGCAACCACCATGATCAACCTGACTGATAACTTTTTCAAATGAAAGTAATAAATGAATAATAGATCTTTGAAATAAAATTAATTCACAGATTAAAATTAGAAATATTCAAGTTTTCAGCAGTTAAAGTTAACAACATGTCATTTTGGTTTTAATCATAACTCTTCAATGAAGAAGATTACCAAAACCACAACAATCAACCGTAAAAGAAGTCTTGAAGACCTTATGAACAAAGGTAGTTTTATATTCATAAATGCTTTTTATTTTGTAATGCAAAATAGATAATCCTGTAGTCATGATTTGTTTAATAATTTTAAACTCATTACAGAATACAAGGCTAATAAAATATTATTAATGTTTTCAAAAACAAAAAAAGGATTTCAGATACTGTTTACACCAAGAACAAATGAAATAGATCTATTGAATATCATTGAGCCTCAATAGATTTATTTTTCTGAATGTTTGATCACAAATGAAATAGATCTTATACGGCGGGATTTGAATTTGTTAAACCAAGTCATATACAAGTGCAAAACTGTAAACAATAAAGAGGTATGAGATCATTTAGTTTCACTCAACCTTGGTAGATGATATATACAAAATTTACTAATTACAAAGCCAAAAAAATATCCACCAAAGAGGACAACAGTTTTGAGATCATTTATAATCCCTCGGCGAATATCTATGAATAAACAAATGCAACAATGAGTTCATTGAATAGGTGATAAAAAAACAAAATCAAAAGGGTAGGATTTCAGACGCTGTTTATACCAATAACAGATCTCAGGTGTTTCAATATTACTCAGCCTCAATAGATCTATTTGTCTGAATGTCTGTTTAGAAATCAAATAGATCTTATTCGGCAAGAGTATGGACCTGTTAAGCCAAGTCATATAGAAGTGCAAAACAATAAGCATTAAAGCGTTCACTGAATAGGTGAACACAAGTTCAAAAAATTGACATAATATCTGAGATCCTTTCGTGATGATCACTCAGATTAAAAAAAAGCATTCCGATGTCCATTATCACATAACACAGATGACATACATACCAAATTTCCCATATAGATTGAAGAATAAATAACAGATCCATAACAATCACAACAGTGATCTCTTTTGAAATCGTATAAACAACAGATCCATAACAATCACAACAATTTTTTTTATTTGCGATGTGTCCTTAATTTGAGACGTGGAGCTACAAGCTATGATGATCTTATAACTGTGGATGGAATTATTCATAATACATATCGTGAGGCATGTTTCGCGTTAGGGTTATTGGACGATGACAAGGAGTACGTTGAAGGATTTTCATAAGGTAGTTATTGGGCTTCCGCATGGTTACTTAGAAAGTTGTTTGTGATTTTAATGGCAGCATATACAATGAGTAGACCAGAATATATGTGGGACAAGTGTTGGACATTTATGTCAGATGACATTCTGCACAGGCAAAGAAGAGCTTTAATGCATCCAGGTACTAAATCATTGATATTTTACACATACAGATACTGATGCACACATATGTATATATATTTTCAAAACCGTTCATTATATATTGCACATGCATGTTATTTGATATTACTCTTTTCATACATGTAATATCAGATTTGAAGTTGACCGAGTCTGAGATTAAGAATTATGCATTGACTGAAATAGAGATGATGTTGAGGAGAATTGGTAGGACTTTAAAGGATTATCCATCAATGCCATTCCCCACGATAAGTGATGCAGTGATGTATCAAAACAGGCTTATTTTTGATGAATTGCAGTACGATCGTGCTGTGCTACGTGAAGAGCATGACAGATGCATGCAAAGTTTCAATGATGAAAAACGTGAGGTGTACACAACCATTATGCAATCTGTTGAAGAAAATAATGGCGGGGTTTTCTTTGTATATGGTTATGGAGGTACAAGGAAAACGTTTGTGTGGAAGATGTTGTCAACTGCTTTGAGGTCCAAAGGAGAAATTGTTTTAAATGTTGCTTCGAGTGGCATAGCAGCTTTATTGTTACCAGGTGGTAGGACGGCTCATTCACGCTTTGCAATACCAATCAACCCGAATGAAAACTCCACGTGCAACATCAAACAAGGTAGTCCACTAGCTCAATTGATAATTCAGTGCAAACTGATCATATGGGATGAGGCACCCATGATGCACAAATATTGCTTCGAAGCCTTAGATAGAAGTTTGCGGGACATCTTGAGATTCAGTCATTCAAATAGTGCTGAAAAACCATTTGGAGGGAAAACGGTGGTATTCGGGGGAGACTTCAGATAAATTTTACCAGTCATTACCAAAGGTACTAGACAAGACATTGTGAATGCCACGATTAATTCTTCGTATATTTGGTATCAATGCTTGGTATTACATTTGACGAAGAACATGAGGTTGCAATCATTGACTGATGGTCGTGAATATGAAGATTTGCTTGAGTTTGCAAAGTGGATTGCGAGTTTAGGGGACAAGACTGCGGGGGAAGATAACGATGGCTTTGCCAATGTAAAAATTCCAAATGAGTTTTTGTTAGAGTGTGGAAACGACCCCATTGCTACTATTGTCTAGAGCACCTACCCAAACTTTGAGAATATTGTGAATGACCCATCTTATTTGCAAGAGCGTGCAATTCTGGCTCCAACCCTTGATGTTGTCGATGCAATCAACGAATACATGACTTCTTTGAATGTGAATGAAGAGTCAAGAACATATTTAAGTTCAGATAGCATTTGCAAGTCGGACTCTAATGCTGATATTCTGGCTGATTTGCATACTCCCGAATTTCTCAACAAAATACGTGCATATGGAGTTCCAAACCATGAGTTAACCCTAAAGGTTGGTACTCCAATAATGCTTTTAAGGAATATTGATCCTTCGATGGGGCTTTGCAATGGAACAAGGTTAATTGTTACACGACTTGGAAATCACATCCTAGGGGCAAAAATTATGGGCGGAAAATATGCCGGGCATGAGGTTGTCATTCCGAGGTTAAGCTTAACTCCTTCAGATTCAAGAATACCGTTCAAGTTTCAGAGAAGACAATTTCCGGTAATGACCTCTTATGCGATGACTATAAATAAGAGTCAGGGAAAATCTTTGTCTCATGTTGGACTTTTATTGAAAAAGTCGGTTTGCACGCATGGTCAACTATATGTTGCAATGTCAAGGGTAACAAATCCTAAGGGTTTGAAGATATTGATCTGCGGTGAAGATGATCAACCAACTGACCACACCACCAATGTAGTTTATAAGGAAGTTTTTCGCAATGTGTAGATTGTGAAACCCTACATATTGGTCACTTTGGATTGCTTTGTGCTATATATTATGTAGGTGGCGTGTTACACTTACAAAATCTGACCTACGAATTGATTCAACAACTGGATTGCTTTGTGTTGTATATTATGTAGGTTGTGTGTTACACTTACAAAACCTGACCTACGAATTGATTCAATGTGTAGATTGTGACACCCTATATAATGTTTAGCTTTTTCTACTTATTCCAAAACATACTTGCTATCTATCTCTGAGTTCTCACTATCCGATCCTTAATAATAATTTATTATGCATGTTACGTAAATGACAATTTCTTTTCATTTCACACAACCAAATAACATTTAAAAATAATGTCGTATCACTATTACATTTTAATATCCCGCGCATCGCCCGGGTGAAAATCTAGTTCAAACTAAGCATAAACCATGTTCTGCAGTTTCCTCCACGTAGAATGTTTCCCAAACATATGTGTCCTAACTTGAGAAATATGAACAAACGAATCTTACATGATGACATGCTCACCATGCAAATTAAAAAAATAATCTTTCACCTGCATGGAGGCCGGCCAATAGATTCCCCATCTCTCAAATATACACCATGCAACCATGCAACGAATCAAACACATTTCCTTACTCAGCTCATGCACATATTTTATATACCATTAAGTATGGCCTAATGGAGGGAATCGAGTATCGTTGGAGGGAGTAGCAGTGATAGCTTACGCAGGCTTGGACTTCTTTCGCTCAAACCTGAGAGAATGGAGCTTAGCTCACCTTAAGTTAAGCAAAAGCCTCTATTTTAAGGTCAGTACTATAATACGACGTTTGATTTGTTAATTAAGTGTCGTTATTTTTATTAAATGAAAAGATGTCAGTACTATAATACGACATGTATATTAAGTACCATCATTTTCGTTATTCAAAGAAAAGATATTAGTCAGTACTATAATACGACATCTATTAAGTGTTATTATTTTGATTACAAAAAAATGTTAGCAGTATGATATACTACATATGTTTTTTTAAAAATATTATTTCATTTTTAGTTAATCAAGGATAATGTTAATAGTGAGTGCCGTTTTGTTTGTTAAAATACATATCTGTTACAATGAGTTAAGATAAAGTTCATGCCGATGCACTAGAGTATTACTTTTCTTAGAACTAGGATTTATATATCATTAATAATTGATTTAAGATCGTTTTTTCATAATAATGTATACTAAGACATATACCATTAGTTGGTATACGTAGGTATCAAGCTAATTGTGCCTTTAGTTGGTTTTGATAGGATATATTTGTGTGATTAAAACTGGAATTTCGTCTTTAATTAAACATCCTGCTAATAGAATATATACTGCAATGACCACAATAAGTACAAATTGAAGACATTAGACATGTTAAACTAAATATTCCCGTTATTATATATAATATATGGATGTATCAATTAAGAATTTTATTAATGTTAAATGAACTAGACATTAGAAATTTACCCTGAGAATGGCTAAACATTTTTAAAAGAATTAAAGCTAGGAAGTGGGTCCTAAATTCTATTGGTTCAATATTATAAATATATTTGCTGCTAAAATATTAATACTATAATAGCCTAGCACATCCCACTGACAGTTTTCAACCCATACCGTTTGTTCGTTGATATAAAATAACTATCAGATTTGAAAGGTTAACATAAAAAGTAGTGATATTATTTATTGTAAGTTTAAATCATGTATACTACGTGTCCATGCAGTATTCCCACAAAGACTACAATTCTAGTTACACATATGTATTTATATGGCCAGATGTCATATGAGATTAATTATAGGAGCACAAAAGAAATTACGTGTCATTATTATACACATAGTATGCATGTCCATTTTGTTTATATTTTTAAGTATATAAACTTACGTTGCCTTTATGCGAATAAATATATAAGGAGTATATATTAAAACACATATAATGTAAATGGTTATATGATTCAGTTCGATAAGAAAATCAATACTCCCTCCGTCCCTTAAAACTGTGCCAAAGTTGATCGGCACGGAGAATAATAAAGTTAAAATTGTGTGGTTGAGGTTTGTGTAGAGGAGAGAGAAATAACAGAAACCACAAAATAATTGATTAAAAGGGAAAGTGACAAAGTTTTTTGGGACGTCCCAAAAAGGAAACATGACAAAGTTTTAAGGGACGGAAGGAGTATATTCATGCACGTAACGTATATAGGCCGGTATACGGTACATAAATGTAAATCCACTACTTATATGAATATTTAAGTACGGAAATGTAGTCAAAACTTTATTTTAATTTCTTTACCACATAAACAATATTACTCCCTCCGGTCCTTATTAAACTTTACAGTTTGACTTCACACATATTAAGAAAATAATTTTGACTTTACTGTAGAGTGTACTGTTTGGCACTGTTTTGCACTGTTTAGTGTAGATTTATTTGTCAAATAAGGCAAATAAGGAAGTGTAAAGTTTAATATGGGACGGCCCAAAAAGGAAAGTGTAAAGTTAATTAAGGATCGGAGGGAGTATTATTTAGCTTATGAATACACTGTCACATGAAATGCGAATCAGGTATGCTGGAAGAGCATAAAATATATATATGACCACATACGAATGTTATATTTTTTCCAATATTGTATGTATTTATGAAATATTTTACGAAAGAGCCTTATTACTCTAGGATTTGGAGTCTAGTTTTTGGATGCCCACGTTTATATGTTTTGGAGGCAGGTTATTCAAGTTCTACTTGGATAGTTTTTTTTCCCCACGAATTGAGTACGAGTTGGTTTTACTGACTATGACTCCCACGAATTGCGAGTTGGTTTTACTGACTACGACTCTCACGTTTAGTTCGGGTTGTTTCAATTTCGGCTGGACGATTCGTTCTCCCACGGTATGCTAGCATACGACCCCGGCCAAGGTCCCACGAATCTCTGTTATCTGATGATCTATGTATCCACAGCTAGAGTCTAGTCCTAAGAGTAAAGGCTGTAATGAATAAAGGAGTGAAGTATTCAGAAAGTTGAAATATTTGTTTATGAATTTGAACAAGATTTACGTACGATTACTTCCCTATTGGATATACCGTAATCGATTTTGGAAATTGTGGACAAGTTGCATAATGGTCTGAATTTAAAAGAAGCATTGGGTAAAGATTACATGAATTTTTTTTACGAAGTTTTGAATATGAAGTTTTGACAATTATCTCATGATTTATTTCTAATTAAGAGATAAATTTATAATCATATTATGTGGGAGAAATTATTATTGCTAGCAAAATTTGACTGCTATGATGATAATGTGTGTTATGCATGTTTTATTCACATGTCTTAATAATTTAAATTGACTATAATGACATTTTTTTGTCATTTATTTGAATAACAAATATAAATATATATTTGTTATCTCATGTTATATTATAGTACCACTCAACAATTCATTGCTGAGCGTGTAGTTGTTTTTCCTCTACACGTAGGTGAGTATGAGATGCAAGCTGGAGCCTCGGGACAGTGAGACATCTGGACAAGAGTGCATTTCACATGTTTCATTAACTATCATATTTTAAATAAGTGGTTACAACCAACATCGTTTTAAAATTAAGTGTGCTAATGTAATAATCTGAGGTTTATTTTAAGTTGTTATGTATTTGGTTAATTTGTAGAAGATGCATGAATGTCTAAAAAGTATATTTTTTATTAAAAGATAAACGACAGTGACATCTGAACTCTCACGCAGATCGACAGTGACATCTGAACTCCTACGTGAAACAGACGAATATACAAAATGTGTACAAAAAAATGTTAGCGAAAGTGTACAAATTGTTGAGATACATTAAATTTTTTCTAGAAGCAGTTTTTAAAAGTTTTTTATTTTGTTTCTTAGTAGAAGTAAAATCAATTCCAAACACTATTAGAAAAAATGTTTCATTAAAACAATGTTTTCGTACATAGAACGGTTCTAACCCTTTTTAACATTTTCAATAAGTACAAAAGTGATTTAATAAAGAGTTAATTACGCAAATAGGAATAATAGCAAAGATAATTGCCAATAAGGAGTGTCAACCGAAAAAATATATTTGTAGGATCATATTCAGCGCAATTGGACAACAAACCTCATTTTAATTTAAAAAATGTAAAACCAAAAACACGGTTGAAACCCAAATTGCAACCATCTCCCGCCAACCTCTGTAACACCCTGGCCTCGCAGGGCCCGAGATAATTACTTCTCGACCTCTAATACTGTTCTCACAAACCACCATGAGCCTTTACCACGCACTTTGTCCTCACTCGTGCCCGCCTTGAGAAACTTCCCAAGGGGTCACCATCCCAAGACTACTCCTGTGCAAGCACGCTTAACTTTGAAGTTCTTGGATGATGAACTCCCTTAAAAGAAGATGCACCTCTGTTGGTATGAGTAGTACTATTAGTCCATTTAAATTAAATCTGAAGTATTACACCCTCACTGGCGCTGCCTGCAGCTACCATCGTCGGCGTTGCCTTCTATCGCATCCCTACTGTTGCCATCGTTGCCATCCAACCGGCGTGACCATTAGCCCCCAAGCCACCATCCCCTGTTGTCACTGGCGCCATAAGTCTGCCATTAAATTGGTAGATTTAGCAGTGAAGATTAATTAAAAGTCTCCCATGAAAATGAATTTTCAAATATGTCTTACAGTTGGTAGATTTATCTTGACAAATGTACACAAATTTGCCATAATTTTTGTAAAATATAAAGTCGACAACTACATATCCGAAAAATCATAAATTTTATTGGAGCATTGACTTTAACAAATTCACCTCAATAAGAAATATACTTCCCCCGTCCCGCTAAAATTGTTCCATGTTTCCTTTTCATCCGTCCCATTAAGATGCTCGCATATCAATTTTGATAAAATTTGTGTGGCTCTAAATCATTCTTGCTTTATTCTCACTATATTAATTCAATATCAACCACATAATGTAATGACATAAATCCACATAATGAATTGTATGTGTCTAGCTCTCCTTAATTCACTCATTTGGTCCACTTAATTCACTCCTTAATTCACTCATTTGCTATAGCAATGCCAACGGAAAATAGAAGGGAGCCTCGCAGCCCTAGGAGATGTAGTTGGTGGGCCCCAAGCTATAAAAAACCACCAATTTTTTAAAGTGTTAACTTTTTTATTTTTGTTCCAATTTTTACAAAAAGTATATCAAAATTCATAATTTTTTGTGATCTTTCATATGAGATCAATGTTGAACATATAAAAATATAACTTATTAACGGTCTCTATAATTATGCTTAAATTTATATATATAAATTTTCTAATTTATTTTGTTGTCTGAATTGGGAAAGTTACCGTAGGTGATCATTTTTAGCTACATTTCATATAATGTTTTTCTTTATTTCATTAATAAAAGTAATTTAATTAAATTTATCCATACACTAAACGATTCAACTAATTCAACCGCTTCTCTCAGAATTTCAACTAATTTTAGTACTACTAAACGGTCTCTAAAATCAAAATCAGAATAGTAGTACCTCTCACACACGTGTATAATTAACGTCTTTAGAGCATCTCCATTCATGCTCTCTAAATAAAAGATTTTTTTATTACACATCGTTGACACATCACATTTATTCAATAAATTTTACTAATCTCAAAGTTTAAAACTATTCATCAACAATAATATTCAAACAATCATTTTTTTCTGGACATGCATTAAATGTAATTTAACTACAATCTAAAATAATACGAGATTTGAATCTTGATACCGGATTTTCTTTTTCAATAATCTCACTAAATAATCTCTCACTCACAATGATAATCTTTAAAAGTAATCTTACACATCATTCAATTGATCTTCAAATAAACAATACAGTATGTTAATTAATTAATTGCCTTGGTGGAAATTCTTAATTAGTGTGGTGAAGCTCTATCTAAGATACTATCTCTGTCCCGCTATGATTGTCCCATTTTATCTTATCGGTCCGTTCCACTAAGATTGTCCCATATCAAATTTGGTAAAGTTTGTGTGACTCTAAATCATTCTTACTTTATTCTTACTTTATCAATTCAATATCAACCGCATAAATAACTTTTTATTGATTGTGTGCCACCCTCTTGTTTGTTATTAGCGGGATGGAGGGGAGTAGTTATCAACACAGAAGTTGAACAAAAGGATAAGTGTCGATCGGAAGAGGTACTGACGTACTGTTATGGTCATTGAGAGTTGAGACTTGTAATAAAATGCGCGTTATTAATGATTATGCATTTACGCACTGAGCTTGTTGTGTTCATGCATGAGGTGTCAAGTCGATCCGATCTTGCTTGGTTTTTCACTACGTTTGCTTGTTTTAAAAATTACACACAAACGCATATTATACACATTATTACATACTTCTAGCTAGTTATAATGAGTTGATAATGTTGACAGTTTCCACTAATTTGAGATAAGATCAGATAACTGACCTGTGGCATTTTTTTATCTACACTCTATATGAAGGGGGTGTATTCATCATGGTCTCATGGACATTGCTAGTGGTGCCCATTCATGAGAATAAAAGACTTAATTATAAGCATGGTTAGTTTTAGGAAATTCTTTCGAAAAGAGAGTAAAAGGCATGTGAAATTATAAAATAAAAGTAATATATATATTTTCCCTTGAAAATAGGAAATATTACTGTTAGTCTACAATCGTATTCTTATTTGATGAATACTATCAGACATTAATATGATAGTATTAATGTTATAATTGAAAATATTTTTCATTCATGAAAATTATTACTCCAATTTAGAAAAAATACAATACTTTTGTTTTGAAATTTCATATTAATTTTACTCCAATTCTGTTTTTATGATGCATTTTACTCTTATTTACCAAAAATTATATCAGTTTTAGGATTAAAATAAATAAATGTAATAATTTATTTTAAAATTTTCTTTCCCTTATATTGGAATTTAATGCACCTCCTTCTATTTGGAATTTAATGCACCTCCTTCTATTTTAAAATTTTCTTTCCCTTATATTATTACGGTTATATTAGTATTTTCAATTCCTAAAATATGGATTTTTTGTTGTTTTTCAAAAAGTGACTCATTACATTAATTGTTCCCCTTTTAGAGCCCGTTTGGTAGCACGAAAATCGGCTGATTTGGTTGATTCTGTTGAAATTTATGAAGTTCTGGCTGAAGTGGTTGCATTGGCTGATTGTGCTGATTTAAGAAAAAATTATTTTTAAAATATATTTTATTAATAAAATAAAGAAAAAATTATATGTGAAAATAGCTAAAATGGTCATCTACAACAACTTCAACCAATACAGTCAGAAAAGTAACTCCAACCTTACTTTTTCTGATTATTACACAATTTAGCGCGCGAAAGCAAAAACTACGTGTTTCGTGAAAAAGTTGATTGATAAGCCTGATAAATCGAAAACCAGTTTTTATGGAAATATTATTTTGTGGAATAATTACTCACCCTAATAGGGTGTGCTAGTAATGTATTTATAATAAGCAATAGTCAAGTAATTACAAAAGATGTCCCTATACTATGGGCTATTACACCCCTCAATCTGTGCAGGGGAAACAACGCGCAAATTGGAACGTAAAAATTCAAACCGCTGACTAGATAAACTTTTATTAAAAATATCAGTTAACTGTAACTAAGTAGGGACATATTTAACCACTAGATCACCGTGAGCCACACATTCCCGGACAAAGTGATAATCAATTTTGATGTGTTTGCTGCGATCATGCTGAATGGGATTCACCACCAAATATGAAGCAGAGACATTGTCACAGTGAAGCTGAATAGGACGAGAAATATATAAACCCATGTCGGCCAGTAAGGAACAATGTATCCTGAACCGTGTAAGCAATGGCACGATATTTAGCTTCAGTGGAGGATTTTGAGACAGTAGGTTGCTTCTTGGATCTCCAGGAAATCAGATTTGAACCAAGAAAAATGGCATAACTTGTCGTAGAACGGCTACTGTCCGGACATCCAGCACAATCCGCATCAGAATAAGCAACAATAAGGGAAATCTCAGGGTTGGATTGTAGCCATAATCCATGAGTCGATGTGCCCTGCAGGTATCTATATACGCGCTTCACAGCTAAAAGGTGAGTAGTACGGGGAGCATGCATAAACTGAGAAACCAAGTGCACAACATAAGTAATATCAGGTCTAGTCAAAATCAAATACTGTAAGGCACCTACCATACTGCGATATTCCATAGCATAGTAAGGAGTTCCCCATCTGTAAAAGAAAGTGTGGTGCGAGATGGTAAAGGTGTGCAAATTGGTTTGACCGTATGAAGATGTAAGCGTCGTAGTAAGTCAGAAATATATTTTTGTTGGGAAAGAAACAATCCGTGAGGAGTACGACGAGCCTCAATACCCAAGAAAAAATGTATATCACCCAAATCCTTCATAGCAAACTGAGTGGAGAGATCGAATAACAGAACGAACAAAGGATAAAGAGGAGCCTGTGATTAAAATATCATCGACATAGAGAAGAGTATAAATTACCTGAGAACGATCTCGGAAAACAAACATAGATGAATCAGACTTACTCTGGGAAAACCCATGAGTCAAAAGAAAAGCACTGAAACGATGAAACCAAGCTCGCGGAGCTTGTTTCAAGCCATACAAAGCCTTTTTAAGGCGACACACATGGTGAGGGAATGAAGGGTGAATAAAACCTGGTGGTTGACGCATGTACACTTCTTCAGTGAGATGACCATGAAGAAAGACATTTTTGACATCCAATTGACGAATACACCAACCAAGAGAAACATCAATGGATAAAACTAGACGCACAGTGGTGGGTTTCACAACAGGATTAAAGGTCTCAGTAAAATCTATACCGGCATGCTGTTTAAACCCTTGGGAAACCAACCGAGCTTTGTGACGCTCAACAGTCCCATCAGAAATATATTTTGTCCTGTAAACCCAATTACAACAAACCACATTTTTAGTGCTGTCATAAGTGTTGGGATTTTAGAAAATTGAAAGTAATATCGTTATTATTTTTGAGAAAATTTGCTGCAATGTATTATACAGTTTGATAGTCCCAGAATACTAAACAATCATACAACCATAAGCAGTTAATAAGAAGCAGATAGAAAGACGTGTCGAAGATTAAACGCGAATCTGGTATACCGTATGAAAACCGGCCGCTGCTCTCCCTGGAGAAGGAGAGCAGCGGCAACCCTACTCTCTCTATCTTTACGCCTCTGCGTCTCTAAGCCTCTATCGATCAGTTAGAGTTCCCGTAAGTTAGCCTCCTTTTATAGGAGAAGTTGGTTAACTTACGGGTTACAAGGAAGCCCACGGGCTGATACACATTTGTGGCCCGTATTACACGTTTAATTAATAACTACACAAATACAAAGATAACTAACTAGATTGAACACCATAAAATATTCCCAACAATCTCCCCCTTGGTGATCAATTGTGTTGAATCAGCATTGCAGCGCATATATCTTTGTCTTTGTTGTTATTGAGCTTCCTTTGTCTTTGAACTTGACTTCTGAGGAAGGTTATCTGAAGAAATCCTTGCAATCTCCCCTTTGATGTCTTCTTGACAATTTGATCTTTGATGCCGGGGGTTGAGGGACCTTCAGTATCTTGCATGTAGTCCTTGCCTTCCAGAAGTTGCTCTTGATCAGCTTGGATGAAATCCGGTGACGCCTCTAGAATGAATATTCTTTGGAGAATAGGAGACGCCCATGGAATTCATCTTCAGGACATGAGTATTTGACCTCTGTCTCTTCCACAATGTAGTCTTTTCGACTATTTGGAATGAATGCTTTTGAGGAGAACTTGTCGGTGGCACAGCAGAAGATAATGATGGTTGAATTGTGAACGTAGCTGACCATTTGAGTTGAATTGTGAACGTAGCGGAAATGGTAGAGAGATTGTTGGAGGAGAGAAGTGTCCCAGAATGATTTTTTTGACAGTTAACAGCATGTGGACCACTCTCCCCCTCATGACGATCCGATGATTCGAGGCGTCATGCCTTTATTCTTTTATTCTGCGGAAATAAAAACAGGAAAAACAAGCAGAATGTAAAGAAGATAATGTAGCCCCCCGGGGTCGTGAAGACGCCCGTTATCATCACTATAGAGATAAACTCTTTAGCAATGGCCTGAAAATGTTGGTGATTCTTATGTTGCAACAGCAGGACTTCCTTCCAATTATTGGTCTACATCTGTAATAGATGAGCCCTATGGAAGTTCTCGCGGGTCATGTAGACCTGCAACTGACTCTAAAAGTGCGTCTGTGTCCTAGAAAATTTCAAAACATTTGGGAGTGAGTAACTAGACACGACGTGATCAATGAAAGTTCAATGGCATGGGGCTGAGACCACTGTAGTCAGTATTACTTGCCTCGTAAGGAGGTAGTAATGAGAGATGCGGTTCCCCGTGAAATATGATTAAACACCTGTCTGTTGGGAGACAAGTGAGTGGTCTAGGGTAGGGTTGTGCATGCGCCGTTTGGACAAAATGCAGCGACTTCTACCCGGGATCTGAATAAATTCAGTCCTGAACCTATGGGGATAGTCCAGAGTATTTTAGTGGCTAGGAGCAAATGGTCAATTCATAGCAGGCAATTGAGGTAGCAGACTCATCATTGATAATTGTTTCCTTCTCACTCGAGCCTTCTGCTTCCTAATGCTCATAATGTTCACTCACTCACTCGCTCACTTACGCACTTACGCTCGGCTTTGTCCCTTGGACAGGCTTAGTTGGGTTTACTAAACCATAGGGACATGTTCTCTCATTACTTTCCTCATTTTCTCTCTGTGCTCCCCCTCAACTGAAGCACTCGGAATGCTTTTTCATTGTTAGGCACCGGGGAGGATAACATTGAACACTCCTTCTAAAATGTTGCATCCTTTGAGAGATTCCTTGCTTTGTCGGTGTAAGGCGCAAGGAGGAGAAAACTGAAACCCCCCCTCAGAATGTGCAAGGTTTGATTGCTCACAGCTTGGCATACCCTCCATGTGTGTGGAGCAATCTGAACATGTACCACACATGACGGTTTCCCTGAGCTCATCATGTAGAATTTCAGCATATTGATGATCACATAATGTTGACGAGTCAGGGGAGGCTTCAGCAGTTGATTGTTGATTGTTGTTAGATGACCGTTGACGCGAGGTTGATTGAATTATCTACGATTTTCAGACCTTTACATTGGAGTTTAGAAAAGCTTTGACCTCAGGGTTGACATTGAAAGAATTTGAACAAATTTGCCTAAGTTTTGACCTGGACATAGGTGATTTACAATGTTTGTCGAAAAACTAACGTTTTGACCCTCAAAGACTGCGAGTGAGGGAGCGTGAGAATTGGATCTGGGGCTTAGCCCCAGAATTATTTTAGATCTTTTCGTTAGCTTTCTAACAAAAAAAAGTTTGCTCAAATCGGATCACCGAGTCAAAAGTTATGGCCAAAACAGTGCGGTGTCGCACAAAATCTCTAATTTTGAGTTTTTGAGGAATTTCTTCGAAGTTGAGGTTCTCGATGATGAATATCGAGAGCAGGTGGATTTTAAACAAAATTCTAAGGCAATACTTCGAAATCCTAATCTCGAGATTTAAATCTCGAGATTACAATCTCGAGGTTGTCTCGAAGAATAATGGCGAAATCCACCTGCAAAACAAACCTCAGAATATCGAAATCTGCAGAATTTCAAAATGTTTGAACATCGAAAACTTTGGAGTTTCGAAAACCTCATAATCTCGAAAACTTGCTGTTTGAAAAACATCAGAACATCGAAAACTCCTGAAACATTTATAAGCAGGGAATCATTTAGAGATCCTATAATGTAAAGCTTCGATGAATTGCAAAGGATGTCAAGATTCGAATTATGAGTTCCAAGAAACTGCAAACTTTGAAAGATTCAAAACATCGAGAAATTTTGAAAATCTCGAAATCTTCAGAATGTCGAGATCCAAAACATCGAGATCCCAAATGTCGAAATCCCAAACCTCGAAATTCCTAAACTCGAAATTCCAAAACCCGAGATTACAAATCTCGAGATCTTGATTTCGAGATTCAAATCTCGAGATCTTGATTTCGAGATTCAAATCTCGAGATCATGATTTCGAGATTCAAATCTCGAGATCTTGATTTCGAGATGCAAATCTCGAGATCAAGATGTCGAGATGCAAATCTCGAGATCAAGATGTCGAGATGCAAATCTCGAGATCTCAAAAGTCGAGAAGAGGAAATCGAGTCCCTAAATGTCGAGATCCTGCAAAACGAAAACATTGATTTTTGAAAATCTGAAACCTGTTCTGAATAGCCCTGAAAGTCGAGATTCTCCTGTATCAGTTTCAAGCCAAAAACGTTTCTGCAGCAGTGAAAAATAAGGATTTCGAGATCTCAAAGTAGAGATCTTCGAAATATAAAAATTGCAGAAAACGAAAAAAGAGGTATGCTGCTGGATCGGTTTTCAAAGGCGAGTCCAACAGTATGATTTTTACAAAAATTCGTTCACAAACGAGATTACAGGAGCAAATCTCTACATAGAGAAAAATAGAAGAAAAAACAGAGCAGTTCTTCATTAGATCCAAAAAATCGCAGATAGATCCAACCTGTTTCACGCCTCGGCTCTGATACCAATTGATAGTCCCAGAATACTAAACAATCATACAACCATAAGCAGTTAATAAGAAGCAGATAGAAAGATGTGTCGAAGATTAAACGCGAATCTGGTATACCGTATGAAAACCGGCCGCTGCTCTCCCTGGATAAGGAGAGCAGCGGCAACCCTACTCTCTCTATCTTTACGCCTCTGCGTCTCTAAGCCTCTATCGATCAGTTAGAGTTCCCGTAAGTTAGCCTCCTTTTATAGGAGAAGTTGGCTAACTTACGGGTTACAAGGAAGCCCACGGGCTATTACACATTTGTGGTCCGTATTACACGTTTAATTAATAACTACACAAATACAAAGATAACTAACTAGATTGAACACCATAAAATATTCCCAACACAGTTAATTCATATTAATAGCCTTAAATTTTATCTTCAATTATAATTTCAGACTTTCAAATTTGATCTCAGCCTTTCGGTTACAAATTTTATTTACGTTGCCTAATCTCTCTCCCCACTCCTTCACCCCAGCTCTCTGGTTTTTCTCTATAAATTCAGGGGAGACTATCCTTCAAAAAGGATGGTTTTGAGAAGTATTCTCTCTGTTTTGTTCTAGGCTATATTCAAAAGAAAATTGAGCAGAGTATTGTTAAGGGTTTCTATAGAGCAATACACCAGTGCGAGTGCACTGTCTTTCAAGTTTCTAAGCGGTTGTTTTATCCTGGGGGCGTCGGGCCTAACAGTTGCAGCACAATTCTGAGCAACTCCCGAAACGTCTTAAAGAAAGAGCAATCCTCGACTCAGCCTATATTATTTGTTTGGTAATCTTGTTCATGTTTCTTTCTGTTATCAAAGCTACATATTGTCCCAACAATTTTAAGACGAATCGACCAATATGTCATCTTTGATCTCTGCTGTTCTCGCTACTGCCCCGTCTGATCTTAATAAGCCTTTTCGTTTTGACGGAAAAAATTTCAAACGCTGGCAACTAAAAATGTTATTTCATTTAACCACTAAAAAGCTTGCTAATTTTTGCACCAAGTTGAAACCTATCCTTCCTCAAACCCCTACTGTTGATCAAACCCGGGATTACAACTCCTGGCATGATGGTGATTTTTTGTGCAAAAACTATATTCTGAATGGTCTCGTTGATGAACTGTATGATTATTATAATCAATCCGAAAAATGTGCAAAAGATGTTTGGGATACTTTGGCTACCAAATACAACACAGAAGAGGCTGGAATTAAGAAATATGTAGTCAGCCGCTACCTCAAATTCCAGATGGTTGATGAGTGATCAGTGGAGGTGCAGTCCAATGAATTGCAAAAGATAGCTCATGAGATCATCTCCGAAGGAATGGCTTTAGACGAACAATTTCAAATTGTTGTTTTGATTGACAAATTACCTCCTTCGTGGAAAGATTTCAAAAACAGTCTTAGGCACAAAACTAAAGAGTTCAGCTTGGAGAGTTTGACAGTCCGTCTAAGGATTGAAGAAGAGGCCCGAAAACAAGACCAAAACGAAGAAGTCTTTGCTGTCTCAAACAACAACCATAAGCATACCTCTGTTGTCCTTAAACCGGTACCGAAACTCTTCAAAAAACAAAATAGGAAAGGACCGACACACAACCACCAATACAAACCTAAGATTAGACAACAACAACCACCCAATAAGATTGGTTCGGTTTCCCTATGTTACAACTGTGGAAAACCAGGCCATATGGCAAAAAAATGTCGGAATAGGCCAAACACCTCTCCCAGAGCTAACTTGACCGAAGAGCAGCAACCATTGACTGCTATGATTACTGAGATCAACCTTGTAGGTGGATTTGATGGGTGGTGGGTGGACACTGGTGCCACGCGCCATGTCTGCAATGATAGGAGTATGTTTAATACATATAATGTTGTTGCTGAGGACAAGAAAGTGTTGTTGGGAGATTCCCACACCACTACAGTTACAGGTACTGGAACTGTGGACTTAAAGTTCACATATGGTAGAACAGTGACTCTGAAGGATGTTTTACATACTCCAGAGATGTGGAAGAATCTTGTTTCAGGATATCTCCTCAATAAGGCGGGCTTTACTCAGACTATAGGATCTGACTTGTATACCTTATCAAAGAATGGGATGTTTGTTGGCAAAGGCTACGCCACTGAGAGCATGTTTAAGCTTAACCTCGTAAGCACTTCGAGTAATAATATCAACAAAGTTTTTGTTTACTCTGTTTGTGATTTTAATGTTTGGCATGCTAGACTTTGTCATGTGAGCAAACACATAATTAAAAACATGAGCAACTTAGGGTTGATTCCAAAAATGTCTGTGAATGACTTAGAAAAATGTGGCTATTGTAGCGAGGCTAAGATAACCAAAACATCGCATAAATCCGTGACTAGGGAAACTGAGCCTCTAGATTTAACCCATTCTGATATTTGTGAAATGGGTGGAGTTTTGACTACGAATGGCATGTGATACTTTATCACGTGCATTGATGACTGTTCTGATTTTACCTATGTTTATCTCTTGAAACATAAAAGTGATGCTTTTGACATGTTTAAATTGTTTGCAATTGAAATTGAAAATCAATTTAATAGGAAAATAAAACGTCTACGCAGTGATAGAGGAACTGAGTATGACTCCAGTATGTTTGTTGATTTTTTCACTTCACATGGAATCCTACATGAGACCACTGCACCATATTCACCTGAAATGAATGGTAAGGCAGAAAGGAAAAACCGCACTTTTTGTGAAGCGATTGTTGCAATTACACTAAATTCTGGTGGTGCCTCTCACTGGTGGGGGGAAATCCTACTCACTTTCTGTTATGTGCTGAATAGGGTACCTAAATCCAGGAGTAATTTTTCACCTTATGAAGTTTTATATAAGAGACCAACAAAATTGACTTATTTTCGAACTTAGGGATGTTTGGCATATGTTAGAATACCTGACCCTAAGAGAATTAAACTTGGTAGTCGAGCATATGAGTGTGTATTTATTGGTTATGCAGTGAATAGCAGAGCATATAGGTTCTATGATTTGAATGAACATGTGATATATGAATCTAATGATGTTGACTTTCATGAGCATTGTTTTCCGTTTAAATTAAGAAATAGTGGGGGTGCATTTACCTCTTATAATATGTCTGATAGAAATGAAGAACACTGTGTAGAATATTGTTCAGAACCTAGAAGGAGTAAACGTCCCAGAATTTCTAAGGACTTTGGCTCTGATTTTTATACTTATAATATAGAGGAGGATCCTAAGGCCCTTCAAGAGGCTTTAACTTCTCTAGATGGTGACATGTGGCAAGAAGCCATTGATGATGAAATGGACTCTCTGGAGTCAAATAGGACTTGACATCTAGTTGACTTACCTCCCGGTTGTAAACCTATAGATTTTAAATGGGTTATGAAAAAGAAGCTGAAACCAAAAGGAACCATCGAAAAGTATAAATCTCGTTTAGTAGCTAAAGGCTTTAGACAAAGAGAGAATGTAGACGTTTTTTATACTTACTCACCAGTTGCTAGAATTACATCCACTCGGGTACTTATTGCACTTGCATCCTTACACGATCTTTTGGTGCACCAAATGGATGTAAAGACAACCTTCTTGAATGGTGAATTAGAAGATGAAATCTACATGGAACAACCTGAAGGCTTTATTATACCGGGACAAGAGCATAAAGTATGTAAGTTAGACAAATCATTATATGGATTGAAACAATCACCTAAATAGTGGCATGCTAAATTTGATGACCTTGTTATCTCAAATGGCTTTAAGGTCAATGAGAGTGACAAGTGTATATATTACAAATATGAGAATAGCATGTGCACTATTATATGTTTGTATGTAGATGATTTGTTAATCTTTGGATCGAACTTACATGTCATTGATAAAGTGAAACTTATGCTTAATGAGAACTTTGATATGAAAAATCTGGGGGAAGCTAAAGTTATTTTGGGGATTCAAGTAACGAGAACAGAAAATGGACTTTCTTTAGATCAGTCTCACTACATCGAGAAAATTCTAAAGAAATATAACTACTTTGACTGTAAACCTGCATGTACACCTTACAATCCTAGTGTTAAGTTATTTAAGAACACTAGTGATGGAGTACGACAATATGAATATGCTAGCATCATTGACAGTCTTCGTTATGCCACTGATTGTACTAGACCCAACATAGCCTATCTCGTTGGATTGTTATGCAGATTTACTAGTAGACCTAGTATGGAGCATTGGAATGCTATAGAACGAGTCATGGGATATTTAAAGAGAACTATGACCCTTGGTTTGAATTATAAAAAATTCCAAACAGTTCTTGAAGGCTATAGTGATGCTGATTGGAATACACTTTCTGATGACTCCAAGGCAACTAATGGATATATCTTCAGTATTGCTGGAGGGGCTGTTTCATGGAAGTCTAATAAACAGACTATCTTGGCATAATCTACAATGGATTCTGAGATGATAGCACTGGCCACTGCTAGTGAAGAAGCTGGTTGGCTTAGAAGCTTATTGGCTGAAATTCCTCTTTGGGATAAACCTATACCAGTAGTGTTGATCCATTGTGATAGTACCGCGGCTATTGCTAAAATTCAGAACCGTTACTACAACGGAAAGAGACGACAGATACGTCGTAAGCACAACACTGTGAGAGAACTCCTCTCCACAGGAGCTGTTAGAGTGGATCATGTGCGCACTGAGAATAACTTAGCTGATCCTTTGACGAAAGGACTAGCGAGAGAGAAAGTCTATACTACATCTATTAAGATGGGACTTATGCCTATTGAAGTGAGAGACACACATAACGGTAACCCAACCTAAATGACTAGAGATCCCAAGACTTAGGTTCAAAGGGTAATAACAAGTTATAAGGTGTAATGAAATAGAACATGCCTTTGAGAAGCATGATTTCCTGAAGGGATATAAGGATGAGTTAATAGAATCTCTTAATGAGATCTATACTTCTCTTGGAGTGGAGTACCTTCCTACAGGAGTACTCTTGATAGACTCACCGAGGTGAATGTGGGAGTGGGGCCGCTCTCTATGGAATTAATAAGGCAAAAATAAAATAAATAGTATGGAGTAATAATTTCTAGAGCGTTCACCTACTGGGATAGACGTGTATGGTCATATAATATGTACGGGCTTATGTAGTAAACACCCTGAAGAGATTATGGCGTGGTACTTTGTTAGAGATAGAGTTCAAGACTATGAGTCACTCTAGTATAATCTAAATTGTATTCACTACGCTAAGGTTCAAGTTGAAAGACACCTTAGTTTAAGCTAGATCTTACTATTCATTGAATACTGCTTAGTCAAACTATTTTAAAAATTCAAGTGGGGGATTGTTGGGATTTTAGCTCCCAGTGAATGTTTTAAAATAAAGATACTTTAAAAAAAAGGGTTGAGCAAATTGAAAGTAAGATCGTTATTATTTTTGAGAAAATTTGCTGCAATTTATTATACAGTTAATTCATATTAATAGCCTTAAATTTTATCTCTAGTTACAATTTCAGACTTTCAAATTTGATCTCAGCCTTTCGGTTACAGATTTTATTTACGTTGCCTAATCTCTCTCCCCACTCCCTCACCCCAGCTCTCTGGTTTTTCTCTCTGTTTTGTTCTAGGCTATATTCAAAAGAAAATTGAGCAGTATTGTTAAGGGTGTCTATAGAGCAATACACTAGTGCGAGTGTACTGTCTTTCAAGTTTCTAAGCGGCTGTTTTATCCTGGGGGTGTCGGGCCTAACAGTTGCAGCACAATTCTGAGCAACTCTCGAAACGTCTTAAAGAAAGAGCAATCCTCGACTCAGCCTATATTATTTGTTTGGTAATCTTGTTCCTGTTTCTTTCTGTTATCAAAGCTACATATTGTCCCAACAATAAGGAACTAAATCTCAAGTCTTATTAGCAAGTAAAGCATTAAATTTATCAGCCATGACTGTCGCCAAATAAAATGTTTTTGTGCCTGAGAAAAACAGGTGGGATCATCCGGGGGTGAAACAACACTTAAATTAAAAATAATTTTTAGTTTAAAAATTCCATCTTTAGCACGAGTTTGCTATATTGGTAGGTAAAGATGAGGGGACATGCGAGATAGCTTGCTGCTTAAGGACAGGAGAAGTGGGGTCTCTGGTCATTGGTGTAGTTTCAGACAAACTGTCCGGGGATGAAGGAGGAATGGGCAGCGGATTGATAGGAGTGGCAGTAGTGTTCCCCAGGGATTTGGGATTTGGAGGAGGAGTGTGTGCTGGGGAGACCGGCAATGAAGACTGATTGGGGCTGGGCTGGGAAACTGGAGAAGTATTTTGGTCTAAAGGGGGACTTGGTAGTGCAGGTGTAGATATAGCCGAGGTAAGAACCCAAGAAGATGTTAAACTGGGAGATAAAGGACCTGGGTGGGTGGGGGAGGCTGAAGACGGGAGTAGGGAAAATCATTCTCATGAAATTGATTATCCCGGCTAATATAAACTCGACCAAACACAGTTCTAAACAACGGTAATCTTTATAACCCGGAGCATAACCCAAAAAGACACAATGAATGGAGCGAGGTGAGAGTTTATTTGAACACTTGACAATGAAATTAGGAAAACAACTGCATCCAAAAACGCGAAGAAAATTAAAATCTGGAGATTTATTAAAATGCTTTTCAAAAGGAGTTAAAATTTTCAAAAGCGATGTGCGTAAGCGATTGACAATATAAGTAGCAGTATATAAAGCATCAAAAAATGACGGAGATGACGATGTTTGCGTTCAGCCACTCCGTTTTGGGCTGGTGTATCGGGGCAAGATTTTTGAAATAAAATACCCGATTTCAAAAAATGATTTTACTCTAGATTTTCAACTAGAGTTTGAAAATTGCAAAAATGATGAAAAACCTCAGATTTACGACGCATGGGATAAATCCAAGTATAACGAGAGAAATCATCAATAAAAGAAACATAATCTTTATAACCAAGATTAGATAAAACATGCGATTGCCAAACATCTGAATGTATAAGTTCTAAAGGAGCAACACATGAATGAATAACATCCTGAAACGAGAGTCTGTGGGATTTACCCAACTTACATGAAACACAATTATGAGAAAAATTACTAGAAGCAGAAATAAAATGGTTTTTCCGTAGTGTATGTAAAACTATATCACCACAATGCCCCAAACGTTTGTGCCAAGTAGGTCAAAAAACAAGGGTAGTCTGAAGAGCATGAAATGGATAAAGATTGTCTTTATTGGAAGCCTGAAGTAGATGCACCCCCGTCTGATTGTCCTTAATAAAAAAGAATTTTTATTAAAAATCACCATACAATCATTATCCGCACATAATTTATGAATAGATAGCAAATTATATTTTAAATGTGGGACATGATAAACAGAGTTTAAAGTTAGCGGGTGACCAGGAGTATTTAATGTAACTTTGCCAACATGAGATATGGGCAGATTAGTATCATTAGCAACTTGCACATTTTTAGAGCCAGTGTAAGGTGATTTACAAGAGAGAATACCTTCGTTAGGAGTCATGTGAGCAGAGGCACCTAAGTCAGGATACCACACAGAAGCATTGGATTCACCTGAGGGAACAACAGCTAGAGCCAGAGTAGAAGAACCAGTAAAACGGGGACACGTAAGTGCAGAGTGACCTGGGGAGAAACATATTTGGCAAACAACTTGAGGTGGAGGGAAGTTATCCACAGACGGGAAACCTGTACTCACGTTGTTAGTACCACAAGCATATAAGTGATTTAAGTATGAATAACCAGACCAAACATTACTTAATAGTGTACCTGAATTTCCCAGCTGAAAAGGACCACGCGGGGCACCATATGGCTGCTAGCCGTACTGCTGAGGGGCATGAGGAGGCTGAAAATACTGACCATATTGTCCCTGAGGTTGCTGAAAATTACCACCATGTCCTTTGCCATGCCCGCGCTGTCCACGACCCCGACCCCGACCTCCACGTTGGCCATGGTTCGCATGATGTCTGCCGCCCTGACCTCGGGATGCACCTCCACGATCCTCAGGTGGACCACCGAGCAGCAGCAAAGGCCTGATTTGCTGCCGGTGGTTCTTGAGCACGTAGATATATATTTCGCTGCTCTTGAGCAAGCAGAATGGGGCGTAAAGCAGAGAGAGTTGCATCTCCATGGAAATAAGATACCACAGTAATCGGCGATTCATATTCGGGACCCAAACCAAGAATGATATATTCAATTAATTCCTTATTACTTACTGGAGAATTGATCATATTTAACGAGTCGTCTAAAACCTTAATTTCTAGCAAGTATTGGTCCATTGACTGGTTTTCTTTCTTCTTAATATGCGATAGGAGCCTCTTAAGTTCCAAAGATCGAGCCAAACAAGCAGACATAAATCTAGTTTCAAGTCATTCCCATATTTTGGCAGAAACCTTTAGATCATGGACCTCCATAAGGATATCTGAAGAATTCAATTGCAACAACCATGAAGCTTCCTCCATGTGCAAGCAACAACCATGAAGCTTCATCCATGTGCAAGAATGACAAAGGGAGATTCCTCAAAGTTTCCTCATGTTTAATCCCACCTTCCTCCCACCTTCATAGTACCTAGTTTTGGTGCTATAAATAGAGAGCTTGGAGAGTCTTTCTATCATCAAGTAAATTAGAATAGATCATCATAGCACAACCAAGAAGAGTTGTGAATATCCTTGAGAGATATGTGAGGTGTTGTTTTGAGAGTTTTTTAATTAGAGCTTGTATGTCTCTTCTTTCTATTCTTGAAAGTAATAGAAGTGTTTTTCTCTCATATTAGCACGATCCTGTTATTCCCAACAAGTGGTATCAGAGCCTGGCTGAGCTTTTGGTATTTTTTTTCCCCAGAATTTTCGGATAAAATTCTACTGTCTGAAAATTCGTGTTTTTTGGTTTTGCTCGGAATTCCAATCTGAATACACCGTTAGATTCGTCTCGTCGAGGCGAGAAAACTGGTATTTTTTGGTAATTTTTAGGCCACCGGAAGCCACCTCACGCGCCGCCTACGCGCCGGTGGTGAGGAGCTCGCTGACGTCATCCCTGACGTCATTCTGCACGCAGGCCAGAGGTTGAAGACAGCTGACGTCATCAGCCAGTCAGAGCTGTGTCAGCGACACATCAGCGCCACAAGTGCACATCCGCTACATCATCAGCTCACTGCCATCTTCCACCAGCGCCCAGTCAGCTGCCACGTCAACGCCCAGTTAGCGCCACGTCATCTGCCACGTCATCTGCCACGTCACCGGTCAGTTTTTAAATTTTGAAAAATTGCAGTTAGGTCCCTCAATTTTTGGAAAATTATAATTTCCACCTATAATTTTTCGAAAATTGTATTTTGACCCCGAAAGTGTCTACCCACCATTTTTGGCCGTTCCGGACGCAACGGTGCTGCCCGTTTTTCAAAATTCTGCTCCGATTTTTCTCAAACAGAATATTAAAATTATTTAGAAGGTGAAAATGACCTTTGACGAGTCAACTTCATCTTCCGGAGCTATGATTATGCTCACGGCTACCAACTACACGCTATGGAAACCTCGGATGGAAGATTTCCTTAGCTGTAAAGACCTTTTTGATCCAATAGAGATGAAAGGTATTAATCCTGACCCACCCAAATCAATAGAGTGGAAGAAAATAAATAGAAAAACTATTGGTCAAATCCGTCAATGGATTGATCATAGTGTCTTCCACCACGTTGCACAAGAAACCGACGCTTATGCCCTTTGGAAGAAGCTAGAAGATATGTACCAGGCCAAGACCGCCAGGAATAAGGCCCTACTGATGAGGCGTCTTGTCAATATGAAGCTCAAAAGTGGAACTTCTGTTGCCGAACATACTAGTCAGTTTCAGAGTCTGGTAAATCAACTATCTTGTGTAGAAATGCCACTTGGAGATGAAATGCAATCTCTACTACTTCTTAGTTCCCTTCCTGATAGTTGGGAGACACTAGTTGTTACTCTCAGCAACTCAGCCCCAGATGGCAAACTTACCATGTCTGTGGTCAAGGATGCATTGTTCAATGAGGAGGCAAGGAGGAAAGACATGAGCACAGATCAGACTCATGCTCTTGTGACGGAGAATCGAGGAAGATCACAAGGAAAGCAACAAAGAAACAGTAGAGGAAAGTGGCAAAGCAGAGGCAAAAGTTGGGGGAGATCATCAGATGGCCGGAAACCTTCTTATACCTGCCACCATTGCGGTATAGAGGGTCACATGAAGAAGAATTGCTACAAATTGCTAGAGGAGCGAGGCAAGAGCAATTCTCAAGCGAAGAACAAGGGTGGTGAAGCGCTCATCACAATCTCAGGTGATGTGGCGTATTGTACTAGCAATGATGAAACATGCCTGCACGTCTCAAGAGAGGACACTGAATGGGTGGTAGATACTGCAGCATCCTACCATGTTACTCCCCACAGGTACTACTTCACAACTTACAAAGCTGGAGACTTTAGAGCAGTAAAGATGGGCAATTCCAGTTCCTCTGGAATAGCTGGAATTGGTGATATACAAATAAAGACGAGTACTGGGAGCACAATCACTTTGAAGGATGTCAGACATGTCCCAGACCTTCGGCTCAATCTCCTATCTGTGGTATGTCTTGACGAACAGGGGTATGACAACCACTTTAACAGGGGCACCTGGAAAATGTCAAAGGGCGTTTTGACAATCGCTCGAGGACATGTTTGTGGCAAATTGTACAAAACCCATTTGAGGATTTGTATGGATAGCCTCAACATTGCAGAGGAGACTTCTCAGAATCTGTGGCACCTGAGGCTCGGCCACATCGGTGAGAAAGGGTTGACTACCTTGATGAAGAAGAACCTTATCAACATTGACAAGAATTCTGCACCGGGTCCTTGCAGTCATTGTCTATTTGGTAAGCAACATAGAGTATCATTTAGTTCTACTTCAACTAAAAGAACGG
Organism: Cuscuta europaea; assembly: GCA_945859875.1. NCBI lineage: Eukaryota > Viridiplantae > Streptophyta > Magnoliopsida > Solanales > Convolvulaceae > Cuscuta > Cuscuta europaea. The sequence continues at coordinate 14,665,876 of CAMAPE010000004.1, forward strand.
AGTTGTTAAGTTTGGTACACTCCGATGTCTGTGGTCCTTTCGAGGTAGAATCAATCGGTGGAAGCAGATATTTTCTGACTTTTATCGATGATGCTTCTCGGAAAGTGTGGGTGTATTTCCTGACGACGAAGGATCGGGTCTTTGAGAGCTTCAAGACATTTCACGTCTTGGTGGAACGTGAAACAGGAAAGAAGTTGAAATGTCTCCGATCTGATAATGGAGGCGAATATACATCCAAGGCGTTCGATGCATATTGCAGAGAATATGGCATTCGACATGAGAAGTCAGTACCACGCACCCCTCAGCACAACGGTGTTGCTGAAAGAATGAACCGGACTATCATGGAGCGTGTCCGGAGCATGCTAAATGTGGCTAAACTTCCAAAGTCATTTTGGGGAGAAGCAGTCAACACCGCATGCTATCTTATCAACCGATCACCTTCAGTACCACTGAACTTTGAAGTTCCAGAGAGGCTATGGACAGGTAAGGATCCTACATACTCACATCTTAGAGTTTTTGGTTGTTCATCATATGCACATGTATCCAAAGAGCTCAGACAGAAGCTCGATGCAAGAACTATCCCATGCATTTTCGTTGGCTATGGAAATGAAGAGTTTGGATACAGGTTATGGGATCCTAAGGAGAAAAAGGTGTTCAGAAGCAGGGACGTTGTGTTCCATGAAGATTTGACAATAGAAGACATTGAAAAATCCACAATGTCTCGGAAGTCAAATGAGGATGTTCAAGTTTCAAATGAAGCACCTGAATTGTTCTTGAGAAACAATGACGAAGTGCATGAAAACAACTCAGAAGCAGAAGAGGATGAGGAGACAGAAGAGACTACAGAGCAAGGGGAGTCACAACCCACCTCGCCAGGCACAGATGATGGTAGCACTTCTGAGATGGTTCCAACTGTTCGTAGATCTGAACGAGGCCATATACCATCGAAAAGGTACACATCATCTGAATATCTTTTGTTAACTGAAGATGGAGAACCGGAGAGTTTTCAAGAAGCTGTGTCTCATAAGGATAAAGAAAAATGGCTAATAGCAATGCAGGATGAGTTGGAATCTCTGCAGAAAAATCAAACTTATGAGATTGTAGAACTTCCTAAAGGGAAGAAGGCACTGAGGAACAAGTGGGTGTTCAAGCTGAAGAAGGATGCAAGCGGACAAGTGGTGAAACACAAAGCTCGGTTGGTTGTCAAAGGATTCCAACAGAAGAAGGGAATTGACTTTGATGAGATCTTTGCACCAGTTGTCAAGATGACCTCAATCCGAGTTATACTTGGCTTGGCAGCAAGTATGAACTTGGAGCTTGAACAGATGGATGTGAAGACAGCATTTCTTCACGGAGATTTGAAAGAAGAAATCTATATGCAGCAGCCGGAAGGTTTTGAGAGCTCAAATGATAACTTTGTGTGTAAGTTATCTAAAAGTTTGTATGGCTTGAAGCAGGCACCAAGGCAGTGGAATAAGAAGTTTGACTCATGCATGAAGAGTCAAGGCTACAAGAAGACTACTGCAGATGAGTGTGTATACATCAAGAAACTCCCAGATGGTACTTTCATTGCTCTTCTACTATATGTAGACGACATGTTGATCGTTGGGAAAGATGCAGTGATGATAAACCAGCTGAAGAAAGAACTCTCTAAGTCTTTTGATATGAAAGACTTAGGACCGGCTCAACAGATTCTTGGGATGCAGATCACTCGAGACAGGAAGAATCGCAAGTTATGGCTTTCTCAAGAGAAGTACATTGAACGAGTACTTGAGAGATTCAACATGAATGATGCCAAACCAGTTAGTGTTCCACTTGCGAATCACTTCAAGTTGAGCAAAAGAACATGCCCTACATCCAAGGAAGAGATCGGGGAGATGTTAGCAGTTCCATATTCTTCGGCAGTTGGGAGTTTGATGTACGCCATGGTATGCACAAGGCCAGACATCGCACAAGCAGTGGGTACAGTAAGTCGTTTTCTCTCTAACCCTGGGAAGGAGCATTGGGAGGCAGTCAAATGGATTCTCAGATACTTGAAAGGTACCACGAAGTTATGTCTTTGTTACGGAGGAGCTGATCCAAACTTGGAAGGCTACACAGATGCTGATATGGCCGGAGATATTGATAGTAGAAAGTCTACTACAGGATATATCTACACTTTTGCAGGGGGAGCTGTTTCTTGGCAATCAAGATTGCAGAAGTGTGTCGCTTTATCTACAACAGAAGCAGAATACATTGCTGCCGCTGAAGCAGGTAAGGAAATGTTGTGGCTAAAGCGTTTTCTCCAAGAACTTGGGATCCACTAGAAAGAGTACCAGGTACATTGTGACAGTCAGAGTGCTCTAGACTTGAGCAAGAACTCTATGTACCATTCTCGTACAAAGCATATTGATATTCGGTATCATTGGATACGGGAGACGATTGATCAACAACTGTTGAGACTAGTGAAGATCAATACAAAGGAGTATCCATCAGACATGCTGACAAAGGTGGTGACACGAGATAAGCTAGAGCTATGCAGAGACATAGTCGGGATGCTTGTTTTGAATATGCCTGGAAGGGGAGAATTGAAGAATTCAATTTCCAGGACATATCCAAGTACAAGCAAATTGAAGAATCCAATTGCAACAACCATGAAGCTTCCTCCATGTGCAAGCAACAACCATGAAGCTTCATCCATGTGCAAGAATGACAAAGGGAGCTTCCTCAAAGTTTCCTCATGTTTAATCCCACCTTCCTCCCACCTTCATAGTACCTAGTTTTGGTGCTATAAATAGAGAGCTTGGAGAGTCTTTCTATCATCAAGTAAATTAGAATAGATCATCATAGCACAACCAAGAAGAGTTGTGAATATCCTTGAGAGATATGTGAGGTGTTGTTTTGAGAGTTTTTTAATTAGAGCTTGTATGTCTCTTCTTTCTATTCTTGAAAGTAATAGAAGTGTTTTTCTCTCATATTAGCACGATCCTGTTATTCCCAACAATATCACGGGATAAGGTAGCAAATAACAATGATCTAATGGTTTGGTCAATTTTTAACCAGTGACGATATTCCGGATTGGGCATCTCCCGCCAATTAATGTCAAGAGTAAATTGTGGCGGTGCCAAAACAGAGTCATCTAGAAACCCAAATAGACTATGGGAAACGAGAAAAGACTCGAATTGAGTACGCCACGGGAGATAATCCTCAACCACATTCAACCGAGTAGTCACAATATTTGTAACATTAGGCGTGGAAAACGCCATGTGAGATACCAATGATGCCAAATAAGTGGGATGAGATGAAAAACTTGGTAATTGTGTTGACTGTTGTGGCTATAAAAGGGCAATGTCCGGCTGAACAGAGATCGTTGGGCCAAAATAGACTGCCTGCGAGGAAGAGGGACCAACAAAGCCTGGAAAAGTGGTCGTGGACGCTGATGTTGTATGTTGCGGTATAGAGGCAGCAGAGGACGGTGCAGTGGGATTCCATGTGAAGGGTTCCGGCATGTTGAAGAGGCGATAGGAATTCAGCGGCGACAGAGCTTGAAGGCCTGACCGGATGCGCAGTCCTGGTGTGGCGGGGAATTCTTCGAAAGTAGAAGAAGGCGGCGAGAAAACCTGGGCCAAAGAAGTGGGCTGCACCATTTTTGTATTGGGCACCATAGAAGGAGAAGGCATAGCCATGCCTACCTCTGTAGAAGAAGAAGGCTTGGCGGCAGTAGAGGAGCCCTCCTGGGAGTCGGCGATCGTCATGGCAAAGGAGAGAGACGACGCGGAAGCTCTAGGTATAACCTAGGAAACTGATACCATATGAAAATATTATTTTGTGTGGAATAATTACTCACCCTAATACGATGTGCTAGTAATGTATTTATAATAAGCAATAGTCAAGTAATTGCAAAAGATGTCCCTATACTATGGGCTATTAGTTTTGCCAAACGACGTCTTAATATACCAAGTATGGAGTATTACATATTATAGCTACCGTCTGCAGTTACTAATAAATCTCTTTTAGTATAACATTTCTCTCTAGCGACTTTGCCGTCGCGTAGGGTTTTGTCTCCCTAGTGGCTTTGCTGTCGCGTAGGGTTTTGTCTCCTTAGTGGCTTTGCAGTCGCGTAGGGTTTCTTTCCGCCAATTGTTTGTGTGACTCTTGTTCTCTAGGCTTGTAAAGTGCTTTTTAAGGAGGCGTGAGTGCGGCTGCAGCCTTTGGAAACGAATCCAAGGTTCAAGAAACGATAATAATGTCTTCTATGAATGATTTAGAGTAATGTTGTTTCATTCCTGTAATTGAGAAGGAGATCGAAGGATTAATTTCTGGCGAATCAACATGGGTAGAGGGTGAAGGACTGAGAAAGGGAGAAAATAGATCAGTGATCCGCCCCCCTCCTGAACCACCGCCTTGGAGTGGTCGTGATGCTAGGGTTTGGAAGATTTATCAGTTATTTAATTTTTTATGATTTTTTATTTTTGCATTTTTTATGTTGCTCTGTTTTTTGTTGATGTTTTTAGTTCTTGGTCTATAATTATGATTGACAAACCTGCTACATGTTATGTCGATGGAAGGATCTATATGTGCTGTGTCACACCCGCTTGGTGGTTAGCGATTCGTATTGCTCTTTCAGGGGTGATCGTCTCTGAGTCTAGTCATAGGGTTGATAGTGCTAGTTGGTTAGGGATAGTTGTTGTCAAGGTTGGTCTTTTTGAGTTTGTTGTAACGATTCCTTTCCTATGATTTTAATATAAAGCGGTTTGGTTTGACGATAAAAAAATAAAGCTCTTTTCGTAACTACCATCAAGAGGTACTTTTAAAGTCTCATTACGTTAGTGACCGTAACCCGATCCAACTTTGATCAATTAAATCAGCTCGCTCGTTTAATGAAATGCCCCGTTACTATACTTATATGAATATACTTCAACTAGCGGTGTGATCGGTCTCGTCTGGGTTGAGTTTTTGCTAAACCCGGAAATTACACGTGTGGTCTCCGGTCATAAAAATTAGGGACCAGAAGAAGGTCCATTACATTCGGTTCGGGTTGGGTTTTTGGTAGCCCAGGTTCGGCCCGGGTTCGGGTTGGGTCGGTTAAAACCAGAACGTGAAATCATTCCATTGTCCTTTTATACTTTAAAACCTATTTTCAAATAAAATTAATTAAAAATAAAAACATCAAATAAAACACAAATATTAGTCTCCAGAATCACCAACACTTCAAATCCAAAGAAGATAATTATCTTAATATTTTGTTTACGATGCAAAAAAAAATATTATAGATTTTCTAAAAGTATTACGAAATACGAAATAAAACATATGGATATACAAGTGTGACTAATGTTACTATAAATATATTTTCATGATCATTACGGTAAGCAAATTGAACATATTTGTAATCACTAAAAGATACTAAGTCATTTTTTCATCCATCATGATTATAATCATGGACTTATTTATAAATTATATTGATTTTTATATTAAAGCTAATTGTTTCGGATTTTTCTCTGTCCGGGCAGGTTTATTGATTTTAAGGCCCGTTAATGAGCCCGAACTTTTAATTCCGGTCCGGGTTTTCTTTTCGGGCCGGTAAAAAAGAAAAAGTCCGGACCGGGGTCATAATTCGGTCCGAGCCAATGTCGGTTTCTGGGTTTTGGACCGGTATCTTTCTTGGTGAACCGAACCGAGATCGGGTAATCAATTGAGGCACTGGGACGGAAGTAGTATTGTTAAATTTGTCTGATTTTGTAAATTTTCAATTTTTTTGATTTTTTACTAATAGAGACTTATACTTTCTTTGTCCCTTGGAACTTGGTCAAGTTTGAGCAGCACAGAAATGAATAAAATAAAAATTGTGTGGTTGAAGTTTGTGCAAATGAGAGAGAATTAACGGGAATCACAAATTTGTTAATTAAAAAGGAAAGTAACAAAGTTAGTAGGATGATAAGTCCGTATTTAGACACGCATTTGATGCATGTTTAGATCGAATTTTGATGGTTTCTCTAATTATTTTGTGTCACAAGTCTCATTTTTAGCTCAAGTCATTGTTACCGGGTGTTGGTTTGAATTTTGTATTATTTGGAGTCAAAATCAGGGATTTGAGCCCAACACCAGCGCTTGAGAAGCAACCGGGAATTAAGGATAATTCGAGATGCATTTGAGAATGAATCGAGAGTTTTAGAGGTCACCGGGATAGTTACGACGAAGTTTTGACGACAAGAGAGCTCTAGGATTGACTACGAGATTAAATGAAAACGAATAGAGCTTGAAAACGGCGTTCAGGATGACCTTTTATCACTCGTTCAAGCATATCCTTTTGTAGAAACATCAAAAGAATGCGATATCAGTTCCATATGAAAGCCAACTTCACGGGATACAAATCATATGAAGACACCGTTGCTAGAATCTGAGAAGAGGAAGGTGAAACCAAACGAAGAAGTCAGATGATCGTTGTTGTGATTTCAGAATGCATCATTCCACCATTTTATTCGTACCTTTTGATTGGATGTTCCAAATCCAGTTTTGCAAGTTGTGGTGGATAGATGATTTCACTATCTACAACTTTCATGAAGAAAGCTTTGTCAAATTCGGAAGGGAATGCACGATCGTTCCTTAGGCACAGTCGTGCACTCGTGCCTATAGAAGAAACGGGTACCAAATCTCTGGAGGTCGGACATGGTCGTGCCTACTAAGGAGGTGCTAGACGTGCCCGGGAGTTTTTCGCCCCCAGGTGTCCTATTTCGGCCCGGATTGATATGTTTTCTATTTAAACACCCCGTAAACCCTTGTTTTTGGTCACAGAGTTTAGAGAGAAGCCTAAGGACGAAATTTCATCTATTTTTCCGCCTTGTTCTTCAATTCCCTTAGATTATTTGTAAGTTCCATCTATTTTTAATTGATGAAGGGGTTGATCATGATGTATGGCTAAATTCATGATAGATTAATTGCATGAATTTATTTAATTTGCGTTTGAATGATTAATTGATATCTTTTGTAACCTAGAACGGCCGCTAGAATTACAATTGCTTGTAGAATAAATTAAGAAAGATCTAATTTAATCTAGGACACCTTCACACACACTTAGTCGTTCTCCTAGGCAAAATGAGAGATATGAGAGAAATGTTTGTTCTTGCAGGCACTCATTATATCCTTATGAAGAATATGAAGATTCAAGATAAAGACGAAGAGAGGAGGAGAAAAGAAGACAACACTAGGAGGCCATTAAACCCAAGATGCTCTTTTGTAATTTGAGTTTAAAACTCATTTTTCTTTGTAATCCTTGGTGGTCTTTGTGTTTGTATTATGTTTTTGTTGAATTGTGGAACTTTTGGACAAACATTGACACTTGTAAACATTTGATCTTACTCGAGACGAGTAAAGGTTTAAGTGTGGGGGAGTTGATACGTTCGTAATTTCCATTTCTATGTTTATGTTTTTAATTAGTTTTGCTTGACTTTTACTTTGGAAATTACACACTTTTGGTGTAATAGATTAGATTGTTAAATTCTTGTAAATAGGTTAGATTAGATATATTCTGAGCTTAAGCAGGTTTTGGTCACCCAAAGTACAGTTGGTGAACCCAAAAAGTGAAGAGAAGGTGCAAAAGTTCAAAGACAAAAGAAGATCCTGAATTTTGGTCTATACTCGGTCGAGTATTAGCTATACTCGATCGGGTATTAGGTTGGAACTTCAAATCGGATCAGATCCGAAGACAAAGGAACATGCAGGGAAGATTTTGGCCACGATTCTATGTCTATACCCGATCGGGTAGACCGACATACCCGATCGGGTATGCCTTTAAATTGCAAACGAAGATCGGTCGAGTATAGCCCGAATACCACTTTCTAAGCATACTCGACCGGGTATTCATATATACTCGATCGGGTATACACTTAGAAAATAGCCTGAAACCGGTCGAGTATGCCTCGAATCGGGTGTTACACACATACTCGATCGGGTACCATGTATATACCCGATCGAGTACCCGAATCCCATCCCAAAAACCTATAAATACACCTCCTTTCCTTCACAAAAAAGAATCCAATCCCTTTGTACATCTAAGCTCAGTATAGAATAGCTCTTTCTTTATATTTTTCATCATGTTTAGTCTCCAAATGAGGAGCTAAACTCTTCCATCTTGGTTTTGCTACTTTGAAGCTTAATGAATTTGTAAGTTGTGAGTTATTTTCTTTAATCTTCTTCCTTGAATATTAATTCTTTCTTTCAAAATACTATCTCTATATCAAAGTTGGGGAGTGTTACTAAGATGACAATTAGTTAACATCTTGACATTGGTTATAGTAATAGCTATTTCTTCTTCTATGATAATATTGGGGAGTGTTACTAAGATGACAATTAGTCAACATCTTGATATTAATCATAGTAGGATCCATATATTTTAATATTCTTCCTTGAGTATTAATTAATTCCTATTCATATTTCATGTTAATATCTTAAACATTACTTAAAGTATCAACTAGTATTGTTTCTCATATTAATTATTACTAGAATTAATCGGTTAATACGCTTGTTATTAATCCGGTTCTTTCAACGGTAGTAAACTTGGAATATTAATGCATGCATCTCATGGTTAATATGCCAAGCGGAATTAATTATATTGATTAAACCAATAAACCGCTTGTGTTGAGGTTATCAATCTCAATCGTTTTCATCTTAAGTTTATTGCTACTATCAAGTTAATATACGGCGCTTGTTCTATATTGACTCGATAGTAAGTTTTATTTATGAACACATCTCGTTATTAATAACTACCCTCGATGAACTGGATATACTCCTCGATTGAGTATTCGAGAGGAAGATAGTTAAAGATATAATCGGGATCGACGAACATTTCATTAAGTGGATAAAAGCAAGACCAAGTCTTCATCTCATTGCATTAAATTCATATAGGTTGTTTATCTTAGTGTTGTTAAAACAAACAAATCTAAACCCCCCTTTTTGTTACTACTTTTATAAAAGAAAAGTATTCCTTTCCCTGTGGATACGAACCTTACTGCACTATACTACGTATTTGTGTTGTATTGATTATTTATTTTGAGTGCACCTAACGACGAGTGCACGTCAGGCAGTCCCAAAGCAATCTGTTTCAGTTAAAGCTTACTGCCCACCCCTCCCATTTCCACAACGATTGAAGGGAAAGAGTGATACTGAAGGCTTCAATAAGTTTCTGAACCTCTTTAAATAGGTTCAAATCACCGAAGACGTGTTGGTTAAAGTGGACAAGTTTGTGATTCCCGTTGATTTCGTTGTCTTGGATATGCCCCAAGATCTTGAGGTGCCTTTAATTCTTGGAAGACCATTTATGGAGACTGCACGGGCCCTCATAGATGTTGGGGAGGGAAAATTGATTTTGAGAGTTGGGGAGGAGAGAGTCACTTTTTGCATGGCCAAACTGGCAAAACAGTCATGTCAAGTTGTTAATGAGTGTTATTTATTAGACATCATGGAGCCACCCGGAGAGGAGGGAGGGAAACCTCCATCTCTTAAAGAGATTGTTTTTGACCCATTCTTTGATAAAGGGCCTGATAAAGGCTTGGAACCACCCTTTTGTTTTAGTTGTGATTCTCCATTAAATATGTGGTTTCATGAATTTGAAATTTTGCGCCATCTTAGGATATTTGTTGATAAGAGGTTTGATATGTGGAGGACAAACTTTCTGAGTGGAAGTGTGTTTAATTGAGTTTTTGTGGGGTTGTTGCGTCAGACACACGACGTTAAAAATATCGCTTCTTGGGAGGCAACCCAAGTTTACTTCTGTACTTTTGTTTTAGTTTTTTTCTTTTTCTTTGTGTTTGTGTGTTTTTGTGTTTGTGTGTTTTGTTCGTGCAGCTTAGATTTTGCTATTTGGATGACGCGCCAAGATTCACAATTTGACCCAGTTTTGTTCTACACCAACCAGCGCCTTAGTGAAGTTCCTATGACTCTTATACTCGCCTGTTTGTAATAATTGACTTGACTTGAGTTCAGCACGCGTGACCCTTTCCCCTTACCCCCTAGTGCATAGTGCATTTTGGCATCGAGGGCGATGGCAAAGTTTAAGTGTGGGGGAGTGAATTGGGCATTCGAGCAATAGTTGTTACATGAGATTAATTCGGTTAGCATGCGTAGGTGTTAGTTGTATATTCATAGAAAAGTCATGTCAATTTTTTTTTTAAATTTTTCTTTAAACTACGTCTTTGTGAGCTGGCTAGAGTCTTGACTATGCTTTTAGAATATCTTTGAAGTGTTTAGGCTTAAATTGCTTGCACTATAATCTAGTTGTTGAGAGGATGAAGGCATTAGTCACCCGTTGAATTCATAAATCTTCCATTCAACCTGAATAAGTCCTTTAAGAGAAGCCATTTTGAGCCTGTTCGTTTTATTCTTTACCCAATTAATTGAGCTTCATAGCCAAAGGGCCTGTTTTCTTACCCGTGAATAATTCTGACGAAGTCTTGGTGTTTAGGGAACTAGGGGATTAATTTGCGAAGTTTAGGGTGTTTTTTGTAGGAGCTAAATTTGGCATTGTTCATATGCCCAAGTGGGGGTAAGAGCAGTCACTTTTTAGAAATTTGATATTTTCGAGGCTTGCATTGCAGGCATGGATTCACTTTGAATAATTGAACTTTAATTGCTAATTTTCCTTGGTGAGGTCGAGATTAGAATGAGGTAATGTCTAATGAAAAATCTGAAAATTGAAAAAATTAAATATTAGCTAGACCTCTTACCTTGCGAAAAAGAGAATGGGAGCCCCGGTCAAAAAGTGTAAGTGTTCTGCACAATAAGATGAGACTTGGGTATCTTTCGAAAGAAATGGCATTCTCGTGCCAACATGACAAGGAAAACTGATCTTAATTAATTGAACTTGGAGGCTATTGCAAAATTAGCATTAGTCCTTCGCGTACTTCAAGTATACGTCAAAGCATCAATGTGCCGCGGCGGTTAAACTTAGTTGTACAACATGTCTGCTTCTTGCATAGGTTTAAGTGATAGTTCCTAATTTGTGGTCTACTAAATTCCCCGATCCTAAGAATAGCCTTGAAACTCCTGAGTGCATTGAGCCTTTGTCGGGTTGTTCCAAACTCTCAAAGAAAAAAGGACTCTTCATTCTTCACCATTCACCACCTCTTTCACAAGTCCTGTTGATCAGTAGCTAGTTTATTAGTGTGTGCTGATCACCGCTTTCACCGCTTAATTTAGTTTTCATGTTCTGTGAATATCCCTTTAACTACCTGTGCATGCTAATTGTTTTATTTCCGTGTGGTGATTATCGTAAGTCCCGATGTGCAGTTTGCTTGAGGACAAACAAAAGCTTAAGTGTGGGGGAATTTGATAAGTCCGTATTTAGACATGCATTTGATGCATGTTTAGATCGAATTTTGATGGTTTCCCTAATTATTTTGTGACACAAGTCTCTTTTTTAGCTCAAGTCATAGTTACCGGGTGTTGGTTCGAGTTTTGTATTGTTTGGAGTCAAAATCAGGGATTTGAGCACAGCACCAGCGCTTGAGAAGCAATCGGGATGATTCGAGATGCATTTGAGAATGAATCGAGAGTTTTAGAGGTCACCGGGGTAGTTACGATGAAGTTTTGACGACAAGAGAGCTCTATGAGTGGCTACGAGATTAAATGAAGACGAATAGAGCTTGAAAATGGCGTTCAGGATGACCTTCTGCCAATCGTTCAAGCATATCTTTTTGTAGAAATATCAAAAGAAGACTATTTAAGTTCCATATGAAAGACAACTTCAAGGGCTACAAATCATATAAAGACACCATTGCTAGAATCTGATAGGAGGAATGTGAAACCAGACGAAGAAGTCAGATGATCGCTGTTGCGATTTCAGAATGCGACATTCCACCATTTTATTCGTATCTTTTGATTGGATGATCCAAATCCAGATTTTCAAGTTATGGTAGATAGAGAACTTCATTATCTACGACTTTCATGGGGACACATTGTCAAATTCGGAAGATAACGCACAATCGTGCCTTAGATACGGTCGTGCCTATAGAAGAAATGGGTACCAACTCTCTGGAGGTCAGAAACGGTTGTGCCTACCAAGGAGGCACGCCGTGCCAGGCAGTTTTTCGCCCCCAGGTGTCTTATTTCGGACCAGATTGATATGTTTTCTATTTAAACACCCCGTAAACCTTTGTTTTTGGTCACGGAGCTTAGAGAGAAGCTTAGGGACGAAATTTCATCTATTGTTCTCCCTTGTTCTTCAATTCCCTTGGATTATTTGTAAGTTCCATCTTTTTAATTAATGACAATTATTTCTGTTCTTCCCAATTCTATTTTTTATTCAATTATGAGTTGTGAGTAGTTTTAATTAGGGATTTGAGATTGATGAAGGGGTTGATCATGATGTATGGCTAAATTTACGATGGATTAATTGCATGAATTTATTTAATTTGTGTTTGAATGATTAATTGATATCTTTTGTAACTTAGAACGGCCGCTAGAATTACAATTTCTTGTAGAATAAATTAAGAGAGATCTAATTTATTCTAGGACACCTTCACACACACTTAATCGTTCGCTAAGAGATTAGTAACGATTAAGGGGTCGTACGGTCGCTCGTTTTGGCAATATTTTTAGGATCCTGTCGCATGAGATCAACTTGGTCCCCTAAATTATTGTACTCTACGCCGCGAGAGCGGTAAGAACTTAGTAATGATTAGCGGGGCTCAATCAAATTAATTTCATGTGATTAAGCCTGATCAGTCAGAAATCTGATTGCCCCGGAATCAATTCATGTTCCTTATGATCATTAATTAGAAAGAACCCATTAGTTTAATTTCTTTATTCGCAATTTAATTTTCCTAATCAATCAAATCTCTCACATCACATTAATTTACTAACATCACAGGACAACCAAATTAAAAAGGGAAAGTTATTGACAAAAATTTAATGAGTGGAGTATATACTAATGATCAAAATTGTATAAGGACAAATGTGAAAAATTGAACATTGCACTTGTTTAAGAACGGAGAAAGTACATCCTAAACATCTATATCCAAATTTGGGTGTATTTTACATGACTAGTGCAAGTTTACATCTATCCAATTCAATCCACAATAATCATGGGTAGAAAACTAAAACTTTACTTTTATGTTTAAACATGGACCCAACAAATTTATTTTTGTCAGAATATAAGCTACAGAATATAAGTTTCCCAACAAATTTTATAATTTTACTTTTATTTTTTTTTATGAAAAGCTACAGAATATAAGTTTCCCAACTCTCTATAAAAATTGCCACCTTGAGGGATGTGCCAATCAAAAAGTTCTTCCAACAAGTATTTATAGGGTAGCCGGGACTTGCGCAAGTCAAGAAGCAATCCATTGATTACACTAGTTTTATCTCTCAAGAACTGGATGAATATTTCAATACAAATGATGCTTTCCCTTTCTGTAATACTGGTTTCTTGGCTGCTACTTCTTGATCCATCAATTGCCCAAAGCTATTCCCAACAAGATGCATCAGATGATTACTCATCATCACAGCTGAAAGCCGCAGCTAAGGATCTTGTGACTGATAAACTGCCTGGCCAGCCTGCGGCAGTTAGCTTCAATCATTACGCTGGGTATGTGACAGTCAACAAGACTAATGGAAGATCACTCTTCTACTGGTTTTTTGAATCTTCCACATCTCCTCAACAGAAACCTCTACTTCTCTGGCTTAATGGAGGTGAGACTTATCAATACTGACCGCTTAATAACTCCGTATTTTTCTAATCCTCGGACCCTAATTAATATTCCACATATATGTATGTGTAATGGGTGTATGTAACTAAATAAAACTACGTGAAAAAGTTTAAGGATATTTTTGGTACCTTCTTTTAGAAAAATGACATAGTATATTTCTACTATGTCATTTTTCCGAACAAAAATATGATTAATTATGTTTTCTAACAAAAATTTGAGTAATCAGTTTAGGGGCAGATTGGAGCCAGGATTTAGTTGAAAGGGGGCCAAGAAGGAACACAAACGATAAAGAGAAAATTCACCAAGTAGGATTAAGACAAAAATAAAGTTCATAAAAGTCAAAATGAGAAGATCTTTGTGTTACGGAGGTATTATTCTGAAAATATTAGGCCTGAGACCGGTTCGGTTCTTACTCAAAAATAGTGGAATCGTTATTTAAATTTTAACAAATGAAATCGGTTCGGTTCCTATATAAAAAATCAAGAACCAATATGGAACCGAACCAATACTAAACGGTTCGATTCTTGCTTTTATCGGTTCCTAGAATAATTTTTTTCGTGTAAGAATTAACACATAGTTTAACTTCTACCATATGAAAATGTCAAAAAGTCAAAACAAGTCATAAACATTTATTTAGAGTTCTAATCACTCCAAACATCAAAGCTCGGACTAAAGAAGATTTTAATTTTCATTTAATACATAAAATATAAAAATCGTTCGTTATGTCGTTGAAATGAAGGTTGCTCATCATTATAGTGACAAGGCTAGAACGTACACTTTATGCCTCTCAAAACCTAGAAATACATTGAGTGTGCATGTACATCCTATTGATGGAACAAAACTTGATTTGTAAAAATGAGCTTAATGTATTCAACCTCATGTGCAAATATTTATTATTTTTGTTTTTATAGATTAAACTAAATTAAAATTATTGGCTAAATATCATCCATTTATTATTATTGTTGTTGTTGTGTTTATTTTTGTTATATTAGTACTACTAATACTACTACTATTATTTTTATTTTTATTTTTATATTTTTAATATCGGTTCCTTAACGATTCCATGCATATATTTTTTATAGGAACCAGGAATCGAACCGTTAACAACAACTAGGAACCGAACCATTAACAACTAATATCTCATTTGTAGGAACCGAACCGAACCGGGTTATAACGGTTCGGTTCCAACCGATTTAACGGTTCCCGGTTCCAAAATCCCACCCCTACAAAATATGACTTATTCATTGCTATTTTGACATTTTTTTTGAAATTATTTTTAATAAGACTAAGTAAGATCTATTTGAGGAATAAAACACATTTTTTTCCATATTTTTAATCGTATATGTGGAATTATTTCACGAGGAATGATCATGTCAAAACTATTCGATAGGATCCCCCGTCTTACCGCCTATGTTTGAGGTGCTTACGGGTTGATTTTTTTTTTTATGATATGTTTTGGGAATGTTTTTAATGATGTGTAGATTATTTAGAGCAAGTTTTAATTTTAAATTTAATCGTGAAGTCAATTAAATAAATGATTGATAAACACTGCGCCGAAATATATATAAAAACGCAATGTATTTTCATAATTTATTTAGCTGACTTCTCGATTAAATTTTAAGCTAAAATTTGGTGTACATAATTTAATCTTCATGAAAAATATGATTACAAATAGAGGCTTCTATCAGGTAGTTCTAACACAGCTTTTTCTGATTGTTTCATATCTAATACTAGTAGTAGTAAAAAAAAGTTGACAGGGGCCAAGACCCCCCACATCAATAGCTACATTCGTCCATCCTAATCGGTATGTACAAATAATTGGACAAGAGTCACTATAGTCTATAGTGTATTTTAGTACTTGTCAAGAAAATTTTAATACTCGATATAAGTCATATTTTTTTTCTTTTTAATTTAATTTAGTAATTTTATTTAATTTCAGACCATGGGCTTACTTTTGTAGAAAAACATATAGTAGTATGACATTATGATGTGATAATGTACTAATGAAGACATGAATGGATATACGTATATGGAGTAACGAAGTACGCCTAAAATAATTGCAAAAAAAAAAAGTACGCCTAAAATCGTACACTGAGTAACGTAAATAACAAGCTATTACAATGTTGAAAAGAGAGGATAGATCGAAGAAGTTCACGCAAAATTTTCTGAAATGTTTAAAGAAACTTTTTTTTTTGAAAATTGAAAAAAAAGTTATTCAAATATCGGAATGGTAAAGACAGTTTTTCTTGGTCAATGGCCCTTTAGAAATTTTAAAGTACCTAAAGTTTATACAATATTTCTCATCATAGTGTGAAATCACATACAAACTAGTTCTCCCATGTTAATTTAGAAACTATCACAAATTGTTCATCTTTACATTATTTCTATTGCATATTAAAATTCAAAATGTTGCATATTATTTCTATTGCATATTAAAGTTCAAAGTGTTACATATTATTTGTATTCCACATTGAAGTTCGCAGTGTGCATCTTTACATTATTTGTACTGCATATTGAAGTTCAAAGTGTTGCATATTCTTGAGTTTGTAGGTTAGTATTTTAAACATGATTTGTATTTGATCTCTTATATATATATATATATATATATATATATATATATATATATATATATATATATATATATATATATTAATATATATAGATATAGAGGAATGTTTAGGTCCGAACATTCCCCGTCTGAACACCGTCCGAACAACGCCGTGGGGGGCGGTTCCCGGTGGAATTTTTTGATGAAATTTTTATGGTATGTTCTTCATCAAGTCTAGTTTACCCATACCAAATTTCAGCTCAAAATTCGATCGAGAAGACCTTCAAATGATTTTTTGAAGTTGCTCCTCTTATCAGGATGAACTTTTAGGATGAAATCTCATATTTGTTATATACGTATATTTGGTGGTTGGTACCTTCTTTTTTAGTAGCAAAATATTGACTTTTGTGCAATGTGTTTCTTCTTTTTTTGTTTGGACCCTATGTTTACTTTTGTAGAAAAACCTACCATATATGAGGTGAAATGTGGAAATGATTAGTATTCGTATTTATATTTTTGAACGGTCAAGTATTAATACTATTAACAACTCCTAAAAATATAGACTGAGTAACGTAAATCCCAAGCTAATACAATTTTGAAAGGAGATGACATAATTATAGAATAGAATAAGTTATCGCAAAATTAAAGTTTATTATACAATGTTTGAAAAAACTCGTTATTGGAAAGGTAAAGCTAGAGACAATTAACAATAGTTTGTCTTGGTCAATATGCATTTAGTTTAGACCTTTAGAAAAATTACCTTAAAGTTTGTACAATCTCACTATCATATATGGATGATAAAATAATTTTGGAATAATAATAATTGTAGTGGTATATGAAGAAATATCTTTTGTTCTTAGTAGTTGGTACTATGAGGAGGGGCGGGGCTTGATGTGAAGAAAGATCTCCTAACTGATTGGATAAAAAAGCCTTTAGGCCGTTTTCATTTCTTTACGACCCAAAATTAGTCAGCCGGCCTTTTGACCAAAAATGAGAGGCTAGGCTAGGGCATTATATTCTTAATTAAGAATATATGTGTGTTCATCATGTGGCATTGTCTTTCGTCAAAGACCACTAATCCCACGCTATCATCATTCATCAATATTCACTATCATTTCAGACCCCTAACCAGCTGAATTAGCTTATTAAAACTGGAGATAATTCCGGAATTAAGAGTAAAACATGATAAAAAGGCAAAAATTAGAGTAGTAGTTTGAATAATCCCAAAATAGGAGCTTTTTTAGGAACGGGACAAAAATACTTCTACAGATACCCAACCCACTGCAGCCCACTGCCGCCTGACACCGCCGGCCGCCAGGGCACCGGAGTTGCAAAAAAAAAAAATAACTTGCCAGTCCGCCTGCCACCATAGCTGTAGGTCGCCACCACGCTGGACTGACCCACCACAAACGAACTGAAAATTAAGGGTATTAAGGGTAGAATTTTAATGTTAATTTACTCTTATTTACGAAAGATTAGTGGTGGACTCCTTTTAAGAAAAAATGTTATGTTTTACTCCTATTTAAGTCAATTACTTTTAAAACTAACGTTCATGCATACAAATATATATTATTGTTTAATGAAAGAATTCACAAAATATGAGTAAAACATAGGCAAAATGCAAACATAGGAGTACCATGTTTTGAATATAAGTAACTTTAGTGTTTGGACAAATATACTCCTACCCAAGCCCCAACCACTTTCATTAGTAATTAGAAAATAAAAGAAATAAAATTAATTAATTTATAATAAAATCATAAATAAAACATCAAAATACATATTAAATATATATACTATGTATTAAATAAAATTAATAAATATTAAAAAATAATTATAATAAAAAATATTAAATAAAAAACAAAAAAAATTAAAATGAAAGAATAAAAAATGGAAAATATAAATTATATATGCAGACCTTTGCTACCGCCTCAACAACCTCTCAACACCATCAGTCTGACCAGCGGAAAAAATGCCAACATTTATCAGAAATGCCATCTTGATGACAATTTTTAAAAAAAATGGCATTTTCAAAGAATAAAAATGCCATTATAATGACATTTTCAAAGAAAAATGGATTTCTACATAAAATGGCATTTATTTGCCGATGAGAGATGACATTGTTGGGTGGTGGCCTGGGCTGCAGGAATGGACTCCATAATTTTTTTATATTTTTAATGTGTTTTACCTATTTTTTATTCATTTTTAATGTTTTTTATTTTTTAAATTTTTTTTATAAATGTTTTAGATTTTTTATATTTTTATAGGAACAAATAAGTCCTATTTTAGAAATAATTAGGTTAGGTGTATTAAGGGTAGAAAATGAATGTTTACTACTATTGAAGAAAGTTTTAAGTTCTACTCCTATTTTGAAATTATGTTTATGATGATTACTTCTATATTGGGCAATAACTTTTGTTTAATTTGAAGTGTTAGGATTATCAGCTTCTCGTTAACATTCTGAATAAAAAATCTTTGTGTGTTTATCTCTTTGTCTTAAGGTCCGGGATGTTCGTCCGTAGGATATGGAGCATCTCAAGAGATTGGCCCTTTCCTTATTGACGGTAATGGAAGTGGCTTGGCAATCAATCCATACTCATGGAATATAGGTGTGTTTAATATATTGACAATTTGTCACAAATAATACTTCCTCAATTCTTAAATAATGGTAACATATTCAATATTTCACTATTCATATTTTCAACTTTGACTACACTTTATTTATTAATGTGTTAATAAATTAGTTTTAAAAAATATTGTTAAATTGATATCATTGTAAATTTTCAAATATGATTTTTTAAATTATTTTTTTACTAATAGAGAATTGTATATATTAATGGTCAAAGTTGTACATCAATAAATATGAAAAGTATACTATTGTACTTATTTAAGAAAGTACTCTACTCGATAAAGTGAACTTAAACATTACACATTTTTTAAACAGAACTGCTTCTTAGGTTGTGTGAATCAAAAGATGTACTCCGTATATTGTTTTGTGGTAATTAAAGCCATGATTTGTTTAAGATGTTTTTACTTGGACCGAAATTTTATGGTTTGGTCTTGTTTAGTCTGGTCTGAACTGATCTGGTGTAGTCTGATAATTGTCTGGTCTTTATGTATTTTATAATTGCCCAAGTCTGATCTGATCTGGTCTGGTTTGGTCTCGACTGATTTGGACTGGTCTGGGACTGAAAACAGTTCATGTAAAAACATCCTTAACTCTAAAAAGATACAAAGGTATTTACATTTTCTTTTTTGGTGTATGTAGTGAGAGACCTATTTACAGTTAAGTGTTAATATGCTTATAATGTTTATAGATCTCTCACTACATACACAAAAAAAAAATTACTAAAATAATCCTGAAAAACTATAACTAAAACATAAAATTCAAACACAAATTATTATCTTTAAATAAAAAGTAGATATTATATTAGTTGAGCTAGTTGTTAATATGTAAAATTTTAAATTTAAGCATACTGAATCATAAGTATATGTAAGGATAAATTAGCAAATGTAAATATATATTCACGTCTACATGTAAATAAATAAATATTTATACACATGTATTTTTTTGCGGAAAATAAATTTTTAATAAAGAAAAAAGGAAAATTACAAACGGTAAAGATAGAAGAAAGCACGCGATGATGTATGTATGTACTCCGTATGTATGTATATATATATTGATGGTCCATGGTGAGGTAAAAGTCTAGAGGGGCTGGGGGTGGGAATAGACTATTAAATCTACACTATGGCATTATCAAAATCTAATCATCAAAATCTTGGGGACCGGACATATACTAAATGTAGTGGGCTGGGCTTATCTGCCCAAACAGGCTTACACCCTATCCCAAGCCCACCCATATGCTATTGTGAGTCAGGCCGACCCCAGCACGATGGATAAATATTTATGCCCAAGCCCAACTATTTATGTGTGCGGGCCGAGCGGTGTTTGTGGAGGTCTAGGTTTTAACTGATTTGGTCCAGAAGATGTCAGGTTTATGAAATCTGGTCTAATAATCTAATATGAGCAAGTCTGGTCTGGTGTGAGTCTGAAAGCAGTACAACAAGTAAAAACAACCTTATTGCGTATATATTGATGAAACCTGTTTTCAACAATCAAACAACAACATAATAGAGCAGAAACAGATGGATAGCACCAATTCAATACACAAAGATATAGAAATGTCGAACATTGTATGAAACGGCCGCTGCTCTCCCTCTAGAGAGAGAGCAGCGTAGAAAACTATTCTATCGCTAGGATTTCTCTATTTTATGATACCTAGGGTTTACGTAAGTTAGCTTCCTTTTATAGATAAGGATGCCTAACTTACGTATTACGATACCTAGGGTTTACGTAAGTTAGCTTCCTTAACGGGATTAAATACACTTGTGACCCACATTAAACATCTAAACTAATAGCTACACATATACAGATAAATGAAACATGAGTGAACACCATAAAAAGTTCCAACAATCTCCCCCTTGGTGTTCAATCGTGTTCAATCAACATTGCAGCGTGACTATCTTTGTATTTGTGTTGCATCTGCAATGTAGAGGAGAGGTTGATGAGATTAGTTCAGTTGCTCCTCTTTAGGTTTGATCTTCAGTGCAGTTCAACTTTCTTTGTATTCTTGGAAAGGCTTTGTGAAGAAATCCTTGCTATTTCCCCTTTGATGTCTTTTTGGCAATTTGTTCTTTGATGCTTGGAAGTTGAGGGATCTTCACTATCTTGCATGTAATCCTTGCCTTCCAGATGTTTCTCTTGATTAGCTTTAATGAAGTCCGGTGGCGCCTCTAGAATGAATGTTCGGTTGCTTTACATGCGCGCAAAAGAATCATCTTTAGTACTTGAATATTCGACATGTCTCCTCCAAAATGTAGCCTTTTCGACTATTTGAAGTGAATGCTTTTGAGGAGAACTTGTCGGTGGCATAACAGAGAATGATGGTTGAGAGTAAACAGCATGCGCACCACTCTCTCCCTCATGACGATCCTACGAATCGGGGCATCATGCCTTTATTTAATCTTTTATTCTGGGTAACAAAGCAAAAACAAAGAAATGAAAAGATAAATACAAGAGACTCCTTGGTGTTCTATTATCACAATATCAATGTAAACATTGATGAGTGACCTGCATATAATAATAAAAGCATTAGAGTTCTACCAGGACTTCCAACCGATCATTATGAAGCATCTAAAGTAAATGTCACTCTGATTGTTATGACATGATCACAAGGATCAGCAATGAAGAATTGTAGCCCTTGAGGTCGCGTAGACAACAGTTATCATCACTATAGATTTGAATTCTAAATGATGGGCTAAACCTGTTGGTGATTTCTATGTTGCGACATCATGAATCCCTTCCAATCATTGGTCTACATCTATCGTAGATGAGCCTATGAAAGTTCTCGCAGATCACGTGGACTGGCAACTGACTCTAAAATGTGTTTGTGTCCTAGAAAATTCAAAATATTTAGGATTTAGATTTCTAGACACGATGTGATCAGTGAAAGTTCAGTGGCATGGGGATGAGGGCCACTGTAATCAGTATCACTCGTCTCAGAAGGAGACGGTGATAAAAAGATGACGTTCCCCGTGAAATATGATTAAACACTTGTCTCTTGAGAGACATATGAGTGATCTTGAGTAGGGTTGTGCATGCGCTGTTTGGACAAGATGCAACGACTTCTACCCGAGATTTGAATAAATTCAGTACTTAACCTAGGGGAATTGTCCAGAGTATTTGAGTGATTAGGATTGATTCCTCAATCGATAGCGCATTTGAGGTAGCAGATTTGTCTTTGATTATTTTTCTCTTGCTCACATGAGCCTTCTGCTTCCTCTATCTTGAAATCTTCACTCACTCTAGATTTTGTCTCTTGGGTAGGCTTAGTTGGGTTTACTAAGCCATTAGGACTCTACTCTCATTTCCTCTTTGTTTTTTGTTTCTTTTCTCTCTATGCTCCCCCTCAACTAGAGCACTCGATATGCTCTATCATTGTTTACCACCGGGGAGGAGAATATTGAAAACTCCCCCTCAATAGTTTCATCCTTGAGGAAATCCTTGCTTTGTTCATCGTATGGCACCAGGAGGAGAAAAATGTAATTCTCCCTCAAAGTGCTCAAGGGTTGATTGCTCATAGCTTGTCATACCCTCCATGTGTGTGGATCAATCTAAATAGGTACCACTGCACACATCACAGTTTACCCTGAGCTCATCATTTGGAAATTTAGTACAATGATGATCACATATTGTTGATGAGTTAGGGGAGGCATCCATAGTTGATTCTTGAAGCGAGGTTGATTTAATTGTCTGCAAATAGGGTTGTTTCAAGCGACAGGTGACACAGGCGATAATCCCTGCTTCAAGATTGATGAAGAATTTCTTGGGCCAATACAAATCGGCTTCGATTAGGGTATTAGGAGCTTAGGGTTTTATAGTAACAATCTAAGGACATAGCAAATCATAATTTTATTTACTTATTTAATTATTAATATATTATTTAATTAATATGAATTTTGGTATTATTTTTGTAAAATAAGTTCTAAGGTCATAGATTGGGAAACTGATCGGGTCTTGGTCTTACCTAGGGTAATTATCTCAGTTTCTTTTCAAAGTAAGGTTGTTTTTACTTGGACTGTAATTTGTCCCAGACCAGACCAGACCAAACTAAAACAGACCAGACCAGACCAGATTAAAACAGACCAGACCAGACCATACGAGAGCATATTATTATTATATTATTATTATGATTATTATTATTATTATTATTATTATTATTATTATTCTTATTATTATTATTATTATAATAATTATTATTATTAGTATTATTATTGTTATTATTGTTATTATTATTAGTATTATTACTCTTATTACTATTATTATTATTATTATTAGTAGTAGTAGTAGTAGTGTTACTGTTGTTATTATTAGTACACTTACTATTTTATTATTGTTTGGTTTAGTCTGTTCGTATTTTAAGTCATACAAGTGACAGAATAATATAGATGATCTTGATTTGTAAAAATCAAAGAAATAAAAATAAATAAATAAAATCTTGATTTTTAAATCAATAATTAAATTAGTTTCCTAAAATTAAAGCCTAATTCTACGAAGTATTTATGGATTGTAATATATATAAAAAATAAAATCTTTATGCAAAAAATATAAAAAATAAAATTTCAGACCAGACCAGACCAGACCAAAACTGAAAAGACCAGACCAGACTAGACTAAAATAGACCAGACCAGACCAGATCAGTACAGAGCAGAGCAGAAAATTATAGTCTAAGTAAAAAACATCCTTAGAGTTTGAAAAGTTTTTAGCTCTCAGTTTGCATATTTCAAAGTCGAAAAACTTTCTACAATTAAGTATATATTTC
Source organism: Cuscuta europaea (assembly GCA_945859875.1). Classification (NCBI taxonomy): domain Eukaryota; kingdom Viridiplantae; phylum Streptophyta; class Magnoliopsida; order Solanales; family Convolvulaceae; genus Cuscuta; species Cuscuta europaea. The sequence continues at coordinate 14,689,482 of CAMAPE010000004.1, forward strand.
CCCTCAATGGACCACTATTCACTCTTATATACAAAAGTGTTTGTTATTTTATACGGAGTATGTTGATAGGACTACTGACGAGCACTTTGTCACAGTGCGTCAAAATAATTTCAATACTAACACTTATACGTAGTATAGCGTAGTAGAGTTCGTATCCACAGGGAAAGGAATAATTCTCTTTTTATGATATTTAGTAGATAAAAAGGGGGGATTTGGATTGAGTGATTTAATTTAATTAAGAACTAAGATGAACAACCTATATGTGTTTAATTCAAAGATAAAAAGGACTTGACATTGCTAGTTTCCACTTGTTGATATATTTTAGTCGATCATTGTCATATCTATAACTTATTCCCTCTCGAATACTCAATCGGGGAGTATATCCACTTCATCGAGGGTAGTTATTAACAACGACCGTTCATTAATAACCCTTACTATTAATCAAATATAGAACAACGCCTTATACCGATTTAATAGTAGCATTTAATCTTTCTAACTCCTTGATGAAATCAATTGAGATTGATAACCTCAACACAAGCGGTTTCGGTTTAACCAACAAAATTAATCCCTCTTAAGTTTATTAACCACGACCGTGCATTAATAAACCGAAGTTACTTACTTGTGAAACCATCAACGATTAACCATCGGTTCGTTGATCGTTTCTAGTAATAACTAATATATGAAACAAAACTAGTTGATCCTTTAAGTAATGTTCAAAATATTAATATGAAATATGAGTAGGGATTAATTAATATTCAAGGAAGAATATTATTAAAGAAGATGAATCCTACTATAATTAATATCAAGATGTTAACTAATTGTCATCTTAGCAACACTCCCCAAAATTAATATAGAGGAAGAAAATATCATTCTAACTAATGTCGAGATGTTAACTAATTGTCATCTTAGCAACACTCCTCAACATCAATATAGAGATGGTATTAAGGAAAGAACTATTAATTAATATTCAAGGAAAGAAGTTAAGAAAATAACTCACAACTTTGATAATCAACAAGCTTCAAGAGCAACACCAAGAATGGAAGTTTAGCTCCTCATTTAAAGACTAAACATAGCTAGAAAAATATAAAGAAATGCTATTCTAAACTGAGCTAAAGAGTATGGAAGAAGGGATTATTTTTAGAGGAGAAAAGGAGTGCTATTTATAGGTGTTTTTCAACACCTTTGGCCGGGTACCCGACCGGGTATAGGTACATACCCGATCGGGTACCGGTCAAAATCAGATAATCTTCCATGTTTTTGTGTTCCAGCACGTTAAATTGTCCCGGGTCAAGTCAGACCCGACCGGGTCAAGTAAGGGACCCGACCGAGTTTGGTCTAAATCAGATTTTTCAAAATCTTTGTGATCTTCAGCATGTTCTGGTGTTCCGGGTCATATCTGACCCGACCGGGCCGAATACGGGACCCGACCGGGTCTTACTTTTTCTTCTTAGATCCGGTCTTCAACTGACCCGACCGGATTCAAGGTCTTACCCGGTCGGGTTTTTGTGCTCCTGGGTATTTTTGTCTTCAGTTTTTCTCCCCTTTTCCTTGCTACAAACTTTATCACTATTCTATAACTACGAAAAGAAAGAGAAAGCAATAACAAACAAAATAAAACAAGAACTTACAAACTAACTAAAAGCGATGGAAAGTCCACACCCAATCAACATAAAAACATACATTTATGCACTATAAACTAGTGCATATCAAACACCCCCACACTTAAACCTTTACTCGTCTCGAGTAAATCAAATCAAATCCAAGAAGTCCTAAATGACAAGAATATCAATACAAAACATCCAAGAGTGTTTTTACCACAATACAAAGCATCTCCAATAATAATTAACGTAAATTGGGGTCTTCAACTTCATCTTTATCTCCATTTCTCTTTTGAACTTATCACCTTCAGGATCCTGCAAAATAGACATTTCTCTCATTCTCTCGTTTTGCCTAGGTGCCCTTTCAGGTTTTCATCCCAGCTTCTCACTTTTTTTTTTCTCACAACCTCACTCTTTATTTTATTGCTTTAATTTTTGCTTGAGTTGCCCTTTGTGGGTTTTCAACTCAACAAGCTCTTTTTTTTTGTTTTTTTTAGAAAATAAAATAAAACAAGTAGGATTGTGAGCATACCAGAACAATCTATGCACCCCCACACTTAGGATCTGACACTGTCCCTAGTGTCCGCCTAGACCTCCACCTTGGTGTCTGTCCTCATCCATGTGATCCCCGCCAACACCACCATCGTAGCCTCCACCACCGGAGCTCGATCCTCCAAAGAAACCCCACTGAGAGGGGTCATACCATGATGGTGCAGGAGGTGGAGTGGTCATAGAGGAAAAGGAGCCCTGGTGTGCTACATAGGAGTATATCGGACCAAAGGTTCGCCGTTGGTCCTCTTCATATCTCCGCCAGTCTTCCTGCCGTTGTTCCTCCAACCTCTCAAAGCTATGCCTCTGTTCAGTTCTATACTGATCAACTCGCTCTTGAAGCTGGATGTAGTTGTTGTTGATCATGTTCATGTTATTGAGCATCTGTTGCTCGAATGGTGAGTATTGGTAGGCTGGGGCATCAGGTTGTTGTAGTGGTGGGTTAGGTATCAAGGGTGAGTTTTCTTCAGCATGTTCTTGATCCTGTTCATCTTGTGCATAGTGTGTCGGGATTGCCCCGGGGAGACAGTAGTGATGACCATCACCGATTTCATGGCCCACGATATCTAGGGGGATGTCAGGGGACGGGATATGGATAGTTATGTTTTGACGTGGGATGATAAACCAGTTGTAGATTGGTGTCCCGGTAGGTGTCATGTGAGATAGAGCCAAATCTTTCGTCTTTTGCACAAGCCATGACGTGCAAATGAGCTGTTTCGGGGTAATGGGGCCTGGGTCTACAAAACCATATAAAGTGGCTAGATGTGTGATTAGGCCCCCGATCACAATTTTTCCGGATGACGTTGCCACATTTTTGAAATTGGTCCATAAGATAGAGGCAACGTCAATTGGTTCTGGTCCGGGTAAAACAGCTTGTGCCAGAACGCACACATCCCACATTCTTGTGTGGTGATTGTTCGGTCTTCCGAGGAAACAATTTGAACAGAATTTTAGGAAAATACGGAAGACCGGGTGTTGAACACAGTTCACACTCAAATTAGAGAGGTCCACCACACCTTGTCCTGTCATTCTTTTCCATAACTCGTACCCTACAAACGTATCATAAGCACGAGCTTCATCAAACAGAGGGAGGCCAAAATGATGTGCAAATTCTCTTTTGGTCAATGAACGATTTTCATTGAGTAAACGAAAGGTGGTGGTATCATTTGCATGATCATCATCATCCTTTGTATACACATATGAACTAAAGAATTCATAAACCAAATGAGGATAAGTCACATATTGCATTTCTAGCAACCTAGTCATTCCAATTCTTGCAAATATATCACGCATGATCACATCAATCCAAAGGAGGGCTAGAGTAGTAATGCACATGAATCAGGATTGTTTTACCTCCCTTTGTGCTTGTCCCTCGAATAGTCGCTTTTGTGCCTCCGTTGCAAATTCCACGCTTTCATAGCCCGCTACCGGTGGGATTGCCCTTGAAGAAGAAGCTTTGGATTTTTTTGGAGCCATTGGAATTGATTTTTTTTTTTGTTTTTTAGGGGATTTTCGGACTTTGGGGTAGGGTGGTATTTGTATGGCTTTTATGGGTATGGGGTAGAAGAGGATGGTGAGGAGAGTAAGAATATGGTATTGGTTGAGGATTTTTGGGAAGATTTCGGACCTTGAATGTCCAAAAATGGGGGTTTTCGGATTTGGGGTATGGTTTTTGGGTTTGGTTGATTTGGAAAGTTTTGGGGGATTTTATGGTGTTGGTCCCGGTTATACTGGATACCGTCTAGAGGGGGGGGGGGGGTGAATAGACTGTATTGGTTTTTAGCTTTTTAAACTAAGTACCAGATTTTACAGAATAGCCTGTTCTGTTGACATAACAGACTGGCAGCGGATGGGGTTCTGGTAGGGGGTTCTGTTGATTTAGCCTCAGAGAAGCAAAGGCAATAGGCCTTCTGTTAACTCGTAGGACAAGTTCTGCTGAACACAGATACCAAGTCTGAGGAGTTAGACAGTTCTATCTAAGTGCAAATATTAAAGCAGTAAGTAAATGACACCAGGGATTTTTATAGTGGTTCAAGGAACAACTCGTTCCTCTAATCCACTGTTCCACTAAGCTTGTAAAAACGACAGTTTACAACGCCTTAGTCCTAGCACTTAAGAATCTCTCCACGTCTTCTTCAAGCCTAGATGTCTCCTGGGATGCACTGTCTGGCTTCCTTGAATAGTTGAAGAACACTTGGAACTTTGCTTGAGTTGGAAAAAGTATTTTTCCAACGTCTGCCTTCTCTTGTAGAAGATGATGAAGTGTTAATCTCAAGGAGGCTTTTTGCTTTTAGGCGTTTGAATTTCTTGTATGAAGAGTTGTAGCAATGGTTAGCAAAAATTGCAAAGTTATCCGGTTGTTCTTCATAGTGTATCTTTTATACTGATGTTGTCTTCCCGTTGGAGGAGTAGGAGGACAACTGCATTTAATGCGCGAGCAGTTGACTTGACCAGTAGGACCCGGTAAAGTTGGCGGGTTACTATTTTGGGATAAAGCAATCCTGTCATTGCGGCCAATCATCTGCAATTACTCCACGGAGCATGGGGAGCATTAAATGAGCATTTAATGCGAGCACTGTAGCTTTTCCGTTCAATACTCCTAGCCGTTGAAGGAATCTTTCAGTTGATTTCCCGGCTTTGTGGAATTCTTCCAAGTGTCAGACCTTCTGGTGTCTTTAGCAGAGAACTGATCAGAGAAGGTCTTGAGCACTTCTGTTGATAATAGCTTACAGAGAACCAGGAGAGTTTCTGTCAAACTAAAGGCTAACAGAGACCCTGAGGTTTTCTGTTCCTTGACAGAGAACCAAAGATCTTCTGTCAGGAGGTCTTCTGGTAGGGAGGCCTTCTGAAAGTCGATTATGCTAAGAACTTTACAAAGGAAAATTCTAATACATAATTTCTAAAAGGGGTACTTTAAAGTCCTAATTAATATAGCATCATCAAAATCTAATTACAAATATTCCTTACAATTTCCCCCTTTTTTATGATGCCAAAACCATTTAACTATTTCCAGAGAAGTGCCTTCACCATAAAGAAAGATTAAAGTTTAAAAACTTCCATTAAAATCTTGGTGGGCAACTTGGCATAGGAAAATAGTAAGAGTGCGGTACATTCAGATAGCAGATAAATTATCAAAAAACAAACAAACAAACACAAACAGAAAGTAAGGAAAATCCAGAGATTGAGGAATTGCCTTACAAAGTGTGAGGCAGAGATGTTCTTTTATTAAGGTGGATTACAAGAGTGTCTGATTACATAATAGCCTTAGCTGCTTCAGCTCTTGCTTGTTCATCCAGTCCTTGTAGTCTCTTTAGTTCTGCATTCACCTCTTTTCTGATTCCAGCCAGATTTCCAGTTCTTTCGTAAGAAGCCCAGACAGGTGAGAGTTTGCAGTCTAAGTAGTTAAGAACACCTTCATGGATATCTTTTCCTGGTACTATACTGTTGTGAAACCAGAATTCTGCTTCCTCCAGAGATCCACCATGTCTGACCTTCACATGACCATCATGGTCCAAATACATATTCTGTTGTTGAGTAGAGGTCATCTTCTGCTTCATTTCATCAAATTGTGTAGCAGTCATCACCTGAGAACCTCCCAGTCTCCATTCTTTAAAGCTTAGAGCTTTCTTTTTCTTAGATCCTTTCTTCAGTGGGGATGGAGGTCTAGGGATACCAGCTAGCCTTTTCTTCTGAAGGGCAGCCTCAAAGTAAGGTGTGGGATCCACACTTGGTTCAGCAGATGTTGAGGTTCTGGTGGTCCTGGGTTTTGGTAGATGAGGGCCTTCTTCCCCCTTTTTGGCATCATCTAGATCACCAAGCAGAAGGGAGAGCTTCTGGAATTCTGTGGCCTGAGTGGAGGCTATCTGTTCCAGGGTTTCTGGTAAGGTCTGAGTCACAGATGTGAGACCTTCAATAAGCCCATGTTGCTTCTGAAGTGCAGACAGGATATCTTTATTACTAGCTTCTAAGAGAACCATTGACGAGAACTTCGTCACGGTGCGTCAAAATAAATTCAATACTAAACACTTATACGTAGTATAGCGTAGTAGAGTTCGTATCCACAGGGAAAGGAATGATTTTCTTTCTATGATACTTAGTAAATAAAAAGGGGGGATTTGGTTTGAGTGATTTAATTCAATTAAGAACTAAGATGAACAACCTATATGTGTTTAATTCAAAGATAAAAGGACTTGGCATTGCTACTTTCCACTTGTTGATATATTTTAGTCGATCATTGTTATATCTATAACTTATTCCCTCTCAAATACTCAATCGGGGAGTATATCCACTTCATCGAGGGTAGTTATTAACAACGACCGTTCATTAATAACCCTTACTATTAATCAAATATAGAACAACGCCTTATACCGATTTAATAGTAGCATTTAATCTTTCTAACTCCTTGATGAAATCAATTGAGATTGATAACCTTAACACAAGCGGTTTCGGTTTAACCAACAAAATTAATCCCTCTTAAGTTTATTAACCACGACCGTGCATTAATAAACCGAAGTTACTTACTTGTGAAACCATCAACGATTAACCATCGGTTCGTTGATCGTTTCTAGTAATAATTAATATATGAAACAAAACTAGTTGATCCTTTAAGTAATGTTCAAAATATTAATATGAAATAAGAGTAGGAATTAATTAATATTCAAGGAAGAATATTATTAAAGAAGATGAATCCTACTATAATTAATATCAAGATGTTAACTAATTGTCATCTTAGCAACACTCCCCAATATTAATATAGAGGAAGAAAATATCATTCTAACTAATGTCGAGACGTTAACTAATTGTCATCTTAGCAACACTCCTCAACATCAATATAGAGATGGTATTAAGGAAAGAACTATTAATTAATATTCAAGGAAAGAAGTTAAGAAAATAACTCACAACTTTGATAATCAACAAGCTTCAAGAGCAACACCAAGAATGGAAGTTTAGCTCCTCATTTGGAGACTAAACATAGCTAGAAAAATATAAAGAAATGCTATTCTAAACTGAGCTAAAGAGTATGGAAGAAAGGATTATCTTTTGTGAAGAAAAAGTGTGCTATTTATAGGTGTTTTTCAACACCTTTGGCCGGGTACCCGACCGGGTCAAGTACTCACCCGACCGGGTCCGGTCAAAATCAGATATTTCCCCACGTTCGGGTGATCTTTGGCATGTTAAAGTGTCCGGGTCAAGTCAGACCCGACCGGGTCAAGTAAGGGACCCGACCGGGTGAGTGCAAAAATTGGGTTTTCTTCACGTTCGGGTGATCTTTGCACACCGGGTTGTCCCCGGTCACTTCTCACCTGACCGGGTGAGGTAGTGGGCCCGACCGGGCCATGCACTTTCTTTGCATTTTCGTTTTTCACTTTTTACCCGACCGGGTCAAGTGTTATACCCGGTCGGGTATTTGTTCCTGGGCAGCCAAATCTTCTTTTTCTTCACTTCAAAGTCTTCCTTTCCAACACCACAAATCCTAACTAAACTTTACAACTTACAAATAAAGACTAAAATACAATTACAACTGAAATCACATAAATGTTTACAAACTAAATAAAACGTCAAACAATTAACATAAATCAAACATAAAAACATGTAATTATGCACTACTAATTAGTGTGCATCAAACACCCCCACACTTAAACCTTTACTCGTCTCGAGTAAATCAAATCCGATCCAAGAAGTCCTTAAAATGACAAGAGTATCAACACACACATCCACGAGTGTTTTTAGAAACACATAAAGTAAACCCCCAAAAATATAATAGTAAAGAGGGTCTTCAACTCCATATTTCTTTATCAACCTCAACCCTTTTTTTTTCGTTGCCCTTAGGATCCTGCAAAAATAAAAGAAAATACTTTCTCTCGTTCTCTCATTTTGCCTAGGTGCCCTTTCGGGTTTTCATCCCAACTTCCCACATTTTTCTGTTTTAATCCTCACAATTCACTCTTATTTTTGCTTTATTTTTGCTTAAGTTGCCCTTTCAGGTTTTCAACTTAACAAGCTTTTATAATTTTTTTTTTACAAGAATAAAGAGTATGAATGTGAGTATTCCATAAAACTCTCCCCCCAAGCTAATCAAAGCACTGTCCCTAGTGCTTGTGTCTAAGATGAATGTTTTTTTTTGGATACTTTTTGGGAGGTTTTGTTGGTGATTCGTGGGTGTGGAGATGAAAAGGGTGAAGAGGTGATGAATGAAATGGGTTTAATTGGTGGATGGATGTAGAAGATATGAAGCTTTTGACTTTTGGAAATGTAGGGAATTTGGGGTGTGGTTCCAAAGGGAAGACAAAGGGGGGTGATTCATTTTTTTTTGAGAAATGGCCTGGTTTCCAAAAATCGAGATACCCGGCCGGGTGGGGTAGTGTACCCGGTCGGGCGTAAACTGTTCACCCGAGGCAGAAGGTTTTTGCTGGCTTGCCCGGCCGGGTATGGAAGTCTACCCGGTCGGGCGAAAAAATTATTCTTGTTTTGCTCATTCCTCGCCCGGGTGATTGCCCGGGTGTTTTGTTTTTAGAAGTAACCCGACCGGGTTATGGTTTATACCCGGCCGGGTCCAATCCCAGTCCATCTTTTTTTTTTGAAATGTGTAAAAATAAAATAAAACAAGTAAACGTACCTTGCTTGGGTTGCCTCCCAAGAAGCGCCTTAGTTAACGTCGTGGCACGACGCCATGGTTGTGTTCAATCGTTCAACCTTGGATCGTGATATCTCATCTTCTTCAAATTTTCACCCGGGTGACTCTTATAGAAAGACTCAGTTTTTCGACCCTTTATTTTGACCTTTCCGGGATCAAATATCCAGATTTCTATCGCTTCATATTGTGAGAGTGTTGGTTCATGATTTTCATTAAGCATGGTCAATGGAAAGGGATTTGATCCGGGTGGTATAAGAGGGAGTATGAAATATTTGTGTAATCCCACCGTTATTCCTTGCTTATTTGTGACCAAAGAGAAGTCTAAATTATACTCACAATTGCTGAAGATTGCATAGATATCTTTGTCCTTCTCCACCCTTTGTGTTTCCCTTAGAGCCTCGGGAAATGGTGGCATGATCTTAGGAATGGCTGGTGGTTGAGTTGAGTTTTCAGGTTCCTCCTCCGGTTGAGCTTTTTCCGTAAGCTCCTCTTCTTCCTCCTCCTCGCCCATGTGGTACACAATGCTTGGCATTTGTTTCAACTGATTGTCCAAGTTCTGTTCGTTGGATACTGCTTCTTGCGAGCATTGTGACATATTTTGTTGCATATTTGTCCTATTGATAGTGAGAGCTCGGATCATGTCTTCAGTGGACATGCTGGAATAAGAACATGAGTATGGGCTATATGTGTTGGAGAATGAACAATACCTCTCTTGGAAACCAACACCATTCCTTTGTTCAAAGAATTCTTCTTGAAGCCTTGGGCAAAAATCCGTAAGATGCCTTTGTGACATGCAAATGTTGCATGTATGGACATCTTGAGATTTTGAACATGAGATAAACTCCTTTATTAGAGAAGTCAAGTCGGAAATTTGACTCTCTAGGGATGATGTGTTGGTATCCATTTACTCATGCAAGCTCAGAAAATAGAAAAGTAAGATTATTTTTTTTCTTTTATATTTTTTTTGTTTTTAATTTTTATGAGAAAAAATAAAAAGAAAAGTAATTGCCTTTCCCCGGCAACGGCGCCAAATTTGACGAGCACTTCGTCACGGTGCGTCAAAATAAATTCAATACTAAACACTTATACGTAGTATAGCGTAGTAGAGTTCGTATCCACAGGGAAAGGAATGATTTTCTTTCTATGATACTTAGTAAATAAAAAGGGGGGATTTGGTTTGAGTGATTTAATTCAATTAAGAACTAAGATGAACAACCTATATGTGTTTAATTCAAAGATAAAAGGACTTGGCATTGCTACTTTCCACTTGTTGATATATTTTAGTCGATCATTGTTATCTATAACTTATTCCTTCTCAAATACTCAATCGGGGAGTATATCCACTTCATCGAGGGTAGTTATTAACAACGACCGTTCATTAATAACCCTTACTATTAATCAAATATAGAACAACGCCGTATACCGATTTAATAGTAGCATTTAATCTTTCTAACTCCTTGATGATATCAATTGAGATTGATAACCTTAACACAAGCAGTTTCGGTTTAACCAACAAAATTAATCCCTCTTAACTTTATTAACCACGACCGTGCATTAATAAACCGAAGTTACTTACTTGTGAAACCATCAACGATTAACCATCGGTTCATTGATCGTTTCTAGTAATAATTAATATATGAAACAAAACTAGTTGATCCTTTAAGTAATGTTCAAAATATTAATATGAAATAAGAGTAGGAATTAATTAATATTCAAGGAAGAATATTATTAAAGAAGATGAATCCTACTATAATTAATATCAAGATGTTAACTAATTGTCATCTTAGCAACACTCCCCAATATTAATATAGAGGAAGAAAATATCATTCTAACTAATGTCGAGATGTTAACTAATTGTCATCTTAGCAACACTCCTCAACATCGATATAGAGATGGTATTAAGGAAAGAACTATTAATTAATATTCAAGGAAAGAAGTTAAGAAAATAACTCACAACTTTGATAATCAACAAGCTTCAAGAGCAACACCAAGAATGGAAGTTTAGCTCCTCATTTGGAGACTAAACATAGCTAGAAAAATATAAAGAAATGCTATTCTAAACTGAGCTAAAGAGTATGGAAGAAGGGATTATCTTTTGTGAAGAAAAAGTTTGCTATTTATAGGTGTTTTTCAACACCTTTGGTCGGGTACCCGACCGGGTCAAGTACTCACCCGACCGGGTCCGGTCAAAATCAGATATTTCCCCACGTTCGGGTGATCTTTGGCATGTTAAAGTGTCCGGGTCAAGTCAGACCCGACCGGGTCAAGTAAGGGACCCGACCGGGTGAGTGCAAAAATTGGATTTTCTTCACGTTCGGGTGATCTTTGCACACCGGGTTGTCCCCGGTCACTTCTCACCCGACCGAGTGAGGTTGTGGGCCCGACCGGGCCATGCACTTTCTTTGCATTTTCGTTTTTCACTTTTTACCCAACCGGGTCAAGTGTTATACCCGGTCGGGTATTTGTTCCTGGGCAGCCAAATCTTCTTTTTCTTCACTTCAAAGTCTTCCTTTCCAACACCACAAATCCTAACTAAACTTTACAACTTACAAATAAAGACTAAAATACAATTACAACTGAAATCACATAAATGTTTACAAACTAAATAAAACGTCAAACAATTAACATAAATCAAACATAAAAACATGTAATTATGCACTACTAATTAGTGTGCATCAACCATCTTCTGGTATCTCTCTTTGTCTGGAGCAAATAGAGTTCTGGCTTGATCACGATGGACTTTGCACAGTTCCTCTATGTCCAGTAGCTGTTCTTTTGTCTTTGTATCAGCCCATTGAAGTTCATCAATATTGGAAGAGATTGTTTCAATAGCTTTTCCCTGAGCTGTCAGAGTCTGATGAAATGTGAAGAGGGTCTTATGGATACCTTCCACTTCCCTTGACAGTGTATCTGTTTTAGCAGTTGAGGAGGCCATGAAGTCGTTGAGAGATGTTGTCAGATTCTCAAAGCGATCTGAGATAAACTGCATCCCAGAGTTGAGATTATCATTCACATGAGCAAGGTGCTCATAATGCTTGTCATTGATCTGTATCAACTTGTTCATACCATGGAGGAGTTGGCCACCAAAGTCTTCAGCAGCTTCAACGAACTTGTTGAAAGGAATTTGATTCTCTTGTCCATCAGATGGAGGCATCTCTAGACCTCTTCCCTTAGGCAAGGGTTGATGTTCTTGGACAGAGGAGAGAGATTCAACACGAAGTTCATGCTCAAGCTGAGTCAGAGGTGGGATCTTCTGCTTCTTCGAAGTAGCTTTGTAGGACTTGCTGATCATGAATCCATCCATGTCAGAAGAGTCCTCAGAAGAGGAGTAGATTGCTATCCTGTTTCTGACAACCTTCTTCTTCGTCCTTAGGGAGGGATTGGGGGCAGTAGAGTGCCTAGAATACCCTTGTGGTGCAGAGATGGGGGATATGGTTGTAGGTTCAGAATCCCTAAGAAACCATACAGGTTTAAGCTTCTCTGCAGGTTGGTGTGGAGGAGGTGATTCTGGTGGAGGGGTTTGATGTTCAGATTCGGAAGATGAAGAGGATTTATGTTGGGGTGTTGTTGTTGAAGAGATGATCTGTTGGGTTTGGTATTGGACAATTTGTCTTTGAGAGGATGGGGGAGGGGATGGGGATCTGTTCTTTGGGGGAGAGAACGGTTTGCAGGGTGAAAGAGGTGGGGATTTGGAGTTTGAGGGTTTCTGGGGTGTAGGGGTTTTCTGTGGAGAAGAGGGTTTCTGATGAGGTGAGGAGGTGTTCTGTTTAGAGATGGTTTTCTATGAGGGTGAGGGGGATTTCTGTTGAGGTTGGGGTGAAGTGATTTTAGGAGAGGGAGGGGGAGAAGGAATGATTGTGGGAATTACCTCTAGTACAGTTTCAGTGAACAGAGATTCCCTCCATTCTTTGATGAGCTTCTCCATGACCAAGGGTAGGTCATTTGCAGTGGAGGGTTCACCTTCTCCATGTGCACTATGTCGAAACTTGATCATTGACTCCTTCCTCTTCTTCTCAACCAACCAAGCATCAAAATCATCCAACTCATGTTCTTGAAGAGCCTTTACATGGTCTTCTGGTGAATTTCTGAACAGAGGTGCTTTTCCTTGGAGTTTCTCCTTCTTTTTCAGTAGGACAGAAAGAAGAAAATCCTTGTTTAGGCATTGTTCCACATCATATGTGTCAGCCCATCTGAGTACTTCTTCTTCCTCAGAGATGAAGTAAAACAAGTTCTTAAGGAGCTCAGTGAGAGGTCCCACTCTCCACTTTCTCCATGCGAGAACCCTGATGAATTCCCTATCAAGGGCAGAGAAGTTGTTCAGTAGGGGTTCTACAGGGCTTGAAATTCTGCTATCTTCTTGGTGTTCTGGTGAAGAAACCACCAGAGGTTGATCATTTGTAGAGGCAGGAGGAGAGGAGTGTGGTTCCCCCTGAGTAGTGGCATCCTGCACTACTACTTCTTCTTCTGAGTCACTTGACTCAAAGACAATCCTCTTGCCTTGCCAAGCATTTCTGTTGGTTGGGGCAAAGGTGACAGAATCCTCCAGCTTCTCCTGAGCTGCAGATGTCATAATCTTGGCCTTCTTTGCAACTGGTGCAGCAGAGGGGGTGCTTTCTGTAGAGATAGGGGAAGGTACCTTTCTCTTTAGGACAGATTTCTTTGCCACCAGCTTGTGGACTTTGATAGGTGTGGTCTTCTTCTTGGGAACCTTCTTGACCACCTTCTTCACCAAAGGCATTTCTTCTTCAGAATCCGAAGGAGTAGGAGGTTTCTGTTGCTTCTTGGTGACTTTCTTTGGCTGAACCACCTTCTGTTGTTGCCTTTTTCTGTTGAACTCAAGAGTTCTGAGCCTTTTCTGCTCTGCTTTGAGAGCAACCTTCCTGTCATTGGAGGTGTTGAGGAAGAGAAACTTGGTGTAGTCTGCCTCAATAGGGTTTCTCAGCCCTATCCTTGCCTTGAGCAAGGTTTCAGAGATTAAGAGACCATAACCCATGGGGGTTTTGAACAGTCCGGTCTCCTTGTCTTTCTTCTTGATGAATTCAACAAGGGATTTGACAATTACCTGTCCCCAGTTGATGTTCATCCCATGATGAACTGCAAAGACAGCTTTTGCATTGAGTACATTCATTTCATTGGTGGAGGTGCTCTTGCTCCAGACACACCTATGCAGGATGTTCACCAACTTCTCATAGTCGCTCAGAAGTAGGTTCTTCTTCATGTACAGTTTTGGAACTCTACCCACTTCAGGTCGGCAGTAGAGTTGGACAAAGTTGTCCACAATGACCTTGACACTGTCCAGAGTTAAGAAACCTTCAGTTTCTTCTTCCTGAGTTTCCTCCACTACGCCAAACAGGGCGTTGAGATCTTCAGGGGTGAGGGTTATGTTCTCCCCATTGACATTTGACCGAATGGTCTCCGCTTCGTATGTAGCGTTGAGATAAAACTCTGCTACGTCTCTTGTGCTGTAGGAATCAAAGTGATATCCTACCACTTTGTTCAGTTGAGAGTCCTCCATTCCTTTGATGATTTTCATCATCGTTTCGTGGTTTGCAGCGAGTTCAGGGAGTGCGGAGAGGTCGCAGTTCATCCCTGTGTAGATGTTTGAAACTAGGGTGTTGATTTCCTCCTTGGTGAGGTCATTAATGTTGATGAAAGCCATTTGAGCAGAAAAATATTGCAGAGAGCTTGAGAGCTATGGAGGTTTGAGAGTTTGAGAGTAATGAAAGCAGTAACGGTTTAGGTTTGCGAAAGGGGAATTTATGAGTTTGGGTTAGTGGACGCTTGGAATTATTTACGGTTCCAAGATACCAATAAATGTAAAAAGGGGCGCAGTAAATATTTTGCGGCTGGATATCGTTTTAAGGGTAAAAGGGTAAAAGACCTTTAAAATTTTACTAGGTCACCCGGATTTCAGAATTTTCTAAGTCCACAACCTTCTGTTGGACATAAGAGGAGGTTTTCTGTAGAAAGGGTTTCTGTTGTAGAGGTGTTCTGCCAGTGGTAGAGAACAGAAGGGGTTAACAGAGGGGGTTCTCAATAGGTACTCTGTTAACAGGAATTTAGCAACAGAGAGCCTTTCTTTTCAACTGTCCCTTGGAATCTCATCCATCATTCCCAATTCCTCTCTTAGTTTGTTGAACCTAGCCTCAGGAAGAGGCTTTGTCAGGATATCTGCAAGCTGGTCTTCTGTTGGCACATGTTCCATGCAAATGTGCTTCTTTTCAACATGATCTCTGATGAAGTGATGTCTGATCTCAATGTGCTTTGTCCTGGAATGAAGAACTGGATTCTGAGTGATAGCAATGGCACTGGTGTTGTCACACAAGGGACAATGTGTCATACCAGGCTCTGGGAGCTTGCTTAAGACCATAGAGGGCCTTTTTAAGCTTGTAGACACAAGAGGAGTGAGTTGGAATGACAAAACCTGGTGGTTGTTCCACATAAACTTCTTCTTCAAGATCTCCATTTAGAAATGCACTCTTGACATCCATCTGGTAGACCTTGATGTTGTTGTAGGCAGCATAAGCTAGAAAGATTCTGATGGCTTCAAGTCTGGCAACTGGTGCAAAAGTCTCATCAAAATCTATTCCTTCTTCTTGACAATATCCTTTAGCTACCAGCCTTGCTTTATTCCTTACAATGTTGCCATCTTCATCTACTTTGTTCTTGAATACCCATTTGGTTCCAATGACATTCTGGTGCTTTGGCCTAGGAACAAGTTCTCATACTTTGTTCCTTTCAAACTGAGTAAGCTCTTCTTGCATAGCATTGATCCAATCTGAGTCTGCAAGAGCTTCTTCAACAGTCATAGGTTCCATTTGAGATATATAGCAGGCAAACATTGTTTCTCTTCTTGATGTGGATCTGGTTTGAACTCCACTTCTGATTTGACCAATTACTTGGTTAGGGGGATGATCTCTTAACCATGTTAGGTCAGGTTCTGTCAGCTGCTGTCTTGGTCTCTCTGGTTCCTCATCTTCAGAGTCTTCATCTTCATTTAACAGAAGGGGGGTTTGGTGCAGGTGTTGGAAATGCAGGGTTGTCTGCTACCTCTTCTGTTGGTTCTGTCTTCTATGCTGGTGTTCTGTCTTCTATGCTGACTTTCTTGAGGATCTCCGTTACCTCTTTAACAGAGATGCTTTCATCAAACTTCACATGTATAGATTCTTCAACATGTAGGGTCCTTCTGTTGAGTACTCTATAGGCTTTACTAGTGTTTGAATAGCCTATAAAGACTCCTTCATCAGCCTTCTCTTGAAAGACTTTCAGATGCTCCTTTCCATTGTTAAGAATGTAGCACTTGCATCCAAATACATGAAAGTAGCTGAAGTTAGGTTTTCTTCCCTTCCAGAGTTCATAAGGGGTCTTCTGGTGATTCTTGTTGATCATGCTTCTGTTCTGAGTATAGCATGCAGTGTTGATTGCTTCAGCCCAATATCTCATAGGCAATCCAGATTCTGCAATCATTGTTCTTGCAGCTTCTTTTAAAGTTCTGTTCCTTCTTTCTGCTACGCCATTCTGTTGAGGGGTTCTGGCGGCAGAAAGTTGATGAAAGATCTCAAGCAATGGGTTTGAAGGAATTCTTCAGGTCCAAATAAATCCATGTGAATCAGATTTAGAGGACTTGTAGAAAGATCTCCAGCAATGGGTTTGAAGGAATTCTTCACTTGTTTGCCCTTCTGGCATGCACTGCAGAGGGTCTCCTTCTTGTATACAATGTCTGGTAGCCCTTCTACAATGTGTTCTCTGGCCAGTTTGTTGATTGTTTTGAAGTTCAAATGGTTAAGCTTCTTGTGCCAGTCCCAGCTTAGTTTTGAATCTCCCTTAGCTATCAGGCAAACTCCATCCTTTGCAGTATTCCAATCAACTACATAGATGTTCTTCTTTCTTGATGCTGTAAGAACCACTTCCTTTGTTGTCTCATGCTTCACATAGCAGAAGTCTTTGTGAATTCAACAGTGTAGCCTTTGTCACAGAATTGGCTAGCACTTAGCAAGTTGAACTTCAGTCCTTTGACATAAGAGACATCATCAATGACTATCTGGTTCCTGATCAGCTTTCCTCTTCCTTTTGTTTGACCTTCTTTGTCATTACCTCCAAAGGTAACTCTAGGTCCTTTGCATTTCTGGAACTCTGTTAGGCAACTTCTGTCACCTGTCATGTGCCTGGAGCATCCACTATCAATAAACCATTCTTGTTCATAGATAGCTCCAGCACACAGTTCCTGCAAGATCAAAAGAAAGGTTTAGGTACCCAAGCAATGCTGGGTCCTGGGGGGTCATGGAGTCTGGGTAGTTGGTACCATTTTGGTCTCATCAAGTGAAACCTTGGTGGGTGGTACCCATTGTCCACCGGGTAGTTATAGTAAACTGAAGTGTGATTCACTTTGGGCAGATGCTTGTGAGGGTCATGCTTCCTGTTTACATACTTTTGCATAGCTTTCTTTGTTGGAAAGAAGTCCCATATACTATCAAGATCAGAGGGACGGTTAGCTTTGGGCTTCTGAAGTTGACCAGCCAACCTCTTCTGCCTAAAGTTAACTTTCTCTTGATATTTGCCCTTCTGGTGATCATTTCTGGCACGATTGACATGAGGTTGTCTGTCAATGAATGGTCTTTTATTTTTGTTATCTTGAAAACCTTTTCTGTTGAACCTTTATCTTTCCCTTTTCTGGTCTGATTTCCTCATGAACAACCTTGGTGCCAGATACACCAGCTTGACAGATGGGGCTAGAAATCAGTGGCACTATGACCTTATCTGCCTTTGCAACACTGGTGCTAGGCATTACAGAAGGCTCACCTGATTCTGTTGAGCCATAACCAAGACCAAAGCCAGTGCCAATCTGTTGATCAAGTACAATCTTTTCCATGGAAGACTGGGCCTTCTGGTAAGCTTTGTACTTAATCTCGAGAGGCTCTATTTCTCTTATTCTCTTGAGAAGAGAAACATTTTCAGTCTCCAGTTGATCTCTTTCCTTAATTAGAAGATTGATTTTGATCTCAACCTCCTTCTTTAGGTCAAGAATCTCAGCTTTTAACTTACTGTTTTCTTCTGTTACAGAGGAATAAGTGGATTGTATGGCCTTAAACTCTTCCCAAAATTCTGACATTGAATCAGAATCAAAAGCTAAGCCTACCGAAGAAAAACTAGATTCAGAAGTAGAGGTTACCTCATCATCAGAATGAGCCATGAGGCAAAGGTCTTCTATCTCAGTATCAAGGCAACAGAAGGCCTCATCAGAATCTGAGTCAGAACTGGATTCTGTTTCTGACAGAGGGTCTTTCTCTAGCTGTTCTGTCACAAGTGCCTTTCTCCTTCTGGAGTTGTCTTCGTACTTCTTCTTTTCTCCATCTTGTCCTTGTTTCTTGGACACCCTTGGATGGGGACAGTCAGCCTTGAAGTGACCAGGTTGTCTGCAATTGTAACAGAGAAGCTCACCACTGCTTTCTGTTGTTTTAACCTTCTGGTATGGCTTTCTGTTGAAAGATGGGCTCCTTCCATCTTTGGGATTCTTCATAAACTTTTTGAATCTCCTGGCAAAGGCAGCCATATATTCGTCAGATAAAAGTACTGAAGGGTCAAAATCATTTACCTTTGATGTGCTGGCAGTGAGGGCTGTAGTGGTCCTCTCTTCTGGTACATCTTCCTTTTCTTCAGTCATTTCAAACTCATGAGCTTTGAGATCTGAAATGAGCTTATCAGTGGGATAAGTCTTTGCTGGCTTGGACAGCAACCACCTTCATCTTCCATGCTGAGGGCAGTCCCCTCAACACCTTCAGGTTGATCTCCTTAGTGGTGAGTTCCTTACCAAGCTCAGAGATCTCTCCATTGAGAGTGAGGAGCCTGTCATACATCTTGGAGATGCTTTCACCAGGGAGAAGTTTGAAGTCATCAAACTTCTTGTTGGCTATAGTCAGTTTGTTGTCCTTCTCTTGCTCATCACCAGCTCCAATGAGCTCAAGAGTATCCCAGATTTCCTTTGCAGTTTTGCACTTCTTTATTCTGTTGAAGTACCTATCATCAATGGGCTTGTAGAGGATGTCCTTAGCAATATTGTCTAGGTTGTACTTTCTCCTCTCTTCAGTGGTCCATTCTGACTTGGCTTTACTGATCATCTGGGGTCTGGTGTTGTCAATAGCATGCTCAGGATTGACCTTCTGGAAGCTTGTGAAAGGGCCAATATCTAGAACTTCCCACATCTCATCATGCAGGGCACAGAGATGTGCTTTCATCCGGATCCTCCAGTCATCAAACTTCAGATCTGAGAACATAAGATTCTTGGACAAGGAGTGATCCATTATATCAGATAGAAATGAGGTCAAACAGAAAAATAAGTGGATCTTTGTTCAGCAAATAACCTAAGAGATTATTAGAACAAGGAGGCTCTGATACCACTTGTTGGTCCCGGTTATACTGGATACAGTCTAGAGGGGGGGGTGAATAGATTGTATTGGTTTTTAGCTTTTTAAACTAGGTACCGGATTTTACAGAATAGCCTGTTCTGTTGACAGAACAAACTGGCAGCGGATGGGGTTCTGGTAGGGGGTTCTGTTGATTTAGCCTCAGAGAAGCAAAGGCAATAGGCCTTCTGTTACTCGTAGGACAAGTTCTGTTGAACACAGATACCAAGTTTGAGGAGTTAGACAGTTCTATCTAAGTGCAAATATTAAAGCAGTAAGTAAATGACACCAGTGATTTTTATAGTGGTTCAAGGAACAACTCGTTCCTCTAATCCACTGTTCCACTAAGCTTGTAAAAACGACAGTTTACAACGCCTTAGTCCTAGCACTTAAGAAGCTCTCCACGTCTTCTTCAAGCCTAGATGTCTCCTGGGATGCACTGCCTGGCTTCCTTTAAGACTGGTCCTTTCACTGAGCTTCCTGGAAGTATCACCACTTCACTACTCCAGTTACTTGGACGTCCTTCTTGTAGCAAGAAGAGTTTCTGTTGAAACAGAGGTTCCTCCAACTAGCTTCGTTACAAAGGATTTGTATGTGATGAGCTTGAAGAGTTGAAGAACACTTGGAACTTTGCTTGAGTTGGAAAAAGTATTTTTCCAACTTCTGCCTTCTCTTGTAGAAGATGATGAAGTGTTAATCTCAAGGAGGCTTTTTGCTTTTAGGCGTTTGAATTTCTTGTATGAAGAGTTGTAGCAATGGTTAGCAAAAATTGCAAAGTTATCCGGTTGTTCTTCATAGTGTATCTTTTATACTGAGGTTGTCTTCCCGTTGGAGGAGTAGGAGGACAACTGCATTTAATGCGCGAGCAGTTGACTTGACCAGTAGGACCCGGTAAAGTTGGCGGGTTACTATTTTGGGATAAAGTAATCCTGTCATTGCGGCCAATCATCTGCAATTACTCCACGGAGCATGGGGAGCATTAAATGAGCATTTAATGCGAGCATTGTAGCTTTTCCGTTCAATACTCCTAGCCGTTGAAGGAATCTTTCAGTTGATTTCCCGGCTTTGTGGAATTCTTCCAAGTGTCAGGCCTTCTTGTGTCTTTAGCAGAGAACTGGTCAGAGAAGGTCTTGAGCACTTCTGTTGATAATAGCTTACAGAGAACCAGGAGGGTTTCTGTCAAACTAAAGGCTAACAGAGACCCTGAGGTTTTCTGTTCCTTGACAGAGAACCAAAGATCTTCTGGTAGGGAGGCCTTCTGAAAGTCGATTATGCTAAGAACTTTACAAAGGAAAATTCTAATACATAATTTCTAAAAGGGGTACTTTAAAGTCCTAATTAATATAGCATCATCAAAATCTAATTACAAATATTCCTTACATATGGGTATAGGGTTGAATAGGGAAGTGAGGAGATGAAGAAAGTGAGGTTTTTAGTGGATTTGGTTAAGAAAATGGGGGGATTCGAAGGTTGGGGTGTTTGAAAATGGTGGAATTTGGGTATTTTGGTGTTGGGAGGAAGAAGAAGTGGGAGGGGAAGGGGGTGAGCCCGACCTGGTATACTGTGTTTTGCCGTTCGCCCGGTCGGGTGGGGTAGTTTACCCGGTCGGGTGTACCTTATTTACCCGAGGCAGAATGTTTTTGTTGGGTGGCCCGGCCAGGTGAAGTGGTCTACCCGGTCGGGTGTAAACTGTTCACCCGAGGCAGAAAGGTGTAGCTAGGTTGCCCGGCCGGGTGTAAAAGTCTACCCGGTCGGGCGCAAAATTATTTTTTTTTGTTTTTCTCTCGCCTCGCCCGGGTGGTTGCCCGGGTGTTTAGTTTTTAGAAGTAACCCGACCGGGTTAGGGTTTATACCCGGCCGGGTCCAATCCCAGTTCATTTTTTTTTTGTTTTTTTTTAACACACACTACTGAAAAAATTTAAAAATAAAAAAGAAGAAATTGGGTTGCCTCCTAAGAAGTGCTTGATTTAATGTCGCGGCACGACGTTATATATATATATATATATATATATATATATATATATATATATATATATATATATATATATATTCTTTTATGTGGGATCGTGAACGTCCCTTGTTTCATTTTTCTTTTTCGGCCTTCTCCAGTAAGGCCGGGATTTCTTCTCTGGTATCACTTCAATCCCAGGTGGGATCCATTCTCCTTTTGAAAATTTGAAAAATTCTTCTTTTTCAAAAAGTTTGATTTTCTCATATTTTTTCTCAACAAAAATATTCGGGGTTTGTGGTTCACAAACTTTTAGAGAACAAAGAGATTGGTCCTCAATCTGTTTTTTCGTAGAATCAAAAATGTTGAATTCTACCTTTTGATCATCAAACTCTAAAGTTACTGAACCATTAGACACGTCTATTTTTGTTTTTGCAGTTTTTAGAAAAGGCCTACCCAAGAGGATGAGTGTAGTTTGGTTATCATCTCCCATTTCCAGAACATAAAAATCAACAGGGAAAATCAAATTTTCTACTTCTACTAGCACATCTTCTACTACACCCTTCGGGTAAGTATTAGACCGATCTGCTAGTTGAATCACTACACCAGTTTGATGTAGTGGGCCGAGTTGTAAGGATTTATATAAGGAATAAGGAATGACATTTATTGACGCTCCTAAATCCAACAAGGCCTTAGAAAATAAGGTATCCCCTATTTTGCAAGGAATAGTGAACATGTCTGGATCGCTACATTTCTCGGGAAGTTTCTTTTTAAAAATGGCCGAGACACGTTCACTCACTTCAACTTTTTGTTTCCCTTCCAGTTTATTTTTCTTTTTCATTGTGCATAGTTCCTTTAAGAACTTTGCATAACGGGGAACACTGTTGATCAGTTTGAAGAGTGGGATGTTTACCTCAGAATTGACGAATGTTTCGTAGATGTCCCGATCATTCTTCAGCTTCCTCGTGTCTTTCAATGCCTCAGGGAATGGAGGGAGTGGTTCATATGATGACAGTGGAGGAAATTCAGTCTTCGTTGGCTTCTCTTCTTCTTGTTGAAAGCCTTCTAGAAGATCAACCTCTTGCTTCTCCTCCTCAACTTCCCGTGGTTGCAATTCTTTACCGTTCCTCAACATGATTGCATTGACATGTTGTCTTGGGTTTTGCTCAGTTTGGGAGGGGAGCCTACCCGAATCTTTTGCTTCAAGTCGACTTACGGCATTTGAAATTTGGCTAACTTGAGTTTCCAAATTTTGAATGCTCGACTTGGTTTCATGTTGGAATTGCATCATGGTTTGTTGGAATTGCCCCATGCTTTGCTGCATTGTTCCCATATTAACGGCCAGCGCTCGAATCATGTCTTCGGTGGACATACTCGAGTTCGATGTTTGGCCTTGTGGTTTGTATTGTTGAGGAGGAGGATTTGTTTGAGAATTTCCGTACCTTAAATTCGGATGATCCCTCCATCCCGGGTTGTAAGTATTTCCTTGAGGATCGTACCTCCTTTGACCTTGGAACCCCAAAGCATTGACTTGCTCGGAGTTCTCTTCTTGTAGTGTCGGGCAAGAATCTGTAAGATGCCCTTGCGTTGAACAGATGCCGCAGACCTTGACTTCTTGGGTTTTTGGATTTAAAAGTAAATCTTTAACCAAAGAAGTCAAGCCGGCTACTTGACTCTCCAACGAGTTGTTGGATTCCGCTGCCATGACTCGTTTCGATGATGACCTTCCGTTGTAATGTCTCGAGTTTTCGGCCAACTCCGAAATGAGGTCTCTTGCTTGAGAAGAAGTTTTGTTAACAATACCCCCTCCGCATGCCGCATTCACCATGCATCTATCTTGATCAACAAGTCCATCATAGAAGTAGAGGATGAGATCTTGTTCCGAATACCCATGATATGGGCAACTAGCACATAATTTTTTAAAGCGCTCCCAATATTCATTCAAGGTCTCATTATCTGCTTGCTCAATGTTGCTGATTTGCTTCTTGAGACTTGAAGAGATAGATGCGGGATAGTACCTGTCAAGGAAGCTCTTTTTCATTTGAGCCCATGTATTGATGCTCCCCGAGGGAAGATAGAATAGCCAATCTTTGGCAGTGTCTTTGAGGGAGAATGGGAAGGCTCTCAGTTTGATTTGTTCCTCGGACACGCCATTGGGGCACATGCTTGTGCACACAATATGGAACTCCGACAAGTGTTTATTTGGATCTTCCCCTCGTAGGCAATGGAAAGAGGGAAGTAGATGAATGAGCCCAGATTTTAGCTCGAATGTGACCCCCGTATCAAGAGTTGGAAAAGTGATACATAAGGGTTGTTGATTTAGATTCGGAGCCGTGAGCTCCCTCAACGTTCTTGTTTCAAGAGCCATGTGGAAGGACTCTTCGGATTCGCTAGAATGAGAACTAGCACTTGATGATTCCTCCGAAGAAGTATTCGGAAATAGATTCCTGAACCTCTCGAAGGGTTGTTCTGTTTCGGGTTTTGTTTGGTAGGTGATTTGGTTTATAGATCGGTGTTTAACCATATACTCAAACAAAGCTCAGCCAAAATAGAAATCTTTTAAATGTTTTTTTTTTGAATTTTCTTGAAATAAAATAAAAAGAAAAATAATTGTCTTTCCCCGGCAACGGCGCCAAATTTGACGAGCACTTTGTCACGGTGCGTCAAAATAATTTCAATACTAACACTGTTGGGCCGCGGGTATGCGGTGCCAGCAACAGCCAGCCTGCCGGTGCAATCGGACCGTGTGGCGCTTCGCTTGTGCTATAAAGAGGGAGGAGCGTGCTTCACTATCAGCGATTGCTTTTAGTGTAGCGGTAAGCGCAACGATCCACAAGTGGTATCAGAGCCAAGGTCACGGGTTCGACCCCCGGCAACAGCATGCTGCGCAGTTGTAGGCTGGCAGGTGCTGGGGGGAGATTGTTGGGCCGCGGGTATGCGGTGCCAGCAACAGCCAGCCTGCCGGTGCAATCGGACCGCGTGGCGCTTCGCTTGTGCTATAAAGGGGGAGGAGCGTGCTTCACTATCAGCGATTGCTTTTAGTGTAGCGGTAAGCGCAACGATCCACAAACACTTATACGTAGTATAGCGTAGTAGAGTTCGTATCCACAGGGAAAGGAATAATTCTCTTTTTATGATACTTAGTAGATAAAAAGGGGGGATTTGGATTGAGTGATTTAATTTAATTAAGAACTAAGATGAACAACTTATATGTGTTTAATTCAAAGATAAAAAGGACTTGGCATTGCTACTTTCCACTTGTTGATATATTTTAGTCGATCATTGTCATATCTATAACTTATTCCCTCTCGAATACTCAATCAGGGAGTATATCCACTTCATCGAGGGTAGTTATTAACAACGACCGTTCATTAATAACCCTTACTATTAATCAAATATAGAACAACGCCTTATACCGATTTAATAGTAGCATTTAATCTTTCTATCTCCTTGATGAAATCAATTGAGATTGATAACCTCAACACAAGCGGTTTCGGTTTAACCAACAAAATTAATCCCTCTTAAGTTTATTAACCACGGCCGTGCATTAATAAACCGAAGTTACTTACTTGTGAAACCATCAACGATTAACCATCGGTTCGTTGATCGTTTCTAGTAATAACTAATATATGAAACAAAACTAGTTGATCCTTTAAGTAATGTTCAAAATATTAATATGAAATATGAGTAGGGATTAATTAATATTCAAGGAAGAATATTATTAAAGAAGATGAATCCTACTATAATTAATATCAAGATGTTAACTAATTGTCATCTTAGAAACACTCCCCAATATTAATATAGAGGAAGAAAATATCATTCTAACTAATGTCGAGATGTTAACTAATTGTCATCTTAGCAACACTCCTCAACATCAATATAGAGATGGTATTAAGGAAAGAACTATTAATTAATATTCAAGGAAAGAAGTTAAAAAAATAACTCACAACTTTAATAATCAACAAGCTTCAAGAGCAACACCAAGAATGGAAGTTTAGCTCCTCATTTGGAGACTAAACATAGCTAGAAAAATATAAAGAAATGATATTCTAAACTGAGCTAAAGAGTATGGAAGAATGGATTCTTTTTAGAGGAGAAAAGGAGTGCTATTTATAGGTGTTTTTCAACACCTTTGGCCGGGTACCCGACCGGGTATACGTACATACCCGACCGGGTACCGGTCAACATCATATAATCTTCCATGTTTTTGTGTTCCAGCACGTTAAATTGTCCCGGGTCAAGTCAGACCCGACCGGGTCAAGTAAGGGACCCGACCGGGTTTGGTCTAAATCAGATTTTTCCAAATCTTTGTGATCTTCAGCATGTTCTGGTGTTCCGGGTCATATCTGACCCGACCGGGCCGAGTACGGGACCCGACCGGATCTTACTTTTTCTTCTTAGATCCGGTCTTCAACTGAACCGACCGGGTTCAAGGTCTGACCCGGTCGGGTTTTTGTGCTCCTGGGTATTTTTGTCTTCAGTTTTTCTCCCCTTTTCCTTGCTACAAACCATATCACTATTCTATAACTACGAAAAGAAAGAGAAAGCAATTACAAACAAAATAAAACAAGTACTTACAAACTAACTAAAAGCGATGGAAAGTCCACACCCAATCAACATAAAAACATACATTTATGCACTATAAACTAGTGCATATCAACTACATGCGTAAATTAAGTCACACTTTGGGAAGATAATTACTTCGTCATATTTTAGAATTTTGATAATGTTTTATACCGATCTGTTTGATCAATTTCTTTAACTAATAATGCTTCGTGCATACATGCAGAAGCAAACATATTGTTCTTGGACTCTCCAATCGGTGTAGGCTTCTCATATACAAATACAAGTACTGACTATGTGAAGTTAGGAGATAAACTTGCTAGTATGTATTTCTTTCCTGCAATATACTGCATATGTAATTATACTGGATGGTACTAATCATTTATTAATAATCTTTTCTGGGGAAACTAATTAAAGAGTTTATCTAATCCTTGTATATACACGTTTCTATGACTATGTTAATATACATACATGTATAGCAAACGATGCGTACACGTTCCTAAACAATTGGTTCAAGAAGTTCCCAACTTACAGAAACCAATCCTTCTATATAGCTGGGGAGAGTTATGCAGGTACATAATTATTTAATTTAATTCAATTATTTAGTGTAATACTTGTACCTGATAAATATCAAATATGATATGATTTCATGATGTTTTGAGCTGACCATCACAGGGAAATATATACCTGAGCTGGCTGACCTCATTGTTGGCAAAAATAAAGACCCTTCTAATACTCTTCCCATTCATCTCAAAGGAATAATGGTATTAATATTCACTCTCTCTAGCCTAAGTTATACTCCCTCCGTCCCATTTTACTTAATCAAACTTGACTTTTCAAGTCAATGACATCTAACTTTGACAGATTATATGTTTATATATAGAAAATATTAATAATATGAAAATTATATGAACATGTTCTTTGTTAAAAATACTAGCTACTACCTCCGTTCCCATTTTAACTTCCAAATGGGTTTGGCACAAAGTTTAAGATAGTGGATATTGTGTGGTGGAGAGTTGTGCATATGAGAGGGAAATGTGTAAGAAATGTTGTGAACCACAAATTCTTTACCAAAAAGGGAAAGTGGAAGTTTTAATTGGAACAGACGAAAAAGGAAAATTGGAAATTTATTTAGGAACGGAGGGAGTATCATAAAAGTATAAAATTATTAAATTTTGCATAAATATATTGGTTTAAATAATCGGTCAAAGTTTACCACCATTGACTGGAAAAGTCAAAGTTAACTACTACCTCCGTTCCTATTAAAACTTCCAAATAGGTTTGGCACATAGTTTAAGATAGTGGATATTGTGTGGTGGATAGTTGTGCAGAGGAGAGAGAAATGTGTAAGAAATGTTGTGAACCATAAATTCTTTACTAAAAAGGGAAAGTGCAAGTTTTAATTGGAACAGATGAAAAAGAAAAGTTGAAAGTTTATTTAGGAACGGAGGGAGTAACTAAATTGGGGCGGAGAGAGTACAAAACTTTCTTTTAGGCCTTTTCAAAATTATGTCGGACTCTTTTAAGATGATCAATATACTGTTCATCATATAATCCATGAAACTCGATTTTACCTTCAATAATCATGCCAGAGATGTTGGGATTGACCAATACAAAGAATTTCTTTGGATAAGTTTTTATAGGAATATTTATACACTAACGTTAAGAGCTTTTTCTAAATTTGGGGTTTGTCTAGGCCTAACATGGCCCTCTACTCTACCCCTCAGAGTAAATATATACCCACCGAGTGGCACATACTTTTAATTTAAACAAAATATTGCATAAGATAGCTAGGAGAAAAGCATGGACAAAGTTTTTAAATAGACCAACGAAGAGTCCTGTACAACATAATCCTATTTGAGAAATAATACGGGAAGAAAACAATATAATCCTATTTGAGAAATTATTTTACATTTTCTTCACATTTAGAGAATTGTCATATAACTTATAACTCGTGGTTAGTTAATCTATCAAATTAATTTTGTACTAAATAACATGTCATAGCATGCATACATGCAGATGGGAAACCCTGAAACATCAAATTTAGAGGACTGGAGGGGTATAGTGGATTATGTTTGGAGCCATGCTATAATCTCAGATGAAACCTACAAAATACTGAAAGATAATTGTGATTATAATAGCTCTGATTTGTGGAGCAATAAGACCTGTGGTGATGCTTTAGATGAAATGTATAAGCAGTACAATGAGATAGATATGTACAGCATCTATACACCCAAATGCTTAAAGAGTGTCAATTCATCGTCCCAAGTCACTTTCACCACTTCATCATCATCGCCCAAGAAGGTACGATATACTTACATCCATATGTATTTAATACACCCTCTCCTCTGTCACATTTTAATTGTCTTACTTTTCTTACGAAATGAATATCGAGCCCGTTTGGTATTATAAATTATATTTTGGAAAAAGATTGCTAATTAAACTCTTTTCATTTTAAATATTTAAAATCTATTTTTTTTTATTTTTTTACTAAAAAGGAATGAACTATATGAATAGTCAAACATGTTCATCGACAGAAGTCAATATTGAACCGTTGCAACTAAAAAAGAACAAATGAAATATATTACTATTGAAAATGAATTTTCCAGGTGCCAACACGACGATATGGGGGCAGATTTGACCCATGTCTAGATGATTACACCACTTCTTATTACAATAGAGGAGACGTTCAGAAGGCCCTCCATGCAAGTGATGGTCTACATGTTAAGAAGTGGAGTATCTGCAAGTACGTAATAATTTAATACACATGCATATGCAAAGCCCGTGACATCCGTGACAAAAATCCGTGATAAACGGTTTTTGCGTAGTGCATGCATATTATTATCTACAGTATACCATCTGCACTAATTACAAATTTACAACATGCATGCATAGTCACTCGATCATCCAAACTTGGGATTGGGAACAATCACAAGAATCTGTTCTACCCATATATCGAAACCTCATGGCAGCAGGAATTAAAATATGGGTGTACAGGTAAATAAATACATTTATGACGTACTACGTACTATATATATATGCATAACATTTCTTTTACAAATGTATAGCTGATAAATAAAAATGTTTGTCCGAATTAATTAAGAGTTCTAATATGTTATGCGTAGTGATACATATAGTCTTTGAGTAGTAGCGTGTTCAGGTGATTTTATTTGAAGGGTGAGTTTTAGTAATACGTAGTACTCCTAATTTCTTGGTTGGTAAAATTTCCCATTTGGAGAAAAAATATTAATGGGCCTATTTTGTCAAATTATGTCATTTATAAAAGAAATTTGGGTGAATTATGTAACTATAACTAATTTAAGTTGCAAATGAAAATATGTACAAAGACGAGATCAATTTATATTATGTATTTGCAAGAATATTTGTAATTATATAATGCTTTGTAGGAGCGATTTTTTTTAACAATTCAAAGATATTAGGAGGGATTCCAATCATCTATCATCTATTATATTCGGGAAAAACATGTGAAAAATTCCACTACACTATCACACATTATAATAACACTAGTTTCATAATATATTAATACAACCCCGTAAACACGCTTATATATATATAAGATGATGAACCGGTTGAGTCACACAAAATGAGTGAATTGTGGGAATTTAATTATGAATGACAAGGGAAAGGTAGAATAGGAAGAGTTAGTCCTATTTTGGGAATTTTAACTTTAAGCTCCTATGTTGCAATTTTTCTTTTATTTAGTTCTATTTAGGGAAATCTCCATTTTTTTAAAATAAAAAAACTAATGTTAGTAATTAGCACACAATATATAATAAACTAATAAATTTTCATCTTAACATTAAAAATAGGAAAATAAAACATTAATACCTAAAATATTTTATAATAAACAAATTAAAAATAAAAAATCTAAAAAAAACTTAAAAAAACCTAAAGTTAAAAAAAATGTTGTATACCTAAAATATTTTTTTTAAATATTTTATAAATCTTCAAACCTACTTTGCACTTGACAAAGTCCATCGCTTACATTTTCAAACAATAGTTAGGTTACTCATTTCTGTTATTCTTCTTTTCCCGCAACCATGCATATCATCGATCTGCCAATCGTTGCTTCTACTTGCTTTTCTCCTTCTTTCTTTTTCTTTTTTCTTTAACAACCATTTTACTTTACTTAATACGAAGTATAAGAAAATGTATAATATAAAATGTTATTTTATAAAATAACATAAAAAAAAGGAGTTAAGATGAAAATTTATTAGTTTATTATATATTGTGTGCTAATTACTAACATGAGTTTTTTTATTTTAAAAGAAAGGAGATTTCCCTAAATAGGACTACTAAATAAAAGAAATTTTGCAACAATAGGAGCTTAAAGTTAAAATTCCCAAAATAGGACTAACTCCTCCTATTCTACCCTTTCCCTTGTCATTCATAATAGGATTTTTAAAATAATAATAATAAAACATAAAAAATTTAAAATAAAAAAAACGTAATGTAAAAATAAAATAGAAAACATACATGCCTCAAGAACTATCTCAAAAAAAAATGTAAAAAATAAATGAAAAATACATAGTTTAAATACACCAATTGTTACATTTACTGCGTGGTTAAAGTGAAAATGTATGTGTGCCCTAATATAATGTTTTTTTTGACTAATTCAGTGGAGATACTGATGGAAGACTCCCTGTATTATCTACAAGATACAGCATAGGTGTATTGCGTCTTCCCATTACCAAACCATGGACACCTTGGTACTATGAAAAACAGGTATGTAATATAAATAGGGTTCTTCTCATTAATAAAGTTTGAACTATTCATGAAAACAGTTCCCATATTATATGCGTATGGGTACGTTATTCTTCATAAATTTTTATGCATTCCAACCTTATTTATTTTGATTATTATACAATCCAACGAACGAAATCATAAGTAATGTGTTTGGTGAAACAATCAAGTGATGAAACCGATAATCTTAATAACATATGGTCACCAAACAAGTAATAAATGCCCTTAGTCTTTAGATAGGATCTACAGCTATGATTTAGGGGGGCTGGATCTACTTCTTAAAACTGCTTCTGTTCTTTCAGGGATCAGAATCAGATATTGGAGTGTGGTTAAAAGTGAAAAAGTACTTCTGAGGACTCCAAAATGCTCCTAGAAGCAGTTTTTTAGAAGTTGGGGAGACCAACTTTTGAAAACTGATTCTGATTCTACTTCTACATTTAAAAATGAAGGAAAAGCAGAATCAATTCAAAACACCTCTTTTAAAAAATGGGTATGTTGCATTTACAAGATGGGCGGGCTTAGCCAAATGACTTTTTGTCAACTCATGGCTTGATTTCTGCCAAGTTTTCCCTAAAAAAATAGGATTCATTTAAATTCAATTTTTGGCCTTTGGAGAGTTATAATTAGTAGTCAAGATTACATTCTAGCAAAAAAAAGGTTGAATCCTGAGCATTACTTAATATTTGATGACAGGCAAACAAAATCAACAGCCTCATCAAAAGATTATTTTGATTAATTAAAAATAATGGTTCTATATGACTAAACTAAAGATGGTGGTTAAATGTGTGAAATTTTATATGCAATAATTATATTAGTTACTTTTAGTAACTATGAACATGATTGAGTTTATCCTACATATATACTGACTATATTGTTATAACAATGATATATATCTTTAGTAAGTGTTTGTTGAAAAGTTTTTCCAAGTATAACTTTTAGGAATAATTTCCCATCAATTAATTATAAAAGGCTAAATTTGAATTGTTGGATTCAGGTAAGTGGATGGGTTCAAGAGTATAAGGGGCTGACATTTGTGACGTTTAGAGGAGCTGGACATGATGTGCCTACTTTTAAACCCGCAGAGTCCCTCATCTTACTCTCCTCTTTCATTTCTGGACGTCCTCTTCCGCTCCAGCGTTATTAATTAAGTGTACTCGCCTAATCCCTTGCCTTGACTGAAATATTATACTTACCAATTTACCATAGTCAGATTTGAGTGGATCGGTAACCAAATTGAGAGTGGAAGAGTGATTATATTAAGCATATCAGAGAAAATGGCTAGAAATAAAAGAGGGGTCAATGTGCTTAGCTATGAATTTCTTTTTCTATAATAAAACATCTTTTAATCTTACATATTCAACTCTTACATTATTTACATGCTTATATCATTCTTCTTGGTGCTATCTACCTATAGCGTTATAAGATGCTAAATGGTAAGAAACTATATGTAACAATTAATTTGATGTGTCATAATAAGACGCACTGATTTGTATTCAGTGCATGTCGATACATTTTTCGACCTTGAATCACATAAACAACGACTCCTTGTATTCAGTCCGGTACTTTTACTGCTTATTCATTACTACTCCGATACTTGTACACTTACAAGTTCGATCCGATCAGACGTCCAATGTAAATGAAAGACTAAATTCCCTGAATAAGACTAAAACATGAATAAAGTTCATCAATAATACTAATTACGTTTTGTTCCTAGAAAAGGATGCTTGGGTTTTGTTATGATCTGGGAATCCATCCCAAAAGCTCAACCTGATAGGAGGAGGAGTATTACAGATCTTAATATAGCACTAATTAATTCCTTCACAAGTTTTCGGTGTGGGATTTTAACACCCCTCCTCACGACCAAATACTTTGTCTGGATCGTGCCGTCGTTCATGTTTTTTCCATCAATTCGTTATTGTTATTTTTTTTATAATCGTGTCATCATTTTTCATAAGGCGGCCCACACCATGGATTGATTTGGCTCTCATACCATGTTAAGATCGGGGTTTCATCATAAAAGATCAACCTGATAGGAGAAGTCTTACAGATCTTAATATATCACTTAATTCCTTCACAAGTTTTTGATCTCTAGTATTTATGTTGCCGGTTCCGGTCCGGTTTTCATGTTGAAGGAATTATAGTCATGTTGCCGGTTTCACTATACCATCAAATTGTATGTATGATTCTCTATATTCTCATGTTTGCGCTCCTATTGGTGAAAATTATATTGGAAAGAATATTAAGATCGCATATGTTTTTGTTGCATGCCCACCTGCCGTGAGTGTATGTGATGACGATAGTCTACTCTTTTATCTACAAACCTCAGGTTGGTTTGTGTGAGTGAGAGCATTGTTGTAAAGCTGAGAGGCTCTCTACCCAAAGAGAATATTATCTTGTAACCACAAAGAGTGAAGTTGTTAAAAGAGAAAATTATCTCTTCTATGACTAAAAGAGTATCTCTTTCCTGATATATGACTACATAAAGTTTTATTCCTAGAATGTTATCGGCACATACTCATGATCATACATGTGTTGTTTTTCTTAATTTTAATCCCAGGAATGCCCTCTTTTCATTTAATTAATGAGCTGTAATTTCCTCCTAAAATTAAGGACCGGCCAAGTACATGACATGGCTTAATACGCGATAACCGTTTAGAGTTAGTAACCGGTGTGTATTTTAATGAAATTCTCCTAAAAAGAAGGAATGGACAAACAAAAGGTGTTACTTCCATTATTTTGAATCTCAAAAACCAATTACAACTACTAGAAAAATGTCTTACAGTGACACCAAATTAGTGTCACTAACAGGCTTTTGTGACACTAAAAAAGTGCCGCTGAAAGTGGAGGCTGATGACTCTAAAAAAGTGTCACTAAAAGTGTCACTAAATTATGACACTGTAGTATCACCAAATCATGACACTATGGTATCACATCGTGTTATGACACTGTAGTATCATAAAGTTTTGTGACACTCTAGTATCATGAAAACATACACATAATACATCAATTTTAATATATATATATATATATATATATATATATATATATATATATATATAATTTAATACTAATAAGTAACTGAAATTTGAAACACTTTTATTTATATATCAAATTCTCACATAAATGTGAATGTACATACTACAGAATTCATAGGGGCATACCCCGAAACAATAATAAGTAATAAAAAAATAATAATAAGCTAACTAGTCTAACTAGAAAGCCTCAAGAGACGACTTTGCAATTAGCCACAAGAGGCCAGGATCGTCTCTTTTCAGGAACAAGCAATCCTCTCTTCTTCCCATTTCATCCGTCAAAACATCTTCTTTGAATCCAATCAACACTAGGATGTCTGACGTGCACTTGTCGTGAGGTGCACTCAAAATAATTAATCAATACAACACTAATACGTAGTATAGTGTAGTAAGGTTCGTATCCACATGAAAAGGAATACTTTTCTCTTATATAAATAGTAACAACCTATATGAGTTTAAGTTTGATTTGATTGAATTTAATTAATACTAAGATGAACAACCTATATGAGTTTGATTAATAGAGATGAGGACTTGGTTTTGCTTTTATCCACTTAATGAAATGTTCGTCGATCCCGGTTATATCTTTAACTATCTTCCTCTCGAATACTCAATCGAGGAGTATATCCAGTTCATCGAGGGTAGTTATTAATAACGAGACGCGTTCATTAATAAAACTTACTACCGAGTTAATATAGATCAAGCGTCGTATATTGGCCCGATAATAGCAATAAACTTAAGATGAAAATGATTGAGATTGATAACCTCAACACAAGCGGTTTATTGGTTTAATCAATATAATTAATTCCCCTTAGATTATTAACCATGAGACGCATGCATTAATAATCCAAGTTTTACTACCGTTGAAAGAACCGAATTAATAACAAGCGTATTAATCGATTGATTCTAGTAATAATTAATATATGAAACAAAACTAGTTGATCCTTTAAGTAATGCTCAAAATATTAATATGGAATATGAATAGGAAATAATTAATATTCAAGGAAGAAGATTAAAGAAGATAACTCACAACTTACAAATTCATTAAGCTTCAAAGTAGCAAAACCAAGATGGAAAGACTACCTAAATTACAAGAATAAAGTGTATATGAAAGAGGGGATTAAATTGGTCTCTAAAATAGGAAGGAAAGAGGTGTTTTTATAGGAGAAGTAAGATGGTTGGGTCTAAGACATAATCTGATTTTCCCATGTTCACTTGTTTTATTTGATCTCTTATGATCTCTGGGTCGAATCATATCCGATTTTTCACACATCTTTGTCCTCCATGAAGCTTCCTCTTGTCTCCAATGCTCCTTCCTTATGCTCCCAAGCTCCTTCCTCTTCTTTTCATCATGTTTTTGCTTACATGTCAAAATATCTTAATATCTTCTAATTCTTCTTTAATTTTAGAAGATAAAGATTACACCGTAATTGTACAAAAGCTAAGTAAACATAATGTAAAATCATTCTAAAATGTGGTATTTATATACTTCTAAATAGTACGCATCAATGTCCATTGCAGCTGCAGCAACGGTACAACAACAAAAATACATAACAAAAAGGCCTTCATTTAGTGCACAAATAAGAATCGAGGTAAAAGAAAATAAAAAACGAAAATGAAAGGAATGTGTAGAAAGCCGTTTATTCAACGAACCTTTGTAATTTAACATATCTCTCTTAATTATAGGATTAGCCTTCACCAGCAGCATATCATTCATTAATGTAAGAAGACTAGAGGATAATAAGTATTTCTGATGCAATAAAAAGCACAAGGCAACTGGTGTTGAGGTGTATACAATGGCAGGGTAGTTTTATTAATGATCATAGCATGTTCCACTGTTGAGGTATAGAGAAGGAAGAAGATCGACGAGAAGTTCTACCTGAGTTGACAGATTCCCAAAAGAAGACAATGGCAGGGCAGTTTCAGCATTTCCATTTGCCACATGTCCAGAGTTTGCAGGACAAACCCCATTGCCGGTACTTTCATTTTATCCGTTTCCCTTTTCCAGCCCATGTTGTGAAGTATCTTTTGCAGTTTCCTTTGAGGCTTGGGAACAATTTGTGGAAGTGCCATTTCTTTCTTTTGCCTCTGATAGTTCTATTTGGAGCTGCTGCAAACGCAAGTGCATATGTTCCATCCTGCCAAACTAAAAAAATCTAATTAATCGCCTACTGAGCTTTACTACTATAGTACTATACTAAATGAAAATTAAAAGACAAATGCGGCCTCTATGCCTGCAAAAGCAACTATTTGAAAAGGTTAATAACCTGTCTCTGAGAATCAAGACAAAGCTGATTATATTGCAAAAGTACAATTGGTGATAGTTTTACAAAATATAATGATCCAAGTGGACAATTTAGAAAGCATGAACTTTACGGTACCAAGTGGGCAACGTTTCCTTTTTGTCTTGCTGCAGAAAAATGCCCCTGAAAGTATATCCTTACCTTTCTCATCTGATTCCACTAAAAACAAAAACCTAAACATTTTTTCAACCACTCCATATTATGTATAGCAGACCAGGGAAAAAATTGACATAACAAACCTTAATCCTTGTTGGGTTTATAGCTGATTTACAATAATGGCAATATCCATGTCTGCTTTATTTGCTACAACACAACAAAATGATTCAAATATAGAGAAAAAATAATTGGAGGCCGCAAATATATACATTTATATGACAACTTCTCAAGCACCTGTTAAGTCCATTAAAGTTTATTGACAAGCCTGAAGTCTTCATATATTTTCAAAATTCAAGGCAATGAGGTTACCATGAATTAACAGTATACTTACAAAACATATACAGGTGAAAAGAATGAACACAAGTGAACACAAGTGAAAAGAATGACATCTGTAAATCAAAACTTCAAATTAAAAGGCAAATGACTAGATGACGATGTAAGCTTCAATGAAACAGAAAAAGTTAGCATTGGGGTGTCCTCAGAAATAATTTCATCACTGGACGGGATTGGGACAGGTGTAGTAACTGGATCATCGAGCGTTGGATCAGAGAGGATGTCATCATTTCCATTTCGGGCCTCATAATAGGTGACCGGTTGATGAATTTCCTCGATTACCGCCTCGTTAAGGGTGGCCATCAGGGTTTCATCTATAAGCAGTGCATCACTAGGGGCCACACAGGCATACAGTGGTCTGTGACCACCGATTTGGGACCTGAATGACTTTTTTGAACATCTGAAACAGAAAAATGCACTGAAGCAGAATGAGTATTAGCTGGATCAAGTGCCACTTTACTGTGATCAGAAACTGGCATTTCAGCTTCCAGTATAACAACATCATAGGAAACTACACGCTCAGAATCCAAAGCCACAAGAATGTGTGAATCTGCAAGTTTAACCGGGGCTGCCAGAGCAGCATTAACAGGGCTAACAACACAAACCAAGGCTGCATAAGGGGCATTCTCAATCACAGGGGCACAATGAGCACCCGTAGTTGTGATAGAGACTGCCAGGGCATCTTTGAGAGCAGATTCAGGGGCACTCACATCAATAGCAACACTCACAGAGGCACCGAAATTAGCAACATGACTATCAAAGGTATCAACATAAAAAACATCACAAGAAGTATTATCAGGGACACCTAGAACATCAAGAACAGAGGCAAAAGGGACACAAGTAGTCTCAGTTAAAGGGGCACAATAAGCACCAACAGCTGTAACTGATTCTGCCACAACACCATTGACATTGTCATAGGCACAAACATTAGTAACATCACAAGCAGAGGCACCAACCTTAGAAACAACACAATCATCACCATCAGGGGGACCATGATCAACACGAACATCAAGTACAGAGCTACCAACAATAACAATATCACTAGCAGATGCTGCAGAAGGGCCTCCTACCTCAATAGAATTTAGAGCCCTTAAATCACGTAAATGGATCGAGAGTCCCTCAAGGGAAATCCAGATGGGGGCTAGGGGGAGTCCCATTTTTTTGGAAATCAAGGTCGGACTTGAAATTGATTAGAACAATGTTCGATTGGAGCAAATTCACTAGTAAAAAACTGGCTTACAGTGACACTATTATAGTGACACTTTTTGATATAATGTTATTAGTAATACAAAAGTGTCACTATTCTCCAAAACAAATACACTAGCGACACTTTTACGGAATATAGTAACTCTTCTACTAACGGGCCGGCCTGCTAAGTCATACTCCGTATTTCAATATTGACGTTTTTTTCCCATTTCACTCTGCTTTTGAGATTAGTTTACATTATCACAGCTCTTTCCCCACTTTCTACGAACCCTAAGTACTCCTCCATCGATTTTCGGATTTCTTTGGCCCTGCCGCGCGAGACTCCATCTCCTCAACGGTGAGTCTTCTTCAGGTCGAGTGCTTCTTCTTCAACGGTTCTTGTCAAATTCCAGGTATGTACGTGGTTGGTTCTTTCTCTTCTGAGTATTCTTTGAATATGTGCGAGCGGAAAACCTGGAGTTACGAAGTGGCCGCCGCCAATGGTGATTGCTAACACCTACAGCGGTCGAGTACCTTGACCAGACTTCTGGACAGATGTGAAGACTTGATAGCGCAGCCTCTTGGCTTCGCTGGGCAACTGTTCTCTTGGCCTCTTGGTCCGGCGACCCTACCGTCGTGAAGGTGAACTACCCCGACAAATCTGGGCTCGGATGCGACCTTTATCGAATCATCCTTGAATTCGGCCTCTATGTTACTCGTGGAGGTTAATGGTCTCCCTTTCCTGAGCCTTATTGTTTGTCCCTTTGTCCATTAAATAAACAAACTTTGTGTTTTATTTGCAAAATGTTCAGCTTTCTATGCTTTTCTTTCTGATTAAGTTTGATAAGTTTGATTCAAATACGGGGCGCTCAAAAGGCTATGGCTTTGTCAGGTTTGGTGATGAAAATGAAAGGTCGCGGGCCATGACTGAAATGAATGGTGAGTATTATTCAAGCAGACCCATGAGTTTGGGAGTTGCAACTCCTAAGAAACCGTCTATGCAGCAGCAGCAATCTTTCCAAGGGGGTGGATTTGCTTCTAATGGTACTCTTACTACAGGCTCCCAATTTGATTCTTCTAACACAACGATATTTGTGGATGGAATTGATTCAGACGTGAGTGATGAAGAACTAAGGTAGTCCTTTATTCAGTTTGGGGATGTGGTCTCTGTTAAAATTCCAACCGGGAAAGGGTGTGGTTTTGTACAATTTGCAATTAGGAGTGCAGCAGAGGAAGCATTGGAAAAATTGAATGGATCGGTCATTGGGAAGCAGACAGTTCGCCTTTCATGGGGGCGCACTCCTTCAAACAAGCAGCACGGGAGAAGTGAAAATAATGGTCAATGGAATGGGCCATATCAGGGAAGGCAAAATAATGGTGGATATGGATATTACATGTCACATAATAGGGATCAAAGCATGTATACTGCACCTGGATATGGGAACCACCAAGAGCAACCTGTGAGCTAACATCTTATTGTCTGCTTGTAACTGTTTGAGTTATACCTCAGAAACTGAACTGTCTTGTTTTTTCCTGGTTGGTTGAATTTAAGACTGATAATAAAATCAGTTGTGTTTGAAAAAAAAGAATTATAATCACAGAAAAAGAAAATTCTAATTGTGATTTGAAATTGGAGTGTTCTTTAATTTCTTTGATACTTTTTTATTCTTTGATGTTTAGTTATGGAGAATTATTGGTTTATTTGGCAGACTTGTTCTTCACTCATGAATACAGAATATAGATTTTGAAGAGTCTGTCTTGAGTTTTCTTTCATGCTATGAAAGCTCAGCTGAATCGCTCTTTATTTTGCCTTTTACCTTAACCTTTATTCAATTAAGTGAAATAACATAATTAAGAGCCAGGCCAATAGACAAATGAATAGTAACTAAGACATGTAAAAGGATAGAAATAGAGTACCAAAAGTCAAGCCATGACAATCTACATATTTTTTCTTTTGAAAAATAAGAAAAAGTATTCAACTCAATGCTTGAATTGTTTATGCTACATATTTTTATGCTTGAAAAGTATTTTGCCTTGACAGGAAATGCCTATTACAAGGTATGTGCAAATCTAAGGCCCTGTTTGGTAGCCATTACTAGCTTATTCTATAATTCACTTGATTGCAGGTTCACTTGACTGATATATCGCATATCCAGACTTATATTTTCAAAATTGTCAATTTTCTTATTTCTTTTTTCAGAAAATGAATTGCTATTGCAGGTAAAATGGATAGATTCGTTGCATTTTAAAAGTCAGCATGTTTATATGATACCTTTTTTATCTGCTTTCGTTTCTTCTGAATGGATAATTAATTTCCGCTGTCACAGGAAGGTGTAGCTGGGAAAGTATCAAACTGTATTCAGTTAGTTCACACTGATACATTAATTAAAGAGGTAAGATGGTCAAGCATATTAATGAACACAGCTCGTGTTTATAAGTCTGATTCCCTGGTTTTGTTTTTTTAATGACGTCTACTTTATCGTATACTAATACCAGTAGGTGATTATTGCAGGAGCATGAGCAATTACTTATAGATGCTATTTCAGGACTTGGTGATATATCTGATGGTGAGAGTAGTATATTTCAGGACTCACTTAAACTATATTTTATTATTCAAAGTTGTGATCAAAGTATGTATTATCAGTTTATCACCATATGTGTTCATAGACTGAGGACCTACTTCCTTGGTATATTATTATTCTATTAGCAGATTCTGCCTTGCTAATTCAGAAAATGGTCTAGCTTTAAAAATGAGACAATTACATCCTTATATCATCATGCCTATCTTTTTGTAATTAGCAGGTCGAGAAAAACAGTTCCATTTCTTATTGTTTGATCATAGGTTGTTCCCACAGTGCTATTCAACCGTTTTATTGGGTTCAAATATTTGAAGTGTTTTATCAAGCCCTTCAAAGTTCATTTCAAGCCGGAAGGTGTTGCTATATTAGTGTAGAACTTTGAAGTTAAAATTTGGTTTTATCATGTAATATTGAAGGTGTTACTCCCTCTCCAAACTATCAGACCAGGTTGTGTCCTCAAACTGCTCAGGCCAATGAAGTTACTCAAATTAGTCCCCTTAGGATCAAGCCGGAAGGTGTTGCTTCCACAATCGGTATGAAGTAGTGTTATCACCATGTTCCATGTAATTGTTTGTAATTTGAATCCAATTGAATAATGATTCAATGTGCTTGCAGAAAGTCCAGCATGGTGTAGTGAAACGACAAGTTGATGTGAATCGGAAAAGGGAGCACGTGTTGTTGATTACTTCCATAAGAATGCCATTATCGGGGCTTGGCACTTAAAAACTGTTTTATGTCCTATAGACCGTGCTTTATCTCAATTCTAGCTATAATTGTAACTTGTGTTTTGTTTTTTGAGTTGTACTTACTTGTATTTATGGTTTCCGGGGTATGCCCCTATGAGTCATGTACATTCATATGAAATCTTGAGATATAAATAAAAATGTTTGAGATTGTGGTTAATGTTAATGTTAATGTTTTGGTTTATTTCTATTAATATATATACTAAAATAATATATATATATATATATATATAAGAATATATTATCATGTTTTTTGAATGGAAAACAGAATATTTTGATACCACAGTGTCACTAAAGTATATGATGTAAAAGTGTCGCCGAATAGCTATGTCGCTAATGTGTCACCATATTGTGATATCGTGGTGTCACAATTCTGTGACACTTGTAGTGACACTTAAAAAGTGTCACTTGTAGTGTCACTAGCCCCCACTTTCAGCGACACTTTTTTAGTGTCACAGAAACTTTTAGTGACACTAATTTGGTGTCACTGTAAGGCATTTTTCTAGTAGTGAAACCAAATGAATCGCAGGGATAGGGGGCGTCCGAAGGGAAAAGTACCGACCAGGGCGTATAAGAATGGGAGGGAAAGAACCTGAAAGTCGTTTTGAGAGAAGGAAATGGACGGGAAGCCCTTGACTGTTCAAGACGATCCCAGCTCAGCTGCATCGGTAAGTGAGCAACCCTAAGAATGGAATCGATGGCCTGGGATAGGATCCCTTACCACCGACGCATAAGAAGTCTTCGCCTGCGAGGTCACCGGGACTGGTCCTTCCACCGGTGGCATTACTACCGCACTGTCTTCAAGCTGTCCAAATGAGGAAATCACAGAAGGCTAGAGAGAAGATAGAGCGTCTCGCTCCTCCGTCTAATTTCCGTACTTGTGTATGAGAAAGAGTGTCACTATTCTATAATAATAATAATAATAATAATAATAATAATAATAATAATATGCCAAAAACAATGACACATATATGTCATAAATACCACAGTGATGTTATAGTGTCACTAAATAAGTGTCACTGTAAGCCAGTTTTTTAGTAGTGTACGACAGATGATAAATAGGGAAAACTAAGGCAATAAAATTATGGAAACATGTCTATATTCATTATGTGTGATATAATTTTACTGTCCTATATATGGGTAGTAAAAGTACACATGCCTAATTTCTATGGTACTGAAAGTGCTCTTAGTGATTAACTTTTGGTAATATATTCATTTAACATGTTATCCTTTATGTATCAATTGGGCAGTAACTTATCTATAAGAGCATCACCATTTATAATCTTTAAAAATCAATATTTTCTAGCATTCTTACCTTTTAAATATTGTTACATAATTAATTTTTAAATAATCTCAAAATCCGTTTATACCTCCCAACCATCATCTTCAAATAATCAGGTTTTTTCTCGATCCTGCATTAACGTATTACATATGTTTTTTAAATAATCTCAAGATAATCCGGATTCATATTTTGATACTGGATTATTCTAGCAAATAATCTCATTAAATAAACTCAATGATAATTCTCTAAAAATACTACCATGTCACTAATTTGATCTCTTAATCCTAGCAATGAGGATGCCCTAAAATTGTTTTCATTTTCTCTAATACTAATTTAATCGGTAGATTTACTACCTCACTTTTTCTGTTGATTTAATTGATATATTTACTATCTTCCTATGGGCAATAACTTTTGCTCCGTATTATGTTTTGCCTTTACGTTTGCTACAATAAACGTAAAATTTTTCAATAAACGTGTAATTTTATTGAATAATCTTCCTATGGCAGATTTATTGCCTTTACTATCAAATTATTCTTCCTAGGCAATAAACGTCCTATGGTACGTTTAATATTATTCTAGTTTTTTCAATACTGCCTTTAGTTTAAAAATCTTCCCCTATACCGATCGGTATACGGTGAGCACCGTATACCGATATACGGATTTATATTCTTTTTCCTTTTGTTTGTAAAAAATGGTAATAACTTTTTTATTTTTGATCCGATTTTTATAAAATTTATATCAACATTTTTTATTTTTCATTATCTTTCAAATGAGATCAATATTGCCTATGTAATTTTAACATATTAACATTTGCGTGTAAAATATGTAACTTTACGTGTTAAAATATGTAACTCACGTTCAGTCAGGCCAAATGCAACTCGTGTGTATAAATATGTATCTCTACGTGTAACAATATTTAACTTTACGTAAAAAAATATGTAACTCGCGTTCAAACAGGTCAAATGCAACTCGTGTGTATAAATATGTAACTCGCGTGTATAAATATGTAACTTTACGTGTAAAAATATGTAACTTTACGTCTAAATATATGTAAGTCGCGTTCAGGCATGTCAAATGCAACTCGTGTTTATATATATGTAACTCACTTTTAAAAA
The DNA here is from genome assembly GCA_945859875.1 of Cuscuta europaea. Taxonomy (NCBI): domain Eukaryota; kingdom Viridiplantae; phylum Streptophyta; class Magnoliopsida; order Solanales; family Convolvulaceae; genus Cuscuta; species Cuscuta europaea. The sequence goes on from CAMAPE010000004.1 coordinate 14,732,663, forward strand.
GATGTAACTCGCTTTTAAAAAGATGTAACTTGCTTATAAAAAGATGTAACTTGCTTATAAAAAGATGTAACTTGCTTATAAAAAGATGTAACTCAATGTATTATCAAATGTAACTGAGGCCACTGATCCACTCCCAAACAGATTCAATCTTCTGTTTCACAAACCTATCATCTCCCAAACAGATTCGATTTTCCTTATAATCCAATACTCATTAATATAATAGTTCGATAATTTCTTAACATTACATAAGAAATATTGGTCCCATTTGAAAGATCATGAAAAATAAAAAATGTTGATATAAATTTTATAAAAATCGGATCAAAAATGAGAAAGGTATCATCATTTTTAAACAAAAAAAGCAAAAAAAACAGGGAAGCTGCGTCGTTTTGCAATCGGGCGCACCATCCTCATGGTGCGCCGGTTGCACGGTATAATTTGCCATGGTAGATTTATTGCCTAACCATCTAACTATTCTTCTCTTTGCATTCAATGAGACGGCTATTTTTCAGCAAACTCGTGTTACGACATGTGTTTCTCAAATTATTTCAAGTGTTTGTATTAATTATTTGAAAGGGCGTTTTTGGGGTTTTATTCTTATTCAAACGTGCGCATATGTATGTCATATTAATTTTGGTCACACGATAGTGACGATACATACAAAAACTATTATGGTCATGTTTCAAGAAAAGTCATAGGTTTTACGGCTTTTACTCATATTGAGGTATTTTTCCCTTGTTAAAATTCCTCCCAGGGAGATTTTTGGGCCGAGATTTTTCCTCATTAAATCCTTGTGCATGCACTTTACTTTTTTGTATTTCCCTTCACCCCACACAAGAACTTGGCAAAAAACTGACACGGTTCCACATACACAATTTACCCCTCCTCCTCTTGTGTTGCTAACCGTTTCAACAGTTTCATTTATTCCTATGGGGAATTTCCCGTATATTTTTCTCTTTTCTAGGAAGAATCAAAGAAAAATATAAACAAGTAGCCTGGAAAAAATTATAAAAGCAGCCTACAACGAATACAAATACATAAAAATGAAAGAAAAATTTAAGGAAGAAAAATAAAAATCATATGTGAGACCGTTTTGAGAAGATTTGTATAAATTGAGATTAATGCTTTAATGATTTGCAAGGAAAATGAAAAAACTTGGAATAACAGGTCATCAACCGATCATGGACCAGCGAATGAAGATGAGATGCAAATGTTTTATTCCAGAATTACGATTAGGTGAGACTTTTTATAAGAAGACCGTTAAAGGATTGAATTTCTAGTTTCCATTTTCCCTAAATATTTTATTGAAATAAAGGATTTTCTAAACTGTTTCGATCTATTTTCTCAATCTTTCTAAGTCTTATACTTAATAAAGTTAATAGTAGTACTTCGCACACACGTGTATAATTAATGACTTAGTGACAATACTGTATGTTAATTAATTAATCGCCTTGGTGGAACCGTGGAAGTTCTTAATTAGTGTGGTGAAGCTCTATCTAAGATAATTATCAACACAGAAGGATAAGTGTTGGTCGGAAGAGGTACTGTTAAGGCCATTAAGACTTGTAATAAAATGCGCGTTATTAATGATTATGCATTTATGCACTAAGCTAGCTGTGTTCATGCATGAGGTGCCAAGTCGATCTTGCTTGGGTTTTTCACTAATGTTACACAATCTGTTCATCCTATGATGAAATCAATCGAAATTAAAGTCTTAAGTTAGCTAGTAGTAAATACATATTGATTTAAAAATTACACACAAACGCATATTATACACATTATTACATAATTCTAGCTAGTTATAATGAGTTGATAATGTTGACAGTTTCCACTAATTTGAGATAAGATCAGATAACTGGCTTGTGGCATTTTTTAATCTACACTCTATATGAAGGGGGTGTATTCATCATGGACATTGCTAGTGATGCCCATTCATGAGAATAAAATACTTAATTATAAGCATGGTTAGTTTTAGGAAATTCTTTCGAAAAGAGAGTAATCGGCATGTGAAATTATAAAATACGAGTATTATATTTTCCCTTTAAATAGGAAATATTACTGTTGGTCTAAAATCGTATTATCTTATTTGATTAATACTATCAGACATCAATATGATAGTATTAATGTTATAATTGAAAATATTTTTCATTCATGAAAATTATTACTCCAATTTAGAAAAAATATAATACTTCTGTTTTGAAATTTCATACAACGTCCGTTCTCTTTTAATTGCAATGTTGGACTTTTGCACTATTCACATATTCTACTTTGATTATATTTTATTAATTAATGTATTATAAAATAAATTTTTAAAAATATTGTTAAATTCTTCTCATTCTAAATTTTCAAAATATGATTTTTTAAATTTTTTACTAATAAGGATGAAAGATATTAATGATTCCAACTTGTGCATTGGCAAACGTATCATGAGTTGCTTTTATCATCCTAATATAAACTGATCGCCACGCATATCACGTATCATGGAATGGGGCATAACTAGCGGGCTCATAACTGCCATTCCCATAACTGCCAATCTATTAATGTTAATATCCTAAAAATAAGGAAATAATTTATTGAAGGCACGTATATTAGAAAAATAACTCCCTCACCCGACGGAATCTTAACCAGCGGAATGAGATTTCGTGCCTTGCGCATAACCAGCCTAATATCACCCAACATTTTCTTTCGCGCTTTTCATCTTCACCGACTCACCTATATCATTTCACCGTCACTCTTTGACTGAAGCATTATCCATGGATTCCATCCCCGTAGGTTACCCGGAAATGTGGATTATGATTAAATATGATGGCCAATGGGTTTCAAATACTTTGTTCTCTAGTATTCATGTTGCCGGTTTCACTATACCATCAAATTGTACGTATGATTCTCTATATTCTCATGTTGAGAATTATGTTGGGAAGAATATTAAGATCTCATACATTTTTGTTGCATGCCCCATTGTCGTGAGTGTATGTGATGACGATAGTCTACTCTTTTATCTACAATTGAAGAGTTTTCAAAAGTACCCGATGCGAATGCCTTTGTGTGTTGAATTTGTATCCGGTGAGGAGTTTGCTGCTACGGTTGGAGAGGAACAAAGCATCACAGTATGTGATGATATTCACAATGAAAGTGGAATTAACCACACCAGTAATCTGGAAGAGCGCGGTGGATTTAGTGACGAAGACAATAATTTCAGTCACGTAGTTGATATGGACTTTGAATTTGACCACATTTCCAGTGCTGAAATTATGAGGTTAAATTCTCTAGTTGATGAAGAGATTCATAATACGCCGGTAGTCAACCATTTTGAACCCACACGCATTGCATTGCATAACATCTATGCACCAGTAGAGAATTGGCTTTTCATGTTAGTTATTTTGACCCTTTTACGTCGGTTTTGCAACTGACGTCTAAGTAAGAGACGTAATAGGTATATACTTTCTACGTCGGTTCGAAAACCGACGTAAAAACTCTTCTAATTAAAAATAAATAAATCTACAACGTCGGTTATTTGTCATAACCGACGTAAAAAGTCTACTAAACCGTAGATCTTTAAAGCCTATTACGTCGGTTTTTTTAAATAACCGTCCGTTATAAGTAAAAACTAAAAGAACATAAGAAGTCGGTTTTTCATATAACCGTCGTTGTAGTTCAAATAAAAATTAAAAAAAAATCCTTGCAACTATCGTATTGTTTACACACATCACGTGGTTAAAGCTTTTTTCCTACTCTCTGAAGTATATGGATCTGAATTACAATTTACAATACATCTAAGAGAATCTATTTTACTAACAAAAATCCAGTACAAAAAATAGCAAACATCATATCACGGTGAGACGCAACTTTGCAAGTCATTGCATCTTCTAAATTTTCCCTTGGCTTGTTCTTTAATTTGCTCTAATTCTCCAGCTCAATCATAATCACAATAATCTACAATTAAATTCATTCTCTCTAACCAAGCAATAAAAGGATTTGGAGAAGGTGAAAACCATTGTCACACATGCTTCTAGTTGATACCAAGAATACCATGAAACTATTTCACAGGACAAGCATACCCAAAGAAAACATATCAATCAAATCATACTACAAGAATGACCAAGCAAATTAAATCAGACTGGCCAAAGCCATCAACCTACGTAGAAGCCGCACGCACACTAGCTTCAAAAGCTATCCTCAGTGATATTACAAATGAAGAATCTGTGACCCATTCCTGTAAATGCATTGAAATTTTCAGCATGTCAATGCTATGAGATAAACATCTTTTTCGAAATATATTCAGTTGGAGTGTTAAACCATTTCGAAATATTGGGTTGTTGCTACTGCAATTGATACTCATACGGGAGAGAAGGTGGCTATAGAGAAGACCAGTGATGTTTTTGAGCATGTTTCTGAAGCCACTCATATCATGAGAGAAATAAAGCTCCTTCGCTTGCTTCACCACCTTGATATCGTAGAAATAAAACATATAATGCTGCCTCCATGCAGTAGAGAATTCAAAGATATCTATATTGTCTTTGAGTTGATGGAATGTGACCTTCACCATGTAATTAAGAAAAAATGACAACCTGACACCTGAACATTATCAGTTTTTTTGTATCAGCTTATTTGGGGTCTAAATTATATGCATTTAGCAAATGTGTTCCATCGAGATTTGTAGATTGGTAGATCCACAAAGAAGCCAAAGAACATTCTTGCTAATGCAGATTGGTAGATCCACAAAGAAGCTAAATGCTTTGTATGCTTGAATCTTCATTATGGATGGAGTGTTAACGTTGTACTAATTCTAGGTAATTGTATGATTTTAAACATAAGATACTATTATCATATTGGGTTGTACTTGATTCTGGAAACAATATTATTATGCTTTGTATGATAAAAAAAACAATTGAGTGGTTCTTCTTAAAGACCTGCTAAAAGTGGCTCTCCTTGTATCTCTGCAAAAAGATACTCTTGTCAATTTAAGCTTACTGGAAGAACAATCAACATAAGCTATTATCTTTCTAATCTCTTGAGTTATAAATCTATTTATATATAAGAAAAGAAATAGCTCATTGAAAGACAATTCTACCCTTAATAAAGCTTACGTTTCTTGCTTTCCTCGATTCTCTCCTTTTCCATGAGAATGACTTGTGGCTTTTTTCAATCAAATAAATTTTTGAACACGGAAGGAAAGCAAGGTTTGGCGCAGGACATGTATTTGGTGGGGTTCAAACTATAAAAAAAACCAATTTTATTTAAAGTGTTATAACTTTTTCATTTTTGCTCCAATTTTTATAAAAAATATATCAAAATTCATAATACGCCGGTAGTCAACCATTTTGAACCCACACGCATTGCATTGCATTACATCTATGCACTAGTAGAGAATTGGCTTTTCATGTTAGTTATTTTGACCCTTTTACGTCGGTTTTGCAACTGACGTCTAAGTAAGAGACGTAATAGGTATATACTTTCTACGTCGGTTCGAAAACCGACGTAAAAACTCTTCTAATTAAAAATAAATAAATCTACAACGTTGGTTATTTGTCATAACCGACGTAAAAAGCCTACTAAACCGTATATCTTTACAGCCTATTACGTCGGTTTATTTAAATAACCGTCCGTTATAAGTAAAAACTAAAAGAACATAAGAAGTCGGTTTTTCATATAACCGTCGTTGTAGTTCAAATAAAAAGTAAAAAAAATCCTTGCAACTATTGTATTGTTTACACACATCACGTGGTTAAAGCATTTTTCCTACTCTCTGAAGTATATGGATCTGAATTACAATTTACAATACATCTAAGAGAATCTATTTTACTAACAAAAATCCAGTACAAAAAATAGCAAACATCATATCACGGTGAGAGGCAACTTTGCAAGTCATTGCATCTTCTAAATCTTCCATTGGCTTGTTCTTTAATTTGCTCTAATTCTCCAGCTCAATCATAATCACAATAATCTACAATGAATTCATTCTCTCTAACCAAGCAATAATAGGATTTGGAGAAGGTGAAAACCATTGTCACACATGCTTCTAGTTGATACCAAGAATACCATGAAACTATTTCACAGGACAAGCATACCCAAAGAAAACATATCAATAAAATCATACTACAAGAACGACCAAGCAAATTAAACCAGACTGGCCAAAGCCATCAACCTACGTAGAAGCCGCACGCACACTAGCTTCAAAAGCTATCCTCAGTGATATTACAAATGAAGAATCTGTGACCCATTCCTGTAAATGCATTGAAATTTTCAGCATGTCAATGCTATGAGATAAACATCTTTTTCGAAATATATTCAGTTGGAGTGTTAAACAATTTCGAAATATTGGGTTGTTGCTACTGCAATTGATACTCATACAGGAGAGAATGTGGCTATCAAGAAGACCAGTGATGTTTTTGAGTATGTTTCTGAAGCCACTCGTATCATGAGAGAAATAAAGCTCCTTCGCTTGCTTCACCACCCTGATATCGTAGAAATAAAACATATAATGCTGCCTCCATGCAGTAGAGAATTCAAAGATATCTATATTGTCTTTGAGTTGATGGAATGTGACCTTCACCATGTAATTAAGAAAAATGACAACCTGACACCTGAACATTATCAGTTTTTTTGTATCAGCTTATTTGGGGTCTAAATTATATGCATTTAGCATATGTGTTCCATCGAGATTTGTAGATTGGTAGATCCACAAAGAAGCCAAAGAACATTCTTGCTAATGCAGATTGGTAGATCCACAAAGAAGCTAAATGCTTTGTATGTTTGAATCTTCATTATGGATGGAGTGTTAACGTTGTACTAATTCTAGGTAATTGTATGATTTTAAATATAAGATACTATTATCATATTGGGTTGTACTTGATTCTGGAAACAATATTATTATGCTTTGTATGATAAAAAAACAATTGAGTGGTTCTTCTTAAAGACCTCCTAAAAGTGGCTCTCCTTGTATCTCTGCAAAAAGATACTCTTGTCAATTTAAGCTTACTGGAAAAACAATCAACATAAGCTATTATCTTTCTAGTCTCTTGAGTTATAAATTTATTTATATATAAGAAAAGAAATAGCTCATTGAAAGACAATTCTACCCTTAATAAAGCTTACGTGTCTTGCTCTCCTCGATTCTCTCCGTTTCCATGAGAATGACATGTGGCTTTTTTCAATCAAATGAATTTTTGAACACGGAAGGAAAGCAAGGTTTGGCGTAGGACATGTATTTGGTGGGGCTCAAACTATAAAAAAAAAACCAATTTTATTTAAAGTGTTATAGCTTTTTCATTTTTGCTCCAATTTTTATAAAAAATATATCAAAACTCATATTTTTTTGTGATCTTTCATTTGATACGAGTGGCTATACATAATTTTTAACAGTCTCTAAAATTATGTATAAAATAAAATTATACTCCATTCGTCTCAATTTGATAGACCTGTTGCGGTTTATGATACTTGACCGAAGATAAAGCAAATGAATTTTTGTTCGCACTCCAATTATTTGTAGCAAATAAAATTTACATATTCGGAAACTACATTAAAAATTTTACAAAATCGCAATAACCTGAATCAAATTTCATAAAAAAATGATATAAAAAGTAAATGATTAAAAATTTGACCATCAAATTGGGACGGAGGTAGTATATATTTATATAGAAGAAAGTAGTAGGCTATTAAAAATATGGTTTTACCCTCAATTATTATGTAACATGTCTACCTAGAAGTGATAAAGAACATTGCTCTACTTATGCCACGTGGCTTCATCTTTTGCATTTTTGTTATTTGCTTTACAAAAAACGAATTACGGAGATAGAAAATATAAAAACTTGGCCTACTAATATACCTCATCTATCTTAACGAAACCCCGACCTTTAATATAGTCTTACTTTTAATAAAAATATAACAGTATACTCTCATTATTAAAGTGTTATAACCTTATTCCTTCCTTATTATAATGTTATTCAAAATTCAAAAATTAGCAAATGAAAATGATAACCACATCGGGTGCTAAACTGCTAATAAATAAAACTTCTAAATTTAGTTCAATTTAATAGTATGATATTCTTTCTTTTTAAGAGACGGGACAAATATGAAAAAATTGATTAAACATTTTTTGTTTGTTTTAAACTGATCTGATCTATTTATGTTTAGCTTGATTTAAGTTTTTTTTATGTTTGAATTGACTGAAGTTACTATAGGAAATCATTTTAAACTACTTTTCATATAATTCTTTTCTTTATTTCATTAATACACTATATTTTAAATTAAATGTATCCATAAATCAATATTTTAAATTAAATTTATCCATAAATCAATATATTAAATTTATCTTCATTACAGGCCCACCTACCCGCTGGAACCCTAGCATTGGAAATCACGCCGCAGATATGAAAGTCCAGCTGCCACACCGCGATTTGGAAGTCATCTCCGCCGCACAGAACCAAAATTTGTTGTGAAGAAGCTCAACCGTCGTCCGTCATCCCACAGAGAAGAAAGATAAGAAACAAAGGAGAAGTGCAGGATGACGGGGGCAGTGGCACCGATGGCGGGGTGATAGAGCGACAGAGGGCTTGAGGCGCGGCGAGCAGCAAACGCGAGTGACAAAGGCAAGAAGTGACGGCGGACGGCGTAGGCATTTCGGCGACGATGGCGATGCTAATTCCATGGGGAGATGATGCTGCTTGCGGATGATGATGATGATGATGCGCAAGTCGCAGATAAGGCAGGTTGAGGACGCTGCAGCTCAAACGTACGGCGAAGCATTTTACTCAGTAACATTTTAGTCATATTTTTGTCAATGCAAAGTTGAGGAGTAATATTGAGGCCATTCTTTCTTAATTATGTGTCCATCTTTCCACAATTCCTCTTTTGCTTTGAAAATGACATGTGACCACTTTTTACTTCAAAGCTACCGAATAAGGAAATGGAGTTGGTGGGCCCAAGTTATAAAAAAACTTAAATTTATTTAAAGTGTTATAACTTTTTCATTTTTGCTCCAATGTTTCTAAAAATATACTAAAATTCATAATTTTGTGGTCTTTCATATGAGATCAATATTGAATATATAAAAATATAATTTATTAACAGCCTCAATAATTATGCTTAAAATTATTTATATTTATATACCATCTCCGTTCCATAAAATATGGCCAAAATTGACTTGCACGTAGAATAATAAAATAAATATTGTGTAGTTGATATTTAACGGGTCATGAAAGAAGCATTGTAGAAGATTACCAACAGTAATAAGAAGCCAAATCAAACTGAATTTAGAAAAATGAAAATAAACTTGCGAATAAAAGTTCACACTATTCATAATTATAAGCTTCCCATTGATCCTTGGAGTGTTGGTGTGGCTAAAATTCATTTACCTTTTTCTTACTCAACCACAACCTCACTTTTTCACTTTCTTCTCACTTTCTTAGAGCCCGTTTGGTAATACCAAAATCGACTGAATCGGCTGATTCTGCTGAAATTAATGAAGTTCTGGCAGAAATGGTCGGAGTGGCTGATTTTGCTGATTTATGAAAATGAAGAAACACATATATAAAATAGCTAAAATGATTCTCTACGGTAACTTCAGCCAATACAGTCAGAAAAGTAACTTCAGTCTTACTTTTTCTTATTATTATTACACAATTCAAATCGTGAAATCAAAAAATACGTGTTTAATGAAAAAACGGTCGATAAGCGTGATAAGCCAAAACACAGGATTACTAAACGGGCTCTAAACTCCGATCCAAGTCAAACTGGGAATAATTTTATGCGACAAGAGAATATTAAAAAATCACATTTCATTAAAAATATAAATATACTTGAATTTCAATTTGGTCATTATTGTGGACTTTCAATTTTGTACATGCAAGTTAGATAGATTTACGAAAGGGTATCAAATTATTCCCAATCTAGCATCTGGAAGAATATTTGAACAAAAAAATGCACATCTCTTACTATGTAATGGCCCTTGAAAGAAACACTATAGTAGATTACCAACTAGAATAAGAAGCCAAACCAAACCTGAAGAAACATCAAAATAAACTTGCGGAAACAATACTCACACTATTCATAATAATGAGTGTGATAATTTCTCTGTCTCATATGTAGTTATTTAAAGTATGAGATAAGTCAACTAACAATTGAGCGGGAGAATTTCTCTCTCTCATATATATAGTCCATTTAGGTATAAGGTAAGCCGGCTAACAATTGAACGGGAGAACTTTCTCTCTCATATGAAAGGGTTTTAGGTATAAGAAGATAAACTTGCTAATAATTGAGCGGGAGAATTTTCTCTCTCATATGTAGTGTCTTTAGCTGTTATAAGATAAGTTTGCTAACAGTTGAGCAGGGAAATCGAGAGTGAGAATTTGCTATCTCATATGTAGTGATTTTAAGTATTAGAATATAATCTTACTAAAAGTTGACTGGGATAACTTTCTCTCTAATATTTAGTTCTTTGAAGTATAAGATAAGTCGGCTAACAATTGAGCGGAATAATTTATCTCTCATTTGTATTGCTTTTAGGTATAAGAAGCTAAGAATATAAGCTTGCTAACAATTGAGCAGATGAATTCTCTCTCTCATATGTAGTGTTTTTGTACAAGGTAAGATAAGTCAGCTAACAATTGAGCGGAAGAACTTTCTCTATCATATATAGTTCATTTAAGTATAAGATAAGCCGACCACAATTTGGCAGGACAATTTCTCCCTATCATATGTAGTGTTACGCTTGAAATTAATTTTGTGGTGGTTTGTGAGGACAGTACTAGAGGTTTGGAGTAAGCACCTCGGGTCCTACGGGGCGGGGAGTTAAAGGTGGTGCTTTTGGGTATAAGGTAAGTCAGTTAATAATTGAGCGGGAGAACTTTCTCTCTTATATGTAAGAGTTTTAGGTACAAGATGATGATAATGCTAATAATTGAGCCGAAGAGTTTTCTTTTTCATATGTACTGCTTTTAGATATTAGAAGATAAGTTGCTAACAGTTGAGTAGATGAATTCTCTCTCTCATATGTAGTGTTTTTGTACAAGGTAAGATAAGTCAGCTAACAATTGAGCGGAAGAACTTTCTCTATCATATATAGTTCATTTAAGTATAAGATAAGCCGACCACAATTTGACAGGACAATTTCTCCCTATCATATGTAGTGTTACGCTTGAAATTAATTTTGTGGTGGTTTGTGAGGACAGTACTAGAGGTTTGGAGTAAGCACCTCGGGTCCTACGGGGCGGGGAGTTAAAGGTGGTGCTTTTGGGTATAAGGTAAGTCAGTTAATAATTGAGCGGGAGAACTTTCTCTCTTATATGTAAGAGTTTTAGGTACAAGATGATGATAATGCTAATAATTGAGCCGAAGAGTTTTCTTTTTCATATGTACTGCTTTTAGATATTAGAAGATAAGTTGCTAACAGTTGAGTGAGGGAATGAAGCGGGATAATTTTCTCTCATATGTAGTGTTTTTAGGTATAAGTTAATCTGACTAACAATTGATTGAGTAGGACAATGTTCTGTTATATATAGTTCTTTTAGGCGTAAGAGAAACTGGTTGAGTATTTAGCAGAATAATTTTCTCTCTCATATCTTAGTTCTAGTTTAACTAATGAGTAACAACTTCTTTTTCAACTAATACTATTCATTAATTGTAATAATTATTCTACTCACTTAAACTTCATGTCACTCACCTATTGTTCTCACTTTTTCAGAATAGTATTTAATTTTAAATTTAATTTAATCATGAAAATTTATAAGTAGTAAATTCTAATGAATGGTGTCAATTGATTTTTCCTAATATACTCTTCATTGAATATGTATCTGATGAGCTTATACTTTATGGTATTAGCTTATTGTACTCTTATTTTTCAAAAATGATGAATTCTACAAATTACTTTTATTTTAATATTTAATTAAATCGTGTGTAAAAATGTCTGCACCAAATGCGTTTTCCCGTGCGTATGCACGGGTACCATACTAGTAAAGTAATATAAATTGATATCTTGTGGTATATGTTTAAATATCATATATAACCAATAGTTCACGAACAATCACTTCCTTGTGGCTGGATATGACTGAACTGTCAATTACATCAAATGACCGTTATATAATACAATATCTTAACAAACTGAGATTAAACGTTAAATATGACTTAGAATTATGAGTTAATCTGAGTTTTTCATCCATTAAAACAGAAATGAAAGAAAAAATACCAAATAATAAACTAACCTCAACCTATGCTAGTACTCATGTGTCTATCAAAAGCTCCCCTTTTAGTCAACGAAGATGCCTCATACCTGACAAGCCACCACCATTGAAGGAAAATAGTTAATTTAGAATTCAGATCAGTAAAAAGTAAAAAAATCTTGTGCTAATTGATGAATTGCATATTCAAATTTAGAAATCCATAAAGATATTTTTATTGCTAAATTATTCTTTGGCTCTACATCACCCCAAATAGATACAAAAACCAATCTCATGGTTGTACCACATTTTATAACTCGATTTTTTTTTGAATTGTCAAATTTTCAAATCTCTACCATGACTATGAAAAAGAAATATTGAAATAACAGCAATATAAAGCAATAGGCTAATAGAAATACTTGAAAGATAAATTCATACTCATCTGTCTGATCGTCTATTCTCTTTCTCAACAGGCTTCCTATATCTTTGAATTAATTTATATCAAGACATAAACCCCTAACAAAGTGGAAGTAGTAATCATATAACCTTTCATACATTTGATCGAACACTTTACCTACACACATATACATACAAAAAGTAAAACAAAATAGAATGTGATAAAACAATACATACCTAACATACTGCATTTAGGCTATCCAGAACCCCTGAAAACAGGTTAACGAACGAAAAGAGTTTTATTCAAAAAATAAACCTCAAGTATTTTTATAAGTAATTTGATATATCATTAAATATTATAGACATCATCAAGAGTTTGTCTAAGATTTTATTCAAAGGAAGAAAGAGTCAAGGCATCTTTTTCAAAATAACGTTTTGTAGTTAAGGAGGAAAGAATCATTGTACACAATACAGAGTCTCTGGACCATATTCCTGCAAAATCAAGGATTACTTCATCAATCATATTCAATAGGAAGCTTAAAGAACCAAAATATATAGGAAACCGTATTGTGAACTTACGGAAGAGCAGACTATTATATTTAAGAAAATCATTACCCATATTATTTAAGGCCAATTAAAAATTAGAATCGACATAATGAATAACACAACAATATTATTAACGAAATTCAACACAAACCCTAATTAATTTTGGTAGTTATACACACAAGGCAGTCTAAAACTCACAACAAAATGATAATACATACTTGCGATGAAGAAATCTAGGCGGCGGCGGTTGTTATGGAGAAGAGCAGTGGTTCTTGGAACTGCAACTCTTACGATCCGCGTATTTAGCATATGAATCCGGCAGGGAAATCTGATTAGAGTCATCATTCGAGATGAGTGAAAAGTAGAAATCGTCGCAAGATCGAAAGGTCAAGAGACAGCGTGGTGGACTGTTAGACTGTAGTCAAAGAGGACGATGTCATGCTCTTGAAACCTACCGATATCCAGCGGACCTGATTGCCATCCGGAGAAACCTAAAAGGAAGTGAGATTTTACTATAGGCTTAAACGGGTTGTAGACTGCAATCTCGTGCCCCAGAGTCGATCGTTGCAGACGGCATGAAGGTTGTGTGTATTTGAGATTGTTGTAGGGTAATCCGGGGTGCAGAGTTATTAATGTTGAGCAGTTTTTTTAATGAAATGTCGTCCGTTCACATTAAAACCGACGACTAAAGTGAAATAATTGTACGAACGAAATATGTATAATGACGGTTTCTTGAATTAACTAGCGTGAAATGTTGCGTGAGACACTACAACGTCAGTTTTAATAGAACTGTCGTAATATGTGTGACATAATAGCTCCTTCTTGTAGTAGTGATGGAAGCAAGAAGGAAATTGATTTTCACTTAAAGATGTATGCCATTACCAACTTCTTTCAGTATAGAACGAAGACATCTTTCCCTAAGGTTTTGCATGTTGTGTGTGTTCACCCCGTGTACAACTGTACAAGTGGGTTGTACGTGGTGTGCGCATTGACGGAGCCTCATTGTTTCAGGTCAAAAGGTATGCATTCACTTCTCTAATGTATGCGGCATGAATTTTTTAATGCATTATGTAAATTACCATTAATGCCCTTCCTATTGCATTTTTTATTTGCATTATAATGTATTTCATTTTCATTCTTCCGCTGTCCTATGTCTACGGCTTCCCCCACACTTTTAATGTCCTCTTTGCAACTTTATTTAACTAATATATATTAATTGAAAATGTATAATAATGCCCTACGAAACATTAATTAGAATAATTTAAATGTGCAATGACCACGTCATCTAATTTTAATTGCATATGTTGTTCTTTTATGTTCACACTGTTTTGATATTTTTAAAAAAAAAATGGGTTAAAGAAAATAAGATGAGCATTATAATTTGTGCATATATGTTAATTCCCTATGTGAAGCTGTTGTAATGCCCTCACTATGTGCATCTGTTAAAATCACTATTATAATTTGGGCATATGTGTTAATGCCCTACGTGCATATGTTATAATTCCCTACATTCGCAATTTTATTTTTATGTCGACTAATCTGCATTAAATTTTTATTCAATACACTGAACAAAAAAAAGCCTTTCATTATCCATTTTTGCACAGATTTGACTCTGAGCACACATGCCCCATTGATGCCCTTCCTATTGAAATTTTTATTTGCATTATAATGTATTTCATATTCATGCTTCCACTGTCCTATGTCTACTGCTTCCCACACACTATTAATTTCCTTTGCCGCCACCTATCCGCCGCCGCTGAATCCAGTGCGTCTATCTCCTTGTTCGTCACTACACCTCTCTTCGAGCACCACCATTAACTTTGGCTCCAAAAACACAGATTTCAATCAAATCTGAAAAAAGTAATTTTTAGTGTTGTTTTGACATATTGATGGCATTTAGATGTTGAATTTGCAAGCAAAATAATATTGGCATCGTTACAGAGTTAGTGCCATACAATGACAGTACTATATGCAAAAAACAACTTCTTTATGTATAAACAAACATGGCATTATTTGTATTATTTTTGCCATCAGGAAGGAGTTAGTGCCATACAATGGCACTAAATGTCAAATAATATTTTCACACAGAAAAATATGACATTATTGGCATTGCATTTGCAAAAGAGTAATTTTCATTTAATGCCACAACAATTACTAAAAATTATGACAATTTGGAATGCAAATAATAAAATTGATTTGAAGAGTTACAATAAACTAGAATAAAACTTGGTAGACTTGGCTCTAGAAAGGGAACAAAAAATAAACCAAATTCAATTCAAAATTGGTTTAACAAAATAGCAGATTCATGCTACAAAAATAAATGGCTCTGCCGCACTACAAAAAAACACGCCGTTTGTCACGGATTTTGTCACGGACGGTAGTTCAAAAAATCCGTGACAAATGATTTTTTGTCACGGATTTGTCACGGATCCCATCCGTGACACCAGGGGCGTGATAACGTTTTTGTCACGGAAATTAATCCGTGAGATTGTTTGTCACGGATTTGTCACGGCCACGGTCCGTGACAAAACACTTCACCGGAATCCCATCGCCTTTCATTTGTCACGGACGCATCCGTGAATAAATGTTTTTATTTTCAAAAAATAATAATTACTTGTCACGGAAATATCCGTGACAAATTTAAAAAAGGTTTTTCAAAATAGAGTGGGCGGGTATTTGAAACGGTCCGGAAAATTCAATATTTAAATTTTGTCACGGACATATCCGTGACATATTTTAAAATTTTCAAAAAATTCAAAATTTTGAATTTGTCACGGATCCCATCCGTGACAAAACATTTTTTAAAAAAAAATACGTTAATTTAGCGTTTTATGTATTTAAAATAAAATGAATTTATATTTTGTCACGGAACAGTCCGTGACAAAAGTTTAAATTTTTTTTTAAAAAAAATCAAAATTCAGCGCATTTTTAAAAGTTTATTTCAAAAGTTTATTTAATAAAAACAACCATTAAAATTTAGGCGCTTTTTCAAAAAATTAAACTTAATAATAAATAGTTAAACAATAATCATAATAAATAATTGTTTATAATAAATAATTAAACAATCATCATTAATCACCATTACACATTAGGTATCATAATAAATAATAATCTAATCAAACCATCATTATAAAACACAAATAAACTATTATTTAAACACAATCAAACCATTACACATTAATATTCATACATTAACACATCAAAATTTTAAAATCCTTAAAATGTTAATAAACTAATTATTACAAACCATCAATGGTCATCATAATCAGCAACAGCATCATCAGGTTCGTCACGATGATCGGGTTGCCTTCCGTGGCCACGGCTGCCACCACGATGACCGCCTCGACTGCCACTGCGGCTGCCAGCACGGCTGCTGCCACGGTAAGCTTGAGCTCCGGGAGTCGGGATATCGTCATAATATCCATATAGAAAGTTGTTGGAGATGTGGCTATAATTAGCAAAACCCCTACTACCCATACTGCCCATATTGCCCATATTGCCCGCGAAGGGAACTTGTGGGGTCATCTCGGGGTGCTGTATGTGCATGGATGGACGGTAGGTGGCGTTGAAAATACGCACTTGGCGTTCCATCTCTTCCAACCTTTCTCTTGTTCTTCTTTGCTCTTCATCCCGTATCCGAGCTTCTTCATCCCGCCTTCGAGCCTCGGCTTCACGTTCCTCCAATAGTTTCTCGAGGCGGGTAACCCGATCATCATATGCCGAATGAGAAGATGAGCTAGCTCCTTTGGTCTTCTCGAGGATCCGTACGCCTTCAGAACCCATAAACGGCACCCGGCCCTTGTAAACTCCGGTTGCCGCCAAGATGGCTTCATCATCTTGATTTTCATCAAGTTCGTCATCAGAATCAGCTAGCTCATCAACTCTCTTACCCCGCTCTTCCTCATATTTTTTCTACAAGTTCAAAATTTTATTATATAAGAGATCTAAAAAATTTGAAATTTATTGAATTATGTTTCATTATTTACTTCAATTTCAGAAAGGCGGGGAGGCGGCATGGCACCCTTCTTAGTCCAGCAATGTGCCATGAGTTTCAATGGCGTGACCCATTTTTTCACGGGTCCAGATCCTTCCTACACGGATTTCAAAGTTAATAAAAAAATATATATACATAATGGTATGGAATGGAAATAATTTTAACTAAATAGAGTTTACCAGATCTTTTTTATGTTGACTTTGGGGTTTGCGGCCCCCGTGCCATTGAACTTCCTTGGCTTTCTCGGAAGCCCAGTTTGCCTTGCCCATTTCGCTTCTCAGCAAAAATGAGGCATCCGTAGCCCAGTGGCAGCAAAGCATCTCCCACACATCTTCGCCAAGGAACTTTGGCTTTTTACCCGTAGACCGGGCGGTCCTAAAAGTGGGTCTCAACCACCCAGAAATCCTAGAATTGTATTCTTTGAGAATCGCTTGGTCTAGGGTAAAATGCCAACGATGGGAA
Organism: Cuscuta europaea; assembly: GCA_945859875.1. Lineage (NCBI taxonomy): Eukaryota > Viridiplantae > Streptophyta > Magnoliopsida > Solanales > Convolvulaceae > Cuscuta > Cuscuta europaea. Next base: position 14,750,210 of record CAMAPE010000004.1, read on the forward strand.
GCCTTCATGAAAAACATTGATATATCATCATTTCTTAAATTTAAGTTACTAAAATGTAACAAAAATATTTATTTTTACCTTGAACAACCGCCACCATAGTTCACGAGTGGCCGCCGGAACCTCACCATAAGTCGACCACGGCCCGGTGAAATGACCACAAACAATAGCCTTGATTATATTCAAGACCTCGGAATCGCTTCAAAAAATTGATAATTGATAAAAACAATTGTATTAATTCTTAGATAAAGAGATTATACTATTTTATATTAGAGAATGTTAGTTTTTTATTACCTATGGATCGATTGAGGTGTCACCTCAAGCGAACCGGGATTGTGGCGCTCTTCTTGAGTGGGGGGGGCATATATTGCACGAGATGAAGGAGGTGCATGAGATGATGCCCCCTCCCCATGCACGCTTATATGAGCGTCTGATTGTTCGGAGGGAGGAGTTTGGACATGTCCGTCAAGAGCTTGTCCTTCGTCGGGATTGATATCATCATTGATATCACGATCAGCATTTGAGGCCCGTCGTGAATTCTGACGCCCACGACGAGCAATGGTGGAAAGGCGGCGTTCGTGCTCACTCATCTAAAATTATTGAGAAATAATATATAGAACATATTAAATTGGTGTTTAATATGAGAGGTCAAATGATATTATTTTTATGTTATGGAATTTAACTGTGTTAGATATTATTTTATCAAACCTTATAAAATCAGTTTATGGGGTTTTTGTGTGGTATGATATTTTAAACTTAATGAGTTTCCCTATTTGGTTATCAAACTTTGAAATATAAAACACATTAAACTTGAGTTTAATATGAGGGGTAGAATGTGTTTTTTGTATGATTTTTATGTTATTGAATTTCATGATGTTAGGTATTATTTTATGGTGTTTTTGTGTGGTATGAAACTTTGATAAATATAACATATTAAACTTGAGTTTAATATGAGGGGTCGAACAAGTTTTTTGGATGATTTTTATGTTATGGAGGTAACTTGTGTTGTGTATATTTTTTATGAAACCTTATATAAAATCAATTGATCAAACTTTTTAATTTAAACTAATAAAATCAGTTTTTCCCTATTAAATTATAAATCATCTAAATTCAGTTTTTGCATTAATTTAGAAAAATACAATTTATTACATCTTGTATTTGGTATTATTTATAAAAAACAGTTTTCTAAAATCAGTTTATGAAGTTTTTGTGTGGTATAATGGTTTAAACTTATTAGTTTCCTATTTATTCATCAATCTTTGAAATATAGAACATATTAAAGTTGAGTTTAATATGAGGGGTAGAATGAGTTTTTTGTATGATTTTTATGTTATTGAATTTAATTGTGTTACGTATTTATCAATATTTGAAATATAGAACATATTAAACTTGAGTTTAATATGAGGGGTAGAATGAATTTTTTGTATGATTTTTATGTTATTGAATTTAATTGTGTATGGTATTAATTTATAAAAAAACAGTGACCTGATTTTTAAAATCTATAAAATCTAATTTTTCAAAAAAAATTTAAAAATCAGTTTCATTTTTTGTTTATTCATGAAACCCATAAAATCAATTTTTCATGAAACATATGAAATCATTTTCGTATTATATAAACAAAAACAGTTTGTTTGGTTTTTTATTTCTATTTTAATATATAAAATACATTTTTTTACTTCATTTCTGTTTTATGTTATTTATGAAACAACGTTTTATTTAAAATAAAATATTATAATATCCGAAATTATTTAAAAATCAGTTAAATAATCCAAAAATTTTTAAAGTGTTTTATAATATTAAAAAAATAATATAATATCCGAAATATTATAAATTTGAGCCAATTGGCCTCTGATTGATCCATACATATCGGACATCCCATAAGACCGTGTGTGCTCCATCCTGAAAGCATACCATAAGCAGGGAAGTCGCTAATGGTCCAAATGATGGCAGCTTTCATGATAAACATCTGATCTCTCGAAACATCATAAGTTGGTGTCCCAATGGCCCACTGTTCTGTCATTTCCTCGATCAGGGGTTGGAGATAGATGTCTATCCTTTTTTTAGGATCCGAGGGACCTGGACAAATTAAAGTTAAAAAGATGAAATGACTTTTCATGCACATGTCGGGAGGAAGATTATAAGGAGTTAACATGACTGGCCAACATGAAAATTTCTTCCCAAACTTTCCAAAAGCAGCAAATCCGTCTGAACACAATCCCAGTCGCACATTCCGTGGCTCCATTGCAAACTGAGGATGACAACGGTCAAAGTGTCTCCAAGCTTCACAGTCGGAAGGGTGAGACATCAAACCCTCTTTGGTTTCGTGCTCAACATGCCACGTCATGTGTTTCGCAGTAGCATTTGAAGCATACATCCTCTGCAGGCGTGGAGCTAGAGGGAGGTAAAACAATTTAGACAATGCAGACCTTTTTCGTGGTTTTTTTCGTCTATGAGGAACAGGCTTGTATCTCTCTCCATCACAGAACTTGCAGGTCTCAAGTGCCACATCATCCTTCCAGAACAACATACATCCTTCTGGGCACGCATCAATTTCTATACAAGGAAGCCCCAACTGAGACATTAATTGTTTCATTTTGTAATATGAATCAGGAAGATTATGGTCACGCGGTAACATTCCTCCAAATGACTGCAATAACCTAGATATGCAAGATTCAGGAAGATTGTATTCAGATTTAATATTCATCAACTCTGTAACGGCGGATAGCTGAGAGTATCCCTCACAATCAGCATACAGAGGCTGATCAGCAGCTTTTAAAACATCTTGAAATCTTTCAGCTAAGTCTTCAATATGAGGAACATGAGAATTCGGATACTCATCCGCAGCAGACTGATAAAAGGTCTGATCTTCATCCGCATCGGGTTGATACGAGGTCGAAGCTTCGGGAAGATCGTTAAATGGCTGTGGTGGGTTAAACTGCATCGTTGAAGCACCGTATACATCATATGCCATTCTTTGATCCCACGTCATTTGATCATAGTCTCCCCATCCACTCATCTCGGTAGGGACGTTACGAGATGAACCCACTGTTTGCGGTAAAAGTGATGGATCGAAAGGTTCGCCATGAGAAGTCCAATTATAATAATTGGCAACGAAACCTTTTTCGTACAAATCCCACACAACTTGGTCGACATCTTTAAATTGAAGATTTTTACACTTTGTACATGGACATCTGATTTTATCTCCATCCATATAATTCTTCTGTTCTTGTGCAAATTTAATAAAATCTTCAACACCATTCAAAAATTCACTGCGTATTCCATAGTTATCGCGATGTTTTTGGTACATCCAACTTCTGTTTTGTCTATACATTATGCCTGTATATATATTATAATCAAAATAATATATAAGTACATTAATATTATTAATTAACTAAAAGCAGTACATTATTTAATTTGTGGCATTAATAATTTGAATTAACCAACTTTAATTTGTGACATTAACTAAAAGCGTTGATTTACTAATATTTAACAAATAGTAATATGTTAATGGCATTAATCGTTTTAATTATTAACTACTAAAGTTTGAATCCTAACTGAAATCACTACAAATCCTAAATTATGCATTAACAATAATTAACTAATAAACAAATTAAACCTAATCATCATCATTGATCAATTAATTAACTAATATTTAAATCTAACTAATATTATCAACTCAAATTCCTCAATGTTTTAACTTAATTAATTAGTTAATTAATTTACATTTAACTAATATTATTGTTAAATATTATCTCATTAATAATTCACAATAATAATTCACAATGATAATTCACAATAATAATTCACACTAAACTAAATAAAAATAAAGTTTCAACCCGGCCTAGCTATATATATTATGCATCCCATTAACAATAATTAACTAATTTAACTTATTAATTAGTTAATTTCCATTTAACTAATATTGTTAAATATCATTAATTCACAATAATATATCATTCACACTTAACTAATAAAGTTTGAATCCTAACTTAAATCACTACAAATCCTAAATTATGCATTAACAATAATTAACTAATTAATAAACAAATTAAACCTAATCATCATCATTGATCAATTGACTAATATTTAAATCTAACTAATATTATCAACTCATCAAATTCTAAACCCATTTCCTCAATGTTTTAACTTAATTAATTAGTTAATTTCCATTTAACTAATATTGTGAATTATTATTGTGAATTCACAAAAATAATTCACAATAATAATTCACACTAAACTAAATAAAAATAAAGTTTCAACCCTAGCTATATATATTATGCATCCCATTAACAATAATTAACTAATTTAACTTATTAATTAGTTAATTTCCATTTAACTAATATTGTTAAATATAATTAATTCACAATAATATATAATTCACACTTAACTAATAAAGTTTGAATCCTAACTTAAATCACTACAAATCCTAAATTATGCATTAACAATAACTAACTAATTAATAAACAAATTAAACCTAATCATGCATTATCATCATTGATCAATTAACTAATATTTAAATCTAACTAATATTATCAACTCATCAAATTCTAAACCCATTTCCTCAATGTTTTAACTTAATTAATTAGTTAATTAATTTACATTTAACTAATATTATTGTTAAATATTATCTCATTAATAATTCACAATAATAGTTCACACTAAACTAAATAATAATAAAGTTTCAATCCTAGCTAGCTATATTAATTATGCATCCCATTAACAATAATTGCTAATAAATAATAATTGGTGATAATTAATAACCTAATAATTAAGCTAGCTAACTAATTAATTAAATCACTACAAGTCACTAATTAATTAATCTATAATAAGCTAGCTAATACTTAAATCATCACTACACATCCTAAATTATTATGCATTAATAATAACAATAATTTAACTAATTAATATTTATATTTAAATTTAACTAATTAAATTATGTTAATAGTTTAATAATATGAAAATTAACATGACCTCACTAAATTACGTTAATAGTTTAAATAAATGAACAATAACTAACCTCACTAATTAATTATTAAGCTAATAATTAATTATTATTATATAAAGAAAAAAGAATCCTAACCTCACTAATAATAATTAATTAATTAAGCTAATAATTAATTTATCACACAATTAAAAGAAATTAATTAAAATGACATACCTTATCAGCATAAACTCGGAAAATGATGAACTGACGGATTACATCATTCAATCTTTAAACCGATACTAGATCACTCGAATCTACGAATTTTTGAACTGATTGTTGTTCTTGCAATTGTAATGGACGATGGAGTTGGGTTATATAAAAAAATTTGTCACGGATTTGTCACGGATTTATCCGTGACAAATCTTTTTCTGTACCGCATTATTAAAGGTTACCGCTGGAAAATCAATAATTGAGTTTTTTTGAAATTTGTCACGGATTTGTCACGGATTTATCCGTGACAAATCTTTTCCCATACCGTATTATTAAAGGTTACCGCTGGAAAATCAATAATTGAATTTTTTGAAATTTGTCACGGATTTGTCACGGATCTGTCCGTGACAAATGCCCGGAAGCAAAAAAGTATTCACCGGAGTAAAAAACCGGTCGCCGGAGTAAATTTGTCACGGACCAAATCCGTGACAAAATATTGTCACGGATTTTGTCACGGATAAATCCGTGACAAATAATTTTCGTGACAAATCCCAGAATTCCGTGACAAAGCCCGTGACAAATTTGTCACGGCCGGAATCCGTGACCAAAATCCGTGACAAACGGCGTGTTTTTTTGTAGTGCCGCCTAACAAGTGAAAAGAGGTGATAGAGACTAAGGGGAAGAAAGGAGAAGAAGAAGAGGGAGAGGAAGGAGAAGAGGAGTAGGGAGAGAACAAGATCAAATACTTGTGATAATGGTCGTCATCGGTGGTGGTCGGAGTTGAGAAGAAAAAACCAGTCCAAGCCTTTGGCATTGGGGTTGAGGAGAAAAAATCAGTCTGAACCCTTGTCATCGGAGATGGAGATATTGAAGAGGTATGGAGCCCTCAAGATGGATGTGCCAGAGGAGAAGAGCTAGTGGAGGGAAGGAATGGGTAGAATGGAGAGGAAGAGAAGAGAGGGAGGAAGGAAGATGGAAGTGGTGGGTGTTGATCGAGAATTTCTGACGGCAGGAAAAGGAGTGGATAAATCAATAAGAAGACCTATTTTGGAACTTTCTTATTGTTTAGTCCTATTTAAGTCAATAACGTAACTTTAATTCTATTTGGTGAATATGTTATGGTAAGGTTGTAACACGCTTGAAAATCTCAAAAAATAAAATAAAAAACTACTCATAAAGTGCATCTTCTTTTAAGGAACTTATCTGTTTAGAACTTGCAGCTAAGTGTGCTTGTATACATGTGAGTAATTTTAATATGAGTGACCTAGTTGGAAAGTTTCTAAGGAGGCTCACGAGTGAGCACAAAGGATTAATCGTGTAGTTATGGTAAGGTTGTAACACTCATGAAAATTTCAAAAGCTGATTAAAAATCATACGTATAGTAACATGTTGCACCTGCTTTTAAAGAGTTCATCTACTATATGTATGTGAGTAGTTATATGGTGGGTGACCTCCCGAAAAGTTTCTCAAGACGCTCACGAATGAGTACAAAGTGCGCGGAAAATATTTGTGTAATTATTTTGGTTTGTGAGAATGATATTAAGTCAGGAGCGCAACCAGAGGTAACGAGCTCGGTCCCGGCAAGGTTGAGGTGTGACAAAGTAATCACATAAATACATTACGGAGTATTTCTTACTCCTTATGAGTTTGCTAACTTGTTTCAAGCTACTTTCCCAAGCTTTCTATATTTCTAGCTTAATTAGTGTACTGGAGCTCCATATTGGAAATTATCAACACATATGTTGAACCAAAGGATAAGAGCGGGATGGAAGAGGCCGGTACCCGCATGGGTAGCTCAGTTGGTCGAGTGATGGGAGATTTGGATCAATGGACCATGGTTCGAATCCCCGCAGCGACCGAGTGCAGGTCACAGAACCTGAAATAAGGCTGGGCCTCTGGTGCGCACGGGTGTATGGGTGTACTGTCATTCTGCTGACTGAGTCATCGTGACTAACCTCTCCACCATCCTGTCGGATCGGGATAGAGAGCTCTTGGGGTGGGAGATTCCACCTTTTGGATCAATGACGGAAGAGGCCGGTACAGTTTTTTTTTGGAAAGAAAGAAGAGGCCGGTACAGTTAAGATCATTAAGACTTCTAATAATAAGATGTGCGTTACGGATGATATATGATTAATATGCAGTAATTTATGCACTTGGTTTGGTTTTTTACAACTCATGCATGAGGTGTCAAGTCTTGCTTGGTTTTTTACTACTCATGTTACATTACTTACATAATATGGTCATGCTATGATGAAGTCAAAAGAAAGTCATACACATTACACACACTAGCTAGTAAATGCATATTCATTTCAAAAATATGCACACACAAATGGATAACACACACTAGCTAGTACACATTATTATATAATTGTAGATGATGTAATGAGTCCATATATAATGTTGACAGTTTCCACTAATTTGAGATAAAGATCAGTTTACCGGACTTCGGATATATTTTTTATCTACTGTGTACATTGGGGAGGTATTCATCATGGACATTTTTAATTAATCATGCCCATTTACGAGAATAAAAGACTTAATTATAGTGAAGCACGTTGTGATCTGATCTGATGACATCACTGATGATCTTCTAAAGAGAAAGTCACAAGTTCAAGTCTCATCATCTCAATCAAGGATGTTGGCAATAACACGAGCAAATACTATAATAAGAGAAAAAAAAGCAGATACTATGATATAGGTTTAGAAGAATATTCCAATAAAAAGAAGAAAAAAGATTTAACTATAAACATGGTAAAAATGTGAAAGTTTTAATTTCAAACATGAGTGTTATATATTTTTCTTTAAATAAGAAAAATTAACATCATTATCAAATCATACTACGCCTTATTTGGCATTTCCACACATCCATAGGATAGTTTTACTGTCACAATTGACAATATTTTTAATCATGACAGTTATTATTTCAATATAAGAATGACATAATACTCGTATTTTGAAACTTCACATTATTTTTATCTCTATTGACGATAAATTCAATTAGTCTAGAATTATATCAATAAACGTAATAATGGCTAAGCCATTTGGAATGTAATGCACCTCTCCTAATTTTTTTTAAATGGAAAGGCCCAAAGGCTGTACTAAAACAAAGTATCACTTATGTCCTATAATGTAAGATAAATGTGAGTCTGGTGCGAGATTTAAGTAAAAAATGATAAATTAAAGTTATTGTTTTACAATTCCAATATCCAAAAAGTATAAAAGAGTAAGACAAGTTCACAAAAATTTAAAAATGCAATGATTGATAGATAAAAGGATAAGTAGGGAAGTAAAAAGTTGGTGGAGTTAAGTATATAATTAAGTATATAATTAAAAGCGTTCATGCATATTTTCATGGGCGGATCTATGTAGGGCCTAGGGTGGGCTCTAGCCCAGCCCAACCGAATTTTTTTTGTTAGTATAAAAAGAGATTTAATTTTCAGCCCACCCCAAGTCCACAAGGAAGTGTTCTAAGAAGCTCTAAAAGCAAAAGGCTGTTCAAACTTTGTTTAAAGCCCATAGTCATGGGAACAAATGATCCCGAGAACAAATGATCCCGAGAACAAATAATCCCGATGCGTAATAATAGAGTTTGACGTGATTGCACCAAGAAGTGATTTATATATAGGACACTCAGGAGGGTGAACCATCCTTGCAGTCGGTGTGGGATAAATTGAGGAGCAAAACTTTACATACGAAGTATTAAACAATCGTATGTAGTTGGTGTTTGGAGCCAGCTGCAAATTATGCAATCTCATCTCACCCACTCACCCACACCATCAATGAAAGCACTTTATATTACAAGTTTACAATATTATTTCACAACATAAATTGTATGATTAATATTATATTATTATTATAATACTGTTATTATTATATGAATATTACTATTATTTGACCCAAGTCACCATGAAAAACTTTTATAAGCATTAAAATTTAAACATAATTATAATCATTAAAATAACTAAGTTACTCTTTATCAACTATCCTTATTTGGTCATATACTATTTCTATTATTATTATTATTATTATTAAAATTATTATTATTATTATTAATAAAATTATAATAGTTTTATTAGTGCATTAGTTTTATTTAATAGTTATGTAATTCTATTTGACTATTAATTTAATTTATGCTAAAACTCGGCTTGAATAAAATAGATATTTGAACTCTATTTTTTAGTGTTCAAATATATTTAAAAAATTGCAATGAAAATGTTTAAATTTTAAGATAAATAAAATTTATTTCTATAATTTACGAGTTATTGATAGACTCGAGTCCGGATCAAACCGAATACCACTATGCTCGAACTCAGCTTGAACAACTACTCGAACTCAAAATCTAGCTCGTGTTCGAGTTAAAAAAAGCTTCTTAAGCTCAGATCACTAAATTAAATTCGAAATCACGCTCGAATTCGTGTAGTTCGAAAAAAACTCAATTCGATTACGGTCCTAAGCAGCCTAAGCTATACTTTTTGTTTGCAATAACAATTTTTTCCCTGCTAAGCCCACCTCACTCTTCATTCCTGGATCCGCCCCTGCATATTTTTGAAACAATCCACAAGGGAAAGTGTATCATACATAGTGGGACGAAGAAAGTATCGTATAAGTACATTTACTTTGAAATATCAATCAATAAAATCCGACCATTTAACTGGTCTTTAACCTATTATAGTCGGTTTTGTTTTTGGCAAAAAATCTAAAAGATTTATAAAATTCGAAAATCGAAATAAAACTGTAAGAATTTAAGAATGTCAAATCCATATTTTTTGCAGTTTTGGCCAATTTGTATGTTCTACGTTTTTCAAAAGTTTGTACATTATATTTTTATAGTTTATATATTTTTACTATATTTTTTTATTTTTTATTTGTTGATTTGTATTTTAACGTTTTTAAATTATCGATCTATTTTGATATTTTTTAGTACTGATTAAAATTATTTCTCTTTTTCAAATTCATAAAAATTTTTGTAAAATTTATCAATTGTTTCTATTTAATTTTTGAAAGATAGTCTCCTACAATAAGTCATGATGGTAGGACTCATTTTGTTTTCAAAGTGCCATATGGATGCATCTCCAATAAAAAGAGGGTTTCTGTGAAAAGTGTGAAAGGTTGCTGATAAATGCTACGGAGTATTTAGTATGGTAAATGCTATTTAGTATTGCATAAACACCACATTTTAGATTGTTTTACATTATGGTTACTCATCTTTTGCACAATTATGTTGAAATTTTTATCTTCTAAATTAGACTAGAATTAGAAGATTTAACTTTTAAGGGTCATGTAAGACTATGTTTGGCACAATTAGCTGTAGCTCGAGGCTGTTGTCTGAATTATGGACTATTGTCTGAATCAGAGACTATTTTCTGGAGCTAAATATTGAAGTGCTGAATCTGAACTTTTAACTGGATGAGGTAGACCTGTTTGGCAAAAAGACACTACTACATTTTTAGACCTAATGTAACATTAGAGATGTAACATATCTATAATAGTGTTACCTATTTCTCTAATGCAACACTTTTTAGACCTAGTGTAACACTTTCTAGAAATATAAGTGTTACATTAGGTACTATAAAGTGTTACAATAGGTCAAATGCAACACCAGCAAATGTAATGGTAAAAAAATGTTACATTTTCTCTAATGTAACACTTTTCAGAGAAAATGTAACATTGTTTTTATCCATGGAACTGGACCGTACCGGACCGTTAAAAATCTCACGGATACATTACGGGTTTTACCAATTTACCGGACCGTTCCGGACCGCGACCACCCCTAGTAAATTCTACTATTTTGACACTGTTTGGGCACTGTTTGGTACCGTTTTGATGTAGATAATTTGACAAATGAGGAAATGTAGGGAAGTGTGAATTTAATTATGGGACTGCCCAAAAAGGAAAGTGAGAACTTAATTGGGGGACGGAGAGAGAGTATTTTTTAGTGTTTGCATAAAGATGTGGTTTATTTACCAAAGTGTGACTGCACTTTTGATCAAATCTGATGCACTGTTAGCTCATTTTAAATTATTAGATGTCAAATTAAATGCACAAGATCAATTATCATTTTTCATGAGAGGTACATTTTCTATTTGATTCAAATACATGTGTGTGTATGTGTGTATAAAAAAGTGTGTGTGTGTGTATATAGAGCTTTTTGAAATCAATTTTTCTATTCCGGTAAAAATAAGAACTAATTTTGACTATAGATGTGAAAAAATTGATGAAACGGTGGAAGTAATCAGATTTTAAGTAAGATATGTGGTGATATTTTAATAATCATGTACAATCTTATTAAACAAAAAGTATATATATATGTAAAAGAAAACGTGGATCAAAATATATGAAAAACTCTAATAAGTATTCATTAACCAAATCACGACTATTTACTAACAAAATCATAATTATATGTGTAAATACATTCACATGCATTTATTTGTTTCCATACGGTGTAGAGTTGTATTAGGAGAGTATATATCTCTTGCTCTCCAATAGTTATTGTAGATATTCGCATTCCATCAATACACAACTATCCAAATATGAAATGTGCTATCTAGTGCAACCATAGGTCCATCCACATTAGCCATGGATAGAACACAATAAATTTCACTTTTATGTTTAAGCATGGACCCACACTAGCCAAGTGTTATCGTCTTTCCAACAAGTATTTATAGGGTAGCCAGGCCAGGACTTGCATACTAAATTAGTTTTCTTTCTCAGAACTGGATGGATATTACAATAAAAACGATGCTTTCCCTTTCTGTAATACTGGTTTCTTGGCTGCTGCTTCTTCTTGATCCATCAATTGCCCAAAGCTATTCCCAACAAGATGCATCAGATGATGACTCATCATCATCACTGCTGAAAGCCGCAGCTAAGGATCTTGTGACTGATAAACTGCCTGGCCAGCCTGCGGCAGTTGGCTTCAAACATTACGCTGGGTATGTGACAGTCAACGAGACTAACGGAAGATCACTCTTCTACTGGTTTTTTGAATCTTCCACATCTCCTCAACAGAAACCTCTACTTCTCTGGCTTAATGGAGGTAATAAGACTTTATTAATTAGTGTATATATTATCCCAAGTCCAACCAGCTAGTGACATGCATGTCACAATTTATAGTACTGCTGCATATACATGCACGTGAAATAATAATGTGACTTTCATGCATGTGAACATTCATAAGGAAATATACATTCAAATTAAAAATTACCCTTGTATGAATATATGATATATGTGTGTAATTTCATTAAACTTTTCCTTGGTCAACTTGCACAAACCCTTTCATTTTTAATAAGAAATTATATTGATCGAAATAGAATTGAAGTAGAGGGCACTTCATATTAGGCCGTCCTGACAGGACCTGTCGTCCGGTCAAGGCTATTCAGGGTTATTTCCCGGTGGAATTTTTTATGAATTTTTTTGAACATGTTATTCATGTTTGTTGAAATTCAATCGGATAGTCAATCAAAAAGGAGTATTTTTGTTTAAATTTATCTTAAAATAAAGTTGTACTTTATATATCCATCTTTAATATCAAGGGGGATAAAACTAATTCAAGAAATTAATTTAAAAGTGAATGGTCCTATTTTGAAATAATTATAATTCTTGTGCTATATGTGAAGAAATATGTTCTGTTCTTAGTACATTAGGAGGGGCCATGCTTGACGGAAGAAATTTCTCATGTTTGATCGGATAAAAAAGTGTTTGGACCGTTTTCGTTTTTCTACAACCCAAATGACTCAACACAGTCTTTTGACCAAAAATGAGAGGCTAAGGCATTATATTCTTAATTAAGAATATATGTTCATCATGTGGCATTCTCTTTCCTCGTAGACAATTAATCCCATGATATCATCAACTTGACCTAATTAAACCTGAAAAGTCAATTTGTCAAACTTTTTCGAGACGAAGGGAGTATTATTTAATAAATGTGCAGTGTTAGTATTATCAGCTTCTCGTTAAATTTCTGAGTAAAAAAAGGTTTTAATTCGTGTGTATACCTCTTTGTTTTAAGGTCCGGGATGTTCGTCCGTAGGATATGGAGCATCTCAAGAGATCGGCCCTTTCCTTATTGACGGTAACGGAAGTCGCTTGGCAATCAATCCATACTCATGGAATATAGGTGTGTTTAATATTATTGAAAATCTTTCATGAATAATATTATTACTCCGTAAAGGAATAAAACCATTTACAAGTTCTCATTTTAGGATTAATTAAAGAGGTTTGATTTTAGGAAAAAAATTGTTATTTTGTACTACGTATATTGATACTTAATTGATGACCTGAATTAAAAAGGTAAATACATAGCGCAGCATTAGTTTTATACGAGACCTAAACAGGCGTCCACAAATCAAATTAGACTGACCAAACTTAGACAATAGTAATAATAATAATAAAATACACAAACACTAAACATATACCCAAACAGAATTAAACATACATGAACACACTTAAACACATTAGATCAAACCAAATTAGGTTGGACCATAATAAAGTATTCCAATCTAAGTGAAAAGATCTTTTAAATATACTGTATGTATATGTATGTATATAGGGTGAGACTCAAATGAGAAGAAATCTTTAGGTGAGAAATGAGAATGAATCTCAGTCATTGGATTCGACTATTTTGTTGTAAAAACACTTTATATTGCATTAAAATATGCAACCTAGTTTGATGACATCTTCTGAAAAACTGTATTACGGTTCTCTAGTGCAACATGAAGCAGTTTTGGTGCAACTTCATCAAATATTAGTACAACATGAAACAACTTTAGTGCAACGTTGGAAAATTTAAAGGAAAAATTGAAAATAATAATCCCAACTAGCGAGTATTTCTGGGTGATCCCAACTATAGTGACCATTTTCCAAAAATTATCCCTAACCTGTTACAACCTGCTATAGCAGGTATGTTTTAAATGTGAACTTTGTAAGATTTAAATAATCCCAACTATGCTTGACCTTTTTTATTAATCTCAACTACCAACTTCAAAAAATTGAGTTGATAGTTGGAATTAATAAAACAGGATTAACTATAGTTGGGATTATTTAAAACATAGACATAGTTCACATTTAAAAATTACTTGCTATACCAGGTTGTAGCAGGTTAGGGACCATTTTTGGAAAATGATCCCTATAGTTGGGAACATCCATGAATAATCGATGGTTGGGATTATTAATGACGGAGCGGTAATAGTTGGGATTATTATTTTCAATTTTTCCAAATTAAAATCTTACTGCTACATGAAGCTATTTTTTGAGCGATATCGTAAATCTAACGGTTGAGACTCATTCTCATTTCTCACATTAGATGCATTTCTCACTTGAACCAAAATTTATATATCTATATACGTACATATCTTTTATTTTTAAAACAATGAACTCGCACATACTAATAGAAAAAATTCCTCAATTCAGAGTAAATTATGACAAAATTTCTTAGATAGGAATAAGTATGTTTCCTTCTCAAGTAGGAAACATTGAGATATGATATTTTTTCTTGAGCAAATTTGGGATATGACAATTCCATCCTATTTTTTTTTTCAAAGTCCATTCCATATTATTCAAGTAAAAAATATAATTACTCCTATTATAAAATGACTTACTCTGATTATGAGCAATTTCTTTAACATATTGTTCTAATACATGCAGAAGCGAACATATTGTTCTTGGAATCTCCAATCGGTGTAGGCTTCTCATATACAAATACGAGTACTGACTATGTGAAGCTAGGAGACAAACTTGCTAGTATGTACATACATCTATCCAGCAGTATATATTACTCTGTAACACACACACACATATTAATATATTTGTTCAAAAAGCTACAAGGGTATATTTGTCCAACATATGATTAGTCTTATTTAGGGAAATTAAAACAATGTAGTTTTATTTGTAATTTTAATCACGCTTACCCCTATTTATGTGATTCACTCATATTTCAAGAATTAGCAAATCTTTTAATCTTACTTCTAATAATTTTCTCATAGATTTACTTTGTTCTTTAATAGTTGCAACATTGAAATTCTTGCATCATTAGTGCAACATGATTTTCGACTAATATATATAAAAAATTATTACTCATAAAACCTTACGAGTATTAAATTTCTATGAATGTGAATTTTCAAAATATTAACTTTTTATAACGTTTACTAATACGTAATTAAATATAATTCCAGTCAAAGTTGTGCATTGAAAAACGTGAAAATCAAACTATTGCATTTAAAAAAGAACGGAGGTAGTATATACTGGGTGGTACTCATCATTTACGTAGTATGAATCTTGTATATATGGTAAAACTAATTTAAAATAGTATATTGTCCATATATATGTGCATTGCTTATGACTATTAATACACATAAATACTTTGTATATAGCAAGCGATGCATACACTTTTCTGAACAATTGGTTCCAGAAGTTCCCAACTTATAGAAATCAATCCTTCTATATAGGTGGGGAGAGTTATGCAGGTATGTAGTTAATTAAGTTAAATTATTTAATTAGTGTAATGATTGTACCTAATTACTTTCAACTATGATATGATCGATTTGATGATGTTGGAGTTGAGAATTACAGGAAAATATATACCTGAGTTGGCTGATCTCATTGTTGGAAAAAACAAAGACCCTTCTAATACTCTTCACATTCAGCTTAAAGGAATAATGGTATTAATATACTCTCTCTGTCCTAAGTTATGTAGAACTTTCTTTTTAGGCCTTTTAAGGGGAACATCAATATATACTCTCTCCTTCCTGAAAAGGTTACCATCATTGATCAAGAAAAGTCAATATGGCGAACCTTTTCGGGACGGAGGTAGTATTTCATACATGTATGCATGAACCTCAATTTAAGGAATCTTTTAAGATAAGTTGTAATTCGAAATCTTATACATACTCTGTTTTTGTAAATGTGGGGTTTGTCGGGGCTAAGGATGTTTGTACTTGGACTGTAATTCGTCCCAGACCAGACCAGACCAGACCACACCAAATCAGACCAGACCAGACCATACCAGACTTGGATAGTTATAAAAATAAAAAGAAACCAGACCAGACCAGACCAGACCAGACCAGACCAGACCAGACCAGACCAGACCAGACCAGATCAGATCAGACCAGATCAGAACAGACCAGACCAGCAAATTACAGTCCAAGTAAAAACATCCTAACATGACCCCTACCTCTACCTTTGGAGTAAATATACATACCCACCCAGTGGCATATACTCTAAATTTAAACAAATTGCATATAATAGATTGGAGGAAAGCATTGACAAAGTTTTGAAATAGACTTGGCTTGATTCTAATTAGGGGAAGAAAACAATATAATTAATCCTATTTAATCGAGAAGTTATTCCATATTTTATTCATATTTAGAAAAATTTCTCATTTAACATGTGGGTCGAGATATCCAAACCCCTCAATTATATATCGGTTAGTTAATAAATAGTATATCAAATTTATTGGTACCAAATACTCCCTCCGTCCCGAAAAGGTTCGCTAAATTGACTTTTCTTGGTCAATGACAATCAAATATGACCAATGATATTTTTTAATACGTAAGAGCATGCATGCAGATGGGCAACCCAGAGACAAATGATGCAGAGGACTGGAGGGGTATAGTGGATTATACTTGGAGCCATGCTATAATCTCAGATGAAACCTACAAAATAGTGAAAGATAATTGTGATTTTAATAGCTCTGATTTGTGGAGCAATAAGACCTGTGGTGATGCTTTAGATGAGATGTATAAGCAGTACCATGAGATAGATATTTACAGCATCTATACACCCAAATGCTTAAAGAGTGTCAATTCATCATCCCAAGTCACTTTCACCGCTTCATCATCATCGCCCAAGAAGGTACGGTATACTTACATCCATATGTATTTAATACACGATCTCCTTTGTCACAATTTTAATTGTCTTACTTTTCTTTTTGGATTCTTACGACATGAATATCGAGCCTGTTTGATAGCTCAATTTTTTGGTTATGAAGCGTATCCGTCAATTTTTTTACCAAACACGTACTATCCTCTGTTCCATAAAAGTTGCAAAAGTTTGACTTTCACGTTTACCAACGCGCACCTTTGACTGTATTTATATTTATTTACGTATTACTAAACATTAAAAAAAGTTAATATATTGGAAATTTACATTAATACAAATTTATTAATATTTAAACATAATATTTTTATTATATATATTATTAGAAAATCGTAGTCAAAGTAAGGTGTGTGAATAGTGCAGAAATTCCAATGTTGCAACTTTTATGGAACGGAGGAAGTAATTTTTTATTTGGTGCATTGAATTGCGTAATACTAAGAAAAAGTAAGGTAGGAGTTACTTTTTTGTTGTATTGACCGAAGTTGTTGTAGAGGACTATTTTAAGTATTTTTACATATATTGTTTTCTTTATTTATTGATAAAATATATTTTAAATATCTTTTTAATAAATCAGCAGAATCAATCAAATCTACCACTTCACTAGAATTTCACAAATTTCGGGCAGATCAGCGGATTCAATCAATTTTTATATTACCAAATAAGCTCATCGTGTTTCAAAAAACATGTGGTCATTATTATTTCACTGTATTGTACTCAAAATCTCAAAAACCTTATTTTCAATAGAAATTAGTTCAAATAGGACTAAAACTATGGCAAAAACCTAAAATAGGACTTGCTATGTTTTTATTCCAAAATAGGACCATATGAGTCCTATTGGAAACATACCTATTTTTGCATTCCATTCTTACCCTTCCATTAAATATGAATTAAAAATAGTCAAAAGCCATAATTAAATATTTAATTCATAATAAATTCGAAAAAAAATTAAAAAATTCGTAGAAATATAAGTAAAAAATTTATAAAAATTTTATAAAAAAAAATTCATTTTTTTAAAATAATTTTATTTTTAAAAAATTAATAAAAATAGTAAAACTCCGTAAAAAAAAATTAAAAAAATATGGATGCCTTTCCCACCGCCTGTACTACCTCCCAGCACCACCACCTCCGGCCGATGAAAAAAATGCCATTTTCCCAGAAAAATGCCATTTTTTCTGAAAATGCCAAAAAAGTGGCATATTTCTCTTTTCGAATGCCAACATTTTCATTTTTTCTGCCATAAATATGGCATTCGTAATGAACTTGGCATTTTTTCCCCTGGTGACTGGAGGTGGTGGTGCTAAGGCGGCAGAGGCGGCGGCGATTTTTTTTTTGAGTTTTTATTTTTTTTTTTAATTTTTTTTAATTTTTTTAATTTTTTGAAAAAAAAATTAATTAAATTTTTAATGTCAAAATGTTTTTCTTAATTTTTTAGTATTTTTTACGAATTTTTATTATTTTCTATTATTTTATTAGGAATTAAAACATTTTAATAGCTATAAGGTTATAATTGTCCAAGGTACACATAATTAGTCCTATGCAAACATAGTTTATTTTTTGCTCCTATTTGTGAAAAGTGAATGACTTTTAGTCCTATTTTGATAATTAACTCATCTTCCCCCTTTTAGCAAAAAATTTGTGGTTCACAACCATTCTTACACATTCTTACACATTTCTCTCTCCTCTGCACAACTCTCCACCACACAAATCCCACTATCTTAATAAATGTGCCCAGCCGAAAAGGGAGAAAGATTAGGGACGGAGGGAGTACCAAATAAGCTCATCGTGTTTCAAAAAACATGTGGTCATTATTCTTTCACTATATTGTACTCAAAATCTCAAAAACCTTATTTTCAATCATTTATTAGTAATTGTGTCGGACTAAACCTAGACAATGCATCCGATTAGGAAAGAGGTGATATTTCACATCTCATTAATTCTGAAATAAAATTGAATCTAGGGCTAACTATAATGCGCCATTTCCATTTTCCATCCCGGCCCACGATCTGCTTATTATATATTCCTTCCATCTTAATATGATTAGACCATTTGCAGATAGTAACCATGGGGCGAAAGAACTGAATTTGAATTATATATTCACCCAAAAGTTTTTTACAATCATGAAAGAATTGGTTAAAGAAAGGGTGGGAAATGATTAATCGGGGCAGCTGCTAGCCCGCTAACATGATCACGATAATGGCCACTCAGGTTAAATATCTTTATATATTCTCCGAATTTTTTATAATGTAATAACCTTTTCATTTTCATTTACTGTCCGTTGGTTATAACAAAATATCAAAATTCATATTATAAAATATATCAAAATCCATAACTTTTAATGATAATTCATATGATATCAAGATTCGACTATTTCAGTTTTTTGGCCATAATATTTCTTAGATAGATTCAAACGATAAAATTAAGATGTCATGGTTATAGTACATTTTAAAAGTTATCAATTACTTTTTCAAAGAAGAAAACACCAAATTTATTTATTTCTACATGAGATAAATTATTGATAAAAAGGATGTATAATAACAAAAGTAAGAATTTAAGTTAAAAGATCGTGTTGAGTTAATCTATTGGTGGCCGGCGCTGGATTGTAGGTAAAATTGAGTTGACGTAGCCAATACACAATTTTCGTATAAACTGGTCGAGAATTTAATTTATCAAAAGAACATGATTGGGAGTGGCCTTACAATATACTCTCTCCGTTCTTTTTTAGTTGCAACGGTCAACATTTCAAATTTTCCAACGCACGTCTTTGATCATAAATCATAATTATATCTTAATTCTATTAGTAAAAATATTAAAAATCAGATTTTGAAAATTTTTAATGAGATGAATTGAAAAATATTTTTTTTAAAATAATTTTCATAAAATAATAGCGTAAAATTTAGTCAAAGTAGAGCATGTGAATAGTGTAAAATTTAACATATTGCGATTAAAACAGAACGGAGGATAGTACTTGACTAGGTGTACAATAATTGGTTGATTGTTGAAAAATATTATTTGTCCATGGTGAATAACTATATTGTGTTTTTCTTCCTAACTAACTACAGAGTATATTAAAATTTACCGATTAGTCAGGGGCGGACCATAGTAGAGATCCAGGGGGGCTACCACCCCCCAACAAAAAAAAATTATTGTATATATATATATATATATATATATATATATACGAAAAATAATTTTCACCCTCCCAAAAAATATTTTGAAACCCCCCAAACAAATATTTTCGCCCCCCAAGATGACTTTCCTGAGTCCGTCCCTACGATTAGTATTATTATTATACTACCTTTGTCACTTAAAACCTTACCAAAGTTGACCGGCACGGAGAATAATAAATTAAAAACTGTGTGGTTGAGGTTTGTGCAGTGGAGAGATAAATAACACAAACAACAAAATAATTGATTAAAAGAGAAAGTGACAAAGTTTTAAGGGACGAAGGGAGTATAATATTACTATAATATAATACTAATAAATTTATTAAAAATCAGGAGGTCCATATTATATTAGGATGTTTTCTTTTGGAATGTTTTTAGTCCCAGACCAGACCATACTTGGACAATTATAAAATACATAGAGATTAGACCATATCAACCCAGACTTAAATGGGCCAAACCAAACCAGCAAATTACGGTCCAAAAGAAAATATCATTACTATATAATATATATATATATATATACACTCCCTCCATCCCGTTGGAATGTTCCCGTTCGGTTTACGGTGTTTGACTAACGATAAAGCAACTTGATCCATGTTCACACTCCGCTTATTTTTGGTAAATAAAATTTACATATTCAGAAACTACTTTAAAACCGCTACAAAGCCTGATCAAGAAAAGTTCAATTTGATAAAAAATTGATATATAAAGTAAAAGATTAGGAGTGACCTAAGTTGAACGATGAATAGTGAACGGGAACATTCCAACGGGACGGAGAGAGTATATATATATATATATATATATATATATATATATATATATATATATATATATGTATATATATATATATATATATGTATATATATACATATATATACATATATATATATATATATGTATATATATACATATATATACATATATATATGTATATGTATATCTATACATATATATACATATATATATGTATATGTATATCTATACATATATATACATATATATATATATATGTATAGATATACATATATATACATATATATATATACATATATATATATATACATATATATATAATGCATGCGTATATTAATATTGATTTTCTAGGTTCCAAAACGACGATATGGAAGCGGATTTGACCCGTGTCTAGATGATTACACCACCTCTTATTACAATAGAGGAGATGTCCAAAAGACCCTCCATGCAAGTGATGGTCTACACGTTAAAAAGTGGAGTATTTGCAAGTATGTAGAATAATTTAATTAATACACATGCAAATATCAACTTAATATAATTACTTTTCCCATGTCTTCATTAACCAAGAGAAATACGAACAAGCTTAAAAAGTAAACATTAAGAACTGATATATACTGCATCCATGCAGTGACTCGATCTTCAACAAGTGGGACTGGGAGCAATCACCACAATCTGTTCTGCCCATATATCGAAATCTCATGGCGGCAGGAATTAAAATATGGGTCTACAGGTAACTAAATACATTTATAAAAAAACACAATATTCTTTAAATAAGACTTGTTTAGTACTATTAAAAGAATAAGTTGATTAAAACTTCTTCAAATAAGTTGATAATCATATTTATGAAATTAATCTTTGTTTTAGTCTGAATTTTCTCTTATTTAATTTTAAGCCCTTAATATAGGAGAGTTTTCTTTAAAGAGTCCGATTTCGGCCCAATGGGGCCATTGGACCGATAGGCAATGGGGAATAGAAGAGGGCCGGGAACAAAGGGCCAATGTGCCATTGCCCCATTCTTAATGTAGTTTGAATGTTCTTCCACTAAAAAATGTTACATACGAGTAGTTTAATAAACAAATTATTATATCCGCACGGGTAGCTCAGTTGGTCGAGTGGTGAGAGATTTGGAACAATGGACCAAGGTTCGAATCCCCGCAGTGATCGGGTGGAGGTCACAGAACCTGAAATAAGGCTGGACCTCTGGTGTGCACGGGTGTATAGGCCTACTGTCATTCTGCTGACTGAGTCACCGTGACTAACCTCCCCACCATCCTGTCGGGTCGGGGTGGGGGCTCCTGGGTGGGAGATTCCACCTTTTTTTGGAACAATAAACAAATTATTAAACTCACTACATGGTTAAAGTGGAAATTCGTGCCCTAATGTGTGGTGTTATTTTTGACTAATTCAGTGGAGATGTTGATGGAAGAGTCCCTGTATTATCTACTAGATACAGCATAGGTGCATTGGATCTTCCCGTTACCAAACCATGGCGTCCCTGGTACTATGGAAATCAGGTACGTAATAAATAATTAAATGATAATTTGAACAATTAAATGATTAAGAACTGAGTTTAAAATTTCAATTCACGAATTTTTTTGGCAAAATAAATTTTATTGACATTAATTTTGAACAATTGAGGATGTTTTTACTTGGACTGGTTTTAGTCCCAGACATCATCAGACTTAAACAAATCAGACCGGACTTAAACAGATCAGACCATACCTGATCAAAATTGGCTTCCGTAGTTATAAAATACACAGAGACCAGATGTTTACCAGACCAGACCATACCAGATCAGACTTAAACAGACCGGATCAAACCAGACAAGACTTAAACAGACCAGACCAGATCAGCAAATTACCGTACAAGTGAAAGCATCCTAATTGATTAAGAACTGAGTTTAAAATTTGACTTCACGATTTTTTTTGGAAAAATAATTTTTTATTGACTTTCCAAATATGTCATTCCTCAAAAAGTAAAATAGAAAAATGTAATAATTAAAAATGTATTTTTCATAATGATAAATGGTATTTTACCACTCATGTATTTTTTTAAATGAGAAGTAGAAAATTAAAATAAATTAAATTAAATTGGGGATTATCCAAAAAGGAAAGTGAAAACTTAATTGGGAGGTAAAGGAAGTATAGTCAATATATATACCTGGGTAGTTAACTCGGTCAAACTCCAATTTTCTTGTAGTGAGGGCCGAGTAGCGAGTAGGGTCAATTACTCGGGATTTCTGGGTGATTATTACTCGACCTTGTATTACTTCAATTTATAACATAGGTGGCGAAGATTATAGAAATATATAGTAGTCTTAAAATTGTCTTAAAATTGTCTTAAAATGTATAGAAACGAATGAAATGATAGAAATGCTAATGATGGAGTTGAGTAGCAAAAGTTATAAACATTCCAATGTTCTCAAGAAAATCGATCATCTAATAACTTGGTAGGATCTCTATTATATCCCCATGTCCATCCTATATCATCCAATTTGATTTCAATATAACCCGACCCAAACCGAATATAATGGGCTTTGTTCTGGTCCTTAATTTTCATGACCCGAGATCGTACGGGAAAGGTTTAGCAAAAACTCGACCGAAACCAGACCGATCCCACCCCTAATTGCATTTACAAAATTGACGGGGAAGAGGCGCAAAACCATGAATTTTGGTTAATCCATTTGTTGCTTTAATGCTAAACTTTCTCCAAGAATTGAAGTTACATGGTTTATTCCAATTTAATTGGAAGATTTCCCAAAATAGGAGTAAATGGAGTGAAATTCCAAAATAAGACTACTATGTTTTTATTCTCGAAATAGGACTATCATGTCAGTATTTACGGTCATCTTGTAGGCGTGGCTGTCAAATAGTTGCAGTACAGTGCATTTTATATGGCAGTATTTATTACTCCCTCCGTTTCCATTTGTTTGACACACTTTCCTTTTTTTGATATTTCAAAATGAATGCCACACTTCCTTATTTCCTTATTTGGTAAACAATTATTTACCAAAACAGTGTCAAACAGTGTTCAAACAGTGTCAAACAATGTTCAAACAGTGCCAAACAATGTACTCTACGGTAAAATTTACCCCTCAGTAACATTTTTTCCTTAATTCTTGACAAGTCAAACTGTGTCAAACAAATGGAAACGGAGGGAGTATAATTAATTGCAGTAATTTTCAATCATGGCAGTATTTTTCATACATGGCAGTAGTAACTCCTATTTCGGGAAGAAAACATAATAGTCCTATTTTGGAATTTCAAACCTCATTTACTCCTATATATTTAGGGTAATTTCCCAATTTAATTTTGGGGATTATATTCCGAGCCAAAAATGGTTCAATTTTAAGCAAGACTTGGTATTTGCTGATAGGCAAACGAAACCAACCTAAACAACCCATAATATTTTTTTGATTAATTAAGAAATAATGACTTATACGGTATATAACTAGAATAAAGATACTATCTCATAAAATTCTTCCCACTTTGACTTGCCACAAAGATTAAGAAAGTGGAATAAAGTGGAAATGTATAGTTGTGGTTGTGTAAAAAAAGGTGAAATGAATGCGAACCACACAAATTGTCCAAAAATGGTAAGTGGAGAGAATTTTTTGGGACGACCCAAAAAGAGAAGTGGGAAGAATTTTATGAGATGGAGGGAGTAATTCTTTTCAATTTTACACCATATATATACAGTGCCTATAAGGTAACATTATGCTAACAGTAAGCTCAGTCATATATATTTTGTTCAAAGGTTTTATTGAAGTTAGATTTTTATGAGAGATCTCATTAATGAATTATGATGCAAGGTTAAATTAAAATTGTTGGATTCAGGTAAGTGGATGGGTTCAAGAGTATGAAGGGCTGACATTTGCGACATTTAGAGGAGCTGGACATGATGTGCCTACTTTTAAACCGGCCGAGTCCCTCACCTTATTCTCCTCTTTCATTTCTGGGCGTCCCCTTCCGCTCCAGCGCTATTAATAAAATGAGTGGATCGATAACCAAAAGCAGAGTACGTGGAAGAGATGTTATAATAAGCATATTCGATCGAGTATATATATGAGAGAAAATAGAAATAAGAGGGATCGATGTGCTTTGAGTTTCTTCGTTTTTACGTAATAAAACATCTTCCAATCTTGTATGCATGCGTGTACGTTCTACTTCTTCTCTTTTGCTTTAATATCATACGTCATTAACGTTAACCGACCGTAAAATCTTTTGGGAATAAGATTCGGATGTTGCATGTTGTTATTGTTGTGGCTAAATGCATAAGAAACTTCTCAAAATCGATCATAAACTCATACCAAACAACGTATGATTGCCATGGAACCTTACAAGTTACACTTAGCACTAAACAATATACATATAGCATTAACTTATGTAGTAAATGATACCTAGTACTATCTATGATGCATGTTTTAGTATACATGATGATACGGAGTATTTGTTAATTCAATAACAATATTATTGAAACGGGAAATTAAAGTGAAGAAATACTAAAACCTTACAACCTGCGTTCTCTGAGCATGCAAGCTAAGTTAATGACATGCTCAACAACATGCATAATAATAAACTCATTAATTAATTAGTGAGCTAATTAATTAGTCATCCTGGCCGGCCTCTAGCACAATCTTGACACTTCCAATCTTCACAGCCTCACATCCTTTCCTTGGAACGATAGTCACCAACACACTCTCATCCTCATCTGCATCAACACCCAAATCTTCCAAAAGTTCATTTAGGGACAACCTCAGCTTTGTCTTGATGATCTTCTTGTCGTGCTTATGGTGACCGCCATGTGCAACGCTCACAAAACTTCCTGCAAATTCAGTGTGCATAGGCGTAGCACTCACAACCTCGTCTTCGTCGTTGATGAAGACATCAAACTTGACAAAGACATCCTTCTCTAACTCTATTCCTTCTATCAAAAGAATTTCTTCTTCTCCATCTTCATCATTACCATCGCCCTTATGCTTCTGGCTTCTCTTTTTTATCCTTACAGGCCTTTTCACCATTGCCTTCGCCACTTTCTCAAGTGTCCCTGGTTGCCAGATCGGCATGGTGGGCCCCTGGTCCGTCACCGCTGCACCCGAAAGCTTCTTTTCTGTCCTCAAAACCCTAGAGACACGTGGGGTCGGGCGACAGTTGATCCACGGGGTCTCCATGTCTTGAAATACGTATCCAAGATCTCTCGTGTCCACGCAATCTCGGACCTTGATCCGGACCATCTGCGCGTTTTCATCGTAAAAAACGAATGACGCGTCGAGCCAGTCCGGGTCAGAGAAATCTCGACGACACCCTCCTAAATTTTTCCAAACGCACCACATCCTATCGACGTTACAATGGTGGGCATAGAATAACATGTCTCTAGCCGCGGAGTAAAAGTTCCCCATATCCTCCGCTACGGGTTGTGTCCGGTCCCCAGTCCAGTCATGGATCGTGTTGTGTGGGATGTGCTCCAGGGAGCCCGCACCGGGGTTGTGCTCATCTCCCGCTCGGTACGGGCTCCCGTGGAACTTGCTGGTGGTCCGTCCTTGCGACACCATTGTACGGTACATCATAGTAAGATTATGAGACACAAGCTCTTCATTACTAAGCATACCTTTATCTGTCCCGTCCCAGTCCAAATCAACAATGTTTGGCGGCAGGTGTTTGGCGTCGCGCAAACGGTCGTAGAGCGGAGAGTTTGGGTCTTGGGTGTACATGGACGGCATCGTCATGCCGGCGGGGTGGTCCCAGTTCCAAAACGGCATCGCAAAAGTCGGGTCGTCGATAAGCTTGACCAATATTCTCTCGAAGAAGTACAAATAGCAGCGATGAAAGGGCAAAAAGATCCAGGAGCGATGAACACGAAAGTCTAGCTCAGGAAACCCAACTTGGTTATACGCGCCGTTGCAATAGGCACAGTGGATGTTGGCTTGTTGACGGAAGCTCCGGGGGTCGTCGTCGGGAAGTGCTTTCATGAGGTCAACGGCTCTGGTGAACTTTTCCACGTACGCCTCATCGTTAGCCGCCAAATGGGCCGCCGGTCTGACTCGCATGGTGGTGGGCCGACGTGGGAGCTTGAAGTCAACTATGTTTGCTTCCCCGCCTGTCAACGGGGGGCAACAGTTTAGGGACTGGTCAACGTTCTTGGGCAGTTGGACCGGGCCGCATTTCGATGCGCTGATGGGCTCCGCGAAGGCGAGTGGATTGGTTGTAGCCCCATATCCATATAGCCCTCCCAGACCAACCAACATGTTTCTCCTGTCAATCTTACACCCGCCGGCGTCAAGGTGGCGCTTTTCCTCTCCGGCGGCGTAACCGTTGCCTGCTACGACGTGCAGTCGACGACGAGTTTTCGGGGCAAAATGGGAATTATTTGGGGTGGAGGTGGTGAAGGAGAAAGAAACGCAGACCATTTTTTGCTAGTTTGGGGTTAATTTGGACAATTAATGTACGTAAGAGAATACTACTGGGTGTGGTTTATATAGGTAGAGACAATATAATGGGCTGTTTCATGTTTAGGGGTGACATACTACATACTCACATAATCACATGCATGTAATTTGAAGTGAGTCATTTGAAGTAGACAAGTATAAAGGGAAGATTTATAGAAATTAGACTTTGTGACTTACTCTAGCTACCTTGTATTTATATAATTAATTTTTTAATAATCTCACAAATTTTTTATGGATCCATCATTGTGGAAATACGTTTTGATATTTTTATTTCAAACAATGAGAAATGAGGAAGTGACACGATTATTATGAAAAGTGAATTTATGTGGTTGATACTTAATAATTTGAATTGATAAAATAAAAATAAAGTAAGAACGATTTAGAATCATACAAACATTTTCAAATTTAGTAAATAGTATGGGACAATCTTAGTGGACGAACCGAAAAGGAAAAATTGGACAATCTTAACGGGATGGATAAAGTATTACTTTGTACTTTACTAAATTATTTATTTCTGCTTAATATAAATTGGTCACTAATGAGGATCAAAACATACACAAAATTCAAAAGATTTAGACCTTTTCTTAACTAAATTACTCAAGTGAAGACAAGAAAATAGAAGCAAGCGCATCAAGCCCTTAAACGCAACTCAGGAAGATGAACCACTATTCTACAAGGTGGGATGGACATCACACCCTATGATCACAAGAAGTCAATCTAGATATCCACGAAATGAATCCGATTATTGCATTTACCCAGTAGATGACTCTCCACAAAAACTTGCTACAACTCTCGAGCGATACAAGTCTTCTCACTCGGAAGCTAAAATCTACCAACCCTATCTTCGAAAGGCAATTCAGTTTCATTACAAATACAACAGATCCATTTCAACTACAGTTGAGATACATTCGAAAAACTTCAACGGTTAAATTCCCTATTTTCCCCTACTATTTGCTTGTACTAGCTTTTCATAGCTCTTAACTCTTTTCAGAATACAACCCCAGCAAATACAACTCAATCACTTGAAATTATCCGACTCTAGTACGTACTCTGGCTTCATATCGTTTGAATAACGTATTTTGAATGAACTACTGTAATTTCTTATACAAATGAATGTGTAATTCTAATTGCCTTATTGATTTTGTAATTTCACCTAAGATATGATAGGAGGGATCATGTATGCACTTTTTTGGTGAATTCACACAATAGGAGCAAAACATGATACACTCTAAATGCAAAAATAAAAGTAGATGTTTAAAGTTCCCAAAATGTGAGTCTCATTTTGTGATTGGACAAAAATACTCTTTTAAGGGTTGCAACATGGTTCCTGTCGCCCATCACCTGAGCTCTATTGCCGCCAAAAATATGATGTCGTCAATAGATCGCGGCCACCGTACTGCCCCGTTCATATTAATTAATTATGTTAGAAGTAGAAAAGCAAAGTTTAATCATGTTTGAAGAACGTTAAACATTTATGCTTAATTTTAGTCCTGTTTTTTATGACAATTTCTTTTATTTGTCGTAGCGACCCAATTCTTTTACGGACACACCTAATTTAGTTGTGCAATTCTATACAAAGAGGCCATAACACATACGGAAATTATTGTGGTTACAAATCAGTTCACTCTCATCATCACATGTCAAATTAAACGATACAAATTACTCCAAATAGGACTAAAATTATGTCAAAAACTCAAAATAGAACTTACTATGTTTTTCTTTTCAAAATAGGACCATATTAGTCCTATTGGAAACATACCTATTTTTTCATTCCATTCTTACCCTTCCTTTAAATATTAGTTAATTAAATGTTTAATTCATAATAAATTCGAAAAAATTCAAAAATTCAAAGAAAAATAATTAAAAAATTTATAAAAAAATTATTAAATAAAAAATTATTTTTTTTTATTTTTAATTTTTTTAAAAAATTAATAAAAAATAGTAAAACTCCATAAAAAATTAAAAAAATATGGATGCCTTTCGCACTGCCTGTACTACCTCCCTGCACCACCATCTCCGGGCAGTGAAAAAAATGTCATTTTTCCTAAAAACTACCATTTTTTCTGAAAATGCCAAAAACATGGCATATTTCTCTTTGAGAATGCCAACATTTTCATTGTTTTCTGCCATAAATATGGCATTTGTAATGAACTTGGCATTTTTTTCCCTAGTGACTGGAGGTGGTGGTGTAGAGACGGCAGAGACGGCGGTGAATTTTATTTTATTTTTTTGAGTTTTTTATTTTAAAAAAAAAATATTTTTTGAAAAAAAAAATATAAATAAATTATTATTATCGAAATATTTTAGTATTTTTTACGAATTTTTATTATTTTTTGTTATTTTATTATGAATTAAAACATTTCACTAGCTATAAAGGTATATTTGTCCAAGACACACATAATTAGTCCAATGAAAACATAGTTTATTTTTTTGTTCTATTTGTGCAAAGTGAGTGACTTTTAGTCCTATTTTTGATAAATAACCCAATTGTTCTCGATTGGAAGTATTCGGATTCCCTATCATGAAACATGCCACATTTAAATTTACCTAGTTAATTTACTGGTCAATTTTAACGACTGCTTAGTCTTGAGTCATCTTACTTAACTGCCTCAAATTAAACCAAAAGTCAAAAGGTCAAAATAAATAACGGGTATTAGACTAAAACATGATGTTCAAATTATTTTACAACAGTGATTTGTTACCCAAAATTTCCAGTTTAGGAAAATTTCATTCAACATCATTTATTTAAGTCAATAGTAATTCAATACCACATTTTGTTTCACATGGATGCAAAGATCTTCATTATGCAAATGCAATTGATGTTCTCATTTTGTGAAACCGCTCCCTCATTAAAGGAATAACTAGGTGGGCCTAACAGTTCGGTTTGACCGAACCGAACCGTACCAAATCGAAACCGAACCATTTGTAATTTAGTTTGAGTTTGGTAGTATTCCTCCCAACCCATTTTAAACCGAACCAAGCCGAACCGAAATCATAAAATCGAATAAACCGAATAAAACCGAACTAATCATTTTCATTTTCATTTTCATTTACCCCAGTGCCGCAAAGGCTCCCACCTACGGTGGGATAAGGAGAGGTCGGATGTACGCAGTCTTACCCCTGTACTAAAGCACAGAGAGACTGTTTCCGGATGACCCAAAGTGAAAATCGCGTCCAAAATTGCATGGACTGACTGCTGCTTCATAACAAAGAAGCGCAGACAGTTTAGTGAGCCATTTTGCTTTATTCCATCATAATCTCAAGCCAAAAAATAATGAATCTTTGGCTCCATTGCAAATGATGGAAAAAAAAACCAACTTACACCAAACTAAACCAAACCAAAATATAAGATTTCTCTCATTAATTTGATTGATGTTAATCTTTTTGAAGCTTTAATTCTTTAATTTTAGTGTCCAGGACTAGAGTTTACTATAAGAGTTACATTCACAACTATAACAATTATAGTGGTTTAAGTAGATAGTATTTAACTGTAATTTATTATCTACTACTATATATTTAGTTCATTACTTACAAGTACCAGTTTTGTTTTTGTTTCGGCTTTATATATAATTTGATTCATTCTCGTTGTTGTTGCTTACAAATGTGTCATGCTTATATATTTTTGGTTCATATGTGTTTTGTTACTATTTGCAAATTTATATCTAACATTATATTTGGTTCATTACTATCGCTTCTTGGTTCATTATTTTGAGTTAATTTTTTTTATTTCAATCCAAACCTTAATACTTTGGTAAACTGAACCATACCAAACCGAAACTTAATCGGTTTGTATTTGGTACATTTTCTATCAAACCGGTTAAACCAAAACTGAACCGAAACTGAAGAAAACCGAACCGCAAACCGAAATGCCCACCCCTAGGAATAACTCTAGTAATTATATCTGTGTGTTGCACGGGAGTGTAGTAAACTAGTAACTGCATACAAATTACATACAAATTAATGTTGTAATTATAAATTAAAGAATATGTTATAATAGGATTTATACAAATACTCATAAGTGAACAGAACTACTATGTGTAAAAACGTATATTATGGTGTAAACCAATTAACTTCTGTAATTTTCTACAATATGAAAATAATGTATGTAATAACTGTTGTTCTCAAGTACGACATGAGTGGTTGATAAGTGTTACCTATTGTTGCAAGATATGAATAGTTAATAGGTCTAAGACCAGGTCAAATTTATCATGTTAATGTTTACTCGCAATCACAATATTTTATACGCAGTATTCAACTCATACATCCATCACCCGCTTGGAACTACATCACACCCAACACATCTATCATCATCAAGTTAATCGAGTAGATTGGGTGATAAACAGAAAAACATAAAGTAAAAGTTAAAGCGAAAATCAACATTAATAAACTAAAAATTGACACCCTAAAAAACTAAAATTTGGCAACTTTAATAACAATTATTTACCTGATAATAGAAATAAATTAATGACATTAAAGTAATTTACAATCAATTTTGTTTAAATAAAAGCAATATCGCAAAATAAATTTCATCTTCCGAGTTCTTATCCTCAAACAAATATGTAAAATTATATATTATCCTCCGTATCTCATTAATTGCAACATTGGAATATATACATTATTCATGTACTTTACTTTGACTACATTTTATTTATTAATGTATGTGAATTTTTTTTTGAAAAATGTTGTTAAATTCGTCTCATTATTAAGTTTTATAATCTAATTTGTATTTTATTTTTACTAATACAGAATTAAATATAATGGCGGTCAAAGTTGCGTTGGCAAACGTGAAATGTTGACTGTTGCAAGTAAAAAGAGACGGAGGAAGTATATGTATATATGTGTGTGTGTGTGCGTGCACACACATATATATAGGTAATCATGCTTTATTATTTGTTTCAGATATATTAAAATTGTTTTTAAATATATAGGTATAATTGCGCGCGCACTCAATTAATTATCTTACTTAGTATTAAAATTACCGGACTAGCGAGATCTTATTAAATTGTTTTTTTCAATTTTCTTGTTGAAAATTGAAAATATAATTGTGTGTATATATATATACAAGAAAATTGAAAAAACAATTTAATAAGATCTAGCTAGTCCGGTAATTTTAATACTAAGTAAGATAATTAATTGAGTGGTATTCACAATTTTCAATTTGAAATGGAGCATGTTCGTAGAAAGTTACAATTAAAAATTAAAGCATAAAATATTGCTAGAGTATAGTTCTAGAGACAAGTGAGAGCTAGAGCGAGAAAGTAATTGCTATTAATGTTTTTCAACTCCCTATAAATATCTCCCAAGGAAAGTATTTACAGAGCAAATATGGGTTGAGATTTCAAGTCTTGAACTTAAGAGACCTGATTACAATAATGGGCCGCTAATCGGTTGATTACACGAAGTTATTATGCTAAACATAAAATGAAAGTTGTTTGCCAAAGGCCCTGATCGGGGTGGTCCAAGCAGAGGGAGCTTATCCTTGTTGAATTTGTATCTGTATCCGTAGTTCTGTTTCTGGAACCCTTTCTTGTCTAGGTGGACCTCGTTTGGTTGAGGCGGTCAGCCGAGTGCTTCTTCGGTGTTGTGGTTTATCATCATGAGTATGTGGGTCATGGCCCATGGGGTCCAGATCCATATACTCTATCAACTAATGATGTAAGTTTTCTCACACTTCAAATATGTAGTTGTATAAGACTAATGTACAAGTATAGTCTCTACAGGAACGGAAAAAAGGAATCAATTTTTAAATAACTTCAACGATTAAAATAAATAAAATACATGCGATGTGTGAGATTTAGATGTTTGGAAAATTAATTAATGTGAAAAGGTGATTAAATTAAAGGGTTCTTTCTAATTAATGATGATAGGGAACAGTGATTGATTTCGGGGTAATCAGATTTCTTGCTAATCAAGCTTAATCAGGGGCGGAACTAGCAAGGGGCTTGGAGGGGCTTGAGCCCCTGCAGTTATATATATATATATATATATATATATATATATATATATATATATATATATATATATATATATATATATATATATATATATATATATATATATATATATATATATATATATATATATATATATATATATATATATATATATATATATATATATATATATATATATAGGGGTGAGATCACATACAAACCATGCTTAACTTACTAACCTACAAACTCAATAATATGCAACACTTTAAACTTTAATATGCAGTACAAATAATGTAAAGATGCACTCTTTGAATTTCAATATGCAATACAAATAATGTAAACATGAAATTGCTATTTTATGGCTTGAATAATATGAAACACTTTGAACTTCAATGTGCAATACAAATAATGCAAAGATGATTTGAATGGGAGAACTAGTTTGTATGTGATCCCACCCCTGCATCTTTACATTATTTGTACTGCATATTGAAGTTCAAAGTGTTGCATATTATTGAGTTTGTAGGTTAGTAACTTAAGCATGGTTTGTATGTGATCTCACCCCTATATATATATATATATATATATATATATATATATATATATATATATATATATATATATATATATATATATATATATATATATATATATAGTGATGATCTGGTGCGTTCGGCCGCACGAGAGAGGCCGTCCGGACGACGGCTTTTGACCGCCTTCCCGGTGGAATTTTTTGATAAAATTTTTATGGCATGTTATACATCGAGTCTAGTTTATCCACAAATAATTTCAGCTCAACAATGCAAATACAAACTGCTATTTTATGGCTTGAATAATATGAAATACTTTGATTTTTAATGTGCAATACAAATAATGTAAAGATGATTTGAATGGGAGGACTAGTTTGTATGTGATCCCACCCCTGCATCTTTACATTATTTTTACTGCATATTGAAGTTCAAAGTGATGCATATTATTGAGTTTGTAGGTTAGTATTTTAAGCATGGTTTGTATTTGATCTCTTATATATATATATATTAAATATAAAATTTAAATTGTAAATATTTATAAAGTATACATATTTTAAATGAATAAAGCACATGTTAATAAAAGCGACTGCAGCATAGTGGGTGTGGGATGGCTTTCGTGTCCTCCCTTTACGGAAAGGGTTGGTGTTTGAATCCCATGCAACGAACCATTATTTTTTACTTTACTTGTCTTTTTTAAAGTTCTAAACTAATTTAAAAATACTATGTTTTGCTTTAAACTAAACTATTATGTTTGGCTTGTTTGAACTACTCTAATATAATTACTCTGTATAATTTACTTTTTTGCATATAATTTTTGAAGTTTAACAGTTATATTGTTGCGCTTAATATTTATTTAATTTTAATATACTTGTTGCGCTTAGTATATATTTATTTCTAATATACTTGTGAATTCGCAACTTAAGTTAATTCTAATAACATATTTGCTTCATTCCTTATTTGGTTCTTATTGTCAACATAATTTTTGAAAATTATAAATCATGCGTGTAAAAATTATTTTTAGTAAGTAAAATTTTATCTGCCATGAAATTTTAAATTATGACATCATAACACTTTTCCCATAAATATTTGGTTATTTATAATTGATTGTACACTATTTTTTAGAATAAAATATATATGTAGTTATATTCTAGACGTTGGACGCAACATCTTCCGAACGGTCCAGAGTACGTAGCATCGCAATGACACTTCCTCCCGTCGTGGCCCGCCATCCTAGAGATTGGAATTCCAGGGTCACAGCAAGCCGCCCGCTTTGCCGGAGACCTTGGCTTTCCTATTAAGTGTCCCTCCAATGTCCCTTAGCCGGTTCCGCCACTGACTGTAGGAGTTTAGCTGACGTCTTTGTGGATCCGAAATGACCACCATATGGTGATGAATGACAATGATAAAGTATAGCCTCAAACTCATCTTCTGGAATGCATCTTCGAACAATTCCATCAGCACATCTCTTGAACAATAATGGTTCATCCCAAAAATAAGAGCAAGCATCATGTAAGAACTTTTTCTTTTGGGACCACGAGAATTCAGAAGGAATATAACCAGTGACCAGGTAATTAACCCAATCAGCATACCAAGGAGAAAAGTGCTTGACAGAGAGCAAATATTCTCCCGTGAATGAATCATCAATGGGTAATTCTTTGGTCGCTTTATTTTCTGTGTGTGACTCAATTCTGGACAGGTGATCAGCGATGACATTTTCAGACCCCTTTTTGTCAAGGATCTCGATGTCAAACTCTTGCAGTAGCAACACCCATCTAATAAGTCGTGGCTTGGCCTCCTTCTTTGCAAACAGGTACTTTAAAGCTGAGTGATCAGTGTAAACTATCACTTTGCTTCCAACAAGATATGACCTGAACTTCTCTATGGCAAAGACAACTGCGAGTAGCTCTTTTTCTGTTGTGGCATAGTTTTGTTGAGCATCATCTAGAGTATGACTTGCATAATAAATTGCATGTATGCAACGACCTTGTTTCTGTCCCAACATGGCTCCTACAGCATAATCACTGGCGTCGCACATTAGGATGAAAGGCATGCTCCAATCTGGTGGTTGAATGACAGGTGCAGAACATAATGCTTTCTTAATTTTACAAAAAGAATTAAGACAAGCATCATCAAAGATAAATTCAACCTCTTTGGATAGGAGTCTTGTGAGTGGTTTTGCAATATTAGCAAAATCCTTGATGAATCGCCGATAGAATCCAGCGTGCCCTAAAAAGCTTCGGATGCCTTTAACAGATGTTGGCGGTGGTAACTTCTCGATCACTTCAATCTTTGTTGGATCTACCTCAATGCCTTTGGATGAAATCTTATGCCCAAGAAAAATTCCTTCTGTTACCATGAAATAGCACTTCTCCCAGTTTAGGACAAGATTTGCCTCTTGGCAACGAGTCAATGCTTTATCAAAATTATCCAAGCATGAGTCAAATGAGGTCACATAGACAGAGAAATCATCCATGAATACCTCCATGATTTCTTCAATAAGATCAGAGAATATAGCCATCATACACCGTTGGAAAGTTCCGGGTGCATTACATAAGCCAAATGACATTCTTCGAAAAGCAAATGTACCATAGGCACACGTGAAGGTAGTCTTTTCTTGATCATCTGGATGGATCATGATTTGAAAATATCCTGAGAATCCATCGAGAAAGCAATAATGGCTATGGTTTGCCATCCTCTCAAGTAACTGATCAATGAAAGGTAAAGGATAATGATCCTTATTTGTGACTTTGTTAAGCTTCCTCTAATCGATGCACATTCTCCATCCCGTGACCAAGTGGGTAGGAATGAGCTCATTATGCTCATTTGGAACAACTGTGAAACCTCCTTTCTTTGGTACAACATGGATTGGACTTACCCATCTACTGTCCGAGATAGGGTAAATGATACCAGCATCAAGAAGATTGATAACTTCTTTCTTCACAACATCCTTCATGTTAGGATTAAGTCTCCTTTGATGTTCAACAACTGGTTTGCATCCTTCCTCAAGATAAATTCTGTGCATACAATAGTTAGCACTGATGCCAATTAGATCATCGATGGAGTATCCAATGATCTGTTTGTGTTTTCTCAATAGGACCAATAGCTTGTCTACTTCCTCCTCATTCAATTTAGTGCTAATAATCACTGGGTAAGTAGAGTTTTCGCCAAGATAAGCATATCTTAGGTGTGATGGTAAAGGCTTCAACTCAACTTTGGGTGGTTCTTTTGTGTTATTAGTCTCCCTCACTTCTTCTCTCTCCAGTTTGTCCACTTTCCCCCCCTCATGATTTCTTTCACAACTCTCTTTGTTTTTTACACGCTCAACTAACTCTTCTCCCTCATGATTTTTTTCAATTTCCTCCACACCATAAGCTTCCATAGGATCATTGTGAAAGAATCCCATGAAGTTTCTCACACATTCATCAACTATATCAACCCTCCAACAATCTTCCACACATGAAGGATTTCTCGCCATTTGGAAAATATTGAACTCAACCCTTTCATCCCCCACTTCAATTATTAACGTACCTTTTTTAACATCAATGATGGCACCAGCAGTGGCCAAGAAAGGCCTTCCTAATATGACAGGTACTCGTTCATCTTCATCCATGTCTAGGACGACAAAGTCACAAGGGATGAAATATTTCCCAACTTGTGCAGGAATGTCTTCAAGAATACCAACAGGGTGCTTAACAGATCGGTCAGCAAGCTGAATGGTCATCGAAGTAGCTTTGGGAATACCAAGACTAAGTCGTTTGCTCATAGAATAAGGGATAAGGCTAACACTAGCCCCAAGGTCACACAAAGCTTTGTTGACCATGAACCCTCTAATAATGCATGGAATAGTAAAGCTACCTGGATCCTTCAATTTTTCTGGAAGTTTCTTTTGAATGATAGCACTGGATCCCTCACTCATGGCCACTGTAGCTTTCTCCTCAAACTTCTTTTTGTTTGAAAGAATTTCCTTCAGAAATTTGGAATATGAAGGCATATGTTTCAGAGCATCAAGAAGTGGAATTGTTGTGTTAAGTTGTCCGATCCATTTGAGGAATTTATCCCTCCTCTCATCAATTGTGTTCTTCTTTGCTCTGTAAGGAAATGGTAAAGGTGGAACATATGGTTGAATTACCTTTTTCGTGCCCTCTTGTGTTGGAAAATTGAGACCTTCTTCGTTACTCTCCTTTGATGGTGAAGTCTCTTTTTCAGTTATCTTTTCTTTTTCAACTACAAGTGGTGGATCAGAAAGTTGTTTTCCACTCCTTGTAGTTATTGCATTGACATTCTTCTTGGGATGTTCAGAGTAGGCAGGCAATTTTCCTTGAGCTTTGCTAGTAGATGGTGAAGCAAAACTAGCAATCTGGCTCTCAAGCATTTTGTTGTGAGCTTGAATTTGATTGAGTTGAGTGGTGAGTTGAGAAAATTGATTAGTAATACCTTGCATCATCTGTTGGAAATCACTAACTCCAACAAATTGTTGTTGTTGTTGAGGAGGTGATGAAAATTGTTGTTGCGGTGGGTACCCTTGAGGATTTTGATACCCTTGATTTCCCCTCAATTGTTGGTTGTTTTGGTTTCCTCCTCTGAATCCTTGTTGATTTTGAAATCCTGGAGGTGTTGGTTTGGATGGAAAAGATGAATTTGCTGCACCTGATGGGTTGCTCCATGAGAAATCCTGGATGTGTCTTCCCTTGAGGGTTATAGTTTCCTTGATATGGTACTTGAGGTCTACCATATATAGCTTCAGCTTGTTCTACTGTGGGGCCAGAAGTAACATTTTGTGTAAGTTCAAGAAGATTGCATTCCTTAAAAGAATGTCCTCCTCCACAGAGTTCACAGAACAAAACTTGAGCTAAAGATGATGATGGATTTGTTGATGTGCTAGAAGTTGATGATGATTGTTTCTCCGTGAGCTTTTGAACCATGGTTGCGAGAGAATCAACCTTTGCCGTTAAAGCTGTTGTTTGGTCGACCTCATAAATTCCCGCTCCTAGTTTTTGAGTGGATCTTTCAGAATACCATGATGCACTGTTGTTACAAATTTTCTCAAGCATCTCTTTGCCTGTTTCAAGATCTAGCTCCATGAAAGCTCCATTAGCAGAGGCATCCACAACAATTTTGGAATTATCATGTAATCCTTCATAAAATGAAACAATGAGATCACCCATGCTCATATTATGATGTGGATATTGAACTTGAAGGTCCATAAATCTCTTCCATGATTCGTAAAGAGATTCTGATGGATGTTGCCTGAATTGCTGGATAAGTTTCTTCATTTTTGATGCCTTGGAAGGAGGATAGAACTCCTTCATGAATTCTCGATGCAACTTCTCCCATGTGTTGAAATACCCGGATGGTTTAGAGTTCAACCAACTCAATGCTTCATCCCTCAGTGAGAATGGGAACAATCTGAGTCTGATAGCATCAACAGAGGCTCCATTAAGTTTAAGAGTTTGGAGAACTCTCAAGAATTGTTTCACATGGCTCGTCGGATCTTCACTCTTTGATCCGCCAAATTTGTTGGCTGAGACCAATGAGATAAGTGCTGGTTTGATCTCAAAATTTGCTGCATCCACACCTGGATAGAGAATGTTGTCTTGTTCCTCAATTTCACCTGCAACATAATCAAGAAGTCTTCTTCCTTGCTGTTGTCTCATGAATTGCCCTTGATCTTGTTGATTATGTGGGTGTTGGTAGTATTGGCCATATGGGTGAGGTTGGTATGGGTGCATAAATGGAGGAGGTGGGTAAGGATATGGGTAAGTGTATGGATATGGAGGAGGAGGTTGGTTTTGGTGATTTTGGTAGGGATGTGGTGGATAAATTTGGGGTTGTGTTTGGGGAGGAATTTGTTGGAAATTTTCAAATCCTAGTGGTCTTTGATCTCCAAAGAAAGGATTATGTCTATCTCTGGGAGTATCAACGGGTGTATTTTGAGGTGGCGTAGGATTTGGATTTGGAATTAGGTTTTGGCCATTTGGATTATTGGGATTGTTTTGAAAATCCTCCGTGATCAGATCTGGAATTTTAAGTTCAAGGGTTCGTGCTTTTCTTCTTTTCCTTAATTTTTTTCAAAATCAAGGTTAAGTGGTTGCAATCCTTCACTCCCTTGAGAGCGAGTATGCATACACTTTTTTAAGAGTTTTTTTTAGTGCACGAGAAATGATTTTCTTTTTGTTTTTTTTACGAAAGTGATGAGAACAGGTAAAAAAAATACTTAATCTCCGGATAAATAATAACAAACACTAATATTAACTAATAATCAATCAATAACACTATGCCATTCCCCGGCAACGGCGCCAAAATCGTGGCATGCCAAAATGTGTAGTGTGAAATGTTGTAAAAATGTGAATGGAAATGATGTTTTAATTGGCTTGTAACGATATAGTATAGAGTAAGTGAGTATCGTTCCGCTAGAGAATGGCTCAAAAAGAGAACTAGAATTAACGATTGATTTTTAGCTAATCACAAATTAATAACATTTTGCAATGGAGCTAAGTGAACAGATTTTTTTTATCTCGTTTTTTTGTCAATGCGGAATTGCTAGAGTAAAATAAATCACAATACTTGGTAATTTAACAATTAATGATATAGAGAAAATTAGGCTTGGGCTAAGAGTAATTTTATTTTGATGTTCATAATAATAAAGATTTAACTAATTAACTTAGTTACTTTTAGGTGTGTGAAAGATTTACAAATGGTAATCTTCTAATCGTTCCCACGACTTAGTTAATTACACTATCTCAAATTAATTCCGCTCCCGCGGTAATTTTATTAAGACAGTAAAAAGTACAAAATCAAATTATTCTAAATTCCTTAACACTTCCGTGTAGCAATTTAGTGGGTGAATTAACAAAATGGATTTTAATGAAATTTCACTCCCGTGATAATATTCATTTCCCAATATAATGTACTTAGCAGATTAGAATATTCAACCCAACACTCCTAAAATTAACCAAGTAATAGTTTTAACCAATTATTATCGTATGAACATTAACAGTAAAAATTACATCTTGCCCAAACCTAAACTAATTTAGTTGCACATAATTACAGTAAACGAAATAAAAGTAAAACTAATGATAGGCATAATTAATTTAACAGATTAAAGAAAATAAAATGAGTATTTGATTAAGAACCTGATGGCATAAATAATGAGATGGAATATAGAAAGTGAAATCCTTAAGTTGAGAATGATTCTGGCTGATACTTCCCAAATGAACTTGATTGTTGAAATTAAAGAACTAAAATTCTGGAAATGGAAATTGTGAACTGAAATTTACAGAAAGTGTTCTTGATAGAATCACTTTTATTATATGACTACTACTATGAACAAAGCTAAAGAAAAGAGGAAGAAGATTTCTCTCCGAATTGGTGTGTTTTGAAGCTCCTGGATGGTCCTTTATATAGTAGTAGGAGAAGGGGCTTAAGCATAAAAATCCTGAAATGAAGGTGCTGAAATCAATTTTTTTGGTTAGCTTTTACTTCAATATTCCATCATCGCCGCTATCAATTTCCTTCTGCAAATAGTAGCCCTCCTGTTCACTGTGTATTTTTTTTCTTCCTTGCTATCTTGCTCTCTCTGGTTGCCGACTGAAAGTGA
Source organism: Cuscuta europaea (assembly GCA_945859875.1). NCBI lineage: Eukaryota > Viridiplantae > Streptophyta > Magnoliopsida > Solanales > Convolvulaceae > Cuscuta > Cuscuta europaea. Next base: position 14,791,631 of record CAMAPE010000004.1, read on the forward strand.
TGAAGACCACCCTGATTTTAATTGCTTAGCTTGGAGTTTGTAGGTCCCACCAATCAATGAAATCAATTTGGATTACTTGCTTCTTTCCTTCTTGGAAGTTTTACGTGGGAGTCTCCAATCACTCAAAGAGTGAATAGTACTTGCTAGCCAAAGTCTTGGCTCTTATCCGCCACTTACATTATTTGGGCCGGTTAACTGTTTGATCAGTTAACTGGTCAACAGTTAACCGGTACATTTTATTACAGACAGTCTGGCTTATTGTGAAATGTATTTCGGGTCTTTTGATAAATATTTCGAAGTTAAAGTAAGGACCTGCTTCACTTTGATGATTTTTCCGTCTTCACTCGGGAGTAATATTTATTTCTTTTGAGAGATTAATATACGTCCCGAATTATCCTGAAACTCAATAAATATACCAAAACAAGTGCAATACCTTAAAATGTCCAAGATGATAAAAATCAATCCTTTTTATTTAAAAATGAGAAATAAAATATTAAAAGTGTGACAAAACAAGATCATAAATATGGTAAATTAGGAGTACATCAGTAGTCCATATTTACTAAGTTGGAACTTTGCTGACACTATATTAAACAATAAAAAGGATTCAAATTAGAAAAAAGATAACGCTTTATCCATCATCATTGGCTTCTCGATCAAAGCAGAACATCGACCAACTCATTGTCGTCGCTCGCCATAACCGCTGCTGCCTGTAGACGGAAGAGGAAGACCGATTGGACTGACGAGATGCAAGGTCAACTACCGGAGTGCTAATACGCTGGAGGAGGGATCTTGTTCTCGGTCTTCCTTATCCGCGAATTTGCACCATGGCAAATCATCCATCAAATTCGCTCCTCGGTGAAATTTCTAGGATTCATTGAATTTCGGCGAAATTTAGTATCGCTAGCCAAAGTGGTATTACCTCTACTTTTTCATTGATTGTTTAATTTTCTGCTAGTGATCTTGTAATATGTCTAGGGTTGGTTTAATTGCATTATATTTGAGGAATTTGAGATAGAAGATGTAGGAACTTGCTTCAATTTTTTAGTTTTGTATTGTCTACAAAATGTTTGTAAAAATGTCTAACTGGGATTTTCAAAAGAATGATATATGATCCTTGTAGAATCTTGAAATGCTAACATGATAAGTTTTCCAAGATAACAAATGGTCTTTTTCTCTTATAATATTAAGATAATGATAATTAATAAGATCATAAGAGTGAGTACACATGTATAATATGCATACATGTAGAGAAGGGGATAATAAATAATGATATGGGCTTCAATATATGGTGTTTAAACCTATGTTACTGATTTGAAGAAGTGATAACCTAGAATATTTACTCATTTCTGAGTTGAAACTTCTAAAACCAATCACCATATGTTTTTTACTTATTAATGAAATTTGAAAACACCTGTTTATTTTCTAATACAGTAATATTACTAAAATCCGGGTACAAATAACCTACTAATAAACATTGAATTTCTACGTGCATATAGGACTCGTATTTGCAAAGCTAAAAGGAGTGACTTCCAATGTACTTGCCCTAATAATTAACTTGGCACTATCTTAAAGGTTTGATCTCGTTGAGTTATAGTTTTGTACTACTTAACCTTGCTCTCTTAACATGCGACCTGGTCATACTATTCGTAAAAAAATAATTCTTTGCAGACATTGAATGAAAAGACTAATTTGAATCCAAGTGAAGTTGGGATGTATCTATGGGTACTATACTGTCTTAGCACCAAGCTCATAAGAGCAAGTAAATGCGGGATTTTCTTTTTGTTGTTTTTCATAGTTGAAAGGATGTTGAAGGATCTTTTCATTGTTGCCTCGATGTTGAAGTTGGGATGTATTTATGGGCATTGTACTGTCTTAGCACCAAGCTCATAAGAGCAAGTACATGCCGGATTGTTCTTTTTGTCCTTTTATTCGGAATCTACCGTACGTATATATTCACAATGTTATTTTAAGATGGAAGCCGTTTTTTAATACGAAGTATGTTTTTGGTCCATTATATAGTAAAGGGTTATACATTTTTCAGGTACACTTGGAACAAAGTAATATTTCTGAAATATAGCAAGGTACAATTTGAGCTCACTAGTAGTGATTCATTAGAAGTAAATTGGTCTATATCTAAACAAAAGAGTGTATATTTTGACTCTATTTCATAAGTACTTTTTTAATTGATTCGGATATTTTTATGTAGTCAAAATATTAATGTGTTGTGGACAACTAAGAGAAAGTTGACAAATTCCAATAAGAAAGAGTGTATGTATGCATACATTGATTTGGTGATTTATTTCTGTGTGAATAGTTATTTTAAGTTTTTGTTTGGAGCTTTAATTTGCCATATTTAAACAAAACTTTTAGCCAATGAATATCTTTGATATTATTCGGATAATTGATAGGCATTAGACTTTAACAAACTAATCTTTTATTTTATCTACCCCAGAGAGGTACTAGGTTCCAATTTCAATCCTGACCACAAATGTTTTTGTTTCAACCCCGAATAAAAACGAGACCAGGCCCGAAACCAGTCCAGACCCGAAAATAACCAGGATGGACCCAAGCTTCATCCAAAAAGAGCAAGGATCAAACGGTATCAGCCTGAAACCAGGACCAGGTTGTGTTGGCCCGAAACCAGGACTGAACTGACCCAGGTCAATGCTAGGGATGGACCCGAGCCGGTCCAGTTCCGGTTCCGGGCCGGGGCCGGGCGGGCTTTTTTTGCACAATGTTGGGCCCGGAACCGGCCCGGGTTGATACCGGGTCCGGGCCGGGCCCGAGTCAAGTTCAATTTTTTTTTTGTTTCTAAATAATACCCGACCCCCCCCCCCTTCACCCCCACCCCTCAAACCCCCCCAAAACACCCAACCCTAACCTAGAAAAGCTAAAAAAAATGAAAAAACAAAAAAAAAATTGAACCGGCCCCGGCCCGAACCGCCAGGGCCGGTTCACCAAAAGTTGGGCCTAAGCCCGGCCTGCCCGACCCGCCGAAACGGGCTAAAAGCCCGGAACCGACCAACCGGTCCCGGTCCAGTCCGGGCCCAAACAGTAACGGTCTGGGCCGGCCCGGTTTAGTCCATCCCTAGTCAATGCCTAGTGAAAATAGGCCCATTTCAGATAGGGGTATGGAAGAACTGAACCCTTACCTTGAATAAACAACTCCCCTTGAAAAAATCTAACTCATCGAGTCCAAATTCCAAGTCTTTTACGGCGTATGAGCATATCCAAAATTGAAACTCATTGAAACTGCGTCCCGCTTACGTGGCTCCGTGCCAAATACTAGAGGAGCATTTACCAAACACATGATATTCTAAATACATTTGATAAAATAACAAACAGCATTGGAATCATACAAGAATATACTGTGTTGTATACAGTTTAGGTTAAATAAATTTGATTATTTAACGTAGTAGGATGATTTGTTGAAGACTTCATTTACTACCTAGGGGTGGACTCGGGCCAGGCCAACCGGCCCGGAACCGGACCGGCCCGGAACCGGACCGGCCCGCTACTGTGCGGGCCCGGCCCGGACCGGTGAACCGGTTCCGAGCCCGGTTCGAGCCAACCGGCCCGGTGGGATGGCGGTTCGGGCTCGAGCCCTTCAAAAGGTGAACCAGCCCGGCCGGTTCGGGCCCAGGCCGGGCCTGTTTTTTTTTTTTTTTTTTTTTTGAATTTATTTTAAGTTTTTGGGTTGGGATGGGTATTTTGGGACATTTGAGGTGGTTAGGGTGGGTTTGGGGGTGTGGGGGAGGGTTGGGGGTTAACTAGGAAAAGCCAAAAAAAAAAAAAAAATAGAACCGAGTCCCGACCCGGACCCTGGGGTTACCCGGGCCGGTTCCGGGTCTCCCCTTCTTGAACCGAGGCCCGGCCGGGCCTAGGCCCGAACCGGAACCGGTCCACCCCTATTACTACCACCTACTTGAGAGATGGCGGTAAACTGGTAATGCACTACCATGCAAATAATTTGCATGTCATGCAAAAAGGGTGCCTACTTATACAATGTTTTCATATTTTACACGGGAGTTATGCTAAAGGTACAAAAACTTTTACAAAAAGTCTTACAAAAGGGGTATGTGGCATCATCACATTATTTAACACATCACATCACATTTACAACACTTTTACATCAATGGTAATTAGAATAACCAAATCACTTGTTTGTAAGTTTTTTTGTGTGGGCATATAAGTTTAGTTTAACCAAATTGAACCGTGTCATTGTGTCAAACCGAACCAAAACCGGACCATATGCAATTTTGTTTGAGTTTGATTGTACTTCTTCCAAACAGTATTAAACTTAACCATACCGAAACCGATAAAAATCGAACAAAACCGAAGCGAACTAAAGAAATTCAATAAAATGTTCATATATTATTTTAAAAATAACAAATCTAAATCTAACCAAACTGAATTAAACCAACCAAACTAAACCGAACCGAATCAAACCGAAAAATAGTACGGTTTTTGTTAGGTAATAATTCTTCCAAGTTCCAACCCGTTTCAAACCGAACCGACAAAAACCGAACCAAAAACCAATGTCCACCAGCCCCACCCCTAAGTTCTAGTACCGAAGAAAATTTATCAACAAAAACCACAATTTCTAGAAAGTAGGACCAAGAGCGAGCCTTTGTTTTTCCTAACAGCAGTGACAACAATAATAATACTAATACTAGCAAACAAATGTCAATAATTTCATCAAGTGATTAATCAAATACTCTTGTACACTTACAAAAAATCAGTGCATTAAAATGGTAGCATGCCCATCATTTTGTTTTGTCTCGAGGAGAATACATGGGCGAAGAGTTTTGCTCGTATCCAAATTATAAAATTTCGACACGAAGGGCAAAGTACTTGCCATATCTTTTACTATATAACAGTACATTAGTACTACAAACAACCAAAAGGAAAAACATAACCTCACTAAAACTTGAAATCCTTTTTCTTTGACTTGCTTTCTTTTTCCTGCATCTTTCTTTTCCTTTTCTTCTCATTCTGCAAAGTCATATAGGTGTGTTTCTAATCAGCGAGGTACTCAATCCCATAGATAACAAAGAGTCCATCAAAATCAAGAGGAATGAATCCAATTCAACATTTAGAGAGAGAGAGAATGCACCTCTGCAACCATGTCACTGAAATCCTCACGCTGGTTACGCAGCTTCTCTTCTTCCCTAGCTTCCTCATACTTGGCCGGCAACACATTATCCATCAATTCCAGCTCCTCTGGAGCTAATGTCACATCCACCTTGTCTGATTTCTGACCTCTAAGTAGATCAACCTGCAATTAGCCCAAAACCCACCTCTTATTTAATTGAAAGTCCAAGCATACCAACTGAAAACAAAAGAGACTATAGTAGTCAAAAGCCCATAATTACCCTTTTTGCTCCAGCTTTATCTTGTGCACCGGTGCTAATCACATACCTACATATGGAAAACAAACATAAAACATTGAAGGAGATAAAGACTATGTTGCACTGCATTGATTTAAATATGAGATCCAATCATTTAACAAGTATATAGACAGAAGAAGACTCCATACGTGTGAGTTGTTCCAAGTAAAGTTCCTGGAGCAATCTTTTCCTCTTTTTCTTCAAGGACCTGTAAAGAACAAAAATATCGACTTATATAGAATGTTTTTCTACATATGATAGAAGAAAGAAGGGGCGGGGATTACCTGGTAGAGAGGCTTATCAGGCTCCTTCCTTTGCTGCTTGCGGAGATCAATAACATCAGGTGTCTCAACTCCCGTAGGAGTGCTATAGCATAAAAGTGAACAATTTAGTTTTATAAACCCGTGTTCTCAAAGAATATATACATACATTATATATAATATCTCGAGAAAATTATCAAGCAATACAAGATTACAAAGCTAACCTTGAAAGACTATCAACTGATTGGATGCCATCTTCTAGCTCTTCTTCCTCCACCTCTTCTTCTAGTTCCTCTTCCTCCTCCTCTTCTTCCTCTTCTTCCAAGTCACCCCAATGCTTACTCTTATCAACAGGTTCATCCTGAATTATAGATGAAAAATTCATAAACATGCAATGTAATAAATGGACAAAAAGCAACCAAATATATTAAAAGAAACCCTGTTTAACAATTAAAATAAAAAGTCTACAACAATTTCAACCACTAACCAACAAAATACAACATCTATCTTTGAAAAGCTGTCTGAAGAAACATGCATGTGCATTCGGTAAACCTTTGCTTATAAATGAATATACTATAAAGTCTCATATTAGCATGATATACTCCTTTTCTGGCTTATAAATGAATATACTATAAAGTCTCATATTAGCATGATATACTCCTTTTCTGGCTTATAAATGAATATACTATAAAGTCTCATATTAGCATGATATATTCCTTGTCTGGCATACAAGCACGAGAGCAGAACTATGAAAGTTAATAATCCCATATAGAACAAGCAACCCCACAATGTATAGTTGAAATAAAATAGCATGGCCATCTTACGGATCACAATTTTAAATACTTAGTAACACATTTTCATGACAAAAAAGGTGAATACTCCACTCCATAACGGAAAGACTTACCTCATAAGTAGGCTGCTCTTGTTGCAAAACACCAAACACATCACCGTACAGAGGGCGGCCAAACTGTTCCAATGAAGACAATGGTGATAATGTAATCAAATTGGTGAGATGACAAGGAGGGGGGTTAATGAGTATAGACAAATATAATAAAGATAATAATAGTTCGCTAAGAGATTAACAGGCAGCAGTAACAGTGTAACAATCACACACATCAATATAAAATATGTGTTATACAATCCAATGCATACAGGTGAGGTGATAAATAAATCTAATCTTTCAATCGCTCACTCTTTTAAGCAAGCAAATTAGACAGCTATAGCCAAAAGTTCTAGTTCACATTCTTTAAATGTCTTTTCAATGAGGAACACTCTATCCCAGATTTGCTAGCACATTAGTAACATAATATTTCATAATTGATAGGGATTGACCTATTAGACTAATAAATAGAAGAGTTAGTTGTAGTTATATTTCTGTTTGAGCTAATAACTACTTTCCGTTAGTCTGTAATACTATAAATAGAATAAAGATGAGAGAAAGGAGTAGGCAGTTAGATTGTTGTAGTCTGGACTGGGAAAGATTGAGATTCACTGTCCCTCTCTTTTGGGGGCTTCGGCCATTGTTGCTTATAACATTCAATAAAGTTCTGGAGATTTCTTCTATATTGTTTCTGTATTTTTTCTGTGAAATTGTTGTGATCTATCAGTGGTATCAGAGCACGTTGATCGCTGGATGATCATTACGCGTACAGAAATGGAAGAAAGAAAGAACGAATTGGACGACAATCACCAACATACTTCGGTGAAAATAGCAGCTTCAATGGCAGCTATAAAGGCAAGCCTCGCAATCTTGGAGAAGAGACTCCAGAAACGATTGAAGAGCAAGTCGTACACTTCGCATAAGTCGCATCGCACTTCGCACCATGGACAAGGAAGAAATTCCGTTCCTGGAGAGAGTGGCAACATCGCACTTCGAGCGAGGAGCCGTAGACATTGTTCGTCGCAGTCGCTCAACAGTTCGCAGAAGGAATCGCGAACTGTTTCTTCTGTTTTGCACTCACGAAAGCCTTCACACGGAAAACTAGGGAAGATCGCGGAAAAGGTGGAGCGCGGAAAAATAGCTAAGCAGAAGCATACGAAGAGCAAAGAAAAGGTAGAAAGGGATGGGGCGAAGGAAAGGAGGACCGGATTGGATGATTTGTGCACCATGCTGCGGCCACAACCGAGTCAGCGAGGAAGATCGAGGAAGGTACGTCGCTGCATAAATTTGAAAAGCCAAGGTTCATTGCAGTCGCCAAATTCTTCTGGTCTTCTGGCTTCCACGCGAGCAGAAGTTCCTACTTCGCAGGTTTCTTCACTCGCCAGATCTCACATCTCATCATCGCTTATACCTTCAGTTAAGGAAACAGCCCCTGAAGAGAAGGTTAATCAACCTACGGAAATTTCATCAGACAAAATGGGAGGTTCAGAAATACTTAAACCAGATATACTTGCTTATGCTGATATGAGCTATGCTAATGTATTAAATTTGAAAACCTTGATTAATTTCGTTCCTGAACTTGGATTGGGTGTTCCAATGAAGGGGCTGAACCAGATTGATGGTTTCCTAATTGATTGTGTTACCTCTATTAAGAACGTTCACGATAGATCAGGAGTAGGAAACTAGGAATTACTGGAAATTGGAAGAAAAAGATTGGTTTCCTAATGAGGGTTGCGCTAACAGATTCCAGATGTCTGACCATGAAATCAACCCTGCTATCTTCCAAGTGGCCTTGATAAGTGTTGAACATGTAAGGATAATGCCATCCGTTTGTATATCACTTCAAGAAGGAGATGCAAGCTTGGACTATCGGTTTGATGATCCTGCTGTGACAAATTCTTATTCTGTGGTTAGAAGCTCATCTGCTAGGTCCCTGGAACTCGTTAGTGGCATTTACAGGGACTTTGTCAGCTCTTGTCTTGATTCTTCCATCTTCCAGCATCAGCAACAAGGATTGAATGATTTTAGTTCTTTAAATATGTTGACTATTGGAAGAGGGTGTTATTTCATTCAAACATCTGGGTGTTAGAATCTGGTGTTGAGAACATGAATTATTATTCATTGATCATCTATCAGGACCTACTGATGTCAACTACAATTTTTAAGGATCACTTGATGAAATTTTTTACTCATGCTGTTGAGACTGGATCCAAATGTTTTTTCTTCTGGCCTGAGCTCTTGGTCCTGTTTTCGTAAAGGAAATGATACATCTAATAACTCAGGATGGTGGCATGTTGAGAGGGCATACCACGTGAGAGGGTACTGATATGTGCTAGGGGGTAGTGATCAAGGCATCTCAAGAGTTGCAATGGCACTGACCACATTAGGGGAAGTTGATCTGGAAAGAAACAGATCAAAGTGTGATGGTCCAAGCAAGGAAAATGAGGAGGAAAATTCCCTGAGAATTGATAAACAGTCAGGGAGATGCGGGGAAGGTTTCGATTGCCGGTTTTATAGGGCTATAAATGGTGAGTACATTATGATTCTCAACAAACCTACTGGAAGATCTTATGATGAATCAACTAAGTCTCCTTTGTCTCCTTGGGTTCTGGCTGATTATTCCTCAGAATATCTGGATTTGATAAAGTCGTTTACTTACTTGGTTCTTGCAAAACCAATTGGAGCATTAAGTCCAAAACAAGATGGAGAGTCAATAAGTGATGTTGTGCTTCTTCAATGGGTTAATGATTTATTTGAAGAGTTCATAAGTAAGCACAGGGAGTATTCTGCCACCAGGATTATGCTTCTGATCTTACTGACAGTGAAGAACAGGAAAATGAAGTTTCAAGTACTGAAGCTACAAATCCAGGATTCAGTGAGGTATTGGGAAGGAAGAGGCATAAGAATGAAGATGAAGCTGAAAGTTGCGTCTGTTGCCTATCACCCACCTTGAGGGCAAGGGGAATGTTTAGGGAGGGAAGTATTGATAGGGATTGACCTATTAGACTCATAAATAGAAGAGTTAGTTGTAGTTATATTTCTGTTTGAGCTAATAACTACCTTCTGTTAGTCTGTATTACTATAAATAGAATAAAGATGAGAGAAAGGAGTAGGCAGTTAGATTGTTGTAGTCTGGACTGGGAAAGATTGAGATTCACTGTCTCTCTCTTTTGGGGGCTTCGGCCATTGTTGCTTATTACATTCAATAAAGTTCTGGAGATTTCTTCTATATTGTTTCTGTATTTCTTCTGTGAAATTGTTGTGATCTATCAATAATACACGCAAAGTCACAAACACAAACATTCATACAAATATATGAGAATATATGTGTGTGTATATTCACCAATATGGTAAAACATACCTCATCAACAGGTGGTTTACCCCAGCCTCCAGGATGATAACCGAACTTAGCTCCTGGTGGGATGGGAGCATTTAATCCAGGAATCTTTAGATGAGGATAGGAAGGCGGTGGACCATATCTCTGCAGCAATGAATTTTTGTAAGATATTAAATGTGCAGGAGAAGTAATCATCCATTAGAGAAGAGAATGCCAATAAGGCAATAACAATGTTAGTTATAAAGTCAAAATTGTATGATCATACTAGCATCTAACCTGCATATTAATGAGCCACGGAGGAGGAGAACCTTCAGGCATACCAAGTGCTTCCTTTAGCTCATGAGACAATGTTCCAGGTTTCATTTCCCTCAGCTTCACCTGTATGATAACCAGACATTGTATAAAGTTTCTCCATCATACTCAAGCTATTAAACATTTTTCCAATACAAAAGCAAACAATAATTAAATGTAATTTAAAATTATACATCTTTAAAAGACAAGAAAGTATGCACTAATTCTGACCTAGGTTGTTAGGATTTAAGAATAGAAGGAAAGATAAACATGTGCTCACGTGCACCACATAGTCCTAAACAGTGCACAACTAACGAACTAGTATTCATTAAACAAAGTTCATACCTCAAACTCCTTCCCTTCATAATAAAGATCACCATGTGATGTCAGCTTGGGTTTAGTTTGATACTTGAAAAAGGCATCATGGAGGACCTGACCAAAAAATAGAGTGAAAGTCACACCCATGCACTTAAAACAGTATAAGTGAAGTAAGAGATCTTATTATATATCTGCATGTGCCAGTGTGCTGTAAGAATACCTGATAATCAATATCCATTTTTCCCATTTTTGGCTGCATCCTCTCCCGTTGCTTTTGTTTAAGCTTCTTATTATCTTCCTTTTCATTGTAAGACTGCAGAGGTAGAATGGCAAAACAAACCAGTGAAATAAAAATGAATAAACGTTTCACTAAAGATGACTATAGCATGGTGAAATATAAGATCATCAGAAAAGAGGTGTCGAAAAGGTATTTGGTTGGTTGATGTAGGGGAAAGAGATCCATGGATTGCCACATGCTCACATTACACTTGTACTGTTGTAGAAATACAAGGAAGTATGTCATAAAATAATTGTTCTTACTTGTCTGATTTTCTCGATTCCTGTAGCAGCAATGAAGTCGGGCAATTGAAAGGGCTGTTTCTCTATACCACGCTTCCCCTAGAAAAACAAATGAAGAGAGAGATGAGATAAACTAATAAGAAAAAGAGTTCATTACTCAATTAAACGGTGTAAGGATGAGTTAATTAACTGCTATGCTGGATGATATCAACATAGAAGTCTTAATCACTTCAACCCTAGCATAATGTAGACACATGAATGGAACAACTCATTTCTTCATTTGTCTTAAAAAGGTACTTATGGGAGTATATAGAGTTACAAAAGAAGCCCATTTAGTTGGCAATCCCAGCCCACACAAATAATATATACATCAAACGGTTAAATATGCAAGGATTCTCCTTGCCAAACACCTACATGTTCAGGCTCCATCAGTACCATAGCAGCTCCCCTGCAAGAACCATGTATATACATATAAGCCAAACCTCAATGACTGTACCTACATCCCCTACCCACACCAAACAGTCGTATAATTACTCCCATTCTTCCTCATCTATTGTTATATGCAGTACAAAAGTGTGACAGATGCAATAAAATTGCTTATTATACACATCTCTCAACCTCGTTAACTAACCTGCAAAAATTTGCGTTTCTGACACCAATGTCTTGGAACAGGAACAGTGTTTCGATATGATTTCAAAAATACCAACAGTTTAGGATCTGAAGCAGTGGCATCCCAGACCTTGAAGTCATCAGAGTGATAAGTAAAGATCAACATAGGAATACCATGTACTTACAGTGAATCAAACGAAAAACAATCCACCATACCTCAACCACATCAGGCTTAAAAGATATCTGTTTCAGTTCAGCAATCTTCATCCTACGCTGAAGCTGAAATAGTAGGTTGTTTTAGTGCAATTGTAAGAAAAACACCAAAACCATTAATGCTTGCAAAAGAATACTGATATATAACCTTTTTCTTTTTGTTTGATATGCCACCCTTTTCTTTTTGTTGAATATCCTGCTCTTCCTCATCAGAGTCTGAATCAGCCTTTTTCTTTGAACCAGCATCGGTGACAGGTTCGTCCTTTTTATCATCCTCCTGACAACTCAGGAGAAGTTAGAAAAGAGATGGTCAACTTAGAAAATTAAGAAACGTGGAGAACTGATTTGTTATACCTCAGGAACAGCTTCAGAAAAACTGAACTTTTCAAAAACCCTTCGAAATTCTTCATCAAAAGAACCATCCAGTTCTGCTTTTTCAGGAACATACTCCACTTCAACATGTTCCAAAGACTGCAGTGACAACTATATCCCAAATTAACCGCAAGGTTTAAAACCAAATCAAAGCATAGAGCATTTGAGCCTCACAATCAACATAGTTCTTTTATTTTGCAAGAGTCAATCAAAAGAGAAGATAATATACTTCATCCTCCTGCCCTCATTACGTTACTACGTATGACAAGCATGCAGCATAGGAATACGAAAACAGTGTAGTAGTGATTTATGTAGAAGAGAAAAAATAATACTCCCTCCGTTCCATTGGACTTTGCCAACTTTCCTTTTTTGGTTGTCCCAAAAAACTTTGTCACTTTCCTATTAAAGCAATTAATTTGTGGTTCAGGGCACATTTCTCTCTCTGCACAAAGCTCAAATACACAATTTTTATTATTCTTATTTCTCACCTACTTTGCATTTGGCAAAGTACACAGGGACGGAGGTAGTATTATGTCTCTTTAAATAGTTATACAAAATTAGTACAGTGGAAACAATCAATAATTTCTCTGAACCAAAATGCTAATCCTGGGGAGAAAGATGTCAGAGATAAATGGAATAAGACAATCATGTCCTTTTAATGGTGCAAAGTGTAGGGCTATGTTTACACGAGACAATTAACGAACAATAGCTAACCAAATGTCCAGATAATATCTCAACTCCAGTCATTGTATGACGTTCACAAAATCGCCAAACAATAGTTATGATTCGATTGAATAAATCATCTGAACAGAAGCAGAGGTCAATAGTATTAAGCATGATTTAGAAATACCTTCGGAGGGGAGGCATTTTCCTTGGAGTTATTCACATCGGGTTGGACAGCAGCACCCTTATCTCCTCCATTAGCGTCCGAGGACGCCTTACTATTCTTCTTCTGCTTTCTCCTCCTTCGGCGACGGTCGTTTTCTTTAGATTTCTTAGAGGCAGGAGCTGAGTTAGGGTTTGCAGGTTTCGCATGGCCGTTGGGATAGGCGGCGAGGGGCGCTGAAACCCTGTTCGCAATATCCGCCGTCATGAAGGCCGGCGTCTTCCGATCACAAACTTTAGATTAACTTCTGCCCCGTGTTATAGATGGTGGAGGAGACTGGAGTGGAGTTATGGAGGTGGCTTGGAATGGATCTGTGAGCAATTTAGCGCATAGCTAAGGAGACGGACTTTACTACACAATAATAACCGCCTAACAGTATTGGGCTTCGATCTTTAAGTTGAAAATGCTATGTCATTCTTGGACTGGATATGATAACAGGCCGGGGAAAATGATGGGTGTAGATCGGGTATGGATCGGGGTATGGGTGCTCGCTCAGCGAGAGATGAAATGTACTTCCTTTTTATAATGGGCTACTGGCTTCTTTCAGTTTCATGTCTTTCTTCCGGTAAACCTTGATATATAGTGTGATAATGCACACATAAGAATTAGGGTAATTCCAAATACATTCCGCTTTTTACTAAATACAGCTTCTAATTAAATTAAATGTCTATTATATCCCTATTATTTTATTACCCCAGTACTCCAATGCATTGGCTCCAACTTTACCATCGGCTCTTTTTCTCCTCTCCTGACCATGCTTTGTCTATTATTTCTGTCGAGATCGCCACCTTCTTCTCAGTCAGCCCTGTCTCCGCCGGAGAGATCTCTCGCCGGAATAGTCAGCATAGTAAAACTGAGATATTCCAGTAAAGAAGATGAAGGCTACTCCGGCTCAGAACCTAACCTCCCACGATTGAGAGCTTCCCACAACGGAACCTAACCTCTATACCCAGTTGGCAAAGTCTTAGCTGTGCTTCTTCTGCGCTCGGCTCGACTGCTATCACCAACCCAAAAAGCAATTACATCAGCTTTTAAGACTGCACTGATCAAGAAATTCATTTTCAAAAAAAAATACTCCGACATTAGGTGGTGTCAAAAAGGTGATACTGCTTATGAGAATCTGTGTGAATCTTCATTTGCTACTTCAAGCCACTTAATGATGCATTTACCTATGCAACCTATGCGAACAAGATGGCTTTAACGGCGTGACGACGTCGCCTTCCTTATACTCATCCAAACAGAGAGAAGAAATCTCCTTGTTTTTATTTTCTTTGCTGAACCTCTCCATAGCCCTATTGAGATGGAGTCGCCGCCGTCTCAGATATTCCACTCCCCATCACCGCCCATACTTTTCGGCACCGACCCAAGACTATAAAAACCGACTCAAAACGCCCCATCATTTCGGAAAAGAAAAATCACCCCATGAAATGGTGTTCTCCAGGACGGTGGACATGGACAAATCTGAAACACACATCACCGCCGACGCGAATCTTGGCAAGGGCGAATGCCACCATCCGGCGGGAGATATCTCTGGCGGAGACAGGTTGAAGGAGAAGAAGGTGGCAAGCTCGACGGAAATCATAGACAGAGCGAGTGTGGTCCGGGGAGGAGAAAAAAAGCAGAAGGTCGATGGTAAAGTCGGAGCCGATGCATTGGAGTATGGGGCAATAAAATAATAGGGATATATTAGACATTTAATTTAATTAGGGGCTGCATTTAGTAAAATGGGGCTGTATTTAGAATTACCCTAAAAATGCACACATAAGAATTACTACCTCCATCCCTCTGATATTGGGACGGAAGGGTGTGGTATGATTTTTAAGAGAAGTAAGATTATGTGGTTGATAATGAGTTGATAAAGTAGGAATAAGGTAAGAATAAATTAGAGTCACACAAATGTTACAAAAATAGTATGAGACAATAATAGGTGGACATCCAAAAATGAAAAAATGGGACAATTATAGGGGGACAAAGGGAGTATAGTTCTTATGTATGCATTATCACACTCTAAATTTATTAATTAATTATTCCTTCAACTAATGAATGTATATATATATATATATATATATATATATATATATATATATATATATATACTATCCTCCGTTCTTTAATTCTTGCAACAGTTTGACTTTCACGTTTGCCAACGCACAACTTTGACTGTAATTATATTTAATTATGTATTAGAAAACATTATAAAAATTTGATATTTTGGAAATTCACATTGATAGGAATTTAATAACATTTTATACGTAATAATTTGATTGTGTATATTAGTAGAAAATCATGGTCAAAGTAAGGTCTGTGAATAGTGCAAAAATCACAATGTTGCAAGAATTATGGAACGAAGTAAGTATATATTAATTCTTGTGTTAGTCCACATGTTGTGAGATAAGGGTTAGGAAACACCTTACCTATCAATAAAAGCAAGAATAATGTAGGGGGACTAAAGTCAATACCTACCCAAATTGGCAATGTACGGATAACTAGTTGTGTCAAACTTGACAATGCCTAAGAACTTACTATAAATGTCTGTATTACAATCAAAACCGTCAAAATATTTTGCAATGAAACTAGTTGCTCGATTACATGTTTTTTTAATATGAGTAGAACAATGATTGTTATACTGAAACCTTCTTTAAAAGCTTTCAAGTTGGCAATCGTGTTCCACCTCGGTCGCACTATTCCTTTTAGCGTCTGAATAACCTGTGAGTTATCACATTCAATGATAATATTAGAGTGATTTTCTTCATTGAGATAACTTCTGAACTTGAT
Organism: Cuscuta europaea; assembly: GCA_945859875.1. Classification (NCBI taxonomy): domain Eukaryota; kingdom Viridiplantae; phylum Streptophyta; class Magnoliopsida; order Solanales; family Convolvulaceae; genus Cuscuta; species Cuscuta europaea. The sequence goes on from CAMAPE010000004.1 coordinate 14,807,481, forward strand.
CAAAATATCACAAATATTAGCCTTGATATTATCAAGATAAGAGGCTGCTGAGAAATAGTGTAAAAGGTGATTGTGGTCATCACGAATAATAAGACTCATAGTAGTCCAGTGTCCCTCAAATTAGTAAAAGCAATGTTAATTTTAATAAAATCAGCTTGAGGTTTGGCCCAACATGTAGACTGAATATTATTACTATTCCTAGGTTTCACCTTCGGATTTACCAGCTTAATATCATTCAACGGAGGGCTAGACAAAGCAGTGATAATGGGGAAAGTCACACTAACATCCCAGAGCTCCTAATTAATATAATTAATAGCCTCGTAGATAGGGAAAATACTATCATCATAAAGGCAGTGAGACTCGTCATGAACCGACAACCAGCAATGTAAAACAGTGTCAATCGGGTCCAAGTTTTTAAAAGTGATATTAAAAAGATTGTCATGATGAGACCAGAGATTAAAGCTAAACTCACAAGAGATATAGCAATGATTCTGAGTATCAAAGTTAAAGAAAGTGCAATGAGAGAAAGCATCCCTTATGGTCAGAATTAATGAATATAATATCAAATAATTCACAAAAATTATTGTTGTGAAAAAACAATCAAACATTTTCCATATTAAATATAGGGCGATTGTTGAGTTTATTGAAATAATGTATTTTATTAGTAAATGTGAAAATTATATATTTTAATTAAAATGATTAATAATATTTATTTTTATTGCTGCAGATAGTAATTCGGTGGTTGTAAGTATAACCCTTCTTTTACTCTTTTACCTGTAACTTCTCTACAAAAAGTTCACTTCGATAGAGTTATGGTGGATTCGATTCATTATATATGTCTTTTAACCCATATCAAATGTCAAAGTGTGATAAACAATTTAGCTTTCATGATCTTTTTATGCCTCTCATTATGAATAACCTCAGCAGTTCTTATTTCTCAACACTTATCAACGCATTCCCCACGGTTTCTTCAAACTTCTAGAGGTATGAAACAGGGTGACACCCTCCTCCCTATTCTGTTTACTATGATTACAGAAGACTCGGGCTCTGCATATCTTCTCTTATTCTTCATTATCATCCATAGAAGGTGACTGAATATTGATACGTTTGTAATTTCCATATTTATGTTTGTGTTTTTAATTAGTTTTGCTTGATCTTTACTATGGAAATTACACACTTTTGGTGTAATAGATTAGTTTGTTAAATTCTTGTAAATAGGTTAGATTAGATATATTCTGAGCTCAAACAGGTCTTGATCACTCGAAGTACAGTTGGTGAACCCAAAAAGTGGAAAGAAGGTGCAAAAATTTGAAGACAAAAGAAGATCCTGAATTTTGGTCTATACTCGGTCGAGTATTAACTATACTCGATCGGGTATTAGGTTGGAACTTCAAATCAGATCAGATCCGAAGACAAGGGAACATGCCGGGAAGATTTCGGCCACGATTTAATGTCTATACCCGATCGGGTAGACCGACATACCCGATCGGGTATGCCTTTGAGTTTTAAACGAAGATCGGTCGAGTATGGTCCGAATACCATTTTCTAAGCATACTCGATCGGGTATTAATATATACTCGATCGGGTATACTTATGGAAAACAGCCTGAAACCGGTCGAGTATACCTCGGATCGAGTATTACACACACACTCGATCGGGTACCATGTGTATACCCGATCGAGTACCCGAATCCCATCCCAAAAGCCTATAAATACACCTCTTTTCCTTCACAAAAAGATATCCAATTCCTTTGTACATCTAAGCTCACTATAGAATAGCTCTTTCTTTATATTTTTCATCATGTTTAGTCTCCCAATGAGGAGCTAAACTCTTCCATCTTGGTTTTGCTACTTTGAAGCTTAATGAATTTGTAAGTTGTGAGTTATTTTCTTTAATCTTCTTCCTTGAATATTAATTCTTTCTTTTAAAATACTATCTCTATATCAAAGTTGGGGAGTGTTACTAAGATGACAATTAGTTAACATCTTGACATTGGTTATAGTAATAGCTATTTCTTCCTCTATGTCAATATTGGGGAGTGTTACTAAGATGACAATTAGTTAACATCTTGATATTAATCATAGTAGGATTCATATTCTTTAATATTCTTCCTTGAGTATTAATTAATTCCTATTCATATTTCATGTTAATATCCTAAACATTTACTTAAAGTATCAACTAGTATTGTTTCTCATATTAATTATTACTAGAATCGATCGGTTAATACGCTTGTTATTAATCCGGTTCTTTCAACGGTAGTAAACTTGGAATATTAATGCATGCATCTCATGGTTAATATACCAAGGGGAATTAATTATATTGATTAAACCAATAAACCGCTTGTGTTGAGGTTATCAATCTCAATCGTTTTCATCTCAAGTTTATTGCTACTATCAAGTTAATATACGGCGCTTGTTCTATATTGACTCGATAGTAAGTTTTATTAATGAACACATCTCGTTATTAGTAACTACCTTCGATGAACTGGATATACTCCTCGATTGAGTATTCGAGAGGAAGATAGTTAAAGATATAACCGGGATCGGCGAGCATTTCATTAAGTGGATAAAAGCAAAACCAAGTCCTCATCTCATTGAATTAAACTCATATAGGTTGTTTATCTTAGTGTTTTCAAACCAAACAAATCTAAACCCCCCTTGTTACTATTTATATAAAAGAAAAGTATTCCTTTCCCTGTGGATACGAACCTTACTTCGTTAGACTACGTATATTCGTTGTATTGTATTTATTTTGAGTGCACCTAACGACGAGTGCACGTCAAATTTGGCGCCGTTGCCGGGGAAGGGCAATTAATTTTTCTTTTATTTCATATCAAGAAAAATCAAAAAAATATATATCAAACAAAAATATAAAGAGTGTTTGTTTTTCTATTTTCTGAGCTTAGTGGAGTTTATGGTTAAACATCGTTCCACAAACGAAATCACATATCACAAAAACCCAGAAATAGAACAAACTTTCGAGCGGTTGAAAAGTAAATTTTCTAATACCGACTCGGAAGAATCATCTTCCAGAGACTCATACACCGCTAGCTCTAGTTCTAGAGACACCGAAGAGCCAACCACAATGGCTCTTGAAACAAGAACGCTGAGGGAGCTCACAGCTCCAAACCTCAACCAACAACCACTGTGTATTACCTTCCCTACACTTGATGAGGGTAATAGGTTTGAGCTAAAATCTGGGCTCATTCATCTACTGCCATCCTTCCATGGCCTGAGGGGAGAGGACCCGAACAAACACCTATCGAAGTTCCACGTCGTTTGCACAAGCATGTGCCCAAACGGTGTGACAGAAGAACAAATCAAACTGCGGGCGTTCCCATTTTCACTGAAGGATACTGCAAAGGATTGGCTATTCTATCTTCCTTCAGGAAGTATAGGTACATGGGCGGCCATGAAGAAAGCGTTCTTGGAAAGGTATTACCCTGCCTCTGTCTCATCCTCTCTAAAAAAGAAAATTAGCGACGTGGAGCAGAAAGATGATGAATCGTTCTACGAATATTGGGAACGATTCAAGAAACTGTGTGCAAGCTGCCCTTATCATGGCTATTCGGAGCAAGACCTCATCTTATATTTTTATGATGGTCTTTGCAATGAAGATAGGCGGATGATAAACGCCGCATGTGGAGGAGGGATTGTCAATAAGACCCCTTCTCAAGCTATAAACCTCATCTCGGAGTTGGCCGAGAACTGTAGGCACTATGATCGGCGATCATCAAAACGAGTTATGGCGGCAGAATCCAATAACTCGTTGGAAAGTCAAGTAGCCTGTTTGACTTCTTAGGTTAAAGATTTTCTCTTAAATCCAAAAACTCGAGAAGTCAAGGTCTGCGGCATATGCTCGACACAAGGGCACCCCACCGACTCTTGCCCAACACTACAAGAGGAGAACGTCGAAAAGATCAATGCTTTGGGTTTCCAAAATCAAAAGAGGTATAACCCTCAAAGCAACACCTACAATCCGGGATGGAGGGATCATCCTAATTTAAGGTACGGAAACTCTCAACCTCCTCAACCATCAAATCTTCCTCCTCCACAATATAAACAACAAGGCCAAACTTCAAATTCGAACATGTCAACCGAAGACATGATTCGATCACTTGCCATGAATGTGGCAACAATGCAACAAAGTGTGGTTCAATTCCAAAAAACAACAAAATCCAGCATCCACAACTTAGAAAGCCAAATCAGCCAAATCTCAAATGCCGTGAGTAGGCTTGAAGCTAAGGATTCGGCAAGGCTACCATCTCAAACGGAGCCGAATCCTAGGCAACAAGCACATGCAGTCACATTGAGGAGTGGCAAGGAGTTGGTTATTGCCAAGGAGAAGGCAAAGAGCCACATTGGCGAAGAGGAGGAAGAAGAGGAGCTGGTGGAAGTAACTCAACCGGAGGTGGAAGTTCAAATCCCAACCCCACCACCGGTCATTCCCGAGATTGAAGCACCCTTCCCCGAGGCTCTAAGGGAAACGCGAAAGCTGGAGAAGGACAAGGACATCTATGAGACATTCTCCAAATGTGAGGTAAATATCCCTCTCCTTAACTTGATAAAGGGTGTTCCTAGATTTGCAAAATTTTTCAAAGAACTATGTACAATAAAAAGGAAACATAGACTCAATGGAAAACAAAAAGTCCAAGTTAGTGAACGTGTTTCGGCAGTTTTTCAAAAGAAACTCCCAAAGAAATACAATGATCCGGGCATGTTCACTATACCTTGCAAGTTGGGAGGAACTACGTTTTCAAAAGCCATGCTCGATTTAGGAGCATCAATTAATGTCATTCCTTACTCTTTATACAAATCACTTGAGCTTGGCCCTTTAAATGAAACCGGAGTAGTCATTCAACTTGCGGATAGATCAAATGCCTACCCTAAAGGTATTGTCGAAGACGTACTAGTTATGGTTGACAATTTGATTTTCCCCGCTGACTTTTATGTTTTGGAAATGGAGAATGATAAGAATGCGGTTCCTATCCTTTTAGGAAGGCCATTTTTGAAAACCGCTAGAGCAAAGATTGACGTATTTAGCGGCTCTTTAACAATGGAATTTGATGGGGATAAAGTTGAATTCAACATTTATGACTCCATGAAATATCCAAATGAAAATCATTCTTTATTTGCCATTGATATTGTTGACCCCCTTGTACAAAATACTTTTGAAATCGATAGAGAGGACGAATTGTTAAGTATACTTGAGAATGACTTCGGGGAAAACTCTTCAGAACTTGCCTTGACCCCCAACACACAAGCTATGATAGTGGAATTGGATACTCACTTCCAACTCCCACTTATGCCACCGGGGTCTAGGGCATTTCCGCTAACCATCCCCGAGGAAAAGCCTCTACCTTCAGTTTTGCAGGCACCCGAAGTTGAGATGAAACCACTCCCAACACACTTGAAATATGTGTTCTTGGGGGAAAACGAGACACTACCGGTCATTATCTCAAACAAATTGACCGGGGAACAAGAAGGCAAATTGATAACGGTGCTCAAGGAGCATAAACTAGCAATTGGATGGACTATAGCCGACATCAAAGGCATTAGTCCATCTACTTGCATGCATCGCATCTTAATGGAGGATGAGGCCAAGCCGGTACGACAGCCGCAACGAAGACTAAACCCACCTATGATGGAGGTGGTCAAAAAGGAGGTGATCAAATTACTCCAAATGGGGATAATCTTCCCCATCTCCGACAGCAAATGGGTTAGCCCAACCCAAGTGGTTCCAAAGAAGACTGGCGTCACGGTGGTGGAAAACAAACATGGAGAACTTATGCCCACCCAAATTCAAAACGGATGGAGGGTATGTATAGATTACCGTAGACTCAATACGGTAACTAGAAAGGATTTCTTTCCTTTACCCTTCATCGACCAAATGCTTGAGAGACTTGCCGGGCATAAGTTCTATTGCTTTCTTGATGGCTACTCCGGGTACTTTCAAGTGCCTATAGCCCCTGAAGATCAAGAGAAGACACCTTTCACTTGTCCATTTGGCACTTTTGCATACCGGCGCATGCCATTCGGACTTTGCAATGCCCCGGCCACATTCCAACGATGCATGATGAGCATATTCTCTGAATATGTTGAGCTATTTATGGAAGTCTTTATGGATGATTTTACAATCCATGGAGACTCATTTGATTCATGCCTACTTCATCTATCTCTTGTTTTGAAGAGTTGTTTAGAATCAAATCTTGTCTCTAAACTCTGAAAAATGTCACTTTATGGTGGAGGAAGGAATTGTCCTAGGCCATGTGATCTCGTCCAAAGGAATAGAGGTGGACAAAGCAAAAGTGGAGGTTATCCAATCACTACCTTATCCTACCACCGTTAAGGAGATACGATCATTCCTTGGACATGCAGGTTTCTACAGGAGGTTCATCAAAGATTTCTCAAAGATTGCATCTCCTTTATGCACACTTTTGCAAAAGGAGGTGGAGTTCATATTTTCCGAGGACTGCAAGAAGGCATTCAATGCTTTGAAGGAGAAGCTAGTAACCGCACCTATCATCCAAGCCCCGGATTGGTCTCTTCCCTTTGAGATCATGTGTGATGCTAGTGACTATGCGGTCGGGGCCGTTTTGGGCCAAAAGATGGGAAGAGCATCTCATGTGATCTATTATGCATCCACCACATTCAATGATGCCCAACGCAACTACGCCACCACCGAAAAAGAAATGTTGGCCGTCGTTTATGCGCTTGAAAAATTCAGGTCATATTTACTTGGTACCAAAGTGATCATTTACACCGGTCATGCGGCTATTAGGTTCTTGATGACAAAGAAGGAGGCCAAACCACGGCTGATTCGATGGATATTACTCCTGAGCGAGTTTGATGTTGAGATCAAAGACAAGAAAGGCATGGAGAACTTGGTGGCCGATCACTTGAGCCGTTTGGTCTTGGGTGAAGGAAACAATCATATCAAAGATGATATCCGAGGCGAATTTTCCGATGAGACCCTTTTCTCTCTTAAGGAAATTCGTCCTTGGTACGCTCACATTGTTAATTTCCTTGTTCTAAACAGGTTTCCACCAAGCTTCTCTAAAGCTCAAAGAGAGAAACTCCAGCATGATGCAAAGCAATACGTATGGGATGAACAATATTTATGGAAACATTGCAAAGATCAGGTCATTCGAAGGTGCATTCCCGAAATAGAAATTGCATCCATACTTGCTTTTTGTCACTCACATGCATGTGGTGGCCACTTTGGAGGGAAACGAACATCCATGAAGGTACTTGAATGTGGTTTTTGGTGGCCAAGCTTATTTCGAGATGCTCATGTCTATTGTCAATCTTGTGATAATTGCCAACGCATGGGCAACATCTCTCGAAAGCATGAGATGCCACAAGTTCTTATGCTCTACGTGGAGATCTTTGATGTGTGGGGAATAGATTTCATTGGACCTTTTCCTAATTCCCATGGAAATCTATACATTCTATTGGCGGTAGATTACGTATCCAAATGGGTGGAAGCAAAAGCCACAAAGACCGATGATGCCAAAGCGGTGACTGAATTCCTCAAAACCCGCATCTTCTCAAGGTTTGGAGTCCCACGCATCTTGATAAGCGATAGAGGCACTCACTTCTACAACAAAACTGTGAGTGCCTTGCTGAAAAAATATGGCGTCACACATAAACTCCCCACCGCCTACCACCCACAGACAAACGGTCAAGCTGAGGTATCAAACAGAGAGCTGAAATCTATTCTTCAAAAGACAGTAAATACAAACCGTAAGGATTGGAGCCTGCGCATGGATGATGCCTTATAGACATACATGATCGCTTTCAAAAACCCAATTGGAATGTCACCCTATAGACTCGTGTTCGGTAAGGCCTGTCATCTTCCGGTCGAACTCGAACACAAGTCTTATTGGGCGGTCAAAACATTAAATCTCGACATGGCAAAAGCGGGAGAGCAAAGGAAGTTACAACTCCAAGAACTAGAAGAGCTTCGATTGGAGTCCTATGAGAATGCCGCCATCTACAAGGAAAAGACGAAGGTATGGCATGACAAAATGATAATAAGAAAGGATTTCCAAGTTGGAGACAAAGTCCTTCTTTTTCTCTCACGCCTTCGCCTTTTCCCCGGGAAATTGAGATCACGATGGGAAGGACCATTCGAGGTGGTCAAAGTCTACACCCATGGCGCAGTGGAAATAAAAAGCCTCGACACCGGAAAAATCCTCAAGGTTAATGGACATCAACTCAAACCATTCCTTGAAGGTTTCCCGAAAGAAAGCATTGAATGCATGGATCTCATCGATCCAATCTTTGAAGAATGAACACAACAATGGCGTCGTGCCGCGACGTTAACTAAGGCGCTTCTTGGGAGGCAACCCAAGCAAGGTGCATTTTTCTTTTATTGTTAACTTCCCTGACAAAATTTCAATTCTGTTTTTGGGAAGTTGAGAGAGAGGGCACTAATCACAGGTTTGTGGAGGTAAAGAAATAAAAAAATGCAGGTTTTGGAGCATCTGGGGACATACCCGATCGAGTATCACATTATACTCGGTCGGGTATGGCCAAAAGAAGGGGAACCGGGCATTACTCGATCGAGGAAGCATGGATTTTTAAAAGAAAATAGACATACTCGGTCGGGTATCACTATATACCCGGTCGAGTATGTACAGAAAGTCGAAGTACCAGGGAAACTGATGCCCATATTCGGTCGAGTACAGGACTCGAAAATTAAAAAACAAGGGATACCCGATCGGGTATCACTATACACCCGGTCGGGTATGTACAGAAATGCTAAAGTTGAAGGAGACTGATTCCCACACTCGACCGAGTACATGCCTCAAAAGTAGAAAAGAACACATACCCGATCGAGTATGGAATAATACTCGACCGGGTACCGGAGGCAGGCTGCTCAAAAACCCCACTTTCCAGACATACCCGACCGAGTAACAGCACATACTCGATCGGGTATACGGGCATTATAACCCCAAATCAGCCCCAAACACTTCATCTTCCCCAAAATCCCCAACCCCAATTCGAACAAAACGCCCCCAACCTCCATTTTTACACCTTCTCTCTACCATATCTCCTCCATTTCTTCACCAAATCATCCCATTTCAACACCAAAACACTCCCCTCATCCTCCTCTACACACTCATACTCACCAATCCAATTCTCCCCAGTTTTCAGAGGTCCGAAAAAACCCTACCCCCACCTTCAAATTTCGGATTTCAAGGCCAAATTGACTCAAAAATGACTCCAAGGAAGGAGAAAGGACAAAGCTCCAACACTAGGGCATCCATCCCGGGCTACGAGGACATCATCTTCATGGACAACGAACACCGCACCCGCTTCATGTCCACCATTGAAAGGCAAGTTAAACTCTCTCGCTTTTTATGCCATGATGCCCTAAAGGAATTAGGAGTGTACAAAATGACTAAGAAATTTTTTCATGAGTTGAGCATGGATAAGATATTTAAAATGCAATATCACTCAAATGAAAAAATTATCTATGAATTCCTAAGCTCAGTGCAATTTGAGAACAATGAAGAGGATTTTAGGGATGATAAACTCAAGTTTCGCTTGTTTAACCACAACCACTCCATCACGAAACTTGAGTTCGCCGAACACTTTGGTATTCCGGTCCCTTACCAAAAATCTATATCCGACAATACCGCCTTCGGCCATACCCTATGGACAAAGATGACCGGGGAGACTAAATTTAGCTCCTCCCAACTCTATATTAGTCATGTCCAACATCCCGTCCTCCGCCTATTTTTGAAATTCCTTGCCAACTCCTTGCTTGGACGTCCCAACAACCATCACACTAGGATGGGGGATGTATGCCTGATATCGGTAGCCCTATTCCGTGTTCACGTGGATTTCAACCTATGTAATCTTATGTGGGCACATCTCAAAAAAGAAAGCATAGCAAAGGGCGCTATTGTAGTGGGTGGGGTGATTATGCACTTGGCCACAAAGTTCGGGTATACGGATAACTCTCATATACCCGACTACTGTTTGATGAACATTTCTTGGTTGGGCCACTCGGGTTGTACATCTTTTTCACACACCGTTTATGGTGAAGAAAGACCCAGGAATATGTACAACTGGCTCATCCACCCCAAACCCCTCAAATACTTCCTCCTGCCCAACCCATAACTCCCCCAACTCCACTACAAAACAGCAAGAGAGGAGCAACATTACCTCTTCCCACACACCCTTCCACCACATCTCCAGGAACCGGAACAAGAACCTCCCCAACACCAACCCGATTACGAGCCCTATGCTCAACTCCATAGCCATCAAAACATGGGCCAGGACATCCCAGAACAAAGCCAAAACCCTCCACCACCCGACTTCTTTCAACAACTTCTGGAGGGTCAACAACAACTGCTTACGGGATACGCCCAAATGGACAACCGGCTCAACCGATTAGAGGAGGAGTAAAGAGCCGGTTTTCAGCGATTAGAGGAGGAGCAAAGAGCCGGTTTTCAGCGATTGGAGGAGCTCAGGGAGGCCGATAGACATCGGTATGAGGAAGACCAACATAGGTTCTACGGACCTATGTACTCTTATATGGCACAACAGGGATCTTTCCATACCATGGCGAACCCCCTTCCACCACCCTCGTGGTATGACCCCACTCATTGGGGTAACTTTGGAGGATCTGGCTCCGGGGGTGGAGGGTACGACGGCGGAGATGGCGGGGACACGTATATGGGAGATGGTGGCCAAGGGAGCGGCTTCGGAGGGAGCTACTACGGAGGAGAAGGCGGGCACTAGGGACAGTGCTTGATTCAAGTGCGGGGGAGACACTCATGATGGTATGTAATTTTTATTTCCACCTAGCACTATGCATGTAATTCTTTTGAACTTTTACACAAAAAAATAATAAATAAATAAATAAATAAAAGAAAATAAATGCTAGTTAGGTTGAAAACCCAACAAAATGGGCAATCTAAGCAAAAAGGGCTTATAAAAAAATGAGTGAGTTGGGGAGAATGGAAAATGAAAAGAGATGCTAGGATGAAAACCTGAAAAGGCTCCTAGGCAAAATGAGAGATATGAGAGAAATGTTTGTTTTTGCAGGCACTCATTGTATCCCTGTGAAGAATAAGAAGATTCAGAAATCGAAGATAAAGAAGAAGAGAGGAGGAGAAGAGAAGATAACACTAGAAGGCCATTAAACCCAAGATGCTCTTTGTAATTTGAGTTTAAAACTCATTTTTTTCTTTGTCATCCTTGGTGGTCTTTGTATTTGTATGTTGTTTTTGTTGAACTGTGCAAGTTTTGGAGAAACTTGATACTTATGAACATTTGATTTTACTCGAGACGAGTAAAGGTTTAAGTGTGGGGGGGTTGATACGTTTGTAATTTCCATATTTATGTTTGTGTTTTTAATTACTTTTGCTTGATCTTTACTATGGAAATTACACACTTTTGGTGTAATAGATTAGTTTGTTAAATTCTTGTAAATAGGTTAGATTAGATATATTCTGAGCTCAAACAGGTCTTGATCACTCGAAGTACAGTTGGTGAACCCAAAAAGTGGAAAGAATGTGCAAAAATTTGAAGACAAAAGAAGATCCTGAATTTTGGTCTATACTCGGTCGAGTATTAACTATACTCGATCGGGTATTAGGTTGGAACTTCAAATCGGATCAGATCCGAAGACAAGGGAACATGCCGGGAAGATTTCGGCCACGATTTAATGTCTATACCCGATCGGGTAGACCGACATACCCGATCGGGTATGCCTTTGAGTTTTAAACGAAGATCGGTCGAGTATGGTCCGAATACCATTTTCTAAGCATACTCGACCGGGTATTAATATATACTCGATGGGGTATACTTATGGAAAACAGCCTGAAACCGGTCGAGTATACCTCGGATCGAGTATTACACACACACTCGATCGGGTACCATGTATATACCCGATCGAGTACCCGAATCCCATCCCAAAAGCCTATAAATACACCTCCTTTCCTTCACAAAAAGATATCCAATTCCTTTGTACATCTAAGCTCAGTATAGAATAGCTCTTTCTTTATATTTTTCATCATGTTTAGTCTCCAAATGAGGAGCTAAACTCTTCCATCTTGGTTTTGCTACTTTGAAGCTTAATGAATTTGTAAGTTGTGAGTTATTTTCTTTAATCTTCTTCCTTGAATATTAATTCTTTCTTTTAAAATACTATCTCTATATCAAAGTTGGGGAGTGTTACTAAGATGACAATTAGTTAACATCTTGACATTGGTTATAGTAATAGCTATTTCTTCCTCTATGTCAATATTGGGGAGTGTTACTAAGATGACAATTAGTTAACATCTTGATATTAATCATAGTAGGATTCATATTCTTTAATATTCTTCCTTGAGTATTAATTAATTCCTATTCATATTTCATGTTAATATCTTAAACATTTACTTAAAGTATCAACTAGTATTGTTTCTCATATTAATTATTACTAGAATCGATCGGTTAATACGCTTGTTATTAATCCGGTTCTTTCAACGGTAGTAAACTTGGAATATTAATGCATGCATCTCATGGTTAATATACCAAGGGGAATTAATTATATTGATTAAACCAATAAACCGCTTGTGTTGAGGTTATCAATCTCAATCGTTTTCATCTTAAGTTTATTGCTACTATCAAGTTAATATACGGCGCTTGTTCTATATTGACTCGATAGTAAGTTTTATTAATGAACGCATCTCGTTATTAGTAACCACCTTCGATGAACTGGATATACTCCTCGATTGAGTATTCGAGAGGAAGATAGTTAAAGATATAACCGGGATCGGTGAGCATTTCATTAAGTGGATAAAAGCAAAACCAAGTCCTCATCTCATTGAATTAAACTCATATAGGTTGTTTATCTTAGTGTTTTCAAACCAAACAAATCTAAACCCCCCTTGTTACTATTTATATAAAAGAAAAGTATTCCTTTCCCTGTGGATACGAACCTTACTTCGTTATACTACGTATATTCGTTGTATTGTATTTATTTTGAGTGCACCTAACGACGAGTGCACGTCAAATATTTGTCTCTCTTTTTAGTTCGAAACTTATAGGTAAATTTATGACTTTTCCGATTTCATTTCCTTGTCTTATTTTCTTTTTAGTTTTCACATCCGATTGTTTATTAGTTTAGGAGTAAATCTATCATTTTCTCTACTGCTTCTAATTTTTTACTCTTGAGTTAATTAGGAGGTTTTGCTGCATAAAAGCTTGTCGCAGCTAAGCCTATTTACATTGTCGCAGAATCCGGCCAAACCACCTAACATATGTCTTCTTTTATTTGCTAGGAGGTAAACTAAAACCATGTTTGATTTTATATGGCTACTTTTATTTTGATCTAATATGTTATATCATGTACGATAAAAATTTGTGTCTTTATATATAGTGATTTAGTGGGTGCACAGAGTGCACATTTAGGTCACTCATAAGAGTTAGAATATATTTTCTTTATTATTTGAGTTTTTAGTGTACTAAAAAAACATTAACAAATACACTTTAGCCCTGCAATTTCCAGAAAGCCACAAATTTTAGCCGTGTCTGACTTTAATTACGATATTGTTTCTCTAGATCTGATGTCAACTGTTTCCTAATGTAGTTAGTCTGAATCTATTTACTAATGTAGTTAGTCCGAATCTACATACTAATGTAGTTAGTCTTATATGCACTTTTTTATATCTTATTAGCAGGAAATGCCCGAACAACCTTAGTTGTAGGAAAGTGCCTACCGGGGTTGATTTTAGAAATTTTGCAATGGTGCTGCTTCAAAACTTTAGGATATGCTACTTATGAATGTTTTCTGTTTGACTGTATGACTCAGTTTCTGTTCACGGGAGAGATGCATACGAAATACTTGCTGAACCATTGGATCTTGATGAGGTTTGATCATATGAAATTCATTTAATGTGTTAGAGTTTGTTGTATTTTCTAAAGTTGAAATAAAAGTTGACGTTTTCCTTATACTAAAGGTTGAGAACTACGGATAAATCATTAAATGCCATGAGGATTTAGGCATATTAAGGACTAAACTCTCGCAAATGATGTATTAGAATCTTGAACAGTTTGAGGTAGGAATCAAACTCAATTATCTATTTCCCTCCATTATAAAATAGCAATTAAACAACTTTAACCCTACTTATACCCCTACGGCTATCTATTAAAAACTCTTGAATTTATTATGATAACTAATTTGGTGTGGTTTCTCTATAGCATTATTAATTGGTTCTGAAGATGTGTAGTGTGATGTTTTAACACAGTAACATTATCAACAAGCATCAACCATGTAAACGAGAATGTCTCATGAAAAATATAACTTTATTCAGGATGCATAGAAAATAAATGAGAAGGTAAGAAAGATTATTTAATTGAACCAAGTTTACCCCATCGGTGGGTAGGTTTGCCTTCCAGGTTAAAAAAGTCATTATTTTTTAATTTCATTCCGTTTGTGTTTATTTTTCATCATAGAAACATCATTGTTTTAAAAAAAATCATAAATGATTTGATTTTCCACGTCTCGGCTTCACTGTATTTTGGTACTGAACTTTCCAAAATATTTTCATATTCGTGCTTTGAGCTCTCAAAGCTATGAGGCAGGGGAACAACACATATGTTTTAAAACTCCAAGTGGTCTTAGATCAACATGGTTCAGAAGTTCTTACCATAAGATATATGTAGTATTATTGTTTTGCAGGAGTGGTATAAGGCGGTGCTTTGAACTCACCTGAATTTTGATAATACAGTTGCCATGGTACTAAAACATCCAACTCTTTCTTTTTAAACTTTTGTTGAAAATGAAGTGTTTTTATTCTTTTACCCTTTGGGATGATGATAAAGTTTTTTTCGAATGGGAAAATTTGTACATTTTATTAAGAAAGCAACAATAATGCTTAATACAACATGGCCAAAAAGGGTAAATCTATGGGATGAGAAATGCAGTAATTTTTTAGGGTGTCGGAATTGCTATTGTATAAGTGAAATGAGCTCGGGCTCGACCTAGTATGAACTCGGCCTCATCCATGCTCTTGGATTCATCGATTCTCTCTCGCTCCTCCTTGCTTTCCTGGAGATAATAAGTCCCCCATTCCTTAAAGCGAGTGAAGACGACATGAGGAGTAAACATTCATAATTTAGTTGTGCTTAGTTCTCGGAAATATTAGTGATGCTAAGACAAGATGATTCATATGTGCTGAACAAGCTTGGCCTATTTAACATCGAATGTTGAAGCTGGTTTGAGATCAATTATATATTAAGGACTTGAAAGCTTGGTCCCCCTCCTGCCTTCTTTTTGACCAAAAGAAAAGCTTTCTTCGTCGGACATGAGCTGGAGCCAATAAGAGAATAGAGAACAAATGTTGACTGAAGCATCAACTTTCTTTTCTTCGGCGTAACAAATGCACACTAATCAATAATAAAAAATAATAACGATATAACTCAACTCATTGCTTGGACTGTGTAGTTCGAAATTGATATTCGGGATGGCTAGCCCCCGAGCTCAAAGTGATACTATATCAATTATATTTTTTATTATGATTTTATAATGTCTTTTTATCAAATTTGTTTTTGGAATTGAGCTGAAATTGAGGGCTGGTTGGGCTGATTAACGTAAATGATGTAGTTGGGCCTTTACTCTTTATTGGGCAGCTCCAAAAAAGAAGACCTAGTTGACGAGAAGCCACCTCTCACGTTTGGCGAGTGCGCAGCAACCATCCCAAGTAGCATGCCACTACTGTAGCTCATCCAGGGGAGCAACCAGCAACGACTAAGGGTGGTGAAGGCACAACTCTCTCGGACAGCACCAGCGCAAAGCTTTCTCAGACGGAGACTGGAACCTTCTTGAGGCAGAGACCAGAACTTTCCTCAGACGAACCCAGCGGTAGAGAAGAAACGACCCGGAGCGAGGTTGTTGGGACTCAGGCGATCGGCACCAGGCCACCAACGAAGCTTCCTCGGGCACTACCAATACGCTCTTCAAGTTGAGTCATAGGGGCGCACTGCTTTACGATTTTTACCCCTGGAGCTCTCAGCGGCCATTAATGGTGGACCTCTGAGGCTAACTCCAGCATCCAAAGAGCTATGGACATGATAGTGGTGGCCCAAGCTCCAACCGTCGAGCCGCGGTGGTGAGATATGAAGACTGTGTAGGCGGGTTTTGAGCGGACAGCAAGCTTCAAACGATGGTGCACAGTGCAACGTGGATGGCTCTAGCTTGACGACTCCATCTCCGATTGGGGGAATCCAGATTTCAGATTCCGCCTTTGTTGTTGTTTACTTTTTACAGAATAGTTTTGCTCGATTTCTTGTTATTCGAAAGATTTTTTGGTATTTTGGGAGGAATCTCACTTGATTATTGATCAAGCTCTCAATGAAAGCACCAATGATGGAATATAATTCTAGCGAAAAGAGCTTAATCAATCAAATATTCATTGATCGTAGGAAAGAAAGTAATAATAGTATTATTCATACGGAAAGGCCCCCTTTACAAGAGATGTACAAGAGTATTTATAGGCTACAGAAACTGGTATTCTAGTATGAAACTCATACAATAAATTCTATGAATTGCATATTAATTCGAATAGGACTCTTGTAACGTTCTTGCTTTGGGTAGATAACTATGCTGGAATAATAGTCTGCCACGTAAGCCCTATGAATATCCCGGACTCACTAGAACTCCACACAGGCTCGAGGTCTGCAGTCCAGTTTGGCCTAGCTGTGGGTTCCTTTCGTGGGTTGGATCCCTAGTTAGGCCCAACGGCTAATTAATATTAATCCCGTGAAGGGCTGATCCCATTGATGGGCTCATCCCATTGATGAGCTTTGCTTTAATTCAATCTTGAGTCATTGTAATGATCCATGGTACCATCAGGGAGATTTCCCAAAATAGGAGTAATTAGAATTTGGAATTCCAAAATAGGACTACTATATTTTTATTCCCGAAATAAGATTAACATGATATTATTTACTGCGATCTTGTAGGCGTGACTGCCGAATACTTGCAGTATTGTGCATTTAACATGGCGGTACTTATTATAATTAATGACATTATTTTTCAATCATGGCAGTAACAACTCCTATTTCGGGAAGAAAAATATAGTAGTCCTATTTTGGAATTTCAAACCCCATTTACTCCCATTTAGGGCAATTTCCTTTTGGTTCTATAACTTGAGAAATGTTTTAAACACTAAAATGAACGAATTATGTGATTTTAAATCAACAAGATAAAGAAATGATTTTGCTATTTACACATCTTGAAATGTTTATCGATCGTGGTTATATTTTAAGTATTACCTTTCGAGTACTCAATCAAGGAGTGTCTTCAGTTCATCGAGTATAGCTATTAATTAACAGTGAGACGGTTCATTAAAAATTCTTACTATTAATCAAATATAAAACACAATCATATAGCGACTTGATAGTATCATTAGAATGCTTTTACTTGGACTATTTTCAGTCCCAGACCAGATAAGATCAGACCAGGTTTGGACAATTATAAAACACACAAAAATCGGACATCTACCAGAGCAGACTAGATTAAACCAATTCAGACTAGACCAGATTAGATCAAAAAAATTCAGATCAATTAAAAACATCTTTAATCTCTTAGCTTATTGATGAAATCAATTGAGGTGTATAATCTCAACACAATGGTGTCGGTTTAACCAACGCAATTATTCTCTCTTTATATTACTAACCATGAGATCATGCATTAATAACTGGAAGTTACTTGTGAAACCATCAATGATTAACCACATGTTCATTGATCGTTTATAGTAGTGATTAATGTTAGAGCGTTAACCGATCGTCACTCAGCAACACCTCAACATTAATATAGAGATAGGATC
This sequence comes from Cuscuta europaea, assembly GCA_945859875.1. Lineage (NCBI taxonomy): Eukaryota > Viridiplantae > Streptophyta > Magnoliopsida > Solanales > Convolvulaceae > Cuscuta > Cuscuta europaea. The sequence continues at coordinate 14,825,314 of CAMAPE010000004.1, forward strand.
AGCGAAGATAACAAAACCAAAATAAAGAAGTTTAGCTACTCATTTAAAGTCTAAAATGAGTTTAAGTATATGGATAATGGATATGTAAAATGGGAAGCGAAGAGGGGTTTTTCTCGAGTTTTGGGATTATTGGGTATTTAGGATACCCAACCTAGTATCTTTGACTGTACCTACCAAAGTGTTGGAATTTAATCACACCCGACTGTATTGTCCGTATATATCAGTATATCTGACCGGGTATATGACCAAATTTGAATTTCCCACATTCTTTTGCTTTGCTTGATCTTGTAAGATCTCCGGGTGCAATCATACCTGACCGAGTGTTGATTATATCCGATCATGTGTGACACCAAATCACATTTCTTGCATTATATTTTGCTCCCTTACACCTTTCTTTGATCTTGTATCATCCCTTCTGTGATTGACATATTCTTGCTCAGGATCATTCTAAAGTTACTAAATTACAATACACTAGAAAAATAAAAGGTTGCATTCTAAGAGCCCGTTTGGTAGCACGAAAATCGGCTGATTCGACCGATTCTGCTGAAATTTTAGAAATCCTGGCTGTATTGGCTGATTATGCTGATTTAAGAAAAAAATAATTTTAAAATATATTTTATTAATAAAATAAAGAAAAAATATATGTAAAAATAGCTAAAATTGTCATCTACAATAACTTCAGACAATACACTCAGAAAAAGTAACTTCAACCTTACTTTTTCTGTTTATTACACAATTGAGTGCGCGAAAACAAAAATTACGTGTTTGGTGAAAAAGTTGATTGATAAGTCTGATAAGCCGAAAAACAGTCTTGTCAAACGGTTTCTAAATGGGCAATTACTACAATGACACACCATAAAAGCTACTTAAAAAGTTAAAATACGCTATCAGCATAGAGACTATTGCAGGAAGGGAGCCGCCACCGCTGTCCCAACTGATGAATACAAAAACATATGAGCATTCCATGCAAAAAAGTTCTTGATCAATGATTCAAAACCTAAAGTCGGTAAAAGTTTAAGACATCCATTAGCCAGCGTGCAAACAAATACTAGTAAACGAAACTATGGATGGAGTGAAGGGTGTTACTAATTGAAATTCTTAAAAATATGAAATTGAATACAGTACTTATTTATTTCCTAAACGAGCAATCTCATCTCAAAAACCTACCATCATTATTCTTTAACAAATAATGATAACGACTAACCTCAAATGAATAATTTTATTTTAGAAGAAGAAATATAAAAATTAAGAAGGGTTGGGCGTCTCTAAAAAGAATGCCCACCAAAAAAGGGCGCATGCCCCAACTATACTAATACTAGTATAAGTGAAGGAAATACTAGTGTCAAATATAGCTCACATAGTCACATATGCTCTCAATATACATACATACAATACCCTTAATGGACTAGTGCTGAAGAGTTGCATAAGACACAAGTGTGAGACATCAAACGCTGAACAATACTCCCTTCCTCAATATCCAACCTCCTACTCTGCTTGTTCCACAGATGAACAGCCAAACTCCCAATCCTAATCTGCCCGAGATTGTTATCTAACCATTCGAGATGCGTCGTGTTTCTCGGCCCTTCGAATAAACTCCTGATTCTCCCCCAACCCACCGGATAAAACGCCACCGGGGGCAAAACCGTCAAATTCTTTCTATTCTCATCATCGTCGTCGTCATCGTCATCACTTTCACTCACCCTTGACACCACCCTTGAGACCAAATAAGGCCCGTTGTGTCCCCATTTGTTGCCATCAAACGTAAGTGCAAATTCTTCTATGAATTTGTAGACCAGAGGATGACCCTTGTTGAAAATCATCACAGCATTGTTCAATCTGCTCCATTTTCTTGTCTCCGGATTCATTGTCTGAGCTCCAATCACATTTCTCAGCTTTGAGAAACTCTTTAGTATTATTACGTCTGTGTCTATATAAACCCCACCGAATTTGTACAGCAGGCCGAGTCTAAGGAGATTAGAGAGGTTTTGCCCAATGGAAACCTCCCCTGGATCTATGCTTCCTCTCAACAATCTGTCAACCCATGAGTGTGCAGAAGTGTTCTTGAAGAGGTAGTTGAAATCTGGGGTGATCGCAGTTATTTTTAGTCCTTTTTTCAAGAAAGGGCTTAAGATGGTTTTGGTTCCCTCGACTGAATCGATTGAGTTTGACACTAAGACCAGACATCCTCTGGGATGTGCTCTGAACAAGCTCTCGATGGCCGACATTTCTCTGATGCTAAAAGACTCGACTGAAGATATCCACGTCATGAAGAACCTTAATTTACACGAATTCTCCTTGAAGAATCCCTTCACTCTCGTTGAGAACTGCCGCATCCCCGCTTCAGAAACCATCGTTTTGATGATCAAAGATTTCTGCTTTTTCCTCCTCATTATCTGCCGGGTCATGATCTTCGGCTCCGCCGAGACGTTCTTGAAAGCCACCAAGATTCGATTTTTCCGTGAAAGGTGGAAGTGGGTGTCCGGCTTCATCGCGTACATCTGCGAAGATGATGACGGGTTCTTCAGGGAGGCGGAGGCAGAGACCTGCTGCAGGTATCTTGATTTACCGGTGACATTTTCAGGCGAAAAGGTGGCAGCCTCCGGTGAGGATTTGAGCAGGAAAGGGAGACGGACTGAGAATATGGTCGCACCGTTGCATGTCAAAAGTATAATCAGAAGCAGAGAGAGAAAAGCATACGACAAAGTCTTCCTTTCCGGCGAAGGCGTGGCTACAATAATGCAATTATTAACAAACCCCGTGAATATTTCTGGCATTATCAACTTGCAGGGCTTTTTTTGAGTTGAAGGTTGGATGAAGAGGATATTATGAAATATATTCTGAAATAGTATGAAAAAAGTAGATCGAGTTTGGAGCTTTAGTTTTAAAAAACTTCTGAGTTTAATATATACAAGAATATGTAGTGTGAAAATAGTACTCGTAATAGTAATCTGTAAATCGAGAGAAGAGAGAGATTAAGATCAGAGAAGAAACCTGAGCTCTTAAACATGGCCGGTGGATCATGCAGAAGAGAGCTTCCAGTCTGTTGCAAACATCCACTGACTGATGCAAATTTTCAGGAACAAATCATACGTACGTACGTTCTACGTTGTATTGGTTGAGACTTGAGTCCTATTTGAATAGTAATACAATTCCTTATTATTGCCCCGTTGGTGAAATTTTATTAGGACACTAATATGTTACGAAGTAATGAAGTAATGAGAGAAATCGTACATTTGTACCTCAACATTCATATTGCTTATGGAAATGATAAAACTGTGAAATAATGAGAGAAATTGTACCTCAACAATCCTATTTCTCCGAATCTCTCCCCTGACCCGTCTTCTCCACCGCTGCAGCCACTTTATAGCAGTGACCACCTCCGTCGCGCTCATACCTTCTGGCCATGGCGTGTGACGATAGACCTCCATGGCCTCCACAAATTTGACTTTTGTCCCTCATCGATCGTGACGGTCTTTTGGATATGGCGAGCGATGAGCGGCGGCGTGCCCTTTGGCGATAGTGTACGACTGTATGTGGAGCATTCTTGGCCATGGCTCACAGATCGGACTTTTGTCCCTCCTGGTGATGGCCTTCTAGCTATGGTGAGCTATAGCTAGAAATTGATCCGATTAAAAACATTGTCAATAAGGATGGATGACATAATTTAACTTTACTACGTACGGAGTATCACATTTTCTTTAACAGTGCTATTGGAGTACAAAGAAAGAGACCATGTTCAGTAAGGGCGATGATATAAACAAATTTAAAAGTAAGGTTATTAGGTTTGTTAGTCGAACATCATGACATTTTAATTGAGCATCAAACCTTTGATATTGAGATGAAAATCAAAATTTCTGGTGAATGAGCATTAATAAACTTTTAATGAGCATCAGAACTATTATGTTGAGTATTATGAGTCTAATATTCAGAATCATGATCTCTCCTTCATAACTTTTAATTCACTTTCTTTTTGTTCTTTTTTCTTATATAAAAACTTATTAAATTATACTTATAATTAACTCCTATGAATTTCAAGACGCGAATCTAATGTAAAATAGTACTTAAAAAATGCATTGATATGACACTTAGAAAATGAGCATAAGATCAGTACCACATGAGCATACATAACATACAAAATGTTCAATGATATGAAAATCGTAAACTTTGTTAGTTTGACATAATGACATTTTCATTGAGCATCAAACCTCCTCTATTGAGATGAAAATCACAATTTCTGTTAAATGAGCATTAATGAACTTTTAATGTGCATCGACCTATTATGAGCATTAAAATACTTCCAATGAGCATCGGATTTATTCGGTTGAGTACTAGGAACCTAACAATGTGAATCTAATGTCATATGCAACTTTTAAAATTTGCATGGATATGACATTTAAAAAATGAGCATAATATGAGTACAAATTGAACAAACGTAACTTACAAAATGAGTATTGATATGAAAATCATAAATTTTTTAGTTGAAGTTCAAGACATTTTTATTGAGCATCAAACCTTTTTTATTGAGTATTGAAAACTTCCAATTGAGTATCATGGTTTGTGCTCCATTACAATTTTTCTATTGACACATTAAAGCCAACATTACATGGCTAAATGGTTAAAAGGAATTAATGAAATAATAAATGGTTAAAAAAATGAAACAAAATTACAATTTGGTAAAGTAAAATATAAAAAGAACAGCAAGACAAAAAGGAAATACAACAACAGCGAATAAACAAAAGATGGAAGAAAAAACAGAGCATTTACAGATGAGAAGGAGAACCGAGAGAAAAACTCCACAATTTACACTTTCTTGAGAGCCATGGAACATCAATCTATCTTTAGCGCACCTGGGATATTGAATCCGGCTACCTTCAGGAGAAGATTACCGAATGAGTTTTGTCCTTTGCGCTTCCCAAGATAGGGAGAAGAGTGGAAGGAAGAGGACAGAGTCCTGATCCCCTGTCGTGAATGGAGGTTTCTAAACCTTGCTTCGACAAGAGAAAAGAAGAAGACGACAGCGTGCATGAAGAACAGAGCATCCACGGAAAAAAGAAGATTGGAGCATCGGGGGAGCATTGGCATATTAATTACCCTCAAACTTGCTACTAATTGCAAAAAAAAACAGAATGTACATGTACACCCGGATGTACGATATAAATTGCGGGCCATGCCCCCCCATTTTTTATTCTTTCCTAAGTAGTATTAATATAATATTTACCAAATAAAATTGTGAAAGACTAGTTACCAAATAATACTAATATTATTTGCTATCAATTAATATTATACGGAGTATAAGTAATAATTACTTGATATAAAAGCCAAACCTCTAGTGAAATTTATTAATATGAAATTATTAACAAATATATAAATCATGTGAAAAAATCATAAACTAAGTTTTAATTGACCTGCAATTAATTTGAATATTATACTAATATTTATATTTTATAGAAAGATTTGCATTTTTAATCTCGTAACCGTCGGCTATGATCGTTACTAGTCGTGCAATTGTACTCTCTTGTAATTTTAGTCTTGTAACTAATATAATTATGCAATTTTAGAACGTGTCAACTACAAAGTACACTTTATGATTCAAAATTCGAGGTTGCAGCACATTTTCCAGTACTTTTTGTCCATCTAGTTATATTTTTATATTTGTATTATACTCCTTCCGGTTCTTATTAAAGTTCTCACTTTCCTTTTTGGGATGTCCTTTATTTAAATTCACACTTCCATTTTAGGAAACAAAACAGTGCCAAACAGTGCCAAACAGTGTTCAAACAATGCACTGCACAATAAATTCAAATTCATTTTCTTAATATGTGTGAAGTCAAACTGGGAACTTAAATAAGAACCGGAGGAAGTATTTTTGTATTATATTGTGGCCTCCCTTGCTCTCAAGTCTCTCTCCGCCCCTCATTCAATGTTTTTTGATCATTTAAACAGTCTGGTTCCCGATTTCGATAAACTTCTAATTTCGTTTAAAATATGTTTTTTCAAGTTTCTAAGTTTTTAAGAGTTGTCCTGCTTCGTTTGGATTTTAAGACCCGCCCGAACCTTTATTAATCGACCAGTCGACCACCCCTAGAACATACCGTGTCCCTGTGAACCTCTCTCACCCTCCTTCTTCAGGAATAAATGGATAAAATAGAGCACAAGTTCGTAGAGGTCAACGGGCTAAAAATCCACATAGCTGAGATCGGAAGTGGGTCGGATCAAGTGGTGTTGTTTTTGCACGGGTTCCCTGAGATATGGTACTCGTGGCGGCACCAGATGGTGGCGGTGGCCAAAGCCGGGTTCAGAGCCATTTCGCTCGATTACAGAGGCTATGGGCTTTCGGATCAACCCCTCCAACCCGAGAACACATCGTATCTTGACCTTGTCAATGACCTTGTGGCCCTCCTTGACGCTCTTACTGTTCCCAATCATAAAAAGGTCCCATTTTTTCTCGACCATTTCTTTCGTATCTGTTTCTTCTCCCCATCGAACCATGTTCCTTTCCTTCTAGAAACTAGAAATATGAAATGCACATATATTTTGTAACATACACACACTTTTTTTAAAGAACACATATGTATATTATTTTGTTGGTGTGCAGATATTAAGTAAATTGGTGAACATTGAAGAAAATGGTATAAGATTTTTTAAGTATTATTGAATAAAATATGGAAAATACGGAGCATGATTAAAATTATCATTTAATAGACCATTATAATCACTATGATATTAGTCTATCATATGTAAATTAAATTTAATCGTGATCACTAAAATTATTTTATAGTCACTTGTATTTATATTTTAATCATATATATGCATCATTTATTTTAATGTAATAGTATTATGGATAATAATAATAATAGTTATAATAATAGTAACACTGCAAGTCTGCAATACTCCGTAATAATAGCAAGATCCCGTGATTTTATATTAATAGTAACATGTAAATGAATAATGATAACATAATAATGATGGTGATGAATGATATGGATGGATAGATGGTGGTGAATTGGTGAAGATAGTAACAATAGAAATTAAAGAACCTACGGTTGTATAATACTACGTATACAATATTAACAATAGAAATTGCGTTGAATAGGAGTAATATGACAAGTTTGAAAAAAATGGCATGTTTAAAAGTCTAGTAAAGCAAAATTTGGCAGAAATTTACTCCTATTCAGGGAATAAAAAACGTGTTTGGAATTTCAAAACGTTTTTACTAATATTTAGGGAATTCTCTCCAATCTCCATTAACAATAATAACCATAATGATGATGGTAACCATACTAATAGATGATGATGATGCAGATGATGTCGATGATTATAATAATAATACATCATGACTGTATTTTTATACAACAACACTTCCTAACAGATCTTTATACAACATACAACAATAACAACATCGATCATGTCTGGATTTTTATGATTTGATCTAAATCTTTTCCATCTGACTTTATTTAACTCATTTGATCTGAATAAAATTAAAATAAGCAATACGTTAATAGGTTAAGGCGAACATAATTCGGCTCTGTTTGAGTGTAAGGCTGAATTTTCACAAGTATCTCAGATTCTCAGTCACTTATTTGCCTACAATGAATGTTACCAAAGGATTATCCTTTACAAAAAGAGGTGTTTTCAAAAATATTACTGAAATAAAACTCGTTTACAAATATATGACTAAAAGTTACTATAGTATAGAGTTTAGACACCTAAGTGTAAAAATTCAACATAATTTATGGGTTTAATGCACCAAACTCCCATGTGATACGGAAATTCAGCGCATTAGTCCACTGTGATTTAAAAAATGCGTCAAACCTTCTTGTGTTTTAATTAATTATGTGCAAAATCCCTTCTATGAACAAATTCAATTGTCAAATAAAAGAAAAATGATTAACATTTTTGTATGTTTTAGAGATTTTGACATATTTACTTGCATATTCAATCAGAATTTTAGGAAAAGTGATTTCCAAATCGTTAAATTTATTCATAAAAGGGGTTCTGCGCATGATTAATTAAAACACAAGGGAGTTTGACGCTTTTTCAAATCACATGGGGCTAATGCGCTGAATTTCTATATCACGAGGGGGTTTGGTGCATTAAACCCCATAAATTACTTTGACTAAAGGTAATATTATAGTCACTAAACTTGATCACATTTTTGTAAATAATCTTTATTATAGTCATAAATATATAATTATTTCAAACATTTATAATTCCACATTCAAATAATCTTTCTTAGAAAAATTCAGTGTATTCAAACATTCATAGCATATAACTCTTGCTAAATGAATGCAGAATGTATAAGAACCTGTCTATATGATTCTTTTTTATCTGGCTTCTTACCAGACTTGTCTTACAAGAACATAGATGTCTATTCAGTTTTTTCTGATAGGTAAAGATTTTGGATCGTTTGTTCTGTCATACTTCTCCCTTCTCCATGAGGAGAGAGTAGCCGGGTGTGTTACATTGGATGTTCCTTTCATAATCCCACAAGCATCTGCATTTACTAATAAACTGCCTGAAGGCTTCTATGTTTCAAGATGGAAGGCAAGTATGTTTTCTTTTTCCTCCTGTCTATTATTGGAAAAGTCATATTCAGAAGCCGTCAACTAATGTGTTTTAAGGAGCCGGGGCGAGCTGAATCTGACTTTGGTCGCTTTGATGCTAAAACCGTTGTGAGGAACGTGTACATCCTTTTCTCCCGAAGCGAAATACCAATAGCAAATGAGAAAGAGGAGATCATGGACATGGTGGACTCATCCACTCCTCTACCACCTTGGTTTACTGAACAAGATCTAGCTATTTATGGAGATCTGTATGACAAGTCCGGGTTTCGAACAGCATTGAAGCTTCCTTACCGGTAATGTGATTCAGCCATTGATTCAATATACCCTTACAAATGAGGGTCATAATACACTTTTGCAACTACCATTTAGCACCTGAATTTGTTAAACCATCTTACATTAGTGATTAGTCAAATATAGAAATATATCCAAACACATGTATCATTTTAATTTCTTCCTATAAAGTTGGCATTTTGGAATTCCTTTTAAAACATGCTTTTGGAGAACCTGCCTTAATGATATTAACCTTTTCTTGAAATAGGTTAAGTGAAATATGAACCTTTTCTTGTAGGTTACTTGGTAATGAACAGATTGACCTGCCGTCTAACCCACAAATTAAAGTTCCAGCGTTATTCATTGCGGGGCAGAAGGATTACATTATGAAATGCCCGGGAATGGAAGAGTACATAAAGAGTGGGATGTTGAAAGCTTTTGTGCCCAATGTGGATATAGCCTATATTCCTGAAGGGTGCCATTTTCTTCAAGAGCAATTCCCGGATGAGGTTAATGAACTTATCCTCAACTTTCTCCACACTCACAAGCAATCTATGATCGCACCTGACAGTGATATGCTTCCTCCCCATCAGGACTGATTAATGTTTAGTTCAACATGAAGAATATGCTTTGTCCAATTATCCTTAGAAAAGATCTGTACCAATATTCTTGTGATGATGGTATTTTATGATGCTTATAATATCAGGTTACTTTTTTAATTTTACGTTCTAAAGGAGAATAATTTTTTAAAAAGTGGAGCATATACTCCATGGACATGCTAATTGAACATTATATTAATCAAGATGTTCATGAGTTGTGTATAAAATAATAAAAATTAGTACTATCTCTATTCCGGCTCAAACTTTTCATTGAAAAATGGTTTGATTATTTAGATCATAATTAAATAAAATTATTTGAGTGGCAAGTTCTCTGTGTTGCTATCGACGGTTAGTGGGTGAAGTTCAATCGGACGGGTGGATACTGGATAGGTTCATAGGTTGGGCGAATGTATGGAATTGGAAGGTACAACTAAAAATAAAATCTTTTATCCACCAACTTTGTACGGATTGTTTGCCATCTATGAAGAACCTCCCAAGAAGGAGGGTGGAGTACCCATAGATTTTTTTAATTAAAACACACCCTGATTTACATAATACTACCTTCGTTCTTAAATAAATGCAACACTTTGACTTTTACACTATTCACATGTTCTACTTTGACTACATTTTATTTATTAATGTAATAATATTATTTTATGAAAAAATATTGTTAAACTTGTCTCATTGTAAATTTTCATAATCTAATTTTTTTAATTTTTTTACTAATACAAAATCATTATATTAATGGTCAAAGTTGTGTCTCGGCAAATGTGAAATGTTGACCGTTGTATTTATTTAAGAACGGAGGAAGTACTCCGTAAAATTTACACTCAAGTATGTTGAGCTTAACATAGAACAAATACTACATACAATATGTTAGAAAGCTTTCCCAAAAGAACCACGAAAATGAAAAATAAATTTTAATTTACTTTAATCTCGCACACAACTAAATATAAGGACGACAAACGTAAAATGTGAATGTTGGTGAAGATGACTTTGGAAGCATGAAGGATATAGGAGTGCTTCAGTTCGTCAACCCTTCTATAGATGAGTCAGAATTGAAGGTTGGCTTTTTGGAATATGTAAACATGTATCAAAACTTTTAGTTTTTTATTTGTGTATTACAGAGTATTTTCTATCTCCATCATCCAAGAACTTTGAGTACTTGCACTTTTAATTTCAAAACTGTTGTTGTTGGACTTGTTTCTCATTTTAAACTAATGATTATTAACTATGTTTACTATATTATTGATTATTCATTATATGATTATTGACTATATTTATATGTCGTGATGCACTGGTGTATATGAGACAAAGTATGATTTTTTTATTATCTTGATAATGTGAAATGTTTCAAAGCTATTAATGAGCAGAGGTTAGAGGATAATATATGTATATATTTTCAAAAAATTTAATATTTATAAGTGCACCCCAATAATTTGTAATATTTATAAATACACCTCAATAATTTTTAATATCTATAAATGTACCGCTGCATTCGTATCCTACATTTTTATTTTGTCGTATTCCCATACTCGTTTCCATGTTTCGCCGCATCTGTATACATGCAACTACCTCCTTCCCCCTAATGTTGAGATAGAAGAGAGTGATATCGTTTTTTAAGAAAAGTAGAATTATATGTTTGATAATGAGTTAGAGTCACACAAATGTTAAAAAATATGGTATGCGACAATAATAGAGGAACATCTAAAAATGAAAAAAATTGAACAATTATAGGGGACCAGAGGAGTATAAAATACTAGTACTCCGTACTACATTTGTCCCCCCTAATATTGAGACGGAAGAGAGTGATATGGTTTTATGAAAAGTGAAATTATATGGTAGATCATTAGTTGATAAAATGAGAATAAAGTAAGAATCAATTTGAGCCACACAAATATTACCAATTTTAATGATACGAAACAATTTAAGTGAGACGGACGGAAAAGAAACCAATTATAGTGAGACGAGGGAGCCGTGGTTTTTAACTACTCCCTCCGTCCCTAAATAAAAGCATATGTTTCCTTTTCGGGTCGTCCCTAAATAAAAGTTCCCTTTCCCTTTTTGGCAAACAAAACAGTGCAAAACAGTGTCAAACAGTGCCAAACAGTCTCCAAACAGTGCCAAACAGTACCAACCAAACCCACTTTCTTAAGATGTGTGTAAAATAAATGGATACTTTTATATAGGGACGGAGGGAGGGAGTATTTAGAAATAAATAAATCAGTTGATAATTTAAATAAATAATGAGAACATAGCATTTGTGAGCAGTGAGCCCCTCTTTATCACTTATCAGTCTCTAAATCTTGAGGAAAGAAATGGATGAAATAGAGCACAAGTTCGTAGAAGTCAACGGGCTAAAAATCCACATAGCCGAGGCCGGAAGTGGGTCGGATCAAGTGGTGTTGTTTTTGCACGGGTTCCCTGAGATATGGTACTCGTGGCGGCACCAGATGGTTGCGGTGGCCAAAGCCGGGTACAGAGCCATTTCGCTCGATTACAGAGGCTATGGGCTCTCGGATCCACCCCTCCAGCCTGAGAACACCTCCTTCCTTGACCTTGTCAATGACCTCGCCGCTCTTCTTCATGCTCTTGCTATTCCGAATGATAATAAGGTCCCCTTTTCTTCTTCTAAAAATGTGAAATTATTGATTTGTGAAAGTGTTTCTCTGTGCAGGTTATGTATATTTTGCTCAATCTTGGTGTTTCTTCTTCTAAAGGATCATTTCACTGTCCAGGCACTTCCTAAAATTATATTGTTGACAGTTTAGCACTTTATTGAACTTAATAGAATAGCTATTTTGATCTTAGCGCAAGCAGTACTTCTTCCTTCTAAAAAGTAAGTAAATGTACATGACTATCAATAAATGATCCTTTCTGATTCACTAGATATCTTTTTTTTTCTGCACACTTTCACAAACTCTTCCTCAAATCTAAGAAAAAGTAAACAAATCCGAGAAGTTATATGAAAAATCTAAAGTAAGAGAATCATAATGAATGAAAGTTTTATTTGAAATCTAGGAAATCAAATGAAAAGTTTTTTGAATTTTTTGTTTACAAAATTCTGAGACTTATTTCACTTTCGAGCTTGACACCTAGACCATACCAAACAAGACCGATCATATAAAATGAATATTATGCAGTACTATAACTTTATATCACTATAACAATAATTATTAATTAATTATATTATTATTATTTTAAATAATACGGATTAGTAGTTAAGAAGTAATGAAATTCATCTATATTATACACATTGAAGTTGTATACTCTGTTCTTATGTTTTTCCCGTTTTCCATTTGGTCTTCCCCAAAATGTTTGTCCACATTTAAACTAGTTATTTTAGGTTGAAATAAATTTGGGTAGCTTTCTTCGCTGCCTTGTGGTCTGATCTGTTTATGTTTGGGCTGGTAAGAGTCTATTTTATATGGCGTTTACTATTGTCTAAATCTGGTCCGTTAGTCATCTATATAATACGGCCTGGTCTGATCTGGTCTAAGTCGGAAATGAGTAATTAAATACTTCCTCCGTCTCACTATGATTGTCCCATTTTTTACTTTTCCGTTTGTACCGCTAAAATTGTCTCGTACCATATATGGTAATATTTGTATGCTTCTAATTCATTTTTACTTTATTTACACTTTATCAATTCAAGACCAACTACCTAACCTTATTTTTCTTAAAAACTGCACTACCTCCTCTTCAGGGCCGTCTTTAGAACTATAGAGGCCCTAGACAAAAGTCTAGACATACGGAGTACTTAATATTTACTTATTATATTCATATGAATTTTAAATGCAATAATTGCAATTTTATGACTACTTTACAAAAACCTACAGAGTACTTAGTATTTACATATTATATTCATATATGATTTTTAAATGAAATATTGCAATTTTATGACTACTTTAAAGATTGTTTACAAAAATGTGATCACTTAAGAGCGATTATAATAGTATTGTTAGTCATTGTAATGTATGTTAAATTATTGCATTTAATGTCGTTGTCACTATAATATAGTAATTTTTAGTCATATTTTTATAAATAAGTTTTATTTTAGTAGTTTTCGGAGAAATCTCTTTCTATATCACTAGTCACAAAAATAATATACGGAGTATCAGATAAGTTGAATAAAAACACACATTATGTTAAGCGAAGTACAATTGAAGTGCAAAATATAATTATATATTTATATTTAATTTATAAAAAACACACATAATATACGGAGTATATTGTAAACCTTACAAGATTAAATTTCTTATTGTTAACATATGCAAAACTCACTAAACATATACTTTTCAATACTTTATTTTTGCTTACATTTTAAAGTACAAAATTGACAAGAACATAAATACAACCAAATCTATCAAAACATTTTCTTCAATAGATGACATAACTTACTTACTTAGTCTATCATCAAACCTGATTGATCATACATAATTTTTAATCGTTCTAAAAAATAACTATATGGGCATAATTCAGACTACGTATAAAATATTTCTTTCATAAGTACTTCAATAATTATATACATTCACATGCCAAAGTATCAATATACCAATGAAGCAAAAATGGAAAACCCAAATAAATTAATAATAACCACACCCAATAACCTTATAGCCTAAATTTAACAAAATTCTAACTATTAATTTTTAGTTGTGACATTTGCCGTTGATTTCATTTGAGAAATCAAATTTAACTAGGATTTAAATTAAATATAAATACATAATAATAATATTTGTTTTTAATTTGGAGGCCCCTAAAAGTTGGGGGCCCTAGACAATTGTCTAGGCTAGATGCCCCCATCACCGGCTCTGCTCCTCTTGTCACAATCTTAGGGGATGGAGGAAGTACATCCTAAATGGCATCTCACATCAAGAATAGTCTAATCCATGCCATTTTCCGTATTTTTAAAATATTGGGTTTTTGTATTAAAATATCAATGACTCATTTAAGAAATGGTTGTCAACGATTATATTCGTTACTGCGGTTATGGTTTGCATAAAAATTATCCGGTGGATAACATAATATTGTTCTAGACTTCTAGGTGACAGGTAGGGAAATTACTCATTTGGCAGTACAATTATATGCACAACAATCCCTCCTCAGACCCATCTATTTCCATCTCCAGGAGTAAGTTGAGTTTGTAGAGATTGGATCATGTTGAATAGATTAATTAAGGAATGTCAGTATACAATAATAACAACATCCAAGTCTTACTCTCAAAAGATTTTGGGATCGGCTAACATGTATGATATCGGAGCCACAAAAGAAAGAATGGTAAGGAAATAAAAAGATAAGGTAAGATAAAAAGGATAAAATATAGATAAATATAAATATAAGATAAAAGAATAGAAGAAAAGATAAAAATAATATAAGAACGTAAGAAAGATAAAGAAGATAAACAGATAAAAAAAGAGAAAATAGATCAATCCTCCACACGAATGTAAGTATATATGCTTTTAATGAATTAATTGAAATGATTTAAAAACTACTATCATTTCTATTCCTTTTTGCCATATAAGTGGCATTCAAATAAATTAGCGCTTGAGAGAAAATATGGCGGTGATAATTTTCCTTCCGGGAAATCGAGTACATTCAACCATTTTAAGGATTTAACTATTTTCAAATGGGCCCTAAATGTCTAAAGTTGTGTCTATATATGCTTCTTGTTTGTGGTCTTGTTACCAAACTTGTCTCACAAGAACTTGTGTATCCAGGTTTTCCTGATTGGTAAAGATTTTGGATCTGTTGTTCTGTCTTACTTCTGCCTTCTCCATGGGGAGAGGGTAGCCGGATGTGTTACATTGGACGTTCCATTCATGATTTCACGAGGTTCGACATATACAGATACGCTACCTGAAGGCTTCTACATTTCAAGATGGAAGGTAGGCTGCTTGTTTCTTTCCTCTATATTGGAAATTGATATCCAGAAGCTAGTAACTGGTGTTCTTTAAGGAGCCGGGGCGAGCTGAAGCTGACTTTGGCCGATTTGATGCCAAAACCGTTGTGAAGAACGTCTACATCCTTTTCTCCCGGAGTGAAATACCGATTGCGAATGAGAAACAAGAGATCATGGACATGGTGGACCCATCCACTCCTCTACCTCATTGGTTTACTGAACAAGACCTAGCAACCTATGGAGATCTGTATGAGAAATCTGGGTTCCGAACTGCATTGAAGGTTCCTTATAGGTAACTTGATATACCCTCTCAAAATAGGGAAATGACACAACTTTTGTGTATATATATAACCATCCCGCATCAGTCAAATATTAATATACAAACTAAAAACATCTATGACATTTTGCTATTCTTCTTATCATTTTAATATACATCTTACTCCCTCCATCCCATAGAGAGTTGCCTGATTCAGTTTACGGTGCTTGACTGAGGATAAAACAACTTGATCATGTTCACACTCTGATAATTTTTAGTATTTTTAGTAAATAAATTTATATATTCAGAAACTACATTAAAAATTTTACAAAGTCTGATCAAGAAAATTTAAATTTGATATATAAAGCAAAAGGTTAAGAATGATTTAAGTTGACAATGTGAATAGTGGTTTGGAACCTTTGAATGGGACAGAGGTAGTATATGATTCTCACTTTTACAATGAAAAGTCTTACGAATATGATCGTTCATTTTTCCAGTATGGAAAACGGGATAGGTTATTGAGTTTGGATCAACCTAAAGCCATTCTTGACTACTAATATGTAAAACAATACCTACTTGTTCAATCCCACACCGGAAATGTTTGAGTTAACGAAGTGTTATATTAAAACATGAGTTACTCCTCCTATCAGGTTGACCTTTTAGGATAGAACTCAGGTCTTAACACTACTTTACATTGTTTTTTTTTTTTAATTTGCTTTAAGGTGCAGGTACCGTTTGGTTGCACTAATTGGCTTATTCTGTTTGTTGACAGTTTAACCTTGATTAGCAAAATAAGTAACATTGCACTTTCTTTATCTGACTGAAATCGGTTTTTACAAAATGCGATTTCCTTTCAGAAAATTAAACTGACTCATCCTTTTAAGCCAAATGACATTTACAGAACAGCCCCTCAATATGATTAGTTGGGTATAACCGTATAAGGCAATCATTATCAATATATATGTTGTTCTTCATTTCTTGTAGGTCACTTGGTGAAAAACAGATTGACCTTCCAGCTGACCCAAGAATTAAAGCTCCAGCATTGTTCATTGTGGGGCAGAAGGATTACTTCATGAAATTCCCTGGGGTGGAAGAGTACATAAGTAGTGGGATGTTGGAAGCTTTTGTGCCCAATGTGGATATAGTCTATATTGCTGAAGGGGGTCATTTTCTTCAAGAGCAATTTCCTGATGAGGTTAATCAGCTTATCCTCAACTTTCTTCACACCCACAAGTAGAATGCACCCCACAGTCATATGCTGCTATGATGCATTTTAATAGAGGTTGGGCCTTCGATTACTAATAAATTTGTATCTTGAGAGTTGAACAGTATCATCTAAGGTTTAGTTCAATGTATGCATAACATGCTTTATGCATAATTACCATTTATACATCTGTACAATGTCTTGCGAATTTGCGATGGTTTTCTTGTGAAACATATATAAAAGGCTTGTAATCTATACTCTAGAAAAAAGGCACAAAGGCTAATAGGAATACGTATTTGCTAGATTTATATTCGCACATGTATTAAAAAAGGGAAAAATAATAAAAATACCTGAAACTTTGATGGGGTGTAAAGTAAACACCTCAAATTTGCGTATGTAATTTAAATACCTCAAACTTTATATAAAAAGTTATTTTCGCGTCATTGTCATGTACAAGTATTATTTTTTTCAACAATGTAAAATTATGAAGTTAATTGCAAAATTTAAAATAGAAAATTTAAATTGTTGCACTTATATAGATTGAGGGTAACATTACTTATTTCGCAATGGAAGTTTATAATGTTAGTTGTGTCTTCATGAATTCTAAAATATTTTAAATTATGCAATTAACATCATAAACTTACATTTTTTAAAGGAATAATACTTGACTATGGCGCCGAAATAATTTTTTATATAATGTTTGAGGTATTCAAATACATATGTAAGTTTGGGGTGTTCATCTTACACCCCTTCAAAGTTTGGGGTATTTTAATTATTTTTCTCTAAAAAAAATAAGTTTGATTTTCAATTGGCTAATGATATATAAAAGCAAATTATGAGTCTCAACCTCGAGTTCAAAATTTCTTTTAAATTTAGAAAATCACTTCTTACATAGAAATTACACTAAATAAAAGTAAAAATAATATGAAATTCTAAAAATAGGAGCACTATGTTTCCCCCTAATTAATAGAAGTAACTATTGCAATCCTGGGAAAATAATACTCCCTCCGTATCAAAATAAAGGTCTGTTTACTAACAGAAATATTTTCCAGTTTTTCAGAAAACTGGAAAACTAGAAAATAGAAAATAGGAAACGTGTTTACCAAAGAAAATTGCTGGAAAACTAGAGAAAGGAAAACAGAAAAACGCGTTTACCAAACCGTTTTCCAAAACGAAAAAAATGAGACATGTCTCTCTTTTCCTTAATGATTTGGAGAAGTGACTTTTACCAGTTTTTCAAATTTGGAAAACGCATATACTACAGGCCGCTGCAATGAATTTGCATACTTACACCTAGTGGTGGGTCCGGTCCTGCTCCGATGTCGATTCCATTCTAGTACCTCCATCTTCGTACCTTACCCCTTACCCCTACCCTACCCTACCTTACCCACCCAACCCCCACCCGCATACCCCTTTTCCCTACAATGACTGTACCCCCACCCCCTTAGGCCCCTACCACATGATCCACCCTACCCTGCCGCCACCCCCTACCACCTCAACCCCACTCCGACCCACCCTAACGCTACCCCCCACCTCGTATATTACCCCTTACCCCTACCGTACCCCTTCCCACATGCCCCCTACCTCAGCCCCACCCTGATCTCGGCCCCACCCTACCGCCATCCTATCCCAACTCCCTACTCTACCCCTACCTTACCCCAAACTCACACCCCCACCCTTACCCCTAACCACCACCCTAACCCACCCACTACCCCCTGTACCCCTATACCTTACCACCCCATCCCCGACCATACCCCACCCATACCTTCCTTTCCTACCCCGACCCCTACGAGTAGGTATGAGTGGGTATGAAGGGTAGGGGTAGGGGTCAAGGGTGTGAAATTGGGTGTAGGGTGGGGGTACGAGGTATAGGGGCAGGGTAGGGGTTAGGAGTATGGGTACACGTACGAGGTGATCGATCCCACATATTATATTATATATTTGTGTTCATGAATGTGTTGTGTGTCTATATATGTATAGGATTATTTTGGATATTTTAATGTTAAACAGTGTTTTAAACCTTTTGAAGTAAACATGATCTTATAACATTGCTTATTTTATGCATCGCTTATTAACACGAGTCTTAATAAGCACCATTTAGTAACATGTGAAGTAAACGTGTCAGTCTTCTGGATGATCACAGAACTGGGTAAAAAATTGATGAACATGTTTTCAGATTTGAAAATGAAAAACTAGAAAATAGAAACAGAAAATTGGAGATAGAAAAACTGAAAAATAAAAACAGAAAACTGGAGAACGAAAAACAGAAGTAGAAAACAGGAAAATATCTCTGTTAGTAACAAGCCCTAAGTGTCTCATCATTTTCTTTTTTTGGCCTTATCAAAATAAGTGTCACACTATCATTTGAGGAAATAATTCTATCCCAAAAGTACCTACAGTACACTTTAATAAAGTAAATAGTATTGACGATAAAAAAAGTAAATATTGTTGCTACAGTACAAAAAATCTCTACTTTTTCAAAAAATGTATAACAAATCTATAATTTATCTTAAACTACTTGAAAAACTTAGTGAGATTCTTATTGTGATAAGGATGGGTGTTTCAAATATGACATTGAAATTTCTAGATTTAGATGATAGTAAAATATATATATATACATCATACGTTCGCAACATGCTGGACTTAAAAAGAACAGGACATACGGAATCATACTTAGATAGACTCGGTCAAACCAGACTAAATATTTAAAAAAATCAAATAAAGAAACACTTAAAAACGAAAAGTTTTCCAGCGATCTACGCTGACTTTATTCCTTAGTTAAGATGACCAATCATAGCCCAAACTTTACTCGTGACTACCAATTTATGGGATGATAGTCAAATCTATTTTTTCTGTGTATACAAGTGATTCGTAAAAAAAAAATGAAATGGTTTGTGTATTGACTGTGGGCATATAAAATTATTGGGTCAATTCCGATTATCGTTATGTCTTTCTTTTGAAGTGCTATTGGGTCAGAACTAGACTCTACTGGAGCGCTAATAATGAGTGTTGAGTCTTATAAAAATATTAATATGGATCCATTCGGATAAAATTTAATAACTGAATTAATTTGGGTCATTAAAAAAATACCCAATCGATTTAATTATAAATCAAATCTTTAAAAGAATGGACCAGTCTTGTTAATTTATTTATTTTGAGCCCAATATTAAATAATGGCCCAATAAATAAGAGACATGATCCAATATATGAAGAGGGAGACGAATCTAGTTAAGAAATCATTCCATATGCATGAGAAATAGCTATGAACCTTGTTAAAAAAGGTTGTCCAAATACATCGAACAAATGCTGATTTTTCTAACTATTAAAATGCAAGCAAATAGAGCTCAAAGCCCATTTTATTTGAGGACCTAGGCATATGAACAAATTTAACAACCCTAAAAGCATATTTTCACCTCGTCCACTTCTATAAATATGAGTCTCACTTGAGAGGAATAAAGAAAAAACTTAGAGACGAAGAAGCACTGCAGAAAAGCTCTGAATAACTCCCGAGAGGCTCTGAACGATTCCAAAGAAGAGGAAGAGATCAAGCAACGAATTTTATTAAGAATATACGAATAATCCTTTGTGATTTCGTTCATTCTTGATAAAATAAATCCAAAAGTTGAAGAACGTTCGAAGATCTGAAGAACGAAGCTCGAAGAATCGAAGATCTTAAGAACAATGCTTTGAAGATTTGAAGATATTCATATAAAGATTGAATCAAGATTCAATTGAAGATCAAGTCATATATCACGGGAGGCGTTTAAACAGAAGATCAAGCCATAAAATGACTTTTTTGTTGAAGATCAAGCCACTTGAAATCCGAAGGTCTTTCAAGCTGAATTTTTAATTCAAGAATATTTGAAGATCCGAAGAACGAAGATTTGAAGATTCAAAGATTCGAAGATCTGAAGAATGAAGAATCATATTTAGAGATTGCAGGTGAAAAATCAGAGGATTCATATTTAGAGATTGTACCATATATTCTCACGACGATCAATTTTAAGTAAATACTTCAAATTTGTTTCACGTTGACAATTTATAACTATCAATTAGTGCAATCATGTGATATGTCGGATGTCCCCAAAGGGACAATCATGTGATATGTATTACATAAGGGTATAACATAAAAACGTGTATCATATATTATGACATAGTTAGTTGTTGCTTAAGTTGTTACTAACTTAGTAACTTGACATGCATATTAAGAGTCAAGGCTAACTTCAAAAAAATCAACCTTCAAACTCCTCATTAATGGGTTGAAAGATTGTTGTACTGAAAAATAAAGAGGATTTTCAATGCATGAATGTGAACTATGAAGAGGTGCAAATGTTAGTGAATGGTTGATTTTTCAGTTTTTGTGATTCATTAAGTTGCTAATTCTTGCGACTTTTTGAATTATTGAATTGTTGAATTATATTGGTTGTTGAATTGTTGAATTATTGTAATTTGTTTATTTTCTGATTTTCTGATTTCATGTTTGTTGAATTGATGCATTGTTGGTATTTGTTGATTTTTTGCAGTTAAAGTGAACCACTATTTGAATTGATAATAAATGTGTAAATGTGTTTAGCAATTAAAATTTAAGAAAGTAGTATAAATATATTGTTAGGTAAGTTATAATTATACTAGTATAGTCTTTCATGTTTTCACCGTAATTTTAAACTGAATATGAATTTAAAATTTATAAACATGTACAGGATTAGAGAAGAATTTCAATAATTGGTAATAATTATGTTTCCATATAAGTACCAATCCGGTCATGACAAGCGTCAAAGGAAAAGAAGACTTGACGAGTTAACCCAGTCTAAAAAAGGAACTCTTGATAAGTTTATTATTAAAGAAGTTAGAGATGTTCACGAGGGTGAACATGAGGGCAAGGATAATGTTGCAAGTGTGCTGAATTTTCTTGATCTTGATATTGATAATGTTAGAGGGCAAGGATATGATAATGGATCAAACATGAGAGGTACACACCAATGTATGCAAAAAAGACTCTTGGATGTAAATCCCAGAGCATTCTATACTCCTTGCGGTAATCATAGCCTTAATTTGACTTTTTGTGACATTGCTAATTATTCTTGAAAAGCAAGAGATTATTTTGGAGTAGTGCAACGAATCTACACACTCTTTGCTAATTCTACAAAAAGATGGCAAATTTTAAAAAACAATATCCAAGAATTAACTCTAAAATCCTTATCAAGCATTGAGTGGGAAAGTCGTGTGGAAAGTGTCAAAGCAATAAGATTTCAAATCAGTGACATTCGAGAAGCATTGCTAGAATTGGCTGAGACACTTGCAATGATTCTAAAATACAAAGTGAAGCTAGATCCTTAGCTACAAATGATCTTTGTAATTTTGAATTTTTGCTTACTACAGTTATTTGGTATGAAATATTATATGCTGTTAATTTGGTGAGCAAAAGTCTATAAGCAAAAGATATGCTTCTTGATGTTGCTATTGTTGAAGTTAAAGGGCAAATTTCTTTTTTTTTTGAGAAGTATAGAGAAAGTGGTTTTTCTAGTGCTATGCATGTGGCTAAGAAAATATCCGTGAATTGAAAGTTGAATAAGTGTTTCCTCAGAAGCGTGTAATCCGTAGAAAAAACAATTTGATGAGTGTTGGTAAATCTTCTGTATCATCCACATCAAGACCAGAAGAGCTGTTCAGAGTGGAATACTTTGTCTACATAGCTGATCAGTCTATTGGCAAATTGACACAGAGATTTGAGCAATACAAAGTATATGAAAATATGTTTGGGTTATTGTTCAATTCTGAGAAGTTACAATCTCTTACTGATTTAGATTTGGAGTCATGTTGCACCCATTTACAAACAGTACTGCGGAGGAATGGGCAATGCAGCGATGTTGATGGAAATGATTTGTATATTGAGCTGAAGTTGCTTAGAGAGATTTTGCCAAAAGAGAAGATAGGGGCAACAAGAATCTTGAATTCTTTAAAAGAAATGAATTATTTTCCAAATGCCTTTATTGCGTACAGATTTTTGCTAACCATTTCGATTACCGTTGCCTCAGCAGAACGAGGGTTTTCCAAGTTAAAGTTGTTGAAGTCCTACTTGTGGTCAACTATGTCACAAGAGAGACTCAATGGATTGGCATTGATATCCATAGAATCTGAAACACTCGAAGAGATTGACATTGAAAGTTTGGTAGATGACTTTGCATCTAAATATGCTCGGAGAATGTCTCTTTTTAAATAAATTGTAAGTTATTAATGACTATTTAAATTTTTATCATTACGTTTATTAGTAACTTGTATTTTAAGACAATTTGCTTGTGTTGCTACTTGAAAAAGGCCCAAATTTTATTGTTGCACATGGTTTCCGTTTTCTCAAGACCGGTCCTGAAAATAGACTAAGGTGGTGTGCCATCTTAGACCACATTGAACTAGACGTATGTAATACTTAAAACGCCAGAATTGATCGGTGGGTATGGCTCAGTCGTTGATAGTTAATTTTACAATATATATATTGAAACGACTATGATTAGTTATATTTGACGGTTTGAGCAAGGGGTGCATAAAAAATTAAGAGTCCCATATGATTCCCTTATGAAGTCATATGAGGTCTTATGACATCATTTTTACCATTCAGATTTTAAGTGGGGCCCTCCACTGACGTGCACTTTGTCACGGTGCGTCAAAATAAATTCAATACTAAACACTTATACGTAGTATAGCGTAGTAGAGTTCGTATCCACAGGGAAAGAAATAATTCTCTTTTTATGATACTTAGTAAATAAAAAGGGGGGATTTGGATTGAGTGATTTAATTTAATTAAGAACTAAGATGAACAACCTATATGTGTTTAATTCAAAGATAAAAAGGACTTGGCATTGCTATTTTCCACTTGTTGATATATTTTAGTCGATCATTGTTATATCTATAACTTATTCCCTCTCGAATACTCAATCGGGGAGTATATCCACTTCATCGAGGGTAGTTATTAACAACAACCGTTCATTAATAACCCTTACTATTAATCAAATATAGAACAACGCCTTATACTGATTTAATAGTAGCATTTAATCTTTCTAACTCCTTGATGAAATCAATTGAGATTGATAACCTCAACACAACGGTTTCGGTTTAACCAACAAAATTAATCCCTCTTAAGTTTATTAACCACGACCGTGCATTAATAAACCGAAGTTACTTACTTGTGAAACCATCAACGATTAACCATCGGTTCGTTGATCGTTTTTAGTAATAATTAATATATGAAACAAAACTAGTTGATCCTTTAAGTAATGTTCAAAATATTAATATGAAATATGAGTAGGGATTAATTAATATTCAAGGAAGAATATTATTAAAGAAGATGAATCCTACTATAATTAATATCAAGATGTTAACTAATTGTCATCTTAGCAACACTCCCCAATATTAATATAGAGGAAGAAAATACCATTCTAATTAATGTCGAGATGTTAACTTATTGTCATCTTAGCAACACTCCCCAACATTAATATAGAGATGGTATTAAGGAAAGAACTATTAATTAATATTCAAGGAAAGAAGTTAAGAAAATAACTCACAACATTAATAATCAACAAGCTTCAAGAGCAACACCAAGAATGGAAGTTTAGCTCCTCATTTGGAGACTAAACATAGCTAGAAAAATATAAAGAAATGCTATTCTAAACTGAGCTAAAGAGTATGGAAGAAGGGATGATGAAAAGTGAAGGGAAATGGGGTTATCTATAGGTGTTTTCAACACCTAATGCCGGATACCCGGCCAGGTATTTTGACATACCCGACCGGGTATTTACCAAATCAAATATTTTCCCATGTTTTTGTGTCTTCTGCACGTTCTTTGGACCGAAATCACTTCATACCCGACCGGGTATATGGAATACCCGACCGGGTATATGGAATACCCGACCGGGTATTTGCTAGTTTTGCACCAGTTTCCTTTGTCACTTCATACCTGGCCGGGTAAAGTCAATACCCGACCGGGTTTTGCACAAAACTCAGGTTTCTTCATCCTTTTTGTTTCCAAACCTATCCTAAACTTATAGCCAAACTAACTACAACTTACAACAAACAATAAAATGCTAGAAATACGATTACAATCAAATGCAAACTAACAACTATACACTTGCACAAAACTAGTAAATAAACATTACAAACAATAATAAAAATGTATACTTAGGCACTAACAACTAGTGCCTATCAAACACCCCCACACTTGAACCTTTACTCGTTTCGAGTAAATTAAAACATGTCCATGAAATTTTCAAAAACCACAAGAGTAGCAGAACAACCATCCAACATTTTTTTTATTATCTTCTTGCATAAATAGATATTTTTCTCTCATTCTCTCATTTTGCCTAGGAGCCTTTTTCAGGTTTTCATCCTAGCCTCTCTTTTTATTTTTATTTTTTTTCTCACAACTCACTCATTTTAGCCACTTTTGCTTAGGTTGCTCATTTTTTGGGGGTTTTCAACCTAACTAGCATTTTTTTTCCTTTTATTGTTTTGTTTTTGTTTTTTTTTGAAGAAAAATAATGCAAGTTACAATGTAAAAAAAAAGAGTACATACCAAATGAGTGCCTCCCCTACACTTTTTTCGAAACACTGTCCCTAGTGTTCGGCACCATGATCGTCGTCGTACCCTCTATAACCACCATCGCCACCAAGACTACGTTCACCGGAGCTAGAAACTCCCAATCGCCCTAATATGAGGGATAATACCACGTCGGTTGTTGTACTAGGTGGGCATGTTGGAGAAGTACCCTTGGTGGTTGAAGATATGTGTTCTTTTTGGTGCTTTTTTCGTTTTTTTTTTGAGTGAATTCCAAAGTTGAGCTTGGGGGGTTAAGGAATTCGGTTTGTAGGGTATTTGGGAAATTTGGTGGGTTTTGTGTGTGTGGGTTTGGAAAGTAGGGTGAGGAGAAAAAGAAATGACATTTTGTTTTGGAGGTTTTGGGGTTGGAGAGGATGATGTGGATAAGAAGAATGTGGGGTTAATTTGGATGTTTTTTGGTTGAGATTGGAGTGGTTTGAAGTTTGGGTGATTGTCAATGGAGGTTGAGGGTTTGAGTTTGGGAGATTAGGGAAGAGAATGGGTGTTTCGTGGGCTGATTTGGGACCAAATCGGGCTGAAATCCCGATTACCCGGCCGGGTTTTAGTAATACCCGAATGGGTATGCTGTTTTTCGCTTGGCAGTGGCTGTTTTGGCCAAAAACCCGGCCGGGTTTTTGTAATACCCGGTCGGGTATTAGGCTATTTTTTGATTTTTTCAGCTTTTTTTTTACCCGGTGGCTGTGTTACCCGGGTATAATCCTTTTGTGCTGTTACCCGACCGGGTGAGGGATATACCCGAGCGGGTTTTTCCTCCCAGATTTTTTTTTGAAAGGTGTAAAGATAAAATAAAACAAGTAAATGCACCTTGCTTGGGTTGCCTCCCAAGAAGCGCCTTATTTAACGTCGTGGCACGACGCCATCATTGTGTTCAGTCATTCAAACTTGGATCATGATAGTTTATCTTTTTCACACTTTCACTCCTAGGACGTTCATAGGAGTGCTCAACTTCTCGACTCTTCAATTTGGGAATCTTTGCAGGATCAAATATCCAGATTGTCATTGATTCATGCGGTGGGAGGAAAGGGAAGAAATTATCGTTTACTATGGGCAATGAAAAGTTTTTCGATCCTTCAATTTTGAAGAGGATTTCAGAAATGTCATTGTCCTTTACAAGATTATGAGTTTCCCTCAAAATTTATAGAATTGATGGGGGTACCTCAAAAGATGACAAGGATAGATATTTAACCTTGAAGCTCAGATTATCCTCTTCTTTGACCAGTTGGAGCTCCGTGTCTTTTTCTTCCTCTACTTCTTCTGGATTCTGGATCTCCTTTTGCATTTCCTCTTCATTTGTCAATGTGATCGCAAAAGTTTGCTGTTTAGGATCACATTCTAGTTGAGAAGGAGGTTTTTCTGAATCCCTTGCTTCAAGCCTACTCACAACTCCGGCTATTTGACTTATTTGAGTTTCCAAGTTCAAAATGCTAGACTTGGTCTCATTTTGGAATTGCACCATGTTTTGTTGCATGGCGGTCACACTGTTAGTAAGAGCCCGAACCATGTCCTCCGTGGACATATTAGAGTTGGAGAATGGATCATACCTCATGTGAGGTACATCATCAATTTGTGCAAGGTATTCTTCTTGGAGCTTTGGGCAGAAGTCCGTAAGATGCCTGTGAGACATGCAAATGTTGCATGTCTTGACATCTTGAGCTTTTGAGTTAAAGATAGATTCCTTTATTATAGAAGTCAAGAAGGAAATTTTGACTCTCTAAGGATGAAGTGTTGGTATCCATATACTCATAACTCATGTAAGCTCAGAAAATAGAAGAGCAAGTTTTATATATATATATATATACATACATGTATATATATATATATATATATATATATATATATATATATATATATATATATATATTTGTTTTTGATTTTTATGAGATAAAATAAAAAGAAAAGTAATTGTCTTTCCCCGGCAACGGCGCCAAATTTGACGTGCACTTTGTCACGGTGCGTCAAAATAAATTCAATACTAAACACTTATACGTAGTATAGCGTAATAGAGTTCGTATCCACAGGGAAAGGAATAATTCTCTTTTTATGATACTTAGTAAATAAAAAGGGGGGATTTGGATTGAGTGATTTAATTTAATTAAGAACTAAGATGAACAACCTATATGTGTTTAATTCAAAGATAAAAAGGACTTGGCATTGCTATTTTCCACTTGTTGATATATTTTAGTCGATCATTGTTATATCTATAACTTATTCCCTCTCGAATACTCAGTCGGGGAGTATATCCACTTCATCGAGGGTAGTTATTAACAACAACCATTCATTAATAACCCTTACTATTAATCAAATATAGAACAACGCCTTATACTGATTTAATAGTAGCATTTAATCTTTCTAACTCCTTGATGAAATCAATTGAGATTGATAACCTCAACACAACGGTTTCGGTTTAACCAACAAAATTAATCCCTCTTAAGTTTATTAACCACGACCGTGCATTAATAAACCGATGTTACTTACTTGTGAAACCATCAACGATTAACCATCGGTTCGTTGATCGTTTCTAGTAATAATTAATATATGAAACAAAACTAGTTGATCCTTTAAGTAATGTTCAAAATATTAATATGAAATATGAGTAGGGATTAAATAATATTCAAGGAAGAATATTATTAAAGAAGATGAATCCTACTATAATTAATATCAAGATGTTAACTAATTGTCATCTTAGAAACACTCCCTAATATTAATATAGAGGAAGAAAATACCATTCTAATTAATGTCGAGATGTTAACTAATTGTCATCTTAGCAACACTCCCCAACATTAATATAGAGATGGTATTAAGGAAAGAACTATTAATTAATATTCAAGGAAAGAAGTTAAGAAAATAACTCACAACTTTAATAATCAACAAGCTTCAAGAGCAACACCAAGAATGGAAGTTTAGCTCCTCATTTGGAGACTAAACATAGCTAGAAAAATATAAAGAAATGCTATTCTAAACTGAGCTAAAGAGTATGGAAGAAGGGATGATGAAAAGTGAAGGAAAATGGGGTTATTTATAGGTGTTTTCAACACCTAATGCCGGATACCCGACCGGGTATTTTGACATACCCGACCGGGTATTTACCAAATCAAATATTTTCCCATGTTTTTGTGTCTTCTGCACGTTCTTTGGTCCGAAATCACTTCATACCCGACCGGGTATATGGAATACTCGACCGGGTATTTTCTAGTTTTGCACCAGTTTCCTTTGTCACTTCATACCCGGCCGGGTAAAGTTCATACCCGACCGAGTTTTGCACAAAACTCAGGTTTCTTCATCCTTTTTGCTTCCAAACCTATCCTAAACTTATAGCCAAACTAACTACAACTTACAACAAACAATAAAATGCTAGAAATACGATTACAATCAAATGCAAACTAACAACTATAAACTTGCACAAAACTAGTAAATAAACATTATAAACAATAATAAAAATGTATACTTAGGCACTAACAACCAGTGCCGATCATCCACTATAAAATTGAATGATAAAGATAGTGTCAAAATCCATAATATTCCATATGGCTTCATAAATCTACTCCTCAAAACATTTTGCAAACATCTATTTAATTGTCTAGAAAAAGTTTAGTAATTCCATTTAAATTAAGAAATATGTAATATTTTTTTCATATCTCTATGTAAATCTGAATCATTTAAGGGATAGTTCTCGAAATAGGACTAAAACAGTTTTAAAATTCCAAAATAGGACTGTCATGTTTTTTATCCCCAAAATGGGACTAATTACTCTCATGTTTATAAAATACGGCCATGTTTGAAGTCTGGTACTGCCAGAATATGTCAATAATTAGTCTTATTTTGGGAATAAAAACATGACGATCATATTTTGGCATTTTCAACTGTTTTAGTCCTATTTCGGGGTAATATTCTCATCATTTAATTATTATTTGGGGAAAATAACTAGAATACCCTAAACTTTGAGGGAATGTGAGATTAACATCATAAACTTTCATATGTAATTTAGATTCCCCAAACTTTACATAAAAAGTTATTTTAGCACCATGATCATGTATTATTTCTTTCGAAAATGTAAATTTATGATGTTAATTACAAAATTTAAAATAGGAAACTGAAAAGGTTGCAATAATTATATAGAGTGGGGGGTAATACTACTTATTTTATAATGGTAGTTTAGAATATTTAGTTGTATCTTCATGATTGCTAAAATATTTTAAATTATGAAATTAACACAAAAAATTGACATTTTTGAAAATCATAATACATGATCGTGGTGCTAAAATAAGTTTTTATTTAATGTTTTGGGTATTTAAATTATATATGAAAGTTTAAGGTGCTTAGCTCACACTCTTTCGAAGTTTGAGATATTTTAATTATTTTCTCCATTTTAATATTTCACGTGCAAGCGAAAATCAACTAAATTTTGTGGAAAGGATGGAGTGTACCCCTGAGTGGATTTATCATTTATGGAGTCTCATGTGACATCACAATTAAACAGAAGTTTTTGCAAAATGTTTTGAGAGGTTTTATTGCACGGCACGTATGAAAAGCAAAAGTACGTGCATTAATTATGACGAAAGTAGCTGGCAATGGTACATCATTGAACAAACGTTGCATCAACTATTTCCGTACACCAATGACCGCATGTCTACATACACTTCTATTTTTTTTGATAATCCAGGTGTCGGGGTTTACGCTCCCATAATCCTGAAGTCTATGAACTATCCTTCAAAGCTCCTAGACAGTTAAGTCCGGATCTGATCACAGTCAGGCTCGTCAGTACTGGCTCCAAAGGACGAGTCCAGCAGGATTTACATCACCTTTCAGCCTGCTCCTCCCACCACACGAACCCGCTACCTTCATTACCATCCGCTACCTTCATTACCATCCTCTCCCTTCTCAGCCGTTGAGCAACTCCGTGAAGGTATGAAGAATCATTGGGAGCAAGACCTCTCTCCTCTCCCCTAAATGTGCCTAGCGAGATTCGAACCCGAGACCTCCGCTAGGACACGGTAACCTTCCACCCAGTGAGCTGGAATGGTTGGTTCACTTCTAATAGGCATGGCAATGAGGCAGGGGCGGAGCTGGCGGGTATTGCAAGACCCGGACCCATCTCGTGACTTCACTAGGTGGATCAGACTCACCCCGTGGAATGTACGGGTTCAAACTTGTTGACCTATGTCCTGCCCCAGGCAGGGCGGATCCGCCCCGCCCCGTCGTAACCAAATTAGTTACTATGCATTTCTATTTGTGTAAATTGTTACTTGTTAGTTGTTACCACTTGAATTTACACAAAGTTTATATTTAAATACGGAGTAACTATTAGAAAGATAATATATTAAATCATAGTCAAAATACGATAAAATTTTCAAAAAATAAGAAAAAAGTACTTAGACTTTAATGGTTAATCTATTTATATTAATGATATAATATATAAATTAAAATGTTATATATATAAAAAGACATTAATAATTCATTGTTCATCTCATACAAATACAAATATTAATATGTTATAAGACCAAATAATTTATGATATATTATACGCACATATGTATGTAAAAGTATATTTGTAGAATTGTAGTATATTTTAAAAAATGCATGTATTTGACCGGGGCAGGGTGGCACGGCTCAAAACAAATACACAGACCTGCCTTGCCCCATTGTATGGACGGGGCGGGGCGGACCAGCCTCATTTGCAAGACTGTCGGGCGGATCCGCCCTGAATGTCTCGGACCAGGGTCGATCATTGTGGGTCGGATTTTTTTGACATGCCTACTTCTAGAATATTCATCTCCTTGAAATGTTTATTAAAAATTTAAATTTACTTTATCATAACAGAGAACTAATACGGAGTTATGAAATATTAGCCAGACAAATACTTTCTTAAAAGATACAGAGTTATGAATAAGTTCTTGATACTCTGTATATAAAAACACTCAAAGAAAATTGCTCATTAAATAGAGAGAGCGCATCTTTGGATACACTTTACTTGTACGGAGTATGTGGTTCTACACTTCTACTCTGCAGTTTGCACATATTAAGATATTTCTCTTTATTCTTAAATAATTTACGTCCTTTTCATGTATGTATATTCCAAAATTCTGGCATATTTCTTTTTGAACTATTAATATGCTGATATGCAACGTAAAGCTTCCCCTCTTTTAAATTAAAGGAGTTACCTTTTTTTCACTCTTTTCACTATAATATTTTTATTTTCAATTCTTAACGTATGTACTCAAATAAAGGGAAAGTTTCCCTTCTTTTAATTATTGCTCATTAAATTAATCTTGACGATTGCTTTTGACATATTATTTTAGGAGATCAATTAATAGAATAACAAATCAACAAATGACTTTCATACCCTTTGACCTATAAGGTTAATGAATGTTAGGACAATTAATGTAAAACAAGTTATCAAAACAAGAAATGTAAAGATTTAAATGTGGCATCCTTAAAAGGAAAATGTAAAACTTTAAATGAGACGAAGGTGGTATTAATTTGTCCTCCGCATATGAGCACACCACAAATAACTTATTGCAAGATAATTTAGCCCTAGCTCTCAACTAACACATTCTTATCATTTGTTGGATATATAAATAATCAATCAAAATTTGTACTGATAATTACGGAGTAATAAATTTAGTATAAATAGAGTTAGGAGTTATTTGGGCTATTTAAAAGAGTTTCTTTTGTCAAATGACATGCCTTAAGTAATGTGGAGAATAAATAAATAAATCAATAAATAAATAAATAAATAAATAGTCATTGACAAATATTGACTGATGAAATGATGAGATTGGGGTAAATTGACAGTTAAGGTTATTACTTATGGAGTACTACCTCCGTAACCCTAGAATCTTCCCAGTTTGACTCTTTTGAGTCAAACTTTATAAACTTTGATCATTAATTATTCAAAACTCACGTTATGTTATGATTAAAAATTTATTTCATATACCTCATTGTAAAACATATTATTTGAATGCTAAATTATTATGAATTTTATACATATATATATGTAGATATTTAGCATCAAAGTTCAACTTAGAAGACCGTGAAAAATCAAAATGGGAAGATCTTTCTGTTACAAAAGGTAGTATTACGGAGTATTAAATAGGATATCTTGCAATTTCGGGCTTCTTTTTTTACTGTGATTCTTGATCTTGATCGGAGCTGCTTCATTCTGATGAATTAGACTATTTGTTTTACATTTGAAAAAAAATGAAGTTAAGGGATTTTGATATAGGTTCCACGGTCTGTTGCAATAGAGGATGTACCATTCTTTTGAATATAGAAGATTCATATCCAGGCCATTTCATGTCGGTCGGGCCCGAAATGTCGGTCAAATGTCCCACCTTCAGCACCAACCCTAATCATGGATACATCAATTATGAAATGGAATACCAGAACAGCAAACAGGTCATTTATATATATATATTTTTGATAATCCAGGTGTCGGGGCTTACGCTCCCATAATCCCGTAGTCTATGAACTACCCTCCAAAGTCCCTAGACAGTTAAGTCCGGATCTGATCACAGTCAGCCTCGTCAGTACTGACTCCAAAGGACGAATCCAGCAGGACTTACATCACCTTTCAGGTTCTTCCTCCCACCACACGAACCCGCTACCTTCATTACCATCCTCTCCCTTCTCAACCGTTGAGCAACTCCGTGAAGGTAGGAAGAATCATTGGGAGCAAGACCTCCCTCCTCTCCCCTAAATGTGCCTAGCGGGATTCGAACCCGAGACCTCCGCTAGGACACGGTAACCTTCCCCCCAGTGAGCTGGAATGGTTGGTTCAAACAATTGTTTGTGGACACGGATAAGATTTGTCTGTGCACACAGACAACTTTTGTTTGTGTCCACAAACATTTACTCCGTACTTTTTTGTAAAAAGTTGATTGACAGCCCCTGACACTGACATCAGCTTGCAAATCAATCAATATATGTGCAGTGCCTGTGTGCACATACAATATTTTCATGTTGCACAAACAATTATTTGTCTGTGTGCACAGACAATATTTACCACACAGACAATAGTTGTGCGTCTCACAGACAATAGTTATATGTGTGATCAACTTTAGTTATCGGTGTGATCAGTTTCAATTGTCTGGGTGAACAAAAAAATTAATTGTATATATATATATATATATCCAAAAGAATGATGTAGTTGTATGTGTGATAAATTTACATGTAATTTGAAAAAAATAAAAAAATAAATAATAATGAGTGGAATAAGGGATGAGGAAGATGAAGAAGAGAAGATGATCTCTCATTTTTTTGAGATATTCTAATATTGGGTAATAAAGAGGAAAGAGAGAAGGGAGAAGGGGGGAAGAGAGAATATAAAGAGAAGGGAAAGAGGGAAATGAGATTTTTTTGGACCTTTTATATGGTGTACATTTTGTGTACACCATGTGTACGTTAAGCATTCTTCTTATAGAAATAGTTGTCTTTTAGATAGCTCGGCCCCAACCCTAAGGGTCCCCATGCCCTTACCCGTCGAAGCATGTAGCAAGTTGTAAATCAGACTCAATCAATCATAACAGTGGTAGACCTTGTAGGAGTTGTGACCAGAGGCGGCCAGTTCAGCACATAGGAGTTGTGATCTCTACACGATCGGTGCGGGTTTCAATTTTTGATCATTTGCCCAACTTTCCCACCGCTTTACTACTTGAGCTACCCGTGCCTTAAGTAATAGCTCGTTTGTATATAGCTCATTTTGATGACTCTATTTTCGGCTTATTAGTTAACTTTTTTACAATAATTTTTTGATTTTGCATGGTAAACGGTGTAATAATCAATTAAAGTAAGTAATGTTAATGTTGCTTTTCTAATTGAATTGACTAAAATTACGGCACATGACTATTTTAGCTATTTTTTACTTTTTTTATATATTTTATTAATAAAATATAATTTTTCATAAATAAGCAGATTAGTCAATTCAGTCAAAACTTATAAATTTTCATAGAAGCAACCGATTCAGTTAATTATAGTGTTACCAAACGGGTTTTTATTGAAGTAAAAAATAGTATGGAGTAAATGAGTAATATACGGAGTAGTACTTATACCTTAACCATGTTCTCATTTTGCCAGATTATCGTGCAATCAACTTAAATCTCGTAACCCTTTTCTCCGTTTGTATACTTTTTTGCATAGCTTTACCCCTTCTAAGTAGCCTCATTGCCTGTTATGATTAGTTTCTTGCTTTAAATTTGATTTACCTTTAAATTATTCATCTCCTCTTTTTATGCATATAAATTGTGTAGTAATTGTACAACAATGGCATGATAATTGTTTATAAGTAATTGTGTGATAATGATATGGAAATTATGTGTGTGATAATTGTGATATAACTGCATCATATTCTAGTTGCCGAATTGACGAATAAGAGCTCGAAAGAGAGTTTTGCTCGAAAGAGACAATTTATTTAAATGGGACACATTTAGCATTTGTGATTCTGTAATTGTGTTTGAATAACGAGATAATAACTAGAGAAAAATTTCACTTCTACTACATCTAGAAAAGTGGTGACAAAAGCGTTAGTTATTTATAATAAAATACACCCCTTGTACGTAATTTTGTGTCTTTTGAAATGTGCAAACACAATACAAGTGAGTAGGCACACCAAGTAATTAATTAAATAGTCAGGAGTTTTAATTAAATATATTATTGCCAGGACAATATCAATTCAAATAGGGAAAATTCCAGTGATATTTTGAAATTTCAAATTATAAATTGACAGCTAACTAAATCGGGTGGTCAATATACTACACTCCCTTCGGTCCTTAATTAACTTTACACTTTCCTTTTTGGACCGTCTCATATTAAACTTTACACTTCCTTATTTGCTTTATTTGGCAAACAAATCTACACCAAAAAGTGCAAAACAGTGCCAAATAGTGTACTCTACTGCAAAGTCAAATTTATTTCTTTAATATGTGTGAAGTCAAAATCTAAAATTTAATAAGGACCGGAGGGAGTATGTAATATACTATATCATGAGTAGTTTGTTTAAAATATTGAGATGTTTAAAATATGATAATGTCAACTAGAAAGTTTGTTTGTATCACTAGGGTTAGCAGCGGACTGCTCCCCTCACGTAGGGGTTTTCTTGTGCCGCCGATTTCAATCCGGGTGGATTAAATCGTATGGATTCCTTCTGGAGCAGTGTTAGTTCGACGATTAGGTAATGGCTAGACAATGGACAGTACAGTGCAAGAGATTGGGGCTTGGGGATCAAGACGGCTGTTTGGTGATTCCATCCATGGGCGATGTAGATGACAGAGATGGGAGCACTCTCCATTGTGTGTTGGTAGGCATTGGTGGTTTTGCTAAGAGGATACGGCCCCTCCTGAACCACCGCCATGAGTTGTGTGAGATGCTAGAGTCCGTAAAAGATTTTCAATAAGTTTTAATTATTTTGTTATTTGATTTTTTGTTATCGTCTATGTTGTTAGGTTTGTCAATATGTTTGGGAATTTAGCCTCGTTTTATGTCATTGAGCATGTTTGGATCTATGGAAATATGGATGGTTGTGTCAAGCCCATTACATGGTTAGCGATTCGTGTTTCTCTTTCAGGCGTGACCGTTTCTAAAGCTCATCATAGGGTTTACAATCGTAGTTGTTGGAGTCTAGTTGGTATCAGATTTGGTTTTCCTTTGATTGATGTAATGATCCTGAAACTTATTATATGAATAGAGATTAGTTTTGGTTCAAAAAAAATGATAATATCAAACATGGATATGATTACCTCACTTAGATAATAAAAACATAATAATGGTTAGAATTTAGACACGTTTTTAGACTAAAAGTGGAGTTTTAGGAGTCCAAAAACTAAAAGTGAAACTTTTGAACTCTTAAATGTATACATTGAAGGATTTACGGTCTCCTTGGTGATCCTATTCTTCGGCTAATCAGTCAACTTTTTCAGCAAACACGTATTTTTTATGGTAAATTGTGTAATAATAAGAAAAAGTACGATTTAAGATACTTTTCTGATTGTATTAGATAAAATTGTTGTAGTTTGTAGATGATCATTGTTAGTTGTTTTTAATATAATTTTTTCTTTATTTTATTAAAAAAAATATTTTGAATATAACTTTTTTTCATACAATAGCAGAATCAATCAATTCATCCATTTCAACCAGAACTTCATAAAGTTCAACAGAATCAGTCAATACAGTCGATTTAGTGATTACCAAATGGGTTTTAAAATAAATGCTAAAAGTGGAAAGGGGAATGAAGAGTTTAAATATAGAAGATGTATTGAAAGGGAGAAAACAAAAGAAAAATAAAACCTTTTTTTAACTCTTGTAACTTTTTTATTATACTCCAATTTTTGTTTTAAAATTACAAAATTCATAAATTTTTGTTATCTTCCAAATTCATACTTTTATTTATTAAAACTGAAAAAACTAAAAAAAAAATTACAAATTTTTTAACATCAAAATGTGTATTTTCTTAATTTCATAATTACTCATGAAATAACAAAAATTAACAATACTTATAATAATTTAATTAATGTTTTAATAAACGCGTATGTATAAACATATTGAGATATTTTATCGAAGATACTGAAATACATAAAATAAACAGTAGGGAAAAAACAATATTAAAGGAGTCTATACTTGTTTTCTTTAAATCAATTTAATTTTTTATTTATTGTTCACATTTTATAGAAAAATATATCAGATTTAATAACTTTTTAAGATCTTTCCAATGACATCAATATTATATATAAAAAAGTTGGACAAAAAAATCGCATTTTTATAAATATTCATTTCAAAGTGGATTTTTTTTTTTAATTTTTTATATGCAATATGGGTACCATATGAAAGATCTTAAAAAATAAAAATTTTGATATATTTTTTAAAAAAATTGGATTAAAAATTAAAAATTTAAAACAATTGCCAAATAATTTAGAATTGCCTTGCTACATGGCAACCAATTAGGGTGGGGTGAACACCACCCTCTTTGGTGAGGGTGAACAAAATTACACTCCTTGTTTTCATATCCACTTGTTCATATTTAGCTCTATTTATTTATTCTAAATAAATAAACTACTTCCTCTTTCTCTAAATAAATATTCCACTTTCCTTTTCGTTCCGTCCCTTAAAAATAAAATAATTTTAACGGGTTTCTCCAAGACCCTTAGGCCTCATATTAGAGACCTAGATGGTCGGAATTTAATTCTTAGCTCGTGACCCTTTGAGACGAATGAACTTTTTGCTGGGTAATTACGTTTGATGCATCACTGACCTAGGGTTAGCCGGAATCCGAAAATAATAAGTAGAGAAATAACCGGAAAAGCTCAAGTCGATATTTCAGCAGAGTAACAATAAGAGAGTAAAACTTCGGATCCTTTTCCACAAGCCGGAAGGTGATATTTATACTAGAAGAGAAATACTCGGTGCCCAAGTAAAAGGATACAAATCTAATGAGAGGGGGGCACATGTCTAGCTTGTTCTAACAAACTAAACAGAGTGGTCTAATGGGGTGTTGCCATGTGTAAAGGTGATTGGAGAGATAACTGAGACAGGTGGCTGATTGAAACTGGTCATAACAAATTGCTACCGAATACACGTGTGATTGCACGTGTGCTATCTGGGATGTTCTCCCGTCTAACTCTGATCTTGCACGGTATCTATCTCTGAGTATTTGTCCAAGTCCATGATGCTTGATCAGGCCTCGAGCTCACTGAGGTCAGTATTTGGATGCTCGAGCTCATCACCAGAGGACATGTCTTCTGTCTCTGGCTCTATCTTGTAGTGATGACTTTCTTGTTTGACTTTGGTTGACTTTGCATCAGTGTTTGAGGTCAGGATTGGTACCGAGGTCAGCGTGTACGAGGTCGGCCTCATATCCTGCCATGTCTGGATGTTTCTCGAGCTTGATGTTCCCGCCAATTTCGGGGGTCGAGGTCGGCCTCGGCTTGGTCTTCTATCCTTTGTCAATTTGAGGTCTTGGACCTGTTCCCGACCTCGGCGATCCGTGGTCGGGGTCGGGGTTGGTACCCGTCGGGAGTCTGGTGCTTTGCATATTCTGCGATGTATTTGGTGGTGATTTTGATACCCTTGAGGTATATGAGAATATACTTCATCAACGTTGTTGATTCAAAATTATAATTATTCATTGTAGTGAATATGTTGTTTTGTTTTGTTTACTAAAATTTTCAGTTTGATATGTATTTGTGTTTTAAAATCAACTTTTGAGTTTTGGAATAATAGTAAACATCTTTGTATTTTTTGTAATTTCAAACGTTGAATGTTTTTTGCACAAACTTAACACTGATTAGTAAGATTTTTTTAAAAAAAACTAGGAACCGTTAAGTTTCAAGAACCAAACAGTTAAGCATGGTCTAGTACCATATCGGTTCTACAAAAAAATTAGAAGATTCGATTTGAGACATACTTCTAAGGATGTTTCTACTTGGACTGCTTTTAGTCCCAAACCAAACCAGTTTAGACCAGATCAGACCATATCAGACCTAATAGAATTATTAGAGGCTTAGTATTGTACTTTACATTAAACTCTCTTTAATATAAATATATCTGCCAGAGCTCCTCAGGGAGTAACCTTTTCCATTATTCTCACATGGTATCAAGAGCACTTTAATTTTTTTCGATCCTCTCTCACTAAACCCTAGCGCCGCCGTCTTCTCTCCTTTGGCGTCGCCACCCTAGCGCCGCCTCCGTCTTCTCTCCTTCGGCGCCGCCAGTCAACTGCAACATGTCGACCGCACCCTTCAGTATGTCGACAACACCGGGCCAGCCCACCTCCACTGCAGCGGTCACTTCAGTCACCACCACCGGCGCTCCACCATCTTTTGGATCGCTGCCGGCAATCTCCTCTGTCTCATCCGGTGTGACGTTCTCCTCCAACTTTGCATCACCAAGCCGGGTATCTATGCCATACTCTTTGTTTCAGAATGCACCACTGGTGTTCTCTTGGTCGACTCCAATTTACGTGCAGGCTGTCCCTTTAGAGCCGCCGCCGCCTCTCGGCCGGTCCTTCCTTTACTGGCCCCACGTTCGTCGGCTCACCTGGTGTATCCTCCGTTTTTCCTCTCTCTCGCGCACCAGCAGGCAACCCGGACGGATCCATTATCACTGATCTAGCTCAAACCATATCTCATGTAGCCACCCATGTCACAAATATTGTGACTACCAAACTGTTGGCGGTGGAAGACTACACCAATCGGAGGACACAATTCGAATCGTTTCTGGTTTCCCAAGCTCTACTTGGCATGGTTGATGGCTCCATTCAGGTACCTCATGCTTATTCCATAGATACTCTTAACCGTCAAACTCCCAATCCCGAATTTTCTACTTGGTTGAGAATTGATAAAACAATCCGTTCATGGTTATTTGCAACCCTATCTAGGGATGTTCTTATCGATGTGCGTGATTTAAAACATTCATGTGAAATTTGGGAGGGGTTAGAGTCTCGTTTTATGTCTGCCAGTTTAGCCAGGTGTATGGAATTAAAGCATTTATTTAATCAAATCAAAGAGAAACTTGATCAGTCCATGGATAACTATTTGAGACAAATTAAAATATTGGTTGATGATCTTGCCACAATCAATTGCCCTGTGCCTCCCCGGGAAGTTTTGAAGACTACTATTATGGGACTGGGACCTGTGTATGAATCTTTATTTACCACTGTGTCCTTATTTCCTCAACATTTCATGTTTGAAACTCTACGTAATCATCTTCTTGAGCTAGAGCAGCGGGTTATTTACCTCCGCTCCTAGGAGTCCTCATCCTTCCATCAGGCTTTCGGCGTGACTGTTTCATCACA
This sequence comes from Cuscuta europaea, assembly GCA_945859875.1. Taxonomy (NCBI): domain Eukaryota; kingdom Viridiplantae; phylum Streptophyta; class Magnoliopsida; order Solanales; family Convolvulaceae; genus Cuscuta; species Cuscuta europaea. The sequence goes on from CAMAPE010000004.1 coordinate 14,865,493, forward strand.
TGCTCAACCTTCGGCCTCACAGCATTCCAGATCCTCGTACCCGGTCGGGCAGCAGGGTCACCCGGTCAGCCAGCAGCGCTAGTCCGGCAATCAGCAGCGCGGACAAGGTCGCGGTCGCGGGAGAGGCCGCGACGGCAGGGGGCGAGGTCGCGGACAGCAACATCCAGTACTGTATGGCCAGCAGCAGGTGTACTGCTTTCCTCAGGGGCAGTCAGCTTATTTCCTTGGAGGGGGTGGTCAACAGGGTTCCCATTCAGGGGGTGTGACATCTACGGGTACTGTTATTTGTAATTCTGCTGTGTCACATTTAAATATTAATGCTTTACCTGTTTGTGTTACTAATTGTAGTTCTGCAGGCTTGCCATCAGACGGGAGTATTCTTGGGTCTATTCTCACTTGTCCTTCTCGTTTCACACAACCATCCGCTCCTGCTCTGTTGACTACTCTTGGTGAAGCTAATCCTGCTTTATGGTATCCTGATTAGGGAGCCTCTGCTCATATGACTGCATTTGAAGGTATTTTAAATAATAAATCTCCCTACACCGGCTATAATTATGTTAATGTTGCTAATGGTGTCCATCTTCCCATTCATCATGTTGGTGATGTTGCATTACCTACTTATGACCCTGTGTGGCACCGTAGATTAGGTCACTGTGGTGATGGTATTTTACAATTTCTTAAGAGAAAAGAATTTTTATGTAGTCATACTCCTTTTACTCATGAGTGCGTGGCTTATCGTTTAGGAAAATCACAACGTCTGCCTTTTATGGATGCTAGTCATAATTCTATTTTTCCTCTTGAAATTATTCATTCCGATGTGTGGCAATCTCTTGTTTATTCAAACTTGGGATTCAAGTACTACGTGTGTTTTATTGATGATTTTTCTCGTTATACTTGGATTTATCCCATGTGTCACAAAAGTGAGGTTTTTATGCACTTTAAAAAATTTAAAGCTTTGGTTGAAAATCTTTTTAATCAGAAAATTAAATTTTTTCAAAGTGACGGGGGAGGTGAATTTGTTAATCATAATATGCAGCAATTCTTTACAGCTAATGCTATTTATTTTCAAAAATCTTGCCCTGACACACCTCAACAAAATGGGTTGCTGAGCGCAAGCATCGTCATCTACTTGAGTTAACTCGAACCATGCTTCTTGAAGCTTCGGTTCCGAGTTCATTTTGGGTTGATGCTATTTTTATTGTTGCCTATATTATTAACAGATTACCCCCCCCCCCCCCCCCCCCACCTTAAATGGCCTTTCTCTGTACCAAAAACTTTTTAACCGTGTTCCAGATTACTCCTTTATGCGAGTATTCGGATCTGCCTGCTATCCAAATTTTTCGGCCACATCAGCTAATATATTATCACCTCGTTCCGTTCATTGTGTTTTTCTTGGCTATGCATCTGGTTATAAGGGCTATCGTTGTTTGATCCTATCACAGGTCGAGTCTATGTTAGTCGTCACGTTAGGTTTCATGAGGACACACATCCCTTTAAAACACTCTCATCTGGTCCATCGCATTCTATTCCTACTACACCGTCTCCAATGAACCTCACCGATATAACTCTTGACCCACCTGCCCAGTCCACTACCAAAATCACGACCCAAATCCCTCCACCACCCCATCCTCTTCTCAGTCACCTCCCAGTCCTACCACTCCTTATGAACCATCGCCCTATACATCCTCCCCTGCGTCAATAACCAGCCCGCCACCTTCGCCTACCTCCTCCCTTGACCGCACTTCGTCCAGCCTACCGGATATACCTTTGGACACCTCCTCGGCCGACTGTGTCTCACCCGAACCCCCCTCACCACTGTCCACTACGGTAGTTAATCAGCACCCCATGCAAACCCGCGTTAAGTCAGTGATTTTTAAGCCAAAAACAATTTTTAATTTAAGTACGGTCGGTTATTACTCCTGCAGATCCTACCCGTTTTACTGAGGCAAATAAACGTTTAAAATGGCGTGAAGCGATGGCTGATGAATTTAATGCACTCATTAATAATAATACGTGGGAGTTGGTGCCCTTTGATAGCTCTAAGAATATTGTTAGGTGTAAGTGGATTTATAAAACTAAATATCATTCTGATGGATCCATAGAGCGCCATAAAGCTTGATTAGTTGCACAGGGTTTTAATCAGCAGGAAGGTATTGATTTCTCTGAAACTTTTAGTCCTGTAGTAAAACCCACCATTGTTCGTATTGTACTTGCTCTTACTATTTCCTTTGGGTGGGTTATACGACAACTTGATATTAAAAATGCCTTCTTACATGGTCATCTGACAGAAGAAGTTAATATGCGTCAGCCCCGTGGTTTTATTCACCCTCAATTTCCTAATCATATATGTCGTCTGCGCAAGGCCATTTATGGCCTTAAGCAAGCTCCACGGGCCTGGTTTCATAGATTTAGTAGTTTCCTTCTGTAGCATCATTTTTCCTGTAGTAAATCTGACAATTCTTTAATCATTTACTGCCAGAATAATACCATTATTTATTTATTCTTATATGTGGATGATATTATTATTACTCGCAATTCCGAGTCATCTCTTACCCAATTTATTTTGATTCTCTGATCATTTTGTTATGAAAGACTTGGGTAATCTTCACTATTTTCTGGGTGTCGAGGCCATTCATTCAGCCAAAGGTATGTTTCTCTCTCAACATAAATATGTTACTGATCTTGTAGCCCATTTTCATCTCCATACCGTAAAGCATGTTCGCACCCCGTTAGCTTCCCGTACCACTCTCTCTTTCTGATGTTGAGTTACTCTCTGATTCTACTGAGTATCGCAGCATGGTTGGTGCATTGCAATATTTAACTTTGACATGGCCAGATATTACTTATGCAGTACACTTAGTGTCTCAGTTCATGCATGCTCCTCGTACCACTTATCTTTTTGCAGTTAAAAGAATTTTCAGGTACTTGCAGGGAACACGAGATCATGGGCTATGGCTTCAGCAGTCTAATCGGCCAACCTGTCTAGTTGCTTACTCCGATGCTGATTGGGCAGGTTGTCCTGATAGTTCTCGGTCCACCACAGGTTTTGCTGTCTTTTTAGGTCCGAATTTGGTTTCTTGGAAGACTAAGAAGCAACCTACTGTGTCGAAGTCCTCCACAGAAGCAGGATATCGTGCCATTGCTTACACAGTACAAGACACACTGCATATCCGGTCGGTATTGTTCGAACTTGGATGGCCAATCACAGAGCCGGTACATTTATTGTGTGATAATATCTCTGCTTCTTATTTGACTGCAAATCCGATTCAGCATGCCCGCGGTAAACATATCCAGATTGATTATCATTTTGTTCGTGAATGGGTTGCTCATGGAGATCTGATTGTTAAGCATGTTCCTACTCATCTACAGCTGGCAGATATTTTTACTAAAAGTCTCTCTAGTCAACGTTTTCATTTTTTAAAAGACAACCTGCGCGTTGTATCTCCCGCACAGCTTGAGGGGATGTAATAGAACTATTAGAGTCTCAGTATTGTACTTTACATTAAACTCTCTTTAATATAAATATATCTGTCAGGGCTCCTCAGGGAGTAACCTTTTCCATTATTCTCACAAGACCAAACATAGATAATCATAAAATATACAAAGATCAGACACTTACCGGACAGACTAAACCAGACTAGTTCAGACCAGATTAAACCAGATCGGACCAACAAATTTCAATACAAATGAAAACATGAGGGACAAAGGTAGTAATAATACTACGGGGACAATATTAAATAAGTAGAGCTAATCAGAGAGGAACTCGTGATTAAAGCGGGGGGGGGGGGGGGGGGGGGGCAATGAATATGGTGCAACTACTCAATTCCTTCTGCATTAATGGGAAGTTATCCGCTGAGAAGGTGTATGACATACTTAGATGCAAAGGATCCAGAAAACCTGGGATGTCTTTTATATGGAAAGATACATTCCACCAAAGTTTACATTTATCTTATGGTTAAGCATGAGAAATAAATTGCCAACATGTGATAACCTGGTGTTCATTGATATTGCAAGGGAGTGTTGTTTCTGCAAAATGCATGTGGAATCTGTTTCACATCTCTTTTTTCTTTGCCCCTTTAACAGCCAAGTTTGAGTAGAAATCAAGGAATTGCTTGAAATGGGAAAGAAACCTACTACTCTCTTGAGTGTGATTGAAGTGTGAAAGAACAACTATGGAGGTGTAAGAATTAAAAGTAAGGTTGTCCAGCTAACGCTAAATTGTACTGTCTACTTGCTTTGAAAAGCTAAGAATGAAGTCATTTTTGCTAACCATCCCTCTACCATTATAGAAATAGTGGAACATATAAAAGTCATTGTTTACAAAAGTTTGTTTAGACTTTACTCAACTGTTTTGATTGACTTTTGAAGGCATGTGTTTTGGAGCTTGGTTTGATTTTGATCACTTAAGCAAATTTTGGTTGTAATGCTTGAGTGAGATGGGGTATGCCCCCATGAGATGATGTATATACATACATATACATACATACATACATACATACATACATACATACATACATACATACATACATACATACATACATATATATATATATATATTAGAGATCAAACACAAACCATACTTAAAATACTAACCTACAAACTCAATAATATGCAGCACTTTAAACTTCAATATGCAGTACTAATAATGTAAAGATGCAGGGGTGGGATCACATATAAACTAGTCATCCCATTCAAATCATCTTTACATTATTTATATTGCACGTTGAAGTTTAAAGTGTTTTATATTATTCAATCCATTAAATAGCAGTTTCATATTTACATTATTTGTATTGCATATTCAAGTTCAAAGAGTGCATCTTTACATTATTTGTACTGCATATTGAAGTTCAAAGTGTTGCATATTATTGAGTTTGTAGGTTAGTAAATTAAGCATGGTTAGTATGTGATCTCACCCCTATATATATATATATATATATATATATATATATATATATATATATATATATATATATATATATATATAGTGATGATCTGGTGCGTTCGGCCGCACGAGAGAGGCCGTCCGGACGACGGCTTTTGACCGCCTTCCCGGTGGAATTTTTTGATAAAATTTTTATGGCATGTTATACATCGAGTCTAGTTTATCCACAAATAATTTCAGCTCAAAATTCGATCTGGAAGGCCTTCAAATGATTTTTTGAAGTTGATTGCGCCAAATTATACATAGAAAAACGCAGTCAACTTCAAAAAATCATTTGAAGGTCTTCCAGTTGCAAATTTGACTTTTTTAGTCAAACTGTTTCATTTTATTTGCTTAATTACGATGTCAATTTTTAATTATATTATAATTTGGAGTTTACAACTTTGAAGAGATTTTTATGTAGTTTCTGAATATATAAATTTTAATTATTAAAAATTTAATGAATTATCGATAGAGAGCTTTGACTTTTTTTATTGATTGACAAAAAATGTTGACTTTTCGAAACAATTTGGGACCAGATTACTTTGTACGAAATAGGAAGCTGTAAATATTTCGTTTTTTTTTAGAAAGGCTGGTGACCTCTTGGTCAAAAGAATGGTCTATCTGTGCCAGGCACCGCCAGCGCATTGATAATGTCATGTTACAACCACGTGCTTCTTTTTCCTTATATAGTGACCTTCTTGTATCACTTTTACTTTGATACCTTCGCCCCCGCTATTTCCGGCCTATATTTCCCCGTTTCTTCTTCTTCTTCCGGACTGTCTCAATTTCCTTATTTGGAACTCTGTTCTTGCATGGCAGTTAGATTCCTGAACCAGCAGTTATCAGATCTGTGCTTGGGAAAGCCAGCGCTGAGGCCTGTGAAGGAGACGGCCAGCATAGCGGAGGCTCTGGCCGCGTTGAAAAGGTCCAGCGAGACTTATGTGAGCATATGGAGATGTTCCGATCATTCTAAGGAGGTTCAGCGAGATAGTGATTGCCTCTGTGTCGGGAAGATCTGTATGGTTGATGTGATTTGCTTTCTTTGCAAAGAGGAGAATTTGGGGAAGATTACCAAGGCTCTGGAAGCTCCGGTTTCTGACATTTTGCCCAAAGGCGTCCCTATCGTCAGGCATCTGGAGCCTAATTCAAGGTTCGCTTCCTCTATTTCTTCCCCTCTAGTTCTGTAATTCATGGATTGATTGATTTTTTGTCTGGTGGTGACTTGATTCTAGTAATTCGTAGAAAGTGCATTGACTTAGGCCGATTTAAATGTCTTATATCCTGTTCTTGGTGATAATCATCTAGAATTTTCGATTGATTTTGGATACAATTAAGGTACAAATTGGTACTCCTACGGGTTATTTCTTCGAATTTAATTATCCAGGCTGTCTGGCAATCTTCAGCTAAATGAAGCTGGTAAAATAGAGAAAGATTTGAATTCTAATTTCAATGTGTTTCAAAATATCTTATTCCAATAGCAATACCTAGATTTTAGTTTTACAACTGGTGAATCTGTTTTTTTCTTCTTCTTCTTCCTGACATCACATTTTCTGTATTCAGCTTGCTTGAAGCCATAGATTGCATTCTTGAAGGCACTCAAAACCTAATCATACCAATACAACAAACCCACATGAGCAGTCGTTTAAGAAGAAAGCAACTTTTAAGTCCCTCAAACCACCATGGGGTTGAATACTGTTGGCTGACACAAGAAGACATAGTCCGGTTCCTTCTCAATTCCATTGGTGTATTCTCACCCTTACCAACATTCACTATTGAATCCCTCGGCATCATTAACCGTGATGACATCATGACCATCCTCTACCACGAACCTTCGACCAATGCCTTGAACTCCATTTCCCGTGCTCACATCCAACAAACCTCAATCGCTGTCATAGATGATGACGACAACAACAGATTGATAGGTGAAATCTCACCGTTCACCCTTTCATACTGTGAAGAAACGGTTTCCGCAGCCGTGATGACTCTCACGGCGGGTGATCTCATGGCATACATAGACTGTGGGGGTCCCACTGATGATTTGATTGAGCTGGTGAAGCAGAGGGCTGGAGACAGGAATCTCAGTGCACTGTTGGGAGTGATTGGGGAGGAAGAGGAATATTCGGTTTCTTCTATTTATTCCTCATCATCGGCGGCTTCTAGTGGTTCTTCTGATGATGAGTCATCGACTTTGAGCAAGAGTGGTGGGTCTGGGAATTATTACTGTTTGAGGAGATCTGAGGCGATTACTTGTTATCCTTGGAGTTCATTGGTGGCAGTTATGATTCAAGCACTAGCTCACCGGGCTAGTACCATTTGGGTCATTCAAGAGGACCAGAGTCTCGTTGGGATTGTGACTTATAAAGAGATGTTGAGGGTTTTCAGGAGCATTGCCAACCCTCTGCCAAAGACCAAGCCTGGTAGAGATAATAATGCTTTTAGGCAATAACAAACAATGACTAGTGTTAGCCTACTTGTTTTGCTTGTATCAAGTTTCTTTCTTGAACGTATATTCGTATAATATATTGTAAGAGTCATACCAACCGGATTTATTCACTTTAAATACATTTGTGTGGTGCCTTATAGTTTTGCTTTGCCTCTCTTTTTCTTTCATATGGCTATGGTTTAAACTTGCCATGTGTTTGGGATGAAAATGGCCATTGGACTGAAAGGTGACCTGTTTGGTAGCACTATCTTGTTCTGCTTACCAAAAAAGACGATAAGAATTGGTAGATTGATTGATATGTTCCCTGTCAGGCAGATTCGGCCATTTTAGCTTAATAACCATTACCTAACACAACAGGACCTAAAATATAGCATTGAGTAGACTGGTAATACAAAGGTGAATATGAGTAGTTTTTTGTAGAACATCTAAAGATGCTGAAGGCAACTTAGGTTCTTGACTACAATTTTGTCCTGGCTATTGGTTGTGCCAACTGTAGATTTATTTAGAGTTGTACAATTCTGTCCTGACAATTGGTGCTTACATTTTTGTTTAGAGTGAGTTGGTGCTAACAACACTGTTTCAATTATGGCGGCTTACAAGACTTTTTGGAAGACAATATCTCATTTGCTTCTCCTTAGTGGCTTAGTCCTTGCGGCTTATATTTAAGTTTTAATAACGCTTTCTCGAAAATTTTAAAACTACAACTACATATAATAAATAAATAAATAAATAAATAAATAAATAAATAAATAAATAAATAAATAAATAAATAAATAAATAAATACTACGTATGAATAACACATGCATGAAATCGACAGAAACAATAACTCTTAATAATAATTTAATAACAATGCATCATCAATCAGTGGCGATTGAAGATAAGCCATACGTGTGAATGAGTGATATTAAATTATTTAAACTATTAAGTTGAATTATTTGATTTCTCTCGACCAAAAACTCTAAACCATAGCTACATTTTAATTATTGATATTATTCTTTAAATGCATATCTGATATCTAGAAATTAAAAGGCCAGAACATGTAAGACTAGAAATTTGATGTTAAAAATGTTAGCTTTCATGGACACTTCACACTTGTCTTGCCTAATGCCTTCCACAGTCCCACATGTGTTTTTCTCTTCTACTATGACTTCAGAGTTTAAAAGTAGATCTGCACTTCTCTTGCTTATTGTTTCTCCGGATAGTGATTCATTGCTTGATGTCGTTCTTGATGTTTACTTTGCTAGCTTGCTGTGATTAGGGGTGGACTGGGATGGGTCGGCCCGACCCAACCCGTTACTGTGCAGGCCTAACCCGGCCCGGTTGATCGGGACCAAGCGTAGGGCCCGATCCGGATGAAGGAGCAGGTGATACCGGGCTTTGATTTTAATGGACCGGCCCGACCGGGCCTAAAGGTCAAGAATTCCAAAAAAACATAACTTGGGCTTGGAATTGTTTGGCCCGACCCGACCCAGTCTCGTCGCCCACCCAGGTAGCCCAGCCCGACCCAGTACCGGTACAAACCCGGGCTGGTACCAGGCCTGATAATTTTGGACCCGAAGCCCGGCCCAGTCCAATCCAGTCCACCCCTAGCTGTGATAAGCCCACCCATGTAAAAGCTTAGCATCTGGTCGGACTTTTCACCATATAATTTTGCACCCAAAATTTTATTCTGAGTGAATCCAAGGGAGGACATTCTATGTTAGGGTTATAGTTGACTGAAGTTCAGAGAAATTTAATTTTTTCCGAATTTTAATAGTGTTTTTTTTTTTCATTTTTAGTCACCCACTAATGCTTAATCCTAGTATATTTACTCTTCAGTCTGGTCCAATTTAGATTCTTGGATCCGCCCCTGATTAAGACTTAAATAGGTTTTTCTTGTATGGGAAACCATTAATACAGATCATATCATTGTAGTACATGCCTTAGTGTCGTAGCCACTGCCCTTCTTTACTTCAGTAGAAACATCCATGAGAATAGATACTCTGTATATTGTATGAACACATTTAAAACAATGCTTTTTAGTAAAAGCACCGTAGATGAGGACATTCTTCATTTATTCCAGTCCATAACATATACTCCTTAACGGACTACATAGTATCCATTTTTATAGGAGTTTTTACTGAACTGAAGAAGGGCAGTGGCCAAGGCATGTACTACAAATGATATACCATGTATTAATGGTTTCCCATACAAGATAAACAACCTGTTTAAGTTTCAACTAGAATGAAGTTTGGGGTGCAAAATTCTATGAGAAACCCAGAACGTTCTGTAAGGACTCGTCCACCTTCAAAGTTTACGGTGAATTGGAGATATATATAATTATATAGACGGCGCACTTACCCCGATCTGATCTATATATCTCTTTCTCGAGTTCATGACTGCTTGTTTATGTCCCTATGCTTATTGCGCTTGGTACGGAAGCATCTCTCTATGGCCTCGCAGGTTCAGTTGTAGAGCTAATACACATCAGTTGGGTAGAGCCATAGAGGTATCCTTAATTGTGGGTTAATATTGACACCCTTCTATGCAAATCACAAAACAAACTATGCTTTTCGAAGGAAATGAGTACATGCTCTTGGTTACCACACATCATTTGGCTGCAAGTTTATTATTCATACCCACAAGGCCATACCTATACCCCATGTGTTATGATTAACCATGTGCAATCCCCTCTAAGAACAAATGTGATTGTCAAATAAAAGAAAAGTGATTGTCAAATAAAAGAAAAATGATTAGTACTTTCTTACGAGTATAATTTAGAGATCCTGAGAAATTACTAGCATATGATTAATCATATGATTCCCACATTGTTAAATTTGTTCTTGGAAGAGGTTTTACGCATGATCAATCATAACACTGGGGGTTTGAGGCATTTCTTTAAATTACAGAGGTCTAATGGACATATCTTGTATAGCACATGGGCTAGATGCATTAAAATCCTGTAAAATCACAACAAGATCTATAAAAGCATTTAACATCTCATAGGTTCTCCAAATAGGTATAATTGAAACTTCATTCTTCAGTGCAACACAAACACTCTTGACAAGAGCAATATCTTCAAGTAACGCAGACACCCTTTGAGTTCATGGAGAGTAAAGGCAAATCATGTTCAGAAGCAAGAATAGATTCAATATAAGGACAATGCTCTAAAATGTGATGTCACAAACTTGTTTCTACTGTAGCCCCGTGATGATAGGAGCTCCAAAACATGGAAACTGGTCTAGTGAAAAAGTGTGAAACTAATGAGAATATCACCAAAAGCATGGGGTCTGTGCATTTTAGTGGGTCATTTGTGAAAGCAGAACTTGAAGCAAAGACAAGTTTGAAGTCGACAGAAATGGACAACAGAGACTATACAAAGACTGATTTGTCAAAAAACACTATATTATATATGCATAGAGTTTTTGTTGATGCATCTACAATGATATATTATACAGGGGTGGAGACGGGGGCTAGCGGTGGCCACGGCCCAACAAGAAAAACATTGTGATGTATTTATATATGTATAAATATTTATAAGTAGTAAAAAATATAGTGAAAATTTAAGTTTTGGCCCCTGCTATATAAATTCCTTAAGCCTCGGCCCCCGTAACCTGTCAATCCTGGCTCCACCACTGATATTATATGCATAGAGTTTTTGTTAAAACACTCTAGACTTAGTGTACATGCCTTAGTGTCGTAGCCTTAATATCATTGATTTAACTAGTGAGTCTTTAGTGCATGTTCAGGTTGTAATTAATACTTGTCTAATCAGTTTATATTCATTTATTTTTCAGTATCTGGACAGTCACTTAGGGTACTGAACAGACACTTCTTAGGACTAGTTTTCTATAAATATGCAGCTGTACTTCATGTAAAAGTGAGTTCTATCAATAATAAAATTCAGAAAACTTCATGGTATCAGAGCTAGATTTCGTCTAAGCCTTTTTTGAGTCTATCGCCTCTCCATTTCATTTCATTTTCATTTACCCCAGTGCCGCAAAGGCTCCCACCCACGGTGGGGTAGGGGGGGTCAGATGTACGCAGCCTTACCCCTGTACTAAAGCACAGAGAGACTATTTCCGGATGACCCATAGTGAAAATCCAGGGCCGGCTCAGACATACAAAAGGCCCTGTGCAAAATTGAATATGAGGCCCTAAAGTATAAAACACTATATTAATACTCTCACCGTTTTTAAATAATAATCTCCTTAGATCTTTTGTGGGTTTTATGAAGAAAATGGTAGGAGTAGTATAGAGGTGTAAGGTAAATGAAAACGTAGAAAAGAGAATATATTAAGAAACGTAAATAATGACAAAGTATGAAAAAGAAAGTAGTTACAAGCTCGTTCCATTCTGTACGAGGGCTTTTGTGCTAATTAATGTAACTAGGCCTTGTGAAATAGATAAATTTGAAGTTTTCTGAATATTATTTCCTTGAATTCATTTACAAGAAGTACATAAGCTATTTATACATATAGGAATCCTGAGAGAGTCTATTCAGCACCCTAGGTGACTGTCTAAATACTAAACATAAATGATTGAGAACTGAAAAGACAGCAGCTATTAAATACAACCTGAAGCACTAAAGATACATAATTACAGTAATAATAAGGAAAATAAATCCTAGATTAATGATGTCTCTTCGTTTTATCAACACTCCCCCTCAAGCTAGGTTTGTAGATATCCGTCATGCCTAGCTTGACAATAAGACCCTGGAACCTAGGACTGTGCAGAGGTTTGGTAAACACATCTGCAACTTGATCTTCTGAGGGAGTGTAGCTTAGTTCGATCAGACCGCCTTCAACCTTTTCTTTGATAAAGTGCCTATCAATCTCAATATGCTTGGTCCGATCATGTTGGACTGGATTATGAGCTATGTTGATTGCTGATTTGTTATCACACCTCAATTCCATTGGTCCTTTCCACTTGATTCGTAAATCTAAGAGAATAATTCTGATCCATAGAAGTTCACATAAGCCATGGGCAAGAGCTCTTAGCTCAGATTCAGCAGATGATCGTGCCACAACATTTTGTTTTTTGCTTCTCCATGTCACGAGGTTTCCTGCTAGGAAAACACAGAGACCAGTAGTTGACCGGCGGTCAACGAGGGAGCCACCATAATCTGCATCAGTGAAGGCTTGGACTGATAATTGCCCACCCTTCCTGAATATTATCCCTTGCCCTGGACTTCCTTTTAGGTAGTGAAGAACCCTATAGGCTGTTTCTAGATGTGGTTTCCTTGGATCATGCATGAACTGACTCAAAACACTAACTGCATAGGCAATGTCAGGTCTAGTATGAGAGAGATAGATAAGTTTGCCACACAAGCGCTGATACATTGATGAATCAACCTTGGGTTCATCAGTAGCAAGTCCAAGCTTGTGATTAGGATCCATAGGTGCATTAACCGGTCGACAAGCACTCTTACCGGTCTCATTTAACAAATCTGTAATGTACTTTTGTTGGCTGATAAAGATGCCTTCAGATGAGCGAGCAACTTCAATTCCAAGAAAGTATTTTAGAGGGCCAAGAGACTTCATCTCGAATTTGGATTTCAGCTGCCCCTCAAGACGTTGTTTCTCAACTGGATCATTACCCGTCACAATGATGTCATCCACATATACCAAAAGAATAGTGACTCCATTTGGGCGAGAGTGTTTGTAAAAAAGAGTATGATCCCCTTGGCTTTGACTATACCCAGCAGCAAGAACAACCTGTGTGAAGCGGTCAAACCAAGCACGAGGGGATTGCTTGAGACCATAGAGGGCTTTTTTTAAATGACATACATGTGTAGAGGTTCTTGTTGATGTTTTATTAAAGCCTGGGGGAATGTACATGTAGATCTCATCATGCAAGTCACCGTGGAGAAAAGCATTCTTGACATCAAATTGCAATAAAGGCCAATCAAAGCGAGATGCCAAGGATAGTAGGATACGGACAGTATTGAGCTTAGCTACAGGAGCAAAGGTCTCTTGATAGTCAATCCCATACGTCTGAGTGTATCCTTTAGCCACAAGACGAGCTTTGTACCGCTCAAGAGATCCATCAGCCTTGTATTTGACAGTAAAGATCCACCTGCAACCAACAACATGCCTCCCAGGAGGTTTAGTCACAATATCCCAAGTATGGTTCTTTTCAAGAGCTCTAATTTCCTCTTGCATAGCATCCCTCCATTCTTTCTTTCCTAATGCCTCAGAAACAGAGTTGGGTATGGGAATTTCATTAAGTCTCTGAACAAACAAGGCATGTGAAGGAGAGAAGTTATCAATGGTAACAAAATTAGCAAGAGGGTATAGAGGTGTTTTGGTACATTGACGTACACCCTTGCGTAAAGCAATTGGCGGAGATGGTGGTGGAGAAGAAGAGACATTACCTGGGTCAGCCAATTGGTCATGCGTCAACAATGGAGTGAACCTGTTTTTCCTTGAGTACACTTTTGTCACTGGTAGAGGAGAAGATGGGTCATGAGTGGTGGATTTAGTAGGTGTAGGAATGGGATGATCTGATGGTGTATTTGATTGAGGTTCAGGTGATGTTGAAGACTGTTGGGAAGTAGGTGAGGTTGCTGACACATCTAAGGAAGGTGATGGATGATCATGTGGTGGTGGTGGTGATGGGATGTCTGGTGATAAAGGCTTAGGAGGGTAGGAGATTGTATGTGGTGGAGAAGATGTAATAGTATAGGTGGGCAGAGGTGAAGGATGTGGAGTATCTTGGGATACAGGGAGAGAAGTAGGAGTGTAAAAAGGTGTGTCTTCGTGAAAGGTCACATCTGCACTGGTGTATGTCTTTCTGGTTGTAGGATTATAGCACTTATATCCTTTCTGAGTTGGAGAATAACCAAGAAAGATACACTTAATAGATCGTGGGTCCAATTTTCCCCTATGAGGTGGAGGAATATGAACAAATGCAGTACACCCAAACACCCTTAGATCAAGATCAGAAGAAATTCTGGTTTGAGGAAAGAAATGACGGAGAGATTCAAGGGGTGACTTATTTTGGAGTACCCGACTGGGAATTTTATTGATGAGATGACATGCTGTGAGTGTGGCTTCCCCCCAATAGTGTTTAGGCATATTTGATTGAAACAATAAAGCCCGACTGACGTCTAGGAGATGGCGATTTTTTCTTTCTGCTGTGCCATTCTGTTGTGGTGTGTACGGACAAGAGGACTCATGAACAATGCCTTTTGAGAGGAAATAAGAGGAAACGGTTTGATTGAAGTATTCAAGAGCATTATCAGTGCGGAAGCGTTTTATTGTGGCGGAGAACTGATTATGAATCATATTGCAAAAGATAGGAATGATGGAACTCACCTCACTCTTGTTTTTTAGCAGAAAAACCCACATAAAACGTGTACAATCATCAATAAATGTAACATACCACCGGGCACCAGATATATTAGCAATTGGAGCAGGACCCCAGACATCACTATGTATAATATCAAAAGGAGAACAACTGATTGTATTACTTCTGGAAAAAGATACACGAGACTGTTTAGCAAGTTCACAGACATCACATTGAAATGTAGAAACATCAATACTACTAAAAAGACTGGGAAACATGGTTTTTAGGACATGAAAAGAGGGATGACCAAGACGCTTGTGGTGAAGCCAAATAGTGTTGGTATTGGCTGTGATTGTGGTAAGAGCTTTTTGTGGAGGTTTGGAGACAAACAGTGCATCAAGGTAGTACAGGCCATCTCTTTGTTTAGCAATTCCAATCGTCCTCCCCGTGTGTAGATCCTGTAATAAACAGTGGGAAGGGAAAAAAATGGCAGCACAATTAAGATCAACTGTGAGTTTGTAAATAGAAGCAAGGTTCATAGCCAGGTTTGGGACATGTAGGGTGTTTTTCAGATTTAATTTTTCAGAAAAAACAACCGTACCAAGTCCCGCAACCTTTGTAGGTGTCCCATCAGCAGTAGTAATGTGCGTGGATGTAAAACATGGATGATAATTAGAGAGTAAAGAGGGTATGGCAGTCATATGAGATGTGGCACCTGAGTCTAATATCCATTGGGATTGTGAACTCTGTTCCGAAGCATTAAGACAAAAAATAGTAGAGGTTTTACCTTGCAGGGCCAAAGAGCTATGACCAGAACCATTTGAGTTATTAAGAGACTGTAACATCATACGAATTTGCTTTAATTCCTCCTGGGAAATGGGCCAAAGATTAGTAGAGCTCTCAACAATAGTGGGAGTGACTGAGTTGGCACGTCCAGCACTCATTCCACGTCTGTCTTGGCTTTTCCTTTCTTTCTGTAGATGAGGATAAAGTTTCCAGCATGTATCCACATTATGGTTGGACCGCTTGCAATGATCACACCATCTTCCTCCCTTACTACCCTTAGTTTCCTTAACATCTGAAGGAGTAGATTTGGCAGCAAGAGCTGTACTGTCAATCAGATTTGTATTCATCATTATATTGCGTCTGCTCTCTTCATGTTTGATAGTGGCAATGGCAGAAGATATGGAAGGCAGAGGAGTAATGCCAAGAATTTGACCCCGAGTCTGATCATATTCGGGATTTAAACCAGACAAGAAGCAATATAGACGTTGCTGATTTATATAGTTCTTGTGAAGAGCTGCATCTGCAGCATTCGACCACTTCATCGTTTGATACTGGTCAAGTTCAGACCATCGTCGTTGGAGGTCAGTTGCATAATCTGTGACAGATTGTGAATCTTGCTTAAGATTCGTTGTTTTGAGCCATAAGTCATAGACAAAAGCGCCATCTTTAGCAACAGAGTAGGACTGCTGTATGAAATCCCAGATTTCTTTAGCCGAGTCCATGTATAAACATGTACTGCTAATGTTGGGATCCATAGAGTCCCATAACCAGACCCGTACGTTGGCATTAGTTTTCTCCCAAATAGCAGCATCAATCTCTCCTTCTTCTGGGGTAGAGACAGTGAGATAATCTTCAAGATCTTTGCCACGTAGAAGAGTGTAAACCAGCTTTGACCACCCAAGATAGTTCCTGCCATTGAGACGGTAAGATGACGGGATAGAAGGGAGATCAAATTTCTGGTTTCGAAGAGCAAACGCGGCTGCAGTAGCAGCTGAAACAATGGTTGAGTGATCAAGGTTACTTGAGGCTGATTCGGCTTCTTTAGACATGATAAAACCCTTGATGAAGAGACTCCATCGGGAGTTAAAGAGAGAGAAGGGTAGAGACACCCAAAAAATGACCGTTGGAGAGGTGATAGACTGACTCAAAAAAGGCTTAGACGAAACAAAGCTCTGATACCATGAAGTTTTCTGAATATTATTTCCTTGAATTCATTTACAAGAAGTACATAAGCTATTTATACAGATAGGAATCCTGAGAGAGTCTATTCAGCACCCTAGGTGACTGTCTAAATACTAAACATAAATGATTGAGAACTGAAAAGACAGCAGCTATTAAATACAACCTGAAGCACTAAAGATACATAATTACAGTAATAATAAGGAAAATAAATCCTAGATTAATGATGTCTCTTCGTTTTATCAACAAAATTACACAATTGTAATTAACAATTGTATTTTAATTACATATAAATATTACAATTTAATGCTTGTTTTTAAAAAAATACGAGATAGGAATTTTTTATCAAATAAATACAGATTTATTATATTATGTGGACTATATTTAAAATTTTGGGCCTTCTGAAATTGAGAGGCCTTGTGCGATAGCACTTCTTGCACGCCCTCATCTACGGCCCTGTCCAAAATTGCATGGACCGACTGTTGCTTCATAACAAAGAAGCGCAGACAGTTTAGTGAGCCATTTTGCTTTATTCCATCATAATCTCAAGCCAAAAAATAATGAATCTTTGGCTCCATTGCAAATGATGGAAATAGTCTATCGCCTCTCCAATAGTCATTTTTTGGGTGTCTCTACCCTTCTCTCTCTTTAACTTCCGGTGGAGTCTCTTCATCAAGGGTTTTATCATGTCTAAAGAAGTTGAATCAGCCTCAAGTCACCTTGACCACTCAACCATTGTTTCAGTTGCTACTGCAATTGCAGTTGCCCTTCGAAAACCAGAAATTTGACCTCCCTTCTATCCTGCCTTCTTACCGTTTTAGTGGGAGAAACTATCTTGGATGGTCAAAACTGGTTTACACTCTCCTTCGTGGCAAAGATCTTGAAATATATCTCATTGCCTCTTCACCACAAGAAGGAGATATTGATGATGCTATTTGGGAGAAACCCAATGCCAACATACGAGTCTGGTTATGGGACTCTATGGATCCCAACATTAGGAGTACATGTTTATACATGGACTCGACTAAAGAAATCTGGGATTTCATAAAGCAGTCATACTCTGTTGCTAAAGATGGTGCTTTTGTCTATGACTTATTGCTTCAAACAACGAATCTTAAGCAAGATTCACAATTTGTCACAGGATATGCTACTGACCTCCAACGGCGATGGTATGAACTTGACCAGTACCAAACAATGAAGTGGTTTAATGCTGCAGACGCAGCCCTTCATAAGAACTATATAAACCAGCGACGTCCGTATTGCTTCTTGTCTGGTTTAAATCCAGAATACGATCAGACCCAGTTTCAACTTCTGGCCATTACTCCTCTACCAGCCCTATCTTCTACCATTGCCACTATCAAACATGAAGAGAGTAGGCGCAATATAATGATAAACACTAAGCTAGTTGACAGTACGGCTTTGGCTATCAAGTCTACTTCTTCGGCCTCTTCGAATGATAAGAGAACTAAAAGTAGTAAGGGAGGAAAATGGTGTGAGCATTGCAAGCGGTCCAATCATAATGTGGACATGTGTTGGAAGCTTTATCCTCATCTCCAGAAAGAAAGAAAGAATCAGGATAGACGGGGAATTAGCGCAGGATTTGCTAACTCAGCCACTCCTACTACTCTTGAGAACTCTACTAGCCTTTCACCTATTTCCCAGGAGGAAATACAGCAACTTCATTGGTTCTGCAGCCTCTTAATACCTCAAATGGTTCTGGTCATAGCTCTTTAGCCTTGCAAGGTAAAACCTCTACAATTTTTTGTCAGAATGCTTCAGAACAGAATCCACAATCTAAATGGATATTAGACTCGGGTGCCACCTCTCATATGACTGTTGCATCCTCCTTACTCTCCAATTACCAGCCATGTTTCAAGTCCACACACATTACTACTGCTGATGGCACATCTATAGAGGTTGCAGGGCATGGCACAGTTGTTTTTTCTGATAAATTTAATCTGAAAAACACCTTACATGTCCCAAACTTGGCTATGAACCTTGCTTCTATTTCTAAACTCACTGTCGATCTTAACTGTGATGCTATTTTCTTCCTTTCTTGTTGCTTTTTACAGGATCTGCGCACGGGGAGGACGATTGGAATTGCTAAGCAAAGAGATGGCCTGTATTATCTTGATGCGCTATTTGTCTCCAAACCTCCACAAAAGGCTCTTGCCTCAGTCACTTCCAATACCAAAACTGTTTGGCTTCATCATATGTGACTTGATCATCCATCTTTCCATGTCCTAAAAACCATATTCCCTAGCTTTTTCACTAGTATTGATGTTTCTACCTTACAATGTGATGTATGTGAACTTGCTAAGCAATCTCGTGTATCTTTTTCCCGAAGTAATACAATAAGTCGTTCTCCTTTTGATATTATACATAGTGATGTTTGGGACCCTGCTCCAGTTGTTAATATATCTGGAGCCCGGTGGTATGTTACATTTATAGATGATTGTACACATTTTATGTGGGGTTCTCCTAAAAACAAGAGTGAGGTGAGCCTATTATTCCTATATTCTGTAATATGATTCATAATCAGTTCCCTACCACTATAAAACGCTTCCGTACTCATAATGCCCTTGAGTACTTCAATCAAACGGTCTCCTCTTATTTCCTCTCAAAAGGTATTGTTCATGAGTCCTTTTGTCCATACACACCGCAACAAAATGGCACTGCAAAAAGAAAAAACTGTCATCTCCTTGAAGTAAGTCGGGCTTTATTGTTCCAATCAAATATGCCTAAACATTACTGGGGGAAGCCACACTCACAGCATGTCATCTCATCAATAAACTACCCACTCGGGTATTCCAAAACAAGTCACCTTTTGATTCTCTTC
The DNA here is from genome assembly GCA_945859875.1 of Cuscuta europaea. Lineage (NCBI taxonomy): Eukaryota > Viridiplantae > Streptophyta > Magnoliopsida > Solanales > Convolvulaceae > Cuscuta > Cuscuta europaea. The sequence goes on from CAMAPE010000004.1 coordinate 14,884,934, forward strand.
GTCACTTCTTTCCTCAAACTAGAATCTCTTCTGATCTTGATTTACGGGTGTTCGGGTGTACTGCATTTGTTCATATTCCTCCACCTCATAGGGGGGAATTGGACCCACAATCTATCAAGTGTATCTTTTTGGGTTACTCTCCAACCCAAAAAGGATACAAGTGTTATAATCCTGCCACCAGAAGAAGTTACACCAGTGCAGATGTGTCCTTTCACAAAGACACCCTTTTTTTCAGTCCTAATTCTCTCCATGTATCTCAAGATACCCCATCTCCTCCATCCCTACCCACCTATACTATTACACCTTCTCCAGCACATACAATCTCCTATCCTTCTAACCCATTATCAGCAAACATCCCATCACCATCACCACCTAATCACATGTCACCATCTTTATATATCTCACCCACGTCTTTGAGTACTTCAATCAAACGGTCTCCTCTTATTTCCTCTCAAAAGGTATTGTTCATGAGTCCTCTTGTCCATACACACCGCAACAAAATGGCATTGCAGAAAGAAAAAACCGCCATCTCCTTGAAGTCGGGTTTTATTGTTCCAATCAAATATGCCTAAACATTATCGGGGGGAAGCCACACTTCTTAGTCAATGGCGCAGAATGGCGCGCGCGCCATGCGCCATGAGGCGCGAAATCCCAGATGCGCTATGAAAAGGGCTGGTGGCGAGGTGTATACACATGGCGTCGCCATTCCTGCGCCTTCGCCATTCCTGTGCCTTAGCCATGGCGACGCGAATGCTTTTTTAAAAAATGGGTCCGTTTTTGAGCTGTAAGTTGTTTAGGTTTGGGCCATAACAATCTATTTTAGCCCATAACAACAATAAAATTCTAACAAAACTTACTATTTTAGCCCATAATACTAACAACAACCCTAACTAAAAATAAATAAACACAACAAAGTGAACACGTGATGAGAAGTTAAAGCTACTGCGACAACAAAAAAGCTCTGCGACAACCGAGAAAGGCAAACGACAAAGGGGACGGACTGTCGTTGACTTCTTCCAACTACATAAGGTACTACAACCTCTTTAATGCTGTGTATTAATGAATAAAAGTTCAGTTTATAAGTTACAGTTTATCCAAAACTTTATATGAGTTATAGGATTTGTAAAATGAAGTTTTTACTTTAATACTTATAGGAGTTATAGCATTGAAAAATGAAGTTTTTACTTTAGAACTCAAAGTATTTAAACTGATAAATTGATACACTTTTATAAGTTAATTTAGACTGTTTATGAAAGTCTAAACTTTACTGTGAATGGTCTAAACTTAAATGTGCATGGTTTAACTAAAACAGAGACTTTCTATGGTATATAATTTATGTAAAGTTTAAACTTAAAGATAAAGTGTTTATGAATGTGTTTAAAGTTTAAACTTTATATTTTGTGTTTAAAGTTTAAACTGAACTTTACAGTAGTTGATGCTCATTGAAATTTTTACAGTAGTTGATGCTCATTGATCATTTTTATTTTAATTTACTTTACATGATGCTCATTGAATTTTTTTTCTTAATTGTTATTATAAAGGTAACCGAAGAGGCAGAGCAAAGGATGTCTGTTGCCTTTGCTAAGGAGCTCTGTCAGAAAGTGAAAGAAAACAACAATGACAGAAACTTAGGATAATGTGTTTAAAGTTTAAATCTGAATATTTAAAATACATTCAAGCCTTTAAATACATTCATGCCATAATCATCAAACAAAAACAAGCTAACAAGCCTAAATCCTAACATATTTTGCAAGACAGAAACTTTTTTTTTGAATATTATGTTTTTTGGAAGTACTTTGAACTATTTTATCATGTTTTAGTGGTTGGGTAAACTTGGGTAAACTTTAACTATTATTCGTTTTGATTTATTTTTTTTTGTCACGTGGCGACGCCATATTTGCGCCATCGCCATGGAAAATGACGTGTGCGCCATGGGTTGCGCCATGCGCCATGACAACCATGAATTCTCTTCTGATCTTGATTTACGGGTGTTCGGGTGTACTGCATTTGTTCATATTCCTCCACCTCATAGGGGAAATTGGACCAACGATCTATCAAGTGTATCTTTTTGGGTTACTCTCCAACCCAAAAAGGATACAAGTGTTATAATCCTGCCACCAGAAGAAGTTACACCAGTGCAGATGTGTCCTTTCACGAAGACACCCCGTTTTTCAGTCCTAATTCTCTCCATGTATCTCAAGATACCCTGTCTCCTCCATCCTTTCCCACCTATACTATTACACCTTCTCCATCACATACAATCTCCTATCCTTCTAACCCATTATCAGCAAACATCCCATCACCATCACCACCTAATCACACGTCACCATCTTTAGATATCTCACCCACGTCACCTAGTTCACAACGGTCCTCAACATCTCCTCAACCTGAATCAACTTCACCACAAGATCACCCCATTCCTACACTTGCTAAATCCTCCACTCATGACTCACTTTCTCCTCCACCGGTGACAAAAGTGTATTCAAGGAAACACAGGTTCACTCCATTGTTGACGCAGGACCAATCGGCTTACCCAGATAATGACTCTTCCACACCACCCTCTCCTCCAATTGCTTTACGTAAAGGTGTACGCCAATGTACTAAAACACATCTATATCCTCTTGCTAATTTTGTTACCTTTGATAACTTTTCTCCTACTCATGCCTTGTTTGTTCAAAAACTCAATGAAATTCCCATTTCCAACTCTGTTTCTGAAGCATTAAGAAAGAAAGAATGGAGGGATGCTATGCAAGAGGAAATTAGAGCTCTTGAAAAGAACCATATTTGGGATATTGTGACTAAACCTCCTGAAAGACATGTTGTTGGTTGCAGGTGGATCTTTACTGTTAAATACAATGCTGATGGATCTCCTGAGCGATACAAAGCTCGCCTTGTGGCTAAAGGATACACTCAGACATATGGGATTGACTATCAAGAGACCTTTGCTCATGTAGCCAAGCTCAATACTGTCTGTATCCTATTATCCTTGGCATCTCATTTTGATTGGCCTTTATTGCAATTTGATGTCAAGAATGCTTTCCTACATGGTGACTTGCATGACGAGATTTACATGCACATTCCCTCAGGCTTCAATAAAACTTCAATAGGCACCTCTACACATGTATGTCGACTGAAAAAACCCTCTATGGTCTCAAGCAATCCCCTCGTGCTTGGTTTGACCGTTTCACCCAAGTTGTTAGGGCTGCTGGTTATAGTCAAAGTCAGGGTGACCATACTCTTTTTTATAAGCACTCTTGCACAGGTGGAGTCACTATTCTTTTAGTATATGTGGATGATATAATTCTGACCGGTAATGATCCAGTTGAGAAACAACGTCTTGAGAAGAAGCTGAAGTCCAAATTTGAGATGAAGTCCCTTGGCTCTCTAAAATACTTTCTTGGAATTGAAGTTGTCCGCTCATCTGAAGGTATCTTTATCAGTCAGCAGGAGTACATTACAGATTTGTTGAGTGAAACTAGTAAGAGTGCTTATCGACCGGTTACTACACCTATTGATCCCAATCATAAGCTTGGTCTTGCTATTGATGAGCCCAAGGTTGATTCAACAATGTATCAACGCCTATGTGAAAAACTTATCTATCTATCTCATACCAGATCTGACATTGCTTATGCAGTTAGTGTCCTAAGTCAGTTCATGAATGACCCAGGAAATCACATCTAGAGGCAGCCTATAGGGTTCTACACTACTTGAAAGGAAGTCCAGGATGAGGAATAATGTTCAGGAAGGGGGGACAGCTATTAGTCCAAGTCTAAACTAATGCAGATTATGGGGGCTCTCTCGTTGACCGCCGATCAACTACTGGTTGTTGTGTTTTCCTGGCAGGAAATCTTGTGACATGGAGAAGCAAAAAGCAGAATGTTGTGGCATTTCATTAAAGAAAAGGTTAAGGGAGGCCTGGTTGAACTAAGCTACATTCCCTCAGAAGATCAAGTTGCAGACGTGTTTACCGAACCTCTTCACAGTCCTAGGTTCTAGAGTCTTATTGTCAAGCTAGGCATGAAGGATATCTACAAACCTAGCTTGAGGGGGAGTGTTGATGCATCTGTTCAGAAAAAGAAGAGTCTTTTTCAGTAATAATGAGTCTTTAGTGCATGTTCAGGTTGTAATTAATACTTGTCTAATCAGTTTATATTCATTTATTTTTTAGTATCTGGACACTCACTTAGGGTACTGAACAGACACTTCTTAGGACTAGTTTTCTACAAATATGCAGTTGTACTTCATGTAAAAGTGAGTTCTATCAATAATAAAATTCAGAATACTTCAGTTTTTGCCACTTTTAATCCTTCGACTACTATGTCACTGACACTTTTGGTACTTGACAATAGTCGAAGGACTATTGTGTGAAAGACGCTTATAGTATCCGTCTTTGGAAATTTTCATATTTAGTCCATTCCTCTTGCATATAAGTGACACTTTTAGTCCTTCAATTATTATATTAGTGACACTTTTAGTCGTCCACTTATTGTGTCAAAATCATAGTGGAAGGACCAGAAATGCTAATTTGATAATACTCAAGGGACTAAATGTGGGAAACTTTGATATCGAAGACTATAAGTGTCTCTCACATAATAGTCGAGGACTAAAAATGGAAAAATTAAATGTCGAGTACCAAAAGTACACAATAGTTGGAGACTCGGAAGTGGCAAAAACTCTATATGCATATTAGCTAATATGCATATTAGAACATTACTATCAATGTAAATATGTAATCAATTTATTTTCTGCAATAAAAAAAAATCATTAGAACATTATAAACGCATGAAACACAGAAGACATTGACGATTTCAAAAGCAATCATTCTAGATTCATATCTAGGTTCTTTATCTTTCATAATATCTCAGAGGTTTGTAATTAGACAAAATGATTCTGAAACTTTTTTTCGGGAGTAGGTCGTTATGATTAGAGGTTCATTATGGGGCTAGTCATCCGAATGTGAGGTCAGATTACTTGAAAAAGGTTAATAAGTCAGACATTGTTGACTACTCACAGGCACATGAAGGTTGGACTGCTTGAACAAGAAAGTTGTCAGGTTCGCGTGTATTTAAAATTGTTGTTCATTGTTACAGTGTTCTTGGCGTTTATGAAGGTATTTCTCATTTCCAAATAAGAAAGATGTCCATCGGATCCGACCACTCAAGGTTGATTAGGTTTAGTTAAATATAAGTGGTTTGATGATTGTCATTAAGCACTATGTTCCCGTAATGATATGAGTTCCAAGTGAGGCTTTGATATGAATATGCTCGAAGCCCTGCCTAAACAGACAACGTGATGCTTGAGACAATCATGAAAGATTTATATTTAAACCATATTCACTTTGAGTATATGCAAACGTGATGCGTGAGACAATGATCAAACAATCTAACCTCATATAATTGTGACTCGCCCAACAAAAACTAGCCTGAATCTCAACACACCCATGTACTCTCAAGAAGAGTTTCACTCTCATTTTCTCTGTATCATAGACTTCTGTTATTAGATATAATGAGAATAAAAAAAACTAAACATGGACCTATAGGAATTGTTTTGTAATCGTGAACGTCTCCCATGTTTCTGCATTAATAAATAAATAATAAGTGCATATAAAACAAAATATCACTACAAATAAACTGATCACTTTGATAATATAATCTGAACAAACTCATATCATCATCATCATCATCGTTACCCCAGTGCCGCAAAGGCTCCCACCTACGGTGGGGTAAGGGGAGGTCGGATGTACGCAGTCTTACCCCTGTACTAAAGCAGGGAGAGACTGTTTCTGGATGATACATGGTGAAAATCACGTCCAAAATTGCATGGACTGACTGCAGCTTCATAACAAAGAAGTGCAAACAGTTTAGTGAGCCATTTTGCATTATTCAATCATATTTTCAAGCCAAAACATATAATCAGTTCACTAAAACAAAAAACAAAATTAAAAGACTGATTGAGCTAATGTGTAAAATATAAATTACTTTTGCATAAATGAACAAACAAAGACAACAAATGTGCCCCTTAAGCCTACCAAAACTGGGAAAGGCACTCAATTACACATTAGAGAAATAAGGAAAGTGATGTACAATGACTTACACTAATGTCAGTTCCCAAATCAAAGGCATCATGAAACATACAGAATCTGAGAATCCATCTCAGGATTAAAATTGTACCATCCTTAAATTTAAAAAAGAAAAGAAAAATGAATTCTTTTTTAATAACAGAAAACCAAATATAAGTGAAAGAAGCCTCTGTCATTTCATTGCTTTAAGAATCAATGTACAAATTTGAATTTGTGTGACTGAAGTGAAGTGTCCATTAATGCTAGAAATAATATTTTAAGTAATACATACAAAGATATGAAACCTTAAGAATACTATTTGTGTGAGAAATACTTGATCAAAGAAATGCTTGACTGTAAAATGTAGGGAAGGAGAAGAGCCAATTATCTTCCCATTACCTCGTACCAAGATTAAACAAATTAAATTACATTTTTTGAAACATTCATTCGCCAATATTAAAAATAATGCATGTTCCTAACTCATAATGTAGGCAGTCATAAATGAGCGATATTTCTACACTTTTGAAAGACAAAAATATTGCTAGTTTTTATTTTTTCCAAAAAAATGTGACTAACATTTAATTAATTCATATATATTTCTTCTACTTTTGATTCCTACCTGACTGGCCACTCCAGCAACCACTAGTGGCCGCTGCCTCCGGAAACCGCCAGCAGCTGCAAAAAGTCACCGGAAAAATTTCCGACGGTCATAGTGACATGTTCCATGCCGACAGTGAAATTGGTGGCATTAACAGTGACACCAGCCGTCACTCGCAATGACAAAAGAAAAACTAATAGTGACATAATAAACTGCTAATGACATTCATGACTTTCCAATTTATCTTTTTAGTCACACTATTGTCCACATGAAAACGTAGTCACTTTTGTTTATATTGAACTTCAAAAAATAGCTGTGATTTGTGCTTTGATTGCTTACAATTTTGCAATCAGAAGGCAACCTTCTGAATGGGCTATTTGCAAGTTTTAATTTGATTGATGGTTTGTTCTAATATGAGCATTTTGTAATTGTAGTATAATGAACAACTTGGGAGTCTGGCAGGTACACGAACCCATTTGAGTTTCAAGAATAGCCAGATGTGCAAATTTGTGATATTAAATTAAATAATAAACTATTAAGTAGAAATACTTGATTATTTGCCTCAACCACGATTGCTACATAGTAGTATTAATTATTTACTATTACTATTAAAATGTATACTCAAAAAGGGAAAACTTTGTAAACACCAAAAATAAGATTGTAAGAAACTCAGAAGAACCTATAACTGCTGTTCAGATATGATCAGAGGTACTCCCCTCTTACTCCCAGGTCAGAAAAAAGACTGCGACTATTAATTGTACCAGTTGAGCTCAGATATGCAGGATGACAAGGCTTTCTGAACTTGTACATTCCCAGAGTCCATACCAAGTGCATCTTCATATAGTCTTCTAGCCTGCTGCAACAGCTTAACCTTCTCTTTACTTCTTTTGGGCCGCAAGCGAGATCTTTGTTGTAAAGCCGCACCCCATCTAAACAGTGCTGCAACCAGCAACATTTCTCAAAAATCCATATATTTGTTACATCAGCTCAAAGGGCACTATTCTTTTCATTTTTCCTACCTGATTCAAAAGATTGAGAGGCTATATGCCATGTTTCTGCTCTAACAAGAATAATGGTAACAATAAATGTTCAATTACTTTAGTTCATTACCACTAAACAATGTCAGATTGTCAGCACCACGCAAAGATAAACAATAATTATTCATGTGATTAATTTTAATTAATTTGTCCATCATGTCTCCAGTTTAATGTGTGTTCTTAAACTTTGTAAATTGGGCAACGATGACATATAGTAGGAATGGCTGGAATATATATCAAGACATGTAAGCTCCCCAACTCCCAAACTGAAGTTAATGGAAAGATAAATGTGAACGTGGACTAACAGTTGATGAATGATTAAATGAACAGAAGTTTTAAACATACCATCAGGTGCATAATTATTACTTTTAGACATCATTGCATCAAATTTATCAATGGCAGCCAAGAACACCTTGTCGGCATCACGTGCTGCACCCTGCAATTTGAACATGTATATCATATGTGTGTGTCAGCCAGGTACTCTGTTCGGATTGTATGAATTGCTTAGGAAAAAGGATGGAGGAGAACAAATGAAGTTGCTAGAATAGCGAAGTGGTGGTGTATGCAGATTTACGAAACAGCCATTAATTGTTATGCCGAAGAGTGCTTACAGGTCCAATGTCTGCAATCAATTGCGCTCGGAAATTGAGAGCAAGCCCCCAGTTATACAACGCTCTCATATCGTTCCCATCAATCGACAGAGCCAGCTTATACTGCCTTCCTGCCTTAATCAGCAGTTCTTCACACTCTTCACACACATTACCCAGATAAGATGCAATTTCCTCTTTCCTCCCAAATTTATTACTTTGTGCATTTGCTCTAGCGAGTAGTAGCATTCTCAATTCACGGCTAATCCTAAGTTTTAGCTCTCCGTGGAGAAGGTATGTGTTTCCCAAAAGGCCCACAGCCAATGAACTCACAGGTCTAATGTGTGTGGCTTTTGAGAGCACAAGTGCAGACTTCTGGAATGCACCATCTGCAATCTTATCATCACCCTTTTGCTGTAAACAACCCTTAGCTTCTTCCAGAAGAGCATTAGCTTCAGAAATGTACTTATTGAACTTAATATCATCCTTGCCATGGTCTTCTTCATCCATCTTTGGCCCATTATACATGCTATAATTTCCTTTTAACTCTTTGACCTCTTCCTCTTGCCGGAAAGAAGAAACAGTTTCAGAAAACTCCATAGAGTTGCTTAAGAACTCATCGGATGTCCAAATCCCATCTTCTTTAGGATAAACATTGTTAAGAGAGATTCTCTGGTTCCTAATGTAATGGGAACTGTTAGTCCAATAACCATATTGTTGACTTCCAAAAGCCGTATAATCCATTTCGGGCGGATTTGCATTGCCATCAGCATCTGTGTTTGATCTAGTACTTGCTTCCTTATTCAATATATTGTTTTTATTTCTATCATAAGTAGAAGAGCCTAGTATATTCTCATCCATTAGCTCATCATCTTTGGGAACTTTCACTTTATTGTACTTCAAATCTGTTTTTTCTGGAAACAGACCTGAAAAGAACCAAGGGATACCGGACTGGTCATCTCTTGGATCCTTCTTTCGCCTACTCTGCTTTTGATTTGAGCTTTTTTCCACTTCCTGGGATCTAATTATTATACAATCCTCAAGGATACCTCTAGCATTAACAGTAAATGAATTAACAGACTCTAAGTTGTTAATGAAACATTCTAGGTCACCCACTGTAATGTAATTACTTTCAATACTCTTCTTAATATCATTCTTCAAATTCACAATCTTGGCATCAAGCTCTTTGATTACATGTACCAAAGAGATCAATTTATCAACAGGAACTCCATTAAAATCATCTTTTGACATATTTTTGGACCCGTTTGAGCTCATCTTACCTCCATTGACAAGCCCAATTGTGAACCCAAGAACAAATACCATCATACAAGCTGGGAATGCAATAAAGGATGAAACTTTGACTCTAGAAATGGCTAACGCACAAACAAATCCCAACACGAATACAGAGACATGTTTTTTATCATTAATTCCCAGTGAGTTCAGAAGACTGTGAAGATGGTTCGACTCACCTGAACCGACTGAGTCGCTGAAGAGTTGAGGAGTGTCCCAGCCACCATAACCCAAAGATTTGGAGCTTGTTACGGCACAGAAAGATAATAACTTCGGAATCCTCGATTGGTTTCGGGTAAAGGGGTTGCGACTATTTGGGAGTGTCAGGGGATTTAAGGAGAAATCAAAAGAACGATTGTGCGGTGTGCACAACTGCAGAGTGAATTTTCTTGATATTACGGTACTATTCATGGTGGCGCTTACTCCGATTTGGGGTGTTGGATCAACAGCTTTCTCGCCCTCCCATTGCGACTCTTAGCTGACTGACATGAAAATTGTTGGTGGAAATGTGGAATTGTACTACTTGCTACATGGGTGTTCTTGTTATTTCTTGCTGCCAGGATGTTCTTGTTATGGAGGCGACAGTGCGACACGTTATTGAATGCTAAATAAAAAAACAAAGTTATACTTGGAGCACCAAATTTTCACCAGATTTAAACAAACCTGAATACTTAGTTTTTTGTCTAAAGCATAAATAGTACGGAGTAACATTTTTATTATGAGAAACTCTATTAGTAATATACATGCCATTTTTCGTAAAAAATATGACTTATCTTGAAATTTTTCAAAAAAGTGTTTTATTTAGTGATTAGTTCCAAGTGACGCATCGTCTATCGGTGACTTGTCACTCCAAAATACACTATAGTGACTTTTGTCTAATTATTCGTGTATAGTGACTAGTTATATTTTTGTCTAAAACATAAATAGTCACATTTTTATTATGAGAAACTTTTCATATAGTAATATACATGTCTTTTTTTCATATAGTTTTCTTTTTATTCTAATTCACACCCAACTATATATTCACCCTACCCCTTCTCCACCACTTGTCCCACCGTTGATTCCAATAGCTACTATAGTAGTGTTTGTGGTTTCCACTTGAAATCATTGTCACTTACGGTTCGAAAAGTTGTCAGAAATTTATTCATTCTCTTTCTTAATTTTCACGGGAAAAAGATAACGGAAAAAATCCTGATGATCATAATGACATGTTTCACAGTGACATGACATCGGCGGCAATGGTGACACTCGTGGTGATAACATTGACGATAGTATTCATTGACAATGACATAGTATTATCATTTCAACAAGAGTAATACAATTAAGGTATTCATGTTCCAATTATAAAAAAACCATTAATATAATTTTTTAGATCTAATTTTATTTTTTAAATTTCAAAATGTATTTAGTTTTTCAATTTTTTAATCTTGATCTATAGAACATCAAAGGCAGGAATTAATGGGGCAAATAGGAGTAAATAATAACTTATTTAATTTTTTAATAACTTACGGAGTATTTAATAATAACACATAATTTAAAATTCATTTAATAGTTTTTTTGAAAAGGATCAGAGGTGTTTTTATTTGGACCGTTTTCCGTCCTAGACCATATCAAACCAGATCAAGTCAGATCAAACGAGATCAAATCACACTAGACCTGAAATGTTATAAAATACACAAAGATCAGACATTTACCAGACCAAATCATACTAAACAATTACAGCAAAACATATTGGATTTTATTATGTGTCTTGTCGGGGTTACATTAAGCAGTTTTGGTGGTGCGCGAAGCAACTCCCCATTTGCTACATTATGCACACTACACCATTTGCATTAGGGGTGGGCAAAAGACCCATTATTCTGTTCCGGAATGTTCCAGTTCCATTTTGAAATTGTCCCGTTATATTTGAGACACATTATTTTTGCCTTGTACCAGTCATGAATCATTTCAAAATAAAACGGGATCGGGACAACTAAAATATATCTCGTTCCGTCCTGTTCCATCCCGTTATGTCCCATTGTTTCAAATTCAAAATTATACTTTGTAGTAGGTTAGCGAATCTACCAACAATTCATTATGTAATTCAAATTAAATACTCGTAATAATTATTATCTTTTTTCAAAATCCAATTATCAATGATTATTAAAATACTAGTTGTTTAACAACAGAACACCTAAAAGCTCTAAACTGCCTAATATGAACTATGAATTGTCATCTACAACAACAACAACAACATCCAAACCTTAATCCCAAAAGATTTTGGAGTCCGCTAAAATGAATCAATCCATAATATATGAAATTTATTTTTACTCACAAAGGCTTCACTTATTATAGTTTTTTGTGTTAGAGTTTTTTTCTAGCTGCAACTTTTGTTTTTTGTAGCTAATCTCGGTAGTTGCATTTTTCTCTCACAATTTTCTAGATTAGTTGAAGTTTTTTGTCAGAATTTTTTTTGCGCTAGTTTTTTTGAAATTGCTTTGCTTTGTTTTTGGGATTGCAATTTTTTCACTACAGTTCTTTGGAATATCCCGAACCATCCTGTTTTGTTCGGGTACAAGTTTAAATGGGACAACAAAAGGACAATGTCTTTTCCTGTCCCGTTCTGAACCGTTCTTATAAACCGGGTTCAGTACCAGGACAACTCAATTCCCGTTCCATCCCGAATCATGCCCACCCCTAATTTGCATACATAGAATTGTTACGGTATATACACAACATCAGAATTTTCAAACAATTTTTTTGCAGTCTACAAAAAGTACCACTTCCAACTAATGCAACTAATTTCTCTCTTTTGCAAATCTTAATCATAAAATTTTCACATTTTTATTTATTTCCTAATTCGAAGTTGACAAAGTCCATCGGCATGGAGACAATATAGAACTAGACTCCAATCAAGATAAAAATAGATGAAATTGAAACTGAAAGATGAAAAAGCCCTTGATATGAAAATAAAAACAAACACTACCTCAGCTTCCGTCATCTATCGACTTATCAATAGGTAGTTTCTCTCACGTAAGCAGTGTTGCTATCGACTGTCACTAGCCAACGTAGTCACTAACTAGCGGTGGTCTGACGGTTGTGAGATCACAGATGGCTGAAGTCACTAGAAGTCAAGTTGATAGATACGGGAGTCAAGACGTTGTTTCATTAATCACTTTTTTGAATTTTTTAAACCTTGTATAGTATCTGCGCATGATAATGTCAACATCGTTGAGTCACAAACATGTGACCTCCTCTTTAGAAGACCAGCGGTGATACCATCAAAACAGAAAATATTTGACCCTATTTTATACTTAAATTTTCAATTACTATTATTCTTTATAAAACCCATATGGGCAATTAGAAAAAAAAAACAGAATTCATTTCTAATCACTAATATGTACTCACATAATTTGATTTTATTTATATATTTCATGATTAAATTTTTATTTAGAGTAAATGGTTAAATAAGTCTAAAGCGATATTTAGAACCGCTACTACTTCTTTTTAAGATTAGAAGTACAATCAAACCATCTTTTCAGAGGTCCATCTCCCCAACTTCTCAAAAACTGTTTCTGAGAGTCACTTGAAGAACCCAGAAATACTTTCACACTTTCACCTAAACGCTCCAATATATGTTTCTGCTAACTGAAGAAATAAAAACAATTTTAATAAGTAGATTCACACACATCTTAAATTGAACGCGTACGTTAACAATAAAGATCTTTTTAAGGTTACCATTCAGTAATCACTTGTCGATTCAGCTTCACAATGTGTCCCCAAAGTGAAGTAAAAATAATTATAAGAAGTATAAATTTCATGAAATCCAATAGATTCTACTTGAAAACAACTTTTTTCAATTTGTTGGAACAATATTTTCATAGAACTATATAACACAAAAGTTAAATAAGTTATGTTTTTAAAATTGTGTACGGTAAGTCATTCTATTCTATTCAATTTTTTCTCATGACTAGTTATTAGAAAAAAAAGTTCATACATGTATACTCATATGTTCTATAAGGTAAAGTTGAGATTAACATACACTTGTTCTCGCAATATAAAAATTTAATTAGGATACAAGAAATCAAGAATTACTGTATAAGTGACAAAAGTACATCACTATCATGCAATAAATTTCAAATTCATACACAAAATTTAATAGATAAGTATAGAAGTTGTATTAGTGTTAGGAGTGAAAGTCCAAATCAATTTTTCAAACTGAAAAACTTCACAAAACATAACAATTCAACATGTTAAGAAAAGTGAAATAAGTATAATACAAAATTAACTTTCTAACACTAGAATATCGTTCTAAAAAAACACACTAGAAAATCAAAAACTAATTACTCAGTATGTGTTGTAAAATCCTGAGAATGACAAGTGTGAATTGTTCATCATTGTCATCAGGACATTAATCCAATTTTCATCCTTGTAATAGACAGATGGCTAGGTTTAATGTTTCCGACATATTATGTAGAATAATTCTTTGATGATTCATCTCCTAGCCAACTAGTATAAATAGGGTGATCAACCGTTTGTAAATGTACTCAGGAACTCAGAAATTTTCACATATTAAAAAGAAGTAATTTAGAGGTTTTATCTATATATCTATCTCATAAATTTGTTCTTCATCTTCTTCATTTCACAACACGTTATCAACACGAATCTGCTCAAAAGCTCTTCAAGAACTCATCGTCTCCTACAGGTATTAACATCAATATATATTATCTTCTTTTAGTATTCAAACTAGAAAATTATTCTCTGTTTTAAATAAAATCTCTATCATACACGGAAAAGAAAATATGGATTATCATACGAACATACCTTTAAATATTCCTCAATCCGAATGAATTCTTCATAAAAGAAATGAGAGTGATATACACCATAATAAAGAACGAATGAGTTAAGAATGGGTGAAAACATCTCTGCACTTGTAGAGTTGTAATACGTAGCTAACGTAGCTGTGCTCTAAGAATTGGCTTAAATCATGATACTTCATAATAATAATACTCTTTAGTCTATATTGAAGAGTAAGTAAAAGAAAGAAAGATAATATAGAAAATAAACGGTAGAAAGATGAGATAATCAAGTAATTGGTGGAGATAGAATCTAGAGTTCTAACTCAATAAATAATGCAACCTTATATCAAGATGTTAGATAGAGTCACGGGTTCTTCAAAATCTGATGCACATGCATAAATCCAAATATTATTACGGAGTATAATAAAATAATAGTAACACTTGAATATTGTCATCCACTAGTGACGAGACATATTTCGTTTCATTCAAAATAGTTGAAGACTTGTAGACATGTAACCAGTCTGACTATTCGCCTTATCTATATCGAGTTCCAAGTTTTACATTTCTACGACACGTGTCTCATGAAATCCTAATACAAATATTTTGAAACGGTAATATAGACAGTCACGAGAGAACTAGAGAAGTTTCACATACTTTTACAAAAACGGAGTATTAATCTATGTGAATAGATGGTGAAGACAACATACATCTATTTGTTTTGATTGAATTATAGAGAAGGAAGCTCTACGATACTACACTCGCTAAGATTCATTTAAAATAAAGGTAGATATTTAAAACTTACTACTACTAAATTGATGATGACAAATTTTAAAGTATAGATAAATTTATAGATTATACATGACTAATGAGTACTCAAATATGTACATATTTACTAATAAATTTGCATTAATAATTTTGTAGTATATCATGGTAAATATTAGCAAACGAGAATTCGACGTTCTTGATCTATCCGGTCAAAAATACCTGGAATGGAAAGTTGATGCTTTAGCACATTTGAAGGCTAATGGTCTCGAAGACACTATTGAGGCTATTAATCAATCATCTTCACAGGATAAAGCGAAAGCTATAATTTTTCTCCGTTACCATCTCCATGAAAGTCTCAAATCTGAATATCTTTTGGTTGATGACCCAAAAGAATTATGGGACAATTTACAGGAGAGGTATGGCCATCAACAAAAGGTACTTTTGCCTAAAGCTCAGTACGACTGGATCAATTTAAGATTCCAGGATTTTAAATCAATCAGTGACTATAATTCTGCTATGTTCCAAATAACATCCAAATTAAAGTTATGTGGACAAAAAGTCACTGATGCTGATATGTTGGAGAAAACATTTTCTACCTTGCATATTTCTAATATGGTGCTACAACAGCAATATAGAGAAAAGGGTTATAAATAATACTCCGACTTAATATCAGTTTTACTTGTAGCTGAGCAAAATAATGACCTTTTAATGAAGAACCACAACTTGAGACCCACCGGTTCTAGTCCTTAGATTTATGATCCATCTGGCCATAATTTAGCCACTGAATCAAACGCAACACACAGTGGCATTCGAAGGCAATTTAAACGTGGGCATTTTAGTGGTCATAATAACAAGCCTCACCGAGGATATAAACAGGTCGACAGACCAAATTACAAGGGCGAGGGCAAACAAAAAACTCATCAAATAAACCGTCCTCCAAAATCCTCGGGAAAGACGACTTGTTATAAGTGTGGTATGACGGGGCATTGGGCTAATAAGTGTCGTACGGCTAAACACCTGGTGGAGTTATTTCAAGTTTTCATAAATCTAAACAAAGGCAAAAATGTGGAAGCCAATTATGTCAATGACACGGCTCCACCTATGCCAAAATTTGTCGTGGCCGGTTTTTTTGCGGGTGATGTCATTATGGACGATGCTTTTGCCATAAACCAAAATGTCAAAAAATAAATAGTAGACTCTTATGTTGTATAATAATAGTTTTGTGTACTTTTTCTTTCTCTTTTATTTTGTTTTTAAATAAATATGTGTAATGTATGTACTCTTATGTTAAATAATATGCATAATTTGTGATCAAACTTATGCTTATTTATATATATTGAAGATATGGATCACTCAAATGATAAAGAGCTGTGTCTGATAGACAGCGCCACATCGCACACCATTTTGAGAAATAAAATATATTTTTCTCAAATGACTTTAGTTGAGGCTAAAGTCAATACAATATCAGGTGTTGCGAAACTCATTGAAGGCTCTGCGAAAGCATATGTGATGTTCCCTAACGGGACACAAATAATTATAAATGACGCTCTATACTCCAGCAAATCGCGGAGAAATTTATTGAGTTTTAAAGATATGCGTCAAAATGGTTATCACGTAGAAACCATTAATGAAAATCAAAAGGAATATCTTTGTCTTACGACAATTAAATCTGGCAATAAATATATTTTTGGAAAAATGCCAGCATATTCCTCAGAACTATATTTCACATATATAAGTCCATTCGAAATAAATTTGGTTTCTAACACAAAGTTAGATGATCAGAAAACATTCATGTTGTGCTATGACCATTTAAGTCACCCAGGCTAGGTAATGATGCATAAAATCATTAAGACTTCACTTGGACATCCATTAAAGAATATGAGGATTCCATTATCAAGTGATTTTCCTTGTAAGGCCTGTTCTCTTGGCAAAATGATGATCAGACCTTCTATAAACAAAATTCCAACCGAATCACCTGCATTTTTAGAGAAGATTCAAGGAGATATATGTGGGCCGATAGCCCCACCATGTGGACCATTTCGATATTTTATGGTGTTGATTGATGCTTCAACACGTTGGTCACATGTCAGTCTATTATCGACTAGAAATCTAGCATTTGCTAAACTCCTTGCTCAAATCATACGATTAAGAGCTCATTTTCCGGATCATTCTATAAAAAGAATCTGACTTGATAATGCAGGAGAATTTACATCCCAATCATTTAACGACTATTGTCTGTCAATTGGGATTGATGTGGAGCACCTTGTTGCTCATGTTCATACACAAAATGGTCTTTCTGAATCTTTGATTAAACGATTATAATTAATTCGTCAGACCATTATTAATGAAGTGTAACTTACCTTCATCAACTTGGGGACATGCTATTTAACATGCAGCAAATTTAATTCGGCTTAGACCAACAACATATCATAAATATTCCTCAATGCAATTAGTAACTGGACAAGAGCCAAACTTAGCACACATTAAGATATTTGGTTGTGCTGTTTATGTTCCAATTGCTCCACCTCATCATACAAAAATGGGTCCTCAAAGAAGGTTGGCAATTTATGTGTGTTTTGAATCTTCCTCAATAATAAAATATCTCGAACCGATGACTGATGACTTATTCACAACACGGTTTGCAGACTGTCATTTCAATGAGACAGTGTTCCCAACCTTAGGGGGAGAAAATAATAAATTAGAACCAAGTACGAAAGAGATAACATGAAATGCAACAGGGTTATCACATCTTGACTCAATAACAAATATATGTGAGCAAGAAGTTCAAAAGATAATCCATTTACAAAATGCTGGAAATCAGTTGCCTGATGCGTTCACAGATACAAAGAAAGTGACGAAGTCACATATTCCTGCTATGAATGCCCCTGCCAGAATCGAAATCCCAACAGAGAATTTTGAAAAATCTCTTGCAAATGATTCTTTTATACGTAAAGAGCGTGGCAGGTCACTTGGATCAAAAGACATAAAACCAAGAAAAACTAAAAGGCAGGAATTGATCTGTGATGCCAAAGATGTTCATCCTTCAGAACAAGAAAATGAACAATTTGAAAATACTGGCATAGAAAATGATATTGATAAAACAAACATCTCAAATGATGATCCAACTTCCTTAAACGTGGAAGATATTCCAGATAACGATAGAAACATTGATAATTATGAAATTTCAATAAACTACGTTTCTACTGGAATGCAATGGAATCGAAAAGATATTGATATTAATGAGATATTTGTCTATGTCATTGCCACAAATGTTATGAATGAAAACAATGACAATGAGCCAACATCAATAGAAGAATGTCGGAAACGACACGATTCGCCAAAATGGAATGAAGCTATTCAGGTTGAATAAAAAATCACTTGAAAAACGTGATGTTTTTGGACCGATAGTCCCTACACCAAAAGGCGTTAAACCAGTGGGCTTTAAATGGGTATTTGCGCGTAAACACAATGAGAAAAATGAAATTGTAAGATATAAAGCCCGACTTGTTGCCCAAGGGTTTTCTCAAATGTCGGGAATTGATTATGAAGAAACTTAATCTCCAGTAGTTGATGCAACTACATTAAGGTTTCTCATTGGCATGTCTGTTTTTGAAAGGCTGCAAATGCGCCTAATGGATGTAGTGACTGCATATTTATACGGTTAACTCGATACAGACATTTATATGAAAGTTCCCAGTGGATTCAAAATGCATGAAGCTTATAGCTCGAAACCTCGAGAAATGTTTTCCATAAAACTACACAAGTCGTTGTATGGACTAAAACAATCTGGACGAATGTGCTATAATCATCTCAATGAATATCTTCTCAAAGAAGGATATAAGAATGATCCAATTAGTCCATGTGTTTTCATTCGGCGATCAATTTCAGGATTCACCATAATTGCAGTATATGTTGATGACTTAAACATTATTGGAACTCCCGATGAAATTGAAAATACTGCAAAATATTTTATGAAAGAATTTGAAATGAAAGATCTCGGGAGAACCAAATTTTGTCTCGGACTTCAAATTGAGCATTTGAAGAATGGAATTTTCATCCATCAATCCAATTACACCGAGAAAGTTTTGAAGAGATTCTATATGGACAAAGCTCATCCGTTGACTTCGCCAATGGTAATTAGATATCTCAACATACATGATGATCCATTCCGTCCCCGAGAAGACAACGAAGAAATATTCGGTCCCGAAGTACCATATCTGAGTGCTATTGGAGCATTAATGTATTTAGCTAATAATACTAGACCAGGTATTGCATTTTATGTAAATTTATTAGCTAGGTACAGCTCATGTCCAATGAGGCATCATTGGAACGGGATCAAGCACATATTCCGTTATCTACGTGATACACCTGATCTCGGCCTATTCTACCACAAAGATGCAAAAGCCACTTTAATTGGATATGCATATGCTGGATACTTATCAGATCCTCAAAAGGCGAAATCACAAACCGGGTACGTATTTACTTATGGTAATACCGCAATCTCGTGGAGATCTATGAAGCAGACATTGACAGCTACATCATCAAATCATTCGGAGTTAATTGCACTATATGAAACCGGAAGAGGATGTGTATGGTTGCGATCTATGATTCAACACATCCAAAACGACTGCGGTATGAAGCATATTACTTGTCATCCTATTGTGATCTACGAACACAACACTGCGTGCATAGCTCAGATTAAAGAAGGCCACATCAAAGGTGACAAAACAAAACACATATCACCAAAATTCTTCTCTACTCATGATTTGGAGAAAGAAGGGACGATCATCATTCAACAAATCAGATCCAGTGAAAATCCGGCTGATCTCTTCACCAAATCTTTACCCCCAAAGAAGTTCATAGAACTTGTACAGAAAATCAGCATGCGTCGTCTTCAAAATTTAGCCCAAGTTCAGGGGAAGTATTTGAATGCACCGCACTCTTTTTTCCTTCATCAGGTTTTTATCCCACTGGATTTTTCCTGATAAGGTTTTTAACGAGACAGTACATCCAAATACACCGACATTATAAGTCGTAATCTTTACCCCTTAATTTTCACGATAAATTTTTAAAATAATAAATATCTATTCAAGGATGAACATTCAAGGGGAAGTGTTGTAAAATTCTGAGAATGACAAGTGTACATGAATTGTTCATCCTTGTCATTAGGACACTAATCCAATTTAGATCCTTCTAATATGAGTTGATGGATAGTCTACCTGGGGGTATATATCCGAAGGGTTATTACGGGGAGTAACTTAGAGAGAAGTCAGAGCTTAATAAATAAAAGTAGAGAGAGAGTGTATTCAGTATGAATGCCGTTTTCAGCGTGGTTACAAATGGGGAAATGGGGTGCTATTTATAGTAGCAATAAATGCCGGGCAGGGACACGTGTCAAGCGCTCATTGGCCGAGGGGTCACCTCAACTGGTTGGCGCTGGCAGCCGCATGTGGCCGCATTTAATGCGGCTGTTGGACGGGACGTCTGTGCGGGGTACGGTGATCTGTACGCATGTGAGGCGGATATCTTGTCGAGTGAGATGCCTTCGGCTATAGAGCAGTAGCTGAGGGCTCTTCCACCCGATGGCACCCTGGTGCCGAGGGCTCACAGTGCCGAGGGCTACTGTTTTCGCCGTTTTCTCCCAGTTTCTTAATTTGCTTGAGAAACCCGTTCTGTGAGAATTAGAGCCTTCGGCCAGGGGGGCGAAGGCACCCCTGGCGCGTAGTGCGGGCTGCTTGGTACTCTGGGCGCTGTGATTTGGGCCTGCTGGGCCTCCTGGGCCTGTTGGGCCTTCGCTAGAGTAGTAGGAGTCTGTGGGCCGGGGGTTCCCGGGCCATATACTCCATCAGGAGTCCCTCACTCCTTTTGCCGAAAGGTACTTGAGGGAAAAGGAGTAATTTGTGCTTGCCCTTTGATGTTGTCCCGTCGTGATCTCTGAAGTCGGTGAGGAGTTGTTGCTTTTATGTCCCTGCCGAAGGCAGTCCCTCAGTTACCCACATGTCGGGACTTGAGGGCTTGCTTTGTTGTTTGTTGGAATTTCACCAAATTTTGTAATTTAATGATTTTCCCGAGGGGGTCCTCCAATCCCCCACTCCTTGAGGCACTTGTAAAGCGGTGAAAAGGAGTAAAGTAGTTACGTTGTTGTTGTGGGCCGAAGGCTGACGCTTTTCGTTTCATTTTGGGGGGATGTCTCGTTAAAAACCTCATTAGGAAAAACCCTTTGGGAAAAAATCCTAATGAGGGAAAAAGAGTGCACCGAATTCCCCCAATGATGAATCGAAAATGTCAAACCTTGGTATAAAGTGGAGAATGACGGGAATGCCGAAGGCTCTCTCTTCTGAGGGCTCCTGTGTTGATTAGCCGGAGGCTTGCTGTTGATGTCCTGGTGGCGCCGAATGGGAGCCCCTCAATCCAGGGATCGAGGGCCTGCTGGATGAGGGCGACAATGGAGTTGTTACCGGGGGGTCCACTGTTTGTTGATTAGTTGGCGATGAAGATACCCGAGGGCTCCTATTACCTGCGTGCGACGGGTTATCCGTCAATGAAGGCAACTCCCCGGGGGCTACCCGGTTTTGTAGTGTTGAGGGGGAATTCCCGAGGGGTGCCCTGATATGAAGCCTTGGGTTTCTGAAAGAGTGATCCCGAAGGCGTCTGTTATGTGCTGTTTGGGGCACAACCTGGGCACACTTCTGAGTGAGTGTACCCGGGGGCTACCCTTGACGAAGTGGAGTGAAGTGGAAAAACCCGGGGGCTTCCAGAATATAGCCGTTGGAAATATAGTTGTGGAATATGTAACGACGGGATATAGCCGTTGGGGGGGGTGGCACACGTGGCGTGTGATGGCTGGCTGTTCGCGGGCGGCGTCACCGGTTGGGTGAAACGACGGTGTGTAATGATGACGGTCCGCCCGGAGGCCCGGTTTCCGGGCCCAAGCCCGGATTCCAGCGCCTATAAATACCCCAAGGCCAGAGCCATTCCCGCTGTGCGAACTCAGTTGTCTTAGCGAAGCTCTGCCAAAAAATCTAGTGAGAGAAACTCCAGCCTTCGGTCCTAACTCAGCTTTCGAAGTCAGTGCTCCCTGCCTTTCTCCTTCTAGTATAGCGGTACTGTGCCCTTAGGTTAGGAGATAGAATAGTTAGGAAACACTACCGTCTACGAGCCCTCGAACTAGAGTGCGAATGTCGTCCTAGAGTGATTCTCAAGATATCTCGAGGACGCCCTCGATGGAGGACGAAGGCATCTCCGACGTAGAGTCAAGCAGTGGTCAGCCCTCGGATGGTGGTGATGCAGCCCTGGCCCGGGAGGTCCAGAAGGAACTCATTGCGGAGGTCGAAGCCGAGGGCTTCGAGCAGGAGTGCGAGGATGAAGACTTAGCCCTCGCATGGCAAACAACGGAGGATGAGGCGCAGAATGAGAGCTCGAAGGTTACGATTGTTGTTCTCCCCCCTCGGGGTTCCGGGGAGGCCAGTAGCTCGAGGCCGCTGGATCCGATACCTCTGAGGGCGGTTTCCGGTTTGAAGAAGAAGAAGGCCGCTACCAAGAAGAAGGAGAGGGCCGTCGATCAAGGAAAGCCCGTGGACATGCCCGAGGGGTACAGCTGGCTGAACACTGAGGCCCTCGAGATCAGGTCGAAGGCTGATAGGGCAGATCTGTACGTGACTCAGCTGCACGTGGGGCCCTCGGCCGAAGTGGTGGAGCCAGGTCCCGACGACGTGTTGTCCAGGGCGCCCGAGGGGTGTATCGCTATTCACGTCCTCTCGGTTTCCATGGGACTTAGGTTCCCTCTGCACCCGTTCCTCCGGGAGTATTTGAGGTATGTTGGTTTGGTCCCCTGCCAACTCACGCCCAACAGCCACTCCTACATTGCGGGGTTCCTCCAGCTCTGCAAGTCCCGAGGGGTGAAGCCCAGCCTGGATCTATTCTTCCAGAGCTTTAATTTGTGCCGGGGGGCACGGAAACGACGAGGGGTACGCAAACCTGCAACAGATTGCCCGCTTCAAGCTATTCTCCGATGCTCCTTCTTCCAACAAAGGATGGAGGGAACGTTGGTGCTACGTAAAGTTGGATGAGAGCCCATTCCCGAGGGAGCTGCGTGATCGATTCCGGAGGCACGAAAAAATCAGGAGTGCTGCTCTCGAGAAAGACGGCCTAAAGCTGGCCAAGTTCCCGGAGGGGAAAAATAAGAACGTGGCGATCAAAGACTGCACCCTCGAGGAGGATTTGTACACCCTCGGGTTCCGGAGGTACCGCTTCATAGGGGAGACCGATGAGAAGTACCCTCCCTTCAACAAGGCCTTCGGAGGAGCCGGAGGTAGGAGCCGAGGGCTTTAGAATTCTGTACCTAGTTTTATTTTTGCTTGGATGTTATTGTCCCTTCGCTTAGACCCGTCGGACTAACCCTTTGTTCTCCTTTTTGCAGGTATCCCCGTCTCCATGGTGAACGTAAAGGGCCTTGCCCGTCTGAAGAAACAGGACCCGAAGGGGTCGGGACAGGGCAGCCAGAAGCCCGCCACTGCCCTCTTTAAGAAAGCCGAGGGCGATGCTGCTGCCGGCAAGAGGAAGGCAGCGACCAAGGGGTCCCCCTCGGCTACCAAAAAGCCGAAGAAGGGGGATGTCGCCGAGAAGGAGCCCCCGGTCATTATTGCTGATGAGCACCCCGCCTCCGGGGTGCATGTGGAGAAGCCGTCGGGTGAAACGCCGGCGGGGGCAGAGGAGTTGCTGCCTGAGGTCCTCCAAGTTTCGTTCCCGAGGGGGACATCCCTGGCCAGCGGCGCTGTCGACCCGGGGGCCATCTTGAGGGGCATAACCCCTGAGACTGACAGGGCTGCCCTCGGGGCCTATAATGATGCGGCCCTCGAGGACCACATTCTCCGCTCCTCCCTTTCTGTAAGTGTTTACTCAACTTTCTTCCTTTTCTCCTTTGATTATATTGTGCAATTGCCTTTAACCATTTTGGTCGTTGGTCTGCAGGCTTGTCTAGCCCTCGGTGAACATGCCCGGAGGCTTCAAGAATGGCGCCTCCATAAAGCCGAGCAGGACGCCAAGATGAAAGAATGCATCCTCAAAAATAAAGAGGCGGTGAAGCTGGGGGCCAGGCTGGAAGAGGAGCTTCGGCAAATGGAGCAGAGATTGGAGGCCGCAGAGAAAGGCAAGGCTGATGCTGAGGCCGCTGCTGAGGAGGCCAGGAGAGCTGCCAAAGAGGCCGAGGACTCCAAGGCGCTGGCCGTTGCCAAGGCTCGGGAGGAAGCCGTTGATGCCTTCGTCGCCGAGGGCTGGAGGGCCGAGGGACGCAAGATGTGGCTGTCCTCGGTCGTGGAGGCACACGTCGAGGAATGGGCCGAGGGCCCCGGGTGGGAATGGATGGCCCGGAAGGGCAGAGAGTACTATGAAGCCGGCGAGTTCTTCACCCAGGCCCTCATTTACCGGAGGATGGCTCGGCATTTGGGCATTGAGCAGAAGGATTTCTCCCCCTCGGCGTATGGCCTTCCTCCCCTGCAGCCTGATGTCCGTGAGTCGCTCCCGGAAGGTGTTCAGAGGCCCGACCTTGAGGACACGGAGTTGAAGAATGAGGCCGAGGACGACGTTGTCGAGACCGGAGCGGAGGCATCATCGAGGCCGGCTGCAGAGGGCGCCCCGGTGAATGATGCTGTTGTAGTTGTAGAGTGACTTTGTATTTAAAAATCCTTGAACATATTTTGTAATGAACAACTTTGATCCTTCGGCTTCGGCCTGTTTGTAAATTTCACACTTACTCTGTTTTTGATGAATGCATGCTGCCCCCGGGCTTTTTACATTTGAATGCGCCTTATGCTTTGAATGTATGCCTCCTACTTCTTGAATGTATGTTTTAGGACTTAGAATATTTTTCGATTGTAACTTGCCCTTGGAAGCCTTCGGTAGTTGGGCACCCCCTGGTGGATATGCAACCGAGGGTTCTGTAGGAATTAGGACTTAGAAAATCTTTCTAAGTGTAGCACACCATAGGGCCTTCGGGTTTGCAATAACCCAAATCCTAGGACTTAGAAAAATTTCTAAATGTAGATTCCCCCTTGAGAGCCTTCGGGATACGGCGTCCCTTCCTGATGTGTGAATGTTGGACCGAGGGCCCAATGCACAGGACTTAGAGATTTTTTGCAAGTGTAGTATGCCATGTAGCCTTCGGCTACTGTGGAGCCCCAACTGAAATATTGAATAGGCCGGGGGCCAATTCTTTAGGACTTAGAAAATTTTCTTGAGTGTTGATTCCTTGTGTACTGTAGCCTTCGGCAATTAGGTCCCTCGAGATGAGGGTGAAATATGTAGGACTTAGAAAATCTTCTAAGTGTAGAGTTTCCCTTGGGAGCCTTCGGGAGGTGGCATCCTTCCATGATGTATGAGTAGCTGACCGGGGGGGAAAATATGCAGGACTTAGAAAATATTCTAAGTGTAAAATCTCCCTTGGGAGCCTTCGGGAGATGGCATCCCTCCTTGATGTATGAGTAGTTGACCGGGGAAAAGAATGTAGGACTTAGAAAATATTCTAAGTGTAAAATCTCCCTTGGGAGCCTTCGGTAGATGGCATCCCTCCTTGATGTAAGAGTAGTTGACCGGGGGGGGGGGGGGAATATGCAGGACTTAGAAAATATTCTAAGTGTAGATTTTCCCTTGGGAGCCTTCGGGTGATAGGTGCCCTCTGACTCCACATCACTTTGCCAGATGCCCGGGGGCTGCTCATTTAGGACAGAATATATTTTTTCAAGTGTTGTTGTATTGCATGACCTTCGGCTACCATATTCCCTTGGCTGTAATGCTGATTGGGCCGGGGGCCCAATCTTTAGGACTTAGAATTTTTTCAAGTGCTGTTTCCTTGTGTAGCCTTCGGGTGATAGGTGCCCTCTGACTCTACCTTACTTTGCGTAAGTTGATGTTGAATCCTGTTGTTGTAAAGAAAGCCAATGAGGAGTGTGTGCCCTCGGCATACACTCTGAGGAGTTGTAGAGTTTGACTCAGCCAGTTGTGTCCCTTGTAATGGGGTAGGGGCCTTCGGTACATATTTGAAGGTACCGTCTTAGTGTACTTTGGATAGTCCAGTCCCTTTGTATTGTTGAAGCCTTCGATGTTTGTGTGATCGGAGGTGACCAGGCAGTGGACTTTAGTCGTTCCTTGCTGCTATTTGTTCGAGTAGTGTCCTTCGGGAAATAGGAGCCTTCTGTTACCGGAGGTGTTCCCGTGGGGAGCCCTCGGCTTGTTGTGATCTTGTTGGAGTATACTCTTTGATTTCTCGCTGAGTCTACTCCCCTTCACCCTTTTTTTTTTTTGGTTGGTGGTGAAGGGAAGGCATCAAGAAACTTGGTTTCTTGGTAAGGCTGGGCCTATCAGGAGACCATCAGAATACACCAATGGCTCTCCTCCCTCGGGTTAACCTTCCGAGTTCCGAGGGGATCGAGGGACGTTTCCTGGGCACAAGATATGGTGGTCCGTAACCTGCCTCCCCTTGGGGGATGGCGCGGAAAGCGCCTCATTTTTGAAAGTCGTCCCCTCGGCGCTAGACATAGTCCGTGGCCTGCCACACCCTTGGGGTGGTGGCGCGGGGAGCGTTTCGGTTTGGAAGTCGAATCCTGGGCATTTCTCATGCCTGTCATACCCTGGGGGTAGTGACGCGGATAGCGTTCCGTTTTTGAAAGTCGAATCCTGGGCATTTCTCATGCCTGTCATACCCTGGGGGTAGTGACGCGGAAAGCGTTTCAAGGAAGGGTTTTCATTTGCACACTAGTTGCAAATGGCCGGGGGCACTACGTGCCGCCGGCACCGATGGTGGCGCCTTCGGTATATGCGTCCTCGTGGGGTACGGCTTTTAGAAACAACACTTGGTGTTAGTTTCGATGTGTAGCCCCCGGTACTTGGTACCAAGGGGTCTTCTGTAGGAACACTTGGTGTTCTCTTTGTTGTAGTTAATGTAGGTGTCTACCCTCGGTACTTGGTACCGAAGGGTCTTCAAATGAAACACTTGGTGTTTCCCAACAGATGTTTGGAAGTTGATAGGGGAGCATATCCTTGGCACTGGGTGCCGAGGGGTCTTTTTTAGGAACACTTGGTGTTTCTTTTTTGTCGTAGTTGATGTAGGCGTCTACCCTCGGTACTTGGTACCGAAGGGTCTTCAAATGAAACACTTGGTGTTTTCCAACAGATGTTTGGAAGTTGATAGGGGAGCATATCCCTGGCACTGGGTGCCGAGGGGTCTTTTTTAGGAACACTTGGTGTTTCTTTTTGTCGTAGTTGATGAAGGCGTCTACCCTCGGTACTTGGTACCGAAGGGTCTTCAAATGAAACACTTGGTGTTTCCCAACAGATGTTTGGAAGTTGATAGGAGAGCATATCCCTGGCACTGGGTGCCGAGGGGTCTTCTTTGAAACATTTTGGTGTTTTTTCTTTGTTTCAATGTTTGATGATGGAGATGTACCCTCGGCACTGGGTGCCGAAGGGTCTTCTGTAGGAACACTTGGTGTTCTCATTTTTTTTTATGATGAAGGTGGGAATGTACCCTCGGCACCGGGTGCCGAAGGGAAATGAATTACATGGTGTTCTCTGCTGTTGGTGATAGGAGTTCCCTCCCTTGGTACTTGGTACCGAGGGGTCTTGAGGGAAAACACATGGTGTTTTCACTGTTGTTGTAGGTGTTGATGGTGTCCGCCCTCGGCACTTGGTGTCGGAGGGGGTTCTTCTCTTGGTGAGGCCTGGGGCCTGTAATCAGTATGAGGGCTTGATGTCTTGAATGTATCTTCATTCTTCGAAATTGGAGGCCTTGGGCCATAAGATAGTACATTCACTAGTTATGAGGGCTTGGCCGCTCTTACATCATTGATAAAATTTAACTAAATGGTGTACATTCCAGTGCCTAGGGACTTCTTTCCCATTGGGGCGTTTGAGCTTGTAGGTCCCGGGTTTGATGATGGCTGCTATGATGTAGGGGCCTTCGAATTTCGGTGCCATTTTTCCTCCCTCGGTTGGTTGGCTGGCTTCCCTCCTCCGGAGGACATAGTCCCCCACTTGAAATTCTCGGGTGCGAACTTTGGCATCGATGTAGCTTTTAACTTGCCTTCGGTAGTTTTCTGCCCGGATGAAGGCCTGCTCCCAGCGTTCTGAAATGAGGTGAAGGTCGAGGGCCATGTTGCTGTCGTTGACCTCGGGGTCATATTGGATCACCCTTCGGGTGGGAAGGGTGACTTCTGTAGGAGCTTTGGCTTCAAAACCGTAGCAGAGGGAGAAGGGTGTTTCACCTGTTGCTCGCCGAGGGGTGGTGCGATAGGCCCAAAGGATGTTGTGGAGTTCTTCCACCCAGCCACCACCCTCGCCCTCCAGCTTCTTTTTGAGGCCCTCGAGCAAGGTCCGGTTGGCATTCTCTACTTGCCCGTTGCCTTGAGGGTAGGCAACGGAGGAGAAGGTGTGTTTGATGCCCCATGCCTCCAGAAGGGCACAGAAGGGGGCTGCCTCAAATTGTGTCCCATTGTCGGAGATGATCTGCTGGGGGACGCCAAACCTTGTGAGGATGTTTTTGAGGACGAAGTGACGGCACTTCGCCTCCGTGATGCTGGCGAGGGGTTCAGCCTCCACCCACTTGGTAAAGTAGTCGACGACCACGATGATATATCTGTTGTTGGAGGTACCCCTCGGCAGAGGGCCCACAAGGTCTATCCCCCATCGAGAAAAAGGGACAGATGTGCTGATGGGGGCATAGTTGACCGCTGGCCTGCCGGGGGCTTTCTGGAAATGTTGACACGCGGTGCACCTCCGGGCAAGGTCAGCACAATCCCTGGCCATGGTTGGCCAGAAGTAGCCCTGGAGAATGAGCCTTCGGGACATGGAGAAGGGTCCCTGGTGAGCTGAGCAAGTGCCACTGTGCACTTCCTCCATTGCGACCTCGGCTTCATCTGGATGAAGGCACCGAAGTAGCGTGCCATTGTAAGATCGTTTGTAGAGCCTCCCATCTTCGATGGTGTAGCTAGGAGCCCTCAGTTTTGCCAGTTTAGCGCGGGCCTCATCCTCGGGTAGCTGCCATGTGGAGATGAAGGCGGTGATATCTGAGATCCAATCCTCCTGACGTTGTTGTATGTTCATAACGGGGCTTGCATGGATGCTTGAGAGGCTGAGTTCCTCGATTTTGGCAATTTTGGAGATGTGCTCGGGGGAGTCGACCGAGAGCTTAGATAATATGTCGGCCTCGGAGTTCTGAGCCCTCGGTATTTGAGTGAGAGAGTGTGCCTCAAATACCTTAAGCAACTCCTTGGCCGCTTCCTTGTACTGTTTCATTCTCCCCTCCTTGGCCTCATATTCTTCGGAGATTTGGCCAACGACCAACTTGGAGTCGCATTTGATGTGGATCTGCCGAGCCCTCATGTTGGCAGCCAGCCGAAGGCCACATAGGAGGGCCTCATATTCGGCCTCATTGTTGGAGACCTTGAAGGAGAAGCGGATCGCATAGTAGGCCCTGAAGCCCTCGGGAGTAATGAGGACTACCCCTCCCCCGCATGCTTTGGTCGCGGAGGAGCCGTCAGTGTAGAGGGTCCACCAGTCGTCCGAGGTAGCCGAGGGCTCCCCGTCCGTGGCTGCCCTTGCGGTACATTCCGTCACAAAGTCCTCCAGGGCTTGGCCCTTGATGGCAGGCCTTGGACGGATGTCAATGTTGTACTGGCTCAAGAAGATAGCCCATTTCACCATGCAGGAGGAGCTGGTGGGGCTCCTCATGAGGGCGTCGAGGGGTTGATGGGTGAGGACCTGAACCGGGTGAGCCTGAAAGTAGTGGCCCAACTTCTTGACAGTCCAAACGATGGCTAACACCGTTTTTTCCACAGGGGAGTACCTGAGCTCGGCCTCCCTTAGGGTCTTGCTAACGTAGAAGATGGCATGTTGGATGCCGTCTTCCTCCCGGATGAGCACAGAGCTGATGGCCGCCGGGCTAACCCCGAGGTAGAGGTAGAGGGTCTCCCCTACCTTGGGTTTGGAGAGCACAGGAGGTGAAGATAGATATCGTTTGAGCTCGTCGAAAGCCCCCTGGCATTCTGGAGTCCATAGAAAGCCGGCCGTCTTCCTCATGATGTGGAAGAAGGGTAGAGACTTCTCCGCTGACTTAGATAGAAAGCGGTTGAGGGCTGCCAGGCGGCCCGTCAACCGTTGAACTTCCTTCACATTGCGTGGGGGCTCCATATTGATGATGGCCTGGATCTTCTCGGGATTGGCCTCAATACCCCTTCGGCTCACCATGTAGCCCAAGAATTTGCCCCCTTGGACGCCGAAGGTGCACTTCTTGGGGTTTAGCCGGAGGTTGAATTTTTGCATGATGGCGAAGATTTCCCGGAGGTCGTCAGCATGGCTGGAAGATTGTTTGCTCTTGACGATCATGTCGTCAACATAGGCCTCCATGGTGCGCCCTAGGACGGCTTGAAAGACCCGGGCCACCATCCGGGTGTAAGTGGCCCCCGAGTTCTTTAGGCCGAAGGCCATCACTAGGTAGCAGAAGATGCCCTCGGGAGTCATGAAGGCAGTTTTTTCGGCGTCCTCCTCGTGCATGAAAATTTGATGGTACCCTCGGAAGGCATCGAGGAAGGACATGATCTCACACCCTGCGGTCTCATCCACCAATTGATCAATATTTGGTAGAGGGAATGGATCCATAGGGCATGCTTTGTTGAGATCGGTGTAGTCCACGCACATGCGGAAGGTAGGGGGCTTCTGTGCGAGGACTACATTCGCCAGCCATGAGGGATATTTCACCTCCTTGATGTGCTTAATGGAAAGGAGCATGGCGACCTCCTTCTTCACAAATTCCCTTCTCTCGGCGGAGAGGGGTCTTCTTCGTTGTTGCACTGCCTTCGCCGAAGGGTCCACCGAGAGGCGGTGGGTGATGACCCTTCGGCTGATTCCCGGCATGTCCTCCGGCCCCCATGCAAAGACAGTGGAGTAGGCGCGGAGGGCGTCGGTGATACCGGTCTTCAAATCTTCAGGGAGCTGGGCTCCAATCTTCACGACTCTCTCCGGCTGGGCCGGATCGAGCGCAAAGTCTTCTACGTCCTCGGCCGGTTCAGCCCTCGGCCTTCTTTCCTCTTGGTCGACGGCTCCGGTGATGGTGTCAACACGGAATTCTGTCTTGCTTACCTTCTTAGTGACCTGAAGATAGCAGGCGCGGGCAATTTTCTGGTTCCCCCGGGAGTAGCCAATTCCACCCTCAGCGGGGAACTTGAGGCAGAGATGCCTCATGGAGATGATGGCTTCGAGGTCCTCGAGGGCTGGCCGGCCGAGGATGATGTTGTGGGCGCAGTCAATGTTGACGACGACGAACTCCACCTCGAGCTGGGCTCTATGGAGCCCGTCGCCGAAGATCACCGGGAGGGTTATTACCCCCTCGGAATCAATAGTGTCGCTGGTGAAGCCGGCAAGAGGGGTCTTAATGGGCCGAAGGGACCCCCTCTCCAGATGCAGCTCTCTGAAGGTGCTGAGGTACATTACATTGACGGAGCTGCCCGTGTCAACGTAAGTTCGGTGAATGATGGTGTCGTTTATCTCTGTCCGAATCACCAAGGCATCCCTGTGAGGAGAAGAAGTAGGAGTTAGATCTGCGCTGGTGAAGGTGATGGGTTCCTCCCTCAACCGCTTTACCGGGGGCATATGAGTGACTTCCCCTACGTAAAGCGATTGAGCCCACTTCTTTCGATGGGTGGTGGAATCGCCCCCTGTGTTGCCACCGGTGATCATGAGGATGTGGCGTTTCTTCTCCTGGTTTCCGATCTCCCTCTTCTTGCCGAGGGGGATGGTGTTCGGATTTACCCAGGCATTTACCTTCGTATGGTGCCCTCGGGGAGGTCCCTGATGAGAAGGTCCCTCCTGCCGAGGGCTCTGGACAAACTGGGACAGGTGCCCTGCCTGTATTAATCTCTCGATGGCCGTCTTCAGCTGATGGCAGTCATCGGTCCTGTGCCCCTGGTGCCGATGGAAGCGACAGTAGGGGAACTGAGGGTTGATAGCGTGTACCTCCGGGGGTGCGCGAGAGTCGCGCTCAACGAGGCCCCTCTCCTCGGCAAAATCGAGGATGATGCTGACGGGGCGCGTCAATGGTGTCCGAGGGCGGTCCAGGAGAATGGGCTGGGCCCAAGTCTTAGGGTTGCTCTTATAACCTCCCCCGGGCTTGGCTTGGCCTTGCCGAGGGCGGTCATCGGAGGGCCCTGAAGCCTTGGGATGGTGAGGAGGAGCCCCTGGCCCTCGGTTATGTTTGTTGTCAGCCCTCGGGGGTTGCTGATCTGGATGCTGGTGATACTTCTCCACCTCCTCGGCCTCAGCATATCGGTCCCCCCGCTGCAAAGCCCTTATGTAATCGCGGGGGGGTTCAATGATGAGGCTCCTTGAAAAGTTGCCGGTGCGGAGGACGGTTTGTAGGAGGGCCAGGAGGGTCCCGTCATCAGCACCGTCGACCTTGTCGGCCTCCGTCCTCCAGCGCTCCAGGAAATCCCGAAGGGTCTCATCCTTCTTCTGGCGTATTGTTAGGAGGTGGGAGAAGTGCTTCCTTGTGCGACGCCTCCCGGCGAATTGTGTCAAGAATCGTTGGGCGAGTTCTTGCCATGAATCAATGCAGCCCTCGGGCAGCCTGTTAAACCATTCGTATGCCGGGCCCTCTAAGGTGGAGAGGAACCATCGACACAAATATTCGTCCGACGCCCCCACCATCATCATGCTGTTCTGGTACTTGCTGTAATGTTCCTGGGGGTCCGTTTTTCCGTTGTAGGGCTGTATGTGTTGCCCTCGGTTATTTTTCCGGGATCCGGGCCGCCAATACCCTTGGGGTAAATGGCGTCCGAGTCCGGAGCTGGATGACGGGTTCCCCGGAGCCCTCGGCCACCCTCTTCTGTAACTCCTCCTATTTGGCCATCATGGCCTCGTATTTGAGATCTGAATGAGGGATGGAGGTGGTGGCGTGAGCTTTGTTGGACTCCATCTCGTCAAGCCGGCGTTGGAGGGCCGCAATAATCTCGTCCCGGGGATCCTTCGGGAGGGTCTCCGCCCCCTGCGAACGAACCCGGGCCGAGTGGGCCTGGTTGATTTGGTGCCGAGCATCATCGGCATGAAGGGGTGCCTTGCCTTTGTCCCGAGGGGGACGCTCCTCGTCTGCCCTCGAAACAGATCCCCCGCTCTCCTGGGGCCTTTGGAATGCTTTCCCCCCGAGGCGGTCTTGGACCCCTCGGCGGTCTGGCCCTCCTCCGAGCCGGTTGAGGGCGGAAGTACGGGGTCTTTCCCTGTTGTCATTATGGCGGTCCCGGGACTGAACTTCCTAGGAGGACGTGTCTTGGGCCACCACCCCTTCGTCGTTTCTCACCCGAGGGGTGGGATTCCCAGAGAGGGAAGTATGATATTTTCCCCGATCTGAGGGTGAGCTGGAGCCAGGGTGCCGAAGGCACCCGGGTTCTGGGTGAGCGTCTGGATGAAGGCGGAGAGCGCCGATTGCACGTCGATGGTGAGAACCGGAGGGCTGACTTGGTCATCGCTCCGGTTTTTCTTCTTGGCCTCGATGCCGAAGCGGGCATCGGGGGCATTTTGTTGGATCTGAAGGCGTAGGTCGACAGCCGCCTGTTCCAGTCCAGCGATGACACCGCCCTCGGGAGCCCTGTGAGAGGCTTCGGGGGCGTTGACGTCGCCGAGGGCCAGGTTCTTGTCTTCTACGTTCTTTGAGTTGGCACGTGTTGTCCTCACCATTTTGATAGAGGGCTAGTGTTTTGTGTTTGGTCGAGGGGAGGGTTTCTTACTCGATTGTTCAACCTCTCAACGAGAGCACCAAATGATGGATAGTCTACCCGGGGGTATATATCCGAAGGGTTATTACGGGGAGTAACTTAGAGAGAAGTCAGAGCTTAATAAATAAAAGTAGAGAGAGAGTGTATTCAGTATGAATGCCGTTTTCAGCGTGGTTACAAATGGGGAAATGGGGTGCTATTTATAGTAGCAATAAATGCCGGGCAGGGACACGTGTCAAGCGCTCATTGGCCGAGGGGTCACCTCAACTGGTTGGCGCTGGCAGCCGCATGTGGCCGCATTTAATGCGGCTGTTGGACGGGACGTCTGTGCGGGGTACGGTGATCTGTACGCATGTGAGGCGGATATCTTGTCGAGTGAGATGCCTTCGGCTATAGAGCAGTAGCTGAGGGCTCTTCCACCCGATGGCACCCTGGTGCCGAGGGCTCACAGTGCCGAGGGCTACTGTTTTCGCCGTTTTCTCCCAGTTTCTTAATTTGCTTGAGAAACCCGTTTTGTGAGAATTTAGAGCCTTCGGCCAGGGGGCCGAAGGCACCCCTGGCGCGTAGTGCGGGCTGCTTGGTACTCTGGGCGCTGTGATTTGGGCCTGCTGGGCCTCCTGGGCCTGTTGGGCCTTCGCTGGAGTAGTAGGAGTCTGTGGGCCGGGGGTTCCCGGGCCATATACTCCATCATGAGTGTACATCCAATTTACATCATTCTAGGTTTCATGTTTCCAGCAGATTATGTAGAATAATTCTTTGATGATTCATCTCCGGAATAAGGACCAAAATATTACTTCCAGATTTTAAGTGGACAATAATATGAGTGATTTGTGTGTGGACAAAAATGTGACAACCCGTATTTTGCAACCCTATCCCCATCCGCGCATCTTCTTCTTCCGTAAATTTGCAAGGCTATCTCAAGCTTCTTCTTCCTCCATGTGCCTTCTCTGCTACATAGCAATCAATTCAATGACCAGACCTCTTCTCCGCCACCGCCGCTCTCTTGTTTCCGCCGCCGCAATTCTTATTCTTCTCATTTCTACTTCGCCTCTGCAATCTTCTCTGCCCTCAATCTTCCATGGCTGCACCTTCGATAGATCTGTCTTCCTCGATGCGGTGCCGCCGATGTTGGTGTCGGCTTCGTCACCCTTGATGGACAACCTCTCCAATTCGAGGTAGCGGGTGCTGGATCCATCATCCTCGATGCCGGAGACATTGATACGGATCATGACGGCGGAGATGTCACTACAGATATGTCACTGTGTCCGGTGATGGCGGATATGTCACTGTCGAGATTAGCTGCGAAAGTTTCACTACGAACATGTCACTATGCATTAGTCACATTTTTGTTCAAATATAAATGTGATAACTTTTTTGAAAATGAGCTTTAGTTTAGTAATATTAAGGGGAAAACCCCTTCATCTCTTAGCCAACTAATATAAATAGAGTGCTCAACCGAAATTTTGAAGTAATTTAGAGGTTTTATCTATATCTATCCCATAAATTTGTTTTCTTGTTTTGGATTATTGGATATTAGTTCAGTTTATTCGTGTTTTGGAGTTGGAAAGAGAATTAAATAACTACAGATCAATTCGATTTTTTACATTCAGTTTTGTAAAGCACTGCGTTACTGCTTATTGTATTTGTAGGTCGCCATATGGATCTTTTATCTAAAGCATACTCTGGTTCATTTGAGGAAGACGATGATGTCCATGTCGAAGCTGAACGCAACGCACTCAGATGGAATCCTCAGAAACGGGCCAAATTCGAACCATCTAATCGAGGGTTTAAGTCCGTGCCGGTGGTTCACCCGAATGACGCCTCAAACCCCCCATCGGAGAGCCCTCTACCCGGCAGGTACATCTCCAAGCGAGAGAGAAGCGCACTGGTTTCCGCTTCGAGGGATTCCAGCCCCAACCAGCCTCCCTCTCAATTTTCACCAGGTATTAGCCTGTTATCACTTTTTTGAGAATCTCATAAAAGAATATGACAAAAAGGGTAAGGAATTGATAAAGTTCATAAACTATCAACTATCAGGTCTCATCCAGCTACCAACCATCTAATAACGGAAAAAAATAGATTAATTTTATTCCATCAATACATTACTCGTATTACACATTTACCTTTGAGGTATCTAGTCTTTTCACATGTTTCAGCTATCATTTCATATCATTTTGCCATACACGTTTAGTAATCTCATCTCGCATTCCATGATCATCCACTCAACTTTCGTCGTCATCTTTATTCTTTAGTCTACAATTTTGTATAGTTGTTCCAAACATGCTTTTAATCATGAGGTATGGTTACTTCTTTTTCCCCAAGCTAATTGGCAAATGAAGAAAAGAACAAGATTTTCTTAATCCATCCAAATGGACATTATTTTGTTAATTCAAATGTCGTAAGTTCAAATCTGGCTTGTAATGTGAAGCTCAAATAATGAACCAAGTATGTGATTTCAACTAATAGGATGTTTACTTTGGATAAGAGTCTAAGAAGTGATATGGTTGGATTGATTAATTTAATAAGATTATCAATCCAAAATGGCTAGTTACTGAAAAAAGTGAAAAATGTCAAGCTTCTGGCAGTACTTATACAAATAACACTAACTTGTCCATTTAAAGATTTCTGCAGCAGGGCTTATCATGTTTGTACATTATTTGAAAAAAGTTGAGTTAGCAAATTCCATGATTCGAACATACCATTTGTAAAATGACAACAGTTTTAACTGAAACTGACAGGAGAATGTTTTGTACTATATGGTGCATTATGACTCAACTATGGATTCCTGACTCAATTTTCATTTAAACTACTCCGTATGTTATTTAAACACCCAGGATAACTCCTCTACGGAACTAACTGATATTGGCGACCGGTGTTATTTTAGTTAAATCATTTAAACTATGGCATTTTGCGTAATATTTTCAAGTAAATGCTAAATTTGTTAAAACTAAATGTTTGGGCTGGAAAATTAGTGCTCATCAAAGGGTAGTTTTATTTCCAAAAACTTGATATGTACACCCTACACTTTGATAACAGCTATTTTATGGAGGCCATTTCATAAAAATTCATAGGCTTTTTAAATTAAAAAAAGCATCACTTAAATTGTAAGTTTAAAAAAATAATATCACTTTAATTAGCAAAAGAATATTTGATCCAACTCATGATATTCAAAAGACATGAAAGATATACTTAATAAAGCTGTCTATATCAGAAAACCTGTTTATATGAGGCTGCATACTATTCTATGTGAAAGAATCAAATCTAATGTCTTTTACTTCTTGAAGATTGTTGGTGTCGATTATTTGGTTGTTATATTTTTCTCTATCAACCTTTTTCCGGTAGCCTAACTTGAAATGCGAATTCTTTCCAGTGATGGGACCTATTTCTGCTGTAGATCTTCCTCAAAATATTTTATCTGCATTGAAGCATCAATCTAACATAAATAAGCGCTCTGTCCAAATGCCTGAGAGACTTACAGTAGCTCTTGATGGACACTCAAGATCAGTTAATACTGTGCAGTGGTCAAGAAGTCATTGTAAGTATTCCATACATAATTAACTTTATGCAAACTTTCTCTCTAACTTTTCCCTTTAATGTCATCTTTGTTTGGTATGAAGTTTGTGTTAAAAAACTGTGGATTGCATATAAATGTAATGGATAACTTGGATAACACTATACGTGAACTGTTACGATCGATCTGTTGCTTTGTTCTGTGTATCATTTTCTAATTAGATAGAGTTGATTTTTGGTATCAATGGCCCAATGATTAGCTTAAAATGTGAAAGTTCAAAACTCCAAAAGAGAAACATTGGTGGTCTTTTTGCTTGATGGTCCAATTAGGTATGTCTTATGTGCTCATGTGCCATTTCAAACAAAGCGAAAGGTGGGAAGATGCTTTTCCAGGATTTGAAATGCGAGTTTATGGTCACTGTTATCTTTGAATGAATCCTATTGTCAAAATTAATTGAGTTATGGTTATAACCCCAACATATTCTGCACACATGGATCTCTCATTCATATCAATTCAAGGCCTGAATACAATACTATGTTAAATGCTAAACTAAGCAAAATGATAAAATGGAATTACACACTCGCTTTCAAAGAGAGAATAGTGCTTGAATTTCAAGCACTATTCTCTCTTTGAAAGCGAGTGTGTAATTCCATTTTATCATTTTGCTTAGTTTAGCATTTAACATAGTATTGTATTCAGGCTCTTGTATTTTTACTTACTAAGCTTATCAAGAATGATGATGTTTATTACACTATTTCCTGGTTTATGACTAAAGTGTTCAGCCTTCAGCTCACCTTCTTGCATCTGCTGGCATGGATCAAACTGTTTGCATATGGAGTGTTTGGAGTAAAGGTAATAAGAAAGTGCGCGTATTCAATCATCACACTGCTGCTGTAAAAGATGTGAAGTGGTCACATAATGGTCTCTCGGTGCTCTCATGTGGATATGACTGCTCTTCGAGGCTAACTGATGTTGAAAAAGGAGTTGAAACTCATATATTCAAGGAGGACCAAGTTGTAGGAGTGGTAAAATTTCATCCGTACAATTTCAACCTCTTCATGTCTGGTGGGTCTAGAGGTGGCCTTAAGTTGTGGGATGTTAGAACCGGAAAGGTTGTCCATCAATATAAGAGGAATCTTGGTCCAATACTTGATGTAGAATTCACAATTGATGCCAAGCAGATGATCTCTTCAAGTGATGTTTCTGGAAGCAATATCAGTGAAAACTCAATAATCATTTGGGATATTTCTCGGGAAATTCCCTTATCTAACCAGGTATTTATTAGGCAGTGTTACCTTCAGTCATTTATTGGTTCATATTGATATCATCATTAAGTACATTTATGCTATGTTTGGATCGCAGAAAATTGTTGGGAAAGGGGCAAAATGCTTAGGAAATCACTTTTTTTAATTGTTGTTTTTAGCTTAGGAAAATCAAATATATGAAAGCTTTTAATTTTTTGCATACATTTAGATTTCAATTCTCAAAGTATTTATATAATAGAAATAAATAAATAAAATGAGTTTGAGAAAATATCTACATTGATATTTGGAGTTTGAACCATTTCTTTTCCTCCCTAGCATTTCTAGGTTTCAAGTAGACCATTAGGATAATGGGAAACCAAGATCCATGAATGCTTTGAGTTACTGTTCAAATATTATAATCTTGATGCAAGTATGCAGCATCGTTTGTACTCTCCACATAATATAATATACTAATAATGCTAAGTTTCTCGGAGGCATTTCTTCCAGGTCTACAGTGAAGCCTATACTTGTCCCTCTATACGATGTCACCCTTCTGATGCCTACTTTATTGCACAATCAAATGGAAACTACATAGCAATCTTCTCTGCCTCCCCTCCCTTCAGACTTGATAAATACAAAAGGTATGAAAGCCATAGTGTGACCGGATTCCCCATCAAATGCAATTTCAACTTGGATGGGACTATCATTGTAAGTGGGTCCTCAGACGGACATATCTACTTTTACAATTCCAAATCAGGTCACCTGAACAAAAAGATCAAGGCATATGATGAAGCTTGCGTAGATGCCGTCTTCCATCCTGTGATGCCAAACGTTGTTGCTTCTTGCAGCTGGAATGGAGAAGTTTCTGTTTTTGATTGAGATGGTAAATTTGTTTTCAGATATTGCCATTTTGGTAAAAAGCTGAACTCTCCAGAAAGGCAAGTATTGGTCGTGTAAATTTATGTGATAAATGCCTGTTGTTGAGATGGAGATAGATCCTGACAGCAATGTTGCTGGAGCATGTAATCTGGACAAGCTAAAGCTATAGATGTCAAATTGGTTATACTTGTTAATTGTTATACGGAGTATATTTTATTGAATGTGGTTATACTTGTTATATAAAACTTGCAACTTGATTCGGGAAAGAAATGTGAAAAAACTAAAGAATAAACTGGCAAATAGACAACCTTTGCAAGTATAGACCAAAGACAGTAGCAAGGTTTCATAAATTAAGTCCGTATATACAGGGATTTCAAATAGGACTTGAACGTACTCATTTCCTCTCGCAATTAAAGCTTTCACTTTTAATAGTGTATATACTAGCTATCATAAAAATACGAGTATTGGGATTTGGGGGTGTTTGGAAAATGATGTTTCAGTAAAAAAAATAGTGATTTGACCTCTTTTAGCGTTTTCAATGAGTTAAAATGTTGTTTGGTAAAATAGTTGTTTTGGCGTAGCGTTTTTAGACGCAACTGTTGAAATGGAAATACTGCAAATAAGAGAGTTTTGAGTTTAACGTTTTGGTATATGGTGTTTTCCACTAATTGTTATGGCCAAACATTTAAATTACCAAACTTTTTATGTCAACCCGTCAACTTATTCTGTTAGTCAAACTCATTGATTGAATCCGCTATTGACAATTTGTTAACATAATCAACCAGTCGTTAACAGCTAACCGCTAAATGACAAACACACTCATTATATATAGTAGCCAAGTGTTGTTGATTTTCGATTCCCTCTACTTTGGTGTTCTGTGTTCATTAAATAAGGGGTTCTCCATATTCTATGCGCTGGACAGTTTCGCCGCCCTAGTCCTCTACGAGGAACCTCCCCAACATCTTTATCTCTTCCGCTGCTACATGCTCAGTGCAACATCTGAGCTACTACGATAGGTCTTCAGCGGCCATTTTTTCATCTAGTTAGGATTTTAGTTTCTCCGCCAATCTT
The DNA here is from genome assembly GCA_945859875.1 of Cuscuta europaea. Taxonomy (NCBI): domain Eukaryota; kingdom Viridiplantae; phylum Streptophyta; class Magnoliopsida; order Solanales; family Convolvulaceae; genus Cuscuta; species Cuscuta europaea. The sequence continues at coordinate 14,925,504 of CAMAPE010000004.1, forward strand.
TTTCGATTGGGCGGCTCTTTGGTTTGGGATTTACTCTTGCGACGAGTTTCTTGGTGCGAACAAGAAGTAGAGACAACAATAGCGAGAGGATGACATCATGAGTGAAAGTCATGGACGAAGGTTGAGGTTAAAGGTTGGAGCAAATCCGGATTCAAGGTAATTTGTGGCGAAAGTGGAGGTTTGACAGAGAATACGATGAATAAGAGGCAGAGTGAGGAAAAAGGTACAGTAATGCTGGCTCGACCCCCTCTTGAACCGCCGCCATGGAGTGCTGGAGAATTTAGGATTTGGAATAAAACGAGTGAACTCTGTTTTAATTCCTTTTTATTTTGTTTGTGTTTCTATTTCGAACTGCATGTTATTTTGGTTGTGTTTTTATTTCCGGTTGTAGTTCTTTTGATAGACAGAGTTTCGGTTCCGGTCATTTTAGGCTTAATTTTGCCCGTTTCAGGTTTAGCGAGTTATGTTGCTTTGAATGAGGTGGCTGACTCTAAGTCTATTCCTAGGGCTCATGATTGGATTTGTAAATCTGTCTGAAAGTTGTCTTATACAGGTTCTCATTTTTAATATAAAAGCCGCTATTTTACGATAAAAAAAGTTCTATAAATAAGGATTCTAATGGTTTGTATTTTGGAAACTTTTTCTTCTTTAACAATTACAGTTTCATTTGAGGATGTTGAGTATGAACTTAATTGCTAAACGGCTCTAGGGAGTACGGGTTTTACTTAATAAAGACTACTGAGAGAGGTGTTATTGGATCATATATTCATGCTACACTCTTGCTATCGAGAGTTACACAAATTTTGCTGTTTAGGACGTGTTCTTTTCTTTAGATTTAACAAGTTTTGTGTGAGACCACATCATATTTTAATAAATGGATCAATTAAAATTTAGTTGGATTGGAAGATGTGATATCTAATCAAATCAAGTTAGACTTGATGTCATACCTAAACAAAACAAACAAATTAAACTAAGAAAATAAGAAACCCCTACGTAATACATGACTGACCTGAAAATGTGTATTCATACGATATTGGTTGTGAACAAGATGTTGCTTATTTATCACAATTTCAATTCCATTACGCATCTTGCCTAAAAGAAATGTCATTTTGGTACAATGTTAGGTTCTTGTTGGCAATTTTAACCAATCATTGCGACTTGCGAGGCAAGAGTTAAATGAATTCCCCACACATTTAGTTCTATAATCTATAAAAATATTAACCGTAGTCCAGTATACTTGATCAATCGCAATTGTATAAGCAAGCACTAACAATCTTTCATAATAGTTAATACTAAAACCTAAGATTCCTCTTTTCACCATGTAGAATATCGAACATTCAAACTTATCAATCTTTGATTTATAAAAAGCAACAATCACCTTCCTCACGTTCGCATTTGATAATTTAACTGTTTGGCTATAAAACTATGTAGAAAATGTCATATTTCAAAACGCTGACCCAAAACTCTCATATTTGCAGTGTTGCCGTCCAAAGACACTATGGCCGAACAACTAAGTATTTACGAAACAACTTTTTTACTTATTGAAAACGTTAAAACGGATCAAACTGTCATTTTTTTTACTGAAAAGCCATTTTCCAAACACCCCCTTTATCTTCTTTTTCATACTTTTCACCACTCTTACTTTTTTTTACCTTATTCAATTCATCATCCCTACTACTGTTCCTTTAAATATTGATTCAAATCCTATTGTAGCAAATATTTCAATACATAGGGAGTATGAAAAAATGTATTACGTGAATGTTAGATAAATATAAGTTTCTCCCTTTTAGCTTATGTACTATTGATAAGGTATCTAAAATCTTCTAATTGTATCTTTGATACAAACACTTTTAAAAGCTTTTTAGAAATAAGTGATCTTTGTTAGAAGCTACACTCAGTAGGTTTTCATAAACCATTTGTTATCATTCATCATTAATTAGGGTATGTGTGACACAATTATCTAAAAAGATAATTTTATAAACGTTTTAATAACTATTACTACGTAGCTTTTAGTTTCTTAATAGGTTAAAAAATAAAGATTATAGTTGTCTGACACAAAACTGACTGACTTAATTGTACTTGATATAATAAATTGTTGTGATTAATTAATAATAAAAATTATACTACATATAATACAGCTTCTCGAGAAGATGTTGAGTAAACCAATAAATGAGTGAAGAATAAATCAAAGTGTCGACCAATCAATATCTTCCAGCAGTTGATAAAGAATAAGTTGATGTTTCATTCCCTAATACTCGTATTGTTATTGAATATATTTATAGGTGTCGTGCAGTTATTGGATATAGAAAGTGAATATATACTTGAAATTATAATACTCCATATCACATATTTTCTCCCTCTCATTTCCGTCTTATTTTATTTATCCTAATTTCCATCTTGAATTATCCGATGATAAGTATCACGATTTTTAGATAAAATGTTTAATTTATAATATTTCACTTTATTGTACTCAAATCTCAACAATAATTTTTATTATTCGATTATTTTATTAATAAGTGTGTCAACTAAAATAGAACATCACACATACTTGATACTCCTTTCGTCATTTGAAACTTTGCCAACTTTCCTTTTTTGAATGTTCCACTAACTTTGTCAATTTCCCTTTTAATTAAAGAATTTGTGGTTCCAGTTAATTCTATTTCTTCTGCACAAACCTCAATCACACAGTTTTTACTTTATTAATTCCCGTGGCGATAAAACTTTGCAAAATTAGAAGGGACGGAAGGAATATCTTACCATCTTTATAGAGTATATGAAACGAGGTAGTAGTTGAAACGCGTAGCTCTCATCCTACCATCATTTTTATCTTTATTTATACTCCGTCCGTCCACAGTAGTAACTCCACCTAACCACCCCCAATTCCGTAAAAAATGCAGGCCATTTAAAAAAGATTTCATCTTTTTCATCGGAGAAACAAGAAACTTCGATTCCTTATACATCATACAACTAGAGATGGATCCATCAAGAACAAAGACAGAGATTCTGGATCCAACGCTACACGCAGTGGGATTCGAGATAGGGGAGATAACGCCGCACAAGGTGACCGGCCGGCTTCCGGTGACGGCGAAGTGCTGCCAGCCGTTCAAGGTGTTGCACGGAGGAGTATCGGCATTGATAGCGGAGGCTCTGGCCAGCATGGGCGCCCACATGGCGTCGGGGTTCAGGAGAGTCGCCGGAGTCCAGCTCAGCATCAACCATCTGAAGAGTGCACAAATGGGGGACCTCGTCTTCGCCGAGGCAACGCCGGTCAACGTCGGAAAAACCCTTCAGGTCTGGGAAGTGAGGCTTTGGAAGGCGGATGAAGAAGAAGAAGTGGAAGAAGATAAAGGAAGAGTTATGATATCTTCTTCAAGGGTCACTCTGTTGGTAATGTCTGTTCCTCAACCTGCCGCCATAGATGCTGCCCAGAATCTCAAGAAGTTCGCAAAATTGTAACTCCTTAGTCCTTTGTTCTACATAGTCTTCTTCATCAAGTCTAGTTTATTCACACCAAATTTCAGCTAAAATTTCAATCGAGAAGTGAGTCAAATGATTTTTTGAAATATAATGTGTTGCCTAACTACGCAGTTATCTTCAAAAATTCATTTGACTGCCTTCCCGATTGAATGTTTAGTCGAAATTTGGTATGAGTAAACTAGACTTAACGAAGAAGATTCTCAAAAGTTTCATCAAATTATTTCACTGTAAACCGCTTCAAATGGCGACAGACGGAAAGAGCCTCCTATAAAAGGGCTTATTTGCACTTTTTATAAAAGTTCGAAAGCTTATTTGATAGTTCTCTTGGTTACATCAATCTTGAAATGAACTAATTGGAATCAGTGAATCACTTGTTTCAAAAGCGACGTAAAGTAGGGCTTATGAAAGCTCCTACTTGTTATGCTTACAATCCAATGCGGGTTATCAAATGTTATGAATTAATAACAGTAGAATTGAAGAATTTTTCTGATTGTAAGAATGATAGTACGAAGAACGCAGAGCTTTTGGATGCGGAAGAAGAAAAGTGAGAAGATGAATCGTTAACCCTACTTATTACACTGTTCAGAATATATATAATACATGCTAAAGAGAACTAAGGCCCAATATAGGAAATAAAGGCCCAAAATTCTAAAGAATGAAAAACAGCTCAATGGTTTATTCTTGATACGCTCCCTCAAGAGGAGCATAGATGTCCATCATGTTCATCTTGACTGCAAATTCATTGAAAAGAGGATTTCCAAGTGCTTTAGTGTAGATATCTGCAAGTTGAAAATTATTCTTAATATGAGTCAAAGATATTAAACCAGAATTATTTTTTTCTCTAATTAAATGACAATCTAATTCTATATGTTTTGTTCTTTGATGTTGGACAGGATTATGGGCTAAATGAAAAGTTGATTTATTGTCAGTATGAATAGTAATGGGTAAAGCAAACTGAATATGTAAATCACAAAGAATATAGTATAACCACTGAGCTTCACAAACTGCATTGACAGCAACTCTATACTCAGCTTCAGTAGAAGATCTGCTTACAACTTGTTTTTTAGATTTCCAAGAAATTAAAGAGTTACCAAGATAAAAAGCATAACCAGAAACACTTCTTCTAGTGTCTATACAAGAAGCCCAGTCAGAATCAGTATAACCTTGAATACAAAAATCAGAAATAGATGAATAAAAGAGACCTTTACCTGGAGAGTTCTTAAGATATCTTAGAATCCTATGAGCTGCACTCATATAAATGTCAGTTGGAGAAGAAAGAAATTGACTAAGAACTTGAACACTATAAGCAATATCAGGTCTAGTAACAGTTAAGTATAATAATTTGCCAATTAATGTTCTATAAGGTTTAGGATCATTCAAAACACCTTCCTTTTTAGAAAATTTTAATTTTGGATCCATTGGAGTAGTATAAGGTTTAGACTGTAAATAACCATATTCATTAAGAATATCAAGAGTATATTTTCTCTGACAAAGATTTAGACCTTTATCAGATCTGGCCACTTCAATACCTAGGATATATTTTAGTTCACCTATATCTTTAATAGTAAATTTTTTATTTAAAAAGGTTTTTACTGCGTTAATTTCATCCATGTTATTTCCAGCAAGAATTATATCATCTACATATATGAGAAGAGCAGTAAAAGAATTGTTATTAGATTTAGTAAATAATGAAAAATCAGCTTTAGATTGTGTGTAGCCAAAGGATTTTAGAGAATCAGAAAGCTTACAGAACCATTGTCTAGAAGCCTGCTTAAGACCATAAAGGCTTTTAGTGAGTTTACAGACCCTGTTATCAGTAACAACTAAATATCCTGGAGGAGGCTGCATAAAAATATTTTTATTTAAATCACCATGTAAAAAGGCATTGTTTACATCCAATTGATGTAAGAACCAGTTTTTAGCACTAGCAATAGCTAAAATAATTCTAACATTAGTAATTTTGACAACAGGAGAGAAAGTATCAAAATAATCAAAACCTTCTTCTTGAGTATAACCTTTAACAACTAATCTTGCTTTATATCTTTCTAAAGAACCATCAGGTTTTAGTTTAGTTTAAAAACCCATTTACAGCCTATTATATTTTGATTTGAAGGTGGAGTAACTAAAATCCAAGTTTTATTCTTTTCAAGAGCTTGAATTTCTGTTAACATGGCATTTTGCCATTCAGGAAATTTGACAGCTTGTTTGTATGTTTTGGGTTCAGTAATTTTAGAGAGAGCAGCAATAAAGCAAGAATGAGAAGTACTTAATCTATTATAGGTTATATAATTTTGAATAGGATATCTAGCTAAATTACAAGAAGAAGAGGATGGGGAAGTACATGCAGTGATAGAATTAGGTAAATCATAAGTGTAATCTTGAAGATGAATGGGTAAAGATCTTACCCTTGTTGATTTTCTGTGAGATTGATCTTCTAGAATAGAAGGATTAGTCTGTAAAGACTAGAATCATTGAAATTGGTAGAATCATGAGAATTGTTAAGATTAATTTCCTCATTAATTTGATTTTGTAAGTAATCTGTAGAAACATTTGAATGTATATTGTAGTTATATGAAGAGAGATCATTAGTTTCAAAAAATGTGTTATCAGAATGAGTAGAGTTAGACAAATCAGAATTGTTTTTATGAGGAAAAATCATTTCATAAAATGTAACATTTCTGGATATAAGAAATTTATGATTGGCAATATCATATAGTTTATAACCTTTAGAACCTAAAGGATAACCAACAAAAACACATTTGACAGCTCTTTTATCAAACTTTGATCTATCAGCAGTTAAAGTAGAAACATACACAAGAGATCCAAAAACTCTTAAATGAGAATAATCAGGAACTTTATTATATAACAATTCATAAGGAGATTTATTATTAAGAATAGCAGTAGGTAATCTGTTTATGATATGAACATCAGCGAGAATACACTCAGACCAAAAAATAAGAGGCAAACAAGATTAAAATAAAAGAGATAGCAACTTGAAGAATGTGTTGATGTTTCCTTTCAACTCTAGCATTTTGTTGAGGAGTTTCAACACATGAAAGTTGATGAATAATGCCATGAGTATTATAAAAATTTGGAAATATAAATTCAGTACCATTATCAGTTCTAATAATTTTAATTTTAGTATGAAACTGAGTATTAATGAGATTGTAAAAATTCATCATATGAAATTTAACTTCAGATTTGGTTTTCATCATAAAAACCCAAGTACATCTAGTATGATCATCAACAATGGTTAAATAATATCTGAAACCAGAATAAGATTGAACCCTAAAAGGACCCCATACATCCATATGAACAAGATCAAAAGCATAGGAAGCATAAGAAGTACTATCAGGAAAGGGTAAACGTTTTTGTTTAGCAAAATGACATATATCACAAAGAATGTTTTTATTCATATGAGGATGAGAAGTACAATCAACAATAGATTTTAGTTTGTTGAAAGGCAGATGGCCTAGTCTATAGTGCCAAACATCATTTTTATTGTCTAAAGACTGAATATTAGTAGAGTTGACAAGAGACAGTTTATTGGAAAGAAAAGGTTTAGAAGTATTGTAGATATAAAGTCCACTTTGAAGATCAGCATAGCCAATCATTTTGTTGGTGAGCAGATTCTGCAAAGTATCATGATTAGAAGTAAACTGAACATAAATATTCTCATGTGAAACAAGACTAGATATAGATATAAGATTAAAATTAAACTGACGAACATATAATACATTGTGAAGAGTAAAATCATTATTGATTTTGATATCACCTATATGAGTAGCATTAATGAAAGAACCAGTAGGTAATTGAATATTAATAGATATATGTTTAGGTGAAGAAGTATATAAACTGAAATTGTGAGTCATGTGATGAGAAGCACCAGTGTCAAGAATCCAAGTAGAAGATTTAGCAGTAGATAAGAAAGCAGAATGATTACCTAGAAACAAAGAAGCATCAGGTGAGTGATCATGTGGTGAGACATCCATAACAACATTAGCAGAAGCAGATTTATGGCATGTTCAGGATTGACCTTCTGGAAGCTTGTGAAGGGGCCAATATCTAGAACTTCCCACATCTCATCATGCAGGGCACAGAGATGTGCTTTCATCCGGATCCTCCAGTCATCAAACTTAAGATCTGAAAACATAAGATTCTTGGACAAGGAGTGATCCATTATATCAGATAGAAATGAGGTAAAACAGAAAAACAAGTGGATCTTTGTTCAACAAATAACCTAAGAGATTATTAGAACAAGGAGGCTCTGATACCACTTGTTGGTCCCGGTTATACTGGATACAGTCTAGAGGGGGGGGGGGTGAATAGACTGTATTGGTTTTTAGCTTTTTAAACTAAGTACCAGATTTACAGAATAGCCTGTTCTGTTGAAAGAACAGACTGGCAGCGGATGGGGTTCTGGTAGGGAGTTCTGTTAGCCTCAGAGAAGCAATAGGCAGAAGCCCTTCTGTTAACTCGTAGAACAAGTTCTGTTGAACACAGATACCAAGTCCAAGGAGTTATACAGTTCTAACTAAGTGCAAGTATTAAAAGCAGTAAGTAAACGACACCAGGGATTTTTATAGTGGTTCAAGGAACAACTCGTTCCTCTAATCCACTGTTCCACTAAGCTGTAAAAACTGCCGTTTACAAAGCCTTAGTCCTAGTACTTAAGAAGCACTCCACGTCTTCTTCAAGCCTAGATGTGTCCTGGGATGCACTGCCTGGCTTCCTTTAACACTGGTCCTTTCACTGAGTTTCCTTGAAGTATCACCACTTCACTACTCCAGTTATTTGGACGTCCTTCTTGTAGCAAGAAGAGTTTCTGTTGAAACTGGGGTTCCTCCAACTAGCTTCGTTACAAAAGATTTGTATGTGATGAGCTTGAAGAGTTGAAGAACACTTGGAACTTTGCTTGAGTTGGAAAGAGTATTTTTCCAACTTCTGCCTTCTCTTGTAGAGGATAATAAGTTTGAATCTCAAGGAGGCTTTTTGCTTTTCAGAGTTTGAATATCTTGCTTGTGGTTAGCAAAGTTGTAGCAAAGTTATATCCAAAGTTGTCCGGTTGTTCTTCGTAGTGTATCTTTTATACTGAGGTTGTCTTCCCGTTGGAGGAGTAGGAGGACAACTGCATTTAATGCGCGATCAGTTGACTTGACTAGTAGAGCCCGATAAAGTTGGCGGGTTACTATTTTGGGATAAAGTATTCCTGACATTGCGGCCAATCATCTGCAATTACTCTACGTAGCATGGGGTGCATTAAATGAGCATTTAATGCATGCACTGTAGCTTTTCCGTTTCATACTCCTAGCCGTTGAAGGAATCTTTTAGTTGACTTCCCGGTTCTTTGAAAATCTTCTAAGTGTCAGACCTTCTGGTGTCTTTGTCTGAGAGTAGAACAGAGGAGGTCTGGAGCACTTCTGTTGGGAGTATCCAACAGAGACCCAGAAGGGTTTCTGTCAGAGTCAAGACTAACAGAGATCCTGAGGGCTTCTGTTCTGGAGCAGAGAACCAAAGGTCCTCTGTTTCAATAATGCCTTAAGAGGCACTTCTGCTCTTGAAGTCCTTCTGTTCTTGAAGCCCTTCTGCTCTTGAAGGTCTTCTGTCAAGTCGAATACATCTAAGAACTTTACAAAGGAAAATTCTAATACATAATTTCTAAAGGGGTACTCTAAGATCCTAATTAATCTAGCATCATCAAAATCTAATTACAATTATTCTTTACAGTGCTCGTGGAGTTTAAGGACGTGATATCGTCCGAGTTGCCGAAGAGACTAACGCCCAAGAGAGACGTAGACCACAAGATCGAGTTGATCCCCGGGTCTACACCACCAGCGGGCGTGCCATATAGGATGGCACCGCCCGAGTTAGAAGAAATAAAGAGGCAGTTGAAGGATTTGTTGGATGCGGGATACATCCAACCATCCAAGGCACCCTATGGCGCACCCGTGTTGTTCTAAAAGAAGCATGATGGGTCATTGCGTATGTGCATCGATTATAGGGCGCTAAACAAGATTACGGTGAAGAACAAGTATCCGATTCCACTCATTGCGGACTTGTTCGATCAGCTTGGAGGAGCAAAGTGGTTCTCAAAGTTGGAATTGAGGTCGGGCTACTATCAAGTAAGGATTGACAAAGGAGATGAGCCGAAGACCACGTGTGTGACAAGGTATGGTTCCTTCCAATTTCTTGTGATGCCATTCGGACTCACGAATGCACCTGCAACCTTTTGCACCCTCATGAATCGGGTATTTGAGCCGTTCTTGGACAAGTTCGTGGTAGTTTACTTAGATGACATAGTCATCTATAGTAAGACTTTGGAGGAGCACATTGATCACCTAAGGCAAGTGTTCCAGAAGTTGAGCGAGAATGAGCTCTACGTGAAGAAGGAGAAATGTGCATTCGCTCAAAAGGAGGTGACGTTCCTTGGGCACATTGTTGGAGGGGGCAAGATCCGGATGGATAAGGCGAAAATCGAGGAAATATATGGATGGGAGCCGGCCAAGAAGTTGACCGAGTTACGATCCTTTCTTGGACTTGCAAACTATTACCGACGGTTCATTCAAGGCTATTCTTCTATAGCATTTCCGCTCACGGATCTATTGAAAAAGAAGGTAGCATGGAAGTGGGACGAGAGGTGCCAACATGCATTTGAGGAGTTGAAGAGAATTGTGAGCGAGGAGCCTGTCCTAGCACTCCCCGATCACACAAAGCCGTACGAAGTCCAGACCGATGCCTCGGACTTTGCTCTAGGAGGAGTATTGATGCAAGAAGGGCATCCCATTGCCTATGAGAGCCGCAAGCTGAATGATATTGAGCGCCGCTATACGGTCCAAGAGAAAGAAATGACAGTCGTGGTGCATTGCTTGAGGACATGGAGGCACTATTTGTTGGGGTCCAAGTTCGTGGTGAAGACGGACAACGTGGCGACGAGTTATTTCCTCAATCAAAAGAAGTTGACGCCAAAGCAAGCAAGGTGGCAAGACTTCCTTGCAGAGTTTGACTTTGTGATGGAGTATAAGTCGGGGAAGACAAACAATGTGGCCGACGCATTGAGTAGGAAAGCCGAGCTAGCTGCCATCACAAGCCCGAGTTTCCCTTTGGTGGATCGAGTCAAGGAGGGACTGGAGCATGACCCAAAGGCCAAGAGTTTGATGGAGTTGGCAAGTCGAGGGAAGACACGCCAGTTTTGGCTTAGAGAGGGGTTGCTCATAACCAAGGGAGATCGGATCTACGTGCCGAAGTGGCAAGGGTTGAGGAAGGAGATCATTTATGAGTGCCACGATTTGAGATGGGCTGGACATCCCGGAATTAGACGCACGATGGCACTAATAGAATGTGCATACTATTGGCCCCAAATGAAGGAAGAAGTAGAGTTGTACGTTAATACTTGTCTTGTCTGCCAACAAGACAAGGTGGATCAACAACAGTCAGCGGGGTTGCTGGAGCCGTTGCCCACACCGGAGAAGCCGTGGGAGAGCATATCTATGGACTTCATCACATGTTTGCCTAAGTCCAAGGGGTGTGGGAACATTATGGTCGTGGTGGATCGGTTTAGTAAGTATGGAGTGTTCATTCCTGTCCCTACAAAGTTCACCGCCGAAGATGCCGCACGCTTATTCTTCAAGCATGTGGTAAAGTATTGGGGCATACCGAAGACCATCGTAAGCGACCGAGATACCCTTTTTATCGGGAAGTTTTGGATGGAGCTGTTCAAAATAATGGGGTCCGAGCTTAACTTCTCTACGAGCTTTCACCCCCAAACCGACGACCAAACCGAGAGGGTTAATGCTTTGTTGGAGTTGTATCTAAGGCATTACGTGCGTGCGAACCAGCGAGATTGGGCAAAGTTGCTCGACATAGCCCAATTCTCATACAATTTGCAAAGGAGTGAGTCGACGGGGGTAAGTCCGTTCGAGATTGCCATGGGGCAGCAGCCGGCTACTCCGCACTCTTTGGCCGTGAGATATCGAGGTCCGAGTCCATCCGCGTTCAAGTTTGCCAAGGGATGGCATGAGAAGGCCGACATGGAGAGGGCATACTTAGCTAAGGCTTCGAAGAAGATGAAGAAGTGGGCTGATGCTAAGAGGAGAGACTTGGAGTTTGAGGAAGGAGACTTGGTGCTAGTGAAGCTCCTTTCCCACCAGAAGCATACGTTTGCCAAGCTGCACAAGGGGCTGGTGCGGCGATATGAGGGTCCGTTTCCCATAGAGAAGCGGGTTGGTAAGCTTGCTTATCGCTTGACCTTACCCTCACACTTGGAGATTTATTTGGTGTTTCACGTGAGCTTGCTTAAGCCCTACAAGGAAGACAAGGAGGATCCGAGTAGGGGCATTTCGAGGAGAGCACCGACAACTATAACGAAGGTTCCCGAGCGCGAGGTTGGAGAGATATTGGCTCATAGAGTCATACAAAGGAGAGGCGCACACCCGAGCTACATGGAGTACTTCATCAAGTGGAAGGATGCTCCAGACAGCGAGGCAAGTTGGGAACACGAGTTAACCTTATGGAACTACAAGGATTTAATAGAGGCTTACAAGGCGACCACGACGAGGACGTCGTGAGATTGAGTGGGGGAGAATGTCACGACTCTCCTGAATGCCGCAACATACAGAGTAATACGCCGCGGCGTGGAACATAAGTAGGCCGCGACATAATACGGACAGAGTACCAGCTGGAGTCTAGAGATGCCTAAGAGAGAGGGGGAGAATCCTGAAGGCTAAAAGAACATTCTAGACTCATGTAGATAAGTGTACACTTGTATAGAATAGAGTAGAATACTCTAGAATATCATTGAGTTGTATAGAATACTCTAGAATTGAATTGTAGCCGTTAGATCAAGTAGATCTAAGCCGTCCATTGAGGAGGAGGACAAGTATAAATACCCCTCATGACTGGCTCATTTGTATCATCGAAAGCTTGAGAGCAATAAAGCATTGGTACGAGTTTCTCCACAATCGGTGTCCTAGTTTCCGCAAGAGTTAGGCTGACTAGCATAGTTCGAGTGAGTGTTGCTAGTGCCGCACGGGTTCGAGAATAAGTCCGTGACACTACCCGGGGGTCAAGTCCTAGGCCCAGACCCGGTCTCAGGCAACCGGACCGGACCAGTCCCGCACAGTGGTGGGCCGGGCAGGTTCCTGGGCCGGGCAGACCGGAACCGGTCCATCCCTGAGTAAGAATTGAAAGACCTCAAAGTTGCGAATTTCCGGAAGTTCTACATCTTCCTTTAGGATATTTTCCCAGAACTTTTATTTCTTCTATAAGTTGTGATATTATTAATAATACGTAATACATGATCTTATTGATTATATGTAAGACGTGATCATATATCTCGTGATGATACATCGATTAAAAAGATTAGAAATATTGTGTTTAAAAAAATTATGGGTTGTACATTATGTAAAATATAGAATGTGTTCCTATACCTCTTGAATTATGGTGTAACTTTAAAGTTACTTACTACCCCCGTCCGATTTTATGTGTCTTATTTGACTTTGGCACAATTATTAATAAAGTGGTTGAAAATGTAAAAGTCGTGGTTGAGATTTGAGTATAATAAAGTGAAATATTGTGAACCACATATTTATTTCCAAAAAAAGAATTTTGACACTTATTTTGGGACAACCCAAAAAGGAACGTAAGGCAGGTAAAATGGGCTGGAGAGAGTATTTAATTTTGCTATAAATAAGGATTTCTTGAAATCGTAAATAGGAAATTCATAAATATAGTTAGGAATCTTAAATTTCCTATTAAGATTCCTAACTATATTTATAAAATTTCTATTTCCGATTTCTCTATTCCTGTGATAAATAATAATACTCCATGACTTAAAAATGCTTTGTAATAAACATTTATAATAGGTGCGTATTACGTGTGAAATAATAATCTTACCCTAAAATGGCTTCACTTTGCTTTTTGTATACTCCCTCCGTTCCTAAATAAACTTCCAACTTTCCTTTTTCGTTCGTTCCAATTAAAACTTCCATTTTCCCTTTTTAGTAAAGAATTTGTGGTTCACAACATTTCTTACACATTTCTCTCTCCTCTGCACAACTCTCCACCACACAATACCCACTATCTTAAACTCTGTGCCAAACCTATTTGGAAGTTTTAATAGGAACGGAGGTAGTATTTGTTTTTAGTCATTTACCACAAAGTAAGAGCAATCTCAAATAGTTTTAAGTCAATCACTCAAACATCATAAATCATCCGAGACTAGTGATACGACCGTAATGGATGGAGTATCATAGTACTATCTATTACTTTTCACATTACCATCACTAAATAATTGTGTTGTTATTATGTGATTATTATATATACTAAATAATTTAGGGAGATTGAGGTGGCATGGCTGGTTGGGCGTGTCATGAAGAAGTCGGCCAGTTATGGCTGGGCACCGTTGTGAAAGTGCATGTGCATATGATATTTGGGGCAAGTAGGGCCAACACATTTGATATGTTGACACTCAAAAGGTAAAGATCCAAAAGGGAATAATGGGAGTCCCATGGGATGATGATGACCACTCCCACCCCAACCCCAACCCCAGTCATTGTCGTTGTCGCCGCTCCCCGTTTGTCCTTCAATTCCTCCCCCACCACCACCTCCTCCGCCTGAGCCAGAACCATAATTTGGAATGTTTCCCTCTCCAACACCACCGATACCACTTCCACCTCCGCCTCCACCGCCTCCACCTGAACCATAATCCGGAATATCACCACCGCCTATACCATGACCATAACTAGGACCGCTTCCACCTCCACCCCCGCCTCCACCAATACCAGGACCATAATCGGGGCCTCCTCCGCCCCCTCCACCCCCTCCACCTATACCAGGACCATAAGTGGGGAGACCTCCGTCACTCCCACCTCCAACGCCTCCCCCTCCACCACCGCCTCCTCCACTAACACCTGGACCATATGTAGGGCTACTACCTCCTCCTCCGCCACCACCCCAACCCCAACCGCCTGAACTAGGAGCACCACCAACACCAGGGTTAGTAGGGCCACCACCTCCTCCACCACCACCACCCCAACCCCAACTACCTGAAGTAGGAGCACCACCTAAACTAGGGTTTGTAGGTCCTCCGCCACCTCCTCCTCCACCGCCACCCCAACTACCAGAACTAGGAGCACCACCAATACTAGGGGTAGCAGGGCCACCTCCTCCGCCTCCTCCCCCGCCCCAACCTCCAAGGGTATGGGCCGTGTGAAGTTCTTCATCTCCGTGGATGTCACTTTCCTTTGATTTACCATGAGCGTGTTTCAAAGAGTGGTGGTCATGATGAATAGTTGATTTTGATCTTTCAACCAATTCTCTTGCTTTTGGATGGGGATTAACTTTATGAGTAGAGCAGCTTATTGCTAAGCTTAGCAGAGTCATAACAACTATGCAACACACTCTTAACGCTGCCATTTTTGTATAAACAATATCTCACTAATACCATTGGTTATTGGAGTGATACAATTACATTTACAAGCTTCTTTATTTATTTATATATATTATATAGGTATAGAATTAGGAGTAATCATGCTCTTAGCAACAATTGGGATGGTTAGATCAAATGAGCCGAAAGGGGTTAGAAATGCATTTTATCTTCCTATGTTATTGCGACATGAAATTTGTGTGAGCACAATATTACGTCTTTTTGTGTCTTACTATAATGGAATTGAATCTCTAAAGCCCCACTGAAGTTTATACGATCATCTACAATTAGCCATTACTTGCATTTTAGGAAATTTAAGCCTATTTTCTGAATACATAAATTTAATTTTTAAGGAAATCACCGTATATTGGAGTGATAGGCTAAAACATATTCCGTATAAATAGTACTCCTTCCGTCCCATAAAATAATTCCTACATAGACTTGGATCGGAGTTTAAGGAAGTATGAATAAAGTGGAAACGTATTGTGATTGTCGAGTAAGAAAAATGTAAACGATTGGTAGCAACAAAAACTTTTGAAAAAGAGAAATGATAATTATTTTTGGGACATCCCAAAAAAGGAAAGTGAGAACTATTTTATGGAAATGAGAGATGATGAAATAACTGACTTATTTAAGACTAACATATAAAAATGTGACATATACTAAATGGCTATAATTGTAGCTCTTAGTGATTGTGACTATGTTCAATTTTTCAACATAGTGATCATAACATTATAATTAATCTTCGTAATTTTAGTCACATAACCCGTATTTGTTTATAGGTTTTGTTTATAATTTTATATCAATACGTACGTAGTACTCCGTGTTATTTTAGAAAAAACTCAAATACCTAAATAGCTAGCATTATATTCGTAACAATAAAAAAACAGTTTCTATATTCATTATAAATGGTTACTGTATTAGGATGACTTTTTTTGTTGAAGGAAGGGAGTAATAGACTTTGTGATCAGAGGGATCCTCTTTTGGAGGCTCTCCGTGCTTCTTCTTCACTCTAGAGAATAGCTAGTTAGAATAGTTCAACCTCCATTAATGGCGCTCCAAGAGATGTACTATGTAATAGTGAGGAGAGTCAAATGAGAAAAAGAGAGCTTGGACATTAGCCTAAAAAGTCTCGTTGTTTTCTCACTTCCCGGGTTTTTACGTAAAAACAGAGCATTTCATATACTCCCTCCGTCCTAGTTTACTTAGCCAAACATGACTTTTTAAGTCAACGACGTCTAACTTTGATCGATTATATGTTTATGTAGAGAAAATATTGATTATATGAAAATGATATGAAAATGTTCTTTGTTAAAAACATTATCTGATGGAGTATATGGGTCTGAGTCCCAGGACCCACATACTCAGAAGAACAGAGCGCAAGACATCAGAGTGGCGCCCTCGTCGGCCATGGCGCCCCCGTCGGCCGAGAAGGTGCCAACCCAGATTACGGTCCTGAGCCTAAGGGACTCGGGTGCCCTCGTCGGCCGCGCCCTCGTCGGCCGTGCCCTCGTCGGCCGCGCCCTCGTCGGCCACGAAGACCTCCCAGAATCGGATCCTATACTTACTCATTTGTACAGCCCATTAGAGGCTTTGTATTCGGCCCAGTAGCGGTCCAGTTGTAAATGGGTCTCCCAAGCCCAAGGCTTGGGAGCCCAACCCTAATTTTCTCTATAAATACTCCCCTTGGGAGTAGTTATAGGGGTTACAAAATCATTCTATTGAAGCATACTATTGCACTTCTCTCTCTAGCTCTCACTTCTCTCTAGAATTAAGGAGATATACTCTATCATTATCATAAAAGTATAAAATTATTAAATTTTGCATAAATACGGGGATTGCCTCGTGAAGTGCCTCGTGAAAAAACGGGGATTGCCTCGTGAAGTGCCTGATCTCAACTGGGAAATGCCCCCGATATTAACTCCCATAAACAGGGACGGATCCAGAATTTCGAGTCAAGGGGGGCAAATTTTTTTTCGTTAGTGTAGTGGGTGAATTTTTTTTCGCTAGTGTAATCGGGTGAATTTTTTTTTCGCTAGTGCAGTGGGGCGATTTTTTTCCCGCTAGTTTAGAAAGGCTTTGCGGTAATTTTTATTAAAAAAGAATTCATAAGTACATACATGATGATATTTAAATACTCCCTCCATCTCAGAAACAATTTCTCACTTTCCTTTTCGGACAGTCCCGAAACTAACTTCACACTTCTTTCAAGTTCCTTATTTGGAAAATTCTCTACATTCAAAAAGTGCCAAACAGTACCAAACAGTGCCAAACAGTGTCGAAACAGTTTCCATACAGTAAAATTTATCACCCAGTATGTTTATTTCCTTAATATGTGTGAAAACGAAGTTTGAAGTTGTTTACGGGATGGAGGGAGTATATTACACTCTAAGTTTAGACAATGAACAAATAACTTTGATTTTATAATTGTAGGTGCTTTAGAAAAAAGTATTGATAAATTAAAGCGTAAGAAATAGCAAATCAAACGAAAATTATTTGAAAATAACAAAGGATATTTTTAGAATAATATTATTGAATTGCAAATTTTGAATTGCAAGTTTTGCTAATATTACAAAAGTATAGTATGTACGTAGTATGAGATTATTATTTTTAGAATAATATTATATCGTTGATTCTTAGATTGATGTTTTCTCTATCTTTCCTCTCTTTTTTCTTTTATCGTTTATCTTCTTTATCTTTTTATATTCTTATGTTATTTTTTATCCTCTAGCTTTTTTATGCTCTTTTATTTTTTATCTTTTATCTTGTTAGTCCCAAAATTCTAACAATCATACAATCATAACAGTGATAAAGAAGCAGATAGGAAGAAATCGACAAGATTGAACGTGAATCTGATATACCGTATGAATACTGTCCGCTGCTCTCCCTGGAGAAGGAGAGCAGCGGCAACCCTACTCTTTCTATCTTTACGCCTCTGCGTCTCTAAGCCTCTTTCAATTAGTTAGGTTCCCGTAAGTTAGCCTCCTTTTATAGGAGAAGTTGGCTAACTTACGGGTTACAAGGAAGCCCACGGGCTGATATACATTTGTGGCCCGTATTACACGTTTAATTAATAACTACACAAATACAAAGATAACTAACTAGATTGAACACCATAAAATATTCCCAACAATCTCCCCCTTGGTGATCAATCGTGTTGAATTAGCATTGCAGCGCCGATATCTTTGTCTTTGTTGTTATTGAGCTTCCTTTGTCTTTGAACTTGACTTCTGAGGAAGGCTATATGAAGAAATCCTTGCAATCTCCCCTTTGATGTCTTCTTGAAAATTTGATCTTTGATGCCGGGGGTTGAGGGACCTTCTGTATCTTGCATGTAGTCCTTGCCTTCCAGAAGTTGCTCTTGATCAGCTTGGATGAAGTCCGGTGACGCCTCTAGAATGAATATTCTTTGTGGAATAGGAGACGTCCATGGAATTCATCTTCAGGACACGAGTATTTGACCTCTGTCTCCTCCACAATGTAGTCTTTTTGACTATTTAGAATGAATGCATTTGAGGAGAACTTGTCGGTGGCACAGCGGAACATAATGATGGTTGATTTGTGAGTGTAGCTGACCATTTGATTTGAGTTGCGGAGATAGTAGAGAGGGTGTTGAATTTTGTGATGGAGGAGTGAGGTGTCCCAGAATGATTTGTTCAGTGTTAACAACACATGGACCACTCTCCCCCTCATGACGATCCGATGAATCGGGACGTCATGCTTTTATTCTTTTATTCTGCGGAAATAAAAACATGAAAAACAAGCAGAATCAAAAAAAGATAACGTAGCCCCCCGGGGTCGTGAAGACGCCCGTTATCATCACTATAGAGATAAACTCTAAAGCAATGGCCTGAAAATGTTGGTGATTCTTATGTTGCAACAGCAGGACTTCCTTCCAATTATTGGTCTTCATCTGTAATAGATGAGCCCTATGGAAGTTCTCGCAAGTCTTGAAGACTAGCAACTGACTCTAAGATGTGTCTGTGTCCTAGAAAATTTCAAAACATTTGGGAAGTGAGTAACTAGACACGACGTGATCAATGAAAATTCAGTGGCATGGGGCTGAGGCCACTGTAGTCAGTATTACTTGCCTCGGAAGGAGACAGTAATGAGAGATGCGGTTCCCCGTGAACTATGATTAAACACCTGTCTGTTGGGAGACAAGTGAGTGGTCTAGGGTAGGGTTGTGCATGCGCCGTTTGGACAAAATGCAGCGACTTCTACCCGGGATCTGAATAAATTCAGTCCTGAACCTATGGGGATAGTCCAGAGTATTTTAGTGGCTAGGAGCAAATGTTCAATTCATAACAGGCAATTGAGGTAGCAGACTCATCATTGATAATTGTTTTTCTTCTCACTTGAGCCTTCTGCTTCCTAATGCTCATAATGTTCACTCACTCACTCGCTCACTCACGCACTTACGCTCGGCTTTGTCCCTTGGGTAGGCTTAGTTGGGTTTACTAAGCCATAGGGACATGTTCTCTCATTACTTTCTTCATTTTCTCTCTGTACTCCCCCTCAACTGGAGCACTCGTTATGCTTTGTCATTGTTAGGCACCGGGGAGGATAACATTGAACACTCCCCCTAAAATGTTGCATCCTTTGAGAGATTCCTTGCTTTGTCGGTGTAAGGCGCCAGGAGGAGAAAACTGAAACTCCCCCTCAGAATGTGCAAGGTTTGATTGCTCACAGCTTGTCATACCCGCCATGTGTGTGGAGCAATCTGAACATGTACCACACATGACGGTTTCCCTGAGCTCATCATGTAGAATTTCAGCATATTGATGATCACATAATGTTGATGAGTCAGGAGAGGCTTCAGCAGTTGATTGTTGATTTGTTGTAAGGTGACCGTTGACGCGAGGTTGATTGAATTATCTACGATTTTCAGACCTTTACATTGAAGTTTAGAAAAGCTTTGACCTCAGGGTTGACAATGAAAGAATTTGAACAGATTTGCCTAAGTTTTGACCTGGACATCGGTGATTTACAATGTTTGTCAGAAAACTAACGTTTTGACCCTCAAAGACTGCGAGTGCGGGCGCGTGAGAATGGGTTCTGGGTCGTATCCCTAGAATTAACGTAGATCTTCGCGTTAGCTTTCCAACAAAAAAAAGTTTGCTCAAATCGGATCACCGAGTCAAAAGTTGTGGCCAAAACAGTGCGGTGTCGCAGAAAATCTCTAATTTTGAGTTTTTGAGGAATTTCTTCGAAGATGAGGTGCTCGATGTTGAATGTCGAGAGAAGGTGGATTTTAAACAAAATTTTAGAGATTGCCTCGAAGAATAATAGCCAAATCCACCTGCAAAACAAACCTCAGAATATCGAAATCTGCAGAATTTAAAAATGTTTGAACATCGAAAACTTTGGAGTTTCGAAAACCTCATAATCTCGAAAACTTGCTGTTTGAAAAACATCAGAACATCGAAAACTCATGAAACATATATAAGCAGGGAATCATTTAGAGATCCTTATAATGTAAAGCTTCGATGAACTGCAAAGGATGTCAAGATTCGAATTATGAGTTCCAAGAAACTGCAAACTTTGAAAGATTCAAAACATCGAGAAATTTTGAAAATCTCGAAATCTTCAGAATGTCGAGATCCAAAACATCGAGATCCCAAATGTCGACATCCCAAAACTCGAAATGCCTAAACTCGAAATTCCAAATCTCGAGATCACAAATCTCGAGATCTTGATTTCGAGATTCAAATCTCGAGATCATGATTTCGAGATTCAAATCTCGAGATCAAGATGTCGAGATGCAAATCTCGAGATCAAGATGTCGAGATGCAAATCTCGAGATCAAGATGTCGAGATGCAAATCTCGAGATCTCAAATGTCGAGAAGAAGAAATCGAGTCCCTAAATGTCGAGATCCTGCAAAACGAAAACATAGATTTTTGAAAATCTGAAACCTGTTCTGAATAGCCCTGAGAGTCGAGATTCTCCTGTATCAGTTTCAAACCAAAAACGTTTCTGCAGCAGTGAAAAATAAGGATTTCGAGATCTCAAAGTAGAGATCTTCGAAATATAAAATTTGCAGAAAACGGAAAAAGAGGTATGCTGCTGGATCGGTTTTGAAAGGCGAATCCAACAGTATGATTTTTACAAAATTTCATTCACAAACGAGATTACAGGAGAAAATCTCTACATATAGAAAAACTGAAGAAAAAAACAGAGCAGTTCTTCGTTAAATCCAAAAATCGCAGACAGATCCAACCTGTTTCACGCCTCGGCTCTGATACCAATTGTTAGTCCCAAAATTCTAACAATCATACAACCATAACAGTAATAAAGAAGCAGATAGGAAGAAATCGACAAGATTGAACGTGAATCTGATATACCGTATGAATACTGTCCGCTGCTCTCCCTGGAGAAGGAGAGCAGCGGCAACCCTACTCTTTCTATCTTTACGCCTCTGCGTCTCTAAGCCTCTTTCAATTAGTTAGGTTCTCGTAAGTTAGCCTCCTTTTATAGGAGAAGTTGGCTAACTTACGGGTTACAAGGAAGCCCACGGGCTGATATACATTTGTGGCCCGTATTACACGTTTAATTAATAACTACACAAATACAAAGATAACTAACTAGATTGAACACCATAAAATATTCCCAACATATCTTTCTTATATTCTTGTGTTATTGTTATCTTATATTTATTTATCTTTATTTTATTCGTTTAATCTTACTTCTTTTTCTTCCCTTTCTTGTCTATCTTCTCTGTTTGGCATCGATATCATAGATCGATTCATGTTAGCCGACCCCAAATTCTTTTGGGATTAAGGCTTGGATGTTGTTTTTGCTGTGGTAAAATAAGTTAAAATTTATTACCTATGCAATAAATTATTTTTAAAGAGTAAGAAGTAAAAGAATTGTGTAATTTTAAATTCATTTCACATGATCGAAAAATTGTTTAACTAGTGTGTCTCGTATATAATATTGTTTGATATTTTACAAATCGAGTAATAATTATCTAATAAATTAAAGATAATTAAACATTTCAAAACTATGAATTTTTATATAATAGGTATCTAAGTCTTGAACAATAAGTTGTTCTATTGTTTATTTGCTTAAGTTATGTAAATTATTTTAGATGTTTTATCTTTTAAATCTCCAATTAAGTATTTCATAATGTAAGGCTATATATTAATTTTGAAAACTAAAAGTTAAGGGGGGCGAACACATATATATCTAATTAAAGTATAAAAATTTTATGAAAATATTAAATATATTGTAGAAAAATTTGAAAGTCCAAGGGGGGCGGTCGCCCCCCACGCCCCCCTTAAATTCATCCCTGCCCATAAACACCGGTTTCCCGAACTGGCCCGAACGCCCAAGCTAACAAATATGCCCGGAGGAAATCCAAAGAGGCCACTGGTTCACGGCCCGACCAACCAGGGGGATCCGCAGGAAGGGCCACGCACATCAATTGGGACTAACATAGCAACTAGTAAAGCCCGAACTGGACTCCCCCGAACGTCCTCCTACCCGTGTGTTGCCAAGCAACAGTCAGGACTATGCAACAGCTTTCCTCTAACAGGCACTCCCATACCATCCCGACATAGAGTCCGAAAGCCGCCAGAAGAGTAGGTCGCTTCCAAGTGCGCATATGGAAGACGGACAGGCCGGGAGGGCAGTAAGGTTCACAACATTTCCTAAAAATCTGGGCCATGATACCGAACGGGAATCCTCATAGAGGGAGCTACATATGTACGGTCTTGGATATGGGCAACTAGATGCAGTGTGAGGACTCAGGACCGAATTGCTGCGCTTTTCGGGAAATTCCCTGGAGCAACTCGGTATACTAGTTTGTCTAAGCATCATATCAGTCTGCAACCCAGAACCAACTCCGGCCGGTCGGTGGGGTCTGGTCTGCCCGAGTGGGATTTGCCGCCTTGACGCTCTGAGTCACCGACCGCTAATCTACCCAGTCAATACTGCTGGTGTTTTCTTCCGCATAGGTCATCTCCCGAACGGCACCACCTCTGCTGCCTCCATTCCATCGCCCAACACCCCCACCTGGGCCAGAGATCTAGTACGTTGACCGCCCGAAAATACAACAGGTAGGCCCGCAGATCAAGTGATCGTCCAGTACTTCAAGCCGCTCGCCCGGTTCATGCAGCCCCATGTCCCGTACCGATCCGGTTTCCAGCACAAGCAATAATTGTTGGAAGAAAGTAGTTGATGAGTATTATATTTGGGTGATTGTGTGTGGAAGAGAGAATTTTAGAGAGAGGTGATTTTAGAAGAACTTGGAACTTGTATTGATTTGGAGCTTTTGGCTTGCTTTACAAATGAGCGAGGAGTGCTCTATTTATAGGTCTCATAGGATCCTTCTAGGTACTCCTACTTCCTTAACCTTCTAGAATATTCTATAGGATTCTAGCTTAGGAATAATCTAGAATTGTTTAGGTACATTAACTACTCTAGATCTTTCTAAGTCTATCTTATGGGCTAGCTAATTTATTAATTATCATACAACTTCTAGCCCAATAAGTTAACATCTAATGGACCCAATTATTGGGCTAAGCCAAGTTTAATTTCTAACATCCCCTCTTAAACTTGACTTAGCAACACCAAGTAGATTTCGCATCTTTGCAAAGACATCATGCTTGAGTGGCTTTGTGAGAATATCAGCGACTTGGTCTTGAGTCTTCACATACTCTACTTGAACTTCCTTCTCCGCTATCTTTCCTCGAATGAAATGATATCGAGTGTCTATGTGCTTGCTTCGATCATGAAACACTGGATTCTTTGCTAATGCAATAGCTGACTTGTTGTCCACAAATATTGTTGTTGCTTCTTCTTGAGACATGCTGAGAGCTTGCAATATGTAGCGGAGCCAAATTGCATGACACACACTTGATGTTGCTGCAACGTACTCGGCTTCACAAGTGGATAGAGTGACGATCGGTTGCTTCTTTGAAACCCATGTGAAAGCGGTGTTTCCCATGTAGAATACGAACCCAGTTGTTCTCTTGCGGTCATCAATATCTCCACACCAATCACTATCAGAATATCCAACCAGCTTAAACTCATCAGATGAAGAGTAAAACAACCCATATTCGGTGGTGCCTTTAAGATATCGCAAAATCCTTTTTGCAGCCTTCAAATGAGGTGTTGTGGGGGCCTCCATGAATCGACTAACAAGTCCAACACCGAAGAGAATATCTGGTCTTGTACATGTTAAGTATCTTAAGCTCCCCACAAGACTCTTAAAGTAAGTTGGATCAATCAATTTTCCTTTATCATACCTTGATAGCTTTAGTCCACTTTCAACAGGTGTACTTACAGGTTTAGAGTCTTCCATGTTGAACTTCTTGAGTACTTCTCTCGTGTATCCTTCTTGAGTGATGAATATACCATCATCCATTTGTTTCACCTCGATGCCAAGATAGTAACTCATAAGCCCAATGTCAGTCATCTCGAACTCCTTTGTCATGACTTGTTTAAATTCATCAAACATCGTCATGTTATTACCTGTAAAGATGAGGTCGTCCACATATATGCACACGAGCAATATGTCTCCTTGATGATTTTTCTTGATATATAGAGCATGTTCTTGCGGACATTTCACGAATCCATTAGCTTGGAAGTATTGATCAATTCTACTATTCCAAGCTCTTGGTGCTTGTTTAAGCCCATAAAGAGCCTTACTTAGCCTCAACACTTTACCTTCTTGCCCTTTGACTTTGTAACCTTCGGGTTGCTCAATGTAGACTTCTTCTTCTAGGAACCCATTTAAGAATGCAGACTTGACATCCATTTGATGTATCTTCCACTTGTTGTGAGCCGCGAATGCAATTATCAATCTTATTGTTTCTAATCTAGCCACGGGCGCAAATACTTCTTCATAATCAATGCCATGTCTCTGGGCGTAGCCTTTGGCCACTAGTCTTGCCTTGTACTTCTCAACTTCTCCTTTTGCATTTTTCTTGATCTTAAATACCCATTTCACTCCAATTGCTTTATGTTTTGGTGGAAGTGTGGCAAGCTCCCATGTTTTATTCTTCACGATTGACTTGATCTCGTCATCCATTGCATCTCTCCATTTCTTGTTTCTTGTGGCTTCTTGAAAACTTAGTGGCTCACAATCACCAAATAGACAAAAGAGTGTAAGTTCATCATTTGAGTTCAAATTTTGTGTTACCTCGTAAAGCTCTTCAATGCTTCTCATGCGTGGTATTTCTCTTTCATCCGAACTTGGTGATGAAGCTTGAGCTTGAGTGGGAGATGGTGGAGGAGTTGTATTTTCATGATTTTCTTCAACTTCTTCTTCATATTCCATGAGAGGCAAGAGACTATAATCTTCTTTGTCACCAATGCTCCAATCCCATGAGCCTTCTTCATCAAACTCCACATCACGACTTATTATAAGCTTTTTAAAATCCGGATTGTAGAGTTTGTACCCTTTTGAGTGTTTATCATATCCAATGAATATAAACTTCTCACTCTTGTCGTCAAGTTTTGACCTAGTCTGATCGGGTACATGCGCATATGCAATGCATCCAAATACTCTCAAGTGTGAGACTCCAGGTTTACCTCCATGCCATGCTTCTTGTGGAGTTTTTCCATCGAGACTCTTCGTGGGGCAGCGATTTTGAAGATAGACAGCACAATCCACAGCTTCAGCCCAAAAATCTTTAGGCATATTCTTTGTTTTTAGCATGCTTCGAGCCATGTTGAGGATCGTCCTATTCTTTCTTTCGGCAACACCATTTTGTTGTGGTGTTCGTGGGACAGTCATGGGACGGCGGATGCCATTATCTTCACAAAATTGATTAAACTCCTTTGATGTGAACTCCCCACCCCGATCTGATCTCATGGCTTTGATACTGTACCCACTTTCTTTCTCAATAAGAGCCTTAAATTTCTTGAATGCTTCAAAGGCCTCAGATTTTTGTTTAAGGAAATATACCCATGTTTTTCTTGAGTAATCATCGATGAAAGTGAGAAAGTACTTACTTTTACCATGTGAACATGGAGTAATAGGACCACATAAGTCGGTATGGACTAACTCCAATGGTTCCTTAGATCTTGAGGTAACTTCTTTAGGGAATGGTTTCCTTGATTGCTTCCCAAATAGGCAACCTTCGCATAGCTGATCAGGATGATTGATGAAGGGCAAGCCTTTCACCATGCCTTTGGATGATAGCATTTTCAAGCCACCAAAGTTTAAGTGCCCATATCTTAAGTGCCAAATCCATGACTCGTCTTTCAAGCAACTTTTTAAGCATATGGCTTGATCTCTTTGAATGTCAAGCAAGAACATTCGGTTTCTAGTCATCGGCACTTTAGCAACTAGTCTTCCATTATTGTCTCGTAGAGAAAGACTACGATTCTTTAAGTGAATATCATAGTCCTTTTCTAAGAGTTGTCCCATACTTAGAATATTTGTTTTTAAGTTGGGCACATAGTAAACATCGGAAATGAATTGGTGACTTCCATCGTTTAGACGGATTAGAACGTTACCTTTACCATTCACCTCGACTTTAGACTCATCTCCAAAAGTAACATGACCTTGAGTTTGTTCTACCTTCACGAACATGCTTTTATCTCCCGTCATGTGGTTGCTAGCTCCGGTATCTAAATACCACGTGCTCTTCTTTGTTTGTTCTTCATGATTTGCCATCAACAAGGTAAGTTCTACCTCATTATTCATCTCCATGAGATGGGCCTCTTCTTTAACATGATTAGAGCGCTTGCATTCATATGCATAGTGGCCATATTTATTGCAATTATAACACTTTAGTTGAGACTTCTCGTACCTTTGTGGTTTGCTTCCTCTCCCACGGCCTCTAGATGCTTGTGTATATTGAATTCTTTCTTCATTGTTGAAGTTTGTATAACCACGACCTCGACCACCTCTTCCACGTGCACCACGTCCTCGATCATAACCACGACCTCGTTGGCCTCTTTCTTCACCTCTATTCTCCCCTCTTTCTTTAAAAGAGAGTTTGGAGTAAAGAGAATGCTCCAATGATTCATCAGATTTATTTCTCACAACTCTTTCTTCATGGACTTGTAGTGAGCCCATAAGTTGATCAATGGTCATGGACTCTAAATCCTTGGACTCTTCTATGGCCACCACAATATAATCATAGTCTTTGGTGAGAGAGCGAAGGATTTTCTCAATCACCGTTATGTCCTTTAGTTCCTCACCATTCCTCTTCATCTCATTTACAATTACTAACACTCTAGAGAAATAGTCGGATATTGATTCTGAATATTTCATTTTAAGTTGTTCGAACTCACCTCTAAGAGTTTGAAGACGAATTCTCTTCACCTTGTCAACTCCCTTGAAAGAGTTATGTAGTATCTCCCATGCTTCTTTAGAAGTGGTGGCATTTGAAACCTTCTCGAACATGGCCTCGTCTAAGCATTGATATATGAGAGTGAGAGCTTGTTGATCCTTCCTCCTACTCTTTTGTAGACTATCCCTTTGGGATTGATTTAAAGTAGCATCATCTTGAGGTTCCTCATAACCTTTCTCAACAATCTCCCATGCATCTTGAGATCCAAGCAAGGCTTTCATGCGAATGCACCAACTAGAGTAGTTATCTTTAGTGAGGCGAGGAAATTGGAATGGAACTAAGCCGTTGGAATTCATTTTTCTTGAAAGGATTGATGGCTCTGATACCACTTTGTTGGAAGAAAGTAGTTGATGAGTATTATATTTGGGTGATTGTGTGTGGAAGAGAGAATTTTAGAGAGAGGTGATTTTAGAAGAACTTGGAACTTGTATTGATTTGGAGCTTTTGGCTTGCTTTACAAATGAGCGAGGAGTGCTCTATTTATAGGTCTCATAGGATCCTTCTAGGTACTCCTACTTCCTTAACCTTCTAGAATATTCTATAGGATTCTAGCTTAGGAATAATCTAGAATTGTTTAGGTACATTAACTACTCTAGATCTTTCTAAGTCTATCTTATGGGCTAGCTAATTTATTAATTATCATACAACTTCTAGCCCAATAAGTTAACATCTAATGGACCCAATTATTGGGCTAAGCCAAGTTTAATTTCTAACAATAATTCCGTCCAGTATTAGCCATCCGATCTTGGCCTTTCGAGCTTAGCTGCCGATCTTCCTTGGGGACCCTCCAATCCACAGGCCGTGAGGGAATGGCCACCTGCAGACCACTTGTTGCATCTCACCGGTCATCGTGTTTTCCCGATGGTGATGAGTGATGACGCTCGAGCTTCCCGAACAGGAAGTGCCGCTCAGCTAAAAAGGTGAAGTGAGGCACTAACCCGCACCGGTAGCTCAGTTGGTCGAGCGGTGGGAAAAATTGGACGTAGACCAAGGTTCGAATCTCGCAGCGACCAAAAGGGGTTTTCAGAACCTGAAATAAGGCTGGCCCTCTCGTGCGCACGAGTAAAGGCCTACTGACGCTTTACCGACTGAATCACCATGTTTTACTCCCCCACCATCTTGTCGGGTCGGGGTGGGGGCCCTTGGGCTTGGGGATTCAACCTTTTGGACGTGAAGTGAGGCACTAATCTAAACATCCAGCTTTTTGGGATGAAAAATGGATGGGCCAAATCATAAGGGCTACGGCTCTACTAAATTATGAAGTGGATCACCCCTGGCCGAATTAATCCTAATCGAGCGAATATCTCGTTCCGACAGCTGATGTGTTGCTTAGTATTACTGCTATTATTATGTTTATGTATCACCATTATTTATCAAATATTAATTTTGCCAAATTAACTAATGTCGAACGAAGCTCTAGTGATAAGTTCACCATCATTTTTTGAATTAAATGATTGATTTTAGTGGGGGTCGTTGGCCTACCCCGATCGGCCTCAATTGGCGGTCGGAGCATATATGGACCCGCTCGGCATGGACGGTTCATTCATGGAAATATTAACAACTTGATGTAGTATTGTACTATTAATTACACATCACCATTATTTGTAGGGATTAATTAAAAAATCCTGAATAAAATAGTGCCAAAGAACGCTTTACTAACAAGTCCGCCAACACTTTAATGAAAAAATTCAACTTTTGGTTCCATGACTATTATACCACTTCCACATTTTTAGTCTCTTACTTTCAGATTGTTCACATTTAGCCCGTGACCATTATCCCCTCACCACCCTTGGTCCTTCCGACCAAAATTCCGGCAAATTTAGTCCACTTCTCAATCTCTGAATCAGTCTTTGTATTTAATTTTGTATCAGGTTGGGTTTTTCATATCAGTCTTTGCATTAAATTTGGTTTTTCATACGTAAAATCTGCATTAAATTTGCTGGAATTTTGGCCGGAAGGACGAGAGGTGGTGAGGGGATAATGGTCACGGACTAAATGTGGACAATCTGAAAGTAAGGGACTAAATGTGGAAGTGGTATAATAGTCATGAGACCAAAAGTGAAATTTTTTCACACTTTAATCAAGTGCGTGGTTGGTTTTAGTGGGCACATCGGTCCACCCCTGATCGGCCCAAATTAATCGACTGAAGCATTCTCCAAGGGCATTGCCCGATGACACATTTTAATTTGAAGACCATTCATGGTCCCGGTCGGCATTGAGTGCCAGAACAGTAACTGTACCCAGTACAGGGCGAAGTATTCTGATTAGCTAGAGCTTTTCGTTAAACACACAGTGATCCACTAGGTGGTTCTTGTAGGGAATTTCCACCCTCTTTCTTGGAAGTTGCCAAGAGGCACTTCACACCTTCTAGGAAGGAGCTATCCAACATGTTCTCAGACTAGACGAAGTCACAATCACACAAATCGGATCTCAACACTTCAAAAAAGCAAACAAAGCAATACAGGAAGTAAAAGACACGCGATATGATGACGCAGTTCGGAAGAAAACTTCCTAATCTGCGGGGTTTCAACAGGAGAAACCCGGTCCCAAATAGATCCACTAGCTCAAAAACGTTTTTCAATCAAGATGGTTGCAAAGTAATTAGACTATGACCGGTAACATCATGCTATATACAGACAAACGACTCATAACGAATAAAACAAGAGAAAGTTCAGAGTTAACCAAAATCGATTCCAATAAACGATTCGAATGCAGAAGAAGACTCGCGGATGAACCAGTGAGCGACTTCAAACGAACAGGTTTCCTCCTTTCTCGCAATCGTCACAAGGGGATGTCATCAACTGCAGCAGTATGCAGCGGAACAGTGCAAAGAGGAGGACGAAGGATATATTTAGAACCTTCCACCCAGCCAGATAAGCTAACCAAAAGCCGGACCCAAGAACAGGCCCAAAACAAGAGGCTAAACAAATCAAGCCCAAGGCACAAAGAACCAACCCAAACTAGAGATAACCCAAGAAGAAATAAATCCAAATGTAATTACTTTGTTATCCTATCTTAATTATAACTAAAAGAACATATGAGAGAATTAGGATTAAATAATAATCCAACAATTTGCTCTCCTAAGACTCATTCTCATTCAAAAGAACTCCAACAGGAGTATCATCATCGCTAGTTTGCAGGATCTGAGAGACCTAAATTTCCCCATTCATCATCAACCCATCTTGGAACCTTTTATCAAGGTACCTCAAAGACTTTGAAGAAGTTCCTGTAAAAAAGAAATTTATCAGTAGGGACAATTTTTGTTCCAAAATCAACAGGATTTACATCCCCAGAAATCTTTTCAACATTAGTATTACCCTTGGCAATTTCATCTCTTATGTAATGAAACCTTACATCTATATGTTTGGTCTTCTCATGATACATAGGATCTTTGCAAAGGTAAATAGCACTTTGGCTGTCAGAAAAAACAATAGGGACAAGACTGTTTCCTAGAACCTCCCCCAAAATACCTTTAAGCCATTAGGCTTCTTTAATGGCTTCAGTGGCAGCAACATATTCAGCCTCAGTAGAGGACAGAGCCACAACAGATTGCAATTGGGATTTCCAAAAAATACAGTTCCCAGCCCAGGTAAAAAACCAGGAAGTGGTAGACTTTCTGGTGTCTTTACAACCAGCATAATCAGAATCAACAAATCCTTTCAGGTCTAAAGAAGAATTGAAACTATACTTAAGACCTAGGTTTTTGGTTCCAGATAGATACCTAAGAGTATACTTCATTGCAGTTCAATGTCTTTCCCTAGGGTCAGACATGAATCTGCTAAGAACACTCACATCAAAGGTAAGGTCAGGTCTGATACAAAGCATATCATACATCAAAGAGCCAGAAGCAACATCATAAGGGATTTTATCCATTTTCTTAGATTCCTCCAAAGAAATAGGATAAGGATCCCTATGAAGATCTAAATGCCCTCCTAAGGGTATAGAAGTGCATTTAGAACCAAGCATGTTAAACCTATCCAAAATCTTTGACAAATAACTGCTTTGAGATAAGAACATGCACTTTTCAGGTCTATTTCTGCTAATATCAATTCCTAAAATTCTTTTAGCAGGTCCTATGTCTTTCATGTCAAAATGTGTTTTAGATCATCTTTCACATTAATAACCAACATTTTACACAGACCAATTATGAGGATATCATCGACATATAGCAGAATGTAAACAGCATTATCAGTACCAACATGCTTGAAATACAAGCAAGTATCATATTTGCTTTTAAGAAAACCAAGTTTACTCATGCAAGCATCAAATTTCAAGTTCCATTGTCTTGGAGACTGTTTTAAGCCATAGATAGATTTTCTTAACAAGCAAACATGGCCAGGATACTTTTTACTCTCATATCCAGGAGGTTGAGACATATAAATAGTTTCATTTATATCTCCATGTAAGAAAGCAGTCTTAACATCCATTTGTTCTAATTCCAAGTCAAACACAGCAGTCATAGCAAGCAAAAGTCTCAAAGTTTTAAATTTGATAACAGGAGTAAAAATTTCTTGGTAATCAATCCCTTTCTTTTGTTTAAAACCCTTAGCAACAAACCTGGCTTTATATTTAGGGGGATCAGTGGGATCAAGACTATCTTTTATCCTATAAATCCAGCTACAATCAATGACCTTAGCACCTATGGGTTTAGGGACCAAAATCCAAGTTTGATTAACAAACATAGATTGTAATTCATCTTGCATTGCTTTAACCCATTCATTTGACTTAGTACTCTTTATAGCTTGCTCAAATGTTTCAGGCACATTATTTTTAACAGTCTCATAGGCTATAAAGATAAACTCAGCTAGATTAGAGATGTATTTCCTATTAGGAATAATATTTCTAGGTTCTCTATCTCTAACAAGCTGATAATCAGACAAGTTTGGTTCTTCATGTTCATTAGAGGTACTATCATTTAGATCAGTTTCACCAAAATTTTCATCTTCATCAGACAAAACAGGTACATCATGCAAATTACTCAAATTGTCAAGTGAGGGTAAGGTACTACGTTCCTGAGTTGAGTCAGTATTAAACTGTGCAATACCTTCTGATGAATCATCTTGGTCAGAATCTGACAAAGATTGATCATCAATACCTTCATGAAATCCTCCAACATCAAGGTCATCTTCTGACAGACTCTCAGTGCCCAGAGAATCAAAGAAGCTACCATCAGAATCATCTGTTATAACACTAGAAGATACATTAACACTTTTAAAGTGAAATTCAGATTCATTAAATGTAACATCTCTAGAGATTATGCATTTATAAACTCCAGGTTGAATAACAAGGAGTTTATAACCTTTCACACCTTCTGGATAAGCAATCATAACACACTTAATAGCCCTAGGTTCTAACTTACCTTGAGAGATATGAGCGTATGCAGTACACCCAAAGGGCCTTAAATGAGTTATGTTTGGCTTCACACCAGATCACATCTCTTGAGGGATTTTGAAACCCACCACAGAGGATGGTGATCTGTTGATCAAGTAAGTAGTTGTAACAACAGCTTCACCCCACATAGAATATTTAAGACCAGACTCTATTAGCATGCATCTAGCCTTTTCAAGAATAGTCCTGTTCATTCTCTCAGCGGTACCATTCTGCTGGGGGGTGCCAGGGATAGTTAAAAACCTTTTAACCCCTTCAGTTTTGCAGAAATTATTGAAAACGTGGTTACAAAATTCAAGACCATTATCAGTTTTCAAAGACTTCAGTTTAAACTTGGATTGAGAGTCAACCAACCTTTTCGAGATTTTAAAACTATCAAAAGTTTCATCTTTGGTTTTCAATAAGTAAACCCACACTTTCCTAGAAAAATGATCAATAAGAGATAGAAAATATTTTCTTCCTCCTAGAGTTCCAATTTTAGAGGGCCCCCATAGGTCAGCATGGACCAATTCAAGGGGTTGAGAAGCAGTATAGGTAGATTTACCAAATGAGTGTCTAGTTTTCTTACCAAAAATACAGTTTTCACAAAAATCAATTCGGCTTAACCTTCAACAATGTAAAGACCTCCTTGCTTAACAGCTTTGATAAGATGACTTCCATTTCTGGAAACCATCTTAATGCCAACCTGAGTAACAATGCTACACCCTAACTCATCAAATATAGATTCAGACAACAAGTTTCTTCTCAAATAAGGAACCCATCTCACATTTTGAATAACCTTAACAACTCCATCAAACATCAATGTAAAGACCTCCTTGCTTAACAGCTTTGATAAGATGACTTCCATTTCTGGAAACCATCTTAATGCCAACCTGAGTAACAATGCTACACCCTAACTCATCAAATATAGATTCAGACAACAAGTTTCTTCTCAAATAAGGAACCCATCTCACATTTTGAATAACCTTAACAACTCCATCAAACATCCTTAAAGGCACATTACCTATACCCTTAATATCCAAAGCAGTATTGTCCCCCAACATCACCTTTCCCCCATTGTACAAGTGTAATGAGGAAAAAATTGATTTGTTGGGGGTGGCATGTAAAGTACAACCAGAATCAAGGATCCACTCATTTTTCAAAGAAGAATCAGAACAGATAAGCAATTCATGTTGTATTATGTTAGCAGACTCAGTATTAGAATTAGGATTACTAGTAGTTTTTGTGTCACCCTGTTTATCCCTTTCCTTTTTCCTACAGTCTCTAGCAAAGTGTCCCTCTATGCCACAGTAGTGACACTTAAAACCTTTCTTTTCAGAATTTTCCTTATCATTTTGTTTCTTCTTTTTAGAGCCATTTTTCTTACCCTTTGATTTACCCTTCACAACTAAGGCTTTAGATTTGATTTCAGCCTTTTCATTGTTCAAGGGATCATTCTTAGATTTGAACACTTTTAGGGTTTCATTCTTCTCTAGAATGGAGTCAATGATCTTATCAGGGGTAAGATCTTCATTAGAGTACTGAATGAAATCCTTGAAGTTATCAAACTGAGAAGGCAAAGAGTTAAGAAGAATGACAACTTGATGAGTATCTTTTATCTTTTCATCCACTTTCTCAATTTGTTGTGTTAGTTTTAGAAAATTATCCAAATTATCAGAAAGAGACACAGAAACATTCATCTTAAAAGTGAACAACCTACACAACAGAGAGATTTTTCTAGACATAGACTTCTTCATGTAGGTGGATTCCAGGGTATTCCATAACACTTTAGGGTCTGTAGTTGAGAATTTTCTTGCAACATTATCAGATAAGTGAATTATCAGTTCAGAGTAGGCAACATTCTTTAATTCAACTAGGTCAGACTCAGATATTCCAGATATTTCAACATCACAAACAACTTTGAAGCATTTTTGCTTCATCAACAGAGCATTCTTCTTAAGCTGCCACATAGGGAAATCACTAGTACCATCAAAGATGCAAATCTTGGTACTAGAGTCAGACATTTTCCCAATGCGGACTCAAGAAAAAACAGATATACACAAGAGCAGATATCAGACAGATTCAAAACACACAGCGGCAAGCACAAGACAGAACAATTCTGAGCTAGGGTTTCAAGAACTTGGATTATCAAAAGGATACCAGGATAGCGAACAAATGAGAATAATCAAGAACTAGGGTTTCAAGAAATCAAGATTTAAACCAAAGGTTAAAGTTCAGATTTCAAGAAAGCACACAAGGCTCTGATACCAAATTTGTTCTCAGACTAGACGAAGTCACAGTCACACAAATCGGATCTTAACACTTCAAAAAAGCAAACAAAGCAATACAGGAAGTAAAAGACACGCGATATGATGACGCAGTTCGGAAGAAAACTTCCTAATCTGCGGGGTTTCAACAGGGGAAACCCGGTCCCAAACAGATCCACTAGCTCAGAAACGTTTTACAATCAAGATGGTTGCAAAGTAATTAGACTATGACCAGTAACATCATGCAATATACAGACAAACGACTCATAACGAATAAAATAAGAGAAAGTTCAGAGTTAACCAAAATCGATTCCAATAAAGGATTCGAATGCAGAAGAAGACACGCGGATGAACCAGTGAGCGACTTCAAACGAACAGGTTTCCTCCTTTCTCGCAATCGTCACAAGGGGATGTCATCAACTGCAGGAGTTCACCGACCTCAATCGACTCTCTCTTTCTCAGATTTCTCTCTAGGGTTTGAAGTATGCAGCGGAACAATGCAGAGGGGAGGACGAAGGATATATTTATAACCTTCCACCCGGGCAGATAAGCTAACCAAAAGCCGGACCCAAGAATAGGCCC
Source organism: Cuscuta europaea (assembly GCA_945859875.1). Lineage (NCBI taxonomy): Eukaryota > Viridiplantae > Streptophyta > Magnoliopsida > Solanales > Convolvulaceae > Cuscuta > Cuscuta europaea. The sequence continues at coordinate 14,960,932 of CAMAPE010000004.1, forward strand.
AAAACAAGAGGCTAAACAAGTCAAGCCCAAGGCACAAAGAACCAACCCAAACTAGAGATAACCCAAGAAGAAATAAATCCAAATCTAATTACTTTGCCGTCCTATCTTAATTATAACTAAAAGAACATATGAGAGAATTAGGATTAAATAATAATCCAACACAACAAAAGAAAATGGTAAGAAGATATGGAGAAGATGGAAGCATTACCTCTTGTCTCCAAATGAGCCCTATAAATAGAGTGTTCTATTGTTGTTCATATCATCAGTTTAGATAGTGAGATAGGTGTGTGAAGAGTGAAATACACATAGTGCAAAAGTGTATTGGTGAGGATTGGTTTTTTGTAATAGTTGAGTGTGAGAGTTCCTCCTATTGTAATTCTGTTCTTGATATTGAATAGAAGAATTTTCCAATCCCAACAGTTCTGGCCGTGGACTCTGGCAGTTTGAGAAATAAATCTAGGCGACGCATCTGGTAGGGCCAAGGGTTATTATTACTATCTTGGTCGGTGGTAATTGAATAATATTAAAAAAATACATTACTATACATGTACATTGTATGTATATATGCATTGTTCGGCCGTGCGGCCGTATTACTATGCTTATTGTGCAGTAGAAGCCGTTCGATATGCTCGAGCTGGGAGATCTGTTGGAGATATTTTATTGTGAATCAAGTTGGTCATAGATTAGCTTTATATTTAATCCTTGTATTTAATTAGTGCATGAACTAGATAGAAATCAGGCCAAGTGTTAGGCCCATTTAAACAGGCTAAAAGCCTGGTACGCCTAACCTAAACCTCGCCTATAAAAAGGGAGCCGAGGTTTAGGAAAAGGTTGAACGTCGTACTTATTATTCATAGCCTTAAGCATATCATTCTGCTGTACGCTTCCACGGTTTATCAACGGAGGTTTTACGGTGATTCATTCTGTGTTCATCTTTACGTTTAATCTTCCTTGTTAGATCGATTATTCATTGCTGTTACAGAAACAGGGACCAACAATTGGTATCAGAGCCGATCGAGAAACGATCAGAAGAACTCCTGTTTTTGTTAACGTAGTTCATTCTGTCGATTTTTTGCTCTGTAATTTTGTTTCTTGTTCAAAAGTTGTAAAAGTTACACCTTTGGAATCGCCTTTTCAAAGCGATCAAAGGGTATACTTCAGTTTGTGTTTTACGCAATTTTAGATTTCGAGATATCTCAAGCTAGGCATCTCGACATCCTACTTCCTCACAGGTTCTGCTACGTTTTTCGAGCTGAAAACTTTACCAGAAGATCTCGACATTCTACTCTACAGGAAACTACCTTCAGATTTTGTTTATCTGATTTTTACAGGTTGCAAGTTTTCGACATTGAGGATTTCGACATCTAGGATTTCGAGATCTTGATTTCGAGAAAAGGATTCGACATCTGGTCTCGACATTTGACTTCTCAGATTAAGATTTCGAGTAATTAACTTCTCGACATTTCAAATCTCGAGATCAGCATCTCGAAATTTGAAATCTCGAGATCCCTAATCTCGAGCCCAAATCTCGATACCGAGCCTCCTTTATCGAAATCTGAGATTTCGATATTCAGATCTCGACATCTGATTTTTCGACTTTCTGCCCCTGAAAATCTTTTGATCAATTTTCTCGAACGGTCAGTTTAGTACAACAATGGCTTCAGAATACAATGCACAAGGGAACAGCATTACCCCTCCTAGCCTCAGGAAGGGTGAATATCAAATGTGGAGGAACAGATTTCTCAATTTCCTCGAGCACAAAGAGAACTCCGCTGCAATGCTTGAATCATTGCTTGAAGGACCAGCTGAACTCTTGATTTCAGTTGGTGGAGATCCAGAAAATAATCCTCCTATTTTTCCAGAAATAAGGAGGAAAGTGCCATCTGAATACACAGAAGCTGACAAGCTCAGACTTCGTGGTGACCTTATGGCCAAAACATACCTCCTTCAAGCAATACCAAATGAAGTTTATGTTCTCATTGATAGCATGAAGACAACTAAGGAAATGTGGGATGAAATAGAGAAGCTGCTACAAGGCACAAGCATCAGCCTCAAAACCAAGAAGACTACGATTCTCATCGCTCATGACTCCTTCAAAGCAGGTCCAGGAGAACCATTGAATGAGACTTACAACAGACTTGTTCAACTGGTAAATGAACTCAGAAAGATCAAAGTATTCAGGTCCAATCTGGAACTGAATATTAGATTTTTATCCAGCCTGCATCCTGCATGGGAAAAGACAGTGAAGGATGTCAGATCTCGGATAGATTTGGACGAAATTGACCTCTGCACACTCTATGAACATCTGAAGCAATTCGTCAACGAAGTTGCCTGTGCTGAGGATCATCACACCACAAACCCCTTAGCTCTTGTAATGGAGGCTCAGCCGAGAAGGACAACTACTTCACTAAAGAAGAAAAAAAAGAAGGTGGTGGTTGAATCAGATGATGATGAGAGTGACGAGGACAAATCTGATCTAGAGGCTGAGCTAGCAGACTTACAGAAAAAGATGGCACTGCTTGCCAAAAGATTTGCTAAGAAGAACAGCTCCTCCAACAGGCTGAGAACTTCCTCCTCAAACTACAAGCAGAAGAACCATGATCAAGGATCTTTCAGGAAGGCATCATCAGCAGAAGAAGCTCCTAAATGCTATAATTACGGCAAGCCTGGACATGTGATCAAAGACTGCCGCCTCCCAAAGAAGAAAGATGCTAACTTCTACAAGCAGAAGATGCTGTGGAATAAGCAGAAAATGCTGATGGTGCAGAAAGAAGAAGAAACCTCTGCCATGATTGCTGAGAATGAGAACTGGGCAGAAGATTCTTCTGAGGAGGAGGAGGAGGAAGACAACTATGCCCTTATGGCACGTGTGGAGGGAGATGAAAGAAAGGGTGATGCTGCGATCCCCAAAAGCGAGTGCTCAACAAGCTCTGTAAGTACCTCACATACTTCTTTAAATAATCAAATGCAGTCCTTACTTGAGAAGGACAATCTAATCAAAGAACTAAAGGATAGACTAGACAATAATCATAGAGTTCTGAAACAGAATCTAGACCAAAAGTCTTCCTTAAGTATTCAACTTGAAATTGCAAAAGATCAAGTCAAAAAGGTGTCCTCAGATTTTGAAAGCTTTGAACTAAAGATAGCTGAATTAACTAGGAAATTTGAGGACAGTGAACGGGAAAAAAGCACAGCAAAGGCTGAATGCGATTTTTTGAATAACAAAAGAAGAACGCTTTTAAATAAAGTAAAAGAACTAGAAGATCTAGCTGCTAGAAGAGGTCAATCTGAACAAACTGTTTTTCTGCTTAACAGCAAACAAAAGGATGACCGATTCTACAATGCTAAAACAGGACTGGGCATAACCAACCCACGTAATCTTAAGAAAGTTAACTGTCTTCAAATTTACAACAAAGATTACATGGGACTAGGGTTTGGCGAGAAAATGTATTTTCGAAGTGATGAAGAAAACGCTAAAGCAGAAGAAGAAAAGAGAAAGAAACCAAAACCTGCGATTTCTTGTGATTATCCATCAGTAAATGAAAAACAACTTTCAGAAGAAAAACCTACTTCCTGCTTTAGTGAATGCCTTGACCCTTATGCCAAAGATATTCCACACATAGGACACCCTCTAGACCCTCCCCCATGAGTAGGTATTGCTAAAACTGGTGAGGAACCATGTATATTTCCCATGGCTCAAAAGCTCAAAAACATACAGAAAACTCTTGATGACGAAAGAGAGAGATTTGAAACTGAAAAGAAAGGTTTTGAGCGCAACTGGCAGGAACTTCTTCAAAAATTTAATGATTTGAGTGAGCAGTTTCATGCTAAAACTGACCCTTCTACGACCAAGCCTGACAGCTCACACACCTCACATGAGAAAAACAATGTTTTTAAAGGTTCGTCCACTCATCTCTCTTCTCCTTTGTTTACAGGGAAGGAAGTGAATAAGGAAGGAGAAGAGAAGAATGAGTGGAGGAAAAAGAGGAAGGAAATCGCAGATGGCAAAAATAAAGTTTTCGAGAACAATGCCAGCCCTAGATCTAGTTCAATTTTTTACTCAAAAGTTAATTGTAATTCTGTCTCTACAAAGCAAACATCTAGTAGTTCAGTCTTGAGTCCCAAGATGAATATTTCTGAGACATCTTCAAGACAAAGTTCTATTTATAATACAAGTGTTGCTTATGGTTATTCTGTTCCAGATCCTCATAATTATGAATGTGATGTGAATGTTGTTAAATCAAAGCCTCCCAGAAAGCTCAAACCTGAAAAAGAAACCAAGAAAAGAACTACTAAGGGAACGTTTTGTATTCCTGATATGAAATATGCCCTTAGAGTTCATTCTAGGAAACATCTTAATCGGCTTTCTAAGGAGGAGATTTTCAAAACCAAACTTAAGAAACAACCGTTCAATCACAAAGCACCTGTCTACTCTCCTCCTAAACCTAAAACGAAAAGGTGGGTCCCCAAGATAAGACCCATCAAAACTGAAACTGAGAGGTGGGTCCCCAAGATGAGACCTACCAAGACTGAAACAGATAGGTGGGTCCCCAAACGAAGACCCATCCAAACTAAAACTGAAAGATGGGTCCCCAATCGAAGACCCATCAAAACTGAAACTGAAAGGTGGGTTCCTAAATTTAGACCCACCAGAAGTAAAATGGAAAGGTGGGTTCACAACATCAGACCCACCAAAATGGAAACTGCTAGGTGGACTCCAAAAATCAGACACACTGCAAAAGCAGATCTGGCTATTGGAAAGCCCACCAAGATAGATCTTTTGTTGAAAGAGCAGCTGAACTTGGATCACTGCTCAAAGCAAGATTTAAAAAGGTGTTTCTTGATAATAAGGAAGGACCCACTCCAAGTTGGGTACCTAAACCTATTTGATTGTTTTGCAGGACGGTCATGTGTGGCACTTAGACTCAGGATGCTCAACCCACATGACCAGAATAAAGCACCTTTTGAGCAACTACACCAACTGCTACGGAGGAAATGTCAGATTCGGGAATGACGCCTCATCTCCTATTCTTGGGTATGGGGACGTCATCTGTGCCAGTGTCACAATAAAAGATGTTTCATTTGTCAAAGGGCTCAAACACAACTTACTGAGCATTGGACAATTCTGTGACAGCGGGATGGAAGTGAGGTTCTTTGCAAAACAATGCTGTGTTCTTGACAGCACAGGTAATACATTATTAACGTGTTACAGAACATCAAATCTGTACACTATTGATCTGAAAAGCGTCCAATCCACCACTTCCATCTGTCTGCTGTCCAAAGCTTCAACTGAACAGAACAACCTATGGCACAGACGTCTCTCCCATCTGAACTTCAAACATCTATCAACTTTGTCCTCCAAGAAACTTGTCAAGGGGCTTCCTCTGCTAAAGTCTTCCGCTGAAAATCATTGTAGTGCCTGCAAAATGGGCAAAATGACGCAGAGCTACCACAAGTCAAAAACCGAACCTTCATCTACTCATCAGTTGCAGCTAATACACATGGATCTGTGTGGACCTATGAGAGGACAAAGCATCAACGGTCGCAAATACACTCTGGTGATCGTTGATGACTTCTCTAGGTATACATGGACAAAATTTCTCCGTTCAAAAGACGAAGCTGCGGAAAACATTATGACCTTTATCAGAACGACCCAGAAACTGCTACAGCACAGTGTTCGAATTGTTAGAACTGACAATGGTACCGAGTTCAAAAATCAGACTCTCACTGAGTTCTATGAATTACTCGGTATCACTCAGCAATTTGCAGCAGCTAAAACTCCCCAACAGAACGGAGTTGTTGAGAGAAAGAACAGAACCCTTGTTGAAGCAGCACGCACCATGTTAATTCAATCAAGATTGCCTCACTTCATGTGGGCAGAGGCAATCAATACTGCGTGCTTCACTCAGAACAGAACTTTTATCCACAAGCGCTTCGACAAGACTCCATATGAGATCATATTCAACAAAACTCCTGATATTTCTTTCCTCAAGGTTTTTGGCTGCAAGTGCTTCATACTCAATGATCGTACAGAGAGAAGTAAGCTAGATCCCAAAGCCAGAGAAGGCGTGTTCATTGGCTACTCACTGCAATCCAAAGCTTACAGAATCTATCTCAGAGACAAGCGGACTGTCATCGAGAGTGTAAATGTTACATTCTATGAAATGGCAGACTTTGCAATTGAACATCTCCAGACCGATCCATCAACTGCTGTACCAGTAGCTTCTGATAAAGCTGAACCAAACACCGAACACGACGATGTGATTCTCGACTCTCTCTTCAGAAACTTCTACGAGAACTCACAATCTCCACCTCCTGCATCCACTCCAGAGTCAACATCAACTCCAACAGCAGAGATTCCGCTCCTCACAGGACCAGATGACGTACCATCCACACCCTCAACCCCTCAAACCAGATCACGTACATAAGTCCAGAATCAGCTCCACTTCACACCACAGCTGATCCAGAACCTTCAACCTCATACCAGGACTATGATCAACCAATAATTACTCCAACTCCTCTAGCTCATGAGAGGAAGTGGACGAGAGCACATCCCGTTGAACAAATCATATGTGATCCAAGTCAAGGTGTGCGAACAAGATCAGCAACAACAAATGAATGTCACTATGCATGTTTTCTAAGCAAGAATGAACCGTCCAAAGTCTCAGAGGCACTCGATGATCCAGATTGGGTGATTGCCATGCAAGATGAGCTCAATCAGTTTGACAGACTAGACGTGTGGACACTCGTGCCTAAGCCCCCTCAGAAAACCATCATTGGCACTAAATGGGTGTTCAAGAACAAGAAGGACGAAGAAGGCATAGTGATACGGAACAAGGCACGACTGGTTGCTAAAGGATATAATCAGCAAGAGGGCATAGACTATGATGAAACATTTTCACCCGTAGCAAGAATTGAAGCAATCCGCCTTTTTCTTGCGTACGCGGCCCACAAGAACTTTACCGTCTTTCAAATGGACGTCAAGACTGCCTTTCTGAATGGAGTCTTGGATGAAGAAGTCTATGTAGCTCAGCCCGAAGGATTTGTAGATCCCAGATATCCCGACCATGTGTACAAGCTAAAGAAAGCTCTGTATGGATTAAAACAGGCACCAAGAGCTTGGTATGATGCATTAACCGAATTTCTGGTTGACTCAGGTTTCTCAAAAGGGAAGATTGATACCACACTTTTCATCAAGCGACAGAAGTCTGACATCATACTGATTCAGATCTATGTTGATGACATTATCTTCGCCTCCTCAAATCCACGTCTGTGCAAACACTTTGAGAAACTGATGAAAACCAAGTTCGAGATGAGCATGATGGGCGAACTGAATTTCTTCCTAGGCCTGCAAGTAAGACAACTCTCTGACGGCATTTTCATCAATCAGTCAAAGTACATTCTGGAAATGCTTAAGAGATTCAACATTGATGGCAAATCTTCCATGACGAACCCCATGTCCCCAAACAACAAACTGGACTCAGACCCCTCCGGGAAGCCAGTTGATGCTACAAACTACAGGGCCATCATTGGATCTTTGCTATATCTCACGTCAAGCAGACCTGACATTGTCTTCTCCACATGCTTATGTGCACGCTTTCAGGCAAATCCGAAGGAATCCCATCTGACCGCTGTTCGAAGAATTCTGAGATACCTCAAAGGCACTGTGAATCTAGGCCTTTGGTATCCCAAGCACTCAGGTTTTGACCTAGTCGGATACTCGGATGCTGACTTTGCTGGTTGCCGGATGGACCGCAAAAGTACATCGGGAGCAGTCCAATTCCTGGGCGATAAGTTAGTCTGCTGGTCTTCCAAGAAACAGAACTGTGTGTCAACATCTACGGCCGAGGCAGAATACGTCGCGGCTGCTAGCTGTTGTTCACAAATATTATGGATGAAGACCCAGCTAAAGGACTACGGTTACACTCTCCGCCATATCCCGATCTACATTGACTCACAAAGCGCTATCGCCATCACCAGCAACCCGGTTCATCACTCCCGCACCAAACACATCGACCTGCGCTATCATTTCATCAAGGATCACGTGGAGAAAGGAGATATTGACATGTATTTTGTAAGCTCAGAGCTTCAACTGGCTGACTTGTTCACTAAGGCACTGGATGAAAAAAGATTCCAGTTCCTAGTCTCCAAGTTGGGCATGTTGAACCTCGAGCCTGTTTAATTATGTCTCCACTGATCAGCAAAGTGTGCGTGTGTGAGACTTGTAAATAGTGTGTGTGTGTGTGTGTTGCATGTGTTGAGTGTGTGTGAAAAATCAAATAGAACAAAAAATAGTGTGTGTGTTGCATGTGTTGAGTGTGTGTGAAAAATCAAAAAAAAAAAATAGTGTGTGTGCGTTGCATTTGAATATATTGTTTGTTGCATCATTTTGAGGGGGAGAAAATTTTTCACTGTTTGAGGGGGAGCTATTTTTCACTGATTAAGGGGGAGTTCTCTATTTTTACTACTTTTGAACCTCGAAAATTTTAAAAAAAGGGCACTGTGTGCCAGCCCAATCATTCGGGCTCAACTATTATGGAGGAGGTCCAAATTTTTACTCGCGTATATAAAACCTCGCGAAAAAACCTTCAGTTCATATTTCACTGTATTTTCGCAAGGATTTTTCGCAAACCAGAGCTCCCTAACCCGTCTCCTTCCCGAAATACTTCCTTCTCCTGTTTCTTCTTCCCAACTAAACCTTCAAAAGGTAGTTCTTTGTTTCGAAATCGAAATTGCTAAATCGAATTCAAACGAAAACTTGTTCTCACGAAACGATCGTATTTTTCTCAATCTTAAAATCAAAAGGGTTTTCGTGTGTTTCAAGGTCGAAATCTCTGTATATTGTTTATCGTATCTTATGCTTTTGTATTTGCAGGTGGATTCTTCGTTTCGAAATCACGATTTCGAGTCCTTGGATCTCGAGATCGTCGGTTCAACTTCTCGAAATCAAGATCTCGAGATGGGCTTCTCGACATCTTGATCTCGAGATTTGAATCTCGAAATCAAGATCTCGAGATCTTCATCTCGACATCTTGATCTCGAGATCTAAATCTCGAAATCAAGATCTCGAGATCTGCATCTCGACATCTTGATCTTGAGATTTGAATCTCGAAATCAAGATCTCGAGATCTGCATCTCGACATCTTGATCTCGAGATTTGAATCTCGAAATCAAGATCTCGAGATCTTCATCTCGACATCTTGATCTCGAGATTTGAATCTCGAAATCAAGATCTCGAGATTTGGATCTCGAAGTCATGATCTCAAGATTCAGATTTCGAGATATGGACTTAGAATTTTTTTTCAAAATTCCACCTGCATAAACTTATCTGAAAACAACAAATCAAATTCATTCAAAATCAAATCAAACAGTTGAACTTCATGTGCTGACCCCATGCTTCTACAGTTTAAAATGGCAGGAAACACAAAAGCACAGATCGATGATGCCATCTACTCTCAAGACAAATGGATCAAGGTACTGGACAATAACTTCCAGTTAGACCTTGCAGTCTTCAAATGCCAGAACCCGATCGTTCCAGCCATCATGAAGGGTCACTATCTCTGGCCTGCACTTCACAACTCAAAACCGGTGCCAAAGATATACCTACAACAGTTCTGGGGGCACATGCATACAGAATCTCGAAAAGATCGCTCAAAAATAAATACCAAGCTGAATGGCATGCGCGTGATCCTGACGCCATCAACACTGCAATCCACATTAGCGCTGCCAGTTCGAGATACATATGATGCGCTGCCATCAATTCCAGATCTACTGAAAGACGTAGCATCACTAGGCTACACGTCTCTACTGCCACAACTGTCGAACTTCAACGGTGCATATCTTAGTCACCCATGGAAGAATCTCTTCGGGCTCGTGAACAAATGCTTGTTGCCAAAGCATGCTGGCTTCGACAAATGCAACAAGCAGATACTGCTTGTCTTCCACGGGATCGCCTTCAACAAACACTATGACTTGGCACAGCTCTTCTACTCAGAGCTAATGGACCTGGTCAAGGCCAAAGAAAAGAATAGGCCAGGTACCATTCCGTACGCTAGGTGGCTTGGACTAATCATCAACGACTGCATGGCAGAGCACGCCTCCATACCTAGACGCAGCTCCGATCCACATTACAAAGCCCCAAAGCTGCAATACTTCAAAGCGGACAAGAACCCGACCTACGGTCTGCGGATCCCTGGGTTTCTGCTCAACCTTGTAAGGTCTTCAAACCCAGCTATTCAGCAGTACAAGGAAGCCATCGAGAAGACCGTCCCTATGGTTCAGCAAAACCCAGCTGGACCTACCCAAGGGACAAAGCCGAGTGTGAGTAAGGGTCCTAAGAGAGCCCAGAAGCCACAGAAACCAGTGGCCGGTTTGCCCAATGAAGGAAAGTCTGACGACTCTCTTGAGACGAGTCAGGCGGCTGAGGGCACCGAAAAAGACGCTGAGGAAACGGCCAATGAATCGTCCAGTGAAGCCCAAACAAACACTGACGACGAGGCTTCCGAGAGCGTGGGCACGGAGAGCGAAGAATCTGGATCGGATGATGACGATGATGACAACGATAGTGATGATGTGGAGCTCACATATGCTCTGATCAGAAAAGGGAAGCTGCCCGTCGAATCTCCGAAGAAGAGGAGAATCACTGCTGAAGACGCAGCACCAATCATAGCTCGCAGACCTCAAGTCTTCACTATCAAAGAAAAGGTTAAACCAAGAGCTGATCCGAGCAAGACAAATTGCTCCAAGGATGATTACGACGAGGCGGCTCATTCCATTAAGACATCAATCAACTCAGAAGAAGTCGTCATCCGAGAGACCAGGGCTAAGGTCAAAAATGACAAGGCTGCCAAGGCTAAGACCCAGCCCCAAGCCAGAAAAAGCCTGTTTGATAAGGCAGACGAGCACATCTTCTCGGGCTGCGACTCCTTTATCCAGATAAGCCGAGCCGAATCCCTAAGCACAGGAGCCGACCTTTTCGGTTCCCGGGTAGAAGTCGCAGCATCTGGCTCAACTGCGCATGCACAGCCCTCTCCCAGCCACTCGATAGCCTCTCAAAAGGCTATTGTTTCAAAAGAACGGGACTCAAACCCCTCGCTGGTTCCTTCTGAATCAGTTGAGCATACAATTGACCTATCTCCCGAGGTCAAAACCCCTTCTTCTCTCACATCGAGTCTAGGTGTCACATTCCCCACATTTTTCTTCATTTTCTAGGACACCTACACTATTCACTGCACATACAGGTGCACTCACCCTGAACACAACAACCAGAGCGCAAGCTATGACGGTTGGAAGCCCTGCTACGCCCATAATGATTCCATCATTAAATGCAGGCCACACATCAGCAATCTTCACTGATGCTGTGTCAACAGTTACAACCCCCGTAACTGGTCACCCTACCTTTGAAGATGTAAACGTTCTACTAAATCGCTTCCTGAATTCCACCATTAAGCCATGGGTGCAAGATGCAATGACCGCTCTAGCACAGGAATTTAGGACCACCCAAGCGGTTCGGTCTGAACAGACACCACCCCAACCTTCCCCTGAACCGTTCATCTCTCATACACAACCAATATCCTCCACCCCTCTATCCCACCAAATCATAAACCAAATTCCTATCCCTTCTACTTCTCGAGGAACCCAGGATACATAACCAGTATTCTCCCCATACCCGACCACACCCTCCATCGATCTCTCCTCCCTATCCTTTGACACACTAGCTTCGGCTTTGCTGAATAACCTCTTAAATACCCCAGAAGACAACCTCACTCTTCATCAGCAAGCCATACTAGAAGCTCTTCTTTCTTCACCCGAAACCAAGAGCACTTGCAAGGAGAGTCTTCGTGGTCGCAAACGTTCCCATGAGGACCCCGATGATTCGGATCTTCATGAGGGGGAGAACAAGCGACCTCGATCACTTGAGCAAACTGCTCTCCCAAGCCAAACTCCACAGCCAATTCAACCTGAAACCTCAACAAACCAACAGCCACCATCCACAGCCAAACTATCTAGCATGGTCGAGCTAGAAATAACATCCCGAGGCGTATCTCCCAGAGATACCAACCGAGGAGGGGATGGAAGTCCTGATGACGTTACCACTGGTACATCTTCTCCATCAGGCCATCAGTTGGAACCCAGTTCTAAGCTGATGTCAACGAGCAATCCTAGCGAACCCGGTAGTGCTACACAGGAACAATCACCGCCTGAACAAAGAATTCCATATATTTCCCCAGGCAAAGACATCCATGATGCACTGGAAGAGGCGGTGATATATGACAAATGGCCCAGAAAATGGACAGAATGGGATGATCTTCGGGTTGAAGCCGAACAAGAGGACATGCAAAGAAACTGGTGGCTACGAGAGCTAATCAACAAATGCTCTGAAGATATAATAAGGCTCGAGGACGATGAACGCAAGGAAGGGGAGAATTACAAAGAATCCCAGAAGACTCTTGAATCAGTCGTAAGACAAACAGCGGGAAGACTTCCCAAGACAGAGAAACCCTGGGATAATGTTCGCATCAAAGCCCCCTTCCAAGAAGAAATCAGAGAGCATATCTGGCGTAGACCAGACAGAGTCAAGCCACTGAATGAACTGAAGCTAAGAGGCCTTACTCATTTGAAAGGAAAGCAGGCTGGAGGACATCTGCATATGTTGCTACAAAGGTCAACCGGTACACAGAGAGAACTGATGGAACAAGATCTGAAGTCAAATATTCTCCCGATTCATCAAATTCTGCAAGTGAAGGCTGAAGACTACCATGGAGTAACATTCTACACTTACAGACTTCAACGCACCGATGGGAGTGAATTTACTTGTCAAGAGAACGACTTCATCATGCTGAAACCGGATGACATCTACCAAATGTTCATGGCCTACAGATACCTTCCAGTCAGGCAGAGCATAATATACAGCGAAGGCCTCACAGCTATCAAAAGATTCATGCTTAGACAAATCCGAGTACATTCTTCACATGACCTACAGATGGCTATAGAGTGCAATATAAAGAAGACAAATCTGACAAAGCCAAGACTGTATGGTCCAGAACTTGAAGATTTCCCAGCCTACCACATCTTCTTCACACCGCCAGCAGTCACCTATCTGAACCACAAGAACGAAAAGCGTCTGATGGTAGTCAGTGAGATTGAGAAGTACTGCGACGGAACATTAAAGATAATCAAAGAGCAGATTCTAAAGATGAAGGCAAAGCTAGAGGAAAATCTTCAAGAGGCATCGTCTTATGTTCAAAAGGAACATTCTACTGTAGAGACAATTTTAAAGGCCATTGACGATCGCCTCGAAAAGAGAAATGTGCTGAGGCAGTATGAACATGCACTTGGTATGAGGAAGCACTACTTCAAGTCTCAGAAGCAATAAGAGAATGACACTTGATCACAAAGGGGGAGATTGTTGGAGATATTTTATTGTGAATCAAGTTGGTCATAGATTAGCTTTATATTTAATCCTTGTATATAATTAGTGCATGAACTAGATAGAAATCAGGCCAATTGTTAGGCCCATTTAAACAGGCTAAAAGCCTGGTACGCCTAACCTAAACCTCGCCTATAAAAAGGGAGCCGAGGTTTAGGAAAAGGTTGAACGTCGTACTTATTATTTATAGCCTTAAGCATATCATTCTGCTGTACGCTTCCACGGTTTATCAACGAAGGTTTTACGGTGATTCATTCTGTGTTCATCTTTACGTTTAATCTTCCTTGTTAGATCGATTATTCATTGTTGTTACAGAAACAGGGACCAACAAGATCAATAACGTTCGACATGGTGGGCAAGACGTTCATGACCGATGGAGAAGAGAAGGAACTACAAACATGTGTGTGTAATCACACATGGAGAGAAGCCCTATGGGTCGTCTGACGCACGAGCTTTCGGGTCACGCTCCATGATGAGCAACCCGACCTCTGCCGTTCAACACCTGAAGCAAATTTCATGGGCCGAGGGCCCCTGTAAGCCCTCAAACATTCTTGATTATGAATGGGTTCGCCATTCCCTTCCGGGGTGGCGACCGCCGCTTTATGCTACATGAACAGCCTGTTTAGTGCCGTCGTGTCCAGGTTCATGGTCGGGCTCCCCATTCCCATCCAATATGAGGACCACCACTCACGTAGCATGATCGGCCCTCAACACCATCGTGTTATCACCGACGCCGCCACGTGCCGTCACACCATCGTATCATATGAAGACCGGCTTCATCCACAACAGGGTTTGCTGTAATCGTTCTTAATCGGCCCTACCATAACTTTGCCAACGTACTGTCTGGAAGTAGAACATGTTGTAATCGTTCCTGATCGGCTCAACCAGAACTTGGCCCACATACTATTTGGAAGTAGGATGTGCCGCAAACGTTCCTGATCGGCTCAACCAGAACTTGGCCCACGTGCTATCTGGAAGTAGGGTGTGCTGCAAGCGTTCCTGATTGGCTCAATCAGAACCTTCCACGTGTACTATCTGGAAGCAGGGTGCGCGCTGTAATCGTTCTCGGTTAGCTAAATCAGAACCTTCCACGTGTACTATCTGGAAGTGGGGTGCGCGCCGTAATTTTTCACGGTTAGCTCAATCAGAACTGGGCACACGTACTGCCAAGAAGTAGGGTGCACGCCATAATCGTTCTCGGTTGGCTCATTCAGAAGCCGGCCCACGTACTGTTCAAAAGGAGGGGCAAATACCCACACCTCTAGCAAGACTACTTTAAGACAAAGATTCGAGAAAAGCCATGAGCAAGAATAAATTTTCTCGAGCAGATTCGCACACTCACTACTCAAGAAAGTGGGGGACTTGTGTTGGGATATATTATCCTGGCCCACTACAGTTTAGAGACCAAGGCATCACCCCTGTATAGAGCCTAGTTGGCGAAGTCCATTTAATCCTACCAGGCTCATTTAGGCCTACCCGGTTGACATTCATGTAATTTCCATGTTTATTTTTGTATTTTTAATTAGTTTTGATTGACTTTCACTTTGGATATTACACACTTTTGGTGTAATAGTTTAGTTTGTAAAATATTTGTAATTTGTTTAGATTAGGGACTTTCTGAGCTTAAACTAGGTAAAGATCGTCAAAAGGATCCTGGAAGGTTTAAGAAAAGTGCAAGGGAACAACAAAAAGTGAAAATTTGGGAAAATAGTCAAAAACCCGACCGGGTTTTCCAAAAACCCGACCGGGTTTGACTTGACCCGAAGATCAAATTTGATTTGGAGGCAATTTAACATGCAGAGCGAAGATTTGGCAAAGATTTGTCTTTTACCCGATCGGGTAAATCAAAAACCCGATCGGGTAGATGTGACTAATGAACATTCCGGGCAATAACTCAAGAAACCCGATCGGGTTTATGTAAAACCCGGTCGGGTAAATGACCCTGCTACCTCCAAACACCTATAAATACACCTCTTTTCCTTCCCATTTGATATCCGATCCATTTTGGCCCATTAAAGCCTTTTCGGCCCATTAGGGTTGAAATGCTCTCCCTCTTCTATAAATAGGA
Source organism: Cuscuta europaea (assembly GCA_945859875.1). Classification (NCBI taxonomy): domain Eukaryota; kingdom Viridiplantae; phylum Streptophyta; class Magnoliopsida; order Solanales; family Convolvulaceae; genus Cuscuta; species Cuscuta europaea. Next base: position 14,976,429 of record CAMAPE010000004.1, read on the forward strand.
AGCAAGCTTTCATTTTGAGGGATCCTCTTTTTGGGGCTCTCGGTGCTTCTACTTCACTCTATAGAGTAGCTAGTTAAAATAGTTCAACCTCCATTAATGGAGCTCCAAGAGATGTACTGATTCTATGGAGAAATTGATATAAAATGGACTGATTTTCAAAGAGAAGAAAAGAATATTGGAAGAAAGATTCTGGAAAAGGAAAATAGAAAGAAGATCGGAGGTGAACAGGAAAAGGAAGAAGCTACGAAAAAAGGAAGGAAAATCTGGAGTTTTCCAGATCTAGGTTGGGGTCGCCGGAGCCGCCGCCGTCGTTTCCACCGCCTTGAACCCTCCGGTGAGTTTGGCTGCACCAGGTGAAGCTCGCTGCAGCGCCCTGGGTCTCGCCGCTCCGTTTCTAGTAAAACGCCGTCGGCAACAGAATCGCTCGTGGCTCATCGTTGGCTCCACTAGCCACCGCCCGAATCGCCAAACTGCCGTCCATCGTCAGCGGTCAACCGCCTGTCGGTTCTCCACCGGGTCACTCGTCGTTCGAGCCCCCACCAGTCTGCTAACGCGACCCATGGGATCTGCGGTTGAGAATTCCTTGAGTTCCGCCATTAATGGTGGCTTGGAGTTCAAGGAAAGTACTTCGGAGCTCAGCCAATCTTCCACTGTAGCCAATCTTCCACTGTAAGTACCACTCACACTTGCTAATTAATTTCAAGTAGTGTTATTACTTACTACTTTTTATGGAGTACTTGTTATCACCATTATTTATTAAGGATTAAAATATCCCGACCTAACTGATGACCGAGCGAAACTCTAGTGACAAATGTCCACCGTCATTTTAATTAAATGACATTGGTGGTGGGCTTGAAGACCCAGGGGATCTGCGGTTTAGAATTCCTTGAGTTCCGCCATTAATGGTGGCTTGGAGTTCAAGGAAAGTACTTCGGAGCTCAGCCAATCTTCCACTGTAGACTGGAACATGTGGCCGTCCTTGCACCTCGGCAAGCTTTCTGACCACTGCCAGCAAGCTAACATCATGTTGGCTGTCCTTTGGTTGTCGGTGAGCCACGTCGTGGAGATGGGATGGCGACCAAGGCTGAAGGCCCCAGCTGGGAATTGACGAGCTTTCCATTATTGGGGCGGTCAACCACTTTTCCATCTCTTGACCGAGGCTTACACTTTGGAAAAGCTAAGTACCACTCACATTTGCTAATTAATTTCAAGTAGTGTTATTACTTATTACGTTTTATGGAGTACTTGTTATCACCATTAATTATTAAGGATTAAAATATCCCGACCTAACTGATGACCGAGCAAAACTCTAGTGACAAATGTCCACCGTCATTTTAATTAAATGACATTGTTGGTGGGCTTGAAGGCCCATCCCGAAAAAATTAATTCTCATTAATCGGCGTACCTCTAATTTAGTTGAGAAAGATATTTAGCGCTGACCCCATTGCTGTGAAAATCAAGAGGGGTACCTGAAGTGGTTTTCCATGGAGAGGGAGAGGCAATGCGTAAGCCTCGAGACATAAGCCTCAATTCCATGACATTTTTAAGAAAGTGTCACAGAAATATAACAAATGCAAAATAGATTGGAAATCATATCCTAATTTAAACTAAATGAATCCAATTAATGGTTTTCTAGTCTTAAAGCAGCATAACTATGAAGTTTAAAGACAAAGAGAAGGGGAGCTTCTTTATGTCTTCTTGAGAGTTGAGACATGTTTGGGCATTGTCTGTTCATACCCCCTTTGATATAAAGGACATGTCCCATTTATGCCATTTACTCATCAAATGCCTCCCTACTAAACAAACATGACAACATGCATGAAAACATGAACTAATATTCCTATTTACTACCTCCGTCCTATTAGAAGGTTCTCGTCCACTATTGACATGGTCAACTTAAATCATTTTTAATCTTATTGGAAGATGGAATAAGTGGTGCATAGTAGTATCATTGGATGGCGTATCTAAGCAGAATTTGAGTTGTGGATATTATTGGGTTTGTTTGATTGTGATAGTCTCGTTCTGCACAGGGCATGCTATAAGTATAGAAGTTGAAGGTGGAATCTTTTATCGGTCGTTTTACATTAGAATGAAATGGCTTGGGGTTTTGATGTTTTATTTGTTTCTTTTTAACTGCAATTATGCAGATGTTTAATTATCGAAGCTTGTGATGTAATAGTGAATGTGCTTCCTTTTATTTATGATGACACTTCTTTTTATTTATGGTGCATTTAGAGCTTTATTTTGAACAACAGCATTTTGGTTGCCTTTCTCTTTTAATTTTTCCCCCTTCCAGAAATAACAGAACACTTATAACAGGCCACAGAGTGAATACAGAGATCAACACTCGTGACTGGATATAGAATAGGTTTTGGTTCCTTGGGAGGAGTTGGGTTTCTTTCTTACTTTTAAGCTGTCACACTGATTTTCCACCGGAGAGTCTTCCATGGATTTTTCATTTGGTATTGAAAGTTGTGTTCTTATAGTCAGCCATTGTTGTGAAAATCGGTCAAGGCTACGCCCTCAGGTGAGCCTCACGTATTTCGTTTTCGAAAAATAGCCTTGGGTTAAACCTTTCTGAGAAGATATGAGGCTTATGCCCTGAATGTGTGTGACTAATATGCCGCAAAGCATATGCCCTGATGCTCACTTAGACTTTTGCCTCGTGAAAACTAGTCATGTTGACTTAGTTAAATTTGTGGGTTGGTTTCCTGTATTGACTTCACACTCTTACTAATTGTCTCACTCATGCGTTGCACGGGAATACATTCTAATAGTGGACGGGAACCTTCTAATAGGACGGAGGTAGTAAATAGGAATAGTAGTTCATGTTTTTATGCATGTTGTCATGTTTGTTTAGTAGGGAGGCATTTGATGAGTAAATGACATAAATGGGACATGTCCTTTATATCAAAGGGGGTATGAACAGACAATGCCCAAACATGTCTCAACTCTCAAGAAGACATAAAGAAGCTCCCCCTCTCTCCGTCTTTCCCCCACGGATCCCTTTAAACTTCATAGTTATGTTGCTTTAAGACTAGAAAACCATTAATTGGATTCATCTAAGTGTGTTTTAGTTTAAATTATTATGATATGATTTCCTATCTATTTTGCATTTGTTATATTTCTGTGACACTTTCTTAAAAATGTCATGGAATTGAGGCTTATGTCTCGAGGCTTACGCATTGCCTCTCCCCCTCCATGGAAAACCACTTCAGGTACCCCCCTCGATTTTCACAACAATGGGGTCAGCGCTAAATATCTTTCTCAACTAAATTAGAGGTATGCCGATTATTGCGAATTAATTTTTTCGGGATGGGGCTTCAAGCCCGCCAACAAAGTCATTTAATTAAAATGACGGTGGACATTTATCACTAGAGTTTCGCTCGGTCATTAGTTAGGTTGGGATATTTTAATCCTTAATAAATAATGGTGATAACAAGTACTCCATAAAAAGTAACAAGTAATAACACTACTTGAAATTAATTAGCAAGTGTGAGTGGTACTTAGCTTTTCCAAAGTGTAAGTCTCGGTCAAGAGCATGGAAAAGTGGTTGACCGCCCCAATAATGCAAAGCTCGTCAATTCCGAGCTAGGGCCTTCAGCCTTGGTCGCCATCTCATCTCCACGACGTGGCTCACCGACAACCAAAGGACAGCCGGCATGATGTTAGCTTGCTGGCAGTGGTCAGAAAGGTTGCCGAGGTGCAAGGACGGCCACAGGTTCCAGTCTACAGTGGAAGATTGGCTGAGCTCCAAAGTACTTTCCTTGAACTCCGAGCCACCATTAATGGCGGAACTCAAGGAATTCTCAACCGCAGATCCCCTAGGTCGCGTCAGCAGACTGATGGGGGCTCGAACGACGAGTGACCCGGTGGAGAACCGACAGGCGGTTGACCGCTGACGATGGGCGGCGGTTTGGCGATTCGAGCAGTGGATGGTGGAGCCAACGACGAGCCATGAGCGACTCTGTTGCCGGCGCATTTTACTGGAAACGGAGCGGCGAGACCCAGGGCGCTGCAACGAGCTTCACCTAGTGCAGCTAAACTCACCGGAGGGTTCAAGGCGGTGGAAACGACGACGGCTCCGGCGACCCCAACCCAGATCTGGAAAACTTCGGATTTTCCTTCCTTTTTCGTAGCTTCTTCATTTTCTTGTTCACTGATACGTTTGTAATTTCCATATGCATGTTTGTGTTTTTAATTAGTTTTGCTTGATCTTTACTATGGAAATTACACACTTTTGGTGTAATAGATTAGTTTGTTAAATTCTTGTAAATAGTTTAGATTAGATATATTCTGAGCTCAAACAGGTCTTGATCACTCAAAGTACAGTTGGTGAACCCAAAGAGTGGAAAGAAGGTGCAAAATTTGAAGACAAAAGAAGGATCCTGAATTTTTGTCTATACTCGGTCGAGTATTAACTATACTCGATCGGGTATTAGGTTGAAACTTCAAATCGGATCAGATCCGAAGACAAGGGAACATGTCGGGAGGATTTCGGCCACGATTTAATGTCTATACCCGATCGGGTAGACCGACATACCCGATCGGGTATGCCTTTGAGTTTTAAACGAAGATCGGTCGAGTATGGCTCGAATACCATTTTCTAAGCATACTCGACCGGGTATAAACATGTACCCGATCGGGTATACTATGGAAAATAGCCTGAAACCGATCGAGTACACCTCGAATCGAGTATTACACACATACTCGATCGGGTACCATGTATATACCCGATCGAGTACCCGAATCCCATCCCAAAAGCCTATAAATACACCTCCTTTCCTTCACAAAAAGATATCCAATTCCTTTGTACATCTAAGCTCAGTATAGAATAGTTCTTTCTTTATATTTTTCATCATGTTTAGTCTCCAAATGAGGAGCAAAACTCTTCCATCTTGGTTTTGCTACTTTGAAGCTTAATGAATTCGTAAGTTGTGAGTTATTTTTTTTAATCTTCTTCCTTGAATATTAATTAATTCATATTCATATTTCATATTAATATTTTAAACATTACTTAAAGTATCAACTAGTTTTGTTTCTCATATTAATTATTACTAGAATCAATCGGTTAATACGCTTGTTATTAATCCGGTTCTTTCAACGGTAGTAAACTTGGAATATTAATGCATGCATCTCATGGTTAATATGCCAAGGGGAATTAATTATATTAATTAAACCAATAAACCACTTGTGTTGAGGTTATCAATCTCAATCGTTTTCATCTTAAGTTTATTGCTACTATCCAGTTAATATACGGCGCTTGTTCTATATTGACTCGATAGTAAGTTTTATTAATGAACGCATCTCGTTATTAATAACTACCCTCGATGAACTGGATATACTCCTCGATTGAGTATTCGAGAGGAAGATAGTTAAAGATATAACCGGGATCGACGAACATTTTATTAAGTGGATAAAAGCAAAACCAAGTCCTCATCTCATTAAATTAAACTCATATAGGTTGTTCATCTTAGTGTTTTTAAATCAAACAAATCTAAACCCTCCTTTGTTACTGCTTATATAAAAGAAAAGTATTCATTTCCCTGCGGATACGAACATTACTTCGTTATACTACGTATATTCGTTGTATTGTATTTATTTTGAGTGCACCTCACGACAAGTGCACGTCATTCACCTCCAATCTTCTTCCTACTTTCCTTTCCCAGAATCTTTCTTCCAATATTCTTTTCTTCTCTTTGAAAATCAATCCATTTCATATCAATTTTTCTGTAGAATCAGTACATCTCTTGGAGCTCCATTAATGGAGGTTGAACTATTCTAAGTAGCTATTCTATAGAGTGGAGAAGAAGCACCGAGAGCCCCAAAAAGAGGATCCCTCAAAATGAAAGTTTGCTTCCTATTATAGAAGAGGGAGAGCATTTCAACCCTAATGGGCCAAAAAGGCCTTGATGGGCCAAAATGGGCCGGTAGGCCTAAATGGGCCTAGTAGGCTTAAATGGACTTCGCCAACTAAGCTCTATATAGGGGTGATGCCTTGGGTCTCTAAATTGTAGTAGGCTAGGATAATATATCCCAACACAAGTCCCCCACTTTCTTGAGTAGTGAGTGTGCGAATCTGCTCGAGAAAATATATTCTTGCTCATGCCTTTTCTCGAATCTGTGTCTTCAAGTAGTCTAGGTGGAGGTGTGGGTATTTGCCCCTCCTTTTGAACAGTACGTGGGCCGGCTTCTGAATGAGCCAACCGAGAAAGATTATGGCGCACACCCTACTTCCAGGCAATACGTGTGCCCAGTTCTGATTGAGCTAACCATTAAATTGAGCTAACCATTAAATTGAGTTAACCTTTTCGCTTTAAAAAAGTTTGTCAACAAACACAACGCATGTTAATAGACCACGCAAGCAAGCAACCGGGAGAAGTTGGGAATTCCAACTAATCCAACAACCACACAAAGCAAGTACACATAAAATAAAAGAAACAATATTATTTCTATAACTAGCAAAGGTAGAGCTCACATAATCACATGGTATCACATTTTCAAAACACAAAGAAAATAGCATACCAAACATCACAAAGAATTTAATTAAAAGAGAATTGAGCACATTTAAAGCAAACTCAGAGGAAATATAGTCAAACACTTTGCACGTATCATTTCTCTCATGCTCTCTAATGTCTCTATCTCTAATAACATGGCAATCACACAACTCAAGCATATGCTCACAACATTCATATCATGCTCCACCTTAATAGAAATATTATTTTCTTTATTTTCACCATGAAAAACATTTTCATTCACAAATTTGGGTTTGGTTTCAACAAGTAAATCAGAATGAACTTCAACAGGCAAATGCTCCACCTCATTTGGAGCTACATCAGGAGTAACAAGTAAGCAAGGAAATTCATTTTCAACAAAAATGACATTTCTACACATCAACACATTGAAGCAAGTTTCACTCCTACACCAAAGCCTATAACCTTTCATGCATTCATGATATCCTAAGAAAACATATTCCTTAGCCCTAGGTTCAGATTTATCATTCTCACGATTCACATAAGCAGCACAACCAAACACTCTCAAATTAACACAGATTCAGGGCATTTCCCTCCTAAGGGAACAGACGGGGACAGATTAACCAAATCAACAGCATAACAAATAGCTTCCCCCCAGAACTTATTAGAGAGCCCAGATGAAGCTAACATAGCCCTCACCCTCTCTAATAAAGTTCTAACCATCCTCTCAGCAACCCCATCCGGTTGGGGTGTGGAGGGAACATATTTATGCATAGAAATACCCCAAGTATGACATAAATCACCAAGCTCATCATCACAAAAATCAAAACTGAAATTTGTCCTTAAACACATTATTTTCTTACCGATTTGATTTTCAACAAGGGTTTTCCAGTTTTTAAACTTATCAAAAACATCAGATTTATTCTCAATCAACAAAACCCACACTTTCTTTGAAAAATCATCAATCAACGTCAGAAAATAATTTTTCCCACCATGAGCGGAAACACAGTAAGGACCCCACAAATCAGCATGAATACAATCAAGCACATCAGTACACTTAGGCAGATCAGGAAAACCAACTCTAGACTGTTTTCCTAGCACACAGGGTTGCACACAATTCACAGAATCAAGTACAAATTCAGCATGAAAAACATACAAGTTGTTTTTCATCACAGCTTTGAAAACAACTAAACAACCCTTCACAACTTTCATGATTCCCTTTCCCCATTTTCCCTTCAAACCATCATTTTCAAGAGATGCACAAGATAGCAAATTACAGCACAGCTCAGGAACATGCCTAACATTCTTCAAAGTAAGCACATAACCAGAAGAAAACCTAAGACATACATTTCCTATTCCTAGCACATTGCATTTCTTCTCATTTGCTAAAGACACAAAACCATGCGTAATCTTTCTATAGTTTGAAAAAATATTTTTCAAAGGGGACATATGAAAAGTACAACCAGTATTTACCACCCAATCTGATTTACCCAGAGAATCAGATATCACAGAACTCAAATAGTCATAATCACATAGATTTCTCATCATAAAAACATCACCTAAATCATCTTCACAAGTAGTCAAATTAGCATGCTCACTATGCTTATTTTCCCTAGATTTAGGACAGTCTCTTATGAAATGACCAGATTCATGACAATAATAGCAACGTCTCGAATTAGACCTAGACTTAGATCTATGTCGTCTATTATTTTCTCTACCCCTCACATGCATAACCTCCTCGTATTTTCTACCCTCACCCATCTGTTTTAAATTTAATTCCTTACTCTTAAGACCATTAACCACAATGTCAAGAGTCACATTATCTCTACCATACTTAATAGCAGATTTCACATCACCAAAGGAATCAGGAATAGCATTTAAAAGAGCAATAGGGGAATAATCATCTATATGCTTATCACCACACAACTTAATATCAGAAATAAGTTTGGTAAAGACATCTAGATTTTCCTCAATATCCGTAGACATATCTAGTCTAAATTGGAAGAACTTCTCAACTAAAAACATCCGGCTAGGCAGAGAGGTTTAAGTATACAGTTCATCTAATTTATTCCACAGAATTTTAACACTCTCTAAAATTCCAACTTTTCTAATCACAGAATCAGATAAGTTCAAATAAATAACAGAACAAGCATTTTCATTCATTCAGCCCTTTTATCTTCTGTGTCAGAAACTAAATAGGTTTCACCAACTGCTTTAAAACATTTTTGTTGGAATAAAATACATTTAACTTTTTGCTTCCAAATGCTAAAATCAGATTTTCCATTAAATGGAGTCATACCATACTGATTATAAGCAGACATTTTCACAGAGAAAAACAAGCAACAAAAGAAAATGTAAATTTTGCTGAAAAACAATTTAAATATTTATAAGGCTACAAATATACGGAGCAACTAGCACGAACACACGGGGAGTATTAATGAGCACCAAACTCAAGTTCAAACCCCTTGTTCTTCCGTATAAGCACAAATAAATAATAAATTTTCAGCACAAAACATCACAACAATTCAATCAATTTTAAAAGCAGCAAAAAACCTAAAACAAGATTTATACATAATAAACCAACCCTACGCACAAGAATTGAAAACACTTAGCAATTCAATTTAATCAACTCAAATAGTCTACCACAAAGGAGAGGGTTTAGCAAACGCACCTGGGGGGTTGGCGGTCGGGATACAATCTACCGGCGGCCCGCAGGGAGGGGGAATAAATTAAATCCGGAGGCACCCGGTGCACCTAGGGTGTTTATGGCCAATTTACCTTAGCGAAACACTAGGAGAGGGTTTCGACCTTACCTACCCAATTAAAAAATTGGGATTTTTCAGGAGGGTTGACTGCCATTGACCGGCGTTGACCTGCGTTGACCGACGGTGATCGGCTGTCCAGCTGCTCCAGCAACTCCAGCAGTCCAAGTCAGCAGCCCAGCTTTAGCCAGTCCAAAACAGCAGCTCCAGTCAGCCCAGTATCAGCAGCCTAGCTCCCTACCAGCAAAGAAGGTCCAGCAGTGTAGCAGCCCAACAAGCCCAGATACAGCCTAAAGTCCAACAAGTGCAGGGGCCAAAGCCCTACGTCCCTATCCTCAGGGATGTCTGTGACAAGCTTCTGCGAACAACAAGACTGCAGGCGGTGGCTCCGAAGGGCGAGCGACGGGTCCAGCCACGAGCGACCACCGTCAATAGCTCTCAGGCGACGGCGGATGGTGGCTTCGGCGGCGAACGACTTAGGCGATGATTTCATACTCCGGTCAGAGATTCCATTCAGCATGTTGTGTTGCTTAGAATTAATAAGTTGTGCATATTGGATGATGCATCTAAGCAGAATTTGAGTTTTGCACAGGGCATGCTATAAGTAGAGAAGTCGAACTGTCGAAGGTAGAATCTTTTATTAGTTGTTTTTCATTAGAATGAAATGGCTTGGGGTTTTCATGCTTTATTTGTTTTTTATAACTGCAAGTATGCAGATGTTTAATTATCGAAGCTTATGATGTAATAGTGAATGTGCTTCCTTTTATTTATGATGACACTTATTTTTATTTATGGTGCATTTAGAGCTTTATTTTGAACAATGGTTGTCTTTCTCTTCTTTTAATTTTTTTTCCTCACGGAAATCTATATCTATATATTATACATTTAAGAGTCATATTGGTGCCACATATCATTCCTTTAAGCATTTGTCACATGTCACTCTTACAACACTCATTACTCTCATGCTCCATTAATTTTACTTCTACTCCACATAAATGCTATAATATCAATTATTGTATATTATTAATTGGTAGTAAAAAAATTACCATGTAAATATAAATTGTTTCTATAAATATTCAAGAATTCACCAATATTCAACCGTCTTTAATCCATGTTATTTCAGGCTCCATATAATCTATATCGATATTTATATTTATATCTATATCTATATCTATATATTATACATTTAAGAGACATATTGGTGGAAGGTTTTGCCACATGTCATTCCTTTAAGCATTTGCCACATGTCACTCTTACAACACTCATTCACTCTCATGCTCCATTAATTTAATTTAATTTCTACTCCACATAAATGGTATAATATCAATTATTGTATATTATTAATTGGTAGTAAAAAATTACATGTAAATATAAATTGTTTCTATAAATATTCAAGAATTCACAAACATTCAACCGTCTTTGATCCATGTTATTTTCAACCATGTTTGTTTCGATAATATTTTGTTTGTGCAAAACATTGTCTGTGAATCGATGTTCACAGACAAAAAAAAAAGTTTTCACAAACATAGGTGTGTACAAAAGTGTGTATAAGAGTGCGTACAAACATCATTTTTGTGTTATTTTAGGCTCCATGTAATCTATATCTATATCTATATATTATACATTTAAGAGTCATATTGGTGGATATTTTTGCCACCGACAATTTTATGCATCAAAAGTTATTTTCTCGCATTTATTTTTATATACGGTACTATATTTATGCATCACATTTAAGAGTCATATTGGTGAAAGGTTTTGACACATGTCATTCCTTTAAGCATTTGTCACATGTCATTCCTTTAAACATTTGCCACATGTCACTCTTACAACACTCATTCACTCCCATGCTCCATTAATTTAATTTAATTTCTACTCCACATAAATGGTATAATATCAATTATTGTATATTATTAATTGGTAGTAAAAAATTACATGTAAATATAAATTGTTTCTATAAATATTCAAGAATTCACAAACATTCAACCGTCTTTGATCCATGTTATTTTCAACCGTGTTTGTTTCAATAATATTTTGTTTGTGCAAAATATTGTCTGTGAATCGATGTTCACAGACAAAAAAAAAAGTTTTCACAGACATATGTGTGTACAAAAGTGTGTATAAGAGTGCGTACAAACATCATTTTTGTGTTATTTTAGGCTCCATGTAATCTATATCTATATATATGATGGATTATAGGTATCCAAGTATGTATAAAATGTAGAGATTTGAGCTCAAGTATTGTGGAGAAGATGAATAATAGAATGATAATGAATTGAGATCTAGGGTTTACAAGCTCCAAAAGGAGTATATATAGAGGAATAACGGGCCGGGCCGCTAATATGGGCCCGGTAGTCCAACTACATAAAAGACTAATCTAGTATACAAATGACATATAAGCAGTACAATAATACAAATGATATCCGTGAGATGTGTGTGGGCCGCTGTCCGGGCCCAATAGTCGTGAGACCCGGGGGTCCGAGTCTATATACTCTATCAGGAGTCCCCCACTCTCTGAGTCGAGAGTATTCGAGGCGAAAGAGAGTAGAACTGTGTGCTGATCTGTCGCCGTCTGGTGAGTAAACTTCATGAACAAAAATTTGAAATTCTGCTTCTTTGGTTAACGGAGGCGCTAAGTCCCCCGCTCTCCCAGTCCCCCACTCCTTGAGGCGAGTGTAATGAGGTGAAGAGGAGTAGAGTAATGCGTGTCGGATGATGTCTTCAACAGGGGGCCGAGGGTTGACACCTTTTGATCCACGATGGGGAGATGCCTCGTTAAAAACCTCATTAGGAAAAACCCTGTGGGAAAAAATCCTAATGAGGGAAAAAGAGTACACCGGATGCCCCCAAAATGAAACAAAATGTGCGAGCCCTTCGGCCTGGAGATGGAGCTGCAGCGGTGCCCGTCTGCTGGATGGTCGAGGCCGATCTCTAGATGTGGGTAGCTCATCATGATCAGTAGTCCTAGTCATCAAATAAAGATGACTAAGGGATGGGTCGAGCGACCGTCCACGATATGATGTCTGGTTCATCAAATAAAGATGACCAGAACGTAAGGCCGATGGGCCGAGAGGCCTGTACGAGAGCTCCACGTTGTCAAATAAAGACGACGAGGCGATGGTGCGGCCGAGGGGCTTGCATAAGAGCTCCACGTCGTCAAATAAAGACGACGGGGCGATGGTGCAGCCGAGGGGCCTGCATAAGAGCTCCACGTCGTCAAATAAAGACGACGGGGCAATGGTATGGCTCAGACGTCGTCAAATAAAGACGACGGGGCGATGGTGCGGCCGAGGGGCCTGCATAAGAGCTCCACATCGTCAAATAAAGACGACGGGGCGATGGTGCGGCCGAGGGGCCTGCATAAGAGCTCCACGTCGTCAAATAAAGACGATGGGGCGATGTATGGCCGAGAGAGGCCTATATGAGAGCTCCACGTCATCAAATAAAGATGACGTGGTGACGTATGGCCGAGAGGCCTACATGAGAGCCCCACATCATCAAATAAAGATGACGGGGTGATGTATGGATCAGAGGCCTATATGCGAGCGCCATGTCATCAAATAAAGATGACGGAGCGAGATATAGCCGATGGGCCTGTAAATGAGCTTCGCGTCATCAAATAAAGATGACGAAGCGATATATGCCCGATGGGTCTGCAACTGAGCTTCGCGTCATCAAATAAAGATGACGGAGCAAGATGTGGCTCAGAGGCCTACAAATGAGTTCCTCGTCATCAAATAAAGATGACAGAACGATATATGGCCGATGGTCCTGTAGATGAGCTCTTCGTCATTAAATAAAGACGACAGAGCGATATATGGCCGATGGGCCTACAAATGAGCTCTTCATCATCAAATAAAGATGACAGAGCGATATATGGCCGATGGGCCTACAAATGAGCTCTTCATCATCAAATAAAGATGACAGAGGGATATATGGCCGATGGGCCTGCAAATGAGCTTCGCGTCATCAAATAAAGATGATGGAGCGATATATAGCTGAACTCTGGGCTCCTTTAGCCTTTCGGCCGGAGACCGCAAGATGTTCGCTGTATCTGAATAGGGGGACGAGGCGGTGGACGCCTGTCTGAATATGAGGACGACGACGCTGATGAGTCGGTCCGAATATGAGGACGACGGCGCTGACAAACCGGTCTGAATATGGGGACGATGGCGCTGGTGAGCCGGTCCGAATATGGGGACGAGGCGATGATAAGCCATGAGTCGTATGAAGGCGACGGTCACCATCCAGGAAGGGAATGGCGAGCCCAGTCGCTATAACAAGACTTCGGCGCTGGGAGCCGGTCTTGAGATAAATAATCACGTCGCGGCCGAGAGGCTGATCGCGATGTGCGGATGACAATGATGAGGAGCCAGTCCGAAATATGATGACGAGGCGATGATGGAGCCGATCGTCATATAGAGGCGATAGTCACCATCCAGGAGGGGATGGCGAGCCTGATCGCTAGCCCAACACACTCGGTGCTGATGAAGCCGGTGTTGGGATAGGGTGTGACGCCGAGGCCGAGGGGCCGATCGTGATGCGAGGTCGTCAGCACTACGAGGCTTATCCAAAAGTCCAAGCAGCGGTCGCCATCCGATGAAGGAATGACTGAGACCGGTCTTGGGGATAGATAATCACGCCGAGGCCGAGGGGCCGATCGTGATGTGCGGACGGAGATGATGAGCCGATCCGATAATATGATGACGAGGCAAGAATGAAGCCAATCGTCATACAAGGGCGATGGTCACCATCCAGGAAGGGATGGCGAGCCCGATCGCTAGCTCAAGACTCTCGGCGATGAGGAAGCCGGTCTTGAGATAGATAGTCACGCCGAGGCCGAGGGGCTGGTCGTGATGCGCGGATGGCGATGAAAAGAGCCAATCCGAAATATGATGACGGGGCAACGATGAGCCGGCCGTCATATAGAGGCGATGGTCACCATCCAGGAAGGGATGGTGAGCCCAGTCGCTAGCTCAAGATCGCGTTGAAGACCGAGGGGTCTGCCGCGATGTGAGCATGGCGGCGATGATGAGCTGTTCCAATAAATGATGACGAGGCCATGATGGGCCAATCGTCATATAAAGGCGACGGTCACCATCCGGGAAGGGATGGTGAGCCCGATCGCCAGCTCAAGACTTTCGGCGCTGAGGAAGCCGGTCTTGTGAGGACGACGACGATGAGGGGCCGGTCCAAAAATCCATGCAACGGTCGCCATCCGGGAAGGTATGACTAAGACCGGTCTCGAGATAAATAATCACGTCGAGGCCGAGGGGGTCGATCGTGATATGAGGACGACGACGATGAGGAGTCGGTCCAAATAATGATGACGAGGCGATGGTGAAGCCGATCGTCATATAGAGGCGATGGTCACCATCCGGGAAGGGATGATGAGCCCGATCGCCAGCTCAAGACTCGCGGCGCTGAGGAAGCCGGTCTTCAGATAGATAATCACGCCGAGCCCGAGGGGCCGGCCGTGATGTGAGGACAACGGCGATGAGGAGCCGGTCCTATAATATGATGATGAGGCGCTGATGAAGCCAATCGTCATATAAAGGCGATGGTCACCATCCGGGAAGGGATGGCGAGCCCGATCGCTAACTCAAGACTCGCGCCGCTGAGGAAGCCGGTCTTGAGATAGATGATCACGCCGAGCCCGAGGGGCCGGCCGTGATGTGAGGACAACGGCGATGAGGAGCCGGTCCTATAATATGATGACGAGGTGCTGATGAAGCCGGTCGTCATATAAAGGCGATGGTCACCCTCCGGGAAGGGATGGCGAGCCCGATCGCTAGCTCAAGACTCGCGGCGCTGAGGAAGCCGGTCTTGAGATGATGGACGGCGCTGGGCGCTCGTCTGAGAATGAGGGACGGCGTTGGGCGCTCGTCTGAGATGATGGACGGCGCTGGGCGCTCGTCTGAGATGATGGACGGCGCTGGGCGCTCGTCTGAGATGAGGGACGGTGCTGGGCGCTCGTCTGAAATGAGGGACGGCGCTGGGCGCTCGTCTGAAAATGAGGGACGTCGCTGGGCGCTCGTCTGAGAATGAAGGACGGCGCAGGGCGCTCGTCTAAGATGAGGGACGGCGCTGGGCGCTCGTCTAAGAATGAAGGACGGCGCAGGGCGCTCGTCTAAGATGAGGGACGGCGCTGGGCGCTCGTCTACAAATGGAGGACGGCGCTGGGCGCTCGTCTGAAAATGATGGACGGCGCTGGGCGCTCGTCTAAAAAATGAAGGACGGCGCTGGGCGCTCGTCTAAGAATGAGGGACAGCGCTGGGCACTCGTCTCTACAAATGGAGAACGGCGCTGGGCGCTCGTCTAAGATGAGGGACGATGCTGGGCGCTCATCTAAGAATGAAGGACGGCGCAGGGCGCTCGTCTAAGATGAGGGACGGCGCTGGACGCTCGTCAACAAATGGAGGACGGTGCTGGGCGCTCGTCTGAAAATGATGGACGGCGCTGGGCGCTCGTCTAAAAAATGAAGGACGGCGCTGGGCGCTCGTCTAAGATGAGGGACGGCGCTGGGCGCTCGTCTACAAATGAGGGACGGCGCTGGGCGCTCGTCTAAGAATGAAGGACGGCGCAGGGCGCTCGTCTAGTATTTGCCTGATATGTACTTAGTATTGTTGTGGGGATTTCATTTTTTCATTGCTCGAGGCCGGCAAGTGCGCACGGTCCTCGGCTTCCCTCTTTTAATTTTTCTTTTTCCTTTTCTTTTTTTTTTATTTCCACTTCCGTTCCCTATTTCGGGGAGTATCCTTCTTTCAGGCTTCGGCCGAAGGGTGTGCTCGTCCTTCGGCCGGTTCGGACTTCGTTTATAACGTCCGTGATCTCAGGGGGGTCCCGTCGCCTATTTATGACGCGGGCTAGACTTTTGGTTGGTTTCCAACGGCTGCCGTTGCCCAACCCTGAGTGGGGGGATTTTGCCACCTCGGCCATGATTTCAGGCCTGTCGTCCTGTGATCTGGCGCGTGGACGACGCGGTGAACTTCCCATTTCAAGACGCGGGCCGTTTGCGGGCCCCTCGTCCTGGGGACATCGTCGGCCATACCTGAGCGTTTCACTCTAGGCTTACGGGGCCAGGACGATGTGCTCTCTCAGCTAGGCCTGAGCCCTTCGCTGATACAAAATACAAAGTGGAGCAGACCTGAGCCTTTCGCTCGAAGGCTGCTGATACGACACGTGGTATCTTCTATTTACATTTCCAAAAAATAAGCGGAATACAATAGGTGCGTTGTTCATGACAACGGCTTTTGGGCAACGCGATTAGCGTCTCGGAGAACGAGGTGTACCGTTTACCGCTCTCGGGCATAATGCCATGTGCGGCCGGTAGCGGCTCTCATTTTTAGATGCCCGAGTCACCAAATAAAGGTGACTAGGGTAGGTCGAGGGACCCAAATATAATTCAAATCATCAAATAAAGATGGTCGGAAGACTAGAGCTCGGGTCCACCACTTTGGGGTTTTTTGACCCGCTCTAATGGCGATGATAAAAATAATAATGCCAATAATAATGCATCATTAGCGACCTCGGGAAATTTTAATCCCTCATAATGGTCTTCACCACCTCGGGGGGTTTTTAACCCGCCATAATGGTGGTGGAAATAATATAATTAATAATATAATATAATTATACTACTATCACTTAATAAATATTTTAAATGTTTAAATAAGAGTTTTGGGCACTTAGCTCTTATTTGGGCCAGCATATTATGGGCTGGAATGAAGAGATTGGGGCCCATCATTTCTGATAATCAATTTTGGGCTTTGTGTAGCCCTGACCCGCTGGTCTCTGACCTGCTTGGTTTTGCTTTTGACCTAGGGGCAGACTTTTGCTTGGTCACAATAGCAGCCGCACACTTCCAAAATTCCAGACGTCTTTGCTAGCGTCGACGAAGTGAATAGGGGGCCATCCGTTTTTGCTGGCATGCTGCGGGACTGGCCGTTTTTGTCGGCAGAGGCTTGCCATTGCGGGGAACCATTCAACCGACATCGCCGTCACCTGGTCCTTTGGCTGGATTGGAGATGATGGTCAGGGCGCCGGAGACAGTGTAAACCACGGCGGTATGCCGCACTCCTCCCTGATTGCGTAAGAGCTCGATGAAGCTCTAGTACAGCTCCAGCCCCAAGCCGAAACTATCGTTGCTGGAGCGTGTGTGTGTGCACATGGTTGCAGGTCACGACCTCCAGCGGATTTCACGCAGATGGGTTTGCTCTAGCGGAGGCTGGGAAGCCAGTCTCAGATAGTACCTGGCGGCGACGGGGCGGGTGCGAATTCCAGTGAGCCTCCGCAGAGGGTATCAGCGGTGACGTCACCTCCAGGCGACCATAGCCCCTGATTCAGACCTGCGAAGGACCCAGAGTCAGACTACTTCCAGTCCACTGTGCCCGACGGTTGCGTAGATGATAGTCACCCCCGATGAGATCTGGGATTTCGAGATTCCCCTTTACTTCTTGATTTTTCTTTTGAATTTTTCAGATATATTTTTGGTTGATTTTTTGTGATTTGGATGAATTTTTTGTATGTTTTGGGAGGATTTCTCACTTGATTTGCTCAAAACTCTCAATGAAAGCACCATTGATGGATTATAGGTATCCAAGTATGTATAAAATGTAGAGATTTGAGCTCAAGTATTGTGGAGAAGATGAATAATAGAATGATAATGAATTGAGATCTAGGGTTTACAAGCTCCAAAAGGAGTATATATAGAGGAATAACGGGCCGGGCCGCTAATATTGGCCCGGTAGCCCAACTACATAAAAGACTAATCTAGTATACAAATGACATATAAGCAGTACAATAATACAAATGATGTCCGTGAGATGTGTGTGGGCCGCTGTCCGGGCCCAATAGTCGTGAGACCCGGGGGTCCGAGTCTATATACTCTATCAATATATATATTATACATTTAAGAGTCATATTGGTGGATATTTTTGCCACCAACAATTTTATGCATCAAAAGTTATTTTCTCGCATTTATTTTTATATACGGTACTATATTTATGCATCACATTTAAGAGTCATATTGGTGAAAGGTTTTGCCACATGTCATTCCTTTAAGCATTTGCCACATGTCACTCTTACAACACTCATTCACTCTCATGCTCCATTAATTTAATTTAATTTCTACTCCACATAAATGGTATAATATCAATTATTGTATATTATTAATTGATAGTAAAAAATTACATGTAAATATAAATTGTTTCTATAAATATTCAAGAATTCACAAACATTCAACCGTCTTTGATCCATGTTATTTTCAATCATGTTTGTTTCAATAATATTTTGTTTGTGCAAAACATTGTCTGTGAATCAATTTTCACAGACAAAAAAAAAGTTTTCACAGACATAGGTGTGTACAAAAGTGTGTATAAGAGTGCGTACAAACATCATTTTTGTGTTATTTTAGGCTCCATGTAATCTTTATCTATATCTATATATTATACATTTAAGAGTCATATTGGTGGATATTTTTGCCACCGACAATTTTATGCATCAAAAGTTATTTTCTCGCATTTATTTTTATATACGGTACTATATTTATGCATCACATTTAAGAGTCATATTGGTGAAAGGTTTTGCGACATGTCATTCCTTTAAGCATTTGCCACATGTCATTCCTTTAAGCATTTGCCACATGTCACTCTTACAACACTCATTCACTCTCATGCTCCATTAATTTAATATAATTTCTACTCCACATAAATGGTATAATATCAATTATTGTATATTATTAATTGATAGTAAAAAATTACATGTAAATATAAATTGTTTCTATAAATATTCAAGAATTCACAAACATTCAACCGTCTTTGATCCATGTTATTTTCAATAATGTTTGTTTCAATAATATTTTGTTTGTGCAAAACATTGTCTGTGAATCAATTTTCACAGACAAAAAAAAAGTTTTCACAGACATAGATGTGTACAAAAGTGTGTATAAGAGTGCGTACAAACATCATTTTTGTGTTATTTTAGGCTCCATGTAATCTATATCTATATCTATATATTATACATTTAAGAGTCATATTGGTGTATATTTTTGCCACCGACAATTTTATGCATCAAAAGTTATTTTCTCGCATTTATTTTTATATACGGTACTATATTTATGCATCACATTTAAGAGTCATATTGGTGAAAGGTTTTGCCACATGTCATTCCTTTAAGCATTTACCGCATGTCACTCTTACAACACTCATTCACTCTCATGCTCCATTAATTTAATTTAATTTCTACTCCACATAAATGGTATAATATCAATTATTGTATATTATTAATTGGTAGTAAAATATTACATGTAAATATAAATTGTTTCTATAAATATTCAAGAATTCACAAACATTCAACCGTCTTTGATCCATGTTATTTTCAACCATGTTTGTTTCAATAATATTTTGTTTGTGCAAAATATTGTCTGTGAATCGATGTTCACAGACAAAAAAAAAAGTTTTCACAGACATAGGTGTGTACAAAAGTGTGTATAAGAGTGCGTTCAAACATCATTTTTGTGTTATTTTAGGCTCCATGTAATCTATATCTATATCTATATATATTATACATTTAAGAGTCATATTGGTGGATGAAACATGTCTTAAGCTTCAATGCCTTCACCATTCCTTCATCCAAATGGATACAGGCTTCAACTGAATCAGTAAACTCGAGAGTTGCCATGTTCTGAGCACTGTAAGTATTTAAACATTTGGTTATCATGCTTCATTCACCTAGTTGGCCAGTCTGCAGCGTGGTCCTGAGGATTAACTTTATTTACTGTCACCTTGTTAAAGGGAGGGAAGAAGACTCAACAGACTGGTTCAGAGCTAACAACAACCCAAAATGGACACAACATTTGGCTTCCAACACCCGACGGGCTCTTTTCCCTAAACAGTGCTTATCACTCAATCCGACAAACCCGCCCCCCCCCCCCCCCCCCCCAATACACACTCACTCCCCTTCCCAGAAAACCTCAAAAGATTCAATATTCAAAGTGCTTCTAGATGCCCATTCTACAAAAGAGCGCAGGAACAGAAAACAATTGTTTCCTACATTGTGAAAAAATCAAACCCATTTGGATATTCTTTGCTAACATTTTGAAGGTACACACAGCGCATGATGCAGACCTAAGACAAACTCTCGCAAAATGGTGGACAGCAAAGTCAAACAATATCACAACAACAACAATTACACACCTAATACCAGGCTTCATCATGTGGTCAGCCTGGAAGAACTACAACCTGCTGATTTGGGAAGACAAACCACACTCTAGTACACAAACAATTACATCAGTCAAGAAATCAGTTCATGACTGGTGCATTTTGCATGCCAATAGACCCTTTTGTCAAATACAACGCACAACTTCACAACCTAGGACTGATGACATACATATCCAAGCAACTTCACCTCCATATTAAACAACACACATACACACAACTCAAAGGAAAAGACACGACAGCAACTTCACCTTCATATCCAAGCACACTTTGGTCAAAGTCGAGGATCCTGTGGAGCGCTTCTGACCAACACAAACGGCAGTCTCCTAGAAGCTTTCAGCTCTCCAACAATAGCAAAATCAATACCATAGGCACGGATCAAGGCTGTCACTCACGTGACAACACATTTCATCAATAAAGGTTACTTTGGATTCGAAATACACACACACTCAGACTCAATCCCTAAAAACATCCAAGAACAGGAAAGTATACCTCTGCGTATCTCACAGGACGTCCGCAACCTGCAATGGCTATGCTCCAGAAACAAAACCCCCATCCGCTTACACCTCGGACCAGGCTTCAGAACGGCAGACCTGCTAGCTAAAGAAAGACATTCAACAGAATCAACGACTTCATACACTCTACAAACCCTACCCCCCACAAATCAAACACGCTTATGGTTAGTTGATTGACCGTCTTCATCCCAAATTAATATCTTCAGACCCTTAGGATTTGTTACCCTTAGGATCACGCGTGAAGACGGACTTTTTCAGTAAAAGTCCAACATGAGACAAAGATTGTCCCTGACTTTTATTTATAGTCATCGCATAAGAGGTCATGATCGGAAATTGTCTTCTCTGAAACTTGAATGGTATTCTTGAATCCGAAAGAGTTAAGCTTAACCTCGGAATGACAACTTCATGTCCGACATATTTTTCGCCCATAATTTTTGCCTCTAAGATATGATTTCCAAGTCTTGTAACAATTAACCATGTTCCATTGCAAAGCCCCATGGAAGGATCAATATTCCTTAAAAGCATTATTGGAGTACCAACCTTTAGGGTCAACTCATGGTTTGGAACTCCGGATGCACGTATTTTGTTTAGAAACTCTGAAGTATGCAAATTAGCCAGAAAATCGGCATTCGAGTCTGACTTGCAAATGCTATCTGAACTTAGATATGTCCTTGACTCTTCATTAACATTCATAGAAGTCATGTATTCATTAACTGCATCGACAACATCAAGGGTTGGAGCTAGAATTGCGCGCTCTTGCAAGTAAGTCGGGACATTCACAATACTCTCAAGGTTTGGGTAGGTGCTTTGGACAATAGTGGCAATGGGGTCGCTTCCACACTCTAGCAAAAACTCGTTTGGAATCTGAACATTTGCAGAACCATCATTATCTTCCCCAGCAATCCCGTCCCCTAAACTCGCAATCCACTTAACAAACTCAAGCAAATCTTCGTACTCACGATTATCAGTCAATGATTGCAACCTCATGTTCTTTGTCAAACGTAATACCAAGCACTCATTCCAAATATACGAAGAATTAATCGTGGCATTCACAATGTCTTGTGTAGTACCTTTAGTAACGACAGGTAAAATTTGTCTGAAGTCTCCCCCGAAGACCACTGTTTTCCCTCCAAAGGGTTTTTCAGCACTATTTGTATTAGTGAATCTCAAGATGTCCCGCAAACTTCTATCTAAGGCTTCGAAGCAATACTTGTGAATCATTGGCGCCTCATCCCATATGATCAGCTTGCATCTAATTATCAATTGAGCCAGTGGACTACCTTGTTTGATGTTGCATGTGGAGTTTTCGTTTGGGTTGATTGGTATTGCAAAGCGTGAATGTGCCGTCCTACCACCCGGTAACAACAAAGCTGCTATGCCGCTCGAAGCAACATTTAAAACAATTTCTCCTTTGGACCTCAAAGCAGCCGACAACGTCTTCCACACAAATATTTTCCCTGTACCTCCATAACCATATACAAAGAACACCCCACCATTATTTTGTTCAACAGATTGCATAATGGTTATGTACACTTGACGTTGTTCATCATTGAGACTCTGCATCCATCTGTCATGCTCTTCACGCAGTGCAGCACGATCGTACTGTAACTCGTCAAAAATAAGCATGTTCTGATACATGGTAGCATCACTTATCGTTGGAAATGGCATCGATGGATAGTCCTTTAAAGTCCTACCAATTCTCCTTAACATCATTTCTATTTCAGTCAATGCATAATTCTTAATCTCAACCTCGGTCAACTTCAAATCTGATATTACATGCATCAAAACAGTCATATCAAATAACATGTGTGATATATTATGTAAGGTTTTGAATATCAATACATATATGTATATATACATATTTGTTTGTAAAGATATATGTATGTGTAATATATGAACTGTTTAGTACCTGGATGCATTAAGGCTCTTCTTTGCCTGTGTAGAATGTCATCTGACATAAATGTCCAACATTTGTCCCACACATATTCTGGTCTACTCATTGTATCAGCTGCTAATAAAATGACAAACAACTTTCCGAGTAACCATGCAGTAGCCCAATAACTACCTTCTGAGAATCCTTCAACGTACTCCTTGTCATCATCCAACAACCCTAACGCGAAACACACATCGCGGTATGTATTGTGAGTAATTCCATCCACAGTTCTAAGATCATCATAGCTTGTAGCCCCACGCCTCAAATTAAGGACACATCGCAAATAATAAGCTTCTCCTGATCCCGGAGGCACATACATTAGACGGCCTGTGGCAAACACCTGCTTCCGAGGTTGCCATTCTCTTGTTTTGGCTTTCCAAACAAACTTTTGAGGGAATTCAGCATAAGTTAAATCCCTTGCCTCAGGGTACTCGACATTTGCTCTCATCCATGCAAGAAACATACTCTCCTTGACAGATTCTCGCAACACGACCTCACTTAGAGTTGCACCATCTTCAAAATAAACATACTCCTCATTACGGAAGTGAAAGCTCAAACGTTCAACACATTGATTCTTATATTGAATTCCGAATCCAAAAATTCTCCACATTGCCTCACATGGAGAAATATACCGACAATCATAGTACATTTTTATTTCATCAACAGGTTTCTCAGTTTCATCTTTATCTGTTGTTTCATAAAATCCTGCTGTGACACGATTATTTCCTTTGTTCACGTATTTGAACAAATATTTTATTGACCTTGATTGATTGCACCACTCCACATTAAGATGAGCACCGTACCTCATCAACAATGTTCTGTTATGGGGCACAACATATCTATTGTCAAGTGGTGTTTTTCCTTTGACAATTGTTCTGCCATCATTCCGCCTCCTATATTTAGGATAACCCTCTTCATCAACATTAGTTTGCTCGTTGAAGTTCTTAGGGAAGTGCTTTGAACATTTGGACCGAACCATGCAAGGGGCATTCCTTGAATCACTGCCACATGGTCCGTGCATCATATGTGTGCACACAACTTTAAAATAATCAGGATCAGCCCCCTTATCAGGTATTTCAGCTGAAATTATGCGGTCAATGTCTGCTGGGGTGGGGAATTTGTCTGCATTCCCCATGAACAATAGAATATGAGCATGCGGTAGCCCACGCTTTTGGAATTCGATCGTGTAAATCACTGCAAGGAGTCAACATAACAATTATTATTTTATTACACACACAAACAAACATATATATATCTGTGTATTTATAAGAAACTACACATGTGATGAACTCAATATACCTGCTCGAATTTGTCCAAATACTTTACTTTTTCTTACGTATTTGATCAAGTCATTTAACTTCATCTTAAACACTCGACAAATTATATCTGGACGATCTTCGAGATTCAAATTCCTTGAAGAAAGGAATTTATTAATTTCAGGCCATCTTGGGTTACACGTGAAAGTCAAAAACAAATCTGGGTACCCTGCCCACCGACATATAGTCATGGCGTCCTGATAATTTTGAACCATGTATCGAGCGCCCCAACGAATGTTGGTGGAAGGACAACTCGCTTACCCTGTGTTGACGCATCCCTCTCACTGCTTAACAAAGCATCTGATAGACATTTGTACATTTCACACCGCAGTTCTTTTTGATGGGTCCTAATATACATTAGCCTTGACGACTCAACCATTGTGTATCCATCAACTGTGAATTGTTGGAATAGTCTCCTACTCTTAAAGATGAAAGAGTCCTCGCTTGCTCGTTCATGCAATTTGTAAGCAAGAAACTCTCTAATGCTAACACTCCTTCGACCACACGTGTTTGACGATTTCTCATCAGAAAAGGCTATATCCTCGTTGTACCCATCCTCGCCATATGGAAACAAAAGCGGATATTGCAATCCCAAATATGTTGGATTTAGCTCGTTTATTCTTTTCAAATACCCTCCTTGAGTTTCAACCATGATATCTCTTTGCCCAAGTGATTCATCAAAATCACCCACCACCAACGCTGCGACCTCAGAAACTGTGGGTAAATTATAAGTTCTAGCATCCTTGGTTCTCCTCCCTATTAACTTAAGAGAAACTTTTTTTCCCCACCCTCAGCTACTTTATCTCTGACCATCCTAAACGAATTAACTAAAACATTATGTTGGTCTAACATTTTCCTTAATGTAGTCACAATATGCGCATGCAAATTGTTCTTCCTTTCATCATCCCTAAAATGATATAACCAAATAACATACCATATAACATAAAAAATATCACATATTCATAGCGGTCAACATGTGTGCATGATTACATATATTTATGAGTTTCAAGGTAAATGCATTTACCTCACTGAGCTCAAACGATTAATATCTTCATGTTGGGTGTCATATATATACAGTTGTGCAAATTTCGGCACACTTCCTTCTTTGGGCAGCAAACTCCCAATGAGGTGATAGTTTTGTCCACTCAGTTTAAAGATTGGCGGTGATCCACCCTTGTTCAGTGTTCTATCTACCCTTCCTCCCATGGAAGTGAACGAAAACATGCTGTTGTACGAACGAATGTTTTCCTGGAAATGCCTAGCAAGTGCATCTGTCCCATGAATGAACTGTTGTAGTTCCAAAGGTGGCTCCTTTAATTTTGGTAGTTTAATTTTCCTTTGAGTGCAACACAAAGAATACTTGGGGTCTTTTTTTGAGGAAGTACTAACAATTCTTTCTTCATACCAAAACAATGCCCCACAAGATGCACAATTGTGTGACGAGTCACCTATGCTCCAATATTCCGCATTGATCGGGTCTGTGACGAATTTAAAATGCATAAGCTTTGACATCGTAACAATCCAATATAAACGTGACCTTATACAAGTTAGAATATGTTTTCATTTGGGATAAAAACATGATCAGACCTTCAACCTCTTCTTCTTGGTGGGGCAAAACATCATTTTCTTGTCTTGATGCTTCTTGATGCTCATGATGAACAGCCCAAGATTTAGACATATGATTTAAAACTGATGATCACTCACTTGGAAAGCCATTATATGGCAAAGAATGAACTACATTTCAAAATTACGTATAATGTCATAGGACCATAAATTCAAACTAATAAAATCATCTATAGCCACTATAAAATAATTAAATAACGTAATAACATTTACCGCGTTTTTTGGCACACTGCGATACATGTTTCGTGTGATTTGGGTCACTATTTTCTGGCCAAGATAAAACACATACACAACATATTCAAATTCATGATATATTAATGAACATTATTATTTATATATTTTTCATTAAACCATATTAAATAAAAGAATTGAAAAAATTAAATTTCTTTATACCAAAAAAATTTAAAAAACTCTTGCTTGGTTAAATGTGAACTTTCAGAACAATTTCATTATAACATTGTATCATTTATCATGTACTATGCACATAACAATGTATAATATAAATGGCTAAAAAATATAAATGACTAAAAAATTATTATAGCATATCACAATAACAATATTAGTAATAATATTATAATAATTTATCATATTTTTTGTTGGAATCTTTTTCAAATATTATTTCATAACACTTTATAATATTTGTGTTATTTCATAATTGCAAAAATGAAATATGATAATAAAGAATATTATAACATACGTTATAATGACATACATTACACATATTACATATAGAGGCCGTTTGGTGACACTGTTCTTCGGCTTATAATGACATACATTAACTTTTGCTTTTTCATCAAACACTTTTGCTTCCGAATCATGATAATAAAGAATATTATAACATAATTTATAATGACATACATTAACTTTTGTTCGGCGTGCTAAATTGTGTAATAAGTGAGAAAAAGTAAGGTTGAAGTTACTTTTCTGGCTGTATTGACTGAAGTTATTGTAGATGGTCATTTTAGCTATTTTTACATATAACTTTTTCCTTATTTTATTAATAAAATATATTTTAAATTTATTTTTTTCTTAAATCAACAAAATCAGCCAATCCAGCCACTTCAGCCAGAACTTCATAAATTTAAGCAGAATCAACCAAATCAGCTGATATAGTAACCCAGCCCAAATAACTCAGCCTAAAAAAAATTATAAAACTAAATCAGGCCAACAATCTTCTATATTGGGCAGGTTATTCCTAATTAAGTCCAACAGCCCAGCCCAACCCAATATGACTAGCCCGCCCTCCTCACTATATATACCCTCTACCCAACTCCCAAACCCTAATTACCCACCAGTCCGACACTTAAGCCAGCGGATCCCTTCTCTATCCATCGTTTCTCTAACGATCGTTTATCCCAACCCCTAAATTCATCCCAGAAATTAACCTTTATGGTACAGATAGCATTCAATGAATATCTCTAACTCCTATTATAGATCTGATTCCAATCTATTAATGTCCGAGTGCTCAACCCGTTGCTTCTCACCGGGGATGAAGTTTATAGCAAGGCTGAGGGATACCAAAGGAACTCAGGCCTGCGATTACGTTCTTGGGGTTCAAATCTCAAACCTCCTTCATTTTTTTGTGGTATTGATTTTATACGAAGGTTGAGTGATATTCAATGACCTCAGTCTGATTCTTTGTAGTGGTTTGCACTTGCATGTGATTTGGATGCCCAGTTTTTTTTGTGACGAATCCATTTTTTTTAATCGCTGAGTGATAACCTATGATCTCAGATCTATTTTCCCTTTTCGGCGGATCCGTATTTTAAACGTTAATTTTGTTCTCTTAAGATTATCAACTAAACCTGAGTGATACTCTATGATCTCAGAGTTGTTGTCTATTTTTTTTTTGCCCTTGTATATGAGTTATTTCAACCTTGACAATCTGTGGAATAGTTCATCTCAGACTCAATACAAAGTCCGAGTGAACATACTAATCTCACACTCTATTATTCTCGAATACTCCTGAATCTTACATCTAACTTTTTCATGTTTTGGATTGGTCTCATACATGGCTTAATCCCTGAGTGATTCTAAAGGATCTCAGATCTGTTTACTTCTTCGACTTATTGATATTTTAAAACATTTAAAATTTCAGTTTTATTGTGCACGGATGATCTAATAAGCCTATTTTTTTGGCGTAAATGTGACCGATCTGTTTTGTTAATGGCCTTTGAAAGACTGTTTTACATCTACGAAAGGTTGTTGTGTTGGACTTATAGATAGAATCTGGTTTTACAGATTCATATTTTACCTAGAGTTGGTATTTTCCTGGGGCTCCTGAGTTATCCTGTGTTAAAAGAGATTTTGTATTCTGTGTTATGGTCTTTTCAAAACTACATCTTTACTAAAAAATTCTATATGTTGGGGTGTTGGACTTGATTAGGAAGAAGCTGCCCTTAATAAAAGATTTTTCTATTCTGTGTCATGGTCTTTTCAAAAATACATCTTTACTAAAAATTTCTATATTCTGGGGTGTTGGACTTAATTAGGAAGAACATGCCCTTAATAAAAGATTGTTGGTCTGATTTAGTTTTATAACTTATTTATTGGGCTGAGATATTTAGGCTGGGTTATTATTAATATTATCAAAACACTACTATTATATGTAGTATCTCTAATGTATGTAATTAAAATTATGTTATAATATTCTTGTTATACCACTGAAATCATAAATGCATATTTAACTAATTTTCCATTACAAATTTCAAAAATTATTTTGAAAATATTGAACTACCTTTGTTAGTCAGGTCTTCAACGATTCTTTTACGGTTTATTATAGTGCTTTTGGCGATCCTCTTCATTGAAGAACTGTTTTGAAACCAAAACGACATGGTGTTAACACAACTGCTGGAAGATTGGAATACTTTTTGTTAATACTAAGACGTTTATTTCATATTATCTCTTTCATAAACAAATTTTCAGACTGGTTCAATTTGGTATTTCTGGTTTTCATGGCCCATCCCATAGGACTGTCAGATGCCCTGCCAGCCACCAAAGTGGCCTTCGGAACTGCGTGGTCTGGCAGTCTGTTGGCTTGATAAGTTGAAACACCAGATCATCGTTGATCCTTAATAGTCTGCATCTCAACTAATCAGTAATTTCTTATGATATGCATGTGCATTGAAATTGGTTTTCTGAAATTTTCTATACACTAAAACATCTGTCAAATGCATAAATTAAAAGATTCTTCAGCTGTTGTACAACTGAAACACTGAAACCTCAAAACTGCATATGCATACAACATTAAACATTGGATTTCATAAAGCATGACATGATATGCATAAAGCATACCATAGATTACATAGACACATCCCTTTAGGAATATAACATGGCATGAACATACTATCCACCCAATTAGCAAAAATCTAATCTGTTTTGCCATTTTACATATCCAGCAAAAACATATGCATATTTCATTCATATAAATGCATTACTAAGGTCATTCCAATTGGCTTTAACATTTCCAGCAAAAACATATGCATATTTTATACATATAAATGCATTACTAAGGTCATCCCTAGTTAAGCCAACCAAAATTCATCCCCACACAAAGTTTTTCATTGAAGTACTTCTGATTCAGTGTTACTGTCCGCACTGATCTTCTAGGTATCATTGGTCCTGCATCTAACTATTCTTGACAATCTTTGCATAAGTATTTGCCAGTACCCCTATTTTTGTTTACTGGCCTCATGCAATTAAAGTGACTTAAATTGTCATTACACAAAGAGCATGGTTGCAACCAAGAGAGTCCAGGATAGTGTCCACATGTATGACATTTTGGTTGTGAACATTTGTTGCATGAACAGCTTCTCAGCTTTCATTGCAAAGGAAAAAAGTACAATTATTTTTTACAAAAAAAGGATTTTAAGTGTTGTAATCAGTTTACATTGCAATGCAATTGGTATTAGTGTTCATTGCATAGTTTCATATAGCATTGTCAATAATGAGTTATGAAACATACCTTTTCTTGACACTCAACTGCATTGGTCGTAGATATTCTTGAACCTTTCTCACACTTTCAGTTGTTAGAATTATTGGTTGAGCTCATAAATGAGCTTCTGAGCATGGAGTAAATGCATTGGGAGTTATATATCCACTCACTTTACAATATTGGTAAGTTACCTTTCTGGAATATTTTATAATATTTGTTGTACATCTTCATTTAATTCCAGCAGACCTACATTCCATCCTAGAATTAATACACTGGTGTATAAATATTTTTGAGTAGTGCTACTCAAGTGCTTTACAATAAATGTCTGCCCCTTGACTGTTTCGAACCCTACTAACCATTGTACTTAATGAACAGTTTTGTTCATATGTCATGTTTACCTTTAAGCACAGCCCCAATTTTTTGTTATGCATGAATATATTCTAATAGTTTTTTGGTGTTCTCGTTTAATTTTTTTTCAAAAATTATTTTGAAATTCTTAAGAATACACTTCCAAAAATAATTGTTACGTATTTGAAATTATTTTATTTTTTTAATATATTTTGTACTTTATTTATTTAGTAAAAATAATATGTTTTTAAAATACAGTCTTAAATTAATGCTCTCTTGAGCCACACAATCTCCAACATTGGAAGTTGTTACCTGCATTAATTGCCCGCAGCTTCCAAGTATATCTTGGGTGGTTTTGATCTTGATTATGCTAAATACTCTTTATAAACTTTTACATCAAATAAATTAAAATTCTTTTGTTGTGTATAAATATTTTATAATATTTTTTTTGTTTTCGCGTTATAATTTATTTTTCTAAAATTTATTTTCAAATTTTTTGAGTACATTTACAAAAATAATTTCCGATTATTTGAAATCAATTAATTTTTTTTATATATTTTGTACGTTATTTATTTAGTAAAAATATATAAGTTAGCTCCGCAGAAATAATGTGTTTTTAAAGTACAAAGTTTTAAATCTATTATACTACTCATTAATGCTCTCTTGAGCCACACAATCTCCAACATTGGAAGTTGGTACCTGCATTAATTGCCCACAGCCTTCAAGTACACAAGGATCTTGGGCAAGTTTGGATCTTGATTCTGCTAAATACTTTTTATAAATTTTTTCATACAACAAAATTAATCATTTATTTGTCATTGTCAATTATTTAATAAACAATAAATATTCCTTATCAAATAAGAAAGTCCATTTGCATTTCGTGCAGAAATTTATTATTATTACTTTTCAGTATTTCTTTGGATATGTATTGATTCAATTTAATTTAATTTATTTATGTCAAGGGTAAGGCCTTTTGAAAACTCAGGTATTTGAAACCCAAAATACCTGGGATACATATATGGCCGAAATAGACATGCCCAAAATGTATTTCAAAAGCATGTACTTCTCATATCTTTTTATCCATACTAAATATATCTTTTCATACCAAAACAAACATACATCCCTTTCACATGCTGGTTAAATTTCTATTATATTCAAGCTTTTGACATCTGTACAGATATTTATTTGTTAGACATGGTTCTTTTTTTGAAGAATTTTCAAAATACATACACTTCAATGACATTTTGGGCAGATATTTTTTTCACATTTTCCCCCAAAAAATGGAGTTAAATTCATTTTTTTTTTTTTGAAATTTTGTCAAAGATACCACAACTCCCAAGTGTATTGATTTATAATAATGACTCTTAGCAATGGCTCACCAAGTTTGTATTTTTGTATAACAATTTCGAATAAGCTTAAATACATAAAATTTATTTCATGTTTGATATTGCAACGTTAAGTACTGAAATATTCAAAAAAAAAAAATCTTACAGATATTTTTTTAACTTATTTGTCCTTTTATCCAAAAGTGTGTTCATCATAATAATAATTGTTTTTAATACGTTTTGACAGGTGTAATTTTCTGGTTGAAGAGGTTTAAAAACGCTATTTAGAAAATTGTAGTAGGAATAGTTCTGGGACCTTAGAAGGTTGCCATTTATGTAAAATTTAAAAGCTTTGTAATATTATTTAGTAAATAGGGATTGCAGGTAACCCTCCATTCTGCGAAAGACTAAGGTATGAACTTCTTTACCCCACTTGGTTATTTAAAATTATGCAAGTTGTTGATAAATTTGCCAATTACCAAATTACAACCAAAGAATATTGCACAGCTTTTTAAATGTAATACACTTGTATTTGAATTTTAAATCCAAATGTTACACTTTTGAAATCATAAGAGTACACATCTTTACTTGGTTACTTAATGCCTCTTAGAATTTACATAGTTACATGTTTCACAGTAAATCTAGCAGTTAAGCCATTCTTCACACCATCTCATGCCCTCGTCTAGCAGTTAAGCCATTCTTCACACCATTGGTAGCATTTTCTTAGCCCAAAACTTTTTCAACAATCTGCGAACCATTAGTAAAGCGTTAGTGTGAAAACAAAGGTTTGTTTATAAAATACAAAGATATTAGGAGGATAAACATCCCTAAATGGTCTAGGAATATCCCTTCTCTGATATCCTGCAAATCTGCCCAATATAGATATAGAACATCCTAAACATAGTTAAAACAAAATAGCACACCACACCATAGTCATAAAGTAGAGTTTAATGGTATGTTACACATTTTTCAGTTATCCCAAAAAGTGAAGGCATACATATTGCCTTTGAAACTCTTTTCAAATAACAACAAACACCATAGTAGGTGCCAACAAAATGTCATGCAATGTTATCCGTGGACTGAACCCGCATTACAGCGGTTCCTGTTTGATTTTGATCTTCAGCTTCTTGCCATTCACACTCCTTGAAAATTCATCATTCAAGTTTCTTTTGACCTCATCATTTAATTCAACATTGACCTCCCTTTGGGTACATTCCGTAGGTGTGTCTGGAAGCTCAATTGGTGCAGAAACCTAACATTAATAGCTGTTTAGTGATCCGTCTATAGAATTTTGAACGAAAATATTATATACATGTTAACAGTCGATCGCTTACCTCCTTTTCTACCGAAATTCGTTTCCCCTTGCCCTTATTAACAGTTGATTTTTCTCTAATAGAGGTTTCTCCTAAATTTGTATTTGAACCAATCTGCAACAAAAATGATTTCAAGTTAGTTGTCATATTTATTTATTCAAGACCCAAATACACAAATTAATAATTTTTCTAAATACCTTTTCTGGTGTACTCTCATCAACTTCATTAGTTTCCAAGTGCTCTTTCTTCTCATACATTGCGATAACATTAGGATCTCTTATGATGCTAACCACCCCTAGAGAAATCCCATCATTATAGGCATTTTCCTCACCTTTCTTCTTCCTTAGGTGTATTTTGAAAAATCCCTTTATGTCAACCAAGCTTTCAATGTCTTCCAGAAAGCGACTTGGATCCCCGGTTTTCTGTGTTTTCCAAGTTATGTGGTTAGTCCCTTCCATAATCCATTAAAGGTCTGATAAAGTAAACACAGCTAACAGATTATTGTGTTACCTTCTCTACTTCGTCTTTAAGACTTGCGGAAGTTTTACCCAGAATTTCTATGCATTCCCTGTCCCATAACATGAAGTTTCCATGGTCTGTGTTGTCCATAATACACACACTGACCTTGTAGTTGAATCATCAGAGTAACAATTTTTATTAGTAAAATAAAAACGTGAACATCCTACAAACATAAAAGCACATTAGGTTAAGTAATGAACCGATAAACTCCTTCCGCCATTGACATGCTGCAAGTTGTACACCTAAATTGTTCCTCTTCTGGTTGCAATTTTTTGTGGCATGTTGGGCAACTTAGGTAGCACCATTCTCGGAAGTTTTCTATAGAAACTATGTCAGCAAGTACCCAATAAACATTCTCCTATCCAAGTATAATTTTTTTGTTAGCAGTGGGTATATTTATTCAAAATGCAAAATCTATGACTCCATAGCTTTAGGACACACCTCAGTTGCCTTCATCAAATCCTCCATGGTGGTAATGACAGCATTTCCACCGAGTATATCATCCCTCCCTTCCGCTTGTGAGCATTGCGTGTTGCAGGTTTGAGTCGTGGTGTCATCACCATCTGCTGGAAACCTGTGTATTGCATGGTAAACAGACATTAGTTCTAGGATACTTGAGTTTTAGAAGATTTGTTATGAACTTAGGTAGTCAAAGTTTAGTTTTAGGAGATTTATTACGCATACTCGCTTTGGAACTCGAGAAACTCAGTAGTGTCCCCGTTGATTATGAGCTTTGATACATCAAAAGACGAATTCACTGTCAAGATCCCTATGTTTAAAACAGCACTACCATAAGCTTTGCCTATTGTGTTTTGCAAAAATAAATGCTGCTAAGTTTCTCAAACCTTGGTATCTTTTTGGCCTACAGAGTTGAAATATCACAAAGACAGGCACTCCTTCATTAGCATTAACATAATCCAGATACTGGTTTATGTACTTGTTCCACAATACGGCGCCCAATCTGTTACCCCTGTAGTTTAGAAAAGTTTCAGTCAATGAGCATGTGTCTTTTGTTTTGCTAAAATTGTTTAAGTATTAAAAACTTACTCCGGGTCTGTCAAAGTCAGCTCCATTAGCCTATCAGTCCTCCCGTTGGTGATGTGGGTCTGGATAAGGCTCTTGGACAACACCTTCCCAATGACATTTTCATAATTAAACGATAGAAATTGCAATTAGGATATTTGTGTGAGCAATGTAGTAAGGAATAATTTGACTCTAACTCACCAATTAGACTTTTGTCGTTGATAACTCTTTGGGCATGCAACATGTCAAAAGGCTGAAAATCATAGACCATCATAGGCAATTCTGTCCTCGTATCCTCCCTCAACAGGGTTTTTGAGATAAATTGAATTATGTAGGGATGACTTGTAGTCTTCACCTTTTGGTAATTGTCAAGCACCAAAAAGTTTCTTATGGCATAAATTTTGTTCTCTGTAATATTAGGCTTGTACGTTGCTATCTGCGGCCTCTTTATAATGGTGTGAATCCGATCACCCTAGTAAGAAATTATATTGGATTAAAAAAAGGTGAGCAATTTACTTTATAGAAGTTAGATCTTACAAAACATACCTCTGCGTCATGCAAGACCATTTCAAGAGTCTCCCCTCCCTTGGAGTGTGGAGGAACCTCGTATGCCCTAACTACTCGAACCTTGATTGCCCAGGTCGTCTTTGTGTGATCGATATCCTTGATCAAGGACCACATCCCTTGTGTTGATGAAGCCGTTGCCATTGCACTGATTTTGAACTTAAAAATCCAAGTTGCTGAATACTGGTTTGTGGTGTGTTGTGGTCATCCCTTGCTTGGGTATTTATATTTGATAAATGATAGAATAACCTAGGGTGAAAATCTCACACAATCTCAACATTAAGATTTGGTAGTACAATATTAATATAGTTTTTTCAAGATTGTACAATGCATTAGATGGTTGGGTGGCTCAAGATTTGCTTTTAAGATTTGAAGTACAACTTACAAAATTTTTGTATTCATCACACCAAATCTTTTTTCTTCTCATGTGAGAGATACGAAATACTCCAATGCATTGTCCGAAATATCAAATCTCAAGATTGTAATATGATTTCTGTACCCGTATTAATATAGTTTTTTCAAGATTGTACAATGCATTAAATGATTGGGTGGCTCAAGATTTGCTTTTAAGATTTGAAGTACAACATACAAAATTTTTGAAATCATCACACCAAATCTTTTTTCTTCTCTTGTGAGAGATACGAAATACTTCAATGCATTGTCCAAAAAATTAAATCTCAGTTCAATCTCAACATTAAAATTAATATTGTTATGCCAAGATTGTACAATGCATTAAATGGTTGTGTGGCTCAAGGTTTACTTTTAAGATTTGAAGTATAATTTACTTCGTTTTTTAATCATCACATTAGATCTCCCATATAAGATAGTACAACTTGATATTAAATGCTCTGTACTATTTTAGTGGCAAGCGTTAAAGAGCATCAGTGGGCCTGCCCAGGACCCGTTTCTGCACCCATAGTGACCCGACCCGACCCAACAGTGCACTGCATTTGGACGGGAACACTGTTCATTTTTTCTTTTGGCTTTGTATAATAAAAGATAAAAGGAAAAATTGATTGTAATAATCTCAACTATTGGCGGTCCGCTTATAATAATCCCAACTATCGATTATCTCAGAATAATCCCAACTTTAGTGACCTTCCGCCAATAATGGTCCATGACCAGATATGACCTACTATAACAAGTGAATTTTAAATAGAAATAAAGCGTAAAAATAAAAAGTTGAATTATTTATAGGGATTATTTGTTATATCTCTTCTCATCCACTTTAGAAACTATATGAATTTATTTATAGTCGGTCATGTCGGACCATTATTGGCGGAAGGTCACTAAAGTTAGGATTACTTTGAGATAATCGATAGTTGGGATTATTATAAGCGGACCGCCAATAGTTGAGATTATTACAATCAATTTTTCCTTAATAAAATTGGTAAGCTTTTTCCCAAAAAAAAGGAGGGAAGAAGAACAAGTTGATCTTGGTCGGTGACAAGAATGTTGAATCTCACTTGGTAAAAAAAATTATTTCCTTTGTCACGGTTAAATATTTTCCTCCTTTCTTTGTGGTTATAGAATGGAAAAGGATATTTATTTGGGAAAAGGGGCAAATAAGCCATCGAACTAACTGAAAAAGTGCAAATCACCCTTTTTTAGGACGCTCTGTCCGGCCGTCGCCATTTGAGGTGGTTCTCGGTGGAATTTTTTGATGAATTTTTTTGAGCATCTTTTTCATTAAGTCTAGTTTACGCATACCAAATTTCAGCAAAA
This sequence comes from Cuscuta europaea, assembly GCA_945859875.1. NCBI lineage: Eukaryota > Viridiplantae > Streptophyta > Magnoliopsida > Solanales > Convolvulaceae > Cuscuta > Cuscuta europaea. Next base: position 15,013,012 of record CAMAPE010000004.1, read on the forward strand.
GATACAATCGGTAAGGTAGTCAAATAAATGTTTGAAGATAACTGCACAGTTAAACAATGCAGTATATTTCATAAAATCATTTGACTGCCTTCCCGGTTGAATTTTTAGCTGAAATTTGGTATGGGTAAACTAGACTTAATGAAGAAAATGCTAAAGAAAATCATCAAAAATCAAAAAATTCAATCGGGAACCGCCCCAGATGGTGACGGCCGGACAGAGTCTCCTATAAAAGGGGTGATTTGCACTTTTTCGGTTAGTTCGAGAGCTTATTTGCCCCTTTTCCCTTATTTATTTAGTTTTAAAAGTTGTTTGTAAAACAGATTTTGTTTGTACATATATATTTTAGGTTTGGGATAACTGGGAATTGTTTAGCCTGATGAGGAATACGGTAGTATATTATTAAGTTTCTTCTTTTATTGTTTAGATTTACATCATTACTTGTCATTGCACGAAGATGAGAACCAAGGTTGATGACAACAAAATTGGAACTACTCTGTAAGATTTGTTGTTTTCCCTAGCGTGGCATATAGCCATTTCATTTTTTCTCCCCTTTACTAGAGTAGAAAAAGAAGATGCTTATATTAATTTTCTTTAAATTTAGATTTAAAATGAATCTAAAGTCTTGTCGAAACATACGTAGCCTATACGTCCCTGGTGGAGTATATGGTTCATGGACCCTCGGCCCATAGACTCCTGCTACTCTAAATAGGCTCAACAGGTCCAGGAAGCACAGCAGGCCCAAATCACAGCGCCCCAAGTTCCAAGCATCCCACGACGCACACTTGGGGTGCCTTCGGCCCCCGTGGCCGAAGGCTCATAAACTCACAGAACGGCTGATTTTAAGCATAAAAAGTTACTAGAAGAAAATGGCGAAATCAGTAGCCTTCGGCGCCTAGAGCCCTCGGCACTGGGAGGCCCCCGACATGAAGAGCTTTCGGCTAATCATCTACAGCCGAAGGCATCCTACTCGACAGAATCTCCTTTCCACATGCACCTAGATCGCCGTACCAAGTACAACGTCACATCCAACCGCCGCATTTAATGCGGCCACGTGCGATTGCCAATGCCACCCCGATTGACGTGACCCTCGGCCGTCGGATGCTTGACACATGTCTCTCTCTAGCATTTATTACTACTATAAATAGCACCCCATTCTCCGTTGTAGACCACGCTAGATACAATCACAAGTTCACATATTGAATACATACTCTCTCTCTTATTTTTGCTCTGACCTCTCTAAGTTACTCCCCGCAGTAACCCCTCAGATAGATACCCCCGGGTACTCCTATCCATCATTTGGTGCTCTCGTTGAGAGGCCGAACAATCAAGTAAGAAACCCTCCCCTTCGCCAAACACAAAACACCTACCAAAATGGTGAGAACAACACGTGCCCAATCTAAGACTCAAGAGGACAGGAACCTAGCCCTCGATGAAGTCGACGTCCCCGAAGCCTCCAACCGGGCTCTCGAGGACGGCGTCATCACCGGGCTAGACCAGACGGCTGTCGACTTACGCCTTCAGCTCCAGTAAAATGCTCCCGATGTTCGTCTCGGCATCGAAGCCCGGAAGATTGACCGGAGCGAAAATCAAGTGAGCCCTCCGGTCCTCACTATAGACATACAGTCGGCTTTCTCCGCCTTCATCCAAACGCTCACTCAGAACCCGGGTGCCTTTGGCACTCTGGTGCCCCTTCAACCTCAGGTCGGGGAGAACGCCATACCTCTCCCGCCTCCACTCCCCCTCGTAAAACCTATCCTTCGGATTGGGAACGACGAGGTGGGCATGGCCCAAGACACCGCCTCTCAGGAAGTCCAATCCCGCGACCGCCATGGCGCACACAAAGAAAGGCCCCGGACCTCCGCCCTCAAGAGACTCGGAGGGGCGCAAGACCACCGAGGGGTCCAAGACCGCCGAGTGGTCCAAGACCGCCGAGGGGGAAAGACGCTCCAAAGACCTCAGGAAAGTGGCGGATCCGCTTCTCGGGCAGATGAAAGACGTCCTCCTCAGGACAAAGGCAAGGCCCCACTCCATGCCGACGACGCCCGGCATCAAATAAACCAGGCCCACTCGGCCCGTGTCCGTTCGCAGGGAGCGGAGGCCCTCCCGAAGGACCCTAGGGACGAAATCATCGCAGCCCTCCAGCGTCGGCTTGACGAGATAGAGGCCTCCAAAGCACACGCCACTGTTTTCGTCCCTCATGGAGATCCAAAATACGAGGCCATGCTGGCCAAAATGGAGGAGATGCAGAAAAGAATGGTCGGGGGATCCGGGGAACCCGTCATCCAGCTCCGGACTAGGACGCCATTTACCCAAAGGGTACTGGCAGCCCAAATTCCGGGAAAATACCGAGGGCAGCTCATCAAGACCTACAACGGGAAGACTGACCCCTAGGAGCATTACAACAGATATCAGAACAGTATGATGATGGTGGGGGCATCGGACGAGTATTTGTGTCGTTGGTTCCTCTCCACCTTAGAGGGACCAGCGTACGAATGGTTCAACCAATTGCCCGAAGGCTGCATTGACTCGTGGCAAAAACTCGCCCAACGTTTTTTGACACAATTTGCGGGGAGGCGCCAGACAAGAAAACACTTCTCCCACTTACTAACAGTGAGGCAGAAGAAGGAGGAGATCCTTCGGGACTTCTTGGAACGCTGGAGGACGGAGGCAGATAAAGTTGACGGCGCCGACGACGGAACCCTCCTGGCTCTCCTACAAACCATCCTCCGCACCAGAAACTTTTCGAGGAGCCTCATCATCGAACCTCCCCGCAATTACATAAGGGCCCTACAGCGGGGGGACCGGTACGCTGAGGCCGAGGAGGTGGAAAAGTATCATCACAACCCCGATCAGCAGCGCCCTCGGCCAGATAACAAAAGCAACCGGGGGCCGGGGCTCCCCCAAATCAATTCAAAGGCTCGGCACCCCCTAGTGATCGCCCCCGACAGAGCCAAGCCAAGCCCAGGGGAGGTTACAAGGGGAACCTGAAGACATGGGTGCAACCCGTCCTCTTGGAACACCCTTGGACACCCCTGACGCACCCCGCCAACGTCATCCCTTATTTCGCCGAGGAGAGGGGTCTGGTGGAGCGAGACTTTCGCGCGCCCCGAGAGGTATATGCCATCAAACCCAATTACCCTTACTGTCGTTTCCATCGACACCAAGGGCATAAGACCGATGACTGCCATCAGCTGAAGATGGCCATTGAGAAGTTGATACAGGGGGGTCATCTGTCCCAATTTGTACAAAACCCTCAGCAACAGGGCCCTCCCCACCAGGGTCCTCCTAGAAAAGCAAACGCTTGGGTCAACCCGAACACCATCCCCCTCGGTAAGAAGAGGGAGATCGGGAACCTGGAAGAAGAGGAGGAGGAGTACCCCCATTACCAAGAGAAGAAATGCCACATCCTCATGATCATCGGTGGCAACACATGGGGGGGACTCCACTAGCTAGCGGAAGAAGTGGGCTCAACGCTTTACGTGGGTGAAGTTACTCACATGCCCCCCGTAAAGCGGCTGAGGGAGGAACCCATTACATTCACCAACGCCGATCTCCCCCTGACTTCCTCTCCTCACAGGGATGCACTGGTGATCCAAAGTGAGATCAACAACACCGTCATTCACCGAACTTACGTTGACACGGGCAGCTCCGTCAATGTAATGTACCTCAGCTCTTTCAGGGAGCTGCACCGGGAGACACTTTTGATTCCGAGGGGGTCATAACCCTCCCGGTATTATTCAGCGACGGGCTCCATAGAGCCAAGCTCGAAGTGGAGTTCGTCGTCGTCAACATCGACTGCGCCCACAACATCATCCTCGGCCGACCAGACCTCGAGGACCTCGAAGCCATCATCTCCATGAGACACCTGTGCCTCAAGTTCCCGGCCGAAGGGGGCATCGGCTACTCAAGGGGAAATCAGAAGCTCGCCCGCACCTGCTACCTCCAGGTAACAAAGAAGGTTAGCAAAACCGAGTTCTGAGTTGACACCATCACCGGAACTGTAGAACAAGAGGAAAGGAGGCCGAGGGCTGAACCAGCCGAGGAAGTAGAAGATTTCGCACTCGATCCGGCCAAGCCGGAGAGAGTCGTGAAGATTGGAGCCAAGCCCTCCGTGCCTACTCCATTGTTTTCGCATGGGGGCCGGAGGACATGCCGGGAATCAGTCGATGGGTCATCACCCACCGCCTCTCGGTTGACCCTTCGGCCAAACCTGTACAACAGCGAAGAAGGCCCCTCTCGGCCGAGAGGTGGGAATTTGTGAAGAAGGAAGTCTCCATGATCCTCTCCATAAAACATATAAAGGAGGTGAAATACCCCTCATGGCTGGCAAACGTAGTCCTCGCACAGAAACCACCCACCTTCCGCATGCGCGTGGACTACACTGACTTGAATAAGGCGTGCCCCATGGACCCTTTCCTCTTGCCAAACATTGATCAACTGGTGGATGAGACCGCGGGGTGCGAAATCATGTCGTTCCTCGACGCCTTCCGCGGATATCACCAAATTTTTATGCACGAGGAAGACACCGAAAAGACAGCCTTCATGACCCCCGAAGGCATATTATGTTATCTCGTCATGGCCTTCGGCCTAAAGAATTCCGACGCTACTTACACCCGGATAGTGGCCAGGGTCTTTCAAGCCGTCCTAGGGCGCACCATGGAGGCCTACGTTGACGATATGATCGTCAAGAGCAAACAATCATAGAGCCATTCCGACGACCTCCAGGAGATATTCGCCATCATGCAAAAGTTCAACCTTCGGCTAAACCCGAAGAAATGCACCTTCAGCATGCAAGGAGGTAAATTCTTAGCCTACATGGTGAGCCGAAGGGGTATCGAGGCCAACCCCGAGAAGATCCAGGCCATCATCAACATGGAGCCCCTCACGCAACGTGAATGAGGTCCAACGGTTGTCAGGCCGCCTGGCAGCCCTCAACCGCTTCCTATCCAAGTCGGCGGAGAAGTCCCTCCCCTTCTTCCAGATCATGAGGAAGACCGACGGCTTCCAATGGACCTCAGAATGCCAGGAGGCCTTCGACGAGCTGAAACGGTATTTAACTTCACCCTCTGTGCTCTCCAAACCCAAGGTAGGGGAATCTCTATACCTCTACCTTGGCATCAGCCCGACAGCCATCAGCTCAGTACTCATCTAGAAGGAAGATGACATCCAACATGCCATCTTCTATGTAAGCAAGACCCTCAGAGAGGCCGAACTCAGGTACTCTCCTGTGGAAAAAACAGTGCTGGCCATCGTTTGGACCGTCAAGAAACTAGGCCACTACTTCCAAGCTCATACTGTCCAGGTCCTCACGCACCAACCCCTCGGCGCTTTGATGAGGAGCCCCATAAGCTCCTCCAGAATGGTAAAGTGGACTGTCTTCCTAAGCCAATACAACATCGACATCCTTCTGAGGCCCGCCATCAAGGGTCAAGCCCTGGCGGACTTCGTGACGGAGTGCACGGAAAGATCAGCCACGGACGAGGAGCCTTCGGCACCCTCGGACGACTGGTGGACTCTCTACACCGACGGCTCCTCAGCTGTCAAAGCATGTGGAGGAGGGGTGGTTCTCATTACACCCGAAGGCTTCCGCGCCTATTATGCCATCCGCTTCTCCTTCAAAGTCTCCAACAATGAAGCCGAATATGAGGCCCTCCTCTGCGACCTTCGGCTAGCAGCTAACATGAAGGCCTAACAGATCCACGTCAAGTGCGACTCCAAGTTAGTCGTCGGCCAGATTTCAGGGGAATACGAGGCCAAGGAATAAAGGATGAAACAATACAAGGAAGCGGCCAAGGAGTTGCTTAAGGTATTTGAGGCACATTCTCTTACTCAAATACCGAGGGCTCAAAACTCTGAGGCCGACATTTTGTCGAAGCTCTCGGCAGAGTCTCCTGAACACATATCCAAAATCGCCAAAATCGAGGAGCTCAGCCTCTCCAGTATACAAGCCAACCCCGTCATGAACATACAACAAAAGTAGGAGGACTGGATCTCAGATATTATCGCCTTCATCACCACAGGGCAACTGTCCGAGAATGAAGCCCGCGCCAAATTAGCTAAGTTGAGGGCTCCCAGTTATACCCTCGAAGATGGAAGACTTTACAAATGATCCTACAACGGCACATTACTCCGCTGCCTTCATCAGGATGAGGCCAAGGTCGCAATGGAGGAAGTGCACAGTCTCACTTGCTCAGCTCACCAGGGAACCTTCTCTATGTCCCGAAGGCTCGTAATGCAAGGTTATTTCTGGCCAGCGATGGCCCGGGATTGCGCGGATCTCGCTCGAAGGTGTACCGTCTGTCAACACTTCTAGAAGGCTCCCGATAGGCCAGCGGTCAACTATGCCCCCATCAGCACTTCGATACCTTTCGCTAGATGGGGCATAGATCTTGTGGGCTCTATGCCGAGGGGTACCTCCAACAACAGGTACATCATCGTTTCCATTGACTACTTCACCAAGTGGGTGGAGGCTGAGCCCCTCGCCAGCATTATTGAGGCCAGGTGCCGCCACTTTGTCCTAAAGAACATTCTCACAAGGTTTGGCGTCCCCCAACAAATCATCTCCGAAAACGAGACTCAATTTGAGGCAGTCCCCTTTTGTGCCCTCCTAGAGGCAAGGGGCATCAAGCACACCTTCTCATCCGTTGTCTACCCTCAAGGACACGGCCAAGTGGAGAACGCCAACCGGACGTTGCTCGAGGGCCTAAAGAAGAAGCTGGAGGCCGAAGGGGGAGGGTGGGTAGAAGAACTCCACAACATATTGTGGGCCTACCGCACCACCCCTCGGTGGGCAACGGGTGAAACACCCTTCTCCCTTTGCTACAGGTTCGAGGCCAAAGCTCCTACGGAGGTAACCCTTCCTACTCGAAGGGTAGTCCAATATGATCCCGAAGTCAACGACGCCAACATGGCCCTCGACCTTCACCTCATTTCAGAACGCCGAGAGCAAGCCTTCATGCGAGCGGAAAACTACCGAAGACAGGTCAAAAGCTACATCGACGCCAAGGTCCGCTCTCGAGAATTACAAGTGGGGACTATGTCCTACGACGAAGGGAAGCAAGCCAGCCAACCGAGGGAGGAAAAATAGCACCTAAGTTTGAAGTCCCCTACATCATAGCAGCCATCATCAAGCCAGGGATTTACAAACTCAAACGCCCCAATGGGACAGAGGTCCCTAGATATTGGAATGTACATCACCTAGTTAAATTTTATCAGTAATGTTAGAGCGGCCAAGCCCTCATAACTAATGAATGTATTGTCCTACGGCCCAAGGCCTCCAATTTTTGAAGAATGAAGACATGTTGAAGACATCAAGGACAAAGAACTGAACACTGGTGAGCGGCCAAGCCCTCATACAAGCTCCTGGCCCAAGGCCTTATTAAAAGCAAGACCCTTCGGTACCAAGTGTCGGGGGGTAGACATCCCAATCACCTGCGACAAAAGAAGAAAACATTAAGTGTTTTAAAGAAGGAAACACCAAGTGTTTTGTACGAAGACCCCTCGGTACCAAGTACCAGGGGCCACATGCCGAGATAACACCAAGTGTTATCTTTGAAGCCGTACCCCTCAAGGACGCAATTATACCGAAGGCGCCACCTATCGGAGCCGGCGGCACCAAGTGCCCCCGACCATTTGCAACTAGTGTGCAAATGAAACCCTTCCCTGAAACGCTTTCCGCGCCATTACCCCAAGGGTATGGCAGGCAACTGATATGCCCAGGATTCGACTTTTAAAAATGAAACGCTTTCCGCGCCATTACCCCAAGGGTTTGGTAGGCAACTAATATGCCCAGGATTCGACTTCCAAAAGTAAAACGCTTCCCGCGCCATTACCCCAAGGGTATGGCAAGCCAAAGACTACGTCTCGTGCTGAGGGAACGACTTTCAAAACTGAGGCGCTTTCCGTGCCATCCCCCAAGGGGAGGCAGGCAACAGACTACGTCTCGTGCCCAGGAAACGACCCTCGATCCCCTCAGAACTCGAAAAGTTAACCCGAAGGGGGAGCTAATGGTGTATACTGTTGCCTCCCGATAGGCCAAGCCTTACCAAGAAACCAAGTTTCTTGAAGCCTTCCCTACACTACCAAAAAAACAAAACAAAAAAACAAAAACAAAAAATGGGGTGAAGGGGAGTAGACTCAACAAGCAATCAATGAGTACAAACTCCAAAAACAAAACACCCTTCGACGGACAACAAGAAGGACCATTACAAGATCAAAAAGATTATACTGAGGGCTCCCCAAAGGAATACCCCTGGCACTTGGAAACATTTATAGTACCTGGAAACTCCTAATTCCGGAGGTTACACTCAGGAGTGGCCCTTACTCCGAAGGCTACCATACATCAAATGTTATCAAATATCGGTCAAGTCCACAAACTGATGGCCTCCGGCGACCACCAATACCACACAAGGGTTAAATTTCCTAAGTCCACACTTTGGGATCTACCAAATCCGAAGGCTCATGTGCTACCCAAAGAGCGAAGGCGTCTACTACAAATTACCGGGGGCCAGTACTCACAGGTCAAGGGAAATTATTCTAAGTCCACAAAGTTGGGTGCCCCCGGGACCACCAATCTTCACGAAGGGGATCTTAACTAAAAATGCTGCGATCATGAAGGGTCCATTTACCAAAGTCGAAGTGATAAGCAACACTTGGGAAAACCTCCAACTCACCAGGCATGATCTACCGAAGGCAGGACTACATGAAGGTTGACGTAATTGACCGGAGGCTCCTATTTCATACGGCTAGAAGGGTATATTAGTCGAAGGCCACGTGATACAACTACACTTAGAAACTTTTTCTAAGTCCTAAATGTTTGGCCCTCGGTCAAATCTTCATGCAGTCAGAGGGGTCATACAACCGAGGGCTCGGTGGAAAAACTACACTTAGAAACTTTTTCTAAGTCCTTAATATTTGGCCCTCAGTCAAATCTTCATACTGCCAGAGGGATCACACAACTGGAGGCCCAGTGGTGAAACTACACTTAGACAAAATTATTATAAGTCCTAATGATTCGGCACTCGGCCAAACCGCATTGCAACGAAGGCCACCCCATTTCATACGGACAGAGGGATCTAATAACCGAAGGCCACGTGATGCATATCACTTAGAAAATTTTCTAAGTCCCCAAAAGGTTTGCCCTCGGTCGACTCATCATACAACGGAGGCCAGGTGGCCAGGCTACACTTAGAAAGGAAAAACGTCCTGATTGTTGGGCCCTCGGCCAAACGTTTAGCCAAGCATACATTCACACACAAAGGAAAAACAAGGCGAGGAAAGACGAAGGCATTCATTCAAAACTCAAAAAAAAAAGACGAAGGCATCAGTCACATTCTCTTCTCCTTGAACCTTCAAAAAATGTAAAATTATTACATTATTTTTTTAAAACCATTAAATATAATATGAGTTAGCATTTACGTGTATACCAAATCATCATTCACTTCCTTCTCAATTTTGGCGCACAAATCAGATATGGTGCTAAACTGCTGTTGATTTACCTGTGTCATTCCAATTGAAAAAGGAGTATCTTGAATTCATTTCTCGTATAAAGACTTTTTCTGATTAGCATTTTCCGCCCTCTCCACTGCAGCAATAGTTTCAGCCCAGAATGCATCATCTTCTCTCTCCTGAGTACTTCTTGCATCAGTTTCTTCTCTACGATCAACTGCTTTTTTCCTCATCCCTACACCAATCAGTTCTTGTGCAGCTTCTTGGATCCTTATGAAATTTTCCTTTTCAGTTAAGCTCTTAGGTGCTTCTTCAAACATTTTGAGCACATCAATCACAGCTGATGCCAACACTTTGCTTTTATGTGCAAATCTCTTAGCATATTCCTGTTTTTATACATTCAAGTTATTTCCCCTTTCATTTGCACACTTGCACACAAATAGATGCTAAATTTAGGAAAACATAATCACAATTTTAATTAACATTACTTCATCATTGTCAACACCGGTACACTGCACCTCTACTCCATGCCCACTTCCACCTTCATGATCTCTTTCTTTTCCTTCTTTTAATTCAACCTTCTCTGAACAATCTTCAAATAACATTGGGTCATCACAGTACCCCATCCCGAACCCACCACTCTCTATTTCAAGCAATTCTCGCTCTCTAAGAAGCTTTCCACTCCACCCTTTCAGCACAGGTAAAGTCCTATCCACTCTTCTCCTACATAACACCACTCTGTCCACATAGAACAACTGCACCACAATTTATTGTTATTACACTTTACAAGCTATGAATAAAAATATACTTGAAAATGCAATAATCATGTTGATTTTAGTTGTTAAACTTACCTTTAAAATAGCAATGGACCAGTAAATGCCTTATCCTTCTTCTTCTCCCGTGATATTTTACTATCAATTAGCAAATTGAGTGCATGGTCACGCCAATCTATCTCCTTGATCTTTTCAACATCCTCCAAATGATTGATAATCATTGGATTCACATAGCCATTTTGTGTGTTGTCTAGAAGCAGTGATACAACAAGAACAATGAAATGCCTACAAAACCACTCACCACCTTCTTTGATGCTAAGCATTTCTGCGCTTACATCAGATGGGCTGATTCTGAAATCGTCTTTCTCAGAACGAGTGCTTTCACAATCAAATTTGGTGATGATCTAGTTCTTATTGTCATATACTTGGATTTGATATCTTTAATGCTCTCTTTCTTATTTTTCTTGCTCACATTTGCAACTACCTTAGTTGCATCATTACCTTGACCTAGTTGTAATTCAAAATCATCATCACTTTCTTCTTCTCTACTCCCTCCGTCCCGAATTGAATTGCAAACTTTGACTGGCACAAGGATTAAGGAATGACAATACCTAAGTAAGGGTAGATTTGTCACTTTATTCTTATTTACATACCTAAAATAGAAAGTGAAAAATCATTTTGGGACAACCAAAATAGGAAAATTTGAAAATCAATTTGGGAGCAGTTGTTTCCTCTTCCTCTTCAACCTACATTAGTTGTTTTCCGTTTAATGTGTGATAGCTGGTTGTTTTCCTTTATTGTTCATCACCAGCTGCAACTTTGCTTCTCTACTACCTGTAAATTGAAAACGAATGCACTATGTTTCTTAAGCAATGCACTATTGCTCTATTTCACAACAACAAAACTACTCTATTTGGTTGTACCCAAAAAATATCTTGTTTTGGTACACATAAATTCTTTGACTTCCATCGAAAAACAGTTGTATAACAGATTATGTGAAGATTATGTTCATGACATATATAAATAAGTGCTGCAGTGTAGCATGATATTTATCAACATATTGCCTTGACTTCATGCACATTCCAAAATATCTAACTCTTATCACAATTTCACTTGTGATACAAGCAATTGATGGTTTGTTTCAATATTTGCTGCACTTGGGTTTAAACTAAATGCACATTCACATATCAATAATATGAATTCCTACCAATAGAAGACAAAACAATTTAACTATGCACCATACGCCTTTTTTATCACACTAATCAAACACTTTTCATGACCCTAATTTCATAAATTTTCAATTCTTGACTCAAATAAATTTCAGTATTCAAATTTCAATGCACTTTAATTACTTAATCCATTATATTCTTTCTTGGAGTTTTATCAATTCAGGACCCGAAAGATAGATGAATTATCAATCCGGGGCCTAAAAGATGAAATGTATCGATATAGGATCCGAATGATGGAAAACTATAGATTTAGGACTTGAATGATTGGAAATTATCAATTTAGGACCTAAGTTGTCCGAAACTTTATTAATTTTTTTATCTTAAAAGTTTTAAATATTATTTAGTTTTATGAAACTAATAAACTTTTGTGAAGAAAAGTTTATCAAAAATTAGCAATGGAATTAATAAAAAATTTAATAAATCAAAACCAACGAAATTTTAGGTCCTATATTGATAGTTTTTCATCATTCGGGTCCTATACCGATAGATCTCATCTTTCAGGTCCCAAATTGATAATCCATCTATCTTTCGGGTCCTGAATTGATAAAATTCCTTCTTTCTTTTCATGAAGTAATAAAAAAATGCACTACTTGTTCATATCTATGAACTCAAAACCTGTTGGTCATGGACATTCGCAGCATAATAATATTGTTTCACACCAGTGCCAAAAAAATTCAATTTTTTTTTAACTTTTCATGATAAACGCTACAGAAACTTCACCAAAATCATCTACCTTCGACATGCATTCAATCAATGACAAAAAAGATTTCAACCAACAATTTTTATCACCAAATGAAACAAGGTAATCTGCGTACCTGTAGCACTCTTCGCACTTCCTGATGCTCGCTCGCTTTCGTTGGTCGTTGTCATTCTTATTCGAAGCCTACCTAAGGTCTCGAAGCTCGTGGACGCCTTCTTCTTCAGTTCGTCGACCTCTGTTCGTTTCTGAGTAGGAGTCTGCACAAGGAAGGAACTCTTCTTTTTGAAATATAGCGGCATATTAACCGGGATTTGTTGCCGTATAGGAATTGGTGCGCCCCAACCGCTATAATTAATCACAACTGCCTTTTACCAATATACCCTTAAGTTGGTTTCTCAATGCACGTTTCCTCCTTTTTATTTTTGCACGCACGCATCGTGTGCTTTTTTTAATTGGCCCAATATGTAATCCGAGCTGCAAGTTTAGAAAAATGGACGGTTTGATGTAGTTCTTTTCTCTCTCCTGGAAGCTCTATCTCACAGGAACCCTCCCATACATATATATATATATATATATATATATATATATATATATATATATATATATATATATAGGTTTTGGTTCAAATAAGAACATGATCTTAGGAGAGATATGAGAATGAATCTGAACCGTTAGATTTACTTTAACTCGAATTCAATGTGCATGAGACGAAACTGTAATGTGCATTAGGTGAAATTGAAACGTGCAACACAAATGGTACGAAACAATGGTATTATGTGAATGTGATTTGTGCATTAAGTGAAATCGAAATGTGAACTAGGTGAAACTGAAATGTTCAGAATAAAAGATACAATGTGATGTTATTTTTGTACCTCTTATTCCGCACATTTCCGTTTCATCTAATACACACTTGAATTTAATTTTTTATTCTGCATATTTCAATATCATCTAATGCACATTTCAGTTTCACCAAATGCACAATTCAGTTCCACATAATACAATCCAACGGTCCAGATTCATTCTCATTTCTCTCCTGAGAGCTTGTTCTTACCGGAACTGCTCCATATATATATATATATATATATATATATATATATATATATATATATATATATATATATATAGTAGTGTTCCCGTCAGGCCTCCTTGACCAGAACCGCCATCCTGCCGACGGCTTTTGGGGCCCTTCCCGGTGATTTTTTTTTATGAAATGTGTATAGAATGTTCTTCATCAAGTCTAGTTTATCCACAAAAAATTTCAGCTAAAACTTCGATCGGGAAAGTCGTCAAATAATTTTGTGAAATTAACTGCGCTAAAAAATATATATAAGACGCAGTTAACTTCCAAAAATAATTTGACAATCTTACGGATTGAGTTTTTAGCTGAATATTTGTGTGGATAAACTAGACTTGATGAAGAACTGCTCCATATATATATATATAAAGTAGTGTTCCCGTCAGGCCTCCTTGACCAGAACCGCCATCCTGCCGACGGCTTTTGGGGCCCTTCCCGGTGGTTTTTTTGATGAAATGTGTATAGAACGTTCTTCATCAAGTCTAGTTTATCCACAAAAAATTTCAGCTAAAACTTCGATCGGGAAGGTCGTCAAATAATTTTGTGAAATTAACTGCGCTAAAAAATATATATAAAACGCAGTTAACTTCCAAAAATAATTTGACAATCTTACGGATTGAGTTTTTAGCTGAATATTTGTGTGGATAAACTAGACTTGATGAAGAACACGTCATAACAATTTCATAAAAAAAAACCACCAGGAAGGGCCCCAAAACCCGTCGGCCAGACGGCGGTTCTGGTCTGGAATTCCGGACCTGAACATTTGTGATATATACTACGTATATATATATATATATATATATATATATATATATATATATAAATTAAGTGAAGTAATAATATTTTTACTTGGACTGTAATTCCTCCCAGATCAGATCAGACCAGACCAGACCAGTTGAGACCAGATCAGACTTGGATAGTTATAAAAATACAAAGAAACCAGACCAACAAATTACACTCCAAGTGAAAACATTTAAGTCTCTCATTAACTTTCCCGCTCATGAGAAGGGTATTTAAGTACATCTCCTTTCCTTAAAACTTTGCCAAAGTTGACCGGCACGGAGAATAATAAAGTTAAAACTGTGTGGTTGAGGTTTGTGCAGAGGAGAGAGAAATAAGAGAAACCACAAAATCATTGATTAAAATGGAAAGTGACAAAGTTTTTTGGGACGTTCCAAAAAGGAAAGATGGCAAAGTTTTAAGCGACGGAAAGAGTAATTCAATTAAATCTGCCGCTCCCCTCACTTGAACGAGTTTTTTAACGCATGTGGTATTCTTCGCCCGATCTATTGTTCACCGCATCTGGTATTTCTTCACCGGAGTTAAGGCACAACTCTCTTATTTGTGAGTGGGAGTTGCGTTGCGCACCCCTAATATTACTTGATGTAACTTTTATTAGACCAAATTGCCCTAATTAAAATTCTCGTTTTTTCACAATTCACACCTCCATTCCGCCGTACACTACTATTTTAAATGTCCTCAAAGTTATTTCTCAATCCAATAGTTTGCTACCATGTGTCAAAAAATTATTTTTTTCACAAAATGATATAACTTTTTCATATTTATTTTAATTTTATCAAAACATATCAAATTAAATAATTTTTATGATATCTCATATGACACCAATGTTGCTAAACGTCTGATGGATGTATATTTGACTATTGCTTAAGTCTGATTTGTTATGTCCCCATCTATCTAAATCTGTTCTGATTTAAGGAAGTGGGGTGTGCCTATCACATTTGATGGTGCGGGAGAAGAGGCGTTTGTGAGTTAAGGGTTTTACTGTTAAAACCCTTAATTTTTCTTCATTTTTCAGTTTGCTTTTTTGTTTTTCTTCTCATCCTTTACATATACTTGCCGGTTTGCTTTAGATTTTTTATCGTTGGTTTTAGTTGCATTAAAACTTGATATACCCTCAATTTAATATAATAATAAAAAGGGATAAAGACCTAAATAAGACTAAAAGTTACCCGTGGAACCTAAATAGGACTCGAAGCTTTTTTATCCGTATATAGGACTGCTTTATATTGTAAGGACAAAATTAACCTCAGTGCATAAACATCATCACTTCAGTTGCCGCCGCTTGTAATAGAGTGCAACGGACCTCTCTGCTATACATATACCTAATAATGTTTTGGGCTTGATGGTGGTGATGTTACTCTATAATGCTAAAAGTGTCAATGTTTTAGTTAGTGATAAAGTATATAAATAAGCTGAAAGTAAATATTATGTAAACAATACAAACAATGTGATGATATAAAAAATGTAACATAATGGCAATTTCATTGTTGGTTGCATTGCCATGTCGTTTTACAATGTCATTTTTATAGCATTGACAGTTTGATTTGACATTGTGATAATTTTTATGACATTCTGGTAGTTCCTAACATTGATTTTTTTTAAAATAATATGACATTGTCATATATCTCAATGGCATCATCGAAAACAATGTTACTTCTCGACAATGTCATAACAATGTTGTTTTTGAAGCATTGAAATTGACATTGTCATTATCACAATGTCATTTTTTAAATCTTTGACATTGTCATTTTTGCAATGTCATTTTGTACAAGTGTTAATGTTGACATTGTAATTGTCATTATTTGACACTGTTTCATTTTTCCTGATATTATAATATATATTATAATACATTATTACATTACCAGCAATGTGTTTTCAACAAAAGCAATATATTTTTAGCAATTATAATATATTGTTTCATTTTTTTGTAATGTTTTTTCTAATATCATGACAATTTTAATATCAAAAGCAATCACAATAATATCGTGACAATGTTAATGCTATAAACATAAAAATATTAAAAACAATGTCAATGTCACATTAATGTATATTTGTATGTATTGTAAAAAAGAAAGAAAGAATGTTACAATGTCATAAAAATATCACAATGCTAGCTAAAAAATCACAATGCCAAGAAAGATCATACAATGTTCAAACATTACCACTTAAACATTAACAAAATAAAAAAATTCTCAATATCGCAAATATTGTCAAAATGTATGAAAACGTCACAATGTCAAAAAAATGTCACAATTTCGTATAGTGATGATGTCAATGTTATAAGAATGACATTAAAATGACGACAATGAAAATGACCAATAATTTATCTGCTCTTCCCTTTTCTAGCCAATAATTTTTGAGCACCCCTCCCAAAGTAAAATCTCCACGTTCTACAATTTATAGGATTAGATTTAAGAAATTTATACGCCGGAATTGATGGCCCCTAAGAACTCTCAATACTGGTTTTTTAGTATTATACACTAATATAAAATAAAATATAGTATATGGATCATCTGTATACCTTCCATACTAGTATAAAGCCCGGGTCAATGCCCCAGGCCAATGGAAATGACATTGTCACGACAATATCAATGACATTGTTGTGACAATGCCAATAACATTGCAGTGACAATGTCAATGACATTGACATTGCCGTTACAATGCCAATGACTTTGCCGTGAAAGTGCCAATGACATTGCCGTGACAGTGCCAATGACATTGCTATGACAATGTGAATGTAGCCTGGACATTATCAGCTCACCCGTTCATGCAATTTAAATAAGCTGCCAGTGATTTTTCTCAATTGAAAATGTAAAACATGGAGTTTTTTTTCACATAGGCATTTCATCAAATAGTTTTGGTGCAAAACAAAAACTCAGTGATGCATAAATTAAATGGAACAACTACCCTCTCCATTAGTCCAAGACATAGCAGCTATTTGCCTATTTGTAATAACAATTAAGCAATTCTTTTAATTCACCCCGGCCCCCACCCAGTTGCAAATCTTTTTTTGTAACATTATCCTAGTGCACCATTGTGGACATCAATACTTCAATAGCCAATTAGTAATAATTCTTAGTTTCTTACATAAAACCTTTCTCATGTATGCATCCGAAAACAGTCGCAGTTCTCCATCGCCACATATTCATGGCTACATCTAGATAGAAAATCTGCCGGCAAAAAAAGGAGAACCAAATGACCGAAGGAAAAATTAAGCTACGAGATCGGCGGTAGAAAAGAGGAAAAGAGTAGACGGAGACGAAATAGGAGGAGGAGGGGAATGGATTTCTTCCACCGTCCACCGTCGCTGGCGCCGAGGAGCCATCGCCGCATCACCGACTCACCATGGCAGCACTGCGGCATAGTTCTGCGCTGCTATTTCTATGGTCTCTCATCTCTATTTAGCACAATTTAATATAATAATAAAAAGATATTCTATATCTTTTTAATAATAATGATGATATAATGCTTCCTAAAACACTTTCTCAGATGCTGGACTTAATGCCACGGAAATTCGATTTTAATTGCTATCTGGTCATGGCATTTGGGCTCAAAAACTCAGCTGCCACCTACGCTCGCATGGTGGCCAGGGTCTTCAAGGCTGTGCTCGGCAGGACAATGGAAGCCTACGTGGATGACATGATAGTCAAGAGCCGCAAAGCCAACACACATGTCGAGGATCTAGAAGAGATCTTCAAGATTATGAGCAAGATCATCCTCCGGCTCAACCCCAAGAAGTGCACATTTGCAGTTCAAGGGGGGAAGTTCTTGGGCTACATGATTAGTCAGCGTGGGATCGAGCCAAACCCGGAAAAGGTGCAGGCCATACTCAATATGGATCCGCCCCGAAACGTTATAGAGGTCCAAAGATTAACTAGGAAGCTGGCAGCCCTCAACCGGTTTATTTCAAAATCGGCCGAGCGTGCACTGCCATTCTTCCAACTCATGAAAAGGTCTACAAAGTTTGAGTGGACTCCCGAGTGCCAGACAACATTCGATGACCTCAAGCGATATCGTGTCTCTCCGCCAGTATTATCAAAGCCTGAGCAAGGAGAAACGTTATACCTCTACCTAGGCGTCAGCCACGGGGCCGTGAGCGTGGTCCTGATTCGCGAAGAAGATGGAGCTCAAAAGCCCATCTACTACATAAGCAAAACCTTGTGCGACGTCGAGCTCCGGTACTTCTTAGTAGAGAAGACCGTACTCACAGTAGTATGGACTGTAAAGTGCCTCGCCCACTATTTCCAGGCCCACGCTGTACACATCCTCACCCATCAACCATTGGGTCAACTGATGAGGAGCCCCACAAGCTCAGCTAGAATGGTCAAATGGGCCGTTTTTCTGAGCCAATACCAGATCGAGATAAAACCGAGGCCGACATCAAAGGGCAAGCCCTCGCCGACTTCATGGCAGAATGCACTGCCAGAGATCTGACCCCGGTCACCTCAACTGACGAGGACGACTGGTGGACACTGCTCACCGATGGCTCTTCACCAACCAAAGCCTGTGGGGGGGGAGTCGTGCTCATCACCCCCGAGGGCTTCCGAGCTTACTATGCTATACGTTTTGCATTCAAAGTCTCCAATAACGAAGCAGATTATGAAGCCTTATTATCTGGCCTACACCTTGCAGCTAATATGCAAGTGGGAAAGAAGAAGAAGAAGAAGAAGAAGAAGAAGAAGAAGCTTACCTGGCTTCACCGGAGAAATCATAGAGCAGCGGCGATGGCTACCGTCGATGGCAGAGGGGCATCTGTCCATGGTAGTGGTGCGGCTACAGTTTGGCTACTGTTGATGGCGGAGGAGCAGTGGTGGTGCCACTACGGTCCAGCTACTATCGATGAAGTGGGAGAGAGCTGAGGCGATAAATGTGTGTGATCGATGTAGGGCTTTTGGGTTTAATTAATAGGAAGGGCAAAATTGTAATCTGAAGTCCTATTAAAAAGAATAAAACATAATAGTCCTACTTTAAAAAACACATACAAAATGATATTCACATTTTAAGTTATTCATGTTCATTGAATTAGTTCTCTTCCAATCGTGGATTATGCTATCTTTTTAATCACCTCTATTTAGCTTTAATACTAAGGCTTATATTAATTTCCTTTTAATTCGTTTTTAATTTTTGTAGGTGTGGAGGAGACAAGTTGTATTACTGAAGAACTGGTTTATGTTGCTTGAAGTCTTGAAGTTGCAAACTTTAATATTCCATAATCATTTTTTGACCTGTTATGGTTTGTGTTGGTTGAACTTTCTGTTGCTTGAGGTTGCACACTTAATATTAGATGATTATGGTATTGTAAAACTAATACTTATGCAGCATTTTGAGGATTTTTAGAGGTGTGATTTATGTTTTGCAAGCCTTTTTTTATTTTTAGACATGTTGCAACTTGTAAACCTTACTACAAGATTTCTGGAATTTTTAGGCATTTTTGGGAGCATAAATTATGATTTGTATGGTACAAACTTGATGGGAAACACAAAACCAGTTTAGCCAGACCGGTTTGGGTTGCCAACCGATTTTGCCGGTTCGGTTCCGGTCCAGAATCGGACATATATCGGTCCGGTTGGCGGTTTTATTATTTAGCCAATTCCGGTTCCGGTCCAGAACCGGACACACTCCTAGTTCTGAGTGTTTTCCTTATATGGACATCATTTGACTATTTGAGCATAAGAGTGGACTCGGGTCGGGGCACCCGGCTTGTGGACCGGACTGGCCCGCTACTGTGCGGGACCGGGACCGGACCGGCCCACTACAGTACGGGACCGAGACCGGCCCGATTCTTGGGTCCGGGTCCGGGTCGGGCTTAGGCCCTGTGGGTAGGGCGGGCCCGGGCTCGGGTCTCACATTTGGCGAATCGGCCCGAGTCCGGGCCAAATTGATTTATTTTTTTCATTTTTTGGGGTTCCACCCGGGTTGGGCTTGATGGTTTGAGGGGTTTGGGAGGGTGGGGGGTGAGGGGGGTTAGGAAAGCAAAAAAAAAAAAAAAAACCAGACCAGAGGCTTGGAACGAACCAGGACTGGACCCGGTGGCTACCCGGGCTGGTCCCGGGTCCACCAATCCTGAACCGCCGGCCCGCCCGAGCCTAGGCCCGAGTGCCCGACTCGGACCTGGCCCGGCCCAGATCCACCCCTATTTGAGCATTTGAATACCTTTTGTACTTAGGCATGGACTCGGGCCGGGTCGGGCCCGGGCTAGGCCTAGGCCCGGTCAGGCCGCTTGTTTGTATCACATGGACCCGGGACCGGCCCGAGGGTTGGACAGGTCCGGTTCGGGCCGGGCCACCCGCCCGGGTCACGGGTCGGGCCACCCGCCGGGCCAGGCCGGTTAAAGTAATTTTTTTTATAATTTATATTTTATACTTTATAGTTTTTTACAAGTATTAAAAACAAACTTCAAGTGCATTTATTTGAAATGAAATAGGAACTACATTTGAAAATTAAAACAAACTTCAAGAGATAAACATTTTGTAAATTGTAATCAATCGGAACTTCCCGCACCTCCCGATTCTTTGGCTTTGTCACATAGTATTTTAAAGTTTACTTTAATCAAATTAACTAGTGAGTTAACTAGTTTTGTGTACAACCTATTTTTTTTACTAACAATGAAATTAATATACTTTAACTTTAACTATAATGAGAATTACCTAGTTTTTAAAACTAGAGTCAAATGTAGCAATTAATAAAAATTTGTAATAAAGTAATTAACTATTAATCTAACTATTAATTCGAGTTATAGCAAATTAGTATTTTAAAGTTTACTTTAATCAAATTAACTAGTGAATTAACTAGTTTTGTGTACAACCTATTTTTTTACCAACAATGAAATTAATATACTTTAACTTTAACTATAATGAGAATTAACTAGTTGTAATTCTCATTATAGTTAAAGTTAAAGTGTATTAATTTCATTGTTAGTAAAAAAAATAGGTTGATTAAAGTAAACTTTAAAATACTAATTTGCTATGATTCGAATTAATAGTTAGAATATATGATTCGAATTAATAGTTAGAATATATTAATCTAACTATTAATTCGAATCATAGCAAATTAGTATTTTAAAGTTTACTTTAATCAACCTATTTTTTTTACTAACAATGAAATTAATACACTTTAACTTTAACTATAATGAGAATTACAACTAGTTTTTTGTACAACCTATTTTTTTTACTAACAATCAAATTATTATAGTTTAACTTTAACTATTAGGAGAATTAACTAGTTTTTTTTTTCAAGTAACGTTAATAGAAAATTAAACAAGTGTAAATAATAGAATAATTTCGTACCTCTTTCGTACTTTCGATCTTTCGGATGGGAGTAATAGAATGACTTCAAATTAATTAGGTATAATTCCAACTATATTAATAGATATAATAAATGTATAAGTAATATATAATTAGATAACAAATATAAGTAATACAATATTATAATGTTTGTATTTATAAATTATAAGTAGATAACTAATATAAAGTAGATATATAAATAATAAATATAATATATTGGAGAATAAGACTATAAGAGAATTAGAGAGTAGAGAGTTAAGAATAGGATTTAGGAAGAATTGGAGAAGAGATGAAAAAATGTTTAAGATTAGGAGTATTTATAGGTTTTTTACCCCCCCCCCCCCAAACCCCCCGGACCCCCCCTGCACCCCACCCAACGGCTATATGGCCATTTGGGTTGTCCCCAGCCCACCCCCTATTGACTATTTTGGCCAAAACATTTTTTTAATGACCGTTGGACCCGGCCCCGGGTCAACTTTTTTCGGAACCGAGCCCGCCCTGCCCATCCCCCCCGGTTCGGGTCTACACCCGGTCCTGGACTGCCAGACCGGGCCGGTCCTGGGCCCGCACAGTAGCGGGCCGGTCCGGGTCACGGGCCGGGTGGCCCAAACCGAATCCACCCCTATTTGTACTCAACGTAAAAATCTAAATAAATAATTTAGAGATTGATTTCGACATTTGACGTTTAACATCTCCTTTGTTAAGCTACATTTGAATATTTTGGCTACTGATATGTTTGTTCATGCATGTTGTTATCAGGTGGTTCAGTGGTTGTAGACTATACTAGTCTTTGTTGTTATACATAGCACAGGGTATAGTAGGGATGGACCCGGTCTGGGTTGGGCCTCGGGCCGGGCGGGCTTTTTTGGTTTTGTAGAGACCCGGAATCGGCCCGGTTAGCTACCGGGTCCGGGTCAGGCCGGTCTACCCGTCCAGGTACCGAGTCGGGCCGTGTCCGGGCTATTTTTTATTTATTTTTATTTTTTATATTGTTTACAAATTAATTCAAGAATTGCTGGATATAAAAAAGTTATAGTATATTTATTTGAAATATGTAGTACAATTGAGAATTGAGAAAATCTTAAAACATAAAATACATTTTCAAATAAATAATAATTAATCGGAATATCCGCCATCTTTGGTTGTTTCCTCCGTTGTCGGTTATAAGCTGTTGTGGCACACCGAAGCGAGTGAGGATGTTTTTGTGGATAAACCTCCTACATTGCGCCTCGGTTATGCTGGCCAGTGGCTCTGCTTCTACCCATTTAATGAAATAATCGATGTCGATGATTATCCACCTGCAGTTGCCTGTTCCCCGAGGCAGCTGTCCAACGAGGTCGACGTCTGATTGATTCATAAGCTTGGTGTTTTCCCGACCTCAGTCTCGAGCTTGACCTTTTCCCGACCTCGGAGGGTCGAGGTCGGGGGTCGGCTGTACCTTGGTCCTTTGTTGATTTGTTGCCTAGAGCTTCGTCCCGAGCTTGACCTTTTCCCGACCTCGGATTGTCGAGGTCAAGGGTTGGCTGTACCTTGGTCCTTTGTTGATTTGTTGCCTGGCGATTTGTTGGCTGGCGCTTGGTGGGTTGGGGTTGGGGTCGGTCTTAATGAATTAGGTCTTGAATTAGAACTTAGGATTACAAGATAGACATAAAGTCTATTTATAAGGAAAAATGGGCTAACCTAGAGAATAGTTGGTTAGGCACAATACAAGGAATACATCAAATATAAACAGGACCCCTTTGCGTATTTGTCTAAGTCCATGGCTTTAGTCATACCCTGAGCTCATCGAGTCAATATTTGGGGACTCGGGCTCAATACTTGGGGGATGTCTTCTGTCTTTAGTCTTGTCCAAGTCCATGATTCTTTGATCAGACCCTGAGCCCACTCAGGTCAGTATTCGGAGACTCGGGCTCATCGCTGAGGAATACGTCTTCTGTCTCTGACCCTGTCTGATGGAGTATATGGGTCTAGGCCCCAGGACCCACATACTCAGAAGAACAGAAAGTACAAGCCACCAAGTGATGCCCTCGTCGGCCAAAGGACCCCTCGTCGGCCGAAGAGGGACTGACTCGGAATATGATCCTGAAGCCAGGAAACTAGGGTGTCCTCGTCGGCCGTGCCCTCATCGGCCGTGCCCTCGTCGGCCAGACTCTCGTCGGCCACAGAAGTCTCGCAGAACTAGATTTTACACTTATTCATTTATATATCCCATCATTTACTTTGTATTCGGCCCAATAGCGGTCCAGTTGTAAATGGGCCTCCCAAGCCCAAGGCTTGGGAGCCCAGCCCGTATTTTTCCTATAAATACTTTCTCTAGAGGTAGTTGTAAGGGTTACAAAATCATTCTATTGAAGCATTTACTTGCACTTCTCTCTAGCTATCACTTCTCTCTAGATATATACTCTATCATTTGGTGCTCTCGTTGAGAGCTAGAACAATCAAGTTAGCACTCTTCGTCGCTACCAAGCACAACTAACCAATAATCATGGGAAGAACCAAGTCAAACCGCAACCTCATCAGCAAGGCCATCCCTGAGGATCAGGAGACTAGGGAGCGTGAGGAGGACGCCACGGCCGACCAGGTCGGAGGAGGGGACGTCTTCCAGGAGGCCATCAACCTCACGACGAACCTACGCAACCAGCTCAACGGCGGCGCCCCTGATGCCCGCATCGGCCTTGACAAGAAGTGCGTAGAGAAGACAGACCACGCCCCGGCCCAGCCTATGGCCGCAGCTTCTCCGTCCGTGGATCCACATGTCCAGGCCGCGTTGTCGGTCATCATCGCCAGCCCGGCTCAGAACCCCACCGTCCTCAGCGCACTCTTGCCAAGGACTGGGGGGAACGTCACTCCACCTCCTCAGCCCCAACTGCTGGCTACCAGGTTAGGCAACGATGAGGGGGTGATAGCCCAGGACACGGCGTCGTCCCACTCCCACCCCGCTTCCCCTCTTCGGACTGGACAGACCCCAGCGCGTGGAAAAGCCTCTGCCTTCAATAGGCTGGGTGACACGCGCCGTCGTCCGGTTTCGGAGAGGATGGCGGGACGGATTGGTGAGCGTCGACCTGGCTCGCCAAGGGAAAGCTTGGGGTCTGTGTCCCGGACACCGGATCAGTCCCGCCTGGACAAAGACAAGGGAAAGTTGCACGAGGACGATGTGTGCCACCAGATCCACGCGGCCCACGAGGGGCGCATGCAGAACCAGCAGGCCGCCGCTGCAGCCGCCAGGGATCCTCGGGACGAGGTAATCGCCCAGCTGGAAAGGAGGCTGGCCCAGATGGAGGCCAGGCAATCGGCAAACATTCCCACGGCCGGCGCCTCCAACGATCCTGGCCTCAATGCTCTCATGAACAAGGTCAGCGCCCTTGAGAGGGAGTTGGCCGAAGGGCGAGGTGACCCCATCGTCCAGGTCAAGACCAGGACCCCTTTCACTAAGAGGGTGCTCTCGGCCCCCATCCCGGAGAAGTACAGGGGGAGTGCCATCAAGTCCTATGACGGCCGATCAGACCCCCAGGAGCACTTCAGCCACTATCAGAACAACATGCTGATGGTGAACGCGTCGGATGAATATCTCTGTCGTTGGTTCCTCTCCACTCTTGAGGGGCCGGCGTACGAGTGGTTCAACGCGCTTCCCGAAGGAAGTATAGACTCATGGCAGGACCTTGCCGAGCGCTTCCTCACCCACTTTTCCGGGAGGAAGCGTGCGAAGAAGTATTTCACCCATTTCCTCTCCGTCAAGTAGCAACATGACGAACCCCTCCGGTCATTCATTGATCGGTGGACGAGGGAGACCGAAGAGGTCGAGGGGGCCGATGAGTGCACCCTCCTCGTCCTCTACCAGGGAGCCCTCCGCAGCTCCCCGTATGCCAGGAGCCTCATCACCGACCCTCCGAGGTCATATGCAAAGGCGCTTCAGCGTGGGAGCTTGTACACTGATGCTGACGAGCTCCACAACCACAAAAAAGACGGAGGCCATCCCTCCAAGAAGACAAATCCTTCGCTGGCCCCGGGAGCATCCCCGGCCGGCCAGGGTGCCCAGGGCCGTCACGCCTCTGGTGGACAAAGCAAGAAAGACCGCCATTGGCGGCCGAGGTTGGAACGGCTGGGGGGGGGCCTCACCCACCCGGTCAGCACCATCCTCGACTATGCCGAGAAGCATGGCCTCATTGAACAAGCTCCTCGGCCGGCTGAGGAGGTCCTTGCCATCCAGCAAGGCGGCACATACTGCCAATTCCACAAGAACTCCTCACACAACACCGACGACTGCATCACGCTGAAGAAAGCCATCGAGCGCCTGATTCGTCAGGGGGAACTCTCCCAATTTGTTAAAGGTGGCCCACGCAAAAATACGTGGGTAAACACCGGCAAACCTGGGGGTGAACCCTCTGCGAAGAAGCGGGAGATCGGTAGGCTCAGCGACGACGAAGATTTTGAGGAGCCTCTGCCAAAAAAGAACCATATTCACCTCATCGTAGGTGGGAATACCGGGGGGGACTCTGTCACTCAGAGGAAGAAATAGGCCCAATCCCTTTACATTGGAGAGGTGTCCCACGTCCCCCCCCCCCCCAGCTGAAGAAGCAACGAACAGAGGCGATCACCTTCACCGACAAGGATTTGCCTCCGGGTACGGAGGCACACAGGGACGCCCTCGTCATCTGGTGTGAGATCGGTGACTCCATCATCCACCGCACTTACATCGATACGGGGAGCTCCGTCAACGTGATGTACCTTGACACCTTCAAGCAGATAAAGCTGGACAAAGCTCTGCTGAAGCCGATCAAGACACCGTTGTTCGGCTTCACCGAGGACTCTATCGACGCCGAAGGCACGATAGTCCTCCCCGTGGAGGTCGACGACGGCTCCCACCGCGCCAAAATTGACATGGAGTTCATGGTGGTCAACCTTCAGTGCGCCCACAGCCTGATTTGGGGGCGGCCAACATTGGAGGACTTGGAGGCCATCATCTCCATGAAACATTTATGCCTGAAGTTCCCCACCAGTGGCGGCATCGGCTACGCCAGAGGAAACCAGAGGATAGCCAGGGCATGCTACCACAAGCTAACGAGGCCGGCCGAAAGGGAAGGGCAGAGAATAGACACCATCACGGCGACCGTTGCCAAGGACGAGGAGAGACCGCATGCTGAACCGGTCGAAAAGGTCGAGGAGGTCCCCCTGGATACCTCCCGGCCGGAGCGGGTCCTCAAAATCGGGAAGCAACTCCCGCAGGACCAATGAGACGCCATCCTCCTCGTCCTACGGTCATACGCCGTTACCTTCGCGTGGGGTCCAGACGACATGCCAAGCATCAGCCGAGAAGGTGATCACCCACTGGCTGACCGTCGATCCAGCCTCCACGCCTGTCAAGCAGAAGCGACGCTACTTGTCCGCCGACAGGCGGGACTTCGTCAAAGGGGAGGTCACCATGCTCCTCTCAATCAACCACATCAAAGAGGTGAAGTACCCAACGTTGCTAGCCAACGTCGTCCTCACCCAAAAACCGCCGACATTCAGAATGTGTGTTGATTGCACTGACCTGAACAAGGCGTGCCCCATGGACCCGTTCCCTCTCTCCAAAATTGATCAACTGGTGGACGAGACGGCGGGATGCGAGTTGATGTCGTTCCTCGTTGCCTTCAGAGGGTACCACCAGATTTTCATGCATGAAGATGACGCTGAGAAAACGGCCTTCATAACCCCGGAGGGACTTTTTTGCTACCTCGTCATGGCTTTCGGGCTCAAAAATTCCGGTGCCACCTATACCAAGATGGTGGCTAAGATCTTCAGAGCAGTCCTCGGTCGGACGATAGAGGCATACGTCGACGACATAATCGTCAAAAGCAAGCGAGCCACCACACATGCTGACGACCTCCGGGAGATTTTTAAAATCATGAAGGAGTTCAAACTCTGCCTCAACCCCAAGAAGTGCGCCTTTGGCGTCCAAGGCGACAAGTTACTCGGCTACATGGTCAGCCGGAGAGGCATTGAGATAAACCCGGAGAAGATACAGGCTATCATCAACATGGAGCCGCCCCGCAACGTCAAAGAGGTACAACGGCTAACGGGCGGCTGGATGCCCTGAGCCGCTTCCTCTCCAGATCAGCCGAGAGGTCACTCCCTTTCTTCCAGATCATGCGCAAAGCAAACAGCTTCAAGTGGACGACGGAGTGCCAGGAAGCATTTGAAGAGCTGAAGAGGTACCTTTCGTCCCCACCAGTGCTCTCCAAACCCAAGACCGGCGAAACCCTCTTCTTATACTTGGGGGTGAGCACGTCGGCCATTGACGTGCACTTGTCGTTAGGTGCACTCAAAATAAATACAATACAACGAATATACGTAGTATAACGGAGTAAGGTTCGTATCCACAGGGAAAGGAATACTTTTCTTTTATATAAGTAGTAACAAAGGGGGGGTTTAGATTTGTTTGGTTTAAAAACACTAAGATAAACGACCTATATGAGTTTAATTCAATGAGATGAGGACTTGGTTTTGCTTTTATCCACTTAATGAAATGTTCGTCGATCCCGGTTATATCTTTAACTATCTTCCTCTCGAATACTCAATCGAGGAGTATATCCAGTTCATCGAGGGTTGTTATTAATAACGAGATGCGTTCATTAATAAAACTTACTATCGAGTCAATATTGAACAAGCGTCGTATATTAACTTGATAGTAGCAATAAACTTAAGATGAAAACGATTGAGATTGATAACCTCAACACAAGCGGTTTATTGGTTTAATCAATATAATTAATTCCCCTTGGTATATTAACCATGAGATGCATGCATTAATATTCCAAGTTTACTACCGTTGAAAGAACCGGATTAATAACAAGCGTATTAACCGATCGATTCTAGTAATAATTAATATGAGAAACAATACTAGTTGATACTTTAAGTAAATGTTTAAGATATTAACATGAAATATGAATAGGAATTAATTAATACTCAAGGAAGAATATTAAAGAATATGAATCCTACTATGATCAATGTCAAGATGTTAACTAATTGTCATCTTAGTAACACTCCCCAACTTTGATATAGAAATAGTATTTTAAAGGAAGAATTAATATTCAAGGAAGAAGATTAAAGAAAATAACTCACAACTTACAAATTCATTAAGCTTCAAAGTAGCAAAACCAAGATGGAAGAGTTTAGCTCCTCATTTGGAGACTAAACATGATGAAAAATATAAAGAAAGAACTATTCTATACTGAGCTTAGATGTACAAAGGGATTGGATATCTTATTGTGAAGGAAAGGGGTGTATTTATAGGCTTTTGGGAGCTGCAGGGGCTGATACCCGACCGGGTATATAGGATACCCGATCGGGTATCTTAGGAAATTTTCCCGGAAAGCCACATTTCTGGACATACCCGGTCGGGTATGTCGGTTTACCCGATCGGGTATGTGACAAATCTTTACGAAAATTTGCTCCCACGATCCTTTGTTCCCGGATTTGATTTGAACAACCGAATCAAGCAAATACCCGATCGGGTATTGCCTATACCCGACCGGGTATAAGAGTAATTTTTCCAAATCGAAATCTTTCATGTCTCTTTGCACTTTCCTTGATCTTTTGAGGTCCCATCTTGATCCCTTGGATGAGTTTTGACCTGTTTAGCTCAGAATAGTCTTAATCTAAACAAATTACAACTATTTTACAAACCAAACTATTACACCAAAAGTGTGTAATTTCCAAAGTAAAAGTCAATCAAAACTAATTAAAAATACAAAAATAAACATGGAAATTACATGAATGTCAGTGATGGATAGTGTACCCGAGGGGTAGCTTATCCGAGGGGTTATTGCGGAGAATAACTAGAGAGAAGTCAGAGCAAATAAGTAAGAGAGAGAGTGTATATTCGATGTGTATTAAGCGTGGTTTACAATGGGGGAAAGGGGTGCTATTTATAGTAGTAATAAATGCTAGATAAGGACACGTGTCAGTTTTCTGGTGGTCGAGGGGTCACCTCGACCGGGGTGGCACTGGCACTCGAATGTGGCCGCATTAAATGCGGTGGTTGGATGTGACGTTTGTACTTGGTACGGTGATCCAGGCGCATGTGAAGAGGATATTCTGTCGAGGTGGATGCCTTCGGCTGAAGGGTGCTGGGCCGAAGGCTCTTCTAACCGAGGGCTCCTACCTGCCGAGGGCTGCTGGTGCCGAAGGCTTGGTTTTCAAGCCCTGTTCTCCCGTGATGCCTCTTCTAACCGAGGGCTCCTACCTGCCGAGGGCTGCAGTGCCGAAGGCTTGGTTTTCAAGCCTTGTTCTCCTGTGATGTCTCTTCTAACCGAGGGCTCCTACCTGCCGAGGGCTGCAGGTGCCGAAGGCTTGGTTTTCAAGCCTTGTTCTCCTGTGATGTTTCTGAGCTCGATTCCGTCACTGGTAGCCTTCGGCCATAGGGCCGAAGGCACCCCTTTGCGTATTGTGGGCTGCTCAGAGCTCCATTTTGCTGGGCTTGGCCCGTTTGGGCCTGTTGGGCCTGATTGTAGTAGAGGAAGTATGTGGGCCGGGGGTCCCTGGGCCATATACTCCATCATGAGTCCCCCACTCCTTTTGCCGAAAGGTACTTGAGGGAAAAGGAGTAGCTGTGGTGATTTCCCCGAAGGTTTCCCTGTCCTGTTGGGTGCCTCATTTTCTCAATTCCCCCATATGTAAGGAATAAATGTATTTAGATTTTGATGATGCTAGGTTAATTAGAATTTGAAAGTACCCCATTAGAAATTGTGTATTAGAATTTCTTTTGTAAGTTTTAGCTTAGTCTGCCTGCCAGAGTCTCATCTTGCCTCTACCAGAGTTGCTCCCAGAGTTGCTCACCAGAGAAGCCATCAGAAACTGGTTATCAGAAAGATACCAGAGTTGGCACCAGAGACGGATGTCAGAGATTGGACCAGAGAACCTCTTAGGACTCTGCTAAGTATCATTAGAATCCGGAAGCCCTTCCAACGGTCGTTAAACTAACGGGAAATCCCCTAACGGTTACGAACCTTTCAATGGAAGCATGGCACTGTACACGCATTAAATGCACATTTAATGTTGTACGTACGAAGAGATATTTAAAGCTGATGATTGACCATGCGAATATCTTTACGCCCCCAAAATAGCAAGTCGGAGGACCAAACGGTCAAGTCAACAGTACATGCATTTAATGAAGCTGTCTTCTACACTCCAACGGGAAGACTGCTCCTAGTATAAAAGATACACTCTGAAGAACTAAGAAGATAACTTTGCCATAACCTTTGCCAAGATAAATTTGCGTGAACAATTTTCTTGAGATTAAAACTCCATTCTAACAAGAAAAGGCCACAGTTGGAAGATAAACATTCCTATCCTTCATCCAACTAGCAAAGGCAAAGTTACTCAGTTCTTCAACACTTCGAGAGCTTCATTAACTCATCTTTTGTGAAGAAGCAACGTTGGAGAAAACTGATTCTATATCAAACACTTCTTGAAAAAGAAGGGACGTCTCAAATTAGCTGGAGTAAGTGAAGTGGAGATACTTCAAGAGACTCAGTGAAACGAGATCAGCCATCAGGAAGCAGGACTGCATCCCGGGTGGCAACTAGACTTGAAGAAGACGAGGAGTGCTTCTTAAGCTCTAGGGACTAAGGCGTTGTAAACTGTCGTTTTTGCAAGCTTAGTGGAACAGTGGACTAGAGGAACGAGTTGTTCCTTGAACCACTATAAAAACCCCGGTGTCATTTACTTTAAGCTTTTAATTACTGCACTTAAGATTCTACTGACTAACTCTGTAGGTTGGAATCTGTGTCCAGCAGATCTCCCTTCAGAGTTATCAGAAAGGCATTTTGCCTTAGCTTTCTTCTAGAGGCTACCCGGACAGAAACTTATCCGCTGCCTGGTCTAGTTCTGCCATCAGAACTTGACCATCTCTGTCACCAGATTTCGACCATCTCTGATAAGTCAGACTTGACTTAGAGAAAAGTTTAAATTCCTGAACAGTCTATTCACCCCCCCTCTAGACTGTTCCCATTACAAACGGGACCAACAAGTGGTATCAGAGCCTCCTTGTTCTTGTAATCTTTCAGGTTACTTAATAAACAAGAGATCCACTTGTTTTAGCCTCTTTAATCTCATATTATGGATAACACTCTTTCAAAGAATCTTATGTTCTCAGTAACAAAGTTTGATGACTGGAGGATCCGCATGAAAGCTCACCTCTGCGCACTCCATGACGAAATGTGGGAAGTTCTTGATGCAGGACCTTTCACAGAGTTCACCAAGGTCAACCCTGAATACATCACTGGTAGTGGTCAACCCCAGATGATCATCAAACTGCGCCATGAATGGTCTAATGAAGAGAGGAGGAAGTACAACCTTGACAACATTGCCAAGGATATCCTCTACAAAACCATTGATGACAAGTACTTCACAAGGATCAAGAAGTGCAAATCTGCCAAGGAAATCTGGGATACTCTCACCCTGATAGGAGCTGGAGATGAGCAAGAAAAGGACAACAAACTTACTATTGCCATGAAGAAGTTTGAAGATTTCAAACTTCTACCCAAAGAATGCATAGCTGAGATGTATGCACGGTTGCTCACCCTCACTGCTGAGATATCAGAACTTGGGAAGGAGCTTACTCCCAAGGAGACCAATTTGAAGGTTCTCAGAGGTTTACCTTCACCATGGAAGATGAAGGTCACTGCCATGAGAGATAGCAAGGACCTCAGAACCTACAGCACTGAAAACTCATCTCTGATCTCAAGTCTTATGAGTTTGAGATGAATGAAGAAGAGAAAGAAGAAGTTGAGGACAGAACAACTACTGCCCTCACTGCCAGCACCTCTCAGGTAAATAATTTTGACCCTTCTATTCTTTTAACTGACGAGTATATGGCGGCTTTTGCTAGGAAGTTCAGGAAATTCTTAAAGCCGAAGGACAACAGAAGTCCACACACTAGCAGAAAGCCACACCAGAAGTTCAAACCATCAGAAAGTAGTGGAGAGCTTCTCTGCTACAACTGCAGACAACCAGGGCACTTCAAAGTCAACTGTCCACACCCCATAGTCTCCAAAAGGCAAGGCCAGGAAGGAGAAAAGAAGTACGAGCACCGAAGAAGGAAAGCACTCATCACTGAACAACCAGAGAAGGACCCCCTCTCTGAGACAGAGTCCAGCTCGGAATCAGAATCTGATGAAGCATTCTGTTGCCTGGACACAGAAACTGAAGACCTATGTCTTATGGGTCAATCTGATGATGAGGTATCTTCTACTTCCAACTCTAGTTTTTTTTCGGTAGGCAGAGCCTTTGATTCTGATTCAATGTCAGAATTTTGGGAAGAGTTTCAAGCCATAC
Source organism: Cuscuta europaea (assembly GCA_945859875.1). Lineage (NCBI taxonomy): Eukaryota > Viridiplantae > Streptophyta > Magnoliopsida > Solanales > Convolvulaceae > Cuscuta > Cuscuta europaea. The sequence goes on from CAMAPE010000004.1 coordinate 15,045,633, forward strand.
AAACCACTTATTCTTCTGTTAAAGAAGAAAACAGTAAGCTTAAGGTTGAAATCCTTGACTTAAGAAAGGAGGTTGAGATCAAAATCAATCTTCTAATTAAGGAAAGAGATCAGCTGGAAGCTGAAAATGTTTCTCTTCTAAAGAGAATAAGAGAGATAGAGCCTCTTGAGATTAAGTACAAAGCTTACCAGAAGGCCCAGTCTTCCATGGAAAAGATTGTACTTGACCAACAAATTGGCACTGGTTTTGGTCTTGGTTATGGCTCAACAGAATCAGGTGAGCCTTCTGTAATGCCTAGCACCAGAGTTGCTAAGGCAGACAAGGTCATAGTGCCACTGATTTCTAGCCCCATTTGTCAGGCTGGTGTATCTGGCACCAAGGTTATTCATGAGAATGTCAGACCAGAAAAGGAAAAGATAAAGGTTCAACAGAAACCCATTTTAAAAATTAATGAACCTGGCAGAAGAACTAACAACAGGAAAGATTTTCAGAATACCAAAAATCAAAGACAGAACCATAACAGACAAACTCATGATAATCGTGTCAGAGATGATCACCAGAAAGGCAGATATCAAGAGAAAATTAACTTTAGGCAGAAAAGGTTGGCTGGTCAACTTAAGAAGCCCAAAGTTAATCGCCCCTCTGATCTTGATAGTATATGGGACTTCTACCCAACTAAAAAGGCTATGCAGAAGTATGTAAACCGGAAGCATGATCCTCACAAGCATCTGCCCAAAGTGAATCACACTTCCGTTTACTATGACTACCAGGTGGACAATGGGTACCACCCACCAAGGTTTCACTTGATGAGACCAAAGTGGTACCGGCTGCCAAGACTGCATAACCCTCTAGGACCCAACATTGCTTGGGTACCTAAATCTTCCTTTTAATTCCGTAGGAACTGTGTGCTGGAGCCATCTCTGAGCAAGATTGGTACATTGATAGTGGATGCTCCAGGCACATGACAGGTGACAAGAGTTGCCTAACAGAGTTCCAGAAAGTCAAAGGGCCCAGAGTTACCTTTGGAGGTAATGATAAAGATGGCCAGACAAAAGGAAGAGGGAAGCTGATAAAGAACCAGATAATCATTGATGATGTCTCTTATGTCAAGGGATTGAAATTCAACTTGCTGAGTGCTAGCCAATTCTGTGACAAAGGCTACACAGTTGAATTCTCCAAGGAAGGATGTTCTGTCAAGCATGAGACAACTAAAGAAGTGGTTCTAACAGCAACAAGAAAGAAAAACATCTATGTGGTTGATTGGTCAACTGCAAAGGATGGAATTTGCCTGATAGCCAAAGGAGATTCAAAACTCAGTTGGGAATGGCACAAGAAGCTGAGTCACTTGAATTTCAAAACAATCAACAAACTGGCAAGGGATCACATTGTTGAAGGTCTACCCAACCTTGTATACAAAAAGGAGAATCTATGCAGTGCATGTCAGAAAGGAAAACAAGTGAAGAATTCCTTCAGACCCATTGCTGGAAACTTATCTACTGGTCCCTTGAATCTGATCCACATGGATTTATTTGGACCAGTGGAAACTCCAAGTGTTGGTGGCAAGAGATACACCTTAGTCATGGTGGATGACTACTCCAGATTCACATGGACTATTTTTCTGACCAAGAAAAATGAAACTTTGCAGAAACTGCCATCTCTGCTAAAGCTTTTACAGAATGAGCAGAATCAGAAAGTCAAAGCCATCAGATCAGACAGAGGAACAGAGTTCGTCAACAAAGTCATACAGGAATTCTGTGACCAGAATGGTACAATGCATCAACTCTCTGCAGCCAGAACTCCTCAACAGAATGGAGTTGCAGAAAGAAGAAATAGAACATTAAAGGAAGCTGCAAGGACCATGATTGCTGAATCAGGTCTACCCTACAGATACTGGGCTGAAGCAATCAATACTGCATGCTACACCCAGAACAGGAGCATGATTCACAAGACTCATCAGAAAACTCCTTATGAATTATGGAAAGGACGAAAACCCAACATCAGCTACTTTCATGCATTTGGATGCAAATGCTATATACTCAACAATAGGAAGGATCACCTCAAGGTATTTCAAGAAAAAGCTGATGAAGGAACATTCTTAGGCTACTCTGGCACCAGTAAAGCCTACAGAATACTCAACAAAAGAACTCTACTTGTTGAAGAATCGATTCATGTCAAGTTTGATGATCTCAACTCTGTTGAGAGCATAACTGAAAACTTGGAGAAAGCGAATCTCGAAGAATCTCCAGAACTGGATCCACCAGAGACGGATACACCAGAGTTGCTGACTAACTCTGCCATACCAATAAATCATCAGAATCCCATTCTACAAAGCAAGGATAGTGATGAAGAATCAGAAGAAGAACAAGAGCATCCAAGGCAACCCCTATCAGAACCTGATCTTACTTGGTTAAGAGATCATCCTCCTAATCAAGTAATTGGACAAATCAGAAGTGGAGTTCAAACCAGATCCACATCAAGGAGAGAAGCAATGCTTGCCTGCTATATATCTCAGATGGAACCTATGACAGTTGAAGAAGCTCTTGCAGACTCAGACTGGATCAATGCTATGCAAGAAGAGCTCACTCAGTTTGAAAGGAACAAAGTATGGGAACTTGTTCATAGGCCAAAGCACCAGAATGTCATTGGAACCAAATGGCAATTCAAGAACAAAGCTGATGAAGATGGCAACATTGTAAGGAACAAAGCAAGGCTAGTAGCTAAAGGATACTGCCAAGAAGAAGGAATAGATTTTGATGAGACCTTTGCACCAGTTGCCAGACTTGAAGCCATCAGAATCTTTCTAGCCTATGCTGCCTACAACAACATCAAGGTCTACCAGATGGATGTCAAGAGTGCATTTCTGAATGGAGATATTGAAGAAGAAGTTTATGTGGAACAACCACCAGGTTTTGTCATTCCTACTCAATCTTCTTGTGTCTACAAGCTTAAAAAGGCCCTCTATGGTCTTAAGCAAGCTCCCAGAGCCTGGTATGACACATTGTCCCTTTTTCTGGTAAACCATTGGTTTACTAAAGGAAAGGTTGACAAAACTCTATTTCAAATCTCTGTTGCTAATCATATTCTGTTAGTACAAATATATGTTGATGACATTATATTTGGTAGTACTAATCCAGAACTGTGCAAGAAATTTTCTCAAGTGATGCAGAGTCAATTTGAAATGAGTATGATGGGAGAACTCAGTTACTTCCTAGGACTTCAAGTCAAACAAGTTCCAGAAGGGATCTTTATCAATCAAGGGAAGTACACCAGAGATCTGATCAAGAAGTTTGGAGTGGAAGGCAAATCATCAGTGAAGATTCCCATGAACACTTCACAAGGGATTGGTCCAGATGATGAAGGAAAAGATGTAGATGCAACAACATACAGAGGGATCATTGGATCTCTGTTGTATCTAACTGCAAGCAGACCAGATATCTCGTTCTCTGTTGGAATCTGTGCCAGATACCAATCAAAGCCCAAGGAAAGCCATCTAAGTGCTGCAAAGAGAATCATCAGATACATCAAAGGAAATCCAAATGCAGGCTTATGGTATCCCAAAGGAGGTAACTTTGAACTAATGGGTTATTCTGACTCAGATTTTGCAGGTTGCAGACTAGACAGGAAGAGCACCTCTGGTCACTGCCAATTGCTAGGAGGAAGGCTTGTTTCCTGGTTTAGCAAGAAGCAGAACTCCATCTCAACAAGTACAGCTGAGGCTGAATACATTGCAGCTGGGAGTTGTTGTGCTCAGCTACTCTGGATGAAGCAACAACTGAAGGACTATGGAATTCAAGCAAAGGAGATCAAGCTGCTGTGTGACAACACTAGTGCCATTGCTATCACTCAGAATCCAGTTCTTCACTCCAGGACAAAGCACATTGAGATCAGACATCACTTCATCAGAGATCATGTTGAGAAGAAGCATATCTGTATGGAGCATGTACCTACAGAAGATCAACTTGCTGACATTTTAACCAAGCCTTTACCTGAGGCAAGGTTTAACAAACTTAGGGAAGAATTGGAAATGATGGATGATCTTCCCAGAGATGCATGAACCAGAGATTCACTGAACCAGAACTGCTTACTTCTGCATCAGAAACTCGGATCAGAGAACCTCTATCTCTGATCATCAGAATCTCACATCAGAGAACCTCCCCTTCTCTGACCAGAGTTCCTCAACCAAAGACAACAGATACGGAAGTGGACTTAACAATATTTCGAGGTACGGGCTAGACCTAATTAATTGAAACGGTCTTTTACCAAAATACCCCTGATCGTTACTCTTCTAACGGAAACGTTTTCCGCCCGCATTTCTTTAAATGTTGCCTCGAAACTGCCAATATACCAAACGTCCACTATTCCTAACTCCTTTATATCCACCGTCTTCGACCCAAATCCCTACTGCAACTTCATCTCTCTTAAACTGCTCTAGCATTCAAAGCTTTCAGATCCCAAAAACTTTCCAATACCCAGAAATTTTCTTAACCGTCACTCAAGATGAACTTCCTGAGCATCAACGACCTTTCTAAGGAGGAAGCAAAAACTCTCATCGCCAACGTAGTATCCGGCATGAAGGTTGACATGTCGTCACTACCCCTCCTGGCAGAAAATCAGAAGAGGATGACGAAGATCATCCAAGGGATGACTGACTCACAACTTTCTAAGGTTGTTGCTCATCCCTATGAGCATTTCAGCATCAAAGATGTGGTTGAGTTCTACCTCAACGCCACCATCTCCAGGACCGGAGTCCACTCATCCGTACAGGGTCAACGCATCTTCTTGAATGCAGACGCACTGAATGAATTCTTTGGAGTTCAACTTGACTCCCAAGACCCAGAAGCCAACAATCTCATTGCTCTTGACTCAGTGGAAGTCTCCACTGAAGGTTTTGTCCAGACTTACTGCCGTCCGGAGGCTGCCGGACTGGACAAGCTCTACATGAAGAAATTTCTACTGAAGAAGGATTATGAGAAGCTTGTCACCATTCTGCACCGATGCTTGTGGTGCAAAACTGCTTCAACTGATGAGATGAACACAAGCAATGCCAAGTTAATTTTTGCAGTTCACCATGGCATGAATATCAATTGGGACGAGGTAACTTTTGGCTCTATAACTGAATTCATCAAGAAGAAAGACTCTGAAACAGGTCTTTTCTCAACCAAGATGGGACATGGCCTTCTTATCTCTGCCATCCTTGCTGCAAAAGGAGTTCAACTCAGGGATCCTATCCCAGTTGACCACACCAAGACTATCTTCCTCACAGCCTCTCCAAAATTCAACATTGCCATCTCTTCTGAACTTAGGAGAGAGGAAAGACTGGAGAAGAAAAGGGAAGAACAGGCTGCTAAGGCCAAACCTGCAAAGAAAGTTGTCAAAAAGCCCAAACAATCTGAGCAATCACAGGTTGTAAGGGAAGTTAGACAGAAGAAGAAAAGTGACAATCTGTCACTACCAGAAAAGGAAACAGCAGAAGAGGTTGCACCAGAGTTGCCCTCCCCAAAGGCATCCAGGAAATCTGTTGCCAGAAAACAAAAGCAGAAGAGGAGAAGAAAGATGGTTGTGCAAAGTGGTGATTCTGACAACTCTAGCACTAAACCAAGGCAGAAGAAGAGGAAGACTAAAGTAGTCTCACCTGCCAAAGATTCAGTAGTTCAGGGGGAACTTGCACCAGAATCTGGCACTCTACCAGAAACTCACCCAGATTCTGCACCAGAGTTGCCCAACTCTGCTCTCTCACCAGAGCGTGAAGCCTCACCAGAAATGGACCAAGAAACAGACTTCAACATCATTCTGCAAAAGCAGTTTGACAGAGTTCTAGCTTGGAGAAGATGGAGAATGGGTCCTCTTCAACAGATCATCCAATTCTTTGATGCCTATGAAGAAGAAGAAGTTGTTGTTCTTCACTGGGTAGGCACAGATGATGTGTCAAAATGCTTCAACCTTACCTTTCTGATTTTTGTGCTACAAAAGAAGAAAGACAGATATCAAGGTAAAGCTCCAACATCTGACCTATCTCCAGAAAGGCATGTCAGAGCCTTGGAAGAAGAAGAAATGGAAACATTTGATGCTTGGCTGATGGAGAAGAAGAGAAAAGAATCAATGATCAAATTTCGCCATAGTGCTCTTGAGGAAGGAGAGCCATCCACTGCGAATGACATTGCTATTACCATGGAGAGTCTGATCAAGGAGTGGAGAGAATCTGTGTACTCTGAGATTGTTCTTGAGGTAATTCCTACACCTCCTCCTTCCCCTCCCCAATCTCCTATTACTCTACCCTCACCCTCCAAATCTCCATCTAAACCTTCATCCCCACCTCACCAGAAAACCCCTTCACCCCAACAGAAAACCCCTTCACCCCAACAGAAAACCCCCTCACCAGAACAGAAAACCTCACCTTCCACCAGAACACCATCTCACCAGAAACCCAACTCCAGACCCTCTTCACCCAAACAAAAAATTGCTTCTCCCTGCAGAGCAATTGTCCTTTTCAGAAACCGGTCACCCTCACCTCCACCATCCCCTCCTCAACAGAATGCCTCACCTATTCATTCTTCACCCCAGCACCAGAACCCCTTACCAACTTCCAGATCTGCCTCACCTCAGAGATCCTCACATCATTCTGCAGCATCTACACCGAAGAAGAAACCTATCTTCAGGGTTCCCTCCTCATCTAGTGACAATGATGGATTCCTCACCTCCTCCATTGCTGCTGATGAAACCTCCAAAAGGAGAAGGACACCCCCCAGAGTTCCTTCCCCTCCACCATCCAACAGAGCTCCTCCATTACCAAAAGGCAGAGGATTGGAAACACCTGGATTGACACCTGAAGAATCTCAAATCCCCTTCACCCAATTTGTGAAGTCTGCTGAAGCTTTTGGTGGAATACTGGTTCAAGATCTGAGCAAGATTATTGAATTAAATGACAAACAACATGAAGAACTCACCCATACCAATCTGCAAATCACTATAGGTTTTCAACACCTGTCAGATAAAGTTGCTGCTCTAACTGAGAATCTGCACAACTTCATGCATTCGTCTACCTCGAGGATTGATTCTGTCTCCAGAGATGTTAGTGGACTCAACTCTGTTCTCCACTCTCACTCTCAAGCTCTGCTTGCCCAGAACCAGACAATCAACAGGATCTCAGAATCTGTTCACAATCTTCAGAAATCTGCTGATAGTTCCTCCCAGAAACTCAACATCTTACATTCTCTCTGCAAGGAACATCAAGAGCAAGGCCTAGCTCTTCTCAAATCTGACAAAGAAAGGTACCAGAAGATGGTGCTTCTAGAGGTCAGCACCAGAGATCTCCAATCTGCAGTAGACAAGCAACAAAGCCTGATTGAAGGTCTTGCCTCTGTCACTCAGACACTGCCAGAAACCCTTGATGAAATCAGAGATGCTCAAGCCTCTGAGTTCTCCAAGATTGAACTTCTCCTTGGTGATCTTTGTGATGCCAAAAAGGGGGAAGATACCAGAGAAGGAGAAGGCACCAGCACCAGAGCTCTTTCTATCAGAGAACCCTCCTCTGTTGATCCTACTCCTTACTTTGATGCTACCAGAAAGAAAAGGCTAGCTGCTACAGGCACCAGACCTCCACCTCCTCCTCCCAGAAGCTCAAAGAAAAAGCCTTCATCCTTTTCATTCACTGATTGGATGAAGAGTGGTCTGTCAAGGCCAGACAGAGTTCAGTTTGAACAGATGAGAAAATTGATGACTCCTCTTCAAAGAGAGAATCTGTTCATGGACAGTGATGGACTTGTCCAGATCAACCATGGTGGTTCGATCGAAGAAGCTGAGATGTGGTACGGAATGAAGATTCTGAATGGCAAGAATTCTGCAGAAGCTGTCAGAAACTATTTGGATTGCAAACTTGCACCCCATTGGGCTGACTATCAGAATCCGAGGGATTTAGCCTCAATCAGAGCAAATGTAAATGCTGAACTTGAAAGGATTGACAGAGCAGGACCACAGGTAGATGAAGAAGATCTCTAACTCTCTTTATCTAACTCTGTAATGCTTTACTTTCTCTAACAGTTTAATAAGATACCATCTCTGTCTCTCTGTTTGATTGGCTCTTTTCAAATATCTGCTCTTATTTACTTTCTTGTGTATATTCTGTTATCATACTTGATTATTGCTATCTGAATGTATCGTACTCTTACTATTTTCCTATGCCAAGTTGCCCACCAAGATTCTGATGAAAAGTTTTTAACTTTATGTTTTTTTTATGGTGAAAGGCACTTCTCTGGAAATAGTTAAAGGGTTTTGGCATCATCAAAAAGGGGGAAATTGTAAGGAATAAATGTATTTAGATTTTGATGATGCTAGGTTAATTAGAATTTGAAAGTACCCCATTAGAAATTGTGTATTAGAATTTCTTTTGTAAGTTTTAGCTTAGTCTGCCTGCCAGAGTCTCATCTTGCCTCTACCAGAGTTGCTCCCAGAGTTGCTCACCAGAGAAGCCATCAGAAACTAGTTATCAGAAAGATACCAGAGTTGGCACCAGAGACGGACGTCAGAGATTGGACCAGAGAACCTCTTAGGACTCTGCTAAGTATCATCAGAATCCGGAAGCCCTTCCAACGGTCGTTAAACTAACAGGAAATCCCCTAACGGTTACGAACCTTTCAACGGAAGCATGGCACTGTACACGCATTAAATGCACATTTAATGCTGTACGTACGAAGAGATATTTAAAGCTGATGATTGACCATGCGGATATCTTTACGCCCCCAAAATAGCAAGTCAGAGGACCAAACGGTCAAGTCAACATTACATGCATTTAATGAAGCTGTCTTCTACACTCCAACGGGAAGACTGCTCCTAGTATAAAAGATACACTCTGAAGAACTAAGAAGATAACTTTGCCATAACCTTTGCCAAGATAAATTTGCGTGAACAATTTTCTTGAGATTAAAACTCCATTCTAACAAGAAAAGGCCACAGTTGGAAGATAAACATTCCTATCCTTCATCCAACTAGCAAAGGCAAAGTTACTCAGTTCTTCAACACTTCGAGAGCTTCATTAACTCATCTTTTGTGAAGAAGCAACGTTGGAGAAAACTGATTCTATATCAAACACTTCTTGAAAAAGAAGGGACGTCTCAAATTAGCTGGAGTAAGTGAAGTGGAGATACTTCAAGAGACTCAGTGAAACGAGATCAGCCATCAGGAAGCAGGACTGCATCCCGGGTGGCAACTAGACTTGAAGAAGACGAGGAGTGCTTCTTAAGCTCTAGGGACTAAGGCGTTGTAAACTGTCGTTTTTGCAAGCTTAGTGGAACAGTGGACTAGAGGAACGAGTTGTTCCTTGAACCACTATAAAAACCCCGGTGTCATTTACTTTAAGCTTTTAATTACTGCACTTAAGATTCTACTGACTAACTCTGTAGGTTGGAATCTGTGTCCAGCAGATCTCCCTTCAGAGTTATCAGAAAGGCATTTTGCCTTATCTTTCTTCTAGAGGCTACCCGGACAGAAACTTATCCGCTGCCTGGTCTAGTTCTGCCATCAGAACTTGACCATCTCTGTCACCCGATTTCGACCATCTCTGATAAGTCAGAATTGACTTAGAGAAAAGTTTAAATTCCTGAACAGTCTATTCACCCACCCCCCCACCCCTCTAGACTGTTCCCATTACAAACGGGACCAACACCATATGTCGAGGGCTGAGAGCTTCCTGAAGGGAGTGTAAATGTGTTGCTCGTATGTGTTTCTTTGTTGTAGTTTGTAAAGTAATGAGAGATCTGCATTTGTGTGCTTTGCCGAGGGCATTTGTTGGCTGAAGGCTTTGTGTGGCTGAAGGCATCATGTGGCCGAAGGCATCATGTGGCCGAAGGCATCATGTGGCCGAAGGCATTGTGTGGCCGGAGGCATCTTGTGGCCGAAGGCATTGTGTGGCCGGAGGCATTCTGTAAGTCGAAAGCATCATGTCGAGGGGAGTAGATTGCCATTATGATCTTGCCTCATCCTGCTGTAGCTGAGAAATAGAAAATTTTTAACATTTGCGTGTTTTGCCGAGGGAGTCCCCCAGTCCCCCACTCCTTTTGCCGAGAGTTTCTCGAGGGAAACAGGAGTAGAGTGATGCATGCCTTCAGCAGGAGCCGCCGAGGGGTGACACCTTTTGCTCCACAATGGGGAGATGCCTCGTTAAAAACCTCATTAGGAAAAAACCCTGTGGGAAAAAATCCTAATGAGGGAAAAAGAGTACACCGGATGCCCACAGAATGAAGCAAAAGGAGTGCACCCTTCGGCCTTGATTGTTGAGCGGCGGTTGTGTCCGTCTGCTGAGGGGATATCCAAGATCAGCCTTAGATCCTGCATGAAAAAGCTAAGGAGCTTGTAAGAACCCCCCCCCCCCCCGTTATCAAATAAAGGTGACGGAGGGGTGCAAGGCCAGGTGGGCTTGTGTTAGAGCCCCTGACATCAAATACAGATGCTAGAGGGATGGAGACCGAGGGGTCTTCATGATGGCCCCCGACATCAAATAAAGATGTCGGAGGGATGAAGGCCGAGAGGCCTGTATGATAGCTCCCGACATCAAATAAAGATGTCGGAGGGCTGAAGGCCAATGGCCTGTGTGATGGCCCTCGACATCAAATAAAGATGTCGGAGGGATGGAGGCCGATGGGCCTGTATGATAGCCTCTGGCATCAAATAAAGATGCCGGAGGGATGAAGGCCGATGGACCTGTGTGATTGCCCCCAACATCAAATAAAGATGCCGGGGGGATGAAGGCCGATGGGCCTGTATGATAGCCCCTGACATCAAATAAAGATGTCAGAGGGATGAAGGCCGAGGGACCTGTGTGATTGCCCCCGACATCAAATAACAATGTCCGAGGGATGAAGGCCGATGGGTCTGTATGATAGCCCCCGACATCAAATAAAGATGTCGGAGGGATGAAGGCCGAGGGCCGTTGTGATGTGGAATCACGCTGAGGCCGAGGGCCGTTGGTGATGTGAGATCACGCTAAGGCCAAGACCGTTATGACATAGAGTCATGTTGAGGCCGAGGGCCGTCTGATGTTGAGGCCGAGGGCCATTGTGATGTCCTCACGCTGAGGCCGAGGGCCGTTGTTGATGTTGAGGCCGAGGGCCGTTCTGATGCTGAGGTCGAGGGACGTTGTTGATGTTGAGGCCGAGGGCCGTCTGATGTTGAGGCCGAGGGCCATTGTGATGTGGAATCATGCTGAGGCCGAGGGCCGTTGGTGATGTTGAGGCCGAGGGTCATCCTGATGTTGAGGCCGAGGGCCGTTGTTGATTTTGAGACCGAGGGCCGTTCTGATGTTGAGGCCGAGGGCCGTTGTGATGTGGGATCACGCTGAGGCCGAGGGCCGTTGGTGATGTGAGATCACGCTAAGGCCAAAACCGTTATGACATAGAGTCATGTTGAGGCCGAGGGCCGTCTGATGTTGAGGCCGAGGGCCGTCTGATGTTGAGACTGAGGGCCGTTCTGATGTTGAGGCCGAGGGCCGTTGTGATGTGGGATCACGCTGAGGCCGAGGGCCGTTGGTGATGTGAGATCACGCTAAGGCCAAAATTGTTATGACATAGAGTCATGTTGAGGCCGAGGGCCGTCTGATGTTGAGTCCGAGGGCCGTCTGATGTTGAGGCCGAGGGCCATTGTGATGTCCTCACGCTGAGGCTGAGGCCGAGGGCCGTTGTTGATGTTGAGGCCGAGGGCCGTTTTGATGCTGAGGTCGAGGGACGTTGTTGATGTTGAGGCCGAGGGCCGTCTGATGTTGAGGCCGAGGGCCATTGTGATGTGGAATCATGCTGAGGCCGAGGGCCGTTGGTGATGTGAGATCACCCTAAGGCCAAAACCGTTATGACATAGAGTCATGTTGAGGCCGAAGGCCGTCTGATGTTGAGGCCGAGGGCCATTGTGATGTCATCACGCTGAGGCCGAGGGCCGTTGTTGATGTTGAGGCCAAGGGCCGTTCTGATGCTGAGGCCGAGGGCCGTTGTGATGTGGGATCACGCTGAGGCCGAGGGCCGTTGTTGATGTTGAATCACATTGAGGCCGAGGGCTTTTGGTGATGTTGAGGCCGAGGGCCGTCCTAATGTTGAGGCCGAGGGCCGTTGTTGATTTTGAGACCGAGGGCCATTCTGATGTTGAGGCCGAGGGCCATTGTGATGTGGAATCATGCTGAGGTCGAGGGCCGTCCTGATGTTGAGGCCGAGGGCCGTTGTTGATTTTGAGACCGAGGGCCGTCTGATGTTGAGGTCGAGGGCCATTGTGATGTGGAATCATGCTGAGGTCGAGGGCCGTCCTGATGTTGAGGCCGAGGGCCGTTGTTGATTTTGAGACCGAGGGCCGTCTGATGTTGAGGCCGAGGGCCGTTGTGATGTGGGATCACGCTGAGGCCGAGGGTCGTTGGTGACGTGGAATCATGCCAAGGCCGAGGGCCATTGGTGATGTAGAATCGAATTGAGGCCGAGGGCCTTTCCTTGATAGTTCCAGGAGTCCTCTGGGTGTATGTTCCTTCTTTCATGCATCGACCGAGGGGTTGATTCCCCGCCTCGGCCGAAAGGAGATCCAAGTGATCCGTCCGGGGGTTCGTCTGTTAGTCCCCCGGCGCTGGGCCGTCCCTTGATTGTGCCAGGAGGTCGTATGTTAGTCCTCCTGATGTGTGTTCCTTCTTCTAGGCATCGACCGAGGGGTTGATTCCCCGCCTCGGCCGAAAGGAGGTCCAAGTGATCCGTCCGGGGGTTCGTCTGTTAGTCCCCCGGCGCTGGGCCGTCCCTTGATTGTGCCAGGAAGTCGTATGTTAGTCCTCCTGATGTGTGTTCCTTCTTCTAGGCTTCGGCCGAGGGGGTTGCTTCCCCGCCTCGGCCGGAAGGGGGTCCAAGTGATCCGTCCGGGGGTTCGTCTGTTAGTCCCCCGGCGCTGAACCGTCCCTTGACCTTGGGGGGTCCCGTCGTCTATTTACGGCGCGGGCTAGGCTTGGTCGGTTTCCGACGACTGCCGTTTCACCCCCAAGTTTGGGGATTTCGTCACCTCAGCCATTCTTTCAGGCCTGTCGCCGTGCGTTGCGCGCCGGCGACGCGGTGAGCGTCCCGCTCCAAAAACGCGGGCCTTTTGCAGGCCCCTCGTCTTTAGAAACCATCGGCCATACCTGGGCATTTGGCCTCGAAGGGGCCGATAAGATGTCTGGATTGTGTTGTAGTTTACTTAAATTCATAGAAATAAGCGGAATACAAGGGGTGCGTTGTTTGACAACGGCTTTGTCAAGACTCACCGCTCAAGGCCGAGGGCTCTAGGCCGAGGGGATGGTAATGTGCCTCGAGGTCGAGGGCCCAAGGCTGAGACTAACGCCGAAGGTGAGGAACATGATTAGCGGAGGTGGCGCTTCTTCGGCTGGGGCTCCTCGAACTCCTCTCCGTCACTGAGCCTCCCGATTTCATGTTTCTTTCTTGCGATGTCCCCTTCTTCTTTATCGGTGTTCTCCCCGGTGTTTTTCCTTGGGGCATTTTTGATGAATTGGTGGAGCTCACCCCGTTGAATTAAGAGTTCAATAGCCTTCTTTAACGAGACACAATCGTCTGTATTGTGGGAGGTGCTTTTGTGGTAACGGCAATAAGTGCCGCCTTGGTGGATGGCTGTAAGGAATAATTGTATTTAGATTTTGATGATGCTATATTAATTAGGACTTTAGAGTACCCCTGTTAGAAATTATGTATTAGAATTTTCTCTTGTAAAGTTCTTAGCATAATCGACTACCAGAAGGCCCCTCTACCAAAAGACCTCCGGACAGAAGATTTTGGTTCTCTGTCTAGGAACAGAAAACCTCAGGGTCTCTGTTACCCTTTAGCTTGACAGAAACCCTCTTGGTTCTCTGTAAGCTACTATCAACAGAAGTGATCAAGATCTTCTCTGATCAGTTCTCTGCCAAAGACACCAGAAGGTCTGACACTTGGAAGAAATCCACAAAGCCGGGAAGTCAACTAAAAGATTCCCTCAACGGCTAGGAGTATGAAACGGAAAAGCTACAGTGCTCGCATTAAATGCTCATTTAATGCTCCCCATGCTCCGTGGAGTAATTGCAGATGATTGGCCGCAATGTCAGGATTACCTTATCCCAAAATAGTAACCCGCCAACTTTACCGGGTCCTACTGGTCAAGTCAACTGCTCGCGCATTAAATGCAGTTGTCCTCCTACTCTTCCAACGGGAAGACAATCTCAGTATAAAAGATACACTACGAAGAACAACCGGATAATTTTGCAACTTTTGCTACACATTGCTACTACTCTTCATACAAGATATTCAAACTCTGAAAAGCAAAAGCCTCCTTGAGATTCAAACTTATTATCTTCTACAAGAGAAGGCAGAAGTTGGAAAAATACCTTTTTCCAACTCAAGTAAAGTTCCAAGTGTTCTTCAACTCTTCAAGCTAATCACATACAAATCTTTTGTAACGAAGCTAGTTGGAGGAACCCCTGTTTCAACAGAAACTCTTCTTGCTACAAGAAGGACGTCCAAGTAACTGGAGTAGTGAAGTGGTGATACTTCCAGGAAGCTCAGTGAAAGGACCAGTCTTAAAGGAAGCCAGGCAGTGCATCCCAGGAGACATCTAGGCTTGAAGAAGACGTGGAGTGCTTCTTAAGTGCTAGGACTAAGGCTTTGTAAACGGCAGTTTTTACAGCTTAGTGGAACAGTGGATTAGAGGAACAAGTTGTTCCTTGAACCACTATAAAAATCCCTGGTGTCGTTTACTAATTACTTTAATACTTGCACTTAGATAGAACTGTCTAACTCCTTGGACTTGGTATCTGTGTTCAGCAGAACTTGTTCTACGAGTTAACAGAAGGCCTACTGCCTTTGTTTCTCTGAGGCTAACAGAACTCCCTACCAGAACCCCATTCGCTGCCAGTCTTTTTTTTAACAAAACAGGCTATTCTGTAAATCTGGTACTTAGTTTAAAAAGCTAAAAACCAATACAGTCTATTCACCCCCCCTCTAGACTGTATCCAGTATAACCGGGACCAACAAGTGGTATCAGAGCCTCCTTGTTCTAATAATCTCTTAGGTTATTTGCTGAACAAAGATCCACTTGTTTTTCTGTTTGACCTCATCTCTATCTGATATAATGGATCACTCCTTGTCCAAGAATCTTATGTTTTCAGATCTTAAGTTTGATGACTGGAGGATCCGGATGAAAGCACATCTCTGTGCTCTACATGACGAGATGTGGGAAGTTCTAGATATTGGCCCTTTCACAAGCTTCCAGAAGGTCAATCCTGAGCATGCCATAGACAACACCAGACCCCAGATGATCAGTAAAGCCAAGTCAGAATGGACCACTGAAGAGAGGAGAAAGTACAACCTAGACAATATTGCCAAGGACATCCTCTACAAGTCCATTGATGATAGGTACTTCAACAGAATCAAGAAGTGCAAGACTGCTAAGGAAATCTGGGATACTCTTGAGCTCATTGGAGCTGGTGATGAGCAAGAAAAGGACAACAAACTAACCACAGCCAACAAGAAGTTTGATGACTTGAAACTTCTCCCTGGTGAAAGCATCTCCAAGATGTATGACAGGCTCCTCACTCTCACTGGAGAGATCTTTGAGCTTGGCAAGGAACTCACCACCAAGGAGATCAACCTGAAGGTGTTGAGGGGACTGCCCTCAGCATGGAAGATGAAGGTGGTTGCTGTCCAAGCCAGCAAGGATGTAAAGACTTATCCCACTGATAAGCTCATTTCAGATCTCAAAGCTCATGAGTTTGAAATGATTGAAGAGAAGGAAGGTGTACCAGAAGAGAGGACCACTACAGCCCTCACTGCCAGCACATCAAAGGTAAATGATTTTGACCCTTCAGTACTTTTATCTGACGAATATATGGCTGCCTTTGCCAGGAGATTCAAAAAGTTTATGAAGAATCCCAAAGATGGAAGGAGTCCATCTTTCAACAGAAAGCCATACCAGAAGGTCAAATCAACAGAAAGCAGTGGAGAGCTTCTCTGTTACAATTGCAGACAACCTGGTCACTTCAAGGCTGATTGCCCCCATCCAAGGGTGTCCAAGAAACAAGGACAGGATGGAGAAAAGAAGAAGTACGAGGACAACTCCAGAAGGAGAAAGGCACTTGTGACAGAACAGCTAGAGAAAGACCCTCTGTCAGAAACAGAATCCAGTTCTGACTCAGATTCTGATGAGGCCTTCTGTTGCCTTGATACTGAGACAGAAGACCTTTGTCTCATGGCTCATTCTGATGATGAGGTAACCTCTACTTCTGAATCTAGTTTTTCTTCGTTAGGCTTAGCTTTTGATTCTGATTCAATGTCAGAATTTTGGGAAGAGTTTAAGTCCATACAAGCCACTTATTCTTCTGTAACAGAAGAAAACAGTAAGTTGAAAGCTGAAATTCTTGACTTAAAGAAGGAGGTTGAGATCAAAATCAATCTTCTAATTAAGGAAAGAGATCAACTGGAGACTGAAAATGTTTCTCTTCTCAAGAGAATAAGAGAAATAGAGCCTCTCGAGATTAAGTACAAAGCTTACCAGAAGGCCCAGTCTTCCATGGAAAAGATTGTGCTTGATCAACAGATTGGCACTGGTTTTGGTCTTGGTTATGGCTCAACAGAATCAGGTGAGCCTTCTGTAATGCCTAACACCAGAGTTGCTAAGGCAGATAAGGTCATAGAGCCACTGATTTCTAGCCCCATCTGTCAAGCTGGTGTATCTGGCACCAAGGTTGTTCATGAGGAAGTCAGACCAGAAAAGGGAAAGATAAAGGTTCAACAGAAACCCTTTTTGAAAAATAATGAACCTGGCAGAAAACCTAACAACAGAAAAAGTTTTCAAGATAACAAAAATAAAAGACCATTCATTGACAAACAACCTCATGTCAATCGTGTCAGAAATGATCACCAGAAGGGCAAATATCAAGAGAGAGTTAACTTCAGGCAGAAGAGGTTGGCTGGTCAACTTCAGAAGCCCAAGGTTAACCGTCCCTCTGCTCTTGATAGTATATGGGACTTCTTTCCAACAAAGAAGGCTATGCAAAAGTATGTAAACAGGAAGCATGACCCTCACAAGCATCTGCCCAAAGTGAATCACACTTCAGTTTACTACAACTACCAGGTGGACAATGGGTACCACCCACCAAGGTTTCACTTGATGAGACCAAAATGGTACCAACTACCCAGACTCCATGACCCCCCAGGACCCAGCATTTCTTGGGTACCTAAATCTTTCTTTTGATCTTGCAGGAACTGTGTGCTGGAGCCATCTCTGAACAAGAATGGTTTATTGATAGTGGATGCTCCAGGCACATGACAGGTGACAGAAGTTGCCTAACAGAGTTCCAGAAATGCAAAGGACCTAGGGTTACTTTTGGAGGTAATGACAAAGAAGGTCAAACAAAAGGAAGAGGAAAGCTGATCAGGAACCAGATAGTCATTGTTGATGTCTCAAAACAATCATTTGAATTTCAAAACAATCAACAAACTGGCCAGAGAACACATTGTAGAAGGGCTACCAGACATTGTGTACAAGAAGGAGACCCTCTGCAGTGCATGTCAGAAAGGCAAACAAGTGAAGAATTCCTTCAAACCCATTGCTGGAGATCTTTCTACAAGCCCTCTAAATCTGATTCACATGGATTTATTTGGACCTGTTGAGACTCCAAGCGTTGGTGGCAAGAAATATACCCTAGTCATGGTTGATGACTACTCCAGATATACATGGACTGTTTTTCTATCAAAGAAAAATGAAACTCTTCAACAGTTGCCATCTCTGTTAAAGCAACTTCAGACTGAGAAGAACTTGAAAGTGAAGACAATCAGATCAGACAGAGGAACTGAATTTGTCAACCAAGTCATAAAGGACTTCTGTGATCAGAATGGAACTTTTCATCAACTTTCTGCCGCCAGAACCCCTCAACAGAATGGCGTAGCAGAAAGAAGGAACAGAACTTTAAAAGAAGCTGCAAGAACAATGATTGCAGAATCTGGATTGCCTATGAGATATTGGGCTGAAGCAATCAACACTGCATGCTATACTCAGAACAGAAGCATGATCAACAAGAATCACCAGAAGACCCCTTATGAACTCTGGAAGGGAAGAAAACCAAACATCAGCTACCTTCATGTATTTGGATGCAAGTGCTACATTCTCAACAATGGAAAGGAGCATCTGAAAGTATTTCAAGAAAAGGCTGATGAAGGAGTCTTTGTAGGCTATTCAAACACCAGTAAAGCCTATAGAGTACTCAACAGAAGGACTCTACATGTTGAAGAATCCATACATGTGAAGTTTGATGAAAGCACCTCTGTTAAAGAGGTAACAGAGATTCTCAAGGAAGTCAGCATAGAAGACAGAACACCAGAACCAACAGAAGAGGTGGCAGACAACCCTGCATTTCCAACACCTGCACCAAACCCCCTTCTGTTGAATGAAAATGAAGACTCTGAAGATGAGGAACCAGAGAGACCAAGACAGCAGCTGATAGAACCAGACCTAACATGGTTAAGAGATCATCCTCCTAACCAAGTGATTGGTCAAATCAGAAGTGGAGTTCAAACCAGATCCACATCAAGAAGAGAAGCAATGCTTGCCTGCTATATATCTCAGATGGAACCTATGACAGTTGAAGAAGCTCTTGCAGACTCAGATTGGATCAATGTTATGCAAGAAGAGCTCACTCAGTTTGAAAGGAACAATGTATGGGAACTTGTTCCTAGGCCAAAGCACCAGAATGTCATTGGAACCAAATGGGTATTCAAGAACAAAGCAGATGAAGATGGCAACATTGTAAGGAATAAAGCAAGGCTAGTAGCTAAAGGATACTGTCAAGAAGAAGGAATAGATTTTGATGAGACCTTTGCACCAGTTGCCAGACTTGAAGCCATCAGAATCTTTCTAGCCTATGCTGCCTACAACAACATCAAGGTCTACCAGATGGATGTCAAGAGTGCATTTCTGAATGGAGATCTCGAAGAGGAAGTTTATGTGGAACAACCACCAGGTTTTGTCATTCCTACTCAATCTTCTTGTGTCTACAAGCTTAAAAAGGCCCTTTATGGTCTTAAGCAAGCTCCCAGAGTCTGGTATGACACATTGTCCCTTTTCCTGGTGAACCATGGGTTTACTAAAGGAAAGGTTGACACATTGCTAATCATATTCTGTTAGTACAAATATATGTTGATGATATTATATTTGGTAGTACTAATCCAGAACTGTGCAAGAAATTTTCTCAAGTAATGCAGAGTCAATTTGAAATGAGTATGATGGGAGAACTCAGTTACTTCCTAGGACTTCAAGTCAAACAAGTTCCAGAAGGGATCTTTATCAATCAAGGGAAGTACACCAGAGATCTTATCAAGAAGTTTGGAGTGGAAGGCAAATCATGAGTAAAGATTCCCATGAACACTTCACAAGGAATTGGTCCAGATGATGAAGGAAAGGATGTAGATGCAACAACATATAGAGGAATCATAGGATCTCTGTTGTATCTAACTGCAAGCAGACCAGACATCTCATTCTCTGTTGGAATCTGTGCCAGATACCAATCAAAGCCCAAGGAAAGCCATCTAAGTGCTGCAAAGAGAATCATCAGATACATCAAAGGAAATCCAAATGTAGGCCTATGGTATCCCAAGGGAGGTAACTTTGAACTAATTGGTTACTCTGACTCAGATTTTGCAGGTTGCAGACTAGACAGAAAGAGCACCTCTGGTCACTGCCAATTGCTAGGAGGAAGGCTTGTTTCCTGGTTTAGCAAGAAGCAGAACTCCATCTCAACAAGTACAGCTGAGGCTGAGTACATTGCAGCTGGGAGCTGCTGTGCTCAGCTACTCTAGATGAAGCAACAACTGAAGGACTATGGAATTCAAGCAAAGGAGATCAAACTGTTGTGTGACAACACCAGTGCCATTGCTATCACTCAGAATCCAGTTCTTCATTCCAGGACAAAGCACATTGAGATCAGACATCACTTCATCAGAGATCATGTTGAGAAGAAGCACATTTGCATGGAACATGTGCCAACAGAAGACCAGCTTGCAGATATCCTGACAAAGCCTCTTCCTGAGGCTAGGTTCAACAAACTAAGAGAGGAATTGGGAATGATGGATGAGATTCCAAGGGAAAGTTGAAAAGGAAGGCCCTATGTTGCTCATTTGCTGTTGACAGAATACCTGCAGCAGAACCCCTTCTGTCAACCTCTTCTGATCCATACCCTAGCAGAACACCTCAGCAACAGAAAACCCCCCCTTCTACAGAAAAACCCTCTTATGTCTATCAGAAGGTTGTGGACTTAGAAAATTCTGTAAACCGGGTAACCTAGTAAATTATTAAAGGTCCTTTACCCTTTTACCCTCAAAACGGTATGAAGCCGTATAATATTTACTGCGCCCCCGTTTATTTACTGCGCCTCTTTTTACATTTATTGGTATCTTGGAACCATATATTAATTCCAAGCGTCCACTAACCCAAACCCATAAATTCCCCTTTCGCAAACCTAAACCGCTACTACTCTCATTACTTTCAAACTTTCAAACCTCCATAGCCCTCAAGCTCTCTGATTACTCTCTGCTCAAATGGCCTTCATCAACATTAATGACCTCACCAAGGAGGAAATAACCACTCTAGTCTCAAACATCTAAACAGGGATGAACTGCGACCTCTCCGCACTCCCTGAACTCGCTTCAAACCACGAAACGATGATAAAAATCATCAAGGGAATGGAGGACTCCCAACTGAACAAAGTGGTAGGATATCACTTTGAGTCCTACAGTACAAGAGACGTAGCAGAGTTTTATCTCAATGCTACATACGAAGGGGAGACCATTCGGTCAAATGTCAATGGTGAAGACATTACCCTCACTCCTGCAGACCTCAACGCCCTCTTTGGCGTAGTGGAGGACCCTCAAGAAGAAGAAACTGAAGGTTTCCTAACTCTGGACAGTGTCAAGGTCACTGTGGACAACTTTGTCCAACTCTACTGCCGACCTGAAGTGGGTAGAGTTCCAAAGCTGTACATGAAGAAAAACCTCCTTCTGAGCGACTATGAGAAGTTGGTCAACATCCTGCATAGGTGTGTCTGGAGCAAGAGCACCTCCACAGATGACATGAATGTACTGAATGCAAAGGCTGTCTTTGCAGTTCATCATGGGATGAACATCAACTGGGGACAGGTAATTGTCAAATCCCTTGTTGAATTCATCAAGAAGAAAGACAAGGAGACCGGTCTGTTCAAAACCCCCATGGGTCATGGTCTCCTAATCTCTGAAACCTTGCTCAAGGCAAGGATAGGGCTGAGAAACCCTATTGAGGCAGACTACACCAAGTTGCTCTTCCTCAACACTTCAAGTGACAGGAAAGTTGCTCTCAAGGCAGAGCAGAAAAGACTCAGAACCCTTGAGTTCAACAGAGAAAGGCAACAACAGAAAGTTGTTCAGCCAAAGAAAGTCTCAAAGAAGCAACAGAAACCTCCTACCTCTTCTGATTCTGAAGAAGAAATGCCTTTGGTGAAAAAGGTGGTCAAGAAGGTTCCCAAGAAAAAGACCACACCTGTCAAAGTCCACAAGATGGTGGCAAAGAAATATGTCCTCAAGAGAAAGGCACCTTCACCTATCTCTACAGAAAGCACCCCCTCTGCCTTCCCCATTGCAAAAAAGGCCAAGGTTTTGACACCTGCAGCACAAGAGAAGCTGGATGACTCTGTCACCTCTGCCCCAGCCAACAGAAATGCTTGGCACGGCAAGAGGATCATCTTTGAGTCAAGTGACTCAGAAGAAGAAGTAGTGGTGCAGAATGCCACTACTCAGGGGGAACCACATTCTTCTCCTCCTGCCTCTGCACATGATCAACCTCTGGTGGTTTCTTCACCAGAACAACAAGAAGATAGCAGATTTTCAAACCCTGCAGAACCCCTACTGAACAACTACTCCACCCCTGATAGGGAATTCATCATGGTTCTGGCATGAAGAAAGTGGAGAGTGGGACCTCTCACTGAGCTACTGAAGAACATGTCCCACTTCATCTCTGAAGAAGAAGAAGTACTCAGATGGGCTGACACAAAAGATGTGGAGTCATGCCTAAACAAGGAGTTTCTTCTTTTTGTCCTACAGAAGAAGAAGGAGAAACTTCAAGGAAAAGCACCTCTGTTCAGAAACTCACCAGAAGACCATGTGAAGGCTCTTCAAGAGCATGAGATGAATGACTTTGATGCTTGGTTAGTTGAGAAGAAGAGGAAGGAGTCAATGATCAAGTTTCGCCACAGTGCACATGGAAAAGGTGAACCCTCTACTGCAAATGATCTACCCCTGGTCATGGAAAGGCTTGTCAAAGAATGGAGAGATTCTCTGTTCACAGAAACTATACTAGAGGTAATTCCCCCAATCATTCCTTCTCCCCCTCCCTCTCCTAAAACCTCTTCTCCCCAACCCCAACAGAAATCCCCCTCACCCCCACAGAAAACCATCTCCCAACAGAAAACCCCTCCACATCAGAAACCCTCCACCCCCAAATCTTCATCTCCTTCACCCTGCAAACCGTTCTCTCCTCCAAAGAACAGATCACCATCCCCTCAAGGACAAATTATCCAATATCAACACCAACAGATCATCTCTTCAACAACACCACCCCAACAGAACACCTCTTCACCCAAAACCAAAAACTCTTCTCCCTGCAAATCCCAACCCTCAATCAGATCCAGATCACCATCACCTCCACCCTCTCCTCCACAACCACAGAATGCTCCCTCACGCCAATCTTCACATCAACAGGAAAACCCCTCCAACAAGAAATCCAGAACTCCAACTCCCTCTTCTCCAAAGCCTGCACCACAAGATGCATCCATTCCTATCTCCCCTCAACACTCTGTGGCTTCTACTCCCATCAAGAAACCTATCTTCAAGGTTCATTCATCCTCTAGTGATAATGATGGGTTCCTCACCTCCTCCATAGCTGCTGACCTTACTTCCAAAAGGAGGAAGACCCCTCCCCAGAATGAAGAACAACCCAGAAGGCCTCCTATGCCTAAATCAAGAGGTCTAGGTATGCCTGGGTACACAGAATCGAAAGAAACTAAGCCCCAAATCTCCTTCAATCAATTTGTCACTGCAGCTGAGGACTTTGGTGGTAAAGTGCTTGATGGAATGGATCAACTGGCTGAGATCAACACTAAGCACCATGAGCATATCACCTTTGTTCATAATCATCTTGAGGCTGGACTTCAGCATATCTCAGAGAAGGTTGAAGCACTGACTCAGACACTGGTCACCTTCATGGAATCATCATCTGCAAAACTTGATGTTGTTGCCAGAGAAGTTGATGGTGTCCACTCTGTTCTCTACTCACAATCTCAGACTCTCAACAAGCAGAATAAACAACTCAAGGATATAACAGAATCCCTTGACATTGTACAATGGTATGAAGACCAATCTGCTGAGAAGTTTATGCAGCTACAACTCTTAAACAATGATCACAAAGATCAAGTGGCCAACCTGATCAAGAAGGATCAAGAAAGATATCAGAAGCTGATACTACTTGAAACTAGCTCTCAGGACATCAAGTCTGCTCTTGATCATCAACAGAACTTGATAGAAGGACTGACTTCTGTCACGCAAACCTTACCAGAAACTCTTGAGCAGATTGCCATCTCCCAGGCAACAGAGTTCCAGAAGATTGCTATGATGATCTCTGACCTGGATGATGCCAAAAAGGGGGAAAAGGAAAAGGACCCCCAACAGAAGAAATTGCCCCCTAGGCCAACTGCTGGACCCTCATCTGATATTGATCCAACCCCTTACTTCCAGGCCTCCCAACAGAAGAAGAGAGAAGCAGGTACTTCAAGGCCTTCTTCTCCTCGCAGAGGTTCTACCAAGAAGAAGAAACCCTTGAGCTTAACTGAGTGGAGAATTGGAGGCTCTCAAAAGATTGACAGAGCACAGTTTGAAGAAATACAACAGAAGATGACCCCTACTCAAAGACAGGATCTCTATCTTGACAGAGACGGTCATATAAGGGTCAGACATGGTGGTTCCCTGGAAGAGGCTGAATATTGGTTTCACAAGAGAGTACTCACAGGCAAGGATGTACATGAGGGAGTACTTCACTATCTGAATTGCAAGCTCTCTCCCATTTGGGCCTCCTGTCAAGCACCAGGAAATTTGGCTGGCATAAGAGAAGAAGTGAATGCTGAACTTAAGCATCTGAAAGAACAAGATCGCAGAACCAGAGCTGAAGCTGAAAGGGAAACTCTGTAATTCCTTTTAAACTTCCCTTAAAACTCTTGATCTAATAAAAGCTTATCTCTGCTCCTTCTAAAGTCTCTTTGCCTCTCTACTCTTTGTTGCTTACTGTTTTATTCTGTACCTGTTTCCTTTTGAACTGCTATCTGAATGTACCGTACTCTTACTATTTTCCTATGCCAAGTTGCCCACCAAGATTTTAATGGAAGTTTTTAAACTTAATTTTTCTTTATGGTGAAGGCACTTCTCTGGAAATAGTTAAAGGGTTTTGGCATCATCAAAAAGGGGGAAATTGTAAGGAATAATTGTATTTAGATTTTGATGATGCTATATTAATTAGGACTTTAGAGTACCCCTGTTAGAAATTATGTATTAGAATTTTCCCTTGCAAAGTTCTTAGCATAATCGACTACCAGAAGGCCCCTCTACCAGAAGACCTCTGGACAGAAGATTTTGGTTCTCTGTCTAGGAACAGAAAACCTCAGGGTCTCTGTTACCCTTTAGCTTGACAGAAACCCTCTTGGTTCTCTATAAGTTACTATCAACAGAAGTGATCAAGATCTTCTCTGATCAGTTCTCTGCCAAAGACACCAGAAGGTCTGACACTTGGAAGAAATCCACAAAGTCGGGAAGTCAACTAAAAGATTCCCTCAACGGCTAGGAGTATGAAACGGAAAAGCTACAGTGCTCGCATTAAATGCTCATTTAATGCTCCCCATGCTCCGTGGAGTAATTGCAGATGATTGGCCGCAATGTCAGGATTACCTTATCCCAAAATAGTAACCCGCCAGCTTTACCGGGTCCTACTGGTCAAGTCAACTGCTCGCGCATTAAATGCAGTTGTCCTCCTACTCCTCCAACGGGAAGACAATCTCAGTATAAAAGATACACTACGAAGAACAACCGGATAATTTTGCAACTTTTGCTACACATTGCTACTACTCTTCATACAAGATATTCAAACTCTGAAAAGCAAAAGCCTCCTTGAGATTCAAACTTATTATCTTCTACAAGAGAAGGCAGAAGTTGGAAAAATACCTTTTTCCAACTCAAGTAAAGTTCCAAGTGTTCTTCAACTCTTCAAGCTCATCACATACAAATCTTTTGTAACGAAGCTAGTTGGAGGAACCCCTGTTTCAACAGAAACTCTTCTTGCTACAAGAAGGACGTCCAAGTAACTGGAGTAGTGAAGTGGTGATACTTCCAGGAAGCTCAGTGAAAGGACCAGTCTTAAAGGAAGCCAGGCAGTGCATCCCAGGAGACATCTAGGCTTGAAGAAGACGTGGAGTGCTTCTTAAGTGCTAGGACTAAGGCTTTGTAAACGGCAGTTTTTACAGCTTAGTGGAACAGTGGATTAGAGGAACAAGTTGTTCCTTGAACCACTATAAAAATCCCTGGTGTCGTTTACTTATTACTTTAATACTTGCACTTAGATAAAACTGTCTAACTCCTTGGACTTGGTATCTGTGTTCAGCAGAACTTGTTCTACGAGTTAACAGAAGGCCTACTGCCTTTGTTTCTCTGAGGCTAACAGAACTCCCTACCAGAACCCCATCCGCTGCCAGTCTTTTTTTTAACAGAACAGGCTATTCTGTAAATCTGGTACTTAGTTTAAAAAGCTAAAAACCAATACAGTCTATTCACCCCCCCCTCTAGACTGTATCCAGTATAACCGGGACCAACAATGGCGTAGATCTCCATCGCCGACCGAGGGTCCTTGGGGAAAAGGTCCTGCTCTTCCGCATAGTTGAGGATAGTGCTCACCGGGTGCGTGAGGGGAGTCCTCGGCATGTCCAGCCGAGGGCGCCATTGGCGTTCGTTACGGCCCTGCTGGGTGTGGCTTCCATGGTCTCGGCCTCCGGCCGAGGGCACATTTGGGGCCGACGTGTTGTTTATCTTCTTCGAGGGCTGACCCTCGTTCTTCTTGAAGGAGTGGAGGTCGTCGGCGTCGACGTATAGGCTCCCCCGCTGGAGTGCTCTGAGGTATGATCTTGGGGGGTCGGTGATGAGGCTCCGTGCGTAGGGGCTGCTGCGGAGAACCCCCTGGAAGAGGACGAGGAGGGTACGCTCGTCGGCGCCCTCGACCTCGTCTGTCTCCTTCATCCACCGGTCAATGAAGGACCGAAGTGTTTCGTCAGGCTGTTGCTTGACAGAGAGGAGCTGGGAGAAGTGCTTTCTCGCGCGCTTCCTTCTGGCAAAATGGGTGAGGAAGCGTTGGGCAAGATCTTGCCAAGAGTCAATGCTGCCCTCGGGCAATCGATTGAACCATTCGTATGCTGGTCCCTCCAAGGTGAAAAGGAACCAACGACATAAGTATTCATCTGATGCCCCCATCATCATCATGCTGTTTTGATACTGTTGTAGTGCTCCTGGGGGTCAGTTTTTCCTTCATAGGGCTTGATGAGTTGCCCTCGGTACTTTTCCGGGATTTGGGCCGCCAATACCCTTGGGGTGAATGGCGTCCGGGTCTGGAGCTGGATGATGGGTTCCCCGGAGCCCTCAGCTACCTTCTTCTGTAATTCCTCCATTTTGGCCATCATGGCCTCGTATTTGAGGTCTGAATGAGGGGTGGAGGTGGTGGCGTGAGCTTTGTCGGCCTCCATTTCATCAAGTCGGCGTTGGAGGGCCGCAATAATTTCGTCCCGGGGGTCCTTCGGGAGGGTCTCCGCCCCCTGCGAACGAACCCAGGCCGAGTGGGCCTGGTTGATCTGGTGGCGAGCATCGTCGGCATGAAGGGGTGCCTTGCCTTTGTCCCGAGGGGGACGCTCCTCGTCTGCCCTCGAGACAGACCCTCCGCTTTCTTGGGGCCTTTGGAGTGCCTTTCCTCCGAGGCGGTCTTGGACCCCTCGGCGGTCTTGCCCCCCTCCGAGCCGGTTGAGGGCGGAAGTGCGGGGCCTTTCTCTGTTGTCATTGTGGCGGTCCCGGGACTGAACTTCCTGGGAGGCCGTGTCTTGGGCCACTACCCCTTCGTCATTCCTAACCCGAGGGATGGGGTTTCCGAAGGGGTGTGGCAGAGGGGGAAGTACGATGTTCTCCCCAACCTGGGGTTGAGCCGGAGCCAGGGTGCCGAAGGCACCCGGGTTCTGAGTTAGCGTCTGGATGAAGGCGGAGAGTGCCGAATGAACGTCGATGGTGAGGACCGGAGGGCTGACTTGGTCATCGCTCCGGTTTTTCTTCTTGGCCTCGATGCCGAGGCGGGCATCGGGGGCATTCTGCTGGATCTGAAGGCGTAGGTCGACAGCCGCCTGTTCCAGCCCAGCGATGACACCGCCCTCGAGAGCCTTGTGAGAGGCTTCGGGGGCGTTGATGTCACCGAGGGCCAGGTTCTTGTCTTCTACGTTTTTGGAGTTGGCACGTGTTGTTCTCACCATTTTGGTAGAGGGCTAGTGTTTGGCGAAGGGGGAGGGTTTCTTACTTGATCGTTCGACCTCTCAACGAGAGCACCAAATGATGGATAGTGTACCCGAGGGGTAGCTTATCTGAGGGGTTATTGCGGAGAATAACTAGAGAGAAGTCAGAGCAAATAAGTAAGAGAGAGAGTGTATATTCGATGTGTATTAAGCGTGGTTTACAATGGGGGAAAGGGGTGCTATTTATAGTAGTAATAAATGCTAGATAAGGACACGTGTCAGTTTTCTGGTGGTCGAGGGGTCACCTCGACCGGGGTGGCACTGGCACTCGCATGTGGCCGCATTAAATGCGGTGGTTGGATGTGACGTTTGTACTTGGTACGGTGATCCAGGCGCATGTGAAGAGGATATTCTGTCGAGGTGGATGCCTTCGGCTGAAGGGTGCTGGGCCGAAGGCTCTTCTAACTGAGGGCTCCTACCTGCTGAGGGCTGCAGGTGCCGAAGGCTTGGTTTTCAAGCCCTGTTCTCCCGTGATGCCTCTTCTAACCGAGGGCTCCTACCTGCCGAGGGCTGCAGTGCCGAAGGCTTGGTTTTCAAGCCTTGTTCTCCTGTGATGTCTCTTCTAACCGAGGGCTCCTACCTGCCGAGGGCTGCAGGTGCCGAAGGCTTGGTTTTCAAGCCTTGTTCTCCTGTGATGTTTCTGAGCTCGATTCCGTCACTGGTAGCCTTCGGCCATAGGGCCGAAGGCACCCCTTTGCGTATTGTGGGCTGCTCAGAGCTCCATTTTGCTGGGTTTGGCCCGTTTGGGCCTGTTGGGCCTGATTGTAGTAGAGGAAGTATGTGGGCCGGGGGTCCCTGGGCCATATACTCTATCAGTCAGCCATCAGCTCCGTGCTCATCTGCGAGGACGATGGGGTGCAGAAGGCCATATTTTACATCAGGAAAACACTCAGGGAGGCCGAGCTCAGGTACTCCCCCATTGAGAAGATGGTGCTAGCCATCGTCCACACGGTGAAAAAGCTGGGGCACTACTTCCAGGCCCACGCCATCCATGTGCTGACCCAGCAGCCCCTTGGCGCGCTCATGAGGAGCCCCACTAGCTCATCGAGGATGGTGAAGTGGACGATCTTCCTCAGCCAATTCCAAATTGAGATCAAGCCAAGGCCATCTATCTAAGGGCAAGCCTTGGCCGATTTGTCACCGAATGCACAGCGAGGGAGACGACCACCACTACCCCGGGCCAGAGCCGGATGACACGTGGATCCTCTTCACCGACGGCTCGTCGGCCGCGAAATCATGCGGGGGCGGCGGTGTCCTCATATCCCCTGAAGGATTCAGAGCTTACTATGCCATCCGCTTCAACTTCAGGGGTATCTAACAATGAATCCGAGTATGAGGCCCTCCTCGGCGGCCTCAGATTTGCCGCTGCAGAGCCAAGCACATCAGAATCAGGTGCGACTCTAAGCTGGTAGTGGGCCAGGTTGAGGGTACGTACGAAGCAAAGGAAGGCCGGATGAAGCAATACAAACAGGCAGCAGAGGAGTTGTTGAAGGCATTCGAAACCTACGAGATCACACAGATCCCAAGGGCCGAGAACATTGAGGCCGACATCCTCTCCAAGCTCAGCTCGGATACTCCGGAGCACATCTCCAAGTTAGCCAAGATCGAGGAGCTGAGCATGTCCAGCATCCATGCCAGCCCCATCTTGTGCATCCAACAACAGTCGGAGGACTGGATTTTCGACATCACCACCTTCATCACCACGAGGGAGCTACCCCAAGACGAGGAGAGGGAAAGCTTGTCAAGCTCAGGGACCCAAGCTACACTATTCAAGATGGCAAGCTATACAAACGATCCTACAATGGTAATCTCCTCCGATGCCTACACTAGGACGAGGCCGAAGTGGCCATGGAGGAAGTTCACTGCGGTGTTTGCTCCTCACACCAGGGCCCTTTCAGTATGTCCCGACGTCTCGTCGTCCAGGGCTATTTCTGGCCGACGATGGCGCGGGATTGTGCAGATCTTGCCAGGAAATGTACCACGTGCCAGGTGCTCCAGAAGTCCCCTGGTCGGCCAGCCGTCAATTACGCCCCCGTCAGCACCGCCATTCCTTTTTCAAGGTGTGGGATTGACCTGGTCGGCCCACTACCCAGAGCTACTGGCAACAACCGCTACATCATCGTCACAGTCGACTACTTCACCAAGTGGGTCGAAGCGGAACCTTTGGCCAGCATCACAGGGGCGAGATGTCAGAAGTTCATCTATAAAAACATCATTACCCGCTTCGGCGTCCCCCAAGAGATCATATCTGACAATGGCACCCAGTTCGAAGCGGCACCCTTTCAGGAGCTCCTTCGAGAGTGGGGAATAAAGCACTGTTTCTCCTCCGTTGCCTACCCTCAAGGCAACGGGCAGGTTGAGAACGCCAACAGAACTATAATGGAGAGGCTGAAGAAGAACCTACAGGACGCAGGAGGAAGTTGGGTCGACGAGCTCCCCAACATCTTGTGGTGCTATCGTACTACGCCAAGGAGGGCAACAAGTGAGACACCTTTTGCCCTGTGTTATGGCTTTGAAGCAAAGCCACCCACGGAAGTCACCATTCCCAGTCGACGGGTGGAGCAGTATGACCCTAAGGTCAACGAGGAAACATTGAAAATCGACCTCCACCTAGCCGAGGAAAGACGTGAACAGGCATTAATCCGGGCGGAGAATTACCGGCGTCAAGTGAAATCATACTATGACGCCAAGGTACGTTCCCGGGAATTCCAAATGGGGGACTACGTCCTCCGCCGAAGAGAAGCAAGTCAGCCGACGGAAAGGGGCAAGCTAGCCCTGAAATATGAAGGTCCCTACATCGTCAGTGTCGTGGTGGAACCCGGCACCTACAAGCTTAAACGCCCAAACGGGACCAATGTACCACGAACGTGGAATGTACACCATCTGGTGAAGTTTTATCAATAATCCGAAGGAGGTGCAGCCGGCGAAGCCCTCACCCCTTGACGGGTTATTGATTGAACACCACCCTCGGCCTTGAGCCACTTATGAATAAAAATCATGTCTCCTTTGATTTCTCAGAATTTGGGTAAAAACATTAACGGGCGCCCTCATCGGCCACCTTAGAGCGAAAGGCTCAGGCATGGCCGATGTGGCGCCTCGTATCTGCAGCCTTAGAGCGAAAGACTTAGGTATGCTCCATTGTATTTTGCATCAACGAAAGGCTTAGGCCCAGCTGAAAGAGCACGTCGTACCGGCCCCTCAGTGCGAAACGCCCACGCAGGGCCGACGATGTCCCCAGGGCGATGGGCCCGTAAACGGCCCGCGTCTTGAAATGGGAAGTTCACCGCGTCGTCCACGCGCCTGATGGCAGGACGGCAGGCCTGAAATCATGGCCGAGGTGATAAAATCCCCAAACTCAGGGCTGGGCAACGGCAGCCGTTGGAAACCAACCAAAAGTCTAGCCCGCGTCATACATCTTTCCAAGTGAGTTCCTTGCCAAGCTCAGAGATCTTTCCAGTGAGAGTGAGAATCCTGTCATACATCTTGGAGATGCTTTCACCAGGGAGAAGTTTGAAGTCATCAAACTTCTTGTTGGCTATAGTCAGTTTGTTGTCCTTCTCTTGCTCATCACCAGCTCCAATGAGCTCAAGAGTATCCCAGATTTCCTTTGCAGTTTTGCACTTCTTTATTCTGTTGAAGTACCTATCATCAATGGACTTGTAGAGGATGTCCTTAGCAATATTGTCCAGGTTGTATTTTCTTCTCTCTTCAGTGGTCCATTCTGACTTGGCTTTACTGATCATCTGGGGTCTGGTGTTGTCGATAGCATGCTCAGGATTGACCTTCTGGAAGCTTGTGAAAGGGCCAATATCAAGAACTTCCCACATCTCATCATGCAGGGCGCAGAGATGTGCTTTCATCCGGATCCTCCAGTCATCAAACTTCAGATCTGAGAACATAAGATTCTTGGACAAGGAGTGATCCATTATATCAGATAGAAATGAGGTCAAACAGAAAAACAAGTGGATCTTTGTTCAGCAAATAACCTAAGAGAGTATTAGAACAAGGAGGCTCTGATACCACTTGTTGGTCCCGGTTATACTGGATACAGTCTAGAGGGGGGGTGAATAGACTGTATTGGTTTTTAGCTCTTTAAACTAAGTACCAGATTTTACAGAATAGCCTGTTCTATTGACAGAACAGACTGGCAGCGGATGGGGTTCTGGTAAGGAGTTCTATTGATTTAGCCTCAGAGAAGCAAAGGCAGTAGGCCTTCTGTTAACTCGTAAGACAAGTTCTGCTGAACACAGATACCAAGTCTGAGGAGTTAGACAGTTCTATCTAAGTGCAAATATTAAAGCAGTAAGTAAATGACACCAGGGATTTTTATAGTGGTTCAAGGAACAACTTATTCCTCTAGTCCAATGTTCCACTAAGCTGTAAAGACTTCCGTTTACAATGCCTTAGCCCTATCACTTAAGAAGCTCTCCACGTCTTCTTCAAGTGTAGATGTCTCCTGGGATGCACTACCTGGCTTCCTTTAAGACTGGTCCTTTCACTGAGATTCCTGGAAGTATCACCACTTCACTACTCCAGTTACTTGGACGTCCTTCTTGTAGCAAGAAGAGTTTCTGTTAAAAAAGGGGTTCCTCCAACTAGCTTCGTTACAAACGATTTGTATGTGATGAGCTTGAAGAGTTGAAAAACACTTGGAACTTTGCTTGAGTTGGAAATAAGTATTTTTCCAACTTCTGCCTTCCCTTGTAGAGGATGGTGAAGTTTTAATCTCAAGAAGGCTTTTTGCTTTTAAGCGTTTGAATTTCTTGTGTGCAGAATTGTAGCAATGCTTAGCAAAAGTTGCAAAGTTGTTTGGTTGTTCTTCGTAGTGTATCTTTTATACTGAGGGTTGTCTTCCCGTTGGAGGTGAAGGAGGACAACTGCATTTAATGCGCGAGCAGTTGACTTGACCAGTAGGACCCAGTAAAGTTGGCGGGTTACTATTTTGGGATAAAGTAATCCTGACATTGCGGCCAATCATCTGCAATTACTCTACGGAGCATGGGGAGCATTAAATTAGCATTTAATGTGCGTACTGTAGCTTTTCCGTTCAATACTCCTAGCCGTTGAAGGAATCTTTCAGTTGATTTCCTTGCTTTGTGGAATTCTTCCAAGTGTCAGGCCTTCTGGTGTCTTTAGCAGAGAACTGATCAGAAAAGGTCTTGAGCACTTCTGTTGATAATAGCTTACAGAGAACCAGGAGGGTTTCTGTCAAACTAACGGGTAACAGAGACCCTGAGGTTTTCTGTTCCTCGGCAGAGAACCAAAGATCTTCTGTCAGGAGGTCTTCTGGTAGGGAGGCCTTCTGGTAGTCGATTATGCTAAGAACTTTACAAAGGAAAATTCTAATACATAATTTCTAAAAGGGGTACTTTAAAGTCCTAATTAATATAGCATAATCAAAATCTAAATACAAATATTCCTTACATGCCTCATCATCGAAGGCAGCTCAAGGCCGACGGCCCACTCCTTGGCAACCCCCAAATCCAAGAAACGACGTTGGAGCCTCCGATAGAGGAGCCGCTGCATCTGGTACTGGCCAAGGTCGTAGAAGACCTTCATCTCCTTCTCCCAGTACGCCTGGCCGTCAGGGGACTTATTCACCCAGTCGACGAGCCTCGCCGCCACGACGTCGAAGCACCAGGGGAGCCGATTTTCGTCCTTTCAGCCAACCTCGAGGAACTTCTGCACAGCGGCCTCGGCAGCTTTCTCTTCGGCACCACTCAGGGCCAGCTCTGCATCGGCCTTACACTTCTCGGCCTCCTCAGCACGACGAAGGGCCTCATTACGAGCCCGCTCCACATCGGCCAAGCGCTGAAGAGCCCCATCCTTCTCGGCGGCCAGCAGATCAGCTTCATCAGCCCTTTTCTTCAGGCTTTCAACCTCGAGCCGCAGCCTCTCCAAGCTGCCCCAGGGCCTCGTCGGCCGAAGCCACCTTCTCTTCAATTTGCTTCAAACGAGCAATCTCCCTTTGTTGCCTTCTGTTGCTTTCCATCAACATAAAGGTGCCCTGCATAAGAACAAGGGTTAGACGACGATGATACATGACAAAGGAAAAGAGGAAAGAGATGAAGCAGACAGGGGAAAACTTACTTGGACGATGTGGTCCATCCCACCATCGTACATCTTGACGTTGTCGAGCTTCTTCAGGTAAGCCCGGTCCTCGTCGGGGATGGCATGGGAGATCACCTCGTGGCCGTCAATGATCTCGTTGAATAGCCCCCCTTAACGGGGTATTCAACCTCGAGCTTGTAGGTCCCTCTGACCAGCTCTCTGCCGGAACCTTTCTTCCGGGGGGCCGCAGCGGCGGGAGGAATGGTGGATAGAGTAGTGGATGGAGGGCCCGAAGTGAGATCCACCGGAGCATCGGCGTTGGAACCCCCTCCGTCCCCAGAAGGAACAGCCGACGTCCCGACATCACCAGAAGGAGAAGCCCTCTTCGGCTTCTTAGTGGGCTTCAGGCCCGCCTCGGTCAGCTTCTTTTGGCCCTCGTCGGCCTGCCGTTTCTTTTTCGGCTGGACAGGGAGTTTGGCCGCAGGGGCAGTGGCAGGCTGTTGGGCCTTCAACTCTTCGGCTACCTTAAGTTGCACCCTCTTCATGAAGGACATGCGATCCATGACAAAACCTGCACCAGAAAAAATACTAAGGGTCAGAAAACAAAAATATAAAACTACGATGAGAAGGAGTGCATCAAAAAGGTATTACCATCGTCCTCAGCTGGCACCCCCAGGTCGGGACCATCAGCCTCCTCGAAAGTTGTGGTCATCTTCGGCCACAACTCTACATCGTCGTCCTTATCACCATAGACAAAATACCTCACGAAGCCGAGGGCGGCCATCTTGTACTCTGTGATGTACGTCTTCACACTCCTCGGCCCTCCCTTCAGAAAAGCCTCAACCTGAGCGTCCAGGATGGAGCTCCTCGGCGTGTCATGCAGATTGAACCGCCCGTTGTGGCCGACGGAGGGAAACTCTACGCCCCCTTCACCCAACGACACGAACACAAACTTACCCTTCCAACCATGGATGGACGTTGGCAGGTCTGTGAAGCTTATTTTCTTCGGGAGTTGTTGGAGAGTGGCATAGGAGGCACAGTTCTGATGACTTCCACGGCCTATCTGATAGAGGTTCATAAACAGCGCCGTCGTCGGTCGGAAATCCAACTCAGCACACCATAAGAGGAATCCGATGATGAGCGAGTAGCTGTTCGGCGTCAACAAGACGGGAGGAAGCCCCACCATGTCTAGGTACTCGATGATGAAGGGGTGCAACGGGAACCGAAGCCCTTTGGCGAAACTCATCGGGTACACTCCAAAGTACCCCGAGGGTGGATTGAGAACATGGTGCGTCGGCCTGGGGCCCTAACCCTACCAAACGGCCCCACGTACATCTGTGCGACCAGGTATTCACCTGCATTGCTCTGCGGCCTGATGATGAAGATATTGGCAAGATGCAGGTAAGAAAAGGTTGGTCCCCTCTTCGGCCTCCTCACCCTTTTCGGCGTTGCGACACCCTTGACGGCAGACACCGGCTTCGGGCATGGGATGGCAGCCGACGTGGATGCCCCGTCCGCAGTTCGGGAGACCCCTACGTCCCCACCTCCAGACGATGAGGCAGACTCCTCGTCGTCACCGTCCTCATCGTCCTGCTCCCAAGATTTGAACGAGCTCAGGTTTTCAAGCTCTTGACAGAACTCTTCGACCACTTCATAGTCAAGGGACTTGGCGGAAGGCTCATTGTCGTAGGGGTAGTACTCTTCGTTCAAGTCCTTCATCTTAAACAATATTTCGAACCTAAGGAAACCAACTTCGAGATCTAAAGGTGTTCAAACGCCTAACACTAGATCAATGGCCTAGGGAGCAAAATAGGCAAAGTACAGAAGAATTTTGATGAAACTAACCTTGAAGCCTTGAAGGACATGAAGAACGCTTGCTTTGAGTTTATCTCTCTAGAAATTTGGCCAGCACTTCGGTAGCTCAGATTGTAAATGAGAGCTTTCGTCGGAAAGGGAGGGGTATTTATAGATCCCCCCCCAACGGTCACTACATGTGGCACCCTCGTAGTGGCCACGCCAACGACCACCAATGGGATGCCACCACGTCGTTAATGGGCCAGACCCAATCCACAGATCAATAACCCACCAGCAAAGCAGGCTATACGGAACGAGGAAGGGGAAAATAACACCCACAACGGCCAGGGCATTCAACGGCCAATACAGGCTACGGCTACCCAACTAGCACCCGTATCGGCCATCTAGGCAGCCACGCATATTACGCAAAGGAAGGCTTTACAACGGCCACAATACCCCAAGGGAAAGGAACCCAACGGCCATGAGGCCCTCGCACTAAACCCTTGATGATAACCCTTTGAAAGCGACCTGCGTCCAAGGGTTCTCCCACAGGGTTACCTTGGTCACGAAATCGCCAAAGGGTTGGATCCAAGGGCAGTATGAGGATCCCGCTTCGGCCTAGGTTTCAAGCTACTCCTTCACCCCTCACTCACTCTTCGGCCTGAAGCAGTGGGGGACTGGGGGACTACACCGGCCTTTGCAAATCAGGACAAAATCAAAGAAATCCAAAAATATACTAAGTCCACAACTACAACATCAGACATGCACCACAAAGTCCATAACATCGTGGTGCACCTTCGGCCGCAGCAAAGCTTGAGATCACAGGACACTTATCGGCCTTGAGACCACACACCACTATCATCCAGGAATCAAAGAAAAAGAGGCCAACGTACCTGAATCACCATCGTCCATGTACCACAACAGCTTCAAGGTCCTCACAACTTCATCTCCGGCCAGACAATGTTATCGTCCCCAAAACCTTGGGCAATATGGCGCCTTGTCACCCAAAGGCACATGGTGTCATCAACAACGGCCAAAAAGAGTGCACATCACCCTCACCGGCCAAAAGGAGTGCACAACACCCTCACTGGCCACCCAAAACAATGGGCGCCCGACGTCCTCAAAACAAGACGCAACCCCAACGGCCTCATCAGCCCAAAAGGAAGAGTTCAACCACCAACGTCCAAGGATAGACACTACCTTCATCGGCCACTCATGCCAGAACACTCATCATCCACAAACGAAGCGCACCAAAGGAACAATAGCCTTCCCCATCCGCATCAAGGGACAGGTAATGGCCAAACTCAGAACAGGGCCACCAAACGCCACGACAGAGAACAGCCAACGTGGTCTCGCATCAGCCAAGAGCATCAAGCACATGAATGTACTCTCCTTCACTTCGTCTACATCTCAGCTTAGAGAGTGGGGGACTCCTGATGGAGTATATGGGTCTAGGCCCCATGACCCACATACTCAGAAGAACAGAAAGTACAAGCCATCAAGTGATGCCCTCGTCGGCCAAAGGACCCCTCGTCGGCCGAAGAGGGACCGACTCGGAATATGATCCTGAAGCCAGGGAACTAGGGTGTCCCCGTCGGACATGCCCTCATCGGCCATGCCCTCGTCGGCCAGACCCTCGTCGGCCACGGAAGTCTCGCGGAACTAGATTTTACACTTATTCATTTATATATCCCATCATTTACTTTGTATTCGGCCCAATAGCGGTCCAGTTGTAAATGGGCCTCCCAAGCCCAAGGCTTGGGAGCCCAACCCATATTTTTCCTATAAATACTTCCTCTAGAGGTAGTTGTAGGGGTTACAAAATCATTCTATTGAAGCATTTACTTGCACTTCTCTCTCTAGCTCTCACTTCTCTCTAGATATATACTCTATCACTGTGACACCGTCCCTAAGCATGTTTACTTTTAGTAAATTATGTAGTAAACCTCGAAGGATGATTTATGAATTTACGTAATTGTTAAATTTTATTAATTCTTTTACGTGAATAGTAAATTGCATGTGGGGCCCACAGCGTGACAGGGACCGCCCGATAATTCCCGAATCACATATTTTATTCATCTTGGTCTAGATGACATCTACATGGAGGTGGATATTTTAATTGGGCAATGGGAAGGGCATGGAGTTGACCGGTGGGTCAAACGAGACCCAATTACCGTTATTGATAATTTAGCGGATAATAGCCCGAAATGAGTTTCAGAGACTCCTAAATTAATGTTGGGGAATGTACATCTATTCTAAAGGCCCATAATTATTAGGAAATCTAAAGGCCCATAGTATGGAAACGTAGTTGGGCCGAGCCCTTGCCATACAATTTAAATGTGTTAAATTGATTTGAAGGGTTGTATAGAAATGTAGTTAGGCCGAGCCCTTGCTATACAATCGGGACTCGAGGGGACCCTATGGGGTTGGTGTGACTAGTAGTCACGGGGAATTAAAATGGTGAATTCTAAATGAATATGTGCCCACGGGCCGATTACTTGACTTTATATAAAGTAAGTACATTTTGAAAAAAAGGGATAACCGAGGGTTATGGCCTATAATATAATATCACCCTAGATTGAGGGTCTTTGAAATTGAAACATTGATTATACTTAGTATAGTTGTCATTGTACTTGTCAAATGCTTCCAAGTACTGACCTCCCCTTCACGGGGGAGGCCACCTCACAGTTTCAGGTAGGAGCTGAGCTTGCTACCATTGTCTGTGGCTTCGGAAGATACTAAGAGAGGAGACGTGGTTCGTGCTTCCTCCGTTTTTGTTTCAAAACAATTATAACGATGCTCATGGATATTATTTTCTTGAATAATTATTTGGGGGCTTGTATGCCCATGTTTTGCCAAAGTGTGGCATAAACTCTTATGTTAAATGATTCCGCTGCTTTAAATAAATGTTTTACATTATGTTTGTTTATGGATGTACTACGTGTGAATGGTATTCAAGACGCCTTGTATAGTATGGATGAGTTGGACTGCGGTTGACTATTCGTACTGTACGACGGGTTATTGACGTGTCCAGCTAGGCCCGGGGCGTGACAATCACTGTCTTAGAGGTCGTTGACTCCTTTGTTTGACTCTAGTTGACTTTGCGTTGACGCCTGAGGTCAGAACTGGTGCCGAGCTTGGTAGAGCCAAGCTCGACGTGGAGGCATTGAGATAAACCCGGAGAAGATACAGGCCATCATCGACATGGAGCCCCCACACAACGTGAAGGAGGTCAACCGGTTGATAGGCCGCCTGGCAACCCTCAACCGCTTCCTATCCAAGTCGGCGGAGAAGTCCCTCCCCTTCTTCCAGATCATGAGGAAGACCGACGGCTTCCAATGGACCTCAGAATGCCAGGAGGCCTTCGACGAGCTGAAGCGGTATTTAACTTCACCCCCTGTGCTCTCAAAACCCAAGGTAGGGGAATCTCTATACCTCTACCTTGGCATCAGCCCGGTAGTCATAAGCTCAATACTCATACGGAAGGAAGATGGTATCCAACATGCCATCTTCTATGTAAGCAAGACCCTCAGGGAGGCCGAACTCGGGTACTCTCCTGTGGAAAAAACAGTGCTGGCCATAGTTTGGACCGTCAAGAAACTAGGCCACTACTTCCAAGCTCATCTTGTCCTGGTCCTCACGCACCAACCCCTCGGCGCTTTGATGAGGAGCCCCATAAGCTCCTCCCGAATGGTAAAGTGGGCTGTCTTCCTTAGCCAATATGTAAGGAATATTTGTAATTACATTTTGATGATGCTAGATTAATTAGGACTTTAGAGTACCCCTCTTTAGACTTAATGTATTAGAATTGTACTTTGTAAAATTTCTTAGTATAATCGACTACCAGAAGGCCTCCAGACCAGAAGACCTCCTCAAAGAAGATCCTTGGTTCTCTGCCTAGGAACAGAAGACCTCAGGGTCTCTGTTAGCCTTTACTCTGACAGAACCCCTCCAGGTTCTCTGTTAGATATATTCTCAACAGAAGTGCTCAAGACCTTCTCTGATCAACTCTCTGCCAAAGACACCAGAAGGCCTGACACTTGGAAGAATTCCACCAAGCCGGGAAACCAACTGAAAGATTCCTTCAACGGCTAGGAGTCTTGAACGGAAAAGCTATAGTGCGCGCATTAAATGCTCATTTAATGCTCCCCATACTCCGTAGAGTAATTGCAGATGATTGGCCGCAATGTCATGATTACTTTATCCCAAAATAGTAACCCGCCAACTTTACCGGGTCCTACTGGTCAAGTCAACTGCTCGCTCATTTAATGCAGTTGTCCTCCTTCTCCTCCAACAGGAAGACAACCTCAGTATAAAAGATACACTACGAAGAACAACCGGATAACTTTGCTAACCTTTGCTACAACTCTGCATATACAAGAAATTCAAACGCTACATAGCAAAAAGCCTCCTTGAGATTAAAACTTTATCATCTTCTACAAGAGAAGGCAGAAGTTGGAAAAATCCTTATTTCCAACTCAAGCAAAGTTCCAAGTGTTCTTCAACTCTTCAAGCTCATTACTTACAAATCCATTGTAACGAAGCAAGTTGGAGGAACCCCTATTCTAAATAGAACCTCTTCTTTCACAAGAAGGACGTCCAAGTACCTGGAGCTGTGATGTGGTGATACTTCTGGGAAAGCTCAGTGAAAGGACCAGTCTTAGGGAAGCCGGAAGTGCATCCAAGAAGACATCTACACTTGAAGAAGACATGGAGAGCTTCTTAAGTGATAGAGCTAAGGCATTGTAAACGGAAGTTTTTACGAGCTTAGTGGAACAGTGGACTAGAGGAACAAGTTGTTCCTTGAACCACTATAAAAAGCTCTGGTGTCATTTACTTACTGCTTTACATTCATAGTTTTCATTTGAACTGTCTAACTCCAAAGACTTGGTATCTGTGTTCAGCAGAAATGGTCTTGTGAGTTAACAGAAGGCCTACTGTCTTTACTTCTCTGAGACTATTAACAGAACTCCCTACCAGAACCCCATCCGCTGCCAGTCTGTTCTGCCAACAGAACAGGCTATTCTGTTAAATCTGGTACTTAGCTTGAAAAAGTTAAAAACCAATACAGTCTATTCACCCCCCCCTCTAGACTGTATCCAGTATAACCGGGACCAACAAGTGGTATCAGAGCCTCCTTGTTCTAATAATCTCTTAGGTTATTTGCTGAACAAAGATCCACTTGTTTTTCTGTTTTATCTCATTTTTATCTGATATAATGGATCACTCCTTGTCCAAGAATCTTATGTTTTCAGATCTTAAGTTTGATGAGTGGAGGATCCGGATGAAGGCACATCTTTGTGCTCTTCATTATGAGATGTGGAAAGTACTTGACATAGGACCCTTCACAAGCTTCCAGAAGGTCAACCCTGAACATGCTATTGACAACACTAGACCTCAGATGATCAATAAGGCCAAATCTGAGTGGACACCTGAAGAAAGAAGGAATTACAATCTGGACAACATTGCTAAGGACATTCTTTACAAGTCCATCGATGATAGGTACTTCAACAGAATAAAGAAGTGCAAAACAGCAAAGGAAATCTGGGATACTCTTGAGCTCATTGGAGCTGGTGATGAGCAAGAGAAGGACAACAAGCTAACAATAGCCAACAAGAAGTTTGATGACTTCAAACTTCTCCCTGGTGAAAGCATATCCAAGATATATGACAGGCTCCTCACTCTCACTGGAGAGATCTCTGAGCTTGGCAAGGAACTCACCATCAAGGAGATCAACTTGAAGGTGTTGAGGGGACTGCCCTCAGCATGGAAGATGAAGGTGGTTGTTGTCCAAGCCAGCAAGGATGTGAAGATTTATCCCACTGATAAGCTCATTTCAGATCTCAAAGCTCATGAGCTTGAAATGATTGAAGAAAAAGAAGATGTACCAGAAGAGAGGACCATTACTGCCCTCACTGCCAGCACATCAAAGGTAAATGATTTTGACCCTTCAGTACTTTTATCTGACGAATATATGGTTGCTTTTGCTAGGAGATTCAAGAAGTTCATGAAGAATCCCAAAGATGGAAGAAGTCCATCATTCAGCAGAAAGCCATTCCAGAAGGTCAAAACAACAGAAAGCAGTGGTGAGCTTCTCTGTTACAACTGCAGACAACCTGGACATTTCAAAGCAGAATGTCCACATCCAAGAGTGTCCAAGAAACTTGTGACAGAACAACTCGAGAAAGACCCTCTGTCAGAGACAGAATCCAGTTCTGACTCAGATTCTGATGAGGCCTTCTGTTGCCTTGATACTGAGACAGAAGACCTATGCCTCATGGCTCATTCTTATGATGAGGTAACCTCTACTTCTGCATCTAGTTTTTCTTCGGTAGGCTTAGCTTTTGATTCTGATTCAATGTCAGAATTTTGGGAAGAGTTTAAGGCCATCCAAGCCACTTATTCATCTGTAACAGAAGAAAACAGTAAGTTGAAAGCTGAAATTCTTGACTTGAAAAAGGAGGTTGAGATCAAAATCAACCTTCTAATTAAGGAAAGGGATCAACTATAGACTGAAAATGTTTCTCTTCTCAAGAGAATAAGAGAAATAGAGCCTCTCGAGATTAAGTACAAAGCTTACCAGAAGGCCCAGTCTTCCATGGAAAAGATTGTACTTGATCAACAGATCGGCACTGGCTTTGGTCTTGGTTATGGCTCAACAGAATCAGGTGAGCCTTCTGTAATGCCTAGCACCAGTGTTGCTAAGGCAAATAAGGTCATAGTATCTGGCACCAAGATTGTTCATGAGGAAGTTAGACCAGAAAAGGGAAAGATAAAGGTTCAACAGAAACCCTTTTTGAAAAATAATGAACCTGGCAGAAAACCTAACAACAGAAAAGGTTTTCAAGATAACAAAAATAAGAGATCATTCATTGACAGACAACCTCATGACAATCGTGCCAGAAATAATCACCAAAAGGGCAAATATCAAGAGAGAGTTAACTTTAGGCAGAAGAGGTTGGCTGGTCAACTTCAGAAGCCCAAAGCTAACCGTCCCTCTGCTCTTGATAGTATATGGGACTTCTTTCCAACAAAGAAAGCTATGCAAAAGTATGTAAACAGGAAGCATGACCCTGACAAGCATCTGCCCAAAGTGAATCACACTCCAGTTTACTATAACTACCAGGTGGACAATGGGTACCATCCACCAAGGTTTCACCTGATGAGACCAAAATGGTACCAACTACCCAGACTCCATGACCCCCCAGGACCCAGCATTGCTTGGGTACCTAAATCTTTCTTTTGATCTTGCAGGAACTGTGTGCTGGAGCTATCTTAGAGCAAGAATGGTTTATTGATAGTGGATGCTCCAGGCACATGACAGGTGACAGAAGTTGCCTAACTGAGTTCCAGAAATGCAAAGGACCTAGAGTTACCTTTGGAGGTAATGACAAGGAAGGTCAAACAAAAGGAAGAGGAAAGCTGATCAAGAACCAGATAGTCATTGATGATGTCTCATATGTCAAAGGACTGAAGTTCAACTTGCTGAGTGCATGCCAGAAGGGAAAGCAACAGAAGAACTCCTTCAAACCCATTGCTGGAGATCTTTCTACAAGTCCTTTAAATCTGATCCACATGGATTTATTTGGACCTGTTGAAACTCCAAGCGTTGGTGGCAAGAAATATACCCTAGTCATGGTTGATGACTATTCCATATATACATGGACTATCTTTCTATCAAAGAAAAATGAAACTCTTCAGAAGTTGCCATCTCTGTTAAAGCAACTTCAGACTGAGAAGAACTTGAAGGTTAAGACAATCAGGTCTGACAGAGGAACTGAATTTGTCAACCAAGTCATAAAGGACTTCTGTGATCAAAATGGAACCTTTCATCAACTCTCTGTCGCCAGAACCCCTCAACAGAATGGCGTAGCAGAAAGGAGGAACAGAACTTTAAAAGAAGCTGCAAGAACAATGATTGCAGAATCTGGTCTACCTATGAGATATTGGGCTGAAGCAATCAACACTGCATGCTATACTCAGAACAGAAGCATGATCAACAAGAATCACCAGAAGACCCCTTATGAACTCTGGAAAGGAAGGAAACCCAACATCAGCTACTTTCATGTGTTTGGATGCAAGTGCTACATTCTTAACAATGGAAAGGAGCATCTGAAAGTCTTTCAAGAGAAGGCTGATGAAGGTATCTTTATAGGCTATTCAAACACCAGTAAAGCCTATAGAGTACTCAACAGAAGGACCCTACATGTTGAAGAATCTATACATGTGAAGTATGATGAAAGCACCTCTGTTAAAGAAGTAACAGAGATCCTCAAGGAAGTCAGCATAGAAGACAAAGCACCAGAACCAACAGAAGAGGTAGCAGACAATCCTGCATTTCCAACACCTGCACCAAAACCCCTTCTGTTGAATGAAGATGAAGACTCAAAAGATGAAGAACAAGAAAGACTCAGACAGCAACTGACAGAACCTGAGCTGACATGGTTAAGAGACCATCCTCCTAATCAAGTAATTGGGCATATCAGAAGTGGTGTGCAGACCAGATCAGCTTCAACAAGGAGAGAAGCAACGCTTGCCTGCTATATATCTCAGATGGAACCCATGACTGTGGAAGAAGCTCTTGCAGATTCAGATTGGATCAATGCAATGCAAGAAGAGCTTACTCAATTTGAAAGGAACAAATTATGGGAACTTGTTCCTAGGCCAAAGCACCAGAATGTCATTGGAACCAAATGGGTGTTCAAGAATAAAGCAGATGAAGATGGCAACATTGTAAGGAACAAAGCAAGGCTGGTAGCTAAAGGTTA
The DNA here is from genome assembly GCA_945859875.1 of Cuscuta europaea. Taxonomy (NCBI): domain Eukaryota; kingdom Viridiplantae; phylum Streptophyta; class Magnoliopsida; order Solanales; family Convolvulaceae; genus Cuscuta; species Cuscuta europaea. Next base: position 15,089,868 of record CAMAPE010000004.1, read on the forward strand.
TTGCCAAGAAGAAGGAATAGATTTTGATGAGACATTTGCACCAGTTGCCAGACTAGAAGCCATCAGAATATTTCTAGCCTATGCTGCCTACAATAACATCAAGGTCTACCAGATGGATGTTAAAAGTGCATTTCTGAATGGAGATCTTGAAGAAGAAGTTTATATGGAACAACCACCAGGTTTTGTCATTCCTACTCACCCCTCCTGTGTCTACAAGCTTAAAAAGGCCCTTTATGGTCTTAAGCAAGCTCCCAGAGCATGGTATGACACATTGTCCCTTTTCCTAGTGAACCATGGGTTTACTAAAGGAAAGGTTGACAAAACTCTATTTCAAATCTCTGTTGCTAATCATATTCTGTTAGTACAAATATATGTTGATGATATTATATTTGGTAGTACTAATCCAGAACTGTGCAAGAAATTCTCTCAAGTAATGCAGAGTCAATTTGAAATGAGTATGATGGGAGAACTCAGCTACTTCCTAGGACTTCAAGTCAAATAAGTTCCAGAAGGAATCTTTATCAATCAAGGGAAGTATACCAGAGACCTGATCAAGAAGTTTGGAGTGGAAGGCAAATCCTCAGTGAAGATTCCCATGAACACCTCACAAGGAAATGGTCCAGATGATGAAGGAAAGGATGTCGATGCAACAACATACAGAGGAATCATAGGATCTCTGCTGTATCTGACTGCAAGCAGACCAGACATCTCATTCTCTGTTGGAATCTATGCCAGATACCAATCAAAGCCCAAGGACAGCCATCTTAGTGCTGCAAAGAGAATCATCAGATATATCAAAGGAAATCCAAATGCAGGCCTATGGTATCCAAAGGGGGGTAACTTTGAACTAATTGGTTACTCTGACTCAGATTTTGCAGGTTGCAGGTTAGACAGGAAGAGCACCTCTGGTCATTGCCAAATGCTAGGAGGAAGGCTTGTTTCCTGGTTTAGCAAGAAGCAGAATTCAATCTCAACAAGTACAGCAGAAGCTGAGTACATTGCAGCTGGGAGTTGCTGTGCTCAGTTACTCTGGATGAAGCAACAGTTGAAGGATTATGGCATTCAAGCAAAGGAGATCAAATTGCTGTGTGACAACACCAGTGCCATTGCCATCACTCAGAATCCAGTTCTTCACTCCAGGACAAAGCACATTGAGATCAGACATCACTTCATCAGAGATCATGTTGAAAAGAAGCACATATGCATGGAGCATGTGTCAACAGAAGACCAGCTTGCAGACATTCTGACAAAGCCTCTTCCTGAGGCTAGATTCAACAAACTGAGAGAGGAATTGGGGATGATGGATAAAATCCCAAGGGAAAGTTGAAAAGGAAGGCCCTCTGTTGAAAAATCATTGCTACCAGAATACCTGTTGCAGAACCCCTTCTGTCAACCCCCCTTCTGTTCTTTATCCCGACAGAATACCTCAACAACAGAAACCCTCTCTTCCTTCCTACGGAAAACCCCTTCTTATATCTAACAGAAGGTTGTGGACTTAGAAAATTCTGAAAACCGGGTGATCTAGTAACTTATTAAAGGTCTTTTACCCTTTTACCCTTAAAACGGTATCCAGCCGCATAATATTTACTGCGCCCCTTTTTACATTTATTGGTACCTTGGAACCGTAAATAATCTCAAACGTCCACTAACCCGAACCCATATATTCCCCTTTCGCAAACCTAAACCGTTACTGCTTTCATTACTCTCAAATTCTCAAACCTCCATAGCTCTCAAGCCCTCTGCAACTTTTCTCTGCTCTAATGGCTTTCATCAACATCAACGACCTCACCAAGGAAGAAATTAACACCCTGGTCACGAACATCTATACCGGGATGAACCGCGACCTCTCCGCACTCCCTGAACTCGCAGCTAATCATGAAACGATGATGAAAATCATCAAGGGAATGGAGGACTCGCAACTGAATAAGGTTGTAGGATATCACTTTGATTCCTACAGCACGAGGGGTGTGGCAGAGTTTTATCTCAACGCTACGTACGAAGGGGAGACCATCAGGTCAACTGTCAATGGTGAGAACATAACCCTCACTCCTGAAGTTCTCAACGCCCTCTTTGGCATAGTGGAGGACCCTCAAGAAGAAGAGACTGAAGGCTTCTTGTCTCTGGACAGTGTCAAAGTCACTGTGGACAACTTTGTCCAACTCTACTGCCGACCTGAAGTGGGTAGAGTTCCCAAATTGTACATGAAGAAGAACCTCCTTCAAAGTGACTATGAAAAGCTGGTGAACATCCTCCATAGGTGTGTCTGGAGCAAGAGCACCTCCACTGATGACATGAATGTGCTCAATGCAAAAGCTGTCTTTGCAGTTCATCATGGGATGAACATCAACTGGGGACAGGTAATCGTCAAATCTCTAGTTGAATTCATCAAAAAGAAGGACAAGGAAACTGGACTGTTCAAAACCCCCATGGGTTATGGCCTCTTAATCTCTGAAACCCTGCTCAAGGCAAGGATAGGGCTGAGGAACCCTATTGAGGCAGATTACACCAAACTGCTCTTCCTCAATACCTCTGGTGACCGAAAGGTTGCACTCAAGGCTGAACAGAAGAGGCTGAGGACTCTGGAGTTTAAGCGGGAGAAGCTCCAAAAGAAGGCCATCAAACCCAAGAAGGCTGTGAAGAAATAGCAGAAACCCTCTACACCTTCAGAATCTGAAGAAGAAGAAGTTCTGATCAGAAAACCTGTGAAGAAGGTTGTTCTGCAGAAGACTGCCCCAGCAAAGGTTCAGAAGCTGGTGGCTAAGAAATCTGTCTTAAAGAGAAAGGCACCTTCCCCTATCTCTACAGAAAGCACCCCCTCTGGCTCCCCCATTGCAAAGAAGGCAAGGGTTGTGACACCTGCAGCACAGGAGAAGCTGGAGGATTCTGTCACCTCTGCCCCAGCCAACAGAAATGCTTGGCAAGGCAAGAGGATTGTTTTTGAGTTGAGTGACTCTGAAGAAGATGTAGTAGTACTGGATGCTACTGTTCAGGGTAATCTCACAGATCACCCTCTGCAACCTTGCCTGATCAACCCATAATACTTACATCATCAGAACATCATCAAGAAGACAGAACCCCTGAGCCCTGACGTGCACTCGTCATTAGGTGCACTCAAAATAATTAATCAATACGACACTAATACGTAGTATAGTGTAGTAAGGTTCGTATCCACAGGGAAAGGAATACTTTTCTTTTATATAAATAGTAACAAGGGGGGTTTAGATTTGTTTGGTTTAATAACACTAAGATAAACAACCTATATGAGTTTAATTCAATGAGATGAAGACTTGGTTTTGCTTTTATCCACTTAATGAAATGTTCGTCGATCCCGGTTATATCTTTAACTATCTTCCTCTCGAATACTCAATCGAGGAGTATATCCAGTTCATCGAGGGTAGTTATTAATAACGAGATGCGTTCATTAATAAAACTTACTATCGAGTCAATATAGAACAAGCGCCGTATATTAACTTGATAGTAGCAATAAACTTGAGATGAAAACGATTGAGATTGATAACCTCAACACAAGCGGTTTATTGGTTTAATCAATATAATTAATTCCCCTTGACATATGAACCATGAGATGCATGCATTAATATTCCAAGTGTACTACCGTTGAAAGAACCGGATTAATAACAAGCGTATTAACCGATTGATTCTAGTAATAATTAATATGAGAAACAATACTAGTTGATACTTTAAGTAATGTTTAAGATATTAATATGAAATATGAATAGGAATTAATTAATACTCAAGGAAGAATATTAAAATATATGAATCCTACTATGATTAATATCAAGATGTTAACTAATTGTCATCTTAGTAACACTCCCCAATATTATCATAGAGGAAGAAATAGCTATTACTATAACCAATGTCAAGATGTTAACTAATTGTCATCTTAGTAACACTCCCCAACTTTGATATAGAGATAGTATTTTGAAAGAAAGAATTAATATTCAAGGAAGAAGATTAAAGAAAATAACTCACAACTTACAAATTCATTAAGCTTCAAAGTAGCAAAACCAAGATGGAAGAGTTTAGCTCCTCATTTGGAGACTAAACATGATGAAAAATATAAAGAAAGAGCTATTCTATACTGAGCTTAGATGTACAAGGGATTGGATATCTTTTTGTGAAGGAAAGGAGGTGTATTTATAGGTTTTTGGGATGGGATTCGGGTACTCGATCGGGTATATACATGGTACCCGATCGAGTATGTGTGTAACACCCGATCCGAGGTATACTCGACCGGTTTCAGGGTATTTTCTAAGAGTATACCCGATCGAGTATATATGCATACCCGGTCGAGTATGCTTAGAAAATGGTATTTGAGCCATACTCGACCGAAATTCTTTTGAAATTCAAAGGCATACCCGATCGGGTATGTCGGTCTACCCGATCGGGTATAGACACAAAATCGTGGTTGAAATCTTCCCTGCATGTTCCCTTGTCTTCGGATCTGATCCGATTTGAAGTTCCAACCTAATACCCGATCGAGTATAGCTAATACTCGACCGAGTATAGACCAAAATTCAGGATCTTCTTTTGTCTCTGAACTTTTGCACCTTCTCTTCACTTTTTGGGTTCACCAACTGTACTTTGAGTGACCAAAACCTGCTTAAGCTCAGAATATATCTAATCTAACCTATTTACAAGAATTTAACAATCTAATCTATTACACCAAAAGTGTGTAATTTCCAAAGTAAAAGTCAAGCAAAACTAATTAAAAACATAAACATAGATATGGAAATTACGAACGTATCAAGCCCACAGAACCCCAGGAGCATACCCCCTCTTATCTAGACAAAGTATTTATCAGGGTTCTGGCTTGGAGGAAGTGGAGAGTGGGACCTCTCCCAGAACTACTCAGATTGCTCCCCAACTTTATCACAGAGGAAGCTGAAGCTCTGAAGTGGGCTGGCACAGAAGATGTTGAGCTATGCCTCAACAAGGACTTTCTTTTATCTGTTCTTGCTGAGAAGAAAAAGGGGAATGCAAAGGCAAGAGCAAACTCACTCATGTCATAGAAGTTGTTGAAAGAAGTCGGGTGGTGGAGGGTTTTGGCTTTGTTCTGGGAAGTCCTGGCTCATGGTTGGATGGTTATGGAGTTGCTCATAAGGCTCGTAATCGGGTTGGTTTTGGGGAGGTTCCTGTTCGGGTTCCTGGAGATGTGGTGGGAGTGCGTTTGGGAAGAGGTAATGTTGGTCCGCTCTTCCTGTTTTGAAGTGGAGTTGGGGGAGTTCTGGGTTGGGCAAGAGGAAGTATTTGAGGGGTTTGGGGTGGATGTGCCAATTGTACATATTTCTGGGCCTTTCTTCACCATAGACGGTGTGTGAAAAAGATGTACAGCCCGAGTGGCCCAGCCAAGATATGTTCATCAAACAGTAGTCGGGTATAGGAGAGTCATCCGTATACCCGAACTTTGTGGCCAAGTGCATAATCACCCCGCCCACTACAATAGCACCCTTTTCCACACTTTCCTTTTTTAGATGTGCCCACATGAGATTACATAGGTTGAAATCCACGTGGGTACGGAATAGGGCTACCGAGATGAGGCACACATCCCCCATCCTAGTGTGATGGTTGTTGGGACGTCCAAGTAAGGAGTTCGCAAGGAATTTCAAAAAGAGGCGTAGGACTGGATGTTGGACATGACTAATGTAGAGTTGGGAGGAGCTAAATTTGGTCTCCCCGGTCATCTTGGTCCATAGGGTGTGGCCGAAGGCGGTATTGTCGGATATAGATTTTTGGTACGGGACCGGAATACCAAAGTGTTCGGCGAACTCAAGTTTTGGGATGGTGTGATTGTGATTAAACAATCGAAACCTGAGTTTATCATCCCTAAAGTCCTCTTCATTGTTCTCAAAGTGCACAGAGCTTAGGAATTCATAGATAATTTTTTCATTTGAGTTGTATTGCATTTTGAAAATTTTATCCATGCTCAACTCATGAAAAAATTTCTTCATCATTTGTATACTCCTAATTCCTTCAGGGCATCAAGGCATAAAAAGCGGGAAGGTTTAACTTGCCTTTCAATTGTGGACATGAAGCGTGTGCGTTGTTCGTTGTCCACGAAGAGGATGTCCTCGTAGCCCGGGATGGATGCCCTAGTGCTTGAGCTTTGCCCTTTCTCTTTCCTTGGAGCCATTTGGAGTGAATTTGGCCTTTGAAAACCGAAATTGGAAGGTGGGGTAGGGTTTTTCGGACCTCTGAAAGTTGGGGGAGAATGGGATTGGTGGGTATGAATGTGTAGAGGAGGATGAGGGGAGTGTTTTGGCATTGAAATGGGCGGATTTGGTGAAGATTTGGAAGAGATATGGTAGAGAGAAGGTGTAAAAATGGGGGTTTGGGCGTTTTTGTTCGAGATAGGGTTGGAAATTTGGAGAAGATGAAGTGTTTTGGGGCTGATTTGGGGTTATAATACCCGTATACCCGATCGAGTATGTGCTGGTACTCGGTCGGGTATGTCTGGAAAATGGCTTTTTCGAGCAGTCTTGTAACACCCCCAAATTTCCCACCCAAAACGTTGATATAATTGAAATAAAACTTTTATTTATTGATAATGAAAATTTAAAGAAAGTACAGCGGAAGTCTTAATAATGGAAATGGGTGTTACCGCCACATCCGGTCATCTCTCAACCGGATGCACAGGCAACTAAAATATAACAACTAATTTAATAAAAATAAAGTGTTTGTAAAGTAAATGTTTATTTCATGACTAGTATAACTAAGGCGACTTCTAGTTCGTTCTCGAGCCATGCAAGCAGTCATCAATCGACAAAATCAATCCTCACCTGCACAAATAAAGTGCAGAAACAAAACAAGGAAAAGAAAACAAAAATTAGCTTTAGAGCTAAGTAAGTACTACCCAAACCCGTAAAATAATCATGTTTGACTAAAATAGATCTTTATATAATAATATACAAAAATACTCACACCATCGAAATTCTTTTCACTTTGATTTTTCTCAAAACTACTTCTTTACAAAAATCCTCAACTTCTCTTTAAAACTTCATAATAACTCTTCTCTTTGATTTCCTCAAAAATCACTTCTTCTCTAACTTCCTAGTAATTTAGAAGGGCGGTGCTCAACCTTTCGGTAGAGCCCGGTGGACCGTGGTTACGGACGGCCACCCCGAACAAGTGCCGGTACCACAACTGCTCTGTTGGAAACGAAACGGCTACCTTAAGTGTGCACACCCCCTAAAAGGGATTCCAAGCCCTCCGAGTAGTAAGTCGTAACGAGTAGTCGGGACTCAGTCTACCAACTACCCCTGAAAAAGATATCTTGACTGATTAGGGATTACTACTACCATAACTTCTTCTTAAAAGGGATCATCGATCCAAATATCACTTTAAACTCAAACTGTACTTCTTAGTAGTAGCAAACCTAATCACCCTCCACATTTATCCGGACGTGGAAAACCGACACCACGGATTTCTCCCGTGATGCTCACCTCTTATAAAAATGTAAATTTTATCTTCAATAAATAATACTTCAAAAATACTTCTCAATTTCTCTAAAAAGTCTTGAAGGTATTTCAAAATATTTAATACCCCAAAAGTACTTAATTTATATTTCTCAACTACCATATATATAATATCTCTTCAAAAATCACATACACAAAATTCAACAATTCACACTTATTCACATAATGCATAATAAGCATATAATACGAGGAAACAATTTTAGATTGACAGAGAAACTTACCTCTAGTCCGGGTGCTCCTAATTCTCTTCGTCTACTCCGGTCTCTAAATAAGAACCTTTTTAATTAAGATGATATAATTAGTCACTTACTCTTTAATAATTATTTTACTCGATTTTCACCTTTTATTAAAATTCAACAAACAATATCTTCCAATTCATACTAGTTAATTTTATCTACCCTTTATTTATAAATTCCTCTTTTTATAATTCTATTGTTTCAATAATAATTAATCATTATAAGTCCATTGTTTAATTGTTAATTTTTTAATACCTCTCGGTCCAACCAAAACAGTCCAATAGGTAAAGCTTATACGGTCCAGTTATAGTAGTTGGTTATTTTTATTATTAGTTCAGTCCAAATAATAAACGTCATACGGAGTATAATGCTACGTACACTGGGAGAGTCGGTCGTCTTCTTCCTCAGCAGGTTGCCGTCGACGGAGGATATCCAGCAGCGGCGTTTGTGGTTTGGCGGCAGTAACTTCGGCTTCTCCCCTTCCTCCGGCAAACTTCCTTTTCCTCCGGTTCGTGAGCAGCACTGTGGTCCGGCGGCAACGACTTGGGTTGTCCTCCGGCGAAGTCATGAAGGCATTCCGACGTCTATCCCACGCTGCAGACGACACAAAGACCTGGAGACAAGGCTCGGCCAACACATTTTCCGTTTCAGCAGTCCGACGGTCCGGTGTAGCAGCTGGGTTACTTCTCCGGCAAGCTCCGTTTCAGCTCCTTCGGTGGCGGCGACGTTCTATCCTCCGGCTTAGGTCAGCCTGGTACTCCTACTGCCCTCTCTGACTACGTACGCTCTCTTTTTCTTTCTTTCTTCCCTCATTTCTTTTCTCTCTTTGCAACGCATGCCTTGGCTCGTATTGGTGCAGTGAAGGTCGTCGATCGAAGGGTATAAATAACCTAGGAGGATGGTTTTAGTTCGACGCTCATATGGCAAGAATCTTTGGCCATTATTGCCAATAAACCAATTCCTTCTAACGTATGCGTTACGCAGCCATGGGTATTATATATACGTCGTACGTTATATAGCCATGCGTATGATGTGCATATATGCATGCGCCGATGTATATGCATGTATTATGTATGTTGTACTTTATATTATGTATGTATATAAGTAATTACGTATATCATATATAAAGTACGTAAGGTAGCTATGCACTAATTATCTTTATTATTTACTTTATGAAGTTTTATTTGTTTTATTTATTTTATCAGATAATTTATATCTGGTTTATTTTTATCAGCTATTTTATATTTCTTTTATTTTATTTTATTTTAACTTTATGTTTCCATTTTAAAATTTTAGGGTGTCACATTCTACCCCCCTTAAAAATATGCTTCGTCCCCGAAGCACTTAACTTACTCAAGATGCGTCATCCATCGAACAATACAGTATGGCCTAGCTTGAGTCCTCGTTTGATTTCTTCTTTAGCGCCTTTCCTGCTTTCTCAAGTGTTTAGGTAATAGTACACAACTATATCAATTCGTAGATCCGTCAATGGCCACTTTATAGCGTAGAAGATTTTGTTGAAGGTGTGAATTCATTCCTCGAGGACGAGAGGATCTTCTTGGCCTGCATGAATCGTGGAATTACGCTTCGCTACGATCGAGTTTCGCTACATCAGCGCATTGTAGAGACGATGTTGATGTTGATTTTGAAGTAACACATTCCCGATAGTCTCGATGAGTTGAGTAAATTTCGCGTTCATCGATGCGGCATACTTATTCTTGATGTTGTCACTAATGAGCGTCACTATCTACTTGAAAAGGATAACGTGTAAAACACGTATAAGGGATCCATCCAGTAGTATTCACAATTTTACTACCCTAACCAATAACTCACTACTCAAATAATCTCAAATGTTCTTCTATAAGTCCAAAATACTCCTTAAATAAGTCACTTAGGATATATCCAAAACCAAAAGAATATCTCAAACAATTCAAAAGAACCATATACTCAACAAAAACAAAACAAAAAATCCAAATCTCACAACCTCACCGTGGCCTAAAATTTTATTTTAGTCCTAGAATCTTTTAATCATTTTTCAAATATTTTAGAAAAAAAACATATTGAAAACTCCCTTGAAAACTGAAAAAAAATGTTTTGAAACCCTCTTTAGAAAACCTTAAAAAACAAAAAAAATAAAAATAAATTGTTTAGAAAACTTTTTATATACTTTTGGCTCTAGTTACTGCCATACCGGTTGCTAAGGGTACCATCTTAACAACCAGAGACTTTGCAACTCGAGTCTCAAAAAAAAGGCTCTGATACCAATTTGTTGGTATCACTTAAGGAAATTTAAGACCTTAAGAAAACTTTTGAAAAGATATTAAGAAAACCTTTTGGGAAAAAAAATATGCTTTGAAAACTCCCCCACAAAAACCTTTGCCTCTGATACCAATTTGTAACACCCCCAAATTTCCCACCCAAAACGTTGATATAATTGAAATAAAACTTTTATTTATTGATAATGAAAATTTAAAGAAAGTACAGCGGAAGTCTTAATAAGGGAAATGGGTGTTACCGCCACATCCGGTCATCTCTCAACCGGATGCCACGTAGGCCCCGAGGTAGTTACTTCGGGCCTCTAGTACTGTCCTCACAAACCGCCACTAGCTTTTTCCGCGCACTTTGTCCTTACTCATGCGCGCCCTGAGAAACTTCCCAGGGGGTCACCCATCCCAAGACTACTCCCATGCAAGCACGCTTAACTTTGAAGTTCTTGGCTAATGAGCTTCCTTAAAAGGAGATGCACCTTATTGGTATGAGTAGTACTATTAATCCGTTTAAATTAAATCTCAAGTGTTACAATCACCCCCACTTAGGAACGTAACGTCCTCGTTGCGTCCATTAACCAATCTCAATCATATCCCAGAATCTTTCCCCCTGCTAAGTGCCCGCCCGATATTCAAGGGATCAGCACACTGTCGCAGGGTTGCTCTGATACCATTTGTAACACCTCGGCCACGTAGGCCCCGAGGTAGTTACTTCTGACCTCTAGTACTGTCCTCACAAACCGCCACTAGCCTTTTCCGCGCACTTTGTCCTCACTCATGCGCGCCCTGAGAAACTTCCCAGGGGGTCACCCATCCCAAGACTACTCCCATGCAAGCACGCTTAACTTTGAAGTTCTTGGCTAATGAGCTTCCTTAAAAGGAGATGCACCTTATTGGTATGAGTAGTACTATTAATCCGTTTAAATTAAATCTCAAGTGTTACAAGTCTGCCTCCTGTACTCGATCGGGTAGGGTGTTGTTACCCGGTCGAGTATTGCTGGAAAGTTAAGTTTTTGAGCGGCCTGCCTCCTGTACTCGATCGGGTAGGTTGTTGTTACCCGGTCGAGTATGTCTGGAAAGTGAACTTTGTGAGCAGCCTGTCTCCTGTACCCGGTCGAGTACTCCTCCATACTCGATCAAGTATGTGTTTTTTTCTATTTTTGAAGCAGGTACTCGGTCGAGTGTGGGAGTCAGTCTCCTTCAATTTTAGCATTTCTATACATACCCGACCGGGTGTATAGTGATACTCGATCGGGTATTCCTTGTTTTTCAATTTTTGAGTGCTTCCTCGATCGAGTAATGCCCGGGCCCTTTTCTTTTTGGTCATACCCGACCGAGTATAAGGTGATACTCGATCGGGTATGTCCCCAGATGCTCCAAAACCTGCATTTTTTTTTCTTTTCTTCCAAAAACCCGTGATTAGTGCCCTCCCTCACTGATCTCTCAAAAAATTAAACAAAAAAATGAATTCTAAAACTCTTGAATTAAAAAAAATAAAATAAACTTGGGTTGCCTCCCAAGAAGCGCCTTAGTTAACGTCGTGGCACGACGTTATTCTTTTTTTTTTAAGTGGGATCGTGAACATCCCTTGATTCATTTTTTGTGGCCTTATTTAGCCATTTTTCAAATTTATTCTTCGGCCTTTTCCAGTAAGGCCGGGGTTTCTTTCTCATCAACACCTCAATTGCAGGTGGATTAAGTTTGCATCTCAATGACTTTGTTCCAACCACCGATGACTCCCTATGCTCAATTTTCTTTTCTTCTTGAAAGATTTTATCAAATTTCTTCAAAAAAATTGGTTCTTGTGGTTCAACAACACTTAAAGAGCAAAGAGATTGATCTTCAATTTGTTTTTTCGTAGAGTCAAATATATTGAACTCTACTTTTTGGTCATTGAACTCTAAAGTTAATGAACCACTAGACACGTCGATTTTAGTTTTTGCGGTCTTCAAGAAGGGTCTACCCAAAAGGATGGGTGTTGTTTGGTCATCATTTCCCATTTCGAGGACATAGAAGTCGACAGGGAAGACCATATTTTCCACTTCTACTAGCACATCTTCTATCATACCTTTCGGGTAAGTGCTAGAATGATCCGCTAGTTGAATTACTACACCGGTTTGATGTAGTGGACCAAGTTGTAGGGATTTATAAATGGAATGAGGAATGACATTTATTGATGCCCCTAAATCCAACAAGGCCCTAGGAAATGTGGTGCCCCCTATCGTGCAAGGAATAGTGAACATGCCTGGGTCGCTACATTTTTCGGGGAGTTTATTTTGGAAAATAGCTGAGACATGTTCACTAACCATAACCTCTTGTTTCTTTTTCCTTTTTGTTTTGCATAATTCTTTTAAAAATTTAGCAAAACGAGGAACACTTTTCTTTGAGTTAAGGAGCGGAATGTTTACCTCACACTTGGCGAAAGTCTCATAGATGTCAGAATCTTTCCCCGGTTTCTTTGTCTCTCTCAGTGCCTCAGGGAACGGGGCTACTGGTTCATATGATGACGGTGGGGGGAGCTTGGCTGTTGTGACCCCCTCCTCAGGTTGAATTTCTTCTTCAGGGTCCTCCTCTTGATCTACCTCCTTCCATGTTGCCTCACTACTCAACATGATGGTATTCACATGTTGTCTCGGGTTTTGCTCCGTTTGGGATGGGAGTTTACTCGAGTCCTTTGTTTCAAGTCGGTTCACGGCATTTGCAATTTGACCAACTTGAGTTTCCAAATTGTTAATGTTTGACTTTGTCTCATGTTGAAATTGTACCATGGTTTGTTGAAATTGTCCCATGTTTTGTTGCATGGTAACCATGCTTGAGGTCAAAGTCCGGATCATGTCATCAGTTGACATACCAGATTGAGAAGATGAGTTGGATTGTTGAGGGTTTCCATACCTCAAGTTAGGATGATCCCGCAATCCAGGGTTGTAAGAATTTGAGAATGGATCATACCTCTTCTGTTGATGGCCTTGGAAACCCAAGGCGTTGACTTGTTCTTCTTGGAGGGATGGGCACGAATCAGTGGGGTGCCCGGTTGCTGTGCAAATGCCACAAGCTTTGACCTCCTGAGTGTTTGGTTTCAGAAGAAGTTCTTTGACAAGAGAAGTCAAACTGGCAACTTGGCCTTCCAACGAGGTGTTGGATTCTGCTGCGGCAACCCTTCGAGTTGAGGATCGCCCACTGTAATGTCTGGAGTTCTCGGCCAACTCCGAGATGAGATTCCTTGCTTGAGAAGGGGTTTTGTTAACAATTCCCCCTCCACATGCCGCATTCACCATGCGCCTATCTTGATCCGCAAGACCATCATAAAAATAGAGGATGAGGTCTTGCTCGGTGTACCCATGATATGGGCAACTAGCACACAACTTTTTGAAGCGCTCCCAATATTCATACAATGTTTCATCTTCTTTTTGCTCAATGTTGCTTATTTGTTTTTTTAAAGAAGATGAGATTGAGGCGGGATAGTACCTATCCAAGAAGCATTTTTTCATTGCTGCCCATGTGTCTATACTTCCCGAAGGAAGATAGAATAGCCAATCCTTTGCAGTGTCTTTGAGGGAGAATGGAAAAGCCTTCTACTTGATTTGTTCCTCGGTGACTCCATTGGGGCACATGCTTGTGCATACAATATGGAATTCCGAGAGATGTTTGTTGGGGTCCTCGCCCCTTAGGCCATGAAAGGATGGCAGTAGATGTATGAGCCCAGATTTTAGCTCAAATGTATTACCTTCATCGAGTGTAGGGAAGGTAATGCATAGTGGTTGTTGATTGAGATTTGGAGCAGTGAGCTCCCGTAGTGTTCTTGTCTCAAGAGCCATGGTTATTGACTCTTTGGTCTCGCTAGAATGAGAACTAGCGCTGGATGAATCTCTGATAGATGATTCCTCCGAGTCGATATCAGAAAATTTACTTTTCAACCGCTCAAAAGTTTGTTCTATTTCTGGGTTTGTTTGATATGTGATTTTGTTTATGGAGCGATGTTTAACCATAAACTACACTAAGCTCAGAAATAGAAGAAATAAGAACTCTTTATATTTTTATTTAATATTTTTTTTTGATTTTTCTTGATATGAAATAAAAGAAAAATTAATTGCCTTTCCCCGGCAACGGCGCCAAATTTGACGTGCACTCATCGTTAGGTGCACTCAAAATAATTAATCAATACGACATTAATACGTAGTATAGTGTAGTAAGGTTCGTATCCACAGGGAAATGAATACTTTTCTTTTATATAAATAGTAACAAGGGGGGTTTAGATTTGTTTGGTTTAATAACACTAAGATAAACAACCTATATGAGTTTAATTCAATGAGATGAAGACTTGGTTTTGCTTTTATCCACTTAATGAAATGTTCGTCGATCCCGGTTATATCTTTAACTATCTTCCTCTCGAATACTCAATCGAGGAGTATATCCAGTTCATCGAGGGTAGTTATTAATAACGAGATGCGTTCATTAATAAAACTTACTATCGAGTCAATATAGAACAAGCGCCGTATATTAACTTGATAGTAGCAATAAACTTGAGATGAAAACGATTGAGATTGATAACCTCAACACAAGCAGTTTATTGGTTTAATCAATATAATTAATTCCCCTTGGCATATGAACCATGAGATGCATGCATTAATATTCCAAGTGTACTACCGTTGAAAGAACCGGATTAATAACAAGCGTATTAACTGATTGATTCTAGTAATAATTAATATGAGAAACTGTAAGGAATAAATGTATTTAGATTTTGATGATGCTAGGTTTATTAGAATTTGAAAGTACCCCATTAGAAATTGTGTATTAGAATTTCTTTTGTAAGTTTTAGATTAGTATGTCTGCCAGAGTTCCATCTTGCCTTTACCAGAGTTGCTCCCAGAGTTGCTCACCAGAGAAGCCATCAGAAACTGGTTATCAGGAAGATACCAGAGTTGGCACCAGAAGACGGACTTCAGAGACTGGACCAGAGAACCTCTTGAGACTCTGCTAAGCATCATCAGATTCCGGAAGCCCTTCCAACGGTCGTTAAACTAACGGGAAATCCCCTAACGGTTACGAACCTTTCAACGGAAGCATGGTACTGTACACGCATTAAATGCACATTTAATGCTGTACGTACGAAGAGATATTTAAAGCTGATGATTGACCATGCGAATATCTTTACGCCCCCAAAATAGCAAGTCGGAGGACCAAACGGTCAAGTCAACAGTACATGCATTTAATGAAGCTGTCTTCTACACTCCAACGGGAAGACCGCTCCCAGTATATAAGATACACTCTGAAGAACAAAGAAGATAACTTTGCCATAACCTTTGCCAAGATAAATTTGCGTGAACAACTTTCTTGAGATAAAAACTCCATTCTAACAAGAAAAGACCACAGTTGGAAGATAAACATTCCTATCCTTCATCCAACTAGCAAAGGCAAAGTTACTCAGTTCTTCAACACTTCGAGAGCTTCATATACTCATCTTTTGTGAAGAAGCAACGTTGGAGAAAACTGATTCTTTATCAAACACTTCTTGAAAAAGAAGGGACGTCTCAAATTAGCTGGAGTAAGTGAAGTGGAGATACTTCAAGAGACTCAGTGAAACGAGACCAACCATCAGGAAGCAGGACTGCATCCCGGGTGGCAACTAGACTTGAAGAAGACGAGGAGTGCTTCTTAAGTTCTAGGGACTAAGGCGTTGTAAACTGTCGTTTTTGCAAGCTTAGTGGAACAGTGGACTAGAGGAACGAGTTGTTCCTTGAACCACTATAAAAACCCCGGTGTCATTTACTTTCAGCTTTTACTTTCTGCACTTAAGATTCTACTGACTAACTCTTTAGGTTGGAATCTGTGTCCAGCAGATCTCCCTTCAGAGTTATCAGAAAGGCATTTTGCCTTAGCTTTCTTCTAGAGGCTACCCGGACAGAAACTTATCCGCTGCCTGGTCTAGTTCTGCCATCAGAACTTGACCATCTCTGTCACCAGATTTCGACCATCTCTGATAAGTCAGACTTGACTTAGAGAAAAGTTTAAATTCCTGAACAGTCTATTCACCCCCCCCCCCTCTAGACTGTTCCCATTTCTAACGGGACCAACAAGTGGTATCAGAGCCTCCTTGTTCTTGTAATCTTTTAGGTTACTTACTAAACAAGAGATCCACTTGTTTTAGCCTCTTTAATCTCATATTATGGATAACACTCTTTCAAAGAATCTTATGTTCTCAGTAACAAAGTTTGATGACTGGAGGATCCGCATGAAAGCTCACTGTTAGTCCCTGTTTCTTTCACAGCAATGAATAATCGATCTAACAAGGAAGATTAAACGTAAAGATGAACACAGAATGAATCACCGTAAAACCTTCTTTGATAAACCGTTGAACGTACAGCAGAATGATATAAGCGTAAGGCTATGAATAATAAGTACGACGTTCAACCTTTTCCTAAACCTCGGCTCCCTTTTTATAGGCGAGGTTTAGGTTAGGCGTAACAGGCTTTTGGCCTGTTTAAATGGGCCTAACACTTGGCCTGATTTCTATCTAATTTATGCACTATTTAAATACAATGATTAAATATAAAGCTAATCTATGACCAACTTGATTCACAATAAAATATCTCCAACAATCAGAAGAACGAAATCTTGATTTCGAGAAAAGGTTTCGACATCTGGTCTCGACATTTGACTCATCAGATTAAGATTTCGAGAGATTAACTTCTCGACATTTCAAATCTCGAGATCAGCATCTCGAAATTTGAAATCTCGAGATCCTTAATCTCGAGCCCAAATCTCGATATCGGGCCTCCTTTATCGAAATCTGAGATTTCGATATTCAGATCTCGACATCTGATTTTTCGAGATTCTGCCTCTGAAAATCTTTTGATCAATTTTCTCGAACGGTCAGTTTAGTACAGCAATGGGTTCAGAATACAATGCACAAGGGAACAGCAGTACCCCTCCTAGCCTCAGGAAGGGAGAATATCAAATGTGGAGGAACAGATTTTTAAACTTCCTCGAGCACAAAGAGAACTCTTCTGCAATGCTCGAATCTTTACTTGAAGGACCAGCTGAACTTTTAATTTCAGTTGGTGGAGATCCAGAGAACAATCCTCCTATTTTTCCAGAAATAAGGAGAAAAGTGCCATCTGAATACACAGAAGCCGACAAGCTCAGACTTCGTGGTGATCTTATGGCCAAAACATATCTCCTTCAAGCAATACCGAACGAGGTTTATGTTCTCATAGATAGCATGCAGACAGCTAAGGAGATGTGGGATGAAATAGAGAAGCTGCTACAAGGCACAAGCATCAGCCTCAAAACAAAGAAGACTACAATTCTCATCGCTTATGACTCCTTCAAAGCAGGACCAGGAGAACCATTGAATGAGACTTACAATAGACTTGTTCAACTGGTAAATGAACTCAGAAAGATCAAAGTATTCAGGTCCAATCTGGAACTAAATATTAGATTCTTATCCAGCCTGCATCCTGCTTGTGAAAAGACAGTGAAGGATGTCAGATCACGGATAGATCTGGACGAAATTGACCTCTGCACACTCTATGAACATCTGAAGCAATTCGTCAACGAGGTTGCATGCGCTGAGGATCATCACACCACAAACCCCTTAGCTCTTGTAATGGATGCTCAGCCTAGAAGGACAACCACTTCACTAAAGAAGAAAAAGAAGAAGGTGGTGGTTGAATCAGATGATGATGAGAGTGACGATGACAAATCTGATCTAGAGGCTGAGCTAGCAGACTTACAGAAGAAGATGACAATGCTGGCCAAAAGATTTGCAAAGAAGAACACTTCCTCCAACAGACTGAGAACTTCCTCCTCAAACTACAAGCAGAAGAACCATGATCAAGGATCTTCTAGGAAGGCATCATCGGCAGAAGAAGCTCCTAAATGCTATAATTGCGTCAAGCCTGGACATGTGATCAAAGACTGCCGCCTCCCAAAGAAGAAAGATGCTAACTTCTACAAGCAGAAGATGCTGTGGAATAAGCAGAAAATGCTGATGGTGCAGAAAGAAGAAGAAACCTCTGCCATGATTGCTGAAAATGAGAACTGGGCAGAAGATTCTTCTGAGGAGGAGGAAGAGGAAGACAACTATGCTCTTATGGCACGAGTGGAGGGAGATGAAATAAAGGGTGATGCTGCAATCCCCGAAGGCAACTGCTCAACAAGCTCTGTAAGTACCTCCCATACTTCTTTAAATAATCAAATGCAGTCCTTACTTGAAAAGGACAATCTAATCAAAGAACTAAAGGAGAGACTAGACAATAATCATAGAGTTCTGAAACAGAATCTAGACCAAAAGTCTTCCTTAAGTATTCAACTTGAAATTGCAAAAGATCAAGTCAAAAAGGTGTCTTCAGATTTTGAAAGCTTTGAACTTAAGATAGCTGAATTAACTAAGAAATTTGAAGACAGTGAACGGGAAAAAAGCACAGCAAAGGCTGAATGCGATTTTTTGCATAACAAAAGAAGAACGCTTTTAAATAAAGTAAAAGAACTAGAGGATCTAGCTGCTAGAAGAGGTCAATCTGAACAAACTTTTTTTCTGCTTAACAACAAACAAAAGGATGACCGATTCTACAATGCTAAAACAGGTCTGGGCATAACCAACCCACGTAATCTTAAGAAAGTTAATTGCCTTCAATTCTATAACAAAGATTACATGGGTCTAGGGTTTGGCGAGAAAATGTATTTTCGAAGTGATGAAGATTATGCTGAAGCAGAAGAAGAAAAGAGAAAGAAACCAAAACCTGCAATTTCTTGTGATTATCCCTCTGTAAATGAAAAACAACTTTCAGAAGAAAAACCGACTTCTTGCTTTAGTGAATGCCTAGACCCCTATGCTAAAGATATTCCTCACATAGGACACCCTCTAGACCCTCCTCCAAGAGTTGGTATTGCTAAAACTGGTGAGGAACCATGTATTTTTCCCATGGCTCAAAAACTCAAAAACCTACAAAAAACTCTTGATAACGAGAGAGAGAGAGATTTGAAACTGAAAAGAAAGGTTTTGAGCGTAACTGGCAGGAACTTCTTCAAAATTTTAATGATTTGAGTGAGTAGTTTCATGCTAAATCAGACTCTTCTACGACCAAGCCAGACAGCTCACACACCTCACATGAGAAAAACAATGCTTTTAAAGGTTCGTCCACTCATCTCTCTTCTCCTTTGTTTACAGGGAATGAAGTGAATAAGGAAGGAGAAGAGAAGAATGAGTGGAGGAAAAAGAGGAAGGAAATCGCAGAAGGCAAAAAGAAAGTTTTTGAGAAAAGTGCCAGCCCTAGATCTAGTTCAATATTTTACTCAAAAGTTAATTGTAATTCTGTCTCTACAAAGCAAACTTCTAACAGTTCAGTCTTGAGTCCCAAGCTGAATATTTCTGAGACATCTTCTAGACAAAGTTCTATTTATAATACAAGTGTTGCTTATGGTTATTCTGTTCCAGATCCCCATAATTATGAATGTGATATGAATGTTGTTAAATCTAAGCCTTCCAGAAAGCTTAAACCTGAAAAGGAAACCAAGAAAGAAACTTCTAAGGGAACGTTTTGTATTCCAGATATGAAATACGCCCTTAGAGTTCATTCTAGGAAACATGTTAATCGGCTTTCTAAGGAGGAGATTTTCAAAACCAAACTCAAAAAACAACCGTTCAATCACAAAGCTCCTGTCTACTCTCCTCCTGAACCTAAACCGAAAAGATGGGTCCCCAAGATAAGACCCGTCAAAACTGAAACTGAAAAGTGGGTCCCCAAGATGAGACCTACCAAACCTGAATCGAATAGGTGGGTCCACAAACGAAGACCCATCCAAACTAAAACTGAAAGGTGGGTTCCCAATCGTAGACCCATCATAACTAAAACTGATAGGTGGGGTCCAAATCAAGGACCCATCAAAACTACAACTGAAAAGTGGGTCCCCAAACTTAGACCCACAAGGACTAAAATGGAAAGGTGGGTTCACAACATCAGACCCACCAAAATGGAAAGTGATAGGTGGACTCCAAAAACCAGACACACTGCAAAAGCAGATCTGGCAATTGGAAAGCCCATCGAAGATAGATCTTTTGTTGAAAGAGCAGCTGACCTTGGATCACTGCTCAAAGCAAGTTTTAAAAAGGTGTTTCTTGATAATAAGGAAGGACCCACTCCAAGTTGGGTACCTGATCTTATTTGATTGTTTTGCAGGACGGTCATGTGTGGCACTTAGACTCAGGATGTTCAACCCACATGACCGGAATAAAGCACCTTTTGAGCAACTACACCAACTGCTACGGAGGCAATGTCAGATTCGGGAATGACGCCTCATCTCCTATCCTTGGGTATGGGGACGTCGTCTGTGCCAGTGTCACAATAAAAGATGTTTCATTCGTCAAAGGGCTCAAACACAACTTACTGAGCATTGGACAATTCTGCGACAGCGGGATGGAAGTGAGGTTCTTTGCAAAACAATGTTGTGTTCTTGACAGCACAGGGAATACATTATTAACGTGTTACAGAACATCAAATCTGTACACTATTGATCTGAAAAGCGTCCAATCCACCACTTCCATCTGTCTGCTGTCCAAAGCTTCAACTGAACAAAACAACCTATGGCACAGACGTCTCTCCCATCTGAACTTCAAACATCTATCAACCTTGTCCTCCAAGAAACTTGTCAAGGGGCTTCCTCTGCTAAAGTCTTCCGCTGAAAATCATTGAAGTGCCTGCAAAATGGGCAAAATGACGCGAAGCTCCCACAAGTCAAAAACCGAACCTTCATCTACTCATCAGTTGCAGCTAATACACATGGATCTGTGTGGACCGATGAGAGTACAAAGAATCAATGGTCGCAAATACACTCTGGTGATCGTTGATGACTTCTCTAGGTATACATGGACAAAATTTCTCCGTTCAAAAGATGAAGCTGCGGAAAACATTATGACCTTTATCAGGACCATCCAGAAACTGCTACAGCACAGTGTTCGAATTGTGAGAACTGACAATGGTACCGAGTTTAAAAAACAGACACTCACTGAGTTCTATGAATCACTCGGTATCACTCAGCAATTTGCAGCAGCTAAAACTCCCCAGCAGAACGGAGTTGTTGAGAGAAAGAACAGAACCCTTGTTGAAGCAGCACGCACCATGTTAATCCAATCAAGACTGCCTCACTTCATGTGGGCAGAGGCAATCAATACCGCGTGCTTCACTCAGAACAGAACCTTCATCCACAAGCGCTTCGACAAGACTCCATATGAGATCCTATTCAACAAAACTCCTGATATTTCTTTCCTCAAGGTTTTTGGCTGCAAGTGCTTCATACTCAATTATCGGACAGAGAGAAGTAAGCTGGATCCCAAAGCCAGAGAAGGCGTGTTTATTGGCTACTCACTGCAATCCAAAGCTTACAGAGTCTATCTTAGAGACAAGCGGACTGTCATCGAGAGTGTAAATGTTACATTCTATGAAATGGCAGACTTTGCTATTGAACATCTCCAGACCGATCCATCCACTGCTGTACCAGTAGCTTCTGATAAAGCTGAACCAAACACCGAACACGACGATGTGATTCTCGACTCTCTCTTCAGAAACTTTTACGAGAACTCACAATCTCCACCTCCAGCATACACTCCAGAGTCAACATCAACTCCAACAGCAGAGATTCCGCTTCTCACAGGACCAGATGACGTACCATCCACACCCTCAACCCCTCCAACCAATCCCAGAGGTGTGGATGATCACGGCTTTGCCATAAGTCCGGAATCATCTCCACTACACACCACAGCTGCCCCAGAGCCTTCAAATTCATATCAGGACTCAGATCAACCAATAATTACTCCAACTCCTCTAGCTCATGAGAGGAAGTGGACAAGAGCACATCCCGTTGAACAGATAATAGGTGATCCCAGTCAAGGTGTGCGAACAAGATCAGCAACAACAAATGAATGTCACTATACATGCTTTCTAAGCAAGAATGAACCGTCCAAAGTCTCAGAGGCACTCGCTGATCCAGATTAGGTGATTGCCATGCAAGATGAGCTCAATCAATTTGACAGACTAGATGTATGGACACTCGTGCCTAAACCCCCTCAGAAAACCATCATTGGCACTAAATGGGTGTTCAAGAACAAGAAAGACGAAGAAGGCATAGTGATACGCAACAAGGCACGACTGGTCGCTAAAGGATATAATCAGCAAGAGGGCATAGACTATGATGAAACATTTGCACCCGTAGCAAGAATTGAAGCAATCCGCCTTTTTCTTGCGTACGCAGCCCACAAGAACTTTACTGTCTTTCAAATGGACGTCAAGACTACCTTTCTGAATGGAGTCTTGGAAGAAGAAGTCTATGTCGCTCGGCCAGAAGGATTCGTAGATCCCAGATATCCCGACCATGTGTACAAACTAAAGAAAGCTCTGTATGGGTTGAAACAGGCACCAAGAGCTTGGTATGATGCTTTAACCGAATTTCTGGTTGATTCAGGTTTCTCAAAAGGGAAGATTGACACAACACTTTTCATCAAGCGACAGAAGTCTGACATCATCCTGATTCAGATCTATGTTGATGACATTATCTTCGCCTCCTCAAATCCACGTCTGTGCAAACACTTTGAGAAACTGATGAAAACCAAGTTCGAAATGAGCATGATGGGCGAACTGAATTTCTTTCTAGGCCTGCAAGTAAGACAACTCTCTGACGGCATTTTCATCAATCAGTCAAAGTATATTCTGGAAATGCTTAAGAGATTCAACATTGATGGCAAATCTTCCATGACGACCCCCATGTCCCCAACTAACAAACTGGACTCAGACCCCTCCGGGAAGCCAGTTGATGCTACAAACTACAGGGCCATCATTGGATCTTTGCTATATCTCACATCAAGCAGGCCTGACATTGTCTTCTCCACATGCTTATGTGCACGCTTTCAGGCAAATCCGAAGGAATCCCATCTGACCGCTGTTCGAATAATTCTGAGATATCTCAAAGGCACTGTGAATCTAGGTCTTTGGTATCCCAAGCACTCAGGTTTTGACCTAGTCGGATATTCGGATGCTGACTTTGCTGGTTGCCGGATGGACCGCAAAAGCACATCGGGGGCAGTCCAATTCTTGGGCGATAAGTTAGTCTGCTGGTCTTCCAAGAAACAGAACTGTGTGTCAACATCTACAGCCGAGGCAGAATACGTCGCGGCTGCTAGCTGTTGTTCACAAATATTATGGATGAAGACCCAGCTAAAGGACTACGGTTACACACTCCGCCATATCCCGATCTACAGTGACTCTCAAAGCGCCATAGCCATCACCAGCAACCCGGTTCATCACTCCCGCACCAAACACATCGACCTGCGCTATCATTTCATCAAGGATCATGTGGAGAAAGGAGACATTGACATGTATTTTGTAAGCTCAGAGCTTCAACTGGCTGACTTGTTCACTAAGGCATTGGATGAAAAACGATTCCAGTTCCTAGTCTCCAAGTTGGGCATGTTGAACCTCGAGCCCGTTTAATTATGTTTCCACTGATCTAAAAAGTGTGTGTGTGTGTGTGTGTGGGATTTGTAAATAGTGTGTGTGCGTTGCATGTGTTGAGGGGGAGAAAACCAGAAAAATAACAAAAAATAGTGTGTGTGCGTTGCATGTGTTGAGTGGGTGAAAAATCAAAAAGAACAAAAAATAGAGTGTGTGTGCGTTGCATTTGTACATATTGATTGCATTTTTTGAGGGGGAGAGAATTTTCACTGTTTGAGGGGGAGCTATTTTTCACTGATTAAGGGGGAGCTCTCTATTTTTTTCTGGTTTGGGCCTCGAAAATCTCTTAAAAGGGCATTGTGTGTCAGCCCAACATTTCGGGCTCAATTGTTACAGAGGAGGTCCAAATTTTTTCTCTCGCGTATATAAGCCTCGAAAAAGGCCTTCTCTTTCCATTCTTAACTTTTCACAACGGCAGAGCTCTTCGACTGTTCTTCTTCGTCAAAACCTTGTTTTCGAAAACCTTCTCCTCCTCCGATTCTCTTTCGCAAACACTAAGGTAGTTTCCCAACGATTTCGAGTTCAATACAGACGCCTCAAACGAATAATATTCTCGTCACTCGATTTCGAAATCCTAATCTTCAACTGTGTTCACTCGAACGATCTCGAGATTGGCATCTCAATCGTTTTTTTTTAAATCAACTTAAAAAGGTTTTTCTTGGTCGAAATCGATTGTTATTGTTTGTTATATTGTTGTTTTTGCAGGTGAAAATTTCGTCAAAATTCGTCGGTTCATCTTCTCAAAATCAAGATCTCGAGATGGGCATCTCGACATCTTGATCTCGAGATCTGCATCTCGACATCTTGATCTCGAGATTTGAATCTCGAAATCAAGATCTCGAGATCTGCATCTCGACATCTTGATCTCGAGATTTGTATCTCGAAATCAAGATCTCGAGATCTGCATCTCGACATCTTGATCTCGAGATATGAATCTCGAGATTTGAGATTTGAACTTAGAATTTTTTTCAAAACTCCTCTGACAACTGCAAATCAAACTCTTTCAATCAAATCAAACAGTTGAACTTCATGTGCTGACACCTGCTTCTACAGTTTAAAATGGCAGGAAACACTCAAACACAGATTGACGAAGCCATCTACCCTAAGGGCAAGTGGATCAAGGTGCTGGACAACAACTTCCAGCTAGACCTCACCGTCTTCAAGTGCCAGAACCCTATCATTCCGGCCATAATGAAAGGTCACTATCTCTGGCCTGCACTTCACAACGCCAAACCAGTGCCAGAGATATACCTGCAACAATTTTGGGGTCACATGCACACAGATTCACTGAAGGATCGTTCCAAGATCAAGACCAAGTTGAATGGCATGCGGGTGATTCTGACACCATCCACTCTACGGACTACTCTATCGCTGCCGATACATGACGAGTATGATGCACTGCCATCCATCCCTGATCTGCTCAAAGACGTGGCATCCCTTGGCTACACATCACTACTGCCACAACTGTCAAATTTCAACGGTGCATACCTCCGTCACCCGTGGAAAAATCTCTTCGGGCTAGTGAACAAGTGCCTGTCGCCGAAGCATGCCGGGTTTGACAAGTGCAACAAGCAGATCCTGCTAATCTTTCACGGCATTGCATTCAACAAAAACTACGACATGGCACAGCTCTTCTTCTCAGAGCTCATGGACCTGGTCAAAGCAAAGGAGAAAAATAGGCCAGGTACCATTCCATATGCAAGATGGCTCGGGCTGATCATAAACGACTGCATGGCAGAGCACGCCTCCATACCAAGACGCAGTACAGATCCTCACTTCACAGCACCGAAGCTACAGTACTTCAAAGCAGACAAGAATCCTTCTTATGGTCTGAAGATACCTGGATTTCTGCTAAAGCTGGTAAAATCTTCAAATCCAGCAGTCCAACAATACAAAGAAGCCACCGAGAAAACCGTCCCTATGGTTCAGCAAAACCCAGCTGGACCTACCCAAGGGACAAAGCCGAGTGTAAGTAAGGGTCCTACGAGAGCCCAAAAGCCACAGAAACCAGTGGCCGGTTTGCCCAATGAAGGGAAGTCTGACGACTCTCTAGAGACGAGTCAGGCGGCTGAGGGCACCGAGGAAGACGCTGAGGAAACGGCCAGTGAATCGTCTAGTGGAGCCCAAACAAACACTGACGACAAGGCCTCCGAGAGCGTGGGCACGGAGAGTGACAAATCAGACTCGGATGATGACAGTGATGACAATGATAGTGATGATGTGGAGCTCACATATGCACTAATCAGAAAAGGGAAGCTGCCCGTCGAATCTCCAAAGAAGAGAAGAATCACTGCTGAAGACGCAGCACCAATCATAGCTCGCAGACCTCAAGTCTTCACTATTAAAGAAACAGCTAAACCAAGAGCTGATCCGAGCGAGACTAATTGCTCAAAGGATGATTACGACGAGGCAGCTCACTCCATCAAGACATCAATCAACCAGGAAGAAGTTGTCATCCGAGAGACCAGGGCTAAAGTCAAAAATGACAAGGTTGCTAAGGCCAAGCCCCAGCCCCGAGCGAAAAAGAGTCTGTTTGATAAGGCAGACGAGCACATCTTTGCTGGCTGCGACTCCTTTATCCAGATAAGCCGAGCCGAATCCCTAAGCACAGGAGCCGATCTTTTCGGTTCCCGAGTAGAAGTCGCAGCATCTGGCTCAACTGCGCATGCACAGCCCTCTCCCAGCCACTCAATTGCCTCTCAAAAGGTTATTGTTTCAAAAGAACGCGACTCAACCCCTTCGCTGGTTCCTTCTGAATCAGTTGAGCATACAATTGACCTATCTCCCGAGGTCAAAACCCCTTCTTCACTCACATCGAGTCTAGGTGTCACATTTCCCACATTTTCTTCTTTTTCTAGGACACCTACACTATTCACAGCACATACAGGTGCACTCACCCTGAACGCAACAACCAGAGCGCAAGCTATGACGGTTGGAAGCCCTGCTACGCCCATAATGATTCCATCATTAAATGCAGGCCATACATCAGCAATCTTCACTGATGCTGTGTCAACAGTTACAACCCCCGTAACTGGTCACCCTACCTTTGAAGATGTAAACGTTCTACTAAATCGCTTCCTAGATTCCACCATTAAACCATGGGTGCAAGATGCAATGACCGCTCTAGCACAGGAATTTAGGACCACCCAAGCGGTTCGGTCTGAACAGACACCACCCCAACCTTCCCCTGAACCGATCATCTCCCATACACAACCCATATCCTCCACCCCTCTATCCCACCAATCCATCAACCAAATTCCTACCCCTTCTATTTCTCGGGGAACCCAGAATACAGAACTAGTATTCTCCCCACACCCGACCACACCCTCCATCGATCTCTCCTCCCTATCCTTTGACACCCTAGCTTCGGCTTTGCTGAATAACCTCTTGAATACCCCAGAAGACGACCTCACTCTTCATCAGCAAGCCATACTAGAAGCTCTTCTTTCCTCACCCGAAACCAAGAGTACTTGCAAGGAGAGTCTTCGTGGTCGCAAACGTTCCCATGAGGACCCCGATGATTCGGATCCTCATGAGGGGGAGAACAAGCGACCTCGATCACTTGAGCAAACTACTCTTCCAAGCCAAACTCCACAGCCAATTCAACCTGAAACCTCAACAAACCAACAGCCACCATCCACAGCCAAACTCTCTAGCGTGGTCGAGCTAGAAATAACATCCCGAGGCGTATCTCCTAGAGATACCAACCAAGGAGGGGATGGAAGTCCTGATGATGATACCACTGGTACATCTTCTCCATCAGACCATCAGTTGGAACCTAGTTCTAAGCTGATGTCAACGAGCAATCCTAGTGAACCCGGTAGTGCTACACAGGAACAATCACCGCCTAAACAAAGAACTCCATATATCTCCCCAGGCAAAGACATCCATGATGCACTGGAAGAGGCGGTGATATACGACAAATGGCCGAGAAAATGGACAGAATGGGATGATCTCCGGGTTGAAGCCGAGCAAGAGGACATGCAAAGAAACTGGTGGCTACGAGAGCTTATTAACAAATGCTCTGAAGATATCATTAGGCTCGAGGACGATGAACGCAAGGAAGGGGAGAACTACAAGGAATCCCAGAAAGCTCTTGAATCGGTCGTAAGACAATCAGCGGGAAGACTTCCCAAGACAGAGAAACCCTGGGACAACGTTCGAATCAAAGCCCCCTTCCAAGAAGAAATCAGAGAGCATATCTGGCGTAGACCAGACAAAGTCAAGCCACTGAACGAACTGAAGCTAAGAGGCCTTACACACTTGAAAGGAAAACAGGCTGGAGGTCATCTGCATATGTTGCTGCAAAGGTCAACCGGTACACAGAGAGAACTGATGGAACAAGATCTGAAGTCGAATATTCTTCCGATTCATCAAATTCTACAAGTGAAAGCTGAAGACTATCATGGAGTAACATTCTACACTTTCAGACTTCAACGCACCGATGGGAGCGAATTCACTTGTCAAGAGAACAACTTCATCATGCTGAAACCGGATGACATCTACCAAATGCTCATGGCCTACAGATACCTTCCAGTCAGGCAAAACATAGTATACAGCGAAGGCCTCGCAGCTATCAAGAGATTCATGCTTAGACAGATCCGAGTACACTCCTCACATGACCTACAAATGGCTATTGAATGCAATCTGAAGAAGACAAATCTGACAAAGCCAAAACTGTATGGTCCAGAACTTGAAGATTTCCCAGCCTATCACATCTTCTTCAAACCGCCAGCAGTCACCTACCTGAACCACAAGAACGAAAAGCGTCTGATGGTAGTCAGTGAAATCGAGAAATACTGCGACGGAACACTGAAGATAATCAGAGAGCAGATTCTACAAATGAAGGCAAAGCTGGAAGAAAATCTTCAAGAGGCATCGTCTTATGTTCAAAAGGAACACTCTACTGTGGAGACAATTTTAAAGGCCATTGACGATCGCCTCGAAAAGAGAAATATGCTAAGACAATATGAACATGCACTTGGATTAAGGAAGCACTACTTCAAATCACAGAAGCAATAAGAGAATGACACTTGATCACAAAGGGGGAGATTGTTGGAGATATTTTATTGTGAATCAAGTTGGTCATAGATTAGCTTTATATTTAATCCTTGTATTTAAATAGTGCATAAATTAGATAGAAATCAGGCCAAGTGTTAGGCCCATTTAAACAGGCCAAAAGCCTGTTACGCCTAACCTAAACCTCGCCTATAAAAAGGGAGCCGAGGTTTAGGAAAAGGTTGAACGTCGTACTTATTATTCATAGCCTTACGCTTATATCATTCTGCTGTACGTTCCACGGTTTATCAAAGAAGGTTTTACGGTGATTCATTCTGTGTTCATCTTTACGTTTAATCTTCCTTGTTAGATCGATTATTCATTGATGTGAAAGAAACAGGGACTAACACTCACCTCTGCGCACTCCATGACGAAATGTGGGAAGTTCTTGATGCAGGACCTTTCACAGAGTTCACCAAGGTCAACCCTGAATACATCACTGGTAGTGGTCAACCCCAGATGATCACCAAAATGCGCCATGAATGGTCTAATGAAGAAAGGAGAAAGTACAACCTTGACAACATTGCCAAGGATATCCTCTACAAGGCCATTGATGACAAGTACTTCACAAGGATCAAGAAGTGCAAATCTGCCAAGGAAATCTGGGATACTCTCACCCTGATAGGAGCTGGAGATGAGCAAGAAAAGGACAACAAACTTACTATTGCCATGAAGAAGTTTGAAGATTTCAAACTTCTACCCAAAGAATGCATAGCTGAGATGTATGCACGCTTGCTCACCCTCACTGCTGAGATATCAGAACTTGGGAAGGAACTTACTCCCAAGGAGATCAACTTGAAGGTTCTCAGAGGTTTACCTTCACCATGGAAGATGAAGGTCACTGCCATGAGAGATAGCAAGGACCTCAGAACCTACAGCACTGAGAAACTCATCTCTGATCTCAAGTCTTATGAGTTTGAGATGAATGAAGAAGAGAAAGAAGAAGTTGAGGACAGAACAACTACTGCCCTCACTGCCAGCACCTCTCAGATAAATAATTTTGACCCGTCTATTCTTTTAACTGACGAATATATGGCGGCTTTTGCTAGGAAGTTCAGGAAATTTCTGAAGCCAAAGGATAGCAGAAGTCCACACTCTAGCAGAAAGCCACACCAGAAGTCCAAACCATCGGAAAGTAGTGGAGAGCTTCTCTGCTACAACTGCAGACAACCAGGGCACTTCAAAGTCAACTGTCCACACCCCATAGTCTCCAAAAGGCAAGGCCAGGAAGGAGAAAAGAAGTACGAGCACCAAAGAAGGAAAGCTCTCATCACTGAACAACCAGAGAAGGACCCCCTCTCTGAGACGGAGTCCAGCTCGGAATCAGAATCTGATGAAGCATTCTGTTGCCTGGACACAGAAACTAAAGACCTATGTCTTATGGGTCAATCTGATGATGAGGTATCTTCTACTTCCAACTCTATTTTTTCTTCGGTAGGCAGAGCCTTTGATTCTGATTCAATGTCAGAATTTTGGGAAGAGTTTCAAGCCATACAAACCACTTATTCTTCTGTTAAAGAAGAAAACAGTAAGCTGAAGGTTGAAATCCTTGACTTAAGAAAGGAGGTTGAGATCAAACTCAATCGTCTTATTAAGGAAAGAGATCAGCTGGAAGCTGAAAATGTTTCTCTTCTAAAGAGAATAAGAGAAATAGAGCCTCTTGAGATTAAGTACAAAGCTTACCAGAAGGCCCAGTCTTCAATGGAAAAGATTGTACTTGACCAACAAATTGGCACTGGTTTTGGTCTTGGTTATGGCTCAACATAATCAGGTGAGCCTTCTGTAATGCCTAGCACCAGAGTTGCTAAGGCAGACAAGGTCATAGTGCCACTGATTTCTAGCCCCATTTGTCAGGCTGGTGTATCTGGCACCAAGGTTATTCATGAGAATGTCAGACCAGAAAAGGAAAAGATAAAGGTTCAACAGAAACCCATTTTAAAAATTAATGAACCTGGCAGAAGAACTAACAACAGGAAAGATTTTCAGAATACCAAAAATCAAAGACAGAATCATAACAGACAAACTCATGATAATCGTGTCAGAGATGATCACCAGAAAGGCATATATCAAGAGAAAATTAACTTTGGGCAGAAAAGGTTGGCTGGTCAACTTAAGAAGCCCAAAGTTAATCGCTCCTCTGATCTTGATAGTATATGGGACTTCTACCCAACTAAAAAGGCTATGCAGAAGTATGTAAACCGGAAGCATGATCCTCACAAGCATCTGCCCAAAGTGAATCACACTTCCGTTTACTATGACTACCAGGTGGACAATGGGTACCACCCACCAAGGTTTCACTTGATGAGACCAAAGTGGTACCGGCTGCCAAGACTGCATAACCCCCTAGGACCCAACATTGCTTGGGTACCTAAATCTTCCTTTTAATTTTGTAGGAACTGTGTGCTGGAGCCATCTCTGAGCAAGATTGGTACATTGATAGTGGATGCTCCAGGCACATGACAGGTGACAAGAGTTGCCTAACAGAGTTCCAGAAAGTCAAAGGGCCCAGAGTTACCTTTGGAGGTAATGATAAAGATGGCCAGACAAAAGGAAGAGGGAAGCTGATAAAGAACCAGATAATCATTGATGATGTCTCTTATGTCAAGGGATTGAAATTCAACTTGCTGAGTGCTAGCCAATTCTGTGACAAAGGCTACACAGTTGAATTCTCCAAGGAAGGATGTTCTGTCAAGCATGAGACAACTAAAGAAGTGGTTCTAACAGCAACAAGAAAGAAAAACATCTATGTGGTTGATTGGTCAACTGCAAAAGATGGAATTTGCCTGATAGCCAAAGGAGATTCAAAACTCAGTTGGGAATGGCACAAGAAACTGAGTCACTTGAATTTCAAAACAATCAACAAACTGGCAAGGGATCACATTGTTGAAGGTCTACCCAACCTTGTATACAAAAAGGAGAATCTATGCAGTGCATGTCAGAAAGGAAAACAAGTGAAGAATTCCTTCAAACCCATTGCTGGAAACCTATCTACTCGTCCTCTGAATCTAATCCACATGGATTTATTTGGACCAGTGGAAACTCCAAGTGTTGGTGGCAAGAGATACACCTTAGTCATGGTGGATGACTACTCCAGATTCACATGGACTATCTTTCTGACCAAGAAAAATGAAACTCTGCAGAAACTGCCATCTCTGCTAAAGCTATTACAGAATGAGCAGAATCAGAAAGTCAAAGCCATCAGATCAGACAGAGGAACAGAGTTCGTCAACAAAGTCATACAGGATTTCTGTGACCAGAATGGTACAATGCATCAACTCTCTGCAGCCAGAACTCCTCAACAGAATGGAGTTGCAGAAAGAAGAAATAGAACATTAAAGGAAGCTGCAAGGACCATGATTGCTGAATCAGGTCTACCTTACAGATACTGGGCTGAAGCAATCAATACTGCATGCCACACCCAGAACAGGAGCATGATTCACAAGACTCATCAGAAAACTCCTTATGAATTATGGAAAGGACGAAAACCCAACATCAGCTACTTTCATGCATTTGGATGCAAATGCTATATACTCAACAATGGGAAGGATCACCTCAAGGTGTTTCAAGAAAAAGCTGATGAAGGAACATTCTTAGGCTACTCTGGCACCAGCAAAGCCTACAGAATACTCAACAAGAGAACTTTACTTGTTGAAGAATCGATTCATGTCAAGTTTGATGATCTCAACTCTGTTGAGAGCATAACTGAAAACTTGGAAAAAGCGAATCTCGAAGAATCTCCAGAACTGGATCCACCAGAGACGGATACACCAGAGTTGCTGACTAACTCTGCCATACCAATGAATCATCAGAATCTCATCCTACAAAGCAAGGATAGTGATGAAGAATCAGAAGAAGATCAAGAGAATCCAAGACAACCCCTATCAGAACCTGATCTAACTTGGTTAAGAGATCATCCTCCTAATCAAGTAATTGGACAAATCATAAGTGGAGTCCAAACCAGATCCACATCAAGGAGAGAAGCAATGCTTGCCTGCTATATATCTCAGATGGAACCTATGACAGTTGAAGAAGCTCTTGCAGACTCAGATTGGATCAATGCTATGCAAGAAGAGCTCACTCAGTTTGAAAGGAACAAAGTGTGGGAACTTGTTCCTAGGCCAAGGCACCAGAATGTCATTGGAACCAAATGGGTATTCAAGAACAAAGCAGATGAAGACGGCAACATTGTAAGGAACAAAGCAAGGCTAGTGGCTAAAGGATACTGCCAAGAAGAAGGAATAGATTTTGATGAGACCTTTGCACCAGTTGCCAGACTTGAAGCCATCAGAATCTTTCTAACCTATGCTGCCTACAACAACATCAAGGTTTACCAGATGGATGTCAAGAGTGCATTTCTGAATGGAGATCTTGAAGAAGAGGTGTATGTGGAACAACCACCAGGTTTTGTCATTCCTACTCAATCTTCTTGTGTCTACAAGCTTAAAAAGGCCCTCTATGGTCTTAAGCAAGCTCCCAGAGCCTGGTATGACACATTGTCCCTTTTCCTAGTGAACCATGGGTTTACTAAAGGAAAGGTTGACAAAACTCTATTTCAAATTTCTGTTGCTAATCATATTCTGTTAGTACAAATATATGTTGATGACATTATATTTGGTAGTACTAATCCAGAACTGTGCAAGAAATTTTCTCAAGTGATGCAGAGTCAATTTGAAATGAGTATGATGGGAGAACTCAGTTACTTCCTAGGACTTCAAGTCAAACAAGTTCCAGAAGGAATCTTTATCAATCAAGGGAAGTACACCAGAGATCTGATCAAGAAGTTTGGAGTGGAAGGCAAATCACCAGTGAAGATTCCCATGAACACTTCACAAGGGATTGGTCCAGATGATGAAGGAAAAGATGTGGATGCAACAACATACAGAGGGATCATTGGATCTCTGTTGTATCTAACTGCAAGCAGACCAGATATCTCGTTCTCTGTTGGAATCTGTGCCAGATACCAATCAAAGCCCAAGGAAAGCCATCTAAGTGCAGCAAAGAGAATCATCAGATTCATCAAAGGAAATCCAAATGCAGGCTTATGGTATCCCAAAGGAGGTAACTTTGAACTAATTGGTTATTCTGACTCAGATTTTGCAGGTTGCAGACTGGACAGAAAGAGCACCTCTGGTCACTGCCAATTGCTAGGAGGAAGGCTTGTTTCCTGGTTTAGCAAGAAGCAGAACTCCATCTCAACAAGTACAGCTGAGGCTGAATACATTGCAGCTGGGAGTTGCTGCGCTCAGCTACTCTGGATGAAGCAACAACTGAAGGACTATGGAATTCAAGCAAAGGAGATCAAGCTGCTGTGTGACAACACTAGTGCCATTGCTATCACTCAGAATCCAGTTCTTCACTCCAGGACAAAGCACATTGAGATCAGACATCACTTCATCAGAGATCATGTTGAGAAGAAGCATATCTGTATGGAGCATGTACCTACAGAAGATCAACTTGCAGACATTCTAACCAAGCCTTTACCTGAGGCAAGGTTTAACAAGCTTAGGGAAGAATTGAGAATGATGGATGATCTTCCCAGAGATGCATGAACCAGAGATTCACTGAACCAGAACTGCTTTCTTCTGCACCAGAAACTCGGATCAGAGAACCACTATCTCTGATCATCAGAATCTCACATCAGAGAACCTCCCCTTCTCTGACCAGAGTTCCTCAACCGAAGACAACAGATACGGAAGTGGACTTAACAATATTTCGAGGTACGGGCTAGACCTAATTAATTGAAACGGTCTTTTACCAAAATACCCCTGATCGTTACTCTTCTAACGGAAACGTTTCCGCCCGCATTTCTTTAAATGCTGCCTCGAAACTGCCAATATACCAAACGTCCACTATTCCTAACTCCTTTATATCCACCGTCTTCGACCCAAATCCCTACTGCAACTTCATCTCTCTTAAACTGCTCTAGCATTCAAAGCTTTCAGATCCCAAACACTTTCCAATACCCAGAAATTTTCTTAACCGTCACTCAAGATGAACTTCCTGAGCATCAACGACCTTTCTAAGGAGGAAGCAAAAACTCTAATCGCCAACGTAGTATCCGGCATGAAAGTTGACATGTCCTCCCTACCCCTCCTGGCAGAAAATCAAAAGAGGATGACGAAGATCATCCAAGGGATGACTGACTCACAACTTTCTAAGGTTGTTGCTCATCCCTATGAGCATTTCAGCATCAAAGATGTGGCTGAGTTCTACCTCAACGCAACCATCTCCAAGACCGGAGTTCACTCATCCGTACAGGGTCAACGCATCTTCTTGAATGCAGATGCACTGAATGAATTCTTTGGAGTTCAACTTGACTCCCAAGACCCAGAATCCAGCAATCTCATTGCTCTTGACTCAGTGGAAGTCTCCACTGAAGGTTTTGTCCAGACTTACTGCCGTCCGGAGGCTGCCGGACTGGATAAACTCTACATGAAGAAATTTCAACTCAAGAAGGACTATGAGAAGCTTGTCACCATTCTGCATCGTTGCTTGTGGTGCAAAACAGCCTCAACTGATGAGATGAACACAAACAATGCCAAGGCAATCTTTGCAGTGCACCATGGCATGAATATCAACTGGGGAGAGGTAAATTTTGGCTCTATAACTGAATTCATCAAGAAGAAAGACTCTGAAACAGGTCTTTTCTCAACCAAGATGGGACATGGCCTTCTTATCTCTGCCATCCTTGCTGCAAAAGGAGTTCAACTCAGGGATCCTATCCCAGTTGACCACACCAAGACCATCTTCCTCACAGCCTCTCCAAAATTCAACATTGCCATCTCTTCTGAACTTAGGAGAGAGGAAAGACTCGAAAAGAAAAGGGAAGAACAGGCTGCCAAGGCCAGACCTGCCAAGAAAGTTACCAAAAATCCCAAACAACCTGAGCAGTCACAGGTTGTAAGGGAGGTTAGACAGAAGAAGAAAAGTGACAATCAGTCACTACCAGAAAAGGAAACAGCAGAAGAGGCTGCACCAGAGATGCCCTCCCCAAAGGCAACCAAGAAATCTGCTGCCAGAAAACAAAAGCAGAAGAGGAGAAGAAAGATGGTTGTGCTAAGTGGTGATTCTGACAACTCTAGCACTAAACCAAGGTAGAAGAAGAGGAAGACTAAAGTAGTCTCACCTGCCAAAGATTCAGCAATTCAGGGGAACTTGCACCCGAATCTGGCACTCTACCAGAAACTCACCAAGATTCTTCACCAGAGTTGCCCAACTCTGCTCTCTCACCAGAGCGTGAAGCCTCACCAGAAATGGACCAAGAAACAGACTTCAACATCATTCTGCAAAAGCAGTTTGACAGAGTTCTAGCTTGGAGAAGATGGAGAACGGGTCCTCTTCAACAAATCATCCAATTCTTTGATGCCTATGAAGAAGAAGAAAGACAGATATCAAGGTAAAGCTCCAACATCTGACCTATCTCCAGAAAGGCATGTCAGAGCCTTGGAAGAAGAAGAAATGGAAACTTTTGATGCTTGGCTGATGGAGAAGAAAAGGAAAGAATCAATGATCAAATTTCGCCATAGTGCTCTTGAGGAAGGAGAGCCATCCACTGCGAATGACATTGCTATTACCATGGAGCAGCTGATCAAGGAGTGGAGAGAATCTGTGTACTCTGAGATTGTACTTGAGGTAATTCCTACACCTCCTCCTTCCCCTCCCCAATCTCCTATTACTCTACCCTCACCCTCCAAATCTCCATCTAAACCTTCATCCCCACCTCACCAGAAAACCCCGTCACCCCAACAGAAAACCCCATCACCAGAACAGAAAACCTCACCCTCCACCAGAACACCATCTCACCAGAAACCCAACTCCAGATCATCTTCACCCAAACAAAAAATTGCATCTCCCTGCAGAGCAATTGTCCCTTTCAGAAACCGTTCACCCTCACCTCCACCATCCCCACCTCAACAGAATGCCTCACTTACTCACTCTCCACCACAACACCAGAACCCTTCACCCACATCCAAATCTGCCTCACCTCAGAGATCCTCACATCACTCTGCAGCATCTACACCAAAGAAGAAGCCTATCTTCAGGGTTCCCTCCTCCTCTAGTGACAATGATGGATTCCTCACCTCCTCCATTGCTGCTGATGAAACCTCCAAAAGGAGAAGGACACCCCCCAGAGTTCCTTCCCCTCCACCATCCGACAGAGCTCCCCCATTACCAAAAGGCAGAGGATTGGGAACGCCTGACTTTACACCTGAAGAGTCCAAAATCCCCTTCACCCAGTTTGTGAAGTCTGCTGAAGCTTTTGGTGGAATACTGGTTCAAGATCTGAGCAAGATTATTGAATTAAATGACAAACAACATGAAGAACTCACCCATACCAATCTGCAAATCACTATAGGTTTTCAACACCTGTCAGATAAAGTTGCTGCTCTCACAGAGAATCTGCACACCTTCATGCATTCCTCTACCTCGAGGATTGATTCTGTCTCCAGAGATGTTAGTGGACTCAACTCTGTTCTCCACTCTCACTCTCAAGCTCTACTTGCCCAGAATCAGACAATCAACAGGATCTCAGAATCTGTTCACAATCTTCAGAAATCTGCTGATAGTTCCTCCCAGAAACTCAACATCTTACATTCTCTCTGCCAGGAACATCAAGAGCAAGGCCTAGCTCTTCTCAAATCTGACAGAGAAAGGTACCAGAAGATGGTGCTTCTAGAGGTCAGCACCAGAGATCTCCAATCTGCAGTAGACAAGCAACAAAGCCTGATTGAAGGTCTTGCCTCTGTCACTCAGACACTGCCAGAAACCCTTGATGAAAT
The DNA here is from genome assembly GCA_945859875.1 of Cuscuta europaea. Lineage (NCBI taxonomy): Eukaryota > Viridiplantae > Streptophyta > Magnoliopsida > Solanales > Convolvulaceae > Cuscuta > Cuscuta europaea. The sequence continues at coordinate 15,127,204 of CAMAPE010000004.1, forward strand.
CAGAGATGCTCAAGCCTCTGAGTTCTCCAAGATTGAACTTCTCCTTGGTGATCTTTGTGATGCCAAAAGGGGGAAGATACCAGAGAAGGAGAAGGCACCAGCACCAGAGCTCTTTCTATCAGAGAACCCTCCTCTGTTGATCCTACTCCTTACTTTGATGCTACCAGAAAGAAAAGGCTAGCTGCTACAGGCACCAGACCTCCTCCTCCTCCTCCCAGAAGCTCCAAGAAAAAGCCTTCATCCTTTTCATTCACTGATTGGATGAAGAGTGGTCTGTCAAGGCCAGACAAAGTTCAATTTGAACAAATGAGAAAATTGATGACCCCTCTTCAAAGAGAGAATCTGTTCATGGACAATGATGGACTTGTCCAGATCAACCATGGTGGTTCGATAGAAGAAGCTGAGATGTGGTACGGAATGAAGATTCTGAATGGCAAGAATTCTGCTGAAGCTGTCAGAAACTATTTGGATTGCAAACTTGCACCTCATTGGGCTGACTATCAGAATCCTAGGGATTTAGCCTCAATCAGAGCGAAGGTAAATGCTGAACTTGAAAGGATTGACAGAGCAGGACCACAGGTAGATGAAGAAGATCTCTAACTCTCTTTATCTAACTCTGTAATGCTTTACTTTCTCTAACAGTTTAATAAGATACCTTCTCTGCCTCTCTGTTTGATTGGCTTTTTTCAAATATATGTTCTTATTTGCTTGCTTGTGTATATTCTGTTATCATACTTGATTATTGCTATCTGAATGTATCGTACTCTTACTATTTTCCTATGCTAAGTTGCCCACCAAGATTTTAATGGAAGTTTTTAAACTTAATATTTTTTTATGGTGAAGGCACTTCTCTGGAAATAGTTAAAGGGTTTTGGCATCATCAAAAAGGGGGAAATTGTAAGGAATAAATGTATTTAGATTTTGATGATGCTAGGTTTATTAGAATTTGAAAGTACCCCATTAGAAATTGTGTATTAGAATTTCTTTTGTAAGTTTTAGATTAGTCTGTCTGCCAGAGTTCCATCTTGCCTCTACCAGAGTTGCTCACCAGAGAAGCCATAAGAAACTGGTTATCAGGAAGATACCAGAGTTGGCACCAGAAGGCGGACTTCAGAGACTGGACCAGAGAACCTCTTGAGACTCTGCTAAGCATCATCAGATTCCGGAAGCCCTTCCAACGGTCGTTAAACTAACGGGAAATCCCCTAACGGTTACGAACCTTTCAACGGAAGCATGGTACTGTACACGCATTAAATGCACATTTAATGCTGTACGTACGAAGAGATATTTAAAGCTGATGATTGACCATGCGAATATCTTTACGCCCCCAAAATAGCAAGTCGGAGGACCAAACGGTCAAGTCAACAGTACATGCATTTAATGAAGCTGTCTTCTACACTCCAACGGGAAGACCGCTCCCAGTATATAAGATACACTCTGAAGAACAAAGAAGATAACTTTGCCATAACCTTTGCCAAAATAAATTTGCGTGAACAACTTTCTTGAGATAAAAACTCCATTCTAACAAGAAAAGACCACAGTTGGAAGATAAACATTCCTATCCTTCATCCAACTAGCAAAGGCAAAGTTACTCAGTTCTTCAACACTTCGAGAGCTTCATATACTCATCTTTTGTGAAGAAGCAACGTTGGAGAAAACTGATTCTTTATCAAACACTTCTTGAAAAAGAAGGGACGTCTCAAATTAGCTGGAGTAAGTGAAGTGGAGATACTTCAAGAGACTCAGTGAAACGAGACCAACCATCAGGAAGCAGGACTGCATCCCGGGTGGCAACTAGACTTGAAGAAGACGAGGAGTGCTTCTTAAGTTCTAGGGACTAAGGCGTTGTAAATTGTCGTTTTTGCAAGCTTAGTGGAACAGTGGACTAGAGGAACGAGTTGTTCCTTGAACCACTATAAAAACCCCGGTGTCATTTACTTTCAGCTTTTACTTTCTGCACTTAAGATTCTACTGACTAACTCTTTAGGTTGGAATCTGTGTCCAGCAGATCTCCCTTCAGAGTTATCAGAAAGGCATTTTGCCTTAGCTTTCTTCTAGAGGCTACCCGACCAGAAACTTATCCGCTGCCTGGTCTTGTTCTGCCATCAGAACTTGACCATCTCTGTCACCAGATTTCGACCATCTCTGATAAGTCAGACTTGACTTAGAGAAAAGTTTAAATTCCTGAACAGTCTATTCACCCCCTCCCCTCTAGACTGTTCCCATTTCTAACGGGACCAACAGAAACAATACTAGTTGATACTTTAAGTAATGTTTAAGATATTAATATGAAATATGAATAGGAATTAATTAATACTCAAGGAAGAATATTAAAATATATGAATCCTACTATGATTAATATCAAGATGTTAACTAATTGTCATCTTAGTAACACTCCCCAATATTATCATAGAGGAAGAAATAGCTATTACTATAACCAATGTCAAGATGTTAACTAATTGTCATCTTAGTAACACTCCCCAACTTTGATATAGAGATAGTATTTTGAAAGAAAGAATTAATATTCAAGGAAGAAGATTAAAGAAAATAACTCACAACTTACAAATTCATTAAGCTTCAAAGTAGCAAAACCAAGATGGAAGAGTTTAGCTCCTCATTTGGAGACTAAACATGATGAAAAATATAAAGAAAGAGCTATTCTATACTGAGCTTAGATGTACAAGGGATTGGATATCTTTTTGTGAAGGAAAGGAGGTGTATTTATAGGTTTTTGGGATGGGATTCGGGTACTCGATCGGGTATATACATGGTACCCGATCGAGTATGTGTGTAACACCCGATCCGAGGTATACTCGACCGGTTTCAGGGTATTTTCTAAGAGTATACCCGATCGAGTATATATGCATACCCGGTCGAGTATGCTTAGAAAATGGTATTCGAGCCATACTCGACCGAAATTCTTTTGAAATTCAAAGGCATACCCGATCGGGTATGTCGGTCTACCCGATCGGGTATAGACACAAAATCGTGGTTGAAATCTTCCCTGCATGTTCCCTTGTCTTCAGATCTGATCCGATTTGAAGTTCCAACCTAATACCCGATCGAGTATAGCTAATACTCGACCGAGTATAGATCAAAATTCAGGATCTTCTTTTGTCTTTGAACTTTTGCACCTTCTCTTCACTTTTTGGGTTCACCAACTGTACTTTGAGTGACCAAAACCTGCTTAAGCTCAGAATATATCTAATCTAACCTATTTACAAGAATTTAACAATCTAATCTATTACACCAAAAGTGTGTAATTTCCAAAGTAAAAGTCAAGCAAAACTAATTAAAAACATAAACATAGATATGGAAATTACGAACGTATCAAGCCCACAGAACCCCAGGAGCATACCCCCTCTTATCTAGACAAAGTATTTATCAGGGTTCTGGCTTGGAGGAAGTGGAGAGTGGGACCTCTCCCAGAACTACTCAGATTCCTCCCCAACTTTATCACAGAGGAAGCTGAAGCTCTGAAGTGGGCTGGCACAGAAGATGTTGAGCTATGCCTCAACAAGGACTTTCTTTTATCTGTTCTTGCTGAGAAGAAAAAGGGGAATGCAAAGGCAAGAGCAAGCTCACTCATGTCATAGAAGAAGAGCATGTAAAGGCTCTGACAGAAGATGAGATGACAGCCTTTGATGATTGGCTGATTGAAAAGAAGAGGAAGAAATCTATGATCAAATTTCGACATAGTGCACATGGAGAAGGGGAACCCTCCATTACTTGAGGTAATTCCTGAACCTCCCCTCTCACCCAGAATGCCAACTCCCTTCACTACTCCACCCCAATCTCCTCCCCAGAAAACCCCTTCTGTACTTATTCCAACAGAACCCCTGATTCCATTATCCCCCTCTGTGCATACACTCCCATCCCCCCTACAGAACACCTCCTCACTTCATCAGAAACCTTCCTCTGAACAGAAAACCCCCACACCCCAAAAGCCCTCAATCTCCAAATCTCCATCTCCTTCACCCTGCAAACCGTTCTCTCCCCCAAAGAACAGATCCCCTTCCCCTCCCCCATCTTCTCAAAGACAACTTATTCCATACCAACCCCAACAGATCATCTCCTCATCACCACCACCTCAACAGAAATCCCCTTCACCTTCCAAGTCTGAACATCAAGTCACTCCACAAGAGTCCCTTCCACCACACCAACCTGCAGCTCAGCTAAAACCTGAATGGTTCCTTAGAGACTCTGATCCTACTACAGTCTCCCCCATCTCTGCACCACAAGGTTATTCTAGGCATTCTACTGCCCCCAATCCCTCCCTCCGGAAGAAGAAGAAGGTAATCAGAAACAGAATACCAATCTACTCCTCTTATGAAGACTCCTCTAACATGGATGGCTTCATGGTCAGCAAGTCCTACAAAGCTACTTCAAAGAGACAGAAGACCCCTCCTCTGACTCAACTTGAGCATGAACTTATTGTCCAATCTCTCTCCTCTGTCCAAGAGCATCATCCTTTGCCTAAGGGAAGAGGTTTGGAGCTGCCTCAATCTGATGGACAAGAGAATCAAATTCCCTTCAACAAGTTTGTTGAAACAGCAGAAGAATTTGGTGGTCAAGTCCTCCAAGGCATGGACAAACTCATCCAGATCAATGACAAGCACTTTGAGCACCTTGCTCATGTGAATGATAATCTCAATTTTTGGATGCAGTTTATCTCAGATCGCTTTGAAAATCTCACAAAATCCCTCCACAACTTCATGGCATCCTCCTCTGCCAGAACAGATGCACTGTCAATTGAAGTAGAAGGTATACATAAGACCCTATTCACCTTTCATCAGACTCTGATAGCTCAAGGCAAAGCAATTGAGACCATCTCCACGAATATTGAAGATCTCCAATGGGCTGATACAAAAACAAAAGAACAGCTGTTGGACATAGAGGAACTCTGCAAAGTCCACCGTGATCAAACCAGGACTCTGTTTGCTCAAGACAAAGAGAGATACCGGAAACTGGTTCTTCTTGAAGCAAGTTCCAAGGACATTGCCTCAGTTGTTCATAAACAACAAGGTCTGATAGAAGGTCTCACCTCTGTCACTCAGACCTTACCAGAGGCCCTTGAGCAGATAGCCTCCTCACAGGCCTCAGAGTTCCAGAAGATCAGCATGATGCTAGAGGACCTAAATGATGCCAAAAAGGGGGAAGAGGACCCTCAACAGAATAGGCCTCGGTCCACCAGAATTCCTGTTAAAGCATCCTCTTCTGCTGAACCAGCTGTGGATCCCACGCCTTACTTTGAAGCTGCTCTCCAGAAGAAAAGGCTAGCTGGTATCACTAGACCTCCATCCCCACAGAAGAAAGGAACTAAGAAGAAGAAAGCTCTAAGCTTTAAAGAATGGAGACGGGGAGGATCTCAGGTGATGACTAAAACACAATTTGACGAAATGAAGCAGAAGATGACCTCCACACAACAACGAAATCTTTATCTGGACCATGATGGTCATGTAAAGGTTAAACATGGTGGATCTCTGGAAGAGGCAGAATTCTGGTTTCACAACAGCATTGTACCAAGAAAAGATATTCATGAAGGTGTTCTAAACTACCTAGACTGCAAACTCTCACTTGTTTGGGCTTCTTATCAAAGAACTGGAAATCTGGTTGGAATCAGAGAAGAGGTGAATGCAGAGCTAAAGAGGCTACAAGGACTGGATGAACAAGCAAGAGCTGAAGCTGCAAAGACTATTATGTAATCAGATACTCTTGTAATCCACCTTAATAAAAGAACATCTCTGCCTCACACTTTGTAAGGCAATTCCTCAATCTCTGTCTTTTCTTTGCTTTCTGTTTGTGTTTGTTTGTTTGTTATTTGATTTATTATCTACTATCTGAATGTACTGTACTCTTACTATCTTCCTATGCCAAGTTGCCCACCAAGATTTTAATGAAAGTTTTTAAACTTTAATTCTTTATGGTGAAGGCACTTCTCTGGAAATAGTTAAAGGGTTTTGGCATCATCAAAAAGGGGGAAATTGTAAGGAATATTTGTAATTAGATTTTGATGATGCTAGATTAATTAGGACTTTAGAGTACCCCTCTTTAGACTTAATGTATTAGAATTTTCCTTTGTAAAATTTCTTAGTATAATCGACTACCAGAAGGCCTCCAGACCAGAAGACCTCCTGACAGAAGATCCTTGGTTCTCTGCCTAGGAACAGAAGACCTCAGGGTCTCTATTAGCCTTTACTCTGACAGAAACCCTCCAGGTTCTCTGTTAGATATATTCTCAACAGAAGTGCTCAAGACCTTCTCTGATCAACTCTCTGCCAAAGACACCAGAAGGCCTGACACTTGGAAGAATTCCACCAAGCCGGGAAACCAACTGAAAGATTCCTTCAACGGCTAGGAGTCTTGAACGGAAAAGCTACAGTGAGCGCATTAAATGCTCATTTAATGCTCCCCATACTCCGTAGAGTAATTGCAGATGATTGGCCGCAATGTCAGGATTACTTTATCCCAAAATAGTAACCCGCCAACTTTACCGGGTCCTACTGGTCAAGTCAACTGCTCGCTCATTTAATGCAGTTGTCCTCCTTCTCCTCCAACGGGAAGACAACCTCAGTATAAAAGATACACTACGAAGAACAACCAGATAACTTTGCTAACCTTTGCTACAACTCTGCATATACAAGAAATTCAAATGCCACATAGCAAAAAGCCTCCTTGAGATTAAAACTTCATCATCTTCTACAAGAGAAGGCAGAAGTTGGAAAAATCCTTATTTCCAACTCAAGCAAAGTTCCAAGTGTTCTTCAACTCTTCAAGCTCATTACTTACAAATCCATTGTAACGAAGCAAGTTGGAGGAACCCCTGTTCTAAATAGAACCTCTTCTTTCACAAGAAGGACGTCCAAGTACCTGGAGCTGTGAAGTGGTGATACTTCTGGGAAAGCTCAGTGAAAGGACCAGTCTTAGGGAAGCCGGAAGTGCATCCAAGAAGACATCTACACTTGAAGAAGACGTGGAGAGCTTCTTAAGTGATAGGGCTAAGGCATTGTAAACGGAAGTTTTTACGAGCTTAGTGGAACAGTGGACTAGAGGAACAAGTTGTTCCTTGAACCACTATAAAAAGCCCTGGTGTCATTTACTTACTGCTTTACATTCATAGTTTTCATTTGAACTGTCTAACTCCAAAGACTTGGTATCTGTGTTCAGCAGAACTGATCTTGTGAGTTAACAGAAGGCCTACTGCCTTTGCTTCTCTGAGGCTATTAACAGAACTCCCTACCAGAACCCCATCCGCTGTCAGTCTGTTCTGCCAACAGAACAAGCTATTCTGTTAAATCTGGTACTTAGATTGAAAAAGTTAAAAACCAATACAGTCTATTCACCCCCCCTCTAGACTTTATCCAGTACAACCGGGACCAACACAATACAACATCGACATCCGTCTGAGGCTCGCCATCAAGGGCCAAGCCCTGGCGGACTTTGTGACGGAGTGCACAGCAAGATCAGCCACGGACGAGGAGCTTTCGGCATTCTCGGACGACTAGTGGACTCTCTACACTGACGGCTCCTCAGCTGTCAAAGCATATGGAGGAGGGGTGGTTCTCATTACACCCGAAGGCTTCTGCGCCTATTATGCCTTCCGCCTCTCCTTCAAAGTCTCCAACAATGAAGCCGAATATGAGGCCCTCCTCTGCAGCCTTCGGCTAGCAGCTAACATGAAGGCCCAACAGATCCATGTCAAGTGCGACTCCAAGTTTGTCGTCGGCCAGATTTCAGGGGAATACGAGGCCAAGGAAGGAAGGATGAAACAATACAACGAAGCGGCCAAGGAGTTGCTTAAGGTATTTGAGGCACAATCTCTTACTCAAATACCGAGGGCTCAAAACTCTGAGGCCGACATTTTGTCGAAGCTCTCGGCAGAGTCCCCTGAACACATATCCAAAATCGCCAAAATCGAGGAGCTCAGCCTCTCCCGTATACACGCCAGCCCCATCATGAACATACAACAAAAGCAGGAGGACTGAATCTCAGATATTATCGCCTTCATCACCACAGGGCAACTACCCGAGGATGAAGCCCGCGCCAAATTAGCTAAGATGAGGGCTCCCAGTTATACCCTCGAAGATGGAAGACTTTACAAATGATCCTACAACGGCACATTACTCCGCTGCCTTCATCAGGATGAGGCCGAGGTCGCAATGGAGGAAGTGCACAGTGGCACTTGCTCAGCTCACCAGGCAACCTTCTCCATGTCCCGAAGGCTCGTAATGCAAGGTTATTTCTGGCCAGCGATGGCCCGGGATTGCACGGATCTCGCCCGAAGGTGTACCGCCTGTCAACACTTCTAGAAGGCTCCCGACAGGCCAACGGTCAACTATGCCCCCATCAGCACTTCGATACCCTTCGCTAGATGGAGCATAGACCTTGTGGGCTCTCTGCCGAGGGGTACCTCCAACAACAGGTACATCATCGTTGTCATTGAATACTTCACCAAGTGGGTGGAGGCTGAGCCCCTCGCCAGCATTACTGAGGCCAGGTACTGCCACTTTGTCCTAAAGAACATTCTCACAAGGTTTGGCGTCCCCCAACAAATCATCTCCGACAACGAGACTCAATTTGAGGCAGTCCCCTTTTGTGCCCTCCTAGAGGCATGGGGCATCAAGCACACCTTCTCATCCGCTGCCTACCCTCAAGGCAACGAGCAAGTGGAGAACGCCAACCGGATGTTGCTCGAGGGCCTAAAGAAGAAGCTGGAGGCCGAAGGGGGAGGCTGGGTAGAAGAACTCCACAACATATTGTGGGCCTACCGCACCACCCCTCGGTGGGCAACGGGTGAAACACCCTTTGCTATGGGTTCGAGGCCAAAGCTCCTACGGAGGTAACCCTTCCTACTCGAAGGGTAGTCCAATATGATCCCAAAGTCAACGATGCAAACATGGCCCTCGACCTTCACCTCATTTCAGAACGCCGAGAGCAAGCCTTCATGCGAGCGGAAAACTACCGAAGACAGGTCAAAAGCTACATCGACGCCAAGGTCCGCTCTCGAGAATTACAAGTGGGGGACTATGTCCTACGACGAAGGGAAGCAAGCCAGCCAACCGAGGGAGGAAAAATGGCACTTAAGTTTGAAGGCCCTTACATCATAGCAGCCATCATCAAGCTAGGGACTTACAAATTCAAATGCCCCAATGGGGCAGAGGTCCCTAGACATCGGAATGTACATCACCTAGTTAAATTTTATCAGTAATGTTAGAGCGGCCAAACCCTCATAACTAATGAATGTATTATCCTACGGCCCAAGACTCCAATTTTTTAAGAATGAAGACATGTTGAAGATATCAAGGACAAAGAACTAAACACTGGTGAGCTACCAAGCCCTCATACAAGCTCCTGGCCCAAGGCCTTATCAAAAGCAAGACCCTTCGGTACCAAGTGTCGGGGGTAGACACCCCCAATCACCTGCGACAAAATAAGAAAACACCAAGTGTTTTAAAGAAGGAAACACCAAGTGTTTTGTATGATGACCCCTCGGTACCAAATACCGGGGGCCACATGTGGAGATAACACCAAGTGTTATCTTTTAAGCCGTACCCCTCGAGGACGCAATTATACCGAAGGCGCCACCTATCGGTGCCGGCGGCACCAAGTGCTGCCAACCATTTGCAACTAGTGTGCAAATGAAACCCTTCCCTGAAACGCTTTCCGCGCCATTACCCCAAGGGTATGGCAGGAAACTGATATGTCCAGGATTCGACTTTCAAAAACGAAACGCTTTCCGCGCCATTACCCCAAAGGTTTGGTAGGCAACTAATATGCCCAGGATTCGACTTTCAAAATCGAAACGCTTCCCGCGCCATTACCCCAAGGGTATGGCAGGCCAAAGACTACGTCTCGTGCTGAGGGAACGACTTTCAAAACTGAGGCGCTTTCCGTGCCATCCCCCAGGGGGAGGCAGGCAACACACTACGTCTCGTGCCCAGGAAACGACCCTCGGTCCCCTCGGAACTCGAAAGGTTAACCCGAGGGGGGAGTTAATGGTGTATACTATTGCCTCCCGATAGGCCAAGCCTTACCAATAAACCAAGTTTCTTGAAGCCTTCCCTACACTACAAAAAAAAACAAAAAAAATGGGGTGAAGGGGAGTAGACTCAACGAGCAATCAATGAGTACAAACTCCAAAAACAAAACACCCTTCGACGGACAACAAGATGGATCATTACAAGGTCAAAAACATTATACTGAGGGCTCCCCAAGGGAATACCCCCGGCACCTGGAAACATTTATAGTACCTGGAAACTCCTAATTCCGGAGGTTACACTCAGGAGTGGCCCTTACTCCGAAAGCTACCATACATCAAATGTTATCAAATATCGGTCAAGTCCACAAACTGATGGCCTCCGGCGACAACCAATACCACACAAGGGTTAAAATTCCTAAGTCCACACTTTGGGATCTACCAAATCCGAAGGCTTATGTGCTACCCAAAGAGCGAAGGCATCTACTACAAATTACCGGGGGCCAGTACTCACAGGTCAAGGGAAATTATTCTAAGTCCACAAAGTTGGGTACCCCCGGGACCACCAATCTTCACGAAGGGGATCTTAACTAAAAATGGTGCGATCATGAAGGGTCCATTTACCAAAGGCGAAGTGATAAGCAACACTTGGAAAAACCTCCAACTCACCAGGCATGATCTACCGAAGGCAGGACTACATGAAGGTTGACGTAATTGACCGGAGGCTCCTATTTCATACGGCTATAAGGTATATTAGTCGAAGGCCACTTGATATAACTACACTTAGAAACTTTTTCTAAGTGCTGAATGTTTGGCCCTCGGTCAAATCTTCATGCAGTCAGAGGGGTCACACAACCGAAGGCTCAGTGGAAAAACTACACTTAGAAACTTTTTCTAAGCCCTTAATATTTGGCCCTCGGTCAAATCTTCATACTGCCAGAGGGATCACACAACCGGAGGCCCAGTGGTGAAACTACACTTAGACAAAATTATTATAAGTCCTAATGATTCGGCCCTCGTCCATACCGCATTGCAACGAAGGCCACCCCATTTCATACGGACAGAGGGATCTAATAACCGAAGGCCACGTGATGCATATCACTTAGAATATTTTCTAAGTCCCCAAAAGGTTTGCCCTCAGTCGACTCATCATACAACGGAGGCCAGGTGGCCAGGCTACACTTAGAAAGGAAAAACGTCCTGATTGTTGGGCCCTCGGCCAAACGTTTAGCCAAGCATACATTCACACACAAAGGAAAAACAAGGCGAGGAAAGACGAAAGCATTCATTCAAAACTAAAAAAAAGATGAAGGCATCAGTCACATTCTCTTCTCCTTGAACCTTCAAAAAAATGTAAAATTATTACATTATTTTTTAAAAACCATTAAATATAATATGAGTTAGCATTTATGTGTATACCAAATCATCATTCACTTCCTTCTCAATTTCGGCGCACAAATCAGATATGGTGCTAAACTGCTGTTGATTTTCCTGTGTCAATCCAATTGAAAAAGGAGTATCTTCAACTCCTTTCTCGTATAAAGACTTTTTCTGATTAGCATTTTCCACCCTCTCCACTGCATCAATAGTTTCAGCCCAGAATGCACAATCTTCTCTCTCCTGAGTACTTCTTGCATCAATTTCTTCTCTACGATCAACTGCTTTTTCCCTCTTCCCTACACCAATCAGTTCTTGTGCAGCTTCTTGGATCCTTATGAAATTTTCCTTTTCAGTTAAGCTCTTAGGTGCTTCTTCAAACATCTCGAGCACATCAATCACAGCTGATGCCAACACTTTGCTTTTATGTGCAAATCTCTTAGCATATTCCTGTTTTTATACATTCAAGTTATTTCCCCTTTCATTTGCACACTTGCACACAAATAGATGCTAAATTTAGGAAAACATAATCACAATTTTAATTAACATTACTTCATCATTGTCAACACCGGTACACTGCACCTCTACTCCATGCCCACTTCCACCTTCATGATCTCTTTCTTTTCCTTCTTTTAATTCAACCTTCTCTGAACAGTCTTCAAATATCACTGGGTCATCACAGTACCCCTGGTATTTTACAAATTTGCAGCTTAAAAAAGGCACCGAAACCCTTTTTTGTGTATCTCCTCTTTCTGAGCTTCAGTCATCACATCGAGTGCTTTCACAATCAAATTTGGTGATGATCTAGTTCTTATTGTCATATACCTGGATTTGATATCTTTAATGCTCTCTTTCATATTTTTCTTGCTCACATTTGCAACTACCTTAGTTGCATCATTACCTTGACCTGGTTGTAATTCAAAATCATCATCACTTTCTTCTTCTCTACTCCCTTCGTCCTAAATTGAATTGCAAACTTTGACTGGCACAAGGATCAAGGAATGACAATAAATGATCCTTGCTTATTACACTTTTGCCCATCTTTCTAAAAGTAGATGCCTTTAAACTAATGGTGAAAAAGTAAAAGTAAAGGTAGATTTGTCACTTTATTCTTATTTACATACCTAAAATAGAAAGTGAAAAATCATTTTGGGACAACCAAAATAGGAAAATTTGCAAATCAAATTGGGAGCACTTGTTTCCTCTTCCTCTTCAACCTACATTGGTTGTTTTCCGGTTCATGTGTGATAGCTAGTTGTTTCCCTTTATTGTTCATCACCAGCTGCAACTTTGCTTCTCTACTACCTGTAAATTGAAAACGAATGCACTATATTTCTTAAGCAATGCACTATAGCTCTATTTCACAACAACAAAACTACTCTATTTGGTTGTATCCAAAAAATATCTTGTTTTGGTACACACAAATTCTTTGACTTCCATCGAAAAGCAGTTGTATAACAGATTATGTGAAGATTATGTTCATGACATATTTATCAATTCAGGACCCGAAAGATAGATGAATTATCAATCCGGGACCTGAAAGATGAAATGTATCGATATAGGATCCGAATGATGGAAAACTATCAATTTAGGACTTGAATGATTGGAAATTATCAATTTAGGACCTAAGTTGTCCGAAACTTATTATTTTTTTTATCTTAAATTTTTTAAATATTATTAAGTTTTATGAAACTAATAAACTTTTGTGAAGAAAAGTTTATCAAAAATTAGAAATGGAATTAATAAAAAAATTAAATATATCAAAACCAATGAAATTTTAGGTCCTATATTGATAGTTTTTCATCATTCGGGTCCTATACCGATAGATCTCATCTTTCAGGTCCCAAACTGATAATCCATCTATCTTTCGGGTCCTGAATTGATAAAATTCCTTCTTTCTTTTCATGAAGTAATAAAAAATGCACTACTTGTTCATATCTATGAACTCAAAACTTGTTGGTCATGGAAATTCGCACCATAATGATATTGTTTCACACAAGTGCCAACAAAATTTCAATTTTTTTTAACTTTTCATGATAAACGCTACAGAAAGTTCACCAAAATCATCTACCTTCGACATGCATTCAATCAATGACAAAAAAGATTTCAACCAACAATTTTTATCACCAAATGAAACAAGGTAATCTGCGTACCTGTAGCACTCTTCGCACTTCCTGATGCTCGCTCGCTTTCGTTGGTCGTTGTCATTCTTATTCGAAGCCTACCTAGGGTCTCGCAGCTCGTGGACGCCTTCTTCTTCAGTTCGTCGACCTCTGTTCGTTTCTGAGTAGAAGTCTGCACAAGGAAGGAACTCTTGTTTTTGAAATATAGCGGCACATTAACCGGGATTTGTTGTCGTATAGGAATTGGTGCGCCCCAACCGCCATAATTAATCACAACTGCCTTTTACCAATATACCCTTAAGTTGGTTTCTCAATGCACGTTTCCTCCTTTTTATTTTTGCACGCACGCATCATGTGCTTTTTTTAATTGGCCCAATATGTAATCCGAGCTGCAAGTTTAGAAAAATGGACGGTTTGATGTTGTTCTTTTTTCTCTCCTGGAAGCTCTATCTCACAGGAACCCTCCCATATATATATACATACATACATATACATATACATACATACATACACACACACACATATATATATATATAGGTTTTGGTTCAAATAAGAACATGATCTTAGGAGAGAAATGAGAATGAATCTGAACCGTTAGATTACTTTAACTCGAATTCAATGTGCATGAGACGAAACTGTAATATGCATTAGGTGAAATTGAAACGTGCAACACAAATGGTACGAAACAGTGGCATTATGTGAATGTGATTTGTGCATTAAGTGAAATCGAAATGTGAACTAGGTGAAACTGAAATGTTCAGAATAAAACATACAATGTGATGTTATTTTTGTACCTCTTATTCCGCACATTTCCGTTTCATCTAATACACACTTGAATTTAAATTTTTATTCTGCATATTTCAATATCATCTAATGCACATTTCAGTTTCACCAAATGCACAATTCAGTTCCACATAATACAATCCAACGGTCCAGATTCATTCTCATTTCTCTTCTGGGAGTCTGTTCTTACCGGAACCACTCCCTATATATATATATATATGTATATATATATATATATATATATATATATATATATATATATATATATATATATATATATATATATATATATAGTAGTGTTCCCGTCAGGCCTCCTTGACCGGAACCGTCATCCTCCCGACGGATTTTGGGGCCCTTCCCGGTGTTTTTTTTGATGAAATGTTTATAGCATGTTCTTCATCAAGTCTAGTTTATCCAAAAAAAATTTCAGCTAAAAATTCGATCGGGAAGGTCGTCAAATAATTTTGTAAAGTTAACTGCGCTAAAATATATATATAAAACGCAGTTAACTTCCAAAAATAATTTGACAATCTTACGGATTGAGTTTTTAGCTGAATATTTGTGTGGATAAACTAGACTTGATGAAGAACATGTCATAACAATTTCATAAAAAAAAACCACCGGGAAGGGCCCCAAAACCCGTCGGCCGGACGGCGGTTCTGGTCCGGAATTCTGGACCTGAACATTTGTGATATATAATACATACATACATACATACATACATACATACATACATACATACATACATACATACATACATACATACATACATACATACATACATACATACATACATACATACATACATACATACATACATACATACACACATACATACATACATACATACATACACACACACACACACACACACACACACACACATATATATATATATATATATATATATATATATATATATATATATATATATATATATATATATATATATATATATTAAGTGAAGTAAGAATATTTTTACTTGGACTGTATTTCCTCCCAGACCAAACCAGATCAGACCAGACCAGACCAGTTGAGACCAGATCAGACTTGGATAGTTATAAAAATACAAAGAAACGAGACCAACAAATTACACTCCAAGTAAAAACATCTTAAGTCTCTCATTAACTTTCCCGCTCATGAGAAGGGTATTTAAGTACTACCTCCTTCCCTTAAAACTTTGCCAAAGTTGATCGGCACGGAGAATAATAAAGTTAAAACTATGTGGTTGAGGTTTGTACAGAGGAGAGAGAAATAAGAGAAACCACAAAATAATTGATTAAAATGGAAAGTGACAAAGTTTTTTGGGACGTCCCAAAAAGGAAAGATGGCAAAGTTTTAAGCGACGGAGGGAGTAATTCAATTAAATCTGCTGCTCCCCTCACTTGAACGAGTTTTTTAACGCATATGGTATTCTTCGCCCGATCTATTGTTCACCGCATCTGGTATTTCTTCACCGGAGTTAAGGCACAACTCTCTTATTTGTGAGTGGGAGTTGCTTTGCGCACCCCTAATATTACTTAATGTAACTTTTATTAGACCAAATTGCCCTAATTAAAATTCTCGTCTTTCACAATTCACACCTCCATTCCGTCGTACACTACTATTTTAAATGTCCTCACAGTTATTTCTCAATCCAATAGTTTGCTACCATGTGTCAAAAAATTAATTTTTTCACAAAATGATATAACTTTTTCATATTTATTTTAATTTTATCAAAACATATCAAATTAAATAATTTTTATGATATCTCATATGACACCAATGTTGCTAAACGTCTGATGGATGTATATTTGACTATTGCTTAAGTCTGATTTGTTATGTCCTGATCTATCTAAATCTGTTCTGATTTAATATATTTAAGTTTGATCTAATATGAGACTGAAATAAGTCAAATTAAAAATATCTCAATGTCTTCACATTTATGACCATATATTTACATATTAACTTGGCGGAATCTCATTTAAGATGAGACATTAATTTATAATTATAATTGATGAGGAGACAAAAAATAATGTCAATTATAATTATACGAGTATGATAATAGAATACACAGAATATTCAATATAAAAATGAATGAAAGAGCATACGTGATCACTCAAATATTACTGAATATTCTACTCTACAAATTTAATGGAAGGGATAAAAAGAAATACATAAATAAATATAATGAAGCAAATAAAGTGATTAATATGAACTAAGATAAATTAATAAAAATCTCGTAAGTGTGAAAGTAAAGAGTATTATTTTAAACAGAAAAGTACATAAAAGGTATATATGGTTGGGTTCGTTTCAAAAATGCCCGGAAAATTAAAGGAGAAATAGTGGAAGATGCGTCTTGTCAAGCTGATCTCCAAACCATCTTCGTCATTAGATTTTTGGGATTTGTTTGAATTATGTTTGAAAATGAATTTGCTAATATCACTTTAAATTATCTCCAACTCCGTTCCTTATTATACTAGATGATTGTAAAAAATTGTAAGAATAATATAATACTATTCTCCGTTCCGTTTTAATTGCAACAGTTTGAATTTTACACTATTCACATGCTCAACTTTGACAATATTTTACGCTATGCTCAAAAAAATATTGTTCAATTCATCTCTTTACAAATTTTCAAAATCTGATTTTTAATATATTTTTTACCAATAGAATTAAGATATAATTACGGATGAAGTATGTTACAAATATTTATATAATAATTATTTGATGGTGGCATGACAAATTAATACACATGTTGAGTAACTAATAATGGTAAAGAAATGGATAGACTCGTATTTTGACTAGCTAATAAACACATATGCAGTAGTAAAATACTTCATAGGACATATTTGTCCATTCATTAAGGAAATGGGGTGTGCCTAGCACATTTGATGGTGCGGGAGAAGAGGGGTTTGTGAGTTAAGGGTTTTACTGTTAAATCCATTTGGGCCAGCTGCACTCCGTTAGAATATAGATTGAAAACGCTACCTTCGTACTTCTCATCATTTACACATACTTGCCGGTTTGCTTTAGATTTTTTATCGTAGGTTTTAGTTGCATTTAAACTTGATACACCCTGCAAGTATCGGTTTTAGTTCTGGACCATCCAACGCTAAGCTCAGAGCCGGCATGTGAATTTGACTCACAATTGCATAAGTTGACCATACTTGCAGTTCGGTTCTTGTCTGCCATTCTATGTGAGTATTTTCCCCCCTTTTAATCTGAAATTTGATCTGAAGTTTCTTCTCAATCTGTTTCTTCACCTATTGTTACAGATTTAGACCCTCAATTTAGACCTTCATTTGAAACCCTAGATGTAGACTTTCATTTATATCAGATTAATCCATCAATAAAATTGAGGACTTTCGTAATAAGTATTTTAACTGTTTTGATTTCATTCTCACTCTATGTAAAACTTTCTGAATATGAACACTCCAGAGTATACAACTCACAAGCGCCAGATACCAGCAACGCTGAAGGGCGGCTCGATTGTTAAGACGATGAATTGAAGCTACAAGAAGCAAAGGTAGAGCGGTTTAACAGGTTGGTTTGTTTTCTTTTCCCATTTTCTTAGTGTATTTTTAGTTTTCATCTCAACAGCTCGGGTTTCTCTCTCTTCTTCCGTCTCTATTTGGTTTTCGATTCGTATCTGTTTTTGCTTTCTTCTTCATTTTTCAGTTTGCTTTTTTGTTTTTCTTCTCATCCTTTACATATACTTGCTGGTTTGCTTTAGATTTTTTATTGTTGGTTTTAGTTGCATTAAAACTTGATATACCCTCAATTTAATATAATAATAAAAAGGGATAAAGACCTAAATAAGACTAAAAGTTACCCGTGGAACCTAAATAGGACTCGAAGCTTTTTTATCCGTATATAGGACTGCTTTATATTGTAAGGACAAAAATAACCTCAGTGCATAAACATCATCACTTCAGTTGCCGCCGCCTGTAATAGAGTGCAACAGACCTCTCTGCTATACATATACCTAATACCCGTAGACTTCGCTCCAACTGCACATGGCTACCGTTGCCGCAGCTCACCTCCTCAGCCACAGCGTGCCGTCGCACGTTGCCGCCCCCGCACCTTGTAGCATGTTTTTACTCTGCATATATAACACATACAGAGAATACAGTTACAGATTGTGGTCTGGAACACTTTCCAGCAGAGTTCACCATCGCCAACGGAGATGTCCAAAAGGACTTGTATGAGGTCAGCCTCGTCGACAGCTACAACGTTGGCCTCAGCATCCGCCCTTTCGGAGGACCTGACCGGCAACTGCCAGTATGCCGGCTTCCTGCAAGGTGTGATACAGTGTTTGGCGATTCAATTCCTCACGATTCTACTCCGATCAATTTCCACTTTGGGAATTTCTACGGCCTGTCATCTCAATTTTACTTTGTACTGTACCCCACAAATGGTTTTAATTTTTTAGTGATAATTAGGCTTGATGGTGGTGATGTTACTCTATCATGCTAAAAGTGTCAATGTTTTAGTTAGTGATAAAGTATATAAATAAACTGAAAGTAAATATTATGTAAACAATACAAACAATGTGAAGATATAAAAAATGTAACATAATGGCAATTTCATTGTTGGTTGCATTGCCATTGTCATGTTACAATGCCATTTTTATAGCATTGACAGTTTTATTATTTGACATTGTGATGATTTTTATGACATTCTGGTAGTTCCTAACATTGATTTTTTTTTAAAAATAATATGACATTGTCATATATCTCAATGGCATCATCGAAAACAATGTTACTTCTCGACAATGTCATAACAATGTTGTTTTTGCAGCATTGAAATTGACATTGTCATTATCACAATGTCATTTTTTAAATCTTTGACATTGTCATTTGTGCAATGTCATTTTGTACAAGTGTTAATGTTGACATTGTAATTGTCATTATTTGACACTGTTTCATTTTTCCTGATATTATAATATATATTATAATACATTATTACATTACCAGCAATGTGTTTTCAACAAAAGCAATATATTTTTTAGCAATTATAATATATTGTTTCATTTTTTTTATAATTTTTTTTCTAATATCATGACAATTTTAATATCAAAAGCAATCACAATAATATCGTGACAATGTTAATGCTATAAACATAACAATATTAAAAACAATGTCAATGTCACATTATTGTATATTTGTATGTATTGTAAAAAAGAAAGAAAAAATGTTACAATGTCATAAAAATATCACAATGCAAGCTAAAAAAATCACATGGAATGGAGCAAAGAAGAGAACTTGAAGAAGTACGAGTTGAACACGTCATGGGATTTCAACAGATTAGATTCTGAAGTAGCTGCAATAGTTCAATCCATGATAAAAGCTGTGATTGAAAGTCATAGTCGAGGGGTTATAAATGGACATCTCGACAACGAGGAGAACTATGTCTTTAAAAGAAGTTTCATGATTCGCAATGGGCTTAAAATCCCAACATTCAGTTGCAATTTATTGCAAGCAGTTTGTAACCCGAAATTCGAGTCATCCCATCCGGAATGCCCCAGAAAAGAGAAAGACAAAATGATGGATTGTTTGCATTTGGAATTTATGATTCTGGAAGTTATAATGGGGGGAAAGGATCGTGATTCTCTTCCGGCAGATCTTAAAGACCTGATGCGATTAATAAATGCATACGACAGTGATAATTGGACTGCTGCACAACTGCATCTGTTAGGCGATCATCCATCCCTGTGGAGTGCCGGTGAAAGAATTTCCTTCTGGAATAGGGTGTGGACATATAAAACTTCAAGTTCAGATAAGTTTGATATTCTAGTTGGCAGAGTAGGCAGTGAACTACATTGGATAAAGAGATGGAAGACATTGATCCCTACTGGCAACGTTCCAAATCCATTAGAGAGGGTCCGTGATGAACAATGGTATTCAGGGACCGCTCAAGATCTTGTTAGATTCGTAAGGAATCTAACTCAACATGTTCATGACAGGGATGTGAATAACAAAATGGAATGCAAATACTTTGATAGAGCTACTGTCCCTAACTATAAAAACCCTGAATTTGTAGCGGAAATTGTGAGTAGTTGCTTCCCGCTACTCATGATCCGGATACAATATCAGTTTATCAAGGAACATGTATAAGATTGAGGTATATTCACAAACTCTGAAATGGGCAAGACTACGTTTAATTTAAGTGTGTAAATGTTTATTTGTAAGTGTGTGATGTCCTACGGTCTAGGATGATGATATCTTATTAGTGTGAAAACCTTTTTTTCTATAGTTTATGAGTTCAGATTTTGGCCTCACACTATTTAGTTTGTATTCAGACGCAACCAACTAGCCGTGATTTACATTAGTGATATACACAATTATATTATGCATTTTCAAGCTAAGTAAGCATTACTTTTGAATTGATGTTTGTTTAATACCAGTACACAGTACTTTTGAATCTATATTTTCTGGTATTAATACAATTAATCAATGGTTATATTTTTTTGCAGTTTCACTGAACAGAACATGAGGTGACTTTTAGAGCAGATTGTGACTGGATTGTAGAAGAGGTACATCCTATAGCTTATTTGGTTCTATGTATAAAAACAAAATGATACACACAAAATGATATACTCTACATTCCATGACTGGATTATGCTATCTTTTTAATCACCTCTATTTTGCTTTAATACTAATGATTATATTAATTTTGTTTTAATTCGTTTTTAATTTTTGTAGGTGTGAAGGAGACAAGTTGTATTACTGAAGAACTGGTTTATGTTGCTTGAAGTCTTGAAGTTGCAAACTTTAATATTCCATAATCATTTTTTGACCTGTTATGGTTTGTGTTGGTTGAACTTTTTGTTGCTAGAGGTTGCACACTTAATATTAGATGATTATGGTATTGTAAAACTAATACTTATGCAGCATTTTGAGGATTTTTAGAGGTGTGATTTATGTTTTGCAAGCCTTTTTTTTATTCTTAGACATGTTGCAACTTGTAAACCTTACTACAAGATTTCTGGAATTTTTAGGCATTTTTGGGAGCATAAATTATGATTTGTATGGTACAAACTTGATGGGAAAACACAAAACCAGTTTAGCCAGACCGGTTTGGGTTGCCAACCGATTTTGCCGGTTCGGTTCCGGTCCAGAACTGGACATATATCGGTCCGGTTGGCGGTTTTATTATTTAGCCAATTCCGATTCCGGTCCAGAACAGGCCACCCGGCCCGTGGAGTCGTGGACCGGTCCGGCCCACTACTGTGCGGGACTGGGACCGGCCCGGTTCTTGGGTCCGGGTCCGGGTTGGGCTTAGGCCCGGGGGTAGGGTGGGTCTGGCCCGGCCCAGATCCACCCCTATTTGAGCATTTGAATGCCTTTTGTACTTGGGCATGGACTCGGGCCGGGTCGGGCCCGGGCCGGGCCTAGACCCGGTCGGGCTGCCGGTTTGTATCACATGGACCCGGGACCGGCCTGAGGGTTGGATGGGTCCGGTTCGGGCCAGGTCACGGGACGGGCCACCCGCCAGGCCGGGCAGGTTAAAGTAATTTTTTTTATAATTTATATTTTATATTTTATAGTTTTATACAAGTATTAAAAACAAACTTAGAGTGCATTTATTTGAAATGAAATAGGAACTACATTTGAAAATTAAAACAAACTTCAAGAGATAAACATTTTGTAAATTGTAATCAATCGGTACTTCTCGCACCTCCCGAACCTTTGGCTTTGTCACATAGTATTTTAAAGTTTATTTTAATCAAATTAACTAGTTAGTTAACTATAATGAGAATTACCTAGTTTTTTAAACTAGAGTCAAATGTAGCAATTAATAAAAAATTGTAATAAAGTAATTAACTATTATTCTAACTATTAATTTGAGTTATAGCAAATTAGTATTTTAAAGTTTACTTTAATCAAATTAACTAGTTTTGTGTACAACCTATTTTTTTACCAACAATGAAATTAATATACTTTAACTTTAACTATAATGAGAATTAACTAGTTTTTTAAACTAGAGTTAAATGTAGCAATTAATAAAAAATTGTAATAAAGTAATTAACTATTAATCTAACTATTAATTCGAGTTATAGCAAATTAGTATTTTAAAGTTACTTTAATCAAATTAACTAGTGAATTAACTAGTTTTGTCTACAACCTATTTTTTTACTAACAATGAAATTAATACACTTTAACTTTAACTATAATGAGAATTACAACTAGTTTTTTGTACAACCTATTTTTTTTACTAACAATCAAATTATTATAGTTTAACTTTAACTATTATGAGAATTAACTAGTTTTTTTTTCAAGTAACGTTAATACAAAATTAAACACGTGTAAATAATAGAATAATTTCGTCCTTCTTTCGGACATTCGGTCTTTCGGATGGGAGTAATAGAATGACTTCAAATTAATTAGATATAATTCCAACTATATTAATAGATATAATAAATGTATAAGTAATATATAATTAGATAACAAATATAAGTAATATAATATTATAATGTATGTATTTATAAATTATAAGTAGATAACTAATATAAAGTAGATATATAAATAATAAATATAATATATTGGAGAATAAGAGAATTAGAGAGTAGAGAGTTAAACGCCCCAATGGGACAGAGGTCCCTAGACATTGGAATGTACATCACCTAGTTAAATTTTATCAGTAATGTTAGAGCGGCCAAGCCCTCATAACTAATGAATGAAGACATGTTGAAGACATCAAGGACAAAGAACTAAACACTGGTGAGCGGCCAAGACCTCATACAAGCTCCTGGCCCAAGGCCTTATCAAAAGCAAGACCCTTCGGTACCAAGTTCCGGGGGGTAGACACCTCAATCACCTGCGACAAAAGAAGAAAACACCAAGTGTTTTAAAGAAGGAAACACCAAGTGTTTTGTATGACGACCCCTCGGTACCAAGTACCGGGGGCCACATGCGGAGATAACACCAAGTGTTATCTTTTAAGCCGTACCCCTTGAGGACGCAATTATACCGAAGGCGCCACCTATCGATGCCGGCGGCACCAAGTGCCGCCAGCCATTTGCAACTAGTGTGCAAATGAAACCCTTCCCTGAAACGCTTTCCGCGCCATTACCCCAAGGGTATGGCAGGAAACTGATATGTCCAGGATTCGACTTTCAAAAACGAAACGCTTTCCGCGCCATTACCCCAAAGGTTTGGTAGGCAACTAATATGCCCAGGATTCGACTTTCAAAAGCGAAACGCTTCCCGCGCCATTACCCCAAGGGTATGGCAGGCCAAAGACTACGTCTCGTGCTGAGGGAACGACTTTCAAAACTGAGGCGCTTTCCGTGCCATCCCCCAAGGGGAGGCAGGCAACACACTACGTCTCGTGCCCAGGAAACGACCCTCGATCCTCTCGGAACTCGAAAGGTTAACCCGAAGGGAGAGTTAATGGTGTATACTGTTGCCTCCCGATAGGCCAAACCTTACCAAGAAACCAAGTTTCTTGAAGCCTTCCCTACACTACCAAAAAAAACAAAAAAAAATGGGGTGAAGGGGAGTAGACTCAACGAGCAATCAATGAGTACAAACTCCAAAAACAAAACATCCTTCGACGAACAACAAGAAGGATCATTACAAGGTCAAAAAGATTATACTGAGGGCTCCCCAAGGGAATACCCCCGGCACCTGGAAACATTTATAGTACCTGGAAACTCCTAATTCCGGAGGTTAGACTCAGGAGTGGCCCTTACTCCGAAGGCTACCATACATCAAATGTTATCAAATATCGGTCAAGTCCACAAACTGATGGCCTCCGGCGACAACCAATACCACACAAGGGTTAAATTTCCTAAGTCCACACTTTGGGATCTACCAAATCTGAAGGCTCATGTGCTACCCAAAGAGCGAAGGCATCTACTACAAATTACCGGGGGCCATTACTCACAGGTCAAGGGAAATTATTCTAATGCCACAAAGTTGGGTGCCCCCGGGACCACCAATCTTCACGAAGGGGATCTTAACTAAAAATGTTGCGATCAGGAAGGGTCCATTTACCAAAGGCGAAGTTATAAGCAACACTTGGGAAAACCTCCAACTCACCAGGCATGATCTACCGAAGACAGGACTACATGAAGGTTGACGTAATTGACCGGAGGCTCCTATTTCATACGGCTACAAGGGTATATTAGCCGAAGGCCACTTGATACAACTACACTCAGAAACTTTTTCTAAGTCCTAAATGTTTGGCCCTCGGTCAAATCTTCATGCAGTCAGAGGGGTCACACAACCGAAGGCTCGGTGGAAAAACTACACTTAGAAACTTTTTCTAAGTCCTTAATACTTGGCCCTCGGTCAAATCTTCATACTGCTAGAGGGATCACACAACCGGAGGCCCAGTGGTGAATCTACACTTAGATAAAATTATTATAAGTCTTAATGATTCAGCCCTCGGCCAAACCGCATTGCAACGAAGGCCACCCCATTTCATACGGACAGAGGGATCTAATAACCAAAGGTCACGTGATGCACATCACTTAGAAAAATTTCTAAGTCCCCAAAAGGTTGGCCCTCGGTCGACTCATCATACAACGGAGGCCAGGTGGCCAGGCTACACTTAGAAACGAAAAACGTCCTAAATGTTGGGCCCTCGACAAAACGTTTAGCCAAGCATACATTCACACACAAAGGAAAAACAAGGCGAGGAAAGACGAAAGCATTCATTCAAAACTAAAAAAAAAGATGAAGGCATCAGTCACATTCTCTTCTCCTTGAACCTTCAAAAAAATGTAAAATTATTACATTATTTTTTAAAAACCATTAAATATAATATGAGTTAGCATTTATGTGTATACCAAATCATCATTCACTTCCTTCTCAATTTCGGCGCACAAATCAGATATGGTGCTAAACTGCTGTTGATTTTCCTGTGTCAATCCAATTGAAAAATGAGTATCTTCAATTCCTTTCTCGTATAAATACTTTTTCTGATTAGCATTTTCCACCCTCTCCACTGCAACAATAGTTTCAGCCCAGAATGCATTATCTTCTCTCTCCTGAGTACTTCTTACATCAGTTTCTTCTCTACGATCAACTGCTTTTTTCCTATTCCCTACACCAATCAGTTCTTGTGCAGCTTCTTGGATCCTTATGAAATTTTCCTTTTCAGTTAAGCTCTTAGGTGCTTCTTCAAACATCTTGAGCATATCAATCACAGCTGATGCCAACACTTTGCTTTTATGTGCAAATCTCTTAGCATATTCATGTTTTTATACATTCAAGTTATTTCCCCTTTCATTTGCACACTTACACACAAATAGATGCTAAATTTAGGAAAACATAATCACAATTTTAGTTAACATTACTTCATCATTGTCAACACCGGTACACTACACCTCTACTCCATGCCCACTTCCACCTTCATGATCTCTTTCTTTTCCTTCTTTTAATTCAACCTTCTCTGAACAGTCTTCAAATATCACTGGGCCATCACAATAGCCCATCCTAAACCCACCACTCTTTATTTCAATCAATTCTCGCTCTCTAAGAAGCTTTCCACTCCACCCTTTCAGCACAGGTAAAGTCCTATCCACTCTTCTCCTACATAACACCACTCTGTCCACATAGAACAACTGCGCCACAATTTATTGTTATTACACTTTACAAGCTATGAATAAAAATATACTTGAAAATGCAATAATCATGTTGATTTTAGTTGTTAAACTTACCATTAAAAATAGCAATGGACCAGTAAATGCCTTATCCTTCTTCTTCTCCCGTGATATTTTACTATCAATTAACAAATTGAGTGCATGGTCACACCAATCTATCTCATTGATCTTTTCAACATCCTCCAAATGATTGATAATCATTGGATTCACATAGCCATTTTTTTTTGCTTTTAGAAGCAGTGATACAACAAGAACAATGAAATGCCTACAAAACCACTCACCACCTTCTTTGATGCTAAGCATTTCTGCGCTTACATCAGATGGGCTGATTCTGAAATCATCTTTCTCAAATATTGCTCTCCACTGTGGAAGCAATGCACATTCTTCGTTCTTCCTTTTTTGTATTATTTTCCCCCTCCTAACGGAAATCCCAAAACGCAGGCTACATCCTCCTCCATTATATGCACCTCTCTACCATTGTGCAGCACCAATGAGCATGTTTTATGGTTGAAGTTATCAACCACCAAAAAACCCAACCTTCCTGGTATTTTACAAATTTGCAGCTTAAACAAGGCACCGAAACCCTCTTTTGTGTATCTCCTCTTTCTGAGCTTCAGTCATCACAGCGAGTGCTTTCACAATCAAATTTGGTGATGATCTAGTTCTTATTGTCATATACCTAGATTTGATATCTTTAATGCTCTCTTTCTTATTTTTCTTGCTCACATTTGCAACTACCTTAGTTGCATCATTACCTTGACCTGGTTGTAATTCAAAATCATCATCACTTTCTTCTTCTACTACTCCCTCCGTCCCGAATTGAATTGCAAACTTTAACTGGCACAAGGATTAAGGAATGACAATAAATGATGCTTGCTTTTTACACTTTTGCCCATCTTTCTAAAAGTAGATGCCTTTAAACTAATGGTGAAATAGTAAAAGTAAGGGTAGGTTTGTCACTTTATTCTTATTTACATACCCAAAATAGAAAGTGAAAAATCATTTTGGGACAACCAAAATAGGAAAATTTGCAAATCAAATTGGGAGTAGTTGTTTCCTCTTCCTCTTCAACCTACATTGGTTATTTTCCGGTTCATGTGTGATAGCTGGTTGTTTCCCTTTATTGTTCATCACCAGCTGCAACTTTGCTTCTCTACTACATGTAAATTGAAAACGAATGCACTATGTTTCTTAAGCAATGCACTATTGCTCTGTTTCACAACAACAAAACTACTCTATTTGGTTGTACCAAAAAAATATCTTGTTTTGGTACACACAAATTCTTTGACTTCCATCAAAAAGCAGTTGTATAACAGATTATGTGAAGATTATGTTCATGACATATATAAATAAGTGCTGCAGTGTAGCATGATATTTATCAACATATGCCTTGACTTCATGCACATTCCAAAATATCTAACTCTTATCACAATTTCACTTGTGATACAAGCAATTGATGGTTTGTTTCAATATTTGCTGCACTTGGGTTTAAACTAAATGCACATTCACATATCAATAATATGAATTCCTACCAATAGAAGACAAAACAATTTAACTATGCACTATACGCCTTTTTTATCACACTAATCAGACACTTTTCATGACCTTAATTTCATAAATTTTCAATTCTTGACTCAAATAAATTTCAGTATTCAAATTTCAATGCACTTTAATTACTTAATCCATTATATTCTTTCTTGGAGTTTTATCAATTCAGGACCCGAAAGATAGATGAATTATCAATCCGGGACCTGAAAGATGAAATGTATCGATATAGGATCCGAATGATGGAAAACTATCAATTTAGGACTTGAATGATTGGAAATTATCAATTTAGGACCTAAGTTGTCCGAAACTTTATTAATTTTTTTTATCTTAAAATTTTTAAATATTATTTAGTTTTATGAAACTAATAAACTTTTGTGAAGAAAAGTTTATCAAA